>OY728158.1:1549825108-1552632860 GCA_963277665.1 Viscum album | reverse complement strand
CCAAAGTATCGAAGGGCATTGGCTTCTCGTGAGTTTAAAAGTTATGAAAAGCTTGTTCGATGTGCTGAGAAGGTGGAAATGGAGTTTGCCGATGACCAAGTTTTCTACAACAACCAGCAGAAGAAGAGACCGAGGTGGTAGGAGAAAGGTAAGAATTCTTCAAAAAAGTCTGATGGTAAGAGAACTAAGTTTCTAGTTTGTGATAAATGTGGAAAAAGGCATGCTGGGAATGTCTTCTGAATTCTGGAAAGTGCTACCGATGTGGTAAGATGGGGCATAAGGCTCGTGATTGCACTGAAAAGGATCAAGGTGAAGGTAAGAACAAGTTTGATTTACAGTTAGTGAAATGTTATAAGTGCAATGAGATGGGTCACTATGCAAACGAGTGTCCGACAAGGAGCTTGAGTGATGGGAAGCAGCTAGACTACAAGAAGAAAGGGGTGGTAAAATCATTTGCAACAACTTCAGCAGATGTTGGGTCATCGAATGAAGTGGTATCAGCTCCAGGGAGCTCAGTATTTTTCGAAGATTGACTAGAGGTCAGGGTACCATCAGTTGAAAGTAAAAGAAGCAGACGACTGCGTTCCGTACTAGATATGGCCATTATGAATTTGTAGTTATGCCTTTTGGGTTAACCAATGCACCTGCTGTATTCATGGACCTTATGAATAAAATTTTCCATGAGTTCTTGGATAAGTTTGTGTTTGTGTTTTGAGGTTTGTGAAGAGGTTATGTGTGCCTTGTGATTCACAGTTGAAGAGAGAGTTGTTATGTGAAGCTCATAGTTCTCCGTTTTCAGTTCATCCGGGCAGTACTAAGATGTATAGAGATCTGCGGGAGTATTACTGGTGGGATGGAATGAAAAGAGATATTGCTGATTTTACTGTGAAGTGTTTGACTTGTCAGCAGGTTAAAGCAGAGCGGCAGTTACCGAAAGGGATGCTTCAGCCTTTACCAGTGCCAGAGTGGAAATGGGAGAATATATCCATGGACTTTGTTGTTGGATTACCGAAGACATCTCGAGGTAATAATGCAATCTGGGTTATTATTGATCGCTTGACCAAATCTGCTCATTTCCTTGCTATACGAGATACTTTCTCTCTTGATCAACTTTCCGTTTGTATCGTAAAGAGATAGTCAGGTTACATGGAGTTCCCCTCTCCATTGTATCGGATCGTGATCCCAGGTTTACTTCTAACTTTTGGAAAGGCCTTCAGAAGTTGTTGGGTACTGAATTAAATTTTAGTACAGCTTTTCATCCTCAATCAGATGGGAAGTCAGAACGAACAATTCAGACATTGGAGGATATGCTACGAGCTTGTTCTATGGATTATCAGGGAAGTTGGGACCAACATCTTTCTTTGGTTGAGTTTTCATATAATAACAGTTTTCATTCCAGTATACAGATGGCACCATTTCAGGCATTATATGGGAAGCGGTGTCGAACTCCAGCTTTCTGGGATGAAGTGGGTGAAAGAAATTTAATGGGACCAGAATTGGTAGAAGAGATGGCAGAAAAAGTTCAGCTGATTCAGAAACACATGAGAACAGCTCAGAGCAGGCAGAAGAGTTATGCGGATAACCGGAGGAAGGATCTATCTTTCGAGGTAGGTGATCATGTTTTTCTCAAGGTTTCTCCTTGGAAAAGTGTGATGAGATTTGGTAAGAAAGGAAAGTTGAGTCCAAGGTTTATTGGACCATATGAAATTCTGGAAAGAGTTGGATCAGTTGCATACCGAGTGGCTTTACCTCTGAGTTTATCTCAGGTACACAATGTTTTTCACGTTTCGATGTTGAGAAAGTATATGCCAGATCCATCTCATGTTTTGAGTCCAGAGGTAGTTCAGCTGGAAGAGAACCTATCTTATGAGGAACAACCGGTCCAGATTCTTGACCACAGGGAGCAAGTGTTACGGAATAAGGTGATTCATCAGGTAAAGGCTTTTTGGAAAAACCATGTGATTGAAGAGGCAACGTGGGAATCTGAAAATGCTATGAGGGATAAATACCCCCACTTATTTTGATAAGTGAATAAAATTGCGAGGACGCAATTCCCAAAAGGGGGAAGGATGTAACATCCAGGTAATTAAAGAATAAATAATTTTCATATTTATTAATATTAGAGAATTAAATATGAATTTTAATTAAAAGGGGTTGCTATGTTCGATAGCGTACCCGATACGCAACGATGAGTTTCTTTGAAACTTACGTAGCACACTAGTAATATAATAATATTATGTTAGTTAACAAGTAGTCGTTGTACTGGCGGGAATGAATAGAAATAACTAAAATATGAATAGATGTGTTTTTAGATGTTTTTACATTTACCCAATAAAAGACAAAGGCTTAAAATACGGAAAGAGTTCAATTTTAGGCTTTTATACTCTAATTTTCACTAAAGGTTCACTTATCACCTTTTAATGGTGAACCGTCATTAAATATAGTTTTGATCACTCTTATACATTCTTTTGGACCAAATAAAACTTTTATTAAGAATCGGGATATCAAATTTTACTTTGTGTAATTTTTGGTACCTTTCTGATAAAGTTCATTTTTTTTTATGAATAGTGTAAAATGTTGCATTTTAATTCAAAACCTCTTTTTGATCTAATTTATTTATATGATTAGATTATCTTTTGAATTGGTTTTAAAGTGAAATTAGAATATATTTTTACAATTTTATCCAATGGTGGTCATTGGAATCAATTTCGATTTGAAATTAGACTTAAACTGGTGTCAATCTTTTGATACTTATTGTTTTGTAAAAACACGCTATTTGCTCTGGCAGCGGGAATTAGTTATTAAATTAATTAATGTGACTTATATGATTTGAATTTTGTAAAATAGACTTCATTTTTGAATTCGGAATATCAAATATAGCTTAGGGTGAATTTTTGGTAATTTTCTGAAAAACTTCAATTTTTGATGAATAGTGAAACCACTAAGTGGTAATCAAGCAAACTGATTTTTCAGTTAAATGAAAGTTTACAACTAATGTGTATTGAATTTTGAAAATCCGA
The DNA here is from genome assembly GCA_963277665.1 of Viscum album. Classification (NCBI taxonomy): domain Eukaryota; kingdom Viridiplantae; phylum Streptophyta; class Magnoliopsida; order Santalales; family Viscaceae; genus Viscum; species Viscum album. Next base: position 1,552,629,840 of record OY728158.1, on the reverse strand, counting down.
CATACATGGTTGTCATTAAGAAGTAAAATGTGGTTCAATGAGATTAAAATAATTTTTTGGTGAATAGTAACTTATTAAGTTCTTAATCGCGATTAGTGGTAATTAGGGTAGTTTAATGTATAAATAATGCTTTAATAATATAAAATGACCTAGACACATGTCCCAACCTCATTGGTTGTGTCATGGCCGACCAAGACAAGTCATGGCCTAACTTGGGGACCCCATGTATCCACTTTTGTTGGGAAATAACATAAATTACTTTTTATTAAATGTTAAAGTGAAAATGACACAAACATAATATGTTTTGCGAAAACAATTTTTAAGTGGGGTTATACAAGTCCAAATTTTGATTATAAATATTCAATGGAAAGCTAAAAAGATTTCCTATATCATAGTATTTGTTTTATAATTTTTAGACATTAAATAAATTAAATTATGTACGACATAATAATGATGCAGTGATGACATCATTATTTAACGATTAAAATAAAATGGAAAGATAATGTAAAATCTAAAACCTACACATGGCCAAAACCAATTGGATGAGTGGATTTCGAACCCTTATCACCTTATCCACGAATTCTATCAATTTGTGACCTTTTAAACCGAAACACATTTTCAAATAAAGTTATATTTCTTTACTTTCCAAAAGTGCCCCTCCTCTCCCCTTATAAAAGGCCCCCACCTCTACCTCATTTCACACACTCTTCAAGCCATTGGCTCGGCCAACCCCTGCCCATTTGCTCTCTCCACATCCCTCTCCTCATCCTAGAGGATTCCCTTTGGGCAGAATCCTTTCAAAGGAAGCCTTTAGGCTCAACTCAAAAGGAGTTACACTTTTTAAGGTAATTCATTCTCTCATGTTCTTTTGTTTTATTTTGCTTCTCCAACCCCCTAAACTCTTTTTATTTACTTCTTTTGTAACAACACCAGTATCTTCAATATACTAGGATGTTGTTATAAGATATATTTGAGCTACACTCTCACACAACTACATCAAATGGTTAAAGAACATACGGTTTCCGTGGATGGCGAAATTCTGCCTCCCGAAACGATGATTGTTCAATACTCATTTAACACCTTCAAAGGTGGCCATTATGATGTCACTATTTTTATATATGATATATAATATGTTTATGTTTTCCTTAAGCTTCTGTTTTTTCATTTTGGGCATACCTTTATGGTTTCCATTATGGGTAAAACACGATATCTTCATTTTAGGAAGCGCGGACTACCGCCCCCTCAAAGTGATGTGATTCGTTAATACCATATGTGGGATGTGTAGAGGATAAAGTTAATGATATTATACATGATGTTATACTGGAATTATAATATACCTATATATATCATTATCATTTATTTCCATTAAAGTATGAGATAGAAATGAAAGTAGCGTTCATGCGTACGTACGGACTACCGTCTCCATGAACGGTGCATTTCATTTCTTATCCCCAAATGTAATGTACTATTAAAAGTACATGTATATAATGGATATATATAATTAATGATATATCTAAATGATGAATATAATTCTGGAATTAAAATATACATAAGTCTCATTTAGTTTTAATTCCATTAATATGACAAAGAAATGAAAGTAGCGTTCATGCGTACGTACGGCTTACTGTCTCCATGAACGGTGCATTTCATTTCTTACCTCTAAATGATTATGTAATATTTTAAATACATGTATGTACTGGATATATATGACATATATGATATCTACATCATGAATACCATTCTGGATATAATGAAACATTGACCAAATTAACAACATGTAAGTGTAAGAAGTCTATTTTTGACTTAAGAACCAAATACCGACAAAATGAACATTATTAACTTAAATGATTACATGATGTTCATAACATGGTATAAAAGGAATAATGAACTTGAAAAGATTCATAAGCAAGTAGAGATTAACTCAAGTTTATTATTCAGGAGTTTAAAGAACGGTCGGGTCAAGTCGGATACGAGGTATGGGAACTTCTTAACCCAATTTCCATTCTTTGGGTTAATCTCCTACTTTCAAATTATGTCATTATATTATTATGGCGTATCTTGTATTTGTACTTTATTTATGTGTACTTATAGTGAATACACATAATGTATCTATTTTATTTTAAAAATTATCTTTGTATGGGACTTCGTCTCAATCTCCTTTCGTTGAGGCATATTTTATTTTATACACAACTTTCTTTTATGCGGTGTATAAACCCCTTTGACTTTTACGTTTATTCAAAAGGAATCTTTTTTATACGAAGCGTTTACATTTTTGAATTCAGAATATCAAATATAGCTTAGGGTGAATTTTTGGTAATTTTCTGAAAAAAACTTCAATTTTTGATGAATAGTGAAACCACTAAGTGGTAATCAAGCAAACTGATTTTTCAGTTAAATGAATTTTACCACTAATGTGTATTGAATTTTGAAAATCCGACATACATGGTTGTCATTAAGAAGTAAAATGTGGTTCAATGGGATTATAATAATTTTTTGGTGAATAGTAACTCATTAAGTTCTTAATCGCGATTAGTGGTAATTAGGGTAGTTTAAGGTATAAATAATGCTTTAATAATATAAAATGACCTAGAAACATGTCCCAACCCTATTGGTTATGTCATGGCCGACCAAGACATGCCATGGCCTAACTTGGGGACCCCATGGATCCACTTTGTTGGGAAATAACATAAAATACTTTTTATTTAATGTTAAAGTGAAAATGACACTAACATAGTATGTTTTACTAAAACAATTTTTTTAGTGGGTTTATACAAGTCCAAATTTTGATTATAAATAGTCATTGGAAAGATAAAAAGATTTCCTATATCATAGTATTTTTTGTATAATTTTTAGACATTAAAGAAATTAAATTATTTATGACATAATAATGATGCAGCGATGACATCATTATTTGACAATTTAATTAAAATGGAAAGATAATGAAAAATCTACAATATACACATGGACAAAACCAATTGGATGAGTGGATTTCGATGCCTTATCACCTTATCCACGAATTCTATCAATGTGGGACCCTTTAGAACCGAAAATCATTTTCAAATAATGTAATATTTCATTGCTTTCCAAAAGTGCCCCTCCTCTCCTCTTATAAAAGGCCCCCACCTCTACCTCTTTTCCCACACCCCTCAAGCCTTTGGCTCGGCCAACCCCTGCCCATTTACTCTCTCAACATCCCTCTCCTCATCCTAGAGGATCCCCTTTGGGCAGAATCCTTTCAAAGGAAGCCTTTAGGCTCAAATCAAAAGGAGATTACACTTTTAAAGGTAACTCATTCTCTCTTGTTCATTTGTTTTATTTTGCTTCTCCAAACCTATAATCTCTTTTTATTTACTTCTTTTGTAACAACACCAGTATCTTCAATATACTAGGATGTTGTTACAAGATTTATTTTAGCTACACTCTCACACAACTACATCAAATGGTTAAAGAACATACGGTTTCCGTGGATGGCGAAATTCTGCCTCCCGAAACGATGATTGTTCAATACTCATTTAACACCTTCAAAGGTGGCCATTATGATGTCACTATTTTTATATATGATATATTATATGTTTATGTTTTCCTTAAGCTTCTGTTTTTTTTCATTTTGGGCATACCTTTATGGTTTCCATTATGGGTAAAACACGATATCTTCATTTTAGGAAGTGCGGACTACCGCCCCCTAAAAGTGATTTGATTCGTTAATACCATATGTGGGGATGTGTAAAGGATAAAGTTAATGATATTATATATGTTGTTATACTGGAATTATAATATACTTTTATATCATTATGATTCCATTCCAGAAAATATGAAATAGAAATGGAAGTAGCGTTCATGCGTACGTACGGCTTACCGTCTCCATGAACGGTGCATTTCATTTCTTACCTCTAAATGTGATGTAATATTATAAATGAATGTATGTACTGGATATATATGACATATATGATATCTACATAATGAATACCATTCTGGATATAATGAACCTTTGACCAAATTAACAACATGTAAGTATAAGAAGTCAATTTTTGACTTAAGAACCAAATACCGACAAAATGAACATTATTAACTTAAATGATTACATGATGTTCATAACATGGTATAAAAGGAATAATGAACTTGAAAAAGATTCATAAGCAAGTAGAGATTAACTCAAGTTTATTATTCAGGAGTTAAAGAACGGTCGGGTCAAGTCGGATACGAGGTATGGGACTTCGTCTCAATCTCCTTTCGTTGAGGCATATTTTATTTTATACACAACTTTCTTTTATACGGTGTATAAACCCCTTTGACTTTTACGTTTACTCAAAAGGAATCTTTTTTATACGAAGCGTTTACTAAACGACAAAAGGGAATGTTTTGTCGTACGTATGCGGCGACAACGACTTCTCCGCCGTCGTAACCGATATTTGAGTTTCGGCTTCCTCTACAAGCCATACCTTCTTTTTAAAAGAAAAATAAATATCATGTTTTACTTTTCTTTTATTTTGGTATTGAAAATGGTTTTCATAATGTTTTTATATCAATGTGTTGTATTGATATCTCGTGAATGAAATGTGGAAATTTTATGTTTCCTTTATGCATGTTTTATGTGATATGATTATGTTATGATTCTTGGGCATTATTATGAAGACGGGTGGTTCCGTGATAAACTAAGGGCGGGTGAGCCCGTTATAGCTCTCCAATGCATTGGGTAACGCGAAGGAGTGAAACGTTAAGGTTTCTCCGAAGAGATTTTAGGGAATATACTGTGATGGTTATTCCAAACGTAACCAAGAGGGTTACTCCCTACGTAAGAATGTTATGAGTGCCTCAAGTTACCTTTACGTATTATGATTTATATGATTTATTCATTTTTTTATGAGGTATGTTAAAGTGCCTATGTTTTATGGGTAAAGTATGATTTCATTCTTATGTATATATGAACTCATGTTTCCTTTCCATGTTTTTTTTTATAACCCATACTGAGTTTTTATGCTCATCCCAAGTTTTTGAAATGTTTTTCACAGGTCAAGGGAAAGGTACATGATAAGATGATAGAGTCAAGGATGTGTCAAGAAATAATCCATGTTTTATTTTAAATGTGTTTCCATTGATGGGAATGAAGAACACTATCTCTATGTAACCACTTTGTTTATATGTGGAATGTAATGCAAGTTTTATGATCTAATTCTCTTAAACTCTAAACCCGAAAAGATCCTCAATGTGTAATCTTGTAATAACTCAAGATTAAAAAGAAGGTATGGCTTGTAGAGGAAGCCAAAACTCAAATAACGGTTACGACGGCGGAGAAGTCGTTGTCGCCGCATACGTACGACAAAAACATTCCCTTTTGTCGTTTAGTAAACGCTTCGTATAAAAAATATTCCTTTTGAATAAACGTAATAGTCAAAGGGTTTTATACACCGTATGAAAGAAAGTTGTGTATAAAATAAAATATGCCTCAATGAAAGGAGATTGAGACGAAGTCCCATACAAAGATAATTTTTAAAATAAAATAGATACATTATGTGTATTCACTATAAGTAAACATAAATAAAGTACAAATAAAAGATACGACATAATAATATAATGACATAATTTGAAAGTAGGAGATTAACCCAAAGAATGGAAATTGGGTTAAGAAGTTCCCATACCTCGTATCTGACTTGACCCGACCGTTCTTTAAACTCCTGAATAATAAACTTTAGTTAATCTCTACTTGCTTAATAACCTTTTTCAATTTCATTATTCCTTTTATACCATGTTATGAACATCATGTAATCTGTTAAGTTAATAATGTTCATTTTGTCGGTATTTGGTTCTTAAGTCAAAAATAGACTTCTTACACTTACATGTTGTTAATTTGGTCATAGGTTCATTATATCCAGAATGATATTAATGATTTGGATAACATATATATCATATATATTCATCATATACATTTATTTATAATATTACATTACATTTAGAGGTAAGAAATGAAATGCACCGTTCATGGAGACGGTAAGCCGTACGTACGCATGAACGCTACTTCCATTTCTATTTCATATTTTCTGGAATGGAATCATAATGATATAAGAGTATATTATACTTCCAGTATAATAACATATATAATATCATTAACTTTATCCTTCACACACATCCCACATATGGTATTAACGAATCAAATCACTTTTAGGGGGCGGTAGTCCGCACTTCCTAAAATGAAGATATCGTGTTTACCCATAATGGAAACCATAAAGGTATGCCCAAAATGAAAAACCAGAAGCTTAAGGAAAACATAAACATATTATATATCATATATAAAAATAGTGACATCATAATGGCCACCTTTGAAGGTGTTAAATGAGTGTTGAACAATCATCGTTTCGGGAGGCAGAATTTCGCCATCCACGGAAACCTTATGTTCTTTAACCATTTGATGTAGTTGTGTGGAAGTGTAGCTCAAATAAATCTTATAACAACATCCTAGTATATTGAAGATACTGGTGTTGTTACAAAAGAAGTAAATAAAAAGAGTTTAGGGGGTCGGAGAAGCAAAATAAAACAAATGAACATGAGAGAATGAAATACCTTAAAAAGTGTAACTTCTTTTGGTTTGAGCCTAAAGGCTTCCTTTGAAAGGATTCTGCCCAAAGGGAATCCTCTAGGATTAGGAGAGGGATGTGGAGAGAGCAAATGGGCAGGGGTTGGCCGAGCCAAAGGCTTGAAGATTGTGTGACATGAGGTAGAGGTGGGGGCCTTTTATAAGAGGAGAGGAGGGGCACTTTTGGAAAGTAAAGAATCATTACTTTATTTGAAAATGTGTTTCGGTTTTAAAAGGTCCCACATTGATATAATTCGTGGATAAGGTTATAAGGCATCGAAATCCATTCATCCAATTGGTTTTGGACATGTGTAGTTCATAGATTTTATTTTATCTTTCCATTTTATTTAAATCGTCAAATAATGATGTCATCGCTGCATCATTATTATGTCATAAATAATTAAATTTATTTAATGTCTAAAAATTATAAACAAATTACTATGATGTAGGAAATCTTTTTAGCTTTCCATTGAATATTTATAATCAAAATTTGGACTTGTATAACCCCACTTAAAAATTGTTTTCGCAAAACATATTATGTTTGTGTCATTTTCACTTTAACATTTAATAAAAAGCAATTTATGTTATTTCCCAACAAAAGTGGATACATGGGGTTGGGACATGTGTCTAGGTCATTTTATATTATTAAAGCATTATTTATACATTAAACTACCCTAATTACCACTAATCGCGATTAAGAACTTAATAAGTTGCTATTCACCAAAAAATTATTTTAATCTCATTGAACCACATTTTACTTCTTAATGACAACCATGTATGTCGGATTTTCAAAATTCAATACACATTAGTGGTAAACTTTAATTTAACTGAAAAAAACAGTTTGCTTGATTACCACTTAGTGGTTTCACTATTCATCAAAATTGAAGTTTTTCAGAAAATTACCAAAAATTCACTCTAAGCTATATTTGATATTACGAATTCAAAAATGAAGTCTATTTTACAAAATTCAAATCATATAAGTCACATTAATTAATTTAATAATTAATTCCCGCTGCCAGAGCAAATAGCGTGTTTTTACAAAACAATAAGTATCAAAAGATTGACACCAGTTTAAGTCTAATTTCAAATCGAAATTGATTCCAATGACCACCATTGGATAAAATGGTAAAAATATATTCTAATTTCACTTCAAAACCAATTCAAAAAATAATCTAATCATATAAATAAATTAGGTTAAAAAGTAGTTTTGATGTAAAATGCAGTATTTTTCACTATTCATTTAAAAATGAACATTGTCGGAAAATTACCAAAAATTCACACAAGGTAAATTTTGATGTCCCAATCATAAAGGATAATTTTATTTTGACAAACATAGTTTCTAAAATTGTCAAAATATAGATTCAAAAATGGTTTTCCATCAAAAGGCACTAAAACAATCCTTTAAGAATATTAGTGTATTCCATGCATAAGATTGTATTTATTTTCATTTTAAGCCTCTAAAACACTATCTTGATCATTAATAGACATAGATAAAAATATCTATTATTCATTACTTACTTGGGATGTTACATCCTTCCCCCCTTTAGAAAATTGCGTCCCCGCAATTTATTTACTTATCAAATAAATTGGGGTACTTATCCCTCATTGCATTTTCGGATTCCCATGTTGCCTCTTCAATCATGTGGTTTTTCCACAAAACCTTTACCTGCTTAATCACCTTATTCCGTAACACTTGCTCCCTGTGGTCAAGAATCTGGACCGGTTGTTCCTCATAAGATAGGTTTTCTTCCAGCTGAACTACCTCTGGACTCAAAACATGAGATGGATCTGGCATATACTTTCTCAACATCGAAACGTGAAAAACATTGTGTACCTGAGATAAACTCGGAGGTAAAGCCACTCGGTATGCAACTGATCCAACTCTCTCCAGAATTTCATATGGTCCAATAAACCTTGGACTCAACTTTCCTTTCTTACCAAATCTCATCACACTTTTCCAAGGAGAAACCTTGAGAAAAACATGATCACCTACCTCGAAAGATAGATCCTTCCTCCGGTTATCCGCATAACTCTTCTGCCTGCTCTGAGCTGTTCTCATGTGTTTCTGAATCAGCTGAACTTTTTCTGCCATCTCTTCTACCAATTCTGGTCCCATCAACTTTCTTTCACCCACTTCATCCCAGAAAGCTGGAGTTCGACACCGCTTCCCATATAATGCCTGAAATGGTGCCATCTGTACACTGGAATGAAAACTGTTATTATATGAAAACTCAACCAAAGAAAGATGCTGGTCCCAACTCCCCTGATAATCCATAGAACAAGCTCGTAGCATATCCTCCAATGTCTGAATTGTTCGTTCTGACTGCCCATCTGATTGAGGATGAAAAGCTGTACTAAAATTTAATTCAGTACCCAACGACTTCTGAAGGCCTTTCCAAAAGTTAGAGGTAAACCTGGGATCACGATCTGATACAATGGAGAGGGGAACTCCATGTAACCTGACTATCTCTTTAAGATACAAACGGGAAAGTTGATCAAGAGAGAAAGTATCTCGTATAGCAAGGAAATGAGCAGATTTGGTCAAGCGATCAACAATAACCCAGATTGCATTATTACCTCGAGATGTCTTCGGTAATCCAACAACAAAGTCCATGGATATATTCTCCCATTTCCACTCTGGCACTGGTAAAGGCTGAAGCATCCCTTTCGGTAACTGCCGCTCTGCTTTAACCTGGTGACAAGTCAAACACTTCACAGTAAAATCAGCAATATCTCTTTTCATTCCATCCCACCAGTAATACTCCCGCAGATCTCTATACATCTTAGTACTGCCCGGATGACCTGAAAACGGAGAACTATGAGCTTCACATAACAACTCTCTCTTCAACTGTGAATCACAAGGCACACATAACCTCTTCACAAACCTCAAAACACAAACACAAACTTATCCAAGAACTCATGGAAAATTTTATTCATAAGGTCCATGAATACAGTAGGTGCATTGGTTAACCCAAAAGGCATAACTACAAATTCATAATGGCCATATCTCGTACGGAATGCGGTCTTCGGAACGTCTGCTTCTTTTACTTTCAACTGATGGTACCCCGACCTCAAGTCAATCTTCGAAAAATACTGAGCTCCCTGGAGCTGACACCACTTCATTCGATGGCCCAACATCTGCTGAAGTTGTTGCAAAGGATTTCACCACCCCTTTCTGCTTGTAGTCTAACTGCTTCCCATCACTCAAGCTCCTTGTCGGACACTCGTTTGCATAGTGACCCATCTCATTGCACTTAAAACATTTCACTAACTGTAAATCAAATTTGTTCTTAACTTCACCTTGATCCTTTTCAGTGCAATCACGAGCCTTATGTCCCATCTTACCACATCGGTAGCACTTCCCAGAATTCAGAAGACATTCCCCAGCATGCCTTTTGCCACATTTATGACAAACTGGAAACTTAGTTCTCTTACCATCAGACTTCTTTGAAGAATTCTTACCTTTCTCCTGCAACCTCGGTCTCTTCTTCTGCTGGTTGTTATAGAACACTTGGTCATCGGCAAACTCCATTTCCACCTTCTCAGCACATCGAACAAGCTTTTCATAACTTTTAAACTCACGAGAAGCTAATGCCCTTCGATACTTTGGCTTTAATCCTGAGTAAAAACGATTGATTTTACTATCAAGGTCTCGGATAAAATTGGGAGCATACCTTGCCAATCGAGTGAACCTTTCTTCATAGGCAGCCACTGAGTCTTCCTCTTGCCTCAATTCCAAGAATTGCTTTTCCATCCTAAGTCGAACAGCCTTAGGAAAATACTTATCAAGAAACATACCTTTGAATTCATCCCAGTCAAGAGCATCAATCTCATCGGCATCCCTGATATTTTTAACCATAGACCACCACTGATCTGCTTCACCCTCCAAACGGTAAATAGCAAGACTAACCTTTTGATTGTCTGAACACCCCATGACATCAAAAATCTTCTCCAGTGCTTTAATCCACCCTTCAGCTTGCACAGGGTCAGATGATCCTCTGAATGATGGGGGATGTTGCCTCATGAAATGTTCCACCACTGACATGTTCCTCTGCGGTTGATCTGGCTGATCTCGTGCATGGATACCACCACCATTTATAGCCTGAGTCAACTGTGCCATCACTGCAACAAACTGTTCAGTTCCGATTCCGACCATCTCAGGTTGCTGATTTGGAAGGCGGTCTTCCTCCTGATGTCGTCCCAACATAGCTGCTTTGTTTCCCCTACGAAAAACCATTCTGAACACCGAAATATCTTAGGCGAAGCAACATGGTAATCTGTAAATTCTATATCATTTAAATCATATTATAATTTAACACTTTTCTAACTCCTAAAGTTGTCTAAACCGACCTTTGATACCAACTATAAGGCCCCAGCCTTAAACCTTACTTAATCTTGAGTTATTACAAGATTACACATTGAGGATCTTTTCGGGTTTAGAGTTTTAGAGAATTAGATCATAAAACTTGCATTACATTCCACATATAAACAAAGTGGTTACATAAAGATAGTATTCTTCATTCCCATCAATGGAACACACATTTAAAATAAAACATGGATTAATTCTTGACACATCCTTGACTCTATCATCTTATCATGTACCTTTCCCTTGACCTGTGAAAAACATTTCAAAAACTTGGGATGAGCATAAAAACTCAGTATGGGTTATAAAAAAACATGGAAAGGAAACAAGAGTTCATATATAAATAAGAATGAAATCATACTTTACCCATAAAACATAGGCACTTTAACATACCTCATAAAATCATGAATAAATCATAGAAATCATAAGACATAAAGGTAACTTGAGGCATTCATAACATTCTTACGTTGGGCGTAACCCTCTTGGTTACGTTTGGAATAACCATCACAGTATATTCCCTAAAATCTCTTCGGAGAAACCTTAACGTTTCACTCCTTCACGTTACCCAATGCATTGGAGAGCTATAACGGGCTCACCCGCCCTTAGTTTATCACGGAACCACCCGTCTTCATAATAATGCCCAAGAACCATAACATAATCATATCACATAAAACATGCATAAAGGAAACATAACATTTCCACATTTCAATCACGAGATATCAATACAACACATTGATATAATAAAAACATTATGAAAACCATTTTCAATACCAAAGTAAAACATGGTATTTATTTTTCTTTTAAAAAAAGGTATGGCTTGTAGAGGAAGCCAAAACTCAAATAACGGTTACGACGGCGGAGAAGTCGTTGTCGCCGCATACGTACGACAAAAACATTCCCTTTTGTCGTTTAGTAAACGCTTCGTATAAAAAAGATTCCTTTTGAGTAAACGTAAAAGTCAAAGGGGTTTATACACCGTATAAAAGAAAGTTGTGTATAAAATAAAATATGCCTCAACGAAAGGAGATTGAGACGAAGTCCCATACCTCGTATCCGACTTGACCCGACCGTTCTTTAAACTCCTGAATAATAAACTTGAGTTAATCTCTACTTGCTTATGAATCTTTTTCAAGTTCATTATTCCTTTTATACCATGTTATGAACATCATGTAATCATTTAAGTTAATAATGTTCATTTTGTCGGTATTTGGTTCTTAAGTCAAAAATTGACTTCTTATACTTACATGTTGTTAATTTGGTCAAAGGTTCATTATATCCAGAATGGTATTCATTATGTAGATATCATATATGTCATATATATCCAGTACATACATTCATTTATAATATTACATCACATTTAGAGGTAAGAAATGAAATGCACCGTTCATGGAGACGGTAAGCCGTACGTACGCATGAACGCTACTTCCATTTCTATTTCATATTTTCTGGAATGGAATCATAATGATATAAAAGTATATTATAATTCCAGTATAACAACATATATAATATCATTAACTTTATCCTTTACACATCCCACATATGGTATTAACGAATCAAATCACTTTTAGGGGGCGGTAGTCCGCACTTCCTAAAATGAAGATATCGTGTTTTACCCATAATGGAAACCATAAAGGTATGCCCAAAATGAAAAAAAACAGAAGCTTAAGGAAAACATAAACATATAATATATCATATATAAAAATAGTGACATCATAATGGCCACCTTTGAAGGTGTTAAATGAGTATTGAACAATCATCGTTTCGGGAGGCAGAATTTCGCCATCCACGGAAACCGTATGTTCTTTAACCATTTGATGTAGTTGTGTGAGAGTGTAGCTCAAATATATCTTATAACAACATCCTAGTATATTGAAGATACTGGTGTTGTTACAAAATAAGTAAATAAAAAGAGTTTAGGGGGTCGGAGAAGCAAAATAAAACAAATGATCATGAGAGAATGAAATACCTTAAAAAGTGTAACTTCTTTTGGTTTGAGCCTAAAGGCTTCCTTTGAAAGGATTCTGCCCAAAGGAAATCCTCTAGGATGAGGAGAGGGATGTGGAGAGAGCAAATGGGCAGGGGTTGGCCGAGCCAATGGCTTGAAGAGTGTGTGAAATGAGGTAGAGGTGGGGGCCTTTTATAAGGGGAGAGGAGGGGCACTTTTGGAAAGTAAAGAAACATTACATTATTTGAAAATGTGTTTCGGTTTTAAAAGGTCCCACATTGATGGAATTCGTGGATAAGGTGATAAGGCATCGAAATCCATTCATCCAATTGGTTTTGGACATGTGTAGTTCATAGATTTTATTTTATCTTTCCATTTTATTTAAATCGTCAAATAATGATGTCATCGCTGCATCATTATTATGTCATAAATAATTAAATTTATTTAATGTCTAAAAATTATAAACAAATAATATGATGTAGGAAATCTTTTTAGCTTTCCATTTAATATTTATAATCAAAATTTGGACTTGTATATCCCCACTTCAAAATTGTTTTCGCAAAACATATTATGTTTGTGTCATTTTCACTTTAACATTTAATAAAAAGTAATTTATGTTATTTCCCAACAAAAGTGGATACATGGGGTCCCCAAGTTAGGCCATGACTTGTCTTGGTCGGCCATGACACAACCAATGAGGTCGGGACATGTGTCTAGGTCATTTTATATTATTAAAGCATTATTTATACATTAAACTACCCTAATTACCACTAATCGCGATTAAGAACTTAATAAGTTACTATTCACCAAAAAATTATTTTAATCTCATTGAACCACATTTTACTTCTTAATGACAACCATGTATGTCGGATTTTCAAAATTCAATACACATTAGTGGTAAACTTTCATTTAACTGAAAAATCAGTTTGCTTGATTACCACTTAGTGGTTTCACTATTCATCAAAATTGAAGTTTTTCAGAAAATTACCAAAAATTCACTCTAAGCTATATTTGATATTCCGAATTCAAAAATGAAGTCTATTTTACAAAATTCAAATCATATAAGTCACATTAATTAATTTAATAATTAATTCCCGCTGCCAGAGCAAATAGCGTGTTTTTACAAAACAATAAGTATCAAAAGATTGACACCAGTTTAAGTCTAATTTCAAATCGAAATTGATTCCAATGACCACCATTGGATAAAATGGTAAAAATATATTCTAATTTCACTTCAAAACCAATTCAAAACATAATCTAATCATATAAATAAATTAGATTAAAAAGTAGTTTTGATGTAAAATGCAGTATTTTTCACTATTCATTTAAAAATGAACATTGTCAGAAAATTACCAAAAATTCACAAAAGGTAAATTTTGATGTCCCAATCATAAAGGTAACTTGAGGCATTCATAACATTCTTACGTAGGGGGTAACCCTCTTGGTTACGTTTGGAATACCCATCACAGTATATTCCCTAAAATCTCTTCGGAGAAACCTTAACGTTTCACTCCTTCGCGTTACCCAATGAATTGGAGAGCTATAACGGGCTCACCTGCCCTTAGTTTATCACGGAACCACCCGTCTTCATAATAATGCCCAAGAACCATAACATAATCATATCACATAAAACATGCATAAAGGAAACATAACATTTCCACCATTCAATCACAAGATATCAATACCACACATTGATATAAAAATATTATGAAAACCATTTTCAATACCAAAATAAAAGAAAAGTAAAACATGGTATTTATTTTTCTTTTAAAAAGAAGGAATGGCTTGTAGAAGAAGCCGAAACTCAAATAACGGTTACGACGGCGGAGAAGTCGTTGTCGCCGCATACGTACGACAAAAACATTCCCTTTTGTCGTTTGGTAAACGCTTCGTATAAAAAGATTCCTTTTGAATAAACGTAAAAGTCAAAGGGGTTTATACACCGTATAAAAGAAGGTTGTGTATAAAACAAAATATGCCTCAACGAAAGGAGATTGAGACGAAATCCCATACCTCGTATCTGACTTGACCCGACCGTTCTTTAAACTCCTGAATAATAAAATTGAGTTAATCTCTACTTGCTTATGAATCTTTTTCAAGTTCATTATTCCTTTTATACCATGTTATGAACATCATGTAATCATTTAAGTTAATAATGTTCATTTTGTCGGTATTTGGTTCTTAAGTCAAAAATTGACTTCTTATACTTACAAGTTGTTAATTTGGTCAAAGGTTCATTATATCCAGAATGGTATTCATTATGTAGATATCATATATGTCATATATATCCAGTACATACATTCATTTATAATATTACATCACATTTAGAGGTAAGAAATGAAATGCATCGTTCATGGAGACGGTAAGCCGTACGTACGCATGAACGCTACTTCCATTTCTATTTCATATTTTCTGGAATGGAATCATAATGATATAAAAGTATATTATAATTCCAGTATAACAACATATATAATATCATTAACTTTATCCTTTACACATCCCACATATGGTATTAACGAATCAAATCACTTTTAGGGGGCGGTAGTCCGCACTTCCTAAAATGAAGATATCGTGTTTTACCCATAATGGAAACCATAAAGGTATGCCCAAAATGAAAAAAACAGAAGCTTAAGGAAAACATAAACATATAATATATCATATATAAAAATAGTGACATCATAATGGCCACCTTTGAAGGTGTTAAATGAGTATTGAACAATCATCGTTTCGGGAGGCAGAATTTCGCCATCCACGGAAACCGTATGTTCTTTAACCATTTGATGTAGTTGTGTGAGAGTGTAGCTCAAATATATCTTATAACAACATCCTAGTATATTGAAGATACTGGTGTTGTTACAAAAGAAGTAAATAAAAAGAGTTTAGGGGGTCGGAGAAGCAAAATAAAACAAATGAACATGAGAGAATGAAATACCTTAAAAAGTGTAACTTCTTTTGGTTTGAGCCTAAAGGCTTCCTTTGAAAGGATTCTGCCCAAAGGGAATCCTCTAGGATGAGGAGAGGGAAGTGGAGAGAGCAAATGGGCAGGGGTTGGCCGAGCCAATGGCTTGAAGAGTGTGTGAAATGAGGTAGAGGTGGGGGCCTTTTATAAGGGGAGAGGAGGGGCACTTTTGGAAAGTAAAGAATCATTACATTATTTGAAAATGTGTTTCGGTTTTAAAAGGTCCCACATTGATGGAATTCGTGGATAAGGTGATAAGGCATCGAAATCCATTCATCCAATTGGTTTTGGACATGTGTAGTTCATAGATTTTATTTTATCTTTCCATTTTATTTAAATCGTCAAATAATGATGTCATCGCTGCATCATTATTATGTCATAAATAATTAAATTTATTTAATGTCTAAAAATTATAAACAAATTACTATGATGTAGGAAATCTTTTTAGCTTTCCATTGAATATTTATAATCAAAATTTGGACTTGTATAACCCCACTTAAAAATTGTTTTCGCAAAACATATTATGTTTGTGTCATTTTCACTTTAACATTTAATAAAAAGTAATTTATGTCATTTCCCAACAAAAGTGGATCCATGGGGTCCCCAAGTTGACCCATGGCTTGTCTTGGTCGGCCATGACACAACCAATAAGGTTGGGACATGTGTCTAGGTCATTTTATATTATTAAAGCATTATTTATACCTTAAACTACACTGATTACCACTAATCGCGATTAAAAACTTAATAAGTTACTATTCACCAAAAAATTATTATAATCTCATTGAACCACATTTTACTTCTTAATGACAACCATGTATGTCGGATTTTCAAAATTCAATACACATTAGTGGTAAACTTTAATTTAACTGAAAAAAACAGTTTGCTTGATTACCACTTAGTGGTTTCACTATTCATCAAAATTGAAGTTTTTCAGAAAATTACCAAAAATTCACTCTAAGCTATATTTGATATTACGAATTCAAAAATGAAGTCTATTTTACAAAATTCAAATCATATAAGTCACATTAATTAATTTAATAATTAATTCCCGCTGCCAGAGCAAATAGCGTGTTTTTACAAAACAATAAGTATCAAAAGATTGACACCGGTTTAAGTCTAATTTCAAATCGAAATTGATTCCAATGACCACCATTGGATAAAATGGTAAAAAATATATTCTAATTTCACTTCAAAACCAATTCAAAACATAATCTAATCATATAAATAAATTAGATTAAAAAGTAGTTTTGATGTAAAATGCAGTATTTTTCACTATTCATTTAAAAATGAACATTGTCGGAAAATTACCAAAAATTCACACAAGGTAAATTTTGATGTCCCAATCATAAAGGATAATTTTATTTTGACAAACATAGTTTCTAAAATTGTCAAAATATAGATTCAAAAATGGTTTTCCATCAAAAGGCACTAAAACAATCCTTTAAGAATATTAGTGTATTCCATGCATAAGATTGTATTTATTTTCATTTTAAGCCTCTAAAACACTATCTTTATCATTAATAGACATAGATAAAAATATCTATTATTCATTACTTACTTGGGATGTTACATCCTTCCCCCCTTTAGAAAATTGCGTCCCCGCAATTTATTTACTTATCAAATAAATTGGGGTACTTATCCCTCATTGCATTTTCGGATTCCCATGTTGCCTCTTCAATCATGTGGTTTTTCCACAAAACCTTTACCTGCTTAATCACCTTATTCCGTAACACTTGCTCCTTATGGTCAAGAATCTGGACCGGTTGTTCCTCATAAGATAGGTTCTCTTCCAGCTGAACTACCTCTGGACTCAAAACATGAGATGGATCTGGCATATACTTTATCAACATCGAAACGTGAAAAACATTGTGTACCTGAGATAAACTCGGAGGTAAAGCCACTCGGTATGCAACTGATCCAACTCTCTCCAGAATTTCGTATGGTCCAACAAACCTTGGACTCAACTTTCCTTTCTTACCAAATCTCATCACACTTTTCCAAGGAGAAACCTTGAGAAAAACATGATCACCTACCTCGAAAGATAGATCCTTCCTCCGGTTATCCGCATAACTCTTCTGCCTGCTTTGAGCTGTTCTCATGTGCTTCTGAATCAGCTGAACTTTTTCTGCCATCTCTTCTACCAATTCTGGTCCCATCAACTTCCTTTCACCCACTTCATCCCAGAAAGCTGGAGTTAGACACCGCTTCCCATATAATGCCTGAAATGGTGCCATCTGTATACTGGAATGAAAACTGTTATTATATGAAAACTCAACCAAAGAAAGATGCTGGTCCCAACTTCCCTGATAATCCATAGAACAAGCTCGTAGCATATCCTCCAATGTCTGAATTGTTCGTTCTGACTGCCCATCTGATTGAGGATGAAAAGCTGTACTAAAATTTAATTCAGTACCCAACGACTTCTGAAGGCCTTTCCAAAAGTTAGAAGTAAACCTGGGATCACGATCCGATACAATGGAGAGAGGAACTCCATGTAACCTGACTATCTCTTTAAGATACAAACGGGAAAGTTGATCAAGAGAGAAAGTATCTCGTATAGCAAGGAAATGAGCAGATTTGGTCAAGCGATCAACAATAACCCAGATTGCATTATTACCTCGAGATGTCTTCGGTAATCCAACAACAAAGTCCATGGATATATTCTCCCATTTCCACTCTGGCATTGGTAAAGGCTGAAGCATCCCTTTCGTTAACTGCCGCTCTGCTTTAACCTGCTGACAAGTCAAACACTTCACAGTAAAATCAGCAATATCTCTTTTCATTCCATCCCACCAGTAATACTCCCGCAGATCTCTATACATCTTAGTACTGCCAGGATGAAAAAAACAACTCATTCTTCAACTGTGAATCACAAGGCACACACAATCTCTTCCTAAATCTCAAAACACAAACACAAACTTATCCAAGAACTCATGGAAAATTTTATTCATAAGGTCCATGAATACAGCAGGTGCATTGGTTAACCCAAAAGGCATTACTACAAATTCATAATGGCCATATCTCGTACGGAACGCGGTCTTCGGAATATCTTCCTCCTTTACCTTCAGCTGATGGTACCCCGATCTCAGGTCAATCTTTAAAAAATACTCAGCTCCCTGGAGCTGATACCACTTCATTCGATGGCCCAACATCTGCTGAAGTTGTTGCAAAGGATTTCACCACCCCTTTCTGCTTGTAGTCTGGCTGCTTCCCATCACTCAAGCTCCTTGTCGGACACTCGTTTGCATAGTGACCCATCTCATTGCACTTAAAACATTTCACTAACTGTAAATCAAATTTGTTTTTACCTTCACCTTGATCCTTTTCAGTGCAATCACGAGCCTTATGTCCCATCTTACCACATCGGTAGCACTTCCCAGAATTCAGAAGACATTCCCCAGCATGCCTTTTGCCACATTTATCACAAACTGGAAACTTAGTTCTCTTACCATCAGACTTCTTTGAAGAATTCTTACCTTTCTCCTGCCACCTCGGTCTCTTCTTCTGCTGGTTGTTATAGGACACTTGGTCATTGGCAAACTCCATTTCCACCTTCTCAGCACATCGAACAAGCTTTTCATAACTTTTAAACTCTCGAGAAGCTAATGCCCTTCGATACTTTGGCTTTAATCCTGAGTAAAAACGATTGATTTTACTATCAAGGTCTCGGATAAAATTTGGAGCATACCTTGCCAATCGAGTGAACCTTTCTTCATAGGAAGCCACTAAGTCTTCCTCTTGCCTCAATTCCAATAATTGCTTTTCCATCCTAAGTCGAACATCCTTAGGAAAATACTTCTCAAGAAACATACCTTTGAATTCATCCCAGTCAAGAGCATCAATCTCATCGGCATCCCTGATATTTTTAACCATAGACCACCACTGATCTGCTTCACCTTCCAGACGATAAATAGCAAGACTAACCTTTTGATTGTCTGAACACCCCATGACATCGAAAATCTTCTCCAGTGCTTTAATCCACCCTTCAGCTAGCACATGGTCAGATGATCCTCTGAATGATGGGGGATGTTGCCTCATGAAATGTTCCACCACTGACATGTTCCTCTGCGGTTGATCTGGCTAATCTCGTGCATGGATACCACCACCATTTATAGCCTGAGTCAACTGTGCCATCACTGCAACAAACTGTTCAGTTCCGATTCCGACCATCTCAGGTTGCTGATTTGGAAGGCGGTCTTCCTCCTGATGTCGTCCCAACATAGCTGCTTTGTTTCCCCTACGGAAAACCATTCTGAACATGGAAATATCTTAGGCGAAGCAACATGGGAATCCGAAAATGCAATGAGGGATAAGTACCCCAATTTATTTGATAAGTAAATAAATTGCGGGGACGCAATTTTCTAAAGGGGGGAAGGATGTAACATCCCAAGTAAGTAATGAATAATAGATATTTTTTTATCTATGTCTATTAATGATAAAGATAGTGTTTTAGAGGCTTAAAATGAAAATAAATACAATCTTATGCATGGAATACACTAATATTCTTAAAGGATTGTTTTAGTGCCTTTTGATGGAAAACCATTTTTGAATCTATATTTTGACAATTTTATAAACTATGTTTGTCAAAATAAACTTATCCTTTATGATTGGGACATCAAAATTTACCTTGTGTGAATTTTTGGTAATTTTCTGACAATGTTCATTTTTAAATGAATAGTGAAAAATACTGCATTTTACATCAAAACTACTTTTTAATCTAATTTATTTATATGATTAGATTATGTTTTGAATTGGTTTTGAAGTGAAATTAGAATATATTTTTACCATTTTATCCAATGGTGGTCATTGGAATCAATTTCGATTTGAAATTAGACTTAAACTGGTGTCAATCTTTTGATACTTATTGTTTTGTAAAAACACGCTATTTGCTCTGGCAGCGGGAATTAATTATTAAATTAATTAATGTGACTTATATGATTTGAATTTTGTAAAATAGACTTCATTTTTGAATTCGGAATATCAAATATAGCTTAGAGTGAATTTTTGGTAATTTTCTGAAAAACTTCAATTTTGATGAATAGTGAAACCACTAAGTGGTAATCAAGCAAACTGATTTTTCAGTTAAATGAAAGTTTACCACTAATGTGTATTGAATTTTGAAAATCCGACATACATGGTTGTCATTAAGAAGTAAAATGTGGTTCAATGAGATTAAAATAATTTTTTGGTGAATAGTAACTTATTAAGTTCTTAATCGCGATTAGTGGTAATTAGGGTAGTTTAATGTATAAATAATGCTTTAATAATATAAAATGACCTAGACACATGTCCCAACCTCATTGGTTGTGTCATGGACGACCAAGAAAAGTCATGGCCTAACTTGGGGACCCCATGTATCCACTTTTGTTGGGAAATAACATAAATTACTTTTTATTAAATGTTAAAGTGAAAATGACACAAACATAATATGTTTTGCGAAAACAATTTTTAAGTGGGGTTATACAAGTCCAAATTTTGATTATAAATATTCAATGGAAAGCTAAAAAGATTTCCTACATCATAGTAATTTGTTTATAATTTTTAGACATTAAATAAATTTAATTATTTATGACATAATAATGATGCAGCGATGACATCATTATTTGACGATTTAAATAAAATGGAAAGATAAAATAAAATCTATGAACTACACATGTCCAAAACCAATTGGATGAATGGATTTCGATGCCTTATCACCTTATCCACGAATTCCATCAATGTGGGACCTTTTAAAACCGAAACACATTTTCAAATAATGTAATGTTTCTTTACTTTCCAAAAGTTCCCCTCCTCTCCCCTTATAAAAGGCCCCCACCTCTACCTCATTTCACACACTCTTCAAGCCATTGGCTCGGCCAACCCCTGCCCATTTGCTCTCTCCACTTCCCTCTCCTCATCCTAGAGGATTCCCTTTGGGCAGAATCCTTTCAAAGGAAGCCTTTAGGCTCAAACCAAAAGAAGTTACACTTTTTAAGGTATTTCATTCTCTCATGTTCATTTGTTTTATTTTGCTTCTCCGACCCCCTAAACTCTTTTTATTTACTTCTTTTGTAACAACACCAGTATCTTCAATATACTAGGATGTTGTTATAAGATATATTTGAGCTACACTCTCACACAACTACATCAAATGGTTAAAGAACATACGGTTTCCGTGGATGGCGAAATTCTGCCTCCCGAAACGATGATTGTTCAATACTCATTTAACACCTTCAAAGGTGGCCATTATGATGTCACTATTTTTATATATGATATATTATATGTTTATGTTTTCCTTAAGCTTCTGTTTTTTTCATTTTGGGCATACCTTTATGGTTTCCATTATGGGTAAAACACGATATCTTCATTTTAGGAAGTGCGGACTACCGCCCCCTAAAAGTGATTTGATTCGTTAATACCATATGTGGGATGTGTAAAGGATAAAGTTAATGATATTATATATGTTATTATACTGGAGTTATAACATACTCTTATACCATTATGAATCCATTCCATGAAATATGAAATAGAAATGGAAGTAGCGTTCATGCGTACGTACGGCTTACCGTCTCCATGAACGGTGCATTTCATTTCTTACCTCTAAATGATTATGTAATACTATAAAGGCATGAATGTACTGGATATATATGACATATATGATATCTACATCATGAATAAAATTCTGAATATAATGAACCTTTGACCAAATTAACAACACGTAAGTGTAAGAGGTCTATTTTTGACTTAAGAACCAAATACCGACAAAATGAACATTATTAACTTAACTGATTACATGATGTTCATAACATGGTATAAAAGGAATAATGAACTTGAAAAAGATTCATAATCAAGTAGAGATTAACTCAAGTTTATTATTCAGGAGATTAAAGAACGGTCGGGTCAAGTCAGATACGAGGTATGGGACTTCGTCTCAATCTCCTTTCGTTGAGGCATATTTTATTTTATACACAACTTTCTTTTATACGGTGTATAAACCCCTTTGACTTTTACGTTTACTCAAAAGGAATCTTTTTTATACGAAGCGTTTACTAAACGACAAAAGGGAATGTTTTTGTCGTACGTATGCGGCGACAACGACTTCTCCGCCGTCGTAACCGTTATTTGAGTTTTGGCTTCCTCTACAAGCCATACCTTTTTTTTTAAAAGAAAAATAAATACCATGTTTTACTTTGGTATTGAAAATGGTTTTCATAATGTTTTTATTATATCAATGTGTTGTATTGATATCTCGTGATTGAAATGTGGAAATGTTATGTTTCCTTTATGCATGTTTTATGTGATATGATTATGTTATGGTTCTTGGGCATTATTATGAAGATGGGTGGTTCCGTGATAAACTAAGGGCGGGTGAGCCCGTTATAGCTCTCCAATGCATTGGGTAACGCGAAGGAGTGAAACGTTAAGGTTTCTCCGAAGAGATTTTAGGGAATATACTGTGATGGGTATTCCAAACGTAACCAAGAGGGTTACCCCCTACGTAAGAATGTTATGAATGCCTCAAGTTACCTTTACGTATTATGATTTATATGATTTATTCATGTTTTTATGAGGTATGTTAAAGTGCCTATGTTTTATGGGTAAAGTATGATTTCATTCTTATGTATATATGAACTCATGTTTCCTTTCCATGTTTTTATAACCCATACTGAGTTTTTACGCTCATCCCAAGTTTTTGAAATGTTTTTCACAGGTCAAGGGAAAGGTACATGATAAGATGATAGAGTCAAGGATGTGTCAAGAAATAATCCATGTTTTATTTTAAATGTGTTTCCATTGATGGGAATGAAGAATACTATCTACATCAAAATTTACCTTGTGTGAATTTTTGGTAATTTTCCGACAATGTTCATTTTTAAATGAATAGTGAAAAATACTGCATTTTACATCAAAACTACTTTTTAATCTAATTTATTTATATGATTAGATTATGTTTTGAATTGGTTTTGAAGTGAAATTAGAATATATTTTTACCATTTTATCCAATGGTGGTCATTGGAATCAATTTCGATTTGAAATTAGACTTAAACTGGTGTCAATCTTTTGATACTTATTGTTTTGTAAAAACACGCTATTTGCTCTGGCAGCGGGAATTAATTATTAAATTAATTAATGTGACTTATATGATTTGAATTTTGTAAAATAGACTTCATTTTTGAATTCGGAATATCAAATATAGCTTAGAGTGAATTTTTGGTAATTTTCTGAAAAACTTCAATTTTGATGAATAGTGAAACCACTAAGTGGTAATCAAGCAAACTGATTTTTCAGTTAAATGAAAGTTTACCACTAATGTGTATTGAATTTTGAAAATCCGACATACATGGTTGTCATTAAGAAGTAAAATGTGGTTCAATGAGATTAAAATAATTTTTTGGTGAATAGTAACTTATTAAGTTCTTAATCGCGATTAGTGGTAATTAGGGTAGTTTAATGTATAAATAATGCTTTAATAATATAAAATGACCTAGACACATGTCCCAACCTCATTGGTTGTGTCATGGCCGACCAAGACAAGTCATGGCCTAACTTGGGGACCCCATGTATCCACTTTTGTTGGGAAATAACATAAATTACTTTTTATTAAATGTTAAAGTGAAAATGACACAAACATAATATGTTTTGCGAAAACAATTTTTAAGTGGGGTTATACAAGTCCAAATTTTGATTATAAATATTCAATGGAAAGCTAAAAAGATTTCCTATATCATAGTATTTGTTTTATAATTTTTAGACATTAAATAAATTAAATTATGTACGACATAATAATGATGCAGTGATGACATCATTATTTAACGATTAAAATAAAATGGAAAGATAATGTAAAATCTAAAACCTACACATGGCCAAAACCAATTGGATGAGTGGATTTCGAATCCTTATCACCTTATCCACGAATTCTATCAATGTGGGACCTTTTAAAACCGAAACACATTTTCAAATAAAGTTATATTTCTTTACTTTCCAAAAGTGCCCCTCCTCTCCCCTTATAAAAGGCCCCCACCTCTACCTCATTTCACACACTCTTCAAGCCATAGGCTCGGCCAACCCCTACCCATTTGCTCTCTCCACATCCCTCTCCTCATCCTAGAGGATTCCCTTTGGGCAGAATCCTTTCAAAGGAAGCCTTTAGGCTCAAACCAAAAGAAGTTACACTTTTTAAGGTATTTCATTCTCTCATGTTCATTTGTTTTATTTTGCTTCTCCGACCCCCTAAACTCTTTTTATTTACTTCTTTTGTAACAACACCAGTATCTTCAATATACTAGGATGTTGTTATAAGATATATTTGAGCTACACTCTCACACAACTACATCAAATGGTTAAAGAACATACGGTTTCCGTGGATGGCGAAATTCTGCCTCCCGAAACGATGATTGTTCAATACTCATTTAACACCTTCAAAGGTGGCCATTATGATGTCACTATTTTTATATATGATATATTATATGTTTATGTTTTCCTTAAGCTTCTGTTTTTTTTCATTTTGGGCATACCTTTATGGTTTCCATTATGGGTAAAACACGATATCTTCATTTTAGGAAGTGCGGACTACCGCCCCCTAAAAGTGATTTGATTCGTTAATACCATATGTGGGATGTGTAAAGGATAAAGTTAATGATATTATATATGTTGTTATACTGGAATTATAATATACTTTTATATCATTACGATTCCATTCCAAAAAAATATGAAATAGAAATGGAAGTAGCGTTCATGCGTACGTACGGCTTACCGTCTCCATGAACGATGCATTTCATTTCTTACCTCTAAATGTGATGTAATATTATAAATGAATGTATGTAATGGATATATATGACATATATGATATCTACATAATGAATACCATTCTGGATATAATGAACCTTTGACCAAATTAACAACTTGTAAGTATAAGAAGTCAATTTTTGACTTAAGAACCAAATACCAACAAAATGAACATTATTAACTTAAATGATTACATGATGTTCATAATACGTAAAGGTAACTTGAGGCATTCATAACATTCTTACGTAGGGAGTAACCCTCTTGGTTACGTTTGGAATACCCATCACAGTATATTCCCTAAAATCTCTTCGGAGAAACCTTAACGTTCCACTCCTTCGCGTTACCCAATGCATTGGAGAGCTATAACGGGCTCACCCGCCCTTAGTTTATCACGGAACCACCCGTCTTCATAATAATGCCCAAGAACCATAACATAATCATATCACATAAAACATGCATAAAGGAAACATAACATTTCCACATTTCAATCACGAGATATCAATACAACACATTGATATAATAAAAACATTATGAAAACCATTTTCAATACCAAAGTAAAACATGGTATTTATTTTTCTTTTAAAAAAAAAGGTATGGCTTGTAGAGGAAGCCAAAACTCAAATAACGGTTACGACGGCGGAGAAGTCGTTGTCGCCGCATACGTACGACAAAAACATTCCCTTTTGTCGTTTAGTAAACGCTTCGTATAAAAAAGATTCCTTTTGAGTAAACGTAAAAGTCAAAGGGGTTTATACACCGTATAAAAGAAAGTTGTGTATAAAATAAAATATGCCTCAACGAAAGGAGATTGAGACGAAGTCCCATACAAAGATAATTTTTAAAATAAAATAGATACATTATGTGTATTCACTATAAGTACACATAAATAAAGTACAAATACAAGATACGACATAATAATATAATGACATAATTTGAAAGTAGGAGATTAACCCAAAGAATGGAAATTGGGTTAAGAAGTTCCCATACCTCGTATCCGACTTGACCCGACCGTTCTTTAAACTCCTGAATAATAAACTTGAGTTAATCTCTACTTGCTTATGAATCTTTTCAAGTTCATTATTCCTTTTATACCATGTTATGAACATCATGTAATCATTTAAGTTAATAATGTTCATTTTGTCGGTATTTGGTTCTTAAGTCAAAAATTGACTTCTTATACTTACATGTTGTTAATTTGGTCAAAGGTTCATTATATCCAGAATGGTATTCATTATGTAGATATCATATATGTCATATATATCCAGTATATACATTCATTTATAATATTACATCACACTTAGAGGTAAGAAATGAAATGCACCGTTCATGGAGACGGTAAGCCGTACGTACGCATGAACGCTACTTCCATTTCTATTTCATATTTTCTGGAATGGAATCATAATGATATAAAAGTATATTATAATTCCAGTATAACAATATATATAATATCATTAACTTTATCCTTTACACATCCCACATATGGTATTAACGAATCAAATCACTTTTAGGGGGCGGTAGTCCGCACTTCCTAAAATGAAGATATCGTGTTTTACCCATAATGGAAACCATAAAGGTATGCCCAAAATGAAAAAAACAGAAGCTTAAGGAAAACATAAACATATAATATATCATATATAAAAATAGTGACATCATAATGGCCACCTTTGAAGGTGTTAAATGAGTATTGAACAATCATCGTTTCGGGAGGCAGAATTTCGCCATCCACAGAAACCGTATGTTCTTTAACCATTTGATGTAGTTGTGTGAGAGTGTAGCTCAAATATATCTTATAACAACATCCTAGTATATTGAAGATACTGGTGTTGTTACAAAAGAAGTAAATAAAAAGAGTTTAGGGGGTCGGAGAAGCAAAATAAAACAAATGAACATGAGAGAATGAATTACCTTAAAAAGTGTAACTTCTTTTGGTTTGAGCCCAAAGGCTTCCTTTGAAAGGATTCTGCCCAAAGGGAATCCTCCAGGATGAGGAGAGGGATGTGGAGAGAGCAAATGGGCAGGGGTTGGCCGAGCCAATGGCTTGAAGAGTGTGTGAAATGAGGTAGAGGTGGGGGCCTTTTATAAGGGGAGAGGAGGGGCACTTTTGGAAAGTAAAGAAACATTACATTATTTGAAAATGTGTTTCGGTTTTAAAAGGTCCCACATTGATGGAATTCGTGGATAAGGTGATAAGGCATCGAAATCCATTCATCCAATTGGTTTTGGACATGTGTAGTTCATAGATTTTATTTTATCTTTCCATTTTATTTAAATCGTCAAATAATGATGTCATCGCTGCATCATTATTATGTCATAAATAATTAAATTTATTTAATGTCTAAAAATTATAAACAAATTACTATGATGTAGGAAATCTTTTTAGCTTTCCATTGAATTTTTATAATCAAAATTTGGACTTGTATAACCCCACTTAAAAATTGTTTTCGCAAAACATATTATGTTTGTGTCATTTTCACTTTAACATTTAATAAAAAGTAATTTATGTTATTTCCCAACAAAAGTGGATCCATGGGGTCCCCAAGTAGACCCATGGCTTGTCTTGGTCGGCCATGACACAACCAATAAGGTTGGGACATGTGTCTAGGTCATTTTATATTATTAAAGCATTATTTATACCTTAAACTACACTGATTACCACTAATCGCGATTAAAAACTTAATAAGTTACTATTCACCAAAAAATTATTATAATCTCATTGAACCACATTTTACTTCTTAATGACAACCATGTATGTCGGATTTTCAAAATTCAATACACATTAGTGGTAAACATTCATTTAACTGAAAAATCAGTTTGCTTGATTACCACTTAGTGGTTTCACTATTCATCAAAAATTGAAGTTTTTCAGAAAATTACCAAAAAATCACCCTAAGCTATATTTGATATTCTGAATTCAAAAATGAAGTCTATTTTACAAAATTCAAATCATATAAGTCACATTAATTAATTTAATAATTAATTCCCGCTGCCAGAGCAAATAGCGTGTTTTTACAAAACAATAAGTATCAAAAGATTGACACCAGTTTAAGTCTAATTTCAAAGTGAAATTGATTCCAATGACCACCATTGGATAAAATGGTAAAAATAGATTCTAATTTTACTTAAAAACCAATTCAAAACATAATCTAATCATATAAATAACTTAGATTAAAAAGTAGTTTTGATGTAAAATGCAGTATTTTTCACTATTCATTAAAAAAAATGAACATTGTCAGAAAATTACCAAAAATTCACACAAGGTAAATTTTGATGTCCCAATCATAAAGTATAAGTTTATTTTGACAAACATAGTTTATAAAATTGTCAAAATATAGATTCAAAAATGGTTTTCCATCAAAAGGCACTAAAACAATCTTTTAAGAATATTAGTGTATTCCATGCATAAGATTGTATTTATTTTCATTTTAGGCCTCTAAAACACTATCTTTATCATTAATAGACATAGATAAAAATATATATTATTCATTACTTACTTGGGATGTTACATCCTTCCCCCCTTTAGAAAATTGCGTCCCCGCAATTTATTTACTTATCGAATAAATGGGGGTACTTATCCCTCATTGCATTTTCAGATTCCCATGTTGCCTCTTCAATCATGTGGTTTTTCCACAAAACCTTTACCTGCTTAATCACCTTATTCCGTAACACTTGCTCCTTATGGTCAAGAATCTGGACCGGTTGTTCCTCATAAGATAGGTTCTCTTCCAGCTGAACTACCTCTGGACTCAAAACATGAGATGGATCTGGCATATACTTTATCAACATCGAAACGTGAAAAACATTGTGTACCTGAGATAAACTCGGAGGTAAAGCCACTCGGTATGCAACTGATCCAACTCTCTCCAGAATTTCGTATGGTCCAACAAACCTTGGACTCAACTTTCCTTTCTTACCAAATCTCATCACACTTTTCCAAGGAGAAACCTTGAGAAAAACATGATCACCTACCTCGAAAGATAGATCCTTCCTCCGGTTATCCGCATAACTCTTCTGCCTGCTTTGAGCTGTTCTCATGTGCTTCTGAATCAGCTGAACTTTTTCTGCCATCTCTTCTACCAATTCTGGTCCCATCAACTTCCTTTCACCCACTTCATCCCAGAAAGTTGGAGTTCAACACCGCTTCCCATATAATGCCTGAAATGGTGCCATCTGTATACTAGAATGAAAACTGTTATTATATGAAAACTCAACCAAAGAAAGATGTTGGTCCCAACTTCCCTGATAATCCATAGAACAAGCTCGTAGCATATCCTCCAATGTCTGAATTGTTCGTTCTGACTGCCCATCCGATTGAGGATGAAAAGCTGTACTAAAATTTAACTCAGTACCCAACGACTTCTGAAGGCCTTTCCAAAAGTTAGAAGTAAACCTGGGATCACGATCCGATACAATGGAGAGAGGAACTCCATGTAACCTGACTATCTCTTTAAGATACAAACGGGAAAGTTGATCAAGAGAGAAAGTATCTCGTATAGCAAGGAAATGAGCAGATTTGGTCAAGCGATCAACAATAACCCAGATTGCATTATTACCTCGAGATGTCTTCGGTAATCCAACAACAAAGTCCATGGATATATTCTCCCATTTCCACTCTGGCATTGGTAAAGGCTGAAGCATCCCTTTCGTTAACTGCCGCTCTGCTTTAACCTGCTGACAAGTCAAACACTTCACAGTAAAATCAGCAATATCTCTTTTCATTCCATCCCACCAGTAATACTCCCGCAGATCTCTATACATCTTAGTACTGCCAGGATGAAAAAAACAACTCATTCTTCAACTGTGAATCACAAGGCACACACAATCTCTTCCTAAATCTCAAAACACAAACACAAACTTATCCAAGAACTCATGGAAAATTTTATTCATAAGGTCCATGAATACAGCAGGTGCATTGGTTAACCCAAAAGGCATTACTACAAATTCATAATGGCCATATCTCGTACGGAACGCGGTCTTCGGAATATCTTCCTCCTTTACCTTCAGCTGATGGTACCCCGATCTCAGGTCAATCTTTAAAAAATACTCAGCTCCCTGGAGCTGATACCACTTCATTCGATGGCCCAACATCTGCTGAAGTTGTTGCAAAGGATTTCACCACCCCTTTCTGCTTGTAGTCTGGCTGCTTCCCATCACTCAAGCTCCTTGTCGGACACTCGTTTGCATAGTGACCCATCTCATTGCACTTAAAACATTTCACTAACTGTAAATCAAATTTGTTTTTACCTTCACCTTGATCCTTTTCAGTGCAATCACGAGCCTTATGTCCCATCTTACCACATCGGTAGCACTTCCCAGAATTCAGAAGACATTCCCCAGCATGCCTTTTGCCACATTTATCACAAACTGGAAACTTAGTTCTCTTACCATCAGACTTCTTTGAAGAATTCTTACCTTTCTCCTGCCACCTCGGTCTCTTCTTCTGCTGGTTGTTATAGGACACTTGGTCATTGGCAAACTCCATTTCCACCTTCTCAGCACATCGAACAAGCTTTTCATAACTTTTAAACTCTCGAGAAGCTAATGCCCTTCGATACTTTGGCTTTAATCCTGAGTAAAAACGATTGATTTTACTATCAAGGTCTCGGATAAAATTTGGAGCATACCTTGCCAATCGAGTGAACCTTTCTTCATAGGAAGCCAATAAGTCTTCCTCTTGCCTCAATTCCAAGAATTGCTTTTCCATCCTAAGTCGAACATCCTTAGGAAAATACTTCTCAAGAAACATACCTTTGAATTCATCCCAGTCAAGAGCATAAATCTCATCGGCATCCCTGATATTTTTAACCATAGACCACCACTGATCTGCTTCACCTTCCAGACGATAAATAGCAAGACTAACCTTTTGATTGTCTGAACACCCCATGACATCGAAAATCTTCTCCAGTGCTTTAATCCACCCTTCAGCTAGCACAGGGTCAGATGATCCTCTGAATGATGGGGGATGTTGCCTCATGAAATGTTCCACCACTGACATGTTCCTCTGCGGTTGATCTGGCTAATCTCGTGCATGGATACCACCACCATTTATAGCCTGAGTCAACTGTGCCATCACTGCAACAAACTGTTCAGTTCCGATTCCGACCATCTCAGGTTGCTGATTTGGAAGGCGGTCTTCCTCCTGATGTCGTCCCAACATAGCTGCTTTGTTTCCCCTACGGAAAACCATTCTGAACATGGAAATATCTTAGGCGAAGCAACATGGTAATCCGTAAATGCTATATCATTTCAATCATATTATAATTTAACACTTTTCTAACTCCTAAAGTTGTCTAAACCGACCTTTGATACCAACTATAAGGCCCCAGCCTTAAACCTTACTTAATCTTGAGTTATTACAAGATTACACGTTGAGGATCTTTTCGGGTTTAGAGTTTTAGAGAATTAGATCATAAAACTTGCATTACATTCCACATATAAACAAAGAGGTTACATAAAGATAGTATTCTTCATTCCCATCAATGGAAACACATTTAAAATAAAACATGGATTATTTCTTGACACATCCTTGACTCTATCATCTTATCATGTACCTTTCCCTTGACCTGTGAAAAACATTTCAAAAACTTGGGATGAGCGTAAAACTCAGTATGGGTTATAAAAACATGGAAAGGAAACATGAGTTCATATATACATAAGAATGAAATCATACTTTACCCATAAAACATAGGCACTTTAACATACCTCATAAAAACATGAATAAATCATATAAATCATAATACGTAAAGGTAACTTGAGGCATTCATAACATTCTTACGTAGGGAGTAACCCTCTTGGTTACGTTTGGAATACCCATCACAGTATATTCCCTAAAATCTCTTCGGAGAAACCTTAACGTTCCACTCCTTCGCGTTACCCAATGCATTGGAGAGCTATAACGGGCTCACCCGCCCTTAGTTTATCACGGAACCACCCGTCTTCATAATAATGCCCAAGAACCATAACATAATCATATCACATAAAACATGCATAAAGGAAACATAACATTTCCACATTTCAATCACGAGATATCAATACAACACATTGATATAATAAAAACATTATGAAAACCATTTTCAATACCAAAGTAAAACATGGTATTTATTTTTCTTTTAAAAAAAAGGTATGGCTTGTAGAGGAAGCCAAAACTCAAATAACGGTTACGACGGCGGAGAAGTCGTTGTCGCCGCATACGTACGACAAAAACATTCCCTTTTGTCGTTTAGTAAACGCTTCGTATAAAAAAGATTCCTTTTGAGTAAACGTAAAAGTCAAAGGGGTTTATACACCGTATAAAAGAAAGTTGTGTATAAAATAAAATATGCCTCAACGAAAGGAGATTGAGACGAAGTCCCATACAAAGATAATTTTTAAAATAAAATAGATACATTATGTGTATTCACTATAAGTACACATAAATAAAGTACAAATACAAGATACGACATAATAATATAATGACATAATTTGAAAGTAGGAGATTAACCCAAAGAATGGAAATTGGGTTAAGAAGTTCCCATACCTCGTATCCGACTTGACCCGACCGTTCTTTAAACTCCTGAATAATAAACTTGAGTTAATCTCTACTTGCTTATGAATCTTTTCAAGTTCATTATTCCTTTTATACCATGTTATGAACATCATGTAATCATTTAAGTTAATAATGTTCATTTTGTCGGTATTTGGTTCTTAAGTCAAAAATTGACTTCTTATACTTACATGTTGTTAATTTGGTCAAAGGTTCATTATATCCAGAATGGTATTCATTATGTAGATATCATATATGTCATATATATCCAGTATATACATTCATTTATAATATTACATCACACTTAGAGGTAAGAAATGAAATGCACCGTTCATGGAGACGGTAAGCCGTACGTACGCATGAACGCTACTTCCATTTCTATTTCATATTTTCTGGAATGGAATCATAATGATATAAAAGTATATTATAATTCCAGTATAACAATATATATAATATCATTAACTTTATCCTTTACACATCCCACATATGGTATTAACGAATCAAATCACTTTTAGGGGGCGGTAGTCCGCACTTCCTAAAATGAAGATATCGTGTTTTACCCATAATGGAAACCATAAAGGTATGCCCAAAATGAAAAAAACAGAAGCTTAAGGAAAACATAAACATATAATATATCATATATAAAAATAGTGACATCATAATGGCCACCTTTGAAGGTGTTAAATGAGTATTGAACAATCATCGTTTCGGGAGGCAGAATTTCGCCATCCACGGAAACCGTATGTTCTTTAACCATTTGATGTAGTTGTGTGAGAGTGTAGCTCAAATATATCTTATAACAACATCCTAGTATATTGAAGATACTGGTGTTGTTACAAAAGAAGTAAATAAAAAGAGTTTAGGGGGTCGGAGAAGCAAAATAAAACAAATGAACATGAGAGAATGAATTACCTTAAAAAGTGTAACTTCTTTTGGTTTGAGCCCAAAGGCTTCCTTTGAAAGGATTCTTCCCAAAGGGAATCCTCTAGGATGAGGAGAGGGATGTGGAGAGAGCAAATGGGCAGGGGTTGGCCGAGCCAATGGCTTGAAGAGTGTGTGAAATGAGGTAGAGGTGGGGGCCTTTTATAAGGGGAGAGGAGGGGCACTTTTGGAAAGTAAAGAAACATTACATTATTTGAAAATGTGTTTCGGTTTTAAAAGGTCCCACATTGATGGAATTCGTGGATAAGGTGATAAGGCATCGAAATCCATTCATCCAATTGGTTTTGGACATGTGTAGTTCATAGATTTTATTTTATCTTTCCATTTTATTTAAATCGTCAAATAATGATGTCATCGCTGCATCATTATTATGTCATAAATAATTAAATTTATTTAATGTCTAAAAATTATAAACAAATTACTATGATGTAGGAAATCTTTTTAGCTTTCCATTGAATATTTATAATCAAAATTTGGACTTGTATAACCCCACTTAAAAATTGTTTTCGCAAAACATATTATGTTTGTGTCATTTTCACTTTAACATTTAATAAAAAGTAATTTATGTTATTTCCCAACAAAAGTGGATCCATGGGGTCCCCAAGTTGACCCATGGCTTGTCTTGGTCGGCCATGACACAACCAATAAGGTTGGGACATGTGTCTAGGTCATTTTATATTATTAAAGCATTATTTATACCTTAAACTACACTGATTACCACTAATCGCGATTAAAAACTTAATAAGTTACTATTCACCAAAAAATTATTATAATCTCATTGAACCACATTTTACTTCTTAATGACAACCATGTATGTCGGATTTTCAAAATTCAATACACATTAGTGGTAAACTTTCATTTAACTGAAAAATCAGTTTGCTTGATTACCACTTAGTGGTTTCACTATTCATCAAAAATTGATGTTTTTCAGAAAATTACCAAAAAATCACCCTAAGCTATATTTGATATTCTGAATTCAAAAATGAAGTCTATTTTACAAAATTCAAATCATATAAGTCACATTAATTAATTTAATAATTAATTCCCGCTGCCAGAGCAAAAGTTTACCACTAATGTGTATTGAATTTTGAAAATCCGACATACATGGTTGTCATTAAGAAGTAAAATGTGGTTCAATGAGATTAAAATAATTTTTTGGTGAATAGTAACTTATTAAGTTCTTAATCGCGATTAGTGGTAATTAGGGTAGTTTAATGTATAAATAATGCTTTAATAATATAAAATGACCTAGACACATGTCCCAACCTCATTGGTTGTGTCATGGACGACCAAGACAAGTCATGGCCTAACTTGGGGACCCCATGTATCCACTTTTGTTGGGAAATAACATAAATTACTTTTTATTAAATGTTAAAGTGAAAATGACACAAACATAATATGTTTTGCGAAAACAATTTTTAAGTGGGGTTATACAAGTCCAAATTTTGATTATAAATATTCAATGGAAATCTAAAAAGATTTCCTATATCATAGTATTTGTTTTATAATTTTTAGACATTAAATAAATTAAATTATGTACGACATAATAATGATGCAGTGATGACATCATTATTTAACGATTAAAATAAAATGGAAAGATAATGTAAAATCTAAAACCTACACATGGCCAAAACCAATTGGATGAGTGGATTTCGAATCCTTATCACCTTATCCACGAATTCTATCAATGTGGGACCTTTTAAAACCGAAACACATTTTCAAATAAAGTTATATTTCTTTACTTTCCAAAAGTGCCCCTCCTCTCCCCTTATAAAAGGCCCCCACCTCTACCTCATTTCACACACTCTTCAAGCCTTTGGCTCGGCCAACCCCTGCCCATTTGCTCTCTCCACATCCCTCTCCTCATCCTAGAGGATTCCCCTTGGGCAGAATCCTTTCAAAGGAAGCCTTTAGGCTCAAATCAAAAGGAGTTACACTTTTTAAGGTAATTCATCCTCTCATGCTCATTTGTTTTATTTTGCTTCTCCAACCCCCTAAACTCTTTTTATTTACTTATTTTGTAACAACACCAGTATCTTAAATATACTAGGATGTTGTTATAGGATTTATTTTATCTACACTCTCACACAACTACATCAAATGGTTAAAGAACATACGGTTTCCGTGGATGGCGAAATTCTGCCTCCCGAAACGATGATTGTTCAACACTCATTAAACACCTTCAAAGGTGGCCATTATGATGTCACTATTTTTATATATGATATATTATATGTTTATGTTTTCCTTAAGCTTCTGTTTTTTTCATTTTGGGCATACCTTTATGGTTTCCATTATGGGTAAAACACGATATCTTCATTTTAGGAAGTGCGGACTACCGCCCCCTAAAAGTGATTTGATTCGTTAATACCATATGTGGGATGTGTAAAGGATAAAGTTAATGATATTATATATGTTGTTATACTGGAATTATAATATACCTATATATATCATTATCATTTATTTCCATTAAAGTATGAGATAGAAATGAAAGTAGCGTTCATGCGTACGTACGGACTACCGTCTCCATGAACGGTGCATTTCATTTCTTATCCCCAAATGTAATGTACTATTAAAAGTACATGTATATAATGGATATATATAATTAATGATATATCTAAATGATGAATATAATTCTGGAATTAAAATATACATAAGTCTCATTTAGTTTTAATTCCATTAATATGACAAAGAAATGAAAGTAGCGTTCATGCGTACGTACGGCTTACCGTCTCCATGAACGGTGCATTTCATTTCTTACCTCTAAATGATTATGTAATATTTTAAATACATGTATGTACTGGATATATATGACATATATGATATCTACATCATGAATACCATTCTGGATATAATGAAACATTGACCAAATTAACAACATGTAAGTGTAAGAAGTCTATTTTTGACTTAAGAACCAAATACCGACAAAATGAACATTATTAACTTAAATGATTACATGATGTTCATAACATGGTATAAAAGGAATAATGAACTTGAAAAGATTCATAAGCAAGTAGAGATTAACTCAAGTTTATTATTCAGGAGTTTAAAGAACGGTCGGGTCAAGTCGGATACGAGGTATGGGAACTTCTTAACCCAATTTCCATTCTTTGGGTTAATCTCCTACTTTCAAATTATGTCATTATATTATTATGTCGTATCTTGTATTTGTACTTTATTTATGTGTACTTATAGTGAATACACATAATGTATCTATTTTATTTTAAAAATTATCTTTGTATGGGACTTCGTCTCAATCTCCTTTCGTTGAGGCATATTTTATTTTATACACAACTTTCTTTTATACGGTGTATAAACCCCTTTGACTTTTACGTTTACTCAAAAGGAATCTTTTTTATACGAAGCGTTTACCAAACGACAAAAGGGAATGTTTTTGTCGTACGTATGCAACTATAAGGCCCCAGCCTTAAACCTTACTTAATCTTGAGTTATTACAAGATTACACGTTGAGGATCTTTTCGGGTTTAGAGTTTTAGAGAATTAGATCATAAAACTTGCATTACATTCCACATATAAACAAAGTGGTTACATAAAGATAGTATTCTTCATTACCATCAATGGAAACACATTTAAAATAAAACATGGATTATTTCTTGACACATCCTTGACTCTATCATCTTATCATGTACCTTTCCCTTGACCTGTGAAAAACATTTCAAAAACTTGGGATGAGCGTAAAAACTCAGTATGGGTTATAAAAACATGGAAAGGAAACATGAGTTCATATATACATAAGAATGAAATCATACTTTACCCATAAAACATAGGCACTTTAACATACCTCATAAAAACATGAATAAATCATATAAATCATAATACGTAAAGGTAACTTGAGGCATTCATAACATTCTTACGTAGGGGGTAACCCTCTTGGTTACGTTTGGAATACCCATCACAGTATATTCCCTAAAATCTCTT
Organism: Viscum album; assembly: GCA_963277665.1. NCBI lineage: Eukaryota > Viridiplantae > Streptophyta > Magnoliopsida > Santalales > Viscaceae > Viscum > Viscum album. The sequence goes on along the minus strand of OY728158.1, from coordinate 1,552,591,843 downwards.
CGGAGAAACCTTAACGTTTCACTCCTTCGCGTTACCCAATGCATTGGAGAGCTATAACGGGCTCACCCGCCCTTAGTTTATCACGGAACCACCCGTCTTCATAATAATGCCCAAGAACCATAACATAATCATATCACATAAAACATGCATAAAGGAAACATAACATTTCCACATTTCAATCACGAGATATCAATACAACACATTGATATAATAAAAACATTATGAAAACCATTTTCAATACCAAAGTAAAACATGGTATTTATTTTTCTTTTAAAAAAAAGGTATGGCTTGTAGAGGAAGCCAAAACTCAAATAACGGTTACGACGGCGGAGAAGTCGTTGTCGCCGCATACGTACGACAAAAACATTCCCTTTTGTCGTTTAGTAAACGCTTCGTATAAAAAAGATTCCTTTTGAGTAAACGTAAAAGTCAAAGGGGTTTATACACCGTATAAAAGAAAGTTGTGTATAAAATAAAATATGCCTCAACGAAAGGAGATTGAGACGAAGTCCCATACAAAGATAATTTTTAAAATAAAATAGATACATTATGTGTATTCACTATAAGTACACATAAATAAAGTACAAATACAAGATACGACATAATAATATAATGACATAATTTGAAAGTAGGAGATTAACCCAAAGAATGGAAATTGGGTTAAGAAGTTCCCATACCTCGTATCCGACTTGACCCGACCGTTCTTTAAACTCCTGAATAATAAACTTGAGTTAATCTATACTTGCTTATGAATCTTTTTCAAGTTCATTATTCCTTTTATACCATGTTATGAACATCATGTAATCATTTAAGTTAATAATGTTCATTTTGTCGGTATTTGGTTCTTAAGTCAAAAATTGACTTCTTATACTTACAAGTTGTTAATTTGGTCAAAGGTTCATTATATCCAGAATGGTATTCATTATGTAGATATCATATATGTCATATATATCCAGTACATACATTCATTTATAATATTACATCACATTTAGAGGTAAGAAATGAAATGCATCGTTCATGGAGACGGTAAGCCGTACGTACGCATGAACGCTACTTCCATTTCTATTTCATATTTTCTGGAATGGAATCATAATGATATAAAAGTATATTATAATTCCAGTATAACAATATATATAATATCATTAACTTTATCCTTTACACATCCCACATATGGTATTAACGAATCAAATCACTTTTAGGGGGCGGTAGTCCGCACTTCCTAAAATGAAGATATCGTGTTTTACCCATAATGGAAACCATAAAGGTATGCCCAAAATGAAAAAAACAGAAGCTTAAGGAAAACATAAACATATAATATATCATATATAAAAATAGTGACATCATAATGGCCACCTTTGAAGGTGTTAAATGAGTATTGAACAATCATCGTTTCGGGAGGCAGAATTTCGCCATCCACGGAAACCGTATGTTCTTTAACCATTTGATGTAGTTGTGTGAGAGTGTAGCTCAAATATATCTTATAACAACATCCTAGTATATTGAAGATACTGGTGTTGTTACAAAAGAAGTAAATAAAAAGAGTTTAGGGGGTTGGAGAAGCAAAATAAAACAAAAGAACATGAGAGAATGAATTACCTTAAAAAGTGTAACTCCTTTTGAGTTGAGCCTAAAGGCTTCCTTTGAAAGGATTCTGCCCAAAGGGAATCCTCTAGGATGAGTAGAGGGATGTGGAGAGAGCAAATGGGCAGGGGTTGGCCGAGCCAATGGCTTGAAGAGTGTGTGAAATGAGGTAGAGGTGGGGGCCTTTTATAAGGGGAGAGGAGGGGCACTTTTGGAAAGTAAAGAAACATTACATTATTTGAAAATGTGTTTCGGTTTTAAAAGGTCCCACATTGATGGAATTCGTGGATAAGGTGATAAGGCATCGAAATCCATTCATCCAATTGGTTTTGGACATGTGTAGTTCATAGATTTTATTTTATCTTTCCATTTTATTTAAATCGTCAAATAATGATGTCATCGCTGCATCATTATTATGTCATAAATAATTAAATTTATTTAATGTCTAAAAATTATAAACAAATTACTATGATGTAGGAAATCTTTTTAGCTTTCCATTGAATATTTATAATCAAAATTTGGACTTGTATAACCCCACTTAAAAATTGTTTTCGCAAAACATATTATGTTTGTGTCATTTTCACTTTAACATTTAATAAAAAGTAATTTATGTTATTTCCAAACAAAAGTGGATACATGGGGTCCCCAAGTTAGGACATGGCTTGTCTTGGTCGGCCATGACACAACCAATAAGGTTGGGACATGTGTCTAGGTCATTTTATATTATTAAAGTATTATTTATACCATAAACTACACTAATTACCACTAATCGCGATTAAAAACTTAATAAGTTACTATTCACCAAAAAATTATTATAATCTTATTGAACCACATTTTACTTCTTAATGACAACCATGTATGTCGGATTTTCAAAATTCAATACACATTAGTGGTAAAATTTCATTTAACCGAAAAATCAGTTTGCTTGATTACCACTTAGTGGTTTCACTATTCATCAAAAATTGAAGTTTTTCAGAAAATTACCAAAAATTCACCCTAAGCTATATTTGATATTCCGAACCCAAAAATGAAGTCCATTTTACAAAATTCAAAACATATTAGTCACATTAATTAATTTAATAATTAATTCCCGCTGCCAGAGAAAATAGCGTGTTTTTACAAAACAATAAGTATCAAAAGATTGACACCGGTTTAAGTCTAATTTCAAATCGAAATTGATTCCAATGACCACCATTGGATAAAATGGTAAAAAATATATTCTAATTTCACTTCAAAACCAATTCAAAACATAATCTAATCATATAAATAAATTAGATTAAAAAGTAGTTTTGATGTAAAATGCAGTATTTTTCACTATTCATTTAAAAATGAACATTGTCGGAAAATTACCAAAAATTCACACAAGGTAAATTTTGATGTCCCAATCATAAAGGATAATTTTATTTTGACAAACATAGTTTCTAAAATTGTCAAAATATAGATTCAAAAATGGTTTTCCATCAAAAGGCACTAAAACAATCCTTTAAGAATATTAGTGTATTCCATGCATAAGATTGTATTTATTTTCATTTTAAGCCTCTAAAACACTATCTTTATCATTAATAGACATAGATAAAAATATCTATTATTCATTACTTAGAAACATGTCCCAACCCTATTGGTTATGTCATGGCCGACCAAGACAAGCCATGGCCTAACTTGGGGACCCCATGGATCCACTTTTGTTGGGAAATAACATAAAATACTTTTTATTTAATGTTAAAGTGAAAATGACACTAACATAGTATGTTTTACTAAAACAATTTTTTAAGTGGGTTTATACAAGTCCAAATTTTGATTATAAATAGTCATTGGAAAGATAAAAAGATTTCCTATATCATAGTATTTTTTGTATAATTTTTAGACATTAAAGAAATTAAATTATTTATGACATAATAATGATGCAGCGATGACATCATTATTTGACAATTTAATTAAAATGGAAAGATAATGAAAAATCTACAATATACACATGGACAAAACCAATTGGATGAGTGGATTTCGATGCCTTATCACCTTATCCACGAATTCTATCAATGTGGGACCCTTTAGAACCGAAAATCATTTTCAAATAATGTAATATTTCATTGCTTTCCAAAAGTGCCCCTCCTCTCCTCTTATAAAAGGCCCCCACCTCTACCTCTTTTCCCACACCCCTCAAGCCTTTGGCTCGGCCAACCCCTGCCCATTTACTCTCTCAACATCCCTCTCCTCATCCTAGAGGATCCCCTTTGGGCAGAATCCTTTCAAAGGAAGCCTTTAGGCTCAAATCAAAAGGAGATTACACTTTTAAAGGTAACTCATTCTCTCTTGTTCATTTGTTTTATTTTGCTTCTCCAAACCTATAATCTCTTTTTATTTACTTCTTTTGTAACAACACCAGTATCTTCAATATACTAGGATGTTGTTACAAGATTTATTTTAGCTACACTCTCACACAACTACATCAAATGGTTAAAGAACATACGGTTTCCGTGGACGGTGAAATTCTGCCTCCCGAAACGATGATTGTTCAATACTCATTTAACACCTTCAAAGGTGGCCATTATGATGTCACTATTTTTATATATGATATATAATATGTTTATGTTTTATTTATGCTTCTGTATTTTTCATTTTTGTCTTACCTTTGTGGCTTCCATTATGGGTATACGCGATATCTTCATTTAAGGAAGTGCGGACTACCGCCCCCTCAAAGTGATTTGATTCGTTAAATACCATATGTGGGATGTATAAAGGATGGAAATATGATATTATATATGATATTATACTGGAATTATAATATACCTTTATATCATTATTATTCCATTCTATAAAATACGAAATAGAAATGAAAGTAGCGTTCATGCGTACGTACGGCTTACCGTCTCCATGAACGGTGCATTTCATTTCTTACCTCTAAATGATTATGTAATGTTATAAATGCATGCATGTACTGGATATATATGAAATATATGATATCTACATAATGAATACAATTCTGGATATAATAAACATTTGGCCACACGAACAACATGTAATTGTAAGAAGACCACTTTCGACTTAAGAACCAAATATCGGCAAAACAAATATTATTAACTTAAATGATTACATAATGTTTATGACAAGGTAATAAGTGGTATAAAAGTAATAATGAACTTGAAAAGGGTTCTTAAGGAATTAGAAATTAACTCAAGTTTATTATTCAGGAGATTAAAGAATGATCGAGTCAAGTCGGACCCGAGGTAAGGGATCCTACAACTCTCTTTCTTTTTAAGTACATTCTTTTATGTAATTTCTTTTAAGCTCATCTTTATTATGATTGGGATGTTATTTTATATTACTCCTACTGTAATTTTTATGTTCATGTGATGAGAGACCCTATTCTCTCTCATCAATCCTTTTGGAAGTTATGTGGCGCCGTTAGGCTGCCGAGTTTTCGTAAGGGATTTTTCATCTCACTTTTATCCCCGTGAGATTTATGCTACATTTGCCACAATTTCCTTTGAGTGGTGTATGTACTGCCCATTATTCTACTCTTTGTGTAATATACTTTCGTTTATGAGTATTTACATCAATGATTTATTGCCCTTCTTCCATGGGGTGTATGTTTTGAAAGATACCCAATTCGGTAAGGGAACCTTTCACCCCCCTCTTTTTAAAAGACTTCTTTTATTGGGTCTTTTAATTTACATATTGATACATTGGGATATGTTCTCATGTATCCTTAATGATGTAAATTTTGTGTCCAAGTGATGAGATACTCTTTTTATCTCTCATCAACTCATTTTGATGTGACGCCGTTAGGCTGTCAAGGGAACTTCTTAACCCAATTTCGATTTCTTTGGGTTCGACATGTAGTCATTGAATATGTCATCAAACCTTACTTAATGTTGAATTAAATGAATAATTCACATTGAGGATCTTTTCAGGTTTAGAGTTTTAGAGAATTAGATCATAAAACTTGCATTACATTCCACATATAAACAAAGTGGTTACATAAAGATATTATTCTTCATTCCCATCAATGGAAACACATTTAAAATAAAACATGGATTATTTCTTGACACATCCTTGACTCTATCATCTTATCATGTATCTTTCCCTTGACCTGTGAAAAACATTTCAATAACTTGGGATGAGCATAAAAACTCAGTATGGGTTATAAAAAAAACATGGAAAGGAAACATGAGTTCATATATACATAAGAATGAAATCATACTTTACCCATAAAACATAGGCACTTTAACATACCTCATAAAAACATGAATAAATCATATAAATCATAATACGTAAAGGTAACTTGAGGCATTCATAACATTCTTACGTAGGGGGTAACCCTCTTGGTTACGTTTGGAATACCCATCACAGTATATTCCCTAAAATCTCTTCGGAGAAACCTTAACGTTTCACTCCTTCGCGTTACCCAATGCATTGGAGAGCTATAACGGGCTCACCCACCCTTAGTTTATCACGGAACCACCCGTCTTCATAATAATGCCCAAGAACCATAACATAATCATATCACATAAAACATGCATAAAGGAAACATAACATTTCCACATTTCAATCACGAGATATCAATACAACACATTGATATAATAAAAACATTATGAAAACCATTTTCAATACCAAAGTAAAACATGGTATTTATTTTTCTTTTAAAAAAAAGGTATGGCTTGTAGAGGAAGCCAAAACTCAAATAACGGTTACGACGGCGGAGAAGTCGTTGTCACCGCATACGTACGACAAAAACATTCCCTTTTGTCGTTTAGTAAACGCTTCGTATAAAAAAGATTCCTTTTGAGTAAACGTAAAAGTCAAAGGGGTTTATACACCGTATAAAAGAAAGTTGTGTATAAAATAATATATGCCTCAACGAAAGGAGATTGAGACGAAGTCCCATACCTCGTATCCGACTTGACCCGACCGTTCTTTAAACTCCTGAATAATAAACTTGAGTTAATCTCTACTTGCTTATGAATCTTTTTCAAGTTCATTATTCCTTTTATACCATGTTATGAACATCATGTAATCATTTAAGTTAATAATGTTCATTTTGTTGGTATTTGGTTCTTAAGTCAAAAATTGACTTCTTATACTTACAAGTTGTTAATTTGGTCAAAGGTTCATTATATCCAGAATGGTATTCATTATGTAGATATCATATATGTCATATATATCCAGTACATACATTCATTTATAATATTACATCACATTTAGAGGTAAGAAATGAAATGCATCGTTCATGGAGACGGTAAGCCGTACGTACGCATGAACGCTACTTCCATTTCTATTTCATATTTTTTGGAATGGAATCGTAATGATATAAAAGTATATTATAATTCCAGTATAACATCATGTATAATATCATTAACTTTATCCTCTACACATCCCACATATGGTATTAACGAATCACATCACTTTGAGGGGGCGGTAGTCCGCGCTTCCTAAAATGAAGATATCGTGTTTTACCCATAATGGAAACCATAAAGGTATGCCCAAAATGAAAAAACAGAAGCTTAAGGAAAACATAAACATATTATATATCATATATAAAAATAGTGACATCATAATGGCCACCTTTGAAGGTGTTTAATGAGTGTTGAACAATCATCGTTTCGGGAGGCAGAATTTCGCCATCCACGGAAACCGTATGTTCTTTAACCATTTGATGTAGTTGTGTGAGAGTGTAGATAAAATAAATCTTATAACAACATCCTAGTATATTTAAGATACTGGTGTTGTTACAAAATAAGTAAATAAAAAGAGTTTAGGGGGTTGGAGAAGCAAAATAAAACAAATGAGCATGAGAGGATGAATTACCTTAAAAAGTGTAACTCCTTTTGATTTGAGCCTAAAGGCTTCCTTTGAAAGGATTCTGCCCAAGGGGAATCCTCTAGGATGAGGAGAGGGATGTGGAGAGAGCAAATGGGCAGGTGTTGGCCGAGCCAAAGGCTTGAAGAGTGTGTGAAATGAGGTAGAGGTGGGGGCCTTTTATAAGGGGAGAGGAGGGGCACTTTTGGAAAGTAAAGAAATATAACTTTATTTGAAAATGTGTTTCGGTTTTAAAAGGTCCCACATTGATAGAATTCGTGGATAAGGTGATAAGGATTCGAAATCCACTCATCCAATTGGTTTTGGCCATGTGTAGGTTTTAGATTTTACATTATCATTCCATTTTATTTTAATCGTTAAATAATGATGTCATCACTGCATCATTATTATGTCGTACATAATTTAATTTATTTAATGTCTAAAAATTATAAAACAAATACTATGATATATGAAATCTTTTTAGCTTTCCATTGAATATTTATAATCAAAATTTGGACTTTTATAACCCCACTTAAAAATTGTTTTCGCAAAACATATTATGTTTGTGTCATTTTCACTTTAACATTTAATAAAAAGCAATTTATGTTATTTCCCAACAAAAGTGGATACATGGGGTCCCCAAGTTAGGCCATGACTTGTCTTGGTCGGCCATGACACAACCAATGAGGTTGGGACATGTGTCTAGGTCATTTTATATTATTAAAGCATTATTTATACATTAAACTACCCTAATTACCACTAATCGCGATTAAGAACTTAATAAGTTACTATTCACCAAAAAATTATTTTAATCTCATTGAACCACATTTTACTTCTTAATGACAACCATGTATGTCAGATTTTCAAAATTCAATACACATTAATTGTAAACTTTCATTTAACTGAAAAATCAGTTTGCTTGATTACCACTTAGTGGTTTCACTATTCATCAAAAATTGAAGTTTTTCAGAAAATTACCAAAAATTCACCCTAAGCTATATTTGATATTCCGAATTCAAAAATGAAGTCTATTTTACAAAATTCAAATCATATAAGTCACATTAATTAATTTAATAACTAATTCCCGCTGCCAGAGCAAATAGCGTGTTTTTACAAAACAATAAGTATCAAAAGATTGACACCAGTTTAAGTCTAATTTCAAATCGAAATTGATTCCAATGACCACCATTGGATAAAATTGTAAAAATATATTCTAATTTCACTTTAAAACCAATTCAAAAGATAATCTAATCATATAAATAAATTAGATCAAAAAGAGGTTTTGAATTAAAATGCAACATTTTACACTATTCATAAAAAAAAATGAACTTTATCAGAAAGGTACCAAAAATTACACAAAGTAAAATTTGATATCCCGATTCTTAATAAAAGTTTTATTTGGTCCAAAAGAATGTATAAGAGTGATCAAAACTATATTTAATGACGGTTCACCATTAAAAGGTGATAAGTGAACCTTTAGTGAAAATTAGAGTATAAAAGCCTAAAATTGAACTCTTTCCGTATTTTAAGCCTTTGTCTTTTATTGGGTAAATGTAAAAACATCTAAAAACACATCTATTCATATTTTAGTTATTTCTATTCATTCCCGCCAGTACAACGACTACTTGTTAACTAACATAATATTATTATATTACTAGTGTGCTACGTAAGTTTCAAAGAAACTCATCGTTGCGTATCGGGTACGCTATCGAACATAGCAACCCCTTTTAATTAAAATTCATATTTAATTCTCTAATATTAATAAATATGAAAATTATTTATTCTTTAATTACCTGGGATGTTACATCCTTCCCCCCTTTTGGGAATTGCGTCCTCGCAATTTTATTCACTTATCAAAATAAGTGGGGGTATTTATCCCTCATAGCATTTTCAGATTCCCACGTTGCCTCTTCAATCACATGGTTTTTCCAAAAAGCCTTTACCTGATGAATCACCTTATTCCGTAACACTTGCTCCCTGTGGTCAAGAATCTGGACCGGTTGTTCCTCATAAGATAGGTTCTCTTCCAGCTGAACTACCTCTGGACTCAAAACATGAGATGGATCTGGCATATACTTTCTCAACATCGAAACGTGAAAAACATTGTGTACCTGAGATAAACTCAGAGGTAAAGCCACTCGGTATGCAACTGATCCAACTCTTTCCAGAATTTCGTATGGTCCAATAAACCTTGGACTCAACTTTCCTTTCTTACCAAATCTCATCACACTTTTCCAAGGAGAAACCTTGAGAAAAACATGATCACCTACCTCGAAAGATAGATCCTTCCTCCGGTTATCCGCATAACTCTTCTGCCTGCTCTGAGCTGTTCTCATGTGTTTCTGAATCAGCTGAACTTTTTCTGCCATCTCTTCTACCAATTCTGGTCCCATCAAATTTCTTTCACCCACTTCATCCCAGAAAGCTGGAGTTCGACACCGCTTCCCATATAATGCCTGAAATGGTGCCATCTGTATACTGGAATGAAAACTGTTATTATATGAAAACTCAACCAAAGAAAGATGTTGGTCCCAACTTCCCTGATAATCCATAGAACAAGCTCGTAGCATATCCTCCAATGTCTGAATTGTTCGTTCTGACTTCCCATCTGATTGAGGATGAAAAGCTGTACTAAAATTTAATTCAGTACCCAACAACTTCTGAAGGCCTTTCCAAAAGTTAGAAGTAAACCTGGGATCACGATCCGATACAATGGAGAGGGGAACTCCATGTAACCTGACTATCTCTTTACGATACAAACGGGAAAGTTGATCAAGAGAGAAAGTATCTCGTATAGCAAGGAAATGAGCAGATTTGGTCAAGCGATCAATAATAACCCAGATTGCATTATTACCTCGAGATGTCTTCGGTAATCCAACAACAAAGTCCATGGATATATTCTCCCATTTCCACTCTGGCACTGGTAAAGGCTGAAGCATCCCTTTCGGTAACTGCCGCTCTGCTTTAACCTGCTGACAAGTCAAACACTTCACAGTAAAATCAGCAATATCTCTTTTCATTCCATCCCACCAGTAATACTCCCGCAGATCTCTATACATCTTAGTACTGCCCGGATGAACTGAAAACGGAGAACTATGAGCTTCACATAACAACTCTCTCTTCAACTGTGAATCACAAGGCACACATAACCTCTTCACAAACCTCAAAACACAAACACAAACTTATCCAAGAACTCATGGAAAATTTTATTCATAAGGTCCATGAATACAGCAGGTGCATTGGTTAACCCAAAAGGCATAACTACAAATTCATAATGGCCATATCTAGTACGGAACGCAGTCGTCTGCTTCTTTTACTTTCAACTGATGGTACCCTGACCTCTAGTCAATCTTCGAAAAATACTGAGCTCCCTGGAGCTGATACCACTTCATTCGATGGCCCAACATCTGCTGAAGTTGTTGCAAATGATTTTACCACCCCTTTCTGCTTGTAGTCTAGCTGCTTCCCATCACTCAAGCTCCTTGTCGGACACTCGTTTGCATAGTGACCCATCTCATTGCACTTATAACATTTCACTAACTGTAAATCAAACTTGTTCTTACCTTCACCTTGATCCTTTTCAGTGCAATCACGAGCCTTATGCCCCATCTTACCACATCGGTAGCACTTTCCAGAATTCAGAAGACATTCCCCAGCATGCCTTTTTCCACATTTATCACAAACTGGAAACTTAGTTCTCTTACCATCAGACTTTTTTGAAGAATTCTTACCTTTCTCCTCCCACCTCGGTCTCTTCTTCTGCTGGTTGTTGTAGAAAACTTGGTCATCGGCAAACTCCATTTCCACCTTCTCAGCACATCGAACAAGCTTTTCATAACTTTTAAACTCACGAGAAGCCAATGCCCTTCGATACTTTGGCTTTAATCCTGAGTAAAAACGATTGATTTTACTATCAAGGTCCCGGATAAAATTTGGAGCATACCTTGCCAATCAAGTGAACCTTTCTTCATAGGCAGCCACTGAGTCTTCCTCTTGCCTCAATTCCAAGAATTGCTTTTCCATCCTAAGTCGAACAGCCTTAGGAAAATACTTCTCAAGAAACATACCTTTGAATTCATCCCAGTTAAGAGCATCAATCTCATCGGCGTCCCTGATATTTTTAACCATAGACCACCACTGATCTGCTTCACCCTCCAAACGGTAAATAGCAAGACTAACCTTTTGATTGTCTGAACACCCCATGACATCAAAAATCTTCTCCAGTGCTTTAATCCACCCTTCAGCTAGCACAGGGTCAGATGATCCTCTGAATGATGGGGGATGTTGCCTCATGAAATGTTCCACCACTGACATGTTCTTCTGCGGTTGATCTGGCTGATCTCGTGCATGGATACCACCACCATTTATAGCCTGAGTCAACTGTGCCATCACTGCAACAAACTGTTCAGTTCCGATTCCAACCATCTCAGGTTGCTGATTTGGAAGGTTGTCTTCCTCCTGATGTCGTCCCAACATAGCTGCTTTGTTTCCCCTACGGAAAACCATTCTGAACATGGAAATATCTTAGGCGAAGCAACATGGTAATCCGTAAATGCTATATCATTTCAATCATATTATAATTTAACACTTTTCTAACTCCTAAAGTTGTCTAAACCGACCTCTGATACCAACTATAAGGCCCCAGCCTTAAACCTTACTTAATGTTGAATTAAATGAATAATTCACATTGAGGATCTTTTCAGGTTTAGAGTTTTAGAGAATTAGATCATAAAACTTGCATTACATTCCACATATAAACAAAGTGGTTACATAAAGATATTATTCTTCATTCCCATCAATGGAAACACATTTAAAATAAAACATGGATTATTTCTTGACACATCCTTGACTCTATCATCTTATCATGTACCTTTCCCTTGACCTGTGAAAAACATTTCAAAAACTTGGGATGAGCATAAAAACTCAGTATGGGTTATAAAAAAAACATGGAAAGGAAACATGAGTTCATATATACATAAGAATGAAATCATACTTTACCCATAAAACATAGGCACTTTAACATACCTCATAAAAACATGAATAAATCATATAAATCATAATACGTAAAGGTAACTTGAGGCATTCATAACATTCTTACGTAGGGGGTAACCCTCTTGGTTACGTTTGGAATACCCATCACAGTATATTCCCTAAAATCTCTTCGGAGAAACCTTAACGTTTCACTCCTTCGCGTTACCCAATGCATTGGAGAGCTATAACGGGCTCACCCACCCTTAGTTTATCACGGAACCACCCGTCTTCATAATAATGCCCAAGAACCATAACATAATCATATCACATAAAACATGCATAAAGGAAACATAACATTTCCACATTTCAATCACGAGATATCAATACAACACATTGATATAATAAAAACATTATGAAAACCATTTTCAATACCAAAGTAAAACATGGTATTTATTTTTCTTTTAAAAAAAAATGTATGGCTTGTAGAGGAAGCCAAAACTCAAATAACGGTTACGACGGCGGAGAAGTCGTTGTCGCCGCATACGTACGACAAAAACATTCCCTTTTGTCGTTTAGTAAACGCTTCGTATAAAAAAGATTCCTTTTGAGTAAACGTAAAAGTCAAAGGGGTTTATACACCGTATAAAAGAAAGTTGTGTATAAAATAAAATATGCCTCAACGAAAGGAGATTGAGACGAAGTCCCATACCTCGTATCCGACTTGACCCGACCGTTCTTTAAACTCCTGAATAATAAACTTGAGTTAATCTCTACTTGCTTATGAATCTTTTTCAAGTTCATTATTCCTTTTATACCATGTTATGAACATCATGTAATCATTTAAGTTAATAATGTTCATTTTGTTGGTATTTGGTTCTTAAGTCAAAAATTGACTTCTTATACTTACAAGTTGTTAATTTGGTCAAAGGTTCATTATATCCAGAATGGTATTCATTATGTAGATATCATATATGTCATATATATCCAGTACATACATTCATTTATAATATTACATCACATTTAGAGGTAAGAAATGAAATGCATCGTTCATGGAGACGGTAAGCCGTACGTACGCATGAACGCTACTTCCATTTCTATTTCATATTTTTTGGAATGGAATCGTAATGATATAAAAGTATATTATAATTCCAGTATAACATCATGTATAATATCATTAACTTTATCCTCTACACATCCCACATATGGTATTAACGAATCACATCACTTTGAGGGGGCGGTAGTCCGCGCTTCCTAAAATGAAGATATCGTGTTTTACCCATAATGGAAACCATAAAGGTATGCCCAAAATGAAAAAACAGAAGCTTAAGGAAAACATAAACATATTATATATCATATATAAAAATAGTGACATCATAATGGCCACCTTTGAAGGTGTTTAATGAGTGTTGAACAATCATCGTTTCGGGAGGCAGAATTTCGCCATCCACGGAAACCGTATGTTCTTTAACCATTTGATGTAGTTGTGTGAGAGTGTAGATAAAATAAATCTTATAACAACATCCTAGTATATTTAAGATACTGGTGTTGTTACAAAATAAGTAAATAAAAAGAGTTTAGGGGGTTGGAGAAGCAAAATAAAACAAATGAGCATGAGAGGATGAATTACCTTAAAAAGTGTAACTCCTTTTGATTTGAGCCTAAAGGCTTCCTTTGAAAGGATTCTGCCCAAGGGGAATCCTCTAGGATGAGGAGAGGGATGTGGAGAGAGCAAATGGGCAGGGGTTGGCCGAGCCAAAGGCTTGAAGAGTGTGTGAAATGAGGTAGAGGTGGGGGCCTTTTATAAGGGGAGAGGAGGGGCACTTTTGGAAAGTAAAGAAATATAACTTTATTTGAAAATGTGTTTCGGTTTTAAAAGGTCCCACATTGATAGAATTCGTGGATAAGGTGATAAGGATTCTAAATCCACTCATCCAATTGGTTTTGGCCATGTGTAGGTTTTAGATTTTACATTATCTTTCCATTTTAGTTTAATCGTTAAATAATGATGTCATCACTGCATCATTATTATGTCGTACATAATTTAATTTATTTAATGTCTAAAAATTATAAAACAAATACTATGATATAGGAAATCTTTTTAGCTTTCCATTGAATATTTATAATCAAAATTTGGACTTGTATAACCCCACTTAAAAATTGTTTTCGCAAAACATATTATGTTTGTGTCATTTTCACTTTAACATTTAATAAAAAGCAATTTATGTTATTTCCCAACAAAAGTGGATACATGGGGTCCCCAAGTTAGGCCATGACTTGTCTTGGTCGGCCATGACACAACCAATGAGGTTGGGACATGTGTCTAGGTCATTTTATATTATTAAAGCATTATTTATACATTAAACTACCCTAATTACCACTAATCGCGATTAAGAACTTAATAAGTTACTATTCACCAAAAAATTATTTTAATCTCATTGAACCACATTTTACTTCTTAATGACAACCATGTATGTCGGATTTTCAAAATTCAATACACATTAGTTGTAAACTTTCATTTAACTGAAAAATCAGTTTGCTTGATTACCACTTAGTGGTTTCACTATTCATCAAAAATTGAAGTTTTTCAGAAAATTACCAAAAATTCACCCTAAGCTATATTTGATATTCCGAATTCAAAAATGAAGTCTATTTTACAAAATTCAAATCATATAAGTCACATTAATTAATTTAATAACTAATTCCCGCTGCCAGAGCAAATAGCGTGTTTTTACAAAACAATAAGTATCAAAAGATTGACACCAGTTTAAGTCTAATTTCAAATCGAAATTGATTCCAATGACCACCATTGGATAAAATTGTAAAAATATATTCTAATTTCACTTTAAAACCAATTCAAAAGATAATCTAATCATATAAATAAATTATATCAAAAAGAGGTTTTGAATTAAAATGCAACATTTTACACTATTCATAAAAAAAATGAACTTTATCAGAAAGGTACCAAAAATTACACAAAGTAAAATTTGATATCCCGATTCTTAATAAAAGTTTTATTTGGTCCAAAAGAATGTATAAGAGTGATCAAAACTATATTTAATGACGGTTCACCATTAAAAGGTGATAAGTGAACCTTTAGTGAAAATTAGAGTATAAAAGCCTAAAATTGAACTCTTTCCGTATTTTAAGCCTTTGTCTTTTATTGGGTAAATGTAAAAACATCTAAAAACACATCTATTCATATTTTAGTTATTTCTATTCATTCCCGCCAGTACAACGACTACTTGTTAACTAACATAATATTATTATATTACTAGTGTGCTACGTAAGTTTCAAAGAAACTCATCGTTGCGTATCGGGTACGCTATCGAACATAGCAACCCCTTTTAATTAAAATTCATATTTAATTCTCTAATATTAATAAATATGAAAATTATTTATTCTTTAATTACCTGGGATGTTACATTTTGACAATTTTATAAACTATGTTTGTCAAAATAAACTTATACTTTATGATTGGGACATCAAAATTTACCTTGTGTGAATTTTTGGTAATTTTCTGACAATGTTCATTTTTTTTAATGAATAGTGAAAAATACTGCATTTTACATCAAAACTACTTTTTAATCTAATTTATTTATATGATTAGATTATGTTTTGAATTGGTTTTTAAGTAAAATTAGAATCTATTTTTACCATTTTATCCAATGGTGGTCATTGGAATCAATTTCACTTTGAAATTAGACTTAAACTGGTGTCAATCTTTTGATACTTATTGTTTTGTAAAAACACGCTATTTGCTCTGGCAGCGGGAATTAATTATTAAATTAATTAATGTGACTTATATGATTTGAATTTTGTAAAATAGACTTCATTTTTGAATTCAGAATATCAAATATAGCTTAGGGTGATTTTTTGGTAATTTTCTGAAAAACTTCAATTTTTGATGAATAGTGAAACCACTAAGTGGTAATCAAGCAAACTGATTTTTCAGTTAAATGAAAGTTTACCACTAATGTTTATTGAATTTTGAAAATCCGACATACATGGTTGTCATTAAGAAGTAAAATGTGGTTCAATGAGATTATAATAATTTTTTGGTGAATAGTAACTTATTAAGTTTTTAATCGCGATTAGTGGTAATCAGTGTAGTTTAAGGTATAAATAATGCTTTAATAATATAAAATGACCTAGACACATGTCCCAACCTTATTGGTTGTGTCATGGCCGACCAAGACAAGCCATGGGTCAACTTGGGGACCCCATGGATCCACTTTTGTTGGGAAATGACATAAATTACTTTTTATTAAATGTTAAAGTGAAAATGACACAAACATAATATGTTTTGCGAAAAAAATTTTTAAGTGGGGTTATACAAGTCCAAATTTTGATTATAAATATTCAATGGAAAGCTAAAAAGATTTCCTACATCATAGTAATTTGTTTATAATTTTTAGACATTAAATAAATTTAATTATTTATGACATAATAATGATGCAGCGATGACATCATTATTTGACGATTTAAATAAAATGG
The DNA here is from genome assembly GCA_963277665.1 of Viscum album. NCBI lineage: Eukaryota > Viridiplantae > Streptophyta > Magnoliopsida > Santalales > Viscaceae > Viscum > Viscum album. The sequence goes on along the minus strand of OY728158.1, from coordinate 1,552,575,001 downwards.
AAAGATAAAATAAAATCTATGAACTACACATGTCCAAAACCAATTGGATGAATGGATTTCGATGCCTTATCACCTTATCCACGAATTCCATCAATGTGGGACCTTTTAAAACCGAAACACATTTTCAAATAATGTAATGATTCTTTACTTTCCAAAAGTGCCCCTCCTCTCCCCTTATAAAAGGCCCCCACCTCTACCTCATTTCACACACTCTTCAAGCCATTGGCTCGGCCAACCCCTGCCCATTTGCTCTCTCCACATCCCTCTCCTCATCCTAGAGGATTCCCTTTGGGCAGAATCCTTTCAAAGGAAGCCTTTGGGCTCAAACCAAAAGAAGTTACACTTTTTAAGGTAATTCATTCTCTCATGTTCATTTGTTTTATTTTGCTTCTCCGACCCCCTAAACTCTTTTTATTTACTTCTTTTGTAACAACACCAGTATCTTCAATATACTAGGATGTTGTTATAAGATATATTTGAGCTACACTCTCACACAACTACATCAAATGGTTAAAGAACATACGGTTTCCGTGGATGGCGAAATTCTGCCTCCCGAAACGATGATTGTTCAATACTCATTTAACACCTTCAAAGGTGGCCATTATGATGTCACTATTTTTATATATGATATATTATATGTTTATGTTTTCCTTAAGCTTCTGTTTTTTTCATTTTGGGCATACCTTTATGGTTTCCATTATGGGTAAAACACGATATCTTCATTTTAGGAAGTGCGGACTACCGCCCCCTCAAAGTGATTTGATTCGTTAAATACCATATGTGGGATGTATAAAGGATGGAAATATGATATTATATATGATATTATACTGGAATTATAATATACCTTTATATCATTATTATTCCATTCTATAAAATACGAAATAGAAATGAAAGTAGCGTTCATGCGTACGTACGGCTTACCGTCTCCATGAACGGTGCATTTCATTTCTTACCTCTAAATGATTATGTAATGTTATAAATGCATGCATGTACTGGATATATATGAAATATATGATATCTACATAATGAATACAATTCTGGATATAATAAACATTTGGCCACACGAACAACATGTAATTGTAAGAAGACCACTTTCGACTTAAGAACCAAATATCGGCAAAACAAATATTATTAACTTAAATGATTACATAATGTTTATGACAAGGTAATAAGTGGTATAAAAGTAATAATGAACTTGAAAAGGGTTCTTAAGGAATTAGAAATTAACTCAAGTTTATTATTCAGGAGATTAAAGAATGATCGAGTCAAGTCGGACCCGAGGTAAGGGATCCTACAACTCTCTTTCTTTTTAAGTACATTCTTTTATGTAATTTCTTTTAAGCTCATCTTTATTATGATTGGGATGTTATTTTATATTACTCCTACTGTAATTTTTATGTTCATGTGATGAGAGACCCTATTCTCTCTCATCAATCCTTTTGGAAGTTATGTGGCGCCGTTAGGCTGCCGAGTTTTCGTAAGGGATTTTTCATCTCACTTTTATCCCCGTGAGATTTATGCTACATTTGCCACAATTTCCTTTGAGTGGTGTATGTACTGCCCATTATTCTACTCTTTGTGTAATATACTTTCGTTTATGAGTATTTACATCAATGATTTATTGCCCTTCTTCCATGGGGTGTATGTTTTGAAAGATACCCAATTCGGTAAGGGAACCTTTCACCCCCCTCTTTTTAAAAGACTTCTTTTATTGGGTCTTTTAATTTACATATTGATACATTGGGATATGTTCTCATGTATCCTTAATGATGTAAATTTTGTGTCCAAGTGATGAGATACTCTTTTTATCTCTCATCAACTCATTTTGATGTGACGCCGTTAGGCTGTCAAGGGAACTTCTTAACCCAATTTCGATTTCTTTGGGTTCGACATGTAGTCATTGAATATGTCATCCATTCAATATGTGTGAATGACATTTTATTGTTTTACACTTAATATCCACTTATATTGGGTGTATTGATATTCTTCACACATATTTTTGAGATTGATTTGTCCTTAATTTAAGGATACCTTCTTTATAAGGGATTTCATCACATTTGACATTTCTATTGAGGGTTCATTGTTGTTATGCACCAATTCACTCTTATATGGTGTATATACTGTCCTTTGGAGTATTATATCATGAATCCATTTATTCTCATGATATTATAAAGTTCTGACTAAACGTCATTCCTCAATTATTGTATTCAAGTGTCTCTAATTTTGGTAAAACCCCTTTAACCAAAATATCATTTTAAATGTTTTAATTATTCGTTCTTATTAATATCCATGTTTTCAAAGTGGTTTTAAGGATTTATTTATATGGATATTAATGGTTTAAAATTTTAAAAGCTTCAAGGTGGTATGGGACACTTTGATTCAAAAATATCTTTATTAAATGTTTTAAATGGTTTTGGAAATGGTTTCTTTTTATATGGATTCATTATTTCAAAATACTAAAATGTTATGTTGTGTTTGAAATGTGGAAATGTTTTGTTTCCTTTATGAATATTTTATGTGATACGTGTATGTTATGGTTCTTGGGCATTGTTATGAAGAACGGGTGGTTCCGTGATAAACTAAGGGCGGGTGAGCCCGATATAGCTCTCCAATGCATTGGGTAACGCGAAGGAGTGAAACGTTAAGGTTTCTCCGAAGAGATTTAGGGAATATACTGTGATGGGTATTCCAAACGTAACCAAGAGGGTTACTCCCTACATAAGAATGTTATGAATGCCACAAGTTACCTTTATGTCTTATGATTTCTATGATTTATTCATGGTTTGATGAGGTATGTTAAAGTGCCTTTGTTTTATGGGTAAAGTATGATTTCATTCTTATGTATATATGAACTCATGTTTCCTTTCCATATTTTTATAACTCTTACTGAGCTTTTTATGCTCATCCCAAGTTTTTGAAATGTTTTTCACAGGTCAAGGGAAAGGTACATGATGTGATGATAGTGTCAAGGATGTGTCAAGAAAGAATCCGTGTTATATTTTAAATATGTTCCCGTTGATGGGAAGAATGAATGCTGACTTTTATGTAACCACTTTGTTTAAATGTGGAATGTAATGCAAGTTTCATGATCTAATTCTCTAAAACTCTAAACCTGAAAAGATCCTCAATGTGTAATCTTGTAATAACTCAAGATTAAGTAAGGTTTAAGGCTGGGGCCTTATAGTTGGTATCAGAGGTCGGTTTAGATAACTTTAGAGGTTAGGGTATTCTTTAAGCATAAGTGACATTACCATAATGGTTAGAATTTCATAAAGAGTCCTAATTTTAGATAATGTGAATGAGTAAGTATATCTTAGAGTCTACCTTCCTCATTAGTACATGATGTTTTTGTTGATATACTCACACTGACATTTATGTTTTTAGTGAATGGATGGATCTAGCAGGCACCAAAGTGACAATGGGTTTGAAGGAAACTGTGGTGGTTCTCTGATTATGATACTAGATGAGATAGGGGATTCAATGAGGAATCTCATAGTTGTTCTAAACCAACTATCAAGGATCCATGATCAATCACTTCAACCTTCGTGAGTTCTCTAATGCATCATTTACGAGATGGCCAACTCGATGTGGAAATTCAGGTAATAATTATTAAGGTAACCATTAGGGTTTATATGATCCTTACTTTTTAGGTAATTATGGGTTACTCTATGATATGATGGAAAAGGAATGGAATGAGATAAACTTGAGGTTAAAATATGTTATGAATATTTTTGAAGATTTTATCTCATTTTGGGGAATGTTTTGAGAATTATATAGTTTTGGAAAAAGGACAACGCGCAGACCGTGTGACATCCCGTCGCGTCGGACAAAGCTGCGGGAATCGAACCCACAACCAAAGTGCGACTGGTATTTATTGCCTACCACTGGACTACGTGAAGTCCCTGGTTAGTTTGACTGATTATTTTTGGTTATATGATTTTATGAATTAAGAGTAAGTTGATTTTGGGTTATTTATAAAAATGATTAACCTATCATGGAGGATATGTGATTAGGTTAATTATTTTCAATACTAGACTTTAGGAGCAACTAATGTTGTTTGGAGATAAATGTTACGATTTAACATGGAAGACTGTGTGACTAAATCCTTCAAATATTTGGGTTTCAATATTATATTAGGTTTACTTTGAAGAATTTTATGGACAAATTGTTTATCGTATGGTCCTCGTTGAACTTTGGGTTTTGTTGGACAAATTTTGGAGATTAAGAATAGATTTTCTTTTTATAAGGGGTTATCCTTTTCTGGATTATCTGATCTTGTACTAAACTTTTTGGTTTTGGCTCTGGTTTAAGCCTAAAGACATAGGATGTACATAGTTCTCTTTTGTGGATTAGGTGATTCTCTAGAAGTTGATTATAGTACTCTTAATGTGAACAAGTCTTCCTAAATACTCGTCTTTTGGAGAAAATATGAGTTTGTGAAAGGAATATAATAAAAGTTGAAAGTCAATATGATAAGTGATTATGTTTCCTTATGAATAAATTCCTCAATAAAAAGTAACTTAAAACAAAAATGTTGTATATTAACTTTTCCTACTGGGGAATCGAATACCGTTTAACCCATCACAAGTTTGTGATTTTCTCATTGTTAACTTTCTCCTAAACATGTTTTCTATCACTCTCCATAAGAACGTGACCCTATGTTTTCTCCTCCATGTCCATATTTTCATACTTGGAATCCTAGTATGGGTTAACACGAGTGACCTTTGTACTTATCTTTCTTTATTTTAAAGTGTTTGTTTTACCGACTTTTGTTCCGATGTGGGACTTTCAAGGATGTTTCCAAGCGCAATTTTAAAATTGCGAGGACGCAATTCCCAAAAGGGGGGAAGGATGTAACATCCCAGGTAAATAAAGAATATGACATTTCATATTTATCCATATTTGTGAATAAAATATTTAAATGACTTTAAAGGGGACGCTATGCTCGATGGCGTACCCAACACGCAACAACGAGTTTCTTGGGAATCTTACGTTGCACTCTAATAATAAAATAATATTATTTTAAATGGTAGTTAACTTGTAGCCGTTGTAATGGCGGGAATGGATAGAAATAACTGAAATATGATTATATATGTTTTTAAATGTTTTTACAATTATCCAATAAAGGATAGAGGCTTAAAATACGGAAAGAATTCGATTTTAGGCATATATGCCCTAGTTTTCACTAAAGGTTCACTTATCGCCTTTTGATGGCGAACTGTCATTAAATATAGTTTTGATCACTCTTATACATTCTTTTGGACCAAATAAAACTCTTATTAAGAATCGGGACATCAAATTTTTACTTTGTGTAAATTTTTGGTATTTTTCTGATGAATAGTGTAAAATGTTGTGTTTTAATTCAAAACCTCTTTTTAATCTAATTTATTTATATGATTAGATAATATTTTGAATTGTTTTTAAAGTTAAATTAGAAAATATTTTTACCATTTAATCCAATGGTGGTCATTGGAATTAATTTCACTTTGAAATTAGACTTAAACTAGTGTCAATCTTTTGATACTTTTTGTTTTATAAAAACACGCTATTTGCTCTGACAGCGGGAATTAATTATTAAATTAATTAATGTGACTAATATGTTTTGAATTTTGTAAAACGGACTTCATTTTTGAATTCAGAATATCAAATATAGCTTAGGGTGAATTTTTGGTAATTTTCTGAAAAAACTTCAATTTTTGATGAATAGTGAAACCACTAAGTGGTAATCAAGCAAACTGATTTTTCAGTTAAATGAATTTTACCACTAATGTGTATTGAATTTTGAAAATCCGACATACATGGTTGTCATTAAGAAGTAAAATGTGGTTCAATGGGATTATAATAATTTTTTGGTGAATAGTAACTCATTAAGTTCTTAATCGCGATTAGTGGTAATTAGGGTAGTTTAAGGTATAAATAATGCTTTAATAATATAAAATGACCTAGACACATGTCCCAACCCTATTGGTTATGTCATGGCCGACCAAGACAAGCCATGGCCTAACTTGGGGACCCCATGGATCCACTTTTGTTGGGAAATAACATAAAATACTTTTTATTTAATGTTAAAGTGAAAATGACACTAACATAGTATGTTTTACTAAAACAATTTTTTAAGTGGGTTTATACAAGTCCAAATTTTGATTATAAATAGTCATTGGAAAGATAAAAAGATTTCCTATATCATAGTATTTTTTGTATAATTTTTAGACATTAAAGAAATTAAATTATTTATGACATAATAATGATGCAGCGATGACATCATTATTTGACAATTTAATTAAAATGGAAAGATAATGAAAAATCTACAATATACACATGGACAAAACCAATTGGATGAGTGGATTTCGATGCCTTATCACCTTATCCACGAATTCTATCAATGTGGGACCCTTTAGAACCGAAAATCATTTTCAAATAATGTAATATTTCATTGCTTTCCAAAAGTGCCCCTCCTCTCCTCTTATAAAAGGCCCCCACCTCTACCTCTTTTCCCACACCCCTCAAGCCTTTGGCTCGGCCAACCCCTGCCCATTTACTCTCTCAACATCCCTCTCCTCATCCTAGAGGATCCCCTTTGGGCAGAATCCTTTCAAAGGAAGCCTTTAGGCTCAAATCAAAAGGAGATTACACTTTTAAAGGTAACTCATTCTCTCTTGTTCATTTGTTTTATTTTGCTTCTCCAAACCTATAATCTCTTTTTATTTACTTCTTTTGTAACAACACCAGTATCTTCAATATACTAGGATGTTGTTACAAGATTTATTTTAGCTACACTCTCACACAACTACATCAAATGGTTAAAGAACATACGGTTTCCGTGGACGGTGAAATTCTGCCTCCCGAAACGATGATTGTTCAATACTCATTTAACACCTTCAAAGGTGGCCATTATGATGTCACTATTTTTATATATGATATATAATATGTTTATGTTTTATTTATGCTTCTGTATTTTTCATTTTTGTCTTACCTTTGTGGCTTCCATTATGGGTATACGCGATATCTTCATTTAAGGAAGTGCGGACTACCGCCCCCTCAAAGTGATTTGATTCGTTAAATACCATATGTGGGATGTATAAAGGATGGAAATATGATATTATATATGATATTATACTGGAATTATAATATACCTTTATATAATTATTATTCCATTCTATAAAATACGAAATAGAAATGAAAGTAGCGTTCATGCGTACGTACGGCTTACCGTCTCCATGAACGGTGCATTTCATTTCTTACCTCTAAATGATTATGTAATGTTATAAATGCATGCATGTACTGGATATATATGAAATATATGATATCTACATAATGAATACAATTCTGGATATAATAAACATTTGGCCACACGAACAACATGTAATTGTAAGAAGACCACTTTCGACTTAAGAACCAAATATCGGCAAAACAAATATTATTAACTTAAATGATTACATAATGTTTATGACAAGGTAATAAGTGGTATAAAAGTAATAATGAACTTGAAAAGGGTTCTTAAGGAATTAGAAATTAACTCAAGTTTATTATTCAGGAGATTAAAGAATGATCGAGTCAAGTCGGACCCGAGGTAAGGGATCCTACAACTCTCTTTCTTTTTAAGTACATTCTTTTATGTAATTTCTTTTAAGCTCATCTTTATTATGATTGGGATGTTATTTTATATTACTCCTACTGTAATTTTTATGTTCATGTGATGAGAGACCCTATTCTCTCTCATCAATCCTTTTGGAAGTTATGTGGCGCCGTTAGGCTGCCGAGTTTTCGTAAGGGATTTTTCATCTCACTTTTATCCCCGTGAGATTTATGCTACATTTGCCACAATTTCCTTTGAGTGGTGTATGTACTGCCCATTATTCTACTATTTGTGTAATATACTTTCGTTTATGAGTATTTACATCAATGATTTATTGCCCTTCTTCCATGGGGTGTATGTTTTGAAAGATACCCAATTCGGTAAGGGAACCTTTCACCCCCCTCTTTTTAAAAGACTTCTTTTATTGGGTCTTTTAATTTACATATTGATACATTGGGATATGTTCTCATGTATCCTTAATGATGTAAATTTTGTGTCCAAGTGATGAGATACTCTTTTTATCTCTCATCAACTCATTTTGATGTGACGCCGTTAGGCTGTCAAGGGAACTTCTTAACCCAATTTCGATTTCTTTGGGTTCGACATGTAGTCATTGAATATGTCATCAAACCTTACTTAATGTTGAATTAAATGAATAATTCACATTGAGGATCTTTTCAGGTTTAGAGTTTTAGAGAATTAGATCATAAAACTTGCATTACATTCCACATATAAACAAAGTGGTTACATAAAGATATTATTCTTCATTCCCATCAATGGAAACACATTTAAAATAAAACATGGATTATTTCTTGACACATCCTTGACTCTATCATCTTATCATGTACCTTTCCCTTGACCTGTGAAAAACATTTCAAAAACTTGGGATGAGCATAAAAACTCAGTATGGGTTATAAAAAAAAACATGGAAAGGAAACATGAGTTCATATATACATAAGAATGAAATCATACTTTACCCATAAAACATAGGCACTTTAACATACCTCATAAAAACATGAATAAATCATATAAATCATAATACGTAAAGGTAACCTGAGGCATTCATAACATTCTTACGTAGGGGGTAACCCTCTTGGTTACGTTTGGAATACCCATCACAGTATATTCCCTAAAATCTCTTCGGAGAAACCTTAACGTTTCACTCCTTCGCGTTACCCAATGCATTGGAGAGCTATAACGGGCTCACCCACCCTTAGTTTATCACGGAACCACCCGTCTTCATAATAATGCCCAAGAACCATAACATAATCATATCACATAAAACATGCATAAAGGAAACATAACATTTCCACATTTCAATCACGAGATATCAATACAACACATTGATATAATAAAAACATTATGAAAACCATTTTCAATACCAAAGTAAAACATGGTATTTATTTTTCTTTTAAAAAAAAAGGTATGGCTTGTAGAGGAAGCCAAAACTCAAATAACGGTTACGACGGCGGAGAAGTCGTTGTCGCCGCATACGTACGACAAAAACATTCCCTTTTGTCGTTTAGTAAACGCTTCGTATAAAAAAGATTCCTTTTGAGTAAACGTAAAAGTCAAAGGGGTTTATACACCGTATAAAAGAAAGTTGTGTATAAAATAAAATATGCCTCAACGAAAGGAGATTGAGACGAAGTCCCATACCTCGTATCCGACTTGACCCGACCGTTCTTTAAACTCCTGAATAATAAACTTGAGTTAATCTCTACTTGCTTATGAATCTTTTTCAAGTTCATTATTCCTTTTATACCATGTTATGAACATCATGTAATCATTTAAGTTAATAATGTTCATTTTGTTGGTATTTGGTTCTTAAGTCAAAAATTGACTTCTTATACTTACAAGTTGTTAATTTGGTCAAAGGTTCATTATATCCAGAATGGTATTCATTATGTAGATATCATATATGTAATATATATCCAGTACATACATTCATTTATAATATTACATCACATTTAGAGGTAAGAAATGAAATGCATCGTTCATGGAGACGGTAAGCCGTACGTACGCATGAACGCTACTTCCATTTCTATTTCATATTTTTTGGAATGGAATCGTAATGATATAAAAGTATATTATAATTCCAGTATAACATCATGTATAATATCATTAACTTTATCCTCTACACATCCCACATATGGTATTAACGAATCACATCACTTTGAGGGGGCGGTAGTCCGCGCTTCCTAAAATGAAGATATCGTGTTTTACCCATAATGGAAACCATAAAGGTATGCCCAAAATGAAAAAACAGAAGCTTAAGGAAAACATAAACATATTATATATCATATATAAAAATAGTGACATCATAATGGCCACCTTTGAAGGTGTTTAATGAGTGTTGAACAATCATCGTTTCGGGAGGCAGAATTTCGCCATCCACGGAAACCGTATGTTCTTTAACCATTTGATGTAGTTGTGTGAGAGTGTAGATAAAATAAATCTTATAACAACATCCTAGTATATTTAAGATACTGGTGTTGTTACAAAATAAGTAAATAAAAAGAGTTTAGGGGGTTGGAGAAGCAAAATAAAACAAATGAGCATGAGAGGATGAATTACCTTAAAAAGTGTAACTCCTTTTGATTTGAGCCTAAAGGCTTCCTTTGAAAGGATTCTGCCCAAGGGGAATCCTCTAGGATGAGGAGAGGGATGTGGAGAGATCAAATGGGCAGGGGTTGGCCGAGCCAAAGGCTTGAAGAGTGTGTGAAATGAGGTAGAGGTGGGGGCCTTTTATAAGGGGAGAGGAGGGGCACTTTTGGAAAGTAAAGAAATATAACTTTATTTGAAAATGTGTTTCGGTTTTAAAAGGTCCCACATTGATAGAATTCGTGGATAAGGTGATAAGGATTCGAAATCCACTCATCCAATTGGTTTTGGCCATGTGTAGGTTTTAGATTTTACATTATCTTTCCATTTTATTTTAATCGTTAAATAATGATGTCATCACTGCATCATTATTATGTCGTACATAATTTAATTTATTTAATGTCTAAAAATTATAAAACAAATACTATGATATAGGAAATCTTTTTAGCTTTCCATTGAATATTTATAATCAAAATTTGGACTTGTATAACCCCACTTAAAAATTGTTTTCGCAAAACATATTATGTTTGTGTCATTTTCACTTTAACATTTAATAAAAAGCAATTTATGTTATTTCCCAACAAAAGTGGATACATGGGGTCCCCAAGTTAGGCCATGACTTGTCTTGGTCGGCCATGACACAACCAATGAGGTTGGGACATGTGTCTAGGTCATTTTATATTATTAAAGCATTATTTATACATTAAACTACCCTAATTACCACTAATCGCGATTAAGAACTTAATAAGTTACTATTCACCAAAAAATTATTTTAATCTCATTGAACCACATTTTACTTCTTAATGACAACCATGTATGTCGGATTTTCAAAATTCAATACACATTAGTTGTAAACTTTCATTTAACTGAAAAATCAGTTTGCTTGATTACCACTTAGTGGTTTCACTATTCATCAAAAATTGAAGTTTTTCAGAAAATTACCAAAAATTCACCCTAAGCTATATTTGATATTCCGAATTCAAAAATGAAGTCTATTTTACAAAATTCAAATCATATAAGTCACATTAATTAATTTAATAACTAATTCCCGCTGCCAGAGCAAATAGCGTGTTTTTACAAAACAATAAGTATCAAAAGATTGACACCAGTTTAAGTCTAATTTCAAATCGAAATTGATTCCAATGACCACCATTGGATAAAATTGTAAAAATATATTCTAATTTCACTTTAAAACCAATTCAAAAGATAATCTAATCATATAAATAAATTAGATCAAAAAGAGGTTTTGAATTAAAATGCAACATTTTACACTATTCATAAAAAAAAATGAACTTTATCAGAAAGGTACCAAAAATTACACAAAGTAAAATTTGATATCCCGATTCTTAATAAAAGTTTTATTTGGTCCAAAAGAATGTATAAGAGTGATCAAAACTATATTTAATGACGGTTCACCATTAAAAGGTGATAAGTGAACCTTTAGTGAAAATTAGAGTATAAAAGCCTAAAATTGAACTCTTTCCGTATTTTAAGCCTTTGTCTTTTATTGGGTAAATGTAAAAACATCTAAAAACACATCTATTCATATTTTAGTTATTTCTATTCATTCCCGCCAGTACAACGACTACTTGTTAACTAACATAATATTATTATATTACTAGTGTGCTACGTAAGTTTCAAAGAAACTCATCGTTGCGTATCGGGTACGCTATCGAACATAGCAACCCCTTTTAATTAAAATTCATATTTAATTCTCTAATATTAATAAATATGAAAATTATTTATTCTTTAATTACCTGGGATGTTACATCCTTCCCCCCTTTTGGGAATTGCGTCCTCGCAATTTTATTCACTTATCAAAATAAGTGGGGGTATTTATCCCTCATAGCATTTTCAGATTCCCACGTTGCCTCTTCAATCACATGGTTTTTCCAAAAAGCCTTTACCTGATGAATCACCTTATTCCGTAACACTTGCTCCCTGTGGTCAAGAATCTGGACCGGTTGTTCCTCATAAGATAGGTTCTCTTCCAGCTGAACTACCTCTGGACTCAAAACATGAGATGGATCTGGCATATACTTTCTCAACATCGAAACGTGAAAAACATTGTGTACCTGAGATAAACTCAGAGGTAAAGCCACTCGGTATGCAACTGATCCAACTCTTTCCAGAATTTCGTATGGTCCAATAAACCTTGGACTCAACTTTCCTTTCTTACCAAATCTCATCACACTTTTCCAAGGAGAAACCTTGAGAAAAACATGATCACCTACCTCGAAAGATAGATCCTTCCTCCGGTTATCCGCATAACTCTTCTGCCTGCTCTGAGCTGTTCTCATGTGTTTCTGAATCAGCTGAACTTTTTCTGCCATCTCTTCTACCAATTCTGGTCCCATCAAATTTCTTTCACCCACTTCATCCCAGAAAGCTGGAGTTCGACACCGCTTCCCATATAATGCCTGAAATGGTGCCATCTGTATACTGGAATGAAAACTGTTATTATATGAAAACTCAACCAAAGAAAGATGTTGGTCCCAACTTCCCTGATAATCCATAGAACAAGCTCGTAGCATATCCTCCAATGTCTGAATTGTTCGTTCTGACTTCCCATCTGATTGAGGATGAAAAGCTGTACTAAAATTTAATTCAGTACCCAACAACTTCTGAAGGCCTTTCCAAAAGTTAGAAGTAAACCTGGGATCACGATCCGATACAATGGAGAGGGGAACTCCATGTAACCTGACTATCTCTTTACGATACAAACGGGAAAGTTGATCAAGAGAGAAAGTATCTCGTATAGCAAGGAAATGAGCAGATTTGGTCAAGCGATCAATAATAACCCAGATTGCATTATTACCTCGAGATGTCTTCGGTAATCCAACAACAAAGTCCATGGATATATTCTCCCATTTCCACTCTGGCACTGGTAAAGGCTGAAGCATCCCTTTCGGTAACTGCCGCTCTGCTTTAACCTGCTGACAAGTCAAACACTTCACAGTAAAATCAGCAATATCTCTTTTCATTCCATCCCACCAGTAATACTCCCGCAGATCTCTATACATCTTAGTACTGCCCGGATGAACTGAAAACGGAGAACTATGAGCTTCACATAACAACTCTCTCTTCAACTGTGAATCACAAGGCACACATAACCTCTTCACAAACCTCAAAACACAAACACAAACTTATCCAAGAACTCATGGAAAATTTTATTCATAAGGTCCATGAATACAGCAGGTGCATTGGTTAACCCAAAAGGCATAACTACAAATTCATAATGGCCATATCTAGTACGGAACGCAGTCGTCTGCTTCTTTTACTTTCAACTGATGGTACCCTGACCTCTAGTCAATCTTCGAAAAATACTGAGCTCCCTGGAGCTGATACCACTTCATTCGATGGCCCAACATCTGCTGAAGTTGTTGCAAATGATTTTACCACCCCTTTCTGCTTGTAGTCTAGCTGCTTCCCATCACTCAAGCTCCTTGTCGGACACTCGTTTGCATAGTGACCCATCTCATTGCACTTATAACATTTCACTAACTGTAAATCAAACTTGTTCTTACCTTCACCTTGATCCTTTTCAGTGCAATCACGAGCCTTATGCCCCATCTTACCACATCGGTAGCACTTTCCAGAATTCAGAAGACATTCCCCAGCATGCCTTTTTCCACATTTATCACAAACTGGAAACTTAGTTCTCTTACCATCAGACTTTTTTGAAGAATTCTTACCTTTCTCCTCGCACCTCGGTCTCTTCTTCTGCTGGTTGTTGTAGAAAACTTGGTCATCGGCAAACTCCATTTCCACCTTCTCAGCACATCGAACAAGCTTTTCATAACTTTTAAACTCACGAGAAGCCAATGCCCTTCGATACTTTGGCTTTAATCCTGAGTAAAAACGATTGATTTTACTATCAAGGTCCCGGATAAAATTTGGAGCATACCTTGCCAATCAAGTGAACCTTTCTTCATAGGCAGCCACTGAGTCTTCCTCTTGCCTCAATTCCAAGAATTGCTTTTCCATCCTAAGTCGAACAGCCTTAGGAAAATACTTCTCAAGAAACATACCTTTGAATTCATCCCAGTTAAGAGCATCAATCTCATCGGCGTCCCTGATATTTTTAACCATAGACCACCACTGATCTGCTTCACCCTCCAAACGGTAAATAGCAAGACTAACCTTTTGATTGTCTGAACACCCCATGACATCAAAAATCTTCTCCAGTGCTTTAATCCACCCTTCAGCTAGCACAGGGTCAGATGATCCTCTGAATGATGGGGGATGTTGCCTCATGAAATGTTCCACCACTGACATGTTCTTCTGCGGTTGATCTGGCTGATCTCGTGCATGGATACCACCACCATTTATAGCCTGAGTCAACTGTGCCATCACTGCAACAAACTGTTCAGTTCCGATTCCAACCATCTCAGGTTGCTGATTTGGAAGGTTGTCTTCCTCCTGATGTCGTCCCAACATAGCTGCTTTGTTTCCCCTACGGAAAACCATTCTGAACATGGAAATATCTTAGGCGAAGCAACATGGTAATCCGTAAATGCTATATCATTTCAATCATATTATAATTTAACACTTTTCTAACTCCTAAAGTTGTCTAAACCGACCTCTGATACCAACTATAAGGCCCCAGCCTTAAACCTTACTTAATGTTGAATTAAATGAATAATTCACATTGAGGATCTTTTCAGGTTTAGAGTTTTAGAGAATTAGATCATAAAACTTGCATTACATTCCACATATAAACAAAGTGGTTACATAAAGATATTATTCTTCATTCCCATCAATGGAAACACATTTAAAATAAAACATGGATTATTTCTTGACACATCCTTGACTCTATCATCTTATCATGTACCTTTCCCTTGACCTGTGAAAAACATTTCAAAAACTTGGGATGAGCATAAAAACTCAGTATGGGTTATAAAAAAAAACATGGAAAGGAAACATGAGTTCATATATACATAAGAATGAAATCATACTTTACCCATAAAACATAGGCACTTTAACATACCTCATAAAAACATGAATAAATCATATAAATCATAATACGTAAAGGTAACTTGAGGCATTCATAACATTCTTACGTAGGGGGTAACCCTCTTGGTTACGTTTGGAATACCCATCACAGTATATTCCCTAAAATCTCTTCGGAGAAACCTTAACGTTTCACTCCTTCGCGTTACCCAATGCATTGGAGAGCTATAACGGGCTCACCCACCCTTAGTTTATCACGGAACCACCCGTCTTCATAATAATGCCCAAGAACCATAACATAATCATATCACATAAAACATGCATAAAGGAAACATAACATTTCCACATTTCAATCACGAGATATCAATACAACACATTGATATAATAAAAACATTATGAAAACCATTTTCAATACCAAAGTAAAACATGGTATTTATTTTTCTTTTAAAAAAAAGGTATGGCTTGTAGAGGAAGCCAAAACTCAAATAACGGTTACGACGGCGGAGAAGTCGTTGTCGCCGCATACGTACGACAAAAACATTCCCTTTTGTCGTTTAGTAAACGCTTCGTATAAAAAAGATTCCTTTTGAGTAAACGTAAAAGTCAAAGGGGTTTATACACCGTATAAAAGAAAGTTGTGTATAAAATAAAATATGCCTCAACGAAAGGAGATTGAGACGAAGTCCCATACCTCGTATCCGACTTGACCCGACCGTTCTTTAAACTCCTGAATAATAAACTTGAGTTAATCTCTACTTGCTTATGAATCTTTTTCAAGTTCATTATTCCTTTTATACCATGTTATGAACATCATGTAATCATTTAAGTTAATAATGTTCATTTTGTTGGTATTTGGTTCTTAAGTCAAAAATTGACTTCTTATACTTACAAGTTGTTAATTTGGTCAAAGGTTCATTATATCCAGAATGGTATTCATTATGTAGATATCATATATGTCATATATATCCAGTACATACATTCATTTATAATATTACATCACATTTAGAGGTAAGAAATGAAATGCATCGTTCATGGAGACGGTAAGCCGTACGTACGCATGAACGCTACTTCCATTTCTATTTCATATTTTTTGGAATGGAATCGTAATGATATAAAAGTATATTATAATTCCAGTATAACATCATGTATAATATCATTAACTTTATCCTCTACACATCCCACATATGGTATTAACGAATCACATCACTTTGAGGGGGCGGTAGTCCGCGCTTCCTAAAATGAAGATATCGTGTTTTACCCATAATGGAAACCATAAAGGTATGCCCAAAATGAAAAAACAGAAGCTTAAGGAAAACATAAACATATTATATATCATATATAAAAATAGTGACATCATAATGGCCACCTTTGAAGGTGTTTAATGAGTGTTGAACAATCATCGTTTCGGGAGGCAGAATTTCGCCATCCACGGAAACCGTATGTTCTTTAACCATTTGATGTAGTTGTGTGAGAGTGTAGATAAAATAAATCTTATAACAACATCCTAGTATATTTAATATACTGGTGTTGTTACAAAATAAGTAAATAAAAAGAGTTTAGGGGGTTGGAGAAGCAAAATAAAACAAATGAGCATGAGAGGATGAATTACCTTAAAAAGTGTAACTCCTTTTGATTTGAGCCTAAAGGCTTCCTTTGAAAGGATTCTGCCCAAGGGGAATCCTCTAGGATGAGGAGAGGGATGTGGAGAGAGCAAATGGGCAGGGGTTGGCCGAGCCAAAGGCTTGAAGAGTGTGTTAAATGAGGTAGAGGTGGGGGCCTTTTATAAGGGGAGAGGAGGGGCACTTTAGGAAAGTAAAGAAATATAACTTTATTTGAAAATGTGTTTCGGTTTTAAAAGGTCCCACATTGATAGAATTCGTGGATAAGGTGATAAGGATTCGAAATCCACTCATCCAATTGGTTTTGGCCATGTGTAGGTTTTAGATTTTACATTATCTTTCCATTTTATTTTAATCGTTAAATAATGATGTCATCACTGCATCATTATTATGTCGTACATAATTTAATTTATTTAATGTCTAAAAATTATAAAACAAATACTATGATATAGGAAATCTTTTTAGCTTTCCATTGAATATTTATAATCAAAATTTGGACTTGTATAACCCCACTTAAAAATTGTTTTCGCAAAACATATTATGTTTGTGTCATTTTCACTTTAACATTTAATAAAAAGCAATTTATGTTATTTCCCAACAAAAGTGGATACATGGGGTCCCCAAGTTAGGCCATGACTTGTCTTGGTCGGCCATGACACAACCAATGAGGTTGGGACATGTGTCTAGGTCATTTTATATTATTAAAGCATTATTTATACATTAAACTACCCTAATTACCACTAATCGCGATTAAGAACTTAATAAGTTACTATTCACCAAAAAATTATTTTAATCTCATTGAACCACATTTTACTTCTTAATGACAACCATGTATGTCGGATTTTCAAAATTCAATACACATTAGTTGTAAACTTTCATTTAACTGAAAAATCAGTTTGCTTGATTACCACTTAGTGGTTTCACTATTCATCAAAAATTGAAGTTTTTCAGAAAATTACCAAAAATTCACCCTAAGCTATATTTGATATTCCGAATTCAAAAATGAAGTCTATTTTACAAAATTCAAATCATATAAGTCACATTAATTAATTTAATAACTAATTCCCGCTGCCAGAGCAAATAGCGTGTTTTTACAAAACAATAAGTATCAAAAGATTGACACCAGTTTAAGTCTAATTTCAAATCGAAATTGATTCCAATGACCACCATTGGATAAAATTGTAAAAATATATTCTAATTTCACTTTAAAACCAATTCAAAAGATAATCTAATCATATAAATAAATTAGATCAAAAAGAGGTTTTGAATTAAAATGCAACATTTTACACTATTCATAAAAAAAAAATGAACTTTATCAGAAAGGTACCAAAAATTACACAAAGTAAAATTTGATATCCCG
This sequence comes from Viscum album, assembly GCA_963277665.1. NCBI lineage: Eukaryota > Viridiplantae > Streptophyta > Magnoliopsida > Santalales > Viscaceae > Viscum > Viscum album. Next base: position 1,552,556,889 of record OY728158.1, on the reverse strand, counting down.
ATTCTTAATAAAAGTTTTATTTGGTCCAAAAGAATGTATAAGAGTGATCAAAACTATATTTAATGACGGTTCACCATTAAAAGGTGATAAGTGAACCTTTAGTGAAAATTAGAGTATAAAAGCCTAAAATTGAACTCTTTCCGTATTTTAAGCCTTTGTCTTTTATTGGGTAAATGTAAAAACATCTAAAAACACATCTATTCATATTTTAGTTATTTCTATTCATTCCCGCCAGTACAACGACTACTTGTTAACTAACATAATATTATTATATTACTAGTGTGCTACGTAAGTTTCAAAGAAACTCATCGTTGCGTATCGGGTACGCTATCGAACATAGCAACCCCTTTTAATTAAAATTCATATTTAATTCTCTAATATTAATAAATATGAAAATTATTTATTCTTTAATTACCTGGGATGTTACATTTTGACAATTTTATAAACTATGTTTGTCAAAATAAACTTATACTTTATGATTGGGACATCAAAATTTACCTTGTGTGAATTTTTGGTAATTTTCTGACAATGTTCATTTTTTTTAATGAATAGTGAAAAATACTGCATTTTACATCAAAACTACTTTTTAATCTAATTTATTTATATGATTAGATTATGTTTTGAATTGGTTTTTAAGTAAAATTAGAATCTATTTTTACCATTTTATCCAATGGTGGTCATTGGAATCAATTTCACTTTGAAATTAGACTTAAACTGGTGTCAATCTTTTGATACTTATTGTTTTGTAAAAACACGTTATTTGCTCTGGCAGCGGGAATTAATTATTAAATTAATTAATGTGACTTATATGATTTGAATTTTGTAAAATAGACTTCATTTTTGAATTCAGAATATCAAATATAGCTTAGGGTGATTTTTTGGTAATTTTCTGAAAAACTTCAATTTTTGATGAATAGTGAAACCACTAAGTGGTAATCAAGCAAACTGATTTTTCAGTTAAATGAAAGTTTACCACTAATGTGTATTGAATTTTGAAAATCCGACATACATGGTTGTCATTAAGAAGTAAAATGTGGTTCAATGAGATTATAATAATTTTTTGGTGAATAGTAACTTATTAAGTTTTTAATCGCGATTAGTGGTAATCAGTGTAGTTTAAGGTATAAATAATGCTTTAATAATATAAAATGACCTAGACACATGTCCCAACCTTATTGGTTGTGTCATGGCCGACCAAGACAAGCCATGGGTCAACTTGGGGACCCCATGGATCCACTTTTGTTGGGAAATGACATAAATTACTTTTTATTAAATGTTAAAGTGAAAATGACACAAACATAATATGTTTTGCGAAAACAATTTTTAAGTGGGGTTATACAAGTCCAAATTTTGATTATAAATATTCAATGGAAAGCTAAAAAGATTTCCTACATCATAGTAATTTGTTTATAATTTTTAGACATTAAATAAATTTAATTATTTATGACATAATAATGATGCAGCGATGACATCATTATTTGACGATTTAAATAAAATGGAAAGATAAAATAAAATCTATGAACTACACATGTCCAAAACCAATTGGATGAATGGATTTCGATGCCTTATCACCTTATCCACGAATTCCATCAATGTGGGACCTTTTAAAACCGAAACACATTTTCAAATAATGTAATGATTCTTTACTTTCCAAAAGTGCCCCTCCTCTCCCCTTATAAAAGGCCCCCACCTCTACCTCATTTCACACACTCTTCAAGCCATTGGCTCGGCCAACCCCTGCCCATTTGCTCTCTCCACATCCCTCTCCTCATACTAGAGGATTCCCTTTGGTCAGAATCCTTTCAAAGGAAGCCTTTGGGCTCAAACCAAAAGAAGTTACACTTTTTAAGGTAATTCATTCTCTCATGTTCATTTGTTTTATTTTGCTTCTCCGACCCCCTAAACTCTTTTTATTTACTTCTTTTGTAACAACACCAGTATCTTCAATATACTAGGATGTTGTTATAAGATATATTTGAGCTACACTCTCACACAACTACATCAAATGGTTAAAGAACATACGGTTTCCGTGGATGGCGAAATTCTGCCTCCCGAAACGATGATTGTTCAATACTCATTTAACACCTTCAAAGGTGGCCATTATGATGTCACTATTTTTATATATGATATATTATATGTTTATGTTTTCCTTAAGCTTCTGTTTTTTTCATTTTGGGCATACCTTTATGGTTTCCATTATGGGTAAAACACGATATCTTCATTTTAGGAAGTGCGGACTACCGCCCCCTCAAAGTGATTTGATTCGTTAAATACCATATGTGGGATGTATAAAGGATGGAAATATGATATTATATATGATATTATACTGGAATTATAATATACCTTTATATCATTATTATTCCATTCTATAAAATACGAAATAGAAATGAAAGTAGCGTTCATGCGTACGTACGGCTTACCGTCTCCATGAACGGTGCATTTCATTTCTTACCTCTAAATGATTATGTAATGTTATAAATGCATGCATGTACTGGATATATATGAAATATATGATATCTACATAATGAATACAATTCTGGATATAATAAACATTTGGCCACACGAACAACATGTAATTGTAAGAAGACCACTTTCGACTTAAGAACCAAATATCGGCAAAACAAATATTATTAACTTAAATGATTACATAATGTTTATGACAAGGTAATAAGTGGTATAAAAGTAATAATGAACTTGAAAAGGGTTCTTAAGGAATTAGAAATTAACTCAAGTTTATTATTCAGGAGATTAAAGAATGATCGAGTCAAGTCGGACCCGAGGTAAGGGATCCTACAACTCTCTTTCTTTTTAAGTACATTCTTTTATGTAATTTCTTTTAAGCTCATCTTTATTATGATTGGGATGTTATTTTATATTACTCCTACTGTAATTTTTATGTTCATGTGATGAGAGACCCTATTCTCTCTCATCAATCCTTTTGGAAGTTATGTGGCGCCGTTAGGCTGCCGAGTTTTCGTAAGGGATTTTTCATCTCACTTTTATCCCCGTGAGATTTATGCTACATTTGCCACAATTTCCTTTGAGTGGTGTATGTACTACCCATTATTCTACTCTTTGTGTAATATACTTTCGTTTATGAGTATTTACATCAATGATTTATTGCCCTTCTTCCATGGGGTGTATGTTTTGAAAGATACCCAATTCGGTAAGGGAACCTTTCACCCCCCTCTTTTTAAAAGACTTCTTTTATTGGGTCTTTTAATTTACATATTGATACATTGGGATATGTTCTCATGTATCCTTAATGATGTAAATTTTGTGTCCAAGTGATGAGATACTCTTTTAATCTCTCATCAACTCATTTTGATGTGACGCCGTTAGGCTGTCAAGGGAACTTCTTAACCCAATTTCGATTTCTTTGGGTTCGACATGTAGTCATTGAATATGTCATCCATTCAATGTGTGTGAATGACATTTTATTGTTTTACACTTAATATCCACTTATATTGGGTGTATTGATATTCTTCACACATATTTTTGAGATTGATTTGTCCTTAATTTAAGGATACCTTCTTTATAAGGGATTTCATCACATTTGACATTTCTATTGAGGGTTCATTGTTGTTATGCACCAATTCACTCTTATATGGTGTATATACTGTCCTTTGGAGTATTATATCATGAATCCATTTATTCTCATGATATTATAAAGTTCTGACTAAACGTCATTCCTCAATTATTGTATTCAAGTGTCTCTAATTTTGGTAAAACCCCTTTAACCAAAATATCATTTTAAATGTTTTAATTATTCGTTCTTATTAATATCCATGTTTTCAAAGTGGTTTTAAGGATTTATTTATATGGATATTAATGGTTTAAAATTTTAAAAGCTTCAAGGTGGTATGGGACACTTTGATTCAAAAATATCTTTATTAAATGTTTTAAATGGTTTTGGAAATGGTTTCTTTTTATATGGATTCATTATTTCAAAATACTAAAATGTTATGTTGTGTTTGAAATGTGGAAATGTTTTGTTTCCTTTATGAATATTTTATGTGATACGTGTATGTTATGGTTCTTGGGCATTGTTATGAAGAACGGGTGGTTCCGTGATAAACTAAGGGCGGGTGAGCCCGATATAGCTCTCCAATGCATTGGGTAACGCGAAGGAGTGAAACGTTAAGGTTTCTCCGAAGAGATTTAGGGAATATACTGTGATGGGTATTCCAAACGTAACCAAGAGGGTTACTCCCTACATAAGAATGTTATGAATGCCTCAAGTTACCTTTATGTCTTATGATTTCTATGATTTATTCATGGTTTGATGAGGTATGTTAAAGTGCCTTTGTTTTATGGGTAAAGTATGATTTCATTCTTATGTATATATGAACTCATGTTTCCTTTCCATATTTTTATAACTCTTACTGAGCTTTTTATGCTCATCCCAAGTTTTTGAAATGTTTTTCACAGGTCAAGGGAAAGGTACATGATGTGATGATAGTGTCAAGTGTCACGACCCGCCCTCGGGGTCCGTGCCGTGACTACCCCAAGCCCGCCTTCCATAGGCCAGGGGCTGGCGACTAGCACCAAGGCGTAAATCCCGGTAAAAAGGGAAGGCATTGCCTTTGTAAAGTAAACAAACACCACAGAGTAAACAAGCGGAAAGTAAACACTAAACAAAAACAGAGTACAACTGAAGTGCGGAAAGTAAATGGGCCAGAATACAAACCCAAACTGAAAGTAAAGTACAACTCGAAAGGGAAAAACAGCAACTGAAAAGTAAAGCCGCTACTCCGAGCTGTCCACTGGAAATCCCACCTGAAGGATGGGTACAGATAGCTCCTCTGCTCCACGGGTCCCGTCGTCCGTTCCGTGCACGTCCCGCCCAGTGGTCCACCTCCGGGTACCGTCCTGCTCTGTAAACCTCAGCTAAGGTCAACGCTGTCCGTCGTCTGCAACCAACACAACGTAGTGCGGGCAAAGCCCGTGCAGGGGTGAGTATAAGCTACTCAGTAGGGACCCCGAGACCCCCGAAGGTCTCAAAAATCCACAAAGGATAAACCACGAAAAAAAAGAACAAATCACGAAGTAACAACCGACACTGCTTAGGTATATGCCCATACATATACCTAAGTCATCAATTTAAATACGCTCCAACCTCCGAGCCCAAGTACAACTCAGTCCACACAGGAAAGTAAACGTATTCCACACAGGAAAGCAAAACGTAATCCACACAGGATTGCACAACACAATCCACACAGGAAAGCAATAGGATTCAGCTCACACAGGTATACTTCTTCAGAGGACGATAAAGATGATCACTGATCCATCTAAGTCGTCGGACCCACGAAGGATCGATAGGTAACTAACCCCCGCAGAAGACCCACACAGGATCGGGCTCACACAGAACCTGTAGGCGCTGGCTCACACAGAACCGCTGAGCGCAAGGACCCACACAGGATCGGGCTCACACAGAACCTGTAGCACTGATCCACGTAGGATCGCTGAGTGCTGTAGTCGTCGTCGTCGAATCCACACAGGATCTCTGTACTGTCGTCGTCGAATCCACACAGGATCTCTGTACTGTCGTCGTCTAATCCACACAGGATCTCTGTACTGTCGTCGTCTAATCCACACAGGATCTCTGTACTGTCGTCGTCACTGTCACAGTAGCAGTCGTAGCAGTAGTAGCAGTCGCAGCCAGCACTAGGGTTCCCGCACACGACAAACTCGTACGGAGGGTCCGCTCCACGAGCCGAGAGGCTGATACATCAACTGTCACGAAGACCAGAGTTGATGTATCCAAAAGTTCCGTATCGTCAACAGGAACTCAACGCAACAGACGGCGCGTCAATCGGACGCCTGGTCTGAGAGTTATTGGCATTTTCGTCTCCGGGGCCCGGTTAGTTTTTAAGGCAAAACCAACCCGACCGTACTCCACCTGCGTCCTAACCTCGGGCGGAGTATGCCAAAAGATCCGTCTCACTAAGAGGAACACTACGCGACTGACGGCACGTCAATCGGACGTCCGTAGCTCAAGATATGAGTGTTTCCGCTCCGAAGGCCCGGTTGGTTTCGTGAACGAACCAACCCGGCCGAACTCAAAGTAAACCGTAACCTTGAGTGCGATATACCGAATCGACCGTCTCGATCCAAGGATCGCGTTGCCGCAGACGGTTCGTCATTCGGAGGTCCGAGGCTCAAGTTATGAGCCAAAAACCGAATCTGGTCCGAAACGGGGGGTCCGGGTCCGGGCCGACCCGGCCCGACCCCCCCCCCTCTGGACGGCGCGGCGGCCGGCGGCGGCGGACGGCGGCGGCGGACGGCGGCGGACGGCGGCGGCGGCTGGCCGCGTGGCGGCGGCGGCGGCTGGCCGCGTGGCGGCGGCGGCGGGCCGCGTGGCGGCGGCGGCTGGCGGGCCGCGTGGCGGCGGCGGCTGGCGGGCCGCGTGGCGGCGACGGCCGCGGCGGCTGGGCGCCGCACGTGGGTCACGCGGGGGGCTTGATTGCCCCCGCTGTCTTCTGGCGGCGCGGCTTAGCCGCGCCGATTTCCTAAGCAAACCGCCCCCCTCACATGAGGGGGCCTCTTTGAGCGGAACCGAGGGGGCAGCCGGCCCCCTCCCTTTAAAAAAAAAAATAAAACGCCCCCCTCTTTAAGAGGGGGGTTTTGCCAGAAGGCCGGGGAATTAATTCCCCGGTTCCGGCCGGCCAGCCGGCCGGCCGGTTTTCTCCAACGGGACCGGAAATTTCCGGTCCCCTTCGGCTTCCGACGCCGGCGGCCCGGCCGCCGGTCTTTCCTTCCGCCGCGGCCCGGAACCGGCCGCGGTCTCCTCGTCCCGCCGCGGCCTGGAACCGGCCGCGGTCTTCTCGTCCCGCCGCGGCCCGGAACCGGCCGCGGCGTTCGTCGTCCGGCGCGGTGCGGCGGCACCGCGCCCCTTTCGTCGTGCCATGAATCCTTCCAACGCGGCGCGACGGCGTCGCGTTCTTGAAGACTCTCCTCGGCGAAGCGCGACGGCGTTGCGGAAAATTATAAGCATGTTCATCCGCGTGGTGCGACGGCACCACGCCTCTTGCTTCCACCCGCATGAATAAAACGAGAACTAAGGAGGGGGGGGTTCGGCCGTGTTCATGCGGTCCGACCCCCCTCACGTTAAATAATAACATAACTAAAGAATATCCGAAAGTCTCACGTTTAGTCATGCTAAAATCCAAGATTCAAGAATGGAATAAAATAACCAATAAATAACATCCCCTACCTCTGGTTTGAGATTCAAAGAATCTTCTACGTTCCGCGGAAGACGGCGTCGCGGAAGTCGGGCGTCGCGGTCGTCGTTCGTCAAATCCGTTGACGAAGAGTTAAGCCCGAAAAGACACGTCGCTGGCGGATCTTCGTTTGTCGACGAAGAAGGTTCGGGGAGGAAGAAGAGGTCCGAAGATACCGGGTCGCCGAGTCGATGATCCTTGACGAAGAGTTGTCGTTCTTCGTTGAGGATGAAGACGTTCTTCGTTCTTCGTCAGAGCTTGGAGATGAAGGAGCTCTCCCAAGACAAACAAAGAACCCCCAATAAAATAAGAATACCACTTATTTTATTAACACATAACTCAAAGAGTTTTCAAATGTTTGAAATTCAAAAGAGGGGGTTTAACTCCCTTAATTAAATAAGGGTAACTTAAGCCATTAAAAGAGGGGTTAAGTATGTTGAGAGAAAATGAAAAGACTTAGGGGTTCGTGTGGGCCCCACCACACTTAATCCTCCCAAGGGAGGTTAAGTGGGTGTGGGTCCCACTTCCAACCCCCTTAGATAGGTTTTTAAAAAAAAAATTAAAATAAAATTTGTATTACACAAATTTTATTTAACTTAACTGAAAAACCCCAAAACGTAACTCTCAACCCGCAACAAACGCAACTCCCGAAAAGGTCTCATTAAGCGAATATCGGCGCTGCGAGTTCATCGGTGCCCTCGGATTTCAATTCCGAGCACCGGATCAAAAGTTAGGAATTCCCGCTCGTTCGTTCACTGAACGTACCCGAGCCAAACTTCGGAAATTAATTCCGGGCACTCCGGGCCTCGGAATCAGGTGCCGTCTGAAACCGCGCTCTTGTAAAATTCTAAAGAAAATTAAGAAAAAATTTTTCCTTGAATTTTACGGGTCTTTACATTACTCCCACCTCAGGGCTTTACGTCCCCGTAAAGCTACATCAAAAACTAGGGAAACCAAAAGAGAGTACTGAGCACGCATCTGAGCCTCCCGCTCCCATGTGCTCTCCTGGAGATTCCCGTGCCGCCATCTGTAGCGCACAAGAGGAATCGATCGCCCATGTAGGACCCGCTCCTGGATGACATGGACCTCCTCTGACGTGGCCCGGACCATCTCCTGGTCCCACCAGAGCTGCAAGATTTCTCTTTTGCCGAAAAGAGAAATCTGGTCTCATCCCCTGGATGAACCACATTCTTTGCCTAAAACAGTCAATCCTAACATGGATGATACTAATCCATACTAAGGATGACGTCGTAAGGCCTCGACGCTACTACTAAGAGATTCAACCGTTACTCTCGCCTCCAAGGGTTGAGTCACACTGTCGGCATCAGTGTGTGGTAACTGGGCCTCCTCCAGTAGATGTCTCACAAGTGAGGGTCAAGTCAACAGCCAAAACTGGAACCTCTTAGTAACATTACGATAGAGGACAGGAACGAAAACATCACAAGGTATGCGTCTTTTATTATTGCAGCTCGTAATACAAGACGCTACACAAAGGCAACAAGGAACCAGAAGTACAAAGGATGTTCCACTAGTTCTGCTCCTGTCCATCGGCTCCCAGAGCTCCATGATCGAAGGCCTCGGCTGCCTGAAGCTGAGCTCTCCCCTGCGGTCGGGGTGGACCTCCTGGTGGTGGTGGTGGTAGAGCCTCAAAGCGTCGGCCACCACCAGCTGCTCGTCCAGCTCCCCTGCCTCGTCCGCCTTCTCCCTGCGGACCGCCACGGTCGAACCTCTGCCTCTGCCTAGGTGGTTCCTCAACCGTCTGATGCTCCTCCGCATGGCGGGTCGGGCAGTCACGAGCCATGTGGCCTCGCCCGCCGCATGCATAGCACTGTCTTCCACTCGAAAGACTGGCCCCGCGTTGTGTGCCCTGCACTGCTGAGCCAGTGCCCTGAGGTCTGGTCTGTCTGGACCCCTGAGTCATTCGCCGACTGCCAGCTGCAGATGACTCTGCCACGTGCCGTCCTTCGGTGGGTCTCTGTGCTGGTGTAGACTCAGCAAGGAAGCTCTCGATCAGAAGGGCCCGCTCCAGTACTCCTGTCTGAGTCGGTATGCTGAGGGAGATCAGCGATGCCCTGATCTCGTGTCTCAAACCCTGCTCGAAGGTCCGGGCCCGGAAGAATGGGTCCCGTACCATGTCGGTCGAGTAGCGCGAGAGATCGGTAAATCTCGCCGAGTACTGAGCGACCGTCATGCTGCCCTGACGCAGCTGTAGAAGCTCCTGAATGCGCACCGCTCGGAGGGTGGCCGGGACGAACTCAGAGCGGAAGAGGCTCTCGAAGTCCGTCCAGAGAAGAGATGCATCATCGTGCACCTGGAGCATCAGGCTCCACCATCGTCCTGCTGCTGCGTGTAGTAGGCTCGCAGCGAGGATCACCATGAGGTCTGCTGGTGTCCTCACTAGCCTAAACACTCGAACCACTGCCTCCAGCCAGTCCTCTGCTGCCTGAGGATCCGTCTCCCCGCGAAACCTGGGCGGTCGCTGGCGCTGAAACTCATGCAGTGCGCTGAGGCGACGTGCATCGTCAGCGGCTGCTGCTGGAAGCATCGGGGGCTCGGCGGGTAAAGCTACCGCCGGTGCCACTGCTGACAAAGGGCCCTGCACCGAAGCCTCGTCGCTCGGTGGGCTGTCGTCTCGCTCGACTCTCGGAACCCTAGCTGGCTGCCGTCGTGGGGCCATCCTGAAAAGGAACAGGTGCGCCACGGTTAGAACAGTATACCTGGTGAGCTGGCACAAGTAATCACAAGGAAAAACTTGAGACTTTCATAAAGCAGATCAGTATACCCGGTGAGCTGACACAAGTAATCACAAAGAAAACTTGAAACACACACGCAATCAATGTTTTCGTGCATTAAGTCGGAAATCAGAAGTCAGGGTCCTGGTGTACGGATACGTCGGCCGCCGCACCAACACTGGACTCCCTGGACTGATAACCACACTCAATACGCTAAACATTATTGCTTCACATAGAAAAGATCAGAGTTCGCGGTAGAACCGAACTCCTTTGATACCAATTTGTCACGACCCGCCCTCGGGGTCCGTGCCGTGACTACCCCAAGCCCGCCTTCCATAGGCCAGGGGCTGGCGACTAGCACCAAGGCGTAAATCCCGGTAAAAAGGGAAGGCATTGCCTTTGTAAAGTAAACAAACACCACAGAGTAAACAAGCGGAAAGTAAACACTAAACAAAAACAGAGTACAACTGAAGTGCGGAAAGTAAATGGGCCAGAATACAAACCCAAACTGAAAGTAAAGTACAACTCGAAAGGGAAAAACAGCAACTGAAAAGTAAAGCCGCTACTCCGAGCTGTCCACTGGAAATCCCACCTGAAGGATGGGTACAGATAGCTCCTCTACTCCACGGGTCCCGTCGTCCGTTCCGTGCACGTCCCGCCCAGTGGTCCACCTCCGGGTACCGTCCTGCTCTGTAAACCTCAGCTAAGGTCAACGCTGTCCGTCGTCTGCAACCAACACAACGTAGTGCGGGCAAAGCCCGTGCAGGGGTGAGTATAAGCTACTCAGTAGGGACCCCGAGACCCCCGAAGGTCTCAAAAATCCACAAAGGATAAACCACGAAAAAAAAGAACAAATCACGAAGTAACAACCGACACTGCTTAGGTATATGCCCATACATATACCTAAGTCATCAATTTAAATACGCTCCAACCTCCGAGCCCAAGTACAACTCAGTCCACACAGGAAAGTAAACGTATTCCACACAGGAAAGCAAAACGTAATCCACACAGGATTGCACAACACAATCCACACAGGAAAGCAATAGGATTCAGCTCACACAGGTATACTTCTTCAGAGGACGATAAAGATGATCACTGATCCATCTAAGTCGTCGGACCCACGAAGGATCGATAGGTAACTAACCCCCGCAGAAGACCCACACAGGATCGGGCTCACACAGAACCTGTAGGCGCTGGCTCACACAGAACCGCTGAGCGCAAGGACCCACACAGGATCGGGCTCACACAGAACCTGTAGCACTGATCCACGTAGGATCGCTGAGTGCTGTAGTCGTCGTCGTCGAATCCACACAGGATCTCTGTACTGTCGTCGTCGAATCCACACAGGATCTCTGTACTGTCGTCGTCTAATCCACACAGGATCTCTGTACTGTCGTCGTCTAATCCACACAGGATCTCTGTACTGTCGTCGTCACTGTCACAGTAGCAGTCGTAGCAGTAGTAGCAGTCGCAGCCAGCACTAGGGTTCCCGCACACGACAAACTCGTACGGAGGGTCCGCTCCACGAGCCGAGAGGCTGATACATCAACTGTCACGAAGACCAGAGTTGATGTATCCAAAAGTTCCGTATCGTCAACAGGAACTCAACGCAACAGACGGCGCGTCAATCGGACGCCTGGTCTGAGAGTTATTGGCATTTTCGTCTCCGGGGCCCGGTTAGTTTTTAAGGCAAAACCAACCCGACCGTACTCCACCTGCGTCCTAACCTCGGGCGGAGTATGCCAAAAGATCCGTCTCACTAAGAGGAACACTACGCGACTGACGGCACGTCAATCGGACGTCCGTAGCTCAAGATATGAGTGTTTCCGCTCCGAAGGCCCGGTTGGTTTCGTGAACGAACCAACCCGGCCGAACTCAAAGTAAACCGTAACCTTGAGTGCGATATACCGAATCGACCGTCTCGATCCAAGGATCGCGTTGCCGCAGACGGTTCGTCATTCGGAGGTCCGAGGCTCAAGTTATGAGCCAAAAACCGAATCTGGTCCGAAACGGGGGGTCCGGGTCCGGGCCGACCCGGCCCGACCCCCCCCCCTCTGGACGGCGCGGCGGCCGGCGGCGGCGGACGGCGGCGGCGGACGGCGGCGGACGGCGGCGGCGGCTGGCCGCGTGGCGGCGGCGGCGGCTGGCCGCGTGGCGGCGGCGGCGGGCCGCGTGGCGGCGGCGGCTGGCGGGCCGCGTGGCGGCGGCGGCTGGCGGGCCGCGTGGCGGCGACGGCCGCGGCGGCTGGGCGCCGCACGTGGGTCACGCGGGGGGCTTGATTGCCCCCGCTGTCTTCTGGCGGCGCGGCTTAGCCGCGCCGATTTCCTAAGCAAACCGCCCCCCTCACATGAGGGGGCCTCTTTGAGCGGAACCGAGGGGGCAGCCGGCCCCCTCCCTTTAAAAAAAAAAATAAAACGCCCCCCTCTTTAAGAGGGGGGTTTTGCCAGAAGGCCGGGGAATTAATTCCCCGGTTCCGGCCGGCCAGCCGGCCGGCCGGTTTTCTCCAACGGGACCGGAAATTTCCGATGTGTCAAGAAAGAATCCGTGTTATATTTTAAATATGTTCCCGTTGATGGGAAGAATGAATGCTGACTTTTATGTAACCACTTTGTTTAAATGTGGAATGTAATGCAAGTTTCATGATCTAATTCTCTAAAACTCTAAACCTGAAAAGATCCTCAATGTGTAATCTTGTAATAACTCAAGATTAAGTAAGGTTTAAGGCTGGGGCCTTATAGTTGGTATCAGAGGTCGGTTTAGATAACTTTAGAGGTTAGGGTATTCTTTAAGCATAAGTGACATTACCATAATGGTTAGAATTTCATAAAGAGTCCTAATTTTAGATAATGTGAATGAGTAAGTATATATTAGAGTCTACCTTCCTCATTAGTACATGATGTTTTTGTTGATATACTCACACTGACATTTATGTTTTTAGTGAATGGATGGATCTAGCAGGCACCAAAGTGACAATGGGTTTGAAGGAAACTGTGGTGGTTCTCTGATTATGATACTAGATGAGATAGGGGATTCAATGAGGAATCTCATAGTTGTTCTAAACCAACTATCAAGGATCCATGATCAATCACTTCAACCTTCGTGAGTTCTCTAATGCATCATTTACGAGATGGCCAACTCGATGTGGAAATTCAGGTAATAATTATTAAGGTAACCATTAGGGTTTATATGATCCTTACTTTTTAGGTAATTATGGGTTACTCTATGATATGATGGAAAAGGAATGGAATGAGATAAACTTGAGGTTAAAATATGTTATGAATATTTTTGAAGATTTTATCTCATTTTGGGGAATGTTTTGAGAATTATATAGTTTTGGAAAAAGGACAACGCGCAGACCGTGTGACATCCCGTCGCGTCGGACAAAGCTGCGGGAATCGAACCCACAACCAAAGTGCGACTGGTATTTATCGCCTACCACTGGACTACGTGAAGTCCCTGGTTAGTTTGACTGATTATTTTTGGTTATATGATTTTATGAATTAAGAGTAAGTTGATTTTGGGTTATTTATAAAAATGATTAACCTATCATGGAGGATATGTGATTAGGTTAATTACTTTTCAATACTAGACTTTAGGAGTAACTAATGTTGTTTGGAGATAAATGTTACGATTTAACATGGAAGACTGTGTGACTAAATCCTTCAAATATTTGGGTTTCAATATTATATTAGGTTTACTTTGAAGAATTTTATGGACAAATTGTTTATCGGATGGTCCTCGTTGAACTTTGGGTTTTGTTGGACAAATTTTGGAGATTAAGAATAGATTTTCTTTTTATAAGGGGTTATCCTTTTCTGGATTATCTGATCTTGTACTAAACTTTTTGGTTTTGGCTCTGGTTTAAGCCTAAAGACATAGGATGTACATAGTTCTCTTTTGTGGATTAGGTGATTCTCTAGAAGTTGATTATAGTACTCTTAATGTGAACAAGTCTTCCTAAATACTCGTCTTTTGGAGAAAATATGAGTTTGTGAAAGGAATATAATAAAAGTTGAAAGTCAATATGATAAGTGATTATGTTTCCTTATGAATAAATTCCTCAATAAAAAGTAACTTAAAACAAAAATGTTGTATATTAACTTTTCCTACTGGGGAATCGAATACCGTTTAACCCATCACAAGTTTGTGATTTTCTCATTGTTAACTTTCTCCTAAACATGTTTTCTATCACTCTCCATAAGAACGTGACCCTATGTTTTCTCCTCCATGTCCATATTTTCATACTTGGAATCCTAGTATGGGTTAACACGAGTGACCTTTGTACTTATCTTTCTTTATTTTAAAGTGTTTGTTTTACCGACTTTTGTTCCGATGTGGGACTTTCAAGGATGTTTCCAAGCGCAATTTTAAAATTGCGAGGACGCAATTCCCAAAAGGGGGGAAGGATGTAACATCCCAGGTAAATAAAGAATATGACATTTCATATTTATCCATATTTGTGAATAAAATATTTAAATGACTTTAAAGGGGACGCTATGCTCGATGGCGTACCCAACACGCAACAACGAGTTTCTTGGGAATCTTACGTTGCACTCTAATAATAAAATAATATTATTTTAAATGGTAGTTAACTTGTAGCCGTTGTAATGGCGGGAATGGATAGAAATAACTGAAATATGATTATATATGTTTTTAAATGTTTTTACAATTATCCAATAAAGGATAGAGGCTTAAAATACGGAAAGAATTCGATTTTAGGCATATATGCCCTAGTTTTCACTAAAGGTTCACTTATCGCCTTTTGATGGCGAACTGTCATTAAATATAGTTTTGATCACTCTTATACATTCTTTTGGACCAAATAAAACTCTTATTAAGAATCGGGACATCAAATTTTTACTTTGTGTAAATTTTTGGTATTTTTCTGATGAATAGTGTAAAATGTTGTGTTTTAATTCAAAACCTCTTTTTAATCTAATTTATTTATATGATTAGATAATATTTTGAATTGTTTTTAAAGTTAAATTAGAAAATATTTTTACCATTTAATCCAATGGTGGTCATTGGAATTAATTTCACTTTGAAATTAGACTTAAACTAGTGTCAATCTTTTGATACTTTTTGTTTTATAAAAACACGCTATTTGCTCTGACAGCGGGAATTAATTATTAAATTAATTAATGTGACTAATATGTTTTGAATTTTGTAAAACGGACTTCATTTTTGAATTCAGAATATCAAATATAGCTTAGGGTGAATTTTTGGTAATTTTCTGAAAAAACATCAATTTTTGATGAATAGTGAAACCACTAAGTGGTAATCAAGCAAACTGATTTTTCAGTTAAATGAATTTTACCACTAATGTGTATTGAATTTTGAAAATCCGACATACATGGTTGTCATTAAGAAGTAAAATGTGGTTCAATGGGATTATAATAATTTTTTGGTGAATAGTAACTCATTAAGTTCTTAATCGCGATTAGTGGTAATTAGGGTAGTTTAAGGTATAAATAATGCTTTAATAATATAAAATTACCTAGACACATGTCCCAACCCTATTGGTTATGTCATGGCCGACCAAGACAAGCCATGGCCTAACTTGGGGACCCCATGGATCCACTTTTGTTGGGAAATAACATAAAATACTTTTTATTTAATGTTAAAGTGAAAATGACACTAACATAGTATGTTTTACTAAAACAATTTTTTAAGTGGGTTTATACAAGTCCAAATTTTGATTATAAATAGTCATTGGAAAGATAAAAAGATTTCCTATATCATAGTATTTTTTGTATAATTTTTAGACATTAAAGAAATTAAATTATTTATGACATAATAATGATGCAGCGATGACATCATTATTTGACAATTTAATTAAAATGGAAAGATAATGAAAAATCTACAATATACACATGGACAAAACCAATTGGATGAGTGGATTTCGATGCCTTATCACCTTATCCACGAATTCTATCAATGTGGGACCCTTTAGAACCGAAAATCATTTTCAAATAATGTAATATTTCATTGCTTTCCAAAAGTGCCCCTCCTCTCCTCTTATAAAAGGCCCCCACCTCTACCTCTTTTCCCACACCCCTCAAGCCTTTGGCTCGGCCAACCCCTGCCCATTTACTCTCTCAACATCCCTCTCCTCATCCTAGAGGATCCCCTTTGGGCAGAATCCTTTCAAAGGAAGCCTTTAGGCTCAAATCAAAAGGAGATTACACTTTTAAAGGTAACTCATTCTCTCTTGTTCATTTGTTTTATTTTGCTTCTCCAAACCTATAATCTCTTTTTATTTACTTCTTTTGTAACAACACCAGTATCTTCAATATACTAGGATGTTGTTACAAGATTTATTTTAGCTACACTCTCACACAACTACATCAAATGGTTAAAGAACATACGGTTTCCGTGGACGGTGAAATTCTGCCTCCCGAAACGATGATTGTTCAATACTCATTTAACACCTTCAAA
Organism: Viscum album; assembly: GCA_963277665.1. Classification (NCBI taxonomy): domain Eukaryota; kingdom Viridiplantae; phylum Streptophyta; class Magnoliopsida; order Santalales; family Viscaceae; genus Viscum; species Viscum album. The sequence goes on along the minus strand of OY728158.1, from coordinate 1,552,540,496 downwards.
GGTGGCCATTATGATGTCACTATTTTTATATATGATATATAATATGTTTATGTTTTATTTATGCTTCTGTATTTTTCATTTTTGTCTTACCTTTGTGGCTTCCATTATGGGTATACGCGATATCTTCATTTAAGGAAGTGCGGACTACCGCCCCCTCAAAGTGATTTGATTCGTTAAATACCATATGTGGGATGTATAAACGATGGAAATATGATATTATATATGATATTATACTGGAATTATAATATACCTTTATATCATTATTATTCCATTCTATAAAATACGAAATAGAAATGAAAGTAGCGTTCATGCGTACGTACGGCTTACCGTCTCCATGAACGGTGCATTTCATTTCTTACCTCTAAATGATTATGTAATGTTATAAATGCATGCATGTACTGGATATATATGAAATATATGATATCTACATAATGAATACAATTCTGGATATAATAAACATTTGGCCACACGAACAACATGTAATTGTAAGAAGACCACTTTCGACTTAAGAACCAAATATCGGCAAAACAAATATTATTAACTTAAATGATTACATAATGTTTATGACAAGGTAATAAGTGGTATAAAAGTAATAATGAACTTGAAAAGGGTTCTTAAGGAATTAGAAATTAACTCAAGTTTATTATTCAGGAGATTAAAGAATGATCGAGTCAAGTCGGACCCGAGGTAAGGGATCCTACAACTCTCTTTCTTTTTAAGTACATTCTTTTATGTAATTTCTTTTAAGCTCATCTTTATTATGATTGGGATGTTATTTTATATTACTCCTACTGTAATTTTTATGTTCATGTGATGAGAGACCCTATTCTCTCTCATCAATCCTTTTGGAAGTTATGTGGCGCCGTTAGGCTGCCGAGTTTTCGTAAGGGATTTTTCATCTCACTTTTATCCCCGTGAGATTTATGCTACATTTGCCACAATTTCCTTTGAGTGGTGTATGTACTGCCCATTATTCTACTCTTTGTGTAATATACTTTTGTTTATGAGTATTTACATCAATGATTTATTGCCCTTCTTCCATGGGGTGTATGTTTTGAAAGATACCCAATTCGGTAAGGGAACCTTTCACCCCCCTCTTTTTAAAAGACTTCTTTTATTGGGTCTTTTAATTTACATATTGATACATTGGGATATGTTCTCATGTATCCTTAATGATGTAAATTTTGTGTCCAAGTGATGAGATACTCTTTTTATCTCTCATCAACTCATTTTGATGTGACGCTGTTAGGCTGTCAAGGGAACTTCTTAACCCAATTTCGATTTCTTTGGGTTCGACATGTAGTCATTGAATATGTCATCCATTCAATATGTGTGAATGACATTTTATTGTTTTACACTTAATATCCACTTATATTGGGTGTATTGATATTCTTCACACATATTTTTGAGATTGATTTGTCCTTAATTTAAGGATACCTTCTTTATAAGGGATTTCATCACATTTGACATTTCTATTGAGGGTTCATTGTTGTTATGCACCAATTCACTCTTATATGGTGTATATACTGTCCTTTGGAGTATTATATCATGAATCCATTTATTCTCATGATATTATAAAGTTCTGACTAAACGTCATTCCTCAATTATTGTATTCAAGTGTCTCTAATTTTGGTAAAACCCCTTTAACCAAAATATCATTTTAAATGTTTTAATTATTCGTTCTTATTAATATCCATGTTTTCAAAGTGGTTTTAAGGATTTATTTATATGGATATTAATGGTTTAAAATTTTAAAAGCTTCAAGGTGGTATGGGACACTTTGATTCAAAAATATCTTTATTAAATGTTTTAAATGGTTTTGGAAATGGTTTCTTTTTATATGGATTCATTATTTCAAAATACTAAAATGTTATGTTGTGTTTGAAATGTGGAAATGTTTTGTTTCCTTTATGAATATTTTATGTGATACGTGTATGTTATGGTTCTTGGGCATTGTTATGAAGAACGGGTGGTTCCGTGATAAACTAAGGGCGGGTGAGCCCGATATAGCTCTCCAATGCATTGGGTAACACGAAGGAGTGAAACGTTAAGGTTTCTCCGAAGAGATTTAGGGAATATACTGTGATGGGTATTCCAAACGTAACCAAGAGGGTTACTCCCTACATAAGAATGTTATGAATGCCTCAAGTTACCTTTATGTCTTATGATTTCTATGATTTATTCATGGTTTGATGAGGTATGTTAAAGTGCCTTTGTTTTATGGGTAAAGTATGATTTCATTCTTATGTATATATGAACTCATGTTTCCTTTCCATATTTTTATAACTCTTACTGAGCTTTTTATGCTCATCCCAAGTTTTTGAAATGTTTTTCACAGGTCAAGGGAAAGGTACATGATGTGATGATAGTGTCAAGGATGTGTCAAGAAAGAATCCGTGTTATATTTTAAATATGTTCCCGTTGATGGGAAGAATGAATGCTGACTTTTATGTAACCACTTTGTTTAAATGTGGAATGTAATGCAAGTTTCATGATCTAATTCTCTAAAACTCTAAACCTGAAAAGATCCTCAATGTGTAATCTTGTAATAACTCAAGATTAAGTAAGGTTTAAGGCTGGGGCCTTATAGTAAACTATAAGGCCCCAGCCTTAAACCTTACTTAATGTTGAATTAAATGAATAATTCACATTGAGGATCTTTTCAGGTTTAGAGTTTTAGAGAATTAGATCATAAAACTTGCATTACATTCCACTTATAAACAAAGTGGTTACATAAAGATATTATTCTTCATTCCCATCAATGGAAACACATTTAAAATAAAACATGGATTATTTCTTGACACATCCTTGACTCTATCATCTTATCATGTACCTTTCCCTTGACCTGTGAAAAACATTTCAAAAACTTGGGATGAGCATAAAAACTCAGTATGGGTTATAAAAAAAACATGGAAAGGAAACATGAGTTCATATATACATAAGAATGAAATCATACTTTACCCATAAAACATAGGCACTTTAACATACCTCATAAAATCATGAATAAATCATAGAAATCATAAGACGTAAAGGTAACTTGAGGCATTCATAACATTCTTACGTAGGGAGTAACCCTCTTGGTTACGTTTGGAATACCCATCACAGTATATTCCCTAAAATCTCTTCGGAGAAACCTTAACGTTTCACTCCTTCGCGTTACCCAATGCATTGGAGAGCTATAACGGGCTCACCCGCCCTTAGTTTATCACGGAACCACCCGTCTTCATAATAATGCCCAAGAACCATAACATAATCATATCACATAAAACAAGCATAAAGGAAACATAAAATTTCCACATTTCAATCACGAGATATCAATACAACACATTGATATAAAAACATTATGAAAACCATTTTCAATACCAAAATAAAATAAAAGTAAAATATGGTATTTATTTTTCTTTTAAAAAGAAGTTATGGCTTGTAGAGGAAGCCGAAACTCAAATAACGGTTACGACGGCGGAGAAGTCGTTGTCGCCGCATACGTACGACAAAAACATTCCCTTTTGTCGTTTAGTAAACGCTTCGTATAAAAAAGATTCCTTTTGAATAAACGTAAAAGTCAAAGGGGTTTATACACCGCATAAAAGAAAGTTGTGTATAAAATAAAATATGCCTCAACGAAAGGAGATTGAGACGAAGTCCCATACAAAGATAATTTTTAAAATAAAATAGATACATTATGTGTATTCACTATAAGTACACATAAATAAAGTACAAATACAAGATACGACATAATAATATAATGACATAATTTGAAAGTAGGAGATTAACCCAAAGAATGGAAATTGGGTTAAGAAGTTCCCATACCTCGTATCCGACTTGACCCGACCGTTCTTTAAACTCCTGAATAATAAACTTGAGTTAATCTCTACTTGCTTATGAATCTTTTCAAGTTCATTATTCCTTTTATACCATGTTATGAACATCATGTAATCATTTAAGTTAATAATGTTCATTTTGTCGGTATTTGGTTCTTAAGTCAAAAATAGACTTCTTACACTTACATGTTGTTAATTTGGTCAATGTTTCATTATATCCAGAATGGTATTCATGATGTAGATATCATATATGTCATATATATCCAGTACATACATGTATTTAAAATATTACATAATCATTTAGAGGTAAGAAATGAAATGCACCGTTCATGGAGACGGTAAGCCGTACGTACGCATGAACGCTACTTTCATTTCTTTGTCATATTAATGGAATTAAAACTAAATGAGACTTATGTATATTTTAATTCCAGAATTATATTCATCATTTAGATATATCATTAATTATATATATTCATTATATACATGTACTTTTAATAGTACATTACATTTGGGGATAAGAAATGAAATGCACCGTTCATGGAGACGGTAGTCCGTACGTACGCATGAACGCTACTTTCATTTCTATCTCATACTTTAATGGAAATAAATGATAATGATATATATAGGTATATTATAATTCCAGTATAACATCATGTATAATATCATTAACTTTATCCTCTACACATCCCACATATGGTATTAACGAATCACATCACTTTGAGGGGGCGGTAGTCCGCGCTTCCTAAAATGAAGATATCGTGTTTTACCCATAATGGAAACCATAAAGGTATGCCCAAAATGAAAAAACAGAAGCTTAAGGAAAACATAAACATATTATATATCATATATAAAAATAGTGACATCATAATGGCCACCTTTGAAGGTGTTTAATGAGTGTTGAACAATCATCGTTTCGGGAGGCAGAATTTCGCCATCCACGGAAACCGTATGTTCTTTAACCATTTGATGTAGTTGTGTGAGAGTGTAGATAAAATAAATCTTATAACAACATCCTAGTATATTTAAGATACTGGTGTTGTTACAAAATAAGTAAATAAAAAGAGTTTAGGGGGTTGGAGAAGCAAAATAAAACAAATGAGCATGAGAGGATGAATTACCTTAAAAAGTGTAACTCCTTTTGATTTGAGCCTAAAGGCTTCCTTTGAAAGGATTCTGCCCAAGGGGAATCCTCTAGGATGAGGAGAGGGATGTGGAGAGAGCAAATGGGCAGGGGTTGGCCGAGCCAAAGGCTTGAAGAGTGTGTGAAATGAGGTAGAGGTGGGGGCCTTTTATAAGGGGAGAGGAGGGGCACTTTTGGAAAGTAAAGAAATATAACTTTATTTGAAAATGTGTTTCGGTTTTAAAAGGTCCCACATTGATAGAATTCGTGGATAAGGTGATAAGGATTCGAAATCCACTCATCCAATTGGTTTTGGCCATGTGTAGGTTTTAGATTTTACATTATCTTTCCATTTTATTTTAATCGTTAAATAATGATGTCATCACTGCATCATTATTATGTCGTACATAATTTAATTTATTTAATGTCTAAAAATTATAAAACAAATACTATGATATAGGAAATCTTTTTAGCTTTCCATTGAATATTTATAATCAAAATTTGGACTTGTATAACCCCACTTAAAAATTGTTTTCGCAAAACATATTATGTTTGTGTCATTTTCACTTTAACATTTAATAAAAAGTAATTTATGTTATTTCCCAACAAAAGTGGATACATGGGGTCCCCAAGTTAGGCCATGACTTGTCTTGGTCGGCCATGACACAACCAATGAGGTTGGGACATGTGTCTAGGTCATTTTATATTATTAAAGCATTATTTATACATTAAACTACCCTAATTACCACTAATCGCGATTAAGAACTTAATAAGTTACTATTCACCAAAAAATTATTTTAATCTCATTGAACCACATTTTACTTCTTAATGACAACCATGTATGTCGGATTTTCAAAATTCAATACACATTAGTTGTAAACTTTCATTTAACTGAAAAATCAGTTTGCTTGATTACCACTTAGTGGTTTCACTATTCATCAAAAATTGAAGTTTTTCAGAAAATTACCAAAAATTCACCCTAAGCTATATTTGATATTCCGAATTCAAAAATGAAGTCTATTTTACAAAATTCAAATCATATAAGTCACATTAATTAATTTAATAACTAATTCCCGCTGCCAGAGCAAATAGCGTGTTTTTACAAAACAATAAGTATCAAAAGATTGACACCAGTTTAAGTCTAATTTCAAATCGAAATTGATTCCAATGACCACCATTGGATAAAATTGTAAAAATATATTCTAATTTCACTTTAAAACCAATTCAAAAGATAATCTAATCATATAAATAAATTAGATCAAAAAGAGGTTTTGAATTAAAATGCAACATTTTACACTATTCATAAAAAAAATGAACTTTATCAGAAAGGTACCAAAAATTACACAAAGTAAAATTTGATATCCCGATTCTTAATAAAAGTTTTATTTGGTCCAAAAGAATGTATAAGAGTGATCAAAACTATATTTAATGACGGTTCACCATTAAAAGGTGATAAGTGAACCTTTAGTGAAAATTAGAGTATAAAAGCCTAAAATTGAACTCTTTCCGTATTTTAAGCCTTTGTCTTTTATTGGGTAAATGTAAAAACATCTAAAAACACATCTATTCATATTTTAGTTATTTCTATTCATTCCCGCCAGTACAACGACTACTTGTTAACTAACATAATATTATTATATTACTAGTGTGCTACGTAAGTTTCAAAGAAACTCATCGTTGCGTATCGGGTACGCTATCGAACATAGCAACCCCTTTTAATTAAAATTCATATTTAATTCTCTAATATTAATAAATATGAAAATTATTTATTCTTTAATTACCTGGGATGTTACATCCTTCCCCCCTTTTGGGAATTGCGTCCTCGCAATTTTATTCACTTATCAAAATAAGTGGGGGTATTTATCCCTCATAGCATTTTCAGATTCCCACGTTGCCTCTTCAATCACATGGTTTTTCCAAAAAGCCTTTACCTGATGAATCACCTTATTCCGTAACACTTGCTCCCTGTGGTCAAGAATCTGGACCGGTTGTTCCTCATAAGATAGGTTCTCTTCCAGCTGAACTACCTCTGGACTCAAAACATGAGATGGATCTGGCATATACTTTCTCAACATCGAAACGTGAAAAACATTGTGTACCTGAGATAAACTCAGAGGTAAAGCCACTCGGTATGCAACTGATCCAACTCTTTCCAGAATTTCGTATGGTCCAATAAACCTTGGACTCAACTTTCCTTTCTTACCAAATCTCATCACACTTTTCCAAGGAGAAACCTTGAGAAAAACATGATCACCTACCTCGAAAGATAGATCCTTCCTCCGGTTATCCGCATAACTCTTCTGCCTGCTCTGAGCTGTTCTCATGTGTTTCTGAATCAGCTGAACTTTTTCTGCCATCTCTTCTACCAATTCTGGTCCCATCAAATTTCTTTCACCCACTTCATCCCAGAAAGCTGGAGTTCGACACCGCTTCCCATATAATGCCTGAAATGGTGCCATCTGTATACTGGAATGAAAACTGTTATTATATGAAAACTCAACCAAAGAAAGATGTTGGTCCCAACTTCCCTGATAATCCATAGAACAAGCTCGTAGCATATCCTCCAATGTCTGAATTGTTCGTTCTGACTTCCCATCTGATTGAGGATGAAAAGCTGTACTAAAATTTAATTCAGTACCCAACAACTTCTGAAGGCCTTTCCAAAAGTTAGAAGTAAACCTGGGATCACGATCCGATACAATGGAGAGGGGAACTCCATGTAACCTGACTATCTCTTTACGATACAAACGGGAAAGTTGATCAAGAGAGAAAGTATCTCGTATAGCAAGGAAATGAGCAGATTTGGTCAAGCGATCAATAATAACCCAGATTGCATTATTACCTCGAGATGTCTTCGGTAATCCAACAACAAAGTCCATGGATATATTCTCCCATTTCCACTCTGGCACTGGTAAAGGCTGAAGCATCCCATTCGGTAACTGCCGCTCTGCTTTAACCTGCTGACAAGTCAAACACTTCACAGTAAAATCAGCAATATCTCTTTTCATTCCATCCCACCAGTAATACTCCCGCAGATCTCTATACATCTTAGTACTGCCCGGATGAACTGAAAACGGAGAACTATGAGCTTCACATAACAACTCTCTCTTCAACTGTGAATCACAAGGCACACATAACCTCTTCACAAACCTCAAAACACAAACACAAACTTATCGAAGAACTCATGTAAAATTTTATTCATAAGGTCCATGAATACAGCAGGTGCATTGGTTAACCCAAAAGGCATAACTACAAATTCATAATGGCCATATCTAGTACGGAACGCAGTCGTCTGCTTCTTTTACTTTCAACTGATGGTACCCTGACCTCTAGTCAATCTTCGAAAAATACTGAGCTCCCTGGAGCTGATACCACTTCATTCGATGACCCAACATCTGCTGAAGTTGTTGCAAATGATTTTACCACCCCTTTCTGCTTGTAGTCTAGCTGCTTCCCATCACTCAAGCTCCTTGTCGGACACTCGTTTGCATAGTGACCCATCTCATTGCACTTATAACATTTCACTAACTGTAAATCAAACTTGTTCTTACCTTCACCTTGATCCTTTTCAGTGCAATCACGAGCCTTATGCCCCGTCTTACCACATCGGTAGCACTTTCCAGAATTCAGAAGACATTCCCCAGCATGCCTTTTTCCACATTTATCACAAACTGGAAACTTAGTTCTCTTACCATCAGACTTTTTTGAAGAATTCTTACCTTTCTCCTACCACCTCGGTCTCTTCTTCTGCTGGTTGTTGTAGAAAACTTGGTCATCGGAAAACTCCATTTCCACCTTCTCAGCACATCGAACAAGCTTTTCATAACTTTTAAACTCACGAGAAGCCAATGCCCTTCGATACTTTGGCTTTAATCCTGAGTAAAAACGATTGATTTTACTATCAAGGTCCCGGATAAAATTTGGAGCATACCTTGCCAATCAAGTGAACCTTTCTTCATAGGCAGCCACTGAGTCTTCCTCTTGCCTCAATTCCAAGAATTGCTTTTCCATCCTAAGTCGAACAGCCTTAGGAAAATACTTCTCAAGAAACATACCTTTGAATTCATCCCAGTTAAGAGCATCAATCTCATCGGCGTCCCTGATATTTTTAACCATAGACCACCACTGATCTGCTTCACCCTCCAAACGGTAAATAGCAAGACTAACCTTTTGATTGTCTGAACACCCCATGACATCAAAAATCTTCTCCAGTGCTTTAATCCACCCTTCAGCTAGCACAGGGTCAGATGATCCTCTGAATGATGGGGGATGTTGCCTCATGAAATGTTCCACCACTGACATGTTCTTCTGCGGTTGATCTGGCTGATCTCGTGCATGGATACCACCACCATTTATAGCCTGAGTCAACTGTGCCATCACTGCAACAAACTGTTCAGTTCCGATTCCAACCATCTCAGGTTGCTGATTTGGAAGGTTGTCTTCCTCCTGATGTCGTCCCAACATAGCTGCTTTGTTTCCCCTACGGAAAACCATTCTGAACATGGAAATATCTTAGGCGAAGCAACATGGTAATCCGTAAATGCTATATCATTTCAATCATATTATAATTTAACACTTTTCTAACTCCTAAAGTTGTCTAAACCGACCTTTGATACCAACTATAAGGCCCCAGCCTTAAACCTTACTTAATGTTGAATTAAATGAATAATTCACATTGAGGATCTTTTCAGGTTTAGAGTTTTAGAGAATTAGATCATAAAACTTGCATTACATTCCACTTATAAACAAAGTGGTTACATAAAGATATTATTCTTCATTCCCATCAATGGAAACACATTTAAAATAAAACATGGATTATTTCTTGACACATCCTTGACTCTATCATCTTATCATGTACCTTTCCCTTGACCTGTGAAAAACATTTCAAAAACTTGGGATGAGCATAAAAACTCAGTATGGGTTATAAAAAAAACATGGAAAGGAAACATGAGTTCATATATACATAAGAATGAAATCATACTTTACCCATAAAACATAGGCACTTTAACATACCTCATAAAATCATGAATAAATCATAGAAATCATAAGACGTAAAGGTAACTTGAGGCATTCATAACATTCTTACGTAGGGAGTAACCCTCTTGGTTACGTTTGGAATACCCATCACAGTATATTCCCTAAAATCTCTTCGGAGAAACCTTAACGTTTCACTCCTTCGCGTTACCCAATGCATTGGAGAGCTATAACGGGCTCACCCGCCCTTAGTTTATCACGGAACCACCCGTCTTCATAATAATGCCCAAGAACCATAACATAATCATATCACATAAAACAAGCATAAAGGAAACATAAAATTTCCACATTTCAATCACGAGATATCAATACAACACATTGATATAAAAACATTATGAAAACCATTTTCAATACCAAAATAAAATAAAAGTAAAATATGGTATTTATTTTTCTTTTAAAAAGAAGGTATGGCTTGTAGAGGAAGCCGAAACTCAAATAACGGTTACGACGGCGGAGAAGTCGTTGTCGCCGCATACGTACGACAAAAACATTCCCTTTTGTCGTTTAGTAAACGCTTCGTATAAAAAAGATTCCTTTTGAATAAACGTAAAAGTCAAAGGGGTTTATACACCGCATAAAAGAAAGTTGTGTATAAAATAAAATATGCCTCAACGAAAGGAGATTGAGACGAAGTCCCATACAAAGATAATTTTTAAAATAAAATAGATACATTATGTGTATTCACTATAAGTACACATAAATAAAGTACAAATACAAGATACGACATAATAATATAATGACATAATTTGAAAGTAGGAGATTAACCCAAAGAATGGAAATTGGGTTAAGAAGTTCCCATACCTCGTATCCGACTTGACCCGACCGTTCTTTAAACTCCTGAATAATAAACTTGAGTTAATCTCTACTTGCTTATGAATCTTTTCAAGTTCATTATTCCTTTTATACCATGTTATGAACATCATGTAATCATTTAAGTTAATAATGTTCATTTTGTCGGTATTTGGTTCTTAAGTCAAAAATAGACTTCTTACACTTACATGTTGTTAATTTGGTCAATGTTTCATTATATCCAGAATGGTATTCATGATGTAGATATCATATATGTCATATATATCCAGTACATACATGTATTTAAAATATTACATAATCATTTAGAGGTAAGAAATGAAATGCACCGTTCATGGAGACGGTAAGCCGTACGTACGCATGAACGCTACTTTCATTTCTTTGTCATATTAATGGAATTAAAACTAAATGAGACTTATGTATATTTTAATTCCAGAATTATATTCATCATTTAGATATATCATTAATTATATATATCCATTATATACATGTACTTTTAATAGTACATTACATTTGGGGATAAGAAATGAAATGCACCGTTCATGGAGACGGTAGTCCGTACGTACGCATGAACGCTACTTTCATTTCTATCTCATACTTTAATGGAAATAAATGATAATGATATATATAGGTATATTATAATTCCAGTATAACATCATGTATAATATCATTAACTTTATCCTCTACACATCCCACATATGGTATTAACGAATCACATCACTTTGAGGGGGCGGTAGTCCGCGCTTCCTAAAATGAAGATATCGTGTTTTACCCATAATGGAAACCATAAAGGTATGCCCAAAATGAAAAAACAGAAGCTTAAGGAAAACATAAACATATTATATATCATATATAAAAATAGTGACATCATAATGGCCACCTTTGAAGGTGTTTAATGAGTGTTGAACAATCATCGTTTCGGGAGGCAGAATTTCGCCATCCACGGAAACCGTATGTTCTTTAACCATTTGATGTAGTTGTGTGAGAGTGTAGATAAAATAAATCTTATAACAACATCCTAGTATATTTAAGATACTGGTGTTGTTACAAAATAAGTAAATAAAAAGAGTTTAGGGGGTTGGAGAAGCAAAATAAAACAAATGAGCATGAGAGGATGAATTACCTTAAAAAGTGTAACTCCTTTTGATTTGAGCCTAAAGGCTTCCTTTGAAAGGATTCTGCCCAAGGGGAATCCTCTAGGATGAGGAGAGGGATGTGGAGAGAGCAAATGGGCAGGGGTTGGCCGAGCCAAAGGCTTGAAGAGTGTGTGAAATGAGGTAGAGGTGGGGGCCTTTTATAAGGGGAGAGGAGGGGCACTTTTGGAAAGTAAAGAAATATAACTTTATTTGAAAATGTGTTTCGGTTTTAAAAGGTCCCACATTGATAGAATTCGTGGATAAGGTGATAAGGATTCGAAATCCACTCATCCAATTGGTTTTGGCCATGTGTAGGTTTTAGATTTTACATTATCTTTCCATTTTATTTTAATCGTTAAATAATGATGTCATCACTGCATCATTATTATGTCGTACATAATTTAATTTATTTAATGTCTAAAAATTATAAAACAAATACTATGATATAGGAAATCTTTTTATCTTTCCATTGAATATTTATAATCAAAATTTGGACTTGTATAACCCCACTTAAAAATTGTTTTCGCAAAACATATTATGTTTGTGTCATTTTCACTTTAACATTTAATAAAAAGTAATTTATGTTATTTCCCAACAAAAGTGGATACATGGGGTCCCCAAGTTAGGCCATGACTTGTCTTGGTCGGCCAGGACACAACCAATGAGGTTGGGACATGTGTCTAGGTCATTTTATATTATTAAAGCATTATTTATACATTAAACTACCCTAATTACCACTAATCGCGATTAAGAACTTAATAAGTTACTATTCACCAAAAAATTATTTTAATCTCATTGAACCACATTTTACTTCTTAATGACAACCATGTATGTCGGATTTTCAAAATTCAATACACATTAGTTGTAAACTTTCATTTAACTGAAAAATCAGTTTGCTTGATTACCACTTAGTGGTTTCACTATTCATCAAAAATTGAAGTTTTTCAGAAAATTACCAAAAATTCACCCTAAGCTATATTTGATATTCCGAATTCAAAAATGAAGTCTATTTTACAAAATTCAAATCATATAAGTCACATTAATTAATTTAATAACTAATTCCCGCTGCCAGAGCAAATAGCGTGTTTTTACAAAACAATAAGTATCAAAAGATTGACACCAGTTTAAGTCTAATTTCAAATCGAAATTGATTCCAATGACCACCATTGGATAAAATTGTAAAAATATATTCTAATTTCACTTTAAAACCAATTCAAAAGATAATCTAATCATATAAATAAATTAGATCAAAAAGAGGTTTTGAATTAAAATGCAACATTTTACACTATTCATAAAAAAAAATGAACTTTATCAGAAAGGTACCAAAAATTACACAAAGTAAAATTTGATATCCCGATTCTTAATAAAAGTTTTATTTGGTCCAAAAGAATGTATAAGAGTGATCAAAACTATATTTAATGACGGTTCACCATTAAAAGGTGATAAGTGAACCTTTAGTGAAAATTAGAGTATAAAAGCCTAAAATTGAACTCTTTCCGTATTTTAAGCCTTTGTCTTTTATTGGGTAAATGTAAAAACATCTAAAAACACATCTATTCATATTTTAGTTATTTCTATTCATTCCCGCCAGTACAACGACTACTTGTTAACTAACATAATATTATTATATTACTAGTGTGCTACGTAAGTTTCAAAGAAACTCATCGTTGCGTATCGGGTACGCTATCGAACATAGCAACCCCTTTTAATTAAAATTCATATTTAATTCTCTAATATTAATAAATATGAAAATTATTTATTCTTTAATTACCTGGGATGTTACATCTTGCATTACATTCCACATTTAAACAAAGTGGTTACATAAAAGTCAGCATTCATTCTTCCCATCAACGGGAACATATTTAAAATATAACACGGATTCTTTCTTGACACATCCTTGACACTATCATCACATCATGTACCTTTCCCTTGACCTGTGAAAAACATTTCAAAAACTTGGGATGAGCATAAAAAGCTCAGTAAGAGTTATAAAAATATGGAAAGGAAACATGAGTTCATATATACATAAGAATGAAATCATACTTTACCCATAAAACAAAGGCACTTTAACATACCTCATCAAACCATGAATAAATCATAGAAATCATAAGACATAAAGGTAACTTGAGGCATTCATAACATTCTTATGTAGGGAGTAACCCTCTTGGTTACGTTTGGAATACCCATCACAGTATATTCCCTAAATCTCTTCGGAGAAACCTTAACGTTTCACTCCTTCGCGTTACCCAATGCATTGGAGAGCTATATCGGGCTCACCCGCCCTTAGTTTATCACGGAACCACCCGTTCTTCATAACAATGCCCAAGAACCATAACATACACGTATCACATAAAATATTCATAAAGGAAACAAAACATTTCCACATTTCAAACACAACATAACATTTTAGTATTTTGAAATAATGAATCCATATAAAAAGAAACCATTTCCAAAACCATTTAAAACATTTAATAAAGATATTTTTGAATCAAAGTGTCCCATACCACCTTGAAGCTTTTAAAATTTTAAACCATTAATATCCATATAAATAAATCCTTAAAACCACTTTGAAAACATGGATATTAATAAGAACGAATAATTAAAACATTTAAAATGATATTTTGGTTAAAGGGGTTTTACCAAAATTAGAGACACTTGAATACAATAATTGAGGAATGACGTTTAGTCAGAACTTTATAATATCATGAGAATAAATGGATTCATGATATAATACTCCAAAGGATAGTATATACACCATATAAGAGTGAATTGGTGCATAACAACAATGAACCCTCAATAGAAATGTCAAATGTGATGAAATCCCTTATAAAGAAGGTATCCTTAAATTAAGGACAAATCAATCTCAAAAATATGTGTGAAGAATATCAATACACCCAATATAAGTGGATATTAAGTGTAAAACAATAAAATGTCATTCACACATATTGAATGGATGACATATTCAATGACTACATGTCGAACCCAAAGAAATCGAAATTGGGTTAAGAAGTTCCCTTGACAGCCTAACGGCGTCACATCAAAATGAGTTGATGAGAGATAAAAAGAGTATCTCATCACTTGGACACAAAATTTACATCATTAAGGATACATGAGAACATATCCCAATGTATCAATATGTAAATTAAAAGACCCAATAAAAGAAGTCTTTTAAAAAGAGGGGGGTGAAAGGTTCCCTTACCGAATTGGGTATCTTTCAAAACATACACCCCATGGAAGAAGGGCAATAAATCATTGATGTAAATACTCATAAACGAAAGTATATTACACAAAGAGTAGAATAATGGGCAGTACATACACCACTCAAAGGAAATTGTGGCAAATGTAGCATAAATCTCACGGGGATAAAAGTGAGATGAAAAATCCCTTACGAAAACTCGGCAGCCTAACGGCGCCACATAACTTCCAAAAGGATTGATGAGAGAGAATAGGGTCTCTCATCACATGAACATAAAAATTACAGTAGGAGTAATATAAAATAACATCCCAATCATAATAAGGATGAGCTTAAAAGAAATTACATAAAAGAATGTACTTAAAAAGAAAGAGAGTTGTAGGATCCCTTACCTCGGGTCCGACTTGACTCGATCATTCTTTAATCTCCTGAATAATAAACTTGAGTTAATTTCTAATTCCTTAAGAACCCTTTTCAAGTTCATTATTACTTTTATACCACTTATTACCTTGTCATAAACATTATGTAATCATTTAAGTTAATAATATTTGTTTTGCCGATATTTGGTTCTTAAGTCGAAAGTGGTCTTCTTACAATTACATGTTGTTCGTGTGGCCAAATGTTTATTATATCCAGAATTGTATTCATTATGTAGATATCATATATTTCATATATATCCAGTACATGCATGCATTTATAACATTACATAATCATTTAGAGGTAAGAAATGAAATGCACCGTTCATGGAGACGGTAAGCCGTACGTACGCATGAACGCTACTTTCATTTCTATTTCGTATTTTATAGAATGGAATAATAATGATATAAAGGTATATTATAATTCCAGTATAATATCATATATAATATCATATTTCCATCCTTTATACATCCCACATATGGTATTTAACGAATCAAATCACTTTGAGGGGGCGGTAGTCCGCACTTCCTTAAATGAAGATATCGCGTATACCCATAATGGAAGCCACAAAGGTAAGACAAAAATGAAAAATACAGAAGCATAAATAAAACATAAACATATTATATATCATATATAAAAATAGTGACATCATAATGGCCACCTTTGAAGGTGTTAAATGAGTATTGAACAATCATCGTTTCGGGAGGCAGAATTTCACCGTCCACGGAAACCGTATGTTCTTTAACCATTTGATGTAGTTGTGTGAGAGTGTAGCTAAAATAAATCTTGTAACAACATCCTAGTATATTGAAGATACTGGTGTTGTTACAAAAGAAGTAAATAAAAAGAGATTATAGGTTTGGAGAAGCAAAATAAAACAAATGAACAAGAGAGAATGAGTTACCTTTAAAAGTGTAATCTCCTTTTGATTTGAGCCTAAAGGCTTCCTTTGAAAGGATTCTGCCCAAAGGGGATCCTCTAGGATGAGGAGAGGGATGTTGAGAGAGTAAATGGGCAGGGGTTGGCCGAGCCAAAGGCTTGAGGGGTGTGGGAAAAGAGGTAGAGGTGGGGGCCTTTTATAAGAGGAGAGGAGGGGCACTTTTGGAAAGCAATGAAATATTACATTATTTGAAAATGATTTTCGGTTCTAAAGGGTCCCACATTGATAGAATTCGTGGATAAGGTGATAAGGCATCGAAATCCACTCATCCAATTGGTTTTGTCCATGTGTATATTGTAGATTTTTCATTATCTTTCCATTTTAATTAAATTGTCAAATAATGATGTCATCGCTGCATCATTATTATGTCATAAATAATTTAATTTCTTTAATGTCTAAAAATTATACAAAAAATACTATGATATAGGAAATCTTTTTATCTTTCCAATGACTATTTATAATCAAAATTTGGACTTGTATAAACCCACTTAAAAAATTGTTTTAGTAAAACATACTATGTTAGTGTCATTTTCACTTTAACATTAAATAAAAAGTATTTTATGTTATTTCCCAACAAAAGTGGATCCATGGGGTCCCCAAGTTAGGCCATGGCTTGTCTTGGTCGGCCATGACATAACCAATAGGGTTGGGACATGTGTCTAGGTCATTTTATATTATTAAAGCATTATTTATACCTTAAACTACCCTAATTACCACTAATCGCGATTAAGAACTTAATGAGTTACTATTCACCAAAAAATTATTATAATCCCATTGAACCACATTTTACTTCTTAATGACAACCATGTATGTCGGATTTTCAAAATTCAATACACATTAGTGGTAAAATTCATTTAACTGAAAAATCAGTTTGCTTGATTACCACTTAGTGGTTTCACTATTCATCAAAAATTGAAGTTTTTTCAGAAAATTACCAAAAATTCACCCTAAGCTATATTTGATATTCTGAATTCAAAAATGAAGTCCGTTTTACAAAATTCAAAACATATTAGTCACATTAATTAATTTAATAATTAATTCCCGCTGTCAGAGCAAATAGCGTGTTTTTAGAAAACAAAAAGTATCAAAAGATTGACACTAGTTTAAGTCTAATTTCAAAGTGAAATTAATTCCAATGACCACCATTGGATTAAATGGTAAAAATATTTTCTAATTTAACTTTAAAAACAATTCAAAATATTATCTAATCATATAAATAAATTAGATTAAAAAGAGGTTTTGAATTAAAACACAACATTTTACACTATTCATCAGAAAAATACCAAAAATTTACACAAAGTAAAAATTTGATGTCCCGATTCTTAATAAGAGTTTTATTTGGTCCAAAAGAATGTATAAGAGTGATCAAAACTATATTTAATGACAGTTCGCCATCAAAAGGCGATAAGTGAACCTTTAGTGAAAACTAGGGCATATATGCCTAAAATCGAATTCTTTCCGTATTTTAAGCCTCTATCCTTTATTGGATAATTGTAAAAACATTTAAAAACATATATAATCATATTTCAGTTATTTCTATCCATTCCCGCCATTACAACGGCTACAAGTTAACTACCATTTAAAATAATATTATTTTATTATTAGAGTGCAACGTAAGATTCCCAAGAAACTCGTTGTTGCGTGTTGGGTACGCCATCGAGCATAGCGTCCCCTTTAAAGTCATTTAAATATTTTATTCACAAATATGGATAAATATGAAATGTCATATTCTTTATTTACCTGGGATGTTACATCCTTCCCCCCTTTTGGGAATTGCGTCCTCGCAATTTTAAAATTGCGCTTGGAAACATCCTTGAAAGTCCCACATCGGAACAAAAGTCGGTAAAACAAACACTTTAAAATAAAGAAAGATAAGTACAAAGGTCACTCGTGTTAACCCATACTAGGATTCCAAGTATGAAAATATGGACATGGAGGAGAAAACATAGGGTCACGTTCTTATGGAGAGTGATAGAAAACATGTTTAGGAGAAAGTTAACAATGAGAAAATCACAAACTTGTGATGGGTTAAACGGTATTCGATTCCCCAGTAGGAAAAGTTAATATACAACATTTTTGTTTTAAGTTACTTTTTATTGAGGAATTTATTCATAAGGAAACATAATCACTTATCATATTGACTTTCAACTTTTATTATATTCCTTTCACAAACTCATATTTTCTCCAAAAGACGAGTATTTAGGAAGACTTGTTCACATTAAGAGTACTATAATCAACTTCTAGAGAATCACCTAATCCACAAAAGAGAACTATGTACATCCTATGTCTTTAGGCTTAAACCAGAGCCAAAACCAAAAAGTTTAGTACAAGATCAGATAATCCAGAAAAGGATAACCCCTTATAAAAAGAAAATCTATTCTTAATCTCCAAAATTTGTCCAACAAAACCCAAAGTTCAACGAGGACCATCCGATAAACAATTTGTCCATAAAATTCTTCAAAGTAAACCTAATATAATATTGAAACCCAAATATTTGAAGGATTTAGTCACACAGTCTTCCATGTTAAATCGTAACATTTATCTCCAAACAACATTAGTTGCTCCTAAAGTCTAGTATTGAAAAGTAATTAACCTAATCACATATCCTCCATGATAGGTTAATCATTTTTATAAATAACCCAAAATCAACTTACTCTTAATTCATAAAATCATATAACCAAAAATAATCAGTCAAACTAACCAGGGACTTCACGTAGTCCAGTGGTAGGCGATAAATACCAGTCGCACTTTGGTTGTGGGTTCGATTCCCGCAGCTTTGTCCGACGCGACGGGATGTCACACGGTCTGCGCGTTGTCCTTTTTCCAAAACTATATAATTCTCAAAACATTCCCCAAAATGAGATAAAATCTTCAAAAATATTCATAACATATTTTAACCTCAAGTTTATCTCATTCCATTCCTTTTCCATCATATCATAGAGTAACCCATAATTACCTAAAAAGTAAGGATCATATAAACCCTAATGGTTACCTTAATAATTATTACCTGAATTTCCACATCGAGTTGGCCATCTCGTAAATGATGCATTAGAGAACTCACGAAGGTTGAAGTGATTGATCATGGATCCTTGATAGTTGGTTTAGAACAACTATGAGATTCCTCATTGAATCCCCTATCTCATCTAGTATCATAATCAGAGAACCACCACAGTTTCCTTCAAACCCATTGTCACTTTGGTGCCTGCTAGATCCATCCATTCACTAAAAACATAAATGTCAGTGTGAGTATATCAACAAAAACATCATGTACTAATGAGGAAGGTAGACTCTAAGATATACTTACTCATTCACATTATCTAAAATTAGGACTCTTTATGAAATTCTAACCATTATGGTAATGTCACTTATGCTTAAAGAATACCCTAACCTCTAAAGTTATCTAAACCGACCTCTGATACCAACTATAAGGCCCCAGCCTTAAACCTTACTTAATCTTGAGTTATTACAAGATTACACATTGAGGATCTTTTCAGGTTTAGAGTTTTAGAGAATTAGATCATGAAACTTGCATTACATTCCACATTTAAACAAAGTGGTTACATAAAAGTCAGCATTCATTCTTCCCATCAACGGGAACATATTTAAAATATAACACGGATTCTTTCTTGACACATCCTTGACACTATCATCACATCATGTACCTTTCCCTTGACCTGTGAAAAACATTTCAAAAACTTGGGATGAGCATAAAAAGCTCAGTAAGAGTTATAAAAATATGGAAAGGAAACATGAGTTCATATATACATAAGAATGAAATCATACTTTACCCATAAAACAAAGGCACTTTAACATACCTCATCAAACCATGAATAAATCATAGAAATCATAAGACATAAAGGTAACTTGAGGCATTCATAACATTCTTATGTAGGGAGTAACCCTCTTGGTTACGTTTGGAATACCCATCACAGTATATTCCCTAAATCTCTTCGGAGAAACCTTAACGTTTCACTCCTTCGCGTTACCCAATGCATTGGAGAGCTATATCGGGCTCACCCGCCCTTAGTTTATCACGGAACCACCCGTTATTCATAACAATGCCCAAGAACCATAACATACACGTATCACATAAAATATTCATAAAGGAAACAAAACATTTCCACATTTCAAACACAACATAACATTTTAGTATTTTGAAATAATGAATCCATATAAAAAGAAACCATTTCCAAAACCATTTAAAACATTTAATAAAGATATTTTTGAATCAAAGTGTCCCATACCACCTTGAAGCTTTTAAAATTTTAAACCATTAATATCCATATAAATAAATCCTTAAAACCACTTTGAAAACATGGATATTAATAAGAACGAATAATTAAAACATTTAAAATGATATTTTGGTTAAAGGGGTTTTACCAAAATTAGAGACACTTGAATACAATAATTGAGGAATGACGTTTAGTCAGAACTTTATAATATCATGAGAATAAATGGATTCATAGTATAATACTCCAAAGGACAGTATATACACCATATAAGAGTGAATTGGTGCATAACAACAATGAACCCTCAATAGAAATGTCAAATGTGATGAAATCCCTTATAAAGAAGGTATCCTTAAATTAAGGACAAATCAATCTCAAAAATATGTGTGAAGAATATCAATACACCCAATATAAGTGGATATTAAGTGTAAAACAATAAAATGTCATTCACACACATTGAATGGATGACATATTCAATGACTACATGTCGAACCCAAAGAAATCGAAATTGGGTTAAGAAGTTCCCTTGACAGCCTAACGGCGTCACATCAAAATGAGTTGATGAGAGATAAAAAGAGTATCTCATCACTTGGACACAAAATTTACATCATTAAGGATACATGAGAACATATCCCAATGTATCAATATGTAAATTAAAAGACCCAATAAAAGAAGTCTTTTAAAAAGAGGGGGGTGAAAGGTTCCCTTACCGAATTGGGTATCTTTCAAAACATACACCCCATGGAAGAAGGGCAATAAATCATTGATGTAAATACTCATAAACGAAAGTATATTACACAAAGAGTAGAATAATGGGCAGTACATACACCACTCAAAGGAAATTGTGGAAAATGTAGCATAAATCTCACGGGGATAAAAGTGAGATGAAAAATCCCTTACGAAAACTCGGCAGCCTAACGGCGCCACATAACTTCCAAAAGGATTGATGAGAGAGAATAGGGTCTCTCATCACATGAACATAAAAATTACAGTAGGAGTAATATAAAATAACATCCCAATCATAATAAAGATGAGCTTAAAAGAAATTACATAAAAGAATGTACTTAAAAAGAAAGAGAGTTGTAGGATCCCTTACCTCGGGTCCGACTTGACTCGATCATTCTTTAATCTCCTGAATAATAAACTTGAGTTAATTTCTAATTCCTTAAGAACCCTTTTCAAGTTCATTATTACTTTTATACCACTTATTACCTTGTCATAAACATTATGTAATCATTTAAGTTAATAATATTTGTTTTGCCGATATAATGTGTATTCACTATAAGTACACATAAATAATGTAAAAATACAAGATAGGACATAATAATATCATGACATAATTTGAAAGTAGGATATTAACCCAAAGAACGAAAATTGGGTTAAGAAGTTCCCTTACCTCGTATCCGACTTGACCCGACCGTTCTTTAAACTCCTGAATAATAAACTTGAGTTAATCTCTACTTGCTTATGAATCTTTTCAAGTTCATTATTCCTTTTATACCATGTTATGAACATCATGTAATCATTTAAGTTAATAATGTTCATTTTGTCGGTATTTGGTTCTTAAGTCAAAAATAGACTTCTTACACTTACATGTTGTTAATTTGGTCAATGTTTCATTATATCCAGAATGGTATTCATGATGTAGATATCATATATGTCATATATATCCAGTACATACATGTATTTAAAATATTACATAATCATTTAGAGGTAAGAAATGAAATGCACCGTTCATGGAGACGGTAAGCCGTACGTACGCATGAACGCTACTTTCATTTCTTTGTCATATTAATGGAATTAAAACTAAATGAGACTTATGTATATTTTAATTCCAGAATTATATTCATCATTTAGATATATCATTAATTATATATATCCATTATATACATGTACTTTTAATAGTACATTACATTTGGGGATAAGAAATGAAATGCACCGTTCATGGAGACGGTAGTCCGTACGTACGCATGAACGCTACTTTCATTTCTATCTCATACTTTAATGGAAATAAATGATAATGATATATATAGGTATATTATAATTCCAGTATAACGTCATGTATAATATCATTAACTTTATCCTCTACACATCCCACATATGGTATTAACGAATCACATCACTTTGAGGGGGCGGTAGTCCGCGCTTCCTAAAATGAAGATATCGTGTTTTACCCATAATGGAAACCATAAAGGTATTCCCAAAATGAAAAAACAGAAGCTTAAGGAAAACATAAACATATTATATATCATATATAAAAATAGTGACATCATAATGGCCACCTTTGAAGGTGTTTAATGAGTGTTGAACAATCATCGTTTCGGGAGGCAGAATTTCGCCATCCACGGAAACCGTATGTTCTTTAACCATTTGATGTAGTTGTGTGAGAGTGTAGATAAAATAAATCTTATAACAACATCATAGTATATTTAAGATACTGGTGTTGTTACAAAATAAGTAAATAAAAAGAGTTTAGGGGGTTGGAGAAGCAAAATAAAACAAATGAGCATGAGAGGATGAATTACCTTAAAAAGTGTAACTCCTTTTGATTTGAGCCTAAAGGCTTCCTTTGAAAGGATTCTGCCCAAGGGGAATCCTCTAGGATGAGGAGAGGGATGTGGAGAGAGCAAATGGGCAGGGGTTGGCCGAGCCAAAGGCTTGAAGAGTGTGTGAAATGAGGTAGAGGTGGGGGCCTTTTATAAGGGGAGAGGAGGGGCACTTTTGGAAAGTAAAGAAATATAACTTTATTTGAAAATGTGTTTCGGTTTTAAAAGGTCCCACATTGATAGAATTCGTGGATAAGGTGATAAGGATTCGAAATCCACTCATCCAATTGGTTTTGGCCATGTGTAGGTTTTAGATTTTACATTATCTTTCCATTTTATTTTAATCGTTAAATAATGATGTCATCACTGCATCATTATTATGTCGTACATAATTTAATTTATTTAATGTCTAAAAATTATAAAACAAATAATATGATATAGGAAATCTTTTTAGCTTTCCATTGAATATTTATAATCAAAATTTGGACTTGTATAACCCCACTTAAAAATTGTTTTCGCAAAACATATTATGTTTGTGTCATTTTCACTTTAACATTTAATAAAAAGTAATTTATGTTATTTCCCAACAAAAGTGGATACATGGGGTCCCCAAGTTAGGCCATGACTTGTCTTGGTCGGCCATGACACAACCAATGAGGTTGAGACATGTGTCTAGGTCATTTTATATTATTAAAGCATTATTTATACATTAAACTACCCTAATTACCACTAATCGTGATTAAGAACTTAATAAGTTACTATTCACCAAAAAATTATTTTAATCTCATTGAACCACATTTTACTTCTTAATGACAACCATGTATGTCGGATTTTCAAAATTCAATACACATTAGTTGTAAACTTTCATTTAACTGAAAAATCAGTTTGCTTGATTACCACTTAGTGGTTTCACTATTCATCAAAAATTGAAGTTTTTCAGAAAATTACCAAAAATTCACCCTAAGCTATATTTGATATTCCGAATTCAAAAATGAAGTCTATTTTACAAAATTCAAATCATATAAGTCACATTAATTAATTTAATAACTAATCTTACTATAAGGCCCCAGCCTTAAACCTTACTTAATGTTGAATTAAATGAATAATTCACATTGAGGATCTTTTCAGGTTTAGAGTTTTAGAGAATTAGATCATAAAACTTGCATTACATTCCACATATAAACAAAGTGGTTACATAAAGATATTATTCTTCATTCCCATCAATGGAAACACATTTAAAATAAAACATGGATTATTTCTTGACACATCCTTGACTCTATCATCTTATCATGTACCTTTCCCTTGACCTGTGAAAAACATTTCAAAAACTTGGGATGAGCATAAAAACTCAGTATGGGTTATAAAAAAAACATGGAAAGGAAACATGAGTTCATATATACATAAGAATGAAATCATACTTTACCCATAAAACATAGGCACTTTAACATACCTCATAAAATCATGAATAAATCATAGAAATCATAAGACGTAAAGGTAACTTGAGGCATTCATAACATTCTTACGTAGGGAGTAACCCTCTTGGTTACGTTTGGAATACCCATCACAGTATATTCCCTAAAATCTCTTCGGAGAAACCTTAACGTTTCACTCCTTCGCGTTACCCAATGCATTGGAGAGCTATAACGGGCTCACCCGCCCTTAGTTTATCACGGAACCACCCGTCTTCATAATAATGCCCAAGAACCATAACATAATCATATCACATAAAACAAGCATAAAGGAAACATAAAATTTCCACATTTCAATCACGAGATATCAATACAACACATTGATATAAAAACATTATGAAAACCATTTTCAATACCAAAATAAAATAAAAGTAAAATATGGTATTTATTTTTCTTTTAAAAAGAAGGTATGGCTTGTAGAGGAAGCCGAAACTCAAATAACGGTTACGACGGCGGAGAAGACGTTGTCGCCGCATACGTACGACAAAAACATTCCCTTTTGTCGTTTAGTAAACGCTTCGTATAAAAAAGATTCCTTTTGAATAAACGTAAAAGTCAAAGGGGTTTATACACCGCATAAAAGAAAGTTCTGTATAAAATAAAATATGCCTCAACGAAAGGAGATTGAGACGAAGTCCCATACAAAGATAATTTTTAAAATAAAATAGATACATTATGTGTATTCACTATAAGTACACATAAATAAAGTACAAATACAAGATACGACATAATAATATAATGACATAATTTGAAAGTAGGAGATTAACCCAAAGAATGGAAATTGGGTTAAGAAGTTCCCATACCTCGTATCCGACTTGACCCGACCGTTCTTTAAACTCCTGAATAATAAACTTGAGTTAATCTCTACTTGATTATGAATCTTTTTCAAGTTCATTATTCCTTTTATACCATGTTATGAACATCATGTAATCATTTAAGTTAATAATGTTCATTTTGTCGGTATTTGGTTCTTAAGTCAAAAATTGACTTCTTATACTTACAAGTTGTTAATTTGGTCAAAGGTTCATTATATCCAGAATGGTATTCATTATGTAGATATCATATATGTCATATATATCCAGTACATACATTCATTTATAATATTACATCACATTTAGAGGTAAGTAATGAAATGCATCGTTCATGGAGACGGTAAGCCGTACGTACGCATGAACGCTACTTCCATTTCTATTTCATATTTTCTGGAATGGAATCATAATGATATAAAAGTATATTATAATTCCAGTATAACAACATATATAATATCATTAACTTTATCCTTTACACATCCCACATATGGTATTAACGAATCAAATCACTTTTAGGGGGCGGTAGTCCGCACTTCCTAAAATGAAGATATCGTGTTTTACCCATAATGGAAACCATAAAGGTATGCCCAAAATGAAAAAAACAGAAGCTTAAGGAAAACATAAACATATAATATATCATATATAAAAATAGTGACATCATAATGGCCACCTTTGAAGGTGTTAAATGAGTATTGAACAATCATCGTTTCGGGAGGCAGAATTTCGCCATCCACGGAAACCGTATGTTCTTTAACCATTTGATGTAGTTGTGTGAGAGTGTAGCTCAAATATATCTTATAACAACATCCTAGTATATTGAAGATACTGGTGTTGTTACAAAAGAAGTAAATAAAAAGAGTTTAGGGGGTCGGAGAAGCAAAATAAAACAAATGAACATGAGAGAATGAAATACCTTAAAAAGTGTAACTTCTTTTGGTTTGAGCCTAAAGGCTTCCTTTGAAAGGATTCTGCCCAAAGGAAATCCTCTAGGATGAGGAGAGGGATGTGGAGAGAGCAAATGGGCAGGGGTTGGCCGAGCCAATGGCTTGAAGAGTGTGTGAAATGAGGTAGAGGTGGGGGCCTTTTATAAGGGGAGAGGAGGGGCACTTTTGGAAAGTAAAGAAACATTACATTATTTGAAAATGTGTTTCGGTTTTAAAAGGTCCCACATTGATGGAATTCGTGGATAAGGTGATAAGGCATCGAAATCCATTCATCCAATTGGTTTTGGACATGTGTAGTTCATAGATTTTATTTTATCTTTCCATTTTATTTAAATCGTCAAATAATGATGTCATCGCTGCATCATTATTATGTCATAAATAATTAAATTTATTTAATGTCTAAAAATTATAAACAAATTACTATGATGTAGGAAATCTTTTTAGCTTTCCATTGAATATTTATAATCAAAATTTGGACTTGTATAACCCCACTTAAAAATTGTTTTCGCAAAACATATTATGTTTGTGTCATTTTCACTTTAACATTTAATAAAAAGTAATTTATGTTATTTCCCAACAAAAGTGGATACATGGGGTCCCCAAGTTAGGCCATGACTTGTCTTGGTCGTCCATGACACAACCAATGAGGTTGGGACATGTTTCTAGGTCATTTTATATTATTAAAGCATTATTTATACATTAAACTACCCTAATTACCACTAATCGCGATTAAGAACTTAATAAGTTACTATTCACCAAAAAATTATTTTAATCTCATTGAACCACATTTTACTTCTTAATGACAACCATGTATGTCGGATTTTCAAAATTCAATACACATTAGTGGTAAACTTTCATTTAACTGAAAAATCAGTTTGCTTGATTACCACTTAGTGGTTTCACTATTCATCAAAATTGAAGTTTTTCAGAAAATTACCAAAAATTCACTCTAAGCTATATTTGATATTCCGAATTCAAAAATGAAGTCTATTTTACAAAATTCAAATCATATAAGTCACATTAATTAATTTAATAATTAATTCCCGCTGCCAGAGCAAATAGCGTGTTTTTACAAAACAATAAGTATCAAAAGATTGACACCAGTTTAAGTCTAATTTCAAATCGAAATTGATTCCAATGACCACCATTGGATAAAATGGTAAAAATATATTCTAATTTCACTTCAAAACCAATTCAAAACATAATCTAATCATATAAATATATTAGATTAAAAAGTAGTTTTGATGTAAAATGCAGTATTTTTCACTATTCATTTAAAAATGAACATTGTCGGAAAATTACCAAAAATTCACACAAGGTAAATTTTGATGTCCCAATCATAAAGGATAATTTTATTTTGACAAACATAGTTTCTAAAATTGTCAAAATATAGATTCAAAAATGGTTTTCCATCAAAAGGCACTAAAACAATCCTTTAAGAATATTAGTGTATTCCATGCATAAGATTGTATTTATTTTCATTTTAAGCCTCTAAAACACTATCTTTATCATTAATAGACATAGATAAAAATATCTATTATTCATTACTTACTTGGGATGTTACATCCTTCCCCCCTTTAGAAAATTGCGTCCCCGCAATTTATTTACTTATCAAATAAATTGGGGTACTTATCCCTCATTGCATTTTCGGATTCCCTTGTTGCCTCTTCAATCATGTGGTTTTTCCACAAAACCTTTACCTGCTTAATCACCTTATTCCGTAACACTTGCTCCTTATGGTCAAGAATCTGGACCGGTTGTTCCTCATAAGATAGGTTCTCTTCCAGCTGAACTACCTCTGGACTCAAAACATGAGATGGATCTGGCATATACTTTATCAACATCGAAACGTGAAAAACATTGTGTACCTGAGATAAACTCGGAGGTAAAGCCACTCGGTATGCAACTGATCCAACTCTCTCCAGAATTTCGTATGGTCCAACAAACCTTGGACTCAACTTTCCTTTCTTACCAAATCTCATCACACTTTTCCAAGGAGAAACCTTGAGAAAAACATGATCACCTACCTCGAAAGATAGATCCTTCCTCCGGTTATCCGCATAACTCTTCTGCCTGCTTTGAGCTGTTCTCATGTGCTTCTGAATCAGCTGAACTTTTTCTGCCATCTCTTCTACCAATTCTGGTCCCATCAACTTCCTTTCACCCACTTCATCCCAGAAAGTTGGAGTTCAACACCGCTTCCCATATAATGCCTGAAATGGTGCCATCTGTATACTAGAATGAAAACTGTTATTATATGAAAACTCAACCAAAGAAAGATGTTGGTCCCAACTTCCCTGATAATCCATAGAACAAGCTCGTAGCATATCCTCCAATGTCTGAATTGTTCATTCTGACTGCCCATCCGATTGAGGATGAAAAGCTGTACTAAAATTTAACTCAGTACCCAACGACTTCTGAAGGCCTTTCCAAAAGTTAGAAGTAAACCTGGGATCACGATCCGATACAATGGAGAGAGGAACTCCATGTAACCTGACTATCTCTTTAAGATACAAACGGGAAAGTTGATCAAGAGAGAAAGTATCTCGTATAGCAAGGAAATGAGCAGATTTGGTCAAGCGATCAACAATAACCCAGATTGCATTATTACCTCGAGATGTCTTCGGTAATCCAACAACAAAGTCCATGGATATATTCTCCCATTTCCACTCTGGCATTGGTAAAGGCTGAAGCATCCCTTTCGTTAACTGCCGCTCTGCTTTAACCTGCTGACAAGTCAAACACTTCACAGTAAAATCAGCAATATCTCTTTTCATTCCATCCCACCAGTAATACTCCCGCAGATCTCTATACATCTTAGTACTGCCAGGATGAAAAAAACAACTCATTCTTCAACTGTGAATCACAAGGCACACACAATCTCTTCCTAAATCTCAAAACACAAACACAAACTTATCCAAGAACTCATGGAAAATTTTATTCATAAGGTCCATGAATACAGCAGGTGCATTGGTTAACCCAAAAGGCATTACTACAAATTCATAATGGCCATATCTCGTACGGAACGCGGTCTTCGGAATATCTTCCTCCTTTACCTTCAGCTGATGGTACCCCGATCTCAGGTCAATCTTTAAAAAATACTCAGCTCCCTGGAGCTGATACCACTTCATTCGATGGCCCAACATCTGCTGAAGTTGTTGCAAAGGATTTCACCACCCCTTTCTGCTTGTAGTCTGGCTGCTTCCCATCACTCAAGCTCCTTGTCGGACACTCGTTTGCATAGTGACCCATCTCATTGCACTTAAAACATTTCACTAACTGTAAATCAAATTTGTTTTTACCTTCACCTTGATCCTTTTCAGTGCAATCACGAGCCTTATGTCCCATCTTACCACATCGGTAGCACTTCCCAGAATTCAGAAGACATTCCCCAGCATGCCTTTTGCCACATTTATCACAAACTGGAAACTTAGTTCTCTTACCATCAGACTTCTTTGAAGAATTCTTACCTTTCTCCTGCCACCTCGGTCTCTTCTTCTGCTGGTTGTTATAGGACACTTGGTCATTGGCAAACTCCATTTCCACCTTCTCAGCACATCGAACAAGCTTTTCATAACTTTTAAACTCTCGAGAAGCTAATGCCCTTCGATACTTTGGCTTTAATCCTGAGTAAAAACGATTGATTTTACTATCAAGG
Source organism: Viscum album (assembly GCA_963277665.1). Classification (NCBI taxonomy): domain Eukaryota; kingdom Viridiplantae; phylum Streptophyta; class Magnoliopsida; order Santalales; family Viscaceae; genus Viscum; species Viscum album. Next base: position 1,552,510,373 of record OY728158.1, on the reverse strand, counting down.
TCTCGGATAAAATTTGGAGCATACCTTGCCAATCGAGTGAACCTTTCTTCATAGGAAGCCACTAAGTCTTCCTCTTGCCTCAATTCCAAGAATTGCTTTTCCATCCTAAGTCGAACATCCTTAGGAAAATACTTCTCAAGAAACATACCTTTGAATTCATCCCAGTCAAGAGCATCAATCTCATCGGCATCCCTGATATTTTTAACCATAGACCACCACTGATCTGCTTCACCCTCCAAACGGTAAATAGCAAGACTAACCTTTTGATTGTCTGAACACCCCATGACATCAAAAATCTTCTCCAGTGCTTTAATCCACCCTTCAGCTAGCACAGGGTCAGATGATCCTCTGAATGATGGGGGATGTTGCCTCATGAAATGTTCCACCACTGACATGTTCCTCTGCGGTTGATCTGGCTGATCTCGTGCATGGATACCACCACCATTTATAGCCTGTGTCAACTGTGCCATTACTGCAACAAACTGTTCAGTTCCGATTCCGACCATCTCAGGTTGCTGATTTGGAAGGTTGTCTTCCTCCTGATGTCGTCCCAACATAGATGCTTTGTTTCCTCTGCGGAAAACCATTCTGAACAACGAAATATCTTAGGCGAAGCAACATGGTAATCCGTAAATGCTATATCATTTCAATCATATTATAATTTTACAATTTTCTAACTCCTAAAGTTGTCTAAACCGACCTTTGATACCAACTATAAGGCCCCAGCCTTAAACCTTACTTAATGTTGAATTAAATGAATAATTCACATTGAGGATCTTTTCAGGTTTAGAGTTTTAGAGAATTAGATCATAAAACTTGCATTACATTCCACATATAAACAAAGTGGTTACATAAAGATATTATTCTTCATTCCCATCAATGGAAACACATTTAAAATAAAACATGGATTATTTCTTGACACATCCTTGACTCTATCATCTTATCATGTACCTTTCCCTTGACCTGTGAAAAACATTTCAAAAACTTGGGATGAGCATAAAAACTCAGTATGGGTTATAAAAAAAACATGGAAAGGAAACATGAGTTCATATATACATAAGAATGAAATCATACTTTACCCATAAAACATAGGCACTTTAACATACCTCATAAAATCATGAATAAATCATAGAAATCATAAGACGTAAAGGTAACTTGAGGCATTCATAACATTCTTACGTAGGGAGTAACCCTCTTGGTTACGTTTGGAATACCCATCACAGTATATTCCCTAAAATCTCTTCGGAGAAACCTTAACGTTTCACTCCTTCGCGTTACCCAATGCATTGGAGAGCTATAACGGGCTCACCCGCCCTTAGTTTATCACGGAACCACCCGTCTTCATAATAATGCCCAAGAACCATAACATAATCATATCACATAAAACAAGCATAAAGGAAACATAAAATTTCCACATTTCAATCACGAGATATCAATACAACACATTGATATAAAAACATTATGAAAACCATTTTCAATACCAAAATAAAATAAAAGTAAAATATGGTATTTATTTTTCTTTTAAAAAGAAGGTATGGCTTGTAGAGGAAGCCGAAACTCAAATAACGGTTACGACGGCGGAGAAGTCGTTGTCGCCGCATACGTACGACAAAAACATTCCCTTTTGTCGTTTAGTAAACGCTTCGTATAAAAAAGATTCCTTTTGAATAAACGTAAAAGTCAAAGGGGTTTATACACCGCATAAAAGAAAGTTGTGTATAAAATAAAATATGCCTCAACGAAAGGAGATTGAGACGAAGTCCCATACAAAGATAATTTTTAAAATAAAATAGATACATTATGTGTATTCACTATAAGTACACATAAATAAAGTACAAATACAAGATACGACATAATAATATAATGACATAATTTGAAAGTAGGAGATTAACCCAAAGAATGGAAATTGGGTTAAGAAGTTCCCATACCTCGTATCCGACTTGACCCGACCGTTCTTTAAACTCCTGAATAATAAACTTGAGTTAATCTCTACTTGCTTATGAATCTTTTTCAAGTTCATTATTCCTTTTATACCATGTTATGAACATCATGTAATCATTTAAGTTAATAATGTTCATTTTGTCGGTATTTGGTTCTTAAGTCAAAAATTGACTTCTTATACTTACAAGTTGTTAATTTGGTCAAAGGTTCATTATATCCAGAATGGTATTCATTATGTAGATATCATATATGTCATATATATCCAGTACATACATTCATTTATAATATTACATCACATTTAGAGGTAAGAAATGAAATGCATCGTTCATGGAGACGGTAAGCCGTACGTACGCATGAACGCTACTTCCATTTCTATTTCATATTTTCTGGAATGGAATCATAATGATATAAAAGTATATTATAATTCCAGTATAACAACATATATAATATCATTAACTTTATCCTTTACACATCCCACATATGGTATTAACGAATCAAATCACTTTTAGGGGGCGGTAGTCCGCACTTCCTAAAATGAAGATATCGTGTTTTACCCATAATGGAAACCATAAAGGTATGCCCAAAATGAAAAAAACAGAAGCTTAAGGAAAACATAAACATATAATATATCATATATAAAAATAGTGACATCATAATGGCCACCTTTGAAGGTGTTAAATGAGTATTGAACAATCATCGTTTCGGGAGGCAGAATTTCGCCATCCACGGAAACCGTATGTTCTTTAACCATTTGATGTAGTTGTGTGAGAGTGTAGCTCAAATATATCTTATAACAACATCCTAGTATATTGAAGATACTGGTTTTGTAAAAACACGCTATTTGCTCTGGCAGCGGGAATTAGTTATTAAATTAATTAATGTGACTTATATGATTTGAATTTTTTAAAATAGACTTCATTTTTGAATTCGGAATATCAAATATAGCTTAGGGTGAATTTTTGGTAATTTTCTGAAAAACTTCAATTTTTGATGAATAGTGAAACCACTAAGTGGTAATCAAGCAAACTCATTTTTCAGTTAAATGAAAGTTTACAACTAATGTGTATTGAATTTTGAAAATCCGACATACATGGTTGTCATTAAGAAGTAAAATGTGGTTCAATGAGATTAAAATAATTTTTTGGTGAATAGTAACTTATTAAGTTCTTAATCACGATTAGTGGTAATTAGGGTAGTTTAATGTATAAATAATGCTTTAATAATATAAAATGACCTAGACACATGTCCCAACCTCATTGGTTGTGTCATGGCCGACCAAGACAAGTCATGGCCTAACTTGGGGACCCCATGTATCCACTTTTGTTGGGAAATAACATAAATTACTTTTTATTAAATGTTAAAGTGAAAATGACACAAACATAATATGTTTTGCGAAAACAATTTTTAAGTGGGGTTATACAAGTCCAAATTTTGATTATAAATATTCAATGGAAAGCTAAAAAGATTTCCTATATCATAGTATTTGTTTTATAATTTTTAGACATTAAATAAATTAAATTATGTACGACATAATAATGATGCAGTGATGACATCATTATTTAACGATTAAAATAAAATGGAAAGATAATGTAAAATCTAAAACCTACACATGGCCAAAACCAATTGGATGAGTGGATTTCGAATCCTTATCACCTTATCCACGAATTCTATCAATGTGGGACCTTTTAAAACCGAAACACATTTTCAAATAAAGTTATATTTCTTTACTTTCCAAAAGTGCCCCTCCTCTCCCCTTATAAAAGGCCCCCACCTCTACCTCATTTCACACACTCTTCAAGCCTTTGGCTCGGCCAACCCCTGCCCATTTGCTCTCTCCACATCCCTCTACTCATCCTAGAGGATTCCCCTTGGGCAGAATCCTTTCAAAGGAAGCCTTTAGGCTCAAATCAAAAGGAGTTACACTTTTTAAGGTAATTCATCCTCTCATGCTCATTTGTTTTATTTTGCTTCTCCAACCCCCTAAACTCTTTTTATTTACTTATTTTGTAACAACACCAGTATCTTAAATATACTAGGATGTTGTTATAAGATTTATTTTATCTACACTCTCACACAACTACATCAAATGGTTAAAGAACATACGGTTTCCGTGGATGGCGAAATTCTGCCTCCCGAAACGATGATTGTTCAACACTCATTAAACACCTTCAAAGGTGGCCATTATGATGTCACTATTTTTATATATGATATATAATATGTTTATGTTTTCCTTAAGCTTCTGTTTTTTCATTTTGGGCATACCTTTATGGTTTCCATTATGGGTAAAACACGATATCTTCATTTTAGGAAGCGCGGACTACCGCCCCCTCAAAGTGATGTGATTCGTTAATACCATATGTGGGATGTGTAGAGGATAAAGTTAATGATATTATACATGATGTTATACTGGAATTATAATATACCTATATATGTCATTATCATTTATTTCCATTAAAGTATGAGATAGAAATGAAAGTAGCGTTCAGTTCTTAATCGCGATTAGTGGTAATTAGGGTAGTTTAATGTATAAATAATGCTTTAATAATATAAAATGACCTAGACACATGTCCCAACCTCATTGGTTGTGTCATGGCCGACCAAGACAAGTCATGGACTAACTTGGGGACCCCATGTATCCACTTTTGTTGGGAAATAACATAAATTACTTTTTATTAAATGTTAAAGTGAAAATGACACAAACATAATATGTTTTGCGAAAACAATTTTTAAGTGGGGTTATACAAGTCCAAATTTTGATTATAAATATTCAATGGAAATCTAAAAAGATTTCCTATATCATAGTATTTGTTTTATAATTTTTAGACATTAAATAAATTAAATTATGTACGACATAATAATGATGCAGCGATGACATCATTATTTGACGATTTAAATAAAATGGAAAGATAAAATAAAATCTATGAACTACACATGTCAAAAACCAATTGGATGAATGGATTTCGATGCCTTATCACCTTATCCACGAATTCCATCAATGTGGGACCTTTTAAAACCGAAACACATTTTCAAATAATGTAATGATTCTTTACTTTCCAAAAGTGCCCCTCCTCTCCCCTTATAAAAGGCCCCCACCTCTACCTCATTTCACACACTCTTCAAGCCATTGGCTCGGCCAACCCCTGCCCATTTGCTCTCTCCACATCCCTCTCCTCATCCTAGAGGATTCCCCTTGGGCAGAATCCTTTCAAAGGAAGCCTTTAGGCTCAAATCAAAAGGAGTTACACTTTTTAAGGTAATTCATTCTCTCATGTTCATTTGTTTTATTTTGCTTCTCCGACCCCCTAAACTCTTTTTATTTACTTCTTTTGTAACAACACCAGTATCTTCAATATACTAGGATGTTGTAATAAGATATATTTGAGCTACACTCTCACACAACTACATCAAATGGTTAAAGAACATACGGTTTCCGTGGATGGCGAAATTCTGCCTCCCGAAACGATGATTGTTCAATACTCATTTAACACCTTCAAAGGTGGCCATTATGATGTCACTATTTTTATATATGATATATTATATGTTTATGTTTTCCTTAAGCTTCTGTGTTTTTCATTTTGGGCATACCTTTATGGTTTCCATTATGGGTAAAACACGATATCTTCATTTTAGGAAGTGCGGACTACCGCCCCCTAAAAGTGATTTGATTCGTTAATACCATATGTGGGATGTGTAAAGGATAAAGTTAATGATATTATACATGATGTTATACTGGAATTATAATATACTTTTATATCATTATGATTCCATTCCAGAAAATATGAAATAGAAATGGAAGTAGCGTTCATGCGTACGTACGGCTTACCGTCTCCATGAACGGTGCATTTCATTTCTTACCTCTAAGTGTGATGTAATATTATAAATGAATGTATATACTGGATATATATGACATATATGATATCTACATAATGAATACCATTCTGGATATAATGAACCTTTGACCAAATTAACAACATGTAAGTATAAGAAGTCAATTTTTGACTTAAGAACCAAATACCGACAAAATGAACATTATTAACTTAAATGATTACATGATGTTCATAACATGGTATAAAAGGAATAATGAACTTGAAAAGATTCATAAGCAAGTAGAGATTAACTCAAGTTTATTATTCAGGAGTTTAAAGAACGGTCGGGTCAAGTCGGATACGAGGTATGGGACTTCGTCTCAATCTCCTTTCGTTGAGGCATATTTTATTTTATACACAACTTTCTTTTATACGGTGTATAAACCCCTTTGACTTTTACGTTTACTCAAAAGGAATCTTTTTTATACGAAGCGTTTACTAAACGACAAAAGGGAATGTTTTTGTCGTACGTATGCGGCGACAACGACTTCTCCGCCGTCGTAACCGTTATTTGAGTTTTGGCTTCCTCTACAAGCCATACCTTTTTTTTTAAAAGAAAAATAAATACCATGTTTTACTTTGGTATTGAAAATGGTTTTCATAATGTTTTTATATCAATGTGTTGTATTGATATCTCGTGATTGAAATGTGGAAATTTTATGTTTCCTTTATGCATGTTTTATGTGATATGATTATGTTATGGTTCTTGGGCATTATTATGAAGACGGGTGGTTCCGTGATAAACTAAGGGCGGGTGAGCCCGTTATAGCTCTCCAATGCATTGGGTAACGCGAAGGAGTGAAACGTTAAGGTTTCTCCGAAGAGATTTTAGGGAATATACTGTGATGGGTATTCCAAACGTAACCAAGAGGGTTACCCCCTACGTAAGAATGTTATGAATGCCTCAAGTTACCTTTACGTATTATGATTTATATCATTTATTCATGTTTTTATGAGGTATGTTAAAGTGCCTATGTTTTATGGGTAAAGTATGATTTCATTCTTATGTATATATGAACTCATGTTTCCTTTCCATGTTTTTATAACCCATACTGAGTTTTACGCTCATCCCAAGTTTTTGAAATGTTTTTCACAGGTCAAGGGAAAGGTACATGATAAGATGATAGAGTCAAGGTTGTGTCAAGAAATAATCCATGTTTTATTTTAAAATAGATACATTATGTGTATTCACTATAAGTACACATAAATAAAGTACAAATACAAGATACGACATAATAATATAATGACATAATTTGAAAATAGGAGATTAACCCAAAGAATGGAAATTGGGTTAAGAAGTTCCCATACCTCGTATCCGACTTGACCCGACCGTTCTTTAAACTCCTGAATAATAAACTTGAGTTAATCTCTACTTGCTTATGAATCTTTTCAAGTTCATTATTCCTTTTATACCATGTTATGAACATCATGTAATCATTTAAGTTAATAATGTTCATTTTGTCGGTATTTGGTTCTTAAGTCAAAAATAGACTTCTTACACTTACATGTTGTTAATTTGGTCAATGTTTCATTATATCCAGAATGGTATTCATGATGTAGATATCATATATGTCATATATATCCAGTACATACATGTATTTAAAATATTACATAATCATTTAGAGGTAAGAAATGAAATGCACCGTTCATGGAGACGGTAAGCCGTACGTACGCATGAACGCTACTTTCATTTCTTTGTCATATTAATGGAATTAAAACTAAATGAGACTTATGTATATTTTAATTCCAGAATTATATTCATCATTTAGATATATCATTAATTATATATATCCATTATATACATGTACTTTTAATAGTACATTACATTTGGGGATAAGAAATGAAATGCACCGTTCATGGAGACGGTAGTCCGTACGTACGCATGAACGCTACTTTCATTTCTATCTCATACTTTAATGGAAATAAATGATAATGATATATATAGGTATATTATAATTCCAGTATAACATCATGTATAATATCATTAACTTTATCCTCTACACATCCCACATATGGTATTAACGAATCACATCACTTTGAGGGGGCGGTAGTCCGCGCTTCCTAAAATGAAGATATCGTGTTTTACCCATAATGGAAACCATAAAGGTATGCCCAAAATGAAAAAACAGAAGCTTAAGGAAAACATAAACATATTATATATCATATATAAAAATAGTGACATCATAATGGCCACCTTTGAAGGTGTTTAATGAGTGTTGAACAATCATCGTTTCGGGAGGCAGAATTTCGCCATCCACGGAAACCGTATGTTCTTTAACCATTTGATGTAGTTGTGTGAGAGTGTAGATAAAATAAATCTTATAACAACATCCTAGTATATTTAAGATACTGGTGTTGTTACAAAATAAGTAAATAAAAAGAGTTTAGGGGGTTGGAGAAGCAAAATAAAACAAATGAGCATGAGAGGATGAATTACCTTAAAAAGTGTAACTCCTTTTGATTTGAGCCTAAAGGCTTCCTTTGAAAGGATTCTGCCCAAGGGGAATCCTCTAGGATGAGGAGAGGGATGTGGAGAGAGCAAATGGGCAGGGGTTGGCCGAGCCAAAGGCTTGAAGAGTGTGTGAAATGAGGTAGAGGTGGGGGCCTTTTATAAGGGGAGAGGAGGGGCACTTTTGGAAAGTAAAGAAATATAACTTTATTTGAAAATGTGTTTCGGTTTTAAAAGGTCCCACATTGATAGAATTCGTGGATAAGGTGATAAGGATTCGAAATCCACTCATCCAATTGGTTTTGGCCATGTGTAGGTTTTAGATTTTACATTATCTTTCCATTTTATTTTAATCGTTAAATAATGATGTCATCACTGCATCATTATTATGTCGTACATAATTTAATTTATTTAATGTCTAAAAATTATAAAACAAATACTATGATATAGGAAATCTTTTTAGCTTTCCATTGAATATTTATAATCAAAATTTGGACTTGTATAACCCCACTTAAAAATTGTTTTCGCAAAACATATTATGTTTGTGTCATTTTCACTTTAACATTTAATAAAAAGTAATTTATGTTATTTCCCAACAAAAGTGGATACATGGGGTCCCCAAGTTAGGCCATGACTTGTCTTGGTCGGCCATGACACAACCAATGAGGTTGGGACATGTGTCTAGGTCATTTTATATTATTAAAGCATTATTTATACATTAAACTACCCTAATTACCACTAATCGCGATTAAGAACTTAATAAGTTACTATTCACCAAAAAATTATTTTAATCTCATTGAACCACATTTTACTTCTTAATGACAACCATGTATGTCGGATTTTCAAAATTCAATACACATTAGTTGTAAACTTTCATTTAACTGAAAAATCAGTTTGCTTGATTACCACTTAGTGGTTTCACTATTCATCAAAAATTGAAGTTTTTCAGAAAATTACCAAAAATTCACCCTAAGCTATATTTGATATTCCGAATTCAAAAATGAAGTCTATTTTACAAAATTCAAATCATATAAGTCACATTAATTAATTTAATAACTAATTCCCGCTGCCAGAGCAAATAGCGTGTTTTTACAAAACAATAAGTATCAAAAGATTGACACCAGTTTAAGTCTAATTTCAAATCGAAATTGATTCCAATGACCACCATTGGATAAAATTGTAAAAATATATTCTAATTTCACTTTAAAACCAATTCAAAAGATAATCTAATCATATAAATAAATTAGATCAAAAAGAGGTTTTGAATTAAAATGCAACATTTTACACTATTCATAAAAAAAATGAACTTTATCAGAAAGGTACCAAAAATTACACAAAGTAAAATTTGATATCCCGATTCTTAATAAAAGTTTTATTTGGTCCAAAAGAATGTATAAGAGTGATCAAAACTATATTTAATGACGGTTCACCATTAAAAGGTGATAAGTGAACCTTTAGTGAAAATTAGAGTATAAAAGCCTAAAATTGAACTCTTTCCGTATTTTAAGCCTTTGTCTTTTATTGGGTAAATGTAAAAACATCTAAAAACACATCTATTCATATTTTAGTTATTTCTATTCATTCCCGCCAGTACAACGACTACTTGTTAACTAACATAATATTATTATATTACTAGTGTGCTACGTAAGTTTCAAAGAAACTCATCGTTGCGTATCGGGTACGCTATCGAACATAGCAACCCCTTTTAATTAAAATTCATATTTAATTCTCTAATATTAATAAATATGAAAATTATTTATTCTTTAATTACCTGGGATGTTACATCCTTCCCCCCTTTTGGGAATTGCGTCCTCGCAATTTTATTCACTTATCAAAATAAGTGGGGGTATTTATACCATGTTATGAACATCATGTAATCATTTAAGTTAATAATGTTCATTTTGTCGGTATTTGGTTCTTAAGTCAAAAATTGACTTCTTATACTTACATGTTGTTAATTTGGTCAAAGGTTCATTATATCCAGAATGGTATTCATGATGTAGATATCATATATGTCATATATATCCAGTACATACATTCATTTATAATATTACATAATCATTTAGAGGTAAGAAATGAAATGCACCGTTCATGGAGACGGTAAGCCGTACGTACGCATGAACGCTACTTTCATTTCTTTGTCATATTAATGGAATTAAAACTAAATGAGACTTATGTATATTTTAATTCCAGAATTATATTCATCATTTAGATATATCATTAATTATATATATCCATTATATACATGTACTTTTAATAATAAATTACATTTGGGGATAAGAAATGAAATGCACCGTTCATGGAGACGGTAGTCCGTACGTACGCATGAACGCTACTTTCATTTCTATCTCATACTTTAATGGAAATAAATGATAATGATATATAGGTATATTATAATTCCAGTATAACTTCATATATAAAAACTTTAAATCCATCCTTTACACGTCCCACATATGGCATTAACGAATCACATCACTTTGAGGGGGCGGTAGTCCGCACTTCCTTAAATGAAGATATCGCGTATACCCATAATGGAAGCCATAAAGGTAAGACACAAATGAAAAATACAGAAGCATAAGTAAAACATAAACATATTACATATCATATATAAAAATAGTGACATCATAATGGCCACCTTTGAAGGTGTTTAATGAGTGTTGAACAATCATCGTTTCGGGAGGCAGAATTTCACCATCCACGGAAACCATATGTTCTTTAACCATTTGATGTAGTTGTGTGAGAGTGTAGCTCAAATAAATCTTATAACAACATCCTAGTATATTGAAGATACTGGTTTTGTTACAAAAGAAGTAAATAAAAAGAGTTTAGGGGGTTGGAGAAGCAAAATAAAACAAATGAACATGAGAGAATGAAATACCTTAAAAAGTGTAACTTCTTTTGGTTTGAGCCTAAAGGCTTCCTTTGAAAGGATTCTGCCCAAAGGGAATCCTCTAGGATGAGGAGAGGGATGTGGAGAGATCAAATGGGCAGGGGTTGGCCGAGCCAATGGCTTGAAGAGTGTGTGAAATGAGGTAGAGGTGGGGGCCTTTTATAAGAGGAGAGGAGGGGCACTTTTGGAAAGTAAAGAAATATTAATTTATTTGAAAATGTGTTTCGGTTCTAAAAGGTCCCACATTGATAGAATTCGTGGATAAGGTGATAAGGCTTAGAAATCCACTCATCCAATTGGTTTTTGCCATGTGTAGGTTTTAGATTTTAAATTATCTTTCTGTTTTATTTAAATCGCCAAATAATGATGTCATCGCTGCATCATTATTATGTCATAAATACTTTAATTTATTTAATTTCTAAAAATTATAAAACAAATACTATGATATAGGAAATCTTTTTAGCTTTCCAATGACTATTTATAATCTAAATTTGGACTTGTTTAACCCCACTTAAAAATTGTTTTAGTAAAACAATTTATGTTAGTGTCATTTTCACTTTAACATTAAATAAAAAGTAATTTATGTTATTTCCCAACAAAAGTGGATCCATGGGGTCCCCAAGTTAGGCCATGGCTTGTCTTGGTCGGCCATGACACAACCAATGAGGTTGTGACATGTGTCTAGGTCATTTTATATTATTAAAGTATTATTTATACCTTAAACTACACTAATTACCACTAATTGCGATTAAAAACTTAATAAGTTACTATTCACCAAAAAATTATTTTAATCTCATTGAACCACATTTTACTTCTTAATGACAACCATGTATGTCGGATTTTCAAAATTCAATACACATTAGTTGTAAACTTTCATTTAACTGAAAAATCAGTTTGCTTGATTACCACTTAGTGGTTTCACTATTCATCAAAAATTGAAGTTTTTCAGAAAATTACCAAAAATTCACCCTAAGCTATATTTGATATTCCGAATTCAAAAATGAAGTCTATTTTACAAAATTAAAATCATATAAGTCACATTAATTAATTTAATAACTAATTCCCGCTGCCAGAGCAAATAGCGTGTTTTTACAAAACAATAAGTATCAAAAGATTGACACCAGTTTAAGTCTAATTTCAAATCGAAATTGATTCCAATGACCACCATTGGATAAAATTGTAAAAATATATTCTAATTTCACTTTAAAACCAATTCAAAAGATAATCTAATCATATAAATAAATTAGATCAAAAAGAGGTTTTGAATTAAAATGCAACATTTTACACTATTCATAAAAAAAAATGAACTTTATCAGAAAGGTACCAAAAATTACACAAAGTAAAATTTGATATCCCGATTCTTAATAAAAGTTTTATTTGGTCCAAAAGAATGTATAAGAGTGATCAAAACTATATTTAATGACGGTTCACCATTAAAAGGTGATAAGTGAACCTTTAGTGAAAATTAGAGTATAAAAGCCTAAAATTGAACTCTTTCCGTATTTTAAGCCTTTGTCTTTTATTGGGTAAATGTAAAAACATCTAAAAACACCTCTATTCATATTTTAGTTATTTCTATTCATTCCCGCCAGTACAACGACTACTTGTTAACTAACATAATATTATTATATTACTAGTGTGCTACGTAAGTTTCAAAGAAACTCATCGTTGCGTATCGGGTACGCTATCGAACATAGCAACCCCTTTTAATTAAAATTCATATTTAATTCTCTAATATTAATAAATATGAAAATTATTTATTCTTTAATTACCTGGGATGTTACATCCTTCCCCCCTTTTGGGAATTGCGTCCTCGCAATTTTATTCACTTATCAAAATAAGTGGGGGTATTTATCCCTCATAGCATTTTCAGATTCCCACGTTGCCTCTTCAATCACATGGTTTTTCCAAAAAGCCTTTACCTGATGAATCACCTTATTCCGTAACACTTGCTCCCTGTGGTCAAGAATCTGGACCGGTTGTTCCTCATAAGATAGGTTCTCTTCCAGCTGAACTACCTCTGGACTCAAAACATGAGATGGATCTGGCATATACTTTCTCAACATCGAAACGTGAAAAACATTGTGTACCTGAGATAAACTCAGAGGTAAAGCCACTCGGTATGCAACTGATCCAACTCTTTCCAGAATTTCGTATGGTCCAATAAACCTTGGACTCAACTTTCCTTTCTTACCAAATCTCATCACACTTTTCCAAGGAGAAACCTTGAGAAAAACATGATCACCTACCTCGAAAGATAGATCCTTCCTCCGGTTATCCGCATAACTCTTCTGCCTGCTCTGAGCTGTTCTCATGTGTTTCTGAATCAGCTGAACTTTTTCTGCCATCTCTTCTACCAATTCTGGTCCCATCAAATTTCTTTCACCCACTTCATCCCAGAAAGCTGGAGTTCGACACCGCTTCCCATATAATGCCTGAAATGGTGCCATCTGTATACTGGAATGAAAACTGTTATTATATGAAAACTCAACCAAAGAAAGATGTTGGTCCCAACTTCCCTGATAATCCATAGAACAAGCTCGTAGCATATCCTCCAATGTCTGAATTGTTCGTTCTGACTTCCCATCTGATTGAGGATGAAAAGCTGTACTAAAATTTAATTCAGTACCCAACAACTTCTGAAGGCCTTTCCAAAAGTTAGAAGTAAACCTGGGATCACGATCCGATACAATGGAGAGGGGAACTCCATGTAACCTGACTATCTCTTTACGATACAAACGGGAAAGTTGATCAAGAGAGAAAGTATCTCGTATAGCAAGGAAATGAGCAGATTTGGTCAAGCGATCAATAATAACCCAGATTGCATTATTACCTCGAGATGTCTTCGGTAATCCAACAACAAAGTCCATGGATATATTCTCCCATTTCCACTCTGGCACTGGTAAAGGCTGAAGCATCCCTTTCGGTAACTGCCGCTCTGCTTTAACCTGCTGACAAGTCAAACACTTCACAGTAAAATCAGCAATATCTCTTTTCATTCCATCCCACCAGTAATACTCCCGCAGATCTCTATACATCTTAGTACTGCCCGGATGAACTGAAAACGGAGAACTATGAGCTTCACATAACAACTCTCTCTTCAACTGTGAATCACAAGGCACACATAACCTCTTCACAAACCTCAAAACACAAACACAAACTTATCCAAGAACTCATGGAAAATTTTATTCATAAGGTCCATGAATACAGCAGGTGCATTGGTTAACCCAAAAGGCATAACTACAAATTCATAATGGCCATATCTAGTACGGAACGCAGTCGTCTGCTTCTTTTACTTTCAACTGATGGTACCCTGACCTCTAGTCAATCTTCGAAAAATACTGAGCTCCCTGGAGCTGATACCACTTCATTCGATGGCCCAACATCTGCTGAAGTTGTTGCAAATGATTTTACCACCCCTTTCTTCTTGTAGTCTAGCTGCTTCCCATCACTCAAGCTCCTTGTCGGACACTCGTTTGCATAGTGACCCATCTCATTGCACTTATAACATTTCACTAACTGTAAATCAAACTTGTTCTTACCTTCACCTTGATCCTTTTCAGTGCAATCACGAGCCTTATGCCCCATCTTACCACATCGGTAGCACTTTCCAGAATTCAGAAGACATTCCCCAGCATGCCTTTTTCCACATTTATCACAAACTGGAAACTTAGTTCTCTTACCATCAGACTTTTTTGAAGAATTCTTACCTTTCTCCTACCACCTCGGTCTCTTCTTCTGCTGGTTGTTGTAGAAAACTTGGTCATCGGCAAACTCCATTTCCACCTTCTCAGCACATCGAACAAGCTTTTCATAACTTTTAAACTCACGAGAAGCCAATGCCCTTCGATACTTTGGCTTTAATCCTGAGTAAAAACGATTGATTTTACTATCAAGGTCCCGGATAAAATTTGGAGCATACCTTGCCAATCAAGTGAACCTTTCTTCATAGGCAGCCACTGAGTCTTCCTCTTGCCTCAATTCCAAGAATTGCTTTTCCATCCTAAGTCGAACAGCCTTAGGAAAATACTTCTCAAGAAACATACCTTTGAATTCATCCCAGTTAAGAGCATCAATCTCATCGGCGTCCCTGATATTTTTAACCATAGACCACCACTGATCTGCTTCACCCTCCAAACGGTAAATAGAAAGACTAACCTTTTGATTGTCTGAACACCCCATGACATCAAAAATCTTCTCCAGTGCTTTAATCCACCCTTCAGCTAGCACAGGGTCAGATGATCCTCTGAATGATGGGGGATGTTGCCTTATGAAATGTTCCACCACTGACATGTTCCTCTGCGGTTGATCTGGCTGATCTCGTGCATGGATACCACCACCATTTATAGCCTGAGTCAACTGTGCCATCACTGCAACAAACTGTTCAGTTCCGATTCCGACCATTTCTGGATGCTGATTTGGAAGGTTATTTCCTTCTGTATGCCTTCCTAGCACTGCTTCCCTGTTTCCTCTGCGGAAAACCATTCTGAACATGGAAATATCTTAGGCGAAGCAACATGGTAATCTGTAAATGCTATATCATTTCAATCATATTATAATTTAACACTTTTCTAACTCCTAAAGTTGTCTAAACCGACCTCTGATACCAACTATAAGGCCCCAGCCTTAAACCTTACTTAATGTTGAATTAAATGAATAATTCACATTGAGGATCTTTTCAGGTTTAGAGTTTTAGAGAATTAGATCATAAAACTTGCATTACATTCCACATATAAACAAAGTGGTTACATAAAGATATTATTCTTCATTCCCATCAATGGAAACACATTTAAAATAAAACATGGATTATTTCTTGACACATCCTTGACTCTATCATCTTATCATGTACCTTTCCCTTGACCTGTGAAAAACATTTCAAAAACTTGGGATGAGCATAAAAACTCAGTATGGGTTATAAAAAAAACATGGAAAGGAAACATGAGTTCATATATACATAAGAATGAAATCATACTTTACCCATAAAACATAGGCACTTTAACATACCTCATAAAATCATGAATAAATCATAGAAATCATAAGACGTAAAGGTAACTTGAGGCATTCATAACATTCTTACGTAGGGAGTAACCCTCTTGGTTACGTTTGGAATACCCATCACAGTATATTCCCTAAAATCTCTTCGGAGAAACCTTAACGTTTCACTCCTTCGCGTTACCCAATGCATTGGAGAGCTATAACGGGCTCACCCGCCCTTAGTTTATCACGGAACCACCCGTCTTCATAATAATGCCCAAGAACCATAACATAATCATATCACATAAAACAAGCATAAAGGAAACATAAAATTTCCACATTTCAATCACGAGATATCAATACAACACATTGATATAAAAACATTATGAAAACCATTTTCAATACCAAAATAAAATAAAAGTAAAATATGGTATTTATTTTTCTTTTAAAAAGAAGGTATGGCTTGTAGAGGAAGTCGAAACTCAAATAACGGTTACGACGGCGGAGAAGTCGTTGTCGCCGCATACGTACGACAAAAACATTCCCTTTTGTCGTTTAGTAAACGCTTCGTATAAAAAAGATTCCTTTTGAATAAACGTAAAAGTCAAAGGGGTTTATACACCGCATAAAAGAAAGTTGTGTATAAAATAAAATATGCCTCAACGAAAGGAGATTGAGACGAAGTCCCATACAAAGATAATTTTTAAAATAAAATAGATACATTATGTGTATTCACTATAAGTACACATAAATAAAGTACAAATACAAGATACGACATAATAATATAATGACATAATTTGAAAGTAGGAGATTAACCCAAAGAATGGAAATTGGGTTAAGAAGTTCCCATACCTCGTATCTGACTTGACCCGACCGTTCTTTAAACTCCTGAATAATAAACTTTAGTTAATCTCTACTTGATTATGAATCTTTTCCAAGTTCATTATTCCTTTTATACCATGTTATGAACATCATGTAATCATTTAAGTTAATAATGTTCATTTTGTCGGTATTTGGTTCTTAAGTCAAAAATTGACTTCTTATACTTACATGTTGTTAATTTGGTCAAAGGTTCATTATATCCAGAATGGTATTCATGATGTAGATATCATATATGTCATATATATCCAGTACATACATTCATTTATAATATTACATAATCATTTAGAGGTAAGAAATGAAATGCACCGTTCATGGAGACGGTAAGCCGTACGTACGCATGAACGCTACTTTCATTTCTTTGTCATATTAATGGAATTAAAACTAAATGAGACTTATGTATATTTTAATTCCAGAATTATATTCATCATTTAGATATATCATTAATTATATATATCCATTATATACATGTACTTTTAATAATAAATTACATTTGGGGATAAGAAATGAAATGCACCGTTCATGGAGACGGTAGTCCGTACGTACGCATGAACGCTACTTTCATTTCTATCTCATACTTTAATGGAAATAAATGATAATGATATATAGGTATATTATAATTCCAGTATAACTTCATATATAAAAACTTTAAATCCATCCTTTACACGTCCCACATATGGCATTAACGAATCACATCACTTTGAGGGGGCGGTAGTCCGCACTTCCTTAAATGAAGATATCGCGTATACCCATAATGGAAGCCATAAAGGTAAGACACAAATGAAAAATACAGAAGCATAAGTAAAACATAAACATATTACATATCATATATAAAAATAGTGACATCATAATGGCCACCTTTGAAGGTGTTTAATGAGTGTTGAACAATCATCGTTTCGGGAGGCAGAATTTCACCATCCACGGAAACCATATGTTCTTTAACCATTTGATGTAGTTGTGTGAGAGTGTAGCTCAAATAAATCTTATAACAACATCCTAGTATATTGAAGATACTGGTTTTGTTACAAAAGAAGTAAATAAAAAGAGTTTAGGGGGTTGGAGAAGCAAAATAAAACAAATGAACATGAGAGAATGAAATACCTTAAAAAGTGTAACTTCTTTTGGTTTGAGCCTAAAGGCTTCCTTTGAAAGGATTCTGCCCAAAGGGAATCCTCTAGGATGAGGAGAGGGATGTGGAGAGATCAAATGGGCAGGGGTTGGCCGAGCCAATGGCTTGAAGAGTGTGTGAAATGAGGTAGAGGTGGGGGCCTTTTATAAGAGGAGAGGAGGGGCACTTTTGGAAAGTAAAGAAATATTAATTTATTTGAAAATGTGTTTCGGTTCTAAAAGGTCCCACATTGATAGAATTCGTGGATAAGGTGATAAGGCTTAGAAATCCACTCATCCAATTGGTTTTTGCCATGTGTAGGTTTTAGATTTTACATTATCTTTCTGTTTTATTTAAATCGCCAAATAATGATGTCATCGCTGCATCATTATTATGTCATAAATACTTTAATTTATTTAATTTCTAAAAATTATAAAACAAATACTATGATATAGGAAATCTTTTTAGCTTTCCAATGACTATTTATAATCTAAATTTGGACTTGTTTAACCCCACTTAAAAATTGTTTTAGTAAAACAATTTATGTTAGTGTCATTTTCACTTTAACATTAAATAAAAAGTAATTTATGTTATTTCCCAACAAAAGTGGATCCATGGGGTCCCCAAGTTAGGCCATGGCTTGTCTTGGTCGGCCATGACACAACCAATGAGGTTGGGACATGTGTCTAGGTCATTTTATATTATTAAAGTATTATTTATACCTTAAACTACACTAATTACCACTAATTGCGATTAAAAACTTAATAAGTTACTATTCACCAAAAAATTATTTTAATCTCATTGAACCACATTTTACTTCTTAATGACAACCATGTATGTCGGATTTTCAAAATTCAATACACATTAGTTGTAAACTTTCATTTAACTGAAAAATCAGTTTGCTTGATTACCACTTAGTGGTTTCACTATTCATCAAAAATTGAAGTTTTTCAGAAAATTACCAAAAATTCACCCTAAGCTATATTTGATATTCCGAATTCAAAAATGAAGTCTATTTTACAAAATTCAAATCATATAAGTCACATTAATTAATTTAATAACTAATTCCCGCTGCCAGAGCAAATAGCGTGTTTTTACAAAACAATAAGTATCAAAAGATTGACACCAGTTTAAGTCTAATTTCAAATCGAAATTGATTCCAATGACCACCATTGGATAAAATTGTAAAAATATATTCTAATTTCACTTTAAAACCAATTCAAAAGATAATCTAATCATATAAATAAATTAGATCAAAAAGAGGTTTTGAATTAAAATGCAACATTTTACACTATTCATAAAAAAAAATGAACTTTATCAGAAAGGTACCAAAAATTACACAAAGTAAAATTTGATATCCCGATTCTTAATAAAAGTTTTATTTGGTCCAAAAGAATGTATAAGAGTGATCAAAACTATATTTAATGACGGTTCACCATTAAAAGGTGATAAGTGAACCTTTAGTGAAAATTAGAGTATAAAAGCCTAAAATTGAACTCTTTCCGTATTTTAAGCCTTTGTCTTTTATTGGGTAAATGTAAAAACATCTAAAAACACATCTATTCATATTTTAGTTATTTCTATTCATTCCCGCCAGTACAACGACTACTTGTTAACTAACATAATATTATTATATTACTAGTGTGCTACGTAAGTTTCAAAGAAACTCATCGTTGCGTATCGGGTACGCTATCGAACATAGCAACCCCTTTTAATTAAAATTCATATTTAATTCTCTAATATTAATAAATATGAAAATTATTTATTCTTTAATTACCTGGGATGTGATACGCAACGATGAGTTTCTTTGAAACTTACGTAGCACACTAGTAATATAATAATATTATGTTAGTTAACAAGTAGTCGTTGTACTGGCGGGAATGAATAGAAATAACTAAAATATGAATAGATGTGTTTTTAGATGTTTTTACATTTACCCAATAAAAGACAAAGGCTTAAAATACGGAAAGAGTTCAATTTTAGGCTTTTATACTCTAATTTTCACTAAAGGTTCACTTATCACCTTTTAATGGTGAACCGTCATTAAATATAGTTTTGATCACTCTTATACATTCTTTTGGACCAAATAAAACTTTTATTAAGAATCGGGATATCAAATTTTACTTTGTGTAATTTTTGGTACCTTTCTGATAAAGTTCATTTTTTTTTTATGAATAGTGTAAAATGTTGCATTTTAATTCAAAACCTCTTTTTGATCTAATTTATTTATATGATTAGATTATCTTTTGAATTGGTTTTAAAGTGAAATTAGAATATATTTTTACAATTTTATCCAATGGTGGTCATTGGAATCAATTTCGATTTGAAATTAGACTTAAACTGGTGTCAATCTTTTGATACTTATTGTTTTGTAAAAACACGCTATTTGCTCTGGCAGCGGGAATTAGTTATTAAATTAATTAATGTGACTTATATGATTTGAATTTTGTAAAATAGACTTCATTTTTGAATTCGGAATATCAAATATAGCTTAGGGTGAATTTTTGGTAATTTTCTGAAAAACTTCAATTTTTGATGAATAGTGAAACCACTAAGTGGTAATCAAGCAAACTGATTTTTCAGTTAAATGAAAGTTTACAACTAATGTGTATTGAATTTTGAAAATCCGACATACATGGTTGTCATTAAGAAGTAAAATGTGGTTCAATGAGATTAAAATAATTTTTTGGTGAATAGTAACTTATTAAGTTCTTAATCGCGATTAGTGGTAATTAGGGTAGTTTAATGTATAAATAATGCTTTAATAATATAAAATGACCTAGACACATGTCCCAACCTCATTGGTTGTGTCATGGCCGACCAAGACAAGTCATGGCCTAACTTGGGGACCCCATGTATCCACTTTTGTTGGGAAATAACATAAATTACTTTTTATTAAATGTTAAAGTGAAAATGACACAAACATAATATGTTTTGCGAAAACAATTTTTAAGTGGGGTTATACAAGTCCAAATTTTGATTATAAATATTCAATGGAAAGCTAAAAAGATTTCCTATATCATAGTATTTGTTTTATAATTTTTAGACATTAAATAAATTAAATTATGTACGACATAATAATGATGCAGTGATGACATCATTATTTAACGATTAAAATAAAATGGAAAGATAATGTAAAATCTAAAACCTACACATGGCCAAAACCAATTGGATGAGTGGATTTCGAATCCTTATCACCTTATCCACGAATTCTATCAATGTGGGACCTTTTAAAACCGAAACACATTTTCAAATAAAGTTATATTTCTTTACTTTCAAAAAGTGCCCCTCCTCTCCCCTTATAAAAGGCCCCCACCTCTACCTCATTTCACACACTCTTCAAGCCATTGGCTCGGCCAACCCCTGCCCATTTGCTCTCTCCACATCCCTCTCCTCATCCTAGAGGATTCCCTTTGGGCAGAATCCTTTCAAAGGAAGCCTTTAGGCTCAACTCAAAAGGAGTTACACTTTTTAAGGTAATTCATTCTCTCATGTTCTTTTGTTTTATTTTGCTTCTCCAACCCCCTAAACTCTTTTTATTTACTTCTTTTGTAACAACACCAGTATCTTCAATATACTAGGATGTTGTTATAAGATATATTTGAGCTACACTCTCACACAACTACATCAAATGGTTAAATAACATACGGTTTCCGTGGATGGCGAAATTCTGCCTCCCGAAACGATGATTGTTCAATACTCATTTAACACCTTCAAAGGTGGCCATTATGATGTCACTATTTTTATATATGATATATAATATGTTTATGTTTTCCTTAAGCTTCTGTTTTTTCATTTTGGGCATACCTTTATGGTTTCCATTATGGGTAAAACACGATATCTTCATTTTAGGAAGCGCGGACTACCGCCCCCTCAAAGTGATGTGATTCGTTAATACCATATGTGGGATGTGTAGAGGATAAAGTTAATGATATTATACATGATGTTATACTGGAATTATAATATACCTATATATATCATTATCATTTATTTCCATTAAAGTATGAGATAGAAATGAAAGTAGCGTTCATGCGTACGTACGGACTACCGTCTCCATGAACGGTGCATTTCATTTCTTATCCCCAAATGTAATGTACTATTAAAAGTACATGTATATAATGGATATATATAATTAATGATATATCTAAATGATGAATATAATTCTGGAATTAAAATATACATAAGTCTCATTTAGTTTTAATTCCATTAATATGACAAAGAAATGAAAGTAGCGTTCATGCGTACGTACGGCTTACCGTCTCCATGAACGGTGCATTTCATTTCTTACCTCTAAATGATTATGTAATATTTTAAATACATGTATGTACTGGATATATATGACATATATGATATCTACATCATGAATACCATTCTGGATATAATGAAACATTGACCAAATTAACAACATGTAAGTGTAAGAAGTCTATTTTTGACTTAAGAACCAAATACCGACAAAATGAACATTATTAACTTAAATGATTACATGATGTTCATAACATGGTATAAAAGGAATAATGAACTTGAAAAGATTCATAAGCAAGTAGAGATTAACTCAAGTTTATTATTCAGGAGTTTAAAGAACGGTCGGGTCAAGTCGGATACGAGGTATGGGAACTTCTTAACCCAATTTCCATTCTTTGGGTTAATCTCCTACTTTCAAATTATGTCATTATATTATTATGTCGTATCTTGTATTTGTACTTTATTTATGTGTACTTATAGTGAATACACATAATGTATCTATTTTATTTTAAAAATTATCTTTGTATGGGACTTCGTCTCAATCTCCTTTCGTTGAGGCATATTTTATTTTATACACAACTTTCTTTTATGCGGTGTATAAACCCCTTTGACTTTTACGTTTATTCAAAAGGAATCTTTTTTATACGAAGCGTTTACTAAACGACAAAAGGGAATGTTTTTGTCGTACGTATGCGGCGACAACGACTTCTCCGCCGTCGTAACCGTTATTTGAGTTTCGGCTTCCTCTACAAGCCATACCTTCTTTTTAAAAGAAAAATAAATACCATATTTTACTTTTATTTTATTTTGGTATTGAAAATGGTTTTCATAATGTTTTTATATCAATGTGTTGTATTGATATCTCGTGATTGAAATGTGGAAATTTTATATTTCCTTTATGCTTGTTTTATGTGATATGATTATGTTATGGTTCTTGGGCATTATTATGAAGACGGGTGGTTCCGTGATAAACTAAGGGCGGGTGAGCCCGTTATAGCTCTCCAATGCATTGGGTAACGCGAAGGAGTGAAACGTTAAGGTTTCTCCGAAGAGATTTTAGGGAATATACTGTGATGGGTATTCCAAACGTAACCAAGAGGGTTACTCCCTACGTAAGAATGTTATGAATGCCTCAAGTTACCTTTACGTCTTATGATTTCTATGATTTATTCATGATTTTATGAGGTATGTTAAAGTGCCTATGTTTTATGGGTAAAGTATGATTTCATTCTTATGTATATATGAACTCATGTTTCCTTTCCATGTTTTTTTTATAACCCATACTGAGTTTTTATGCTCATCCCAAGTTTTTGAAATGTTTTTCACAGGTCAAGGGAAAGGTACATGATAAGATGATAGAGTCAAGGATGTGTCAAGAAATAATCCATGTTTTATTTTAAATGTGTTTCCATTGATGGGAATGAAGAATAATATCTTTATGTAACCACTTTGTTTATATGTGGAATGTAATGCAAGTTTTATGATCTAATTCTCTAAAACTCTAAACCTGAAAAGATCCTCAACGTGTAATCTTGTAATAACTCAAGATTAAGTAAGGTTTAAGGCTGGGGCCTTATAGTTGGTATCAGAGGTCGGTTTAGACAACTTTAGGAGTTAGAAAAGTGTTAAATTATAATATGATTGAAATGATATAGCATTTACGGATTACCATGTTGCTTCGCCTAAGATATTTCCATGTTCAGAATGGTTTTCCGTAGGGGAAACAAAGCAGCTATGTTGGGACGACATCAGGAGGAAGACAACCTTCCAAATCAGCAACCTGAGATGGTTGGAATCGGAACTGAACAGTTTGTTGCAGTGATGGCACAGTTGACTCAGGCTATAAATGGTGGTGGTATCCATGCACGAGATCAGCCAGATCAACCGCAGAAGAACATGTCAGTGGTGGAACATTTCATGAGGCAACATCCCCCATCATTCAGAGGATCATCTGACCCTGTGCTAGCTGAAGGGTGGATTAAAGCACTGGAGAAGATTTTTGATGTCATGGGGTGTTCAGACAATCAAAAGGTTAGTCTTTCTATTTACCGTTTGGAGGGTGAAGCAGATCAGTGGTGGTCTATGGTTAAAAATATCAGGGACGCCGATGAGATTGATGCTCTTAACTGGGATGAATTCAAAGGTATGTTTCTTGAGAAGTATTTTCCTAAGGCTGTTCGACTTAGGATGGAAAAGCAATTCTTGGAATTGAGGCAAGAGGAAGACTCAGTGGCTGCCTATGAAGAAAGGTTCACTTGATTGGCAAGGTATGCTCCAAATTTTATCCGGGACCTTGATAGTAAAATCAATCGTTTTTACTCAGGATTAAAGCCAAAGTATCGAAGGGCATTGGCTTCTCGTGAGTTTAAAAGTTATGAAAAGCTTGTTCGATGTGCTGAGAAGGTGGAAATGGAGTTTTCCGATGACCAAGTTTTCTACAACAACCAGCAGAAGAAGAGACCGAGGTGGTAGGAGAAAGGTAAGAATTCTTCAAAAAAGTCTGATGGTAAGAGAACTAAGTTTCCAGTTTGTAATAAATGTGGCAAAAGGCATGCTGGGGAATGTCTTCTGAATTCTGGGAAGTGCTACCGATGTGGTAAGATGGGACATAAGGCTCGTGATTGCACTGAAAAGGATCAAGGTGAAGGTAAAAACAAATTTGATTTACAGTTAGTGAAATGTTTTAAGTGCAATGAGATGGGTCACTATGCAAACGAGTGTCCGACAAGGAGCTTGAGTGATGGGAAGCAGCCAGACTACAAGCAGAAAGGGGTGGTGAAATCCTTTGCAACAACTTCAGCAGATGTTGGGCCATCGAATGAAGTGGTATCAGCTCCAGGGAGCTGAGTATTTTTTAAAGATTGACCTGAGATCGGGGTACCATCAGCTGAAGGTAAAGGAGGAAGATATTCCGAAGACCGCGTTCCGTACGAGATATGGCCATTATGAATTTGTAGTAATGCCTTTTGGGTTAACCAATGCACCTGCTGTATTCATGGACCTTATGAATAAAATTTTCCATGAGTTCTTGGATAAGTTTGTGTTTGTGTTTTGAGATTTAGGAAGAGATTGTGTGTGCCTTGTGATTCACAGTTGAAGAATGAGTTGTTTTTTTCATCCTGGCAGTACTAAGATGTATAGAGATCTGCGGGAGTATTACTGGTGGGATGGAATGAAAAGAGATATTGCTGATTTTACTGTGAAGTGTTTGACTTGTCAGCAGGTTAAAGCAGAGCGGCAGTTACCGAAAGGGATGCTTCAGCCTTTACCAGTGCCAGAGTGGAAATGGGAGAATATATCCATGGACTTTGTTGTTGGATTACCGAAGACATCTCGAGGTAATAATGCAATCTGGGTTATTATTGATCGCTTGACCAAATCTGCTCATTTCCTTGCTATACGAGATACTTTCTCTCTTGATCAACTTTCCCGTTTGTATCGTAAAGAGATAGTCAGGTTACATGGAGTTCCCCTCTCCATTGTATCGGATCGTGATCCCAGGTTTACTTATAACTTTTGGAAAGGCCTTCAGAAGTTGTTGGGTACTGAATTAAATTTTAGTACAGCTTTTCATCCTCAATCAGATGGGAAGTCAGAACGAACAATTCAGACATTGGAGGATATGCTACGAGCTTGTTCTATGGATTATCAGGGAAGTTGGGACCAACATCTTTCTTTGGTTGAGTTTTCATATAATAACAGTTTTCATTCCAGTATACAGATGGCACCATTTCAGGCATTATATGGGAAGCGGTGTCGAACTCCAGCTTTCTGGGATGAAGTGGGTGAAAGAAATTTGATGGGACCAGAATTGGTAGAAGAGATGGCAGAAAAAGTTCAGCTGATTCAGAAACACATGAGAACAGCTCAGAGCAGGCAGAAGAGTTATGCGGATAACCGGAGGAAGGATCTATCTTTCGAGGTAGGTGATCATGTTTTTCTCAAGGTTTCTCCTTGGAAAAGTGTGATGAGATTTGGTAAGAAAGGAAAGTTGAGTCCAAGGTTTATTGGACCATACGAAATTCTGGAAAGAGTTGGATCAGTTGCATACCGAGTGGCTTTACCTCTGAGTTTATCTCAGGTACACAATGTTTTTCACGTTTCGATGTTGAGAAAGTATATGCCAGATCCATCTCATGTTTTGAGTCCAGAGGTAGTTCAGCTGGAAGAGAACCTATCTTATGAGGAACAACCGGTCCAGATTCTTGACCACAGGGAGCAAGTGTTACGGAATAAGGTGATTCATCAGGTAAAGGCTTTTTGGAAAAACCATGTGATTGAAGAGGCAACGTGGGAATCTGAAAATGCTATGAGGGATAAATACCCCCACTTATTTTGATAAGTGAATAAAATTGCGAGGACGCAATTCCCAAAAGGGGGGAAGGATGTAACATCCCAGGTAATTAAAGAATAAATAATTTTCATATTTATTAATATTAGAGAATTAAATATGAATTTTAATTAAAAGGGGTTGCTATGTTCGATAGCGTACCCGATACGCAACGATGAGTTTCTTTGAAACTTACGTAGCACACTAGTAATATAATAATATTATGTTAGTTAACAAGTAGTCATTGTACTGGCGGGAATGAATAGAAATAACTAAAATATGAATAGATGTGTTTTTAGATGTTTTTACATTTACCCAATAAAAGACAAAGGCTTAAAATACGGAAAGAGTTCAATTTTAGGCTTTTATACTCTAATTTTCACTAAAGGTTCACTTATCACCTTTTAATGGTGAACCGTCATTAAATATAGTTTTGATCACTCTTATACATTCTTTTGGACCAAATAAAACTTTTATTAAGAATCGGGATATCAAATTTTACTTTGTGTAATTTTTGGTACCTTTCTGATAAAGTTCATTTTTTTTATGAATAGTGTAAAATGTTGCATTTTAATTCAAAACCTCTTTTTGATCTAATTTATTTATATGATTATATTATCTTTTGAATTGGTTTTAAAGTGAAATTAGAATATATTTTTACAATTTTATCCAATGGTGGTCATTGGAATCAATTTCGATTTGAAATTAGACTTAAACTGGTGTCAATCTTTTGATACTTATTGTTTTGTAAAAACACGCTATTTGCTCTGGCAGCGGGAATTAGTTATTAAATTAATTAATGTGACTTATATGATTTGAATTTTGTAAAATAGACTTCATTTTTGAATTCGGAATATCAAATATAGCTTAGGGTGAATTTTTGGTAATTTTCTGAAAAACTTCAATTTTTGATGAATAGTGAAACCACTAAGTGGTAATCAAGCAAACTGATTTTTCAGTTAAATGAAAGTTTACAACTAATGTGTATTGAATTTTGAAAATCCGACATACATGGTTGTCATTAAGAAGTAAAATGTGGTTCAATGAGATTAAAATAATTTTTTGGTGAATAGTAACTTATTAAGTTCTTAATCGCGATTAGTGGTAATTAGGGTAGTTTAATGTATAAATAATGCTTTAATAATATAAAATGACCTAGACACATGTCCCAACCTCATTGGTTGTGTCATGGCCGACCAAGACAAGTCATGGCCTAACTTGGGGACCCCATGTATCCACTTTTGTTGGGAAATAACATAAATTACTTTTTATTAAATGTTAAAGTGAAAATGACACAAACATAATATGTTTTGCGAAGACAATTTTTAAGTGGGGTTATACAAGTACAAATTTTGATTATAAATATTCCATGGAAAGCTAAAAAGATTTCCTATATCATAGTATTTGTTTTATAATTTTTAGACATTAAATAAATTAAATTATGTACGACATAATAATGATGCAGTGATGACATCATTATTTAACGATTAAAATAAAATGGAAAGATAATGTAAAATCTAAAACCTAAACATGGCCAAAACCAATTGGATGAGTGGATTTCGAATCCTTATCACCTTATCCACGAATTCTATCAATGTGGGACCTTTTAAAACCGAAACACATTTTCAAATAAAGTTATATTTCTTTACTTTCCAAAAGTGCCCCTCCTCTCCCCTTATAAAAGGCCCCCACCTCTACCTCATTTCACACACTCTTCAAGCCATTGGCTCGGCCAACCCCTGCCCATTTGCTCTCTCCACATCCCTCTCCTCATCCTAGAGGATTCCCTTTGGGCAGAATCCTTTCAAAGGAAGCCTTTAGGCTCAACTCAAAAGGAGTTACACTTTTTAAGGTAATTCATTCTCTCATGTTCTTTTGTTTTATTTTGCTTCTCCAACCCCCTAAACTCTTTTTATTTACTTCTTTTGTAACAACACCAGTATCTTCAATATACTAGGATGTTGTTATAAGATATATTTGAGCTACACTCTCACACAACTACATCAAATGGTTAAAGAACATACGGTTTCCGTGGATGGCGAAATTCTGCCTCCCGAAACGATGATTGTTCAATACTCATTTAACACCTTCAAAGGTGGCCATTATGATGTCACTATTTTTATATATGATATATAATATGTTTATGTTTTCCTTAAGCTTCTGTTTTTTCATTTTGGGCATACCTTTATGGTTTCCATTATGGGTAAAACACGATATCTTCATTTTAGGAAGCGCGGACTACCGCCCCCTCAAAGTGATGTGATTCGTTAATACCATATGTGGGATGTGTAGAGGATAAAGTTAATGATATTATACATGATGTTATACTGGAATTATAATATACCTATATATATCATTATCATTTATTTCCATTAAAGTATGAGATAGAAATGAAAGTAGCGTTCATGCGTACGTACGGACTACCGTCTCCATGAACGGTGCATTTCATTTCTTATCCCCAAATGTAATGTACTATTAAAAGTACATGTATATAATGGATATATATAATTAATGATATATCTAAATGATGAATATAATTCTGGAATTAAAATATACATAAGTCTCATTTAGTTTTAATTCCATTAATATGACAAAGAAATGAAAGTAGCGTTCATGCGTACGTACGGCTTACCGTCTCCATGAACGGTGCATTTCATTTCTTACCTCTAAATGATTATGTAATATTTTAAATACATGTATGTACTGGATATATATGACATATATGATATCTACATCATGAATACCATTCTGGATATAATGAAACATTGACCAAATTAACAACATGTAAGTGTAAGAAGTCTATTTTTGACTTAAGAACCAAATACCGACAAAATGAACATTATTAACTTAAATGATTACATGATGTTCATAACATGGTATAAAAGGAATAATGAACTTGAAAAGATTCATAAGCAAGTAGATATTAACTCAAGTTTATTATTCAGGAGTTTAAAGAACGGTCGGGTCAAGTCGGATACGAGGTATGGGAACTTCTTAACCCAATTTCCATTCTTTGGGTTAATCTCCTACTTTCAAATTATGTCATTATATTATTATGTCGTATCTTGTATTTGTACTTTATTTATGTGTACTTATAGTGAATACACATAATGTATCTATTTTATTTTAAAAATTATCTTTGTATGGGACTTCGTCTCAATCTCCTTTCGTTGAGGCATATTTTATTTTATACACAACTTTCTTTTATGCGGTGTATAAACCCCTTTGACTTTTACGTTTATTCAAAAGGAATCTTTTTTATACGAAGCGTTTACTAAACGACAAAAGGGAATGTTTTTGTCGTACGTATGCGGCGACAACGACTTCTCCGCCGTCGTAACCGTTATTTGAGTTTCGGCTTCCTCTACAAGCCATACCTTCTTTTTAAAAGAAAAATAAATACCATATTTTACTTTTATTTTATTTTGGTATTGAAAATGGTTTTCATAATGTTTTTATATCAATGTGTTGTATTGATATCTCGTGATTGAAATGTGGAAATTTTATGTTTCCTTTATGCTTGTTTTATGTGATATGATTATGTTATGGTTCTTGGGCATTATTATGAAGACGGGTGGTTCCGTGATAAACTAAGGGTGGGTGAGCCCGTTATAGCTCTCCAATGCATTGGGTAACGCGAAGGAGTGAAACGTTAAGGTTTCTCCGAAGAGATTTTAGGGAATATACTGTGATGGGTATTCCAAACGTAACCAAGAGGGTTACTCCCTACGTAAGAATGTTATGAATGCCTCAAGTTACCTTTACGTCTTATGATTTCTATGATTTATTCATGATTTTATGAGGTATGTTAAAGTGCCTATGTTTTATGGGTAAAGTATGATTTCATTCTTATGTATATATGAACTCATGTTTCCTTTCCATGTTTTTTTTATAATCCATACTGAGTTTTTATGCTCATCCCAAGTTTTTGAAATGTTTTTCACAGGTCAAGGGAAAGGTACATGATAAGATGATAGAGTCAAGGATGTGTCAAGAAATAATCCATGTTTTATTTTAAATGTGTTTCCATTGATGGGAATGAAGAATAATATCTTTATGTAACCACTTTGTTTATATGTGGAATGTAATGCAAGTTTTATGATCTAATTCTCTAAAACTCTAAACCTGAAAAGATCCTCAATGTGAATTATTCATTTAATTCAACATTAAGTAAGGTTTAAGGCTGGGGCCTTATTAAAACCGAAACACATTTTCAAATAATGTAATGTTTCTTTACTTTCCAAAAGTGCCCCTCCTCTCCCCTTATAAAAGGCCCCCACCTCTACCTCATTTCACACACTCTTCAAGCCATTGGCTCGGCCAACCCCTGCCCATTTGCTCTCTCCACATCCCTCTCCTCATCCTAGAGGATTCCCTTTGGGCAGAATCCTTTCAAAGGAAGCCTTTAGGCTCAAACCAAAAGAAGTTACACTTTTTAAGGTATTTCATTCTCTCATGTTCATTTGTTTTATTTTGCTTCTCCGACCCCCTAAACTCTTTTTATTTACTTCTTTTGTAACAACACCAGTATCTTTAATATACTAGGATGTTGTTATAAGATATATTTGAGCTACACTCTCACACAACTACATCAAATGGTTAAAGAACATACGGTTTCCGTGGATGGCGAAATTCTGCCTCCCGAAACGATGATTGTTCAATACTCATTTAACACCTTCAAAGGTGGCCATTATGATGTCACTATTTTTATATATGATATATTATATGTTTATGTTTTCCTTAAGCTTCTGTTTTTTTCATTTTGGGCATACCTTTATGGTTTCCATTATGGGTAAAACACGATATCTTCAT
Source organism: Viscum album (assembly GCA_963277665.1). Classification (NCBI taxonomy): domain Eukaryota; kingdom Viridiplantae; phylum Streptophyta; class Magnoliopsida; order Santalales; family Viscaceae; genus Viscum; species Viscum album. The sequence continues at coordinate 1,552,478,882 of OY728158.1, read as the reverse complement.
TTTAGGAAGTGCGGACTACCGCCCCCTAAAAGTGATTTGATTCGTTAATACCATATGTGGGATGTGTAAAGGATAAAGTTAATGATATTATATATATTGTTATACTGGAATTATAATATACTTTTATATCATTATGATTCCATTCCAGAAAATATGAAATAGAAATGGAAGTAGCGTTCATGCGTACGTACGGCTTACCGTCTCCATGAACGGTGCATTTCATTTCTTACCTCTAAGTGTGATGTAATATTATAAATGAATGTATATACTGGATATATATGACATATATGATATCTACATAATGAATACCATTCTGGATATAATGAACCTTTGACCAAATTAACAACATGTAAGTATAAGAAGTCAATTTTTGACTTAAGAACCAAATACCGACAAAATGAACATTATTAACTTAAATGATTACATGATGTTCATAACATGGTATAAAAGGAATAATGAACTTGAAAAGATTCATAAGCAAGTAGAGATTAACTCAAGTTTATTATTCAGGAGTTTAAAGAACGGTCGGGTCAAGTCGGATACGAGGTATGGGAACTTCTTAACCCAATTTCCATTCTTTGGGTTAATCTCCTACTTTCAAATTATGTCATTATATTATTATGTCGTATCTTGTATTTGTACTTTATTTATGTGTACTTATAGTGAATACACATAATGTATCTATTTTATTTTAAAAATTATCTTTGTATGGGACTTTGTCTCAATCTCCTTTCGTTGAGGCATATTTTATTTTATACACAACTTTCTTTTATACGGTGTATAAACCCCTTTGACATTTAAGTTTATTCAAAAGGAATATTTTTTATACGAAGCGTTTACTAAATGACAAAAGGGAATGTTTTTGTCGTACGTATGCGGCGACAACGACTTCTCCGCCGTCGTAACCGTTATTTGAGTTTCGGCTTCCTCTACAAGCCATTCCTTCTTTTTAAAAGAAAAATAAATACCATGTTTTACTTTGGTATTGAAAATGGTTTTCATAATGTTTTTATATCAATGTGTTGTATTGATATCTCGTGATTGAAATGTGGAAATTTTATGTTTCCTTTATGCATGTTTTATGTGATATGATTATGTTATGGTTCTTGGGCATTATTATGAAGACGGGTGGTTCCGTGATAAACTAAGGGCGGGTGAGCCCGTTATAGCTCTCCAATGCATTGGGTAACGCGAAGGAGTGGAACGTTAAGGTTTCTCCGAAGAGATTTTAGGGAATATACTGTGATGGGTATTCCAAACGTAACCAAGAGGGTTACTCCCTACGTAAGAATGTTATGAATGCCTCAAGTTACCTTTACGTATTATGATTTATATGATTTATTCATGTTTTTATGAGGTATGTTAAAGTGCCTATGTTTTATGGGTAAAGTATGATTTCATTCTTATTTATATATGAACTCATGTTTCCTTTCCATGTTTTTTTATAACCCATACTGAGTTTTTATGCTCATCCCAAGTTTTTGAAATGTTTTTCACAGGTCAAGGGAAAGGTACATGATAAGATGATAGAGTCAAGGTTGTGTCAAGAAATAATCCATGTTTTATTCTAAATGTGTTTCCGTTGATGGGAATGAAGAATACTATCTTTATGTAACCACTTTGTTTAAAAGTGGAATGTAATGCAAGTTTCATGATCTAATTCTCTAAAACTCTAAACCTGAAAAGATCCTCAATGTGTAATCTTGTAATAACTCAAGATTAAGTAAGGTTTAAGGCTGGGGCCTTATAGTTGGTATCAAAGGTCGGTTTAGACAACTTTAGGAGTTAGAAAATTGTAAAATTATAATATGATTGAAATGATATAGCATTTACGGATTACCATGTTGCTTCGCCTAAGATATTTCGTTGTTCAGAATGGTTTTCCGCAGAGGAAACAAAGCATCTATGTTGGGACGACATCAGGAGGAAGACAACCTTCCAAATCAGCAACCTGAGATGGTCGGAATCGGAACTGAACAGTTTGTTGCAGTAATGGCACAGTTGACACAGGCTATAAATGGTGGTGGTATCCATGCACGAGATCAGCCAGATCAACCGCAGAGGAACATGTCAGTGGTGGAACATTTCATGAGGCAACATCCCCCATCATTCAGAGGATCATCTGACCCTGTGCTAGCTGAAGGGTGGATTAAAGCACTGGAGAAGATTTTTGATGTCATGGGGTGTTCAGACAATCAAAAGGTTAGTCTTGCTATTTACCGTTTGGAGGGTGAAGCAGATCAGTGGTGGTCTATGGTTAAAAATATCAGGGATGCCGATGAGATTGATGCTCTTGACTGGGATGAATTCAAAGGTATGTTTCTTGAGAAGTATTTTCCTAAGGCTGTTCGACTTAGGATGGAAAAGCAATTCTTGGAATTGAGGCAAGAGGAAGACTCAGTGGCTGCCTATGAAGAAAGGTTCACTCGATTGGCAAGGTATGCTCCAAATTTTATCCGGGACCTTGATAGTAAAATCAATCGTTTTTACTCAGGATTAAAGCCAAAGTATCGAAGGGCATTAGCTTCTCGTGAGTTTAAAAGTTATGAAAAGCTTGTTCGATGTGCTGAGAAGGTGGAAATGGAATTTACCGATGACCAAGTGTCCTATAACAACCAGCAGAAGAAGAGACCGAGGTTGCAGGAGAATGGTAAGAATTCTTCAAAAAAGTCTGATGGTAAGAGAACTAAGTTTCCAGTTTGTGATAAATGTGGCAAAAGGCATGCTGGGGAATGTCTTCTGAATTCTGGGAAGTGCTACCGATGTGGTAAGATGGGACATAAGGCTCGTGATTGCACTGAAAAGGATCAAGGTGAAGGTAAGAATAAATTTGATTTACAGTTAGTGAAATGTTATAAGTGCAATGAGATGGGTCACTATGCAAACGAGTGTCCGACAAGGAGCTTGAGTGATGGGAAGCAGTTAGACTACAAGCAGAAAGGGGTGGTGAAATCCTTTGCAACTACTTCAGCAGATGTTGGGCCATCGAATGAAGTGGTGTCAGCTCCAGGGAGCTCAGTATTTTTCGAAGATTGACTTGAGGTCGGGGTACCATCAGTTGAATGTAAAAGAAGAAGACGTTCCGAAGACTGCGTTCCGTACTAGATATGGCCATTATGAATTTGTAGTTATGCCTTTTGGGTTAACCAATGCACCTGCTGTATTCATGGACCTTATGAATAAAATTTTCCATGAGTTCTTGGATAAGTTTGTGTTTGTGTTTTGAGGGTTGTGAAGAGGTTATGTGTGCCTTGTGATTCATAGTTGAAGAGAGAGTTGTTATGTGAAGCTCATAGTTCTCCGTTTTCAGTTCATCCGGGCAGTACTAAGATGTATAGAGATCTGCGGGAGTATTACTGGTGGGATGGAATGAAAAGAGATATTGCTGATTTTACTGTGAAGTGTTTGACTTGTCAGCAGGTTAAAGCTGAGCGGCAGTTACCGAAAGGGATGCTTCAGCCTTTACCAGTGCCAGAGTGGAAATGGGAAAATATATCCATGGACTTTGTTGTTGGATTACCGAAGACGTCTCGAGGTAATAATGCAATCTGGGTTATTGTTGATCGCTTGACCAAGTCTTCTCATTTCCTTGCTATACGAGATACTTTCTCTCTTGATCAACTTTCCCGTTTGTATCTTAAGGAGATAGTCAGGTTACATGGAGTTCCTCTCTCCATTGTATCGGATCGTGATCCCAGGTTTACTTCTAACTTTTGGAAAGGCCTTCAGAAGTCGTTGGGTACTGAATTAAATTTTAGTACAGCTTTTCATCCTCAATCAGATGGGCAGTCAGAACGAACAATTCAGACATTGGAGGATATGCTACGAGCTTGTTCTATGGATTATCAGGGAAGTTGGGACCAGCATCTTTCTTTGGTTGAGTTTTCATATAATAACAGTTTTCATTCCAGTATACAGATGGCACCATTTCAGGCATTATATGGGAAGCGGTGTCTAACTCCAGCTTTCTGGGATGAAGTGGGTGAAAGAAAGTTGATGGGACCAGAATTGGTAGAAGAGATGGCAGAAAAAGTTCAGCTGATTCAGAAACACATGAGAACAGCTCAGAGCAGGCAGAAGAGTTATGCGGATAACCGGAGGAAGGATCTATCTTTCGAGGTAGGTGATCATGTTTTTCTCAAGGTTTCTCCTTGGAAAAGTGTGATGAGATTTGGTAAGAAAGGAAAGTTGAGTCCAAGGTTCATTGGACCATACGAAGTTCTAGAGAGAGTTGGATCAGTTGCATACCGAGTGGCTTTACCTCCGAGTTTATCTCAGGTACACAATGTTTTTCACGTTTCGATGTTGAGAAAGTATATGCCAGATCCATCTCATGTTTTGAGTCCAGAGGTAGTTCAGCTGGAAGAAAACCTATCTTATGAGGAACAACCGGTCCAGATTCTTGACCATAGGGAGCAAGTGTTACGGAATAAGGTGATTAAGCAGGTAAAGGTTTTGTGGAAAAACCACATGATTGAAGAGGCAACATGGGAATCTGAAAATGCAATGAGGGATAAGTACCCCCATTTATTCGATAAGTAAATAAATTGCGGGGACGCAATTTTCTAAAGGGGGGAAGGATGTAACATCCCAAGTAAGTAATGAATAATAGATATTTTTATCTATGTCTATTAATGATAAAGATAGTGTTTTAGAGGCCTAAAATGAAAATAAATACAATCTTATGCATGGAATACACTAATATTCTTAAAAGATTGTTTTAGTGCCTTTTGATGGAAAACCATTTTTGAATCTATATTTTGACAATTTTATAAACTATGTTTGTCAAAATAAACTTATACTTTATGATTGGGACATCAAAATTTACCTTGTGTGAATTTTTGGTAATTTTCTGACAATGTTCATTTTTTTTAATGAATAGTGAAAAATACTGCATTTTACATCAAAACTACTTTTTAATCTAATTTATTTATATGATTAGATTATGTTTTGAATTGGTTTTTAAGTAAAATTAGAATCTATTTTTACCATTTTATCCAATGGTGGTCATTGGAATCAATTTCACTTTGAAATTAGACTTAAACTGGTGTCAATCTTTTGATACTTATTGTTTTGTAAAAACACGCTATTTGCTCTGGCAGCGGGAATTAATTATTAAATTAATTAATGTGACTTATATGATTTGAATTTTGTAAAATAGACTTCATTTTTGAATTCAGAATATCAAATATAGCTTAGGGTGATTTTTTGGTAATTTTCTGAAAAACTTCAATTTTTGATGAATAGTGAAACCACTAAGTGGTAATCAAGCAAACTGATTTTTCAGTTAAATGAAAGTTTACCACTAATGTGTATTGAATTTTGAAAATCCGACATACATGGTTGTCATTAAGAAGTAAAATGTGGTTCAATGAGATTATAATAATTTTTTGGTGAATAGTAACTTATTAAGTTTTTAATCGCGATTAGTGGTAATCAGTGTAGTTTAAGGTATAAATAATGCTTTAATAATATAAAATGACCTAGAAACATGTCCCAACCTTATTGGTTGTGTCATGGCCGACCAAGAAAAGCCATGGGTCAACTTGGGGACCCCATGGATCCACTTTTGTTGGGAAATGACATAAATTACTTTTTATTAAATGTTAAAGTGAAAATGACACAAACATAATATGTTTTGCGAAAACAATTTTTAAGTGGGGTTATACAAGTCCAAATTTTGATTATAAATATTCAATGGAAAGCTAAAAAGATTTCCTACATCATAGTAATTTGTTTATAATTTTTAGACATTAAATAAATTTAATTATTTATGACATAATAATGATGCAGCGATGACATCATTATTTGACGATTTAAATAAAATGGAAAGATAAAATAAAATCTATGAACTACACATGTCCAAAACCAATTGGATGAATGGATTTCGATGCCTTATCACCTTATCCACGAATTCCATCAATGTGGGACCTTTTAAAACCGAAACACATTTTCAAATAATGTAATGTTTCTTTACTTTCCAAAAGTGCCCCTCCTCTCCCCTTATAAAAGGCCCCCACCTCTACCTCATTTCACACACTCTTCAAGCCATTGGCTCGGCCAACCCCTGACCATTTGCTCTCTCCACATCCCTCTCCTCATCCTAGAGGATTCCCTTTGGGCAGAATCCTTTCAAAGGAAGCCTTTAGGCTCAAACCAAAAGAAGTTACACTTTTTAAGGTATTTCATTCTCTCATGTTCATTTGTTTTATTTTGCTTCTCCGACCCCCTAAACTCTTTTTATTTACTTCTTTTGTAACAACACCAGTATCTTCAATATACTAGGATGTTGTTATAAGATATATTTGAGCTACACTCTCACACAACTACATCAAATGGTTAAAGAACATACGGTTTCCGTGGATGGCGAAATTCTGCCTCCCGAAACGATGATTGTTCAATACTCATTTAACACCTTCAAAGGTGGCCATTATGATGTCACTATTTTTATATATGATATATTATATGTTTATGTTTTCCTTAAGCTTCTGTTTTTTTCATTTTGGGCATACCTTTATGGTTTCCATTATGGGTAAAACACGATATCTTCATTTTAGGAAGTGCGGACTACCGCCCCCTAAAAGTGATTTGATTCGTTAATACCATATGTGGGATGTGTAAAGGATAAAGTTAATGATATTATATATATTGTTATACTGGAATTATAATATACTTTTATATCATTATGATTCCATTCCAGAAAATATGAAATAGAAATGGAAGTAGCGTTCATGCGTACGTACGGCTTACCGTCTCCATGAACGGTGCATTTCATTTCTTACCTCTAAGTGTGATGTAATATTATAAATGAATGTATATACTGGATATATATGACATATATGATATCTACATAATGAATACCATTCTGGATATAATGAACCTTTGACCAAATTAACAACATGTAAGTATAAGAAGTCAATTTTTGACTTAAGAACCAAATACCGACAAAATGAACATTATTAACTTAAATGATTACATGATGTTCATAACATGGTATAAAAGGAATAATGAACTTGAAAAGATTCATAAGCAAGTAGAGATTAACTCAAGTTTATTATTCAGGAGTTTAAAGAACGGTCGGGTCAAGTCGGATACGAGGTATGGGAACTTCTTAACCCAATTTCCATTCTTTGGGTTAATCTCCTACTTTCAAATTATGTCATTATATTATTATGTCGTATCTTGTATTTGTACTTTATTTATGTGTACTTATAGTGAATACACATAATGTATCTATTTTATTTTAAAAATTATCTTTGTATGGGAACTTCTTAACCCAATTTCCATTCTTTGGGTTAATCTCCTACTTTCAAATTATGTCATTATATTATTATGTCGTATCTTGTATTTGTACTTTATTTATGTGTACTTATAGTGAATACACATAATGTATCTATTTTATTTTAAAAATTATCTTTTATGGGACTTCGTCTCAATCTCCTTTCGTTGAGGCATATTTTATTTTATACACAACTTTCTTTTATGCGGTGTATAAACCCCTTTGACTTTTACGTTTATTCAAAAGGAATCTTTTTTATACGAAGCGTTTACTAAACGACAAAAGGGAATGTTTTTGTCGTACGTATGCGGCGACAACGACTTCTCCGCCGTCGTAACCGTTATTTGAGTTTCGGCTTCCTCTACAAGCCATACCTTCTTTTTAAAAGAAAAATAAATACCATATTTTACTTTTATTTTATTTTGGTATTGAAAATGGTTTTCATAATGTTTTTATTATATCAATGTGTTGTATTGATATCTCGTGATTGAAATGTGGAAATGTTATGTTTCCTTTATGCATGTTTTATGTGATATGATTATGTTATGGTTCTTGGGCATTATTATGAAGACGGGTGGTTCCGTGATAAACTAAGGGCGGGTGAGCCCGTTATAGCTCTCCAATGCATTGGGTAACGCGAAGGAGTGAAACGTTAAGGTTTATCCGAAGAGATTTTAGGGATGTAACATCCCAAGTAAGTAATGAATAATAGATATTTTTATCTATGTCTATTAATGATAAAGATAGTGTTTTAGAGGCTTAAAATGAAAATAAATACAATCTTATGCATGGAATACACTAATATTCTTAAAGGATTGTTTTAGTGCCTTTTGATGGAAAACCATTTTTGAATCTATATTTTGACAATTTTAGAAACTATGTTTGTCAAAATAAAATTATCCTTTATGATTGGGACATCAAAATTTACCTTGTGTGAATTTTTGGTAATTTTCCGACAATGTTCATTTTTAAATGAATAGTGAAAAATACTGCATTTTACATCAAAACTACTTTTTAATCTAATTTATTTATATGATTAGATTATGTTTTGAATTGGTTTTGAAGTGAAATTAGAATATATTTTTTACCATTTTATCCAATGGTGGTCATTGGAATCAATTTCGATTTGAAATTAGACTTAAACCGGTGTCAATCTTTTGATACTTATTGTTTTGTAAAAACACGCTATTTGCTCTGGCAGCGGGAATTAATTATTAAATTAATTAATGTGACTTATATGATTTGAATTTTGTAAAATAGACTTCATTTTTGAATTCGTAATATCAAATATAGCTTAGAGTGAATTTTTGGTAATTTTCTGAAAAACTTCAATTTTGATGAATAGTGAAACCACTAAGTGGTAATCAAGCAAACTGTTTTTTTCAGTTAAATTAAAGTTTACCACTAATGTGTATTGAATTTTGAAAATCCGACATACATGGTTGTCATTAAGAAGTAAAATGTGGTTCAATGAGATTAAAATAATTTTTTGGTGAATAGTAACTTATTAAGTTCTTAATCGCGATTAGTGGTAATTAGGGTAGTTTAATGTATAAATAATTCTTTAATAATATAAAATGACCTAGACACATGTCCCAACCTCATTGGTTGTGTCATGGACGACCAAGACAAGTCATGGCCTAACTTGGGGACCCCATGTATCCACTTTTGTTGGGAAATAACATAAATTACTTTTTATTAAATGTTAAAGTGAAAATGACACAAACATAATATGTTTTGCAAAAACAATTTTTAAGTGGGGTTATACAAGTCCAAATTTTGATTATAAATATTAAATGGAAAGCTAAAAAGATTTCCTACATCATAGTAATTTTTTATAATTTTTAGACATTAAATAAATTTAATTATTTATGACATAATAATGATGCAGCGATGACATCATTATTTGACGATTTAAATAAAATGGAAAGATAAAATAAAATCTATGAACTACACATGTCCAAAACCAATTGGATGAATGGATTTCGATGCCTTATCACCTTATCCACGAATTACATCAATGTGGGACCTTTTAAAACCGAAACACATTTTCAAATAATGTAATGTTTCTTTACTTTCCAAAAGTGCCCCTCCTCTCCCCTTATAAAAGGCCCCCACCTCTACCTCATTTCACACACTCTTCAAGCCATTGGCTCGGCCAACCCCTGCCCATTTGCTCTCTCCACTTCCCTCTCCTCATCCTAGAGGATTCCCTTTGGGCAGAATCCTTTCAAAGGAAGCCTTTAGGCTCAAACCAAAAGAAGTTACACTTTTTAAGGTATTTCATTCTCTCATGTTCATTTGTTTTATTTTGCTTCTCCGACCCCCTAAACTCTTTTTATTTACTTCTTTTGTAACAACACCAGTATCTTCAATATACTAGGATGTTGTTATAAGATATATTTGAGCTACACTCTCACACAACTACATCAAATGGTTAAAGAACATACGGTTTCCGTGGATGGCGAAATTCTGCCTCCCGAAACGATGATTGTTCAATACTCATTTAACACCTTCAAAGGTGGCCATTATGATGTCACTATTTTTATATATGATATATTATATGTTTATGTTTTCCTTAAGCTTCTGTTTTTTTCATTTTGGGCATACCTTTATGGTTTCCATTATGGGTAAAACACGATATCTTCATTTTAGGAAGTGCGGACTACCGCCCCCTAAAAGTGATTTGATTCGTTAATACCATATGTGGGATGTGTAAAGGATAAAGTTAATGATATTATATATGTTGTTATACTGGAATTATAATATACTTTTATATCATTATGATTCCATTCCAGAAAATATGAAATAGAAATGGAAGTAGCGTTCATGCGTACGTACGGCTTACCGTCTCCATGAACGATGCATTTCATTTCTTACCTCTAAATGTGATGTAATATTATAAATGAATGTATGTACTGGATATATATGACATATATGATATCTACATAATGAATACCATTCTGGATATAATGAACCTTTGACCAAATTAACAACTTGTAAGTATAAGAAGTCAATTTTTGACTTAAGAACCAAATACCGACAAAATGAACATTATTAACTTAAATGATTACATGATGTTCATAACATGGTATAAAAGGAATAATGAACTTGAAAAAGATTCATAAGCAAGTAGAGATTAACTCAAGTTTATTATTCAGGAGTTTAAAGAACGGTCGGGTCAAGTCGGATACGAGGTATGGGACTTCGTCTCAATCTCCTTTCGTTGAGGCATATTTTATTTTATACACAACTTTCTTTTATACGGTGTATAAACCCCTTTGACTTTTACGTTTACTCAAAAGGAATCTTTTTTATACGAAGCGTTTACTAAACGACAAAAGGGAATGTTTTTGTCGTACGTATGCGGCGACAACGACTTCTCCGCCGTCGTAACCGTTATTTGAGTTTTGGCTTCCTCTACAAGCCATACCTTTTTTTTAAAAGAAAAATAAATACCATGTTTTACTTTGGTATTGAAAATGGTTTTCATAATGTTTTTATTATATCAATGTGTTGTATTGATATCTCGTGATTGAAATGTGGAAATGTTATGTTTCCTTTATGCATGTTTTATGTGATATGATTATGTTATGGTTCTTGGGCATTATTATGAAGACGGGTGGTTCCGTGATAAACTAAGGGCGGGTGAGCCCGTTATAGCTCTCCAATGCATTGGGTAACGCGAAGGAGTGAAACGTTAAGGTTTCTCCGAAGAGATTTTAGGGAATATACTGTGATGGGTATTCCAAACGTAACCAAGAGGGTTACCCCCTACGTAAGAATGTTATGAATGCCTCAAGTTACCTTTACGTATTATGATTTATATGATTTATTCATGTTTTTATGAGGTATGTTAAAGTGCCTATGTTTTATGGGTAAAGTATGATTTCATTCTTATGTATATATGAACTCATGTTTCCTTTCCATGTTTTTATAACCCATACTGAGTTTTTACGCTCATCCCAAGTTTTTGAAATGTTTTTCACAGGTCAAGGGAAAGGTACATGATAAGATGATAGAGTCAAGGATGTGTCAAGAAATAATCCATGTTTTATTTTAAATGTGTTTCCATTGATGGGAATGAAGAATACTATCTTTATGTAACCACTTTGTTTATATGTGGAATGTAATGCAAGTTTTATGATCTAATTCTCTAAAACTCTAAACCCGAAAAGATCCTCAACGTGTAATCTTGTAATAACTCAAGATTAAGTAAGGTTTAAGGCTGGGGCCGTATAGTTGGTATCAAAGGTCGGTTTAGACAACTTTAGGAGTTAGAAAAGTGTTAAATTATAATATGATTGAAATGATATAGCATTTACGGATTACCATGTTGCTTCGCCTAAGATATTTCCATGTTCAGAATGGTTTTCCGTAGGGGAAACAAAGCAGCTATGTTGGGACGACATCAGGAGGAAGACCGCCTTCCAAATCAGCAACCTGAGATGGTCGGAATCGGAACTGAACAGTTTGTTGCAGTGATGGCACAGTTGACTCAGGCTATAAATGGTGGTGGTATCCATGCACGAGATTAGCCAGATCAACCGCAGAGGAACATGTCAGTGGTGGAACATTTCATGAGGCAACATCCCCCATCATTCAGAGGATCATCTGACCCTGTGCTAGCTGAAGGGTGGATTAAAGCACTGGAGAAGATTTTCGATGTCATGGGGTGTTCAGACAATCAAAAGGTTAGTCTTGCTATTTATCGTCTGGAAGGTGAAGCAGATCAGTGGTGGTCTATGGTTAAAAATATCAGGGATGCCGATGAGATTGATGCTCTTGACTGGGATGAATTCAAAGGTATGTTTCTTGAGAAGTATTTTCCTAAGGATGTTCGACTTAGGATGGAAAAGCAATTCTTGGAATTGAGGCAAGAGGAAGACTTAGTGGCTTCCTATGAAGAAAGGTTCACTCGATTGGCAAGGTATGCTCCAAATTTTATCCGAGACCTTGATAGTAAAATCAATCGTTTTTACTCAGGATTAAAGCCAAAGTATCGAAGGGCATTAGCTTCTCGAGAGTTTAAAAGTTATGAAAAGCTTGTTCGATGTGCTGAGAAGGTGGAAATGGAGTTTGCCAATGACCAAGTGTCCTATAACAACCAGCAGAAGAAGAGACCGAGGTGGCAGGAGAAAGGTAAGAATTCTTCAAAGAAGTCTGATGGTAAGAGAACTAAGTTTCCAGTTTGTGATAAATGTGGCAAAAGGCATGCTGGGGAATGTCTTCTGAATTCTGGGAAGTGCTACCGATGTGGTAAGATGGGACATAAGGCTCGTGATTGCACTGAAAAGGATCAAGGTGAAGGTAAAAACAAATTTGATTTACAGTTAGTGAAATGTTTTAAGTGCAATGAGATGGGTCACTATGCAAACGAGTGTCCGACAAGGAGCTTGAGTGATGGGAAGCAGCCAGACTACAAGCAGAAAGGGGTGGTGAAATCCTTTGCAACAACTTCAGCAGATGTTGGGCCATCGAATGAAGTGGTATCAGCTCCAGGGAGCTGAGTATTTTTTAAAGATTGACCTGAGATCGGGGTACCATCAGCTGAAGGTAAAGGAGGAAGATATTCCGAAGACCGCGTTCCGTACGAGATATGGCCATTATGAATTTGTAGTAATGCCTTTTGGGTTAACCAATGCACCTGCTGTATTCATGGACCTTATGAATAAAATTTTCCATGAGTTCTTGGATAAGTTTGTGTTTGTGTTTTGAGATTTAGGAAGAGATTGTGTGTGCCTTGTGATTCACAGTTGAAGAATGAGTTGTTTTTTTCATCCTGGCAGTACTAAGATGTATAGAGATCTACGGGAGTATTACTGGTGGGATGGAATGAAAAGAGATATTGCTGATTTTACTGTGAAGTGTTTGACTTGTCAGCAGGTTAAAGCAGAGCGGCAGTTAACGAAAGGGATGCTTCAGCCTTTACCAATGCCAGAGTGGAAATGGGAGAATATATCCATGGACTTTGTTGTTGGATTACCGAAGACATCTCGAGGTAATAATGCAATCTGGGTTATTGTTGATCGCTTGACCAAATCTGCTCATTTCCTTGCTATACGAGATACTTTCTCTCTTGATCAACTTTCCCGTTTGTATCTTAAAGAGATAGTCAGGTTACATGGAGTTCCTCTCTCCATTGTATCGGATCGTGATCCCAGGTTTACTTCTAACTTTTGGAAAGGCCTTCAGAAGTCGTTGGGTACTGAGTTAAATTTTAGTACAGCTTTTCATCCTCAATCGGATGGGCAGTCAGAACGAACAATTCAGACATTGGAGGATATGCTACGAGCTTGTTCTATGGATTATCAGGGAAGTTGGGACCAACATCTTTCTTTGGTTGAGTTTTCATATAATAACAGTTTTCATTCTAGTATACAGATGGCACCATTTCAGGCATTATATGGGAAGCGGTGTTGAACTCCAACTTTCTGGGATGAAGTGGGTGAAAGGAAGTTGATGGGACCAGAATTGGTAGAAGAGATGGCAGAAAAAGTTCAGCTGATTCAGAAGCACATGAGAACAGCTCAAAGCAGGCAGAAGAGTTATGCGGATAACCGGAGGAAGGATCTATCTTTCGAGGTAGGTGATCATGTTTTTCTCAAGGTTTCTCCTTGGAAAAGTGTGATGAGATTTGGTAAGAAAGGAAAGTTGAGTCCAAGGTTTGTTGGACCATACGAAATTCTGGAGAGAGTTGGATCAGTTGCATACCGAGTGGCTTTACCTCCGAGTTTATCTCAGGTACACAATGTTTTTCACGTTTCGATGTTGATAAAGTATATGCCAGATCCATCTCATGTTTTGAGTCCAGAGGTAGTTCAGCTGGAAGAGAACCTATCTTATGAGGAACAACCGGTCCAGATTCTTGACCATAAGGAGCAAGTGTTACGGAATAAGGTGATTAAGCAGGTAAAGGTTTTGTGGAAAAACCACATGATTGAAGAGGCAACATGGGAATCCGAAAATGCAATGAGGGATAAGTACCCCAATTTATTTGATAAGTAAATAAATTGCGGGGACGCAATTTTCTAAAGGGGGGAAGGATGTAACATCCCAAGTAAGTAATGAATAATAGATATTTTTATCTATGTCTATTAATGATAAAGATAGTGTTTTAGAGGCTTAAAATGAAAATAAATACAATCTTATGCATGGAATACACTAATATTCTTAAAGGATTGTTTTAGTGCCTTTTGATGGAAAACCATTTTTGAATCTATATTTTGACAATTTTAGAAACTATGTTTGTCAAAATAAAATTATCCTTTATGATTGGGACATCAAAATTTACCTTGTGTGAATTTTTGGTAATTTTCCGACAATGTTCATTTTTAAATGAATAGTGAAAAATACTGCATTTTACATCAAAACTACTTTTTAATCTAATTTATTTATATGATTAGATTATGTTTTGAATTGGTTTTGAAGTGAAATTAGAATATATTTTTTACCATTTTATCCAATGGTGGTCATTGGAATCAATTTCGATTTGAAATTAGACTTAAACCGGTGTCAATCTTTTGATACTTATTGTTTTGTAAAAACACGCTATTTGCTCTGGCAGCGGGAATTAATTATTAAATTAATTAATGTGACTTATATGATTTGAATTTTGTAAAATAGACTTCATTTTTGAATTCGTAATATCAAATATAGCTTAGAGTGAATTTTTGGTAATTTTCTGAAAAACTTCAATTTTGATGAATAGTGAAACCACTAAGTGGTAATCAAGCAAACTGTTTTTTTCAGTTAAATTAAAGTTTACCACTAATGTGTATTGAATTTTGAAAATCCGACATACATGGTTGTCATTAAGAAGTAAAATGTGGTTCAATGAGATTAAAATAATTTTTTGGTGAATAGTAACTTATTAAGTTCTTAATCGCGATTAGTGGTAATTAGGGTAGTTTAATGTATAAATAATGCTTTAATAATATAAAATGACCTAGACACATGTCCCAACCTCATTGGTTGTGTCATGGACGACCAAGACAAGTCATGGCCTAACTTGGGGACCCCATGTATCCACTTTTGTTGGGAAATAACATAAATTACTTTTTATTAAATGTTAAAGTGAAAATGACACAAACATAATATGTTTTGCGAAAACAATTTTTAAGTGGGGTTATACAAGTCCAAATTTTGATTATAAATATTCAATGGAAAGCTAAAACGATTTCCTACATCATAGTAATTTGTTTATAATTTTTAGACATTAAATAAATTTAATTATTTATGACATAATAATGATGCAGCGATGACATCATTATTTGACGATTTAAATAA
Organism: Viscum album; assembly: GCA_963277665.1. NCBI lineage: Eukaryota > Viridiplantae > Streptophyta > Magnoliopsida > Santalales > Viscaceae > Viscum > Viscum album. The sequence continues at coordinate 1,552,463,314 of OY728158.1, read as the reverse complement.
AATGGAAAGATAAAATAAAATCTATGAACTACACATGTCCAAAACCAATTGGATGAATGGATTTCGATGCCTTATCACCTTATCCACGAATTCCATCAATGTGGGACCTTTTAAAACCGAAACACATTTTCAAATAATGTAATGTTTCTTTACTTTCCAAAAGTGCCCCTCCTCTCCCCTTATAAAAGGCCCCCACCTCTACCTCATTTCACACACTCTTCAAGCCATTGGCTCGGCCAACCCCTGCCCATTTGCTCTCTCCACTTCCCTCTCCTCATCCTAGAGGATTCCCTTTGGGCAGAATCCTTTCAAAGGAAGCCTTTAGGCTCAAACCAAAAGAAGTTACACTTTTTAAGGTATTTCATTCTCTCATGTTCATTTGTTTTATTTTGCTTCTCCGACCCCCTAAACTCTTTTTATTTACTTCTTTTGTAACAACACCAGTATCTTCAATATACTAGGATGTTGTTATAAGATATATTTGAGCTACACTCTCACACAACTACATCAAATGGTTAAAGAACATACGGTTTCCGTGGATGGCGAAATTCTGCCTCCCGAAACGATGATTGTTCAATACTCATTTAACACCTTCAAAGGTGGCCATTATGATGTCACTATTTTTATATATGATATATTATATGTTTATGTTTTCCTTAAGCTTCTGTTTTTTTCATTTTGGGCATACCTTTATGGTTTCCATTATGGGTAAAACACGATATCTTCATTTTAGGAAGTGCGGACTACCGCCCCCTAAAAGTGATTTGATTCGTTAATACCATATGTGGGATGTGTAAAGGATAAAGTTAATGATATTATATATGTTGTTATACTGGAATTATAATATACTTTTATATCATTATGATTCCATTCCAGAAAATATGAAATAGAAATGGAAGTAGCGTTCATGCGTACGTACGGCTTACCGTCTCCATGAACGATGCATTTCATTTCTTACCTCTAAATGTGATGTAATATTATAAATGAATGTATGTACTGGATATATATGACATATATGATATCTACATAATGAATACCATTCTGGATATAATGAACCTTTGACCAAATTAACAACTTGTAAGTATAAGAAGTCAATTTTTGACTTAAGAACCAAATACCGACAAAATGAACATTATTAACTTAAATGATTACATGATGTTCATAACATGGTATAAAAGGAATAATGAACTTGAAAAAGATTCATAAGCAAGTAGAGATTAACTCAAGTTTATTATTCAGGAGTTTAAAGAACGGTCGGGTCAAGTCGGATACGAGGTATGGGACTTCGTCTCAATCTCCTTTCGTTGAGGCATATTTTATTTTATACACAACTTTCTTTTATACGGTGTATAAACCCCTTTGACTTTTACTTTTACTCAAAAGGAATCTTTTTTATACGAAGCGTTTACTAAACGACAAAAGGGAATGTTTTTGTCGTACGTATGCGGCGACAACGACTTCTCCGCCGTCGTAACCGTTATTTGAGTTTTGGCTTCCTCTACAAGCCATACCTTTTTTTTAAAAGAAAAATAAATACCATGTTTTACTTTGGTATTGAAAATGGTTTTCATAATGTTTTTATTATATCAATGTGTTGTATTGATATCTCGTGATTGAAATGTGGAAATGTTATGTTTCCTTTATGCATGTTTTATGTGATATGATTATGTTATGGTTCTTGGGCATTATTATGAAGACGGGTGGTTCCGTGATAAACTAAGGGCGGGTGAGCCCGTTATAGCTCTCCAATGCATTGGGTAACGCGAAGGAGTGAAACGTTAAGGTTTCTCCGAAGAGATTTTAGGGAATATACTGTGATGGGTATTCCAAACGTAACCAAGAGGGTTACCCCCTACGTAAGAATGTTATGAATGCCTCAAGTTACCTTTACGTATTATGATTTATATGATTTATTCATGTTTTTATGAGGTATGTTAAAGTGCCTATGTTTTATGGGTAAAGTATGATTTCATTCTTATGTATATATGAACTCATGTTTCCTTTCCATGTTTTTATAACCCATACTGAGTTTTTACGCTCATCCCAAGTTTTTGAAATGTTTTTCACAGGTCAAGGGAAAGGTACATGATAAGATGATAGAGTCAAGGATGTGTCAAGAAATAATCCATGTTTTATTTTAAATGTGTTTCCATTGATGGGAATGAAGAATACTATCTTTATGTAACCACTTTGTTTATATGTGGAATGTAATGCAAGTTTTATGATCTAATTCTCTAAAACTCTAAACCCGAAAAGATCCTCAACGTGTAATCTTGTAATAACTCAAGATTAAGTAAGGTTTAAGGCTGGGGCCTTATAGTTGATATCAAAGGTCGGTTTAGACAACTTTAGGAGTTAGAAAATTGTAAAATTATAATATGATTGAAATGATATAGCATTTACGGATTACCATGTTGCTTCGCCTAAGATATTTCGTTGTTCAGAATGGTTTTCCGCAGAGGAAACAAAGCATCTATGTTGGGACGACATCAGGAGGAAGACAACCTTCCAAATCAGCAACCTGAGATGGTCGGAATCGGAACTGAACAGTTTGTTGCAGTAATGGCACAGTTGACACAGGCTATAAATGGTGGTGGTATCCATGCACGAGATCAGCCAGATCAACCGCAGAGGAACATGTCAGTGGTGGAACATTTCATGAGGCAACATCCCCCATCATTCAGAGGATCATCTGACCCTGTGCTAGCTGAAGGGTGGATTAAAGCACTGGAGAAGATTTTTGATGTCATGGGGTGTTCAGACAATCAAAAGGTTAGTCTTGCTATTTACCGTTTGGAGGGTGAAGCAGATCAGTGGTGGTCTATGGTTAAAAATATCAGGGATGCCGATGAGATTGATGCTCTTGACTGGGATGAATTCAAAGGTATGTTTCTTGAGAAGTATTTTCCTAAGGTTGTTCGACTTAGGATGGAAAAGCAATTCTTGGAATTGAGGCAAGAGGAAGACTCAGTGGCTGCCTATGAAGAAAGGTTCACTCGATTGGCAAGGTATGCTCCAAATTTTATCCGGGACCTTGATAGTAAAATCAATCGTTTTTACTCAGGATTAAAGCCAAAGTATCGAAGGGCATTAGCTTCTCGTGAGTTTAAAAGTTATGAAAAGCTTGTTCGATGTGCTGAGAAGGTGGAAATGGAGTTTGCCAATGACCAAGTGTCCTATAACAACCAGCAGAAGAAGAGACCGAGGTGGCAGGAGAAAGGTAAGAATTCTTCAAAGAAGTCTGATGGTAAGAGAACTAAGTTTCCAGTTTGTGATAAATGTGGCAAAAGGCATGCTGGGGAATGTCTTCTGAATTCTGGGAAGTGCTACCGATGTGGTAAGATGGGACATAAGGCTCGTGATTGCACTGAAAAGGATCAAGGTGAAGGTAAAAACAAATTTGATTTACAGTTAGTGAAATGTTTTAAGTGCAATGAGATGGGTCACTATGCAAACGAGTGTCCGACAAGGAGCTTGAGTGATGGGAAGCAGCCAGACTACAAGCAGAAAGGGGTGGTGAAATCCTTTGCAACAACTTCAGCAGATGTTGGGCCATCGAATGAAGTGGTATCAGCTCCAGGGAGCTGAGTATTTTTTAAAGATTGACCTGAGATCGGGGTACCATCAGCTGAAGGTAAAGGAGGAAGATATTCCGAAGACCGCGTTCCGTACGAGATATGGCCATTATGAATTTGTAGTAATGCCTTTTGGGTTAACCAATGCACCTGCTGTATTCATGGACCTTATGAATAAAATTTTCCATGAGTTCTTGGATAAGTTTGTGTTTGTGTTTTGAGATTTAGGAAGAGATTGTGTGTGCCTTGTGATTCACAGTTGAAGAATGAGTTGTTTTTTTCATCCTGGCAGTACTAAGATGTATAGAGATCTGCGGGAGTATTACTGGTGGGATGGAATGAAAAGAGATATTGCTGATTTTACTGTGAAGTGTTTGACTTGTCAGCAGGTTAAAGCAGAGCGGCAGTTAACGAAAGGGATGCTTCAGCCTTTACCAATGCCAGAGTGGAAATGGGAGAATATATCCATGGACTTTGTTGTTGGATTACCGAAGACATCTCGAGGTAATAATGCAATCTGGGTTATTGTTGATCGCTTGACCAAATCTGCTCATTTCCGTGCTATACGAGATACTTTCTCTCTTGATCAACTTTCCCGTTTGTATCTTAAAGAGATAGTCAGGTTACATGGAGTTCCTCTCTCCATTGTATCGGATCGTGATCCCAGGTTTACTTCTAACTTTTGGAAAGGCCTTCAGAAGTCGTTGGGTACTGAGTTAAATTTTAGTACAGCTTTTCATCCTCAATCGGATGGGCAGTCAGAACGAACAATTCAGACATTGGAGGATATGCTACGAGCTTGTTCTATGGATTATCAGGGAAGTTGGGACCAACATCTTTCTTTGGTTGAGTTTTCATATAATAACAGTTTTCATTCTAGTATACAGATGGCACCATTTCAGGCATTATATGGGAAGCGGTGTCGAACTCCAGCTTTCTGGGATGATGTGGGTGAAAGAAAGTTGATGGGACCAGAATTGGTAGAAGAAATGGCAGAAAAAGTTCAGCTGATTCAGAAACACATGAGAACAGCTCAGAGCAGGCAGAAGAGTTATGCGGATAACCGGAGGAAGGATCTATCTTTCGAGGTAGGTGATCATGTTTTTCTCAAGGTTTCTCCTTGGAAAAGTGTGATGAGATTTGGTAAGAAAGGAAAGTTGAGTCCAAGGTTTATTGGACCGTACGAAATTCTGGAAAGAGTTGGATCAGTTGCATACCGAGTGGCTTTACCTCCGAGTTTATCTCAGGTACACAATGTTTTTCACGTTTCGATGTTGAGAAAGTATATGCCAGATCCATCTCATGTTTTGAGTCCAGAGGTAGTTCAGTTAGAAGAGAACCTATCTTATGAGGAACAACCGGTCCAGATTCTTGACCACAGGGAGCAAGTGTTACGGAATAAGGTGATTAAGCAGGTAAAGGTTTTGTGGAAAAACCACATGATTGAAGAGGCAACATGGGAATCCGAAAATGCAATGAGGGATAAGTACCCCAATTTATTTGATAAGTAAATAAATTGCGGGGACGCAATTTTCTAAAGGGGGGAAGGATGTAACATCCCAAGTAAGTAATGAATAATAGATATTTTTATCTATGTCTATTAATGATAAAGATAGTGTTTTAGAGGCTTAAAATGAAAATAAATACAATCTTATGCATGGAATACACTAATATTCTTAAAGGATTGTTTTAGTGCCTTTTGATGGAAAACCATTTTTGAATCTATATTTTGACAATTTTAGAAACTATGTTTGTCAAAATAAAATTATCCTTTATGATTGGGACATCAAAATTTACCTTGTGTGAATTTTTGGTAATTTTCCGACAATGTTCATTTTTAAATGAATAGTGAAAAATACTGCATTTTACATCAAAACTACTTTTTAATCTAATTTATTTATATGATTAGATTATGTTTTGAATTGGTTTTGAAGTGAAATTAGAATATATTTTTTACCATTTTATCCAATGGTGGTCATTGGAATCAATTTAGATTTGAAATTAGACTTAAACCGGTGTCAATCTTTTGATACTTATTGTTTTGTAAAAACACGCTATTTGCTCTGGCAGCGGGAATTAATTATTAAATTAATTAATGTGACTTATATGATTTGAATTTTGTAAAATAGACTTCATTTTTGAATTCGTAATATCAAATATAGCTTAGAGTGAATTTTTGGTAATTTTCTGAAAAACTTCAATTTTGATGAATAGTGAAACCACTAAGTGGTAATCAAGCAAACTGTTTTTTTCAGTTAAATTAAAGTTTACCACTAATGTGTATTGAATTTTGAAAATCCGACATACATGGTTGTCATTAAGAAGTAAAATGTGGTTCAATGAGATTAAAATAATTTTTTGGTGAATAGTAACTTATTAAGTTCTTAATCGCGATTAGTGGTAATTAGGGTAGTTTAATGTATAAATAATGCTTTAATAATATAAAATGACCTAGAAACATGTCCCAACCTCATTGGTTGTGTCATGGACGACCAAGACAAGTCATGGCCTAACTTGGGGACCCCATGTATCCACTTTTGTTGGGAAATAACATAAATTACTTTTTATTAAATGTTAAAGTGAAAATGACACAAACATAATATGTTTTGCGAAAACAATTTTTAAGTGGGGTTATACAAGTCCAAATTTTGATTATAAATATTCAATGGAAAGCTAAAAAGATTTCCTACATCATAGTAATTTGTTTATAATTTTTAGACATTAAATAAATTTAATTATTTATGACATAATAATGATGCAGCGATGACATCATTATTTGACGATTTAAATAAAATGGAAAGATAAAATAAAATCTATGAACTACACATGTCCAAAACCAATTGGATGAATGGATTTCGATGCCTTATCACCTTATCCACGAATTCCATCAATGTGGGACCTTTTAAAACCGAAACACATTTTCAAATAATGTAATGTTTCTTTACTTTCCAAAAGTGCCCCTCCTCTCCCCTTATAAAAGGCCCCCACCTCTACCTCATTTCACACACTCTTCAAGCCATTGGCTCGGCCAACCCCTGCCCATTTGCTCTCTCCACTTCCCTCTCCTCATCCTAGAGGATTCCCTTTGGGCAGAATCCTTTCAAAGGAAGCCTTTAGGCTCAAACCAAAAGAAGTTACACTTTTTAAGGTATTTCATTCTCTCATGTTCATTTGTTTTATTTTGCTTCTCCGACCCCATAAACTCTTTTTATTTACTTCTTTTGTAACAACACCAGTATCTTCAATATACTAGGATGTTGTTATAAGATATATTTGAGCTACACTCTCACACAACTACATCAAATGGTTAAAGAACATACGGTTTCCGTGGATGGCGAAATTCTGCCTCCCGAAACGATGATTGTTCAATACTCATTTAACACCTTCAAAGGTGGCCATTATGATGTCACTATTTTTATATATGATATATTATATGTTTATGTTTTCCTTAAGCTTCTGTTTTTTTCATTTTGGGCATACCTTTATGGTTTCCATTATGGGTAAAACACGATATCTTCATTTTAGGAAGTGCGGACTACCACCCCCTAAAAGTGATTTGATTCGTTAATACCATATGTGGGATGTGTAAAGGATAAAGTTAATGATATTATATATGTTGTTATACTGGAATTATAATATACTTTTATATCATTATGATTCCATTCCAGAAAATATGAAATAGAAATGGAAGTAGCGTTCATGCGTACGTACGGCTTACCGTCTCCATGAACGATGCATTTCATTTCTTACCTCTAAATGTGATGTAATATTATAAATGAATGTATGTACTGGATATATATGACATATATGATATCTACATAATGAATACCATTCTGGATATAATGAACCTTTGACCAAATTAACAACTTGTAAGTATAAGAAGTCAATTTTTGACTTAAGAACCAAATACCGACAAAATGAACATTATTAACTTAAATGATTACATGATGTTCATAACATGGTATAAAAGGAATAATGAACTTGAAAAAGATTCATAAGCAAGTAGAGATTAACTCAAGTTTATTATTCAGGAGTTTAAAGAACGGTCGGGTCAATTCGGATACGAGGTATGGGACTTCGTCTCAATCTCCTTTCGTTGAGGCATATTTTATTTTATACACAACTTTCTTTTATACGGTGTATAAACCCCTTTGACTTTTACGTTTACTCAAAAGGAATCTTTTTTATACGAAGCGTTTACTAAACGACAAAAGGGAATGTTTTTGTCGTACGTATGCGGCGACAACGACTTCTCCGCCGTCGTAACCGTTATTTGAGTTTTGGCTTCCTCTACAAGCCATACCTTTTTTTTAAAAGAAAAATAAATACCATGTTTTACTTTGGTATTGAAAATGGTTTTCATAATGTTTTTATTATATCAATGTGTTGTATTGATATCTCGTGATTGAAATGTGGAAATGTTATGTTTCCTTTATGCATGTTTTATGTGATATGATTATGTTATGGTTCTTGGGCATTATTATGAAGACGGGTGGTTCCGTGATAAACTAAGGGCGGGTGAGCCCGTTATAGCTCTCCAATGCATTGGGTAACGCGAAGGAGTGAAACGTTAAGGTTTCTCCGAAGAGATTTTAGGGAATATACTGTGATGGGTATTCCAAACGTAACCAAGAGGGTTACCCCCTACGTAAGAATGTTATGAATGCCTCAAGTTACCTTTACGTATTATGATTTATATGATTTATTCATGTTTTTATGAGGTATGTTAAAGTGCCTATGTTTTATGGGTAAAGTATGATTTCATTCTTATGTATATATGAACTCATGTTTCCTTTCCATGTTTTTATAACCCATACTGAGTTTTTACGCTCATCCCAAGTTTTTGAAATGTTTTTCACAGGTCAAGGGAAACCTTAACGTTTCACTCCTTCGCGTTACCCAATGCATTGGAGAGCTATAACGGGCTCACCCGCCCTTAGTTTATCACGGAACCACCCGTCTTCATAATAATGCCCAAGAACCATAACATAATCATATCACATAAAACATGCATAAAGGAAACATAACATTTCCACATTTCAATCACGAGATATCAATACAACACATTGATATAATAAAAACATTATGAAAACCATTTTCAATACCAAAGTAAAACATGGTATTTATTTTTCTTTTAAAAAAAAAGGTATGGCTTGTAGAGGAAGCCAAAACTCAAATAACGGTTACGACGGCGGAGAAGTCGTTGTCGCCGCATACGTACGACAAAAACATTCCCTTTTGTCGTTTAGTAAACGCTTCGTATAAAAAAGATTCCTTTTGAGTAAACGTAAAAGTCAAAGGGGTTTATACACCGTATAAAAGAAAGTTGTGTATAAAATAAAATATGCCTCAACGAAAGGAGATTGAGACGAAGTCCCATACAAAGATAATTTTTAAAATAAAATAGATACATTATGTGTATTCACTATAAGTACACATAAATAAAGTACAAATACAAGATACGACATAATAATATAATGACATAATTTGAAAGTAGGAGATTAACCCAAAGAATGGAAATTGGGTTAAGAAGTTCCCATACCTCGTATCTGACTTGACCCGACCGTTCTTTAAACTCCTGAATAATAAACTTGAGTTAATCTCTACTTGCTTATGAATCTTTTCAAGTTCATTATTCCTTTTATACCATGTTATGAACATCATGTAATCATTTAAGTTAATAATGTTCATTTTGTCTGTATTTGGTTCTTAAGTCAAAAATTGACTTCTTATACTTACATGTTGTTAATTTGGTCAAAGGTTCATTATATCCAGAATGGTATTCATTATGTAGATATCATATATGTCATATATATCCAGTATATACATTCATTTATAATATTACATCACACTTAGAGGTAAGAAATGAAATGCACCGTTCATGGAGACGGTAAGCCGTACGTACGCATGAACGCTACTTCCATTTCTATTTCATATTTTCTGGAATGGAATCATAATGATATAAAAGTATATTATAATTCCAGTATAACAATATATATAATATCATTAACTTTATCCTTTACACATCCCACATATGGTATTAACGAATCAAATCACTTTTAGGGGGCGGTAGTCCGCACTTCCTAAAATGAAGATATCGTGTTTTACCCATAATGGAAACCATAAAGGTATGCCCAAAATGAAAAAAACAGAAGCTTAAGGAAAACATAAACATATAATATATCATATATAAAAATAGTGACATCATAATGGCCACCTTTGAAGGTGTTAAATGAGTATTGAACAATCATCGTTTCGGGAGGCAGAATTTCGCCATCCACGGAAACCGTATGTTCTTTAACCATTTGATGTAGTTGTGTGAGAGTGTAGCTCAAATATATCTTATAACAACATCCTAGTATATTGAAGATACTGGTGTTGTTACAAAAGAAGTAAATAAAAAGAGTTTAGGGGGTCGGAGAAGCAAAATAAAACAAATGAACATGAGAGAATGAATTACCTTAAAAAGTGTAACTTCTTTTGGTTTGAGCCCAAAGGCTTCCTTTGAAAGGATTCTGCCCAAAGGGAATCCTCTAGGATGAGGAGAGGGATGTGGAGAGAGCAAATGGGCAGGGGTTGGCCGAGCCAATGGCTTGAAGAGTGTGTGAAATGAGGTAGAGGTGGGGGCCTTTTATAAGGGGAGAGGAGGGGCACTTTTGGAAAGTAAAGAATCATTACATTATTTGAAAATGTGTTTCGGTTTTAAAAGGTCCCACATTGATGGAATTCGTGGATAAGGTGATAAGGCATCGAAATCCATTCATCCAATTGGTTTTGGACATGTGTAGTTCATAGATTTTATTTTATCTTTCCATTTTATTTAAATCGTCAAATAATGATGTCATCGCTGCATCATTATTATGTCATAAATAATTAAATTTATTTAATGTCTAAAAATTATAAACAAATTACTATGATGTAGGAAATCTTTTTAGCTTTCCATTGAATATTTATAATCAAAATTTGGATTTGTATAACCCCACTTAAAAATTGTTTTCGCAAAACATATTATGTTTGTGTCATTTTCACTTTAACATTTAATAAAAAGCAATTTATGTTATTTCCAACAAAAGTGGATACATGGGGTCCCCAAGTTAGGCCATGGCTTGTCTTGGTCGGCCATGACACAACCAATGAGGTTGGGACATGTGTCTAGGTCATTTTATATTATTAAAGTATTATTTATACCTTAAACTACACTAATTACCACTAATTGCGATTAAAAACTTAATAAGTTACTATTCACCAAAAAATTATTTTAATCTCATTGAACCACATTTTACTTCTTAATGACAACCATGTATGTCGGATTTTCAAAATTCAATACACATTAGTGGTAAAATTTCATTTAACTGAAAAATCAGTTTGCTTGATTACCACTTAGTGGTTTCACTATTCATCAAAAATTGAAGTTTTTCAGAAAATTACCAAAAATTTACTCTAAGCTATATTTGATATTCCGAATTCAAAAATGAAGTCCACATTAGGCCCCAGCCTTAAACCTTACTTAATGTTGAATTAAATGAATAATTCACATTGAGGATCTTTTCAGGTTTAGAGTTTTAGAGAATTAGATCATAAAACTTGCATTACATTCCACATATAAACAAAGTGGTTACATAAAGATATTATTCTTCATTCCCATCAATGGAAACACATTTAAAATAAAACATGGATTATTTCTTGACACATCCTTGACTCTATCATCTTATCATGTACCTTTCCCTTGACCTGTGAAAAACATTTCAAAAACTTGGGATGAGCATAAAAACTCAGTATGGGTTATAAAAAAAACATGGAAAGGAAACATGAGTTCATATATACATAAGAATGAAATCATACTTTACCCATAAAACATAGGCACTTTAACATACCTCATAAAATCATGAATAAATCATAGAAATCATAAGACGTAAAGGTAACTTGAGGCATTCATAACATTCTTACGTAGGGAGTAACCCTCTTGGTTACGTTTGGAATACCCATCACAGTATATTCCCTAAAATCTCTTCGGAGAAACCTTAACGTTTCACTCCTTCGCGTTACCCAATGCATTGGAGAGCTATAACGGGCTCACCCGCCCTTAGTTTATCACGGAACCATCCGTCTTCATAATAATGCCCAAGAACCATAACATAATCATATCACATAAAACATGCATAAAGGAAACATAACATTTCCACATTTCAATCACGAGATATCAATACAACACATTGATATAATAAAAACATTATGAAAACCATTTTCAATACCAAAGTAAAACATGGTATTTATTTTTCTTTTAAAAAAAAGGTATGGCTTGTAGAGGAAGCCAAAACTCAAATAACGGTTACGACGGCGGAGAAGTCGTTGTCGCCGCATACGTACGACAAAAACATTCCCTTTTGTCGTTTAGTAAACGCTTCGTATAAAAAAGATTCCTTTTGAGTAAACGTAAAAGTCAAAGGGGTTTATACACCGTATAAAAGAAAGTTGTGTATAAAATAAAATATGCCTCAACGAAAGGAGATTGAGACGAAGTCCCATACAAAGATAATTTTTAAAATAAAATAGATATATTATGTGCATTCTCTATAAGTACACATAAATAAAGTACAAATACAAGATATGACATAATAATATAATGACATACTTTGAAAGTACGAGATTAACCCAAAGAATGGAAATTGGGTTAAGAAGTTCCCATACAAAGATCATTTTAATAAATAAAGTACATATATAATGTGTATTCACTATAAGTACACATAAATAATGTAAAAATACAAGATAGGACATAATAATATCATGACATAATTTGAAAGTAGGATATTAACCCAAAGAACGAAAATTGGGTTAAGAAGTTCCCTTACCTCGTATCCGACTTGACCCGACCGTTCTTTAAACTCCTGAATAATAAACTTGAGTTAATCTCTACTTGCTTATGAATCTTTTCAAGTTCATTATTCCTTTTATACCATGTTATGAACATCATGTAATCATTTAAGTTAATAATGTTCATTTTGTCGGTATTTGGTTCTTAAGTCAAAAATAGACTTCTTACACTTACATGTTGTTAATTTGGTCAATGTTTCATTATATCCAGAATGGTATTCATGATGTAGATATCATATATGTCATATATATCCAGTACATACATGTATTTAAAATATTACATAATCATTTAGAGGTAAGAAATGAAATGCACCGTTCATGGAGACGGTAAGCCGTACGTACGCATGAACGCTACTTTCATTTCTTTGTCATATTAATGGAATTAAAACTAAATGAGACTTATGTATATTTTAATTCCAGAATTATATTCATCATTTAGATATATCATTAATTATATATATCCATTATATACATGTACTTTTAATAGTACATTACATTTGGGGATAAGAAATGAAATGCACCGTTCATGGAGACGGTAGTCCGTACGTACGCATGAACGCTACTTTCATTTCTATCTCATACTTTAATGGAAATAAATGATAATGATATATATAGGTATATTATAATTCCAGTATAACATCATGTATAATATCATTAACTTTATCCTCTACACATCCCACATATGGTATTAACGAATCACATCACTTTGAGGGGGCGGTAGTCCGCGCTTCCTAAAATGAAGATATCGTGTTTTACCCATAATGGAAACCATAAAGGTATGCCCAAAATGAAAAAACAGAAGCTTAAGGAAAACATAAACATATTATATATCATATATAAAAATAGTGACATCATAATGGCCACCTTTGAAGGTGTTTAATGAGTGTTGAACAATCATCGTTTCGGGAGGCAGAATTTCGCCATCCACGGAAACCGTATGTTCTTTAACCATTTGATGTAGTTGTGTGAGAGTGTAGATAAAATAAATCTTATAACAACATCCTAGTATATTTAAGATACTGGTGTTGTTACAAAATAAGTAAATAAAAAGAGTTTAGGGGGTTGGAGAAGCAAAATAAAACAAATGAGCATGAGAGGATGAATTACCTTAAAAAGTGTAACTCCTTTTGATTTGAGCCTAAAGGCTTCCTTTGAAAGGATTCTTCCCAAGGGGAATCCTCTAGGATGAGGAGAGGGATGTGGAGAGAGCAAATGGGCAGGGGTTGGCCGAGCCAAAGGCTTGAAGAGTGTGTGAAATGAGGTAGAGGTGGGGGCCTTTTATAAGGGGAGAGGAGGGGCACTTTTGGAAAGTAAAGAAATATAACTTTATTTGAAAATGTGTTTCGGTTTTAAAAGGTCCCACATTGATAGAATTCGTGGATAAGGTGATAAGGATTCGAAATCCACTCATCCAATTGGTTTTGGCCATGTGTAGTTCATAGATTTTATTTTATCTTTCCATTTTATTTAAATCGTCAAATAATGATGTCATCGCTGCATCATTATTATGTCATAAATAATTAAATTTATTTAATGTCTAAAAATTATAAACAAATTACTATGATGTAGGAAATCTTTTTAGCTTTCCATTGAATATTTATAATCAAAATTTGGACTTGTATAACCCCACTTAAAAATTGTTTTCGCAAAACATATTATGTTTGTGTCATTTTCACTTTAACATTTAATAAAAAGTAATTTATGTTATTTCCCAACAAAAGTGGATACATGGGGTCCCCAAGTTAGGCCATGACTTGTCTTGGTCGTCCATGACACAACCAATGAGGTTGGGACATGTGTCTAGGTCATTTTATATTATTAAAGCATTATTTATACATTAAACTACCCTAATTACCACTAATCGCGATTAAGAACTTAATAAGTTACTATTCACCAAAAAATTATTTTAATCTCATTGAACCACATTTTACTTCTTAATGACAACCATGTATGTCGGATTTTCAAAATTCAATACACATTAGTGGTAAACTTTAATTTAACTGAAAAAAACAGTTTGCTTGATTACCACTTAGTGGTTTCACTATTCATCAAAATTGAAGTTTTTCAGAAAATTACCAAAAATTCACTCTAAGCTATATTTGATATTACGAATTCAAAAATGAAGTCTATTTTACAAAATTCAAATCATATAAGTCACATTAATTAATTTAATAATTAATTCCCGCTGCCAGAGCAAATAGCGTGTTTTTACAAAACAATAAGTATCAAAAGATTGACACCGGTTTAAGTCTAATTTCAAATCGAAATTGATTCCAATGACCACCATTGGATAAAATGGTAAAAAATATATTCTAATTTCACTTCAAAACCAATTCAAAACATAATCTAATCATATAAATAAATTAGATTAAAAAGTAGTTTTGATGTAAAATGCAGTATTTTTCACTATTCATTTAAAAATGAACATTGTCGGAAAATTACCAAAAATTCACACAAGGTAAATTTTGATGTCCCAATCATAAAGGATAATTTTATTTTGACAAACATAGTTTCTAAAATTGTCAAAATATAGATTCAAAAATGGTTTTCCATCAAAAGGCACTAAAACAATCCTTTATGAATATTAGTGTATTCCATGCATAAGATTGTATTTATTTTCATTTTAAGCCTCTAAAACACAATCTTTATCATTAATAGACATAGATAAAAATATCTATTATTCATTACTTACTTGGGATGTTACATCCTTCCCCCCTTTAGAAAATTGCGTCCCCGCAATTTATTTACTTATCAAATAAATGGGGGTACTTATCCCTCATTGCATTTTCAGATTCCCATGTTGCCTCTTCAATCATGTGGTTTTTCCACAAAACCTTTACCTGCTTAATCACCTTATTCCGTAACACTTGCTCCCTATGGTCAAGAATCTGGACCGGTTGTTCCTCATAAGATAGGTTTTCTTCCAGCTGAACTACCACTGGACTCAAAACATGAGATGGATCTGGCATATACTTTCTCAACATCGAAACGTGAAAAACATTGTGTACCTGAGATAAACTCGGAGGTAAAGCCACTCGGTATGCAACTGATCCAACTCTCTCCAGAATTTCGTATGGTCCAACAAACCTTGGACTCAACTTTCCTTTCTTACCAAATCTCATCACACTTTTCCAAGGAGAAACCTTGAGAAAAACATGATCACCTACCTCGAAAGATAGATCCTTCCTCCGGTTATCCGCATAACTCTTCTGCCTGCTCTGAGCTGTTCTCATGTGTTTCTGAATCAGCTGAACTTTTTCTGCCATCTCTTCTACCAATTCTGGTCCCATCAACTTTCTTTCACCCACTTCATCCCAGAAAGCTGGAGTTAGACACCGCTTCCCATATAATGCCTGAAATGGTGCCATCTGTATACTGGAATGAAAACTGTTATTATATGAAAACTCAACCAAAGAAAGATGCTGGTCCCAACTTCCCTGATAATCCATAGAACAAGCTCGTAGCATATCCTCCAATGTCTGAATTGTTCGTTCTGACTGCCCATCCGATTGAGGATGAAAAGCTGTACTAAAATTTAACTCAGTACCCAACGACTTCTGAAGGCCTTTCCAAAAGTTAGAAGTAAACCTGGGATCACGATCCGATACAATGGAGAGGGGAACTCCATGTAACCTGACTATCTCTTTACGATACAAACGGGAAAGTTGATCAAGAGAGAAAGTATCTCGTATAGCAAGGAAATGAGCAGATTTGGTCAAGCGATCAATAATAACCCAGATTGCATTATTACCTCGAGATGTCTTCGGTAATCCAACAACAAAGTCCATGGATATATTCTCCCATTTCCACTCTGGCACTGGTAAAGGCTGAAGCATCCCTTTCGGTAACTGCCGCTCTGCTTTAACCTGCTGACAAGTCAAACACTTCACAGTAAAATCAGCAATATCTCTTTTCATTCCATCCCACCAGTAATACTCCCGCAGATCTCTATACATCTTAGTACTGCCCGGATGAACTGAAAACGGAGAACTATGAGCTTCACATAACAACTCTCTCTTCAACTGTGAATCACAAGGCACACATAACCTCTTCACAAACCTCAAAACACAAACACAAACTTATCCAAGAACTCATGGAAAATTTTATTCATAAGGTCCATGAATACAGCAGGTGCATTGGTTAACCCAAAAGGCATAACTACAAATTCATAATGGCCATATCTAGTACGGAACGCAGTCGTCTGCTTCTTTTACTTTCAACTGATGGTACCCTGACCTCTAGTCAATCTTCGAAAAATACTGAGCTCCCTGGAGCTGATACCACTTCATTCGATGGCCCAACATCTGCTGAAGTTGTTGCAAATGATTTTACCACCCCTTTCTGCTTGTAGTCTAGCTGCTTCCCATCACTCAAGCTCCTTGTCGGACACTCGTTTGCATAGTGACCCATCTCATTGCACTTATAACATTTCACTAACTGTAAATCAAACTTGTTCTTACCTTCACCTTGATCCTTTTCAGTGCAATCACGAGCCTTATGCCCCATCTTACCACATCGGTAGCACTTTCCAGAATTCAGAAGACATTCCCCAGCATGCCTTTTTCCACATTTATCACAAACTGGAAACTTAGTTCTCTTACCATCAGACTTTTTTGAAGAATTCTTACCTTTCTCCTACCACCTCGGTCTCTTCTTCTGCTGGTTGTTGTAGAAAACTTGGTCATCGGCAAACTCCATTTCCACCTTCTCAGCACATCGAACAAGCTTTTCATAACTTTTAAACTCACGAGAAGCCAATGCCCTTCGATACTTTGGCTTTAATCCTGAGTAAAAACGATTGATTTTACTATCAAGGTCCCGGATAAAATTTGGAGCATACCTTGCCAATCAAGTGAACCTTTCTTCATAGGCAGCCACTGAGTCTTCCTCTTGCCTCAATTCCAAGAATTGCTTTTCCATCCTAAGTCGAACAGCCTTAGGAAAATACTTCTCAAGAAACATACCTTTGAATTCATCCCAGTTAAGAGCATCAATCTCATCGGCGTCCCTGATATTTTTAACCATAGACCACCACTGATCTGCTTCACCCTCCAAACGGTAAATAGCAAGACTAACCTTTTGATTGTCTGAACACCCCATGACATCAAAAATCTTCTCCAGTGCTTTAATCCACCCTTCAGCTAGCACAGGGTCAGATGATCCTCTGAATGATGGGGGATGTTGCCTCATGAAATGTTCCACCACTGACATGTTCTTCTGCGGTTGATCTGGCTGATCTCGTGCATGGATACCACCACCATTTATAGCCTGAGTCAACTGTGCCATCACTGCAACAAACTGTTCAGTTCCGATTCCAACCATCTCAGGTTGCTGATTTGGAAGGTTGTCTTCCTCCTGATGTTGTCCCAACATAGCTGCTTTGTTTCCCCTACGGAAAACCATTCTGAACATGGAAATATCTTAGGCGAAGCAACATGGTAATCCGTAAATGCTATATCATTTCAATCATATTATAATTTAACACTTTTCTAACTCCTAAAGTTGTCTAAACCGACCTCTGATACCAACTATAAGGCCCCAGCCTTAAACCTTACTTAATGTTGAATTAAATGAATAATTCACATTGAGGATCTTTTCAGGTTTAGAGTTTTAGAGAATTAGATCATAAAACTTGCATTACATTCCACATATAAACAAAGTGGTTACATAAAGATATTATTCTTCATTCCCATCAATGGAAACACATTTAAAATAAAACATGGATTATTTCTTGACACATCCTTGACTCTATCATCTTATCATGTACCTTTCCCTTGACCTGTGAAAAACATTTCAAAAACTTGGGATGAGCATAAAAACTCAGTATGGGTTATAAAAAAAACATGGAAAGGAAACATGAGTTCATATATACATAAGAATGAAATCATACTTTACCCATAAAACATAGGCACTTTAACATACCTCATAAAATCATGAATAAATCATAGAAATCATAAGACGTAAAGGTAACTTGAGGCATTCATAACATTCTTACGTAGGGAGTAACCCTCTTGGTTACGTTTGGAATACCCATCACAGTATATTCCCTAAAATCTCTTCGGAGAAACCTTAACGTTTCACTCCTTCGCGTTACCCAATGCATTGGAGAGCTATAACGGGCTCACCCGCCCTTAGTTTATCACGGAACCACCCGTCTTCATAATAATGCCCAAGAACCATAACATAATCATATCACATAAAACATGCATAAAGGAAACATAACATTTCCACATTTCAATCACGAGATATCAATACAACACATTGATATAATAAAAACATTATGAAAACCATTTTCAATACCAAAGTAAAACATGGTATTTATTTTTCTTTTAAAAAAAAGGTATGGCTTGTAGAGGAAGCCAAAACTCAAATAACGGTTACGACGGCGGAGAAGTCGTTGTCGCCGCATACGTACGACAAAAACATTCCCTTTTGTCGTTTAGTAAACGCTTCGTATAAAAAAGATTCCTTTTGAGTAAACGTAAAAGTCAAAGGGGTTTATACACCGTATAAAAGAAAGTTGTGTATAAAATAAAATATGCCTCAACGAAAGGAGATTGAGACGAAGTCCCATACAAAGATAATTTTTAAAATAAAATAGATATATTATGTGCATTCTCTATAAGTACACATAAATAAAGTACAAATACAAGATATGACATAATAATATAATGACATACTTTGAAAGTACGAGATTAACCCAAAGAATGGAAATTGGGTTAAGAAGTTCCCATACAAAGATCATTTTAATAAATAAAGTACATATATAATGTGTATTCACTATAAGTACACATAAATAATGTAAAAATACAAGATAGGACATAATAATATCATGACATAATTTGAAAGTAGGATATTAACCCAAAGAACGAAAATTGGGTTAAGAAGTTCCCTTACCTCGTATCCGACTTGACCCGACCGTTCTTTAAACTCCTGAATAATAAACTTGAGTTAATCTCTACTTGCTTATGAATCTTTTCAAGTTCATTATTCCTTTTATACCATGTTATGAACATCATGTAATCATTTAAGTTAATAATGTTCATTTTGTCGGTATTTGGTTCTTAAGTCAAAAATAGACTTCTTACACTTACATGTTGTTAATTTGGTCAATGTTTCATTATATCCAGAATGGTATTCATGATGTAGATATCATATATGTCATATATATCCAGTACATACATGTATTTAAAATATTACATAATCATTTAGAGGTAAGAAATGAAATGCACCGTTCATGGAGACGGTAAGCCGTACGTACGCATGAACGCTACTTTCATTTCTTTGTCATATTAATGGAATTAAAACTAAATGAGACTTATGTATATTTTAATTCCAGAATTATATTCATCATTTAGATATATCATTAATTATATATATCCATTATATACATGTACTTTTAATAGTACATTACATTTGGGGATAAGAAATGAAATGCACCGTTCATGGAGACGGTAGTCCGTACGTACGCATGAACGCTACTTTCATTTCTATCTCATACTTTAATGGAAATAAATGATAATGATATATATAGGTATATTATAATTCCAGTATAACATCATGTATAATATCATTAACTTTATCCTCTACACATCCCACATATGGTATTAACGAATCACATCACTTTGAGGGGGCGGTAGTCCGCGCTTCCTAAAATGAAGATATCGTGTTTTACCCATAATGGAAACCATAAAGGTATGCCCAAAATGAAAAAACAGAAGCTTAAGGAAAACATAAACATATTATATATCATATATAAAAATAGTGACATCATAATGGCCACCTTTGAAGGTGTTTAATGAGTGTTGAACAATCATCGTTTCGGGAGGCAGAATTTCGCCATCCACGGAAACCGTATGTTCTTTAACCATTTGATGTAGTTGTGTGAGAGTGTAGATAAAATAAATCTTATAACAACATCCTAGTATATTTAAGATACTGGTGTTGTTACAAAATAAGTAAATAAAAAGAGTTTAGGGGGTTGGAGAAGCAAAATAAAACAAATGAGCATGAGAGGATGAATTACCTTAAAAAGTGTAACTCCTTTTGATTTGAGCCTAAAGGCTTCCTTTGAAAGGATTCTTCCCAAGGGGAATCCTCTAGGATGAGTAGAGGGATGTGGAGAGAGCAAATGGGCAGGGGTTGGCCGAGCCAAAGGCTTGAAGAGTGTGTGAAATGAGGTAGAGGTGGGGGCCTTTTATAAGGGGAGAGGAGGGGCACTTTTGGAAAGTAAAGAAATATAACTTTATTTGAAAATGTGTTTCGGTTTTAAAAGGTCCCACATTGATAGAATTCGTGGATAAGGTGATAAGGATTCGAAATCCACTCATCCAATTGGTTTTGGCCATGTGTAGTTCATAGATTTTATTTTATCTTTCCATTTTATTTAAATCGTCAAATAATGATGTCATCGCTGCATCATTATTATGTCATAAATAATTAAATTTATTTAATGTCTAAAAATTATAAACAAATTACTATGATGTAGGAAATCTTTTTAGCTTTCCATGGAATATTTATAATCAAAATTTGGACTTGTATAACCCCACTTAAAAATTGTTTTCGCAAAACATATTATGTTTGTGTCATTTTCACTTTAACATTTAATAAAAAGTAATTTATGTTATTTCCCAACAAAAGTGGATACATGGGGTCCCCAAGTTAGGCCATGACTTGTCTTGGTCGTCCATGACACAACCAATGAGGATGGGACATGTGTCTAGGTCATTTTATATTATTAAAGCATTATTTATACATTAAACTACCCTAATTACCACTAATCGCGATTAAGAACTTAATAAGTTACTATTCACCAAAAAATTATTTTAATCTCATTGAACCACATTTTACTTCTTAATGACAACCATGTATGTCGGATTTTCAAAATTCAATACACATTAGTGGTAAACTTTAATTTAACTGAAAAAAACAGTTTGCTTGATTACCACTTAGTGGTTTCACTATTCATCAAAATTGAAGTTTTTCAGAAAATTACCAAAAATTCACTCTAAGCTATATTTGATATTACGAATTCAAAAATGAAGTCTATTTTACAAAATTCAAATCATATAAGTCACATTAATTAATTTAATAATTAATTCCCGCTGCCAGAGCAAATAGCGTGTTTTTACAAAACAATAAGTATCAAAAGATTGACACCGGTTTAAGTCTAATTTCAAATCGAAATTGATTCCAATGACCACCATTGGATAAAATGGTAAAAAATATATTCTAATTTCACTTCAAAACCAATTCAAAACATAATCTAATCATATAAATAAATTAGATTAAAAAGTAGTTTTGATGTAAAATGCAGTATTTTTCACTATTCATTTAAAAATGAACATTGTCGGAAAATTACCAAAAATTCACACAAGGTAAATTTTGATGTCCCAATCATAAAGGATAATTTTATTTTGACAAACATAGTTTCTAAAATTGTCAAAATATAGATTCAAAAATTACACATTGAGGATCTTTTCAGGTTTAGAGTTTTAGAGAATTAGATCATGAAACTTGCATTACATTCCACTTTTAAACAAAGTGGTTACATAAAGATAGTATTCTTCATTCCCATCAACGGAAACACATTTAGAATAAAACATGGATTATTTCTTGACACAACCTTGACTCTATCATCTTATCATGTACCTTTCCCTTGACCTGTGAAAAACATTTCAAAAACTTGGGATGAGCATAAAAACTCAGTATGGGTTATAAAAAAACATGGAAAGGAAACATGAGTTCATATATAAATAAGAATGAAATCATACTTTACCCATAAAACATAGGCACTTTAACATACCTCATAAAAACATGAATAAATCATATAAATCATAATACGTAAAGGTAACTTGAGGCATTCATAACATTCTTACGTAGGGAGTAACCCTCTTGGTTACGTTTGGAATACCCATCACAGTATATTCCCTAAAATCTCTTCGGAGAAACCTTAACGTTCCACTCCTTCGCGTTACCCAATGCATTGGAGAGCTATAACGGGCTCACCCGCCCTTAGTTTATCACGGAACCACCCGTCTTCATAATAATGCCCAAGAACCATAACATAATCATATCACATAAAACATGCATAAAGGAAACATAAAATTTCCACATTTCAATCACGAGATATCAATACAACACATTGATATAAAAACATTATGAAAACCATTTTCAATACCAAAGTAAAACATGGTATTTATTTTTCTTTTAAAAAAAAGGTATGGCTTGTAGAGGAAGCCAAAACTCAAATAACGGTTACGACGGCGGAGAAGTCGTTGTCGCCGCATACGTACGACAAAAACATTCCCTTTTGTCGTTTAGTAAACGCTTCGTATAAAAAAGATTCCTTTTGAGTAAACGTAAAAGTCAAAGGGGTTTATACACCGTATAAAAGAAAGTTGTGTATAAAATAAAATATGCCTCAACGAAAGGAGATTGAGACGAAGTCCCATACAAAGATAATTTTTAAAATAAAATAGATACATTATGTGTATTCACTATAAGTACACATAAATAAAGTACAAATACAAGATACGACATAATAATATAATGACATAATTTGAAAGTAGGAGATTAACCCAAAGAATGGAAATTGGGTTAAGAAGTTCCCATACCTCGTATCCGACTTGACCCGACCGTTCTTTAAACTCCTGAATAATAAACTTGAGTTAATCTCTACTTGCTTATGAATCTTTTCAAGTTCATTATTCCTTTTATACCATGTTATGAACATCATGTAATCATTTAAGTTAATAATGTTCATTTTGTCGGTATTTGGTTCTTAAGTCAAAAATTGACTTCTTATACTTACATGTTGTTAATTTGGTCAAAGGTTCATTATATCCAGAATGGTATTCATTATGTAGATATCATATATGTCATATATATCCAGTATATACATTCATTTATAATATTACATCACACTTAGAGGTAAGAAATGAAATGCACCGTTCATGGAGACGGTAAGCCGTACGTACGCATGAACGCTACTTCCATTTCTATTTCATATTTTCTGGAATGGAATCATAATGATATAAAAGTATATTATAATTCCAGTATAACAATATATATAATATCATTAACTTTATCCTTTACACATCCCACATATGGTATTAACGAATCAAATCACTTTTAGGGGGCGGTAGTCCGCACTTCCTAAAATGAAGATATCGTGTTTTACCCATAATGGAAACCATAAAGGTATGCCCAAAATGAAAAAAACAGAAGCTTAAGGAAAACATAAACATATAATATATCATATATAAAAATAGTGACATCATAATGGCCACCTTTGAAGGTGTTAAATGAGTATTGAACAATCATCGTTTCGGGAGGCAGAATTTCGCCATCCACGGAAACCGTATGTTCTTTAACCATTTGATGTAGTTGTGTGAGAGTGTAGCTCAAATATATCTTATAACAACATCCTAGTATATTGAAGATACTGGTGTTGTTACAAAAGAAGTAAATAAAAAGAGTTTAGGGGGTCGGAGAAGCAAAATAAAACAAATGAACATGAGAGAATGAATTACCTTAAAAAGTGTAACTTCTTTTGGTTTGAGCCCAAAGGCTTCCTTTGAAAGGATTCTGCCCAAAGGGAATCCTCTAGGATGAGGAGAGGGATGTGGAGAGAGCAAATGGGCAGGGGTTGGCCGAGCCAATGGCTTGAAGAGTGTGTGAAATGAGGTAGAGGTGGGGGCCTTTTATAAGGGGAGAGGAGGGGCACTTTTGGAAAGTAAAGAATCATTACATTATTTGAAAATGTGTTTCGGTTTTAAAAGGTCCCACATTGATGGAATTCGTGGATAAGGTGATAAGGCATCGAAATCCATTCATCCAATTGGTTTTGGACATGTGTAGTTCATAGATTTTATTTTATCTTTCCATTTTATTTAAATCGTCAAATAATGATGTCATCGCTGCATCATTATTATGTCATAAATAATTAAATTTATTTAATGTCTAAAAATTATAAACAAATTACTATGATGTAGGAAATCTTTTTAGCTTTCCATTGAATATTTATAATCAAAATTTGGACTTGTATAACCCCACTTAAAAATTGTTTTCGCAAAACATATTATGTTTGTGTCATTTTCACTTTAACATTTAATAAAAAGTAATTTATGTCATTTCCCAACAAAAGTGGATCCATGGGGTCCCCAAGTTGACCCATGGCTTGTCTTGGTCGGCCATGACACAACCAATAAGGTTGGGACATGTGTCTAGGTCATTTTATATTATTAAAGCATTATTTATACCTTAAACTACACTGATTACCACTAATCGCGATTAAAAACTTAATAAGTTACTATGATTAGATTAAAAAGTAGTTTTGATGTAAAATGCAGTATTTTTCACTATTCATTTAAAAATGAACATTGTCGGAAAATTACCAAAAATTCACACAAGGTAAATTTTGATGTCCCAATCATAAAGGATAATTTTATTTTGACAAACATAGTTTCTAAAATTGTCAAAATATAGATTCAAAAATGGTTTTCCATCAAAAGGCACTAAAACAATCCTTTAAGAATATTAGTGTATTCCATGCATAAGATTGTATTTATTTTCATTTTAAGCCTCTAAAACACTATCTTGATCATTAATAGACATAGATAAAAATATCTATTATTCATTACTTACTTGGGATGTTACATCTTTTCACTAAAGGTTCACTTATCGCCTTTTGATGGCGAACTGTCATTAAATATAGTTTTGATCACTCTTATACATTCTTTTGGACCAAATAAAACTCTTATTAAGAATCAGGACATCAAATTTTTACTTTGTGTAAATTTTTGGTATTTTTCTGATGAATAGTGTAAAATGTTGTGTTTTAATTCAAAACCTCTTTTTAATCTAATTTATTTATATGATTAGATAATATTTTGAATTGTTTTTAAAGTTAAATTAGAAAATATTTTTACCATTTAATCCAATGGTGGTCATTGGAATTAATTTCACTTTGAAATTAGACTTAAACTAGTGTCAATCTTTTGATACTTTTTGTTTTATAAAAACACGCTATTTGCTCTGACAGCGGGAATTAATTATTAAATTAATTAATGTGACTAATATGTTTTGAATTTTGTAAAACGGACTTCATTTTTGAATTCAGAATATCAAATATAGCTTAGGGTGAATTTTTGGTAATTTTCTGAAAAAACTTCAATTTTTGATGAATAGTGAAACCACTAAGTGGTAATCAAGCAAACTGATTTTTCAGTTAAATGAATTTTACCACTAATGTGTATTGAATTTTGAAAATCCGACATACATGGTTGTCATTAAGAAGTAAAATGTGGTTCAATGGGATTATAATAATTTTTTGGTGAATAGTAACTCATTAAGTTCTTAATCGCGATTAGTGGTAATTAGGGTAGTTTAAGGTATAAATAATGCTTTAATAATATAAAATGACCTAGACACATGTCCCAACCCTATTGGTTATGTCATGGCCGACCAAGACAAGCCATGGCCTAACTTGGGGACCCCATTGATCCACTTTTGTTGGGAAATAACATAAAATACTTTTTATTTAATGTTAAAGTGAAAATGACACTAACATAGTATGTTTTACTAAAACAATTTTTTAAGTGGGTTTATACAAGTCCAAATTTTGATTATAAATAGTCATTGGAAAGATAAAAAGATTTCCTATATCATAGTATTTTTTGTATAATTTTTAGACATTAAAGAAATTAAATTATTTATGACATAATAATGATGCAGCGATGACATCATTATTTGACAATTTAATTAAAATGGAAAGATAATGAAAAATATACAATATACACATGGACAAAACCAATTGGATGAGTGGATTTCGATGCCTTATCACCTTATCCACGAATTCTATCAATGTGGGACCCTTTAGAACCGAAAATCATTTTCAAATAATGTAATATTTCATTGCTTTCCAAAAGTGCCCCTCCTCTCCCCTTATAAAAGGCCCCCACCTCTACCTCATTTCACACACTCTTCAAGCCATTGGCTCGGCCAACCCCTGCCCATTTGCTCTCTCCACATCCCTCTCCTCATCCTAGAGGATTTCCTTTGGGCAGAATCCTTTCAAAGGAAGCCTTTAGGCTCAAACCAAAAGAAGTTACACTTTTTAAGGTATTTCATTCTCTCATGATCATTTGTTTTATTTTGCTTCTCCGACCCCCTAAACTCTTTTTATTTACTTATTTTGTAACAACACCAGTATCTTCAATATAATAGGATGTTGTTATAAGATATATTTGAGCTACACTCTCACACAACTACATCAAATGGTTAAAGAACATACGGTTTCCGTGGATGGCGAAATTCTGCCTCCCGAAACGATGATTGTTCAATACTCATTTAACACCTTCAAAGGTGGCCATTATGATGTCACTATTTTTATATATGATATATTATATGTTTATGTTTTCCTTAAGCTTCTGTTTTTTTTCATTTTGGGCATACCTTTATGGTTTCCATTATGGGTAAAACACGATATCTTCATTTTAGGAAGTGCGGACTACCGCCCCCTAAAAGTGATTTGATTCGTTAATACCATATGTGGGATGTGTAAAGGATAAAGTTAATGATATTATATATGTTGTTATACTGGAATTATAATATACTTTTATATCATTATGATTCCATTCCAGAAAATATGAAATAGAAATGGAAGTAGCGTTCATGCGTACGTACGGCTTACCGTCTCCATGAACGGTGCATTTCATTTCTTACCTCTAAATGTGATGTAATATTATAAATGAATGTATGTACTGGATATATATGACATATATGATATCTACATAATGAATACCATTCTGGATATAATGAACCTTTGACCAAATTAACAACATGTAAGTATAAGAAGTCAATTTTTGACTTAAGAACCAAATACCGACAAAATGAACATTATTAACTTAAATGATTACATGATGTTCATAACATGGTATAAAAGGAATAATGAACTTGAAAAAGATTCATAAGCAAGTAGAGATTAACTCAAGTTTATTATTCAGGAGTTTAAAGAACGGTCGGGTCAAGTCGGATACGAGGTATGGGAACTTCTTAACCCAATTTCCATTCTTTGGGTTAATCTCCTACTTTCAAATTATGTCATTATATTATTATGTCGTATCTTGTATTTGTACTTTATTTATGTGTACTTATAGTGAATACACATAATGTATCTATTTTATTTTAAAAATTATCTTTGTATGGGACTTCGTCTCAATCTCCTTTCGTTGAGGCATATTTTATTTTATACACAACTTTCTTTTATACGGTGTATAAACCCCTTTGACTTTTACGTTTACTCAAAAGGAATCTTTTTTATACGAAGCGTTTACTAAACGACAAAAGGGAATGTTTTTGTCGTACGTATGCGGCGACAACGACTTCTCCACCGTCGTAACCGATATTTGAGTTTCGGCTTCCTCTACAAGCCATACCTTCTTTTTAAAAGAAAAATAAATATCATGTTTTACTTTTCTTTTACTTTGGTATTGAAAATGGTTTTCATAATGTTTTTATATCAATGTGTTGTATTGATATCTCGTGATTGAAATGTGGAAATTTTATGTTTCCTTTATGCATGTTTTATGTGATATGATTATGTTATGGTTCTTGGGCATTATTATGAAGACGGGTGGTTCCGTGATAAACTAAGGGCGGGTGAGCCCGTTATAGCTCTCCAATGCATTGGGTAACGCGAAGGAGTGGAACGTTAAGGTTTCTCCGAAGAGATTTTAGGGAATATACTGTGATGGGTATTCCAAACGTAACCAAGAGGGTTACTCCCTACGTAAGAATGTTATGAATGCCTCAAGTTACCTTTACGTATTATGATTTATATGATTTATTCATGTTTTTATGAGGTATGTTAAAGTGCCTATGTTTTATGGGTAAAGTATGATTTCATTCTTATTTATATATGAACTCATGTTTCCTTTCCATGTTTTTTTATAACCCATACTGAGTTTTTATGCTCATCCCAAGTTTTTGAAATGTTTTTCACAGGTCAAGGGAAAGGTACATGATAAGATGATAGAGTCAAGGTTGTGTCAAGAAATAATCCATGTTTTATTCTAAATGTGTTTCCGTTGATGGGAATGAAGAATACTATCTTTATGTAACCACTTTGTTTAAAAGTGGAATGTAATGCAAGTTTCATGATCTAATTCTCTAAAACTCTAAACCTGAAAAGATCCTCAATGTGTAATCTTGTAATAACTCAAGATTAAGTAAGTTTTAAGGCAGGGGTTATTTTAAATGGTAGTTAACTTGTAGCCGTTGTAATGGCGGGAATGGATAGAAATAACTGAAATATGATTATATATGTTTTTAAATGTTTTTACAATTATCCAATAAAGGATAGAGGCTTAAAATACGGAAAGAATTCGATTTTAGGCATATATGCCCTAGTTTTCACTAAAGGTTCACTTATCGCCTTTTGATGGCGAACTGTCATTAAATATAGTTTTGATCACTCTTATACATTCTTTTGGACCAAATAAAACTCTTATTAAGAATCGGGACATCAAATTTTTACTTTGTGTAAATTTTTGGTATTTTTCTGATGAATAGTGTAAAATGTTGTGTTTTAATTCAAAACCTCTTTTTAATCTAATTTATTTATATGATTAGATAATATTTTGAATTGTTTTTAAAGTTAAATTAGAAAATATTTTTACCATTTAATCCAATGGTGGTCATTGGAATTAATTTCACTTTGAAATTAGACTTAAACTAGTGTCAATCTTTTGATACTTTTTGTTTTATAAAAACACGCTATTTGCTCTGACAGCGGGAATTAATTATTAAATTAATTAATGTGACTAATATGTTTTGAATTTTGTAAAACGGACTTCATTTTTGAATTCAGAATATCAAATATAGCTTAGGGTGAATTTTTGGTAATTTTCTGAAAAAACTTCAATTTTTGATGAATAGTGAAACCACTAAGTGGTAATCAAGCAAACTGATTTTTCAGTTAAATGAATTTTACCACTAATGTGTATTGAATTTTGAAAATCCGACATACATGGTTGTCATTAAGAAGTAAAATGTGGTTCAATGGGATTATAATAATTTTTTGGTGAATAGTAACTCATTAAGTTCTTAATCGCGATTAGTGGTAATTAGGGTAGTTTAAGGTATAAATAATGCTTTAATAATATAAAATGACCTAGACACATGTCCCAACCCTATTGGTTATGTCATGGCCGACCAAGACAAGCCATGGCCTAACTTGGGGACCCCATGGATCCACTTTTGTTGGGAAATAACATAAAATACTTTTTATTTAATGTTAAAGTGAAAATGACACTAACATAGTATGTTTTACTAAAACAATTTTTTAAGTGGGTTTATACAAGTCCAAATTTTGATTATAAATAGTCATTGGAAAGATAAAAATATTTCCTATATCATAGTATTTTTTGTATAATTTTTAGACATTAAAGAAATTAAATTATTTATGACATAATAATGATGCAGCGATGACATCATTATTTGACAATTTAATTAAAATGGAAAGATAATGAAAAATCTACAATATACACATGGACAAAACCAATTGGATGAGTGGATTTAGATGCCTTATCACCTTATCCACGAATTCTATCAATGTGGGACCCTTTAGAACCGAAAATCATTTTCAAATAATGTAATATTTCATTGCTTTCCAAAAGTGCCCCTCCTCTCCTCTTATAAAAGGCCCCCACCTCTACCTCTTTTCCCACACCCCTCAAGCCTTTGGCTCGGCCAACCCCTGCCCATTTACTCTCTCAACATCCCTCTCCTCATCCTAGAGGATCCCCTTTGGGCAGAATCCTTTCAAAGGAAGCCTTTAGGCTCAAATCAAAAGGAGATTACACTTTTAAAGGTAACTCATTCTCTCTTGTTCATTTGTTTTATTTTGCTTCTCCAAACCTATAATCTCTTTTTATTTACTTCTTTTGTAACAACACCAGTATCTTCAATATACTAGGATGTTGTTACAAGATTTATTTTAGCTACACTCTCACACAACTACATCAAATGGTTAAAGAACATACGGTTTCCGTGGACGGTGAAATTCTGCCTCCCGAAACGATGATTGTTCAATACTCATTTAACACCTTCAAAGGTGGCCATTATGATGTCACTATTTTTATATATGATATATAATATGTTTATGTTTTATTTATGCTTCTGTATTTTTCCTTTTTGTCTTACCTTTGTGGCTTCCATTATGGGTATACGCGATATCTTCATTTAAGGAAGTGCGGACTACCGCCCCCTCAAAGTGATTTGATTCGTTAAATACCATATGTGGGATGTATAAAGGATGGAAATATGATATTATATATGATATTATACTGGAATTATAATATACCTTTATATCATTATTATTCCATTCTATAAAATACGAAATAGAAATGAAAGTAGCGTTCATGCGTACGTACGGCTTACCGTCTCCATGAACGGTGCATTTCATTTCTTACCTCTAAATGATTATGTAATGTTATAAATGCATGCATGTACTGGATATATATGAAATATATGATATCTACATAATGAATACAATTCTGGATATAATAAACATTTGGCCACACGAACAACATGTAATTGTAAGAAGACCACTTTCGACTTAAGAACCAAATATCGGCAAAACAAATATTATTAACTTAAATGATTACATAATGTTTATGACAAGGTAATAAGTGGTATAAAAGTAATAATGAACTTGAAAAGGGTTCTTAAGGAATTAGAAATTAACTCAAGTTTATTATTCAGGAGATTAAAGAATGATCGAGTCAAGTCGGACCCGAGGTAAGGGATCCTACAACTCTCTTTCTTTTTAAGTACATTCTTTTATGTAATTTCTTTTAAGCTCATCTTTATTATGATTGGGATGTTATTTTATATTACTCCTACTGTAATTTTTATGTTCATGTGATGAGAGACCCTATTCTCTCTCATCAATCCTTTTGGAAGTTATGTGGCGCCGTTAGGCTGCCGAGTTTTCGTAAGGGATTTTTCATCTCACTTTTATCCCCGTGAGATTTATGCTACATTTGCCACAATTTCCTTTGAGTGGTGTATGTACTGCCCATTATTCTACTCTTTGTGTAATATACTTTCGTTTATGAGTATTTACATCAATGATTTATTGCCCTTCTTCCATGGGGTGTATGTTTTGAAAGATACCCAATTCGGTAAGGGAACCTTTCACCCCCCTCTTTTTAAAAGACTTCTTTTATTGGGTCTTTTAATTTACATATTGATACATTGGGATATGTTCTCATGTATCCTTAATGATGTAAATTTTGTGTCCAAGTGATGAGATACTCTTTTTATCTCTCATCAACTCATTTTGATGTGACGCCGTTAGGCTGTCAAGGGAACTTCTTAACCCAATTTCGATTTCTTTGGGTTCGACATGTAGTCATTGAATATGTCATCCATTCAATATGTGTGAATGACATTTTATTGTTTTACACTTAATATCCACTTATATTGGGTGTATTGATATTCTTCACACATATTTTTGAGATTGATTTGTCCTTAATTTAAGGATACCTTCTTTATAAGGGATTTCATCACATTTGACATTTCTATTGAGGGTTCATTGTTGTTATGCACCAATTCACTCTTATATGGTGTATATACTGTCCTTTGGAGTATTATATCATGAATCCATTTATTCTCATGATATTATAAAGTTCTGACTAAACGTCATTCCTCAATTATTGTATTCAAGTGTCTCTAATTTTGGTAAAACCCCTTTAACCAAAATATCATTTTAAATGTTTTAATTATTCGTTCTTATTAATATCCATGTTTTCAAAGTGGTTTTAAGGATTTATTTATATGGATATTAATGGTTTAAAATTTTAAAAGCTTCAAGGTGGTATGGGACACCATTGGAATCAATTTCGATTTGAAATTAGACTTAAACTGGTGTCAATCTTTTGATACTTATTGTTTTGTAAAAACACGCTATTTGCTCTGGCAGCGGGAATTAGTTATTAAATTAATTAATGTGACTTATATGATTTGAATTTTGTAAAATAGACTTCATTTTTGAATTCGGAATATCAAATATAGCTTAGGGTGAATTTTTGGTAATTTTCTGAAAAACTTCAATTTTTGATGAATAGTGAAACCACTAAGTGGTAATCAAGCAAACTGATTTTTCAGTTAAATGAAAGTTTACAACTAATGTGTATTGAATTTTGAAAATCCGACATACATGGTTGTCATTAAGAAGTAAAATGTGGTTCAATGAGATTAAAATAATTTTTTGGTGAATAGTAACTTATTAAGTTTTTAATCGCGATTAGTGGTAATTAGTGTAGTTTATGGTATAAATAATACTTTAATAATATAAAATGACCTAGACACATGTCCCAACCTTATTGGTTGTGTCATGGCCGACCAAGACAAGCCATGTCCTAACTTGGGGACCCCATGTATCCACTTTTGTTGGGAAATAACATAAATTACTTTTTATTAAATGTTAAAGTGAAAATGACACAAACATAATATGTTTTGCGAAAACAATTTTTAAGTGGGGTTATACAAGTCCAAATTTTGATTATAAATATTCAATGGAAAGCTAAAAAGATTTCCTATATCATAGTATTTGTTTTATAATTTTTAGACATTAAATAAATTAAATTATGTACGACATAATAATGATGCAGTGATGACATCATTATTTAACGATTAAAATAAAATGGAAAGATAATGTAAAATCTAAAACCTACACATGGACAAAACCAATTGGATGAGTGGATTTCGAATCCTTATCACCTTATCCACGAATTCTATCAATGTGGGACCTTTTAAAACCGAAACACATTTTCAAATAAAGTTATATTTCTTTACTTTCCAAAAGTGCCCCTCCTCTCCCCTTATAAAAGGCCCCCACCTCTACCTCATTTCACACACTCTTCAAGCCATTGGCTCGGCCAACCCCTGCCCATTTTCTCTCTCCACATCCCTCTCCTCATCCTAGAGGATTCCCTTTGGGCAGAATCCTTTCAAAGGAAGCCTTTAGGCTCAACTCAAAAGGAGTTACACTTTTTAAGGTAATTCATTCTCTCATGTTCTTTTGTTTTATTTTGCTTTCCAACCCCCTAAACTCTTTTTATTTACTTCTTTTGTAACAACACCAGTATCTTCAATATACTAGGATGTTGTTATAAGATATATTTGAGCTACACTCTCACACAACTACATCAAATGGTTAAAGAACATACGGTTTCCGTGGATGGCGAAATTCTGCCTCCCGAAACGATGATTGTTCAATACTCATTTAACACCTTCAAAGGTGGCCATTATGATGTCACTATTTTTATATATGATATATAACATGTTTATGTTTTCCTTAAGCTTATGTTTTTTCATTTTGGGCATACCTTTATGGTTTCCATTATGGGTAAAACACGATATCTTCATTTTAGGAAGCGCGGACTACCGCCCCCTCAAAGTGATGTGATTCGTTAATACCATATGTGGGATGTGTAGAGGATAAAGTTAATGATATTATACATGATGTTATACTGGAATTATAATATACCTATATATATCATTATCATTTATTTCCATTAAAGTATGAGATAGAAATGAAAGTAGCGTTCATGCGTACGTACGGACTACCGTCTCCATGAACGGTGCATTTCATTTCTTATCCCCAAATGTAATGTACTATTAAAAGTACATGTATATAATGGATATATATAATTAATGATATATCTAAATGATGAATATAATTCTGGAATTAAAATATACATAAGTCTCATTTAGTTTTAATTCCATTAATATGACAAAGAAATGAAAGTAGCGTTCATGCGTACGTACGGCTTACCGTCTCCATGAACGGTGCATTTCATTTCTTACCTCTAAATGATTATGTAATATTTTAAATACATGTATGTACTGGATATATATGACATATATGATATCTACATCATGAATACCATTCTGGATATAATGAAACATTGACCAAATTAACAACATGTAAGTGTAAGAAGTCTATTTTTGACTTAAGAACCAAATACCGACAAAATGAACATTATTAACTTAAATGATTACATGATGTTCATAACATGGTATAAAAGGAATAATGAACTTGAAAAGATTCATAAGCAAGTAGAGATTAACTCAAGTTTATTATTCAGGAGTTTAAAGAACGGTCGGGTCAAGTCGGATACGAGGTATGGGAACTTCTTAACCCAATTTCCATTCTTTGGGTTAATCTCCTACTTTCAAATTATGTCATTATATTATTATGTCGTATCTTGTATTTGTACTTTATTTATGTGTACTTATAGTGAATACACATAATGTATCTATTTTATTTTAAAAATTATCTTTGTATGGGATTTCGTCTCAATCTCCTTTCGTTGAGGCATATTTTGTTTTATACACAAGCATATACTTTCTCAACATCGAAACGTGAAAAACATTGTGTACCTGAGATAAACTCAGAGGTAAAGCCACTCGGTATGCAACTGATCCAACTCATGTTTTGAGTCCAGAGGTAGTTCAGCTGGAAGAGAACCTATCTTATGAGGAACAACCGGTCCAGATTCTTGACCACAGGGAGCAAGTGTTACGGAATAAGGTGATTCATCAGGTAAAGGCTTTTTGGAAAAACCATGTGATTGAAGAGGCAACGTGGGAATCTGAAAATGCTATGAGGGATAAATACCCCCACTTATTTTGATAAGTGAATAAAATTGCGAGGACGCAATTCCCAAAAGGGGGGAAGGATGTAACATCCCAGGTAATTAAAGAATAAATAATTTTCATATTTATTAATATTAGAGAATTAAATATGAATTTTAATTAAAAGGGGTTGCTATGTTCGATAGCGTACCCGATACGCAACGATGAGTTTCTTTGAAACTTACGTAGCACACTAGTAATATAATAATATTATGTTAGTTAACAAGTAGTCGTTGTACTGGCGGGAATGAATAGAAATAACTAAAATATGAATAGATGTGTTTTTAGATGTTTTTACATTTACCCAATAAAAGACAAAGGCTTAAAATACGGAAAGAGTTCAATTTTAGGCTTTTATACTCTAATTTTCACTAAAGGTTCACTTATCACCTTTTAATGGTGAACCGTCATTAAATATAGTTTTGATCACTCTTATACATTCTTTTGGACCAAATAAAACTTTTATTAAGAATCGGGATATCAAATTTTACTTTGTGTAATTTTTGGTACCTTTCTGATAAAGTTCATTTTTTTTTATGAATAGTGTAAAATGTTGCATTTTAATTCAAAACCTCTTTTTGATCTAATTTATTTATATGATTAGATTATCTTTTGAATTGGTTTTAAAGTGAAATTAGAATATATTTTTACAATTTTATCCAATGGTGGTCATTGGAATCAATTTCGATTTGAAATTAGACTTAAACTGGTGTCAATCTTTTGATACTTATTGTTTTGTAAAAACACGCTATTTGCTCTGGCAGCGGGAATTAGTTATTAAATTAATTAATGTGACTTATATGATTTGAATTTTGTAAAATAGACTTCATTTTTGAATTCGGAATATCAAATATAGCTTAGGGTGAATTTTTGGTAATTTTCTGAAAAACTTCAATTTTTGATGAATAGTGAAACCACTAAGTGGTAATCAAGCAAACTGATTTTTCAGTTAAATGAAAGTTTACAACTAATGTGTATTGAATTTTGAAAATCCGACATACATGGTTGTCATTAAGAAGTAAAATGTGGTTCAATGAGATTAAAATAATTTTTTGGTGAATAGTAACTTATTAAGTTCTTAATCGCGATTAGTGGTAATTAGGGTAGTTTAATGTATAAATAATGCTTTAATAATATAAAATGACCTAGACACATGTCCCAACCTCATTGGTTGTGTCATGGCCGACCAAGACAAGTCATGGCCTAACTTGGGGACCCCATGTATCCACTTTTGTTGGGAAATAACATAAATTACTTTTTATTAAATGTTAAAGTGAAAATGACACAAACATAATATGTTTTGCGAAAACAATTTTTAAGTGGGGTTATACAAGTCCAAATTTTGATTATAAATATTCAATGGAAAGCTAAAAAGATTTCCTATATCATAGTATTTGTTTTATAATTTTTAGACATTAAATAAATTAAATTATGTACGACATAATAATGATGCAGTGATGACATCATTATTTAACGATTAAAATAAAATGGAAAGATAATGTAAAATCTAAAACCTACACATGGCCAAAACCAATTGGATGAGTGGATTTCGAATCCTTATCACCTTATCCACGAATTCTATCAATGTGGGACCTTTTAAAACCGAAACACATTTTCAAATAAAGTTATATTTCTTTACTTTCCAAAAGTGCCCCTCCTCTCCCCTTATAAAAGGCCCCCACCTCTACCTCATTTCACACACTCTTCAAGCCTTTGGCTCGGCCAACCCCTGCCCATTTGCTCTCTCCACATCCCTCTCCTCATCCTAGAGGATTCCCCTTGGGCAGAATCCTTTCAAAGGAAGCCTTTAGGCTCAAATCAAAAGGAGTTACACTTTTTAAGGTAATTCATCCTCTCATGCTCATTTGTTTTATTTTGCTTCTCCAACCCCCTAAACTCTTTTTATTTACTTATTTTGTAACAACACCAGTATCTTAAATATACTAGGATGTTGTTATAAGATTTATTTTATCTACACTCTCACACAACTACATCAAATGGTTAAAGAACATACGGTTTCCGTGGATGGCGAAATTCTGCCTCCCGAAACGATGATTGTTCAACACTCATTAAACACCTTCAAAGGTGGCCATTATGATGTCACTATTTTTATATATGATATATAATATGTTTATGTTTTCCTTAAGCTTCTGTTTTTTCATTTTGGGCATACCTTTATGGTTTCCATTATGGGTAAAACACGATATCTTCATTTTAGGAAGAGCGGACTACCGCCCCCTCAAAGTGATGTGATTCGTTAATACCATATGTGGGATGTGTAGAGGATAAAGTTAATGATATTATACATGATGTTATACTGGAATTATAATATACCTATATATATCATTATCATTTATTTCCATTAAAGTATGAGATAGAAATGAAAGTAGCGTTCATGCGTACGTACGGACTACCGTCTCCATGAACGGTGCATTTCATTTCTTATCCCCAAATGTAATGTACTATTAAAAGTACATGTATATAATGGATATATATAATTAATGATATATCTAAATGATGAATATAATTCTGGAATTAAAATATACATAAGTCTCATTTAGTTTTAATTCCATTAATATGACAAAGAAATGAAAGTAGCGTTCATGCGTACGTACGGCTTACCGTCTCCATGAACGGTGCATTTCATTTCTTACCTCTAAATGATTATGTAATATTTTAAATACATGTATGTACTGGATATATATGACATATATGATATCTACATCATGAATACCATTCTGGATATAATGAAACATTGACCAAATTAACAACATGTAAGTGTAAGAAGTCTATTTTTGACTTAAGAACCAAATACCGACAAAATGAACATTATTAACTTAAATGATTACATGATGTTCATAACATGGTATAAAAGGAATAATGAACTTGAAAAGATTCATAAGCAAGTAGAGATTAACTCAAGTTTATTATTCAGGAGTTTAAAGAACGGTCGGGTCAAGTCGGATACGAGGTATGGGAACTTCTTAACCCAATTTCCATTCTTTGGGTTAATCTCCTACTTTCAAATTATGTCATTATATTATTATGTCGTATCTTGTATTTGTACTTTATTTATGTGTACTTATAGTGAATACACATAATGTATCTATTTTATTTTAAAAATTATCTTTGTATGGGACTTCGTCTCAATCTCCTTTCGTTGAGGCATATTTTATTTTATACACAACTTTCTTTTATACGGTGTATAAACCCCTTTGACTTTTACGTTTACTCAAAAGGAATCTTTTTTATACGAAGCGTTTACTAAACGACAAAAGGGAATGTTTTTGTCGTACGTATGCGGCGACAACGACTTCTCCGCCGTCGTAACCGTTATTTGAGTTTTGGCTTCCTCTACAAGCCATACCTTTTTTTTAAAAGAAAAATAAATACCATGTTTTACTTTGGTATTGAAAATGGTTTTCATAATGTTTTTATTATATCAATGTGTTGTATTGATATCTCGTGATTGAAATGTGGAAATGTTATGTTTCCTTTATGCATGTTTTATGTGATATGATTATGTTATGGTTCTTGGGCATTATTATGAAGACGGGTGGTTCCGTGATAAACTAAGGGCGGGTGAGCCCGTTATAGCTCTCCAATGCATTGGGTAACGCGAAGGAGTGAAACGTTAAGGTTTCTCCGAAGAGATTTTAGGGAATATACTGTGATGGGTATTCCAAACGTAACCAAGAGGGTTACTCCCTACGTAAGAATGTTATGAATGCCTCAAGTTACCTTTACGTCTTATGATTTCTATGATTTATTCATGATTTTATGAGGTATGTTAAAGTGCCTATGTTTTATGGGTAAAGTATGATTTCATTCTTATGTATATATGAACTCATGTTTCCTTTCCATGTTTTTTTTATAACCCATACTGAGTTTTTATGCTCATCCCAAGTTTTTGAAATGTTTTTCACAGGTCAAGGGAAAGGTACATGATAAGATGATAGAGTCAAGGATGTGTCAAGAAATAATCCATGTTTTATTTTAAATGTGTTTCCATTGATGGGAATGAAGAATAATATCTTTATGTAACCACTTTGTTTATAAGTGGAATGTAATGCAAGTTTTATGATCTAATTCTCTAAAACTCTAAACCTGAAAAGATCCTCAATGTGAATTATTCATTTAATTCAACATTAAGTAAGGTTTAAGGCTGGGGCCTCAACTATAAGGCCCCAGCCTTAAACCTTACTTAATCTTGAGTTATTACAAGATTACACGTTGAGGATCTTTTCGGGTTTAGAGTTTTAGAGAATTAGATCATAAAACTTGCATTACATTCCACATATAAACAAAGTGGTTACATAAAGATAGTATTCTTCATTCCCATCAATGGAAACACATTTAAAATAAAACATGGATTATTTCTTGACACATCCTTGACTCTATCATCTTATCATGTACCTTTCCCTTGACCTGTGAAAAACATTTCAAAAACTTGGGATGAGCGTAAAAACTCAGTATGGGTTATAAAAACATGGAAAGGAAACATGAGTTCATATATACATAAGAATGAAATCATACTTTACCCATAAAACATAGGCACTTTAACATACCTCATAAAAACATGAATAAATCATATAAATCATAATACGTAAAGGTAACTTGAGGCATTCATAACATTCTTACGTAGGGGGTAACCCTCTTGGTTACGTTTGGAATACCCATCACAGTATATTCCCTAAAATCTCTTCGGAGAAACCTTAACGTTTCACTCCTTCGCGTTACCCAATGAATTGGAGAGCTATAACGGGCTCACCCGCCCTTAGTTTATCACGGAACCACCCGTCTTCATAATAATGCCCAAGAACCATAACATAATCATATCACATAAAACATGCATAAAGGAAACATAACATTTCCACATTTCAATCATGAGATATCAATACAACACATTGATATAAAAACATTATGAAAACCATTTTCAATACCAAAGTAAAACATGGTATTTATTTTTCTTTTAAAAAAAAGGTATGGCTTGTAGAGGAAGCCAAAACTCAAATAACGGTTACGACGGCGGAGAAGTCGTTGTCGCCGCATACGTACGACAAAAACATTCCCTTTTGTCGTTTAGTAAACGCTTCGTATAAAAAAGATTCCTTTTGAGTAAACGTAAAAGTCAAAGGGGTTTATACACCGTATAAAAGAAAGTTGTGTATAAAATAAAATATGCCTCAACGAAAGGAGATTGAGACGAAGTCCCATACCTCGTATCCGACTTGACCCGACCGTTCTTTAAACTCCTGAATAATAAACTTGAGTTAATCTCTACTTGCTTATGAATCTTTTTCAAGTTCATTATTCCTTTTATACCATGTTATGAACATCATGTAATCATTTAAGTTAATAATGTTCATTTTGTCGGTATTTGGTTCTTAAGTCAAAAATTGACTTCTTATACTTACAAGTTGTTAATTTGGTCAAAGGTTCATTATATCCAGAATGGTATTCATTATTTAGATATCATATATGTCATATATATCCAGTACATACATTCATTTATAATATTACATCACATTTAGAGGTAAGAAATGAAATGCATCGTTCATGGAGACGGTAAGCCGTACGTACGCATGAACGCTACTTCCATTTCTATTTCATATTTTCTGGAATGGAATCATAATGATATAAAAGTATATTATAATTCCAGTATAACAATATATATAATATCATTAACTTTATCCTTTACACATCCCACATATGGTATTAACGAATCAAATCACTTTTAGGGGGCGGTAGTCCGCACTTCCTAAAATGAAGATATCGTGTTTTACCCATAATGGAAACCATAAAGGTATGCCCAAAATGAAAAAAACAGAAGCTTAAGGAAAACATAAACATATAATATATCATATATAAAAATAGTGACATCATAATGGCCACCTTTGAAGGTGTTAAATGAGTATTGAACAATCATCGTTTCGGGAGGCAGAATTTCGCCATCCACGGAAACCGTACCAATTGGATGAGTGGATTTCGAATCCTTATCACCTTATCCACGAATTCTATCAATGTGGGACCTTTTAAAACCGAAACACATTTTCAAATAAAGTTATATTTCTTTACTTTCCAAAAGTGCCCCTCCTCTCCCCTTATAAAAGGCCCCCACCTCTACCTCATTTCACACACTCTTCAAGCCTTTGGCTCGGCCAACCCCTGCCCATTTGCTCTCTCCACATCCCTCTCCTCATCCTAGAGGATTCCCCTTGGGCAGAATCCTTTCAAAGGAAGCCTTTAGGCTCAAATCAAAAGGAGTTACACTTTTTAAGGTAATTCATCCTCTCATGCTCATTTGTTTTATTTTGCTTCTCCAACCCCCTAAACTCTTTTTATTTACTTATTTTGTAACAACACCAGTATCTTAAATATACTAGGATGTTGTTATAAGATTTATTTTATCTACACTCTCACACAACTACATCAAATGGTTAAAGAACATACGGTTTCCGTGGATGGCGAAATTCTGCCTCCCGAAACGATGATTGTTCAAC
Organism: Viscum album; assembly: GCA_963277665.1. Classification (NCBI taxonomy): domain Eukaryota; kingdom Viridiplantae; phylum Streptophyta; class Magnoliopsida; order Santalales; family Viscaceae; genus Viscum; species Viscum album. The sequence continues at coordinate 1,552,421,655 of OY728158.1, read as the reverse complement.
ACTCATTAAACACCTTCAAAGGTGGCCATTATGATGTCACTATTTTTATATATGATATATAATATGTTTATGTTTTCCTTAAGCTTCTGTTTTTTCATTTTGGGCATACCTTTATGGTTTCCATTATGGGTAAAACACGATATCTTCATTTTAGGAAGCGCGGACTACCGCCCCCTCAAAGTGATGTGATTCGTTAATACCATATGTGGGATGTGTAGAGGATAAAGTTAATGATATTATACATGATGTTATACTGGAATTATAATATACCTATATATATCATTATCATTTATTTCCATTAAAGTATGAGATAGAAATGAAAGTAGCGTTCATGCGTACGTACGGACTACCGTCTCCATGAACGGTGCATTTCATTTCTTATCCCCAAATGTAATGTACTATTAAAAGTACATGTATATAATGGATATATATAATTAATGATATATCTAAATGATGAATATAATTCTGGAATTAAAATATACATAAGTCTCATTTAGTTTTAATTCCATTAATATGACAAAGAAATGAAAGTAGCGTTCATGCGTACGTACGGCTTACCGTCTCCATGAACGGTGCATTTCATTTCTTACCTCTAAATGATTATGTAATATTTTAAATACATGTATGTACTGGATATATATGACATATATGATATCTACATCATGAATACCATTCTGGATATAATGAAACATTGACCAAATTAACAACATGTAAGTGTAAGAAGTCTATTTTTGACTTAAGAACCAAATACCGACAAAATGAACATTATTAACTTAAATGATTACATGATGTTCATAACATGGTATAAAAGGAATAATGAACTTGAAAAGATTCATAAGCAAGTAGAGATTAACTCAAGTTTATTATTCAGGAGTTTAAAGAACGGTCGGGTCAAGTCGGATACGAGGTATGGGAACTTCTTAACCCAATTTCCATTCTTTGGGTTAATCTCCTACTTTCAAATTATGTCATTATATTATTATGTCGTATCTTGTATTTGTACTTTATTTATGTGTACTTATAGTGAATACACATAATGTATCTATTTTATTTTAAAAATTATCTTTGTATGGGACTTCGTCTCAATCTCCTTTCGTTGAGGCATATTTTATTTTATACACAACTTTCTTTTATACGGTGTATAAACCCCTTTGACTTTTACGTTTACTCAAAAGGAATCTTTTTTATACGAAGCGTTTACTAAACGACAAAAGGGAATGTTTTTGTCGTACGTATGCGGCGACAACGACTTCTCCGCCGTCGTAACCGTTATTTGATTTTTGGCTTCCTCTACAAGCCATACCTTTTTTTTAAAAGAAAAATAAATACCATGTTTTACTTTGGTATTGAAAATGGTTTTCATAATGTTTTTATTATATCAATGTGTTGTATTGATATCTCGTGATTGAAATGTGGAAATGTTATGTTTCCTTTATGCATGTTTTATGTGATATGATTATGTTATGGTTCTTGGGCATTATTATGAAGACGGGTGGTTCCGTGATAAACTAAGGGCGGGTGAGCCCGTTATAGCTCTCCAATGCATTGGGTAACGCGAAGGAGTGAAACGTTAAGGTTTATCCGAAGAGATTTTAGGGAATATACTGTGATGGGTATTCCAAACGTAACCAAGAGGGTTACTCCCTACGTAAGAATGTTATGAATGCCTCAAGTTACCTTTACGTCTTATGATTTCTATGATTTATTCATGATTTTATGAGGTATGTTAAAGTGCCTATGTTTTATGGGTAAAGTATGATTTCATTCTTATGTATATATGAACTCATGTTTCCTTTCCATGTTTTTTTTATAACCCATACTGAGTTTTTATGCTCATCCCAAGTTTTTGAAATGTTTTTCACAGGTCAAGGGAAAGGTACATGATAAGATGATAGAGTCAAGGATGTGTCAAGAAATAATCCATGTTTTATTTTAAATGTGTTTCCATTGATGGGAATGAAGAATAATATCTTTATGTAACCACTTTGTTTATATGTGGAATGTAATGCAAGTTTTATGATCTAATTCTCTAAAACTCTAAACCTGAAAAGATCCTCAATGTGAATTATTCATTTAATTCAACATTAAGTAAGGTTTTCGGGTTTAGAGTTTTAGAGAATTAGATCATAAAACTTGCATTACATTCCACATATAAACAAAGTGGTTACATAAAGATAGTATTCTTCATTCCCATCAATGGAAACACATTTAAAATAAAACATGGATTATTTCTTGACACATCCTTGACTCTATCATCTTATCATGTACCTTTCCCATGACCTGTGAAAAACATTTCAAAAACTTGGGATGAGCGTAAAAACTCAGTATGGGTTATAAAAACATGGAAAGGAAACATGAGTTCATATATACATAAGAATGAAATCATACTTTACCCATAAAACATAGGCACTTTAACATACCTCATAAAAACATGAATAAATCATATAAATCATAATACGTAAAGGTAACTTGAGGCATTCATAACATTCTTACGTAGGGGGTAACCCTCTTGGTTACGTTTGGAATACCCATCACAGTATATTCCCTAAAATCTCTTCGGATAAACCTTAACGTTTCACTCCTTCGCGTTACCCAATGCATTGGAGAGCTATAACGGGCTCACCCGCCCTTAGTTTATCACGGAACCACCCGTCTTCATAATAATGCCCAAGAACCATAACATAATCATATCACATAAAACATGCATAAAGGAAACATAACATTTCCACATTTCAATCACGAGATATCAATACAACACATTGATATAATAAAAACATTATGAAAACCATTTTCAATACCAAAGTAAAACATGGTATTTATTTTTCTTTTAAAAAAAAGGTATGGCTTGTAGAGGAAGCCAAAACTCAAATAACGGTTACGACGGCGGAGAAGTCGTTGTCGCCGCATACGTACGACAAAAACATTCCCTTTTGTCGTTTAGTAAACGCTTCGTATAAAAAAGATTCCTTTTGAGTAAACGTAAAAGTCAAAGGGGTTTATACACCGTATAAAAGAAAGTTGTGTATAAAATAAAATATGCCTCAACGAAAGGAGATTGAGACGAAGTCCCATACAAAGATAATTTTTAAAATAAAATAGATACATTATGTGTATTCACTATAAGTACACATAAATAAAGTACAAATACAAGATACGACATAATAATATAATGACATAATTTGAAAGTAGGAGATTAACCCAAAGAATGGAAATTGGGTTAAGAAGTTCCCATACCTCGTATCCGACTTGACCCGACCGTTCTTTAAACTCCTGAATAATAAACTTGAGTTAATCTCTACTTGCTTATGAATCTTTTCAAGTTCATTATTCCTTTTATACCATGTTATGAACATCATGTAATCATTTAAGTTAATAATGTTCATTTTGTCGGTATTTGGTTCTTAAGTCAAAAATTGACTTCTTATACTTACATGTTGTTAATTTGGTCAAAGGTTAATTATATCCAGAATGGTATTCATTATGTAGATATCATATATGTCATATATATCCAGTATATACATTCATTTATAATATTACATCACACTTAGAGGTAAGAAATGAAATGCACCGTTCATGGAGACGGTAAGCCGTACGTACGCATGAACGCTACTTCCATTTCTATTTCATATTTTCTGGAATGGAATCATAATGATATAAAAGTATATTATAATTCCAGTATAACAATATATATAATATCATTAACTTTATCCTTTACACATCCCACATATGGTATTAACGAATCAAATCACTTTTAGGGGGCGGTAGTCCGCACTTCCTAAAATGAAGATATCGTGTTTTACCCATAATGGAAACCATAAAGGTATGCCCAAAATGAAAAAAAACAGAAGCTTAAGGAAAACATAAACATATAATATATCATATATAAAAATAGTGACATCATAATGGCCACCTTTGAAGGTGTTAAATGAGTATTGAACAATCATCGTTTCGGGAGGCAGAATTTCGCCATCCACGGAAACCGTATGTTCTTTAACCATTTGATGTAGTTGTGTGAGAGTGTAGCTCAAATATATCTTATAACAACATCCTAGTATATTGAAGATACTGGTGTTGTTACAAAAGAAGTAAATAAAAAGAGTTTAGGGGGTCGGAGAAGCAAAATAAAACAAATGAACATGAGAGAATGAAATACCTTAAAAAGTGTAACTTCTTTTGGTTTGAGCCTAAAGGCTTCCTTGGAAAGGATTCTGCCCAAAGGGAATCCTCTAGGATGAGGAGAGGGATGTGGAGAGAGCAAATGGGCAGGGGTTGGCCGAGCCAATGGCTTGAAGAGTGTGTGAAATGAGGTAGAGGTGGGGGCCTTTTATAAGGGGAGAGGAGGGGCACTTTTGGAAAGTAAAGAAACATTACATTATTTGAAAATGTGTTTCGGTTTTAAAAGGTCCCACATTGATGGAATTCGTGGATAAGGTGATAAGGCATCGAAATCCATTCATCCAATTGGTTTTGGACATGTGTAGTTCATAGATTTTATTTTATCTTTCCATTTTATTTAAATCGTCAAATAATGATGTCATCGCTGCATCATTATTATGTCATAAATAATTAAATTTATTTAATGTCTAAAAATTATAAACAAATTACTATGATGTAGGAAATCTTTTTAGCTTTCCATTGAATATTTATAATCAAAATTTGGACTTGTATAACCCCACTTAAAAATTGTTTTCGCAAAACATATTATGTTTGTGTCATTTTCACTTTAACATTTAATAAAAAGCAATTTATGTTATTTCCCAACAAAAGTGGATACATGGGGTCCCCAAGTTAGGCCATGACTTGTCTTGGTCGGCCATGACACAACCAATGAGGTTGGGACATGTGTCTAGGTCATTTTATATTATTAAAGCATTATTTATACATTAAACTACCCTAATTACCACTAATCGCGATTAAGAACTTAATAAGTTACTATTCACCAAAAAATTATTTTAATCTCATTGAACCACATTTTACTTCTTAATGACAACCATGTATGTCGGATTTTCAAAATTCAATACACATTAGTGGTAAATTTTAATTTAACTGAAAAAAACAGTTTGCTTGATTACCACTTAGTGGTTTCACTATTCATCAAAATTGAAGTTTTTCAGAAAATTACCAAAAATTCACTCTAAGCTATATTTGATATTACGAATTCAAAAATGAAGTCTATTTTACAAAATTCAAATCATATAAGTCACATTAATTAATTTAATAATTAATTCCCGCTGCCAGAGCAAATAGCGTGTTTTTACAAAACAATAAGTATCAAAAGATTGACACCAGTTTAAGTCTAATTTCAAATCGAAATTGATTCCAATGACCACCATTGGATAAAATGGTAAAAATATATTCTAATTTCACTTCAAAACCAATTCAAAACATAATCTAATCATATAAATAAATTAGATTAAAAAGTAGTTTTGATGTAAAATGCAGTATTTTTCACTATTCATTTAAAAATGAACATTGTCGGAAAATTACCAAAAATTCACACAAGGTAAATTTTGATGTCCCAATCATAAAGGATAATTTTATTTTGACATACATAGTTTCTAAAATTGTCAAAATATAGATTCAAAAATGGTTTTCCATCAAAAGGCACTAAAACAATCCTTTAAGAATATTAGTGTATTCCATGCATAAGATTGTATTTATTTTCATTTTAAGCCTCTAAAACACTATCTTGATCATTAATAGACATAGATAAAAATATCTATTATTCATTACTTACTTGGGATGTTACATCCTTCCCCCCTTTAGAAAATTGCGTCCCCGCAATTTATTTACTTATCAAATAAATTGGGGTACTTATCCCTCATTGCATTTTCGGATTCCCATGTTGCCTCTTCAATCATGTGGTTTTTCCACAAAACCTTTACCTGCTTAATCACCTTATTCCGTAACACTTGCTCCCTGTGGTCAAGAATCTGGACCGGTTGTTCCTCATAAGATAGGTTTTCTTCCAGCTGAACTACCTCTGGACTCAAAACATGAGTTGGATCAGTTGCATACCGAGTGGCTTTACCTCCGAGAACATCCCAGGTAATTAAAGAATAAATAATTTTCATATTTATTAATATTAGAGAATTAAATATGAATTTTAATTAAAAGGGGTTGCTATGTTCGATAGCGTACCCGATACGCAACGATGAGTTTCTTTGAAACTTACGTAGCACACTAGTAATATAATAATATTATGTTAGTTAACAAGTTGTCGTTGTACTGGCGGGAATGAATAGAAATAACTAAAATATGAATAGATGTGTTTTTAGATGTTTTTACATTTACCCAATAAAAGACAAAGGCTTAAAATACGGAAAGAGTTCAATTTTAGGCTTTTATACTCTAATTTTCACTAAAGGTTCACTTATCACCTTTTAATGGTGAACCGTCATTAAATATAGTTTTGATCACTCTTATACATTCTTTTGGACCAAATAAAACTTTTATTAAGAATCGGGATATCAAATTTTACTTTGTGTAATTTTTGGTACCTTTCTGATAAAGTTCATTTTTTTTTATGAATAGTGTAAAATGTTGCATTTTAATTCAAAACCTCTTTTTGATCTAATTTATTTATATGATTAGATTATCTTTTGAATTGGTTTTAAAGTGAAATTAGAATATATTTTTACAATTTTATCCAATGGTGGTCATTGGAATCAATTTCGATTTGAAATTAGACTTAAACTGGTGTCAATCTTTTGATACTTATTGTTTTGTAAAAACACGCTATTTGCTCTGGCAGCGGGAATTAGTTATTAAATTAATTAATGTGACTTATATGATTTGAATTTTGTAAAATAGACTTCATTTTTGAATTCGGAATATCAAATATAGCTTAGGGTGAATATTTGGTAATTTTCTGAAAAACTTCAATTTTTGATGAATAGTGAAACCACTAAGTGGTAATCAAGCAAACTGATTTTTCAGTTAAATGAAAGTTTACAACTAATGTGTATTGAATTTTGAAAATCCGACATACATGGTTGTCATTAAGAAGTAAAATGTGGTTCAATGAGATTAAAATAATTTTTTGGTGAATAGTAACTTATTAAGTTCTTAATCGCGATTAGTGGTAATTAGGGTAGTTTAATGTATAAATAATGCTTTAATAATATAAAATGACCTAGACACATGCCCCAACCTCATTGGTTGTGTCATGGCCGACCAAGACAAGTCATGGCCTAACTTGGGGACCCCATGTATCCACTTTTGTTGGGAAATAACATAAATTACTTTTTATTAAATGTTAAAGTGAAAATGACACAAACATAATATGTTTTGCGAAAACAATTTTTAAGTGGGGTTATACAAGTCCAAATTTTGATTATAAATATTCAATGGAAAGATAAAAAGATTTCCTATATCATAGTATTTGTTTTATAATTTTTAGACATTAAAAAAATGAAATTATGTACGACATAATAATGATGCAGTGATGACATCATTATTTAACGATTAAAATAAAATGGAAAGATAATGTAAAATCTAAAACCTACACATGGCCAAAACCAATTGGATGAGTGGATTTCGAATCCTTATCACCTTATCCACGAATTCTATCAATGTGGGACCTTTTAAAACCGAAAAACATTTTCAAATAAAGTTATATTTCTTTACTTTCCAAAAGTGCCCCTCCTCTCCCCTTATAAAAGGCCCCCACCTCTACCTCATTTCACACACTCTTCAAGCCTTTGGCTCGGCCAACCCCTGCCCATTTGCTCTCTCCACATCCCTCTCCTCATCCTAGAGGATTCCCCTTGGGCAGAATCCTTTCAAAGGAAGCCTTTAGGCTCAAATCAAAAGGAGTTACACTTTTTAAGGTAATTCATCCTCTCATGCTCATTTGTTTTATTTTGCTTCTCCAACCCCCTAAACTCTTTTTATTTACTTATTTTGTAACAACACCAGTATCTTAAATATACTAGGATGTTGTTATAAGATTTATTTTATCTACACTCTCACACAACTACATCAAATGGTTAAAGAACATACGGTTTCCGTGGATGGCGAAATTCTGCCTCCCGAAACGATGATTGTTCAACACTCATTAAACACCTTCAAAGGTGGCCATTATGATGTCACTATTTTTATATATGATATATAATATGTTTATGTTTTCCTTAAGCTTCTGTTTTTTCATTTTGGGCATACCTTTATGGTTTCCATTATGGGTAAAACACGATATCTTCATTTTAGGAAGCGCGGACTACCGCCCCCTCAAAGTGATGTGATTCGTTAATACCATATGTGGGATGTGTAGAGGATAAAGTTAATGATATTATACATGATGTTATACTGGAATTATAACATACCTATATATATCATTATCATTTATTTCCATTAAAGTATGAGATAGAAATGAAAGTAGCGTTCATGCGTACGTACGGACTACCGTCTCCATGAACGGTGCATTTCATTTCTTATCCCCAAATGTAATGTACTATTAAAAGTACATGTATATAATGGATATATATAATTAATGATATATCTAAATGATGAATATAATTCTGGAATTAAAATATACATAAGTCTCATTTAGTTTTAATTCCATTAATATGACAAAGAAATGAAAGTAGCGTTCATGCGTACGTACGGCTTACCGTCTCCATGAACGGTGCATTTCATTTCTTACCTCTAAATGATTATGTAATATTTTAAATACATGTATGTACTGGATATATATGACATATATGATATCTACATCATGAATACCATTCTGGATATAATGAAACATTGACCAAATTAACAACATGTAAGTGTAAGAAGTCTATTTTTGACTTAAGAACCAAATACCGACAAAATGAACATTATTAACTTAAATGATTACATGATGTTCATAACATGGTATAAAAGGAATAATGAACTTGAAAAGATTCATAAGCAAGTAGAGATTAACTCAAGTTTATTATTCAGGAGTTTAAAGAACGGTCGGGTCAAGTCGGATACGAGGTATGGGAACTTCTTAACCCAATTTCCATTCTTTGGGTTAATCTCCTACTTTCAAATTATGTCATTATATTATTATGTCGTATCTTGTATTTGTACTTTATTTATGTGTACTTATAGTGAATACACATAATGTATCTATTTTATTTTAAAAATTATCTTTGTATGGGACTTCGTCTCAATCTCCTTTCGTTGAGGCATATTTTATTTTATACACAACTTTCTTTTATGCGGTGTATAAACCCCTTTGACTTTTACGTTTATTCAAAAGGAATCTTTTTTATACGAAGCGTTTACTAAACGACAAAAGGGAATGTTTTTGTCGTACGTATGCGGCGACAACGACTTCTCCGCCGTCGTAACCGTTATTTGAGTTTCGGCTTCCTCTACAAGCCATACCTTCTTTTTAAAAGAAAAATAAATACCATATTTTACTTTTATTTTATTTTGGTATTGAAAATGGTTTTCATAATGTTTTTATATCAATGTGTTGTATTGATATCTCGTGATTGAAATGTGGAAATTTTATGTTTCCTTTATGCTTGTTTTATGTGATATGATTATGTTATGGTTCTCGGGCATTATTATGAAGACGGGTGGTTCCGTGATAAACTAAGGGCGGGTGAGCCCGTTATAGCTCTCCAATGCATTGGGTAACGCGAAGGAGTGAAACGTTAAGGTTTCTCCGAAGAGATTTTAGGGAATATACTGTGATGGGTATTCCAAACGTAACCAAGAGGGTTACTCCCTACGTAAGAATGTTATGAATGCCTCAAGTTACCTTTACGTCTTATGATTTCTATGATTTATTCATGATTTTATGAGGTATGTTAAAGTGCCTATGTTTTATGGGTAAAGTATGATTTCATTCTTATGTATATATGAACTCATGTTTCCTTTCCATGTTTTTATAACCCATACTGAGTTTTACGCTCATCCCAAGTTTTTGAAATGTTTTTCACAGGTCATGGGAAAGGTACATGATAAGATGATAGAGTCAAGGATGTGTCAAGAAATAATCCATGTTTTATTTTAAATGTGTTTCCATTGATGGGAATGAAGAATACTATCTTTATGTAACCACTTTGTTTATATGTGGAATGTAATGCAAGTTTTATGATCTAATTCTCTAAAACTCTAAACCCGAAAAGATCCTCAACGTGTAATCTTGTAATAACTCAAGATTAAGTAAGGTTTAAGGCTGGGGCCTTATAGTTAATGTGGAGAGAGCAAATGGGCAGGGGTTGGCCGAGCCAATGGCTTGAAGAGTGTGTGAAATGAGGTAGAGGTGGGGGCCTTTTATAAGGGGAGAGGAGGGGCACTTTTGGAAAGTAAAGAATCATTACATTATTTGAAAATGTGTTTCGGTTTTAAAAGGTCCCACATTGATGGAATTCGTGGATAAGGTGATAAGGCATCGAAATCCATTCATCCAATTGGTTTTGGACATGTGTAGTTCATAGATTTTATTTTATCTTTCCATTTTATTTAAATCGTCAAATAATGATGTCATCGCTGCATCATTATTATGTCATAAATAATTAAATTTATTTAATGTCTAAAAATTATAAACAAATTACTATGATGTAGGAAATCTTTTTAGCTTTCCAATGACTATTTATAATCTAAATTTGGACTTGTATAACCCCACTTAAAAATTGTTTTAGCAAAACATATTATGTTTGTGTCATCTTCACTTTAACATTAAATAAAAAGTAATTTATGTTATTTCCCAACAAAAGTGGATCCATGGGGTCCCCAAGTTAGGCCATGGCTTGTCTTGGTCGGCCATGACACAACCAATGAGGTTGGGACATGTGTCTAGGTCATTTTATATTATTAAAGTATTATTTATACCTTAAACTACACTAATTACCACTAATTGCGATTAAAAACTTAATAAGTTACTATTCACCAAAAAATTATTTTAATCTCATTGAACCACATTTTACTTCTTAATGACAACCATGTAAGTATAAGAAGTCAATTTTTGACTTAAGAACCAAATACCGACAAAATGAACATTATTAACTTAAATGATTACATGATGTTCATAACATGGTATAAAAGGAATAATGAACTTGGAAAAGATTCATAATCAAGTAGAGATTAACTAAAGTTTATTATTCAGGAGTTTAAAGAACGGTCGGGTCAAGTCAGATACGAGGTATGGGAACTTCTTAACCCAATTTCCATTCTTTGGGTTAATCTCCTACTTTCAAATTATGTCATTATATTATTATGTCGTATCTTGTATTTGTACTTTATTTATGTGTACTTATAGTGAATACACATAATGTATCTATTTTATTTTAAAAATTATCTTTGTATGGGACTTCGTCTCAATCTCCTTTCGTTGAGGCATATTTTATTTTATACACAACTTTCTTTTATGCGGTGTATAAACCCCTTTGACTTTTACGTTTATTCAAAAGGAATCTTTTTTATACGAAGCGTTTACTAAACGACAAAAGGGAATGTTTTTGTCGTACGTATGCGGCGACAACGACTTCTCCGCCGTCGTAACCGTTATTTGAGTTTCGGCTTCCTCTACAAGCCATACCTTCTTTTTAAAAGAAAAATAAATACCATATTTTACTTTTATTTTATTTTGGTATTGAAAATGGTTTTCATAATGTTTTTATATCAATGTGTTGTATTGATATCTCGTGATTGAAATGTGGAAATTTTATGTTTCCTTTATGCTTGTTTTATGTGATATGATTATGTTATGGTTCTTGGGCATTATTATGAAGACGGGTGGTTCCGTGATAAACTAAGGGCGGGTGAGCCCGTTATAGCTCTCCAATGCATTGGGTAACGCGAAGGAGTGAAACATTAAGGTTTCTCCGAAGAGATTTTTAGGGAATATACTGTGATGGGTATTCCAAAACGTAACCAAGAGGGTTACTCCCTACGTAAGAATGTTATGAATGCCTCAAGTTACCTTTATGTCTTATGATTTCTATGATTTATTCATGATTTGATGAGGTATGTTAAAGTGATTATGTTTTATGGGTAAAGTATGATTTCACTCTTTTGTATGTATGTACCCATGTTTCCTTTCCATGTTTTTATAACCCATACTGAGTTTTTATGCTCATCCCAAGTTTTTGAAATGTTTTTCACAGGTCAAGGGAAAGGTTCATGATAAGATGATAGAGTCAAGGATGTGTCAAGAAATAATCCATGTTTTATTTTGAATATGTTACCATTGATGGGAATTAAGAATACTATCTTTATGTAACCACTTTGTTTATATGTGGAATGTAATGCAAGTTTTATGATCTAATTCTCTAAAACTCTAAACCCGAAAAGATCCTCAACGTGTAATCTTGTAATAACTCAAGATTAAGTAAGGTTTAAGGCAGGGGCCTTACGCAATTTATTCTAAAGGGGGGAAGGATGTAACATCCCAAGTAAGTAATGAATAATAGATATTTTTATCTATGTCTATTAATGATAAAGATAGTGTTTTAGAGGCTTAAAATGAAAATAAATACAATCTTATGCATGGAATACACTAATATTCTTAAAGGATTGTTTTAGTGCCTTTTGATGGAAAACCATTTTTGAATCTATATTTTGACAATTTTAGAAACTATGTTTGTCAAAATAAAATTATCCTTTATGATTGGGACATCAAAATTTACCTTGTGTGAATTTTTGGTAATTTTCCGACAATGTTCATTTTTAAATGAATAGTGAAAAATACTGCATTTTACATCAAAACTACTTTTTAATCTAATTTATTTATATGATTAGATTATGTTTTGAATTGGTTTTGAAGTGAAATTAGAATATATTTTTTACCATTTTATCCAATGGTGGTCATTGGAATCAATTTCGATTTGAAATTAGACTTAAACCGGTGTCAATCTTTTGATACTTATTGTTTTGTAAAAACACGCTATTTGCTCTGGCAGCGGGAATTAATTATTAAATTAATTAATGTGACTTATATGATTTGAATTTTGTAAAATAGACTTCATTTTTGAATTCGTAATATCAAATATAGCTTAGAGTGAATTTTTGGTAATTTTCTGAAAAACTTCAATTTTGATGAATAGTGAAACCACTAAGTGGTAATCAAGCAAACTGTTTTTTTCAGTTAAATTAAAGTTTACCACTAATGTGTATTGAATTTTGAAAATCCGACATACATGGTTGTCATTAAGAAGTAAAATGTGGTTCAATGAGATTAAAATAATTTTTTGGTGAATAGTAACTTATTAAGTTCTTAATCGCGATTAGTGGTAATTAGGGTAGTTTAATGTATAAATAATGCTTTAATAATATAAAATGACCTAGACACATGTCCCAACCTCATTGGTTGTGTCATGGACGACCAAGACAAGTCATGGCCTAACTTGGGGACCCCATGTATCCACTTTTGTTGGGAAATAACATAAATTACTTTTTATTAAATGTTAAAGTGAAAATGACACAAACATAATATGTTTTGCGAAAACAATTTTTAAGTGGGGTTATACAAGTCCAAATTTTGATTATAAATATTCAATGGAAAGATAAAAAGATTTCCTACATCATAGTAATTTGTTTATAATTTTTAGACATTAAATAAATTTAATTATTTATGACATAATAATGATGCAGCGATGACATCATTATTTGACGATTTAAATAAAATGGAAAGATAAAATAAAATCTATGAACTACACATGTCCAAAACCAATTGGATGAATGGATTTCGATGCCTTATCACCTTATCCACGAATTCCATCAATGTGGGACCTTTTAAAACCGAAACACATTTTCAAATAATGTAATGTTTCTTTACTTTCCAAAAGTGCCCCTCCTCTCCCCTTATAAAAGGCCCCCACCTCTACCTCATTTCACACACTCTTCAAGCCATTGGCTCGGCCAACCCCTGCCCATTTGCTCTCTCCACTTCCCTCTCCTCATCCTAGAGGATTCCCTTTGGGCAGAATCCTTTCAAAGGAAGCCTTTAGGCTCAAACCAAAAGAAGTTACACTTTTTAAGGTATTTCATTCTCTCATGTTCATTTGTTTTATTTTGCTTCTCCGACCCCCTAAACTCTTTTTATTTACTTCTTTTGTAACAACACCAGTATCTTCAATATACTAGGATGTTGTTATAAGATATATTTGAGCTACACTCTCACACAACTACATCAAATGGTTAAAGAACATACGGTTTCCGTGGATGGCGAAATTCTGCCTCCCGAAACGATGATTGTTCAATACTCATTTAACACCTTCAAAGGTGGCCATTATGATGTCACTATTTTTATATATGATATATTATATGTTTATGTTTTCCTTAAGCTTCTGTTTTTTTCATTTTGGGCATACCTTTATGGTTTCCATTATGGGTAAAACACGATATCTTCATTTTAGGAAGTGCGGACTACCGCCCCCTAAAAGTGATTTGATTCGTTAATACCATATGTGGGATGTGTAAAGGATAAAGTTAATGATATTATATATGTTGTTATACTGGAATTATAATATACTTTTATATCATTATGATTCCATTCCAGAAAATATGAAATAGAAATGGAAGTAGCGTTCATGCGTACGTACGGCTTACCGTCTCCATGAACGATGCATTTCATTTCTTACCTCTAAATGTGATGTAATATTATAAATGAATGTATGTACTGGATATATATGACATATATGATATCTACATAATGAATACCATTCTGGATATAATGAACCTTTGACCAAATTAACAACTTGTAAGTATAAGAAGTCAATTTTTGACTTAAGAACCAAATACCGACAAAATGAACATTATTAACTTAAATGATTACATGATGTTCATAACATGGTATAAAAGGAATAATGAACTTGAAAAAGATTCATAAGCAAGTAGAGATTAACTCAAGTTTATTATTCAGGAGTTTAAAGAACGGTCGGGTCAAGTCGGATACGAGGTATGGGACTTCGTCTCAATCTCCTTTCGTTGAGGCATATTTTATTTTATACACAACTTTCTTTTATACGGTGTATAAACCCCTTTGACTTTTACGTTTACTCAAAAGGAATCTTTTTTATACGAAGCGTTTACTAAACGACAAAAGGGAATGTTTTTGTCGTACGTATGCGGCGACAACGACTTCTCCGCCGTCGTAACCGTTATTTGAGTTTTGGCTTCCTCTACAAGCCATACCTTTTTTTTAAAAGAAAAATAAATACCATGTTTTACTTTGGTATTGAAAATGGTTTTCATAATGTTTTTATTATATCAATGTGTTGTATTGATATCTCGTGATTGAAATGTGGAAATGTTATGTTTCCTTTATGCATGTTTTATGTGATATGATTATGTTATGGTTCTTGGGCATTATTATGAAGACGGGTGGTTCCGTGATAAACTAAGGGCGGGTGAGCCCGTTATAGCTCTCCAATGCATTGGGTAACGCGAAGGAGTGAAACGTTAAGGTTTCTCCGAAGAGATTTTAGGGAATATACTGTGATGGGTATTCCAAACGTAACCAAGAGGGTTACCCCCTACGTAAGAATGTTATGAATGCCTCAAGTTACCTTTACGTATTATGATTTATATGATTTATTCATGTTTTTATGAGGTATGTTAAAGTGCCTATGTTTTATGGGTAAAGTATGATTTCATTCTTATGTATATATGAACTCATGTTTCCTTTCCATGTTTTTATAACCCATACTGAGTTTTTACGCTCATCCCAAGTTTTTGAAATGTTTTTCACAGGTCAAGGGAAAGGTACATGATAAGATGATAGAGTCAAGGATGTGTCAAGAAATAATCCATGTTTTATTTTAAATGTGTTTCCATTGATGGGAATGAAGAATACTATCTTTATGTAACCACTTTGTTTATATGTGGAACATCCCAAGTAAGTAATGAATAATAGATATTTTTATCTATGTCTATTAATGATAAAGATAGTGTTTTAGAGGCCTAAAATGAAAATAAATACAATCTTATGCATGGAATACACTAATATTCTTAAAAGATTGTTTTAGTGCCTTTTGATGGAAAACCATTTTTGAATCTATATTTTGACAATTTTATAAACTATGTTTGTCAAAATAAACTTATACTTTATGATTGGGACATCAAAATTTACCTTGTGTGAATTTTTGGTAATTTTCTGACAATGTTCATTTTTTTTAATGAATAGTGAAAAATACTGCATTTTACATCAAAACTACTTTTTAATCTAATTTATTTATATGATTAGATTATGTTTTGAATTGGTTTTTAAGTAAAATTAGAATCTATTTTTACCATTTTATCCAATGGTGGTCATTGGAATCAATTTCACTTTGAAATTAGACTTAAACTGGTGTCAATCTTTTGATACTTATTGTTTTGTAAAAACACGCTATTTGCTCTGGCAGCGGGAATTAATTATTAAATTAATTAATGTGACTTATATGATTTGAATTTTGTAAAATAGACTTCATTTTTGAATTCAGAATATCAAATATAGCTTAGGGTGATTTTTTGGTAATTTTCTGAAAAACTTCAATTTTTTATGAATAGTGAAACCACTAAGTGGTAATCAAGCAAACTGATTTTTCAGTTAAATGAAAGTTTACCACTAATGTGTATTGAATTTTGAAAATCCGACATACATGGTTGTCATTAAGAAGTAAAATGTGGTTCAATGAGATTATAATAATTTTTTGGTGAATAGTAACTTATTAAGTTTTTAATCGCGATTAGTGGTAATCAGTGTAGTTTAAGGTATAAATAATGTTTTAATAATATAAAATGACCTAGACACATGTCCCAACCTTATTGGTTGTGTCATGGCCGACCAAGACAAGACATGGGTCAACTTGGGGACCCCATGTATCCACTTTTGTTGGGAAATAACATAAATTACTTTTTATTAAATGTTAAAGTGAAAATGACACAAACATAATATGTTTTGCGAAAACAATTTTTAAGTGGGGTTATACAAGTCCAAATTTTGATTATAAATATTCAATGGAAAGATAAAAAGATTTCCTACATCATAGTAATTTGTTTATAATTTTTAGACATTAAATAAATTTAATTATTTATGACATAATAATGATGCAGCGATGACATCATTATTTGACGATTTAAATAAAATGGAAAGATAAAATAAAATCTATGAACTACACATGTCCAAAACCAATTGGATGAATGGATTTCGATGCCTTATCACCTTATCCACGAATTCCATCAATGTGGGACCTTTTAAAACCGAAACACATTTTCAAATAATGTAATGATTCTTTACTTTCCAAAAGTGCCCCTCCTCTCCCCTTATAAAAGGCCCCCACCTCTACCTCATTTCACACACTCTTCAAGCCATTGGCTCGGCCAACCCCTGCCCATTTGCTCTATCCACATCCCTCTCCTCATCCTAGAGGATTCCCTTTGGGCAGAATCCTTTCAAAGGAAGCCTTTGGGCTCAAACCAAAAGAAGTTACACTTTTTAAGGTAATTCATTCTCTCATGTTCATTTGTTTTATTTTGCTTCTCCGACCCCCTAAACTCTTTTTATTTACTTCTTTTGTAACAACACCAGTATCTTCAATATACTAGGATGTTGTTATAAGATATATTTGAGCTACACTCTCACACAACTACATCAAATGGTTAAAGAACATACGGTTTCCGTGGATGGCGAAATTCTGCCTCCCGAAACGATGATTGTTCAATACTCATTTAACACCTTCAAAGGTGGCCATTATGATGTCACTATTTTTATATATGATATATTATATGTTTATGTTTTCCTTAAGCTTCTGTTTTTTTCATTTTGGGCATACCTTTATGGTTTCCATTATGGGTAAAACACGATATCTTCATTTTAGGAAGTGCGGACTACCGCCCCCTAAAAGTGATTTGATTCGTTAATACCATATGTGGGATGTGTAAAGGATAAAGTTAATGATATTATATATATTGTTATACTGGAATTATAATATACTTTTATATCATTATGATTCCATTCCAGAAAATATGAAATAGAAATGGAAGTAGCGTTCATGCGTACGTACGGCTTACCGTCTCCATGAACGGTGCATTTCATTTCTTACCTCTAAGTGTGATGTAATATTATAAATGAATGTATATACTGGATATATATGACATATATGATATCTACATAATGAATACCATTCTGGATATAATGAACCTTTGACCAAATTAACAACATGTAAGTACAAGAAGTCAATTTTTGACTTAAGAACCAAATACCGACAAAATGAACATTATTAACTTAAATGATTACATGATGTTCATAACATGGTATAAAAGGAATAATGAACTTGAAAAGATTCATAAGCAAGTATAGATTAACTCAAGTTTATTATTCAGGAGTTTAAAGAACGGTCGGGTCAAGTCGGATACGAGGTATGGGAACTTCTTAACCCAATTTCCATTCTTTGGGTTAATCTCCTACTTTCAAATTATGTCATTATATTATTATGTCGTATCTTGTATTTGTACTTTATTTATGTGTACTTATAGTGAATACACATAATGTATCTATTTTATTTTAAAAATTATCTTTGTATGGGACTTCGTCTCAATCTCCTTTCGTTGAGGCATATTTTATTTTATACACAACTTTCTTTTATACGGTGTATAAACCCCTTTGACTTTTACGTTTACTCAAAAGGAATCTTTTTTATACGAAGCGTTTACTAAACGACAAAAGGGAATGTTTTTGTCGTACGTATGCGGCGACAACGACTTCTCCGCCGTCGTAACCGTTATTTGAGTTTTGGCTTCCTCTACAAGCCATACCTTTTTTTTTAAAAGAAAAATAAATACCATGTTTTACTTTGGTATTGAAAATGGTTTTCATAATGTTTTTATTATATCAATGTGTTGTATTGATATCTCGTGATTGAAATGTGGAAATGTTATGTTTCCTTTATGCATGTTTTATGTGATATGATTATGTTATGGTTCTTGGGCATTATTATGAAGACGGGTGGTTCCGTGATAAACTAAGGGTGGGTGAGCCCGTTATAGCTCTCCAATGCATTGGGTAACGCGAAGGAGTGGAACGTTAAGGTTTCTCCGAAGAGATTTTAGGGAATATACTGTGATGGGTATTCCAAACGTAACCAAGAGGGTTACTCCCTACGTAAGAATGTTATGAATGCCTCAAGTTACCTTTACGTATTATGATTTATATGATTTATTCATGTTTTTATGAGGTATGTTAAAGTGCCTATGTTTTATGGGTAAAGTATGATTTCATTCTTATTTATATATGAACTCATGTCTCCTTTCCATGTTTTTTTATAACCCATACTGAGTTTTTATGCTCATCCCAAGTTTTTGAAATGTTTTTCACAGGTCAAGGGAAAGGTACATGATAAGATGATAGAGTCAAGGTTGTGTCAAGAAATAATCCATGTTTTATTCTAAATGTGTTTCCGTTGATGGGAATGAAGAATACTATCTTTATGTAACCACTTTGTTTAAAAGTGGAATGTAATGCAAGTTTCATGATCTAATTCTCTAAAACTCTAAACCTGAAAAGATCCTCAATGTGTAATCTTGTAATAACTCAAGATTAAGTAAGTTTTAAGGCAGGGGCCTTATAGTTGGTATGGAAACACATTTAAAATAAAACATGGATTATTTCTTGACACATCCTTGACTCTATCATCTTATCATGTACCTTTCCCTTGACCTGTGAAAAACATTTCAAAAACTTGGGATGAGCGTAAAAACTCAGTATGGGTTATAAAAACATGGAAAGGAAACATGAGTTCATATATACATAAGAATGAAATCATACTTTACCCATAAAACATAGGCACTTTAACATACCTCATAAAAACATGAATAAATCATATAAATCATAATACGTAAAGGTAACTTGAGGCATTCATAACATTCTTACGTAGGGGGTAACCCTCTTGGTTACGTTTGGAATACCCATCACAGTATATTCCCTAAAATCTCTTCGGAGAAACCTTAACGTTTCACTCCTTCGCGTTACCCAATGCATTGGAGAGCTATAACGGGCTCACCCGCCCTTAGTTTATCACGGAACCACCCGTCTTCATAATAATGCCCAAGAACCATAACATAATCATATCACATAAAACATGCATAAAGGAAACATAACATTTCCACATTTCAATCACGAGATATCAATACAACACATTGATATAATAAAAACATTATGAAAACCATTTTCAATACCAAAGTAAAACATGGTATTTATTTTTCTTTTAAAAAAAAGGTATGGCTTGTAGAGGAAGCCAAAACTCAAATAACGGTTACGACGGCGGAGAAGTCGTTGTCGCCGCATACGTACGACAAAAACATTCCCTTTTGTCGTTTAGTAAACGCTTCGTATAAAAAAGATTCCTTTTGAGTAAACGTAAAAGTCAAAGGGGTTTATACACCGTATAAAAGAAAGTTGTGTATAAAATAAAATATGCCTCAACGAAAGGAGATTGAGACGAAGTCCCATACAAAGATAATTTTTAAAATAAAATAGATATATTATGTGCATTCTCTATATGTACACATAAATAAAGTACAAATACAAGATATGACATAATAATATAATGACATACTTTGAAAGTACGAGATTAACCCAAAGAATGGAAATTGGGTTAAGAAGTTCCCATACCTCGTATCCGACTTGACCCGACCGTTCTTTAAACTCCTGAATAATAAACTTGAGTTAATCTCTACTTTCTTATGAATCTTTTTCAAGTTCATTATTCCTTTTATACCATGTTATGAACATCATGTAATCATTTAAGTTAATAATGTTCATTTTGTCGGTATTTGGTTCTTAAGTCAAAAATTGACTTCTTATACTTACAAGTTGTTAATTTGGTCAAAGGTTCATTATATCCAGAATGGTATTCATTATGTAGATATCATATATATCATATATATCCAGTACATACATTCATTTATAATATTACATCACATTTAGAGGTAAGAAATGAAATGCATCGTTCATGGAGACGGTAAGCCGTACGTACGCATGAACGCTACTTCCATTTCTATTTCATATTTTCTGGAATGGAATCATAATGATATAAAAGTATATTATAATTCCAGTATAACAACATATATAATATCATTAACTTTATCCTTTACACATCCCACATATGGTATTAACGAATCAAATCACTTTTAGGGGGCGGTAGTCCGCACTTCCTAAAATGAAGATATCGTGTTTTACCCATAATGGAAACCATAAAGGTATGCCCAAAATGAAAAAAACAGAAGCTTAAGGAAAACATAAACATATAATATATCATATATAAAAATAGTGACATCATAATGGGCCACCTTTGAAGGTGTTAAATGAGTATTGAACAATCATCGTTTCGGGAGGCAGAATTTCGCCATCCACGGAAACCGTATGTTCTTTAACCATTTGATGTAGTTGTGTGAGAGTGTAGCTCAAATATATCTTATAACAACATCCTAGTATATTGAAGATACTGGTGTTGTTACAAAAGAAGTAAATAAAAAGAGTTTAGGGGGTCGGAGAAGCAAAATAAAACAAATGAACATGAGAGAATGAAATACCTTAAAAAGTGTAACTTCTTTTGGTTTGAGCCTAAAGGCTTCCTTTGAAAGGATTCTGCCCAAAGGGAATCCTCTAGGATGAGGAGAGGGAAGTGGAGAGAGCAAATGGGCAGGGGTTGGCCGAGCCAATGGCTTGACAGAGTGTGTGAAATGAGGTAGAGGTGGGGGGCCTTTTATAAGGGGAGACGGAGGGGCACTTTTGGAAAGTAAAGAAACATTACATTATTTGAAAATGTGTTTCGGTTTTAAAAGGTCCCACATTGATGGAATTCGTGGATAAGGTGATAAGGCATCGAAATCCATTCATCCAATTGGTTTTGGACATGTGTAGTTCATAGATTTTATTTTATCTTTCCATTTTATTTAAATCGTCAAATAATGATGTCATCGCTGCATCATTATTATGTCATAACTAATTAAATTTATTTAATGTCTAAAAATTATAAACAAATTACTATGATGTAGGAAATCTTTTAGCTTTCCATTGAATATTTATAATCAAAATTTGGACTTGTATAACCCCACTTAAAAATTGTTTTCGCAAAACATATTATGTTTGTGTCATTTTCACTTTAACATTTAATAAAAAGTAATTTATGTTATTTCCCAACAAAAGTGGATACATGGGGTCCCCAAGTTAGGACATGACTTGTCTTGGTCGGCCATGACACAACCAATGAGGTTGGGACATGTGTCTAGGTCATTTTATATTATTAAAGCATTATTTATACATTAAACTACCCTAATTACCACTAATCGCGATTAAGAACTTAATAAGTTACTATTCACCAAAAAATTATTTTAATCTCATTGAACCACATTTTACTTCTTAATGACAACCATGTATGTCGGATTTTCAAAATTCAATACACATTAGTGGTAAACTTTAATTTAACTGAAAAAAACAGTTTGCTTGATTACCACTTAGTGGTTTCACTATTCATCAAAATTGAAGTTTTTTCAGAAAATTACCAAAAATTCACTCTAAGCTATATTTGATATTACGAATTCAAAATGAAGTCTATTTTACAAAATTCAAATCATATAAGTCACATTAATTAATTTAATAATTAATTCCCGCTTACCTTGTGTGAATTTTTGGTAATTTTCTGACAATGTTCATTTTTAAATGAATAGTGAAAAATACTGCATTTTACATCAAAACTACTTTTTAATCTAATTTATTTATATGATTAGATTATGTTTTGAATTGGTTTTGAAGTGAAATTAGAATATATTTTTACCATTTTATCCAATGGTGGTCATTGGAATCAATTTCGATTTGAAATTAGACTTAAACTGGTGTCAATCTTTTGATACTTATTGTTTTGTAAAAACACGCTATTTGCTCTGGCAGCGGGAATTAATTATTAAATTAATTAATGTGACTTATATGATTTGAATTTTGTTAAAATAGACTTCATTTTTGAATTCGGAATATCAAATATAGCTTAGAGTGAATTTTTGGTAATTTTCTGAAAAACTTCAATTTTGATGAATAGTGAAACCACTAAGTGGTAATCAAGCAAACTGATTTTTCAGTTAAATGAAAGTTTACCACTAATGTGTATTGAATTTTGAAAATCCGACATACATGGTTGTCATTAAGAAGTAAAATGTGGTTCAATGAGATTAAAATAATTTTTTGGTGAATAGTAACTTATTAAGTTCTTAATCGCGATTAGTGGTAATTAGGGTAGTTTAATGTATAAATAATGCTTTAATAATATAAAATGACCTAGACACATGTCCCGACCTCATTGGTTGTGTCATGGCCGACCAAGACAAGTCATGGCCTAACTTGGGGACCCCATGTATCCACTTTTGTTGGGAAATAACATAAATTACTTTTTATTAAATGTTAAAGTGAAAATGACACAAACATAATATGTTTTGCGAAAACAATTTTGAAGTGGGGATATACAAGTCCAAATTTTGATTATAAATATTAAATGGAAAGCTAAAAAGATTTCCTACATCATATTATTTGTTTATAATTTTTAGACATTAAATAAATTTAATTATTTATGACATAATAATGATGCAGCGATGACATCATTATTTGACGATTTAAATAAAATGGAAAGATAAAATAAAATCTATGAACTACACATGTCCAAAACCAATTGGATGAATGGATTTCGATGCCTTATCACCTTATCCACGAATTCCATCAATGTGGGACCTTTTAAAACCGAAACACATTTTCAAATAATGTAATGTTTCTTTACTTTCCAAAAGTGCCCCTCCTCTCCCCTTATAAAAGGCCCCCACCTCTACCTCATTTCACACACTCTTCAAGCCATTGGCTCGGCCAACCCCTGCCCATTTGCTCTCTCCACATCCCTCTCCTCATCCTAGAGGATTTCCTTTGGGCAGAATCCTTTCAAAGGAAGCCTTTAGGCTCAAACCAAAGAAGTTACACTTTTTAAGGTATTTCATTCTCTCATGATCATTTGTTTTATTTTGCTTCTCCGGCCCCCTAAACTCTTTTTATTTACTTATTTTGTAACAACACCAGTATCTTCAATATACTAGGATGTTGTTATAAGATATATTTGAGCTACACTCTCACACAACTACATCAAATGGTTAAAGAACATACGGTTTTCCGTGGATGGCGAAATTCTGCCTCCCGAAACGATGATTGTTCAATACTCATTTAACACCTTCAAAGGTGGCCATTATGATGTCACTATTTTTATATATGATATATTATATGTTTATGTTTTCCTTAAGCTTCTGTTTTTTTTTTCATTTTGGGCATACCTTTATGGTTTCCATTATGGGTAAAACACGATATCTTCATTTTAGGAAGTGCGGACTTACCGCCCCCTAAAAGTGATTTGATTCGTTAATACCATATGTGGGATGTGTAAAGGATAAAGTTAATGATATTATATATGTTGTTATACTGGAATTATAATATACTTTTATATCATTATGATTCCATTCCAGAAAATATGAAATAGAAATGGAAAGTAGCGTTCATGCGTACGTACGGCTTACCGTCTCCATGAACGGTGCATTTCATTTCTTACCTCTAAATGTGATGTAATATTATAAATGAATGTATGTACTGGATATATATGACATATATGATATCTATCATAATGAATACCATTCTGGATATAATGAACCTTTGACCAAATTAACAACATGTAAGTATAAGAAGTCAATTTTTGACTTAAGAACCAAATACCGACAAAATGAAACATTATTAACTTAAATGATTACATGATGTTCATAACATGGTATAAAAGGAATAATGAACTTGAAAAAGATTCATAAGCAAGTAGAGATTAACTCAAGTTTATATTCAGGAGTTTAAAGAACGGTCGGGTCAAGTCGGATACGAGGTATGGGACTTCGTCTCAATCTCCTTTCGTTGAGGCATATTTTATTTTATACACAACTTTCTTTTATACGGTGTATAAACCCCTTTGACTTTTACGTTTACTCAAAAGGAATCTTTTTATACGAAGCGTTTACTAAACGACAAAAGGGAATGTTTTTGTCGTACGTATGCGGCGACAACGACTTCTCCGCCGTCGTAACCGATATTTGAGTTTCGGCTTCCTCTACAAGCCATACCTTCTTTTTAAAAGAAAAATAAATATCATGTTTTACTTTTCTTTTATTTTGGTATTGAAAATGGTTTTCATAATGTTTTTATATCAATGTGTTGTATTGATATCTCGTGAATGAAATGTGGAAATTTTATGTTTCCTTTATGCATGTTTTATGTGATATGATTATGTTATGATTCTTGGGCATTATTATGAAGACGGGTGGTTCCGTGATAAACTAAGGGCGGGTGAGCCCGTTATAGCTCTCCAATGCATTGGGTAACGCGAAGGAGTGAAACGTTAAGGTTTCTCCGAAGAGATTTTAGGGAATATACTGTGATGGGTATTCCAAACGTAACCAAGAGGGTTACTCCCTACGTAAGAATGTTATGAATGCCTCAAGTTACCTTAACGTATTATGATTTATATGATTTATTCATGTTTTTATGAGGTATGTTAAAGTGCCTATGTTTTATGGGTAAAGTATGATTTCATTCTTATTTATATATGAACTCATGTTTCCTTTCCATGTTTTTTTATAACCCATACTGAGTTTTTATGCTCATCCCAAGTTTTTGAAATGTTTTTCACAGGTCAAGGGAAAGGTACATGATAAGATGATAGAGTCAAGGTTGTGTCAAGAAATAATCCATGTTTTATTCTAAATGTGTTTCCGTTGATGGGAATGAAGAATACTATCTTTATGTAACCACTTTGTTTAAAAGTGGAATGTAATGCAAGTTTCATGATCTAATTCTCTAAAACTCTAAACCTGAAAAGATCCTCAATGTGTAATCTTGTAATAACTCAAGATTAAGTAAGTTTTAAGGCAGGGGCCTTATAGTTGGAACTATAAGGCCCCAGCCTTAAACCTTACTTAATCTTGAGTTATTACAAGATTACACGTTGAGGATCTTTTCGGGTTTAGAGTTTTAGAGAATTAGATCATAAAACTTGCATTACATTCCACATATAAACAAAGAGGTTACATAAAGATAGTATTCTTCATTCCCATCAATGGAAACACATTTAAAATAAAACATGGATTATTTCTTGACACATCCTTGACTCTATCATCTTATCATGTACCTTTCCCTTGACCTGTGAAAAACATTTCAAAAACTTGGGATGAGCGTAAAACTCAGTATGGGTTATAAAAACATGGAAAGGAAACATGAGTTCATATATACATAAGAATAAAATCATACTTTACCCATAAAACATAGGCACTTTAACATACCTCATAAAAACATGAATAAATCGTATAAATCATAATACGTAAAGGTAACTTGAGGCATTCATAACATTCTTACGTAGGGAGTAACCCTCTTGGTTACGTTTGGAATACCCATCACAGTATATTCCCTAAAATCTCTTCGGAGAAACCTTAACGTTCCACTCCTTCGCGTTACCCAATGCATTGGAGAGCTATAACGGGCTCACCCGCCCTTAGTTTATCACGGAACCACCCGTCTTCATAATAATGCCCAAGAACCATAACATAATCATATCACATAAAACATGCATAAAGGAAACATAACATTTCCACATTTCAATCACGAGATATCAATACAACACATTGATATAATAAAAACATTATGAAAACCATTTTCAATACCAAAGTAAAACATGGTATTTATTTTTCTTTTAAAAAAAAAGGTATGGCTTGTAGAGGAAGCCAAAACTCAAATAACGGTTACGACGGCGGAGAAGTCGTTGTCGCCGCATACGTACGACAAAAACATTCCCTTTTGTCGTTTAGTAAACGCTTCGTATAAAAAAGATTCCTTTTGAGTAAACGTAAAAGTCAAAGGGGTTTATACACCGTATAAAAGAAAGTTGTGTATAAAATAAAATATGCCTCAACGAAAGGAGATTGAGACGAAGTCCCATACAAAGATAATTTTTAAAATAAAATAGATACATTATGTGTATTCACTATAAGTACACATAAATAAAGTACAAATACAAGATACGACATAATAATATAATGACATAATTTGAAAGTAGGAGATTAACCCAAAGAATGGAAATTGGGTTAAGAAGTTCCCATACCTCGTATCCGACTTGACCCGACCGTTCTTTAAACTCCTGAATAATAAACTTGAGTTAATCTCTACTTTCTTATGAATCTTTTCAAGTTCATTATTCCTTTTATACCATGTTATGAACATCATGTAATCATTTAAGTTAATAATGTTCATTTTGTCGGTATTTGGTTCTTAAGTCAAAAATTGACTTCTTATACTTACATGTTGTTAATTTGGTCAAAGGTTCATTATATCCAGAATGGTATTCATTATGTAGATATCATATATGTCATATATATCCAGTATATACATTCATTTATAATATTACATCACACTTAGAGGTAAGAAATGAAATGCACCGTTCATGGAGACGGTAAGCCGTACGTACGCATGAACGCTACTTCCATTTCTATTTCATATTTTCTGGAATGTAATCATAATGATATAAAAGTATATTATAATTCCAGTATAACAATATATATAATATCATTAACTTTATCCTTTACACATCCCACATATGGTCTTAATCGCGATTAGTGGTAATTAGGGTAGTTTAATGTATAAATAATGCTTTAATAATATAAAATGACCTAGACACATGTCCCAACCTCATTGGTTGTGTCATGGCCGACCAAGACAAGTCATGGCCTAACTTGGGGACCCCATGTATCCACTTTTGTTGGGAAATAACATAAATTACTTTTTATTAAATGTTAAAGTGAAAATGACACAAACATAATATGTTTTGCGAAAACAATTTTTAAGTGGGGTTATACAAGTCCAAATTTTGATTATAAATATTCAATGGAAAGCTAAAACGATTTCCTATATCATAGTATTTGTTTTATAATTTTTAGACATTAAATAAATTAAATTATGTACGACATAATAATGATGCAGTGATGACATCATTATTTAACGATTAAAATAAAATGGAAAGATAATGTAAAATCTAAAACCTACACATGGCCAAAACCAATTGGATGAGTGGATTTCGAATCCTTATCACCTTATCCACGAATTCTATCAATGTGGGACCTTTTAAAACCGAAACACATTTTCAAATAAAGTTATATTTCTTTACTTTCCAAAAGTGCCCCTCCTCTCCCCTTATAAAAGGCCCCCACCTCTACCTCATTTCACACACTCTTCAAGCCTTTGGCTCGGCCAACCCCTGCCCATTTGCTCTCTCCACATCCCTCTCCTCATCCTAGAGGATTCCCCTTGGGCAGAATCCTTTCAAAGGAAGCCTTTAGGCTCAAATCAAAAGGAGTTACACTTTTTAAGGTAATTCATCCTCTCATGCTCATTTGTTTTATTTTGCTTCTCCAACCCCCTAAACTCTTTTTATTTACTTATTTTGTAACAACACCAGTATCTTAAATATACTAGGATGTTGTTATAAGATTTATTTTATCTACACTCTCACACAACTACATCAAATGGTTAAAGAACATACGGTTTCCGTGGATGGCGAAATTCTGCCTCCCGAAACGATGATTGTTCAACACTCATTAAACACCTTCAAAGGTGGCCATTATGATGTCACTATTTTTATATATGATATATAATATGTTTATGTTTTCCTTAAGCTTCTGTTTTTTCATTTTGGGCATACCTTTATGGTTTCCATTATGGGTAAAACACGATATCTTCATTTTAGGAAGCGCGGACTACCGCCCCCTCAAAGTGATGTGATTCGTTAATACCATATGTGGGATGTGTAGAGGATAAAGTTAATGATATTATACATGATGTTATACTGGAATTATAATATACCTATATATATCATTATCATTTATTTCCATTAAAGTATGAGATAGAAATGAAAGTAGCGTTCATGCGTACGTACGGACTACCGTCTCCATGAACGGTGCATTTCATTTCTTATCCCCAAATGTAATGTACTATTAAAAGTACATGTATATAATGGATATATATAATTAATGATATATCTAAATGATGAATATAATTCTGGAATTAAAATATACATAAGTCTCATTTAGTTTTAATTCCATTAATATGACAAAGAAATGAAAGTAGCGTTCATGCGTACGTACGGCTTACCGTCTCCATGAACGGTGCATTTCATTTCTTACCTCTAAATGATTATGTAATATTTTAAATACATGTATGTACTGGATATATATGACATATATGATATCTACATCATGAATACCATTCTGGATATAATGAAACATTGACCAAATTAACAACATGTAAGTGTAAGAAGTCTATTTTTGACTTAAGAACCAAATACCGACAAAATGAACATTATTAACTTAAATGATTACATGATGTTCATAACATGGTATAAAAGGAATAATGAACTTGAAAAGATTCATAAGCAAGTAGAGATTAACTCAAGTTTATTATTCAGGAGTTTAAAGAACGGTCGGGTCAAGTCGGATACGAGGTATGGGAACTTCTTAACCCAATTTCCATTCTTTGGGTTAATCTCCTACTTTCAAATTAT
Organism: Viscum album; assembly: GCA_963277665.1. Classification (NCBI taxonomy): domain Eukaryota; kingdom Viridiplantae; phylum Streptophyta; class Magnoliopsida; order Santalales; family Viscaceae; genus Viscum; species Viscum album. The sequence goes on along the minus strand of OY728158.1, from coordinate 1,552,392,085 downwards.
GTCATTATATTATTATGTCGTATCTTGTATTTGTACTTTATTTATGTGTACTTATAGTGAATACACATAATGTATCTATTTTATTTTAAAAATTATCTTTGTATGGGACTTTGTCTCAATCTCCTTTCGTTGAGGCATATTTTATTTTATACACAACTTTCTTTTATACGGTGTATAAACCCCTTTGACATTTAAGTTTATTCAAAAGGAATATTTTTTATACGAAGCGTTTACTAAATGACAAAAGGGAATGTTTTTGTCGTACGTATGCGGCGACAACGACTTCTCCGCCGTCGTAACCGTTATTTGAGTTTCGGCTTCCTCTACAAGCCATTCCTTCTTTTTAAAAGAAAAATAAATACCATGTTTTACTTTGGTATTGAAAATGGTTTTCATAATGTTTTTATATCAATGTGTTGTATTGATATCTCGTGATTGAAATGTGGAAATTTTATGTTTCCTTTATGCATGTTTTATGTGATATGATTATGTTATGGTTCTTGGGCATTATTATGAAGACGGGTGGTTCCGTGATAAACTAAGGGCGGGTGAGCCCGTTATAGCTCTCCAATGCATTGGGTAACGCGAAGGAGTGAAACGTTAAGGTTTCTCCGAAGAGATTTTAGGGAATATACTGTGATGGGTATTCCAAACGTAACCAAGAGGGTTACCCCCTACGTAAGAATGTTATGAATGCCTCAAGTTACCTTTACGTATTATGATTTATATGATTTATTCATGTTTTTATGAGGTATGTTAAAGTGCCTATGTTTTATGGGTAAAGTATGATTTCATTCTTATGTATATATGAACTCATGTTTCCTTTCCATGTTTTTATAACCCATACTGAGTTTTACGCTCATCCCAAGTTTTTGAAATGTTTTTCACAGGTCAAGGGAAAGGTACATGATAAGATGATAGAGTCAAGGATGTGTCAAGAAATAATCCATGTTTTATTTTAAATGTGTTTCCATTGATGGGAATGAAGAATACTATCTTTATGTAACCTCTTTGTTTATATGTGGAATGTAATGCAAGTTTTATGATCTAATTCTCTAAAACTCTAAACCCGAAAAGATCCTCAACGTGTAATCTTGTAATAACTCAATGTGAATTATTCATTTAATTCAACATTAAGTAAGTTTTAAGGCAGGGGCCTTATACCTTGTGTGAATTTTTGGTAATTTTCTGACAATGTTCATTTTTTTTAATGAATAGTGAAAAATACTGCATTTTACATCAAAACTACTTTTTAATCTAATTTATTTATATGATTAGATTATGTTTTGAATTGGTTTTTAAGTAAAATTAGAATCTATTTTTACCATTTTATCCAATGGTGGTCATTGGAATCAATTTCACTTTGAAATTAGACTTAAACTGGTGTCAATCTTTTGATACTTATTGTTTTGTAAAAACACGCTATTTGCTCTGGCAGCGGGAATTAATTATTAAATTAATTAATGTGACTTATATGATTTGAATTTTGTAAAATAGACTTCATTTTTGAATTCAGAATATCAAATATAGCTTAGGGTGATTTTTTGGTAATTTTCTGAAAAACTTCAATTTTTGATGAATAGTGAAACCACTAAGTGGTAATCAAGCAAACTGATTTTTCAGTTAAATGAAAGTTTACCACTAATGTGTATTGAATTTTGAAAATCCGACATACATGGTTGTCATTAAGAAGTAAAATGTGGTTCAATGAGATTATAATAATTTTTTGGTGAATAGTAACTTATTAAGTTTTTAATCGCGATTAGTGGTAATCAGTGTAGTTTAAGGTATAAATAATGCTTTAATAATATAAAATGACCTAGACACATGTCCCAACCTTATTGGTTGTGTCATGGCCGACCAAGACAAGCCATGTGTCAACTTGGGGACCCCATGGATCCACTTTTGTTGGGAAATGACATAAATTACTTTTTATTAAATGTTAAAGTGAAAATGACACAAACATAATATGTTTTGCGAAAACAATTTTTAAGTGGGGTTATACAAGTCCAAATTTTGATTATAAATATTCAATGGAAAGCTAAAAAGATTTCCTACATCATAGTAATTTGTTTATAATTTTTAGACATTAAATAAATTTAATTATTTATGACATAATAATGATGCAGCGATGACATCATTATTTGACGATTTAAATAAAATGGAAAGATAAAATAAAATCTATGAACTACACATGTCCAAAACCAATTGGATGAATGGATTTCGATGCCTTATCACCTTATCCACGAATTCCATCAATGTGGGACCTTTTAAAACCGAAACACATTTTCAAATAATGTAATGATTCTTTACTTTCCAAAAGTGCCCCTCCTCTCCCCTTATAAAAGGCCCCCACCTCTACCTCATTTCACACACTCTTCAAGCCATTGGCTCGGCCAACCCCTGCCCATTTGCTCTCTCCACATCCCTCTCCTCATCCTAGAGGATTCCCTTTGGGCAGAATCCTTTCAAAGGAAGCCTTTGGGCTCAAACCAAAAGAAGTTACACTTTTTAAGGTAATTCATTCTCTCATGTTCATTTGTTTTATTTTGCTTCTCCGACCCCCTAAACTCTTTTTATTTACTTCTTTTGTAACAACACCAGTATCTTCAATATACTAGGATGTTGTTATAAGATATATTTGAGCTACACTCTCACACAACTACATCAAATGGTTAAAGAACATACGGTTTCCGTGGATGGCGAAATTCTGCCTCCCGAAACGATGATTGTTCAATACTCATTTAACACCTTCAAAGGTGGCCATTATGATGTCACTATTTTTATATATGATATATTATATGTTTATGTTTTCCTTAAGCTTCTGTTTTTTTCATTTTGGGCATACCTTTATGGTTTCCATTATGGGTAAAACACGATATCTTCATTTTAGGAAGTGCGGACTACCGCCCCCTAAAAGTGATTTGATTCGTTAATACCATATGTGGGATGTGTAAAGGATAAAGTTAATGATATTATATATATTGTTATACTGGAATTATAATATACTTTTATATCATTATGATTCCATTCCAGAAAATATGAAATAGAAATGGAAGTAGCGTTCATGCGTACGTACGGCTTACCGTCTCCATGAACGGTGCATTTCATTTCTTACCTCTAAGTGTGATGTAATATTATAAATGAATGTATATACTGGATATATATGACATATATGATATCTACATAATGAATACCATTCTGGATATAATGAACCTTTGACCAAATTAACAACATGTAAGTATAAGAAGTCAATTTTTGACTTAAGAACCAAATACCGACAAAATGAACATTATTAACTTAAATGATTACATGATGTTCATAACATGGTATAAAATGAATAATGAACTTGAAAAGATTCATAAGCAAGTAGAGATTAACTCAAGTTTATTATTCAGGAGTTTAAAGAACGGTCGGGTCAAGTCGGATACGAGGTATGGGAACTTCTTAACCCAATTTCCATTCTTTGGGTTAATCTCCTACTTTCAAATTATGTCATTATATTATTATGTCGTATCTTGTATTTGTACTTTATTTATGTGTACTTATAGTGAATACACATAATGTATCTATTTTATTTTAAAAATTATCTTTGTATGGGACTTCGTCTCAATCTCCTTTCGTTGAGACATATTTTATTTTATACACAACTTTCTTTTATACGGTGTATAAACCCCTTTGACATTTAAGTTTATTCAAAAGGAATCTTTTTTATACGAAGCGTTTACTAAATGACAAAAGGGAATGTTTTTGTCGTACGTATGCGGCGACAACGACTTCTCCGCCGTCGTAACCGTTATTTGAGTTTCGGCTTCCTCTACAAGCCATTCCTTCTTTTTAAAAGAAAAATAAATACCATGTTTTACTTTGGTATTGAAAATGGTTTTCATAATGTTTTTATATCAATGTGTTGTATTGATATCTCGTGATTGAAATGTGGAAATTTTATGTTTCCTTTATGCATGTTTTATGTGATATGATTATGTTATGGTTCTTGGGCATTATTATGAAGACGGGTGGTTCCGTGATAAACTAAGGGCGGGTGAGCCCGTTATAGCTCTCCAATGCATTGGGAAACGCGAAGGAGTGGAACGTTAAGGTTTCTCCGAAGAGATTTTAGGGAATATACTGTGATGGGTATTCCAAACGTAACCAAGAGGGTTACTCCCTACGTAAGAATGTTATGAATGCCTCAAGTTACCTTTACGTATTATGATTTATATGATTTATTCATGTTTTTATGAGGTATGTTAAAGTGCCTATGTTTTATGGGTAAAGTATGATTTCATTCTTATTTATATATGAACTCATGTTTCCTTTCCATGTTTTTTTATAACCCATACTGAGTTTTTATGCTCATCCCAAGTTTTTGAAATGTTTTTCACAGGTCAAGGGAAAGGTACATGATAAGATGATAGAGTCAAGGTTGTGTCAAGAAATAATCCATGTTTTATTCTAAATGTGTTTCCGTTGATGGGAATGAAGAATACTATCTTTATGTAACCACTTATGTGTATTGAATTTTGAAAATCCGACATACATGGTTGTCATTAAGAAGTAAAATGTGGTTCAATGAGATTATAATAATTTTTGGGTGAATAGTAACTTATTAAGTTTTTAATCGCGATTAGTGGTAATCAGTGTAGTTTAAGGTATAAATAATGCTTTAATAATATAAAATGACCTAGACACATGTCCCAACCTTATTGGTTGTGTCATGGCCGACCAAGACAAGCCATGGGTCAACTTGGGGACCCCATGGATCCACTTTTGTTGGGAAATGACATAAATTACTTTTTATTAAATGTTAAAGTGAAAATGACACAAACATAATATGTTTTGCGAAAACAATTTTTAAGTGGGGTTATACAAGTCCAAATTTTGATTATAAATATTCAATGGAAAGCTAAAAAGATTTCCTACATCATAGTAATTTGTTTATAATTTTTAGACATTAAATAAATTTAATTATTTATGACATAATAATGATGCAGCGATGACATCATTATTTGACGATTTAAATAAAATGGAAAGATAAAATAAAATCTATGAACTACACATGTCCAAAACCAATTGGATGAATGGATTTCGATGCCTTATCACCTTAGCCACGAATTCCATCAATGTGGGACCTTTTAAAACCGAAACACATTTTCAAATAATGTAATGATTCTTTACTTTCCAAAAGTGCCCCTCCTCTCCCCTTATAAAAGGCCCCCACCTCTACCTCATTTAACACACTCTTCAAGCCATTGGCTCGGCCAACCCCTGCCCATTTGCTCTCTCCACATCCCTCTCCTCATCCTAGAGGATTCCCTTTGGGCAGAATCCTTTCAAAGGAAGCCTTTGGGCTCAAACCAAAAGAAGTTACACTTTTTAAGGTAATTCATTCTCTCATGTTCATTTGTTTTATTTTGCTTCTCCGACCCCCTAAACTCTTTTTATTTACTTCTTTTGTAACAACACCAGTATCTTCAATATACTAGGATGTTGTTATAAGATATATTTGAGCTACACTCTCACACAACTACATCAAATGGTTAAAGAACATACGGTTTCCGTGGATGGCGAAATTCTGCCTCCCGAAACGATGATTGTTCAATACTCATTTAACACCTTCAAAGGTGGCCATTATGATGTCACTATTTTTATATATGATATATTATATGTTTATGTTTTCCTTAAGCTTCTGTTTTTTTCATTTTGGGCATACCTTTATGGTTTCCATTATGGGTAAAACACGATATCTTCATTTTAGGAAGTGCGGACTACCGCCCCCTAAAAGTGATTTGATTCGTTAATACCATATGTGGGATGTGTAAAGGATAAAGTTAATGATATTATATATATTGTTATACTGGAATTATAATATACTTTTATATCATTATGATTCCATTCCAGAAAATATGAAATAGAAATGGAAGTAGCGTTCATGCGTACGTACGGCTTACCGTCTCCATGAACGGTGCATTTCATTTCTTACCTCTAAGTGTGATGTAATATTTTAAATACATGTATGTACTGGATATATATGACATATATGATATCTACATCATGAATACCATTCTGGATATAATGAAACATTGACCAAATTAACAACATGTAAGTGTAAGAAGTCTATTTTTGACTTAAGAACCAAATACCGACAAAATGAACATTATTAACTTAAATGATTACATGATGTTAATAACATGGTATAAAAGGAATAATGAACTTGAAAAGATTCATAAGCAAGTAGAGATTAACTCAAGTTTATTATTCAGGAGTTTAAAGAACGGTCGGGTCAAGTCGGATACGAGGTATGGGAACTTCTTAACCCAATTTCCATTCTTTGGGTTAATCTCCTACTTTCAAATTATGTCATTATATTATTATGTCGTATCTTGTATTTGTACTTTATTTATGTGTACTTATAGTGAATACACATAATGTATCTATTTTATTTTAAAAATTATCTTTGTATGGGACTTCGTCTCAATCTCCTTTCGTTGAGGCATATTTTATTTTATACACAACTTTCTTTTATACGGTGTATAAACCCCTTTGACTTTTACGTTTACTCAAAAGGAATCTTTTTTATACGAAGCGTTTACTAAACGACAAAAGGGAATGTTTTTGTCGTACGTATGCGGCGACAACGACTTCTCCGCCGTCGTAACCGTTATTTGAGTTTTGGCTTCCTCTACAAGCCATACCTTTTTTTAAAAGAAAAATAAATACCATGTTTTACTTTGGTATTGAAAATGGTTTTCATAATGTTTTTATTATATCAATGTGTTGTATTGATATCTCGTGATTGAAATGTGGAAATGTTATGTTTCCTTTATGCATGTTTTATGTGATATGATTATGTTATGGTTCTTGGGCATTATTATGAAGACGGGTGGTTCCGTGATAAACTAAGGGCGGGTGAGCCCGTTATAGCTCTCCAATGCATTGGGTAACGCGAAGGAGTGAAACGTTAAGGTTTCTCCGAAGAGATTTTAGGGAATATACTGTGATGGGTATTCCAAACGTAACCAAGAGGGTTACTCCCTACGTAAGAATGTTATGAATGCCTCAAGTTACCTTTACGTCTTATGATTTCTATGATTTATTCATGATTTTATGAGGTATGTTAAAGTGCCTATGTTTTATGGGTAAAGTATGATTTCATTCTTATGTATATATGAACTCATGTTTCCTTTCCATGTTTTTTTTATAACCCATACTGAGTTTTTATGCTCATCCCAAGTTTTTGAAATGTTTTTCACAGGTCAAGGGAAAGGTACATGATAAGATGATAGAGTCAAGGATGTGTCAAGAAATAATCCATGTTTTATTTTAAATGTGTTTCCATTGATGGGAATGAAGAATAATATCTTTATGTAACCACTTTGTTTATATGTGGAATGTAATGCAAGTTTTATGATCTAATTCTCTAAAACTCTAAACCTGAAAAGATCCTCAATGTGAATTATTCATTTAATTCAACATTAAGTAAGTTTTAAGGCTGGGGCCTTATAGTTGGTATCAGAGGTCGGTTTAGACAACTTTAGGAGTTAGAAAATTGTAAAATTATAATATGATTGAAATGATATAGCATTTACGGATTACCATGTTGCTTCGCCTAAGATATTTCGTTGTTCAGAATGGTTTTCCGCAGAGGAAACAAAGCATCTATGTTGGGACGACATCAGGAGGAAGACAACCTTCCAAATCAGCAACCTGAGATGGTCGGAATCGGAACTGAACAGTTTGTTGCAGTAATGGCACAGTTGACACAGGCTATAAATGGTGGTGGTATCCATGCACGAGATCAGCCAGATCAACCGCAGAGGAACATGTCAGTGGTGGAACATTTCATGAGGCAACATCCCCCATCATTCAGAGGATCATCTGACCCTGTGCTAGCTGAAGGGTGGATTAAAGCACTGGAGAAGATTTTTGATGTCATGGGGTGTTCAGACAATCAAAAGGTTAGTCTTGCTATTTACCGTTTGGAGGGTGAAGCAGATCAGTGGTGGTCTATGGTTAAAAATATCAGGGATGCCGATGAGATTGATGCTCTTGACTGGGATGAATTCAAAGGTATGTTTCTTGAGAAGTATTTTCCTAAGGCTGTTCGACTTAGGATGGAAAAGCAATTCTTGGAATTGAGGCAAGAGGAAGACTCAGTGGCTGCCTATGAAGAAAGGTTCACTCGATTGGCAAGGTATGCTCCAAATTTTATCCGGGACCTTGATAGTAAAATCAATCGTTTTTACTCAGGATTAAAGCCAAAGTATCGAAGGGCATTAGCTTCTCGTGAGTTTAAAAGTTATGAAAAGCTTGTTCGATGTGCTGAGAAGGTGGAAATGGAATTTGCCGATGACCAAGTGTCCTATAACAACCAGCAGAAGAAGAGACCGAGGTTGCAGGAGAATGGTAAGAATTCTTCAAAAAAGTCTGATGGTAAGAGAACTAAGTTTCCAGTTTGTGATAAATGTGGCAAAAGGCATGCTGGGGAATGTCTTCTGAATTCTGGGAAGTGCTACCGATGTGGTAAGATGGGACATAAGGCTCGTGATTGCACTGAAAAGGATCAAGGTGAAGGTAAGAATAAATTTGATTTACAGTTAGTGAAATGTTATAAGTGCAATGAGATGGGTCACTATGCAAACGAGTGTCCGACAAGGAGCTTGAGTGATGGGAAGAAGTTAGACTACAAGCAGAAAGGGGTGGTGAAATCCTTTGCAACTACTTCAGCAGATGTTGGGCCATCGAATGAAGTGGTGTCAGCTCCAGGGAGCTCAGTATTTTTCGAAGATTGACTTGAGGTCGGGGTACCATCAGTTGAATGTAAAAGAAGAAGACGTTCCGAAGACTGCGTTCCGTACTAGATATGGCCATTATGAATTTGTAGTTATGCCTTTTGGGTTAACCAATGCACCTGCTGTATTCATGGACCTTATGAATAAAATTTTCCATGAGTTCTTGGATAAGTTTGTGTTTGTGTTTTGAGGGTTGTGAAGAGGTTATGTGTGCCTTGTGATTCATAGTTGAAGAGAGAGTTGTTATGTGAAGCTCATAGTTCTCCGTTTTCAGTTCATCCGGGCAGTACTAAGATGTATAGAGATCTGCGGGAGTATTACTGGTGGGATGGAATGAAAAGAGATATTGCTGATTTTACTGTGAAGTGTTTGACTTGTCAGCAGGTTAAAGCTGAGCGGCAGTTACCGAAAGGGATGCTTCAGCCTTTACCAGTGCCAGAGTGGAAATGGGAAAATATATCCATGGACTTTGTTGTTGGATTACCGAAGACGTCTCGAGGTAATAATGCAATCTGGGTTATTGTTGATCGCTTGACCAAGTCTTCTCATTTCCTTGCTATACGAGATACTTTCTCTCTTGATCAACTTTCCCGTTTGTATCTTAAGGAGATAGTCAGGTTACATGGAGTTCCTCTCTCCATTGTATCGGATCGTGATCCCAGGTTTACTTCTAACTTTTGGAAAGGCCTTCAGAAGTCGTTGGGTACTGAATTAAATTTTAGTACAGCTTTTCATCCTCAATCAGATGGGCAGTCAGAACGAACAATTCAGACATTGGAGGATATGCTACGAGCTTGTTCTATGGATTATCAGGGAAGTTGGGACCAGCATCTTTCTTTGGTTGAGTTTTCATATAATAACAGTTTTCATTCCAGTATACAGATGGCACCATTTCAGGCATTATATGGGAAGCGGTGTCTAACTCCAGCTTTCTGGGATGAAGTGGGTGAAAGAAAGTTGATGGGACCAGAATTGGTAGAAGAGATGGCAGAAAAAGTTCAGCTGATTCAGAAACACATGAGAACAGCTCAGAGCAGGCAGAAGAGTTATGCGGATAACCGGAGGAAGGATCTATCTTTCGAGGTAGGTGATCATGTTTTTCTCAAGGTTTCTCCTTGGAAAAGTGTGATGAGATTTGGTAAGAAAGGAAAGTTGAGTCCAAGATTCATTGGACCATACGAAGTTCTAGAGAGAGTTGGATCAGTTGCATACCGAGTGGCTTTACCTCCGAGTTTATCTCAGGTACACAATGTTTTTCACGTTTCGATGTTGAGAAAGTATATGCCAGATCCATCTCATGTTTTGAGTCCAGAGGTAGTTCAGCTGGAAGAAAACCTATCTTATGAGGAACAACCGGTCTAGATTCTTGACCATAGGGAGCAAGTGTTACAGAATAAGGTGATTAAGCAGGTAAAGGTTTTGTGGAAAAACCACATGATTGAAGAGGCAACATGGGAATCTGAAAATGCAATGAGGGATAAGTACCCCCATTTATTCGATAAGTAAATAAATTGCGGGGACGCAATTTTCTAAAGGGGGGAAGGATGTAACATCCCAAGTAAGTAATGAATAATAGATATTTTTATCTATGTCTATTAATGATAAAGATAGTGTTTTAGAGGCCTAAAATGAAAATAAATACAATCTTATGCATGGAATACACTAATATTCTTAAAAGATTGTTTTAGTGCCTTTTGATGGAAAACCATTTTTGAATCTATATTTTGACAATTTTATAAACTATGTTTGTCAAAATAAACTTATACTTTATGATTGGGACATCAAAATTTACCTTGTGTGAATTTTTGGTAATTTTCTGACAATGTTCATTTTTTTTAATGAATAGTGAAAAATACTGCATTTTACATCAAAACTACTTTTTAATCTAATTTATTTATATGATTAGATTATGTTTTGAATTGGTTTTTAAGTAAAATTAGAATCTATTTTTACCATTTTATCCAATGGTGGTCATTGGAATCAATTTCACTTTGAAATTAGACTTAAACTGGTGTCAATCTTTTGATACTTATTGTTTTGTAAAAACACGCTATTTGCTCTGGCAGCGGGAATTAATTATTAAATTAATTAATGTGACTTATATGATTTGAATTTTGTAAAATAGACTTCATTTTTGAATTCAGAATATCAAATATAGCTTAGGGTGATTTTTTGGTAATTTTCTGAAAAACTTCAATTTTTGATGAATAGTGAAACCACTAAGTGGTAATCAAGCAAACTGATTTTTCAGTTAAATGAAAGTTTACCACTAATGTGTATTGAATTTTGAAAATCCGACATACATGGTTGTCATTAAGAAGTAAAATGTGGTTCAATGTGATTATAATAATTTTTTGGTGAATAGTAACTTATTAAGTTTTTAATCGCGATTAGTGGTAATCAGTGTAGTTTAAGGTATAAATAATGCTTTAATAATATAAAATGACCTAGACACATGTCCCAACCTTATTGGTTGTGTCATGGCCGACCAAGACAAGCCATGGGTCAACTTGGGGACCCCATGGATCCACTTTTGTTGGGAAATGACATAAATTACTTTTTATTAAATGTTAAAGTGAAAATGACACAAACATAATATGTTTTGCGAAAACAATTTTTAAGTGGGGTTATACAAGTCCAAATTTTGATTATAAATATTCAATGGAAAGCTAAAAAGATTTCCTACATCATAGTAATTTGTTTATAATTTTTAGACATTAAATAAATTTAATTATTTATGACATAATAATGATGCAGCGATGACATCATTATTTGACGATTTAAATAAAATGGAAAGATAAAATAAAATCTATGAACTAAACATGTCCAAAACCAATTGGATGAATGGATTTCGATGCCTTATCACCTTATCCACGAATTCCATCAATGTGGGACCTTTTAAAACCGAAACACATTTTCAAATAATGTAATGATTCTTTACTTTCCAAAAGTGCCCCTCCTCTCCCCTTATAAAAGGCCCCCACCTCTACCTCATTTCACACACTCTTCAAGCCATTGGCTCGGCCAACCCCTGCCCATTTGCTCTCTCCACATCCCTCTCCTCATCCTAGAGGATTCCCTTTGGGCAGAATCCTTTCAAAGGAAGCCTTTGGGCTCAAACCAAAAGAAGTTACACTTTTTAAGGTAATTCATTCTCTCATGTTCATTTGTTTTATTTTGCTTCTCCGACCCCCTAAACTCTTTTTATTTACTTATTTTGTAACAACACCAGTATCTCCAATATACTAGGATGTTGTTATAAGATATATTTGAGCTACACTCTCACACAACTACATCAAATGGTTAAAGAACATACGGTTTCCGTGGATGGCGAAATTCTGCCTCCCGAAACGATGATTGTTCAATACTCATTTAACACCTTCAAAGGTGGCCATTATGATGTCACTATTTTTATATATGATATATTATATGTTTATGTTTTCCTTAAGCTTCTGTTTTTTTCATTTTGGGCATACCTTTATGGTTTCCATTATGGGTAAAACACGATATCTTCATTTTAGGAAGTGCGGACTACCGCCCCCTAAAAGTGATTTGATTCGTTAATACCATATGTGGGATGTGTAAAGGATAAAGTTAATGATATTATATATATTGTTATACTGGAATTATAATATACTTTTATATCATTATGATTCCATTCCAGAAAATATGAAATAGAAATGGAAGTAGCGTTCATGCGTACGTACGGCTTACCGTCTCCATGAACGGTGCATTTCATTTCTTACCTCTAAGTGTGATGTAATATTTTAAATACATGTATGTACTGGATATATATGACATATATGATATCTACATCATGAATACCATTCTGGATATAATGAAACATTGACCAAATTAACAACATGTAAGTGTAAGAAGTCTATTTTTGACTTAAGAACCAAATACCGACAAAATGAACATTATTAACTTAAATGATTACATGATGTTCATAACATGGTATAAAAGGAATAATGAACTTGAAAAGATTCATAAGCAAGTAGAGATTAACTCAAGTTTATTATTCAGGAGTTTAAAGAACGGTCGGGTCAAGTCGGATACGAGGTATGGGAACTTCTTAACCCAATTTCCATTCTTTGGGTTAATCTCCTACTTTCAAATTATGTCATTATATTATTATGTCGTATCTTGTATTTGTACTTTATTTATGTGTACTTATAGTGAATACACATAATGTATCTATTTTATTTTAAAAATTATCTTTGTATGGGACTTCGTCTCAATCTCATTTCGTTGAGGCATATTTTATTTTATACACAACTTTCTTTTATACGGTGTATAAACCCCTTTGACTTTTACGTTTACTCAAAAGGAATCTTTTTTATACGAAGCGTTTACTAAACGACAAAAGGGAATGTTTTTGTCGTACGTATGCGGCGACAACGACTTCTCCGCCGTCGTAACCGTTATTTGAGTTTTGGCTTCCTCTACAAGCCATACCTTTTTTTAAAAGAAAAATAAATACCATGTTTTACTTTGGTATTGAAAATGGTTTTCATAATGTTTTTATTATATCAATGTGTTGTATTGATATCTCGTGATTGAAATGTGGAAATGTTATGTTTCCTTTATGCATGTTTTATGTGATATGATTATGTTATGGTTCTTGGGCATTATTATGAAGACGGGTGGTTCCGTGATAAACTAAGGGCGGGTGAGCCCGTTATAGCTCTCCAATGCATTGGGTAACGCGAAGGAGTGAAACGTTAAGGTTTCTCCGAAGAGATTTTAGGGAATATACTGTGATGGGTATTCCAAACGTAACCAAGAGGGTTACTCCCTACGTAAGAATGTTATGAATGCCTCAAGTTACCTTTACGTCTTATGATTTCTATGATTTATTCATGATTTTATGAGGTATGTTAAAGTGCCTATGTTTTATGGGTAAAGTATGATTTCATTCTTATGTATATATGAACTCATGTTTCCTTTCCATGTTTTTTTTATAACCCATACTGAGTTTTTATGCTCATCCCAAGTTTTTGAAATGTTTTTCACAGGTCAAGGGAAAGGTACATGATAAGATGATAGAGTCAAGGATGTGTCAAGAAATAATCCATGTTTTATTTTAAATGTGTTTCCATTGATGGGAATGAAGAATAATATCTTTATGTAACCACTTTGTTTATATGTGGAATGTAATGCAAGTTTTATGATCTAATTCTCTAAAACTCTAAACCTGAAAAGATCCTCAATGTGAATTATTCATTTAATTCAACATTAAGTAAGTTTTAAGGCTGGGGCCTTATAGTTGATGTAACATCCCAGGTAATTAAAGAATAAATAATTTTCATATTTATTAATATTAGAGAATTAAATATGAATTTTAATTAAAAGGGGTTGCTATGTTCGATAGCGTACCCGATACGCAACGATGAGTTTCTTTGAAACTTACGTAGCACACTAGTAATATAATAATATTATGTTAGTTAACAAGTAGTCGTTGTACTGGCGGGAATGAATAGAAATAACTAAAATATGAATAGATGTGTTTTTAGATGTTTTTACATTTACCCAATAAAAGACAAAGGCTTAAAATACGGAAACAGTTCAATTTTAGGCTTTTATACTCTAATTTTCACTAAAGGTTCACTTATCACCTTTTAATGGTGAACCGTCATTAAATATAGTTTTGATCACTCTTATACATTCTTTTGGACCAAATAAAACTTTTATTAAGAATCGGGATATCAAATTTTACTTTGTGTAATTTTTGGTACCTTTCTGATAAAGTTCATTTTTTTTATGAATAGTGTAAAATGTTGCATTTTAATTCAAAACCTCTTTTTGATCTAATTTATTTATATGATTAGATTATCTTTTGAATTGGTTTTAAAGTGAAATTAGAATATATTTTTACAATTTTATCCAATGGTGGTCATTGGAATCAATTTCGATTTGAAATTAGACTTAAACTGGTGTCAATCTTTTGATACTTATTGTTTTGTAAAAACACGCTATTTGCTCTGGCAGCGGGAATTAGTTATTAAATTAATTAATGTGACTTATATGATTTGAATTTTGTAAAATAGACTTCATTTTTGAATTCGGAATATCAAATATAGCTTAGGGTGAATTTTTGGTAATTTTCTGAAAAACTTCAATTTTTGATGAATAGTGAAACCACTAAGTGGTAATCAAGCAAACTGATTTTTCAGTTAAATGAAAGTTTACAACTAATGTGTATTGAATTTTGAAAATCCGACATACATGGTTGTCATTAAGAAGTAAAATGTGGTTCAATGAGATTAAAATAATTTTTTGGTGAATAGTAACTTATTAAGTTCTTAATCGCGATTAGTGGTAATTAGGGTAGTTTAATGTATAAATAATGCTTTAATAATATAAAATGACCTAGACACATGTCCCAACCTCATTGGTTGTGTCATGGCCGACCAAGACAAGTCATGGCCTAACTTGGGGACCCCATGTATCCACTTTTGTTGGGAAATAACATAAATTACTTTTTATTAAATGTTAAAGTGAAAATGACACAAACATAATATGTTTTGCGAAAACAATTTTGAAGTGGGGATATACAAGTCCAAATTTTGATTATAAATATTAAATGGAAAGCTAAAAAGATTTCCTACATCATATTATTTGTTTATAATTTTTAGACATTAAATAAATTTAATTATTTATGACATAATAATGATGCAGCGATGACATCATTATTTGACGATTTAAATAAAATGGAAAGATAAAATAAAATCTATGAACTACACATGTCCAAAACCAATTGGATGAATGGATTTCGATGCCTTATCACCTTATCCACGAATTCCATCAATGTGGGACCTTTTAAAACCGAAACACATTTTCAAATAATGTAATGTTTCTTTACTTTCCAAAAGTGCCCCTCCTCTCCCCTTATAAAAGGCCCCCACCTCTACCTCATTTCACACACTCTTCAAGCCATTGGCTCGGCCAACCCCTGCCCATTTGCTCTCTCCACATCCCTCTCCTCATCCTAGAGGATTCCCTTTGGGCAGAATCCTTTCAAAGGAAGCCTTTAGGCTCAAACCAAAAGAAGTTACACTTTTTAAGGTATTTCATTCTCTCATGTTCATTTGTTTTATTTTGCTTCTCCGACCCCCTAAACTCTTTTTATTTACTTCTTTTGTAACAACACCAGTATCTTCAATATACTAGGATGTTGTTATAAGATATATTTGAGCTACACTCTCACACAACTACATCAAATGGTTAAAGAACATACGGTTTCCGTGGATGGCGAAATTCTGCCTCCCGAAACGATGATTGTTCAATACTCATTTAACACCTTCAAAGGTGGCCATTATGATGTCACTATTTTTATATATGATATATTATATGTTTATGTTTTCCTTAAGCTTCTGTTTTTTTTCATTTTGGGCATACCTTTATGGTTTCCATTATGGGTAAAACACGATATCTTCATTTTAGGAAGTGCGGACTACCGCCCCCTAAAAGTGATTTGATTCGTTAATACCATATGTGGGATGTGTAAAGGATAAAGTTAATGATATTATATATGTTGTTATACTGGAATTATAATATACTTTTATATCATTACGATTCCATTCCAAAAAATATGAAATAGAAATGGAAGTAGCGTTCATGCGTACGTACGGCTTACCGTCTCCATGAACGATGCATTTCATTTCTTACCTCTAAATGTGATGTAATATTATAAATGAATGTATGTACTGGATATATATGACATATATGATATCTACATAATGAATACCATTCTGGATATAATGAACCTTTGACCAAATTAACAACATGTAAGTATAAGAAGTCAATTTTTGACTTAAGAACCAAATACCGACAAAATGAACATTATTAACTTAAATGATTACATGATGTTCATAACATGGTATAAAAGGAATAATGAACTTGAAAAAGATTCATAAGCAAGTAGAGATTAACTCAAGTTTATTATTCAGGAGTTTAAAGAACGGTCGGGTCAAGTCGGATACGAGGTATGGGACTTCGTCTCAATCTCCTTTCGTTGAGGCATATTTTATTTTATACACAACTTTCTTTTATACGGTGTATAAACCCCTTTGACTTTTACGTTTACTCAAAAGGAATCTTTTTTATACGAAGCGTTTACTAAACGACAAAAGGGAATGTTTTTGTCGTACGTATGCGGCGACAACGACTTCTCCGCCGTCGTAACCGATATTTGAGTTTCGGCTTCCTCTACAAGCCATACCTTCTTTTTAAAAGAAAAATAAATATCATGTTTTACTTTTCTTTTACTTTGGTATTGAAAATGGTTTTCATAATGTTTTTATTATATCAATGTGTTGTATTGATATCTCGTGATTGAAATGTGGAAATGTTA
This sequence comes from Viscum album, assembly GCA_963277665.1. Classification (NCBI taxonomy): domain Eukaryota; kingdom Viridiplantae; phylum Streptophyta; class Magnoliopsida; order Santalales; family Viscaceae; genus Viscum; species Viscum album. Next base: position 1,552,374,937 of record OY728158.1, on the reverse strand, counting down.
TGTTTCCTTTATGCATGTTTTATGTGATATGATTATGTTATGGTTCTTGGGCATTATTATGAAGACGGGTGGTTCCGTGATAAACTAAGGGTGGGTGAGCCCGTTATAGCTCTCCAATGCATTGGGTAACGCGAAGGAGTGAAACGTTAAGGTTTCTCCGAAGAGATTTTAGGGAATATACTGTGATGGGTATTCCAAACGTAACCAAGAGGGTTACCCCCTACGTAAGAATGTTATGAATGCCTCAAGTTACCTTTACGTATTATGATTTATATGATTTATTCATGTTTTTATGAGGTATGTTAAAGTGCCTATGTTTTATGGGTAAAGTATGATTTCATTCTTATGTATATATGAACTCATGTTTCCTTTCCATGTTTTTATAACCCATACTGAGTTTTACGCTCATCCCAAGTTTTTGAAATGTTTTTCACAGGTCAAGGGAAAGGTACATGATAAGATGATAGAGTCAAGGATGTGTCAAGAAATAATCCATGTTTTATTTTAAATGTGTTTCCATTGATGGGAATGAAGAATACTATCTTTATGTAACCTCTTTGTTTATATGTGGAATGTAATGCAAGTTTTATGATCTAATTCTCTAAAACTCTAAACCCGAAAAGATCCTCAACGTGTAATCTTGTAATAACTCAAGATTAAGTAAGGTTTAAGGCTGGGGCCTTATAGTTGGTATCAAAGGTCGGTTTAGATAACTTTAGGAGTTAGAATTCTATTAAATGATTATCCAAAAATATTTTTCTTTTTCTTTTTCGAAATGATATAGCATTTAAAGATTACCATGTTGCTTCATCTAAGACATGTTTGTTCAGAATGGTTTTCCGCAGAGGAAACAGGGAAGCAGTGCTAGGAAGGCATACAGAAGGAAATAACCTTCCGAATCAGCATCCAGAAATGGTCGGAATTGGAACTGAACAGTTTGTTGCAGTAATGGCGCAGTTGACTCAGGCGATAAATGGTGGTGGTATCCATGCACGAGATCAGCCAGAACAACCGCAGAGGAACATGTCAGTGGTGGAACATTTCATGAGGCAACATCCACCATCATTCAGAGGATCATCTGACCCTGTGCAAGCTGAAGGATGGATTAAAGCACTGGAGAAGATTTTTGATGTCATGGGGTGTTCAGACAATCAAAAGGTTAGTCTTGCTATTTACCGTTTGGAGGGTGAAGCAGATCAGTGGTGGTCTATGGTTAAAAATATCAGGGATGCCGATGAGATTGATGCTCTTGACTGGGATGATTTCAAAGGTATGTTTCTTGAGAAGTATTTTCCTAAGGCTGTTCGACTTAGGATGGAAAAGCAATTCTTGGAATTGAGGCAAGAGGAAGACTCAGTGGCTGCCTATGAAGAAAGGTTCACTCGATTGGCAAGGTATGCTCCCAATTTTATCCGGGACCTTGATAGTAAAATCAATCGTTTTTACTCAGGATTAAAGCCAAAGTATCGAAGGGCATTAGCTTCTCGAGAGTTTAAAAGTTATGAAAAGCTTGTTCGATGTGCTGAGAAGGTGGAAATGGAGTTTGCCGATGACCAAGTGTTCTATAACAACCAGCAGAAGAAGAGACCGAGGTGGCAGGAGAAAGGTAAGAATTCTTCAAAGAAGTCTGATGGTAAGAGAACTAAGTTTCCAGTTTGTGATAAATGTGGCAAAAGGCATGCTGGGGAATGTCTTCTGAATTCTGGGAAGTGCTACCGATGTGGTAAGATGGGACATAAGGCTCGTGATTGCACTGAAAAGGATCAAGGTGAAGGTAAAAACAAATTTGATTTACAGTTAGTGAAATGTTTTAAGTGCAATGAGATGGGTCACTATGCAAACGAGTGTCCGACAAGGAGCTTGAGTGATGGGAAGCAGCTAGACTACAAGCAGAAAGGGGTGGTAAAATCATTTGCAACAACTTCAGCAGATGTTGGGCCATCGAATGAAGTGGTATCAGCTCCAGGGAGCTCAGTATTTTTCGAAGATTGACTAGAGGTCAGGGTACCATCAGTTGAAAGTAAAAGAAGCAGACGACTGCGTTCCGTACTAGATATGGCCATTATGAATTTGTAGTTATGCCTTTTGGGTTAACCAATGCACCTGCTGTATTCATGGACCTTATGAATAAAATTTTCCATGAGTTCTTGGATAAGTTTGTGTTTGTGTTTTGAGGTTTGTGAAGAGGTTATGTGTGCCTTGTGATTCACAGTTGAAGAGAGAGTTGTTATGTGAAGCTCATAGTTCTCCGTTTTCAGTTCATCCGGGCAGTACTAAGATGTATAGAGATCTGCGGGAGTATTACTGGTGGGATGGAATGAAAAGAGATATTGCTGATTTTACTGTGAAGTGTTTGACTTGTCAGCAGGTTAAAGCAGAGCGGCAGTTACCGAAAGGGATGCTTCAGCCTTTACCAGTGCCAGAGTGGAAATGGGAGAATATATCCATGGACTTTGTTGTTGGATTACCGAAGACATCTCGAGGTAATAATGCAATCTGGGTTATTATTGATCGCTTGACCAAATCTGCTCATTTCCTTGCTATACGAGATACTTTCTCTCTTGATCAACTTTCCCGTTTGTATCGTAAAGAGATAGTCAGGTTACATGGAGTTCCCCTCTCCATTGTATCGGATCGTGATCCCAGGTTTACTTCTAACTTTTGGAAAGGCCTTCAGAAGTTGTTGGGTACTGAATTAAATTTTAGTACAGCTTTTCATCCTCAATCAGATGGGAAGTCAGAACGAACAATTCAGACATTGGAGGATATGCTACGAGCTTGTTCTATGGATTATCAGGGAAGTTGGGACCAACATCTTTCTTTGGTTGAGTTTTCATATAATAACAGTTTTCATTCCAGTATACAGATGGCACCATTTCAGGCATTATATGGGAAGCGGTGTCGAACTCCAGCTTTCTGGGATGAAGTGGGTGAAAGAAATTTGATGGGACCAGAATTGGTAGAAGAGATGGCAGAAAAAGTTCAGCTGATTCAGAAACACATGAGAACAGCTCAGAGCAGGCAGAAGAGTTATGCGGATAACCGGAGGAAGGATCTATCTTTCGAGGTAGGTGATCATGTTTTTCTCAAGGTTTCTCCTTGGAAAAGTGTGATGAGATTTGGTAAGAAAGGAAAGTTGAGTCCAAGGTTTATTGGACCATACGAAATTCTGGAAAGAGTTGGATCAGTTGCATACCGAGTGGCTTTACCTCTGAGTTTATCTCAGGTACACAATGTTTTTCACGTTTCGATGTTGAGAAAGTATATGCCAGATCCATCTCATGTTTTGAGTCCAGAGGTAGTTCAGCTGGAAGAGAACCTATCTTATGAGGAACAACCGGTCCAGATTCTTGACCACAGGGAGCAAGTGTTACGGAATAAGGTGATTCATCAGGTAAAGGCTTTTTGGATAAACCATGTGATTGAAGAGGCAACGTGGGAATCTGAAAATGCTATGAGGGATAAATACCCCCACTTATTTTGATAAGTGAATAAAATTGCGAGGACGCAATTCCCAAAAGGGGGGAAGGATGTAACATCCCAGGTAATTAAAGAATAAATAATTTTCATATTTATTAATATTAGAGAATTAAATATGAATTTTAATTAAAAGGGGTTGCTATGTTCGATAGCGTACCCGATACGCAACGATGAGTTTCTTTGAAACTTACGTAGCACACTAGTAATATAATAATATTATGTTAGTTAACAAGTAGTCGTTGTACTGGCGGGAATGAATAGAAATAACTAAAATATGAATAGATGTGTTTTTAGATGTTTTTACATTTACCCAATAAAAGACAAAGGCTTAAAATACGGAAACAGTTCAATTTTAGGCTTTTATACTCTAATTTTCACTAAAGGTTCACTTATCACCTTTTAATGGTGAACCGTCATTAAATATAGTTTTGATCACTCTTATACATTCTTTTGGACCAAATAAAACTTTTATTAAGAATCGGGATATCAAATTTTACTTTGTGTAATTTTTGGTACCTTTCTGATAAAGTTCATTTTTTTTATGAATAGTGTAAAATGTTGCATTTTAATTCAAAACCTCTTTTTGATCTAATTTATTTATATGATTAGATTATCTTTTGAATTGGTTTTAAAGTGAAATTAGAATATATTTTTACAATTTTATCCAATGGTGGTCATTGGAATCAATTTCGATTTGAAATTAGACTTAAACTGGTGTCAATCTTTTGATACTTATTGTTTTGTAAAAACACGCTATTTGCTCTGGCAGCGGGAATTAGTTATTAAATTAATTAATGTGACTTATATGATTTGAATTTTGTAAAATAGACTTCATTTTTGAATTCGGAATATCAAATATAGCTTAGGGTGAATTTTTGGTAATTTTCTGAAAAACTTCAATTTTTGATGAATAGTGAAACCACTAAGTGGTAATCAAGCAAACTGATTTTTCAGTTAAATGAAAGTTTACAACTAATGTGTATTGAATTTTGAAAATCCGACATACATGGTTGTCATTAAGAAGTAAAATGTGGTTCAATGAGATTAAAATAATTTTTTGGTGAATAGTAACTTATTAAGTTCTTAATCGCGATTAGTGGTAATTAGGGTAGTTTAATGTATAAATAATGCTTTAATAATATAAAATGACCTAGACACATGTCCCAACCTCATTGGTTGTGTCATGGCCGACCAAGACAAGTCATGGCCTAACTTGGGGACCCCATGTATCCACTTTTGTTGGGAAATAACATAAATTACTTTTTATTAAATGTTAAAGTGAAAATGACACAAACATAATATGTTTTGCGAAAACAATTTTGAAGTGGGGATATACAAGTCCAAATTTTGATTATAAATATTAAATGGAAAGCTAAAAAGATTTCCTACATCATATTATTTGTTTATAATTTTTAGACATTAAATAAATTTAATTATTTATGACATAATAATGATGCAGCGATGACATCATTATTTGACGATTTAAATAAAATGGAAAGATAAAATAAAATCTATGAACTACACATGTCCAAAACCAATTGGATGAATGGATTTCGATGCCTTATCACCTTATCCACGAATTCCATCAATGTGGGACCTTTTAAAACCGAAACACATTTTCAAATAATGTAATGTTTCTTTACTTTCCAAAAGTGCCCCTCCTCTCCCCTTATAAAAGGCCCCCACCTCTACCTCATTTCACACACTCTTCAAGCCATTGGCTCGGCCAACCCCTGCCCATTTGCTCTCTCCACATCCCTCTCCTCATCCTAGAGGATTCCCTTTGGGCAGAATCCTTTCAAAGGAAGCCTTTAGGCTCAAACCAAAAGAAGTTACACTTTTTAAGGTATTTCATTCTCTCATGTTCATTTGTTTTATTTTGCTTCTCCGACCCCCTAAACTCTTTTTATTTACTTCTTTTGTAACAACACCAGTATCTTCAATATACTAGGATGTTGTTATAAGATATATTTGAGCTACACTCTCACACAACTACATCAAATGGTTAAAGAACATACGGTTTCCGTGGATGGCGAAATTCTGCCTCCCGAAACGATGATTGTTCAATACTCATTTAACACCTTCAAAGGTGGCCATTATGATGTCACTATTTTTATATATTATATATTATATGTTTATGTTTTCCTTAAGCTTCTGTTTTTTTTCATTTTGGGCATACCTTTATGGTTTCCATTATGGGTAAAACACGATATCTTCATTTTAGGAAGTGCGGACTACCGCCCCCTAAAAGTGATTTGATTCGTTAATACCATATGTGGGATGTGTAAAGGATAAAGTTAATGATATTATATATGTTGTTATACTGGAATTATAATATACTTTTATATCATTACGATTCCATTCCAAAAAATATGAAATAGAAATGGAAGTAGCGTTCATGCGTACGTACGGCTTACCGTCTCCATGAACGATGCATTTCATTTCTTACATTATAAATGAATGTATGTACTGGATATATATGACATATATGATATCTACATAATGAATACCATTCTGGATATAATGAACCTTTGACCAAATTAACAACATGTAAGTATAAGAAGTCAATTTTTGACTTAAGAACCAAATACCGACAATGGAAACACATTTAAAATAAAACATGGATTATTTCTTGACACATCCTTGACTCTATCATCTTATCATGTACCTTTCCCTTGACCTGTGAAAAACATTTCAAAAACTTGGGATGAGCGTAAAAACTCAGTATGGGTTATAAAAACATGGAAAGGAAACATGAGTTCATATATACATAAGAATGAAATCATACTTTACCCATAAAACATAGGCACTTTAACATACCTCATAAAAACATGAATAAATCATATAAATCATAATACGTAAAGGTAACTTGAGGCATTCATAACATTCTTACGTAGGGGGTAACCCTCTTGGTTACGTTTGGAATACCCATCACAGTATATTCCCTAAAATCTCTTCGGAGAAACCTTAACGTTTCACTCCTTCGCGTTACCCAATGCATTGGAGAGCTATAACGGGCTCACCCGCCCTTAGTTTATCACGGAACCACCCGTCTTCATAATAATGCCCAAGAACCATAACATAATCATATCACATAAAACATGCATAAAGGAAACATAACATTTCCACATTTCAATCACGAGATATCAATACAACACATTGATATAATAAAAACATTATGAAAACCATTTTCAATACCAAAGTAAAACATGGTATTTATTTTTCTTTTAAAAAAAAAGGTATGGCTTGTAGAGGAAGCCAAAACTCAAATAACGGTTACGACGGCGGAGAAGTCGTTGTCGCCGCATACGTACGACAAAAACATTCCCTTTTGTCGTTTAGTAAACGCTTCGTATAAAAAAGATTCCTTTTGAGTAAACGTAAAAGTCAAAGGGGTTTATACACCGTATAAAAGAAAGTTGTGTATAAAATAAAATATGCCTCAACGAAAGGAGATTGAGACGAAGTCCCATACCTCGTATCCGACTTGACCCGACCGTTCTTTAAACTCCTGAATAATAAACTTGAGTTAATCTCTACTTGCTTATGAATCTTTTTCAAGTTCATTATTCCTTTTATACCATGTTATGAACATCATGTAATCATTTAAGTTAATAATGTTCATTTTGTCGGTATTTGGTTCTTAAGTCAAAAATTGACTTCTTATACTTACAAGTTGTTAATTTGGTCAAAGGTTCATTATATCCAGAATGGTATTCATTATGTAGATATCATATATGTCATATATATCCAGTACATACATTCATTTATAATATTACATCACATTTAGAGGTAAGAAATGAAATGCATCGTTCATGGAGACGGTAAGCCGTACGTACGCATGAACGCTACTTCCATTTCTATTTCATATTTTCTGGAATGGAATCATAATGATATAAAAGTATATTATAATTCCAGTATAACAACATATATAATATCATTAACTTTATCCTTTACACATCCCACATATGGTATTAACGAATCAAATCACTTTTAGGGGGCGGTAGTCCGCACTTCCTAAAATGAAGATATCGTGTTTTACCCATAATGGAAACCATAAAGGTATGCCCAAAATGAAAAAAACAGAAGCTTAAGGAAAACATAAACATATAATATATCATATATAAAAATAGTGACATCATAATGGCCACCTTTGAAGGTGTTAAATGAGTATTGAACAATCATCGTTTCGGGAGGCAGAATTTCGCCATCCACGGAAACCGTATGTTCTTTAACCATTTGATGTAGTTGTGTGAGAGTGTAGCTCAAATATATCTTATAACAACATCCTAGTATATTGAATATACTGGTGTTGTTACAAAAGAAGTAAATAAAAAGAGTTTAGGGGGTCGGAGAAGCAAAATAAAACAAATGAACATGAGAGAATGAAATACCTTAAAAAGTGTAACTTCTTTTGGTTTGAGCCTAAAGGCTTCCTTTGAAAGGATTCTGCCCAAAGGGAATCCTCTAGGATGAGGAGAGGGAAGTGGAGAGAGAAAATGGGCAGGGGTTGGCCGAGCCAATGGCTTGAAGAGTGTGTGAAATGAGGTAGAGGTGGGGGCCTTTTATAAGGGGAGAGGAGGGGCACTTTTGGAAAGTAAAGAAACATTACATTATTTGAAAATGTGTTTCGGTTTTAAAAGGTCCCACATTGATGGAATTCGTGGATACGGTGATAAGGCATCGAAATCCATTCATCCAATTGGTTTTGGACATGTGTAGTTCATAGATTTTATTTTATCTTTCCATTTTATTTAAATCGTCAAATAATGATGTCATCGCTGCATCATTATTATGTCATAAATAATTAAATTTATTTAATGTCTAAAAATTATAAACAAATTACTATGATGTAGGAAATCTTTTTAGCTTTCCATTGAATATTTATAATCAAAATTTGGACTTGTATAACCCCACTTAAAAATTGTTTTCGCAAAACATATTATGTTTGTGTCATTTTCACTTTAACATTTAATAAAAAGTAATTTATGTTATTTCCCAACAAAAGTGGATACATGGGGTCCCCAAGTTAGGCCATGACTTGTATTGGTCGTCCATGACACAACCAATGAGGTTGGGACATGTGTCTAGGTCATTTTATATTATTAAAGCATTATTTATACATTAAACTACCCTAATTACCACTAATCGCGATTAAGAACTTAATAAGTTACTATTCACCAAAAAATTATTTTAATCTCATTGAACCACATTTTACTTCTTAATGACAACCATGTATGTCGGATTTTCAAAATTCAATACACATTAGTGGTAAACTTTAATTTAACTGAAAAAAACAGTTTGCTTGATTACCACTTAGTGGTTTCACTATTCATCAAAATTGAAGTTTTTCAGAAAATTACCAAAAATTCACTCTAAGCTATATTTGATATTACGAATTCAAAAATGAAGTCTATTTTACAAAATTCAAATCATATAAGTCACATTAATTAATTTAATAATTAATTCCCGCTGCCAGAGCAAATAGCGTGTTTTTACAAAACAATAAGTATCAAAAGATTGACACCGGTTTAAGTCTAATTTCAAATCGAAATTGATTCCAATGACCACCATTGGATAAAATGGTAAAAAATATATTCTAATTTCACTTCAAAACCAATTCAAAACATAATCTAATCATATAAATAAATTAGATTAAAAAGTAGTTTTGATGTAAAATGCAGTATTTTTCACTATTCATTTAAAAATGAACATTGTCGGAAAATTACCAAAAATTCACACAAGGTAAATTTTGATGTCCCAATCATAAAGGATAATTTTATTTTGACAAACATAGTTTCTAAAATTGTCAAAATATAGATTCAAAAATGGTTTTCCATCAAAAGGCACTAAACTATAAGGCCCCAGCCTTAAACCTTACTTAATCTTGAGTTATTACAAGATTACACGTTGAGGATCTTTTCGGGTTTAGAGTTTTAGAGAATTAGATCATAAAACTTGCATTACATTCCACATATAAACAAAGTGGTTACATAAAGATAGTATTCTTCATTCCCATCAATGGAAACACATTTAAAATAAAACATGGATTATTTCTTGACACATCCTTGACTCTATCATCTTATCATGTACCTTTCCCTTGACCTGTGAAAAACATTTCAAAAACTTGGGATGAGCGTAAAAACTCAGTATGGGTTATAAAAACATGGAAAGGAAACATGAGTTCATATATACATAAGAATGAAATCATACTTTACCCATAAAACATAGGCACTTTAACATACCTCATAAAAACATGAATAAATCATATAAATCATAATACGTAAAGGTAACTTGAGGCATTCATAACATTCTTACGTAGGGGGTAACCCTCTTGGTTACGTTTGGAATACCCATCACAGTATATTCCCTAAAATCTCTTCGGAGAAACCTTAACGTTTCACTCCTTCGCGTTACCCAATGCATTGGAGAGCTATAACGGGCTCACCCGCCCTTAGTTTATCACGGAACCACCCGTCTTCATAATAATGCCCAAGAACCATAACATAATCATATCACATAAAACATGCATAAAGGAAACATAACATTTCCACATTTCAATCACGAGATATCAATACAACACATTGATATAATAAAAACATTATGAAAACCATTTTCAATACCAAAGTAAAACATGGTATTTATTTTTCTTTTAAAAAAAAGGTATGGCTTGTAGAGGAAGCCAAAACTCAAATAACGGTTACGACGGCGGAGAAGTCGTTGTCGCCGCATACGTACGACAAAAACATTCCCTTTTGTCGTTTAGTAAACGCTTCGTATAAAAAAGATTCCTTTTGAGTAAACGTAAAAGTCAAAGGGGTTTATACACCGTATAAAAGAAAGTTGTGTATAAAATAAAATATGCCTCAACGAAAGGAGATTGAGACGAAGTCCCATACCTCGTATCCGACTTGACCCGACCGTTCTTTAAACTCCTGAATAATAAACTTGAGTTAATCTCTACTTGCTTATGAATCTTTTTCAAGTTCATTATTCCTTTTATACCATGTTATGAACATCATGTAATCATTTCAGTTAATAATGTTCATTTTGTCGGTATTTGGTTCTTAAGTCAAAAATTGACTTCTTATACTTACAAGTTGTTAATTTGGTCAAAGGTTCATTATATCCAGAATGGTATTCATTATGTAGATATCATATATGTCATATATATCCAGTACATACATTCATTTATAATATTACATCACATTTAGAGGTAAGAAATGAAATGCATCGTTCATGGAGACGGTAAGCCGTACGTACGCATGAACGCTACTTCCATTTCTATTTCATATTTTCTGGAATGGAATCATAATGATATAAAAGTATATTATAATTCCAGTATAACAACATATATAATATCATTAACTTTATCCTTTACACATCCCACATATGGTATTAACGAATCAAATCACTTTTAGGGGGCGGTAGTCCGCACTTCCTAAAATGAAGATATCGTGTTTTACCCATAATGGAAACCATAAAGGTATGCCCAAAATGAAAAAAACAGAAGCTTAAGGAAAACATAAACATATAATATATCATATATAAAAATAGTGACATCATAATGGCCACCTTTGAAGGTGTTAAATGAGTATTGAACAATCATCGTTTCGGGAGGCAGAATTTCGCCATCCACGGAAACCGTATGTTCTTTAACCATTTGATGTAGTTGTGTGAGAGTGTAGCTCAAATATATCTTATAACAACATCCTAGTATATTGAAGATACTGGTGTTGTTACAAAAGAAGTAAATAAAAAGAGTTTAGGGGGTCGGAGAAGCAAAATAAAACAAATGAACATGAGAGAATGAAATACCTTAAAAAGTGTAACTTCTTTTGGTTTGAGCCTAAAGGCTTCCTTTGAAAGGATTCTGCCCAAAGGGAATCCTCTAGGATGAGGAGAGGGAAGTGGAGAGAGCAAATGGGCAGGGGTTGGCCGAGCCAATGGCTTGAAGAGTGTGTGAAATGAGGTAGAGGTGGGGGCCTTTTATAAGGGGAGAGGAGGGGCACTTTTGGAAAGTAAAGAAACATTACATTATTTGAAAATGTTGTTACAAAAGAAGTAAATAAAAAGAGTTTAGGGGGTCGGAGAAGCAAAATAAAACAAATGAACATGAGAGAATGAAATACCTTAAAAAGTGTAACTTCTTTTGGTTTGAGCCTAAAGGCTTCCTTTGAAAGGATTCTGCCCAAAGGGAATCCTCTAGGATGAGGAGAGGGAAGTGGAGAGAGCAAATGGGCAGGGGTTGGCCGAGCCAATGGCTTGAAGAGTGTGTGAAATGAGGTAGAGGTGGGGGCCTTTTATAAGGGGAGAGGAGGGGCACTTTTGGAAAGTAAAGAAACATTACATTATTTGAAAATGTGTTTCGGTTTTAAAAGGTCCCACATTGATGGAATTCGTGGATAAGGTGATAAGGCATCGAAATCCATTCATCCAATTGGTTTTGGACATGTGTAGTTCATAGATTTTATTTTATCTTTCCATTTTATTTAAATCGTCAAATAATGATGTCATCGCTGCATCATTATTATGTCATAAATAATTAAATTTATTTAATGTCTAAAAATTATAAACAAATTACTATGATGTAGGAAATCTTTTTAGCTTTCCATTGAATATTTATAATCAAAATTTGGACTTGTATAACCCCACTTAAAAATTGTTTTCGCAAAACATATTATGTTTGTGTCATTTTCACTTTAACATTTAATAAAAAGTAATTTATGTTATTTCCCAACAAAAGTGGATACATGGGGTCCCCAAGTTAGGCCATGACTTGTCTTGGTCGTCCATGACACAACCAATGAGGTTGGGACATGTGTCTAGGTCATTTTATATTATTAAAGCATTATTTATACATTAAACTACCCTAATTACCACTAATCGCGATTAAGAACTTAATAAGTTACTATTCACCAAAAAATTATTTTAATCTCATTGAACCACATTTTCACTAAAGGTTCACTTATCGCCTTTTGATGGCGAACTGTCATTAAATATAGTTTTGATCACTCTTATACATTCTTTTGGACCAAATAAAACTCTTATTAAGAATCGGGACATCAAATTTTTACTTTGTGTAAATTTTTGGTATTTTTCTGATGAATAGTGTAAAATGTTGTGTTTTAATTCAAAACCTCCTTTTAATCTAATTTATTTATATGATTAGATAATATTTTGAATTGTTTTTAAAGTTAAATTAGAAAATATTTTTACCATTTAATCCAATGGTGGTCATTGGAATTAATTTCACTTTGAAATTAGACTTAAACTAGTGTCAATCTTTTGATACTTTTTGTTTTATAAAAACACGCTATTTGCTCTGACAGCGGGAATTAATTATTAAATTAATTAATGTGACTAATATGTTTTGAATTTTTTAAAACGGACTTCATTTTTGAATTCAGAATATCAAATATAGCTTAGGGTGAATTTTTGGTAATTTTCTGAAAAAACTTCAATTTTTGATGAATAGTGAAACCACTAAGTGGTAATCAAGCAAACTGATTTTTCAGTTAAATGAATTTTACCACTAATGTGTATTGAATTTTGAAAATCCGACATACATGGTTGTCATTAAGAAGTAAAATGTGGTTCAATGGGATTATAATAATTTTTTGGTGAATAGTAACTCATTAAGTTCTTAATCGCGATTAGTGGTAATTAGGGTAGTTTAAGGTATAAATAATGCTTTAATAATATAAAATGACCTAGACACATGTCCCAACCCTATTGGTTATGTCATGGCCAACCAAGACAAGCCATGGCCTAACTTGGGGACCCCATGGATCCACTTTTGTTGGGAAATAACATAAAATACTTTTTATTTAATGTTAAAGTGAAAATGACACTAACATAGTATGTTTTACTAAAACAATTTTTTAAGTGGGTTTATACAAGTCCAAATTTTGATTATAAATAGTCATTGGAAAGATAAAAAGATTTCCTATATCATAGTATTTTTTGTATAATTTTTAGACATTAAAGAAATTAAATTATTTATGACATAATAATGATGCAGCGATGACATCATTATTTGACAATTTAATTAAAATGGAAAGATAATGAAACATCTACAATATACACATGGACAAAACCAATTGGATGAGTGGATTTCGATGCCTTATCACCTTATCCACGAATTCTATCAATGTGGGACCCTTTAGAACCGAAAATCATTTTCAAATAATGTAATATTTCATTGCTTTCCAAAAGTGCCCCTCCTCTCCTCTTATAAAAGGCCCCCACCTCTACCTCTTTTCCCACACCCCTCAAGCCTTTGGCTCGGCCAACCCCTGCCCATTTACTCTCTCAACATCCCTCTCCTCATCCTAGAGGATCCCCTTTGGGCAGAATCCTTTCAAAGGAAGCCTTTAGGCTCAAATCAAAAGGAGATTACACTTTTAAAGGTAACTCATTCTCTCTTGTTCATTTGTTTTATTTTGCTTCTCCAAACCTATAATCTCTTTTTATTTACTTCTTTTGTAACAACACCAGTATCTTCAATATACTAGGATGTTGTTACAAGATTTATTTTAGCTACACTCTCACACAACTACATCAAATGGTTAAAGAACATACGGTTTCCGTGGACGGTGAAATTCTGCCTCCCGAAACGATGATTGTTCAATACTCATTTAACACCTTCAAAGGTGGCCATTATGATGTCACTATTTTTATATATGATATATAATATGTTTATGTTTTATTTATGCTTCTGTATTTTTCATTTTTGTCTTACCTTTGTGGCTTCCATTATGGGTATACGCGATATCTTCATTTAAGGAAGTGCGGACTACCGCCCCCTCAAAGTGATTTGATTCGTTAAATACCATATGTGGGATGTATAAAGGATGGAAATATGATATTATATATGATATTATACTGGAATTATAATATACCTTTATATCATTATTATTCCATTCTATAAAATACGAAATAGAAATGAAAGTAGCGTTCATGCGTACGTACGGCTTACCGTCTCCATGAACGGTGCATTTCATTTCTTACCTCTAAATGATTATGTAATGTTATAAATGCATGCATGTACTGGATATATATGAAATATATGATATCTACATAATGAATACAATTCTGGATATAATAAACATTTGGCCACACGAACAACATGTAATTGTAAGAAGACCACTTTCGACTTAAGAACCAAATATCGGCAAAACAAATATTATTAACTTAAATGATTACATAATGTTTATGACAAGGTAATAAGTGGTATAAAAGTAATAATGAACTTGAAAAGGGTTCTTAAGGAATTAGAAATTAACTCAAGTTTATTATTCAGGAGATTAAAGAATGATCGAGTCAAGTCGGACCCGAGGTAAGGGATCCTACTCCTCTCTTTCTTTTTAAGTATACACTCTTTTATGTCATTTATTTTAAGCTCATATTTCTTATGATTGGGATGTTCTTTTATATTACTCCTACTGTAATTTTTATGTTCATGTGATGAGAGACCCTATTCTCTCTCATCAATCCATTTTGGAAGTTTTGAGTGGCGCCGTTAGGCTGCCGAACTTTTGTAAGGGATTTTTCATCTCACTTTCATTCCCATGAGATTTATGCTACATTTGCCACAAATTCCATTGAGTGGTGTATGTACTGCCCTTTATTCTACTCTTTGTGTAATATACTTTCGTTTATGAGTATTTACATCAATGACCTATTGTCTTTCTTTCATGGGGTGTATGTTTTGAAAGATACCCAAGTCGGTAAGGGAACCTTTCACCCTCCTCTTTTTTTTAAAAGACTTCTTTTGTTGGGTCTTTTAATTTACATATTGTTATGTCGGGATATGTTATCATATATCCTTATTGATGTAAATTTTATGTCCAAGTGATGAGATACACTTTTTATCTCTCATCAACTCATTTTGATGTGATGCCGTTAGGCTGTCAAGGGAACTTTTTAACCCAATTTCGATTTCTTTGGGTTCGACATGTAGTCATTGAATATGTCATCCATTCAATATGTGTGAATGACATTTTATTGTTTTACACTTAATATCCACTTATATTGGGTGTATTGATATTCTTCACACATATTTTTGAGATTGATTTGTCCTTAATTTAAGGATACCTTCTTTATAAGGGATTTCATCACATTTGACATTTCTATTGAGGGTTCATTGTTGTTATGCACCAATTCACTCTTATATGGTGTATATACTGTCCTTTGGAGTATTATATCATGAATCCATTTATTCTCATGATATTATAAAGTTCTGACTAAACGTCATTCCTCAATTATTGTATTCAAGTGTCTCTAATTTTGGTAAAACCCCTTTAACCAAAATATCATTTTAAATGTTTTAATTATTCGTTCTTATTAATATCCATGTTTTCAAAGTGGTTTTAAGGATTTATTTATATGGATATTAATGGTTTAAAATTTTAAAAGCTTCAAGGTGGTATGGGAACTTCTTAACCCAATTTCCATTCTTTGGGTTAATCTCCTACTTTCAAATTATGTCATTATATTATTATGTCGTATCTTGTATTTGTACTTTATTTATGTGTACTTATAGTGAATACACATAATGTATCTATTTTATTTTAAAAATTATCTTTGTATGGGACTTCGTCTCAATCTCCTTTCGTTGAGGCATATTTTATTTTATACACAACTTTCTTTTATGCGGTGTATAAACCCCTTTGACTTTTACGTTTATTCAAAAGGAATCTTTTTTATACGAAGCGTTTACTAAACGACAAAAGGGAATGTTTTTGTCGTACGTATGCGGCGACAACGACTTCTCCGCCGTCGTAACCGTTATTTGAGTTTCGGCTTCCTCTACAAGCCATACCTTCTTTTTAAAAGAAAAATAAATACCATATTTTACTTTTATTTTATTTTGGTATTGAAAATGGTTTTCATAATGTTTTTATATCAATGTGTTGTATTGATATCTCGTGATTGAAATGTGGAAATTTTATGTTTCCTTTATGCTTGTTTTATGTGATATGATTATGTTATGGTTCTTGGGCATTATTATGAAGACGGGTGGTTCCGTGATAAACTAAGGGCGGGTGAGCCCGTTATAGCTCTCCAATGCATTGGGTAACGCGAAGGAGTGAAACGTTAAGGTTTCTCCGAAGAGATTTTAGGGAATATACTGTGATGGGTATTCCAAACGTAACCAAGAGGGTTACTCCCTACGTAAGAATGTTATGAATGCCTCAAGTTACCTTTACGTCTTATGATTTCTATGATTTATTCATGATTTTATGAGGTATGTTAAAGTGCCTATGTTTTATGGGTAAAGTATGATTTCATTCTTATGTATATATGAACTCATGTTTCCTTTCCATATTTTTATAACTCTTACTGAGCTTTTTATGCTCATCCCAAGTTTTTGAAATGTTTTTCACAGGTCAAGGGAAAGGTACATGATGTGATGATAGTGTCAAGGATGTGTCAAGAAAGAATCCGTGTTATATTTTAAATATGTTCCCGTTGATGGGAAGAATGAATGCTGACTTTTATGTAACCACTTTGTTTAAATGTGGAATGTAATGCAAGTTTCATGATCTAATTCTCTAAAACTCTAAACCGTGAAACCACTAAGTGGTAATCAAGCAAACTGTTTTTTTCAGTTAAATTAAAGTTTACCACTAATGTGTATTGAATTTTGAAAATCCGACATACATGGTTGTCATTAAGAAGTAAAATGTGGTTCAATGAGATTAAAATAATTTTTTGGTGAATAGTAACTTATTAAGTTCTTAATCGCGATTAGTGGTAATTAGGGTAGTTTAATGTATAAATAATGCTTTAATAATATAAAATGACCTAGACACATGTCCCAACCTCATTGGTTGTGTCATGGACGACCAAGACAAGTCATGGCCTAACTTGGGGACCCCATGTATCCACTTTTGTTGGGAAATAACATAAATTACTTTTTATTAAATGTTAAAGTGAAAATGACACAAACATAATATGTTTTGCGAAAACAATTTTTAAGTTGGGTTATACAAGTCCAAATTTTGATTATAAATATTCAATGGAAAGATAAAAAGATTTCCTACATCATAGTAATTTGTTTATAATTTTTAGACATTAAATAAATTTAATTATTTATGACATAATAATGATGCAGCGATGACATCATTATTTGACGATTTAAATAAAATGGAAAGATAAAATAAAATCTATGAACTACACATGTCCAAAACCAATTGGATGAATGGATTTCGATGCCTTATCACCTTATCCACGAATTCCATCAATGTGGGACCTTTTAAAACCGAAACACATTTTCAAATAATGTAATGTTTCTTTACTTTCCAAAAGTGCCCCTCCTCTCCCCTTATAAAAGGCCCCCACCTCTACCTCATTTCACACACTCTTCAAGCCATTGGCTCGGCCAACCCCTGCCCATTTGCTCTCTCCACTTCCCTCTCCTCATCCTAGAGGATTCCCTTTGGGCAGAATCCTTTCAAAGGAAGCCTTTAGGCTCAAACCAAAAGAAGTTACACTTTTTAAGGTAATTCATCCTCTCATGCTCATTTGTTTTATTTTGCTTCTCCAACCCCCTAAACTCTTTTTATTTACTTCTTTTGTAACAACACCAGTATCTTCAATATACTAGGATGTTGTTATAAGAGTTATTTGAACTACACTCTCACACAACTACATCAAATGGTTAAAGAACATACGTTTTCCGTGGATGGCGAAATTATGCCTCCCGAAACGATGATTGTTCAATACTCATTTAACACCTTCAAAGGTGGCCATTATGATGTCACTATTTTTATATATGATATATATTATGTATATGTTTTCCTTAAGCTTCTGTTTTTCTTCATTTTGGTCATACTTTATGGTTTCCATTATGGGTAAACACGATATCTTCATTTTAGGAAGTGCGGACTACCGCCCCCTAAAAGTGATTTGATTCGTTAATACCATATGTGGGATGTGTAAAGGATAAAGTTAATGATATTATATATGTTATTATACTGGAGTTATAACATACTCTTATACCATTATGAATCCATTCCATGAAATATGAAATAGAAATGGAAGTAGCGTTCATGCGTACGTACGGCTTACCGTCTCCATGAACGGTGCATTTCATTTCTTACCTCTAAATGATTATGTAATACTATAAAGGCATGAATGTACTGGATATATATGACATATATGATATCTAAATCATGAATAAAATTCTGAATATAATGAACCTTTGACCAAATTAACAACACGTAAGTGTAAGAGGTCTATTTTTGACTTAAGAACCAAATACCGACAAAATGAACATTATTAACTTAACTGATTACATGATGTTCATAACATGGTATAAAAGGAATAATGAACTTGAAAAAGATTCATAATCAAGTAGAGATTAACTCAAGTTTATTATTTAGGAGATTAAAGAACGGTCGGGTCAAGTCAGATACGAGGTATGGGATTTCGTCTCAATCTCCTTTCGTTGAGGCATATTTTGTTTTATACACAACCTTCTTTTATACGGTGTATAAACCCCTTTGACTTTTACGTTTATTCAAAAGGAATCTTTTTATACGAAGCGTTTACCAAACGACAAAAGGGAATGTTTTTGTCGTACGTATGCGGCGACAACGACTTCTCCGCCGTCGTAACCGTTATTTGAGTTTCGGCTTCTTCTACAAGCCATTCCTTCTTTTTAAAAGAAAAATAAATACCATGTTTTACTTTTCTTTTATTTTGGTATTGAAAATGGTTTTCATAATATTTTTATATCAATGTGTGGTATTGATATCTTGTGATTGAATGGTGGAAATTTTATGTTTCCTTTATGCATGTTTTATGTGATACGATTATGTTGAGGTTCTTGGGCATTATTATGAAGAACGGGTGGTTCCGTGATAAACTAAGGGCGGGTGAGCCCGTTATAGCTCTCCAATGCATTGGGTAACGCGAAGGAGTGAAACATTAAGGTTTCTCCGAAGAGATTGTCAGGGAATATACTGTGATGGGTATTCCAAACGTAACCAAGAGGGTTACTCCCTACGTAAGAATGTTATGAATGCCTCAAGTTACCTTTATGTCTTATGGTTTCTATGATTTATTCATGATTTTATGAGGCATGTTAAAGTGGCTATGTTTTATGGGTAAAGTATGATTTCATTCTTATGTACATATGTACTCATGTTTCCTTTTCATGTTTTCTATAACCCATACTGAGTTTTTATGCTCATCCCAAGTTTTTGAAATGTTTTTCACAGGTCAAGGGAAAGGTACATGATAAGATGATAGGGTCAAGGATGTGTCAAAAAGAATCCATGTTTTAATTCAAATGTGTTTCCATTGATGGGAATGAGGAATACTATCTTTATGTAACCACTTTGTTTATATGTGGAATGTAATGCAAGTTTTATGATCTAATTCTCTAAAACTCTAAACCCGAAAAGATCCTCAACGTGTAATCTTGTAATAACTCAAGATTAAGTAAGTTTTGAGGCAGGGGCCTTATAGTTATTACAAGATTACACATTGAGGATCTTTTCAGGTTTAGAGTTTTAGAGAATTAGATCATGAAACTTGCATTACATTCCACTTTTAAACAAAGTGGTTACATGGGGTCCCCAAGTTAGGCCATGACTTGTCTTGGTCGGCCATGACACAACCAATGAGGTTGGGACATGTGTCTAGGTCATTTTATATTATTAAAGCATTATTTATACATTAAACTACCCTAATTACCACTAATCGCGATTAAAAACTTAATAAGTTACTATTCACCAAAAAATTATTATAATCTCATTGAACCACATTTTACTTCTTAATGACAACCATGTATGTCGGATTTTCAAAATTCAATACACATTAGTGGTAAACTTTCATTTAACTGAAAAATCAGTTTTCTTGATTACCACTTAGTGGTTTCACTATTCATCAAAAATTGAAGTTTTTCAGAAAATTACCAAAAAATCACCCTAAGCTATATTTGATATTCTGAATTCAAAAATGAAGTCTATTTTACAAAATTCAAATCATATAAGTCACATTAATTAATTTAATAATTAATTCCCGCTGCCAGAGCAAATAGCGTGTTTTTACAAAACAATAAGTATCAAAAGATTGACACCAGTTTAAGTCTAATTTCAAAGTGAAATTGATTCCAATGACCACCATTGGATAAAATGGTAAAAATAGATTCTAATTTTACTTAAAAACCAATTCAAAACATAATCTAATCATATAAATAAATTAGATTAAAAAGTAGTTTTGATGTAAAATGCAGTATTTTTCACTATTCATTAAAAAAAATGAACATTGTCAGAAAATTACCAAAAATTCACACAAGGTAAATTTTGATGTCCCAATCATAAAGTATAAGTTTATTTTGACAAACATAGTTTATAAAATTGTCAAAATATAGATTCAAAAATGGTTTTCCATCAAAAGGCACTAAAACAATCTTTTAAGAATATTAGTGTATTCCATGCATAAGATTGTATTTATTTTCATTTTAGGCCTCTAAAACACTATCTTTATCATTAATAGACATAGATAAAAATATCTATTATTCATTACTTACTTGGGATGTTACATCCTTCCCCCCTTTAGAAAATTGCGTCCCCGCAATTTATTTACTTATCGAATAAATGGGGGTACTTATCCCTCATTGCATTTTCAGATTCCCATGTTGCCTCTTCAATCATGTGGTTTTTCCACAAAACCTTTACCTGCTTAATCACCTTATTCCGTAACACTTGCTCCCTATGGTCAAGAATCTGGACCGGTTGTTCCTCATAAGATAGGTTTTCTTCCAGCTGAACTACCTCTGGACTCAAAACATGAGATGGATCTGGCATATACTTTCTCAACATCGAAACGTGAAAAACATTGTGTACCTGAGATAAACTCGGAGGTAAAGCCACTCGGTATGCAACTGATCCAACTCTCTCTAGAACTTCGTATGGTCCAATGAACCTTGGACTCAACTTTCCTTTCTTACCAAATCTCATCATGTTTTTCTCAAGGAGTCATATATACATAAGAATGAAATCATACTTTACCCATAAAACATAGGCACTTTAACATACCTCATAAAAACATGAATAAATCATATAAATCATAATACGTAAAGGTAACTTGAGGCATTCATAACATTCTTACGTTGGGAGTAACCCTCTTGGTTACGTTTGGAATAACCATCACAGTATATTCCCTAAAATCTCTTCGGAGAAACCTTAACGTTTCACTCCTTCGCGTTACCCAATGCATTGGAGAGCTATAACGGGCTCACCCGCCCTTAGTTTATCACGGAACCACCCGTCTTCATAATAATGCCCAAGAACCATAACATAATCATATCACATAAAACATGCATAAAGGAAACATAACATTTCCACATTTCAATCACGAGATATCAATACAACACATTGATATAATAAAAACATTATGAAAACCATTTTCAATACCAAAGTAAAACATGGTATTTATTTTTCTTTTAAAAAAAGGTATGGCTTGTAGAGGAAGCCAAAACTCAAATAACGGTTACGACGGCGGAGAAGTCGTTGTCGCCGCATACGTACGACAAAAACATTCCCTTTTGTCGTTTAGTAAACGCTTCGTATAAAAAAGATTCCTTTTGAGTAAACGTAAAAGTCAAAGGGGTTTATACACCGTATAAAAGAAAGTTGTGTATAAAATAAAATATGCCTCAACGAAAGGAGATTGAGACGAAGTCCCATACAAAGATAATTTTTAAAATAAAATAGATACATTATGTGTATTCACTATAAGTACACATAAATAAAGTACAAATACAAGATACGACATAATAATATAATGACATAATTTGAAAGTAGGAGATTAACCCAAAGAATGGAAATTGGGTTAAGAAGTTCCCATACCTCGTATCCGACTTGACCCGACCGTTCATTAAACTCCTGAATAATAAACTTGAGTTAATCTCTACTTGCTTATGAATCTTTTCAAGTTCATTATTCCTTTTATACCATGTTATGATCATCATGTAATCATTTAAGTTAATAATGTTCATTTTGTCGGTATTTGGTTCTTAAGTCAAAAATTGACTTCTTATACTTACATGTTGTTAATTTGGTCAAAGGTTCATTATATCCAGAATGGTATTCATTATGTAGATATCATATATGTCATATATATCCAGTATATACATTCATTTATAATATTACATCACACTTAGAGGTAAGAAATGAAATGCACCGTTCATGGAGACGGTAAGCCGTACGTACGCATGAACGCTACTTCCATTTCTATTTCATATTTTCTGGAATGGAATCATAATGATATAAAAGTATATTATAATTCCAGTATAACAATATATATAATATCATTAACTTTATCCTTTACACATCCCACATATGGTATTAACGAATCAAATCACTTTTAGGGGGCGGTAGTCCGCACTTCCTAAAATGAAGATATCGTGTTTTACCCATAATGGAAACCATAAAGGTATGCCCAAAATGAAAAAAACAGAAGCTTAAGGAAAACATAAACATATAATATATCATATATAAAAATAGTGACATCATAATGGCCACCTTTGAAGGTGTTAAATGAGTATTGAACAATCATCGTTTCGGGAGGCAGAATTTCGCCATCCACGGAAACCGTATGTTCTTTAACCATTTGATGTAGTTGTGTGAGAGTGTAGCTCAAATATATCTTATAACAACATCCTAGTATATTGAAGATACTGGTGTTGTTACAAAAGAAGTAAATAAAAAGAGTTTAGGGGGTCGGAGAAGCAAAATAAAACAAATGAACATGAGAGAATGAAATACCTTAAAAAGTGTAACTTCTTTTGGTTTGAGCCTAAAGGCTTCCTTTGAAAGGATTCTGCCCAAAGGGAATCCTCTAGGATGAGGAGAGGGAAGTGGAGAGAGCAAATGGGCAGGGGTTGGCCGAGCCAATGGCTTGAAGAGTGTGTGAAATGAGGTAGAGGTGGGGGCCTTTTATAAGGGGAGAGGAGGGGCACTTTTGGAAAGTAAAGAAACATTACATTATTTGAAAATGTGTTTCGGTTTTAAAAGGTCCCACATTGATGGAATTCGTGGATAAGGTGATAAGGCATCGAAATCCATTCATCCAATTGGTTTTGGACATGTGTAGTTCATAGATTTTATTTTATCTTTCCATTTTATTTAAATCGTCAAATAATGATGTCATCGCTGCATCATTATTATGTCATAAATAATTAAATTTATTTAATGTCTAAAAATTATAAACAAATTACTATGATGTAGGAAATCTTTTTAGCTTTCCATTGAATATTTATAATCAAAATTTGGACTTGTATAACCCCACTTAAAAATTGTTTTCGCAAAACATATTATGTTTGTGTCATTTTCACTTTAACATTTAATAAAAAGCAATTTATGTTATTTCCCAACAAAAGTGGATACATGGGGTCCCCAAGTTAGGCCATGACTTGTCTTGGTCGTCCATGACACAACCAATGAGGTTGGGACATGTGTCTAGGTCATTTTATATTATTAAAGCATTATTTATACATTAAACTACCCTAATTACCACTAATCGCGATTAAGAACTTAATAAGTTACTATTCACCAAAAAATTATTTTAATCTCATTGAACCACATTAAATTAATTAATGTGACTTATATGATTTGAATTTTGTAAAATAGACTTCATTTTTGAATTCGGAATATCAAATATAGCTTAGAGTGAATTTTTGGTAATTTTCTGAAAAACTTCAATTTTGATGAATAGTGAAACCACTAAGTGGTAATCAAGCAAACTGATTTTTCAGTTAAATGAAAGTTTACCACTAATGTGTATTGAATTTTGAAAATCCGACATACATGGTTGTCATTAAGAAGTAAAATGTGGTTCAATGAGATTAAAATAATTTTTTGGTGAATAGTAACTTATTAAGTTCTTAATCGCGATTAGTGGTAATTAGGGTAGTTTAATGTATAAATAATGCTTTAATAATATAAAATGACCTAGACACATGTCCCGACCTCATTGGTTGTGTCATGGCCGACCAAGACAAGTCATGGCCTAACTTGGGGACCCCATGTATCCACTTTTGTTGGGAAATAACATAAATTACTTTTTATTAAATGTTAAAGTGAAAATGACACAAACATAATATGTTTTGCGAAAACAATTTTGAAGTGGGGATATACAAGTCCAAATTTTGATTATAAATATTAAATGGAAAGCTAAAAAGCTTTCCTACATCATATTATTTGTTTATAATTTTTAGACATTAAATAAATTTAATTATTTATGACATAATAATGATGCAGCGATGACATCATTATTTGACGATTTAAATAAAATGGAAAGATAAAATAAAATCTATGAACTACACATGTCCAAAACCAATTGGATGAATGGATTTCGATGCCTTATCACCTTATCCACGAATTCCATCAATGTGGGACCTTTTAAAACCGAAACACATTTTCAAATAATGTAATGTTTCTTTACTTTCCAAAAGTGCCCCTCCTCTCCCCTTATAAAAGGCCCCCACCTCTACCTCATTTCACACACTCTTCAAGCCATTGGCTCGGCCAACCCCTGCCCATTTGCTCTCTCCACATCCCTCTCCTCATCCTAGAGGATTTCCTTTGGGCAGAATCCTTTCAAAGGAAGCCTTTAGGCTCAAACCAAAAGAAGTTACACTTTTTAAGGTATTTCATTCTCTCATGATCATTTGTTTTATTTTGCTTCTCCGACCCCCTAAACTCTTTTTATTTACTTATTTTGTAACAACACCAGTATCTTCAATATACTAGGATGTTGTTATAAGATATATTTGAGCTACACTCTCACACAACTACATCAAATGGTTAAAGAACATACGGTTTCCGTGGATGGCGAAATTCTGCCTCCCGAAACGATGATTGTTCAATACTCATTTAACACCTTCAAAGGTGGCCATTATGATGTCACTATTTTTATATATGATATATTATATGTTTATGTTTTCCTTAAGCTTCTGTTTTTTTTCATTTTGGGCATACCTTTATGGTTTCCATTATGGGTAAAACACGATATCTTCATTTTAGGAAGTGCGGACTACCGCCCCCTAAAAGTGATTTGATTCGTTAATACCATATGTGGGATGTGTAAAGGATAAAGTTAATGATATTATATATGTTGTTATACTGGAATTATAATATACTTTTATATCATTATGATTCCATTCCAGAAAATATGAAATAGAAATGGAAGTAGCGTTCATGCGTACGTACGGCTTACCGTCTCCATGAACGGTGCATTTCATTTCTTACCTCTAAATGTGATGTAATATTATAAATGAATGTATGTACTGGATATATATGACATATATGATATCTACATAATGAATACCATTCTGGATATAATGAACCTTTGACCAAATTAACAACATGTAAGTATAAGAAGTCAATTTTTGACTTAAGAACCAAATACCGACAAAATGAACATTATTAACTTAAATGATTACATGATGTTCATAACATGGTATAAAAGGAATAATGAACTTGAAAAAGATTCATAAGCAAGTAGAGATTAACTCAAGTTTATTATTCAGGAGTTTAAAGAACGGTCGGGTCAAGTCGGATACGAGGTATGGGACTTCGTCTCAATCTCCTTTCGTTGAGGCATACTTTATTTTATACACAACTTTCTTTTATACGGTGTATAAACCCCTTTGACTTTTACGTTTACTCAAAAGGAATCTTTTTTATACGAAGCGTTTACTAAACGACAAAAGGGAATGTTTTTGTCGTACGTATGCGGCGACAACGACTTCTCCGCCGTCGTAACCGATATTTGAGTTTCGGCTTCCTCTACAAGCCATACCTTCTTTTTAAAAGAAAAATAAATATCATGTTTTACTTTTCTTTTATTTTGGTATTGAAAATGGTTTTCATAATGTTTTTATATCAATGTGTTGTATTGATATCTCGTGAATGAAATGTGGAAATTTTATGTTTCCTTTATGCATGTTTTATGTGATATGATTATGTTATGATTCTTGGGCATTATTATGAAGACGGGTGGTTCCGTGATAAACTAAGGGCGGGTGAGCCCGTTATAGCTCTCCAATGCATTGGGTAACGCGAAGGAGTGAAACGTTAAGGTTTCTCCGAAGAGATTTTAGGGAATATACTGTGATGGTTATTCCAAACGTAACCAAGAGGGTTACTCCCAACGTAAGAATGTTATGAATGCCTCAAGTTACCTTTACGTATTATGATTTATATGATTTATTCATGTTTTTATGAGGTATGTTAAAGTGCCTATGTTTTATGGGTAAAGTATGATTTCATTCTTATGTATATATGAACTCATGTTTCCTTTCCATGTTTTTTTTTATAACCCATACTGAGTTTTTATGCTCATCCCAAGTTTTTGAAATGTTTTTCACAGGTCAAGGGAAAGGTACATGATAAGATGATAGAGTCAAGGATGTGTCAAGAAATAATCCATGTTTTATTTTAAATGTGTTTCCATTGATGGGAATGAAGAATACTATCTTTATGTAACCACTTTGTTTATATGTGGAATGTAATGCAAGTTTTATGATCTAATTCTCTAAAACTCTAAACCCGAAAAGATCCTCAACGTGTAATCTTGTAATAACTCAAGATTAAGTAAGGTTTAAGGCTGGGGCCTTATAGTTCATTTTTTTTTATGAATAGTGTAAAATGTTGCATTTTAATTCAAAACCTCTTTTTGATCTAATTTATTTATATGATTAGATTATCTTTTGAATTGGTTTTAAAGTGAAATTAGAATATATTTTTACAATTTTATCCAATGGTGGTCATTGGAATCAATTTCGATTTGAAATTAGACTTAAACTGGTGTCAATCTTTTGATACTTATTGTTTTGTAAAAACACGCTATTTGCTCTGGCAGCGGGAATTAGTTATTAAATTAATTAATGTGACTTATATGATTTGAATTTTGTAAAATAGACTTCATTTTTGAATTCGGAATATCAAATATAGCTTAGGGTGAATTTTTGGTAATTTTCTGAAAAACTTCAATTTTTGATGAATAGTGAAACCACTAAGTGGTAATCAAGCAAACTGATTTTTCAGTTAAATGAAAGTTTACAACTAATGTGTATTGAATTTTGAAAATCCGACATACATGGTTGTCATTAAGAAGTAAAATGTGGTTCAATGAGATTAAAATAATTTTTTGGTGAATAGTAACTTATTAAGTTCTTAATCGCGATTAGTGGTAATTAGGGTAGTTTAATGTATAAATAATGCTTTAATAATATAAAATGACCTAGACACATGTCCCAACCTCATTGGTTGTGTCATGGACGACCAAGACAAGTCATGGCCTAACTTGGGGACCCCATGTATCCACTTTTGTTGGGAAATAACATAAATTACTTTTTATTAAATGTTAAAGTGAAAATGACACAAACATAATATGTTTTGCGAAAACAATTTTTAAGTGGGGTTATACAAGTCCAAATTTTGATTATAAATATTCAATGGAAAGCTAAAAAGATTTCCTATATCATAGTATTTGTTTTATAATTTTTATACATTAAATAAATTAAATTATGTACGACATAATAATGATGCAGTGATGACATCATTATTTAACGATTAAAATAAAATGGAAAGATAATGTAAAATCTAAAACCTACACATGGCCAAAACCAATTGGATGAGTGGATTTCGAATCCTTATCACCTTATCCACGAATTCTATCAATGTGGGACCTTTTAAAACCGAAACACATTTTCAAATAAAGTTATATTTCTTTACTTTCCAAAAGTGCCCCTCCTCTCCCCTTATAAAAGGCCCCCACCTCTACCTCATTTCACACACTCTTCAAGCCTTTGGCTCGGCCAACCCCTGCCCATTTGCTCTCTCCACATCCCTCTCCTCATCCTAGAGGATTCCCCTTGGGCAGAATCCTTTCAAAGGAAGCCTTTAGGCTCAAATCAAAAGGAGTTACACTTTTTAAGGTAATTCATCCTCTCATGCTCATTTGTTTTATTTTGCTTCTCCAACCCCCTAAACTCTTTTTATTTACTTATTTTGTAACAACACCAGTATCTTAAATATACTAGGATGTTGTTATAAGATTTATTTTATCTACACTCTCACACAACTACATCAAATGGTTAAAGAACATACGGTTTCCGTGGATGGCGAAATTCTGCCTCCCGAAACGATGATTGTTCAACACTCATTAAACACCTTCAAAGGTGGCCATTATGATGTCACTATTTTTATATATGATATATAATATGTTTATGTTTTACTTAAGCTTCTGTTTTTTCATTTTGGGCATACCTTTATGGTTTCCATTATGGGTAAAACACGATATCTTCATTTTAGGAAGCGCGGACTACCGCCCCCTCAAAGTGATGTGATTCGTTAATACCATATGTGGGATGTGTAGAGGATAAAGTTAATGATATTATACATGATGTTATACTGGAATTATAATATACCTATATATATCATTATCATTTATTTCCATTAAAGTATGAGATAGAAATGAAAGTAGCGTTCATGCGTACGTACGGACTACCGTCTCCATGAACGGTGCATTTCATTTCTTATCCCCAAATGTAATGTACTATTTAAAGTACATGTATATAATGGATATATATAATTAATGATATATCTAAATGATGAATATAATTCTGGAATTAAAATATACATAAGTCTCATTTAGTTTTAATTCCATTAATATGACAAAGAAATGAAAGTAGCGTTCATGCGTACGTACGGCTTACCGTCTCCATGAACGGTGCATTTCATTTCTTACCTCTAAATGATTATGTAATATTTTAAATACATGTATGTACTGGATATATATGACATATATGATATCTACATCATGAATACCATTCTGGATATAATGAAACATTGACCAAATTAACAACATGTAAGTGTAAGAAGTCTATTTTTGACTTAAGAACCAAATACCGACAAAATGAACATTATTAACTTAAATGATTACATGATGTTCATAACATGGTATAAAAGGAATAATGAACTTGAAAAGATTCATAAGCAAGTAGATATTAACTCAAGTTTATTATTCAGGAGTTTAAAGAACGGTCGGGTCAAGTCGGATACGAGGTATGGGAACTTCTTAACCCAATTTCCATTCTTTGGGTTAATCTCCTACTTTCAAATTATGTCATTATATTATTATGTCGTATCTTGTATTTGTACTTTATTTATGTGTACTTATAGTGAATACACATAATGTATCTATTTTATTTTAAAAATTATCTTTGTATGGGACTTCGTCTCAATCTCCTTTCGTTGAGGCATATTTTATTTTATACACAACTTTCTTTTATACGGTGTATAAACCCCTTTGACTTTTACGTTTACTCAAAAGGAATCTTTTTTATACGAAGCGTTTACTAAACGACAAAAGGGAATGTTTTTGTCGTACGTATGCGGCGACAACGACTTCTCCGCCGTCGTAACCGTTATTTGAGTTTCGGCTTCCTCTACAAGCCATACCTTTTTTTTTAAAAGAAAAATAAATACCATGTTTTACTTTGGTATTGAAAATGGTTTTCATAATGTTTTTATTATATCAATGTGTTGTATTGATATCTCGTGATTGAAATGCGGAAATGTTATGTTTCCTTTATGCATGTTTTATGTGATATGATTATGTTATGGTTCTTGGGCATTATTATGAAGACGGGTGGTTCCGTGATAAACTAAGGGAGGGTGAGCCCGTTATAGCTCTCCAATGCATTGGGTAACGCGAAGGAGTGAAACGTTAAGGTTTCTCCGAAGAGATTTTAGGGAATATACTGTGATGGGTATTCCAAACGTAACCAAGAGGGTTACTCCCTACGTAAGAATGTTATGAATGCCTCAAGTTACCTTTACGTCTTATGATTTCTATGATTTATTCATGATTTTATGAGGTATGTTAAAGTGCCTATGTTTTATGGGTAAAGTATGATTTCATTCTTATGTATATATGAACTCATGTTTCCTTTCCATGTTTTTTTTATATTTGCTCTGGCAGCGGGAATTAGTTATTAAATTAATTAATGTGACTTATATGATTTGAATTTTGTAAAATAGACTTCATTTTTGAATTCGGAATATCAAATATAGCTTAGGTTGAATTTTTGGTAATTTTCTGAAAAACTTCAATTTTTGATGAATAGTGAAACCACTAAGTGGTAATCAAGCAAACTGATTTTTCAGTTAAATGAAAGTTTACAACTAATGTGTATTGAATTTTGAAAATCCGACATACATGGTTGTCATTAAGAAGTAAAATGTGGTTCAATGAGATTATAATAATTTTTTGGTGAATAGTAACTTATTAAGTTTTTAATCGCGATTAGTGGTAATCAGTGTAGTTTAAGGTATAAATAATGCTTTAATAATATAAAATGACCTAGACACATGTCCCAACCTTATTGGTTGTGTCATGGCCGACCAAGACAAGCCATGGGTCAACTTGGGGACCCCATGGATCCACTTTTGTTGGGAAATGACATAAATTACTTTTTATTAAATGTTAAAGTGAAAATGACACAAACATAATATGTTTTGCGAAAACAATTTTTAAGTGGGGTTATACAAGTCCAAATTTTGATTATAAATATTCAATGGAAAGCTAAAAAGATTTCCTACATCATAGTAATTTGTTTATAATTTTTAGACATTAAATAAATTTAATTATTTATGACATAATAATGATGCAGCGATGACATCATTATTTGACGATTTAAATAAAATGGAAAGATAAAATAAAATCTATGAACTACACATGTCCAAAACCAATTGGATGAATGGATTTCGATGCCTTATCACCTTATCCACGAATTCCATCAATGTGGGACCTTTTAAAACCGAAACACATTTTCAAATAATGTAATGATTCTTTACTTTCCAAAAGTGCCCCTCCTCTCCCCTTATAAAAGGCCCCCACCTCTACCTCATTTCACACACTCTTCAAGCCATTGGCTCGGCCAACCCCTGCCCATTTGCTCTCTCCACATCCCTCTCCTCATCCTAGAGGATTCCCTTTGGGCAGAATCCTTTCAAAGGAAGCCTTTGGGCTCAAACCAAAAGAAGTTACACTTTTTAAGGTAATTCATTCTCTCATGTTCATTTGTTTTATTTTGCTTCTCCGACCCCCTAAACTCTTTTTATTTACTTCTTTTGTAACAACACCAGTATCTTCAATATACTAGGATGTTTTTATAAGATATATTTGAGCTACACTCTCACACAACTACATCAAATGGTTAAAGAACATACGGTTTCCGTGGATGGCGAAATTCTGCCTCCCGAAACGATGATTGTTCAATACTCATTTAACACCTTCAAAGGTGGCCATTATGATGTCACTATTTTTATATATGATATATTATATGTTTATGTTTTCCTTAAGCTTCTGTTTTTTTCATTTTGGGCATACCTTTATGGTTTCCATTATGGGTAAAACACGATATCTTCATTTTAGGAAGTGCGGACTACCGCCCCCTAAAAGTGATTTGATTCGTTAATACCATATGTGGGATGTGTAAAGGATAAAGTTAATGATATTATATATATTGTTATACTGGAATTATAATATACTTTTATATCATTATGATTCCATTCCAGAAAATATGAAATAGAAATGGAAGTAGCGTTCATGCGTACGTACGGCTTACCGTCTCCATGAACGATGCATTTCATTTCTTACCTCTAAATGTGATGTAATATTATAAATGAATGTATGTACTGGATATATATGACATATATGATATCTACATAATGAATACCATTCTGGATATAATGAACCTTTGACCAAATTAACAACTTGTAAGTATAAGAAGTCAATTTTTGACTTAAGAACCAAATACCGACAAAATGAACATTATTAACTTAAATGATTACATGATGTTCATAACATGGTATAAAAGGAATAATGAACTTGAAAAAGATTCATAATCAAGTAGAGATTAACTCAAGTTTATTATTCAGGAGATTAAAGAACGGTCGGGTCAAGTCAGATACGAGGTATGGGATTTCGTCTCAATCTCCTTTCGTTGAGGCATATTTTGTTTTATACACAACCTTCTTTTATACGGTGTATAAACCCCTTTGACTTTTACGTTTATTCAAAAGGAATCTTTTTATACGAAGCGTTTACCAAACGACAAAAGGGAATGTTTTTGTCGTACGTATGCGGCGACAACGACTTCTCCGCCGTCGTAACCGTTATTTGAGTTTCGGCTTCTTCTACAAGTCATTCCTTCTTTTTAAAAGAAAAATAAATACCATGTTTTACTTTTCTTTTATTTTGGTATTGAAAATGGTTTTCATAATATTTTTATATCAATGTGTGGTATTGATATCTTGTGATTGAATGGTGGAAATTTTATGTTTCCTTTATGCATGTTTTATGTGATACGATTATGTTGAGGTTCTTGGGCATTATTATGAAGAACGGGTGGTTCCGTGATAAACTAAGGGCGGGTGAGCCCGTTATAGCTCTCCAATGCATTGGGTAACGCGAAGGAGTGGAACGTTAAGGTTTCTCCGAAGAGATTTTAGGGAATATACTGTGATGGGTATTCCAAACGTAACCAAGAGGGTTACTCCCTACGTAAGAATGTTATGAATGCCTCAAGTTACCTTTACGTATACCATTTTATCCAATGGTGGTCATTGGAATCAATTTCGATTTGAAATTAGACTTAAACCGGTGTCAATCTTTTGATACTTATTGTTTTGTAAAAACACGCTATTTGCTCTGGCAGCGGGAATTAATTATTAAATTAATTAATGTGACTTATATGATTTGAATTTTGTAAAATAGACTTCATTTTTGAATTCGTAATATCAAATATATCTTAGAGTGAATTTTTGGTAATTTTCTGAAAAACTTCAATTTTGATGAATAGTGAAACCACTAAGTGGTAATCAAGCAAACTGTTTTTTTCAGTTAAATTAAAGTTTACCACTAATGTGTATTGAATTTTGAAAATCCGACATACATGGTTGTCATTAAGAAGTAAAATGTGGTTCAATGAGATTAAAATAATTTTTTGGTGAATAGTAACTTATTAAGTTCTTAATCGCGATTAGTGGTAATTAGGGTAGTTTAATGTATAAATAATGCTTTAATAATATAAAATGACCTAGACACATGTCCCAACCTCATTGGTTGTGTCATGGACGACCAAGACAAGTCATGGCCTAACTTGGGGACCCCATGTATCCACTTTTGTTGGGAAATAACATAAATTGCTTTTTATTAAATGTTAAAGTGAAAATGACACAAACATAATATGTTTTGCGAAAACAATTTTTAAGTGGGGTTATACAAGTCCAAATTTTGATTATAAATATTCAATGGAAATCTAAAAAGATTTCCTACATCATAGTAATTTGTTTATAATTTTTAGACATTAAATAAATTTAATTATTTATGACATAATAATGATGCAGCGATGACATCATTATTTGACGATTTAAATAAAATGGAAAGATAAAATAAAATCTATGAACTACACATGTCCAAAACCAATTGTATGAATGGATTTCGATGCCTTATCACCTTATCCACGAATTCCATCAATGTGGGACCTTTTAAAACCGAAACACATTTTCAAATAATGTAATGTTTCTTTACTTTCCAAAAGTGCCCCTCCTCTCCCCTTATAAAAGGCCCCCACCTCTACCTCATTTCACACACTCTTCAAGCCATTGGCTCGGCCAACCCCTGCCCATTTGCTCTCTCCACATCCCTCTCCTCATCCTAGAGGATTCCCTTTGGGCAGAAGCCTTTCAAAGGAAGCCTTTAGGCTCAACTCAAAAGGAGTTACACTTTTTAAGGTAATTCATTCTCTCATGTTCTTTTGTTTTATTTTGCTTCTCCAACCCCCTAAACTCTTTTTATTTACTTCTTTTGTAACAACACCAGTATCTTCAATATACTAGGATGTTGTTATAAGATATATTTGAGCTACACTCTCACACAACTACATCAAATGGTTAAAGAACATACGGTTTCCGTGGATGGCGAAATTCTGCCTCCCGAAACGATGATTGTTCAATACTCATTTAACACCTTCAAAGGTGGCCATTATGATGTCACTATTTTTATATATAATATATTATATGTTTATGTTTTCCTTAAGCTTCTGTTTTTTTCATTTTGGGCATACCTTTATGGTTTCCATTATGGGTAAAACACGATATCTTCATTTTAGGAAGTGCGGACTACCGCCCCCTAAAAGTGATTTGATTCGTTAATACCATATGTGGGATGTGTAAAGGATAAAGTTAATGATATTATATATATTGTTATACTGGAATTATAATATACTTTTATATCATTATGATTCCATTCCAGAAAATATGAAATAGAAATGGAAGTAGCGTTCATGCGTACGTACGGCTTACCGTCTCCATGAACGGTGCATTTCATTTCTTACCTCTAAGTGTGATGTAATATTATAAATGAATGTATATACTGGATATATATGACATATATGATATCTACATAATGAATACCATTCTGGATATAATGAACCTTTGACCAAATTAACAACATGTAAGTATAAGAAGTCAATTTTTGACTTAAGAACCAAATACCGACAAAATGAACATTATTAACTTAAATGATTACATGATGTTCATAACATGGTATAAAAGGAATAATGAACTTGAAAAGATTCATAAGCAAGTAGAGATTAACTCAAGTTTATTATTCAGGAGTTTAAAGAACGGTCGGGTCAAGTCGGATACGAGGTATGGGAACTTCTTAACCCAATTTCCATTCTTTGGGTTATTGTTTTGTAAAAACACGCTATTTGCTCTGGCAGCGGGAATTAGTTATTAAATTAATTAATGTGACTTATATGATTTGAATTTTGTAAAATAGACTTCATTTTTGAATTCGGAATATCAAATATAGCTTAGGGTGAATTTTTGGTAATTTTCTGAAAAACTTCAATTTTTGATGAATAGTGAAACCACTAAGTGGTAATCAAGCAAACTGATTTTTCAGTTAAATGAAAGTTTACAACTAATGTGTATTGAATTTTGAAAATCCGACATACATGGTTGTCATTAAGAAGTAAAATGTGGTTCAATGAGATTAAAATAATTTTTTGGTGAATAGTAACTTATTAAGTTCTTAATCGCGATTAGTGGTAATTAGGGTAGTTTAATGTATAAATAATGCTTTAATAATATAAAATGACCTAGACACATGTCCCAACCTCATTGGTTGTGTCATGGCCGACCAAGACAAGTCATGGCCTAACTTGGGGACCCCATGTATCCACTTTTGTTGGGAAATAACATAAATTACTTTTTATTAAATGTTAAAGTGAAAATGACACAAACATAATATGTTTTGCGAAAACAATTTTTAAGTGGGGTTATACAAGTCCAAATTTTGATTATAAATATTCAATGGAAAGCTAAAAAGATTTCCTATATCATAGTATTTGTTTTATAATTTTTAGACATTAAATAAATTAAATTATGTACGACATAATAATGATGCAGTGATGACATCATTATTTAACGATTAAAATAAAATGGAAAGATAATGTAAAATCTAAAACCTACACATGGCCAAAACCAATTGGATGAGTGGATTTCGAATCCTTATCACCTTATCCACGAATTCTATCAATGTGGGACCTTTTAAAACCGAAACACATTTTCAAATAAAGTTATATTTCTTTACTTTCCAAAAGTGCCCCTCCTCTCCCCTTATAAAAGGCCCCCACCTCTACCTCATTTCACACACTCTTCAAGCCTTTGGCTCGGCCAACCCCTGCCCATTTGCTCTCTCCACATCCCTCTCCTCATCCTAGAGGATTCCCCTTGGGCAGAATCCTTTCAAAGGAAGCCTTTAGGCTCAAATCAAAAGGAGTTACACTTTTTAAGGTAATTCATCCTCTCATGCTCATTTGTTTTATTTTGCTTCTCCAACCCCCTAAACTCTTTTTATTTACTTCTTTTGTAACAACACCAGTATCTTCAATATACTAGGATGTTGTTATAAGAGTTATTTGAACTACACTCTCACACAACTACATCAAATGGTTAAAGAACATACGTTTTCCGTGGATGGCGAAATTATGCCTCCCGAAACGATGATTGTTCAATACTCATTTAACACCTTCAAAGGTGGCCATTATGATGTCACTATTTTTATATATGATATATATTATGTATATGTTTTCCTTAAGCTTCTGTTTTTCTTCATTTTGGTCATACTTTATGGTTTCCATTATGGGTAAACACGATATCTTCATTTTAGGAAGTGCGGACTACCGCCCCCTAAAAGTGATTTGATTCGTTAATACCATATGTGGGATGTGTAAAGGATAAAGTTAATGATATTATATATGTTATTATACTGGAGTTATAACATACTCTTATACCATTATGAATCCATTCCATGAAATATGAAATAGAAATGGAAGTAGCGTTCATGCGTACGTACGGCTTACCGTCTCCATGAACGGTGCATTTCATTTCTTACCTCTAAATGATTATGTAATACTATAAAGGCATGAATGTACTGGATATATATGACATATATGATATCTACATCATGAATAAAATTCTGAATATAATGAACCTTTGACCAAATTAACAACACGTAAGTGTAAGAGGTCTATTTTTGACTTAAGAACCAAATACCGACAAAATGAACATTATTAACTTAACTGATTACATGATGTTCATAACATGGTATAAAAGGAATAATGAACTTGAAAAAGATTCATAATCAAGTAGAGATTAATTCAAGTTTATTATTCAGGAGATTAAAGAACGGTCGGGTCAAGTCAGATACGAGGTATGGGATTTCGTCTAAATCTCCTTTCGTTGAGGCATATTTTGTTTTATACACAACCTTCTTTTATACGGTGTATAAACCCCTTTGACTTTTACGTTTATTCAAAAGGAATCTTTTTATACGAAGCGTTTACCAAACGACAAAAGGGAATGTTTTTGTCGTACGTATGCGGCGACAACGACTTCTCCGCCGTCGTAACCGTTATTTGAGTTTCGGCTTCTTCTACAAGCCATTCCTTCTTTTTAAAAGAAAAATAAATACCATGTTTTACTTTTCTTTTATTTTGGTATTGAAAATGGTTTTCATAATATTTTTATATCAATGTGTGGTATTGATATCTTGTGATTGAATGGTGGAAATTTTATGTTTCCTTTATGCATGTTTTATGTGATACGATTATGTTGAGGTTCTTGGGCATTATTATGAAGAACGGGTGGTTCCGTGATAAACTAAGGGCGGGTGAGCCCGTTATAGCTCTCCAATGCATTGGGTAACGCGAAGGAGTGAAACATTAAGGTTTCTCCGAAGAGATTTTCAGGGAATATACTGTGATGGGTATTCCAAACGTAACCAAGAGGGTTACTCCCTACGTAAGAATGTTATGAATGCCTCAAGTTACCTTTACGTCTTATGATTTCTATGATTTATTCATGATTTTATGAGGTATGTTAAAGTGCCTATGTTTTATGGGTAAAGTATGATTTCATTCTTATGTATATATGAACTCATGTTTCCTTTCCATGTTTTTTTTATAACCCATACTGAGTTTTTATGCTCATCCCAAGTTTTTGAAATGTTTTTCACAGGTCAAGGGAAAGGTACATGATAAGATGATAGAGTCAAGGATGTGTCAAGAAATAATCCATGTTTTATTTTAAATGTGTTTCCATTGATGGGAATGAAGAATAATATCTTTATGTAACCACTTT
The DNA here is from genome assembly GCA_963277665.1 of Viscum album. Classification (NCBI taxonomy): domain Eukaryota; kingdom Viridiplantae; phylum Streptophyta; class Magnoliopsida; order Santalales; family Viscaceae; genus Viscum; species Viscum album. The sequence goes on along the minus strand of OY728158.1, from coordinate 1,552,336,709 downwards.
GTTTATATGTGGAATGTAATGCAAGTTTTATGATCTAATTCTCTAAAACTCTAAACCTGAAAAGATCCTCAATGTGAATTATTCATTTAATTCAACATTAAGTAAGGTTTAAGGCTGGGGCCTTATAGTTGTATCTCATCACTTGGACACAAAATTTACATCATTAAGGATACATGAGAACATATCCCAATGTATCAATATGTAAATTAAAAGACCCAATAAAAGAAGTCTTTTAAAAAGAGGGGGGTGAAAGGTTCCCTTACCGAATTGGGTATCTTTCAAAACATACACCCCATGGAAGAAGGGCAATAAATCATTGATGTAAATACTCATAAACGAAAGTATATTACACAAAGAGTAGAATAATGGGCAGTACATACACCACTCAAAGGAAATTGTGGCAAATGTAGCATAAATCTCACGGGGATAAAAGTGAGATGAAAAATCCCTTACGAAAACTCGGCAGCCTAACGGCGCCACATAACTTCCAAAAGGATTGATGAGAGAGAATAGGGTCTCTCATCACATGAACATAAAAATTACAGTAGGAGTAATATAAAATAACATCCCAATCATAATAAAGATGAGCTTAAAAGAAATTACATAAAAGAATGTACTTAAAAAGAAAGAGAGTTGTAGGATCCCTTACCTCGGGTCCGACTTGACTCGATCATTCTTTAATCTCCTGAATAATAAACTTGAGTTAATTTCTAATTCCTTAAGAACCCTTTTCAAGTTCATTATTACTTTTATACCACTTATTACCTTGTCATAAACATTATGTAATCATTTAAGTTAATAATATTTGTTTTGCCGATATTTGGTTCTTAAGTCGAAAGTGGTCTTCTTACAATTACATGTTGTTCGTGTGGCCAAATGTTTATTATATCCAGAATTGTATTCATTATGTAGATATAATATATTTCATATATATCCAGTACATGCATGCATTTATAACATTACATAATCATTTAGAGGTAAGAAATGAAATGCACCGTTCATGGAGACGGTAAGCCGTACGTACGCATGAACGCTACTTTCATTTCTATTTCGTATTTTATAGAATGGAATAATAATGATATAAAGGTATATTATAATTCCAGTATAATATCATATATAATATCATATTTCCATCCTTTATACATCCCACATATGGTATTTAACGAATCAAATCACTTTGAGGGGGCGGTAGTCCGCACTTCCTTAAATGAAGATATCGCGTATACCCATAATGGAAGCCACAAAGGTAAGACAAAAATGAAAAATACAGAAGCATAAATAAAACATAAACAAATTATATATCATATATAAAAATAGTGACATCATAATGGCCACCTTTGAAGGTGTTAAATGAGTATTGAACAATCATCGTTTCGGGAGGCAGAATTTCACCGTCCACGGAAACCGTATGTTCTTTAACCATTTGATGTAGTTGTGTGAGAGTGTAGCTAAAATAAATCTTGTAACAACATCCTAGTATATTGAAGATACTGGTGTTGTTACAAAAGAAGTAAATAAAAAGAGATTATAGGTTTGGAGAAGCAAAATAAAACAAATGAACAAGAGAGAATGAGTTACCTTTAAAAGTGTAATCTCCTTTTGATTTGAGCCTAAAGGCTTCCTTTGAAAGGATTCTGCCCAAAGGGGATCCTCTAGGATGAGGAGAGGGATGTTGAGAGAGTAAATGGGCAGGGGTTGGCCGAGCCAAAGGCTTGAGGGGTGTGGGAAAAGAGGTAGAGGTGGGGGCCTTTTATAAGAGGAGAGGAGGGGCACTTTTGGAAAGCAATAAAATATTACATTATTTGAAAATGATTTTCGGTTCTAAAGGGTCCCACATTGATAGAATTCGTGGATAAGGTGATAAGGCATCGAAATCCACTCATCCAATTGGTTTTGTCCATGTGTATATTGTAGATTTTTCATTATCTTTCCATTTTAATTAAATTGTCAAATAATGATGTCATCGCTGCATCATTATTATGTCATAAATAATTTAATTTCTTTAATGTCTAAAAATTATACAAAAAATACTATGATATAGGAAATCTTTTTATCTTTCCAATGACTATTTATAATCAAAATTTGGACTTGTATAAACCCACTTAAAAAATTGTTTTAGTAAAACATACTATGTTAGTGTCATTTTCACTTTAACATTAAATAAAAAGTATTTTATGTTATTTCCCAACAAAAGTGGATCCATGGGGTCCCCAAGTTAGGCCATGGCTTGTCTTGGTCGGCCATGACATAACCAATAGGGTTGGGACATGTGTCTAGGTCATTTTATATTATTAAAGCATTATTTATACCTTAAACTACCCTAATTACCACTAATCGCGATTAAGAACTTAATGAGTTACTATTCACCAAAAAAATTATTATAATCCCATTGAACCACATTTTACTTCTTAATGACAACCATGTATGTCGGATTTTCAAAATTAAATACACATTAGTGGTAAAATTCATTTAACTGAAAAATCAGTTTGCTTGATTACCACTTAGTGGTTTCACTATTCATCAAAAATTGAAGTTTTTTCAGAAAATTACCAAAAATTCACCCTAAGCTATATTTGATATTCTGAATTCAAAAATGAAGTCCGTTTTACAAAATTCAAAACATATTAGTCACATTAATTAATTTAATAATTAATTCCCGCTGTCAGAGCAAATAGCGTGTTTTTATAAAACAAAAAGTATCAAAAGATTGACACTAGTTTAAGTCTAATTTCAAAGTGAAATTAATTCCAATGACCACCATTGGATTAAATGGTAAAAATATTTTCTAATTTAACTTTAAAAACAATTCAAAATATTATCTAATCATATAAATAAATTAGATTAAAAAGAGGTTTTGAATTAAAACACAACATTTTACACTATTCATCAGAAAAATACCAAAAATTTACACAAAGTAAAAATTTGATGTCCCGATTCTTAATAAGACTTTGAAATTAGACTTAAACTGGTGTCAATCTTTTGATACTTATTGTTTTGTAAAAACACGCTATTTGCTCTGGCAGCGGGAATTAATTATTAAATTAATTAATGTGACTTATATGATTTGAATTTTGTAAAATAGACTTCATTTTTGAATTCAGAATATCAAATATAGCTTAGGGTGATTTTTTGGTAATTTTCTGAAAAACTTCAATTTTTGATGAATAGTGAAACCACTAAGTGGTAATCAAGCAAACTGATTTTTCAGTTAAATGAAAGTTTACCACTAATGTGTATTGAATTTTGAAAATCCGACATACATGGTTGTCATTAAGAAGTAAAATGTGGTTCAATGAGATTATAATAATTTTTTGGTGAATAGTAACTTATTAAGTTTTTAATCGCGATTAGTGGTAATCAGTGTAGTTTAAGGTATAAATAATGCTTTAATAATATAAAATGACCTAGACACATGTCCCAACCTTATTGGTTGTGTCATGGCCGACCAATACAAGCCATGGGTCAACTTGGGGACCCCATGGATCCACTTTTGTTGGGAAATGACATAAATTACTTTTTATTAAATGTTAAAGTGAAAATGACACAAACATAATATGGTTTGCGAAAACAATTTTTAAGTGGGGTTATACAAGTCCAAATTTTGATTATAAATATTCAATGGAAAGATAAAAAGATTTCCTACATCATAGTAATTTGTTTATAATTTTTAGACATTAAATAAATTTAATTATTTATGACATAATAATGATGCAGCGATGACATCATTATTTGACGATTTAAATAAAATGGAAAGATAAAATAAAATCTATGAACTACACATGTCCAAAACCAATTGGATGAATGGATTTCGATGCCTTATCACCTTATCCACGAATTCCATCAATGTGGGACCTTTTAAAACCGAAACACATTTTCAAATAATGTAATGATTCTTTACTTTCCAAAAGTGCCCCTCCTCTCCCCTTATAAAAGGCCCCCACCTCTACCTCATTTCACACACTCTTCAAGCCATTGGCTCGGCCAACCCCTGCCCATTTGCTCTCTCCACATCCCTCTCCTCATCCTAGAGGATTCCCTTTGGGCAGAATCCTTTCAAAGGAAGCCTTTGGGCTCAAACCAAAAGAAGTTACACTTTTTAAGGTAATTCATTCTCTCATGTTCATTTGTTTTATTTTGCTTCTCCGACCCCCTAAACTCTTTTTATTTACATCTTTTGTAACAACACCAGTATCTTCAATATACTAGGATGTTTTTATAAGATATATTTGAGCTACACTCTCACACAACTACATCAAATGGTTAAAGAACATACGGTTTCCGTGGATGGCGAAATTCTGCCTCCCGAAACGATGATTGTTCAATACTCATTTAACACCTTCAAAGGTGGCCATTATGATGTCACTATTTTTATATATGATATATTATATGTTTATGTTTTCCTTAAGCTTCTGTTTTTTTCATTTTGGGCATACCTTTATGGTTTCCATTATGGGTAAAACACGATATCTTCATTTTAGGAAGTGCGGACTACCGCCCCCTAAAAGTGATTTGATTCGTTAATACCATATGTGGGATGTGTAAAGGATAAAGTTAATGATATTATATATATTGTTATACTGGAATTATAATTTACTTTTATATCATTATGATTCCATTCCAGAAAATATGAAATAGAAATGGAAGTAGCGTTCATGCGTACGTACGGCTTACCGTCTCCATGAACGGTGCATTTCATTTCTTACCTCTAAGTGTGATGTAATATTATAAATGAATGTATATACTGGATATATATGACATATATGATATCTACATAATGAATACCATTCTGGATATAATGAACCTTTGACCAAATTAACAACATGTAAGTATAAGAAGTCAATTTTTGACTTAAGAACCAAATACCGACAAAATGAACATTATTAACTTAAATCATTGGATATCAATTTCACTTTGAAATTAGACTTAAACTGGTGTCAATCTTTTGATACTTATTGTTTTGTAAAAACACGCTATTTGCTCTGGCAGCGGGAATTAATTATTAAATTAATTAATGTGACTTATATGATTTGAATTTTGTAAAATAGACTTCATTTTTGAATTCAGAATATCAAATATAGCTTAGGGTGATTTTTTGGTAATTTTCTGAAAAACTTCAATTTTTGATGAATAGTGAAACCACTAAGTGGTAATCAAGCAAACTGATTTTTCAGTTAAATGAAAGTTTACCACTAATGTGTATTGAATTTTGAAAATCCGACATACATGGTTGTCATTAAGAAGTAAAATGTGGTTCAATGAGATTATAATAATTTTTTGGTGAATAGTAACTTATTAAGTTTTTAATCGCGATTAGTGGTAATCAGTGTAGTTTAAGGTATAAATAATGCTTTAATAATATAAAATGACCTAGACACATGTCCCAACCTTATTGGTTGTGTCATGGCCGACCAAGACAAGCCATGGGTCAACTTGGGGACCCCATGGATCCACTTTTGTTGGGAAATGACATAAATTACTTTTTATTAAATGTTAAAGTGAAAATGACACAAACATAATATGTTTTGCGAAAACAATTTTTAAGTGGGGTTATACAAGTCCAAATTTTGATTATAAATATTCAATGGAAAGCTAAAAAGATTTCCTACATCATAGTAATTTGTTTATAATTTTTAGACATTAAATAAATTTAATTATTTATGACATAATAATGATGCAGCGATGACATCATTATTTGACGATTTAAATAAAATGGAAAGATAAAATAAAATCTATGAACTACACATGTCCAAAACCAATTTGATGAATGGATTTCGATGCCTTATCACCTTATCCACGAATTCCATCAATGTGGGACCTTTTAAAACCGAAACACATTTTCAAATAATGTAATGATTCTTTACTTTCCAAAAGTGCCCCTCCTCTCCCCTTATAAAAGGCCCCCACCTCTACCTCATTTCACACACTCTTCAAGCCATTGGCTCGGCCAACCCCTGCCCATTTGCTCTCTCCACATCCCTCTCCTCATCCTAGAGGATTCCCTTTGGGCAGAATCCTTTCAAAGGAAGCCTTTGGGCTCAAACCAAAAGAAGTTACACTTTTTAAGGTAATTCATTCTCTCATGTTCATTTGTTTTATTTTGCTTCTCCGACCCCCTAAACTCTTTTTATTTACTTCTTTTGTAACAACACCAGTATCTTCAATATACTAGGATGTTGTTATAAGATATATTTGAGCTACACTCTCACACAACTACATCAAATGGTTAAAGAACATACGGTTTCCGTGGATGGCGAAATTCTGCCTCCCGAAACGATGATTGTTCAATACTCATTTAACACCTTCAAAGGTGGCCATTATGATGTCACTATTTTTATATATGATATATTATATGTTTATGTTTTCCTTAAGCTTCTGTTTTTTTCATTTTGGGCATACCTTTATGGTTTCCATTATGGGTAAAACACGATATCTTCATTTTAGGAAGTGCGGACTACCGCCCCCTAAAAGTGATTTGATTCGTTAATACCATATGTGGGATGTGTAAAGGATAAAGTTAATGATATTATATATATTGTTATACTGGAATTATAATATACTTTTATATCATTATGATTCCATTCCAGAAAATATGAAATAGAAATGGAAGTAGCGTTCATGCGTACGTACGGCTTACCGTCTCCATGAACGGTGCATTTCATTTCTTACCTCTAAGTGTGATGTAATATTATAAATGAATGTATATACTGGATATATATGACATATATGATATCTACATAATGAATACCATTCTGGATATAATGAACCTTTGACCAAATTAACAACATGTAAGTATAAGAAGTCAATTTTTGACTTAAGAACCAAATACCGACAAAATGAACATTATTAACTTAAATGATTACATGATGTTCATAACATGGTATAAAAGGAATAATGAACTTGAAAAGATTCATAAGCAAGTAGATATTAACTCAAGTTTATTATTCAGGAGTTTAAAGAACGGTCGGGTCAAGTCGGATACGAGGTATGGGAACTTCTTAACCCAATTTCCATTCTTTGGGTTAATCTCCTACTTTCAAATTATGTCATTATATTATTATGTCGTATCTTGTATTTGTACTTTATTTATGTGTACTTATAGTGAATACACATAATGTATCTATTTTATTTTAAAAATTATCTTTGTATGGGACTTCGTCTCAATCTCCTTTCGTTGAGGCATATTTTATTTTATACACAACTTTCTTTTATACGGTGTATAAACCCCTTTGACTTTTACGTTTACTCAAAAGGAATCTTTTTTATACGAAGCGTTTACTAAACGACAAAAGGGAATGTTTTTGTCGTACGTATGCGGCGACAACGACTTCTCCGCCGTCGTAACCGTTATTTGAGTTTTGGCTTCCTCTACAAGCCATACCTTTTTTTAAAAGAAAAATAAATACCATGTTTTACTTTGGTATTGAAAATGGTTTTCATAATGTTTTTATTATATCAATGTGTTGTATTGATATCTCGTGATTGAAATGTGGAAATGTTATGTTTCCTTTATGCATGTTTTATGTGATATGATTATGTTATGGTTCTTGGGCATTATTATGAAGACGGGTGGTTCCGTGATAAACTAAGGGCGGGTGAGCCCGTTATAGCTCTCCAATGCATTGGGTAACGCGAAGGAGTGAAACGTTAAGGTTTCTCCGAAGAGATTTTAGGGAATATACTGTGATGGTTATTCCAAACGTAACCAAGAGGGTTACTCCCAACGTAAGAATGTTATGAATGCCTCAAGTTACCTTTACGTATTATGATTTATATGATTTATTCATGCTTTTATGAGGTATGTTAAAGTGCCTATGTTTTATGGGTAAAGTATGATTTCATTCTTATGTATATATGAACTCATGTTTCCTTTCCATGTTTTTTTTTATAACCCATACTGAGTTTTTATGCTCATCCCAAGTTTTTGAAATGTTTTTCACAGGTCAAGGGAAAGGTACATGATAAGATGATAGAGTCAAGGATGTGTCAAGAAATAATCCATGTTTTATTTTAAATGTGTTTCCATTGATGGGAATGAAGAATACTATCTTTATGTAACCACTTTGTTTATATGTGGAATGTAATGCAAGTTTTATGATCTAATTCTCTAAAACTCTAAACCCGAAAAGATCCTCAACGTGTAATCTTGTAATAACTCAAGATTAAGTAAGGTTTAAGGCTGGGGCCTTATAGATCTCTCATGTTCTTTTGTTTTATTTTGCTTCTCCAACCCCCTAAACTCTTTTTATTTACTTCTTTTGTAACAACACCAGTATCTTCAATATACTAGGATGTTGTTATAAGATATATTTGAGCTACACTCTCACACAACTACATCAAATGGTTAAAGAACATACGGTTTCCGTGGATGGCGAAATTCTGCCTCCCGAAACGATGATTGTTCAATACTCATTTAACACCTTCAAAGGTGGCCATTATGATGTCACTATTTTTATATATGATATATTATATGTTTATGTTTTCCTTAAGCTTCTGTTTTTTTCATTTTGGGCATACCTTTATGGTTTCCATTATGGGTAAAACACGATATCTTCATTTTAGGAAGTGCGGACTACCGCCCCCTAAAAGTGATTTGATTCGTTAATACCATATGTGGGATGTGTAAAGGATAAAGTTAATGATATTATATATATTGTTATACTGGAATTATAATATACTTTTATATCATTATGATTCCATTCCAGAAAATATGAAATAGAAATGGAAGTAGCGTTCATGCGTACGTACGGCTTACCGTCTCCATGAACGGTGCATTTCATTTCTTACCTCTAAGTGTGATGTAATATTATAAATGAATGTATATACTGGATATATATGACATATATGATATCTACATAATGAATACCATTCTGGATATAATGAACCTTTGACCAAATTAACAACATGTAAGTATAAGAAGTCAATTTTTGACTTAAGAACCAAATACCGACAAAATGAACATTATTAACTTAAATGATTACATGATGTTCATAACATGGTATAAAAGGAATAATGAACTTGAAAAGATTCATAAGCAAGTAGAGATTAACTCAAGTTTATTATTCAGGAGTTTAAAGAACGGTCGGGTCAAGTCGGATACGAGGTATGGGAACTTCTTAACCCAATTTCCATTCTTTGGGTTAATCTCCTACTTTCAAATTATGTCATTATATTATTATGTCGTATCTTGTATTTGTACTTTATTTATGTGTACTTATAGTGAATACACATAATGTATCTATTTTATTTTAAAAATTATCTTTGTATGGGACTTTGTCTCAATCTCCTTTCGTTGAGGCATATTTTATTTTATACACAACTTTCTTTTATACGGTGTATAAACCCCTTTGACATTTAAGTTTATTCAAAAGGAATATTTTTTATACGAAGCGTTTACTAAATGACAAAAGGGAATGTTTTTGTCGTACGTATGCGGCGACAACGACTTCTCCGCCGTCGTAACCGTTATTTGAGTTTCGGCTTCCTCTACAAGCCATTCCTTCTTTTTAAAAGAAAAATAAATACCATGTTTTACTTTGGTATTGAAAATGGTTTTCATAATGTTTTTATATCAATGTGTTGTATTGATATCTCGTGATTGAAATGTGGAAATTTTATGTTTCCTTTATGCATGTTTTATGTGATATGATTATGTTATGGTTCTTGGGCATTATTATGAAGACGGGTGGTTCCGTGATAAACTAAGGGCGGGTGAGCCCGTTATAGCTCTCCAATGCATTGGGTAACGCGAAGGAGTGGAACGTTAAGGTTTCTCCGAAGAGATTTTAGGGAATATACTGTGATGGGTATTCCAAACGTAACCAAGAGGGTTACTCCCTACGTAAGAATGTTATGAATGCCTCAAGTTACCTTTACGTATTATGATTTATATGATTTATTCATGTTTTTATGAGGTATGTTAAAGTGCCTATGTTTTATGGGTAAAGTATGATTTCATTCTTATTTATATATGAACTCATGTTTCCTTTCCATGTTTTTTTATAACCCATACTGAGTTTTTATGCTCATCCCAAGTTTTTGAAATGTTTTTCACACTCCTCTCAAGCCTTTGGCTCGGCCAACCCCTGCCCATTTGCTCTCTCCACATCCCTCTCCTCATCCTAGAGGATTCCCCTTGGGCAGAATCCTTTCAAAGGAAGCCTTTAGGCTCAATCAAAAGGAGTTACACTTTTTAAGGTAATTCATCCTCTCATGCTCATTTGTTTTATTTTGCTTCTCCAACCCCATAAACTCTTTTTATTTACTTCTTTTGTAACAACACCAGTATCTTCAATATACTAGGATGTTGTTATAAGAGTTATTTGAACTACACTCTCACACAACTACATCAAATGGTTAAAGAACATACGTTTTCCGTGGATGGCGAAATTATGCCTCCCGAAACGATGATTGTTCAATACTCATTTAACACCTTCAAAGGTGGCCATTATGATGTCACTATTTTTATATATGATATATATTATGTATATGTTTTCCTTAAGCTTCTGTTTTTCTTCATTTTGGTCATACTTTATGGTTTCCATTATGGGTAAACACGATATCTTCATTTTAGGAAGTGCGGACTACCGCCCCCTAAAAGTGATTTGATTCGTTAATACCATATGTGGGATGTGTAAAGGATAAAGTTAATGATATTATATATGTTATTATACTGGAGTTATAACATACTCTTATACCATTATGAATCCATTCCATGAAATATGAAATAGAAATGGAAGTAGCGTTCATGCGTACGTACGGCTTACCGTCTCCATGAACGGTGCATTTCATTTCTTACCTCTAAATGATTATGTAATACTATAAAGGCATGAATGTACTGGATATATATGACATATATGATATCTACATCATGAATAAAATTCTGAATATAATGAACCTTTGACCAAATTAACAACACGTAAGTGTAAGAGGTCTATTTTTGACTTAAGAACCAAATACCGACAAAATGAACATTATTAACTTAACTGATTACATGATGTTCATAACATGGTATAAAAGGAATAATGAACTTGAAAAAGATTCATAATAAAGTAGAGATTAACTCAAGTTTATTATTCAGGAGATTAAAGAACGGTCGGGTCAAGTCAGATACGAGGTATGGGATTTCGTCTCAATCTCCTTTCGTTGAGGCATATTTTGTTTTATACACAACCTTCTTTTATACGGTGTATAAACCCCTTTGACTTTTACGTTTATTCAAAAGGAATCTATAAGGCCCCAGCCTTAAACCTTACTTAATCTTGAGTTATTACAAGATTACACATTGAGGATCTTTTCAGGTTTAGAGTTTTAGAGAATTAGATCATGAAACTTGCATTACATTCCACATTTAAACAAAGTGGTTACATAAAAGTCAGCATTCATTCTTCCCATCAACGGGAACATATTTAAAATATAACACGGATTCTTTCTTGACACATCCTTGACACTATCATCACATCATGTACCTTTCCCTTGACCTGTGAAAAACATTTCAAAAACTTGGGATGAGCATAAAAAGCTCAGTAAGAGTTATAAAAATATGGAAAGGAAACATGAGTTCATATATACATAAGAATGAAATCATACTTTACCCATAAAACAAAGGCACTTTAACATACCTCATCAAACCATGAATAAATCATAGAAATCATAAGACATAAAGGTAACTTGAGGCATTCATAACATTCTTATGTAGGGAGTAACCCTCTTGGTTACGTTTGGAATACCCATCACAGTATATTCCCTAAATCTCTTCGGAGAAACCTTAACGTTTCACTCCTTCGCGTTACCCAATGCATTGGAGAGCTATATCGGGCTCACCCGCCCTTAGTTTATCACGGAACCACCCGTTCTTCATAACAATGCCCAAGAACCATAACATACACGTATCACATAAAATATTCATAAAGGAAACAAAACATTTCCACATTTCAAACACAACATAACATTTTAGTATTTTGAAATAATGAATCCATATAAAAAGAAACCATTTCCAAAACCATTTAAAACATTTAATAAAGATATTTTTGAATCAAAGTGTCCCATACCACCTTGAAGCTTTTAAAATTTTAAACCATTAATATCCATATAAATAAATCCTTAAAACCACTTTGAAAACATGGATATTAATAAGAACGAATAATTAAAACATTTAAAATGATAATTTGGTTAAAGGGGTTTTACCAAAATTAGAGACACTTGAATACAATAATTGAGGAATGACGTTTAGTCAGAACTTTATAATATCATGAGAATAAATGGATTCATGATATAATACTCCAAAGGACAGTATATACACCATATAAGAGTGAATTGGTGCATAACAACAATGAACCCTCAATAGAAATGTCAAATGTGATGAAATCCCTTATAAAGAAGGTATCCTTAAATTAAGGACAAATCAATCTCAAAAATATGTGTGAAGAATATCAATACACCCAATATAAGTGGATATTAAGTGTAAAACAATAAAATGTCATTCACACATATTGAATGGATGACATATTCAATGACTACATGTCGAACCCAAAGAAATCGAAATTGGGTTAAGAAGTTCCCTTGACAGCCTAACGGCGTCACATCAAAATGAGTTGATGAGAGATAAAAAGAGTATCTCATCACTTGGACACAAAATTTACATCATTAAGGATACATGAGAACATATCCCAATGTATCAATATGTAAATTAAAAGACCCAATAAAAGAAGTCTTTTAAAAAGAGGGGGGTGAAAGGTTCCCTTACCGAATTGGGTATCTTTCAAAACATACACCCCATGGAAGAAGGGCAATAAATCATTGATGTAAATACTCATAAACGAAAGTATATTACACAAAGAGTAGAATAATGGGCAGTACATACACCACTCAAAGGAAATTGTGGCAAATGTAGCATAAATCTCACGGGGATAAAAGTGAGATGAAAAATCCCTTACGAAAACTCGGCAGCCTAACGGCGCCACATAACTTCCAAAAGGATTGATGAGAGAGAATAGGGTCTCTCATCACATGAACATAAAAATTACAGTAGGAGTAATATAAAATAACATCCCAATCATAATAAAGATGAGCTTAAAAGAAATTACATAAAAGAATGTACTTAAAAAGAAAGAGAGTTGTAGGATCCCTTACCTCGGGTCCGACTTGACTCGATCATTCTTTAATCTCCTGAATAATAAACTTGAGTTAATTTCTAATTCCTTAAGAACCCTTTTCAAGTTCATTATTACTTTTATACCACTTATTACCTTGTCATAAACATTATGTAATCATTTAAGTTAATAATATTTGTTTTGCCGATATTTGGTTCTTAAGTCGAAAGTGGTCTTCTTACAATTACATGTTGTTCGTGTGGCCAAATGTTTATTATATCCAGAATTGTATTCATTATGTAGATATCATATATTTCATATATATCCAGTACATGCATGCATTTATAACATTACATAATCATTTAGAGGTAAGAAATGAAATGCACCGTTCATGGAGACGGTAAGCCGTACGTACGCATGAACGCTACTTTCATTTCTATTTCGTATTTTATAGAATGGAATAATAATGATATAAAGGTATATTATAATTCCAGTATAATATCATATATAATATCATATTTCCATCCTTTATACATCCCACATATGGTATTTAACGAATCAAATCACTTTGAGGGGGCGGTAGTCCGCACTTCCTTAAATGAAGATATCGCGTATACCCATAATGGAAGCCACAAAGGTAAGACAAAAATGAAAAATACAGAAGCATAAATAAAACATAAACATATTATATATCATATATAAAAATAGTGACATCATAATGGCCACCTTTGAAGGTGTTAAATGAGTATTGAACAATCATCGTTTCGGGAGGCAGAATTTCACCGTCCACGGAAACCGTATGTTCTTTAACCATTTGATGTAGTTGTGTGAGAGTGTAGCTAAAATAAATCTTGTAACAACATCCTAGTATATTGAAGATACTGGTGTTGTTACAAAAGAAGTAAATAAAAAGAGATTATAGGTTTGGAGAAGCAAAATAAAACAAATGAACAAGAGAGAATGAGTTACCTTTAAAAGTGTAATCTCCTTTTGATTTGAGCCTAAAGGCTTCCTTTGAAAGGATTCTGCCCAAAGGGGATCCTCTAGGATGAGGAGAGGGATGTTGAGAGAGTAAATGGGCAGGGGTTGGCCGAGCCAAAGGCTTGAGGGGTGTGGGAAAAGAGGTAGAGGTGGGGGCCTTTTATAAGAGGAGAGGAGGGGCACTTTTGGAAAGCAATGAAATATTACATTATTTGAAAATGATTTTCGGTTCTAAAGGGTCCCACATTGATAGAATTCGTGGATAAGGTGATAAGGCATCGAAATCCACTCATCCAATTGGTTTTGTCCATGTGTATATTGTAGATTTTTCATTATCTTTCCATTTTAATTAAATTGTCAAATAATGATGTCATCGCTGCATCATTATTATGTCATAAATAATTTAATTTCTTTAATGTCTAAAAATTATACAAAAAATACTATGATATAGGAAATCTTTTTATCTTTCCAATGACTATTTATAATCAAAATTTGGACTTGTATAAACCCACTTAAAAAATTGTTTTAGTAAAACATACTATGTTAGTGTCATTTTCACTTTAACATTAAATAAAAAGTATTTTATGTTATTTCCCAACAAAAGTGGATCCATGGGGTCCCCAAGTTAGGCCATGGCTTGTCTTGGTCGGCCATGACATAACCAATAGGGTTGGGACATGTGTCTAGGTCATTTTATATTATTAAAGCATTATTTATACCTTAAACTACCCTAATTACCACTAATCGCGATTAAGAACTTAATGAGTTACTATTCACCAAAAAATTATTATAATCCCATTGAACCACATTTTACTTCTTAATGACAACCATGTATGTCGGATTTTCAAAATTCAATACACATTAGTGGTAAAATTCATTTAACTGAAAAATCAGTTTGCTTGATTACCACTTAGTGGTTTCACTATTCATAAAAAATTGAAGTTTTTTCAGAAAATTACCAAAAATTCACCCTAAGCTATATTTGATATTCTGAATTCAAAAATGAAGTCCGTTTTACAAAATTCAAAACATATTAGTCACATTAATTAATTTAATAATTAATTCCCGCTGTCAGAGCAAATAGCGTGTTTTTATAAAACAAATAGTATCAAAAGATTGACACTAGTTTAAGTCTAATTTCAAAGTGAAATTAATTCCAATGACCACCATTGGATTAAATGGTAAAAATATTTTCTAATTTAACTTTAAAAACAATTCAAAATATTATCTAATCATATAAATAAATTAGATTAAAAAGAGGTTTTGAATTAAAACACAACATTTTACACTATTCATCAGAAAAATACCAAAAATTTACACAAAGTAAAAATTTGATGTCCCGATTCTTAATAAGAGTTTTATTTGGTCCAAAAGAATGTATAAGAGTGATCAAAACTATATTTAATGACAGTTCGCCATCAAAAGGCGATAAGTGAACCTTTAGTGAAAACTAGGGCATATATGCCTAAAATCGAATTCTTTCCGTATTTTAAGCCTCTATCCTTTATTGGATAATTGTAAAAACATTTAAAAACATATATAATCATATTTCAGTTATTTCTATCCATTCCCGCCATTACAACGGCTACAAGTTAACTACCATTTAAAATAATATTATTTTATTATTAGAGTGCAACGTAAGATTCCCAAGAAACTCGTTGTTGCGTGTTGGGTACGCCATCGAGCATAGCGTCCCCTTTAAAGTCATTTAAATATTTTATTCACAAATATGGATAAATATGAAATGTCATATTCTTTATTTACCTGGGATGTTACATCCTTCCCCCCTTTTGGGAATTGCGTCCTCGCAATTTTAAAATTGCGCTTGGAAACATCCTTGAAAGTCCCACATCGGAACAAAAGTCGGTAAAACAAACACTTTAAAATAAAGAAAGATAAGTACAAAGGTCACTCGTGTTAACCCATACTAGGATTCCAAGTATGAAAATATGGACATGGAGGAGAAAACATAGGGTCACGTTCTTATGGAGAGTGATAGAAAACATGTTTAGGAGAAAGTTAACAATGAGAAAATCACAAACTTGTGATGGGTTAAACGGTATTCGATTCCCCAGTAGGAAAAGTTAATATACAACATTTTTGTTTTAAGTTACTTTTTATTGAGGAATTTATTCATAAGGAAACATAATCACTTATCATATTGACTTTCAACTTTTATTATATTCCTTTCACAAACTCATATTTTCTCCAAAAGACGAGTATTTAGGAAGACTTGTTCACATTAAGAGTACTATAATCAACTTCTAGAGAATCACCTAATCCACAAAAGAGAACTATGTACATCCTATGTCTTTAGGCTTAAACCAGAGCCAAAACCAAAAAGTTTAGTACAAGATCAGATAATCCAGAAAAGGATAACCCCTTATAAAAAGAAAATCTATTCTTAATCTCCAAAATTTGTCCAACAAAACCCAAAGTTCAACGAGGACCATCCGATAAACAATTTGTCCATAAAATTCTTCAAAGTAAACCTAATATAATATTGAAACCCAAATATTTGAAGGATTTAGTCACACAGTCTTCCATGTTAAATCGTAACATTTATCTCCAAACAACATTAGTTGCTCCTAAAGTCTAGTATTGAAAAGTAATTAACCTAATCACATATCCTCCATGATAGGTTAATCATTTTTATAAATAACCCAAAATCAACTTACTCTTAATTCATAAAATCATATAACCAAAAATAATCAGTCAAACTAACCAGGGACTTCACGTAGTCCAGTGGTAGGCGATAAATACCAGTCGCACTTTGGTTGTGGGTTCGATTCCCGCAGCTTTGTCCGACGCGACGGGATGTCACACGGTCTGCGCGTTGTCCTTTTTCCAAAACTATATAATTCTCAAAACATTCCCCAAAATGAGATAAAATCTTCAAAAATATTCATAACATATTTTAACCTCAAGTTTATCTCATTCCATTCCTTTTCCATCATATCATAGAGTAACCCATAATTACCTAAAAAGTAAGGATCATATAAACCCTAATGGTTACCTTAATAATTATTACCTGAATTTCCACATCGAGTTGGCCATCTCGTAAATGATGCATTAGAGAACTCACGAAGGTTGAAGTGATTGATCATGGATCCTTGATAGTTGGTTTAGAACAACTATGAGATTCCTCATTGAATCCCCTATCTCATCTAGTATCATAATCAGAGAACCACCACAGTTTCCTTCAAACCCATTGTCACTTTGGTTCCTGCTAGATCCATCCATTCACTAAAAACATAAATGTCAGTGTGAGTATATCAACAAAAACATCATGTACTAATGAGGAAGGTAGACTCTAAGATATACTTACTCATTCACATTATCTAAAATTAGGACTCTTTATGAAATTCTAACCATTATGGTAATGTCACTTATGCTTAAAGAATACCCTAACCTCTAAAGTTATCTAAACCGACCTCTGATACCAACTATAAGGCCACTATAAGGCCCCTGCCTTAAAACTTACTTAATCTTGAGTTATTACAAGATTACACATTGAGGATCTTTTCAGGTTTAGAGTTTTAGAGAATTAGATCATGAAACTTGCATTACATTCCACTTTTAAACAAAGTGGTTACATAAAGATAGTATTCTTCATTCCCATCAACGGAAACACATTTAGAATAAAACATGGATTATTTCTTGACACAACCTTGACTCTATCATCTTATCATGTACCTTTCCCTTGACCTGTGAAAAACATTTCAAAAACTTGGGATGAGCATAAAAACTCAGTATGGGTTATAAAAAAACATGGAAAGGAAACATGAGTTCATATATAAATAAGAATGAAATCATACTTTACCCATAAAACATAGGCACTTTAACATACCTCATAAAAACATGAATAAATCATATAAATCATAATACGTAAAGGTAACTTGAGGCATTCATAACATTCTTACGTAGGGAGTAACCCTCTTGGTTACGTTTGGAATACCCATCACAGTATATTCCCTAAAATCTCTTCGGAGAAACCTTAACGTTCCACTCCTTCGCGTTACCCAATGCATTGGAGAGCTATAACGGGCTCACCCGCCCTTAGTTTATCACGGAACCACCCGTCTTCATAATAATGCCCAAGAACCATAACATAATCATATCACATAAAACATGCATAAAGGAAACATAAAATTTCCACATTTCAATCACGAGATATCAATACAACACATTGATATAAAAACATTATGAAAACCATTTTCAATACCAAAGTAAAACATGGTATTTATTTTTCTTTTAAAAAGAAGGAATGGCTTGTAGAGGAAGCCGAAACTCAAATAACGGTTACGACGGCGGAGAAGTCGTTGTCGCCGCATACGTACGACAAAAACATTCCCTTTTGTCATTTAGTAAACGCTTCGTATAAAAAATATTCCTTTTGAATAAACTTAAATGTCAAAGGGGTTTATACACCGTATAAAAGAAAGTTGTGTATAAAATAAAATATGCCTCAACGAAAGGAGATTGAGACAAAGTCCCATACAAAGATAATTTTTAAAATAAAATAGATACATTATGTGTATTCACTATAAGTACACATAAATAAAGTACAAATACAAGATACGACATAATAATATAATGACATAATTTGAAAGTAGGAGATTAACCCAAAGAATGGAAATTGGGTTAAGAAGTTCCCATACCTCGTATCCGACTTGACCCGACCGTTCTTTAAACTCCTGAATAATAAACTTGAGTTAATCTCTACTTGCTTATGAATCTTTTCAAGTTCATTATTCCTTTTATACCATGTTATGAACATCATGTAATCATTTAAGTTAATAATGTTCATTTTGTCGGTATTTGGTTCTTAAGTCAAAAATTGACTTCTTATACTTACATGTTGTTAATTTGGTCAAAGGTTCATTATATCCAGAATGGTATTCATTATGTAGATATCATATATGTCATATATATCCAGTATATACATTCATTTATAATATTACATCACACTTAGAGGTAAGAAATGAAATGCACCGTTCATGGAGACGGTAAGCCGTACGTACGCATGAACGCTACTTCCATTTCTATTTCATATTTTCTGGAATGGAATCATAATGATATAAAAGTATATTATAATTCCAGTATAACAATATATATAATATCATTAACTTTATCCTTTACACATCCCACATATGGTATTAACGAATCAAATCACTTTTAGGGGGCGGTAGTCCGCACTTCCTAAAATGAAGATATCGTGTTTTACCCATAATGGAAACCATAAAGGTATGCCCAAAATGAAAAAAACAGAAGCTTAAGGAAAACATAAACATATAATATATCATATATAAAAATAGTGACATCATAATGGCCACCTTTGAAGGTGTTAAATGAGTATTGAACAATCATCGTTTCGGGAGGCAGAATTTCGCCATCCACGGAAACCGTATGTTCTTTAACCATTTGATGTAGTTGTGTGAGAGTGTAGCTCAAATATATCTTATAACAACATCCTAGTATATTGAAGATACTGGTGTTGTTACAAAAGAAGTAAATAAAAAGAGTTTAGGGGGTCGGAGAAGCAAAATAAAACAAATGAACATGAGAGAATGAATTACCTTAAAAAGTGTAACTTCTTTTGGTTTGAGCCCAAAGGCTTCCTTTGAAAGGATTCTGCCCAAAGGGAATCCTCTAGGATGAGGAGAGGGATGTGGAGAGAGCAAATGGGCAGGGGTTGGCCGAGCCAATGGCTTGAAGAGTGTGTGAAATGAGGTAGAGGTGGGGGCCTTTTATAAGGGGAGAGGAGGGGCACTTTTGGAAAGTAAAGAATCATTACATTATTTGAAAATGTGTTTCGGTTTTAAAAGGTCCCACATTGATGGAATTCGTGGATAAGGTGATAAGGCATCGAAATCCATTCATCCAATTGGTTTTGGACATGTGTAGTTCATAGATTTTATTTTATCTTTCCATTTTATTTAAATCGTCAAATAATGATGTCATCGCTGCATCATTATTATGTCATAAATAATTAAATTTATTTAATGTCTAAAAATTATAAACAAATTACTATGATGTAGGAAATCTTTTTATCTTTCCATTGAATATTTATAATCAAAATTTGGACTTGTATAACCCCACTTAAAAATTGTTTTCGCAAAACATATTATGTTTGTGTCATTTTCACTTTAACATTTAATAAAAAGTAATTTATGTCATTTCCCAACAAAAGTGGATCCATGGGGTCCCCAAGTTGACCCATGGCTTGTCTTGGTCGGCCATGACACAACCAATAAGGTTGGGACATGTGTCTAGGTCATTTTATATTATTAAAGCATTATTTATACCTTAAACTACACTGATTACCACTAATCGCGATTAAAAACTTAATAAGTTACTATTCACCAAAAAATTATTATAATCTCATTGAACCACATTTTACTTCTTAATGACAACCATGTATGTCGGATTTTCAAAATTCAATACACATTAGTGGTAAACTTTCATTTAACTGAAAAATCAGTTTGCTTGATTACCACTTAGTGGTTTCACTATTCATCAAAAATTGAAGTTTTTCAGAAAATTACCAAAAAATCACCCTAAGCTATATTTGATATTCTGAATTCAAAAATGAAGTCTATTTTACAAAATTCAAATCATATAAGTCACATTAATTAATTTAATAATTAATTCCCGCTGCCAGAGCAAATAGCGTGTTTTTACAAAACAATAAGTATCAAAAGATTGACACCAGTTTAAGTCTAATTTCAAAGTGAAATTGATTCCAATGACCACCATTGGATAAAATGGTAAAAATAGATTCTAATTTTACTTAAAAACCAATTCAAAACATAATCTAATCATATAAATAAATTAGATTAAAAAGTAGTTTTGATGTAAAATGCAGTATTTTTCACTATTCATTAAAAAAAATGAACATTGTCAGAAAATTACCAAAAATTCACACAAGGTAAATTTTGATGTCCCAATCATAAAGTATAAGTTTATCTTGACAAATATAGTTTATAAAATTGTCAAAATATAGATTCAAAAATGGTTTTCCATCAAAAGGCACTAAAACAATCTTTTAAGAATATTAGTGTATTCCATGCATAAGATTGTATTTATTTTCATTTTAGGCCTCTAAAACACTATCTTTATCATTAATAGACATAGATAAAAATATCTATTATTCATTACTTACTTGGGATGTTACATCCTTCCCCCCTTTAGAAAATTGCGTCCCCGCAATTTATTTACTTATCAAATAAATTGGGGTACTTATCCCTCATTGCATTTTCGGATTCCCATGTTGCCTCTTCAATCATGTGGTTTTTCCACAAAACCTTTACCTGCTTAATCACCTTATTCCGTAACACTTGCTCCTTATGGTCAATAATCTGGACCGGTTGTTCCTCATAAGATAGGTTCTCTTCCAGCTGAACTACCTCTGGACTCAAAACATGAGATGGATCTGGCATATACTTTATCAAC
Organism: Viscum album; assembly: GCA_963277665.1. Taxonomy (NCBI): domain Eukaryota; kingdom Viridiplantae; phylum Streptophyta; class Magnoliopsida; order Santalales; family Viscaceae; genus Viscum; species Viscum album. The sequence goes on along the minus strand of OY728158.1, from coordinate 1,552,315,185 downwards.
ATCGAAACGTGAAAAACATTGTGTACCTGAGATAAACTCGGAGGTAAAGCCACTCGGTATGCAACTGATCCAACTCTCTCCAGAATTTCGTATGGTCCAACAAACCTTGGACTCAACTTTCCTTTCTTACCAAATCTCATCACACTTTTCCAAGGAGAAACCTTGAGAAAAACATGATCACCTACCTCGAAAGATAGATCCTTCCTCCGGTTATCCGCATAACTCTTCTGCCTGCTTTGAGCTGTTCTCATGTGCTTCTGAATCAGCTGAACTTTTTCTGCCATCTCTTCTACCAATTCTGGTCCCATCAACTTCCTTTCACCCACTTCATCCCAGAAAGTTGGAGTTCAACACCGCTTCCCATATAATGCCTGAAATGGTGCCATCTGTATACTAGAATGAAAACTGTTATTATATGAAAACTCAACCAAAGAAAGATGTTGGTCCCAACTTCCCTGATAATCCATAGAACAAGCTCGTAGCATATCCTCCAATGTCTGAATTGTTCGTTCTGACTGCCCATCCGATTGAGGATGAAAAGCTGTACTAAAATTTAACTCAGTACCCAACGACTTCTGAAGGCCTTTCCAAAAGTTAGAAGTAAACCTGGGATCACGATCCGATACAATGGAGAGAGGAACTCCATGTAACCTGACTATCTCTTTAAGATACAAACGGGAAAGTTGATCAAGAGAGAAAGTATCTCGTATAGCAAGGAAATGAGCAGATTTGGTCAAGCGATCAACAATAACCCAGATTGCATTATTACCTCGAGATGTCTTCGGTAATCCAACAACAAAGTCCATGGATATATTCTCCCATTTCCACTCTGGCATTGGTAAAGGCTGAAGCATCCCTTTCGTTAACTGCCGCTCTGCTTTAACCTGCTGACAAGTCAAACACTTCACAGTAAAATCAGCAATATCTCTTTTCATTCCATCCCACCAGTAATACTCCCGCAGATCTCTATACATCTTAGTACTGCCCGGATGAACTGAAAACGGAGAACTATGAGCTTCACATAACAACTCTCTCTTCAACTATGAATCACAAGGCACACATAACCTCTTCACAACCCTCAAAACACAAACACAAACTTATCCAAGAACTCATGGAAAATTTTATTCATAAGGTCCATGAATACAGCAGGTGCATTGGTTAACCCAAAAGGCATTACTACAAATTCATAATGGCCATATCTCGTACGGAACGCGGTCTTCGGAATATCTTCCTCCTTTACCTTCAGCTGATGGTACCCCGATCTCAGGTCAATCTTTAAAAAATACTCAGCTCCCTGGAGCTGATACCACTTCATTCGATGGCCCAACATCTGCTGAAGTTGTTGCAAAGGATTTCACCACCCCTTTCTGCTTGTAGTCTGGCTGCTTCCCATCACTCAAGCTCCTTGTCGGACACTCGTTTGCATAGTGACCCATCTCATTGCACTTAAAACATTTCACTAACTGTAAATCAAATTTGTTTTTACCTTCACCTTGATCCTTTTCAGTGCAATCACGAGCCTTATGTCCCATCTTACCACATCGGTAGCACTTCCCAGAATTCAGAAGACATTCCCCAGCATGCCTTTTGCCACATTTATCACAAACTGGAAACTTAGTTCTCTTACCATCAGACTTCTTTGAAGAATTCTTACCTTTCTCCTGCCACCTCGGTCTCTTCTTCTGCTGGTTGTTATAGGACACTTGGTCATTGGCAAACTCCATTTCCACCTTCTCAGCACATCGAACAAGCTTTTCATAACTTTTAAACTCTCGAGAAGCTAATGCCCTTCGATACTTTGGCTTTAATCCTGAGTAAAAACGATTGATTTTACTATCAAGGTCTCGGATAAAATTTGGAGCATACCTTGCCAATCGAGTGAACCTTTCTTCATAGGAAGCCACTAAGTCTTCCTCTTGCCTCAATTCCAAGAATTGCTTTTCCATCCTAAGTCGAACATCCTTAGGAAAATACTTCTCAAGAAACATACCTTTGAATTCATCCCAGTCAAGAGCATCAATCTCATCGGCATCCCTGATATTTTTAACCATAGACCACCACTGATCTGCTTCACCTTCCAGACGATAAATAGCAAGACTAACCTTTTGATTGTCTGAACACCCCATGACATCGAAAATCTTCTCCAGTGCTTTAATCCACCCTTCAGCTAGCACAGGGTCAGATGATCCTCTGAATGATGGGGGATGTTGCCTCATGAAATGTTCCACCACTGACATGTTCCTCTGCGGTTGATCTGGCTAATCTCGTGCATGGATACCACCACCATTTATAGCCTGAGTCAACTGTGCCATCACTGCAACAAACTATTCAGTTCCGATTCCGACCATCTCAGGTTGCTGATTTGGAAGGCGGTCTTCCTCCTGATGTCGTCCCAACATAGCTGCTTTGTTTCCCCTACGGAAAACCATTCTGAACATGGAAATATCTTAGGCGAAGCAACATGGTAATCCGTAAATGCTATATCATTTCAATCATATTATAATTTTACAATTTTCTAACTCCTAAAGTTGTCTAAACCGACCTTTGATACCAACTATAAGGCCCCTGCCTTAAAACTTACTTAATCTTGAGTTATTACAAGATTACACATTGAGGATCTTTTCAGGTTTAGAGTTTTAGAGAATTAGATCATGAAACTTGCATTACATTCCACTTTTAAACAAAGTGGTTACATAAAGATAGTATTCTTCATTCCCATCAACGGAAACACATTTAGAATAAAACATGGATTATTTCTTGACACAACCTTGACTCTATCATCTTATCATGTACCTTTCCCTTGACCTGTGAAAAACATTTCAAAAACTTGGGATGAGCATAAAAACTCAGTATGGGTTATAAAAAAACATGGAAAGGAAACATGAGTTCATATATAAATAAGAATGAAATCATACTTTACCCATAAAACATAGGCACTTTAACATACCTCATAAAAACATGAATAAATCATATAAATCATAATACGTAAAGGTAACTTGAGGCATTCATAACATTCTTACGTAGGGAGTAACCCTCTTGGTTACGTTTGGAATACCCATCACAGTATATTCCCTAAAATCTCTTCGGAGAAACCTTAACGTTCCACTCCTTCGCGTTACCCAATGCATTGGAGAGCTATAACGGGCTCACCCGCCCTTAGTTTATCACGGAACCACCCGTCTTCATAATAATGCCCAAGAACCATAACATAATCATATCACATAAAACATGCATAAAGGAAACATAAAATTTCCACATTTCAATCACGAGATATCAATACAACACATTGATATAAAAACATTATGAAAACCATTTTCAATACCAAAGTAAAACATGGTATTTATTTTTCTTTTAAAAAGAAGGAATGGCTTGTAGAGGAAGCCGAAACTCAAATAACGGTTACGACGGCGGAGAAGTCGTTGTCGCCGCATACGTACGACAAAAACATTCCCTTTTGTCATTTAGTAAACGCTTCGTATAAAAAATATTCCTTTTGAATAAACTTAAATGTCAAAGGGGTTTATACACCGTATAAAAGAAAGTTGTGTATAAAATAAAATATGCCTCAACGAAAGGAGATTGAGACAAAGTCCCATACAAAGATAATTTTTAAAATAAAATAGATACATTATGTGTATTCACTATAAGTACACATAAATAAAGTACAAATACAAGATACGACATAATAATATAATGACATAATTTGAAAGTAGGAGATTAACCCAAAGAATGGAAATTGGGTTAAGAAGTTCCCATACCTCGTATCCGACTTGACCCGACCGTTCTTTAAACTCCTGAATAATAAACTTGAGTTAATCTCTACTTGCTTATGAATCTTTTCAAGTTCATTATTCCTTTTATACCATGTTATGAACATCATGTAATCATTTAAGTTAATAATGTTCATTTTGTCGGTATTTGGTTCTTAAGTCAAAAATTGACTTCTTATACTTACATGTTGTTAATTTGGTCAAAGGTTCATTATATCCAGAATGGTATTCATTATGTAGATATCATATATGTCATATATATCCAGTATATACATTCATTTATAATATTACATCACACTTAGAGGTAAGAAATGAAATGCACCGTTCATTGAGACGGTAAGCCGTACGTACGCATGAACGCTACTTCCATTTCTATTTCATATTTTCTGGAATGGAATCATAATGATATAAAAGTATATTATAATTCCAGTATAACAATATATATAATATCATTAACTTTATCCTTTACACATCCCACATATGGTATTAACGAATCAAATCACTTTTAGGGGGCGGTAGTCCGCACTTCCTAAAATGAAGATATCGTGTTTTACCCATAATGGAAACCATAAAGGTATGCCCAAAATGAAAAAAACAGAAGCTTAAGGAAAACATAAACATATAATATATCATATATAAAAATAGTGACATCATAATGGCCACCTTTGAAGGTGTTAAATGAGTATTGAACAATCATCGTTTCGGGAGGCAGAATTTCGCCATCCACGGAAACCGTATGTTCTTTAACCATTTGATGTAGTTGTGTGAGAGTGTAGCTCAAATATATCTTATAACAACATCCTAGTATATTGAAGATACTGGTGTTGTTACAAAAGAAGTAAATAAAAAGAGTTTAGGGGGTCGGAGAAGCAAAATAAAACAAATGAACATGAGAGAATGAATTACCTTAAAAAGTGTAACTTCTTTTGGTTTGAGCCCAAAGGCTTCCTTTGAAAGGATTCTGCCCAAAGGGAATCCTCTAGGATGAGGAGAGGGATGTGGAGAGAGCAAATGGGCAGGGGTTGGCCGAGGCAATGGCTTGAAGAGTGTGTGAAATGAGGTAGAGGTGGGGGCCTTTTATAAGGGGAGAGGAGGGGCACTTTTGGAAAGTAAAGAATCATTACATTATTTGAAAATGTGTTTCGGTTTTAAAAGGTCCCACATTGATGGAATTCGTGGATAAGGTGATAAGGCATCGAAATCCATTCATCCAATTGGTTTTGGACATGTGTAGTTCATAGATTTTATTTTATCTTTCCATTTTATTTAAATCGTCAAATAATGATGTCATCGCTGCATCATTATTATGTCATAAATAATTAACTTTATTTAATGTCTAAAAATTATAAACAAATTACTATGATGTAGGAAATCTTTTTAGCTTTCCATTGAATATTTATAATCAAAATTTGGACTTGTATAACCCCACTTAAAAAGTGTTTTCGCAAAACATATTATGTTTGTGTCATTTTCACTTTAACATTTAATAAAAAGTAATTTATGTCATTTCCCAACAAAAGTGGATACATGGGGTCCCCAAGTTGACCCATGGCTTGTCTTGGTCGGCCATGACACAACCAATAAGGTTGGGACATGTGTCTAGGTTATTTTATATTATTAAAGCATTATTTATACCTTAAACTACACTGATTACCACTAATCGCGATTAAAAACTTAATAAGTTACTATTCACCAAAAAATTATTATAATCTCATTGAACCACATTTTACTTCTTAATGACAACCATGTATGTCGGATTTTCAAAATTCAATACACATTAGTGGTAAACTTTCATTTAACTGAAAAATCAGTTTGCTTGATTACCACTTAGTGGTTTCACTATTCATCAAAAATTGAAGTTTTTCAGAAAATTACCAAAAAATCACCCTAAGCTATATTTGATATTCTGAATTCAAAAATGAAGTCTATTTTACAAAATTCAAATCATATAAGTCACATTAATTAATTTAATAATTAATTCCCGCTGCCAGAGCAAATAGCGTGTTTTTACAAAACAATAAGTATCAAAAGATTGACACCAGTTTAAGTCTAATTTCAAAGTGAAATTGATTCCAATGACCACCATTGGATAAAATGGTAAAAATAGATTCTAATTTTACTTAAAAACCAATTCAAAACATAATCTAATCATATAAATAAATTAGATTAAAAAGTAGTTTTGATGTAAAATGCAGTATTTTTCACTATTCATTAAAAAAAATGAACATTGTCAGAAAATTACCAAAAATTCACACAAGGTAAATTTTGATGTCCCAATCATAAAGTATAAGTTTATTTTGACAAACATAGTTTATAAAATTGTCAAAATATAGATTCAAAAATGGTTTTCCATCAAAAGGCACTAAAACAATCTTTTAAGAATATTAGTGTATTCCATGCATAAGATTGTATTTATTTTCATTTTAGGCCTCTAAAACACTATCTTTATGAGATTATAATAATTTTTTGGTGAATAGTAACTTATTAAGTTTTTAATCGCGATTAGTGGTAATCAGTGTAGTTTAAGGTATAAATAATGCTTTAATAATATAAAATGACCTAGACACATGTCCCAACCTTATTGGTTGTGTCATGGCCGACCAAGACAAGCCATGGGTCAACTTGGGGACCCCATGGATCCACTTTTGTTGGGAAATGACATAAATTACTTTTTATTAAATGTTAAAGTGAAAATGACACAAACATAATATGTTTTGCGAAAACAATTTTTAAGTGGGGTTATACAAGTCCAAATTTTGATTATAAATATTCAATGGAAAGCTAAAAAGATTTCCTACATCATAGTAATTTGTTTATAATTTTTAGACATTAAATAAATTTAATTATTTATGACATAATAATGATGCAGCGATGACATCATTATTTGACGATTTAAATAAAATGGAAAGATAAAATAAAATCTATGAACTACACATGTCCAAAACCAATTGGATGAATGGATTTCGATGCCTTATCACCTTATCCACGAATTCCATCAATGTGGGACCTTTTAAAACCGAAACACATTTTCAAATAATGTAATGATTCTTTACTTTCCAAAAGTGCCCCTCCTCTCCCCTTATAAAAGGCCCCCACCTCTACCTCATTTCACACACTCTTCAAGCCATTGGCTCGGCCAACCCCTGCCCATTTGCTCTCTCCACATCCCTCTCCTCATCCTAGAGGATTCCCTTTGGGGCAGAATCCTTTCAAAGGAAGCCTTTGGGCTCAAACCAAAAGAAGTTACACTTTTTAAGGTAATTCATTCTCTCATGTTCATTTGTTTTATTTTGCTTCTCCGACCCCCTAAACTCTTTTTTTTTACTTCTTTTGTAACAACACCAGTATCTTCAATATACTAGGATGTTGTTATAAGATATATTTGAGCTACACTCTCACACAACTACATCAAATGGTTAAAGAACATACGGTTTCCGTGGATGGCGAAATTCTGCCTCCCGAAACGATGATTGTTCAATACTCATTTAACACCTTCAAAGGTGGCCATTATGATGTCACTATTTTTATATATGATATATTATATGTTTATGTTTTCCTTAAGCTTCTGTTTTTTTCATTTTGGGCATACCTTTATGGTTTCCATTATGGGTAAAACACGATATCTTCATTTTAGGAAGTGCGGACTACCGCCCCCTAATAATGTTTTTGATCACTCTTATACATTCTTTTAGACCAAATAAAACTCTTATTAAGAATCGGGACATCAAATTTTACTTCGTGTAATTTTTTGGTATTTTTCAGATAAAGTTCATTTTTTTTATGAATAGTGTAAAATGTTGTATTTTAATTCAAAACTGCTTTCTAACCTAATTTATTTATATGATTAGATTATGTTTTGAATTGGTTTTGAAGTGAAATTAGAATATATTTTTACCAATTTTATCCAATGGTGGTCATTGGAATCAATTTCGATTTGAAATTAGACTTAAACTGGTGTCAATCTTTTGATACTTATTATTTTGTAAAAACACGCTATTTGCTCTGGCAGCGGGAATTAATTATTAAATTAATTAATGTGACTTATATGATTTGAATTTTGTAAAATAGACTTCATTTTGGAATTCGGAATATCAAATATAGCTTAGGGTGAATTTTTGGTAATTTTCTGAAAAACTTCAATTTTTGATGAATAGTGAAACCACTAAGTGGTAATCAAGCAAACTGATTTTTCAGTTAAATGAAAGTTTACAACTAATGTGTATTGAATTTTGAAAATCCGACATACATGGTTGTCATTAAGAAGTAAAATGTGGTTCAATGAGATTAAAATAATTTTTTGGTGAATAGTAACTTATTAAGTTCTTAATCGCGATTAGTGGTAATTAGGGTAGTTTAATGTATAAATAATGCTTTAATAATATAAAATGACCTAGACACATGTCCCAACCTCATTGGTTGTGTCATGGCCGACCAAGACAAGTCATGGCCTAACTTGGGGACCCCATGTATCCACTTTTGTTGGGAAATAACATAAATTACTTTTTATTAAATGTTAAAGTGAAAATGACACAAACATAATATGTTTTGCGAAAACAATTTTTAAGTGGGGTTATACAAGTCCAAATTTTGATTATAAATATTCAATGGAAAGCTAAAAAGATTTCCTATATCATAGTATTTGTTTTATAATTTTTAGACATTAAATAAATTAAATTATGTACGACATAATAATGATGCAGTGATGACATCATTATTTAACGATTAAAATAAAATGGAAAGATAATGTAAAATCTAAAACCTACACATGGCCAAAACCAATTGGATGAGTGGATTTTCGAATCCTTATCACCTTATCCACGAATTCTATCAATGTGGGACCTTTTAAAACCGAAACACATTTTCAAATAAAGTTATATTTCTTTACTTTCCAAAAGTGCCCCTCCTCTCCCCTTATAAAAGGCCCCCACCTCTACCTCATTTCACACACTCTTCAAGCCTTTGGCTCGGCCAACCCCTTGCCCATTTGCTCTCTCCACATCCCTCTCCTAATCCTAGAGGATTCCCCTTGGGCAGAATCCTTTCAAAGGAAGCCTTTAGGCTCAAATCAAAAGGAGTTACACTTTTTAAGGTAATTCATCCTCTCATGCTCATTTGTTTTATTTTGCTTCTCCAACCCCCCTAAACTCTTTTTATTTACTTATTTTGTAACAACACCAGTATCTTAAATATACTAGGATGTTGTTATAAGATTTATTTTATCTACACTCTCACACAACTACATCAAATGGTTAAAGAACATACGGTTTCCGTGGATGGCGAAATTCTGCCTCCCGAAACGATGATTGTTCAACACTCATTAAACACCTTCAAAGGTGGCCATTATGATGTCACTATTTTTATATATGATATATAATATGTTTATGTTTTCCTTAAGCTTCTGTTTTTTCATTTTGGGCATACCTTTATGGTTTCCATTATGGGTAAAACACGATATCTTCATTTAGGAAGCGCGGACTACCGCCCCCTCAAAGTGATGTGATTCGTTAATACCATATGTGGGATGTGTAGAGGATAAAGTTAATGATATTATACATGATGTTATACTGGAATTATAATATACCTATATATATATCATTATCATTTATTTCCATTAAAGTATGAGATAGAAATGAAAGTAGCGTTCATGCGTACGTACGGACTACCGTCTCCATGAACGGTGCATTTCATTTCTTATCCCCAAATGTAATGTACTATTAAAAGTACATGTATATAATGGATATATATAATTAATGATATATCTAAATGATGAATATAATTCTGGAATTAAAATATACATAAGTCTCATTTAGTTTTAATTCCATTAATATGACAAAGAAATGAAAGTAGCGTTCATGCGTACGTACGGCTTACCGTCTCCATGAACGGTGCATTTCATTTCTTACCTCTAAATGATTATGTAATATTTTAAATACATGTATGTACTGGATATATATGACATATATGATATCTACATCATGAATACCATTCTGGATATAATGAAACATTGACCAAATTAACAACATGTAAGTGTAAGAAGTCTATTTTTGACTTAAGAACCAAATACCGACAAAATGAACATTATTAACTTAAATGATTACATGATGTTCATAACATGGTATAAAAGGAATAATGAACTTGAAAAGATTCATAAGCAAGTAGATATTAACTCAAGTTTATTATTCAGGAGTTTAAAGAACGGTCGGGTCAAGTCGGATACGAGGTATGGGAACTTCTTAAACCCAATTTCCATTCTTTGGGTTAATCTCCTACTTTCAAATTATGTCATTATATTATTATGTCGTATCTTGTATTTGTACTTTATTTATGTGTACTTATAGTGAATACACATAATGTATCTATTTTATTTTAAAAATTATCTTTGTATGGGACTTCGTCTCAATCTCCTTTCGTTGAGGCATATTTTATTTTATACACAACTTTCTTTTATACGGTGTATAAACCCCTTTGACTTTTACGTTTACTCAAAAGGAATCTTTTTTATACGAAGCGTTTACTAAACGACAAAAGGGAATGTTTTTGTCGTACGTATGCGGCGACAACGACTTCTCCGCCGTCGTAACCGTTATTTGAGTTTTGGCTTCCTCTACAAGCCATACCTTTTTTTTAACTATAAGGCCCCAGCCTTAAACCTTACTTAATGTTGAATTAAATGAATAATTCACATTGAGGATCTTTTCAGGTTTAGAGTTTTAGAGAATTAGATCATAAAACTTGCATTACATTCCACATATAAACAAAGTGGTTACATAAAGATATTATTCTTCATTCCCATCAATGGAAACACATTTAAAATAAAACATGGATTATTTCTTGACACATCCTTGACTCTATCATCTTATCATGTACCTTTCCCTTGACCTGTGAAAAACATTTCAAAAACTTGGGATGAGCATAAAAACTCAGTATGGGTTATAAAAAAAACATGGAAAGGAAACATGAGTTCATATATACATAAGAATGAAATCATACTTTACCCATAAAACATAGGCACTTTAACATACCTCATAAAATCATGAATAAATCATAGAAATCATAAGACGTAAAGGTAACTTGAGGCATTCATAACATTCTTACGTAGGGAGTAACCCTCTTGGTTACGTTTGGAATACCCATCACAGTATATTCCCTAAAATCTCTTCGGAGAAACCTTAACGTTTCACTCCTTCGCGTTACCCAATGCATTGGAGAGCTATAACGGGCTCACCCGCCCTTAGTTTATCACGGAACCACCCGTCTTCATAATAATGCCCAAGAACCATAACATAATCATATCACATAAAACAAGCATAAAGGAAACATAAAATTTCCACATTTCAATCACGAGATATCAATACAACACATTGATATAAAAACATTATGAAAACCATTTTCAATACCAAAATAAAATAAAAGTAAAATATGGTATTTATTTTTCTTTTAAAAAGAAGGTATGGCTTGTAGAGGAAGCCGAAACTCAAATAACGGTTACGACGGCGGAGAAGTCGTTGTCGCCGCATACGTACGACAAAAACATTCCCTTTTGTCGTTTAGTAAACGCTTCGTATAAAAAAGATTCCTTTTGAATAAACGTAAAAGTCAAAGGGGTTTATACACCGCATAAAAGAAAGTTGTGTATAAAATAAAATATGCCTCAACGAAAGGAGATTGAGACGAAGTCCCATACAAAGATAATTTTTAAAATAAAATAGATACATTATGTGTATTCACTATAAGTACACATAAATAAAGTACAAATACAAGATACGACATAATAATATAATGACATAATTTGAAAGTAGGAGATTAACCCAAAGAATGGAAATTGGGTTAAGAAGTTCCCATACCTCGTATCCGACTTGACCCGACCGTTCTTTAAACTCCTGAATAATAAACTTGAGTTAATCTCTACTTGCTTATGAATCTTTTCAAGTTCATTATTCCTTTTATACCATGTTATGAACATCATGTAATCATTTAAGTTAATAATGTTCATTTTGTCGGTATTTGGTTCTTAAGTCAAAAATAGACTTCTTACACTTACATGTTGTTAATTTGGTCAATGTTTCATTATATCCAGAATGGTATTCATGATGTAGATATCATATATGTCATATATATCCAGTACATACATGTATTTAAAATATTACATAATCATTTAGAGGTAAGAAATGAAATGCACCGTTCATGGAGACGGTAAGCCGTACGTACGCATGAACGCTACTTTCATTTCTTTGTCATATTAATGGAATTAAAACTAAATGAGACTTATGTATATTTTAATTCCAGAATTATATTCATCATTTAGATATATCATTAATTATATATATCCATTATATACATGTACTTTTAATAGTACATTACATTTGGGGATAAGAAATGAAATGCACCGTTCATGGGGACGGTAGTCCGTACGTACGCATGAACGCTACTTTCATTTCTATCTCATACTTTAATGGAAATAAATGATAATGATATATATAGGTATATTATAATTCCAGTATAACATCATGTATAATATCATTAACTTTATCCTCTACACATCCCACATATGGTATTAACGAATCACATCACTTTGAGGGGGCGGTAGTCCGCGCTTCCTAAAATGAAGATATCGTGTTTTACCCATAATGGAAACCATAAAGGTATGCCCAAAATGAAAAAACAGAAGCTTAAGGAAAACATAAAAATATTATATATCATATATAAAAATAGTGACATCATAATGGCCACCTTTGAAGGTGTTAAATGAGTATTGAACAATCATCGTTTCGGGAGGCATAATTTCGCCATCCACGGAAAACGTATGTTCTTTAACCATTTGATGTAGTTGTGTGAGAGTGTAGTTCAAATAACTCTTATAACAACATCCTAGTATATTGAAGATACTGGTGTTGTTACAAAAGAAGTAAATAAAAAGAGTTTAGGGGGTTGGAGAAGCAAAATAAAACAAATGAGCATGAGAGGATGAATTACCTTAAAAAGTGTAACTCCTTTTGATTTGAGCCTAAAGGCTTCCTTTGAAAGGATTCTGCCCAAGGGGAATCCTCTAGGATGAGGAGAGGGATGTGGAGAGAGCAAATGGGCAGGGGTTGGCCGAGCCAAAGGCTTGAGAGGAGTGTGAAATGAGGTAGAGGTGGGGGCCTTTTATAAGAGGAGAGGAGGGGCACTTTTGGAAAGTAAAGAAATATTAATTTATTTGAAAATGTGTTTCGGTTCTAAAAGGTCCCACATTGATAGAATTCGTGGATAAGGTGATAAGGCATCGAAATCCATTCATCCAATTGGTTTTGGACATGTGTAGTTCATAGATTTTATTTTATCTTTCCATTTTATTTAAATCGTCAAATAATGATGTCATCGCTGCATCATTATTATGTCATAAATAATTAAATTTATTTAATGTCTAAAAATTATAAACAAATAATATGATGTAGGAAATCTTTTTAGCTTTCCATTTAATATTTATAATCAAAATTTGGACTTGTATATCCCCACTTCAAAATTGTTTTCGCAAAACATATTATGTTTGTGTCATTTTCACTTTAACATTTAATAAAAAGTAATTTATGTTATTTCCCAACAAAAGTGGATACATGGGGTCCCCAAGTTAGGCCATGACTTGTCTTGGTCGGCCATGACACAACCAATGAGGTCGGGACATGTGTCTAGGTCATTTTATATTATTAAAGCATTATTTATACATTAAACTACCCTAATTACCACTAATCGCGATTAAGAACTTAATAAGTTACTATTCACCAAAAAATTATTTTAATCTCATTGAACCACATTTTACTTCTTAATGACAACCATGTATGTCGGATTTTCAAAATTCAATACACATTAGTTGTAAACTTTCATTTAACTGAAAAATCAGTTTGCTTGATTACCACTTAGTGGTTTCACTATTCATCAAAAATTGAAGTTTTTCAGAAAATTACCAAAAATTCACCCTGTTCCACCACTGACATGTTCCTCTGCGGTTGATCTGGCTGATCTCGTGCATGGATACCACCACCATTTATAGCCTGTGTCAACTGTGCCATTACTGCAACAAACTGTTCAGTTCCGATTCCGACCATCTCAGGTTGCTGATTTGGAAGGTTGTCTTCCTCCTGATGTCGTCCCAACATAGATGCTTTGTTTCCTCTGCGGAAAACCATTCTGAACAACGAAATATCTTAGGCGAAGCAGATCAGTGGTGGTCTATGGTTAAAAACATCAGGGATACCGATGAGATTGATGCTCTTGACTGGGATGACTTCAAAGGTATCTTTCTTGAGAAGTATTTTCCTAAGGCTGTTCGACTTAGGATGGAAAAGCAATTCTTGGAATTGAGGCAAGAGGAAGACTCAGTGGCTGCCTATGAAGAAAGGTTCACTCGATTGGCAAGGTATGCTCCAAATTTTATCCGGGACCTTGATAGTAAAATCAATCGTTTTTACTCAGGATTAAAGCCAAAGTATCGAAGGGCATTGGCTTCTCGTGAGTTTAAAAGTTATGAAAAGATTGTTCGATGTGCTGAGAAGGTGGAAATGGAGTTTGCCGATGACCAAGTGTTCTATAACAACCAGCAGAAGAAGAGACCGAGGTGGCAGGAGAAAGGTAAGAATTCTTCAAAAAAGTATGATGGTAAGAAAACTAAGTTTCCGGTTTGTGATAAATGTGGCAAAAGGCATGCTGGGGAATGTCTTCTGAATTCTGGGAAGTGCTACCGATGTGGTAAGATGGGACATAAGGCTCGTGATTGCACTGAAAAGGATCAAGGTGAAGGTAAGAAAAATTTGATTTACAGTTAGTGAAATGTTTTAAGTGCAATGAGATGGGTCACTATGCAAACGAGTGTCCGACAAGGAGCTTGAGTGATGGGAAGCAGTTAGACTACAAGCAGAAAGGGGTGGCAAAATCCTTTGCAACTACTTCAGCAGAAGTCGGGCCATCGAATGAAGTTGTATCAGGTACTTTGTTTGTTTTTTCAGATTATGCCAGTGTGTTGTTTGATTCGGGGTCTACACATTCTTTCATCTCTGAAACCTTTTCTAGTAAAATGGGAATACCATCTCAAGAAATGACTCCTGAACTTTTGGTAAAAACACCTGGGGGAAGTGTCGAGGCAAAAAGAATTTATAAGAATCTTCCTATCCTTATCTGTGGAAAGAACCTACTTGCAAACCTTATTGTTCTACCTCTAGTAGAGTTTGATGTTATCCTGGGTATGGACTGGCTCTCTATTTACCATGCTAAGATTGACTGTAGAGCTAAAGAAGTTTCTTTTCAGAAAGACTTTCAGTTTGTTTACAAGAATGAACCCTTACTTTTGATAACATATGAAGAGGCCGAGAAACTTGTAAAAGATGGAAATGAATGTTACCTTGCACACGTCGTTGAAAATAAAGGAACTGTTCAGATTAATGATGTGCCAGTGGTAAATGAGTATCCTGATGTTTTTCCTGATGAGTTGCCTGGAATAATACCAGATCGGGAAGTTGACTTTACTGTTGACTTAGTTCCTGATGCTAAGCCAATTTCAAAACCCCCTTATCGAATGGCACAAATTGAACTTTTAGAGTTGAAGGAGCAATTGCAAGATTTATTAGAGAAAGGTTTCATTAGACCTAGCACATCACCATGGGGTGCTCCTGTTTTATTTGTTAAAAAGAAAGATGGTTCTATGAGACTTTGCATTGATTATAGAGCCTTGAATAATATCACTGTTAAGAACAAATATCCTTTGCCTCATATCGATGATTTGTTTGATCAGCTCCAGGGAGCTCAGTTTTTTTCAAAGATTAACTTGAGATCGGGGTACCATCAGCTGAAGGTAAAGGAGGCAGATATTCCGAAGACCGCTTTCCGTACGAGATATGGCCATTATGAATTTGTAGTAATGCCTTTTGGGCTAACCAATGCACCTGCTGTATTCATGGACTTAATGAATATAATTTTCCATGAGTTCTTGGATAAGTTTGCGGTTGTTTTCATTGATGATATTTTGGTGTTTTCTAAAAGTAAAGAGGAGCATGAAAAACATTTAAGGGTTATCTTGCAAACCTTAAAAGAAAAGAAATTGTATGGGAACTTCTTAACCCAATTTCCATTCTTTGGGTTAATCTCCTACTTTCAAATTATGTCATTATATTATTATGTCGTATCTTGTATTTGTACTTTATTTATGTGTACTTATAGTGAATACACATAATGTATCTATTTTATTTTAAAAATTATCTTTGTATGGGACTTCGTCTCAATCTCCTTTCGTTGAGGCATATTTTATTTTATACACAACTTTCTTTTATGCGGTGTATAAACCCCTTTGACTTTTACGTTTATTCAAAAGGAATCTTTTTTATACGAAGCGTTTACTAAACGACAAAAGGGAATGTTTTTGTCGTACGTATGCGGCGACAACGACTTCTCCGCCGTCGTAACCGTTATTTGAGTTTCGGCTTCCTCTACAAGCCATACCTTCTTTTTAAAAGAAAAATAAATACCATATTTTACTTTTATTTTATTTTGGTATTGAAAATGGTTTTCATAATGTTTTTATATCAATGTGTTGTATTGATATCTCGTGATTGAAATGTGGAAATTTTATGTTTCCTTTATGCTTGTTTTATGTGATATGATTATGTTATGGTTCTTGGGCATTATTATGAAGACGGGTGGTTCCGTGATAAACTAAGGGCGGGTGAGCCCGTTATAGCTCTCCAATGCATTGGGTAACGCGAAGGAGTGAAACGTTAAGGTTTCTCCGAAGAGATTTTAGGGAATATACTGTGATGGGTATTCCAAACGTAACCAAGAGGGTTACCCCCTACGTAAGAATGTTATGAATGCCTCAAGTTACCTTTACGTATTATGATTTATATGATTTATTCATGTTTTTATGAGGTATGTTAAAGTGCCTATGTTTTATGGGTAAAGTATGATTTCATTCTTATGTATATATGAACTCATGTTTCCTTTCCATGTTTTTATAACCCATACTGAGTTTTACGCTCATCCCAAGTTTTTGAAATGTTTTTCACAGGTCAAGGGAAAGGTACATGATAAGATGATAGAGTCAAGGATGTGTCAAGAAATAATCCATGTTTTATTTTAAATGTGTTTCCATTGATGGGAATGAAGAATACTATCTTTATGTAACCTCTTTGTTTATATGTGGAATGTAATGCAAGTTTTATGATCTAATTCTCTAAAACTCTAAACCCGAAAAGATAGCTAAAAAGATTTCCTACATCATAGTAATTTGTTTATAATTTTTAGACATTAAATAAATTTAATTATTTATGACATAATAATGATGCAGCGATGACATCATTATTTGACGATTTAAATAAAATGGAAAGATAAAATAAAATCTATGAACTACACATGTCCAAAACCAATTGGATGAATGGATTTCGATGCCTTATCACCTTATCCACGAATTCCATCAATGTGGGACCTTTTAAAACCGAAACACATTTTCAAATAATGTAATGATTCTTTACTTTCCAAAAGTGCCCCTCCTCTCCCCTTATAAAAGGCCCCCACCTCTACCTCATTTCACACACTCTTCAAGCCATTGGCTCGGCCAACCCCTGCCCATTTGCTCTCTCCACATCCCTCTCCTCATCCTAGAGGATTCCCTTTGGGCAGAATCCTTTCAAAGGAAGCCTTTGGGCTCAAACCAAAAGAAGTTACACTTTTTAAGGTAATTCATTCTCTCATGTTCATTTGTTTTATTTTGCTTCTCCGACCCCCTAAACTCTTTTTATTTACTTCTTTTGTAACAACACCAGTATCTTCAATATACTAGGATGTTGTTATAAGATATATTTGAGCTACACTCTCACACAACTACATCAAATGGTTAAAGAACATACGGTTTCCGTGGATGACGAAATTCTGCCTCCCGAAACGATGATTGTTCAATACTCATTTAACACCTTCAAAGGTGGCCATTATGATGTCACTATTTTTATATATGATATATTATATGTTTATGTTTTCCTTAAGCTTCTGTTTTTTTCATTTTGGGCATACCTTTATGGTTTCCATTATGGGTAAAACACGATATCTTCATTTTAGGAAGTGCGGACTACCGCCCCCTAAAAGTGATTTGATTCGTTAATACCATATGTGGGATGTGTAAAGGATAAAGTTAATGATATTATATATATTGTTATACTGGAATTATAATATACTTTTATATCATTATGATTCCATTCCAGAAAATATGAAATAGAAATGGAAGTAGCGTTCATGCGTACGTACGGCTTACCGTCTCCATGAACGGTGCATTTCATTTCTTACCTCTAAGTGTGATGTAATATTATAAATGAATGTATATACTGGATATATATGACATATATGATATCTACATAATGAATACCATTCTGGATATAATGAACCTTTGACCAAATTAACAACATGTAAGTATAAGAAGTCAATTTTTGACTTAAGAACCAAATACCGACAAAATGAACATTATTAACTTAAATGATTACATGATGTTCATAACATGGTATAAAAGGAATAATGAACTTGAAAAGATTCATAAGCAAGTAGAGATTAACTCAAGTTTATTATTCAGGAGTTTAAAGAACGGTCGGGTCAAGTCGGATACGAGGTATGGGAACTTCTTAACCCAATTTCCATTCTTTGGGTTAATCTCCTACTTTCAAATTATGTCATTATATTATTATGTCGTATCTTGTATTTGTACTTTATTTATGTGTACTTATAGTGAATACACATAATGTATCTATTTTATTTTAAAAATTATCTTTGTATGGGACTTCGTCTCAATCTCCTTTCGTTGAGGCATATTTTATTTTATACACAACTTTCTTTTATACGGTGTATAAACCCCTTTGACTTTTACGTTTACTCAAAAGGAATCTTTTTTATACGAAGCGTTTACTAAACGACAAAAGGGAATGTTTTTGTCGTACGTATGCGGCGACAACGACTTCTCCGCCGTCGTAACCGTTATTTGAGTTTTGGCTTCCTCTACAAGCCATACCTTTTTTTAAAAGAAAAATAAATACCATGTTTTATTTATATGATTAGATTATGTTTTGAATTGGTTTTTAAGTAAAATTAGAATCTATTTTTACCATTTTATCCAATGGTGGTCATTGGAATCAATTTCACTTTGAAATTAGACTTAAACTGGTGTCAATCTTTTGATACTTATTGTTTTGTAAAAACACGCTATTTGCTCTGGCAGCGGGAATTAATTATTAAATTAATTAATGTGACTTATATGATTTGAATTTTGTAAAATAGAGCTCATTTTTGAATTCAGAATATCAAATATAGCTTAGGGTGATTTTTTGGTAATTTTCTGAAAAACTTCAATTTTTGATGAATAGTGAAACCACTAAGTGGTAATCAAGCAAACTGATTTTTCGGTTAAATGAAATTTTACCACTAATGTGTATTGAATTTTGAAAATCCGACATACATGGTTGTCATTAAGAAGTAAAATGTGGTTCAATAAGATTATAATAATTTTTTGGTGAATAGTAACTTATTAAGTTTTTAATCGCGATTAGTGGTAATTAGTGTAGTTTATGGTATAAATAATACTTTAATAATATAAAATGACCTAGACACATGTCCCAACCTTATTGGTTGTGTCATGGCCGACCAAGACAAGCCATGTCCTAACTTGGGGACCCCATGTATCCACTTTTGTTGGGAAATAACATAAATTACTTTTTATTAAATGTTAAAGTGAAAATGACACAAACATAATATGTTTTGCGAAAACAATTTTTAAGTGGGGTTATACAAGTCCAAATTTTGATTATAAATATTCAATGGAAAGCTAAAAAGATTTCCTACATCATAGTAATTTGTTTATAATTTTTAGACATTAAATAAATTTAATTATTTATGACATAATAATGATGCAGCGATGACATCATTATTTGACGATTTAAATAAAATGGAAAGATAAAATAAAATCTATGAACTACACATGTCCAAAACCAATTGGATGAATGGATTTCGATGCCTTATCACCTTATCCACGAATTACATCAATGTGGGACCTTTTAAAACCGAAACACATTTTCAAATAATGTAATGATTCTTTACTTTCCAAAAGTGCCCCTCCTCTCCCCTTATAAAAGGCCCCCACCTCTACCTCATTTCACACACTCTTCAAGCCATTGGCTCGGCCAACCCCTGCCCATTTGCTCTCTCCACATCCCTCTCCTCATCCTAGAGGATTCCCTTTGGGCAGAATCCTTTCAAAGGAAGCCTTTGGGCTCAAACCAATAGAAGTTACACTTTTTAAGGTAATTCATTCTCTCATGTTCATTTGTTTTATTTTGCTTCTCCGACCCCCTAAACTCTTTTTATTTACTTCTTTTGTAACAACACCAGTATCTTCAATATACTAGGATGTTGTTATAAGATATATTTGAGCTACACTCTCACACAACTACATCAAATGGTTAAAGAACATACGGTTTCCGTGGATGGCGAAATTCTGCCTCCCGAAACGATGATTGTTCAATACTCATTTAACACCTTCAAAGGTGGCCATTATGATGTCACTATTTTTATATATGATATATTATATGTTTATGTTTTCCTTAAGCTTCTGTTTTTTTCATTTTGGGCATACCTTTATGGTTTCCATTATGGGTAAAACACGATATCTTCATTTTAGGAAGTGCGGACTACCGCCCCCTAAAAGTGATTTGATTCGTTAATACCATATGTGGGATGTGTAAAGGATAAAGTTAATGATATTATATATATTGTTATACTGGAATTATAATATACTTTTATATCATTATGATTCCATTCCAGAAAATATGAAATAGAAATGGAAGTAGCGTTCATGCGTACGTACGGCTTACCGTCTCCATGAACGATGCATTTCATTTCTTACCTCTAAATGTGATGTAATATTATAAATGAATGTATGTACTGGATATATATGACATATATGATATCTACATAATGAATACCATTCTGGATATAATGAACCTTTGACCAAATTAACAACTTGTAAGTATAAGAAGTCAATTTTTGACTTAAGAACCAAATACCGACAAAATGAACATTATTAACTTAAATGATTACATGATGTTCATAACATGGTATAAAAGGAATAATGAACTTGAAAAGATTCATAAGCAAGTAGAGATTAACTCAAGTTTATTATTCAGGAGTTTAAAGAACGGTCGGGTCAAGTCGGATACGAGGTATGGGAACTTCTTAACCCAATTTCCATTCTTTGGGTTAATCTCCTACTTTCAAATTATGTCATTATATTATTATGTCGTATCTTGTATTTGTACTTTATTTATGTGTACTTATAGTGAATACACATAATGTATCTATTTTATTTTAAAAATTATCTTTGTATGGGACTTCGTCTCAATCTCCTTTCGTTGAGACATATTTTATTTTATACACAACTTTCTTTTATACGGTGTATAAACCCCTTTGACATTTAAGTTTATTCAAAAGGAATCTTTTTTATACGAAGCGTTTACTAAATGACAAAAGGGAATGTTTTTGTCGTACGTATGCGGCGACAACGACTTCTCCGCCGTCGTAACCGTTATTTGAGTTTCGGCTTCCTCTACAAGCCATTCCTTCTTTTTAAAAGAAAAATAAATACCATGTTTTACTTTGGTATTGAAAATGGTTTTCATAATGTTTTTATATCAATGTGTTGTATTGATATCTCGTGATTGAAATGTGGAAATTTTATGTTTCCTTTATGCATGTTTTATGTGATATGATTATGTTATGGTTCTTGGGCATTATTATGAAGACGGGTGGTTCCGTGATAAACTAAGGGCGGGTGAGCCCGTTATAGCTCTCCAATGCATTGGGTAACGAGAAGGAGTGAAACGTTAAGGTTTCTCCGAAGAGATTTTAGGGAATATACTGTGATGGTTATTCCAAACGTAACCAAGAGGGTTACTCCCAACGTAAGAATGTTATGAATGCCTCAAGTTACCTTTACGTATTATGATTTATATGATTTATTCATGTTTTTATGAGGTATGTTAAAGTGCCTATGTTTTATGGGTAAAGTATGATTTCATTCTTATGTATATATGAACTCATGTTTCCTTTCCATGTTTTTTTTTATAACCCATACTGAGTTTTTATGCTCATCCCAAGTTTTTGAAATGTTTTTCACAGGTCAAGGGAAAGGTACATGATAAGATGATAGAGTCAAGGATGTGTCAAGAAATAATCCATGTTTTATTTTAAATGTGTTTCCATTGATGGGAATGAAGAATACTATCTTTATGTAACCACTTTGTTTATATGTGGAATGTAATGCAAGTTTTATGATCTAATTCTCTAAAACTCTAAACCCGAAAAGATCCTCAACGTGTAATCTTGTAATAACTCAAGATTAAGTAAGGTTTAAGGCTGGGGTCACTTATCACCTTTTAATGGTGAACCATCATTAAATAATGTTTTGATCACTCTTATACATTCTTTTAGACCAAATAAAACTCTTATTAAGAATCGGGACATCAAATTTTACTTCGTGTAATTTTTTGGTATTTTTCAGATAAAGTTCATTTTTTTTATGAATAGTGTAAAATGTTGTATTTTAATTCAAAACTGCTTTCTAACCTAATTTATTTATATGATTAGATTATGTTTTGAATTGGTTTTGAAGTGAAATTAGAATATATTTTTACCAATTTATCCAATGGTGGTCATTGGAATCAATTTCGATTTGAAATTAGACTTAAACTGGTGTCAATCTTTTGATACTTATTATTTTGTAAAAACACGCTATTTGCTCTGGCAGCGGGAATTAATTATTAAATTAATTAATGTGACTAATATGTTTTGAATTTTGTAAAATGGACTTCATTTTTGGGTTCGGAATATCAAATATAGCTTAGGGTGAATTTTTGGTAATTTTCTGAAAAACTTCAATTTTTGATGAATAGTGAAACCACTAAGTGGTAATCAAGCAAACTGATTTTTCGGTTAAATGAAATTTTACCACTAATGTGTATTGAATTTTGAAAATCCGACATACATGGTTGTCATTAAGAAGTAAAATGTGGTTCAATAAGATTATAATAATTTTTTGGTGAATAGTAACTTATTAAGTTTTTAATCGCGATTAGTGGTAATTAGTGTAGTTTATGGTATAAATAATACTTTAATAATATAAAATGACCTAGACACATGTCCCAACCTTATTGGTTGTGTCATGGCCGACCAAGACAAGCCATGTCCTAACTTGGGGACCCCATGTATCCACTTTTGTTGGGAAATAACATAAATTACTTTTTATTAAATGTTAAAGTGAAAATGACACAAACATAATATGTTTTGCGAAAACAATTTTTAAGTGGGGTTATACAAGTCCAAATTTTGATTATAAATATTCAATGGAAATCTAAAAAGATTTCCTACATCATAGTAATTTGTTTATAATTTTTAGACATTAAATAAATTTAATTATTTATGACATAATAATGATGCAGCGATGACATCATTATTTGACGATTTAAATAAAATGGAAAGATAAAATAAAATCTATGAACTACACATGTCCAAAACCAATTGGATGAATGGATTTCGATGCCTTATCACCTTATCCACGAATTCCATCAATGTGGGACCTTTTAAAACCGAAACACATTTTCAAATAATGTAATGTTTCTTTACTTTCCAAAAGTGCCCCTCCTCTCCCCTTATAAAAGGCCCCCACCTCTACCTCATTTCACACACTCTTCAAGCCATTGGCTCGGCCAACCCCTGCCCATTTGCTCTCTCCACATCCCTCTCCTCATCCTAGAGGATTCCCTTTGGGCAGAATCCTTTCAAAGGAAGCCTTTAGGCTCAACTCAAAAGGAGTTACACTTTTTAAGGTAATTCATTCTCTCATGTTCTTTTGTTTTATTTTGCTTCTCCAACCCCCTAAACTCTTTTTATTTACTTCTTTTGTAACAACACCAGTATCTTCAATATACTAGGATTTTGTTATAAGATATATTTGAGCTACACTCTCACACAACTACATCAAATGGTTAAAGAACATACGGTTTCCGTGGATGGCGAAATTCTGCCTCCCGAAACGATGATTGTTCAATACTCATTTAACACCTTCAAAGGTGGCCATTATGATGTCACTATTTTTATATATGATATATTATATGTTTATGTTTTCCTTAAGCTTCTGTTTTTTTCATTTTGGGCATACCTTTATGGTTTCCATTATGGGTAAAACACGATATCTTCATTTTAGGAAGTGCGGACTACCGCCCCCTAAAAGTGATTTGATTCGTTAATACCATATGTGGGATGTGTAAAGGATAAAGTTAATGATATTATATATATTGTTATACTGGAATTATAATATACTTTTATATCATTATGATTCCATTCCAGAAAATATGAAATAGAAATGGAAGTAGCGTTCATGCGTACGTACGGCTTACCGTCTCCATGAACGATGCATTTCATTTCTTACCTCTAAATGTGATTTAATATTATAAATGAATGTATGTACTGGATATATATGACATATATGATATCTACATAATGAATACCATTCTGGATATAATGAACCTTTGACCAAATTAACAACTTGTAAGTATAAGAAGTCAATTTTTGACTTAAGAACCAAATACCGACAAAATGAACATTATTAACTTAAATGATTACATGATGTTCATAACATGGTATAAAAGGAATAATGAACTTGAAAAAGATTCATAAGCAAGTAGAGATTAACTCAAGTTTATTATTCAGGAGTTTAAAGAACGGTCGGGTCAAGTCGGATACGAGGTATGGGACTTCGTCTCAATCTCCTTTCGTTGAGGCATATTTTATTTTATACACAACTTTCTTTTATACGGTGTATAAACCCCTTTGACTTTTACGTTTACTCAAAAGGAATCTTTTTTATACGAAGCGTTTACTAAACGACAAAAGGGAATGTTTTTGTCGTACGTATGCGGCGACAACGACTTCTCCGCCGTCGTAACCGTTATTTGAGTTTTGGCTTCCTCTACAAGCCATACCTTTTTTTAAAAGAAAAATAAATACCATGTTTTACTTTGGTATTGAAAATGGTTTTCATAATGTTTTTATTATATCAATGTGTTGTATTGATATCTCGTGATTGAAATATGGAAATGTTATGTTTCCTTTATGCATGTTTTATGTGATATGATTATGTTATGGTTCTTGGGCATTATTATGAAGACGGGTGGTTCCGTGATAAACTAAGGGCGGGTGAGCCCGTTATAGCTCTCCAATGCATTGGGTAACGCGAAGGAGTGAAACGTTAAGGTTTCTCCGAAGAGATTTTAGGGAATATACTGTGATGGTTATTCCAAACGTAACCAAGAGGGTTACTCCCAACGTAAGAATGTTATGAATGCCTCAAGTTACCTTTACGTATTATGATTTATATGATTTATTCATCAAAACTACTTTTTAATCTAATTTATTTATATGATTAGATTATGTTTTGAATTGGTTTTTAAGTAAAATTAGAATCTATTTTTACCATTTTATCCAATGGTGGTCATTGGAATCAATTTCACTTTGAAATTAGACTTAAACTGGTGTCAATCTTTTGATACTTATTGTTTTGTAAAAACACG
The DNA here is from genome assembly GCA_963277665.1 of Viscum album. Lineage (NCBI taxonomy): Eukaryota > Viridiplantae > Streptophyta > Magnoliopsida > Santalales > Viscaceae > Viscum > Viscum album. Next base: position 1,552,289,798 of record OY728158.1, on the reverse strand, counting down.
CTATTTGCTCTGGCAGCGGGAATTAATTATTAAATTAATTAATGTGACTTATATGATTTGAATTTTGTAAAATAGACTTCATTTTTGAATTCAGAATATCAAATATAGCTTAGGGTGATTTTTTGGTAATTTTCTGAAAAACTTCAATTTTTGATGAATAGTGAAACCACTAAGTGGTAATCAAGCAAACTGATTTTTCAGTTAAATGAAAGTTTACCACTAATGTGTATTGAATTTTGAAAATCCGACATACATGGTTGTCATTAAGAAGTAAAATGTGGTTCAATGAGATTAAAATAATTTTTTGGTGAATAGTAACTTATTAAGTTCTTAATCGCGATTAGTGGTAATTAGGGTAGTTTAATGTATAAATAATGCTTTAATAATATAAAATGACCTAGACACATGTCCCGACCTCATTGGTTGTGTCATGGCCGACCAAGACAAGTCATGGCCTAACTTGGGGACCCCATGTATCCACTTTTGTTGGGAAATAACATAAATTGCTTTTTATTAAATGTTAAAGTGAAAATGACACAAACATAATATGTTTTGCGAAAACAATTTTTATGTGGGGTTATACAAGTCCAAATTTTGATTATAAATATTCAATGGAAAGCTAAAAAGATTTCCTACATCATAGTAATTTGTTTATAATTTTTAGACATTAAATAAATTTAATTATTTATGACATAATAATGATGCAGCGATGACATCATTATTTGACGATTTAAATAAAATGGAAAGATAAAATAAAATCTATGAACTACACATGTCCAAAACCAATTGGATGAATGGATTTCGATGCCTTATCACCTTATCCACGAATTCCATCAATGTGGGACCTTTTAAAACCGAAACACATTTTCAAATAATGTAATGTTTCTTTACTTTCCAAAAGTGCCCCTCCTCTCCCCTTATAAAAGGCCCCCACCTCTACCTCATTTCACACACTCTTCAAGCCATTGGCTCGGCCAACCCCTGCCCATTTGCTCTCTCCACATCCCTCTCCTCATCCTAGAGGATTCCCTTTGGGCAGAATCCTTTCAAAGGAAGCCTTTAGGCTCAACTCAAAAGGAGTTACACTTTTTAAGGTAATTCATTCTCTCATGTTCTTTTGTTTTATTTTTCTTCTCCAACCCCCTAAACTCTTTTTATTTACTTCTTTTGTAACAACACCAGTATCTTCAATATACTAGGATGTTGTTATAAGATATATTTGAGCTACACTCTCACACAACTACATCAAATGGTTAAAGAACATACGGTTTCCGTGGATGGCGAAATTCTGCCTCCCGAAACGATGATTGTTCAATACTCATTTAACACCTTCAAAGGTGGCCATTATGATGTCACTATTTTTATATATGATATATTATATGTTTATGTTTTCCTTAAGCTTCTGTTTTTTTCATTTTGGGCATACCTTTATGGTTTCCATTATGGGTAAAACACGATATCTTCATTTTAGGAAGTGCGGACTACCGCCCCCTAAAAGTGATTTGATTCGTTAATACCATATGTGGGATGTGTAAAGGATAAAGTTAATGATATTATATATATTGTTATACTGGAATTATAATATACTTTTATATCATTATGATTCCATTCCAGAAAATATGAAATAGAAATGGAAGTAGCGTTCATGCGTACGTACGGCTTACCGTCTCCATGAACGATGCATTTCATTTCTTACCTCTAAATGTGATTTAATATTATAAATGAATGTATGTACTGGATATATATGACATATATGATATCTACATAATGAATACCATTCTGGATATAATGAACCTTTGACCAAATTAACAACTTGTAAGTATAAGAAGTCAATTTTTGACTTAAGAACCAAATACCGACAAAATGAACATTATTAACTTAAATGATTACATGATGTTCATAACATGGTATAAAAGGAATAATGAACTTGAAAAAGATTCATAAGCAAGTAGAGATTAACTCAAGTTTATTATTCAGGAGTTTAAAGAACGGTCGGGTCAAGTCGGATACGAGGTATGGGACTTCGTCTCAATCTCCTTTCGTTGAGGCATATTTTATTTTATACACAACTTTCTTTTATACGGTGTATAAACCCCTTTGACTTTTACGTTTACTCAAAAGGAATCTTTTTTATACGAAGCGTTTACTAAACGACAAAAGGGAATGTTTTTGTCGTACGTATGCGGCGACAACGACTTCTCCGCCGTCGTAACCGTTATTTGAGTTTTGGCTTCCTCTACAAGCCATACCTTTTTTTAAAAGAAAAATAAATACCATGTTTTACTTTGGTATTGAAAATGGTTTTCATAATGTTTTTATTATATCAATGTGTTGTATTGATATCTCGTGATTGAAATATGGAAATGTTATGTTTCCTTTATGCATGTTTTATGTGATATGATTATGTTATGGTTCTTGGGCATTATTATGAAGACGGGTGGTTCCGTGATAAACTAAGGGCGGGTGAGCCCGTTATAGCTCTCCAATGCATTGGGTAACGCGAAGGAGTGAAACGTTAAGGTTTCTCCGAAGAGATTTTAGGGAATATACTGTGATGGTTATTCCAAACGTAACCAAGAGGGTTACTCCCAACGTAAGAATGTTATGAATGCCTCAAGTTACCTTTACGTATTATGATTTATATGATTTATTCATCAAAACTACTTTTTAATCTAATTTATTTATATGATTAGATTATGTTTTGAATTGGTTTTTAAGTAAAATTAGAATCTATTTTTACCATTTTATCCAATGGTGGTCATTGGAATCAATTTCACTTTGAAATTAGACTTAAACTGGTGTCAATCTTTTGATACTTATTGTTTTGTAAAAACACGCTATTTGCTCTGGCAGCGGGAATTAATTATTAAATTAATTAATGTGACTTATATGATTTGAATTTTGTAAAATAGACTTCATTTTTGAATTCAGAATATCAAATATAGCTTAGGGTGATTTTTTGGTAATTTTCTGAAAAACTTCAATTTTTGATGAATAGTGAAACCACTAAGTGGTAATCAAGCAAACTGATTTTTCAGTTAAATGAAAGTTTACCACTAATGTGTATTGAATTTTGAAAATCCGACATACATGGTTGTCATTAAGAAGTAAAATGTGGTTCAATGAGATTAAAATAATTTTTTGGTGAATAGTAACTTATTAAGTTCTTAATCGCGATTAGTGGTAATTAGGGTAGTTTAATGTATAAATAATGCTTTAATAATATAAAATGACCTAGACACATGTCCCGACCTCATTGGTTGTGTCATGGCCGACCAAGAAAAGTCATGGCCTAACTTGGGGACCCCATGTATCCACTTTTGTTGGGAAATAACATAAATTGCTTTTTATTAAATGTTAAAGTGAAAATGACACAAACATAATATGTTTTGCGAAAACAATTTTTAAGTGGGGTTATACAAGTCCAAATTTTGATTATAAATATTCAATGGAAAGCTAAAAAGATTTCCTACATCATAGTAATTTGTTTATAATTTTTAGACATTAAATAAATTTAATTATTTATGACATAATAATGATGCAGCGATGACATCATTATTTGACGATTTAAATAAAATGGAAAGATAAAATAAAATCTATGAACTACACATGTCCAAAACCAATTGGATGAATGGATTTCGATGCCTTATCACCTTATCCACGAATTCCATCAATGTGGGACCTTTTAAAACCGAAACACATTTTCAAATAATGTAATGTTTCTTTACTTTCCAAAAGTGCCCCTCCTCTCCCCTTATAAAAGGCCCCCACCTCTACCTCATTTCACACACTCTTCAAGCCATTGGCTCGGCCAACCCCTGCCCATTTGCTCTCTCCACATCCCTCTCCTCATCCTAGAGGATTCCCTTTGGGCAGAATCCTTTCAAAGGAAGCCTTTAGGCTCAACTCAAAAGGAGTTACACTTTTTAAGGTAATTCATTCTCTCATGTTCTTTTGTTTTATTTTTCTTCTCCAACCCCCTAAACTCTTTTTATTTACTTCTTTTGTAACAACACCAGTATCTTCAATATACTAGGATGTTGTTATAAGATATATTTGAGCTACACTCTCACACAACTACATCAAATGGTTAAAGAACATACGGTTTCCGTGGATGGCGAAATTCTGCCTCCCGAAACGATGATTGTTCAATACTCATTTAACACCTTCAAAGGTGGCCATTATGATGTCACTATTTTTATATATGATATATTATATGTTTATGTTTTCCTTAAGCTTCTGTTTTTTTCATTTTGGTCATACCTTTATGGTTTCCATTATGGGTAAAACACGATATCTTCATTTTAGGAAGTGCGGACTACCGCCCCCTAAAAGTGATTTGATTCGTTAATACCATATGTGGGATGTGTAAAGGATAAAGTTAATGATATTATATATATTGTTATACTGGAATTATAATATACTTTTATATCATTATGATTCCATTCCAGAAAATATGAAATAGAAATGGAAGTAGCGTTCATGCGTACGTACGGCTTACCGTCTCCATGAACGATGCATTTCATTTCTTACCTCTAAGTGTGATGTAATATTATAAATGAATGTATGTACTGGATATATATGACATATATGATATCTACATAATGAATACCATTCTGGATATAATGAACCTTTGACCAAATTAACAACTTGTAAGTATAAGAAGTCAATTTTTGACTTAAGAACCAAATACCGACAAAATGAACATTATTAACTTAAATGATTACATGATGTTCATAACATGGTATAAAAGGAATAATGAACTTGAAAAGATTCATAAGCAAGTAGAGATTAACTCAAGTTTATTATTCAGGAGTTTAAAGAACGGTCGGGTCAAGTCGGATACGAGGTATGGGAACTTCTTAACCCAATTTCCATTCTTTGGGTTAATCTCCTACTTTCAAATTATGTCATTATATTATTATGTCGTATCTTGTATTTGTACTTTATTTATGTGTACTTATAGTGAATACACATAATGTATCTATTTTATTTTAAAAATTATCTTTGTATGAGACTTCGTCTCAATCTCCTTTCGTTGAGGCATATTTTATTTTATACACAACTTTCTTTTATGCGGTGTATAAACCCCTTTGACTTTTACGTTTATTCAAAAGGAATCTTTTTTATACGAAGCGTTTACTAAACGACAAAAGGGAATGTTTTTGTCGTACGTATGCGGCGACAACGACTTCTCCGCCGTCGTAACCGTTATTTGAGTTTCGGCTTCCTCTACAAGCCATACCTTCTTTTTAAAAGAAAAATAAATACCATATTTTACTTTTATTTTATTTTGGTATTGAAAATGGTTTTCATAATGTTTTTATATCAATGTGTTGTATTGATATCTCGTGATTGAAATGTGGAAATTTTATGTTTCCTTTATGCTTGTTTTATGTGATATGATTATGTTATGGTTCTTGGGCATTATTATGAAGACGGGTGGTTCCGTGATAAACTAAGGGCGGGTGAGCCCGTTATAGCTCTCCAATGCATTGGGTAACGCGAAGGAGTGAAACGTTAAGGTTTCTCCGAAGAGATTTTAGGGAATATACTGTGATGGGTATTCCAAACGTAACCAAGAGGGTTACTCCCTACGTAAGAATGTTATGAATGCCTCAAGTTACCTTTACGTATTATGATTTATATGATTTATTCATGTTTTTATGAGGTATGTTAAAGTGCCTATGTTTTATGGGTAAAGTATGATTTCATTCTTATTTATATATGAACTCATGTTTCCTTTCCATGTTTTTTTATAACCCATACTGAGTTTTGTGGAAAAACCACATGATTGAAGAGGCAACATGGGAATCCGAAAATGCAATGAGGGATAAGTACCCCAATTTATTTGATAAGTAAATAAATTGCGGGGACGCAATTTTCTAAAGGGGGGAAGGATGTAACATCCCAAGTAAGTAATGAATAATAGATATTTTTTTATCTATGTCTATTAATGATAAAGATAGTGTTTTAGAGGCTTAAAATGAAAATAAATACAATCTTATGCATGGAATACACTAATATTCTTAAAGGATTGTTTTAGTGCCTTTTGATGGAAAACCATTTTTGAATCTATATTTTGACAATTTTATAAACTATGTTTGTCAAAATAAACTTATCCTTTATGATTGGGACATCAAAATTTACCTTGTGTGAATTTTTGGTAATTTTCTGACAATGTTCATTTTTAAATGAATAGTGAAAAATACTGCATTTTACATCAAAACTACTTTTTAATCTAATTTATTTATATGATTAGATTATGTTTTGAATTGGTTTTGAAGTGAAATTAGAATATATTTTTACCATTTTATCCAATGGTGGTCATTGGAATCAATTTCGATTTGAAATTAGACTTAAACTGGTGTCAATCTTTTGATACTTATTGTTTTGTAAAAACACGCTATTTGCTCTGGCAGCGGGAATTAATTATTAAATTAATTAATGTGACTTATATGATTTGAATTTTGTAAAATAGACTTCATTTTTGAATTCGGAATATCAAATATAGCTTAGAGTGAATTTTTGGTAATTTTCTGAAAAACTTCAATTTTGATGAATAGTGAAACCACTAAGTGGTAATCAAGCAAACTGATTTTTCAGTTAAATGAAAGTTTACCACTAATGTGTATTGAATTTTGAAAATCCGACATACATGGTTGTCATTAAGAAGTAAAATGTGGTTCAATGAGATTAAAATAATTTTTTGGTGAATAGTAACTTATTAAGTTTTTAATAGCGATTAGTGGTAATTAGGGTAGTTTAATGTATAAATAATGCTTTAATAATATAAAATGACCTAGACACATGTCCCGACCTCATTGGTTGTGTCATGGCCGACCAAGACAAGTCATGGCCTAACTTGGGGACCCCATGTATCCACTTTTGTTGGGAAATAACATAAATTACTTTTTATTAAATGTTAAAGTGAAAATGACACAAACATAATATGTTTTGCGAAAACAATTTTGAAGTGGGGATATACAAGTCCAAATTTTGATTATAAATATTAAATGGAAAGCTAAAAAGATTTCCTACATCATATTATTTGTTTATAATTTTTAGACATTAAATAAATTTAATTATTTATGACATAATAATGATGCAGCGATGACATCATTATTTGACGATTTAAATAAAATGGAAAGATAAAATAAAATCTATGAACTACACATGTCCAAAACCAATTTGATGAATGGATTTCGATGCCTTATCACCTTATCCACGAATTCTATCAATGTGGGACCTTTTAGAACCGAAACACATTTTCAAATAAATTAATATTTCTTTACTTTCCAAAAGTGCCCCTCCTCTCCTCTTATAAAAGGCCCCCACCTCTACCTCATTTCACACTCCTCTCAAGCCTTTGGCTCGGCCAACCCCTGCCCATTTGCTCTCTCCACATCCCTCTCCTCATCCTAGAGGATTCCCCTTGGGCAGAATCCTTTCAAAGGAAGCCTTTAGGCTCAAATCAAAAGGAGTTACACTTTTTAAGGTAATTCATCCTCTCATGCTCATTTGTTTTATTTTGCTTCTCCAACCCCCTAAACTCTTTTTATTTACTTCTTTTGTAACAACACCAGTATCTTCAATATACTAGGATGTTGTTATAAGAGTTATTTGAACTACACTCTCACACAACTACATCAAATGGTTAAAGAACATACGGTTTCCGTGGATGGCGAAATTCTGCCTCCCGAAACGATGATTGTTCAATACTCATTTAACACCTTCAAAGGTGGCCATTATGATGTCACTATTTTTATATATGATATATAATATGTTTATGTTTTCCTTAAGCTTCTGTTTTTTCATTTTGGGCATACCTTTATGGTTTCCATTATGGGTAAAACACGATATCTTCATTTTAGGAAGCGCGGACTACCGCCCCCTCAAAGTGATGTGATTCGTTAATACCATATGTGGGATGTGTAGAGGATAAAGTTAATGATATTATACATGATGTTATACTGGAATTATAATATACCTATATATATCATTATCATTTATTTCCATTAAAGTATGAGATAGAAATGAAAGTAGCGTTCATGCGTACGTACGGACTACCGTCTCCATGAACGGTGCATTTCATTTCTTATCCCCAAATGTAATGTACTATTAAAAGTACATGTATATAATGGATATATATAATTAATGATATATCTAAATGATGAATATAATTCTGGAATTAAAATATACATAAGTCTCATTTAGTTTTAATTCCATTAATATGACAAAGAAATGAAAGTAGCGTTCATGCGTACGTACGGCTTACCGTCTCCATGAACGGTGCATTTCATTTCTTACCTCTAAATGATTATGTAATATTTTAAATACATGTATGTACTGGATATATATGACATATATGATATCTACATCATGAATACCATTCTGGATATAATGAAACATTGACCAAATTAACAACATGTAAGTGTAAGAAGTCTATTTTTGACTTAAGAACCAAATACCGACAAAATGAACATTATTAACTTAAATGATTACATGATGTTCATAACATGGTATAAAAGGAATAATGAACTTGAAAAGATTCATAAGCAAGTAGAGATTAACTCAAGTTTATTATTCAGGAGTTTAAAGAACGGTCGGGTCAAGTCAGATACGAGGTATGGGAACTTCTTAACCCAATTTCCATTCTTTGGGTTAATCTCCTACTTTCAAATTATGTCATTATATTATTATGTCGTATCTTGTATTTGTACTTTATTTATGTGTACTTATAGTGAATACACATAATGTATCTATTTTATTTTAAAAATTATCTTTGTATGGGACTTCGTCTCAATCTCCTTTCGTTGAGGCATATTTTATTTTATACACAACTTTCTTTTATACGGTGTATAAACCCCTTTGACTTTTACGTTTACTCAAAAGGAATCTTTTTATACGAAGCGTTTACTAAACGACAAAAGGGAATGTTGAATCAAAAGGAATCTTTTTATACGAAGCGTTTACCAAAAGAAGTTACACTTTAAAATGTTGTGTTTTAATTCAAAACCTCTTTTTAATCTAATTTATTTATATGATTAGATAATATTTTGAATTGTTTTTAAAGTTAAATTAGAAAATATTTTTACCATTTAATCCAATGGTGGTCATTGGAATTAATTTCACTTTGAAATTAGACTAAAACTAGTGTCAATCTTTTGATACTTTTTGTTTTATAAAAACACGCTATTTGCTCTGACAGCGGGAATTAATTATTAAATTAATTAATGTGACTAATATGTTTTGAATTTTGTAAAACGGACTTCATTTTTGAATTCAGAATATCAAATATAGCTTAGGGTGAATTTTTGGTAATTTTCTGAAAAACTTCAATTTTTGATGAATAGTGAAACCACTAAGTGGTAATCAAGCAAACTGATTTTTCAGTTAAATGAAAGTTTACCACTAATGTGTATTGAATTTTGAAAATCCGACATACATGGTTGTCATTAAGAAGTAAAATGTGGTTCAATGAGATTATAATAATTTTTTGGTGAATAGTAACTTATTAAGTTTTTAATCGCGATTAGTGGTAATCAGTGTAGTTTAAGGTATAAATAATGCTTTAATAATATAAAATGACCTAGACACATGTCCCAACCTTATTGGTTGTGTCATGGCCGACCAAGACAAGCCATGGGTCAACTTGGGGACCCCATGGATCCACTTTTGTTGGGAAATGACATAAATTACTTTTTATTAAATGTTAAAGTGAAAATGACACAAACATAATATGTTTTGCGAAAACAATTTTTAAGTGGGGTTATACAAGTCCAAATTTTGATTATAAATATTCAATGGAAAGCTAAAAAGATTTCCTACATCATAGTAATTTGTTTATAATTTTTAGACATTAAATAAATTTAATTATTTATGACATAATAATGATGCAGCGATGACATCATTATTTGACGATTTAAATAAAATGGAAAGATAAAATAAAATCTATGAACTACACATGTCCAAAACCAATTGGATGAATGGATTTCGATGCCTTATCACCTTATCCACGAATTCCATCAATGTGGGACCTTTTAAAACCGAAACACATTTTCAAATAATGTAATGTTTCTTTACTTTCCAAAAGTGCCCCTCCTCTCCCCTTATAAAAGGCCCCCACCTCTACCTCATTTCACACACTCTTCAAGCCATTGGCTCGGCCAACCCCTGCCCATTTGCTCTCTCCACTTCCCTCTCCTCATCCTAGAGGATTCCCTTTGGGCAGAATCCTTTCAAAGGAAGCCTTTAGGCTCAAACCAAAAGAAGTTACACTTTTTAAGGTATTTCATTCTCTCATGTTCATTTGTTTTATTTTGCTTCTCCGACCCCCTAAACTCTTTTTATTTACTTCTTTTGTAACAACACCAGTATCTTCAATATACTAGGATGTTGTTATAAGATATATTTGAGCTACACTCTCACACAACTACATCAAATGGTTAAAGAACATACGGTTTCCGTGGATGGCGAAATTCTGCCTCCCGAAACGATGATTGTTCAATACTCATTTAACACCTTCAAAGGTGGCCATTATGATGTCACTATTTTTATATATGATATATTATATGTTTATGTTTTCCTTAAGCTTCTGTTTTTTTCATTTTGGGCATACCTTTATGGTTTCCATTATGGGTAAAACACGATATCTTCATTTTAGGAAGTGCGGACTACCGCCCCCTAAAAGTGATTTGATTCGTTAATACCATATGTGGGATGTGTAAAGGATAAAGTTAATGATATTATATATGTTGTTATACTGGAATTATAATATACTTTTATATCATTATGATTCCATTCCAGAAAATATGAAATAGAAATGGAAGTAGCGTTCATGCGTACGTACGGCTTACCGTCTCCATGAACGATGCATTTCATTTCTTACCTCTAAATGTGATGTAATATTATAAATGAATGTATGTACTGGATATATATGACATATATGATATCTACATAATGAATACCATTCTGGATATAATGAACCTTTGACCAAATTAACAACTTGTAAGTATAAGAAGTCAATTTTTGACTTAAGAACCAAATACCGACAAAATGAACATTATTAACTTAAATGATTACATGATGTTCATAACATGGTATAAAAGGAATAATGAACTTGAAAAAGATTCATAAGCAAGTAGAGATTAACTCAAGTTTATTATTCAGGAGTTTAAAGAACGGTCGGGTCAAGTCGGATACGAGGTATGGGAACTTCTTAACCCAATTTCCATTCTTTGGGTTAATCTCCTACTTTCAAATTATGTCATTATATTATTATGTCGTATCTTGTATTTGTACTTTATTTATGTGTACTTATAGTGAATACACATAATGTATCTATTTTATTTTAAAAATTATCTTTGTATGGGACTTCGTCTCAATCTCCTTTCGTTGAGGCATATTTTATTTTATACACAACTTTCTTTTATACGGTGTATAAACCCCTTTGACTTTTACGTTTACTCAAAAGGAATCTTTTTTATACGAAGCGTTTACTAAACGACAAAAGGGAATGTTTTCTTATGTCGTATCTTGTATTTGTACTTTATTTATGTGTACTTATAGTGAATACACATAATGTATCTATTTTATTTTAAAAATTATCTTTGTATGGGACTTCGTCTCAATCTCCTTTCGTTGAGGCATATTTTATTTTATACACAACTTTCTTTTATACGGTGTATAAACCCCTTTGACTTTTACGTTTACTCAAAAGGAATCTTTTTTATACGAAGCGTTTACTAAACGACAAAAGGGAATGTTTTTGTCGTACGTATGCGGCGACAACGACTTCTCCGCCGTCGTAACCGTTATTTGAGTTTTGGCTTCCTCTACAAGCCATACCTTTTTTTAAAAGAAAAATAAATACCATGTTTTACTTTGGTATTGAAAATGGTTTTCATAATGTTTTTATTATATCAATGTGTTGTATTGATATCTCGTGATTGAAATGTGGAAATGTTATGTTTCCTTTATGCATGTTTTATGTGATATGATTATGTTATGGTTCTTGGGCATTATTATGAAGACGGGTGGTTCCGTGATAAACTAAGGGCGGGTGAGCCCGTTATAGCTCTCCAATGCATTGGGTAACGCGAAGGAGTGAAACGTTAAGGTTTCTCCGAAGAGATTTTAGGGAATATACTGTGATGGTTATTCCAAACGTAACCAAGAGGGTTACTCCCAACGTAAGAATGTTATGAATGCCTCAAGTTACCTTTACGTATTATGATTTATATGATTTATTCATGTTTTTATGAGGTATGTTAAAGTGCCTATGTTTTATGGGTAAAGTATGATTTCATTCTTATGTATATATGAACTCATGTTTCCTTTTCATGTTTTCTATAACCCATACTGAGTTTTTATGCTCATCCCAAGTTTTTGAAATGTTTTTCACAGGTCAAGGGAAAGGTACATGATAAGATGATAGGGTCAAGGATGTGTCAAAAAGAATCCATGTTTTAATTCAAATGTGTTTCCATTGATGGGAATGAGGAATACTATCTTTATGTAACCACTTTGTTTATATGTGGAATGTAATGCAAGTTTTATGATCTAATTCTCTAAAACTCTAAACCCGAAAAAACTATAAGGCCCCTGCCTTAAACCTTACTTAATCTTGAGTTATTACAAGATTACACGTTGAGGATCTTTTCGGGTTTAGAGTTTTAGAGAATTAGATCATAAAACTTGCATTACATTCCACATATAAACAAAGTGGTTACATAAAGATAGTATTCTTCATTCCCATCAATGGAAACACATTTAAAATAAAACATGGATTATTTCTTGACACATCCTTGACTCTATCATCTTATCATGTACCTTTCCCTTGACCTGTGAAAAACATTTCAAAAACTTGGGATGAGCGTAAAACTCAGTATGGGTTATAAAAACATGGAAAGGAAACATGAGTTCATATATACATAAGAATGAAATCATACTTTACCCATAAAACATAGGCACTTTAACATACCTCATAAAAACATGAATAAATCATATAAATCATAATACGTAAAGGTAACTTGAGGCATTCATAACATTCTTACGTAGGGGGTAACCCTCTTGGTTACGTTTGGAATACCCATCACAGTATATTCCCTAAAATCTCTTCGGAGAAACCTTAACGTTTCACTCCTTCGCGTTACCCAATGCATTGGAGAGCTATAACGGGCTCACCCGCCCTTAGTTTATCACGGAACCACCCGTCTTCATAATAATGCCCAAGAACCATAACATAATCATATCACATAAAACATGCATAAAGGAAACATAACATTTCCACATTTCAATCACGAGATATCAATACAACACATTGATATAATAAAAACATTATGAAAACCATTTTCAATACCAAAGTAAAACATGGTATTTATTTTTCTTTTAAAAAAAAGGTATGGCTTGTAGAGGAAGCCAAAACTCAAATAACGGTTACGACGGCGGAGAAGTCGTTGTCGCCGCATACGTACGACAAAAACATTCCCTTTTGTCGTTTAGTAAACGCTTCGTATAAAAAAGATTCCTTTTGAGTAAACGTAAAAGTCAAAGGGGTTTATACACCGTATAAAAGAAAGTTGTGTATAAAATAAAATATGCCTCAACGAAAGGAGATTGAGACGAAGTCCCATACCTCGTATCCGACTTGACCCGACCGTTCTTTAAACTCCTTAAAAAGTGTAACTTCTTTTGGTTTGAGCCTAAAGGCTTCCTTTGAAAGGATTCTGCCCAAAGGGAATCCTCTAGGATGAGGAGAGGGAAGTGGAGAGAGCAAATGGGCAGGGGTTGGCCGAGCCAATGGCTTGAAGAGTGTGTGAAATGAGGTAGAGGTGGGGGCCTTTTATAAGGGGAGAGGAGGGGCACTTTTGGAAAGTAAAGAAACATTACATTATTTGAAAATGTGTTTCGGTTTTAAAAGGTCCCACATTGATGGAATTCGTGGATAAGGTGATAAGGCATCGAAATCCATTCATCCAATTGGTTTTGGACATGTGTAGTTCATAGATTTTATTTTATCTTTCCATTTTATTTAAATCGTCAAATAATGATGTCATCGCTGCATCATTATTATGTCATAAATAATTAAATTTATTTAATGTCTAAAAATTATAAACAAATTACTATGATGTAGGAAATCTTTTTAGCTTTCCATTGAATATTTATAATCAAAATTTGGACTTGTATAACCCCACTTAAAAATTGTTTTCGCAAAACATATTATGTTTGTGTCATTTTCACTTTAACATTTAATAAAAAGTAATTTATGTTATTTCCCAACAAAAGTGGATACATGGGGTCCCCAAGTTAGGCCATGACTTGTCTTGGTCGTCCATGACACAACCAATGAGGTTGGGACATGTGTCTAGGTCATTTTATATTATTAAAGCATTATTTATACATTAAACTACCCTAATTACCACTAATCGCAATTAAGAACTTAATAAGTTACTATTCACCAAAAAATTATTTTAATCTCATTGAACCACATTTTACTTCTTAATGACAACCATGTATGTCGGATTTTCAAAATTCAATACACATTAGTGGTAAACTTTAATTTAACTGAAAAAAACAGTTTGCTTGATTACCACTTAGTGGTTTCACTATTCATCAAAATTGAAGTTTTTCAGAAAATTACCAAAAATTCACTCTAAGCTATATTTGATATTACGAATTCAAAAATGAAGTCTATTTTACAAAATTCAAATCATATAAGTCACATTAATTAATTTAATAATTAATTCCCGCTGCCAGAGCAAATAGCGTGTTTTTACAAAACAATAAGTATCAAAAGATTGACACCGGTTTAAGTCTAATTTCAAATCGAAATTGATTCCAATGACCACCATTGGATAAAATGGTAAAAAATATATTCTAATTTCACTTCAAAACCAATTCAAAACATAATCTAATCATATAAATAAATTAGATTAAAAAGTAGTTTTGATGTAAAATGCAGTATTTTTCACTATTCATTTAAAAATGAACATTGTCGGAAAATTACCAAAAATTCACACAAGGTAAATTTTGATGTCCCAATCATAAAGGATAATTTTATTTTGACAAACATAGTTTCTAAAATTGTCAAAATATAGATTCAAAAATGGTTTTCCATCAAAAGGCACTAAAACAATCCTTTAAGAATATTAGTGTATTCCATGCATAAGATTGTATTTATTTTCATTTTAAGCCTCTAAAACACTATCTTTATCATTAATAGACATAGATAAAAATATCTATTATTCATTACTTACTTGGGATGTTACATCCTTCCCCCCTTTAGAAAATTGCGTCCCCGCAATTTATTTACTTATCAAATAAATTGGGGTACTTATCCCTCATTGCATTTTCGGATTCCCATGTTGCCTCTTCAATCATGTGGTTTTTCCACAAAACCTTTACCTGCTTAATCACCTTATTCCGTAACACTTGCTCCTTATGGTCAAGAATCTGGACCGGTTGTTCCTCATAAGATAGGTTCTCTTCCAGCTGAACTACCTCTGGACTCAAAACATGAGATGGATCTGGCATATACTTTATCAACATCGAAACGTGAAAAACATTGTGTACCTGAGATAAACTCGGAGGTAAAGCCACTCGGTATGCAACTGATCCAACTCTCTCCAGAATTTCGTATGGTCCAACAAACCTTGGACTCAACTTTCCTTTCTTACCAAATCTCATCACACTTTTCCAAGGAGAAACCTTGAGAAAAACATGATCACCTACCTCGAAAGATAGATCCTTCCTCCGGTTATCCGCATAACTCTTCTGCCTGCTTTGAGCTGTTTTCATGTGCTTCTGAATCAGCTGAACTTTTTCTGCCATCTCTTCTACCAATTCTGGTCCCATCAACTTCCTTTCACCCACTTCATCCCAGAAAGTTGGAGTTCAACACCGCTTCCCATATAATGCCTGAAATGGTGCCATCTGTATACTAGAATGAAAACTGTTATTATATGAAAACTCAACCAAAGAAAGATGTTGGTCCCAACTTCCCTGATAATCCATAGAACAAGCTCGTAGCATATCCTCCAATGTCTGAATTGTTCGTTCTGACTGCCCATCCGATTGAGGATGAAAAGCTGTACTAAAATTTAACTCAGTACCCAACGACTTCTGAAGGCCTTTCCAAAAGTTAGAAGTAAACCTGGGATCACGATCCGATACAATGGAGAGAGGAACTCCATGTAACCTGACTATCTCTTTAAGATACAAACGGGAAAGTTGATCAAGAGAGAAAGTATCTCGTATAGCAAGGAAATGAGCAGATTTGGTCAAGCGATCAACAATAACCCAGATTGCATTATTACCTCGAGATGTCTTCGGTAATCCAACAACAAAGTCCATGGATATATTCTCCCATTTCCACTCTGGCATTGGTAAAGGCTGAAGCATCCCTTTCGTTAACTGCCGCTCTGCTTTAACCTGCTGACAAGTCAAACACTTCACAGTAAAATCAGCAATATCTCTTTTCATTCCATCCCACCAGTAATACTCCCGCAGATCTCTATACATCTTAGTACTGCCAGGATGAAAAAAACAACTCATTCTTCAACTGTGAATCACAAGGCACACACAATCTCTTCCTAAATCTCAAAACACAAACACAAACTTATCCAAGAACTCATGGAAAATTTTATTCATAAGGTCCATGAATACAGCAGGTGCATTGGTTAACCCAAAAGGCATTACTACAAATTCATAATGGCCATATCTCGTACGGAACGCGGTCTTCGGAATATCTTCCTCCTTTACCTTCAGCTGATGGTACCCCGATCTCAGGTCAATCTTTAAAAAATACTCAGCTCCCTGGAGCTGATACCACTTCATTCGATGGCCCAACATCTGCTGAAGTTGTTGCAAAGGATTTCACCACCCCTTTCTGCTTGTAGTCTGGCTGCTTCCCATCACTCAAGCTCCTTGTCGGACACTCGTTTGCATAGTGACCCATCTCATTGCACTTAAAACATTTCACTAACTGTAAATCAAATTTGTTTTTACCTTCACCTTGATCCTTTTCAGTGCAATCACGAGCCTTATGTCCCATCTTACCACATCGGTAGCACTTCCCAGAATTCAGAAGACATTCCCCAGCATGCCTTTTGCCACATTTATCACAAACTGGAAACTTAGTTCTCTTACCATCAGACTTCTTTGAAGAATTCTTACCTTTCTCCTGCCACCTCGGTCTCTTCTTCTGCTGGTTGTTATAGGACACTTGGTCATTGGCAAACTCCATTTCCACCTTCTCAGCACATCGAACAAGCTTTTCATAACTTTTAAACTCTCGAGAAGCTAATGCCCTTCGATACTTTGGCTTTAATCCTGAGTAAAAACGATTGATTTTACTATCAAGGTCTCGGATAAAATTTGGAGCATACCTTGCCAATCGAGTGAACCTTTCTTCATAGGAAGCCACTAAGTCTTCCTCTTGCCTCAATTCCAAGAATTGCTTTTCCATCCTAAGTCGAACATCCTTAGGAAAATACTTCTCAAGAAACATACCTTTGAATTCATCCCAGTCAAGAGCATCAATCTCATCGGCATCCCTGATATTTTTAACCATAGACCACCACTGATCTGCTTCACCTTCCAGACGATAAATAGCAAGACTAACCTTTTGATTGTCTGAACACCCCATGACATCGAAAATCTTCTCCAGTGCTTTAATCCACCCTTCAGCTAGCACAGGGTCAGATGATCCTCTGAATGATGGGGGATGTTGCCTCATGAAATGTTCCACCACTGACATGTTCCTCTACGGTTGATCTGGCTAATCTCGTGCATGGATACCACCACCATTTATAGCCTGAGTCAACTGTGCCATCACTGCAACAAACTGTTCAGTTCCGATTCCGACCATCTCAGGTTACTGATTTGGAAGGCGGTCTTCCTCCTGATGTCGTCCCAACATAGCTGCTTTGTTTCCCCTACGGAAAACCATTCTGAACATGGAAATATCTTAGGCGAAGCAACATGGTAATCCGTAAATGCTATATCATTTCAATCATATTATAATTTAACACTTTTCTAACTCCTAAAGTTGTCTAAACCGACCTTTGATACCAACTATAAGGCCCCAGCCTTAAACCTTACTTAATCTTGAGTTATTACAAGATTACACGTTGAGGATCTTTTCGGGTTTAGAGTTTTAGAGAATTAGATCATAAAACTTGCATTACATTCCACATATAAACAAAGTGGTTACATAAAGATAGTATTCTTCATTCCCATCAATGGAAACACATTTAAAATAAAACATGGATTATTTCTTGACACATCCTTGACTCTATCATCTTATCATGTACCTTTCCCTTGACCTGTGAAAAACATTTCAAAAACTTGGGATGAGCGTAAAACTCAGTATGGGTTATAAAAACATGGAAAGGAAACATGAGTTCATATATACATAAGAATGAAATCATACTTTACCCATAAAACATAGGCACTTTAACATACCTCATAAAAACATGAATAAATCATATAAATCATAATACGTAAAGGTAACTTGAGGCATTCATAACATTCTTACGTAGGGGGTAACCCTCTTGGTTACGTTTGGAATACCCATCACAGTATATTCCCTAAAATCTCTTCGGAGAAACCTTAACGTTTCACTCCTTCGCGTTACCCAATGCATTGGAGAGCTATAACGGGCTCACCCGCCCTTAGTTTATCACGGAACCACCCGTCTTCATAATAATGCCCAAGAACCATAACATAATCATATCACATAAAACATGCATAAAGGAAACATAACATTTCCACATTTCAATCACGAGATATCAATACAACACATTGATATAATAAAAACATTATGAAAACCATTTTCAATACCAAAGTAAAACATGGTATTTATTTTTCTTTTAAAAAAAAGGTATGGCTTGTAGAGGAAGCCAAAACTCAAATAACGGTTACGACGGCGGAGAAGTCGTTGTCGCCGCATACGTACGACAAAAACATTCCCTTTTGTCGTTTAGTAAACGCTTCGTATAAAAAAGATTCCTTTTGAGTAAACGTAAAAGTCAAAGGGGTTTATACACCATATAAAAGAAAGTTGTGTATAAAATAAAATATGCCTCAACGAAAGGAGATTGAGACGAAGTCCCATACCTCGTATCCGACTTGACCCGACCGTTCTTTAAACTCCTTAAAAAGTGTAACTTCTTTTGGTTTGAGCCTAAAGGCTTCCTTTGAAAGGATTCTGCCCAAAGGGAATCCTCTAGGATGAGGAGAGGGAAGTGGAGAGAGCAAATGGGCAGGGGTTGGCCGAGCCAATGGCTTGAAGAGTGTGTGAAATGAGGTAGAGGTGGGGGCCTTTTATAAGGGGAGAGGAGGGGCACTTTTGGAAAGTAAAGAAACATTACATTATTTGAAAATGTGTTTCGGTTTTAAAAGGTCCCACATTGATGGAATTCGTGGATAAGGTGATAAGGCATAGAAATCCATTCATCCAATTGGTTTTGGACATGTGTAGTTCATAGATTTTATTTTATCTTTCCATTTTATTTAAATCGTCAAATAATGATGTCATCGCTGCATCATTATTATGTCATAAATAATTAAATTTATTTAATGTCTAAAAATTATAAACAAATTACTATGATGTAGGAAATCTTTTTAGCTTTCCATTGAATATTTATAATCAAAATTTGGACTTGTATAACCCCACTTAAAAATTGTTTTCGCAAAACATATTATGTTTGTGTCATTTTCACTTTAACATTTAATAAAAAGTAATTTATGTTATTTCCCAACAAAAGTGGATACATGGGGTCCCCAAGTTAGGCCATGACTTGTCTTGGTCGTCCATGACACAACCAATGAGGTTGGGACATGTGTCTAGGTCATTTTATATTATTAAAGCATTATTTATATATTAAACTACCCTAATTACCACTAATCGCGATTAAGAACTTAATAAGTTACTATTCACCAAAAAATTATTTTAATCTCATTGAACCACATTTTACTTCTTAATGACAACCATGTATGTCGGATTTTCAAAATTCAATACACATTAGTGGTAAACTTTAATTTAACTGAAAAAAACAGTTTGCTTGATTACCACTTAGTGGTTTCACTATTCATCAAAATTGAAGTTTTTCAGAAAATTACCAAAAATTCACTCTAAGCTATATTTGATATTACGAATTCAAAAATGAAGTCTATTTTACAAAATTCAAATCATATAAGTCACATTAATTAATTTAATAATTAATTCCCGCTGCCAGAGCAAATAGCGTGTTTTTACAAAACAATAAGTATCAAAAGATTGACACCGGTTTAAGTCTAATTTCAAATCGAAATTGATTCCAATGACCACCATTGGATAAAATGGTAAAAAATATATTCTAATTTCACTTCAAAACCAATTCAAAACATAATCTAATCATATAAATAAATTAGATTAAAAAGTAGTTTTGATGTAAAATGCAGTATTTTTCACTATTCATTTAAAAATGAACATTGTCGGAAAATTACCAAAAATTCACACAAGGTAAATTTTGATGTCCCAATCATAAAGGATAATTTTATTTTGACAAACATAGTTTCTAAAATTGTCAAAATATAGATTCAAAAATGGTTTTCCATCAAAAGGCACTAAAACAATCCTTTAAGAATATTAGTGTATTCCATGCATAAGATTGTATTTATTTTCATTTTAAGCCTCTAAAACACTATCTTTATCATTAATAGACATAGATAAAAATATCTATTATTCATTACTTACTTGGGATGTTACATCCCAACTATAAGGCCCCAGCCTTAAACCTTACTTAATCTTGAGTTATTACAAGATTACACGTTGAGGATCTTTTCGGGTTTAGAGTTTTAGAGAATTAGATCATAAAACTTGCATTACATTCCACATATAAACAAAGTGGTTACATAAAGATAGTATTCTTCATTCCCATCAATGGAAACACATTTAAAATAAAACATGGATTATTTCTTGACACATCCTTGACTCTATCATCTTATCATGTACCTTTCCCTTGACCTGTGAAAAACATTTCAAAAACTTGGGATGAGCGTAAAACTCAGTATGGGTTATAAAAACATGGAAAGGAAACATGAGTTCATATATACATAAGAATGAAATCATACTTTACCCATAAAACATAGGCACTTTAACATACCTCATAAAAACATGAATAAATCATATAAATCATAATACGTAAAGGTAACTTGAGGCATTCATAACATTCTTACGTAGGGGGTAACCCTCTTGGTTACGTTTGGAATACCCATCACAGTATATTCCCTAAAATCTCTTCGGAGAAACCTTAACGTTTCACTCCTTCGCGTTACCCAATGCATTGGAGAGCTATAACGGGCTCACCCGCCCTTAGTTTATCACGGAACCACCCGTCTTCATAATAATGCCCAAGAACCATAACATAATCATATCACATAAAACATGCATAAAGGAAACATAACATTTCCACATTTCAATCACGAGATATCAATACAACACATTGATATAATAAAAACATTATGAAAACCATTTTCAATACCAAAGTAAAACATGGTATTTATTTTTCTTTTAAAAAAAAAAGGTATGGCTTGTAGAGGAAGCCAAAACTCAAATAACGGTTACGACGGCGGAGAAGTCGTTGTCGCCGCATACGTACGACAAAAACATTCCCTTTTGTCGTTTAGTAAACGCTTCGTATAAAAAAGATTCCTTTTGAGTAAACGTAAAAGTCAAAGGGGTTTATACACCGTATAAAAGAAAGTTGTGTATAAAATAAAATATGCCTCAACGAAAGGAGATTGAGACGAAGTCCCATACCTCGTATCCGACTTGACCCGACCGTTCTTTAAACTCCTGAATAATAAACTTGAGTTAATCTCTACTTGCTTATGAATCTTTTTCAAGTTCATTATTCCTTTTATACCATGTTATGAACATCATGTAATCATTTAAGTTAATAATGTTCATTTTGTTGGTATTTGGTTCTTAAGTCAAAAATTGACTTCTTATACTTACAAGTTGTTAATTTGGTCAAAGGTTCATTATATCCAGAATGGTATTCATTATGTAGATATCATATATGTCATATATATCCAGTACATACATTCATTTATAATATTACATCACATTTAGAGGTAAGAAATGAAATGCATCGTTCATGGAGACGGTAAGCCGTACGTACGCATGAACGCTACTTCCATTTCTATTTCATATTTTTTGGAATGGAATCGTAATGATATAAAAGTATATTATAATTCCAGTATAACAACATATATAATATCATTAACTTTATCCTTTACACATCCCACATATGGTATTAACGAATCAAATCACTTTTAGGGGGCGGTAGTCCGCACTTCCTAAAATGAAGATATCGTGTTTTACCCATAATGGAAACCATAAAGGTATGCCCAAAATGAAAAAAAACAGAAGCTTAAGGAAAACATAAACATATAATATATCATATATAAAAATAGTGACATCATAATTGCCACCTTTGAAGGTGTTAAATGAGTATTGAACAGTCATCGTTTCGGGAGGCAGAATTTCGCCATCCACGGAAACCGTATGTTCTTTAACCATTTGATGTAGTTGTGTGAGAGTGTAGCTCAAATATATCTTATAACAACATCCTAGTATATTGAAGATACTGGTGTTGTTACAAAAGAAGTAAATAAAAAGAGTTTAGGGGGTCGGAGAAGCAAAATAAAACAAATGAACATGAGAGAATGAAATACCTTAAAAAGTGTAACTTCTTTTGGTTTGAGCCTAAAGGCTTCCTTTGAAAGGATTCTGCCCAAAGGGAATCCTCTAGGATGAGGAGAGGGAAGTGGAGAGAGCAAATGGGCAGGGGTTGGCCGAGCCAATGGCTTGAAGAGTGTGTGAAATGAGGTAGAGGTGGGGGCCTTTTATAAGGGGAGAGGAGGGGCACTTTTGGAAAGTAAAGAAATATAACTTTATTTGAAAATGTGTTTCGGTTTTAAAAGGTCCCACATTGATAGAATTCGTGGATAAGGTGATAAGGATTCGAAATCCACTCATCCAATTGGTTTTGGCCAAGTGTAGGTTTTAGATTTTACATTATCTTTCCATTTTATTTTAATCGTTAAATAATGATGTCATCACTGCATCATTATTATGTCGTACATAATTTAATTTATTTAATGTCTAAAAATTATAAAACAAATACTATGATATAGGAAATCTTTTTATCTTTCCATTGAATATTTATAATCAAAATTTGGACTTGTATAACCCCACTTAAAAATTGTTTTCGCAAAACATATTATGTTTGTGTCATTTTCACTTTAACATTTAATAAAAAGTAATTTATGTTATTTCCCAACAAAAGTGGATACATGGGGTCCCCAAGTTAGGCCATGACTTGTCTTGGTCGGCCATGACACAACCAATGAGGTTGGGACATGTGTCTAGGTCATTTTATATTATTAAAGCATTATTTATACATTAAACTACCCTAATTACCACTAATCGCGATTAAGAACTTAATAAGTTACTATTCACCAAAAAATTATTTTAATCTCATTGAACCACATTTTACTTCTTAATGACAACCATGTATGTCGGATTTTCAAAATTCAATACACATTAGTGGTAAACTTTAATTTAACTGAATACCCATAATGGAAGCCATAAAGGTAAGACACAAATGAAAAATACAGAAGCATAAGTAAAACATAAACATATTACATATCATATATAAAAATAGTGACATCATAATGGCCACCTTTGAAGGTGTTTAATGAGTGTTGAACAATCATCGTTTCGGGAGGCAGAATTTCACCATCCACGGAAACCATATGTTCTTTAACCATTTGATGTAGTTGTGTGAGAGTGTAGCTCAAATAAATCTTATAACAACATCCTAGTATATTGAAGATACTGGTTTTGTTACAAAAGAAGTAAATAAAAAGAGTTTAGGGGGTTGGAGAAGCAAAATAAAACAAATGAACATGAGAGAATGAAATACCTTAAAAAGTGTAACTTCTTTTGGTTTGAGCCTAAAGGCTTCCTTTGAAAGGATTCTGCCCAAAGGGAATCCTCTAGGATGAGGAGAGGGATGTGGAGAGATCAAATGGGCAGGGGTTGGCCGAGCCAATGGCTTGAAGAGTGTGTGAAATGAGGTAGAGGTGGGGGCCTTTTATAAGAGGAGAGGAGGGGAACTTTTGGAAAGTAAAGAAATATTAATTTATTTGAAAATGTGTTTCGGTTCTAAAAGGTCCCACATTGATAGAATTCGTGGATAAGGTGATAAGGCTTATAAATCCACTCATCCAATTGGTTTTGGCCATGTGTAGGTTTTAGATTTTACATTATCTTTCCATTTTATTTTAATCGTTAAATAATGATGTCATCACTGCATCATTATTATGTCGTACATAATTTAATTTATTTAATGTCTAAAAATTATAAAACAAATACTATGATATAGGAAATCTTTTTAGCTTTCCATTGAATATTTATAATCAAAATTTGGACTTGTATAACCCCACTTAAAAATTGTTTTCGCAAAACATATTATGTTTGTGTCATTTTCACTTTAACATTAAATAAAAAGTAATTTATGTTATTTCCCAACAAAAGTGGATCCATGGGGTCCCCAAGTTAGGCCATGGCTTTTCTTGGTCGGCCATGACACAACCAATGAGGTTGGGACATTTGTCTAAGTCATTTTATATTATTAAAGTATTATTTATACCTTAAACTACACTAATTACCACTAATTGCGATTAAAAACTTAATAAGTTACTATTCACCAAAAAATTATTTTAATCTCATTGAACCACATTTTACTTCTTAATGACAACCATGTATGTCGGATTTTCAAAATTCAATACACATTAGTGGTAAAATTTCATTTAACTGAAAAATCAGTTTGCTTGATTACCACTTAGTGGTTTCACTATTCATCAAAAATTGAAGTTTTTCAGAAAATTACCAAAAATTTACTCTAAGCTATATTTGATATTCCGAATTCAAAAATGAAGTCCATTTTACATAATTCAAATCATATAAGTCACATTAATTAAACGGTGCATTTCATTTCTTACCTCTAAGTGTGATGTAATATTATAAATGAATGTATATACTGGATATATATGACATATATGATATCTACATAATGAATACCATTCTGGATATAATGAACCTTTGACCAAATTAACAACATGTAAGTATAAGAAGTCAATTTTTGACTTAAGAACCAAATACCGACAAAATGAACATTATTAACTTAAATGATTACATGATGTTCATAACATGGTATAAAAGGAATAATGAACTTGAAAAGATTCATAAGCAAGTAGAGATTAACTCAAGTTTATTATTCAGGAGTTTAAAGAACGGTCGGGTCAAGTTGGATACGAGGTATGGGAACTTCTTAACCCAATTTCCATTCTTTGGGTTAATCTCCTACTTTCAAATTATGTCATTATATTATTATGTCGTATCTTGTATTTGTACTTTATTTATGTGTACTTATAGTGAATACACATAATGTATCTATTTTATTTTAAAAATTATCTTTGTATGGGACTTTGTCTCAATCTCCTTTCGTTGAGGCATATTTTATTTTATACACAACTTTCTTTTATACGGTGTATAAACCCCTTTGACATTTAAGTTTATTCAAAAGGAATATTTTTTTATACGAAGCGTTTACTAAATGACAAAAGGGAATGTTTTTGTCGTACGTATGCGGCGACAACGACTTCTCCGCCGTCGTAACCGTAACTATAAGGCCCCAGCCTTAAACCTTACTTAATCTTGAGTTATTACAAGATTACACGTTGAGGATCTTTTCGGGTTTAGAGTTTTAGAGAATTAGATCATAAAACTTGCATTACATTCCACATATAAACAAAGTGGTTACATAAAGATAGTATTCTTCATTCCCATCAATGGAAACACATTTAAAATAAAACATGGATTATTTCTTGACACATCCTTGACTCTATCATCTTATCATGTACCTTTCCCTTGACCTGTGAAAAACATTTCAAAAACTTGGGATGAGCATAAAAACTCAGTATGGGTTATAAAAAAAACATGGAAAGGAAACATGAGTTCATATATACATAAGAATGAAATCATACTTTACCCATAAAACATAGGCACTTTAACATACCTCATAAAAACATGAATAAATCATATAAATCATAATACGTAAAGGTAACTTGAGGCATTCATAACATTCTTACGTTGGGAGTAACCCTCTTGGTTACGTTTGGAATAACCATCACAGTATATTCCCTAAAATCTCTTCGGAGAAACCTTAACGTTTCACTCCTTCGCGTTACCCAATGCATTGGAGATCTATAACGGGCTCACCCGCCCTTAGTTTATCACGGAACCACCCGTCTTCATAATAATGCCCAAGAACCATAACATAATCATATCACATAAAACATGCATAAAGGAAACATAACATTTCCACATTTCAATCACGAGATATCAATACAACACATTGATATAATAAAAACATTATGAAAACCATTTTCAATACCAATGTAAAACATGGTATTTATTTTTCTTTTAAAAAAAGGTATGGCTTGTAGAGGAAGCCAAAACTCAAATAACGGTTACGACGGCGGAGAAGTCGTTGTCGCCGCATACGTACGACAAAAACATTCCCTTTTGTCGTTTAGTAAACACTTCGTATAAAAAAGATTCCTTTTGAGTAAACGTAAAAGTCAAAGGGGTTTATACACCGTATAAAAGAAAGTTGTGTATAAAATAAAATATGCCTCAACGAAAGGAGATTGAGACGAAGTCCCATACCTCGTATCCGACTTGACCCGACCGTTCTTTAAACTCCTGAATAATAAACTTGAGTTAATCTCTACTTGCTTATGAATCTTTTTCAAGTTCATTATTCCTTTTATACCATGTTATGAACATCATGTAATCATTTAAGTTAATAATGTTCATTTTGTCGGTATTTGGTTCTTAAGTCAAAAATTGACTTCTTATACTTACAAGTTGTTAATTTGGTCAAAGGTTCATTATATCCAGAATGGTATTCATTATGTAGATATCATATATGTCATATATATCCAGTACATACATTCATTTATAATATTACATCACATTTAGAGGTAAGAAATGAAATGCATCGTTCATGGAGACGGTAAGCCGTACGTACGCATGAACGCTACTTCCATTTCTATTTCATATTTTCTGGAATGGAATCATAATGATATAAAAGTATATTATAATTCCAGTATAACAATATATATAATATCATTAACTTTATCCTTTACACATCCCACATATGGTATTAACGAATCAAATCACTTTTAGGGGGCGGTAGTCCGCACTTCCTAAAATGAAGATATCGTGTTTTACCCATAATGGAAACCATAAAGGTATGCCCAAAATGAAAAAAAACAGAAGCTTAAGGAAAACATAAACATATAATATATCATATATAAAAATAGTGACATCATAATGGCCACCTTTGAAGGTGTTAAATGAGTATTGAACAATCATCGTTTCGGGAGGCAGAATTTCGCCATCCACGGAAACCGTATGTTCTTTAACCATTTGATGTAGTTGTGTGAGAGTGTAGCTCAAATATATCTTATAACAACATCCTAGTATATTGAAGATACTGGTGTTGTTACAAAAGAAGTAAATAAAAAGAGTTTAGGGGGTCGGAGAAGCAAAATAAAACAAATGAACATGAGAGAATGAAATACCTTAAAAAGTGTAACTTCTTTTGGTTTGAGCCTAAAGGCTTCCTTTGAAAGGATTATGCCCAAAGGGAATCCTCTAGGATGAGGAGAGGGATGTGGAGAGAGCAAATGGGCAGGGGTTGGCCGAGCCAATGGCTTGAAGAGTGTGTGAAATGAGGTAGAGGTGGGGGCCTTTTATAAGGGGAGAGGAGGGGCACTTTTGGAAAGTAAAGAAACATTACATTATTTGAAAATGTGTTTCGGTTTTAAAAGGTCCCACATTGATGGAATTCGTGGATAAGGTGATAAGGCATCGAAATCCATTCATCCAATTGGTTTTGGACATGTGTAGTTCATAGATTTTATTTTATCTTTCCATTTTATTTAAATCGTCAAATAATGATGTCATCGCTGCATCATTATTATGTCATAAATAATTAAATTTATTTAATGTCTAAAAATTATAAACAAATTACTATGATGTAGGAAATCTTTTTAGCTTTCCATTGAATATTTATAATCAAAATTTGGACTTGTATAACCCCACTTAAAAATTGTTTTCGCAAAACATATTATGTTTGTGTCATTTTCACTTTAACATTTAATAAAAAGCAATTTATGTTATTTCCCAACAAAAGTGGATACATGGGGTCCCCAAGTTAGGCCATGACTTGTCTTGGTCGGCCATGACACAACCAATGAGGTTGGGACATGTGTCTAGGTCATTTTATATTATTAAAGTTTTATTTATACCATAAACTACACTAATTACCACTAATCGCGATTAAAAACTTAATAAGTTACTATTCACCAAAAAATTATTATAATCTTATTGAACCACATTTTACTTCTTAATGACAACCATGTATGTCGGATTTTCAAAATTCAATACACATTAGTGGTAAAATTTCATTTAACCGAAAAATCAGTTTGCTTGATTACCACTTAGTGGTTTCACTATTCATCAAAAATTGAAGTTTTTCAGAAAATTACCAAAAATTCACCCTAAGCTATATTTGATATTCCGAACCCAAAAATGAAGTCCATTTTACAAAATTCAAAACATATTAGTCACATTAATTAATTTAATAATTAATTCCCGCTGCCAGAGCAAATAGCGTGTTTTTACAAAATAATAAGTATCAAAAGATTGACACCAGTTTAAGTCTAATTTCAAATCGAAATTGATTCCAATGACCACCATTGGATAAATTGGTAAAAATATATTCTAATTTCACTTCAAAACCAATTCAAAACATAATCTAATCATATAAATAAATTAGGTTAGAAAGCAGTTTTGAATTAAAATACAACATTTTACACTATTCATAAAAAAAATGAACTTTATCTGAAAAATACCAAAAAATTACACGAAGTAAAATTTGATGTCCCGATTCTTAATAAGAGTTTTATTTGGTCTAAAAGAATGTATAAGAGTGATCAAAACATTATTTAATGATGGTTCACCATTAAAAGGTGATAAGTGAACCCTTAATGAAAATTAGGGTATAAATTCCTAAAATTGAATTCCTTCCATATTTTAAGCCTTTATCTTTTATTGGATAAATATAAAAACATTTATAAAACATATATAATCAAATTTTAGTTATTTATATCCATTCCCTCCAATACAACGGCTACATGTTAACTACCATTTAAAATAATATTATTTTATTATTAGAGTGCAACGTAAGATTCCCAAGAAACTCGTTGTTGCGTGTTGGGAAAAACATTTCAAAAACTTGGGATGAGCATAAAAACTCAGTATGGGTTATAAAAACATGGAAAGGAAACATGGGTACATACATACAAAAGAGTGAAATCATACTTTACCCATAAAACATAATCACTTTAACATACCTCATCAAATCATGAATAAATCATAGAAATCATAAGACATAAAGGTAACTTGAGGCATTCATAACATTCTTACGTAGGGAGTAACCCTCTTGGTTACGTTTTGGAATACCCATCACAGTATATTCCCTAAAAATCTCTTCGGAGAAACCTTAATGTTTCACTCCTTCGCGTTACCCAATGCATTGGAGAGCTATATCGGGCTCACCCGCCCATGGTTTATCACGGAACTACCCGTCTTCATAATAATGCCCAAGAACCATAACATAATCATATCACATAAAACATGCATAAAGGAAACATAACATTTCCACATTTCAATCACGAGATATCAATACAACACATTGATATAATAAAAACATTATGAAAACCATTTTCAATACCAAAGTAAAAGAAAAGTAAAACATGGTATTTATTTTTCTTTTAAAAAGAAGGTATGGCTTGTAGAGGAAGCCGAAACTCAAATAACGGTTACGACGGCGGAGAAGTCGTTGTCGCCGCATACGTACGACAAAAACATTCCCTTTTGTCGTTTAGTAAACGCTTCGTATAAAAAAGATTCCTTTTGAATAAATGTAAAAGTCAAAGGGATTTATACACCGTATAAAAGAAAGTTGTGTATAAAATAAAATATGCCTCAATGAAAGGAGATTGAGACAAAGTCCCATACAAAGATAATTTTTAAAATAAAATAGATACATTATGTGTATTCACTATAAGTACACATAAATAAAGTACAAATACAAGATACGACATAATAATATAATGACATAATTTGAAAGTAGGAGATTAACCCAAAGAATGGAAATTGGGTTAAGAAGTTCCCATACCTCGTATCTGACTTGACCCGACCGTTCTTTAAACTCCTGAATAATAAACTTTAGTTAATCTCTACTTGATTATGAATCTTTTCCAAGTTCATTATTCCTTTTATACCATGTTATGAACATCATGTAATCATTTAAGTTAATAATGTTCATTTTGTCGGTATTTGGTTCTTAAGTCAAAAATTGACTTCTTATACTTACATGTTGTTAATTTGGTCAAAGGTTCATTATATCCAGAATGGTATTCATGATGTAGATATCATATATGTCATATATATCCAGTACATACATTCATTTATAATATTACATAATCATTTAGAGGTAAGAAATGAAATGCACCGTTCATGGAGACGGTAAGCCGTACGTACGCATGAACGCTACTTTCATTTCTTTGTCATATTAATGGAATTAAAACTAAATGAGACTTATGTATATTTTAATTCCAGAATTATATTCATCATTTAGATATATCATTAATTATATATATCCATTATATACATGTACTTTTAATAATAAATTACATTTGGGGATAAGAAATGAAATGCACCGTTCATGGAGACGGTAGTCCGTACGTACGCATGAACGCTACTTTCATTTCTATCTCATACTTTAATGGAAATAAATGATAATGATATATAGGTATATTATAATTCCAGTATAACTTCATATATAAAAACTTTAAATCCATCCTTTACACGTCCCACATATGGCATTAACGAATCACATCACTTTGAGGGGGCGGTAGTCCGCACTTCCTTAAATGAAGATATCGCGTATACCCATAATGGAAGCCATAAAGGTAAGACACAAATGAAAAATACAGAAGCATAAGTAAAACATAAACATATTACATATCATATATAAAAATAGTGACATCATAATGGCCACCTTTGAAGGTGTTTAATGAGTGTTGAACAATCATCGTTTCGGGAGGCAGAATTTCACCATCCACGGAAACCATATGTTCTTTAACCATTTGATGTAGTTGTGTGAGAGTGTAGCTCAAATAAATCTTATAACAACATCCTAGTATATTGAAGATACTGGTTTTGTTACAAAAGAAGTAAATAAAAAGAGTTTAGGGGGTTGGAGAAGCAAAATAAAACAAATGAACATGAGAGAATGAAATACCTTAAAAAGTGTAACTTCTTTTGGTTTGAGCCTAAAGGCTTCCTTTGAAAGGATTCTGCCCAAAGGGAATCCTCTAGGATGAGGAGAGGGATGTGGAGAGATCAAATGGGCAGGGGTTGGCCGAGCCAATGGCTTGAAGAGTGTGTGAAATGAGGTAGAGGTGGGGGCCTTTTATAAGAGGAGAGGAGGGGCACTTTTGGAAAGTAAAGAAATATTAATTTATTTGAAAATGTGTTTCGGTTCTAAAAGGTCCCACATTGATATAATTCGTGGATAAGGTGATAAGGCTTAGAAATACACTCATCCAATTGGTTTTTGCCATGTGTAGGTTTTAGATTTTACATTATCTTTCTGTTTTATTTAAATCGCCAAGTAATGATGTCATCGCTGCATCATTATTATGTCATAAATACTTTAATTTATTTAATTTCTAAAAATTATAAAACAAATACTATGATATAGGAAATCTTTTTAGCTTTCCAATGACTATTTATAATCTAAATTTGGACTTGTATAACCCCACTTAAAAATTGTTTTAGCAAAACATATTATGTTTGTGTCATTTTCACTTTAACATTAAATAAAAAGTAATTTATGTTATTTCCCAACAAAAGTGGATCCATGGGGTCCCCAAGTTAGGCCATGGCTTGTCTTGGTCGGCCATGACACAACCAATGAGGTTGGGACATGTGTCTAGGTCATTTTATATTATTAAAGTATTATTTATACCTTAAACTACACTAATTACCACTAATTGCGATTAAAAACTTAATAAGTTACTATTCACCAAAAAATTATTTTAATCTCATTGAACCACATTTTACTTCTTAATGACAACCATGTATGTCGGATTTTCAAAATTCAATACACATTAGTGGTAAAATTTCATTTAACTGAAAAATCAGTTTGCTTGATTTCCACTTAGTGGTTTCACTATTCATCAAAAATTGAAGTTTTTCAGAAAATTACCAAAAATTTACTCTAAGCTATATTTGATATTTAGAGTTTTAGAGAATTAGATCATAAAACTTGCATTACATTCCACATATAAACAAAGTGGTTACATAAAGATATTATTCTTCATTCCCATCAATGGAAACACATTTAAAATAAAACATGGATTATTTCATGACACATCCTTGACTCTATCATCTTATCATGTACCTTTCCCTTGACCTGTGAAAAACATTTCAAAAACTTTGGATGAGCATAAAAACTCAGTATGGGTTATAAAAAAAACATGGAAAGGAAACATGAGTTCATATATACATAAGAATGAAATCATACTTTACCCATAAAACATAGGCACTTTAACATACCTCATAAAATCATGAATAAATCATAGAAATCATAAGACGTAAAGGTAACTTGAGGCATTCATAACATTCTTACGTAGGGAGTAACCCTCTTGGTTACGTTTGGAATACCCATCACAGTATATTCCCTAAAATCTCTTCGGAGAAACCTTAACGTTTCACTCCTTCGCGTTACCCAATGCATTGGAGAGCTATAACGGGCTCACCCGCCCTTAGTTTATCACGGAACCACCCGTCTTCATAATAATGCCCAAGAACCATAACATAATCATATCACATAAAACAAGCATAAAGGAAACATAAAATTTCCACATTTCAATCACGAGATATCAATACAACACATTGATATAAAAACATTATGAAAACCATTTTCAATACCAAAATAAAATAAAAGTAAAATATGGTATTTATTTTTCTTTTAAAAAGAAGGTATGGCTTGTAGAGGAAGCCGAAACTCAAATAACGGTTACGACGGCGGAGAAGTCGTTGTCGCCGCATACGTACGACAAAAACATTCCCTTTTGTCGTTTAGTAAACGCTTCGTATAAAAAAGATTCCTTTTGAATAAACGTAAAAGTCAAAGGGGTTTATACACCGCATATTCGGAATATCAAATATAGCTTAGGGTGAATTTTTGGTAATTTTCTGAAAAACTTCAATTTTTGATGAATAGTGAAACCACTAAGTGGTAATCAAGCAAACTGATTTTTCAGTTAAATGAAAGTTTACAACTAATGTGTATTGAATTTTGAAAATCCGACATACATGGTTGTCATTAAGAAGTAAAATGTGGTTCAATGAGATTAAAATAATTTTTTGGTGAATAGTAACTTATTAAGTTCTTAATCGCGATTAGTGGTAATTAGGGTAGTTTAATGTATAAATAATGCTTTAATAATATAAAATGACCTAGACACATGTCCCAACCTCATTGGTTGTGTC
This sequence comes from Viscum album, assembly GCA_963277665.1. Lineage (NCBI taxonomy): Eukaryota > Viridiplantae > Streptophyta > Magnoliopsida > Santalales > Viscaceae > Viscum > Viscum album. The sequence continues at coordinate 1,552,256,038 of OY728158.1, read as the reverse complement.
ATGGCCGACCAAGACAAGTCATGGCCTAACTTGGGGACCCCATGTATCCACTTTTGTTGGGAAATAACATAAATTACTTTTTATTAAATGTTAAAGTGAAAATGACACAAACATAATATGTTTTGCGAAAACAATTTTTAAGTGGGGTTATACAAGTCCAAATTTTGATTATAAATATTCAATGGAAAGCTAAAAAGATTTCCTATATCATAGTATTTGTTTTATAATTTTTAGACATTAAATAAATTAAATTATGTACGACATAATAATGATGCAGTGATGACATCATTATTTAACGATTAAAATAAAATGGAAAGATAATGTAAAATCTAAAACCTACACATGGCCAAAACCAATTGGATGAGTGGATTTCGAATCCTTATCACCTTATCCACGAATTCTATCAATGTGGGACCTTTTAAAACCGAAACACATTTTCAAATAAAGTTATATTTCTTTACTTTCCAAAAGTGCCCCTCCTCTCCCCTTATAAAAGGCCCCCACCTCTACCTCATTTCACACACTCTTCAAGCCTTTGGCTCGGCCAACCCCTGCCCATTTGCTCTCTCCACATCCCTCTCCTCATCCTAGAGGATTCCCCTTGGGCAGAATCCTTTCAAAGGAAGCCTTTAGGCTCAAATCAAAAGGAGTTACACTTTTTAAGGTAATTCATCCTCTCATGCTCATTTGTTTTATTTTGCTTCTCCAACCCCCTAAACTCTTTTTATTTACTTATTTTGTAACAACACCAGTATCTTAAATATACTAGGATGTTGTTATAAGATTTATTTTATCTACACTCTCACACAACTACATCAAATGGTTAAAGAACATACGGTTTCCGTGGATGGCGAAATTCTGCCTCCCGAAACGATGATTGTTCAACACTCATTAAACACCTTCAAAGGTGGCCATTATGATGTCACTATTTTTATATATGATATATAATATGTTTATGTTTTCCTTAAGCTTCTGTTTTTTCATTTTGGGCATACCTTTATGGTTTCCATTATGGGTAAAACACGATATCTTCATTTTAGGAAGCGCGGACTACCGCCCCCTCAAAGTGATGTGATTCGTTAATACCATATGTGGGATGTGTAGAGGATAAAGTTAATGATATTATACATGATGTTATACTGGAATTATAATATACCTATATATATCATTATCATTTATTTCCATTAAAGTATGAGATAGAAATGAAAGTAGCGTTCATGCGTACGTACGGACTACCGTCTCCATGAACGGTGCATTTCATTTCTTATCCCCAAATGTAATGTACTATTAAAAGTACATGTATATAATGGATATATATAATTAATGATATATCTAAATGATGAATATAATTCTGGAATTAAAATATACATAAGTCTCATTTAGTTTTAATTCCATTAATATGACAAAGAAATGAAAGTAGCGTTCATGCGTACGTACGGCTTACCGTCTCCATGAACGGTGCATTTCATTTCTTACCTCTAAATGATTATGTAATATTTTAAATACATGTATGTACTGGATATATATGACATATATGATATCTACATCATGAATACCATTCTGGATATAATGAAACATTGACCAAATTAACAACATGTAAGTGTAAGAAGTCTATTTTTGACTTAAGAACCAAATACCGACAAAATGAACATTATTAACTTAAATGATTACATGATGTTCATAACATGGTATAAAAGGAATAATGAACTTGAAAAGATTCATAAGCAAGTAGAGATTAACTCAAGTTTATTATTCAGGAGTTTAAAGAACGGTCGGGTCAAGTCGGATACGAGGTATGGGAACTTCTTAACCCAATTTCCATTCTTTGGGTTAATCTCCTACTTTCAAATTATGTCATTATATTATTATGTCGTATCTTGTATTTGTACTTTATTTATGTGTACTTATAGTGAATACACATAATGTATCTATTTTATTTTAAAAATTATCTTTGTATGGGACTTCGTCTCAATCTCCTTTCGTTGAGGCATATTTTATTTTATACACAACTTTCTTTTATGCGGTGTATAAACCCCTTTGACTTTTACGTTTATTCAAAAGGAATCTTTTTTATACGAAGCGTTTACTAAACGACAAAAGGGAATGTTTTTGTCGTACGTATGCGGCGACAACGACTTCTCCGCCGTCGTAACCGTTATTTGAGTTTCGGCTTCCTCTACAAGCCATAGTGAAAAATACTGCATTTTACATCAAAACTACTTTTTAATATAATTTATTTATATGATTAGATTATGTTTTGAATTGGTTTTGAAGTGAGATTAGAATATATTTTTTACCATTTTATCCAATGGTGGTCATTGGAATCAATTTCGATTTGAAATTAGACTTAAACCGGTGTCAATCTTTTGATACTTATTGTTTTGTAAAAACACGCTATTTGCTCTGGCAGCGGGAATTAATTATTAAATTAATTAATGTGACTTATATGATTTGAATTTTGTAAAATAGACTTCATTTTTGAATTCGTAATATCAAATATAGCTTAGAGTGAATTTTTGGTAATTTTCTGAAAAACTTCAATTTTGATGAATAGTGAAACCACTAAGTGGTAATCAAGCAAACTGTTTTTTTCAGTTAAATTAAAGTTTACCACTAATGTGTATTGAATTTTGAAAATCTGACATACATGGTTGTCATTAAGAAGTAAAATGTGGTTCAATGAGATTAAAATAATTTTTTGGTGAATAGTAACTTATTATGTTCTTAATCGCGATTAGTGGTAATTAGGGTAGTTTAATGTATAAATAATGCTTTAATAATATAAAATGACCTAGACACATGTCCCAACCTCATTGGTTGTGTCATGGACGACCAAGACAAGTCATGGCCTAACTTGGGGACCCCATGTATCCACTTTTGTTGGGAAATAACATAAATTACTTTTTATTAAATGTTAAAGTGAAAATGACACAAACATAATATGTTTTGCGAAAACAATTTTTAAGTGGGGTTATACAAGTCCAAATTTTGATTATAAATATTCAATGGAAAGCTAAAAAGATTTCCTACATCATAGTAATTTGTTTATAATTTTTAGACATTAAATAAATTTAATTATTTATGACATAATAATGATGCAGCGATGACATCATTATTTGACGATTTAAATAAAATGGAAAGATAAAATAAAATCTATGAACTACACATGTCCAAAACCAATTGGATGAATGGATTTCGATGCCTTATCACCTTATCCACGAATTCCATCAATGTGGGACCTTTTAAAACCGAAACACATTTTCAAATAATGTAATGTTTCTTTACTTTCCAAAAGTGCCCCTCCTCTCCCCTTATAAAAGGCCCCCACCTCTACCTCATTTCACACACTCTTCAAGCCATTGGCTCGGCCAACCCCTGCCCATTTGCTCTCTCCACTTCCCTCTCCTCATCCTAGAGGATTCCCTTTGGGCAGAATCCTTTCAAAGGAAGCCTTTAGGCTCAAACCAAAAGAAGTTACACTTTTTAAGGTATTTCATTCTCTCATGTTCATTTGTTTTATTTTGCTTCTCCGACCCCCTAAACTCTTTTTATTTACTTCTTTTGTAACAACACCAGTATCTTCAATATACTAGGATGTTGTTATAAGATATATTTGAGCTACACTCTCACACAACTACATCAAATGGTTAAAGAACATACGGTTTCCGTGGATGGCGAAATTCTGCCTCCCGAAACGATGATTGTTCAATACTCATTTAACACCTTCAAAGGTGGCCATTATGATGTCACTATTTTTATATATGATATATTATATGTTTATGTTTTCCTTAAGCTTCTGTTTTTTTCATTTTGGGCATACCTTTATGGTTTCCATTATGGGTAAAACACGATATCTTCATTTTAGGAAGTGCGGACTACCGCCCCCTAAAAGTGATTTGATTCGTTAATACCATATGTGGGATGTGTAAAGGATAAAGTTAATGATATTATATATGTTGTTATACTGGAATTATAATATACTTTTATATCATTATGATTCCATTCCAGAAAATATGAAATAGAAATGGAAGTAGCGTTCATGCGTACGTACGGCTTACCGTCTCCATGAACGATGCATTTCATTTCTTACCTCTAAATGTGATGTAATATTATAAATGAATGTATGTACTGGATATATATGACATATATGATATCTACATAATGAATACCATTCTGGATATAATGAACCTTTGACCAAATTAACAACTTGTAAGTATAAGAAGTCAATTTTTGACTTAAGAACCAAATACCGACAAAATGAACATTATTAACTTAAATGATTACATGATGTTCATAACATGGTATAAAAGGAATAATGAACTTGAAAAAGATTCATAAGAAAGTAGAGATTAACTCAAGTTTATTATTCAGGAGTTTAAAGAACGGTCGGGTCAAGTCGGATACGAGGTATGGGACTTCGTCTCAATCTCCTTTCGTTGAGGCATATTTTATTTTATACACAACTTTCTTTTATACGGTGTATAAACCCCTTTGACTTTTACGTTTACTCAAAAGGAATCTTTTTTATACGAAGCGTTTACTAAACGACAAAAGGGAATGTTTTTGTCGTACGTATGCGGCGACAACGACTTCTCCGCCGTCGTAACCGTTATTTGAGTTTTGGCTTCCTCTACAAGCCATACCTTTTTTTTTAAAAGAAAAATAAATACCATGTTTTACTTTGGTATTGAAAATGGTTTTCATAATGTTTTTATTATATCAATGTGTTGTATTGATATCTCGTGATTGAAATGTGGAAATGTTATGTTTCCTTTATGCATGTTTTATGTGATATGATTATGTTATGGTTCTTGGGCATTATTATGAAGACGGGTGGTTCCGTGATAAACTAAGGGCGGGTGAGCCCGTTATAGCTCTCCAATGCATTGGGTAACGCGAAGTAGTGAAACGTTAAGGTTTCTCCGAAGAGATTTTAGGGAATATACTGTGATGGGTATTCCAAACGTAACCAAGAGGGTTACCCCCTACGTAAGAATGTTATGAATGCCTCAAGTTACCTTTACGTATTATGATTTATATGATTTATTCATGTTTTTATGAGGTATGTTAAAGTGCCTATGTTTTATGGGTAAAGTATGATTTCATTCTTATGTATATATGAACTCATGTTTCCTTTCCATGTTTTTATAACCCATACTGAGTTTTTACGCTCATCCCAAGTTTTTGAAATGTTTTTCACAGGTCAAGGGAAAGGTACATGATAAGATGATAGAGTCAAGGATGTGTCAAGAAATAATCCATGTTTTATTTTAAATGTGTTTCCATTGATGGGAATGAAGAATACTATCTTTATGTAACCACTTTGTTTATATGTGGAATGTAATGCAAGTTTTATGATCTAATTCTCTAAAACTCTAAACCCGAAAAGATCCTCAATGTGTAATCTTGTAATAACTCAAGATTAAGTAAGGTTTAAGGCCGGGGCCTTATAGTTGGACTTAAACTAGTGTCAATCTTTTGATACTTTTTGTTTTATAAAAACACGCTATTTGCTCTGACAGCGGGAATTAATTATTAAATTAATTAATGTGACTAATATGTTTTGAATTTTGTAAAACGGACTTCATTTTTGAATTCAGAATATCAAATATAGCTTAGGGTGAATTTTTGGTAATTTTCTGAAAAAACTTCAATTTTTGATGAATAGTGAAACCACTAAGTGGTAATCAAGCAAAGTGATTTTTCAGTTAAATGAATTTTACCACTAATGTGTATTGAATTTTGAAAATCCGACATACATGGTTGTCATTAAGAAGTAAAATGTGGTTCAATGGGATTATAATAATTTTTTGGTGAATAGTAACTCATTAAGTTCTTAATCGCGATTAGTGGTAATTAGGGTAGTTTAAGGTATAAATAATGCTTTAATAATATAAAATGACCTAGACACATGTCCCAACCCTATTGGTTATGTCATGGCCGACCAAGACAAGCCATGGCCTAACTTGGGGACCCCATGGATCCACTTTTGTTGGGAAATAACATAAAATACTTTTTATTTAATGTTAAAGTGAAAATGACACTAACATAGTATGTTTTACTAAAACAATTTTTTAAGTGGGTTTATACAAGTCCAAATTTTGATTATAAATAGTCATTGGAAAGATAAAAAGATTTCCTATATCATAGTATTTTTTGTATAATTTTTAGACATTAAAGAAATTAAATTATTTATGACATAATAATGATGCAGCGATGACATCATTATTTGACAATTTAATTAAAATGGAAAGATAATGAAAAATCTACAATATACACATGGACAAAACCAATTGGATGAGTGGATTTCGATGCCTTATCACCTTATCCACGAATTCTATCAATGTGGGACCCTTTAGAACCGAAAATCATTTTCAAATAATGTAATATTTCATTGCTTTCCAAAAGTGCCCCTCCTCTCCTCTTATAAAAGGCCCCCACCTCTACCTCTTTTCCCACACCCCTCAAGCCTTTGGCTCGGCCAACCCCTGCCCATTTACTCTCTCAACATCCCTCTCCTCATCCTAGAGGATCCCCTTTGGGCAGAATCCTTTCAAAGGAAGCCTTTAGGCTCAAATCAAAAGGAGATTACACTTTTAAAGGTAACTCATTCTCTCTTGTTCATTTGTTTTATTTTGCTTCTCCAAACCTATAATCTCTTTTTATTTACTTCTTTTGTAACAACACCAGTATCTTCAATATACTAGGATGTTGTTACAAGATTTATTTTAGCTACACTCTCACACAACTACATCAAATGGTTAAAGAACATACGGTTTCCGTGGACGGTGAAATTCTGCCTCCCGAAACGATGATTGTTCAATACTCATTTAACACCTTCAAAGGTGGCCATTATGATGTCACTATTTTTATATATGATATATAATATGTTTATGTTTTATTTATGCTTCTGTATTTTTCATTTTTGTCTTACCTTTGTGGCTTCCATTATGGGTATACGCGATATCTTCATTTAAGGAAGTGCGGACTACCGCCCCCTCAAAGTGATTTGATTCGTTAAATACCATATGTGGGATGTATAAACGATGGAAATATGATATTATATATGATATTATACTGGAATTATAATATACCTTTATATCATTATTATTCCATTCTATAAAATACGAAATAGAAATGAAAGTAGCGTTCATGCATACGTACGGCTTACCGTCTCCATGAACGGTGCATTTCATTTCTTACCTCTAAATGATTATGTAATGTTATAAATGCATGCATGTACTGGATATATATGAAATATATGATATCTACATAATGAATACAATTCTGGATATAATAAACATTTGGCCACACGAACAACATGTAATTGTAAGAAGACCACTTTCGACTTAAGAACCAAATATCGGCAAAACAAATATTATTAACTTAAATGATTACATAATGTTTATGACAAGGTAATAAGTGGTATAAAAGTAATAATGAACTTGAAAAGGGTTCTTAAGGAATTAGAAATTAACTCAAGTTTATTATTCAGGAGATTAAAGAATGATCGAGTCAAGTCGGACCCGAGGTAAGGGATCCTACAACTCTCTTTCTTTTTAAGTACATTCTTTTATGTAATTTCTTTTAAGCTCATCTTTATTATGATTGGGATGTTATTTTATATTACTCCTACTGTAATTTTTATGTTCATGTGATGAGAGACCCTATTCTCTCTCATCAATCCTTTTGGAAGTTATGTGGCGCCGTTAGGCTGCCGAGTTTTCGTAAGGGATTTTTCATCTCACTTTTATCCCCGTGAGATTTATGCTACATTTGCCACAATTTCCTTTGAGTGGTGTATGTACTGCCCATTATTCTACTCTTTGTGTAATATACTTTCGTTTATGAGTATTTACATCAATGATTTATTGCCCTTCTTCCATGGGGTGTATGTTTTGAAAGATACCCAATTCGGTAAGGGAACCTTTCACCCCCCTCTTTTTAAAAGACTTCTTTTATTGGGTCTTTTAATTTACATATTGATACATTGGGATATGTTCTCATGTATCCTTAATGATGTAAATTTTGTGTCCAAGTGATGAGATACTCTTTTTATCTCTCATCAACTCATTTTGATGTGACGCCGTTAGGCTGTCAAGGGAACTTCTTAACCCAATTTCGATTTCTTTGGGTTCGACATGTAGTCATTGAATATGTCATCCATTCAATATGTGTGAATGACATTTTATTGTTTTACACTTAATATCCACTTATATTGGGTGTATTGATATTCTTCACACATATTTTTGAGATTGATTTGTCCTTAATTTAAGGATACCTTCTTTATAAGGGATTTCATCACATTTGACATTTCTATTGAGGGTTCATTGTTGTTATGCACCAATTCACTCTTATATGGTGTATATACTGTCCTTTGGAGTATTATATCATGAATCCATTTATTCTCATGATATTATAAAGTTCTGACTAAACGTCATTCCTCAATTATTGTATTCAAGTGTCTCTAATTTTGGTAAAACCCCTTTAACCAAAATATCATTTTAAATGTTTTAATTATTCGTTCTTATTAATATCCATGTTTTCAAAGTGGTTTTAAGGATTTATTTATATGGATATTAATAGTTTAAAATTTTAAAAGCTTCAAGGTGGTATGGGACACTTTGATTCAAAAATATCTTTATTAAATGTTTTAAATGGTTTTGGAAATGGTTTCTTTTTATATGGATTCATTATTTCAAAATACTAAAATGTTATGTTGTGTTTGAAATGTGGAAATGTTTTGTTTCCTTTATGAATATTTTATGTGATACGTGTATGTTATGGTTCTTGGGCATTGTTATGAAGAATGGGTGGTTCCGTGATAAACTAAGGGCGGGTGAGCCCGATATAGCTCTCCAATGCATTGGGTAACGCGAAGGAGTGAAACGTTAAGGTTTCTCCGAAGAGATTTAGGGAATATACTGTGATGGGTATTCCAAACGTAACCAAGAGGGTTACTCCCTACATAAGAATGTTATGAATGCCTCAAGTTACCTTTATGTCTTATGATTTCTATGATTTATTCATGGTTTGATGAGGTATGTTAAAGTGCCTTTGTTTTATGGGTAAAGTATGATTTCATTCTTATGTATATATGAACTCATGTTTCCTTTCCATATTTTTATAACTCTTACTGAGCTTTTTATGCTCATCCCAAGTTTTTGAAATGTTTTTCACAGGTCAAGGGAAAGGTACATGATGTGATGATAGTGTCAAGGATGTGTCAAGAAAGAATCCGTGTTATATTTTAAATATGTTCCCGTTGATGGGAAGAATGAATGCTGACTTTTATGTAACCACTTTGTTTAAATGTGGAATGTAATGCAAGTTTCATGATCTAATTCTCTAAAACTCTAAACCTGAAAAGATCCTCAATGTGTAATCTTGTAATAACTCAAGATTAAGTAAGGTTTAATCATTGGACCATACGAAGTTCTAGAGAGAGTTGGATCAGTTGCATACCGAGTGGCTTTACCTCCGAGTTTATCTCAGGTACACAATGTTTTTCACGTTTCGATGTTGAGAAAGTATATGCCAGATCCATCTCATGTTTTGAGTCCAGAGGTAGTTCAGCTGGAAGAGAACCTATCTTATGAGGAACAACCAGTCCAGATTCTTGACCACAGGGAGCAAGTGTTACGGAATAAGGTGATTAAGCAGGTAAAGGTTTTGTGGAAAAACCACATGATTGAAGAGGCAACATGGGAATCCGAAAATGCAATGAGGGATAAGTACCCCAATTTATTTGATAAGTAAATAAATTGCGGGGACGCAATTTTCTAAAGGGGGGAAGGATGTAACATCCCAAGTAAGTAATGAATAATAGATATTTTTTTATCTATGTCTATTAATGATAAAGATAGTGTTTTAGAGGCTTAAAATGAAAATAAATACAATCTTATGCATGGAATACACTAATATTCTTAAATGATTGTTTTAGTGCCTTTTGATGGAAAACCATTTTTGAATCTATATTTTGACAATTTTATAAACTATGTTTGTCAAAATAAACTTATCCTTTATGATTGGGACATCAAAATTTACCTTGTGTGAATTTTTGGTAATTTTCTGACAATGTTCATTTTTAAATGAATAGTGAAAAATACTGCATTTTACATCAAAACTACTTTTTAATCTAATTTATTTATATGATTAGATTATGTTTTGAATTGGTTTTGAAGTGAAATTAGAATATATTTTTACCATTTTATCCAATGGTGGTCATTGGAATCAATTTCGATTTGAAATTAGACTTAAACTGGTGTCAATCTTTTGATACTTATTGTTTTGTAAAAACACGCTATTTGCTCTGGCAGCGGGAATTAATTATTAAATTAATTAATGTGACTTATATGATTTGAATTTTGTAAAATAGACTTCATTTTTGAATTCGGAATATCAAATATAGCTTAGAGTGAATTTTTGGTAATTTTCTGAAAAACTTCAATTTTGATGAATAGTGAAACCACTAAGTGGTAATCAAGCAAACTGATTTTTCAGTTAAATGAAAGTTTACCACTAATGTGTATTGAATTTTGAAAATCCGACATACATGGTTGTCATTAAGAAGTAAAATGTGGTTCAATGAGATTAAAATAATTTTTTGGTGAATAGTAACTTATTAAGTTCTTAATCGCGATTAGTGGTAATTAGGGTAGTTTAATGTATAAATAATGCTTTAATAATATAAAATGACCTAGACACATGTCCCGACCTCATTGGTTGTGTCATGGCCGACCAAGACAAGTCATGGCCTAACTTGGGGACCCCATGTATCCACTTTTGTTGGGAAATAACATAAATTACTTTTTATTAAATGTTAAAGTGAAAATGACACAAACATAATATGTTTTGCGAAAACAATTTTTAAGTGGGGTTATACAAGTCCAAATTTTGATTATAAATATTCAATGGAAAGCTAAAAAGATTTACTACATCATAGTAATTTGTTTATAATTTTTAGACATTAAATAAATTTAATTATTTATGACATAATAATGATGCAGCGATGACATCATTATTTGACGATTTAAATAAAATGGAAAGATAAAATAAAATCTATGAACTACACATGTCCAAAACCAATTGGATGAATGGATTTCGATGCCTTATCACCTTATCCACGAATTCCATCAATGTGGGACCTTTTAAAACCGAAACACATTTTCAAATAATGTAATGATTCTTTACTTTCCAAAAGTGCCCCTCCTCTCCTCTTATAAAAGGCCCCCACCTCTACCTCATTTCACACTCCTCTCAAGCCTTTGGCTCGGCCAACCCCTGCCCATTTGCTCTCTCCACATCCCTCTCCTCATCCTAGAGGATTCCCCTTGGGCAGAATCCTTTCAAAGGAAGCCTTTAGGCTCAAATCAAAAGGAGTTACACTTTTTAAGGTAATTCATCCTCTCATGCTCATTTGTTTTATTTTGCTTCTCCAACCCCCTAAACTCTTTTTATTTACTTCTTTTGTAACAACACCAGTATCTTCAATATACTAGGATGTTGTTATAAGAGTTATTTGAACTACACTCTCACACAACTACATCAAATGGTTAAAGAACATACGTTTTCCGTGGATGGCGAAATTATGCCTCCCGAAACGATGATTGTTCAATACTCATTTAACACCTTCAAAGGTGGCCATTATGATGTCACTATTTTTATATATGATATATATTATGTATATGTTTTCCTTAAGCTTCTGTTTTTTTTTCATTTTGGGCATACCTTTATGGTTTCCATTATGGGTAAAACACGATATCTTCATTTTAGGAAGTGCGGACTACCGCCCCCTAAAAGTGATTTGATTCGTTAATACCATATGTGGGATGTGTAAAGGATAAAGTTAATGATATTATATATGTTGTTATACTGGAATTATAATATATTTTATATCATTATGATTCCATTCCAGAAAATATGAAATAGAAATGGAAGTAGCGTTCATGCGTACGTACGGCTTACCGTCTCCATGAACGATGCATTTCATTTCTTACCTCTAAATGTGATGTAATATTATAAATGAATGTATGTACTGGATATATATGACATATATGATATCTACATAATGAATACCATTCTGGATATAATGAACCTTTGACCAAATTAACAACTTGTAAGTATAAGAAGTCAATTTTTTTGAATCTATATTTTGACAATTTTAGAAACTATGTTTGTCAAAATAAAATTATCCTTTATGATTGGGACATCAAAATTTACCTTGTGTGAATTTTTGGTAATTTTCCGACAATGTTCATTTTTAAATGAATAGTGAAAAATACTGCATTTTACATCAAAACTACTTTTTAATCTAATTTATTTATATGATTAGATTATGTTTTGAATTGGTTTTGAAGTGAAATTAGAATATATTTTTTACCATTTTATCCAATGGTGGTCATTGGAATCAATTTCGATTTGAAATTAGACTTAAACCGGTGTCAATCTTTTGATACTTATTGTTTTGTAAAAACACGCTATTTGCTCTGGCAGCGGGAATTAATTATTAAATTAATTAATGTGACTTATATGATTTGAATTTTGTAAAATAGACTTCATTTTTGAATTCGTAATATCAAATATAGCTTAGAGTGAATTTTTGGTAATTTTCTGAAAAACTTCAATTTTGATGAATAGTGAAACCACTAAGTGGTAATCAAGCAAACTGTTTTTTTCAGTTAAATTAAAGTTTACCACTAATGTGTATTGAATTTTGAAAATCCGACATACATGGTTGTCATTAAGAAGTAAAATGTGGTTCAATGAGATTAAAATAATTTTTTGGTGAATAGTAACTTATTAAGTTCTTAATCGCGATTAGTGGTAATTAGGGTAGTTTAATGTATAAATAATGCTTTAATAATATAAAATGACCTAGACACATGTCCCAACCTCATTGGTTGTGTCATGGACGACCAAGAAAAGTCATGGCCTAACTTGGGGACCCCATGTATCCACTTTTGTTGGGAAATAACATAAATTACTTTTTATTAAATGTTAAAGTGAAAATGACACAAACATAATATGTTTTGCGAAAACAATTTTTAAGTGGGGTTATACAAGTCCAAATTTTGATTATAAATATTCAATGGAAAGCTAAAAAGATTTCCTACATCATAGTAATTTGTTTATAATTTTTAGACATTAAATAAATTTAATTATTTATGACATAATAATGATGCAGCGATGACATCATTATTTGACGATTTAAATAAAATGGAAAGATAAAATAAAATCTATGAACTACACATGTCCAAAACCAATTGGATGAATGGATTTCGATGCCTTATCACCTTATCCACGAATTCCATCAATGTGGGACCTTTTAAAACCGAAACACATTTTCAAATAATGTAATGTTTCTTTACTTTCCAAAAGTGCCCCTCCTCTCCCCTTATAAAAGGCCCCCACCTCTACCTCATTTCACACACTCTTCAAGCCATTGGCTCGGCCAACCCCTGCCCATTTGCTCTCTCCACATCCCTCTCCTCATCCTAGAGGATTCCCCTTGGGCAGAATCCTTTCAAAGGAAGCCTTTAGGCTCAAATCAAAAGGAGTTACACTTTTTAAGGTAATTCATCATCTCATGCTCATTTGTTTTATTTTGCTTCTCCAACCCCCTAAACTCTTTTTATTTACTTATTTTGTAACAACACCAGTATCTTAAATATACTAGGATGTTGTTATAAGATTTATTTTATCTACACTCTCACACAACTACATCAAATGGTTAAAGAACATACGGTTTCCGTGGATGGCGAAATTCTGCCTCCCGGAACGATGATTGTTCAACACTCATTAAACACCTTCAAAGGTGGCCATTATGATGTAACTATTTTTATATATGATATATAATATGTTTATGTTTTCCTTAAGCTTCTGTTTTTTCATTTTGGGCATACCTTTATGGTTTCCATTATGGGTAAAACACGATATCTTCATTTTAGGAAGTGCGGACTACCGCCCCCTAAAAGTGATTTGATTCGTTAATACCATATGTGGGATGTGTAAAGGATAAAGTTAATGATATTATATATGTTATTATACTGGAGTTATAACATACTCTTATACCATTATGAATCCATTCCATGAAATATGAAATAGAAATGGAAGTAGCGTTCATGCGTACGTACGGCTTACCGTCTCCATGAACGGTGCATTTCATTTCTTACCTCTAAATGATTATGTAATACTATAAAGGCATGAATGTACTGGATATATATGACATATATGATATCTACATCATGAATAAAATTCTGAATATAATGAACCTTTGACCAAATTAACAACACGTAAGTGTAAGAGGTCTATTTTTGACTTAAGAACCAAATACCGACAAAATGAACATTATTAACTTAACTGATTACATGATGTTCATAACATGGTATAAAAGGAATAATGAACTTGAAAAAGATTCATAATCAAGTAGAGATTAACTCAAGTTTATTATTCAGGAGATTAAAGAACGGTCGGGTCAAGTCAGATACGAGGTATGGGATTTCGTCTCAATCTCCTTTCGTTGAGGCATATTTTGTTTTATACACAACCTTCTTTTATACGGTGTATAAACCCCTTTGACTTTTACATTTATTCAAAAGGAATCTTTTTATACGAAGCGTTTACCAAACGACAAAAGGGAATGTTTTTGTCGTACGTATGCGGCGACAACGACTTCTCCGCCGTCGTAACCGTTATTTGAGTTTCGGCTTCTTCTACAAGCCATTCCTTCTTTTTAAAAGAAAAATAAATACCATGTTTTACTTTTCTTTTATTTTGGTATTGAAAATGGTTTTCATAATATTTTTATATCAATGTGTGGTATTGATATCTTGTGATTGAATGGTGGAAATTTTATGTTTCCTTTATGCATGTTTTATGTGATACGATTATGTTGAGGTTCTTGGGCATTATTATGAAGAACGGGTGGTTCCGTGATAAACTAAGGGCGGGTGAGCCCGTTATAGCTCTCCAATGCATTGGGTAACGCGAAGGAGTGAAACATTAAGGTTTCTCCGAAGAGATTTTCAGGGAATATACTGTGATGGGTATTCCAAACGTAACCAAGAGGGTTACTCCCTACGTAAGAATGTTATGAATGCCTCAAGTTACCTTTATGTCTTATGGTTTCTATGATTTATTCATGATTTTATGAGGCATGTTAAAGTGGCTATGTTTTATGGGTAAAGTATGATTTCATTCTTATGTACATATGTACTCATGTTTCCTTTTCATGTTTTCTATAACCCATACTGAGTTTTTATGCTCATCCGAAGTTTTTGAAATGTTTTTCACAGGTCAAGGGAAAGGTACATGATAAGATGATAGGGTCAAGGATGTGTCAAAAAGAATCCATGTTTTAATTCAAATGTGTTTCCATTGATGGGAATGAAGAATACTATCTTTATGTAACCACTTTGTTTATATGTGGAATGTAATGCAAGTTTTATGATCTAATTCTCTAAAACTCTAAACCCGAAAAGATCCTCAACGTGTAATCTTGTAATAACTCAAGATTAAGTAAGGTTTAAGGCTGGGGCCTTATAGTTTTATTTAATGTTAAAGTGAAAATGACACTAACATAGTATGTTTTACTAAAACAATTTTTTAAGTGGGTTTATACAAGTCCAAATTTTGATTATAAATAGTCATTGGAAAGATAAAAAGATTTCCTATATCATAGTATTTTTTGTATAATTTTTAGACATTAAAGAAATTAAATTATTTATGACATAATAATGATGCAGCGATGACATCATTATTTGACAATTTAATTAAAATGGAAAGATAATGAAAAATCTACAATATACACATGGACAAAACCAATTGGATGAGTGGATTTCGATGCCTTATCACCTTATCCACGAATTCTATCAATGTGGGACCCTTTAGAACCGAAAATCATTTTCAAATAATGTAATATTTCATTGCTTTCCAAAAGTGCCCCTCCCCTCCTCTTATAAAAGGCCCCCACCTCTACCTCTTTTCCCACACCCCTCAAGCCTTTGGCTCGGCCAACCCCTGCCCATTTACTCTCTCAACATCCCTATCCTCATCCTAGAGGATCCCCTTTGGGCAGAATCCTTTCAAAGGAAGCCTTTAGGCTCAAATCAAAAGGAGATTACACTTTTAAAGGTAACTCATTCTCTCTTGTTCATTTGTTTTATTTTGCTTCTCCAAACCTATAATCTCTTTTTATTTACTTATTTTGTAACAACACCAGTATCTTCAATATACTAGGATGTTGTTACAAGATTTATTTTAGCTACACTCTCACACAAATACATCAAATGGTTAAAGAACATACGGTTTCCGTGGACGGTGAAATTCTGCCTCCCGAAACGATGATTGTTCAATACTCATTTAACACCTTCAAAGGTGGCCATTATGATGTCACTATTTTTATATATGATATATAATATGTTTATGTTTTATTTATGCTTCTGTATTTTTCATTTTTGTCTTACCTTTGTGGCTTCCATTATGGGTATACGCGATATCTTCATTTAAGGAAGTGCGGACTACCGCCCCCTCAAAGTGATTTGATTCGTTAAATACCATATGTGGGATGTATAAAGGATGGAAATATGATATTATATATGATATTATACTGGAATTATAATATACCTTTATATCATTATTATTCCATTCTATAAAATACGAAATAGAAATGAAAGTAGCGTTCATGCGTACGTACGGCTTACCGTCTCCATGAACGGTGCATTTCATTTCTTACCTCTAAATGATTATGTAATGTTATAAATGCATGCATGTACTGGATATATATGAAATATATGATATCTACATAATGAATACAATTCTGGATATAATAAACATTTGGCCACACGAACAACATGTAATTGTAAGAAGACCACTTTCGACTTAAGAACCAAATATCGGCAAAACAAATATTATTAACTTAAATGATTACATAATGTTTATGACAAGGTAATAAGTGGTATAAAAGTAATAATGAACTTGAAAAGGGTTCTTAAGGAATTAGAAATTAACTCAAGTTTATTATTCAGGAGATTAAAGAATGATCGAGTCAAGTCGGACCCGAGGTAAGGGATCCTACAACTCTCTTTCTTTTTAAGTACATTCTTTTATGTAATTTCTTTTAAGCTCATCCTTATTATGATTGGGATGTTATTTTATATTACTCCTACTGTAATTTTTATGTTCATGTGATGAGAGACCCTATTCTCTCTCATCAATCCTTTTGGAAGTTATGTGGCACCGTTAGGCTGCCGAGTTTTCGTAAGGGATTTTTCATCTCACTTTTATCCCCGTGAGATTTATGCTACATTTGCCACAATTTCCTTTGAGTGGTGTATGTACTGCCCATTATTCTACTCTTTGTGTAATATACTTTCGTTTATGAGTATTTACATCAATGATTTATTGCCCTTCTTCCATGGGGTGTATGTTTTGAAAGATACCCAATTCGGTAAGGGAACCTTTCACCCCCCTCTTTTTAAAAGACTTCTTTTATTGGGTCTTTTAATTTACATATTGATACATTGGGATATGTTCTCATGTATCCTTAATGATGTAAATTTTGTGTCCAAGTGATGAGATACTCTTTTTATCTCTCATCAACTCATTTTGATGTGACGCCGTTAGGCTGTCAAGGGAACTTCTTAACCCAATTTCGATTTCTTTGGGTTCGACATGTAGTCATTGAATATGTCATCCATTCAATATGTGTGAATGACATTTTATTGTTTTACACTTAATATCCACTTATATTGGGTGTATTGATATTCTTCACACATATTTTTGAGATTGATTTGTCCTTAATTTAAGGATACCTTCTTTATAAGGGATTTCATCACATTTGACATTTCTATTGAGGGTTCATTGTTGTTATGCACCAATTCACTCTTATATGGTGTATATACTGTCCTTTGGAGTATTATATCATGAATCCATTTATTCTCATGATATTATAAAGTTCTGACTAAACGTCATTCCTCAATTATTGTATTCAAGTGTCTCTAATTTTGGTAAAACCCCTTTAACCAAAATATCATTTTAAATGTTTTAATTATTCGTTCTTATTAATATCCATGTTTTCAAAGTGGTTTTAAGGATTTATTTATATGGATATTAATGGTTTAAAATTTTAAAAGCTTCAAGGTGGTATGGGACACTTTGATTCAAAAATATCTTTATTAAATGTTTTAAATGGTTTTGGAAATGGTTTCTTTTTATATGGATTCATTATTTCAAAATACTAAAATGTTATGTTGTGTTTGAAATGTGGAAATGTTTTGTTTCCTTTATGAATATTTTATGTGATACGTGTATGTTATGGTTCTTGGGCATTGTTATGAAGAACGGGTGGTTCCGTGATAAACTAAGGGCGGGTGAGCCCGATATAGCTCTCCAATGCATTGGGTAACGCGAAGGAGTGAAACGTTAAGGTTTCTCCGAAGAGATTTAGGGAATATACTGTGATGGGTATTCCAAACGTAACCAAGAGGGTTACGCCCTACATAAGAATGTTATGAATGCCTCAAGTTACCTTTATGTCTTATGATTTCTATGATTTATTCATGGTTTGATGAGGTATGTTAAAGTGCCTTTGTTTTATGGGTAAAGTATGATTTCATTCTTATGTATATATGAACTCATGTTTCCTTTCCATATTTTTATAACTCTTACTGAGCTTTTTATGCTCATCCCAAGTTTTTGAAATGTTTTTCACAGGTCAAGGGAAAGGTACATGATGTGATGATAGTGTCAAGGATGTGTCAAGAAAGAATCCGTGTTATATTTTAAATATGTTCCCGTTGATGGGAAGAATGAATGCTGACTTTTATGTAACCACTTTGTTTAAATGTGGAATGTAATGCAAGTTTCATGATCTAATTCTCTAAAACTCTAAACCTGAAAAGATCCTCAATGTGTAATCTTGTAATAACTCAAGATTAAGTAAAATCCGACATACATGGTTGTCATTAAGAAGTAAAATGTGGTTCAATGAGATTATAATAATTTTTTGGTGAATAGTAACTTATTAAGTTTTTAATCGCGATTAGTGGTAATCAGTGTAGTTTAAGGTATAAATAATGCTTTAATAATATAAAATGACCTAGACACATGTCCCAACCTTATTGGTTGTGTCATGGCCGACCAAGACAAGCCATGGGTCAACTTGGGGACCCCATGGATCCACTTTTGTTGGGAAATGACATAAATTACTTTTTATTAAATGTTAAAGTGAAAATGACACAAACATAATATGTTTTGCGAAAACAATTTTTAAGTGGGGTTATACAAGTCCAAATTTTGATTATAAATATTCAATGGAAAGCTAAAAAGATTTCCTACATCATAGTAATTTGTTTATAATTTTTAGACATTAATTAAATTTAATTATTTATGACATAATAATGATGCAGCGATGACATCATTATTTGACGATTTAAATAAAATGGAAAGATAAAATAAAATCTATGAACTACACATGTCCAAAACCAATTGGATGAATGGATTTCGATGCCTTATCACCTTATCCACGAATTCCATCAATGTGGGACCTTTTAAAACCGAAACACATTTTCAAATAATGTAATGATTCTTTACTTTCCAAAAGTGCCCCTCCTCTCCCCTTATAAAAGGCCCCCACCTCTACCTCATTTCACACACTCTTCAAGCCATTGGCTCGGCCAACCCCTGCCCATTTGCTCTCTCCACATCCCTCTCCTCATCCTAGAGGATTCCCTTTGGGAAGAATCCTTTCAAAGGAAGCCTTTGGGCTCAAACCAAAAGAAGTTACACTTTTTAAGGTAATTCATTCTCTCATGTTCATTTGTTTTATTTTGCTTCTCCGACCCCCTAAACTCTTTTTATTTACTTCTTTTGTAACAACACCAGTATCTTAAATATACTAGGATGTTGTTATAAGATATATTTGAGCTACACTCTCACACAACTACATCAAATGGTTAAAGAACATACGGTTTCCGTGGATGGCGAAATTCTGCCTCCCGAAACGATGATTGTTCAATACTCATTTAACACCTTCAAAGGTGGCCATTATGATGTCACTATTTTTATATATGATATATTATATGTTTATGTTTTCCTTAAGCTTCTGTTTTTTTCATTTTGGGCATACCTTTATGGTTTCCATTATGGGTAAAACACGATATCTTCATTTTAGGAAGTGCGGACTACCGCCCCCTAAAAGTGATTTGATTCGTTAATACCATATGTGGGATGTGTAAAGGATAAAGTTAATGATATTATATATATTGTTATACTGGAATTATAATATACTTTTATATCATTATGATTCCATTCCAGAAAATATGAAATAGAAATGGAAGTAGCGTTCATGCGTACGTACGGCTTACCGTCTCCATGAACGGTGCATTTCATTTCTTACCTCTAAGTGTGATGTAATATTATAAATGAATGTATATACTGGATATATATGACATATATGATATCTACATAATGAATACCATTCTGGATATAATGAACCTTTGACCAAATTAACAACATGTAAGTATAAGAAGTCAATTTTTGACTTAAGAACCAAATACCGACAAAATGAACATTATTAACTTAAATGATTACATGATGTTCATAACATGGTATAAAAGGAATAATGAACTTGAAAAGATTCATAAGCAAGTAGAGATTAACTCAAGTTTATTATTCAGGAGTTTAAAGAACGGTCGGGTCAAGTCGGATACGAGGTATGGGAACTTCTTAACCCAATTTCCATTCTTTGGGTTAATCTCCTACTTTCAAATTATGTCATTATATTATTATGTCGTATCTTGTATTTGTACTTTATTTATGTGTACTTATAGTGAATACACATAATGTATCTATTTTATTTTAAAAATTATCTTTGTATGGGACTTCGTCTCAATCTCCTTTGGTTGAGGCATATTTTATTTTATACACAACTTTCTTTTATACGGTGTATAAACCCCTTTGACTTTTACGTTTACTCAAAAGGAATCTTTTTTATACGAAGCGTTTACTAAACGACAAAAGGGAATGTTTTTGTCGTACGTATGCGGCGACAACGACTTCTCCGCCGTCGTAACCGTTATTTGAGTTTTGGCTTCCTCTACAAGCCATACCTTTTTTTAAAAGAAAAATAAATACCATGTTTTACTTTGGTATTGAAAATGGTTTTCATAATGTTTTTATTATATCAATGTGTTGTATTGATATCTCGTGATTGAAATGTGGAAATGTTATGTTTCCTTTATGCATGTTTTATGTGATATGATTATGTTATGGTTCTTGGGCATTATTATGAAGACGGGTGGTTCCGTGATAAACTAAGGGCGGGTGAGCCCGTTATAGCTCTCCAATGCATTGGGTAACGCGAAGGAGTGAAACGTTAAGGTTTATCCGAAGAGATTTTAGGGAATATACTGTGATGGGTATTCCAAACGTAACCAAGAGGGTTACCCCCTACGTAAGAATGTTATGAATGCCTCAAGTTATTATGGGTAAAACACGATATCTTCATTTTAGGAAGCGCGGACTACCGCCCCCTCAAAGTGATGTGATTCGTTAATACCATATGTGGGATGTGTAGAGGATAAAGTTAATGATATTATACATGATGTTATACTGGAATTATAATATACCTATATATATCATTATCATTTATTTCCATTAAAGTATGAGATAGAAATGAAAGTAGCGTTCATGCGTACGTACGGACTACCGTCTCCATGAACGGTGCATTTCATTTCTTATCCCCAAATGTAATGTACTATTAAAAGTACATGTATATAATGGATATATATAATTAATGATATATCTAAATGATGAATATAATTCTGGAATTAAAATATACATAAGTCTCATTTAGTTTTAATTCCATTAATATGACAAAGAAATGAAAGTAGCGTTCATGCGTACGTACGGCTTACCGTCTCCATGAACGGTGCATTTCATTTCTTACCTCTAAATGATTATGTAATATTTTAAATACATGTATGTACTGGATATATATGACATATATGATATCTACATCATGAATACCATTCTGGATATAATGAAACATTGACCAAATTAACAACATGTAAGTGTAAGAAGTCTATTTTTGACTTAAGAACCAAATACCGACAAAATGAACATTATTAACTTAAATGATTACATGATGTTCATAACATGGTATAAAAGGAATAATGAACTTGAAAAGATTCATAAGCAAGTAGAGATTAACTCAATTTTATTATTCAGGAGTTTAAAGAACGGTCGGGTCAAGTCGGATACGAGGTATGGGAACTTCTTAACCCAATTTCCATTCTTTGGGTTAATCTCCTACTTTCAAATTATGTCATTATATTATTATGTCGTATCTTGTATTTGTACTTTATTTATGTGTACTTATAGTGAATACACATAATGTATCTATTTTATTTTAAAAATTATCTTTGTATGGGACTTCGTCTCAATCTCCTTTCGTTGAGGCATATTTTATTTTATACACAACTTTCTTTTATGCGGTGTATAAACCCCTTTGACTTTTACGTTTATTCAAAAGGAATCTTTTTTATACGAAGCGTTTACTAAACGACAAAAGGGAATGTTTTTGTCGTACGTATGCGGCGACAACGACTTCTCCGCCGTCGTAACCGTTATTTGAGTTTCGGCTTCCTCTACAAGCCATACCTTCTTTTTAAAAGAAAAATAAATACCATATTTTACTTTTATTTTATTTTGGTATTGAAAATGGTTTTCATAATGTTTTTATATCAATGTGTTGTATTGATATCTCGTGATTGAAATGTGGAAATTTTATGTTTCCTTTATGCTTGTTTTATGTGATATGATTATGTTATGGTTCTTGGGCATTATTATGAAGACGGGTGGTTCCGTGATAAACTAAGGGCGGGTGAGCCCGTTATAGCTCTCCAATGCATTGGGTAACGCGAAGGAGTGAAACGTTAAGGTTTCTCCGAAGAGATTTTAGGGAATATACTGTGATGGGTATTCCAAACGTAACCAAGAGGGTTACTCCCTACGTAAGAATGTTATGAATGCCTCAAGTTACCTTTACGTCTTATGATTTCTATGATTTATTCATGATTTTATGAGGTATGTTAAAGTGCCTATGTTTTATGGGTAAAGTATGATTTCATTCTTATGTATATATGAACTCATGTTTCCTTTCCATGTTTTTTTTATAACCCATACTGAGTTTTTATGCTCATCCCAAGTTTTTGAAATGTTTTTCACAGGTCAAGGGAAAGGTACATGATAAGATGATAGAGTCAAGGATGTGTCAAGAAATAATCCATGTTTTATTTTAAATGTGTTTCCATTGATGGGAATGAAGAATAATATCTTTATGTAACCACTTTGTTTATATGTGGAATGTAATGCAAGTTTTATGATCTAATTCTCTAAAACTCTAAACCTGAAAAGATCCTCAATGTGAATTATTCATTTAATTCAACATTAAGTAAGGTTTAAGGCTGGGGCCTTATAGTTGGTATCAGAGGTCGGTTTAGACAACTTTAGGAGTTAGAAAAGTGTTAAATTATAATATGATTGAAATGATATAGCATTTACGGATTACCATGTTGCTTCGCCTAAGATATTTCCATGTTCAGAATGGTTTTCCGTAGGGGAAACAAAGCAGCTATGTTGGGACGACATCAGGAGGAAGACAACCTTCCAAATCAGCAACCTGAGATGGTTGGAATCGGAACTGAACAGTTTGTTGCAGTGATGGCACAGTTGACTCAGGCTATAAATGGTGGTGGTATCCATGCACGAGATCAGCCAGATCAACCGCAGAAGAACATGTCAGTGGTGGAACATTTCATGAGGCAACATCCCCCATCATTCAGAGGATCATCTGACCCTGTGCTAGCTGAAGGGTGGATTAAAGCACTGGAGAAGATTTTTGATGTCATGGGGTGTTCAGACAATCAAAAGGTTAGTCTTGCTATTTACCGTTTGGAGGGTGAAGCAGATCAGTGGTGGTCTATGGTTAAAAATATCAGGGACGCCGATGAGATTGATGCTCTTAACTGGGATGAATTCAAAGGTATGTTTCTTGAGAAGTATTTTCCTAAGGCTGTTCGACTTAGGATGGAAAAGCAATTCTTGGAATTGAGGCAAGAGGAAGACTCAGTGGCTGCCTATGAAGAAAGGTTCACTTGATTGGCAAGGTATGCTCCAAATTTTATCCGGGACCTTGATAGTAAAATCAATCGTTTTTACTCAGGATTAAAGCCAAAGTATCGAAGGGCATTGGCTTCTCGTGAGTTTAAAAGTTATGAAAAGCTTGTTCGATGTGCTGAGAAGGTGGAAATGGAGTTTGCCGATGACCAAGTTTTCTACAACAACCAGCAGAAGAAGAGACCGAGGTGGTAGGAGAAAGGTAAGAATTCTTCAAAAAAGTCTGATGGTAAGAGAACTAAGTTTCCAGTTTGTGATAAATGTGGAAAAAGGCATGCTGGGGAATGTCTTCTGAATTCTGGAAAGTGCTACCGATGTGGTAAGATGGGGCATAAGGCTCGTGATTGCACTGAAAAGGATCAAGGTGAAGGTAAGAACAAGTTTGATTTACAGTTAGTGAAATGTTATAAGTGCAATGAGATGGGTCACTATGCAAACGAGTGTCCGACAAGGAGCTTGAGTGATGGGAAGCAGCTAGACTACAAGCAGAAAGGGGTGGTAAAATCATTTGCAACAACTTCAGCAGATGTTGGGTCATCGAATGAAGTGGTATCAGCTCCAGGGAGCTCAGTATTTTTCGAAGATTGACTAGAGGTCAGGGTACCATCAGTTGAAAGTAAAAGAAGCAGACGACTGCGTTCCGTACTAGATATGGCCATTATGAATTTGTAGTTATGCCTTTTGGGTTAACCAATGCACCTGCTGTATTCATGGACCTTATGAATAAAATTTTCCATGAGTTCTTGGATAAGTTTGTGTTTGTGTTTTGAGGTTTGTGAAGAGGTTATGTGTGCCTTGTGATTCACAGTTGAAGAGAGAGTTGTTATGTGAAGCTCATAGTTCTCTGTTTTCAGTTCATCCGGGCAGTACTAAGATGTATAGAGATCTGCGGGAGTATTACTGGTGGGATGGAATGAAAAGAGATATTGCTGATTTTACTGTGAAGTGTTTGACTTGTCAGCAGGTTAAAGCAGAGCGGCAGTTACCGAAAGGGATGCTTCAGCCTTTACCAGTGCCAGAGTGGAAATGGGAGAATATATCCATGGACTTTGTTGTTGGATTACCGAAGACATCTCGAGGTAATAATGCAATCTGGGTTATTATTGATCGCTTGACCAAATCTGCTCATTTCCTTGCTATACGAGATACTTTCTCTCTTGATCAACTTTCCCGTTTGTATCGTAAAGAGATAGTCAGGTTACATGGAGTTCCCCTCTCCATTGTATCGGATCGTGATCCCAGGTTTACTTCTAACTTTTGGGAAGGCCTTCAGAAGTCGTTGGGTACTGAATTAAATTTTAGTACAGCTTTTCATCCTCAATCAGATGGGCAGTCAGAACGAACAATTCAGACATTGGAGGATATGCTACGAGCTTGTTCTATGGATTATCAGGGAAGTTGGGACCAACATCTTTCTTTGGTTGAGTTTTCATATAATAACAGTTTTCATTCCAGTATACAGATGGCACCATTTCAGGCATTATATGGGAAGCGGTGTCGAACTCCAGCTTTCTGGGATGAAGTGGGTGAAAGAAAGTTGATGGGACCAGAATTGGTAGAAGAGATGGCAGAAAAAGTTCAGTTGATTCAGAAACACATGAGAACAGCTCAGAGCAGGCAGAAGAGTTATGCGGATAACCGGAGGAAGGATCTATCTTTCGAGGTAGGTGATCATGTTTTTCTCAAGGTTTCTCCTTGGAAAAGTGTGATGAGATTTGGTAAGAAAGGAAAGTTGAGTCCAAGGTTCATTGGACCATACGAAGTTCTAGAGAGAGTTGGATCAGTTGCATACCGAGTAGCTTTACCTCCGAGTTTATCTCAGGTACACAATGTTTTTCACGTTTCGATGTTGAGAAAGTATATGCCAGATCCATCTCATGTTTTGAGTCCAGAGGTAGTTCAGCTGGAAGAAAACCTATCTTATGAGGAACAACCGGTCCAGATTCTTGACCATAGGGAGCAAGTGTTACGGAATAAGGTGATTAAGCAGGTAAAGGTTTTGTGGAAAAACCACATGATTGAAGAGGCAACATGGGAATCTGAAAATGCAATGAGGGATAGGTACCCCCATTTATTCGATAAGTAAATAAATTGCGGGGACGCAATTTTCTAAAGGGGGGAAGGATGTAACATCCCAAGTAAGTAATGAATAATAGATATTTTTATCTATGTCTATTAATGATAAAGATAGTGTTTTAGAGGCCTAAAATGAAAATAAATACAATCTTATGCATGGAATACACTAATATTCTTAAAGGATTGTTTTAGTGCCTTTTGATGGAAAACCATTTTTGAATCTATATTTTGACAATTTTAGAAACTATGTTTGTCAAAATAAAATTATCCTTTATGATTGGGACATCAAAATTTACCTTGTGTGAATTTTTGGTAATTTTCCGACAATGTTCATTTTTAAATGAATAGTGAAAAATACTGCATTTTACATCAAAACTACTTTTTAATCTAATTTATTTATATGATTAGATTATGTTTTGAATTGGTTTTGAAGTGAAATTAGAATATATTTTTTACCATTTTATCCAATGGTGGTCATTGGAATCAATTTCGATTTGAAATTAGACTTAAACCGGTGTCAATCTTTTGATACTTATTGTTTTGTAAAAACACGCTATTTGCTCTGGCAGCGGGAATTAATTATTAAATTAATTAATGTGACTTATATGATTTGAATTTTGTAAAATAGACTTCATTTTTGAATTCGTAATATCAAATATAGCTTAGAGTGAATTTTTGGTAATTTTCTGAAAAACTTCAATTTTGATGAATAGTGAAACCACTAAGTGGTAATCAAGCAAACTGTTTTTTTCAGTTAAATTAAAGTTTACCACTAATGTGTATTGAATTTTGAAAATCCGACATACATGGTTGTCATTAAGAAGTAAAATGTGGTTCAATGAGATTAAAATAATTTTTTGGTGAATAGTAACTTATTAAGTTCTTAATCGCGATTAGTGGTAATTAGGGTAGTTTAATGTATAAATAATGCTTTAATAATATAAAATGACCTAGACACATGTCCCAACCTCATTGGTTGTGTCATGGACGACCCAGACAAGTCATGGCCTAACTTGGGGACCCCATGTATCCACTTTTGTTGGGAAATAACATAAATTACTTTTTATTAAATGTTAAAGTGAAAATGACACAAACATAATATGTTTTGCGAAAACAATTTTTAAGTGGGGTTATACAAGTCCAAATTTTGATTATAAATATTCAATGGAAAGCTAAAAAGATTTCCTACATCATAGTAATTTGTTTATAATTTTTAGACATTAAATAAATTTAATTATTTATGACATAATAATGATGCAGCGATGACATCATTATTTGACGATTTAAATAAAATGGAAAGATAAAATAAAATCTATGAACTACACATGTCCAAAACCAATTGGATGAATGGATTTCGATGCCTTATCACATTATCCACGAATTCCATAAATGTGGGACCTTTTAAAACCGAAACACATTTTCAAATAATGTAATGATTCTTTACTTTCCAAAAGTGCCCCTCCTCTCCCCTTATAAAAGGCCCCCACCTCTACCTCATTTCACACACTCTTCAAGCCATTGGCTCGGCCAACCCCTGCCCATTTGCTCTCTCCACATCCCTCTCCTCATCCTAGAGGATTCCCTTTGGGCAGAATCCTTTCAAAGGAAGCCTTTGGGCTCAAACCAAAAGAAGTTACACTTTTTAAGGTAATTCATTCTCTCATGTTCATTTGTTTTATTTTGCTTCTCCGACCCCCTAAACTCTTTTTATTTACTTCTTTTGTAACAACACCAGTATCTTCAATATACTAGGATGTTTTTATAAGATATATTTGAGCTACACTCTCACACAACTACATCAAATGGTTAAAGAACATACGGTTTCCGTGGATGGCGAAATTCTGCCTCCCGAAACGATGATTGTTCAATACTCATTTAACACCTTCAAAGGTGGCCATTATGATGTCACTATTTTTATATATGATATATTATATGTTTATGTTTTCCTTAAGCTTCTGTTTTTTTCATTTTGGGCATACCTTTATGGTTTCCATTATGGGTAAAACACGATATCTTCATTTTAGGAAGTGCGGACTACCGCCCCCTAAAAGTGATTTGATTCGTTAATACCATATGTGGGATGTGTAAAGGATAAAGTTAATGATATTATATATGTTGTTATACTGGAATTATAATATACTTTTATATCATTATGATTCCATTCCAGAAAATATGAAATAGAAATGGAAGTAGCGTTCATGCGTACGTACGGCTTACCGTCTCCATGAACGGTGCATTTCATTTCTTACCTCTAAGTGTGATGTAATATTATAAATGAATGTATATACTGGATATATATGACATATATGATATCTACATAATGAATACCATTCTGGATATAATGAACCTTTGACCAAATTAACAACATGTAAGTATAAGAAGTCAATTTTTGACTTAAGAACCAAATACCGACAAAATGAACATTATTAACTTAAATGATTACATGATGTTCATAACATGGTATAAAAGGAATAATGAACTTGAAAAGATTCATAAGCAAGTAGAGATTAACTCAAGTTTATTATTCAGGAGTTTAAAGAACGGTCGGGTCAAGTCGGATACGAGGTATGGGAACTTCTTAACCCAATTTCCATTCTTTGGGTTAATCTCCTACTTTCAAATTATGTCATTATATTATTATGTCGTATCTTGTATTTGTACTTTATTTATGTGTACTTATAGTGAATACACATAATGTATCTATTTTATTTTAAAAATTATCTTTGTATGGGACTTCGTCTCAATCTCCTTTCGTTGAGGCATATTTTATTTTATACACAACTTTCTTTTATACGGTGTATAAACCCCTTTGACTTTTACGTTTACTCAAAAGGAATCTTTTTTATACGAAGCGTTTACTAAACGACAAAAGGGAATGTTTTTGTCGTACGTATGCGGCGACAACGACTTCTCCGCCGTCGTAACCGTTATTTGAGTTTTGGCTTCCTCTACAAGCCATACCTTTTTTTTAAAAGAAAAATAAATACCATGTTTTACTTTGGTATTGAAAATGGTTTTCATAATGTTTTTATTATATCAATGTGTTGTATTGATATCTCGTGATTGAAATGTGGAAATGTTATGTTTCCTTTATGCATGTTTTATGTGATATGATTATGTTATGGTTCTTGGGCATTATTATGAAGACGGGTGGTTCCGTGATAAACTAAGGGCGGGTGAGCCCGTTATAGCTCTCCAATGCATTGGGTAACGCGAAGGAGTGAAACGTTAAGGTTTATCCGAAGAGATTTTAGGGAATATACTGTGATGGGTATTCCAAACGTAACCAAGAGGGTTACCCCCTACGTAAGAATGTTATGAATGCCTCAAGTTACCTTTACGTATTATGATTTATATGATTTATTCATGTTTTTATGAGGTATGTTAAAGTGCCTATGTTTTATGGGTAAAGTATGATTTCATTCTTATTTATATATGAACTCATGTTTCCTTTCCATGTTTTTTTATAACCCATACTGAGTTTTTATGCTCATCCCAAGTTTTTGAAATGTTTTTCACAGGTCAAGGGAAAGGTACATGATAAGATGATAGAGTCAAGGTTGTGTCAAGAAATAATCCATGTTTTATTCTAAATGTGTTTCCGTTGATGGGAATGAAGAATACTATCTTTATGTAACCACTTTGTTTAAAAGTGGAATGTAATGCAAGTTTCATGATCTAATTCTCTAAAACTCTAAACCTGAAAAGATCCTCAATGTGTAATCTTGTAATAACTCAAGATTAAGTAAGTTTTAAGGCAGGGGCCTTGCTCTGGCAGCGGGAATTAATTATTAAATTAATTAATGTGACTTATATGATTTGAAGTTTGTAAAATAGACATCATTTTTGAATTCAGAATATCAAATATAGCTTAGGGTGATTTTTTGGTAATTTTCTGAAAAACTTCAATTTTTGATGAATAGTGAAACCACTAAGTGGTAATCAAGCAAACTGATTTTTCAGTTAAATGAAAGTTTACCACTAATGTGTATTGAATTTTGAAAATCCGACATACATGGTTGTCATTAAGAAGTAAAATGTGGTTCAATGAGATTATAATAATTTTTTGGTGAATAGTAACTTATTAAGTTTTTAATCGCGATTAGTGGTAATCAGTGTAGTTTAAGGTATAAATAATGCTTTAATAATATAAAATGACCTAGACACATGTCCCAACCTTATTGGTTGTGTCATGGCCGACCAAGACAAGCCATGGGTCAACTTGGGGACCCCATGGATCCACTTTTGTTGGGAAATGACATAAATTACTTTTTATTAAATGTTAAAGTGAAAATGACACAAACATAATATGTTTTGCGAAAACAATTTTTAAGTGGGGTTATACAAGTCCAAATTTTGATTATAAATATTCAATGGAAAGCTAAAAAGATTTCCTACATCATAGTAATTTGTTTATAATTTATAGACATTAAATAAATTTAATTATTTATGATATAATAATGATGCAGCGATGACATCATTATTTGACGATTTAAATAAAATGGAAAGATAAAATAACATCTATGAACTACACATGTCCAAAACCAATTGGATGAATGGATTTCGATGCCTTATCACCTTATCCACGAATTCCATCAATGTGGGACCTTTTAAAACCGAAACACATTTTCAAATAATGTAATGATTCTTTACTTTCCAAAAGTGCCCCTCCTCTCCCCTTATAAAAGGCCCCCACCTCTACCTCATTTCACACACTCTTCAAGCCATTGGCTCGGCCAACCCCTGCCCATTTGCTCTCTCCACATCCCTCTCCTCATCCTAGAGGATTCCCCTTGGGCAGAATCCTTTCAAAGGAAGCCTTTAGGCTCAAATCAAAAGGAGTTACACTTTTTAAGGTAATTCATCCTCTCATGCTCATTTGTTTTATTTTGCTTCTCCAACCCCCTAAACTCTTTTTATTTACTTATTTTGTAACAACACCAGTATCTTAAATATACTAGGATGTTGTTATAAGATTTATTTTATCTACACTCTCACACAACTACATCAAATGGTTAAAGAACATACGGTTTCCGTGGATGGCGAAATTCTGCCTCCCGAAACGATGATTGTTCAACACTCATTAAACACCTTCAAAGGTGGCCATTATGATGTCACTATTTTTATATATGATATATAATATGTTTATGTTTTCCTTAAGCTTCTGTTTTTTCATTTTGGGCATACCTTTATGGTTTCCATTATGGGTAAAACACGATATCTTCATTTTAGGAAGCGCGGACTACCGCCCCCTCAAAGTGATGTGATTCGTTAATACCATATGTGGGATGTGTAGAGGATAAAGTTAATGATATTATACATGATGTTATACTGGAATTATAATATACCTATATATATCATTATCATTTATTTCCATTAAAGTATGAGATAGAAATGAAAGTAGCGTTCATGCGTACGTACGGACTACCGTCTCCATGAACGGTGCATTTCATTTCTTATCCCCAAATGTAATGTACTATTAAAAGTACATGTATATAATGGATATATATAATTAATGATATATCTAAATGATGAATATAATTCTGGAATTAAAATATACATAAGTCTCATTTAGTTTTAATTCCATTAATATGACAAAGAAATGAAAGTAGCGTTCATGCGTACGTACGGCTTACCGTCTCCATGAACGGTGCATTTCATTTCTTACCTCTAAATGATTATGTAATATTTTAAATACATGTATGTACTGGATATATATGACATATATGATATCTACATCATGAATACCATTCTGGATATAATGAAACATTGACCAAATTAACAACATGTAAGTGTAAGAAGTCTATTTTTGACTTAAGAACCAAATACCGACAAAATGAACATTATTAACTTAAATGATTACATGATGTTCATAACATGGTATAAAAGGAATAATGAACTTGAAAAGATTCATAAGCAAGTAGAGATTAACTCAAGTTTATTATTCAGGAGTTTAAAGAACGGTCGGGTCAAGTCGGATACGAGGTATGGGAACTTCTTAACCCAATTTCCATTCTTTGGGTTAATCTCCTACTTTCAAATTATGTCATTATATTATTATGTCGTATCTTGTATTTGTACTTTATTTATGTGTACTTATAGTGAATACACATAATGTATCTATTTTATTTTAAAAATTATCTTTGTATGGGACTTCGTCTCAATCTCCTTTCGTTGAGGCATATTTTATTTTATACACAACTTTCTTTTATGCGGTGTATAAACCCCTTTGACTTTTACGTTTATTCAAAAGGAATCTTTTTTATACGAAGCGTTTACTAAACGACAAAAGGGAATGTTTTTGTCGTACGTATGCGGCGACAACGACTTCTCCGCCGTCGTAACCGTTATTTGAGTTTCGGCTTCCTCTACAAGCCATACCTTCTTTTTAAAAGAAAAATAAATACCATATTTTACTTTTATTTTATTTTGGTATTGAAAATGGTTTTCATAATGTTTTTATATCAATGTGTTGTATTGATATCTCGTGATTGAAATGTGGAAATTTTATGTTTCCTTTATGCTTGTTTTATGTGATATGATTATGTTATGGTTCTTGGGCATTATTATGAAGACGGGTGGTTCCGTGATAAACTAAGGGCGGGTGAGCCCGTTATAGCTCTCCAATGCATTGGGTAACGCGAAGGAGTGAAACGTTAAGGTTTCTCCGAAGAGATTTTAGGGAATATACTGTGATGGGTATTCCAAACGTAACCAAGAGGGTTACTCCCTACGTAAGAATGTTATGAATGCCTCAAGTTACCTTTACGTCTTATGATTTCTATGATTTATTCATGATTTTATGAGGTATGTTAAAGTGCCTATGTTTTATGGGTAAAGTATGATTTCATTCTTATGTATATATGAACTCATGTTTCCTTTCCATGTTTTTTTTATAACCCATACTGAGTTTTTATGCTCATCCCAAGTTTTTGAAATGTTTTTCACAGGTCAAGGGAAAGGTACATGATAAGATGATAGAGTCAAGGATGTGTCAAGAAATAATCCATGTTTTATTTTAAATGTGTTTCCATTGATGGGAATGAAGAATAATATCTTTATGTAACCACTTTGTTTATATGTGGAATGTAATGCAAGTTTTATGATCTAATTCTCTAAAACTCTAAACCTGAAAAGATCCTCAATGTGAATTATTCATTTAATTCAACATTAAGTAAGGTTTAAGGCTGGGGCCTTATAGTTGACACTTTGATTCAAAAATATCTTTATTAAATGTTTTAAATGGTTTTGGAAATGGTTTCTTTTTATATGGATTCATTATTTCAAAATACTAAAATGTTATGTTGTGTTTGAAATGTGGAAATGTTTTGTTTCCTTTATGAATATTTTATGTGATACGTGTATGTTATGGTTCTTGGGCATTGTTATGAAGAACGGGTGGTTCCGTGATAAACTAAGGGCGGGTGAGCCCGATATAGCTCTCCAATGCATTGGGTAACGCGAAGGAGTGAAACGTTAAGGTTTCTCCGAAGAGATTTAGGGAATATACTGTGATGGGTATTCCAAACGTAACCAAGAGGGTTACTCCCTACATAAGAATGTTATGAATGCCTCAAGTTACCTTTATGTCTTATGATTTCTATGATTTATTCATGGTTTGATGAGGTATGTTAAAGTGCCTTTGTTTTATGGGTAAAGTATGATTTCATTCTTATGTATATATGAACTCATGTTTCCTTTCCATATTTTTATAACTCTTACTGAGCTTTTTATGCTCATCCCAAGTTTTTGAAATGTTTTTCACAGGTCAAGGGAAAGGTACATGATGTGATGATAGTGTCAAGGATGTGTCAAGAAAGAATCCGTGTTATATTTTAAATATGTTCCCGTTGATGGGAAGAATGAATGCTGACTTTTATGTAACCACTTTGTTTAAATGTGGAATGTAATGCAAGTTTCATGATCTAATTCTCTAAAACTCTAAACCTGAAAAGATCCTCAATGTGTAATCTTGTAATAACTCAAGATTAAGTAAGGTTTAAGGCTGGGGCCTTATAGTTGGTATCAGAGGTCGGTTTAGATAACTTTAGAGGTTAGGGTATTCTTTAAGCATAAGTGACATTACCATAATGGTTAGAATTTCATAAAGAGTCCTAATTTTAGATAATGTGAATGAGTAAGTATATCTTAGAGTCTACCTTCCTCATTAGTACATGATGTTTTTGTTGATATACTCACACTGACATTTATGTTTTTAGTGAATGGATGGATCTAGCAGGCACCAAAGTGACAATGGGTTTGAAGGAAACTGTGGTGGTTCTCTGATTATGATACTAGATGAGATAGGGGATTCAATGAGGAATCTCATAGTTGTTCTAAACCAACTATCAAGGATCCATGATCAATCACTTAAACCTTCGTGAGTTCTCTAATGCATCATTTACGAGATGGCCAACTCGATGTGGAAATTCAGGTAATAATTATTAAGGTAACCATTAGGGTTTATATGATCCTTACTTTTTAGGTAATTATGGGTTACTCTATGATATGATGGAAAAGGAATGGAATGAGATAAACTTGAGGTTAAAATATGTTATGAATATTTTTGAAGATTTTATCTCATTTTGGGGAATGTTTTGAGAATTATATAGTTTTGGAAAAAGGACAACGCGCAGACCGTGTGACATCCCGTCGCGTCGGACAAAGCTGCGGGAATCGAACCCACAACCAAAGTGCGACTGGTATTTATCGCCTACCACTGGACTACGTGAAGTCCCTGGTTAGTTTGACTGATTATTTTTGGTTATATGATTTTATGAATTAAGAGTAAGTTGATTTTGGGTTATTTATAAAAATGATTAACCTATCATGGAGGATATGTGATTAGGTTAATTACTTTTCAATACTAGACTTTAGGAGCAACTAATGTTGTTTGGAGATAAATGTTACGATTTAACATGGAAGACTGTGTGACTAAATCCTTCAAATATTTGGGTTTCAATATTATATTAGGTTTACTTTGAAGAATTTTATGGAGAAATTGTTTATCGGATGGTCCTCGTTGAACTTTGGGTTTTGTTGGACAAATTTTGGAGATTAAGAATAGATTTTCTTTTTATAAGGGGTTATCCTTTTCTGGATTATCTGATCTTGTACTAAACTTTTTGGTTTTGGCTCTGGTTTAAGCCTAAAGACATAGGATGTACATAGTTCTCTTTTGTGGATTAGGTGATTCTCTAGAAGTTGATTATAGTACTCTTAATGTGAACAAGTCTTCCTAAATACTCGTCTTTTGGAGAAAATATGAGTTTGTGAAAGGAATATAATAAAAGTTGAAAGTCAATATGATAAGTGATTATGTTTCCTTATGAATAAATTCCTCAATAAAAAGTAACTTAAAACAAAAATGTTGTATATTAACTTTTCCTACTGGGGAATCGAATACCGTTTAACCCATCACAAGTTTGTGATTTTCTCATTGTTAACTTTCTCCTAAACATGTTTTCTATCACTCTCCATAAGAACGTGACCCTATGTTTTCTCCTCCATGTCCATATTTTCATACTTGGAATCCTAGTATGGGTTAACACGAGTGACCTTTGTACTTATCTTTCTTTATTTTAAAGTGTTTGTTTTACCGACTTTTGTTCCGATGTGGGACTTTCAAGGATGTTTCCAAGCGCAATTTTAAAATTGCGAGGACGCAATTCCCAAAAGGGGGGAAGGATGTAACATCCCAGGTAAATAAAGAATATGACATTTCATATTTATCCATATTTGTGAATAAAATATTTAAATGACTTTAAAGGGGACGCTATGCTCGATGGCGTACCCAACACGCAACAACGAGTTTCTTGGGAATCTTACGTTGCACTCTAATAATAAAATAATATTATTTTAAATGGTAGTTAACTTGTAGCCGTTGTAATGGCGGGAATGGATAGAAATAACTGAAATATGATTATATATGTTTTTAAATGTTTTTACAATTATCCAATAAAGGATAGAGGCTTAAAATACGGAAAGAATTCGATTTTAGGCATATATGACCTAGTTTTCACTAAAGGTTCACTTATCGCCTTTTGATGGCGAACTGTCATTAAATATAGTTTTGATCACTCTTATACATTCTTTTGGACCAAATAAAACTCTTATTAAGAATCGGGACATCAAATTTTTACTTTGTGTAAATTTTTGGTATTTTTCTGATGAATAGTGTAAAATGTTGTGTTTTAATTCAAAACCTCTTTTTAATCTAATTTATTTATATGATTAGATAATATTTTGAATTGTTTTTAAAGTTAAATTAGAATCTATTTTTACCATTTAATCCAATGGTGGTCATTGGAATCAATTTCACTTTGAAATTAGACTTAAACTAGTGTCAATCTTTTGATACTTTTTGTTTTATAAAAACACGCTATTTGCTCTGACAGCGGGAATTAATTATTAAATTAATTAATGTGACTAATATGTTTTGAATTTTGTAAAACGGACTTCATTTTTGAATTCAGAATATCAAATATAGCTTAGGGTGATTTTTTGGTAATTTTCTGAAAAACTTCAATTTTTGATGAATAGTGAAACCACTAAGTGGTAATCAAGCAAACTGATTTTTCAGTTAAATGAAAGTTTACCACTAATGTGTATTGAATTTTGAAAATCCGACATACATGGTTGTCATTAAGAAGTAAAATGTGGTTCAATGAGATTATAATAATTTTTTGGTGAATAGTAACTTATTAAGTTTTTAATCGCGATTAGTGGTAATCAGTGTAGTTTAAGGTATAAATAATGCTTTAATAATATAAAATGACCTAGACACATGTCCCAACCTTATTGGTTGTGTCATGGCCGACCAAGACAAGCCATGGGTCAACTTGGGGACCCCATGGATCCACTTTTGTTGGGAAATGACATAAATTACTTTTTATTAAATGTTAAAGTGAAAATGACACAAACATAATATGTTTTGCGAAAACTATTTTTAAGTGGGGTTATACAAGTCCAAATTTTGATTATAAATATTCAATGGAAAGCTAAAAAGATTTCCTACATCATAGTAATTTGTTTATAATTTTTAGACATTAAATAAATTTAATTATTTATGACATAATAATGATGCAGCGATGACATCATTATTTGACGATTTAAATAAAATGGAAAGATAAAATAAAATCTATGAACTACACATGTCCAAAACCAATTGGATGAATGGATTTCGATGCCTTATCACCTTATCCACGAATTCCATCAATGTGGGACCTTTTAAAACCGAAACACATTTTCAAATAATGTAATGATTCTTTACTTTCCAAAAGTGCCCCTCCTCTCCCCTTATAAAAGGCCCCCACCTCTACCTCATTTCACACACTCTTCAAGCCATTGGCTCGGCCAACCCCTGCCCATTTGCTCTCTCCACATCCCTCTCCTCATCCTAGAGGATTCCCTTTGGGCAGAAGCCTTTCAAAGGAAGCCTTTGGGCTCAAACCAAAAGAAGTTACACTTTTTAAGGTAATTCATTCTCTCATGTTCATTTGTTTTATTTTGCTTCTCCGACCCCCTAAACTCTTTTTATTTACTTCTTTTGTAACAACACCAGTATCTTCAATATACTAGGATGTTGTTATAAGATATATTTGAGCTACACTCTCACACAACTACATCAAATGGTTAAAGAACATACGGTTTCCGTGGATGGCGAAATTCTGCCTCCCGAAACGATGATTGTTCAATACTCATTTAACACCTTCAAAGGTGGCCATTATGATGTCACTATTTTTATATATGATATATTATATGTTTATGTTTTCCTTAAGCTTCTGTTTTTTTCATTTTGGGCATACCTTTATGGTTTCCATTATGGGTAAAACACGATATCTTCATTTTAGGAAGTGCGGACTACCGCCCCCTAAAAGTGATTTGATTCGTTAATACCATATGTGGGATGTGTAAAGGATAAAGTTAATGATATTATATATATTGTTATACTGGAATTATAATATACTTTTATATCATTATGATTCCATTCCAGAAAATATGAAATAGAAATGGAAGTAGCGTTCATGCGTACGTACGGCTTACCGTCTCCATGAACGGTGCATTTCATTTCTTACCTCTCAGTGTGATGTAATATTATAAATGAATGTATATACTGGATATATATGACATATATGATATCTACATAATGAATACCATTCTGGATATAATGAACCTTTGACCAAATTAACAACATGTAAGTATAAGAAGTCAATTTTTGACTTAAGAACCAAATACCGACAAAATGAACATTATTAACTTAAATGATTACATGATGTTCATAACATGGTATAAAAGGAATAATGAACTTGAAAAGATTCATAAGCAAGTAGAGATTAACTCAAGTTTATTATTCAGGAGTTTAAAGAACGGTCGGGTCAAGTCGGATACGAGGTATGGGAACTTCTTAACCCAATTTCCATTCTTTGGGTTAATCTCCTACTTTCAAATTATGTCATTATATTATTATGTCGTATCTTGTATTTGTACTTTATTTATGTGTACTTATAGTGAATACACATAATGTATCTATTTTATTTTAAAAATTATCTTTGTATGGGACTTTGTCTCAATCTCCTTTCGTTGAGGCATATTTTATTTTATACACAACTTTCTTTTATACGGTGTATAAACCCCTTTGACATTTAAGTTTATTCAAAAGGAATATTTTTTATACGAAGCGTTTACTAAATGACAAAAGGGAATGTTTTTGTCGTACGTATGCGGCGACAACGACTTCTCCGCCGTCGTAACCGTTATTTGAGTTTCGGCTTCCTCTACAAGCCATTCCTTCTTTTTAAAAGAAAAATAAATACCATGTTTTACTTTGGTATTGAAAATGGTTTTCATAATGTTTTTATATCAATGTGTTGTATTGATATCTCGTGATTGAAATGTGGAAATTTTATGTTTCCTTTATGCATGTTTTATGTGATATGATTATGTTATGGTTCTTGGGCATTATTATGAAGACGGGTGGTTCCGTGATAAACTAAGGGCGGGTGAGCCCGTTATAGCTCTCCAATGCATTGGGTAACGCGAAGGAGTGGAACGTTAAGGTTTCTCCGAAGAGATTTTAGGGAATATACTGTGATGGGTATTCCAAACGTAACCAAGAGGGTTACTCCCTACGTAAGAATGTTATGAATGCCTCAAGTTACCTTTACGTATTATGATTTATATGATTTATTCATGTTTTTATGAGGTATGTTAAAGTGCCTATGTTTTATGGGTAAAGTATGATTTCATTCTTATTTATATATGAACTCATGTTTCCTTTCCATGTTTTTTTATAACCCATACTGAGTTTTTATGCTCATCCCAAGTTTTTGAAATGTTTTTCACAGGTCAAGGGAAAGGTACATGATAAGATGATAGAGTCAAGGTTGTGTCAAGAAATAATCCATGTTTTATTCTAAATGTGTTTCCGTTGATGGGAATGAAGAATACTATCTTTATGTAACCACTTTGTTTAAAAGTGGAATGTAATGCAAGTTTCATGATCTAATTCTCTAAAACTCTAAACCTGAAAAGATCCTCAATGTGTAATCTTGTAATAACTCAAGATTAAGTAAGTTTTAAGGCAGGGGCCTTATAGTTGGTAATGTAAAATCTAAAACCTACACATGGCAAAAACCAATTGGATGAGTGGATTTCTAAGCCTTATCACCTTATCCACGAATTCTATCAATGTGGGACCTTTTAGAACCGAAACACATTTTCAAATAAATTAATATTTCTTTACTTTCCAAAAGTGCCCCTCCTCTCCTCTTATAAAAGGCCCCCACCTCTACCTCATTTCACACACTCTTCAAGCCATTGGCTCGGCCAACCCCTGCCCATTTGATCTCTCCACATCCCTCTCCTCATCCTAGAGGATTCCCTTTGGGCAGAATCCTTTCAAAGGAAGCCTTTAGGCTCAAACCAAAAGAAGTTACACTTTTTAAGGTATTTCATTCTCTCATGTTCATTTGTTTTATTTTGCTTCTCCAACCCCCTAAACTCTTTTTATTTACTTCTTTTGTAACAAAACCAGTATCTTCAATATACTAGGATGTTGTTATAAGATTTATTTGAGCTACACTCTCACACAACTACATCAAATGGTTAAAGAACATATGGTTTCCGTGGATGGTGAAATTCTGCCTCCCGAAACGATGATTGTTCAACACTCATTAAACACCTTCAAAGGTGGCCATTATGATGTCACTATTTTTATATATGATATGTAATATGTTTATGTTTTACTTATGCTTCTGTATTTTTCATTTGTGTCTTACCTTTATGGCTTCCATTATGGGTATACGCGATATCTTCATTTAAGGAAGTGCGGACTACCGCCCCCTCAAAGTGATGTGATTCGTTAATGCCATATGTGGGACGTGTAAAGGATGGATTTAAAGTTTTTATATATGAAGTTATACTGGAATTATAATATACCTATATATCATTATCATTTATTTCCATTAAAGTATGAGATAGAAATGAAAGTAGCGTTCATGCGTACGTACGGACTACCGTCTCCATGAACGGTGCATTTCATTTCTTATCCCCAAATGTAATTTATTATTAAAAGTACATGTATATAATGGATATATATAATTAATGATATATCTAAATGATGAATATAATTCTGGAATTAAAATATACATAAGTCTCATTTAGTTTTAATTCCATTAATATGACAAAGAAATGAAAGTAGCGTTCATGCGTACGTACGGCTTACCGTCTCCATGAACGGTGCATTTCATTTCCTACCTCTAAATGATTATGTAATATTATAAATGAATGTATGTACTGGATATATATGACATATATGATATCTACATCATGAATACCATTCTGGATATAATGAACCTTTGACCAAATTAACAACATGTAAGTATAAGAAGTCAATTTTTGACTTAAGAACCAAATACCGACAAAATGAACATTATTAACTTAAATGATTACATGATGTTCATAACATGGTATAAAAGGAATAATGAACTTGGAAAAGATTCATAATCAAGTAGAGATTAACTAAAGTTTATTATTCAGGAGTTTAAAGAACGGTCGGGTCAAGTCAGATACGAGGTATGGGAACTTCTTAACCCAATTTCCATTCTTTGGGTTAATCTCCTACTTTCAAATTATGTCATTATATTATTATGTCGTATCTTGTATTTGTACTTTATTTATGTGTACTTATAGTGAATACACATAATGTATCTATTTTATTTTAAAAATTATCTTTGTATGGGACTTTGTCTCAATCTCCTTTCATTGAGGCATATTTTATTTTATACACAACTTTCTTTTATACGGTGTATAAATCCCTTTGA
The DNA here is from genome assembly GCA_963277665.1 of Viscum album. NCBI lineage: Eukaryota > Viridiplantae > Streptophyta > Magnoliopsida > Santalales > Viscaceae > Viscum > Viscum album. Next base: position 1,552,214,459 of record OY728158.1, on the reverse strand, counting down.
CTTTTACATTTATTCAAAAGGAATCTTTTTTATACGAAGCGTTTACTAAACGACAAAAGGGAATGTTTTTGTCGTACGTATGCGGCGACAACGACTTCTCCGCCGTCGTAACCGTTATTTGAGTTTCGGCTTCCTCTACAAGCCATACCTTCTTTTTAAAAGAAAAATAAATACCATGTTTTACTTTTCTTTTACTTTGGTATTGAAAATGGTTTTCATAATGTTTTTATTATATCAATGTGTTGTATTGATATCTCGTGATTGAAATGTGGAAATGTTATGTTTCCTTTATGCATGTTTTATGTGATATGATTATGTTATGGTTCTTGGGCATTATTATGAAGACGGGTAGTTCCGTGATAAACCATGGGCGGGTGAGCCCGATATAGCTCTCCAATGCATTGGGTAACGCGAAGGAGTGAAACATTAAGGTTTCTCCGAAGAGATTTTTAGGGAATATACTGTGATGGGTATTCCAAAACGTAACCAAGAGGGTTACTCCCTACGTAAGAATGTTATGAATGCCTCAAGTTACCTTTATGTCTTATGATTTCTATGATTTATTCATGATTTGATGAGGTATGTTAAAGTGATTATGTTTTATGGGTAAAGTATGATTTCACTCTTTTGTATGTATGTAACCATGTTTCCTTTCCATGTTTTTATAACCCATACTGAGTTTTTATGCTCATCCCAAGTTTTTGAAATGTTTTTCACAGGTCAAGGGAAAGGTTCATGATAAGATGATAGAGTCAAGGATGTGTCAAGAAATAGTCCATGTTTTATTTTGAATATGTTACCATTGATGGGAATTAAGAATACTATCTTTATGTAACCACTTTGTTTATATGTGGAATGTAATGCAAGTTTTATGATCTAATTCTCTAAAACTCTAAACCCGAAAAGATCCTCAACGTGTAATCTTGTAATAACTCAAGATTAAGTAAGGTTTAAGGCAGGGGCCTTATAGTTGGTATCAAAGGTCGGTTTAGACAACTTTAGGAGTTAGAAAAGTGTTAAATTATAATATGATTGAAATGATATAGCATTTACGGATTACCATGTTGCTTCGCCTAAGATATTTCCATGTTCAGAATGGTTTTCCGCAGAGGAAACAGGGAAGCAGTGCTAGGAAGGCATACAGAAGGAAATAACCTTCCGAATCAGCATCCAGAAATGGTCGGAATCGGAACTGAACAGTTTGTTGCAGTGATGGCACAGTTGACTCAGGCTATAAATGGTTGTGGTATCCATGCACGAGATCAGCCAGATCAACCGCAGAGGAACATGTCAGTGGTGGAACATTTCATAAGGCAACATCCCCCATCATTCAGAGGATCATCTGACCCTGTGCTAGCTGAAGGGTGGATTAAAGCACTGGAGAAGATTTTTGATGTCATGGGGTGTTCAGACAATCAAAAGGTTAGTCTTTCTATTTACCGTTTGGAAGGTGAAGCAGATCAGTGGTGGTCTATGGTTAAAAATATCAGGGACGCCGATGAGATTGATGCTCTTGATTGGGATGAATTCAAAGGAATGTTTCTTGAGAAGTATTTTCCTAAGGCTGTTCGACTTAGGATGGAAAAGCAATTCTTGGAATTGAGGCAAGAGGAAGACTCAGTGGCTGCCTATGAAGAAAGGTTCACTCGATTGGCAAGGTATGCTCCAAATTTTATCCGAGACCTTGATAGTAAAATCAATCGTTTTTACTCAGGATTAAAGCCAAAATATCGAAGGGCATTAGCTTCTCGTGAGTTTAAAAGTTATGAAAAGCTTGTTCGATGTGCTGAGAAGGTGGAAATGGAGTTTTCCGATGACCAAGTTTTCTATAACAACCAGCAGAAGAAGAGACCGAGGTGGCAGGAGAAAGGTAAGAATTCTTCAAAGAAGTCTGATGGTAAGAGAACTAAGTTTCCAGTTTGTGATAAATGTGGCAAAAGGCATGCTGGGGAATGTCTTCTGAATTCTGGGAAGTGCTACCGATGTGGTAAGATGGGACATAAGGCTCGTGATTGCACTGAAAAGGATCAAGGTGAAGGTAAGAATAAATTTGATTTACGGTTAGTGAAATGTTATAAGTGCAATGAGATGGGTCACTATGCAAACGAGTGTCCGACAAGGAGCTTGAGTGATGGGAAGCAGTTAGACTACAATCAGAAAGGGGCGGTGAAATCCTTTGCAACTACTTCAGAAGATGTTGGGCCATCGAATGAAGTGGTGTCAGCTCCAGGGAGCTCAGTATTTTTCGAAGATTGACTTGAGGTCGGGGTACCATCAGTTGAAAGTAAAAGAAGCAGACGACTGCGTTCCGTACTAGATATGGCCATTATGAATTTGTAGTTATGCCTTTTGGGTTAACCAATGCACCTGCTGTATTCATGGACCTTATGAATAAAATTTTCCATGAGTTCTTGGATATGTTTGTGTTTGCGTTTTGAGATTTGGGAAGAGATTGTGTGTGCCTTGTGATTCACAGTTGAAGAATGAGTTGTTTTTTTCATCCTGGTAGTACTAAGAGGTACAGAGATTTGCGGGAGTATTACTGGTGGGATGGAATGAAAAGAGATATTGCTGATTTTACTGTGAAGTGTTTGACATGTCAACAGGTTAAAGCAGAGCGGCAGTTACCGAAAGGGATGCTTCAGCCTTTACCAGTGCCAGAGTGGAAATGGGAGAATATATCCATGGACTTTGTTGTTGGATTACCGAAGACATCTCGAGGTAATAATGCAATCTGGGTTATTATTGATCGCTTGACCAAATCTGCTCATTTCCTTGCTATACGAGATACTTTCTCTCTTGATCAACTTTCCCGTTTGTATCGTAAAGAGATAGTCAGGTTACATGGAGTTCCCCTCTCCATTGTATCGGATCGTGATCCCAGGTTTACTTCTAACTTTTGGAAAGGCCTTCAGAAGTTGTTGGGTACTGAATTAAATTTTAGTACAGCTTTTCATCCTCAATCAGATGGGAAGTCAGAACGAACAATTCAGACATTGGAGGATATGCTACGAGCTTGTTCTATGGATTATCAGGGAAGTTGGGACCAACATCTTTCTTTGGTTGAGTTTTCATATAATAACAGTTTTCATTCCAGTATACAGATGGCACCATTTCAGGCATTATATGGGAAGCGGTGTCGAACTCCAGCTTTCTGGGATGAAGTGGGTGAAAGAAATTTGATGGGACCAGAATTGGTAGAAGAGATGGCAGAAAAAGTTCAGCTGATTCAGAAACACATGAGAACAGCTCAGAGCAGGCAGAAGAGTTATGCGGATAACCGGAGGAAGGATCTATCTTTCGAGGTAGGTGATCATGTTTTTCTCAAGGTTTCTCCTTGGAAAAGTGTGATGAGATTTGGTAAGAAAGGAAAGTTGAGTCCAAGGTTTATTGGACCATACGAAATTCTGTAAAGAGTTGGATCAGTTGCATACCGAGTGGCTTTACCTCTGAGTTTATCTCAGGTACACAATGTTTTTCACGTTTCGATGTTGAGAAAGTATATGCCAGATCCATCTCATGTTTTGAGTCCAGAGGTAGTTCAGCTGGAAGAGAACCTATCTTATGAGGAACAACCGGTCCAGATTCTTGACCACAGGGAGCAAGTGTTACGGAATAAGGTGATTCATCAGGTAAAGGCTTTTTGGAAAAACCATGTGATTGAAGAGGCAACGTGGGAATCTGAAAATGCTATGAGGGATAAATACCCCCACTTATTTTGATAAGTGAATAAAATTGCGAGGACGCAATTCCCAAAAGGGGGGAAGGATGTAACATCCCAGGTAATTAAAGAATAAATAATTTTCATATTTATTAATATTAGAGAATTAAATATGAATTTTAATTAAAAGGGGTTGCTATGTTCGATAGCGTACCCGATACGCAACGATGAGTTTCTTTGAAACTTACGTAGCACACTAGTAATATAATAATATTATGTTAGTTAACAAGTAGTCGTTGTACTGGCGGGAATGAATAGAAATAACTAAAATATGAATAGATGTGTTTTTAGATGTTTTTACATTTACCCAATAAAAGACAAAGGCTTAAAATACGGAAAGAGTTCAATTTTAGGCTTTTATACTCTAATTTTCACTAAAGGTTCACTTATCACCTTTTAATGGTGAACCGTCATTAAATATAGTTTTGATCACTCTTATACATTCTTTTGGACCAAATAAAACTTTTATTAAGAATCGGGATATCAAATTTTACTTTGTGTAATTTTTGGTACCTTTCTGATAAAGTTCATTTTTTTTTTATGAATAGTGTAAAATGTTGCATTTTAATTCAAAACCTCTTTTTGATCTAATTTATTTATATGATTAGATTATCTTTTGAATTGGTTTTAAAGTGAAATTAGAATATATTTTTACAATTTTATCCAATGGTGGTCATTGGAATCAATTTCGATTTGAAATTAGACTTAAACTGGTGTCAATCTTTTGATACTTATTGTTTTGTAAAAACACGCTATTTGCTCTGGCAGCGGGAATTAGTTATTAAATTAATTAATGTGACTTATATGATTTGAATTATGTAAAATGGACTTCATTTTTGAATTCGGAATATCAAATATAGCTTAGAGTAAATTTTTGGTAATTTTCTGAAAAACTTCAATTTTTGATGAATAGTGAAACCACTAAGTGGTAATCAAGCAAACTGATTTTTCAGTTAAATGAAATTTTACCACTAATGTGTATTGAATTTTGAAAATCCGACATACATGGTTGTCATTAAGAAGTAAAATGTGGTTCAATGAGATTAAAATAATTTTTTGGTGAATAGTAACTTATTAAGTTTTTAATCGCAATTAGTGGTAATTAGTGTAGTTTAAGGTATAAATAATACTTTAATAATATAAAATGACCTAGACACATGTCCCAACCTCATTGGTTGTGTCATGGCCGACCAAGACAAGCCATGGCCTAACTTGGGGACCCCATGGATCCACTTTTGTTGGGAAATAACATAAATTACTTTTTATTTAATGTTAAAGTGAAAATGACACAAACATAATATGTTTTGCTAAAACAATTTTTAAGTGGGGATATACAAGTCCAAATTTAGATTATAAATAGTCATTGGAAAGCTAAAAAGATTTCCTACATCATAGTAATTTGTTTATAATTTTTAGACATTAAATAAATTTAATTATTTATGACATAATAATGATGCAGCGATGACATCATTATTTGACGATTTAAATAAAATGGAAAGATAAAATAAAATCTATGAACTACACATGTCCAAAACCAATTGGATGAATGGATTTAGATGCCTTATCACCTTATCCACGAATTCCATCAATGTGGGACCTTTTAAAACCGAAACACATTTTCAAATAATGTAATGATTCTTTACTTTCCAAAAGTGCCCCTCCTCTCCTCTTATAAAAGGCCCCCACCTCTACCTCATTTCACACACTCTTCAAGCCATTGGCTCGGCCAACCCCTGCCCATTTGCTCTCTCCACATCCCTCTCCTCATCCTAGAGGATTCCCTTTGGGCAGAATCCTTTCAAAGGAAGCCTTTGGGCTCAAACCAAAAGAAGTTACACTTTTTAAGGTAATTCATTCTCTCATGTTCATTTGTTTTATTTTGCTTCTCCGACCCCCTAAACTCTTTTTATTTACTTCTTTTGTAACAACACCAGTATCTTCAATATACTAGGATGTTGTTATAAGATATATTTGAGCTACACTCTCACACAACTACATCAAATGGTTAAAGAACATACGGTTTCCGTGGATGGCGAAATTCTGCCTCCCGAAACGATGATTGTTCAATACTCATTTAACACCTTCAAAGGTGGCCATTATGATGTCACTATTTTTATATATGATATATTATATGTTTATGTTTTCCTTAAGCTTCTGTTTTTTTCATTTTGGGCATACCTTTATGGTTTCCATTATGGGTAAAACACGATATCTTCATTTTAGGAAGTGCGGACTACCGCCCCCTAAAAGTGATTTGATTCGTTAATACCATATGTGGGATGTGTAAAGGATAAAGTTAATGATATTATATATATTGTTATACTGGAATTATAATATACTTTTATATCATTATGATTCCATTCCAGAAAATATGAAATAGAAATGGAAGTAGCGTTCATGCGTACGTACGGCTTACCGTCTCCATGAACGGTGCATTTCATTTCTTACCTCTAAATGATTATGTAATATTATAAATGAATGTATGTACTGGATATATATGACATATATGATATCTACATCATGAATACCATTCTGGATATAATGAACCTTTGACCAAATTAACAACATGTAAGTATAAGAAGTCAATTTTTGACTTAAGAACCAAATACCGACAAAATGAACATTATTAACTTAAATGATTACATGATGTTCATAACATGGTATAAAAGGAATAATGAACTTGGAAAAGATTCATAATCAAGTAGAGATTAACTAAAGTTTATTATTCAGGAGTTTAAAGAACGGTCGGGTCAAGTCAGATACGAGGTATGGGAACTTCTTAACCCAATTTCCATTCTTTGGGTTAATCTCCTAAATGAAAGTTTACAACTAATGTGTATTGAATTTTGAAAATCCGACATACATGGTTGTCATTAAGAAGTAAAATGTGGTTCAATGAGATTAAAATAATTTTTTGGTGAATAGTAACTTATTAAGTTCTTAATCGCGATTAGTGGTAATTAGGGTAGTTTAATGTATAAATAATGCTTTAATAATATAAAATGACCTAGACACATGTCCCAACCTCATTGGTTGTGTCATGGCCGACCAAGACAAGTCATGGCCTAACTTGGGGACCCCATGTATCCACTTTTGTTGGGAAATAACATAAATTACTTTTTATTAAATGTTAAAGTGAAAATGACACAAACATAATATGTTTTGCGAAAACAATTTTTAAGTGGGGTTATACAAGTCCAAATTTTGATTATAAATATTCAATGGAAAGCTAAAAAGATTTCCTATATCATAGTATTTGTTTTATAATTTTTAGACATTAAATAAATTAAATTATGTACGACATAATAATGATGCAGTGATGACATCATTATTTAACGATTAAAATAAAATGGAAAGATAATGTAAAATCTAAAACCTACACATGGCCAAAACCAATTGGATGAGTGGATTTCGAATCCTTATCACCTTATCCACGAATTATATCAATGTGGGACCTTTTAAAACCGAAACACATTTTCAAATAAAGTTATATTTCTTTACTTTCCAAAAGTGCCCCTCCTCTCCCCTTATAAAAGGCCCCCACCTCTACCTCATTTCACACACTCTTCAAGCCTTTGGCTCGGCCAACCCCTGCCCATTTGCTCTCTCCACATCCCTCTCCTCATCCTAGAGGATTCCCCTTGGGCAGAATCCTTTCAAAGGAAGCCTTTAGGCTCAAATCAAAAGGAGTTACACTTTTTAAGGTAATTCATCCTCTCATGCTCATTTGTTTTATTTTGCTTCTCCAACCCCCTAAACTCTTTTTATTTACTTATTTTGTAACAACACCATTATCTTAAATATACTAGGATGTTGTTATAAGATTTATTTTATCTACACTCTCACACAACTACATCAAATGGTTAAAGAACATACGGTTTCCGTGGATGGCGAAATTCTGCCTCCCGAAACGATGATTGTTCAACACTCATTAAACACCTTCAAAGGTGGCCATTATGATGTCACTATTTTTATATATGATATATAATATGTTTATGTTTTCCTTAAGCTTCTGTTTTTTCATTTTGGGCATACCTTTATGGTTTCCATTATGGGTAAAACACGATATCTTCATTTTAGGAAGCGCGGACTACCGCCCCCTCAAAGTGATGTGATTCGTTAATACCATATGTGGGATGTGTAGAGGATAAAGTTAATGATATTATACATGATGTTATACTGGAATTATAATATACCTATATATATCATTATCATTTATTTCCATTAAAGTATGAGATAGAAATGAAAGTAGCGTTCATGCGTACGTACGGACTACCGTCTCCATGAACGGTGCATTTCATTTCTTATCCCCAAATGTAATGTACTATTAAAAGTACATGTATATAATGGATATATATAATTAATGATATATCTAAATGATGAATATAATTCTGGAATTAAAATATACATAAGTCTCATTTAGTTTTAATTCCATTAATATGACAAAGAAATGAAAGTAGCGTTCATGCGTACGTACGGCTTACCGTCTCCATGAACGGTGCATTTCATTTCTTACCTCTAAATGATTATGTAATATTTTAAATACATGTATGTACTGGATATATATGACATATATGATATCTACATCATGAATACCATTCTGGATATAATGAAACATTGACCAAATTAACAACATGTAAGTGTAAGAAGTCTATTTTTGACTTAAGAACCAAATACCGACAAAATGAACATTATTAACTTAAATGATTACATGATGTTCATAACATGGTATAAAAGGAATAATGAACTTGAAAAGATTCATAAGCAAGTAGAGATTAACTCAAGTTTATTATTCAGGAGTTTAAAGAACGGTCGGGTCAAGTCGGATACGAGGTATGGGAACTTCTTAACCCAATTTCCATTCTTTGGGTTAATCTCCTACTTTCAAATTATGTCATTATATTATTATGTCGTATCTTGTATTTGTACTTTATTTATGTGTACTTATAGTGAATACACATAATGTATCTATTTTATTTTAAAAATTATCTTTGTATGGGACTTCGTCTCAATCTCCTTTCGTTGAGGCATATTTTATTTTATACACAACTTTCTTTTATGCGGTGTATAAACCCCTTTGACTTTTACGTTTATTCAAAAGGAATATTTTTTATACGAAGCGTTTACTAAACGACAAAAGGGAATGTTTTTGTCGTACGTATGCGGCGACAACGACTTCTCCGCCGTCGTAACCGTTATTTGAGTTTCGGCTTCCTCTACAAGCCATACCTTCTTTTTAAAAGAAAAATAAATACCATATTTTACTTTTATTTTATTTTGGTATTGAAAATGGTTTTCATAATGTTTTTATATCAATGTGTTGTATTGATATCTCGTGATTGAAATGTGGAAATTTTATGTTTCCTTTATGCTTGTTTTATGTGATATGATTATGTTATGGTTCTTGGGCATTATTATGAAGACGGGTGGTTCCGTGATAAACTAAGGGCGGGTGAGCCCGTTATAGCTCTCCAATGCATTGGGTAACGCGAAGGAGTGAAACGTTAAGGTTTCTCCGAAGAGATTTTAGGGAATATACTGTGATGGGTATTCCAAACGTAACCAAGAGGGTTACTCCCTACGTAAGAATGTTATGAATGCCTCAAGTTACCTTTACGTCTTATGATTTCTATGATTTATTCATGATTTTATGAGGTATGTTAAAGTGCCTATGTTTTATGGGTAAAGTATGATTTCATTCTTATGTATATATGAACTCATGTTTCCTTTCCATGTTTTTTTTATAACCCATACTGAGTTTTTATGCTCATCCCAAGTTTTTGAAATGTTTTTCACAGGTCAAGGGAAAGGTACATGATAAGATGATAGAGTCAAGGATGTGTCAAGAAATAATCCATGTTTTATTTTAAATGTGTTTCCATTGATGGGAATGAAGAATAATATCTTTATGTAACCACTTTGTTTATATGTGGAATGTAATGCAAGTTTTATGATCTAATTCTCTAAAACTCTAAACCTGAAAAGATCCTCAATGTGAATTATTCATTTAATTCAACATTAAGTAAGGTTTAAGGCTGGGGCCTTATAGTTGGTATCAGAGGTCGGTTTAGACAACTTTAGGAGTTAGAAAAGTGTTAAATTATAATATGATTGAAATGATATAGCATTTACGGATTACCATGTTGCTTCGCCTAAGATATTTCCATGTTCAGAATGGTTTTCCGTAGGGGAAACAAAGCAGCTATGTTGGGACGACATCAGGAGGAAGACAACCTTCCAAATCAGCAACCTGAGATGGTTGGAATCGGAACTGAACAGTTTGTTGCAGTGATGGCACAGTTGACTCAGGCTATAAATGGTGGTGGTATCCATGCACGAGATCAGCCAGATCAACCGCAGAAGAACATGTCAGTGGTGGAACATTTCATGAGGCAACATCCCCCATCATTCAGAGGATCATCTGACCCTGTGCTAGCTGAAGGGTGGATTAAAGCACTGGAGAAGATTTTTGATGTCATGGGGTGTTCAGACAATCAAAAGGTTAGTCTTGCTATTTACCGTTTGGAGGGTGAAGCAGATCAGTGGTGGTCTATGGTTAAAAATATCAGGGACGCCGATGAGATTGATGCTCTTAACTGGGATGAATTCAAAGGTATGTTTCTTGAGAAGTATTTTCCTAAGGCTGTTCGACTTAGGATGGAAAAGCAATTCTTGGAATTGAGGCAAGAGGAAGACTCAGTGGCTGCCTATGAAGAAAGGTTCACTTGATTGGCAAGGTATGCTCCAAATTTTATCCGGGACCTTGATAGTAAAATCAATCGTTTTTACTCAGGATTAAAGCCAAAGTATCGAAGGGCATTGGCTTCTCGTGAGTTTAAAAGTTATGAAAAGCTTGTTCGATGTGCTGAGAAGGTGGAAATGGAGTTTGCCGATGACCAAGTTTTCTACAACAACCAGCAGAAGAAGAGACCGAGGTGGTAGGAGAAAGGTAAGAATTCTTCAAAAAAGTCTGATGGTAAGAGAACTAAGTTTCCAGTTTGTGATAAATGTGGAAAAAGGCATGCTGGGGAATGTCTTCTGAATTCTGGAAAGTGCTACCGATGTGGTAAGATGGGGCATAAGGCTCGTGATTGCACTGAAAAGGATCAAGGTGAAGGTAAGAACAAGTTTGATTTACAGTTAGTGAAATGTTATAAGTGCAATGAGATGGGTCACTATGCAAACGAGTGTCCGACAAGGAGCTTGAGTGATGGGAAGCAGCTAGACTACAAGCAGAAAGGGGTGGTAAAATCATTTGCAACAACTTCAGCAGATGTTGGGTCATCGAATGAAGTGGTATCAGCTCCAGGGAGCTCAGTATTTTTCGAAGATTGACTAGAGGTCAGGGTACCATCAGTTGAAAGTAAAAGAAGCAGACGACTGCGTTCCGTACTAGATATGGCCATTATGAATTTGTAGTTATGCCTTTTGGGTTAACCAATGCACCTGCTGTATTCATGGACCTTATGAATAAAATTTTCCATGAGTTCTTGGATAAGTTTTTGTTTGTGTTTTGAGGTTTGTGAAGAGGTTATGTGTGCCTTGTGATTCACAGTTGAAGAGAGAGTTGTTATGTGAAGCTCATAGTTCTCCGTTTTCAGTTCATCCGGGCAGTACTAAGATGTATAGAGATCTGTGGGAGTATTACTGGTGGGATGGAATGAAAAGAGATATTGCTGATTTTACTGTGAAGTGTTTGACTTGTCAGCAGGTTAAAGCAGAGCGGCAGTTACCGAAAGGGATGCTTCAGCCTTTACCAGTGCCAGAGTGGAAATGGGAGAATATATCCATGGACTTTGTTGTTGGATTACCGAAGACATCTCGAGGTAATAATGCAATCTGGGTTATTATTGATCGCTTGACCAAATCTGCTCATTTCCTTGCTATACGAGATACTTTCTCTCTTGATCAACTTTCCCGTTTGTATCGTAAAGAGATAGTCAGGTTACATGGAGTTCCCCTCTCCATTGTATCGGATCGTGATCCCAGGTTTACTTCTAACTTTTGGAAAGGCCTTCAGAAGTTGTTGGGTACTGAATTAAATTTTAGTACAGCTTTTCATCCTCAATCAGATGGGAAGTCAGAACGAACAATTCAGACATTGGAGGATATGCTACGAGCTTGTTCTATGGATTATCAGGGAAGTTGGGACCAACATCTTTCTTTGGTTGAGTTTTCATATAATAACAGTTTTCATTCCAGTATACAGATGGCACCATTTCAGGCATTATATGGGAAGCGGTGTCGAACTCCAGCTTTCTGGGATGAAGTGGGTGAAAGAAATTTGATGGGACCAGAATTGGTAGAAGAGATGGCAGAAAAAGTTCAGCTGATTCAGAAACACATGAGAACAGCTCAGAGCAGGCAGAAGAGTTATGCGGATAACCGGAGGAAGGATCTATCTTTCGAGGTAGGTGATCATGTTTTTCTCAAGGTTTCTCCTTGGAAAAGTGTGATGAGATTTGGTAAGAAAGGAAAGTTGAGTCCAAGGTTTATTGGACCATACGAAATTCTGGAAAGAGTTGGATCAGTTGCATACCGAGTGGCTTTACCTCTGAGTTTATCTCAGGTACACAATGTTTTTCACGTTTCGATGTTGAGAAAGTATATGCCAGATCCATCTCATGTTTTGAGTCCAGAGGTAGTTCAGCTGGAAGAGAACCTATCTTATGAGGAACAACCGGTCCAGATTCTTGACCACAGGGAGCAAGTGTTACGGAATAAGGTGATTCATCAGGTAAAGGCTTTTTGGAAAAACCATGTGATTGAAGAGGCAACGTGGGAATCTGAAAATTCTATGAGGGATAAATACCCCCACTTATTTTGATAAGTGAATAAAATTGCGAGGACGCAATTCCCAAAAGGGGGGAAGGATGTAACATCCCAGGTAATTAAAGAATAAATAATTTTCATATTTATTAATATTAGAGAATTAAATATGAATTTTAATTAAAAGGGGTTGCTATGTTCGATAGCGTACCCGATACGCAACGATGAGTTTCTTTGAAACTTACGTAGCACACTAGTAATATAATAATATTATGTTAGTTAACAAGTAGTCGTTGTACTGGCGGGAATGAATAGAAATAACTAAAATATGAATAGATGTGTTTTTAGATGTTTTTACATTTACCCAATAAAAGACAAAGGCTTAAAATACGGAAAGAGTTCAATTTTAGGCTTTTATACTCTAATTTTCACTAAAGGTTCACTTATCACCTTTTAATGGTGAACCGTCATTAAATATAGTTTTGATCACTCTTATACATTCTTTTGGACCAAATAAAACTTTTATTAAGAATCGGGATATCAAATTTTACTTTGTGTAATTTTTGGTACCTTTCTGATAAAGTTCATTTTTTTTTATGAATAGTGTAAAATGTTGCATTTTAATTCAAAACCTCTTTTTGATCTAATTTATTTATATGATTAGATTATCTTTTGAATTGGTTTTAAAGTGAAATTAGAATATATTTTTACAATTTTATCCAATGGTGGTCATTGGAATCAATTTCGATTTGAAATTAGACTTAAACTGGTGTCAATCTTTTGATACTTATTGTTTTGTAAAAACACGCTATTTGCTCTGGCAGCGGGAATTAGTTATTAAATTAATTAATGTGACTTATATGATTTGAATTTTGTAAAATAGACTTCATTTTTGAATTCGGAATATCAAATATAGCTTAGGGTGAATTTTTGGTAATTTTCTGAAAAACTTCAATTTTTGATGAATAGTGAAACCACTAAGTGGTAATCAAGCAAACTGATTTTTCAGTTAAATGAAAGTTTACAACTAATGTGTATTGAATTTTGAAAATCCGACATACATGGTTGTCATTAAGAAGTAAAATGTGGTTCAATGAGATTAAAATAATTTTTTGGTGAATAGTAACTTATTAAGTTCTTAATCGCGATTAGTGGTAATTAGGGTAGTTTAATGTATAAATAATGCTTTAATAATATAAAATGACCTAGACACATGTCCCAACCTCATTGGTTGTGTCATGGCCGACCAAGACAAGTCATGGCCTAACTTGGGGACCCCATGTATCCACTTTTGTTGGGAAATAACATAAATTACTTTTTATTAAATGTTAAAGTGAAAATGACACAAACATAATATGTTTTGCGAAAACAATTTTTAAGTGGGGTTATACAAGTCCACATTTTGATTATAAATATTCAATGGAAAGCTAAAAAGATTTCCTATATCATAGTATTTGTTTTATAATTTTTAGACATTAAATAAATTAAATTATGTACGACATAATAATGATGCAGTGATGACATCATTATTTAACGATTAAAATAAAATGGAAAGATAATGTAAAATCTAAAACCTACACATGGCCAAAACCAATTGGATGAGTGGATTTCGAATCGTTATCACCTTATCCACGAATTCTATCAATGTGGGACCTTTTAAAACCGAAACACATTTTCAAATAAAGTTATATTTCTTTACTTTCCAAAAGTGCCCCTCCTCTCCCCTTATAAAAGGCCCCCACCTCTACCTCATTTCACACACTCTTCAAGCCTTTGGCTCGGCCAACCCCTGCCCATTTGCTCTCTCCACATCCCTCTCCTCATCCTAGAGGATTCCCCTTGGGCAGAATCCTTTCAAAGGAAGCCTTTAGGCTCAAATCAAAAGGAGTTACACTTTTTAAGGTAATTCATCCTCTCATGCTCATTTGTTTTATTTTGCTTCTCCAACCCCCTAAACTCTTTTTATTTACTTATTTTGTAACAACACCAGTATCTTAAATATACTAGGATGTTGTTATAAGATTTATTTTATCTACACTCTCACACAACTACATCAAATGGTTAAAGAACATACGGTTTCCGTGGATGGCGAAATTCTGCCTCCCGAAACGATGATTGTTCAACACTCATTAAACACCTTCAAAGGTGGCCATTATGATGTCACTATTTTTATATATGATATATAATATGTTTATGTTTTCCTTAAGCTTCTGTTTTTTCATTTTGGGCATACCTTTATGGTTTCCATTATGGGTAAAACACGATATCTTCATTTTAGGAAGCGCGGACTACCGCCCCCTCAAAGTGATGTGATTCGTTAATACCATATGTGGGATGTGTAGAGGATAAAGTTAATGATATTATACATGATGTTATACTGGAATTATAATATACCTATATATATCATTATCATTTATTTCCATTAAAGTATGAGATAGAAATGAAAGTAGCGTTCATGCGTACGTACGGACTACCGTCTCCATGAACGGTGCATTTCATTTCTTATCCCCAAATGTAATGTACTATTAAAAGTACATGTATATAATGGATATATATAATTAATGATATATCTAAATGATGAATATAATTCTGGAATTAAAATATACATAAGTCTCATTTAGTTTTAATTCCATTAATATGACAAAGAAATGAAAGTAGCGTTCATGCGTACGTACGGCTTACCGTCTCCATGAACGGTGCATTTCATTTCTTACCTCTAAATGATTATGTAATATTTTAAATACATGTATGTACTGGATATATATGACATATATGATATCTACATCATGAATACCATTCTGGATATAATGAAACATTGACCAAATTAACAACATGTAAGTGTAAGAAGTCTATTTTTGACTTAAGAACCAAATACCGACAAAATGAACATTATTAACTTAAATGATTACATGATGTTCATAACATGGTATAAAAGGAATAATGAACTTGAAAAGATTCATAAGCAAGTAGAGATTAACTCAAGTTTATTATTCAGGAGTTTAAAGAACGGTCGGGTCAAGTCGGATACGAGGTATGGGAACTTCTTAACCCAATTTCCATTCTTTGGGTTAATCTCCTACTTTCAAATTATGTCATTATATTATTATGTCGTATCTTGTATTTGTACTTTATTTATGTGTACTTATAGTGAATACACATAATGTATCTATTTTATTTTAAAAATTATCTTTGTATGGGACTTCGTCTCAATCTCCTTTCGTTGAGGCATATTTTATTTTATACACAACTTTCTTTTATGCGGTGTATAAACCCCTTTGACTTTTACGTTTATTCAAAAGGAATCTTTTTTATACGAAGCGTTTACTAAACGACAAAAGGGAATGTTTTTGTCGTACGTATGCGGCGACAACGACTTCTCCGCCGTCGTAACCGTTATTTGAGTTTCGGCTTCCTCTACAAGCCATACCTTCTTTTTAAAAGAAAAATAAATACCATATTTTACTTTTATTTTATTTTGGTATTGAAAATGGTTTTCATAATGTTTTTATATCAATGTGTTGTATTGATATCTCGTGATTGAAATGTGGAAATTTTATGTTTCCTTTATGCTTGTTTTATGTGATATGATTATGTTATGGTTGTGTTTTAGAGGCCTAAAATGAAAATAAATACAATCTTATGCATGGAATACACTAATATTCTTAAAAGATTGTTTTAGTGCCTTTTGATGGAAAACCATTTTTGAATCTATATTTTGACAATTTTATAAACTATGTTTGTCAAAATAAACTTATACTTTATGATTGGGACATCAAAATTTACCTTGTGTGAATTTTTGGTAATTTTCTGACAATGTTCATTTTTTTTAATGAATAGTGAAAAATACTGCATTTTACATCAAAACTACTTTTTAATCTAATTTATTTATATGATTAGATTATGTTTTGAATTGGTTTTTAAGTAAAATTAGAATCTATTTTTACCATTTTATCCAATGGTGGTCATTGGAATCAATTTCACTTTGAAATTAGACTTAAACTGGTGTCAATCTTTTGATACTTATTGTTTTGTAAAAACACGCTATTTGCTCTGGCAGCGGGAATTAATTATTAAATTAATTAATGTGACTTATATGATTTGAATTTTGTAAAATAGACTTCATTTTTGAATTCAGAATATCAAATATAGCTTAGGGTGATTTTTTGGTAATTTTCTGAAAAACTTCAATTTTTGATGAATAGTGAAACCACTAAGTGGTAATCAAGCAAACTGATTTTTCAGTTAAATGAAAGTTTACCACTAATGTGTATTGAATTTTGAAAATCCGACATACATGGTTGTCATTAAGAAGTAAAATGTGGTTCAATGAGATTATAATAATTTTTTGGTGAATAGTAACTTATTAAGTTTTTAATCGCGATTAGTGGTAATTAGGGTAGTTTAATGTATAAATAATGCTTTAATAATATAAAATGACCTAGACACATGTCCCAACCTCATTGGTTGTGTCATGGCCGACCAAGACAAGTCATGGCCTAACTTGGGGACCCCATGTATCCACTTTTGTTGGGAAATAACATAAATTGCTTTTTATTAAATGTTAAAGTGAAAATGACACAAACATAATATGTTTTGCGAAAACAATTTTTAAGTGGGGTTATACAAGTCCAAATTTTGATTATAAATATTCAATGGAAAGCTAAAAAGATTTCCTACATCATAGTAATTTGTTTATAATTTTTAGACATTAAATAAATTTAATTATTTATGACATAATAATGATGCAGCGATGACATCATTATTTAACGATTTAAATAAAATGGAAAGATAAAATAAAATCTATGAACTACACATGTCCAAAACCAATTGGATGAATGGATTTCGATGCCTTATCACCTTATCCACGAATTCCATCAATGTGGGACCTTTTAAAACCGAAACACATTTTCAAATAATGTAATGTTTCTTTACTTTCCAAAAGTGCCCCTCCTCTCCCCTTATAAAAGGCCCCCACCTCTACCTCATTTCACACACTCTTCAAGCCATTGGCTCGGCCAACCCCTGCCCATTTGCTCTCTCCACATCCCTCTCCTCATCCTAGAGGATTCCCTTTGGGCAGAATCCTTTCAAAGGAATCCTTTAGGCTCAACTCAAAAGGAGTTACACTTTTTAAGGTAATTCATTCTCTCATGTTCTTTTGTTTTATTTTGCTTCTCCAACCCCCTAAACTCTTTTTATTTACTTCTTTTGTAACAACACCAGTATCTTCAATATACTAGGATGTTGTTATAAGATATATTTGAGCTACACTCTCACACAACTACATCAAATGGTTAAAGAACATACGGTTTCCGTGGATGGCGAAATTCTGCCTCCCGAAACGATGATTGTTCAATACTCATTTAACACCTTCAAAGGTGGCCATTATGATGTCACTATTTTTATATATGATATATTATATGTTTATGTTTTCCTTAAGCTTCTGTTTTTTTCATTTTGGGCATACCTTTATGGTTTCCATTATGGGTAAAACACGATATCTTCATTTTAGGAAGTGCGGACTAAAATGACCTAGACACATGTCCCAACCTCATTGGTTGTGTCATGGCCGACCAAGACAAGTCATGGCCTAACTTGGGGACCCCATGTATCCACTTTTGTTGGGAAATAACATAAATTACTTTTTATTAAATGTTAAAGTGAAAATGACACAAACATAATATGTTTTGCGAAAACAATTTTTAAGTGGGGTTATACAAGTCCAAATTTTGATTATAAATATTCAATGGAAAGCTAAAAAGATTTCCTATATCATAGTATTTGTTTTATAATTTTTAGACATTAAATAAATTAAATTATGTACGACATAATAATGATGCAGTGATGACATCATTATTTAACGATTAAAATAAAATGGAAAGATAATGTAAAATCTAAAACCTACACATGGCCAAAACCAATTGGATGAGTGGATTTCGAATCCTTATCACCTTATCCACGAATTCTATCAATGTGGGACCTTTTAAAACCGAAACACATTTTCAAATAAAGTTATATTTCTTTACTTTCCAAAAGTGCCCCTCCTCTCCCCTTATAAAAGGCCCCCACCTCTACCTCATTTCACACACTCTTCAAGCCTTTGGCTCGGCCAACCCCTGCCCATTTGCTCTCTCCACATCCCTCTCCTCATCCTAGAGGATTCCCCTTGGGCAGAATCCTTTCAAAGGAAGCCTTTAGGCTCAAATCAAAAGGAGTTACACTTTTTAAGGTAATTCATCCTCTCATGCTCATTTGTTTTATTTTGCTTCTCCAACCCCCTAAACTCTTTTTATTTACTTATTTTGTAACAACAACAGTATCTTAAATATACTAGGATGTTGTTATAAGATTTATTTTATCTACACTCTCACACAACTACATCAAATGGTTAAAGAACATACGGTTTCCGTGGATGGCGAAATTCTGCCTCCCGAAACGATGATTGTTCAACACTCATTAAACACCTTCAAAGGTGGCCATTATGATGTCACTATTTTTATATATGATATATAATATGTTTATGTTTTCCTTAAGCTTCTGTTTTTTCATTTTGGGCATACCTTTATGGTTTCCATTATGGGTAAAACACGATATCTTCATTTTAGGAAGCGCGGACTACCGCCCCCTCAAAGTGATGTGATTCGTTAATACCATATGTGGGATGTGTAGAGGATAAAGTTAATGATATTATACATGATGTTATACTGGAATTATAATATACCTATATATATCATTATCATTTATTTCCATTAAAGTATGAGATAGAAATGAAAGTAGCGTTCATGCGTACGTACGGACTACCGTCTCCATGAACGGTGCATTTCATTTCTTATCCCCAAATGTAATGTACTATTAAAAGTACATGTATATAATGGATATATATAATTAATGATATATCTAAATGATGAATATAATTCTGGAATTAAAATATACATAAGTCTCATTTAGTTTTAATTCCATTAATATGACAAAGAAATGAAAGTAGCGTTCATGCGTACGTACGGCTTACCGTCTCCATGAACGGTGCATTTCATTTCTTACCTCTAAATGATTATGTAATATTTTAAATACATGTATGTACTGGATATATATGACATATATGATATCTACATCATGAATACCATTCTGGATATAATGAAACATTGACCAAATTAACAACATGTAAGTGTAAGAAGTCTATTTTTGACTTAAGAACCAAATACCGACAAAATGAACATTATTAACTTAAATGATTACATGATGTTCATAACATGGTATAAAAGGAATAATGAACTTGAAAAGATTCATAAGCAAGTAGAGATTAACTCAAGTTTATTATTCAGGAGTTTAAAGAACGGTCGGGTCAAGTCGGATACGAGGTATGGGAACTTCTTAACCCAATTTCCATTCTTTGGGTTAATCTCCTACTTTCAAATTATGTCATTATATTATTATGTCGTATCTTGTATTTGTACTTTATTTATGTGTACTTATAGTGAATACACATAATGTATCTATTTTATTTTAAAAATTATCTTTGTATGGGACTTCGTCTCAATCTCCTTTCGTTGAGGCATATTTTATTTTATACACAACTTTCTTTTATACGGTGTATAAACCCCTTTGACTTTTACGTTTACTCAAAAGGAATCTTTTTTATACGAAGCGTTTACTAAACGACAAAAGGGAATGTTTTTGTCGTACGTATGCGGCGACAACGACTTCTCCGCCGTCGTAACCGTTATTTGAGTTTTGGCTTCCTCTACAAGCCATACCTTTTTTTAAAAGAAAAATAAATACCATGTTTTACTTTGGTATTGAAAATGGTTTTCATAATGTTTTTATTATATCAATGTGTTGTATTGATATCTCGTGATTGAAATGTGGAAATGTTATGTTTCCTTTATGCATGTTTTATGTGATATGATTATGTTATGGTTCTTGGGCATTATTATGAAGACGGGTGGTTCCGTGATAAACTAAGGGCGGGTGAGCCCGTTATAGCTCTCCAATGCATTGGGTAACGCGAAGGAGTGAAACGTTGAAATTAGAATATATTTTTACAATTTTATCCAATGGTGGTCATTGGAATCAATTTCGATTTGAAATTAGACTTAAACTGGTGTCAATCTTTTGATACTTATTGTTTTGTAAAAACACGCTATTTGCTCTGGCAGCGGGAATTAGTTATTAAATTAATTAATGTGACTTATATGATTTGAATTATGTAAAATGGACTTCATTTTTGAATTCGGAATATCAAATATAGCTTAGAGTAAATTTTTGGTAATTTTCTGAAAAACTTCAATTTTTGATGAATAGTGAAACCACTAAGTGGTAATCAAGCAAACTGATTTTTCAGTTAAATGAAATTTTACCACTAATGTGTATTGAATTTTGAAAATCCGACATACATGGTTGTCATTAAGAAGTAAAATGTGGTTCAATGAGATTAAAATAATTTTTTGGTGAATAGTAACTTATTAAGTTTTTAATCGCAATTAGTGGTAATTAGTGTAGTTTAAGGTATAAATAATACTTTAATAATATAAAATGACCTAGACACATGTCCCAACCTCATTGGTTGTGTCATGGCCGACCAAGACAAGCCATGGCCTAACTTGGGGACCCCATGGATCCACTTTTGTTGGGAAATAACATAAATTACTTTTTATTTAATGTTAAAGTGAAAATGACACAAACATAATATGTTTTGCTAAAACAATTTTTAAGTGGGGTTATACAAGTCCAAATTTAGATTATAAATAGTCATTGGAAAGCTAAAAAGATTTCCTATATCATAGTATTTGTTTTATAATTTTTAGAAATTAAATAAATTAAAGTATTTATGACATAATAATGATGCAGCGATGACATCATTACTTGGCGATTTAAATAAAACAGAAAGATAATGTAAAATCTAAAACCTACACATGGCAAAAACCAATTGGATGAGTGGATTTCTAAGCCTTATCACCTTATCCACGAATTCTATCAATGTGGGACCTTTTAGAACCGAAACACATTTTCAAATAAATTAATATTTCTTTACTTTCCAAAAGTGCCCCTCCTCTCCTCTTATAAAAGGCCCCCACCTCTACCTCATTTCACACACTCTTCAAGCCATTGGCTCGGCCAACCCCTGCCCATTTGATCTCTCCACATCCCTCTCCTCATCCTAGAGGATTCCCTTTGGGCAGAATCCTTTCAAAGGAAGCCTTTAGGCTCAAACCAAAAGAAGTTACACTTTTTAAGGTATTTCATTCTCTCATGTTCATTTGTTTTATTTTGCTTCTCCGACCCCCTAAACTCTTTTTATTTACTTCTTTTGTAACAACACCAGTATCTTCAATATACTAGGATGTTGTTATAAGATATATTTGAGCTACACTCTCACACAACTACATCAAATGGTTAAAGAACATACGGTTTCCGTGGATGGCGAAATTCTGCCTCCCGAAACGATGATTGTTCAATACTCATTTAACACCTTCAAAGGTGGCCATTATGATGTCACTATTTTTATATATGATATATTATATGTTTATGTTTTCCTTAAGCTTCTGTTTTTTTCATTTTGGGCATACCTTTATGGTTTCCATTATGGGTAAAACACGATATCTTCATTTTAGGAAGTGCGGACTACCGCCCCCTAAAAGTGATTTGATTCGTTAATACCATATGTGGGATGTGTAAAGGATAAAGTTAATGATATTATATATGTTGTTATACTGGAATTATAATATACTTTTATATCATTATGATTCCATTCCAGAAAATATGAAATAGAAATGGAAGTAGCGTTCATGCGTACGTACGGCTTACCGTCTCCATGAACGATGCATTTCATTTCTTACCTCTAAATGTGATGTAATATTATAAATGAATGTATGTACTGGATATATATGACATATATGATATCTACATAATGAATACCATTCTGGATATAATGAACCTTTGACCAAATTAACAACTTGTAAGTATAAGAAGTCAATTTTTGACTTAAGAACCAAATACCGACAAAATGAACATTATTAACATAAATGATTACATGATGTTCATAACATGGTATAAAAGGAATAATGAACTTGAAAAAGATTCATAAGCAAGTAGAGATTAACTCAAGTTTATTATTCAGGAGTTTAAAGAACGGTCGGGTCAAGTCGGATACGAGGTATGGGACTTCGTCTCAATCTCCTTTCGTTGAGGCATATTTTATTTTATACACAACTTTCTTTTATACGGTGTATAAACCCCTTTGACTTTTACGTTTACTCAAAAGGAATCTTTTTTATACGAAGCGTTTACTAAACGACAAAAGGGAATGTTTTTGTCGTACGTATGCGGCGACAACGACTTCTCCGCCGTCGTAACCGTTATTTGAGTTTTGGCTTCCTCTACAAGCCATACCTTTTTTTAAAAGAAAAATAAATACCATGTTTTACTTTGGTATTGAAAATGGTTTTCATAATGTTTTTATTATATCAATGTGTTGTATTGATATCTCGTGATTGAAATGTGGAAATGTTATGTTTCCTTTATGCATGTTTTATGTGATATGATTATGTTATGGTTCTTGGGCATTATTATGAAGACGGGTGGTTCCGTGATAAACTAAGGGCGGGTGAGCCCGTTATAGCTCTCCAATGCATTGGGTAACGCGAAGGAGTGAAACGTTAAGGTTTCTCCGAAGAGATTTTAGGGAATATACTGTGATGGGTATTCCAAACGTAACCAAGAGGGTTACCCCCTACGTAAGAATGTTATGAATGCCTCAAGTTACCTTTACGTATTATGATTTATATGATTTATTCATGTTTTTATGAGGTATGTTAAAGTGCCTATGTTTTATGGGTAAAGTATGATTTCATTCTTATGTATATATGAACTCATGTTTCCTTTCCATGTTTTTATAACCCATACTGAGTTTTTACGCTCATCCCAAGTTTTTGAAATGTTTTTCACAGGTCAAGGGAAAGGTACATGATAAGATGATAGAGTCAAGGATGTGTCAAGAAATAATCCATGTTTTATTTTAAATGTGTTTCCATTGATGGGAATGAAGAATACTATCTTTATGTAACCACTTTGTTTATATGTGGAATGTAATGCAAGTTTTATGATCTAATTCTCTAAAACTCTAAACCCGAAAAGATCCTCAACGTGTAATCTTGTAATAACTCAAGATTAAGTAAGGTTTAAGGCTGGGGCCGTATAGTTGGTATCAAAGGTCGGTTTAGACAACTTTAGGAGTTAGAAAAGTGTTAAATTATAATATGATTGAAATGATATAGCATTTACGGATTACCATGTTGCTTCGCCTAAGATATTTCCATGTTCAGAATGGTTTTCCGTAGGGGAAACAAAGCAGCTATGTTGGGACGACATCAGGAGGAAGACCGCCTTCCAAATCAGCAACCTGAGATGGTCGGAATCGGAACTGAACAGTTTGTTGCAGTGATGGCACAGTTGACTCAGGCTATAAATGGTGGTGGTATCCATGCACGAGATTAGCCAGATCAACCGCAGAGGAACATGTCAGTGGTGGAACATTTCATGAGGCAACATCCCCCATCATTCAGAGGATCATCTGACCCTGTGCTAGCTGAAGGGTGGATTAAAGCACTGGAGAAGATTTTCGATGTCATGGGGTGTTCAGACAATCAAAAGGTTAGTCTTGCTATTTATCGTCTGGAAGGTGAAGCAGATCAGTGGTGGTCTATGGTTAAAAATATCAGGGATGCCGATGAGATTGATGCTCTTGACTGGGATGAATTCAAAGGTATGTTTCTTGAGAAGTATTTTCCTAAGGATGTTCGACTTAGGATGGAAAAGCAATTCTTGGAATTGAGGCAAGAGGAAGACTTAGTGGCTTCCTATGAAGAAAGGTTCACTCGATTGGCAAGGTATGCTCCAAATTTTATCCGAGACCTTGATAGTAAAATCAATCGTTTTTACTCAGGATTAAAGCCAAAGTATCGAAGGGCATTAGCTTCTCGAGAGTTTAAAAGTTATGAAAAGCTTGTTCGATGTGCTGAGAAGGTGGAAATGGAGTTTGCCAATGACCAAGTGTCCTATAACAACCAGCAGAAGAAGAGACCGAGGTGGCAGGAGAAAGGTAAGAATTCTTCAAAGAAGTCTGATGGTAAGAGAACTAAGTTTCCAGTTTGTGATAAATGTGGCAAAAGGCATGCTGGGGAATGTCTTCTGAATTCTGGGAAGTGCTACCGATGTGGTAAGATGGGACATAAGGCTCGTGATTGCACTGAAAAGGATCAAGGTGAAGGTAAAAACAAATTTGATTTACAGTTAGTGAAATGTTTTAAGTGCAATGAGATGGGTCACTATGCAAACGAGTGTCCGACAAGGAGCTTGAGTGATGGGAAGCAGTTAGACTACAATCAGAAAGGGGCGGTGAAATCCTTTGCAACTACTTCAGAAGATGTTGGGCCATCGAATGAAGTGGTGTCAGCTCCAGGGAGCTCAGTATTTTTCGAAGATTGACTTGAGGTCGGGGTACCATCAGTTGAAAGTAAAAGAAGCAGACGACTGCGTTCCGTACTAGATATGGCCATTATGAATTTGTAGTTATGCCTTTTGGGTTAACCAATGCACCTGCTGTATTCATGGACCTTATGAATAAAATTTTCCATGAGTTATTGGATATGTTTGTGTTTGCGTTTTGAGATTTGGGAAGAGATTGTGTGTGCCTTGTGATTCACAGTTGAAGAATGAGTTGTTTTTTTCATCCTGGTAGTACTAAGAGGTACAGAGATTTGCGGGAGTATTACTGGTGGGATGGAATGAAAAGAGATATTGCTGATTTTACTGTGAAGTGTTTGACATGTCAACAGGTTAAAGCAGAGCGGCAGTTACCGAAAGGGATGCTTCAGCCTTTACCAGTGCCAGAGTGGAAATGGGAGAATATATCCATGGACTTTGTTGTTGGATTACCGAAGACATCTCGAGGTAATAATGCAATCTGGGTTATTATTGATCGCTTGACCAAATCTGCTCATTTCCTTGCTATACGAGATACTTTCTCTCTTGATCAACTTTCCCGTTTGTATCGTAAAGAGATAGTCAGGTTACATGGAGTTCCCCTCTCCATTGTATCGGATCGTGATCCCAGGTTTACTTCTAACTTTTGGAAAGGCCTTCAGAAGTTGTTGGGTACTGAATTAAATTTTAGTACAGCTTTTCATCCTCAATCAGATGGGAAGTCAGAACGAACAATTCAGACATTGGAGGATATGCTACGAGCTTGTTCTATGGATTATCAGGGAAGTTGGGACCAACATCTTTCTTTGGTTGAGTTTTCATATAATAACAGTTTTCATTCCAGTATACAGATGGCACCATTTCAGGCATTATATGGGAAGCGGTGTCGAACTCCAGCTTTCTGGGATGAAGTGGGTGAAAGAAATTTGATGGGACCAGAATTGGTAGAAGAGATGGCAGAAAAAGTTCAGCTGATTCAGAAACACATGAGAACAGCTCAGAGCAGGCAGAAGAGTTATGCGGATAACCGGAGGAAGGATCTATCTTTCGAGGTAGGTGATCATGTTTTTCTCAAGGTTTCTCCTTGGAAAAGTGTGATGAGATTTGGTAAGAAAGGAAAGTTGAGTCCAAGGTTTATTGGACCATACGAAATTCTGGAAAGAGTTGGATCAGTTGCATACCGAGTGGCTTTACCTCTGAGTTTATCTCAGGTACACAATGTTTTTCACGTTTCGATGTTGAGAAAGTATATGCCAGATCCATCTCATGTTTTGAGTCCAGAGGTAGTTCAGCTGGAAGAGAACCTATCTTATGAGGAACAACCGGTCCAGATTCTTGACCACAGGGAGCAAGTGTTACGGAATAAGGTGATTCATCAGGTAAAGGCTTTTTGGAAAAACCATGTGATTGAAGAGGCAACGTGGGAATCTGAAAATGCTATGAGGGATAAATACCCCCACTTATTTTGATAAGTGAATAAAATTGCGAGGACGCAATTCCCAAAAGGGGGGAAGGATGTAACATCCCAGGTAATTAAAGAATAAATAATTTTCATATTTATTAATATTAGAGAATTAAATATGAATTTTAATTAAAAGGGGTTGCTATGTTCGATAGCGTACCCGATACGCAACGATGAGTTTCTTTGAAACTTACGTAGCACACTAGTAATATAATAATATTATGTTAGTTAACAAGTAGTCGTTGTACTGGCGGGAATGAATAGAAATAACTAAAATATGAATAGATGTGTTTTTAGATGTTTTTACATTTACCCAATAAAAGACAAAGGCTTAAAATACGGAAAGAGTTCAATTTTAGGCTTTTATACTCTAATTTTCACTAAAGGTTCACTTATCACCTTTTAATGGTGAACCGTCATTAAATATAGTTTTGATCACTCTTATACATTCTTTTGGACCAAATAAAACTTTTATTAAGAATCGGGATATCAAATTTTACTTTGTGTAATTTTTGGTACCTTTCTGATAAAGTTCATTTTTTTTTATGAATAGTGTAAAATGTTGCATTTTAATTCAAAACCTCTTTTTGATCTAATTTATTTATATGATTAGATTATCTTTTGAATTGGTTTTAAAGTGAAATTAGAATATATTTTTACAATTTTATCCAATGGTGGTCATTGGAATCAATTTCGATTTGAAATTAGACTTAAACTGGTGTCAATCTTTTGATACTTATTGTTTTGTAAAAACACGCTATTTGCTCTGGCAGCGGGAATTAGTTATTAAATTAATTAATGTGACTTATATGATTTGAATTATGTAAAATGGACTTCATTTTTGAATTCGGAATATCAAATATAGCTTAGAGTAAATTTTTGGTAATTTTCTGAAAAACTTCAATTTTTGATGAATAGTGAAACCACTAAGTGGTAATCAAGCAAACTGATTTTTCAGTTAAATGAAATTTTACCACTAATGTGTATTGAATTTTGAAAATCCGACATACATGGTTGTCATTAAGAAGTAAAATGTGGTTCAATGAGATTAAAATAATTTTTTGGTGAATAGTAACTTATTAAGTTTTTAATCGCAATTAGTGGTAATTAGTGTAGTTTAAGGTATAAATAATACTTTAATAATATAAAATGACCTAGACACATGTCCCAACCTCATTGGTTGTGTCATGGCCGACCAAGACAAGCCATGGCCTAACTTGGGGACCCCATGGATCCACTTTTGTTGGGAAATAACATAAATTACTTTTTATTTAATGTTAAAGTGAAAATGACACAAACATAATATGTTTTGCTAAAACAATTTTTAAGTGGGGTTATACAAGTCCAAATTTAGATTATAAATAGTCATTGGAAAGCTAAAACGATTTCCTATATCATAGTATTTGTTTTATAATTTTTAGAAATTAAATAAATTAAAGTATTTATGACATAATAATGATGCAGCGATGACATCATTACTTGGCGATTTAAATAAAACAGAAAGATAATGTAAAATCTAAAACCTACACATGGCAAAAACCAATTGGATGAGTGGATTTCTAAGCCTTATCACCGTATCCACGAATTCTATCAATGTGGGACCTTTTAGAACCGAAACACATTTTCAAATAAATTAATATTTCTTTACTTTCCAAAAGTGCCCCTCCTCTCCTCTTATAAAAGGCCCCCACCTCTACCTCATTTCACACACTCTTCAAGCCATTGGCTCGGCCAACCCCTGCCCATTTGATCTCTCCACATCCCTCTCCTCATCCTAGAGGATTACCTTTGGGCAGAATCCTTTCAAAGGAAGCCTTTAGGCTCAAACCAAAAGAAGTTACACTTTTTAAGGTATTTCATTCTCTCATGTTCATTTGTTTTATTTTGCTTCTCCGACCCCCTAAACTCTTTTTATTTACTTCTTTTGTAACAACACCAGTATCTTCAATATACTAGGATGTTGTTATAAGATATATTTGAGCTACACTCTCACACAACTACATCAAATGGTTAAAGAACATACGGTTTCCGTGGATGGCGAAATTCTGCCTCCCGAAACGATGATTGTTCAATACTCATGTAACACCTTCAAAGGTGGCCATTATGATGTCACTATTTTTATATATGATATATTATATGTTTATGTTTTCCTTAAGCTTCTGTTTTTTTCATTTTGGGCATACCTTTATGGTTTCCATTATGGGTAAAACACGATATCTTCATTTTAGGAAGTGCGGACTACCGCCCCCTAAAAGTGATTTGATTCGTTAATACCATATGTGGGATGTGTAAAGGATAAAGTTAATGATATTATATATGGTGTTATACTGGAATTATAATATACTTTTATATCATTATGATTCCATTCCAGAAAATATGAAATAGAAATGGAAGTAGCGTTCATGCGTACGTACGGCTTACCGTCTCCATGAACGATGCATTTCATTTCTTACCTCTAAATGTGATGTAATATTATAAATGAATGTATGTACTGGATATATATGACATATATGATATCTACATAATGAATACCATTCTGGATATAATGAACCTTTGACCAAATTAACAACTTGTAAGTATAAGAAGTCAATTTTTGACTTAAGAACCAAATACCGACAAAATGAACCTTATTAACTTAAATGATTACATGATGTTCATAACATGGTATAAAAGGAATAATTAACTTGAAAAAGATTCATAAGCAAGTAGAGATTAACTCAAGTTTATTATTCAGGAGTTTAAAGAACGGTCGGGTCAAGTCGGATACGAGGTATGGGACTTCGTCTCAATCTCCTTTCGTTGAGGAATATTTTATTTTATACACAACTTTCTTTTATACGGTGTATAAACCCCTTTGACTTTTACGTTTACTCAAAAGGAATCTTTTTTATACGAAGTGTTTACTAAACGACAAAAGGGAATGTTTTTGTCGTACGTATGCGGCGACAACGACTTCTCCGCCGTCGTAACCGTTATTTGAGTTTTGGCTTCCTCTACAAGCCATACCTTTTTTTAAAAGAAAAATAAATACCATGTTTTACTTTGGTATTGAAAATGGTTTTCATAATGTTTTTATTATATCAATGTGTTGTATTGATATCTCGTGATTGAAATGTGGAAATGTTATGTTTCCTTTATGCATGTTTTATGTGATATGATTATGTTATGGTTCTTGGGCATTATTATGAAGACGGGTGGTTCCGTGATAAACTAAGGGCGGGTGAGCCCGTTATAGCTCTCCAATGCATTGGGTAACGCGAAGGAGTGAAACGTTAAGGTTTCTCCGAAGAGATTTTAGGGAATATACTATGATGGGTATTCCAAACGTAACCAAGAGGGTTACCCTCTACGTAAGAATGTTATGAATGCCTCAAGTTACCTTTACGTATTATGATTTATATGATTTATTCATGTTTTTATGAGGTATGTTAAAGTGCCTATGTTTTATGGGTAAAGTATGATTTCATTCTTATGTATATATGAACTCATGTTTCCTTTCCATGTTTTTATAACCCATACTGAGTTTTTACGCTCATCCCAAGTTTTTGAAATGTTTTTCACAGGTCAAGGGAAAGGTACATGATAAGATGATAGAGTCAAGGATGTGTCAAGAAATAATCCATGTTTTATTTTAAATGTGTTTCCATTGATGGGAATGAAGAATACTATCTTTATGTAACCACTTTGTTTATATGTGGAATGTAATGCAAGTTTTATGATCTAATTCTCTAAAACTCTAAACCCGAAAAGATCCTCAACGTGTAATCTTGTAATAACTCAAGATTAAGTAAGGTTTAAGGCTGGGGCCGTATAGTTTTTTCGGGAGGCAGAATTTCGCCATCCACGGAAACCGTATGTTCTTTAACCATTTGATGTAGTTGTGTGAGAGTGTAGCTCAAATATATCTTATAACAACATCCTAGTATATTGAAGATACTGGTGTTGTTACAAAAGAAGTAAATAAAAAGAGTTTAGGGGGTCGGAGAAGCAAAATAAAACAAATGAACATGAGAGAATGAAATACCTTAAAAAGTGTAACTTCTTTTGGTTTGAGCCTAAAGGCTTCCTTTGAAAGGATTCTGCCCAAAGGGAATCCTCTAGGATGAGGAGAGGGAAGTGGAGAGAGCAAATGGGCAGGGGTTGGCCGAGCCAATGGCTTGAAGAGTGTGTGAAATGAGGTAGAGGTGGGGGCCTTTTATAAGGGGAGAGGAGGGGCACTTTTGGAAAGTAAAGAAACATTACATTATTTGAAAATGTGTTTCGGTTTTAAAAGGTCCCACATTGATGGAATTCGTGGATAAGGTGATAAGGCATCGAAATCCATTCATCCAATTGGTTTTGGACATGTGTAGTTCATATATTTTATTTTATCTTTCCATTTTATTTAAATCGTCAAATAATGATGTCATCGCTGAATCATTATTATGTCATAAATAATTAAATTTATTTAATGTCTAAAAATTATAAACAAATTACTATGATGTAGGAAATCTTTTTAGCTTTCCATTGAATATTTATAATCAAAATTTGGACTTGTATAACCCCACTTAAAAATTGTTTTCGCAAAACATATTATGTTTGTGTCATTTTCACTTTAACATTTAATAAAAAGTAATTTATGTTATTTCCCAACAAAAGTGGATACATGGGGTCCCCAAGTTAGGCCATGAATTGTCTTGGTCGTCCATGACACAACCAATGAGGTTGGGACATGTGTCTAGGTCATTTTATATTATTAAAGCATTATTTATACATTAAACTACCCTAATTACCACTAATCGCGATTAAGAACTTAATAAGTTACTATTCACCAAAAAATTATTTTAATCTCATTGAACCAAATTTTACTTCTTAATGACAACCATGTATGTCGGATTTTCAAAATTCAATACACATTAGTGGTAAACTTTAATTTAACTGAAAAAAACAGTTTGCTTGATTACCACTTAGTGGTTTCACTATTCATCAAAATTGAAGTTTTTCAGAAAATTACCAAAAATTCACTCTAAGCTATATTTGATATTACGAATTCAAAAATGAAGTCTATTTTACAAAATTCAAATCATATAAGTCACATTAATTAATTTAATAATTAATTCCCGCTGCCAGAGCAAATAGCGTGTTTTTACAAAACAATAAGTATCAAAAGATTGACACCGGTTTAAGTCTAATTTCAAATCGAAATTGATTCCAATGACCACCATTGGATAAAATGGTAAAAAATATATTCTAATTTCACTTCAAAACCAATTCAAAACATAATCTAATCATATAAATAAATTAGATTAAAAAGTAGTTTTGATGTAAAATGCAGTATTTTTCACTATTCATTTAAAAATGAACATTGTCGGAAAATTACCAAAAATTCACACAAGGTAAATTTTGATGTCCCAATCATAAAGGATAATTTTATTTTGACAAACATAGTTTCTAAAATTGTCAAAATATAGATTCAAAAATGGTTTTCCATCAAAAGGCACTAAAACAATCCTTTAAGAATATTAGTGTATTCCATGCATAAGATTGTATTTATTTTCATTTTAAGCCTCTAAAACACTATCTTTATCATTAATAGACATAGATAAAAATATCTATTATTCATTACTTACTTGGGATGTTACATCCTTCCCCCCTTTAGAAAATTGCGTCCCCGCAATTTATTTACTTATCAAATAAATTGGGGTACTTATCCCTCATTGCATTTTCGGATTCCCATGTTGCCTCTTCAATCATGTGGTTTTTCCACAAAACCTTTACCTGCTTAATCACCTTATTCCGTAACACTTGCTCCCTGTGGTCAAGAATCTGGACCGGTTGTTCCTCATAAGATAGGTTCTCTTCTAGCTGAACTACCTCTGGACTCAAAACATGAGATGGATCTGGCATATACTTTCTCAACATCGAAACGTGAAAAACATTGTGTACCTGAGATAAACTCGGAGGTAAAGCCACTCGGTATGCAACTGATCCAACTCTTTCCAGAATTTCGTACGGTCCAATAAACCTTGGACTCAACTTTCCTTTCTTACCAAATCTCATCACACTTTTCCAAGGAGAAACCTTGAGAAAAACATGATCACCTACCTCGAAAGATAGATCCTTCCTCCGGTTATCCGCATAACTCTTCTGCCTGCTCTGAGCTGTTCTCATGTGTTTCTGAATCAGCTGAACTTTTTCTGCCATTTCTTCTACCAATTCTGGTCCCATCAACTTTCTTTCACCCACATCATCCCAGAAAGCTGGAGTTCGACACCGCTTCCCATATAATGCCTGAAATGGTGCCATCTGTATACTAGAATGAAAACTATTATTATATGAAAACTCAACCAAAGAAAGATGTTGGTCCCAACTTCCCTGATAATCCATAGAACAAGCTCGTAGCATATCCTCCAATGTCTGAATTGTTCGTTCTGACTGCCCATCCGATTGAGGATGAAAAGCTGTACTAAAATTTAACTCAGTACCCAACGACTTCTGAAGGCCTTTCCAAAAGTTAGAAGTAAACCTGGGATCACGATCCGATACAATGGAGAGAGGAACTCCATGTAACCTGACTATCTCTTTAAGATACAAACGGGAAAGTTGATCAAGAGAGAAAGTATCTCGTATAGCAAGGAAATGAGCAGATTTGGTCAAGCGATCAACAATAACCCAGATTGCATTATTACCTCGAGATGTCTTCGGTAATCCAACAACAAAGTCCATGGATATATTCTCCCATTTCCACTCTGGCATTGGTAAAGGCTGAAGCATCCCTTTCGTTAACTGCCGCTCTGCTTTAACCTGCTGACAAGTCAAACACTTCACAGTAAAATCAGCAATATCTCTTTTCATTCCATCCCACCAGTAATACTCCCGCAGATCTCTATACATCTTAGTACTGCCAGGATGAAAAAAACAACTCATTCTTCAACTGTGAATCACAAGGCACACACAATCTCTTCCTAAATCTCAAAACACAAACACAAACTTATCCAAGAACTCATGGAAAATTTTATTCATAAGGTCCATGAATACAGCAGGTGCATTGGTTAACCCAAAAGGCATTACTACAAATTCATAATGGCCATATCTCGTACGGAACGCGGTCTTCGGAATATCTTCCTCCTTTACCTTCAGCTGATGGTACCCCGATCTCAGGTCAATCTTTAAAAAATACTCAGCTCCCTGGAGCTGATACCACTTCATTCGATGGCCCAACATCTGCTGAAGTTGTTGCAAAGGATTTCACCACCCCTTTCTGCTTGTAGTCTGGCTGCTTCCCATCACTCAAGCTCCTTGTCGGACACTCGTTTGCATAGTGACCCATCTCATTGCACTTAAAACATTTCACTAACTGTAAATCAAATTTGTTTTTACCTTCACCTTGATCCTTTTCAGTGCAATCACGAGCCTTATGTCCCATCTTACCACATCGGTAGCACTTCCCAGAATTCAGAAGACATTCCCCAGCATGCCTTTTGCCACATTTATCACAAACTGGAAACTTAGTTCTCTTACCATCAGACTTCTTTGAAGAATTCTTACCTTTCTCCTGCCACCTCGGTCTCTTCTTCTGCTGGTTGTTATAGGACACTTGGTCATTGGCAAACTCCATTTCCACCTTCTCAGCACATCGAACAAGTTTTTCATAACTTTTAAACTCTCGAGAAGCTAATGCCCTTCGATACTTTGGCTTTAATCCTGAGTAAAAACGATTGATTTTACTATCAAGGTCTCGGATAAAATTTGGAGCATACCTTGCCAATCGAGTGAACCTTTCTTCATAGGAAGCCACTAAGTCTTCTTCTTGCCTCAATTCCAAGAATTGCTTTTCCATCCTAAGTCGAACATCCTTAGGAAAATACTTCTCAAGAAACATACCTTTGAATTCATCCCAGTCAAGAGCATCAATCTCATCGGCATCCCTGATATTTTTAACCATAGACCACCACTGATCTGCTTCACCTTCCAGACGATAAATAGCAAGACTAACCTTTTGATTGTCTGAACACCCCATGACATCGAAAATCTTCTCCAGTGCTTTAATCCACCCTTCAGTTAGCACAGGGTCAGATGATCCTCTGAATGATGGGGGATGTTGCCTCATGAAATGTTCCACCACTGACATGTTCCTCTGCGGTTGATCTGGCTAATCTCGTGCATGGATACCACCACCATTTATAGCCTGAGTCAACTGTGCCATCACTGCAACAAACTGTTCAGTTCCGATTCCGACCATCTCAGGTTGCTGATTTGGAAGGCGGTCTTCCTCCTGATGTCGTCCCAACATAGCTGCTTTGTTTCCCCTACGGAAAACCATTCTGAACATGGAAATATCTTAGGCGAAGCAACATGGTAATCCGTAAATGCTATATCATTTCAAT
Source organism: Viscum album (assembly GCA_963277665.1). Lineage (NCBI taxonomy): Eukaryota > Viridiplantae > Streptophyta > Magnoliopsida > Santalales > Viscaceae > Viscum > Viscum album. The sequence continues at coordinate 1,552,179,661 of OY728158.1, read as the reverse complement.
CATATTATAATTTAACACTTTTCTAACTCCTAAAGTTGTCTAAACCGACCTTTGATACCAACTATAAGGCCCCAGCCTTAAACCTTACTTAATCTTGAGTTATTACAAGATTACACGTTGAGGATCTTTTCGGGTTTAGAGTTTTAGAGAATTAGATCATAAAACTTGCATTACATTCCACATATAAACAAAGTGGTTACATAAAGATAGTATTCTTCATTCCCATCAATGGAAACACATTTAAAATAAAACATGGATTATTTCTTGACACATCCTTGACTCTATCATCTTATCATGTACCTTTCCCTTGACCTGTGAAAAACATTTCAAAAACTTGGGATGAGCGTAAAAACTCAGTATGGGTTATAAAAATATGGAAAGGAAACATGAGTTCATATATACATAAGAATGAAATCATACTTTACCCATAAAACAAAGGCACTTTAACATACCTCATCAAACCATGAATAAATCATAGAAATCATAAGACATAAAGGTAACTTGAGGCATTCATAACATTCTTATGTAGGGAGTAACCCTCTTGGTTACGTTTGGAATACCCATCACAGTATATTCCCTAAATCTCTTCGGAGAAACCTTAACGTTTCACTCCTTCGCGTTACCCAATGCATTGGAGAGCTATATCGGGCTCACCCGCCCTTAGTTTATCACGGAACCACCCGTTCTTCATAACAATGCCCAAGAACCATGACATAATCGTATCACATGAACATGAATAAAGGAAACATAACATTTCCACATTTCAATCACAATATAACATATTAGGATATTGAAATAATGAATCCATTCAAAAAGAAACCATTTCCAAAACCATTTAAAACATTTAATAAAGAGATTTTTGAATCAAAGTGTCCCATACCACCTTAAAGCTTTTAACATTTTAAACCATTAATATCCATATAAATAAATCCTTAAAAACATTTTGAAAACATGGATATTAATAAGAACAAATAATTAAAACATTTAAAACGATATTTTGGTTAAAGGGGTTTTACCAAAATTAGAGACACTTGAATACAATAATCAAGGAATAACATTTAGTCAGAACTTTATAATATCATGAGAATAAAAGGATTCATGATATAATACTCCAAAGGACAGTATATACACCATATAAGAGTGAATTGGTGCATAACAACAATGAACCCTCAATAGAAATGTCAAATGTGATGAAATACCTTATAAAGAAGGTATCCTTAAATTAAGGACAAATAAATCTCAAAAAATATGTGTGACAAATATATAGACACCCAATATAAGTGGATATTAAGTGTAAAACAATAAAAGGTCATTCACACATATTCAATGGATGACATATTTAATGACTACAAGTTGAACCCAAAGAAATCGAAATTGGGTTAAGAAGTTCCCTTGACAGCCTAACGGCGTCACATCAAAATGAGTTGATGAGAGATAAAAAGAGTATCTCATCACTTGGACACAAAATTTACATCATTAAGGATATATGAGAACATATCCCAACATAACAATATGTAAATTAAAATACCCAATAAAAGAAGTCTTTTAAAAAGAGGAAGGGTGAAAGGTTCCCTTACCGAATTGGGTATCTTTCAAAACATACACCCCATGAAACAAGGGCAATAAATCATTGATGTAAATACTCATAAACGAAAGTATATTACACAAAGAGTAGAATAATGGGCAGTACATACACCACTCAAAGGAAATTGTGGCAAATGTAGCATAAATCTCACGGGGATAAAAGTGAGATGAAAAATCCCTTATGAAAACTCGGCAGCCTAACGGCGCCACATAACTTCCAAAAGGATTGATGAGAGAGAATAGGGTCTCTCATCACATGAACATAAAAATTACAGTAGGAGTAATATAAAATAACATCCCAATCATAATAAAGATGAGCTTAAAAGAAATTACATAAAAGAATGTACTTAAAAAGAAAGAGAGTTGTAGGATCCCTTACCTCGGGTCCGACTTGACTCGATCATTCTTTAATCTCCTGAATAATAAACTTGAGTTAATTTCTAATTCCTTAAGAACCCTTTTCAAGTTCATTATTACTTTTATACCACTTATTACCTTGTCATAAACATTATGTAATCATTTAAGTTAATAATATTTGTTTTGCCGATATTTGGTTCTTAAGTCGAAAGTGGTCTTCTTACAATTACATGTTGTTCGTGTGGCCAAATGTTTATTATATCCAGAATTGTATTCATTATGTAGATATCATATATTTCATATATATCCAGTACATGCATGCATTTATAACATTACATAATCATTTAGAGGTAAGAAATGAAATGCACCGTTCATGGAGACGGTAAGCCGTACGTACGCATGAACGCTACTTTCATTTCTATTTCGTATTTTATAGAATGGAATAATAATGATATAAAGGTATATTATAATTCCAGTATAATATCATATATAATATCATATTTCCATCCTTTATACATCCCACATATGGTATTTAACGAATCAAATCACTTTGAGGGGGCGGTAGTCCGCACTTCCTTAAATGAAGATATCGCGTATACCCATAATGGAAGCCACAAAGGTAAGACAAAAATGAAAAATACAGAAGCATAAATAAAACATAAACATATTATATATCATATATAAAAATAGTGACATCATAATGGCCACCTTTGAAGGTGTTAAATGAGTATTGAACAATCATCGTTTCGGGAGGCAGAATTTCACCGTCCACGGAAACCGTATGTTCTTTAACCATTTGATGTAGTTGTGTGAGAGTGTAGCTAAAATAAATCTTGTAACAACATCCTAGTATATTGAAGATACTGGTGTTGTTACAAAAGAAGTAAATAAAAAGAGATTATAGGTTTGGAGAAGCAAAATAAAACAAATGAACAAGAGAGAATGAGTTACCTTTAAAAGTGTAATCTCCTTTTGATTTGAGCCTAAAGGCTTCCTTTGAAAGGATTCTGCCCAAAGGGGATCCTCTAGGATGAGGAGAGGGATGTTGAGAGAGTAAATGGGCAGGGGTTGGCCGAGCCAAAGGCTTGAGGGGTGTGGGAAAAGAGGTAGAGGTGGGGGCCTTTTATAAGAGGAGAGGAGGGGCACTTTTGGAAAGCAATGAAATATTACATTATTTGAAAATGATTTTCGGTTCTAAAGGGTCCCACATTGATAGAATTCGTGGATAAGGTGATAAGGCATCGAAATCCACTCATCCAATTGGTTTTGTCCATGTGTATATTGTAGATTTTTCATTATCTTTCCATTTTAATTAAATTGTCAAATAATGATGTCATCGCTGCATCATTATTATGTCATAAATAATTTAATTTCTTTAATGTCTAAAAATTATACAAAAAATACTATGATATAGGAAATCTTTTTATCTTTCCAATGACTATTTATAATCAAAATTTGGACTTGTATAAACCCACTTAAAAAATTGTTTTAGTAAAACATACTATGTTAGTGTCATTTTCACTTTAACATTAAATAAAAAGTATTTTATGTTATTTCCCAACAAAAGTGGATCCATGGGGTCCCCAAGTTAGGCCATGGCTTGTCTGGGTCGGCCATGACATAACCAATAGGGTTGGGACATGTGTCTAGGTCATTTTATATTATTAAAGCATTATTTATACCTTAAACTACCCTAATTACCACTAATCGCGATTAAGAACTTAATGAGTTACTATTCACCAAAAAATTATTATAATCCCATTGAACCACATTTTACTTCTTAATGACAACCATGTATGTCGGATTTTCAAAATTCAATACACATTAGTGGTAAAATTCATTTAACTGAAAAATCAGTTTGCTTGATTACCACTTAGTGGTTTCACTATTCATCAAAAATTGAAGTTTTTTCAGAAAATTACCAAAAATTCACCCTAAGCTATATTTGATATTCTGAATTCAAAAATGAAGTCCGTTTTACAAAATTCAAAACATATTAGTCACATTAATTAATTTAATAATTAATTCCCGCTGTCAGAGCAAATAGCGTGTTTTTATAAAACAAAAAGTATCAAAAGATTGACACTAGTTTAAGTCTAATTTCAAAGTGAAATTAATTCCAATGACCACCATTGGATTAAATGGTAAAAATATTTTCTAATTTAACTTTAAAAACAATTCAAAATATTATCTAATCATATAAATAAATTAGATTAAAAAGAGGTTTTGAATTAAAACACAACATTTTACACTATTCATCAGAAAAATACCAAAAATTTACACAAAGTAAAAATTTGATGTCCCGATTCTTAATAAGAGTTTTATTTGGTCCAAAAGAATGTATAAGAGTGATCAAAACTATATTTAATGACAGTTCGCCATCAAAAGGCGATAAGTGAACCTTTAGTGAAAACTAGGGCATATATGCCTAAAATCGAATTCTTTCCGTATTTTAAGCCTCTATCCTTTATTGGATAATTGTAAAAACATTTAAAAACATATATAATCATATTTCAGTTATTTCTATCCATTCCCGCCATTACAACGGCTACAAGTTAACTACCATTTAAAATAATATTATTTTATTATTAGAGTGCAACGTAAGATTCCCAAGAAACTCGTTGTTGCGTGTTGGGTACGCCATCGAGCATAGCGTCCCCTTTAAAGTCATTTAAATATTTTATTCACAAATATGGATAAATATGAAATGTCATATTCTTTATTTACCTGGGATGTTACATCCTTCCCCCCTTTTGGGAATTGCGTCCTCGCAATTTTAAAATTGCGCTTGGAAACATCCTTGAAAGTCCCACATCGGAACAAAAGTCGGTAAAACAAACACTTTAAAATAAAGAAAGATAAGTACAAAGGTCACTCGTGTTAACCCATACTAGGATTCCAAGTATGAAAATATGGACATGGAGGAGAAAACATAGGGTCACGTTCTTATGGAGAGTGATAGAAAACATGTTTAGGAGAAAGTTAACAATGAGAAAATCACAAACTTGTGATGGGTTAAACGGTATTCGATTCCCCAGTAGGAAAAGTTAATATACAACATTTTTGTTTTAAGTTACTTTTTATTGAGGAATTTATTCATAAGGAAACATAATCACTTATCATATTGACTTTCAACTTTTATTATATTCCTTTCACAAACTCATATTTTCTCCAAAAGACGAGTATTTAGGAAGACTTGTTCACATTAAGAGTACTATAATCAACTTCTAGAGAATCACCTAATCCACAAAAGAGAACTATGTACATCCTATGTCTTTAGGCTTAAACCAGAGCCAAAACCAAAAAGTTTAGTACAAGATCAGATAATCCAGAAAAGGATAACCCCTTATAAAAAGAAAATCTATTCTTAATCTCCAAAATTTGTCCAACAAAACCCAAAGTTCAACGAGGACCATCCGATAAACAATTTGTCCATAAAATTCATCAAAGTAAACCTAATATAATATTGAAACCCAAATATTTGAAGGATTTAGTCACACAGTCTTCCATGTTAAATCGTAACATTTATCTCCAAACAACATTAGTTGCTCCTAAAGTCTAGTATTGAAAAGTAATTAACCTAATCACATATCCTCCATGATAGGTTAATCATTTTTATAAATAACCCAAAATCAACTTACTCTTAATTCATAAAATCATATAACCAAAAATAATCAGTCAAACTAACCAGGGACTTCACGTAGTCCAGTGGTAGGCGATAAATACCAGTCGCACTTTGGTTGTGGGTTCGATTCCCGCAGCTTTGTCCGACGCGACGGGATGTCACACGGTCTGCGCGTTGTCCTTTTTCCAAAACTATATAATTCTCAAAACATTCCCCAAAATGAGATAAAATCTTCAAAAATATTCATAACATATTTTAACCTCAAGTTTATCTCATTCCATTCCTTTTCCATCATATCATAGAGTAACCCATAATTACCTAAAAAGTAAGGATCATATAAACCCTAATGGTTACCTTAATAATTATTACCTGAATTTCCACATCGAGTTGGCCATCTCGTAAATGATGCATTAGAGAACTCACGAAGGTTGAAGTGATTGATCATGGATCCTTGATAGTTGGTTTAGAACAACTATGAGATTCCTCATTGAATCCCCTATCTCATCTAGTATCATAATCAGAGAACCACCACAGTTTCCTTCAAACCCATTGTCACTTTGGTGCCTGCTAGATCCATCCATTCACTAAAAACATAAATGTCAGTGTGAGTATATCAACAAAAACATCATGTACTAATGAGGAAGGTAGACTCTAAGATATACTTACTCATTCACATTATCTAAAATTAGGACTCTTTATGAAATTCTAACCATTATGGTAATGTCACTTATGCTTAAAGAATACCCTAACCTCTAAAGTTATCTAAACCGACCTCTGATACCAACTATAAGGCCCCCACCTCTACCTCTTTTCCCACACCCCTCAAGCCTTTGGCTCGGCCAACCCCTGCCCATTTACTCTCTCAACATCCCTCTCCTCATCCTAGAGGATCCCCTTTGGGCAGAATCCTTTCAAAGGAAGCCTTTAGGCTCAAATCAAAAGGAGATTACACTTTTAAAGGTAACTCATTCTCTCTTGTTCATTTGTTTTATTTTGCTTCTCCAAACCTATAATCTCTTTTTATTTACTTCTTTTGTAACAACACCAGTATCTTCAATATACTAGGATGTTGTTACAAGATTTATTTTAGCTACACTCTCACACAACTACATCAAATGGTTAAAGAACATACGGTTTCCGTGGACGGTGAAATTCTGCCTCCCGAAACGATGATTGTTCAATACTCATTTAACACCTTCAAAGGTGGCCATTATGATGTCACTATTTTTATATATGATATATAATATGTTTATGTTTTATTTATGCTTCTGTATTTTTCATTTTTGTCTTACCTTTGTGGCTTCCATTATGGGTATACGCGATATCTTCATTTAAGGAAGTGCGGACTACCGCCCCCTCAAAGTGATTTGATTCGTTAAATACCATATGTGGGATGTATAAAGGATGGAAATATGATATTATATATGATATTATACTGGAATTATAATATACCTTTATATCATTATTATTCCATTCTATAAAATACGAAATAGAAATGAAAGTAGCGTTCATGCGTACGTACGGCTTACCGTCTCCATGAACGGTGCATTTCATTTCTTACCTCTAAATGATTATGTAATGTTATAAATGCATGCATGTACTGGATATATATGAAATATATGATATCTACATAATGAATACAATTCTGGATATAATAAACATTTGGCCACACGAACAACATGTAATTGTAAGAAGACCACTTTCGACTTAAGAACCAAATATCGGCAAAACAAATATTATTAACTTAAATGATTACATAATGTTTATGACAAGGTAATAAGTGGTATAAAAGTAATAATGAACTTGAAAAGGGTTCTTAAGGAATTAGAAATTAACTCAAGTTTATTATTCAGGAGATTAAAGAATGATCGAGTCAAGTCGGACCCGAGGTAAGGGATCCTACAACTCTCTTTCTTTTTAAGTACATTCTTTTATGTAATTTCTTTTAAGCTCATCTTTATTATGATTGGGATGTTATTTTATATTACTCCTACTGTAATTTTTATGTTCATGTGATGAGAGACCCTATTCTCTCTCATCAATCCTTTTGGAAGTTATGTGGCGCCGTTAGGCTGCCGAGTTTTCGTAAGGGATTTTTCATCTCACTTTTATCCCCGTGAGATTTATGCTACATTTGCCACAATTTCCTTTGAGTGGTGTATGTACTGCCCATTATTCTACTCTTTGTGTAATATACTTTCGTTTATGAGTATTTACATCAATGATTTATTGCCCTTCTTCCATGGGGTGTATGTTTTGAAAGATACCCAATTCGGTAAGGGAACCTTTCACCCCCCTCTTTTTAAAAGACTTCTTTTATTGGGTCTTTTAATTTACATATTGATACATTGGGATATGTTCTCATGTATCCTTAATGATGTAAATTTTGTGTCCAAGTGATGAGATACTCTTTTTATCTCTCATCAACTCATTTTGATGTGACGCCGTTAGGCTGTCAAGGGAACTTCTTAACCCAATTTCGATTTCTTTGGGTTCGACATGTAGTCATTGAATATGTCATCCATTCAATATGTGTGAATGACATTTTATTGTTTTACACTTAATATCCACTTATATTGGGTGTATTGATATTCTTCACACATATTTTTGAGATTGATTTGTCCTTAATTTAAGGATACCTTCTTTATAAGGGATTTCATCACATTTGACATTTCTATTGAGGGTTCATTGTTGTTATGCACCAATTCACTCTTATATGGTGTATATACTGTCCTTTGGAGTATTATATCATGAATCCATTTATTCTCATGATATTATAAAGTTCTGACTAAACGTCATTCCTCAATTATTGTATTCAAGTGTCTCTAATTTTGGTAAAACCCCTTTAACCAAAATATCATTTTAAATGTTTTAATTATTCGTTCTTATTAATATCCATGTTTTCAAAGTGGTTTTAAGGATTTATTTATATGGATATTAATGGTTTAAAATTTTAAAAGCTTCAAGGTGGTATGGGACACTTTGATTCAAAAATATCTTTATTAAATGTTTTAAATGGTTTTGGAAATGGTTTCTTTTTATATGGATTCATTATTTCAAAATACTAAAATGTTATGTTGTGTTTGAAATGTGGAAATGTTTTGTTTCCTTTATGAATATTTTATGTGATACGTGTATGTTATGGTTCTTGGGCATTGTTATGAAGAACGGGTGGTTCCGTGATAAACTAAGGGCGGGTGAGCCCGATATAGCTCTCCAATGCATTGGGTAACGCGAAGGAGTGAAACGTTAAGGTTTCTCCGAAGAGATTTAGGGAATATACTGTGATGGGTATTCCAAACGTAACCAAGAGGGTTACTCCCTACATAAGAATGTTATGAATGCCTCAAGTTACCTTTATGTCTTATGATTTCTATGATTTATTCATGGTTTGATGAGGTATGTTAAAGTGCCTTTGTTTTATGGGTAAAGTATGATTTCATTCTTATGTATATATGAACTCATGTTTCCTTTCCATATTTTTATAACTCTTACTGAGCTTTTTATGCTCATCCCAAGTTTTTGAAATGTTTTTCACAGGTCAAGGGAAAGGTACATGATGTGATGATAGTGTCAAGGATGTGTCAAGAAAGAATCCGTGTTATATTTTAAATATGTTCCCGTTGATGGGAAGAATGAATGCTGACTTTTATGTAACCACTTTGTTTAAATGTGGAATGTAATGCAAGTTTCATGATCTAATTCTCTAAAACTCTAAACCTGAAAAGATCCTCAATGTGTAATCTTGTAATAACTCAAGATTAAGTAAGGTTTAAGGCTGGGGCCTTATAGTTGGTATCAGAGGTCGGTTTAGATAACTTTAGAGGTTAGGGTATTCTTTAAGCATAAGTGACATTACCATAATGGTTAGAATTTCATAAAGAGTCCTAATTTTAGATAATGTGAATGAGTAAGTATATCTTAGAGTCTACCTTCCTCATTAGTACATGATGTTTTTGTTGATATACTCACACTGACATTTATGTTTTTAGTGAATGGATGGATCTAGCAGGCACCAAAGTGACAATGGGTTTGAAGGAAACTGTGGTGGTTCTCTGATTATGATACTAGATGAGATAGGGGATTCAATGAGGAATCTCATAGTTGTTCTAAACCAACTATCAAGGATCCATGATCAATCACTTCAACCTTCGTGAGTTCTCTAATGCATCATTTACGAGATGGCCAACTCGATGTGGAAATTCAGGTAATAATTATTAAGGTAACCATTCGGGTTTATATGATCCTTACTTTTTAGGTAATTATGGGTTACTCTATGATATGATGGAAAAGGAATGGAATGAGATAAACTTGAGGTTAAAATATGTTATGAATATTTTTGAAGATTTTATCTCATTTTGGGGAATGTTTTGAGAATTATATAGTTTTGGAAAAAGGACAACGCGCAGACCGTGTGACATCCCGTCGCGTCGGACAAAGCTGCGGGAATCGAACCCACAACCAAAGTGCGACTGGTATTTATCGCCTACCACTGGACTACGTGAAGTCCCTGGTTAGTTTGACTGATTATTTTTGGTTATATGATTTTATGAATTAAGAGTAAGTTGATTTTGGGTTATTTATAAAAATGATTAACCTATCATGGAGGATATGTGATTAGGTTAATTACTTTTCAATACTAGACTTTAGGAGCAACTAATGTTGTTTGGAGATAAATGTTACGATTTAACATGGAAGACTGTGTGACTAAATCCTTCAAATATTTGGGTTTCAATATTATATTAGGTTTACTTTGAAGAATTTTATGGACAAATTGTTTATCGGATGGTCCTCGTTGAACTTTGGGTTTTGTTGGACAAATTTTGGAGATTAAGAATAGATTTTCTTTTTATAAGGGGTTATCCTTTTCTGGATTATCTGATCTTGTACTAAACTTTTTGGTTTTGGCTCTGGTTTAAGCCTAAAGACATAGGATGTACATAGTTCTCTTTTGTGGATTAGGTGATTCTCTAGAAGTTGATTATAGTACTCTTAATGTGAACAAGTCTTCCTAAATACTCGTCTTTTGGAGAAAATATGAGTGTGTGAAAGGAATATAATAAAAGTTGAAAGTCAATATGATAAGTGATTATGTTTCCTTATGAATAAATTCCTCAATAAAAAGTAACTTAAAACAAAAATGTTGTATATTAACTTTTCCTACTGGGGAATCGAATACCGTTTAACCCATCACAAGTTTGTGATTTTCTCATTGTTAACTTTCTCCTAAACATGTTTTCTATCACTCTCCATAAGAACGTGACCCTATGTTTTCTCCTCCATGTCCATATTTTCATACTTGGAATCCTAGTATGGGTTAACACGAGTGACCTTTGTACTTATCTTTCTTTATTTTAAAGTGTTTGTTTTACCGACTTTTGTTCCGATGTGGGACTTTCAAGGATGTTTCCAAGCGCAATTTTAAAATTGCGAGGACGCAATTCCCAAAAGGGGGGAAGGATGTAACATCCCAGGTAAATAAAGAATATGACATTTCATATTTATCCATATTTGTGAATAAAATATTTAAATGACTTTAAAGGGGACGCTATGCTCGATGGCGTACCCAACACGCAACAACGAGTTTCTTGGGAATCTTACGTTGCACTCTAATAATAAAATAATATTATTTTAAATGGTAGTTAACTTGTAGCCGTTGTAATGGCGGGAATGGATAGAAATAACTGAAATATGATTATATATGTTTTTAAATGTTTTTACAATTATCCAATAAAGGATAGAGGCTTAAAATACGGAAAGAATTCGATTTTAGGCATATATGCCCTAGTTTTCACTAAAGGTTCACTTATCGCCTTTTGATGGCGAACTGTCATTAAATATAGTTTTGATCACTCTTATACATTCTTTTGGACCAAATAAAACTCTTATTAAGAATCGGGACATCAAATTTTTACTTTGTGTAAATTTTTGGTATTTTTCTGATGAATAGTGTAAAATGTTGTGTTTTAATTCAAAACCTCTTTTTAATCTAATTTATTTATATGATTAGATAATATTTTGAATTGTTTTTAAAGTTAAATTAGAAAATATTTTTACCATTTAATCCAATGGTGGTCATTGGAATTAATTTCACTTTGAAATTAGACTTAAACTAGTGTCAATCTTTTGATACTTTTTGTTTTATAAAAACACGCTATTTGCTCTGACAGCGGGAATTAATTATTAAATTAATTAATGTGACTAATATGTTTTGAATTTTGTAAAACGGACTTCATTTTTGAATTCAGAATATCAAATATAGCTTAGGGTGAATTTTTGGTAATTTTCTGAAAAAACTTCAATTTTTGATGAATAGTGAAACCACTAAGTGGTAATCAAGCAAACTGATTTTTCAGTTAAATGAATTTTACCACTAATGTGTATTGAATTTTGAAAATCCGACATACATGGTTGTCATTAAGAAGTAAAATGTGGTTCAATGGGATTATAATAATTTTTTGGTGAATAGTAACTCATTAAGTTCTTAATCGCGATTAGTGGTAATTAGGGTAGTTTAAGGTATAAATAATGCTTTAATAATATAAAATGACCTAGACACATGTCCCAACCCTATTGGTTATGTCATGGCCGACCAAGACAAGCCATGGCCTAACTTGGGGACCCCATGGATCCACTTTTGTTGGGAAATAACATAAAATACTTTTTATTTAATGTTAAAGTGAAAATGACACTAACATAGTATGTTTTACTAAAACAATTTTTTAAGTGGGTTTATACAAGTCCAAATTTTGATTATAAATAGTCATTGGAAAGATAAAAAGATTTACTATATCATAGTATTTTTTGTATAATTTTTAGACATTAAAGAAATTAAATTATTTATGACATAATAATGATGCAGCGATGACATCATTATTTGACAATTTAATTAAAATGGAAAGATAATGAAACATCTACAATATACACATGGACAAAACCAATTGGATGAGTGGATTTCGATGCCTTATCACCTTATCCACGAATTCTATCAATGTGGGACCCTTTAGAACCGAAAATCATTTTCAAATAATGTAATATTTCATTGCTTTCCAAAAGTGCCCCTCCTCTCCTCTTATAAAAGGCCCCCACCTCTACCTCTTTTCCCACACCCCTCAAGCCTTTGGCTCGGCCAACCCCTGCCCATTTACTCTCTCAACATCCCTCTCCTCATCCTAGAGGATCCCCTTTGGGCATAATCCTTTCAAAGGAAGCCTTTAGGCTCAAATCAAAAGGAGATTACACTTTTAAAGGTAACTCATTCTCTCTTGTTCATTTGTTTTATTTTGCTTCTCCAAACCTATAATCTCTTTTTATTTACTTCTTTTGTAACAACACCAGTATCTTCAATATACTAGGATGTTGTTACAAGATTTATTTTAGCTACACTCTCACACAACTACATCAAATGGTTAAAGAACATACGGTTTCCGTGGACGGTGAAATTCTGCCTCCCGAAACGATGATTGTTCAATACTCATTTAACACCTTCAAAGGTGGCCATTATGATGTCACTATTTTTATATATGATATATAATATGTTTATGTTTTATTTATGCTTCTGTATTTTTCATTTTTGTCTTACCTTTGTGGCTTCCATTATGGGTATACGCGATATCTTCATTTAAGGAAGTGCGGACTACCGCCCCCTCAAAGTGATTTGATTCGTTAAATACCATATGTGGGATGTATAAAGGATGGAAATATGATATTATATATGATATTATACTGGAATTATAATATACCTTTATATCATTATTATTCCATTCTATAAAATACGAAATAGAAATGAAAGTAGCGTTCATGCGTACGTACGGCTTACCGTCTCCATGAACGGTGCATTTCATTTCTTACCTCTAAATGATTATGTAATGTTATAAATGCATGCATGTACTGGATATATATGAAATATATGATATCTACATAATGAATACAATTCTGGATATAATAAACATTTGGCCACACGAACAACATGTAATTGTAAGAAGACCACTTTCGACTTAAGAACCAAATATCGGCAAAACAAATATTATTAACTTAAATGATTACATAATGTTTATGACAAGGTAATAAGTGGTATAAAAGTAATAATGAACTTGAAAAGGGTTCTTAAGGAATTAGAAATTAACTCAAGTTTATTATTCAGGAGATTAAAGAATGATCGAGTCAAGTCGGACCCGAGGTAAGGGATCCTACAACTCTCTTTCTTTTTAAGTACATTCTTTTATGTAATTTCTTTTAAGCTCATCTTTATTATGATTGGGATGTTATTTTATATTACTCCTACTGTAATTTTTATGTTCATGTGATGAGAGACCCTATTCTCTCTCATCAATCCTTTTGGAAGTTATGTGGCGCCGTTAGGCTGCCGAGTTTTCGTAAGGGATTTTTCATCTCACTTTTATCCCCGTGAGATTTATGCTACATTTGCCACAATTTCCTTTGAGTGGTGTATGTACTGCCCATTATTCTACTCTTTGTGTAATATACTTTCGTTTATGAGTATTTACATCAATGATTTATTGCCCTTCTTCCATGGGGTGTATGTTTTGAAAGATACCCAATTCGGTAAGGGAACCTTTCACCCCCCTCTTTTTAAAAGACTTCTTTTATTGGGTCTTTTAATTTACATATTGATACATTGGGATATGTTCTCATGTATCCTTAATGATGTAAATTTTGTGTCCAAGTGATGAGATACTCTTTTTATCTCTCATCAACTCATTTTGATGTGACGCCGTTAGGCTGTCAAGGGAACTTCTTAACCCAATTTCGATTTCTTTGGGTTCGACATGTAGTCATTGAATATGTCATCCATTCAATATGTGTGAATGACATTTTATTGTTTTACACTTAATATCCACTTATATTGGGTGTATTGATATTCTTCACACATATTTTTGAGATTGATTTGTCCTTAATTTAAGGATACCTTCTTTATAAGGGATTTCATCACATTTGACATTTCTATTGAGGGTTCATTGTTGTTATGCACCAATTCACTCTTATATGGTGTATATACTGTCCTTTGGAGTATTATATCATGAATCCATTTATTCTCATGATATTATAAAGTTCTGACTAAACGTCATTCCTCAATTATTGTATTCAAGTGTCTCTAATTTTGGTAAAACCCCTTTAACCAAAATATCATTTTAAATGTTTTAATTATTCGTTCTTATTAATATCCATGTTTTCAAAGTGGTTTTAAGGATTTATTTATATGGATATTAATGGTTTAAAATTTTAAAAGCTTCAAGGTGGTATGGGACACTTTGATTCAAAAATATCTTTATTAAATGTTTTAAATGGTTTTGGAAATGGTTTCTTTTTATATGGATGTAACATCCCAGGTAAATAAAGAATATGACATTTCATATTTATCCATATTTGTGAATAAAATATTTAAATGACTTTAAAGGGGACGCTATGCTCGATGGCGTACCCAACACGCAACAACGAGTTTCTTGGGAATCTTACGTTGCACTCTAATAATAAAATAATATTATTTTAAATGGTAGTTAACTTGTAGCCGTTGTAATGGCGGGAATGGATAGAAATAACTGAAATATGATTATATATGTTTTTAAATGTTTTTACAATTATCCAATAAAGGATAGAGGCTTAAAATACGGAAAGAATTCGATTTTAGGCATATATGCCCTAGTTTTCACTAAAGGTTCACTTATCGCCTTTTGATGGCGAACTGTCATTAAATATAGTTTTGATCACTCTTATACATTCTTTTGGACCAAATAAAACTCTTATTAAGAATCGGGACATCAAATTTTTACTTTGTGTAAATTTTTGGTATTTTTCTGATGAATAGTGTAAAATGTTGTGTTTTAATTCAAAACCTCTTTTTAATCTAATTTATTTATATGATTAGATAATATTTTGAATTGTTTTTAAAGTTAAATTAGAAAATATTTTTACCATTTAATCCAATGGTGGTCATTGGAATTAATTTCACTTTGAAATTAGACTTAAACTAGTGTCAATCTTTTGATACTTTTTGTTTTATAAAAACACGCTATTTGCTCTGACAGCGGGAATTAATTATTAAATTAATTAATGTGACTAATATGTTTTGAATTTTGTAAAACGGACTTCATTTTTGAATTCAGAATATCAAATATAGCTTAGGGTGAATTTTTGGTAATTTTCTGAAAAAACTTCAATTTTTGATGAATAGTGAAACCACTAAGTGGTAATCAAGCAAACTGATTTTTCAGTTAAATGAATTTTACCACTAATGTGTATTGAATTTTGAAAATCCGACATACATGGTTGTCATTAAGAAGTAAAATGTGGTTCAATGGGATTATAATAATTTTTTGGTGAATAGTAACTCATTAAGTTCTTAATCGCGATTAGTGGTAATTAGGGTAGTTTAAGGTATAAATAATGCTTTAATAATATAAAATGACCTAGACACATGTCCCAACCCTATTGGTTATGTCATGGCCGACCAAGACAAGCCATGGCCTAACTTGGGGACCCCATGGATCCACTTTTGTTGGGAAATAACATAAAATACTTTTTATTTAATGTTAAAGTGAAAATGACACTAACATAGTATGTTTTACTAAAACAATTTTTTAAGTGGGTTTATACAAGTCCAAATTTTGATTATAAATAGTCATTGGAAAGATAAAAAGATTTCCTATATCATAGTATTTTTTGTATAATTTTTAGACATTAAAGAAATTAAATTATTTATGACATAATAATGATGCACCGATGACATCATTATTTGACAATTTAATTAAAATGGAAAGATAATGAAAAATCTACAATATACACATGGACAAAACCAATTGGATGAGTGGATTTCGATGCCTTATCACCTTATCCACGAATTCTATCAATGTGGGACCCTTTAGAACCGAAAATCATTTTCAAATAATGTAATATTTCATTGCTTTCCAAAAGTGCCCCTCCTCTCCTCTTATAAAAGGCCCCCACCTCTACCTCTTTTCCCACACCCCTCAAGCCTTTGGCTCGGCCAACCCCTGCCCATTTACTCTCTCAACATCCCTCTCCTCATCCTAGAGGATCCCCTTTGGGCAGAATCCTTTCAAAGGAAGCCTTTAGGCTCAAATCAAAAGGAGATTACACTTTTAAAGGTAACTCATTCTCTCTTGTTCATTTGTTTTATTTTGCTTCTCCAAACCTATAATCTCTTTTTATTTACTTCTTTTGTAACAACACCAGTATCTTCAATATACTAGGATGTTGTTACAAGATTTATTTTAGCTACACTCTCACACAACTACATCAAATGGTTAAAGAACATACGGTTTCCGTGGACGGTGAAATTCTGCCTCCCGAAACGATGATTGTTCAATACTCATTTAACACCTTCAAAGGTGGCCATTATGATGTCACTATTTTTATATATGATATATAATATGTTTATGTTTTATTTATGCTTCTGTATTTTTCATTTTTGTCTTACCTTTGTGGCTTCCATTATGGGTATACGCGATATCTTCATTTAAGGAAGTGCGGACTACCGCCCCCTCAAAGTGATTTGATTCGTTAAATACCATATGTGGGATGTATAAAGGATGGAAATATGATATTATATATGATATTATACTGGAATTATAATATACCTTTATATCATTATTATTCCATTCTATAAAATACGAAATAGAAATGAAAGTAGCGTTCATGCGTACGTACGGCTTACCGTCTCCATGAACGGTGCATTTCATTTCTTACCTCTAAATGATTATGTAATGTTATAAATGCATGCATGTACTGGATATATATGAAATATATGATATCTACATAATGAATACAATTCTGGATATAATAAACATTTGGCCACACGAACAACATGTAATTGTAAGAAGACCACTTTCGACTTAAGAACCAAATATCGGCAAAACAAATATTATTAACTTAAATGATTACATAATGTTTATGACAAGGTAATAAGTGGTATAAAAGTAATAATGAACTTGAAAAGGGTTCTTAAGGAATTAGAAATTAACTCAAGTTTATTATTCAGGAGATTAAAGAATGATCGAGTCAAGTCGGACCCGAGGTAAGGGATCCTACAACTCTCTTTCTTTTTAAGTACATTCTTTTATGTAATTTCTTTTAAGCTCATCTTTATTATGATTGGGATGTTATTTTATATTACTCCTACTGTAATTTTTATGTTCATGTGATGAGAGACCCTATTCTCTCTCATCAATCCTTTTGGAAGTTATGTGGCGCCGTTAGGCTGCCGAGTTTTCGTAAGGGATTTTTCATCTCACTTTTATCCCCGTGAGATTTATGCTACATTTGCCACAATTTCCTTTGAGTGGTGTATGTACTGCCCATTATTCTACTCTTTGTGTAATATACTTTCGTTTATGAGTATTTACATCAATGATTTATTGCCCTTCTTCCATGGGGTGTATGTTTTGAAAGATACCCAATTCGGTAAGGGAACCTTTCACCCCCCTCTTTTTAAAAGACTTCTTTTATTGGGTCTTTTAATTTACATATTGATACATTGGGATATGTTCTCATGTATCCTTAATGATGTAAATTTTGTGTCCAAGTGATGAGATACTCTTTTTATCTCTCATCAACTCATTTTGATGTGACGCCGTTAGGCTGTCAAGGGAACTTCTTAACCCAATTTCGATTTCTTTGGGTTCGACATGTAGTCATTGAATATGTCATCCATTCAATATGTGTGAATGACATTTTATTGTTTTACACTTAATATCCACTTATATTGGGTGTATTGATATTCTTCACACATATTTTTGAGATTGATTTGTCCTTAATTTAAGGATACCTTCTTTATAAGGGATTTCATCACATTTGACATTTCTATTGAGGGTTCATTGTTGTTATGCACCAATTCACTCTTATATGGTGTATATACTGTCCTTTGGAGTATTATATCATGAATCCATTTATTCTCATGATATTATAAAGTTCTGACTAAACGTCATTCCTCAATTATTGTATTCAAGTGTCTCTAATTTTGGTAAAACCCCTTTAACCAAAATATCATTTTAAATGTTTTAATTATTCGTTCTTATTAATATCCATGTTTTCAAAGTGGTTTTAAGGATTTATTTATATGGATATTAATGGTTTAAAATTTTAAAAGCTTCAAGGTGGTATGGGACACTTTGATTCAAAAATATCTTTATTAAATGTTTTAAATGGTTTTGGAAATGGTTTCTTTTTATATGGATGTAACATCCCAGGTAAATAAAGAATATGACATTTCATATTTATCCATATTTGTGAATAAAATATTTAAATGACTTTAAAGGGGACGCTATGCTCGATGGCGTACCCAACACGCAACAACGAGTTTCTTGGGAATCTTACGTTGCACTCTAATAATAAAATAATATTATTTTAAATGGTAGTTAACTTGTAGCCGTTGTAATGGCGGGAATGGATAGAAATAACTGAAATATGATTATATATGTTTTTAAATGTTTTTACAATTATCCAATAAAGGATAGAGGCTTAAAATACGGAAAGAATTCGATTTTAGGCATATATGCCCTAGTTTTCACTAAAGGTTCACTTATCGCCTTTTGATGGCGAACTGTCATTAAATATAGTTTTGATCACTCTTATACATTCTTTTGGACCAAATAAAACTCTTATTAAGAATCGGGACATCAAATTTTTACTTTGTGTAAATTTTTGGTATTTTTCTGATGAATAGTGTAAAATGTTGTGTTTTAATTCAAAACCTCTTTTTAATCTAATTTATTTATATGATTAGATAATATTTTGAATTGTTTTTAAAGTTAAATTAGAAAATATTTTTACCATTTAATCCAATGGTGGTCATTGGAATTAATTTCACTTTGAAATTAGACTTAAACTAGTGTCAATCTTTTGATACTTTTTGTTTTATAAAAACACGCTATTTGCTCTGACAGCGGGAATTAATTATTAAATTAATTAATGTGACTAATATGTTTTGAATTTTGTAAAACGGACTTCATTTTTGAATTCAGAATATCAAATATAGCTTAGGGTGAATTTTTGGTAATTTTCTGAAAAAACTTCAATTTTTGATGAATAGTGAAACCACTAAGTGGTAATCAAGCAAACTGATTTTTCAGTTAAATGAATTTTACCACTAATGTGTATTGAATTTTGAAAATCCGACATACATGGTTGTCATTAAGAAGTAAAATGTGGTTCAATGGGATTATAATAATTTTTTGGTGAATAGTAACTCATTAAGTTCTTAATCGCGATTAGTGGTAATTAGGGTAGTTTAAGGTATAAATAATGCTTTAATAATATAAAATGACCTAGACACATGTCCCAACCCTATTGGTTATGTCATGGCCGACCAAGACAAGCCATGGCCTAACTTGGGGACCCCATGGATCCACTTTTGTTGGGAAATAACATAAAATACTTTTTATTTAATGTTAAAGTGAAAATGACACTAACATAGTATGTTTTACTAAAACAATTTTTTAAGTGGGTTTATACAAGTCCAAATTTTGATTATAAATAGTCATTGGAAAGATAAAAAGATTTCCTATATCATAGTATTTTTTGTATAATTTTTAGACATTAAAGAAATTAAATTATTTATGACATAATAATGATGCAGCGATGACATCATTATTTGACAATTTAATTAAAATGGAAAGATAATGAAAAATCTACAATATACACATGGACAAAACCAATTGGATGAGTGGATTTCGATGCCTTATCACCTTATCCACGAATTCTATCAATGTGGGACCCTTTAGAACCGAAAATCATTTTCAAATAATGTAATATTTCATTGCTTTCCAAAAGTGCCCCTCCTCTCCTCTTATAAAAGGCCCCCACCTCTACCTCTTTTCCCACACCCCTCAAGCCTTTGGCTCGGCCAACCCCTGCCCATTTACTCTCTCAACATCCCTCTCCTCATCCTAGAGGATCCCCTTTGGGCAGAATCCTTTCAAAGGAAGCCTTTAGGCTCAAATCAAAAGGAGATTACACTTTTAAAGGTAACTCATTCTCTCTTGTTCATTTGTTTTATTTTGCTTCTCCAAACCTATAATCTCTTTTTATTTACTTCTTTTGTAACAAAACCAGTATCTTCAATATACTAGGATGTTGTTACAAGATTTATTTTAGCTACACTCTCACACAACAACATCAAATGGTTAAAGAACATACGGTTTCCGTGGACGGTGAAATTCTGCCTCCCGAAACGATGACTGTTCAATACTCATTTAACACCTTCAAAGGTGGCCATTATGATGTCACTATTTTTATATATGATATATAATATGTTTATGTTTTATTTATGCTTCTGTATTTTTCATTTTTGTCTTACCTTTGTGGCTTCCATTATGGGTATACGCGATATCTTCATTTAAGGAAGTGCGGACTACCGCCCCCTCAAAGTGATTTGATTCGTTAAATACCATATGTGGGATGTATAAAGGATGGAAATATGATATTATATATGATATTATACTGGAATTATAATATACCTTTATATCATTATTATTCCATTCTATAAAATACGAAATAGAAATGAAAGTAGCGTTCATGCGTACGTACGGCTTACCGTCTCCATGAACGGTGCATTTCATTTCTTACCTCTAAATGATTATGTAATGTTATAAATGCATGCATGTACTGGATATATATGAAATATATGATATCTACATAATGAATACAATTCTGGATATAATAAACATTTGGCCACACGAACAACATGTAATTGTAAGAAGACCACTTTCGACTTAAGAACCAAATATCGGCAAAACAAATATTATTAACTTAAATGATTACATAATGTTTATGACAAGGTAATAAGTGGTATAAAAGTAATAATGAACTTGAAAAGGGTTCTTAAGGAATTAGAAATTAACTCAAGTTTATTATTCAGGAGATTAAAGAATGATCGAGTCAAGTCGGACCCGAGGTAAGGGATCCTACAACTCTCTTTCTTTTTAAGTACATTCTTTTATGTAATTTCTTTTAAGCTCATCTTTATTATGATTGGGATTTTATTTTATATTACTCCTACTGTAATTTTTATGTTCATGTGATGAGAGACCCTATTCTCTCTCATCAATCCTTTTGGAAGTTATGTGGCGCCGTTAGGCTGCCGAGTTTTCGTAAGGGATTTTTCATCTCACTTTTATCCCCGTGAGATTTATGTTACATTTGCCACAATTTCCTTTGAGTGGTGTATGTACTGCCCATTATTCTACTCTTTGTGTAATATACTTTCGTTTATGAGTATTTACATCAATGATTTATTGCCCTTCTTCCATGGGGTGTATGTTTTGAAAGATACCCAATTCGGTAAGGGAACCTTTCACCCCCCTCTTTTTAAAAGACTTCTTTTATTGGGTCTTTTAATTTACATATTGATACATTGGGATATGTTCTCATGTATCCTTAATGATGTAAATTTTGTGTCCAAGTGATGAGATACTCTTTTTATCTCTCATCAACTCATTTTGATGTGACGCCGTTAGGCTGTCAAGGGAACTTCTTAACCCAATTTCGATTTCTTTGGGTTCGACATGTAGTCATTGAATATGTCATCCATTCAATATGTGTGAATGACATTTTATTGTTTTACACTTAATATCCACTTATATTGGGTGTATTGATATTCTTCACACATATTTTTGAGATTGATTTGTCCTTAATTTAAGGATACCTTCTTTATAAGGGATTTCATCACATTTGACATTTCTATTGAGGGTTCATTGTTGTTATGCACCAATTCACTCTTATATGGTGTATATACTGTCCTTTGGAGTATTATATCATGAATCCATTTATTCTCATGATATTATAAAGTTCTGACTAAACGTCATTCCTCAATTATTGTATTCAAGTGTCTCTAATTTTGGTAAAACCCCTTTAACCAAAATATCATTTTAAATGTTTTAATTATTCGTTCTTATTAATATCCATGTTTTCAAAGTGGTTTTAAGGATTTATTTATATGGATATTAATGGTTTAAAATTTTAAAAGCTTCAAGGTGGTATGGGACACTTTCATTCAAAAATATCTTTATTAAATGTTTTAAATGGTTTTGGAAATGGTTTCTTTTTATATGGATTCATTATTTCAAAATACTAAAATGTTATGTTGTGTTTGAAATGTGGAAATGTTTTGTTTCCTTTATGAATATTTTATGTGATACGTGTATGTTATGGTTCTTGGGCATTGTTATGAAGAACGGGTGGTTCCGTGATAAACTAAGGGCGGGTGAGCCCGATATAGCTCTCCAATGCATTGGGTAACGCGAAGGAGTGAAACGTTAAGGTTTCTCCGAAGAGATTTAGGGAATATACTGTGATGGGTATTCCAAACGTAACCAAGAGGGTTACTCCCTACATAAGAATGTTATGAATGCCTCAAGTTACCTTTATGTCTTATGATTTCTATGATTTATTCATGGTTTGATGAGGTATGTTAAAGTGCCTTTGTTTTATGGGTAAAGTATGATTTCATTCTTATGTATATATGAACTCATGTTTCCTTTCCATATTTTTATAACTCTTACTGAGCTTTTTATGCTCATCCCAAGTATTTTTGAAATGTTTTTCACAGGTCAAGGGAAAGGTACATGATGTGATGATAGTGTCAAGGATGTGTCAAGAAAGAATCCGTGTTATATTTTAAATATGTTCCCGTTGATGGGAAGAATGAATGCTGACTTTTATGTAACCACTTTGTTTAAATGTGGAATGTAATGCAAGTTTCATGATCTAATTCTCTAAAACTCTAAACCTGAAAAGATCCTCAATGTGTAATCTTGTAATAACTCAAGATTAAGTAAGGTTTAAGGCTGGGGCCTTATAGTTGGTATCAAAGGTCGGTTTAGATAACTTTAGAGGTTAGGGTATTCTTTAAGCATAAGTGACATTACCATAATGGTTAGAATTTCATAAAGAGTCCTAATTTTAGATAATGTGAATGAGTAAGTATATCTTAGAGTCTACCTTCCTCATTAGTACATGATGTTTTTGTTGATATACTCACACTGACATTTATGTTTTTAGTGAATGGATGGATCTAGCAGGCACCAAAGTGACAATGGGTTTGAAGGAAACTGTGGTGGTTCTCTGATTATGATACTAGATGAGATAGGGGATTCAATGAGGAATCTCATAGTTGTTCTAAACCAACTATCAAGGATCCATGATCAATCACTTCAACCTTCGTGAGTTCTCTAATGCATCATTTACGAGATGGCCAACTCGATGTGGAAATTCAGGTAATAATTATTAAGGTAACCATTAGGGTTTATATGATCCTTACTTTTTAGGTAATTATGGGTTACTCTATGATATGATGGAAAAGGAATGGAATGAGATAAACTTGAGGTTAAAATATGTTATGAATATTTTTGAAGATTTTATCTCATTTTGGGGAATGTTTTGAGAATTATATAGTTTTGGAAAAAGGACAACGCGCAGACCGTGTGACATCCCGTCGCGTCGGACAAAGCTGCGGGAATCGAACCCACAACCAAAGTGCGACTGGTATTTATCGCCTACCACTGGACTACGTGAAGTCCCTGGTTAGTTTGACTGATTATTTTTGGTTATATGATTTTATGAATTAAGAGTAAGTTGATTTTGGGTTATTTATAAAAATGATTAACCTATCATGGAGGATATGTGATTAGGTTAATTACTTTTCAATACTAGACTTTAGGAGCAACTAATGTTGTTTGGAGATAAATGTTACGATTTAACATGGAAGACTGTGTGACTAAATCCTTCAAATATTTGGGTTTCAATATTATATTAGGTTTACTTTGAAGAATTTTATGGACAAATTGTTTATCGGATGGTCCTCGTTGAACTTTGGGTTTTGTTGGACAAATTTTGGAGATTAAGAATAGATTTTCTTTTTATAAGGGGTTATCCTTTTCTGGATTATCTGATCTTGTACTAAACTTTTTGGTTTTGGCTCTGGTTTAAGCCTAAAGACATAGGATGTACATAGTTCTCTTTTGTGGATTAGGTGATTCTCTAGAAGTTGATTATAGTACTCTTAATGTGAACAAGTCTTCCTAAATACTCGTCTTTTGGAGAAAATATGAGTTTGTGAAAGGAATATAATAAAAGTTGAAAGTCAATATGATAAGTGATTATGTTTCCTTATGAATAAATTCCTCAATAAAAAGTAACTTAAAACAAAAATGTTGTATATTAACTTTTCCTACTGGGGAATCGAATACCGTTTAACCCATCACAAGTTTGTGATTTTCTCATTGTTAACTTTCTCCTAAACATGTTTTCTATCACTCTCCATAAGAACGTGACCCTATGTTTTCTCCTCCATGTCCATATTTTCATACTTGGAATCCTAGTATGGGTTAACACGAGTGACCTTTGTACTTATCTTTCTTTATTTTAAAGTGTTTGTTTTACCGACTTTTGTTCCGATGTGGGACTTTCAAGGATGTTTCCAAGCGCAATTTTAAAATTGCGAGGACGCAATTCCCAAAAGGGGGGAAGGATGTAACATCCCAGGTAAATAATGAATATGACATTTCATATTTATCCATATTTGTGAATAAAATATTTAAATGACTTTAAAGGGGACGCTATGCTCGATGGCGTACCCAACACGCAACAACGAGTTTCTTGGGAATCTTACGTTGCACTCTAATAATAAAATAATATTATTTTAAATGGTAGTTAACTTGTAGCCGTTGTAATGGCGGGAATGGATAGAAATAACTGAAATATGATTATATATGTTTTTAAATGTTTTTACAATTATCCAATAAAGGATAGAGGCTTAAAATACGGAAAGAATTCGATTTTAGGCATATATGCCCTAGTTTTCACTAAAGGTTCACTTATCGCCTTTTGATGGCGAACTGTCATTAAATATAGTTTTGATCACTCTTATACATTCTTTTGGACCAAATAAAACTCTTATTAAGAATCGGGACATCAAATTTTTACTTTGTGTAAATTTTTGGTATTTTTCTGATGAATAGTGTAAAATGTTGTGTTTTAATTCAAAACCTCTTTTTAATCTAATTTATTTATATGATTAGATAATATTTTGAATTGTTTTTAAAGTTAAATTAGAAAATATTTTTACCATTTAATCCAATGGTGGTCATTGGAATTAATTTCACTTTGAAATTAGACTTAAACTAGTGTCAATCTTTTGATACTTTTTGTTTTATAAAAACACGCTATTTGCTCTGACAGCGGGAATTAATTATTAAATTAATTAATGTGACTAATATGTTTTGAATTTTGTAAAACGGACTTCATTTTTGAATTCAGAATATCAAATATAGCTTAGGGTGAATTTTTGGTAATTTTCTGAAAAAACTTCAATTTTTGATGAATAGTGAAACCACTAAGTGGTAATCAAGCAAACTGATTTTTCAATTAAATGAATTTTACCACTAATGTGTATTGAATTTTGAAAATCCGACATACATGGTTGTCATTAAGAAGTAAAATGTGGTTCAATGGGATTATAATAATTTTTTGGTGAATAGTAACTCATTAAGTTCTTAATCGCGATTAGTGGTAATTAGGGTAGTTTAAGGTATAAATAATGCTTTAATAATATAAAATGACCTAGACACATGTCCCAACCCTATTGGTTATGTCATGGCCGACCAAGACAAGCCATGGCCTAACTTGGGGACCCCATGGATCCACTTTTGTTGGGAAATAACATAAAATACTTTTTATTTAATGTTAAAGTGAAAATGACACTAACATAGTATGTTTTACTAAAACAATTTTTTAAGTGGGTTTATACAAGTCCAAATTTTGATTATAAATAGTCATTGGAAAGATAAAAAGATTTCCTATATCATAGTATTTTTTGTATAATTTTTAGACATTAAATAAATTAAATTATTTATGACATAATAATGATGCAGCGATGACATCATTATTTGACAATTTAATTAAAATGGAAAGATAATGAAAAATCTACAATATACACATGGACAAAACCAATTGGATGAGTGGATTTCGATGCCTTATCACCTTATCCACGAATTCTATCAATGTGGGACCCTTTAGAACCGAAAATCATTTTCAAATAATGTAATATTTCATTGCTTTCCAAAAGTGCCCCTCCTCTCCTCTTATAAAAGGCCCCCACCTCTACCTCTTTTCCCACACCCCTCAAGCCTTTGGCTCGGCCAACCCCTGCCCATTTACTCTCTCAACATCCCTCTCCTCATCCTAGAGGATCCCCTTTGGGCAGAATCCTTTCAAAGGAAGCCTTTAGGCTCAAATCAAAAGGAGATTACACTTTTAAAGGTAACTCATTCTCTCTTGTTCATTTGTTTTATTTTGCTTCTCCAAACCTATAATCTCTTTTTATTTACTTCTTTTGTAACAACACCAGTATCTTCAATATACTAGGATGTTGTTACAAGATTTATTTTAGCTACACTCTCACACAACTACATCAAATGGTTAAAGAACATACGGTTTCCGTGGACGGTGAAATTCTGCCTCCCGAAACGATGATTGTTCAATACTCATTTAACACCTTCAAAGGTGGCCATTATGATGTCACTATTTTTATATATGATATATAATATGTTTATGTTTTATTTATGCTTCTGTATTTTTCATTTTTGTCTTACCTTTGTGGCTTCCATTATGGGTATACGCGATATCTTCATTTAAGGAAGTGCGGACTACCGCCCCCTCAAAGTGATTTGATTCGTTAAATACCATATGTGGGATGTATAAAGGATGGAAATATGATATTATATATGATATTATACTGGAATTATAATATACCTTTATATCATTATTATTCCATTCTATAAAATACGAAATAGAAATGAAAGTAGCGTTCATGCGTACGTACGGCTTACCGTCTCCATGAACGGTGCATTTCATTTCTTACCCTAGTTTTCACTAAAGGTTCACTTATCACCTTTTGATGTTGAACCATCATTAAATATAGTTTTGTTCACTCTTAAACATTCTTTTGGACCAAATAAAACTCTTATTAAGAATCGGGACATCAAAATTTACTTTGTGTAAATTTTTGGTATCTTTCCGATAAAGTTCATTTTTTTAAGGAATAGTGTAAAATGTTGTATTTTAATTCAAAACCACTTTTTAATCTAATTTATTTATATGATTAGATTATCTTTTGAATTGGTTTTAAAGTGAAATTAGGAAATATTTTTACCATTTAATCCAATAGTGGTGGTTGGAATTAATTTCACTTTGAAATCGGACTTAAACTGGTGTCAATCTTTTGATACTTATTGTTTTATAAAAACACGCTATTTGCTCTGACAGCGGGAATTAATTATTAAATTAATTAATGTGACTAATATGTTTTGAATTTTGTAAAACGGACTTCATTTTTGAATTCAGAATATCAAATATAGCTTAGGGTGAATTTTTGGTAATTTTCTGAAAAACTTCAATTTTTGATGAATAGTGAAACCACTAAGTGATAATCAAGCAAACTGATTTTTCAGTTAAATGAAAGTTTACCACTAATGTGTATTGAATTTTGAAAATCCGACATACATGGTTGTCATTAAGAAGTAAAATGTGGTTCAATGAGATTATAATAATTTTTTGGTGAATAGTAACTTATTAAGTTTTTAATCGCGATTAGTGATAATTAGTGTAGTTTAAGGTATAAATAATACTTTAAAAAAATGAAATGACCTAGACACATGTCACAACCCTATTGGTTGTGTCATGGCCGACCAAGACAAGCCATGGCCTAACTTGGGGACCCCATGGATCCACTTTTGTTGGGAAATAACATAAAATACTTTTTATTTAATGTTAAAGTGAAAATGACACTAACATAGTATGTTTTACTAAAACAATTTTTAAGTGGGGTTATACAAGTCCAAATTTTGATTATAAATAGTCATTGGAAAGCTAAAAAGATTTCCTATATCATAGTATTTTTTTTATAATTTTTAGACATTAAAGAAATTAAATTATTTATGACATAATAATGATGCAGCGATGACATCATTATTTGACAATTTAATTAAAATGGAAAGATAATGAAACATCTACAATATACACATGGACAAAACCAATTGGATGAGTGGATTTCGATGCATTATCACCTTATCCACGAATTCTATCAATGTGGGACCCTTTAGAACCGAAAAGCATTTTCAAATAATGTAATATTTCATTGCTTTCCAAAAGTGCCCCTCCTCTCCTCTTATAAAAGGCCCCCACCTCTACCTCTTTTCCCACACCCCTCAAGCCTTTGGCTCGGCCAACCCCTGCCCATTTACTCTCTCAACATCCCTCTCCTCATCCTAGAGGATCCCCTTTGGGCAGAATCCTTTCAAAGGAAGCCTTTAGGCTCAAATCAAAAGGAGATTACACTTTTAAAGGTAACTCATTCTCTCTTGTTCATTTGTTTTATTTTGCTTCTCCAAACCTATAATCTCTTTTTATTTACTTCTTTTGTAACAACACCAGTATCTTCAATATACTAGGATGTTGTTACAAGATTTATTTTAGCTACACTCTCACACAACTACATCAAATGGTTAATGAACATACGGTTTCCGTGGACGGTGAAATTCTGCCTCCCGAAACGATGATTGTTCAATACTCATTTAACACCTTCAAAGGTGGCCATTATGATGTCACTATTTTTATATATGATATATAATATGTTTATGTTTTATTTATGCTTCTGTATTTATCATTTTTGTCTTACCTTTGTGGCTTCCATTATGGGTATACGCGATATCTTCATTTAAGGAAGTGCGGACTACCGCCCCCTCAAAGTGATTTGATTCGTTAAATACCATATGTGGGATGTATAAAGGATGGAAATATGATATTATATATGATATTATACTGGAATTATAATATACCTTTATATCATTATTATTCCATTCTATAAAATACGAAATAGAAATGAATGTAGCGTTCATGCGTACGTACGGCTTACCGTCTCCATGAACGGTGCATTTCATTTCTTACCTCTAAATGATTATGTAATGTTATAAATGCATGCATGTACTGGATATATATGAAATATATGATATCTACATAATGAATAAAATTCTGGATATAATAAACATTTGGCCACACGAACAACATGTAATTGTAAGAAGACCACTTTCGACTTAAGAACCAAATATCGGCAAAACAAATATTATTAACTTAAATGATTACATAATGTTTATGACAAGGTAATAAGTGGTATAAAAGTAATAATGAACTTGAAAAGGGTTCTTAAGGAATTAGAAATTAACTCAAGTTTATTATTCAGGAGATTAAAGAATGATCGAGTCAAGTCGGACCCGAGGTAAGGGATCCTACAACTCTCTTTCTTTTTAAGTACACTCTTTTATGTAATTTCTTTTAAGCTCATCTTTATTATGAATGGGATGTTATTTTATATTACTCCTACTGTAATTTTTATGTTCATGTGATGAGAGACCCTATTCACTCTCATCAATCCATATTCGGGAGTTTTATGTGTTGCCGTTAGGCTGCCGAGTTTTCGTAAGGGATTTTTCATCTCACTTTTATTCCCGTGAGATTTATGCTACATTTGCCACAAATTCCATTGAGTGGTGTATGTACTGCCCATTATTCTACTCTTTGTGTAATATACTTTCGTTTATGAGTATTTACATCAATGATCTATTTCCCTGCTTTCATGGGGTGTATGTTTTGAAAGATACCCAAGTCGGTAAGGGGACCTTTCACCCTCCTCTTTTTTTTAAAAGACTTCTTTTGTTGGGTCTTTTAATTTACATATTGTTATGTTGGGATATGTTCTCATATATCCTTATTGATGTAAATTTTATGTCCAAGTGATGAGATGCACTTTTTATCTCTCATCAACTCATTTTGATGTGATGCCGTTAGGCTGTCAAGGGAACTTTTTAACCCAATTTCGATTTCTTTGGGTTCAACATGTAGTCATTGAATATGTCATCCATTGAATATGTGTGAATGACCTTTTATTTTTTTACACTTAATATCCACTTATATTGGGTGTATTTATATTTGTCACACATATTTTTGAGATTGATTTGTCCTTAATTTAAGGATACCTTCTTTATAAGGGATTTCATCACATTTGACATTTCTATTGAGGGTTCATTGTCGTTATGCACCAATTCACTCTTATATGGTGTATATACTGTCCGTTGGAGTATTATATCCTGAATCCATTTATTCTCATGATATTATAAAGTTCTGACTAAATGTTATTCCTCAATTATTGTATTCAAGTGTCTCTAATTTTGATAAAACCCCTTTAACCAAAATATCGTTTTAAATGTTTTAATTATTTGTTCTTATTAATATCCATGTTTTCAAAATGGTTTTAAGGATTTATTTATATGGATATTAATGGTTTAAAATTTTATGCTTCAAGGTGGTAAGGGAACTTCTTAACCCAACTTCCATTCTTTGGGTTAATCTCCTACTTTCAAATTATGTCATGATATTATTATGTCTTATTTTGTATTTTTACTTTCTTTATGTGTACCTATAGTGAATACACATAATATAACTATTTTATTTTAAAAATGATCTTTTTAAGGACTTCGTCTCAATCTCCTTTCATTGAGGCATATTTGGTTTTATACACAACTTTCTTTTATACGGTGTATAAACCCCTTTGACTTTTAAGTTTATTCAAAAGGAATCTTTTTATACGGAGCATTTTACTAAACGACAAAAAGGGAATGTTTTTCATTCCGTACTTATGCGGCGACAACGACTTCTCCGCCGCCGTGAACATTATTTGAGTTTCGGCTTCCTTTACAAGCCATACCTTTTTTTAAAAAGAAAAATAAATACAATGTTTTAACATTCTTTTATTTTGGTATTGAAAATGGTTTTGAAAGCGTTTTTATTATATCAATGTTTTGTATTGATATCTTGTGATTGAAATGTGGAAATGTTATGTTTCCTTTATGCATTGTTTATGTGATATGATTATGTTATGGTTCTTGGGCATTATTATGAAGACGGGTGGTTCCGTGATAAACTAAGGGCGGGTGAGCCCGTTATAGCTCTCCAATGCATTGGGTAACGCGAAGGAGTGAAACGTTAAGGTTTCTCCGAAGAGATTTAGGGAATATACTGTGATGGGTATTCCAAACGTAACCAAGAGGGTTACTCCCTACATAAGAATGTTATGAATGCCTCAAGTTACCTTTATGTCTTATGATTTCTATGATTTATTCATGGTTTGATGAGGTATGTTAAAGTGCCTTTGTTTTATGGGTAAAGTATGATTTCATTCTTATGTATATATGAACTCATGTTTCCTTTCCATATTTTTATAACTCTTACTGAGCTTTTTATGCTCATCCCAAGTTTCTGAAATGTTTTTCAGGTCAAGAGGAAAGGTACATGATAAGACGTTAGAGTCAAGGATGTGTTAAGAGAGAATACGTGTTATATTTTAAATATGTTCCCGTTGATGGGAAGAATGAATGCTGACTTTTATGTAACCACTTTGTTTAAATGTGGAATGTAATGCAAGTTTCATGATCTAATTCTCTAAAACTCTAAACCTGAAAAGATCCTCAATGTGTAATCTTGTAATAACTCAAGATTAAGTAAGTTTTAAGGCTTTTATACTCTAATTTTCACTAAAGGTTCACTTATCACCTTTTAATGGTGAACCGTCATTAAATATAGTTTTGATCACTCTTATACATTCTTTTGGACCAAATAAAACTTTTATTAAGAATCGGGATATCAAATTTTACTTTGTGTAATTTTTGGTACCTTTCTGATAAAGTTCATTTTTTTTTTATGAATAGTGTAAAATGTTGCATTTTAATTCAAAACCTCTTTTTGATCTAATTTATTTATATGATTATATTATCTTTTGAATTGGTTTTAAAGTGAAATTAGAATATATTTTTACAATTTTATCCAATGGTGGTCATTGGAATCAATTTCGATTTGAAATTAGACTTAAACTGGTGCCAATCTTTTGATACTTATTGTTTTGTAAAAACACGCTATTTGCTCTGGCAGCGGGAATTAGTTATTAAATTAATTAATGTGACTTATATGATTTGAATTTTGTAAAATAGACTTCATTTTTGAATTCGGAATATCAAATATAGCTTAGGGTGAATTTTTGGTAATTTTCTGAAAAACTTCAATTTTTGATGAATAGTGAAACCACTAAGTGGTAATCAAGCAAACTGATTTTTCAGTTAAATGAAAGTTTACAACTAATGTGTATTGAATTTTGAAAATCCGACATACATGGTTGTCATTAAGAAGTAAAATGTGGTTCAATGAGATTAAAATAATTTTTTGGTGAATAGTAACTTATTAAGTTCTTAATCGCGATTAGTGGTAATTAGGGTAGTTTAATGTATAAATAATGCTTTAATAATATAAAATGACCTAGACACATGTCCCAACCTCATTGGTTGTGTCATGGCCTACCAAGACAAGTCATGGCCTAACTTGGGGACCCCATGTATCCACTTTTGTTGGGAAATAACATAAATTACTTTTTATTAAATGTTAAAGTGAAAATGACACAAACATAATATGTTTTGCGAAAACAATTTTTAAGTGGGGTTATACAAGTCCAAATTTTGATTATAAATATTCAATGGAAAGCTAAAAAGATTTCCTATATCATAGTATTTGTTTTATAATTTTTAGACATTAAATAAATTAAATTATGTACGACATAATAATGATGCAGTGATGACATCATTATTTAACGATTAAAATAAAATGGAAAGATAATGTAAAATCTAAAACCTACACATGGCCAAAACCAATTGGATGAGTGGATTTCGAATCCTTATCACCTTATCCACGAATTCTATCAATGTGGGACCTTTTAAAACCGAAACACATTTTCAAATAAAGTTATATTTCTTTACTTTCCAAAAGTGCCCCTCCTCTCCCCTTATAAAAGGCCCCCACCTCTACCTCATTTCACACACTCTTCAAGCCTTTGGCTCGGCCAACCCCTGACCATTTGCTCTCTCCACATCCCTCTCCTCATCCTAGAGGATTCCCCTTGGGCAGAATCCTTTCAAAGGAAGCCTTTAGGCTCAAATCAAAAGGAGTTACACTTTTTAAGGTAATTCATCCTCTCATGCTCATTTGTTTTATTTTGCTTCTCCAACCCCTAAACTCTTTTTATTTACTTATTTTGTAACAACACCAGTATCTTAAATATACTAGGATGTTGTTATAAGATTTATTTTATCTACACTCTCACACAACTACATCAAATGGTTAAAGAACATACGGTTTCCGTGGATGGCGAAATTCTGCCTCCCGAAACGATGATTGTTCAACACTCATTAAACACCTTCAAAGGTGGCCATTATGATGTCACTATTTTTATATATGATATATAATATGTTTATGTTTTCCTTAAGCTTCTGTTTTTTCATTTTGGGCATACCTTTATGGTTTCCATTATGGGTAAAACACGATATCTTCATTTTAGGAAGCGCGGACTACCGCCCCCTCAAAGTGATGTGATTCGTTAATACCATATGTGGGATGTGTAGAGGATAAAGTTAATGATATTATACATGATGTTATACTGGAATTATAATATACCTATATATATCATTATCATTTATTTCCATTAAAGTATGAGATAGAAATGAAAGTAGCGTTCATGCGTACGTACGGACTACCGTCTCCATGAACGGTGCATTTCATTTCTTATCCCCAAATGTAATGTACTATTAAAAGTACATGTATATAATGGATATATATAATTAATGATATATCTAAATGATGAATATAATTCTGGAATTAAAATATACATAAGTCTCATTTAGTTTTAATTCCATTAATATGACAAAGAAATGAAAGTAGCGTTCATGCGTACGTACGGCTTACCGTCTCCATGAACGGTGCATTTCATTTCTTACCTCTAAATGATTATGTAATATTTTAAATACATGTATGTACTGGATATATATGACATATATGATATCTACATCATGAATACCATTCTGGATATAATGAAACATTGACCAAATTAACAACATGTAAGTGTAAGAAGTCTATTTTTGACTTAAGAACCAAATACCGACAAAATGAACATTATTAACTTAAATGATTACATGATGTTCATAACATGGTATAAAAGGAATAATGAACTTGAAAAGATTCATAAGCAAGTAGAGATTAACTCAAGTTTATTATTCAGGAGTTTAAAGAACGGTCGGGTCAAGTCGGATACGAGGTATGGGAACTTCTTAACCCAATTTCCATTCTTTGGGTTAATCTCCTACTTTCAAATTATGTCATTATATTATTATGTCGTATCTTGTATTTGTACTTTATTTATGTGTACTTATAGTGAATACACATAATGTATCTATTTTATTTTAAAAATTATCTTTGTATGGGACTTCGTCTCAATCTCCTTTCGTTGAGGCATATTTTATTTTATACACAACTTTCTTTTATGCGGTGTATAAACCCCTTTGACTTTTACGTTTATTCAAAAGGAATCTTTTTTATACGAAGCGTTTACTAAACGACAAAAGGGAATGTTTTTGTCGTACGTATGTGGCGACAACGACTTCTCCGCCGTCGTAACCGTTATTTGAGTTTCGGCTTCCTCTACAAGCCATACCTTCTTTTTAAAAGAAAAATAAATACCATATTTTACTTTTATTTTATTTTGGTATTGAAAATGGTTTTCATAATGTTTTTATATCAATGTGTTGTATTGATATCTCGTGATTGAAATGTGGAAATTTTATGTTTCCTTTATGCTTGTTTTATGTGATATGATTATGTTATGGTTCTTGGGCATTATTATGAAGACGGGTGGTTCCGTGATAAACTAAGGGCGGGTGAGCCCGTTATAGCTCTCCAATGCATTGGGTAACGCGAAGGAGTGAAACGTTAAGGTTTCTCCGAAGAGATTTTAGGGAATATACTGTGATGGGTATTCCAAACGTAACCAAGAGGGTTACTCCCTACGTAAGAATGTTATGAATGCCTCAAGTTACCTTTACGTCTTATGATTTCTATGATTTATTCATGATTTTATGAGGTATGTTAAAGTGCCTATGTTTTATGGGTAAAGTATGATTTCATTCTTATGTATATATGAACTCATGTTTCCTTTCCATGTTTTTTTATAACCCATACTGAGTTTTTATGCTCATCCCAAGTTTTTGAAATGTTTTTCACAGGTCAAGGGAAAGGTACATGATAAGATGATAGAGTCAAGGATGTGTCAAGAAATAATCCATGTTTTATTTTAAATGTGTTTCCATTGATGGGAATGAAGAATAATATCTTTATGTAACCACTTTGTTTATATGTGGAATGTAATGCAAGTTTTATGATCTAATTCTCTAAAACTCTAAACCTGAAAAGATCCTCAATGTGAATTATTCATTTAATTCAACATTAAGTAAGGTTTAAGGCTGGGGCCTTATAGTTGGTATCAGAGGTCGGTTTAGACAACTTTAGGAGTTAGAAAAGTGTTAAATTATAATATGATTGAAATGATATAGCATTTACGGATTACCATGTTGCTTCGCCTAAGATATTTCCATGTTCAGAATGGTTTTCCGTAGGGGAAACAAAGCAGCTATGTTGGGACGACATCAGGAGGAAGACAACCTTCCAAATCAGCAACCTGAGATGGTTGGAATCGGAACTGAACAGTTTGTTGCAGTGATGGCACAGTTGACTCAGGCTATAAATGGTGGTGGTATCCATGCACGAGATCAGCCAGATCAACCGCAGAAGAACATGTCAGTGGTGGAACATTTCATGAGGCAACATCCCCCGTCATTCAGAGGATCATCTGACCCTGTGCTAGCTGAAGGGTGGATTAAAGCACTGGAGAAGATTTTTGATGTCATGGGGTGTTCAGACAATCAAAAGGTTAGTCTTGCTATTTACCGTTTGGAGGGTGAAGCAGATCAGTGGTGGTCTATGGTTAAAAATATCAGGGACGCCGATGAGATTGATGCTCTTAACTGGGATGAATTCAAAGGTATGTTTCTTGAGAAGTATTTTCCTAAGGCTGTTCGACTTAGGATGGAAAATTAATTCTTGGAATTGAGGCAAGAGGAAGACTCAGTGGCTGCCTATGAAGAAAGGTTCACTTGATTGGCAAGGTATGCTCCAAATTTTATCCGGGACCTTGATAGTAAAATCAATCGTTTTTACTCAGGATTAAAGCCAAAGTATCGAAGGGCATTGGCTTCTCGTGAGTTTAAAAGTTATGAAAAGCTTGTTCGATGTGCTGAGAAGGTGGAAATGGAGTTTGCCGATAACCAAGTTTTCTACAACAACCAGCAGAAGAAGAGACCGAGGTGGTAGGAGAAAGGTAAGAATTCTTCAAAAAAGTCTGATGGTAAGAGAACTAAGTTTCCAGTTTGTGATAAATGTGGAAAAAGGCATGCTGGGGAATGTCTTCTGAATTCTGGAAAGTGCTGCCGATGTGGTAAGATGGGGCATAAGGCTCGTGATTGCACTGAAAAGGATCAAGGTGAAGGTAAGAACAAGTTTGATTTACAGTTAGTGAAATGTTATAAGTGCAATGAGATGGGTCACTATGCAAACGAGTGTCCGACAAGGAGCTTGAGTGATGGGAAGCAGCTAGACTACAAGCAGAAAGGGGTGGTAAAATCATTTGCAACAACTTCAGCAGATGTTGGGTCATCGAATGAAGTGGTATCAGCTCCAGGGAGCTCAGTATTTTTCGAAGATTGACTAGAGGTCAGGGTACCATCAGTTGAAAGTAAAAGAAGCAGACGACTGCGTTCCGTACTAGATATGGCCATTATGAATTTGTAGTTATG
Organism: Viscum album; assembly: GCA_963277665.1. Lineage (NCBI taxonomy): Eukaryota > Viridiplantae > Streptophyta > Magnoliopsida > Santalales > Viscaceae > Viscum > Viscum album. The sequence continues at coordinate 1,552,142,287 of OY728158.1, read as the reverse complement.
CCTTTTGGGTTAACCAATGCACCTGCTGTATTCATGGACCTTATGAATAAAATTTTCCATGAGTTCTTGGATAAGTTTGTGTTTGTGTTTTGAGGTTTGTGAAGAGGTTATGTGTGCCTTGTGATTCACAGTTGAAGAGAGAGTTGTTATGTGAAGCTCATAGTTCTCCGTTTTCAGTTCATCCGGGCAGTACTAAGATGTATAGAGATCTGCGGGAGTATTACTGGTGGGATGGAATGAAAAGAGATATTGCTGATTTTACTGTGAAGTGTTTGACTTGTCAGCAGGTTAAAGCAGAGCGGCAGTTACCGAAAGGGATGCTTCAGCCTTTACCAGTGCCAGAGTGGAAATGGGAGAATATATCCATGGACTTTGTTGTTGGATTACCGAAGACATCTCGAGGTAATAATGCAATCTGGGTTATTATTGATCGCTTGACCAAATCTGCTCATTTCCTTGCTATACGAGATACATTCTCTCTTGATCAACTTTCCCGTTTGTATCGTAAAGAGATAGTCAGGTTACATGGAGTTCCCCTCTCCATTGTATCGGATCGTGATCCCAGGTTTACTTATAACTTTTGGAAAGGCCTTCAGAAGTTGTTGGGTACTGAATTAAATTTTAGTACAGCTTTTCATCCTCAATCAGATGGGAAGTCAGAACGAACAATTCAGACATTGGAGGATATGCTACGAGCTTGTTCTATGGATTATCAGGGAAGTTGGGACCAACATCTTTCTTTGGTTGAGTTTTCATATAATAACAGTTTTCATTCCAGTATACAGATGGCACCATTTCAGGCATTATATGGGAAGCGGTGTCGAACTCCAGCTTTCTGGGATGAAGTGGGTGAAAGAAATTTGATGGGACCAGAATTGGTAGAAGAGATGGCAGAAAAAGTTCAGCTGATTCAGAAACACATGAGAACAGCTCAGAGCAGGCAGAAGAGTTATGCGGATAACCGGAGGAAGGATCTATCTTTCGAGGTAGGTGATCATGTTTTTCTCAAGGTTTCTCCTTGGAAAAGTGTGATGAGATTTGGTAAGAAAGGAAAGTTGAGTCCAAGGTTTATTGGACCATACGAAATTCTGGAAAGAGTTGGATCAGTTGCATACCGAGTGGCTTTACCTCTGAGTTTATCTCAGGTACACAATGTTTTTCACGTTTCGATGTTGAGAAAGTATATGCCAGATCCATCTCATGTTTTGAGTCCAGAGGTAGTTCAGCTGGAAGAGAACCTATCTTATGAGGAACAACCGGTCCAGATTCTTGACCACAGGGAGCAAGTGTTACGGAATAAGGTGATTCATCAGGTAAAGGCTTTTTGGAAAAACCATGTGATTGAAGAGGCAACGTGGGAATCTGAAAATGCTATGAGGGATAAATACCCCCACTTATTTTGATAAGTGAATAAAATTGCGAGGACGCAATTCCCAAAAGGGGGGAAGGATGTAACATCCCAGGTAATTAAAGAATAAATAATTTTCATATTTATTAATATTAGAGAATTAAATATGAATTTTAATTAAAAGGGGTTGCTATGTTCGATAGCGTACCCGATACGCAACGATGAGTTTCTTTGAAACTTACGTAGCACACTAGTAATATAATAATATTATGTTAGTTAACAAGTAGTCGTTGTACTGGCGGGAATGAATAGAAATAACTAAAATATGAATAGATGTGTTTTTAGATGTTTTTACATTTACCCAATAAAAGACAAAGGCTTAAAATACGGAAAGAGTTCAATTTTAGGCTTTTATACTCTAATTTTCACTAAAGGTTCACTTATCACCTTTTAATGGTGAACCGTCATTAAATATAGTTTTGATCACTCTTATACATTCTTTTGGACCAAATAAAACTTTTATTAAGAATCGGGATATCAAATTTTACTTTGTGTAATTTTTGGTACCTTTCTGATAAAGTTCATTTTTTTTTATGAATAGTGTAAAATGTTGCATTTTAATTCAAAACCTCTTTTTGATCTAATTTATTTATATGATTAGATTATCTTTTGAATTGGTTTTAAAGTGAAATTAGAATATATTTTTACAATTTTATCCAATGGTGGTCATTGGAATCAATTTCGATTTGAAATTAGACTTAAACTGGTGTCAATCTTTTGATACTTATTGTTTTGTAAAAACACGCTATTTGCTCTGGCAGCGGGAATTAGTTATTAAATTAATTAATGTGACTTATATGATTTGAATTTTGTAAAATAGACTTCATTTTTGAATTCGGAATATCAAATATAGCTTAGGGTGAATTTTTGGTAATTTTCTGAAAAACTTCAATTTTTGATGAATAGTGAAACCACTAAGTGGTAATCAAGCAAACTGATTTTTCAGTTAAATGAAAGTTTACAACTAATGTGTATTGAATTTTGAAAATCCGACATACATGGTTGTCATTAAGAAGTAAAATGTGGTTCAATGAGATTAAAATAATTTTTTGGTGAATAGTAACTTATTAAGTTCTTAATCGCGATTAGTGGTAATTAGGGTAGTTTAATGTATAAATAATGCTTTAATAATATAAAATGACCTAGACACATGTCCCAACCTCATTGGTTGTGTCATGGCCGACCAAGACAAGTCATGGCCTAACTTGGGGACCCCATGTATCCACTTTTGTTGGGAAATAACATAAATTACTTTTTATTAAATGTTAAAGTGAAAATGACACAAACATAATATGTTTTGCGAAAACAATTTTTAAGTGGGGTTATACAAGTCCAAATTTTGATTATAAATATTCAATGGAAAGCTAAAAAGATTTCCTATATCATAGTATTTGTTTTATAATTTTTAGACATTAAATAAATTAAATTATGTACGACATAATAATGATGCAGTGATGACATCATTATTTAACGATTAAAATAAAATGGAAAGATAATGTAAAATCTAAAACCTACACATGGCCAAAACCAATTGGATGAGTGGATTTCGAATCCTTATCACCTTATCCACGAATTCTATCAATGTGGGACCTTTTAAAACCGAAACACATTTTCAAATAAAGTTATATTTCTTTACTTTCCAAAAGTGCCCCTCCTCTCCCCTTATAAAAGGCCCCCACCTCTACCTCATTTCACACACTCTTCAAGCCTTTGGCTCGGCCAACCCCTGCCCATTTGCTCTCTCCACATCCCTCTCCTCATCCTAGAGGATTCCCCTTGGGCAGAATCCTTTCAAAGGATGCCTTTAGGCTCAAATCAAAAGGAGTTACACTTTTTAAGGTAATTCATCCTCTCATGCTCATTTGTTTTATTTTGCTTCTCCAACCCCCTAAACTCTTTTTATTTACTTATTTTGTAACAACACCAGTATCTTAAATATACTAGGATGTTGTTATAAGATTTATTTTATCTACACTCTCACACAACTACATCAAATGGTTAAAGAACATACGGTTTCCGTGGATGGCGAAATTCTGCCTCCCGAAACGATGATTGTTCAACACTCATTAAACACCTTCAAAGGTGGCCATTATGATGTCACTATTTTTATATATGATATATAATATGTTTATGTTTTCCTTAAGCTTCTGTTTTTTCATTTTGGGCATACCTTTATGGTTTCCATTATGGGTAAAACACGATATCTTCATTTTAGGAAGCGCGGACTACCGCCCCCTCAAAGTGATGTGATTCGTTAATACCATATGTGGGATGTGTAGAGGATAAAGTTAATGATATTATACATGATGTTATACTGGAATTATAATATACCTATATATATCATTATCATTTATTTCCATTAAAGTATGAGATAGAAATGAAAGTAGCGTCCATGCGTACGTACGGACTACCGTCTCCATGAACGGTGCATTTCATTTCTTATCCCCAAATGTAATGTACTATTAAAAGTACATGTATATAATGGATATATATAATTAATGATATATCTAAATGATGAATATAATTCTGGAATTAAAATATACATAAGTCTCATTTAGTTTTAATTCCATTAATATGACAAAGAAATGAAAGTAGCGTTCATGCGTACGTACGGCTTACCGTCTCCATGAACGGTGCATTTCATTTCTTACCTCTAAATGATTATGTAATATTTTAAATACATGTATGTACTGGATATATATGACATATATGATATCTACATCATGAATACCATTCTGGATATAATGAAACATTGACCAAATTAACAACATGTAAGTGTAAGAAGTCTATTTTTGACTTAAGAACCAAATACCGACAAAATGAACATTATTAACTTAAATGATTACATGATGTTCATAACATGGTATAAAAGGAATAATGAACTTGAAAAGATTCATAAGCAAGTAGAGATTAACTCAAGTTTATTATTCAGGAGTTTAAAGAACGGTCGGGTCAAGTCGGATACGAGGTATGGGAACTTCTTAACCCAATTTCCATTCTTTGGGTTAATCTCCTACTTTCAAATTATGTCATTATATTATTATGTCGTATCTTGTATTTGTACTTTATTTATGTGTACTTATAGTGAATACACATAATGTATCTATTTTATTTTAAAAATTATCTTTGTATGCCAAATTTCATCAAATCGTTAACCAAATGATCACGTTCCAAACGCAACATTGTTAATGAAGCATTACTTTTTCGACTCAAAGCATCAGCCACTTTATTTGCTTTTCCCGGATGGTAATGAATTGTACAATCATAATCCTTGATTAATTCTAGCCATCTCCTCTGTCTCATGTTTAACTCTTTCTGAGTGAATATATACTTTAAACTTTTGTGATCGGTATATATTTCACACTTTACCCCATACAAATGATGCCTCCAAATTTTTAAAGCAAAAACAACAGCAGCTAATTCCAAATCATGTGTAGGGTAATTTACCTCATGAGTTTTCAACTGTCGTGAAGCATAAGCAATTACCTGATCATTCTGCATTAGGACGCAACCAAGTCCTTTCAATGAAGCATCGCTGTATATAACAAAGTCACCATTCCTGGAAGGTAGTGCCAAAACTGGAGCATTCACCAATCTTCTTTTCAATTCCTGAAAACAATCATCACATTCTTTTGTCCAGATAAACTTAACACCCTTCCGAGTTAGCTTAGTCATTGGACTAGATAACCGTGAAAAATTTCTAACAAACCTTCGGTAATAGCCCGCCAAACCAAGGAAGCTACGAATCTCGGTTACATTTGTGGGTCCTGGCCATTCTTCCACAACTTTTGTTTTTGCAGGATCAACAGTTATTCCATCTTTAGAAACAATGTGCCCAAGGAAAGAAATTTGTTGCAACCAAAACTCACACTTGCTGAATTTCCCATGACATCAAAAATCTTCTCCAGTGCCTTAATCCACCCTTCAGCTAGCACAGGGTCAGATGATCCTCTGAATGATGGTGGATGTTGCCTCATGAAATGTTCCACCACTGACATGTTCCTCTGCGGTTGGTCTGGCTGATCTCGTGCATGGATACCTCCACCATTTATCGCTTGAGTCAACTGCGCCATTACTGCAACAAACTGTTCAGTTGATTCAGAAACACATGAGAACAGCTCAGAGAAGGCAGAAGAGTTATGCGGATAACCGGAGGAAGGATCTATCTTTCGAGGTAGGTGATCATGTTTTTCTCAAGGTTTCTCCTTGGAAAAGTGTGATGAGATTTGGTAAGAAAGGAAAGTTGAGTCCAAGGTTCATTGGACCATACGAAGTTCTAGAGAGAGTTGGATCAGTTGCATACCGAGTGGCTTTACCTCCGAGTTTATCTCAGGTACACAATGTTTTTCACGTTTCGATGTTGAGAAAGTATATGCCAGATCCATCTCATGTTTTGAGTCCAGAGGTAGTTCAGCTGGAAGAGAACCTATCTTATGAGGAACAACCAGTCCAGATTCTTGACCACAGGGAGCAAGTGTTACGGAATAAGGTGATTAAGCAGGTAAAGGTTTTGTGGAAAAACCACATGATTGAAGAGGCAACATGGGAATCCGAAAATGCAATGAGGGATAAGTACCCCAATTTATTTGATAAGTAAATAAATTGCGGGGACGCAATTTTCTAAAGGGGGGAAGGATGTAACATCCCAAGTAAGTAATGAATAATAGATATTTTTTTATCTATGTCTATTAATGATAAAGATAGTGTTTTAGAGGCTTAAAATGAAAATAAATACAATCTTATGCATGGAATACACTAATATTCTTAAAGGATTGTTTTAGTGCCTTTTGATGGAAAACCATTTTTGAATCTATATTTTGAAAATTTTATAAACTATGTTTGTCAAAATAAACTTATCCTTTATGATTGGGACATCAAAATTTACCTTGTGTGAATTTTTGGTAATTTTCTGACAATGTTCATTTTTAAATGAATAGTGAAAAATACTGCATTTTACATCAAAACTACTTTTTAATCTAATTTATTTATATGATTAGATTATGTTTTGAATTGGTTTTGAAGTGAAATTAGAATATATTTTTACCATTTTATCCAATGGTGGTCATTGGAATCAATTTCGATTTGAAATTAGACTTAAACTGGTGTCAATCTTTTGATACTTATTGTTTTGTAAAAACACGCTATTTGCTCTGGCAGCGGGAATTAATTATTAAATTAATTAATGTGACTTATATGATTTGAATTTTGTAAAATAGACTTCATTTTTGAATTCGGAATATCAAATATAGCTTAGAGTGAATTTTTGGTAATTTTCTGAAAAACTTCAATTTTGATGAATAGTGAAACCACTAAGTGGTAATCAAGCAAACTGATTTTTCAGTTAAATGAAAGTTTACCACTAATGTGTATTGAATTTTGAAAATCCGACATACATGGTTGTCATTAAGAAGTAAAATGTGGTTCAATGAGATTATAATAATTTTTTGGTGAATAGTAACTTATTAAGTTTTTAATCGCAATTAGTGGTAATTAGTGTAGTTTAAGGTATAATTAATACTTTAATAATATGAAATGACCTAGACACATGTCCCAACCCCATTGGTTGTGTCATGGCCGACCAAGACAAGCCATGGCCTAACTTGGGGACCCCATGGATCCACTTTTGTTGGGAAATAACATAAATTACTTTTTATTTAATGTTAAAGTGAAAATGACACTAACATAAATTGTTTTACTAAAACAATTTTTAAGTGGGGTTAAACAAGTCCAAATTTAGATTATAAATAGTCATTGGAAAGCTAAAAAGATTTCCTATATCATAGTATTTGTTTTATAATTTTTAGAAATTAAATAAATTAAAGTATTTATGACATAATAATGATGCAGCGATGACATCATTATTTGGCGATTTAAATAAAACAGAAAGATAATGTAAAATCTAAAACCTACACATGGAAAAAACCAATTGGATGAGTGGATTTCTAAGCCTTATCACCTTATCCACGAATTCTATCAATGTGGGACCTTTTAGAACCGAAACACATTTTCAAATAAATTAATATTTCTTTACTTTCCAAAAGTGCCCCTCCTCTCCTCTTATAAAAGGCCCCCACCTCTACCTCATTTCACACTCCTCTCAAGCCTTTGGCTCGGCCAACCCCTGCCCATTTGCTCTCTCCACATCCCTCTCCTCATCCTAGAGGATTCCCCTTGGGCAGAATCCTTTCAAAGGAAGCCTTTAGGCTCAAATCAAAAGGAGTTACACTTTTTAAGGTAATTCATCCTCTCATGCTCATTTGTTTTATTTTGCTTCTCCAACCCCCTAAACTCTTTTTATTTACTTCTTTTGTAACAACACCAGTATCTTCAATATACTAGGATGTTGTTATAAGAGTTATTTGAACTACACTCTCACACAACTACATAAAATGGTTAAAGAACATACGTTTTCCGTGGATGGCGAAATTATGCCTCCCGAAACGATGATTGTTCAATACTCATTTAACACCTTCAAAGGTGGCCATTATGATGTCACTATTTTTATATATGATATATATTATGTATATGTTTTCCTTAAGCTTCTGTTTTTCTTCATTTTGGTCATACTTTATGGTTTCCATTATGGGTAAACACGATATCTTCATTTTAGGAAGTGCGGACTACCGCCCCCTAAAAGTGATTTGATTCGTTAATACCATATGTGGGATGTGTAAAGGATAAAGTTAATGATATTATATATGTTATTATACTGGAGTTATAACATACTCTTATACCATTATGAATCCATTCCATGAAATATGAAATAGAAATGGAAGTAGCGTTCATGCGTACGTACGGCTTACCGTCTCCATGAACGGTGCATTTCATTTCTTACCTCTAAATGATTATGTAATACTATAAAGGCATGAATGTACTGGATATATATGACATATATGATATCTACATCATGAATAAAATTCTGAATATAATGAACCTTTGACCAAATTAACAACACGTAAGTGTAAGAGGTCTATTTTTGACTTAAGAACCAAATACCGACAAAATGAACATTATTAACTTAACTGATTACATGATGTTCATAACATGGTATAAAAGGAATAATGAACTTGAAAAAGATTCATAATCAAGTAGAGATTAACTCAAGTTTATTATTCAGGAGATTAAAGAACGGTCGGGTCAAGTCAGATACGAGGTATGGGAACTTCTTAACCCAATTTCCATTCTTTGGGTTAATCTCCTACTTTCAAATTATGTCATTATATTATTATGTCGTATCTTGTATTTGTACTTTATTTATGTGTACTTATAGTGAATACACATAATGTATCTATTTTATTTTAAAAATTATCTTTGTATGGGACTTTGTCTCAATCTCCTTTCGTTGAGGCATATTTTATTTTATACACAACTTTCTTTTATACGGTGTATAAACCCCTTTGACATTTAAGTTTATTCAAAAGGAATATTTTTTATACGAAGCGTTTACTAAATGACAAAAGGGAATGTTTTTGTCGTACGTATGCGGCGACAACGACTTCTCCGCCGTCGTAACCGTTATTTGAGTTTCGGCTTCCTCTACAATCCATTCCTTCTTTTTAAAAGAAAAATAAATACCATGTTTTACTTTGGTATTGAAAATGGTTTTCATAATGTTTTTATATCAATGTGTTGTATTGATATCTCGTGATTGAAATGTGGAAATTTTATGTTTCCTTTATGCATGTTTTATGTGATATGATTATGTTATGGTTCTTGGGCATTATTATGAAGACGGGTGGTTCCGTGATAAACTAAGGGCGGGTGAGCCCGTTATAGCTCTCCAATGCATTGGGTAACGCGAAGGAGTGAAACATTAAGGTTTCTCCGAAGAGATTTTCAGGGAATATACTGTGATGGGTATTCCAAACGTAACCAAGAGGGTTACTCCCTACGTAAGAATGTTATGAATGCCTCAAGTTACCTTTATGTCAACTATAAGGCCCCTGCCTTAAAACTTACTTAATCTTGAGTTATTACAAGATTACACATTGAGGATCTTTTCAGGTTTAGAGTTTTAGAGAATTAGATCATGAAACTTGCATTACATTCCACTTTTAAACAAAGTGGTTACATAAAGATAGTATTCTTCATTCCCATCAACGGAAACACATTTAGAATAAAACATGGATTATTTCTTGACACAACCTTGACTCTATCATCTTATCATGTACCTTTCCCTTGACCTGTGAAAAACATTTCAAAAACTTGGGATGAGCATAAAAACTCAGTATGGGTTATAAAAAAACATGGAAAGGAAACATGAGTTCATATATAAATAAGAATGAAATCATACTTTACCCATAAAACATAGGCACTTTAACATACCTCATAAAAAACATGAATAAATCATATAAATCATAATACGTAAAGGTAACTTGAGGCATTCATAACATTCTTACGTAGGGAGTAACCCTCTTGGTTACGTTTGGAATACCCATCACAGTATATTCCCTAAAATCTCTTCGGAGAAACCTTAACGTTCCACTCCTTCGCGTTACCCAATGCATTGGAGAGCTATAACGGGCTCACCCGCCCTTAGTTTATCACGGAACCACCCGTCTTCATAATAATGCCCAAGAACCATAACATAATCATATCACATAAAACATGCATAAAGGAAACATAACATTTCCACATTTCAATCACGAGATATCAATACAACACATTGATATAATAAAAACATTATGAAAACCATTTTTCAATACCAAAGTAAAACATGGTATTTATTTTTCTTTTAAAAAAAAGGTATGGCTTGTAGAGGAAGCCAAAACTCAAATAACGGGTTACGACGGCGGAGAAGTCGTTGTCGCCGCATACATACGACAAAAACATTCCCTTTTGTCCGTTTAGTAAACGCTTCGTATAAAAAAGATTCCTTTTGAGTAAACGTAAAAGTCAAAGGGGTTTATACACCGTATAAAAGAAAGTTGTGTATAAAATAAAATATGCCTCAACGAAAGGAGATTGAGACGAAGTCCCATACAAAGATAATTTTAAAATAAAATAGATACATTATGTGTATTCACTATAAGTACACATAAATAAAGTACAAATACAAGATACGACATAATAATATAATGACATAATTTGAAAGTAGGAGATTAACCCAAAGAATGGAAATTGGGTTAAGAAGTTCCCATACCTCGTATCCGACTTGACCCGACCGTTCTTTAAACTCCTGAATAATAAACTTGAGTTAATCTCTACTTGCTTATGAATCTTTTTCAAGTTCATTATTCCTTTTATACCATGTTATGAACATCATGTAATCATTTAAGTTAATAATGTTCATTTTGTCGGTATTTGGTTCTTAAGTCAAAAATTGACTTCTTATACTTACATGTTGTTAATTTGGTCAAAGGTTCATTATATCCAGAATGGTATTCATTATGTAGATATCATATATGTCATATATATCCAGTACATACATTCATTTATAATATTACATCACATTTAGAGGTAAGAAATGAAATGCACCGTTCATGGAGACGGTAAGCCGTACGTACGCATGAACGCTACTTCCATTTCTATTTCATATTTTCTGGAATGGAATCATAATGATATAAAAGTATATTATAATTTCAGTATAACAACATATATAATATCATTAACTTTATCCTTTACACATCCCACATATGGTATTAACGAATCAAATCACTTTTAGGGGGCGGTAGTCCGCACTTCCTAAAATGAAGATATCGTGTTTTACCCATAATGGAAACCATAAAGGTATGCCCAAAATGAAAAAAAAACAGAAGCTTAAGGAAAACATAAACATATAATATATCATATATAAAAATAGTGACATCATAATGGCCACCTTTGAAGGTGTTAAATGAGTATTGAACAATCATCGTTTCGGGAGGCAGAATTTCGCCATCCACGGAAACCGTATGTTCTTTAACCATTTGATGTAGTTGTGTGAGAGTGTAGCTCAAATATATCTTATAACAACATCCTAGTATATTGAAGATACTGGTGTTGTTACAAAAGAAGTAAATAAAAAGAGTTTAGGGGGGTCGGAGAAGCAAAATAAAACAAATGAACATGAGAGAATGAAATACCTTAAAAAGTGTAACTTCTTTTGGTTTGAGCCTAAAGGCTTCCTTTGAAAGGATTCTGCCCAAAGGGAATCCTCTAGGATGAGGAGAGGGAAGTGGAGAGAGCAAATGGGCAGGGGTTGGCCGAGCCAATGGCTTGAAGAGTGTGTGAAATGAGGTAGAGGTGGGGGCCTTTTATAAGGGGAGAGGAGGGGCACTTTTGGAAAGTAAAGAAACATTACATTATTTGAAAATGTGTTTCGGTTTTAAAAGGTCCCACATTGATGGAATTCGTGGATAAGGTGATAAGGCATCGAAATCCATTCATCCAATTGGTTTTGGACATGTGTAGTTCATAGATTTTATTTTATCTTTCCATTTTATTTAAATCGTCAAATAATGATGTCATCGCTGCATCATTATTATGTCATAACTAATTAAATTTATTTAATGTCTAAAAATTATAAACAAATTACTATGATGTAGGAAATCTTTTTAGCTTTCCATTGAATATTTATAATCAAAATTTGGACTTGTATAACCCCACTTAAAAATTGTTTTCGCAAAACATATTATGTTTGTGTCATTTTCACTTTAACATTTAATAAAAAGTAATTTATGTTATTTCCCAACAAAAGTGGATACATGGGGTCCCCAAGTTAGGCCATGACTTGTCTTGGTCGTCCATGACACAACCAATGAGGTTGGGACATGTGTCTAGGTCATTTTATATTATTAAAGCATTATTTATACATTAAACTACCCTAATTACCACTAATCGCGATTAAGAACTTAATAAGTTACTATTCACCAAAAAATTATTTTAATCTCATTGAACCACATTTTACTTCTTAATGACAACCATGTATGTCGGATTTTTCGGTTAAATGAAATTTTACCACTAATGTGTATTGAATTTTGAAAATCCGACATACATGGTTGTCATTAAGAAGTAAAATGTGGTTCAATAAGATTATAATAATTTTTTTGGTGAATAGTAACTTATTAAGTTTTTAATCGCGATTAGTGGTAATTAGTGTAGTTTATGGTATAAATAATACTTTAATAATATAAAATGACCTAGACACATGTCCCAACCTTATTGGTTGTGTCATGGCCGACCAAGACAAGCCATGTCCTAACTTGGGGACCCCATGTATCCACTTTTGTTGGGAAATAACATAAATTACTTTTTATTAAATGTTAAAGTGAAAATGACACAAACATAATATGTTTTGCGAAAACAATTTTTAAGTGGGGTTATACAAGTCCAAATTTTGATTATAAATATTCAATGGAAAGCTAAAAAGATTTCCTACATCATAGTAATTTGTTTATAATTTTTAGACATTAAATAAATTTAATTATTTATGACATAATAATGATGCAGCGATGACATCATTATTTGACGATTTAAATAAAATGGAAAGATAAAATAAAATCTATGAACTACACATGTCCAAAACCAATTGGATGAATGGATTTCGATGCCTTATCACCTTATCCACGAATTCCATCAATGTGGGACCTTTTAAAACCGAAACACATTTTCAAATAATGTAATGTTTCTTTACTTTCCAAAAGTGCCCCTCCTCTCCCCTTATAAAAGCCCCCCACCTCTACCTCATTTCACACAATCTTCAAGCCATTGGCTCGGCCAACCCCTGCCCATTTGCTCTCTCCACATCCCTCTCCTCATCCTAGAGGATTCCCTTTGGGCAGAATCCTTTCAAAGGAAGCCTTTAGGCTCAACTCAAAAGGAGTTACACTTTTTAAGGTAATTCATTCTCTCATGTTCTTTTGTTTTATTTTGCTTCTCCAACCCCCTAAACTCTTTTTATTTACTTCTTTTGTAACAACACCAGTATCTTCAATATACTAGGATGTTGTTATAAGATATATTTGAGCTACACTCTCACACAACTACATCAAATGGTTAAAGAACATACGGTTTCCGTGGATGGCGAAATTCTGCCTCCCGAAACGATGATTGTTCAATACTCATTTAACACCTTCAAAGGTGGCCATTATGATGTCACTATTTTTATATATGATATATTATATGTTTATGTTTTCCTTAAGCTTCTGTTTTTTTCATTTTGGGCATACCTTTATGGTTTCCATTATGGGTAAAACACGATATCTTCATTTTAGGAAGTGCGGACTACCGCCCCCTAAAAGTGATTTGATTCGTTAATACCATATGTGGGATGTGTAAAGGATAAAGTTAATGATATTATATATATTGTTATACTGGAATTATAATATACTTTTATATCATTATGATTCCATTCCAGAAAATATGAAATAGAAATGGAAGTAGCGTTCATGCGTACGTACGGCTTACCGTCTCCATGAACGATGCATTTCATTTCTTACCTCTAAATGTGATGTAATATTATAAATGAATGTATGTACTGGATATATATGACATATATGATATCTACATAATGAATACCATTCTGGATATAATGAACCTTTGACCAAATTAACAACTTGTAAGTATAAGAAGTCAATTTTTGACTTAAGAACCAAATACCGACAAAATGAACATTATTAACTTAAATGATTACATGATGTTCATAACATGGTATAAAAGGAATAATGAACTTGAAAAAGATTCATAAGCAAGTAGAGATTAACTCAAGTTTATTATTCAGGAGTTTAAAGAACGGTCGGGTCAAGTCGGATACGAGGTATGGGAACTTCTTAACCCAATTTCCATTCTTTGGGTTAATCTCCTACTTTCAAATTATGTCATTATATTATTATGTCGTATCTTGTATTTGTACTTTATTTATGTGTACTTATAGTGAATACACATAATGTATCTATTTTATTTTAAAAATTATCTTTGTATGGGACTTCGTCTCAATCTCCTTTCGTTGAGGCATATTTTATTTTATACACAACTTTCTTTTATACTGTGTATAAACCCCTTTGACTTTTACGTTTACTCAAAAGGAATCTTTTTTATACGAAGCGTTTACTAAACGACAAAAGGGAATGTTTTTGTCGTACGTATGCGGCGACAACGACTTCTCCGCCGTCGTAACCGTTATTTGAGTTTTGGCTTCCTCTACAAGCCATACCTTTTTTTAAAAGAAAAATAAATACCATGTTTTACTTTGGTATTGAAAATGGTTTTCATAATGTTTTTATTATATCAATGTGTTGTATTGGTATCTCGTGATTGAAATGTGGAAATGTTATGTTTCCTTTATGCATGTTTTATGTGATATGATTATGTTATGGTTCTTGGGCATTATTATGAAGACGGGTGGTTCCGTGATAAACTAAGGGCGGGTGAGCCCGTTATAGCTCTCCAATGCATTGGGTAACGCGAAGGAGTGAAACGTTAAGGTTTCTCCGAAGAGATTTTAGGGAATATACTGTGATGGTTATTCCAAACGTAACCAAGAGGGTTACTCCCAACGTAAGAATGTTATGAATGGCAGCGGGAATTAATTATTAAATTAATTAATGTGACTTATATGATTTGAATTTTGTAAAATAGACTTCATTTTTGAATTCAGAATATTAAATATAGCTTAGGGTGATTTTTTGGTAATTTTCTGAAAAACTTCAATTTTTGATGAATAGTGAAACCACTAAGTGGTAATCAAGCAAACTGATTTTTCAGTTAAATGAAAGTTTACCACTAATGTGTATTGAATTTTGAAAATCCGACATACATGGTTGTCATTAAGAAGTAAAATGTGGTTCAATGAGATTATAATAATTTTTTGGTGAATAGTAACTTATTAAGTTTTTAATCGCGATTAGTGGTAATCAGTGTAGTTTAAGGTATAAATAATGCTTTAATAATATAAAATGACCTAGACACATGTCCCAACCTTATTGGTTGTGTCATGGCCGACCAAGACAAGCCATGGGTCAACTTGGGGACCCCATGGATCCACTTTTGTTGGGAAATGACATAAATTACTTTTTATTAAATGTTAAAGTGAAAATGACACAAACATAATATGTTTTGCGAAAAAAATTTTTAAGTGGGGTTATACAAGTCCAAATTTTGATTATAAATATTCAATGGAAAGCTAAAAAGATTTCCTACATCATAGTAATTTGTTTATAATTTTTAGACATTAAATAAATTTAATTATTTATGACATAATAATGATGCAGCGATGACATCATTATTTGACGATTTAAATAAAATGGAAAGATAAAATAAAATCTATGAACTACACATGTCCAAAACCAATTGGATGAATGGATTTCGATGCCTTATCACCTTATCCACGAATTCCATCAATGTGGGACCTTTTAAAACCGAAACACATTTTCAAATAATGTAATGATTCTTTACTTTCCAAAAGTGCCCCCTCCTCTCCCCTTATAAAAGGCCCCCACCTCTACCTCATTTCACACACTCTTCAAGCCATTGGCTCGGCCAACCCCTGCCCATTTGCTCTCTCCACATCCCTCTCCTCATCCTAGAGGATTCCCTTTGGGCAGAATCCTTTCAAAGGAAGCCTTTGGGCTCAAACCAAAAGAAGTTACACTTTTTAAGGTAATTCATTCTCTCATGTTCATTTGTTTTATTTTGCTTCTCCGACCCCCTAAACTCTTTTTATTTACTTCTTTTTTAACAACACCAGTATCTTCAATATACTAGGATGTTGTTATAAGATATATTTGAGCTACACTCTCACACAACTACATCAAATGGTTAAAGAACATACGGTTTCCGTGGATGGCGAAATTCTGCCTCCCGAAACGATGATTGTTCAATACTCATTTAACACCTTCAAAGGTGGCCATTATGATGTCACTATTTTTATATATGATATATTATATGTTTATGTTTTCCTTAAGCTTCTGTTTTTTTCATTTTGGGCATACCTTTATGGTTTCCATTATGGGTAAAACACGATATCTTCATTTTAGGAAGTGCGGACTACCGCCCCCTAAAAGTGATTTGATTCGTTAATACCATATGTGGGATGTGTAAAGGATAAAGTTAATGATATTATATATATTGTTATACTGGAATTATAATATACTTTTATATCATTATGATTCCATTCCAGAAAATATGAAATAGAAATGGAAGTAGCGTTCATGCGTACGTACGGCTTACCGTCTCCATGAACGGTGCATTTCATTTCTTACCTCTAAGTGTGATGTAATATTATAAATGAATGTATATACTGGATATATATGACATATATGATATCTACATAATGAATACCATTCTGGATATAATGAACCTTTGACCAAATTAACAACATGTAAGTATAAGAAGTCAATTTTTGACTTAAGAACCAAATACCGACAAAATGAACATTATTAACTTAAATGATTACATGATGTTCATAACATGGTATAAAAGGAATAATGAACTTGAAAAGATTCATAAGCAAGTAGAGATTAACTCAAGTTTATTATTCAGGAGTTTAAAGAACGGTCGGGTCAAGTCGGATACGAGGTATGGGAACTTCTTAACCCAATTTCCATTCTTTGGGTTAATCTCCTACTTTCAAATTATGTCATTATATTATTATGTCGTATCTTGTATTTGTACTTTATTTATGTGTACTTATAGTGAATACACATAATGTATCTATTTTATTTTAAAAATTATCTTTGTATGGGACTTTGTCTCAATCTCCTTTCGTTGAGGCATATTTTATTTTATACACAACTTTCTTTTATACGGTGTATAAACCCCTTTGACATTTAAGTTTATTCAAAAGGAATATTTTTTATACGAAGCGTTTACTAAATGACAAAAGGGAATGTTTTTGTCGTACGTATGCGGCGACAACGACTTCTCCGCCGTCGTAACCGTTATTTGAGTTTCGGCTTCCTCTACAAGCCATTCCTTCTTTTTAAAAGAAAAATAAATACCATGTTTTACTTTGGTATTGAAAATGGTTTTCATAATGTTTTTATATCAATGTGTTGTATTGATATCTCGTGATTGAAATGTGGAAATTTTATGTTTCCTTTATGCATGTTTTATGTGATATGATTATGTTATGGTTCTTGGGCATTATTATGAAGACGGGTGGTTCCGTGATAAACTAAGGGCGGGTGAGCCCGTTATAGCTCTCCAATGCATTGGGTAACGCGAAGGAGTGGAACGTTAAGGTTTCTCCGAAGAGATTTTAGGGAATATACTGTGATGGGTATTCCAAACGTAACCAAGAGGGTTACTCCCTACGTAAGAATGTTATGAATGCCTCAAGTTACCTTTACGTATTATGATTTATATGATTTATTCATGTTTTTATGAGGTATGTTAAAGTGCCTATGTTTTATGGGTAAAGTATGATTTCATTCTTATTTATATATGAACTCATGTTTCCTTTCCATGTTTTTTTATAACCCATACTGAGTTTTTATGCTCATCCCAAGTTTTTGAAATGTTTTTCACAGGTCAAGGGAAAGGTACATGATAAGATGATAGAGTCAAGGTTGTGTCAAGAAATAATCCATGTTTTATTCTAAATGTGTTTCCGTTGATGGGAATGAAGAATACTAATAAAAACTCAGTATGGGTTATAAAAAAAACATGGAAAGGAAACATGAGTTCATATATACATAAGAATGAAATCATACTTTACCCATAAAACATAGGCACTTTAACATACCTCATAAAATCATGAATAAATCATAGAAATCATAAGACGTAAAGGTAACTTGAGGCATTCATAACATTCTTACGTAGGGAGTAACCCTCTTGGTTACGTTTGGAATACCCATCACAGTATATTCCCTAAAATCTCTTCGGAGAAACCTTAACGTTTCACTCCTTCGCGTTACCCAATGCATTGGAGAGCTATAACGGGCTCACCCGCCCTTAGTTTATCACGGAACCACCCGTCTTCATAATAATGCCCAAGAACCATAACATAATCATATCACATAAAACATGCATAAAGGAAACATAACATTTCCACATTTCAATCACGAGATATCAATACAACACATTGATATAATAAAAACATTATGAAAACCATTTTCAATACCAAAGTAAAACATGGTATTTATTTTTCTTTTAAAAAAAAAGGTATGGCTTGTAGAGGAAGCCAAAACTCAAATAACGGTTACGACGGCGGAGAAGTCGTTGTCGCCGCATACGTACGACAAAAACATTCCCTTTTGTCGTTTAGTAAACGCTTCGTATAAAAAAGATTCCTTTTGAGTAAACGTAAAAGTCAAAGGGGTTTATACACCGTATAAAAGAAAGTTGTGTATAAAATAAAATATGCCTCAACGAAAGGAGATTGAGACGAAGTCCCATACAAAGATAATTTTTAAAATAAAATAGATACATTATGTGTATTCACTATAAGTACACATAAATAAAGTACAAATACAAGATACGACATAATAATATAATGACATAATTTGAAAGTAGGAGATTAACCCAAAGAATGGAAATTGGGTTAAGAAGTTCCCATACCTCGTATCCGACTTGACCCGACCGTTCTTTAAACTCCTGAATAATAAACTTGAGTTAATCTCTACTTGCTTATGAATCTTTTCAAGTTCATTATTCCTTTTATACCATGTTATGAACATCATGTAATCATTTAAGTTAATAATGTTCATTTTGTCGGTATTTGGTTCTTAAGTCAAAAATAGACTTCTTACACTTACATGTTGTTAATTTGGTCAATGTTTCATTATATCCAGAATGGTATTCATGATGTAGATATCATATATGTCATATATATCCAGTACATACATGTATTTAAAATATTACATAATCATTTAGAGGTAAGAAATGAAATGCACCGTTCATGGAGACGGTAAGCCGTACGTACGCATGAACGCTACTTTCATTTCTTTGTCATATTAATGGAATTAAAACTAAATGAGACTTATGTATATTTTAATTCCAGAATTATATTCATCATTTAGATATATCATTAATTATATATATCCATTATATACATGTACTTTTAATAGTACATTACATTTGGGGATAAGAAATGAAATGCACCGTTCATGGAGACGGTAGTCCGTACGTACGCATGAACGCTACTTTCATTTCTATCTCATACTTTAATGGAAATAAATGATAATGATATATATAGGTATATTATAATTCCAGTATAACATCATGTATAATATCATTAACTTTATCCTCTACACATCCCACATATGGTATTAACGAATCACATCACTTTGAGGGGGCGGTAGTCCGCGCTTCCTAAAATGAAGATATCGTGTTTTACCCATAATGGAAACCATAAAGGTATGCCCAAAATAAAAAAACAGAAGCTTAAGGAAAACATAAACATATTATATATCATATATAAAAATAGTGACATCATAATGGCCACCTTTGAAGGTGTTTAATGAGTGTTGAACAATCATCGTTTCGGGAGGCAGAATTTCGCCATCCACGGAAACCGTATGTTCTTTAACCATTTGATGTAGTTGTGTGAGAGTGTAGATAAAATAAATCTTATAACAACATCCTAGTATATTTAAGATACTGGTGTTGTTACAAAATAAGTAAATAAAAAGAGTTTAGGGGGTTGGAGAAGCAAAATAAAACAAATGAGCATGAGAGGATGAATTACCTTAAAAAGTGTAACTCCTTTTGATTTGAGCCTAAAGGCTTCCTTTGAAAGGATTCTGCCCAAGGGGAATCCTCTAGGATGAGGAGAGGGATGTGGAGAGAGCAAATGGGCAGGGGTTGGCCGAGCCAAAGGCTTGAAGAGTGTGTGAAATGAGGTAGAGGTGGGGGCCTTTTATAAGGGGAGAGGAGGGGCACTTTTGGAAAGTAAAGAAATATAACTTTATTTGAAAATGTGTTTCGGTTTTAAAAGGTCCCAAATTGATAGAATTCGTGGATAAGGTGATAAGGATTCGAAATCCACTCATCCAATTGGTTTTGTCCATGTGTAGGTTTTAGATTTTACATTATCTTTCCATTTTATTTTAATCGTTAAATAATGATGTCATCACTGCATCATTATTATGTCGTACATAATTTAATTTATTTAATGTCTAAAAATTATAAAACAAATACTATGATATAGGAAATCTTTTTAGCTTTCCATTTAATATTTATAATCAAAATTTGGACTTGTATAACCCCACTTAAAAATTGTTTTCGCAAAACATATTATGTTTGTGTCATTTTCACTTTAACATTTAATAAAAAGTAATTTATGTTATTTCCCAACAAAAGTGGATACATGGGGTCCCCAAGTTAGTCCATGACTTGTCTTGGTCGGCCATGACACAACCAATGAGGTTGGGACATGTGTCTAGGTCATTTTATATTATTAAAGCATTATATATACATTAAACTACCCTAATTACCACTAATCGCGATTAAGAACTTAATAAGTTACTATTCACCAAAAAATTATTTTAATCTCATTGAACCACATTTTACTTCTTAATGACAACCATGTATGTCGGATTTTCAAAATTCAATACACATTAGTTGTAAACTTTCATTTAACTGAAAAATCAGTTTGCTTGATTACCACTTAGTGGTTTCACTATTCATCAAAAATTGAAGTTTTTCAGAAAATTACCAAAAATTCACCCTAAGCTATATTTGATATTCCGAATTCAAAAATGAAGTCTATTTTACAAAATTCAAATCATATAATTCACATTAATTAATTTAATAACTAATTCCCGCTGCCAGAGCAAATAGCGTGTTTTTACAAAACAATAAGTATCAAAAGATTGACACCAGTTTAAGTCTAATTTCAAATCGAAATTGATTCCAATGACCACCATTGGATAAAATTGTAAAAATATATTCTAATTTCACTTTAAAACCAATTCAAAAGATAATCTAATCATATAAATAAATTAGATCAAAAAGAGGTTTTGAATTAAAATGCAACATTTTACACTATTCATAAAAAAAAATTGAACTTTATCAGAAAGGTACCAAAAATTACACAAAGTAAAATTTGATATCCCGATTCTTAATAAAAGTTTTATTTGATCCAAAAGAATGTATAAGAGTGATCAAAACTATATTTAATGACGGTTCACCATTAAAAGGTGATAAGTGAACCTTTAGTGAAAATTAGAGTATAAAAGCCTAAAATTGAACTCTTTCCGTATTTTAAGCCTTTGTCTTTTATTGGGTAAATGTAAAAACATCTAAAAACACATCTATTCATATTTTAGTTATTTCTATTCATTCCCGCCAGTACAACGACTACTTGTTAACTAACATAATATTATTATATTACTAGTGTGCTACGTAAGTTTCAAAGAAACTCATCGTTGCGTATCGGGTACGCTATCGAACATAGCAACCCCTTTTAATTAAAATTCATATT
Organism: Viscum album; assembly: GCA_963277665.1. NCBI lineage: Eukaryota > Viridiplantae > Streptophyta > Magnoliopsida > Santalales > Viscaceae > Viscum > Viscum album. The sequence continues at coordinate 1,552,120,535 of OY728158.1, read as the reverse complement.
TAATTCTCTAATATTAATAAATATGAAAATTATTTATTCTTTAATTACCTGGGATGTTACATCCTTCCCCCCTTTTGGGAATTGCGTCCTCGCAATTTTATTCACTTATCAAAATAAGTGGGGGTATTTATCCCTCATAGCATTTTCAGATTCCCACGTTGCCTCTTCAATCACATGGTTTTTCCAAAAAGCCTTTACCTGATGAATCACCTTATTCCGTAACACTTGCTCCCTGTGGTCAAGAATCTGGACCGGTTGTTCCTCATAAGATAGGTTCTCTTCCAGCTGAACTACCTCTGGACTCAAAACATGAGATGGATCTGGCATATACTTTCTCAACATCGAAACGTGAAAAACATTGTGTACCTGAGATAAACTCAGAGGTAAAGCCACTCGGTATGCAACTGATCCAACTATAAGGCCCCAGCCTTAAACCTTACTTAATCTTGAGTTATTACAAGATTACACGTTGAGGATCTTTTCGGGTTTAGAGTTTTAGAGAATTAGATCATAAAACTTGCATTACATTCCACATATAAACAAAGTGGTTACATAAAGATAGTATTCTTCATTCCCATCAATGGAAACACATTTAAAATAAAACATGGATTATTTCTTGACACATCCTTGACTCTATCATCTTATCATGTACCTTTCCCTTGACCTGTGAAAAACATTTCAAAAACTTGGGATGAGCATAAAAACTCAGTATGGGTTATAAAAAAAAACATGGAAAGGAAACATGAGTTCATATATACATAAGAATGAAATCATACTTTACCCATAAAACATAGGCACTTTAACATACCTCATAAAAACATGAATAAATCATATAAATCATAATACGTAAAGGTAACTTGAGGCATTCATAACATTCTTACGTTGGTTGTAACCCTCTTGGTTACGTTTGGAATAACCATCACAGTATATTCCCTAAAATCTCTTCGGAGAAACCTTAACGTTTCACTCCTTCGCGTTACCCAATGCATTGGAGAGCTATAACGGGCTCACCCGCCCTTAGTTTATCACGGAACCACCCGTCTTCATAATAATGCCCAAGAATCATAACATAATCATATCACATAAAACATGCATAAAGGAAACATAAAATTTCCACATTTCATTCACGAGATATCAATACAACACATTGATATAAAAACATTATGAAAACCATTTTCAATACCAAAATAAAAGAAAAGTAAAACATGATATTTATTTTTCTTTTAAAAAGAAGGTATGGCTTGTAGAGGAAGCCGAAACTCAAATATCGGTTACGACGGCGGAGAAGTCGTTGTCGCCGCATACGTACGACAAAAACATTCCCTTTTGTCGTTTAGTAAACGCTTCGTATAAAAAAGATTCCTTTTGAGTAAACGTAAAAGTCAAAGGGGTTTATACACCGTATAAAAGAAAGTTGTGTATAAAATAAAATATGCCTCAACGAAAGGAGATTGAGACGAAGTCCCATACCTCGTATCCGACTTGACCCGACCGTTCTTTAAACTCCTGAATAATAAACTTGAGTTAATCTCTACTTGCTTATGAATCTTTTTCAAGTTCATTATTCCTTTTATACCATGTTATGAACATCATGTAATCATTTAAGTTAATAATGTTCATTTTGTCGGTATTTGGTTCTTAAGTCAAAAATTGACTTCTTATACTTACAAGTTGTTAATTTGGTCAAAGGTTCATTATATCCAGAATGGTATTCATTATGTAGATATCATATATGTCATATATATCCAGTACATACATTCATTTATAATATTACATCACATTTAGAGGTAAGAAATGAAATGCATCGTTCATGGAGACGGTAAGCCGTACGTACGCATGAACGCTACTTCCATTTCTATTTCATATTTGCTGGAATGGAATCATAATGATATAAAAGTATATTATAATTCCAGTATAACAATATATATAATATCATTAACTTTATCCTTTACACATCCCACATATGGTATTAACGAATCAAATCACTTTTAGGGGGCGGTAGTCCGCACTTCCTAAAATGAAGATATCGTGTTTTACCCATAATGGAAACCATAAAGGTATGCCCAAAATGAAAAAAACAGAAGCTTAAGGAAAACATAAACATATAATATATCATATATAAAAATAGTGACATCATAATGGCCACCTTTGAAGGTGTTAAATGAGTATTGAACAATCATCGTTTCGGGAGGCAGAATTTCGCCATCCACGGAAACCGTATGTTCTTTAACCATTTGATGTAGTTGTGTGAGAGTGTAGCTCAAATATATCTTATAACAACATCCTAGTATATTGAAGATACTGGTGTTGTTACAAAAGAAGTAAATAAAAAGAGTTTAGGGGGTTGGAGAAGCAAAATAAAACAAAAGAACATGAGAGAATGAATTACCTTAAAAAGTGTAACTCCTTTTGAGTTGAGCCTAAAGGCTTCCTTTGAAAGGATTCTGACCAAAGGGAATCCTCTAGGATGAGGAGAGGGATGTGGAGAGAGCAAATGGGCAGGGGTTGGCCGAGCCAATGGCTTGAAGAGTGTGTGAAATGAGGTAGAGGTGGGGGCCTTTTATAAGGGGAGAGGAGGGGCACTTTTGGAAAGTAAAGAAACATTACATTATTTGAAAATGTGTTTCGGTTTTAAAAGGTCCCACATTGATGGAATTCGTGGATAAGGTGATAAGGCATCGAAATCCATTCATCCAATTGGTTTTGGACATGTGTAGTTCATAGATTTTATTTTATCTTTCCATTTTATTTAAATCGTCAAATAATGATGTCATCGCTGCATCATTATTATGTCATAAATAATTAAATTTATTTAATGTCTAAAAATTATAAACAAATTACTATGATGTAGGAAATCTTTTTAGCTTTCCATTGAATATTTATAATCAAACTTTGGACTTGTATAACCCCACTTAAAAATTGTTTTCGCAAAACATATTATGTTTGTGTCATTTTCACTTTAACATTTAATAAAAAGTAATTTATGTTATTTCCCAACAAAAGTGGATACATGGGGTCCCCAAGTTAGGCCATGACTTGTCTTGGTCGGCCATGACACAACCAATGAGGTCGGGACATGTGTCTAGGTCATTTTATATTATTAAAGCATTATTTATACATTAAACTACCCTAATTACCACTAATCGCGATTAAGAACTTAATAAGTTACTATTCACCAAAAAATTATTTTAATCTCATTGAACCACATTTTACTTCTTAATGACAACCATGTATGTCGGATTTTCAAAATTCAATACACATTAGTGGTAAACTTTCATTTAACTGAAAAATCAGTTTGCTTGATTACCACTTAGTGGTTTCACTATTCATCAAAATTGAAGTTTTTCAGAAAATTACCAAAAATTCACTCTAAGATATATTTGATATTCCGAATTCAAAAATGAAGTCTATTTTACAAAATTCAAATCATATAAGTCACATTAATTAATTTAATAATTAATTCCCGCTGCCAGAGCAAATAGCGTGTTTTTTACAAAACAATAAGTATCAAAAGATTGACACCAGTTTAAGTCTAATTTCAAATCGAAATTGATTCCAATGACCACCATTGGATAAAATGGTAAAAATATATTCTAATTTCACTTCAAAACCAATTCAAAACATAATCTAATCATATAAATAAATTAGATTAAAAAGTAGTTTTGATGTAAAATGCAGTATTTTTCACTATTCATTTAAAAATGAACATTGTCAGAAAATTACCAAAAATTCACACAAGGTAAATTTTGATGTCCCAATCATAAAGGATAAGTTTATTTTGACAAACATAGTTTATAAAATTGTCAAAATATAGATTCAAAAATGGTTTTCCATCAAAAGGCACTAAAACAATCCTTTAAGAATATTAGTGTATTCCATGCATAAGATTGTATTTATTTTCATTTTAAGCCTCTAAAACACTATCTTTATCATTAATAGACATAGATAAAAAAATATCTATTATTCATTACTTACTTGGGATGTTACATCCTTCCCCCCTTTAGAAAATTGCGTCCCCGCAATTTATTTACTTATCAAATAAATTGGGGTACTTATCCCTCATTGCATTTTCGGATTCCCATGTTGCCTCTTCAATCATGTGGTTTTTCCACAAAACCTTTACCTGCTTAATCACCTTATTCCGTAACACTTGCTCCCTGTGGTCAAGAATCTGGACTGGTTGTTCCTCATAAGATAGGTTCTCTTCCAGCTAAACTACCTCTGGACTCAAAACATGAGATGGATCTGGCATATACTTTCTCAACATCGAAACGTGAAAAACATTGTGTACCTGAGATAAACTCGGAGGTAAAGCCACTCGGTATGCAACTGATCCAACTCTCTCTAGAACTTCGTATGGTCCAATGAACCTTGGACTCAACTTTCCTTTCTTACCAAATCTCATCACACTTTTCCAAGGAGAAACCTTGAGAAAAACATGATCACCTACCTCGAAAGATAGATCCTTCCTCCGGTTATCCGCATAACTCTTCTGCCTGCTCTGAGCTGTTCTCATGTGTTTCTGAATCAGCTGAACTTTTTCTGCCATCTCTTCTACCAATTCTGGTCCCATCAACTTTCTTTCACCCACTTCATCCCAGAAAGCTGGAGTTCGACACCGCTTCCCATATAATGCCTGAAATGGTGCCATCTGTATACTGGAATGAAAACTGTTATTATATGAAAACTCAACCAAAGAAAGATGCTGGTCCCAACTTCCCTGATAATCCATAGAACAAGCTCGTAGCATATCCTCCAATGTCTGAATTGTTCGTTCTGACTGCCCATCTGATTGAGGATGAAAAGCTGTACTAAAATTTAATTCAGTACCCAACGACTTCTGAAGGCCTTTCCAAAAGTTAGAGGTAAACCTGGGATCACGATCTGATACAATGGAGAGGGGAACTCCATGTAACCTGACTATCTCTTTAAGATACAAACGGGAAAGTTGATCAAGAGAGAAAGTATCTCGTATAGCAAGGAAATGAGCAGATTTGGTCAAGCGATCAACAATAACCCAGATTGCATTATTACCTCGAGATGTCTTCGGTAATAGCCCGCCAAACCAAGGAAGCTACGAATCTCGGTTACATTTGTGGGTCTTGGCCATTCTTCCACAACTTTTGTTTTTGCAGGATCAACAGTTATTCCATCTTTAGAAACAATGTGACCAAGGAAAGCAATTTGTTGCAACCAAAACTCACACTTGCTGAATTTCCCATACAATTTCTTTTCTTTTAAGGGTTACCTTTCCCTTGACCTGTGAAAAACATTTCAAAAACTTGGGATGAGCGTAAAAACTCAGTATGGGTTATAAAAACATGGAAAGGAAACATGAGTTCATATATACATAAGAATGAAATCATACTTTACCCATAAAACATAGGCACTTTAACATACCTCATAAAAACATGAATAAATCATATAAATCATAATACGTAAAGGTAACTTGAGGCATTCATAACATTCTTACGTAGGGGGTAACCCTCTTGGTTACGTTTGGAATACCCATCACAGTATATTCCCTAAAATCTCTTCGGATAAACCTTAACGTTTCACTCCTTCGCGTTACCCAATGCATTGGAGAGCTATAACGGGCTCACCCGCCCTTAGTTTATCACGGAACCACCCGTTCTTCATAATAATGCCCAAGAACCTCAACATAATCGTATCACATAAAACATGCATAAAGGAAACATAAAATTTCCACCATTCAATCACAAGATATCAATACCACACATTGATATAAAAATATTATGAAAACCATTTTCAATACCAAAATAAAAGAAAAGTAAAACATGGTATTTATTTTTCTTTTAAAAAGAAGGAATGGCTTGTAGAAGAAGCCGAAACTCAAATAACGGTTACGACGGCGGAGAAGTCGTTGTCGCCGCATACGTACGACAAAAACATTCCCTTTTGTCGTTTGGTAAACGCTTCGTATAAAAAGATTCCTTTTGAATAAACGTAAAAGTCAAAGGGGTTTATACACCGTATAAAAGAAGGTTGTGTATAAAACAAAATATGCCTCAACGAAAGGAGATTAAGACGAAATCCCATACCTCGTATCCGACTTGACCCGACCGTTCTTTAAACTCCTGAATAATAAACTTGAGTTAATCTCTACTTGCTTATGAATCTTTTTCAAGTTCATTATTCCTTTTATACCATGTTATGAACATCATGTAATCATTTAAGTTAATAATGTTCATTTTGTCGGTATTTGGTTCTTAAGTCAAAAATTGACTTCTTATACTTACAAGTTGTTAATTTGGTCAAAGGTTCATTATATCCAGAATGGTATTCATTATGTAGATATCATATATGTCATATATATCCAGTACATACATTCATTTATAATATTACATCACATTTAGAGGTAAGAAATGAAATGCATCGTTCATGGAGACGGTAAGCCGTACGTACGCATGAACGCTACTTCCATTTCTATTTCATATTTTCTGGAATGGAATCATAATGATATAAAAGTATATTATAATTCCAGTATAACAACATATATAATATCATTAACTTTATCCTTTACACATCCCACATATGGTATTAACGAATCAAATCACTTTTAGGGGGCGGTAGTCCGCACTTCCTAAAATGAAGATATCGTGTTTTACCCATAATGGAAACCATAAAGGTATGCCCAAAATGAAAAAAACAGAAGCTTAAGGAAAACATAAACATATAATATATCATATATAAAAATAGTGACATCATAATGGCCACCTTTGAAGGTGTTAAATGAGTATTGAACAATCATCGTTTCGGGAGGCAGAATTTCGCCATCCACGGAAACCGTATGTTCTTTAACCATTTGATGTAGTTGTGTGAGAGTGTAGCTCAAATATATCTTATAACAACATCCTAGTATATTGAAGATACTGGTGTTGTTACAAAAGAAGTAAATAAAAAGAGTTTAGGGGGTCGGAGAAGCAAAATAAAACAAATGAACATGAGAGAATGAAATACCTTAAAAAGTGTAACTTCTTTTGGTTTGAGCCTAAAGGCTTCCTTTGAAAGGATTCTGCCCAAAGGGAATCCTCTAGGATGAGGAGAGGGAAGTGGAGAGAGCAAATGGGCAGGGGTTGGCCGAGCCAATGGCTTGAAGAGTGTGTGAAATGAGGTAGAGGTGGGGGCCTTTTATAAGGGGAGAGGAGGGGCACTTTTGGAAAGTAAAGAAACATTACATTATTTGAAAATGTGTTTCGGTTTTAAAAGGTCCCACATTGATGGAATTCGTGGATAAGGTGATAAGGCATCGAAATCCATTCATCCAATTGGTTTTGGACATGTGTAGTTCATAGATTTTATTTTATCTTTCCATTTTATTTAAATCGTCAAATAATGATGTCATCGCTGCATCATTATTATGTCATAAATAATTAAATTTATTTAATGTCTAAAAATTATAAACAAATTACTATGATGTAGGAAATCTTTTTAGCTTTCCATTGAATATTTATAATCAAAATTTGGACTTGTATAACCCCACTTAAAAATTGTTTTCGCAAAACATATTATGTTTGTGTCATTTTCACTTTAACATTTAATAAAAAGTAATTTATGTTATTTCCCAACAAAAGTGGATACATGGGGTCCCCAAGTTAGGCCATGACTTGTCTTGGTCGTCCATGACACAACCAATGAGGTTGGGACATGTGTCTAGGTCATTTTATATTATTAAAGCATTATTTATACATTAAACTACCCTAATTACCACTAATCGCGATTAAGAACCTAATAAGTTACTATTCACCAAAAAATTATTTTAATCTCATTGAACCACATTTTACTTCTTAATGACAACCATGTATGTCGGATTTTCAAAATTCAATACACATTAGTGGTAAACTTTAATTTAACTGAAAAAAACAGTTTGCTTGATTACCACTTAGTGGTTTCACTATTCATCAAAATTGAAGTTTTTCAGAAAATTACCAAAAATTCACTCTAAGCTATATTTGATATTACGAATTCAAAAATGAAGTCTATTTTACAAAATTCAAATCATATAAGTCACATTAATTAATTTAATAATTAATTCCCGCTGCCAGAGCAAATAGCGTGTTTTTACAAAACAATAAGTATCAAAAGATTGACACCGGTTTAAGTCTAATTTCAAATCGAAATTGATTCCAATGACCACCATTGGATAAAATGGTAAAAAATATATTCTAATTTCACTTCAAAACCAATTCAAAACATAATCTAATCATATAAATAAATTAGATTAAAAAGTAGTTTTGATGTAAAATGCAGTATTTTTCACTATTCATTTAAAAATGAACATTGTCGGAAAATTACCAAAAATTCACACAAGGTAAATTTTGATGTCCCAATCATAAAGGATAATTTTATTTTGACAAACATAGTTTCTAAAATTGTCAAAATATAGATTCAAAAATGGTTTTCCATCAAAAGGCACTAAAACAATCCTTTAAGAATATTAGTGTATTCCATGCATAAGATTGTATTTATTTTCATTTTAAGCCTCTAAAAACATGAATAAATCATATAAATCATAATACGTAAAGGTAACTTGAGGCATTCATAACATTCTTACGTAGGGGGTAACCCTCTTGGTTACGTTTGGAATACCCATCACAGTATATTCCCTAAAATCTCTTCGGATAAACCTTAACGTTTCACTCCTTCGCGTTACCCAATGCATTGGAGAGCTATAACGGGCTCACCCGCCCTTAGTTTATCACGGAACCACCCGTCTTCATAATAATGCCCAAGAACCATAACATAATCATATCACATAAAACATGCATAAAGGAAACATAACATTTCCACATTTCAATCACGAGATATCAATACAACACATTGATATAATAAAAACATTATGAAAACCATTTTCAATACCAAAGTAAAACATGGTATTTATTTTTCTTTTAAAAAAAGGTATGGCTTGTAGAGGAAGCCAAAACTCAAATAACGGTTACGACGGCGGAGAAGTCGTTGTCGCCGCATACGTACGACAAAAACATTCCCTTTTGTCGTTTAGTAAACGCTTCGTATAAAAAAGATTCCTTTTGAGTAAACGTAAAAGTCAAAGGGGTTTATACACCGTATAAAAGAAAGTTGTGTATAAAATAAAATATGCCTCAACGAAAGGAGATTGAGACGAAGTCCCATACAAAGATAATTTTTAAAATAAAATAGATACATTATGTGTATTCACTATAAGTACACATAAATAAAGTACAAATACAAGATACGACATAATAATATAATGACATAATTTGAAAGTAGGAGATTAACCCAAAGAATGGAAATTGGGTTAAGAAGTTCCCATACCTCGTATCCGACTTGACCCGACCGTTCTTTAAACTCCTGAATAATAAACTTGAGTTAATCTCTACTTGCTTATGAATCTTTTCAAGTTCATTATTCCTTTTATACCATGTTATGAACATCATGTAATCATTTAAGTTAATAATGTTCATTTTGTCGGTATTTGGTTCTTAAGTCAAAAATTGACTTCTTATACTTACATGTTGTTAATTTGGTCAAAGGTTCATTATATCCAGAATGGTATTCATTATGTAGATATCATATATGTCATATATATCCAGTATATACATTCATTTATAATATTACATCACACTTAGAGGTAAGAAATGAAATGCACCGTTCATGGAGACAGTAAGCCGTACGTACGCATGAACGCTACTTCCATTTCTATTTCATATTTTCTGGAATGGAATCATAATGATATAAAAGTATATTATAATTCCAGTATAACAATATATATAATATCATTAACTTTATCCTTTACACATCCCACATATGGTATTAACGAATCAAATCACTTTTAGGGGGCGGTAGTCCGCACTTCCTAAAATGAAGATATCGTGTTTTACCCATAATGGAAACCATAAAGGTATGCCCAAAATGAAAAAAACAGAAGCTTAAGGAAAACATAAACATATAATATATCATATATAAAAATAGTGACATCATAATGGCCACCTTTGAAGGTGTTAAATGAGTATTGAACAATCATCGTTTCGGGAGGCAGAATTTCGCCATCCACGGAAACCGTATGTTCTTTAACCATTTGATGTAGTTGTGTGAGAGTGTAGCTCAAATATATCTTATAACAACATCCTAGTATATTGAAGATACTGGTGTTGTTACAAAAGAAGTAAATAAAAAGAGTTTAGGGGGTCGGAGAAGCAAAATAAAACAAATGAACATGAGAGAATGAATTACCTTAAAAAGTGTAACTTCTTTTGGTTTGAGCCCAAAGGCTTCCTTTGAAAGGATTCTGCCCAAAGGGAATCCTCTAGGATGAGGAGAGGGATGTGGAGAGAGCAAATGGGCAGGGGTTGGCCGAGCCAATGGCTTGAAGAGTGTGTGAAATGAGGTAGAGGTGGGGGCCTTTTATAAGGGGAGAGGAGGGGCACTTTTGGAAAGTAAAGAATCATTACATTATTTGAAAATGTGTTTCGGTTTTAAAAGGTCCCACATTGATGGAATTCGTGGATAAGGTGATAAGGCATCGAAATCAATTCATCCAATTGGTTTTGTACATGTGTAGTTCATAGATTTTATTTTATCTTTCCATTTTATTTAAATCGTCAAATAATGATGTCATCGCTGCATCATTATTATGTCATAAATAATTAAATTTATTTAATGTCTAAAAATTATAAACAAATTACTATGATGTAGGAAATCTTTTTAGCTTTCCATTGAATATTTATAATCAAAATTTGGACTTGTATAACCCCACTTAAAAATTGTTTTCGCAAAACATATTATGTTTGTGTCATTTTCACTTTAACATTTAATAAAAAGTAATTTATGTCATTTCCCAACAAAAGTGGATCCATGGGGTCCCCAAGTTGACCCATGGCTTGTCTTGGTCGGCCATGACACAACCAATAAGGTTGGGACATGTGTCTAGGTCATTTTATATTATTAAAGCATTATTTATACCTTAAACTACACTGATTACCACTAATCGCGATTAAAAACTTAATAAGTTACTATTCACCAAAAAATTATTATAATCTCATTGAACCACATTTTACTTCTTAATGACAACCATGTATGTCGGATTTTCAAAATTCAATACACATTAGTGGTAAACTTTCATTTAACTGAAAAATCAGTTTGCTTGATTACCACTTAGTGGTTTCACTATTCATCAAAAATTGAAGTTTTTCAGAAAATTACCAAAAAATCACCCTAAGCTATATTTGATATTCTGAATTCAAAAATGAAGTCTATTTTACAAAATTCAAATCATATAAGTCACATTAATTAATTTAATAATTAATTCCCGCTGCCAGAGCAAATAGCGTACCCGATACGCAACGATGAGTTTCTTTGAAACTTACGTAGCACACTAGTAATATAATAATATTATGTTAGTTAACAAGTAGTCGTTGTACTGGCGGGAATGAATAGAAATAACTAAAATATGAATAGATGTGTTTTTAGATGTTTTTACATTTACCCAATAAAAGACAAAGGCTTAAAATACGGAAAGAGTTCAATTTTAGGCTTTTATACTCTAATTTTCACTAAAGGTTCACTTATCACCTTTTAATGGTGAACCGTCATTAAATATAGTTTTGATCACTCTTATACATTCTTTTGGACCAAATAAAACTTTTATTAAGAATCGGGATATCAAATTTTACTTTGTGTAATTTTTGGTACCTTTCTGATAAAGTTCATTTTTTTATGAATAGTGTAAAATGTTGCATTTTAATTCAAAACCTCTTTTTGATCTAATTTATTTATATGATTAGATTATCTTTTGAATTGGTTTTAAAGTGAAATTAGAATATATTTTTACAATTTTATCCAATGGTGGTCATTGGAATCAATTTCGATTTGAAATTAGACTTAAACTGGTGTCAATCTTTTGATACTTATTGTTTTGTAAAAACACGCTATTTGCTCTGGCAGCGGGAATTAGTTATTAAATTAATTAATGTGACTTATATGATTTGAATTTTGTAAAATAGACTTCATTTTTGAATTCGGAATATCAAATATAGCTTAGGGTGAATTTTTGGTAATTTTCTGAAAAACTTCAATTTTTGATGAATAGTGAAACCACTAAGTGGTAATCAAGCAAACTGATTTTTCAGTTAAATGAAAGTTTACAACTAATGTGTATTGAATTTTGAAAATCCGACATACATGGTTGTCATTAAGAAGTAAAATGTGGTTCAATGAGATTAAAATAATTTTTTGGTGAATAGTAACTTATTAAGTTCTTAATCGCGATTAGTGGTAATTAGGGTAGTTTAATGTATAAATAATGCTTTAATAATATAAAATGACCTAGACACATGTCCCAACCTCATTGGTTGTGTCATGGCCGACCAAGACAAGTCATGGCCTAACTTGGGGACCCCATGTATCCACTTTTGTTGGGAAATAACATAAATTACTTTTTATTAAATGTTAAAGTGAAAATGACACAAACATAATATGTTTTGCGAAAACAATTTTTAAGTGGGGTTATACAAGTCCAAATTTTGATTATAAATATTAAATGGAAAGCTAAAAAGATTTCCTATATCATAGTATTTGTTTTATAATTTTTAGACATTAAATAAATTAAATTATGTACGACATAATAATGATGCAGTGATGACATCATTATTTAACGATTAAAATAAAATGGAAAGATAATGTAAAATCTAAAACCTACACTTGGCCAAAACCAATTGGATGAGTGGATTTCGAATCCTTATCACCTTATCCACGAATTCTATCAATGTGGGACCTTTTAAAACCGAAACACATTTTCAAATAAAGTTATATTTCTTTACTTTCCAAAAGTGCCCCTCCTCTCCCCTTATAAAAGGCCCCCACCTCTACCTCATTTCACACACTCTTCAAGCCTTTGGCTCGGCCAACCCCTGCCCATTTGCTCTCTCCACATCCCTCTCCTCATCCTAGAGGATTCCCCTTGGGCAGAATCCTTTCAAAGGAAGCCTTTAGGCTCAAATCAAAAGGAGTTACACTTTTTAAGGTAATTCATCCTCTCATGCTCATTTGTTTTATTTTGCTTCTCCAACCCCCTAAACTCTTTTTATTTACTTATTTTGTAACAACAACAGTATCTTAAATATACTAGGATGTTGTTATAAGATTTATTTTATCTACACTCTCACACAACTACATCAAATGGTTAAAGAACATACGGTTTCCGTGGATGGCGAAATTCTGCCTCCCGAAACGATGATTGTTCAACACTCATTAAACACCTTCAAAGGTGGCCATTATGATGTCACTATTTTTATATATGATATATAATATGTTTATGTTTTCCTTAAGCTTCTGTTTTTTCATTTTGGGCATACCTTTATGGTTTCCATTATGGGTAAAACACGATATCTTCATTTTAGGAAGCGCGGACTACCGCCCCCTCAAAGTGATGTGATTCGTTAATACCATATGTGGGATGTGTAGAGGATAAAGTTAATGATATTATACATGATGTTATACTGGAATTATAATATACCTATATATATCATTATCATTTATTTCCATTAAAGTATGAGATAGAAATGAAAGTAGCGTTCATGCGTACGTACGGACTACCGTCTCCATGAACGGTGCATTTCATTTCTTATCCCCAAATGTAATGTACTATTAAAAGTACATGTATATAATGGATATATATAATTAATGATATATCTAAATGATGAATATAATTCTGGAATTAAAATATACATAAGTCTCATTTAGTTTTAATTCCATTAATATGACAAAGAAATGAAAGTAGCGTTCATGCGTACGTACGGCTTACCGTCTCCATGAACGGTGCATTTCATTTCTTACCTCTAAATGATTATGTAATATTTTAAATACATGTATGTACTGGATATATATGACATATATGATATCTACATCATGAATACCATTCTGGATATAATGAAACATTGACCAAATTAACAACATGTAAGTGTAAGAAGTCTATTTTTGACTTAAGAACCAAATACCGACAAAATGAACATTATTAACTTAAATGATTACATGATGTTCATAACATGGTATAAAAGGAATAATGAACTTGAAAAGATTCATAAGCAAGTAGAGATTAACTCAAGTTTATTATTCAGGAGTTTAAAGAACGGTCGGGTCAAGTCGGATACGAGGTATGGGAACTTCTTAACCCAATTTCCATTCTTTGGGTTAATCTCCTACTTTCAAATTATGTCATTATATTATTATGTCGTATCTTGTATTTGTACTTTATTTATGTGTACTTATAGTGAATACACATAATGTATCTATTTTATTTTAAAAATTATCTTTGTATGGGACTTCGTCTCAATCTCCTTTCGTTGAGGCATATTTTATTTTATACACAACTTTCTTTTATACGGTGTATAAACCCCTTTTACTTTTACGTTTACTCAAAAGGAATCTTTTTTATACGAAGCGTTTACTAAACGACAAAAGGGAATGTTTTTGTCGTACGTATGCGGCGACAACGACTTCTCCGCCGTCGTAACCGTTATTTGAGTTTTGGCTTCCTCTACAAGCCATACCTTTTTTTAAAAGAAAAATAAATACCATGTTTTACTTTGGTATTGAAAATGGTTTTCATAATGTTTTTATTATATCAATGTGTTGTATTGATATCTCGTGATTGAAATGTGGAAATGTTATGTTTCCTTTATGCATGTTTTATGTGATATGATTATGTTATGGTTCTTGGGCATTATTATGAAGACGGGTGGTTCCGTGATAAACTAAGGGCGGGTGAGCCCGTTATAGCTCTCCAATGCATTGGGTAACGCGAAGGAGTGAAACATTAAGGTTTCTCCGAAGAGATTTTAGGGAATATACTGTGATGGGTATTCCAAACGTAACCAAGAGGGTTACTCCCTACGTAAGAATGTTATGAATGCCTCAAGTTACCTTTACGTCTTATGATTTCTATGATTTATTCATGATTTTATGAGGTATGTTAAAGTGCCTATGTTTTATGGGTAAAGTATGATTTCATTCTTATGTATATATGAACTCATGTTTCCTTTCCATGTTTTTTTTATAACCCATACTGAGTTTTTATGCTCATCCAAAGTTTTTGAAATGTTTTTCACAGGTCAAGGGAAAGGTACATGATAAGATGATAGAGTCAAGGATGTGTCAAGAAATAATCCATGTTTTATTTTAAATGTGTTTCCATTTATGGGAATGAAGAATAATATCTTTATGTAACCACTTTGTTTATATGTGGAATGTAATGCAAGTTTTATGATCTAATTCTCTAAAACTCTAAACCTGAAAAGATCCTCAATGTGAATTATTCATTTAATTCAACATTAAGTAAGGTTTAAGGCTGGGGACTTATAGTTGAACTATAAGGCCCCAGCCTTAAACCTTACTTAATCTTGAGTTATTACAAGATTACACGTTGAGGATCTTTTCGGGTTTAGAGTTTTAGAGAATTAGATCATAAAACTTGCATTACATTCCACATATAAACAAAGTGGTTACATAAAGATAGTATTCTTCATTCCCATCAATGGAAACACATTTAAAATAAAACATGGATTATTTCTTGACACATCCTTGACTCTATCATCTTATCATGTACCTTTCCCTTGACCTGTGAAAAACATTTCAAAAACTTGGGATGAGCGTAAAAACTCAGTATGGGTTATAAAAACATGGAAAGGAAACATGAGTTCATATATACATAAGAATGAAATCATACTTTACCCATAAAACATAGGCACTTTAACATACCTCATAAAAACATGAATAAATCATATAAATCATAATACGTAAAGGTAACTTGAGGCATTCATAACATTCTTACGTAGGGGGTAACCCTCTTGGTTACGTTTGGAATACCCATCACAGTATATTCCCTAAAATCTCTTCGGATAAACCTTAACGTTTCACTCCTTCGCGTTACCCAATGCATTGGAGAGCTATAACGGGCTCACCCACCCTTAGTTTATCACGGAACCACCCGTCTTCATAATAATGCCCAAGAACCATAACATAATCATATCACATAAAACATGCATAAAGGAAACATAACATTTCCACATTTCAATCACGAGATATCAATACAACACATTGATATAATAAAAACATTATGAAAACCATTTTCAATACCAAAGTAAAACATGGTATTTATTTTTCTTTTAAAAAAAAAGGTATGGCTTGTAGAGGAAGCCAAAACTCAAATAACGGTTACGACGGCGGAGAAGTCGTTGTCGCCGCATACGTACGACAAAAACATTCCCTTTTGTCGTTTATTAAACGCTTCGTATAAAAAAGATTCCTTTTGAGTAAACGTAAAAGTCAAAGGGGTTTATACACCGTATAAAAGAAAGTTGTGTATAAAATAAAATATGCCTCAACGAAAGGAGATTGAGACGAAGTCCCATACCTCGTATCCGACTTGACCCGACCGTTCTTTAAACTCCTGAATAATAAACTTGAGTTAATCTCTACTTGCTTATGAATCTTTTTCAAGTTCATTATTCCTTTTATACCATGTTATGAACATCATGTAATCATTTAAGTTAATAATGTTCATTTTGTCGGTATTTGGTTCTTAAGTCAAAAATTGACTTCTTATACTTACAAGTTGTTAATTTGGTCAAAGGTTCATTATATCCAGAATGGTATTCATTATGTAGATATCATATATGTCATATATATCCAGTACATACATTCATTTATAATATTACATCACATTTAGAGGTAAGAAATGAAATGCATCGTTCATGGAGACGGTAAGCCGTACGTACGCATGAACGCTACTTCCATTTCTATTTCATATTTTCTGGAATGGAATCATAATGATATAAAAGTATATTATAATTCCAGTATAACAACATATATAATATCATTAACTTTATCCTTTACACATCCCACATATGGTATTAACGAATCAAATCACTTTTAGGGGGCGGTAGTCCGCACTTCCTAAAATGAAGATATCGTGTTTTACCCATAATGGAAACCATAAAGGTATGCCCAAAATGAAAAAAACAGAAGCTTAAGGAAAACATAAACATATAATATATCATATATAAAAATAGTGACATCATAATGGCCACCTTTGAAGGTGTTAAATGAGTATTGAACAATCATCGTTTCGGGAGGCAGAATTTCGCCATCCACGGAAACCGTATGTTCTTTAACCATTTGATGTAGTTGTGTGAGAGTGTAGCTCAAATATATCTTATAACAACATCCTAGTATATTGAAGATACTGGTGTTGTTACAAAAGAAGTAAATAAAAAGAGTTTAGGGGGTCGGAGAAGCAAAATAAAACAAATGAACATGAGAGAATGAAATACCTTAAAAAGTGTAACTTCTTTTGGTTTGAGCCTAAAGGCTTCCTTTGAAAGGATTCTGCCCAAAGGGAATCCTCTAGGATGAGGAGAGGGATGTGGAGAGAGCAAATGGGCAGGGGTTGGCCGAGCCAAAGGCTTGAGAGGAGTGTGAAATGAGGTAGAGGTGGGGGCCTTTTATAAGGGGAGAGGAGGGGCACTTTTGGAAAGTAAAGAAACATTACATTATTTGAAAATGTGTTTCGGTTTTAAAAGGTCCCACATTGATGGAATTCGTGGATAAGGTGATAAGGCATCGAAATCCATTCATCCAATTGGTTTTGGACATGTTTAGTTCATAGATTTTATTTTATCTTTCCATTTTATTTAAATCGTCAAATAATGATGTCATCGCTGCATCATTATTATGTCATAAATAATTAAATTTATTTAATGTCTAAAAATTATAAACAAATTACTATGATGTAGGAAATCTTTTTAGCTTTCCATTGAATATTTATAATCAAAATTTGGACTTGTATAACCCCACTTAAAAATTGTTTTCGCAAAACATATTATGTTTGTGTCATTTTCACTTTAACATTTAATAAAAAGTAATTTATGTTATTTCCCAACAAAAGTGGATACATGGGGTCCCCAAGTTAGGCCATGACTTGTCTTGGTCGTCCATGACACAACCAATGAGGTTGGGACATGTGTCTAGGTCATTTTATATTATTAAAGCATTATTTATACATTAAACTACCCTAATTACCACTAATCGCGATTAAGAACTTAATAAGTTACTATTCACCAAAAAATTATTTTAATCTCATTGAACCACATTTTACTTATTAATGACAACCATGTATGTCGGATTTTCAAAATTCAATACACATTAGTGGTAAACTTTAATTTAACTGAAAAAAACAGTTTGCTTGATTACCACTTAGTGGTTTCACTATTCATCAAAATTGAAGTTTTTCAGAAAATTACCAAAAATTCACTCTAAGCTATATTTGATATTACGAATTCAAAAATGAAGTCTATTTTACAAAATTCAAATCATATAAGTCACATTAATTAATTTAATAATTAATTCCCGCTGCCAGAGCAAATAGCGTGTTTTTACAAAACAATAAGTATCAAAAGATTGACACCGGTTTAAGTCTAATTTCAAATCGAAATTGATTCCAATGACCACCATTGGATAAAATGGTAAAAAATATATTCTAATTTCACTTCAAAACCAATTCAAAACATAATCTAATCATATAAATAAATTAGAAGCTTAAGGAAAACATAAACATATAATATATCATATATAAAAATAGTGACATCATAATGGCCACCTTTGAAGGTGTTAAATGAGTATTGAACAATCATCGTTTCGGGAGGCAGAATTTCGCCATCCACGGAAACCGTATGTTCTTTAACCATTTGATGTAGTTGTGTGAGAGTGTAGCTCAAATATATCTTATAACAACATCCTAGTATATTGAAGATACTGGTGTTGTTACAAAAGAAGTAAATAAAAAGAGTTTAGGGGGTCGGAGAAGCAAAATAAAACAAATGAACATGAGAGAATGAAATACCTTAAAAAGTGTAACTTCTTTTGGTTTGAGCCTAAAGGCTTCCTTTGAAAGGATTCTGCCCAAAGGGAATCCTCTAGGATGAGTAGAGGGAAGTGGAGAGAGCAAATGGGAAGGGGTTGGCCGAGCCAATGGCTTGAAGAGTGTGTGAAATGAGGTAGAGGTGGGGGCCTTTTATAAGGGGAGAGGAGGGGCACTTTTGGAAAGTAAAGAAACATTACATTATTTGAAAATGTGTTTCGGTTTTAAAAGGTCCCACATTGATGGAATTCGTGGATAAGGTGATAAGGCATCGAAATCCATTCATCCAATTGGTTTTGGACATGTGTAGTTCATAGATTTTATTTTATCTTTCCATTTTATTTAAATCGTCAAATAATGATGTCATCGCTGCATCATTATTATGTCATAAATAATTAAATTTATTTAATGTCTAAAAATTATAAACAAATTACTATGATGTAGGAAATCTTTTTAGCTTTCCATTGAATATTTATAATCAAAATTTGGACTTGTATAACCCCACTTAAAAATTGTTTTCGCAAAACATATTATGTTTGTGTCATTTTCACTTTAACATTTAATAAAAAGTAATTTATGTTATTTCCCAACAAAAGTGGATACATGGGGTCCCCAAGTTAGGCCATCACTTGTCTTGGTCGTCCATGACACAACCAATGAGGTTGGGATGAATAGTGAAACCACTAAGTGGTAATCAAGCAAACTGTTTTTTTCAGTTAAATTAAAGTTTACCACTAATGTGTATTGAATTTTGAAAATCCGACATACATGGTTGTCATTAAGAAGTAAAATGTGGTTCAATGAGATTAAAATAATTTTTTGGTGAATAGTAACTTATTAAGTTCTTAATCGCGATTAGTGGTAATTAGGGTAGTTTAATGTATAAATAATGCTTTAATAATATAAAATGACCTAGACACATGTCCCAACCTCATTGGTTGTGTCATGGACGACCAAGACAAGTCATGGCCTAACTTGGGGACCCCATGTATCCACTTTTGTTGGGAAATAACATAAATTACTTTTTATTAAATGTTAAAGTGAAAATGACACAAACATAATATGTTTTGCGAAAACAATTTTTAAGTGGGGTTATACAAGTCCAAATTTTGATTATAAATATTCAATGGAAATCTAAAAAGATTTCCTACATCATAGTAATTTGTTTATAATTTTTAGACATTAAATAAATTTAATTATTTATGACATAATAATGATGCAGCGATGACATCATTATTTGACGATTTAAATAAAATGGAAAGATAAAATAAAATCTATGAACTACACATGTCCAAAACCAATTGGATGAATGGATTTCGATGCCTTATCACCTTATCCACGAATTCCATCAATGTGGGACCTTTTAAAACCGAAACACATTTTCAAATAATGTAATGTTTCTTTACTTTCCAAAAGTGCCCCTCCTCTCCTCTTATAAAAGGCCCCCACCTCTACCTCATTTCACACACTCTTCAAGCCATTGGCTCGGCCAACCCCTGCCCATTTGATCTCTCCACATCCCTCTCCTCATCCTAGAGGATTCCCTTTGGGCAGAATCCTTTCAAAGGAATCCTTTAGGCTCAAACCAAAAGAAGTTACACTTTTTAAGGTATTTCATTCTCTCATGTTCATTTGTTTTATTTTGCTTCTCCAACCCCCTAAACTCTTTTTATTTACTTCTTTTGTAACAACACCAGTATCTTCAATATACTAGGATGTTGTTATAAGATATATTTGAGCTACACTCTCACACAACTACATCAAATGGTTAAAGAACATACGGTTTCCGTGGATGGCGAAATTCTGCCTCCCGAAACGATGATTGTTCAATACTCATTTAACACCTTCAAAGGTGGCCATTATGATGTCACTATTTTTATATATGATATATTATATGTTTATGTTTTCCTTAAGCTTCTGTTTTTTTCATTTTGGGCATACCTTTATGGTTTCCATTATGGGTAAAACACGATATCTTCATTTTAGGAAGTGCGGACTACCGCCCCCTAAAAGTGATTTGATTCGTTAATACCATATGTGGGATGTGTAAAGGATAAAGTTAATGATATTATATATGTTGTTATACTGGAATTATAATATACTTTTATATCATTATGATTCCATTCCAGAAAATATGAAATAGAAATGGAAGTAGCGTTCATGCGTACGTACGGCTTACCGTCTCCATGAACGATGCATTTCATTTCTTACCTCTAAATGTGATGTAATATTATAAATGAATGTATGTACTGGATATATATGACATATATGATATCTACATAATGAATACCATTCTGGATATAATGAACCTTTGACCAAATTAACAACATGTAAGTATAAGAAGTCAATTTTTGACTTAAGAACCAAATACCGACAAAATGAACATTATTAACTTAAATGATTACATGATGTTCATAACATGGTATAAAAGGAATAATGAACTTGTAAAAGATTCATAATCAAGTAGAGATTAACTAAAGTTTATTATTCAGGAGTTTAAAGAACGGTCGGGTCAAGTCAGATACGAGGTATGGGAACTTCTTAACCCAATTTCCATTCTTTGGGTTAATCTCCTACTTTCAAATTATGTCATTATATTATTATGTCGTATCTTGTATTTGTACTTTATTTATGTGTACTTATAGTGAATACACATAATGTATCTATTTTATTTTAAAAATTATCTTTGTATGGGACTTCGTCTCAATCTTCTTTCGTTGAGGCATATTTTATTTTATACACAACTTTCTTTTATATGGTGTATAAACCCCTTTGACTTTTACGTTTATTCAAAAGGAATATTTTTTATACGAAGCGTTTACTAAACGACAAAAGGGAATGTTTTTGTCGTACGTATGCGGCGACAACGACTTCTCCGCCGTCGTAACCGTTTTTTTGAGTTTCGGCTTCCTCTACAAGCCATACCTTCTTTTTAAAAGAAAAATAAATACCATGTTTTACTTTTCTTTTATTTTGGTATTGAAAATGGTTTTCATAATGTTTTTATATCAATGTGTTGTATTGATATCTCGTGATTGAAATGTGGAAATTTTATGTTTCCTTTATGCATGTTTTATGTGATATGATTATGTTATGGTTCTTGGGCATTATTATGAAAACGGGTGGTTCCGTGATAAACTAAGGGCGGGTGAGCCCGTTATAGCTCTCCAATGCATTGGGTAACGCGAAGGAGTGAAACGTTAAGGTTTCTCCGAAGAGATTTTAGGGAATATACTGTGATGGGTATTCCAAACGTAACCAAGAGGGTTACCCCCTACGTAAGAATGTTATGAATGCCTCAAGTTACCTTTACGTATTATGATTTATATGATTTATTCATGTTTTTATGAGGTATGTTAAAGTGCCTATGTTTTATGGGTAAAGTATGATTTCATTCTTATGTATATATGAACTCATGTTTCCTTTCCATGTTTTTATAACCCATACTGAGTTTTTACGCTCATCCAAAGTTTTTGAAATGTTTTTCACAGGTCAAGGGAAAGGTACATGATAAGATGATAGAGTCAAGGATGTGTCAAGAAATAATCCATGTTTTATTTTAAATGTGTTTCCATTGATGGGAATGAAGAATACTATCTTTATGTAACCACTTTGTTTATATGTGGAATGTAATGCAAGTTTTATGATCTAATTCTCTAAAACTCTAAACCCGAAAAGATCCTCAACGTGTAATCTTGTAATAACTCAAGATTAAGTAAGGTTTAAGGCTGGGGCCTTATAGTTGGTATTTATTTTTCTTTTAAAAAGAAGGTATGGCTTGTAGAGGAAGCCGAAACTCAAATAACGGTTACGACGGCGGAGAAGTCGTTGTCGCCGCATACGTACGACAAAAACATTCCCTTTTGTCGTTTAGTAAACGCTTCGTATAAAAAAGATTCCTTTTGAATAAACGTAAAAGTCAAAGGGGTTTATACACCGCATAAAAGAAAGTTGTGTATAAAATAAAATATGCCTCAACGAAAGGAGATTGAGACGAAGTCCCATACAAAGATAATTTTTAAAATAAAATAGATACATTATGTGTATTCACTATAAGTACACATAAATAAAGTAAAAATACAAGATACGACATAATAATATAATGACATAATTTGAAAGTAGGAGATTAACCCAAAGAATGGAAATTGGGTTAAGAAGTTCCCATACCTCGTATCCGACTTGACCCGACCGTTCTTTAAACTCCTGAATAATAAACTTGAGTTAATCTCTACTTGCTTATGAATCTTTTCAAGTTCATTATTCCTTTTATACCATGTTATGAACATCATGTAATCATTTAAGTTAATAATGTTCATTTTGTCGGTATTTGGTTCTTAAGTCAAAAATAGACTTCTTACACTTACATGTTGTTAATTTGGT
Organism: Viscum album; assembly: GCA_963277665.1. NCBI lineage: Eukaryota > Viridiplantae > Streptophyta > Magnoliopsida > Santalales > Viscaceae > Viscum > Viscum album. Next base: position 1,552,097,242 of record OY728158.1, on the reverse strand, counting down.
CAATGTTTCATTATATCCAGAATGGTATTCATGATGTAGATATCATATATGTCATATATATCCAGTACATACATGTATTTAAAATATTACATAATCATTTAGAGGTAAGAAATGAAATGCACCGTTCATGGAGACGGTAAGCCGTACGTACGCATGAACGCTACTTTCATTTCTTTGTCATATTAATGGAATTAAAACTAAATGAGACTTATGTATATTTTCATTCCAGAATTATATTCATCATTTAGATATATCATTAATTATATATATCCATTATATACATGTACTTTTAATAGTACATTACATTTGGGGATAAGAAATGAAATGCACCGTTCATGGAGACGGTAGTCCGTACGTACGCATGAACGCTACTTTCATTTCTATCTCATACTTTAATGGAAATAAATGATAATGATATATATAGGTATATTATAATTCCAGTATAACATCATGTATAATATCATTAACTTTATCCTCTACACATCCCACATATGGTATTAACGAATCACATCACTTTGAGGGGGCGGTAGTCCGCGCTTCCTAAAATGAAGATATCGTGTTTTACCCATAATGGAAACCATAAAGGTATGCCCAAAATGAAAAAACAGAAGCTTAAGGAAAACATAAACATATTATATATCATATATAAAAATAGTGACATCATAATGGCCACCTTTGAAGGTGTTAAATGAGTATTGAACAATCATCGTTTCGGGAGGCAGAATTTCACCATCCACGGAAACCGTATGTTCTTTAACCATTTGATGTAGTTGTGTGAGAGTGTAGCTCAAATATATCTTATAACAACATCCTAGTATATTGAAGATACTGGTGTTGTTACAAAAGAAGTAAATAAAAAGAGTTTAGGGGGTTGGAGAAGCAAAATAAAACAAAAGAACATGAGAGAATGAATTACCTTAAAAAGTGTAACTCCTTTTGAGTTGAGCCTAAAGGCTTCCTTTGAAAGGATTCTGCCCAAAGGGAATCCTCTAGGATGAGGAGAGGGATGTGGAGAGAGAAAATGGGCAGGGGTTGGCCGAGCCAATGGCTTGAAGAGTGTGTGAAATGAGGTAGAGGTGGGGGCCTTTTATAAGGGGAGAGGAGGGGCACTTTTGGAAAGTAAAGAAACATTACATTATTTGAAAATGTGTTTCGGTTTTAAAAGGTCCCACATTGATGGAATTCGTGGATAAGGTGATAAGGCATCGAAATCCATTCATCCAATTGGTTTTGGACATGTGTAGTTCATAGATTTTATTTTATCTTTCCATTTTATTTAAATCGTCAAATAATGATGTCATCGCTGCATCATTATTATGTCATAAATAATTAAATTTATTTAATGTCTAAAAATTATAAACAAATTACTATGATGTAGGAAATCCTTTTAGCTTTCCATTGAATATTTATAATCAAAATTTGGACTTGTATAACCCCACTTAAAAATTGTTTTCGCAAAACATATTATGTTTGTGTCATTTTCACTTTAACATTTAATAAAAAGTAATTTATGTTATTTCCCAACAAAAGTGGATACATGGGGTCCCCAAGTTAGGACATGGCTTGTCTTGGTCGGCCATGACACAACCAATAAGGTTGGGACATGTGTCTAGGTCATTTTATATTATTAAAGTATTATTTATACCATAAACTACACTAATTACCACTAATCGCGATTAAAAACTTAATAAGTTACTATTCACCAAAAAATTATTTTAATCTCATTGAACCACATTTTACTTCTTAATGACAACCATGTATGTCGGATTTTCAAAATTCAATACACATTAGTTGTAAACTTTCATTTAACTGAAAAATCAGTTTGCTTGATTACCACTTAGTGGTTTCACTATTCATCAAAAATTGAAGTTTTTCAGAAAATTACCAAAAATTCACCCTAAGCTATATTTGATATTCCGAATTCAAAAATGAAGTCTATTTTACAAAATTCAAATCATATAAGTCACATTAATTAATTTAATAACTAATTCCCGCTGCCAGAGCAAATAGCGTGTTTTTACAAAACAATAAGTATCAAAAGATTGACACCAGTTTAAGTCTAATTTCAAATCGAAATTGATTCCAATGACCACCATTGGATAAAATTGTAAAAATATATTCTAATTTCACTTTAAAACCAATTCAAAAGATAATCTAATCATATAAATAAATTAGATCAAAAAGAGGTTTTGAATTAAAATGCAACATTTTACACTATTCATAAAAAAAATGAACTTTATCAGAAAGGTACCAAAAATTACACAAAGTAAAATTTGATATCCCGATTCTTAATAAAAGTTTTATTTGGTCCAAAAGAATGTATAAGAGTGATCAAAACTATATTTAATGACGGTTCACCATTAAAAGGTGATAAGTGAACCTTTAGTGAAAATTAGAGTATAAAAGCCTAAAATTGAACTCTTTCCGTATTTTAAGCCTTTGTCTTTTATTGGGTAAATGTAAAAACATCTAAAAACACATCTATTCATCAGGTAAAGGCTTTTTGGAAAAACCATGTGATTGAAGAGGCAACGTGGGAATCTGAAAATGCTATGAGGGATAAATACCCCCACTTATTTTGATAAGTGAATAAAATTGCGAGGACGCAATTCCCAAAAGGGGGGAAGGATGTAACATCCCAGGTAATTAAAGAATAAATAATTTTCATATTTATTAATATTAGAGAATTAAATATGAATTTTAATTAAAAGGGGTTGCTATGTTCGATAGCGTACCCGATACGCAACGATGAGTTTCTTTGAAACTTACGTAGCACACTAGTAATATAATAATATTATGTTAGTTAACAAGTAGTCGTTGTACTGGCGGGAATGAATAGAAATAACTAAAATATGAATAGATGTGTTTTTAGATGTTTTTACATTTACCCAATAAAAGACAAAGGCTTAAAATACGGAAAGAGTTCAATTTTAGGCTTTTATACTCTAATTTTCACTAAAGGTTCACTTATCACCTTTTAATGGTGAACCGTCATTAAATATAGTTTTGATCACTCTTATACATTCTTTTGGACCAAATAAAACTTTTATTAAGAATCGGGATATCAAATTTTACTTTGTGTAATTTTTGGTACCTTTCTGATAAAGTTCATTTTTTTTTTATGAATAGTGTAAAATGTTGCATTTTAATTCAAAACCTCTTTTTGATATAATTTATTTATATGATTAGATTATCTTTTGAATTGGTTTTAAAGTGAAATTAGAATATATTTTTACAATTTTATCCAATGGTGGTCATTGGAATCAATTTCGATTTGAAATTAGACTTAAACTGGTGTCAATCTTTTGATACTTATTGTTTTGTAAAAACACGCTATTTGCTCTGGCAGCGGGAATTAGTTATTAAATTAATTAATGTGACTTATATTATTTGAATTTTGTAAAATAGACTTCATTTTTGAATTCGGAATATCAAATATAGCTTAGGGTGAATTTTTGGTAATTTTCTGAAAAACTTCAATTTTTGATGAATAGTGAAACCACTAAGTGGTAATCAAGCAAACTGATTTTTCAGTTAAATGAAAGTTTACAACTAATGTGTATTGAATTTTGAAAATCCGACATACATGGTTGTCATTAAGAAGTAAAATGTGGTTCAATGAGATTAAAATAATTTTTTGGTGAATAGTAACTTATTAAGTTCTTAATCGCGATTAGTGGTAATTAGGGTAGTTTAATGTATAAATAATGCTTTAATAATATAAAATGACCTAGACACATGTCCCAACCTCATTGGTTGTGTCATGGCCGACCAAGACAAGTCATGGCCTAACTTGGGGACCCCATGTATCCACTTTTGTTGGGAAATAACATAAATTACTTTTTATTAAATGTTAAAGTGAAAATGACACAAACATAATATGTTTTGCGAAAACAATTTTTAAGTGGGGTTATACAAGTCCAAATTTTGATTATAAATATTCAATGGAAAGCTAAAAAGATTTCCTATATCATAGTATTTGTTTTATAATTTTTAGACATTAAATAAATTAAATTATGTACGACATAATAATGATGCAGTGATGACATCATTATTTAACGATTAAAATAAAATGGAAAGATAATGTAAAATCTAAAACCTACACATGGCCAAAACCAATTGGATGAGTGGATTTCGAATCCTTATCACCTTATCCACGAATTCTATCAATGTGGGACCTTTTAAAACCGAAACACATTTTCAAATAAAGTTATATTTCTTTACTTTCCAAAAGTGCCCCTCCTCTCCCCTTATAAAAGGCCCCCACCTCTACCTCATTTCACACACTCTTCAAGCCTTTGGCTCGGCCAACCCCTGCCCATTTGCTCTCTCCACATCCCTCTCCTCATCCTAGAGGATTCCCCTTGGGCAGAATCCTTTCAAAGGAAGCCTTTAGGCTCAAATCAAAAGGAGTTACACTTTTTAAGGTAATTCATCCTCTCATGCTCATTTGTTTTATTTTGCTTCTCCAACCCCCTAAACTCTTTTTATTTACTTATTTTGTAACAACACCAGTATCTTAAATATACTAGGATGTTGTTATAAGATTTATTTTATCTACACTCTCACACAACTACATCAAATGGTTAAAGAACATACGGTTTCCGTGGATGGCGAAATTCTGCCTCCCGAAACGATGATTGTTCAACACTCATTAAACACCTTCAAAGGTGGCCATTATGATGTCACTATTTTTATATATGATATATAATATGTTTATGTTTTCCTTAAGCTTCTGTTTTTTCATTTTGGGCATACCTTTATGGTTTCCATTATGGGTAAAACACGATATCTTCATTTTAGGAAGCGCGGACTACCGCCCCCTCAAAGTGATGTGATTCGTTAATACCATATGTGGGATGTGTAGAGGATAAAGTTAATGATATTATACATGATGTTATACTGGAATTATAATATACCTATATATATCATTATCATTTATTTCCATTAAAGTATGAGATAGAAATGAAAGTAGCGTTCATGCGTACGTACGGACTACCGTCTCCATGAACGGTGCATTTCATTTCTTATCCCCAAATGTAATGTACTATTAAAAGTACATGTATATAATGGATATATATAATTAATGATATATCTAAATGATGAATATAATTCTGGAATTAAAATATACATAAGTCTCATTTAGTTTTAATTCCATTAATATGACAAAGAAATGAAAGTAGCGTTCATGCGTACGTACGGCTTACCGTCTCCATGAACGGTGCATTTCATTTCTTACCTCTAAATGATTATGTAATATTTTAAATACATGTATGTACTGGATATATATGACATATATGATATCTACATCATGAATACCATTCTGGATATAATGAAACATTGACCAAATTAACAACATGTAAGTGTAAGAAGTCTATTTTTGACTTAAGAACCAAATACCGACAAAATGAACATTATTAACTTAAATGATTACATGATGTTCATAACATGGTATAAAAGGAATAATGAACTTGAAAAGATTCATAAGCAAGTAGAGATTAACTCAAGTTTATTATTCAGGAGTTGGCGGGAATGGATAGAAATAACTAAAATATGATTTCATATGTTTTTAATTGTTTTTACATTTATCCAATAAAGAATAGAGGCTTAAAATACGGAAAGAATTCAATTTTAGGCGTATATGCCCTAGTTTTCACTAAAGGTTCACTTATCACCTTTTGATGTTGAACCATCATTAAATATAGTTTTGTTCACTCTTAAACATTCTTTTGGACCAAATAAAACTCTTATTAAGAATCGGGACATCAAAATTTACTTTGTGTAAATTTTTGGTATCTTTCCGATAAAGTTCATTTTTTTAAGGAATAGTGTAAAATGTTGTATTTTAATTCAAGACCACTTTTTAATCTAATTTATTTATATGATTAGATTATCTTTTGAATTGGTTTTAAAGTGAAATTAGGAAATATTTTTACCATTTAATCCAATAGTGGTGGTTGGAATTAATTTCACTTTGAAATCGGACTTAAACTGGTGTCAATCTTTTGATACTTATTGTTTTATAAAAACACGCTATTTGCTCTGACAGCGGGAATTAATTATTAAATTAATTAATGTGACTAATATGTTTTGAATTTTGTAAAACGGACTTCATTTTTGAATTCAGAATATCAAATATAGCTTAGGGTGAATTTTTGGTAATTTTCTGAAAAACTTCAATTTTTGATGAATAGTGAAACCACTAAGTGATAATCAAGCAAACTGATTTTTCAGTTAAATGAAAGTTTACCACTAATGTGTATTGAATTTTGAAAATCCGACATACATGGTTGTCATTAAGAAGTAAAATGTGGTTCAATGAGATTATAATAATTTTTTGGTGAATAGTAACTTATTAAGTTTTTAATCACGATTAGTGATAATTAGTGTAGTTTAAGGTATAAATAATACTTTAAAAAAATGAAATGACCTAGACACATGTCACAACACTATTGGTTGTGTCATGGCCGACCAAGACAAGCCATGGCCTAACTTGGGGACCCCATGGATCCACTTTTGTTGGGAAATAACATAAAATACTTTTTATTTAATGTTAAAGTGAAAATGACACTAACATAGTATGTTTTACTAAAACAATTTTTTAAGTGGGGTTATACAAGTCCAAATTTTGATTATAAATAGTCATTGGAAAGATAAAAAGATTTCCTATATCATAGTATTTTTTTTATAATTTTTAGACATTAAAGAAATTAAATTATTTATGACATAATAATGATGCATCGATGACATCATTATTTGACAATTTAATTAAAATGGAAAGATAATGAAAAATCTACAATATACACATGGACAAAACCAATTGGATGAGTGGATTTCGATGCCTTATCACCTTATCCACGAATTCTACCAATGTGGGACCCTTTAAAACCGAAAAGCATTTTCAAATAAAGTAATATTTCTTTGCTTTCCAAAAGTGCCCCTCCTCTTCTCTTATAAAAGGCCCCCACCTCCACCTTATTTCACACACTTCAAAAGCCTTTGGCTCGGCCAACCCCTGCCCATTTTCTCTCTCCACATCCCTCTCCTCATCCTAGAGGATTTACCTTGGGCAGAATCCTTTCAAAGGAAGACTTTAGGCTCAAATCAAAAAGAGTTACACTTTTAAAGGTAATTGTTTCTCTCATATTCATTTGTTTTATTTTGCTTCTCCAACCCCCTAATCTCTTTTTATTTACTTCTTTTGTAACAACAACAGTATCTTAAATATACTAGGATGTTGTTATAATATTTATTTGAGCTACACTCTCACACAACTACATCAAATGGTTAATGAACATACGGTTTCCGTGGATGGTGAAATTCTGCCTCCCGAAACGATGATTGTTCAATACTCATTTAACACCTTCAAAGGTGGCCATTATGATGTCACTATTTTTATATATGATATATAGTATGTTTATGTTTTCCTTAAGATTCTGTTTTTTACATTTTGGTCAAACCTTTATGGTTCCCATTATGGGTAAACACGATATCTTCATTTAAGGAAGCGCGGACTACCGCCCCCTCAAAGTGATTTGATTCGTTAAATACCATATGTGGGACATATAAAGGATGGAACTATGATATTAAATATGATATTATACTGGAATTACAATATACCTTTATATCATTATTATTCCATTCTATAAAATACGAATAGAAATGAAAGTAGCGTTCATGCGTACGTACGGCTTACCGTCTCCATGAACGGTGCATTTCATTTCTTACCTCTAAATGATTATGTAATGTTATAAATGCATGAATGTACTGGATATATATGACATATATTATAACTACAACATGAATACAATTCTGGATATAATAAACATTTGGCCACATGAACAACATGTAATTGTAAGAAGTCCACTTTCGACTTAAGAACCAAATACCGACAAAATGAACATTATTAACTTAAATGATTACATAATGTTCACAACATGTCAATAATTGATATAAAAGGAATAATGAACTTGGAAAAGGTTCTTAAGAAAATAGAAATTAACTCAAGTTTATTATTCAGGACGTTAAAGAACGATCGAGTCAAGTCGGACCCGAGGTAAGGGATCCTGCAACTCTCTTTCACTTTAAGTACACTCTTTTATGTCATTTCTTTTAAGCTCATCTTTCTTATGATTGGGATGTTCTTTTATATTACTCCTACTGTAATTATTATGTTCATGTGATGAGAAACCCTATTCTCTCTCATCAATCCATTTTGGACGTTTTGAGTGGCGCCGTTAGGCTGCCGAATTTTCGTAAGGGATTTTTCATCTCACTTTTATTCTCGTGAGATTTATGCTACATTTGCCACAAATTCCATTGATTGGTGTATGTACTGCCAATTATTCTAATCTTTGTGTAATATACTTTCGTTTATGAGTATTATATCAATGATCTACTGTCCTTCTTTCATGGGGTGTATGTTTTGAAAGATACCCAAGTCGGTAAGGGAACCTTTCACCCTCCTCTTTTTTAAAAAGACTTCTTTTGTTGGGTATTTTAATTTACATGTTGTTATGTTGGTATATGTTCTCATATATCCTTATTGATGTAAATTTTATGTCCAAGTGATGAGATACTCTTTTTATCTCTCATCAACTCTTTTTGATGTGATGCCGTTAGGCTGTCAAGGGAACTTTTTAACCCAATTTCGATTTCTTTGGGTTCAACATGTAGTCATTGAATATGTCATCCATTGAATATGTGTGAATGACCTTTTATTGTTTACACTTAATATCCACTGATATTGAGTGTATTTATTTTTGTCACACATATTTTGAGATTGATTTGTCCTTAATTTAAGGATACCTTCTTTATAAGGGATTTCATCACATTTGACATTTCTATTGAGGGTTCATTGTTGTTATGCACCAATTCACTCTTATATGGTGTATATACTGTCCTTTGGAGTATTATATCATGAATCCTTTTATTCTCATGATATTATAAAGTTCTGACTAAATGTTATTCCTCGATTATTGTATTCAAGTGTCTCTAATTTTGGTAAAACCCCTTTATAACCAAAATATCGTTTTAAATGTTTTAATTATTTGTTCTTATTAATATCCATGTTTTCAAAATGGTTTTAAGGATTTATTTATATGGATATTAATGGTTTAAAATGTTAAAATCTTCAAGGTGGTATGGGACACTTTGATTCAAAAATATCTTTATTAAATGTTTTAAATGGTTTTGGAAATGGTTTCTTTTTTGAATGGATTCATTATTTCAATATCCTAAAATGTTATATTGTGATTGAAATGTGGAAATGCTATGTTCATGTTTATGTGATACGATTATGTTATGGTTCTTGGGCATTGTTATGAAGAACGGGTGGTTCCGTGATAAACTAAGGGCGGGTGAGCCTGTTATAGCTCTCCAATGCATTGGGTAACGCGAAGGAGTGAAACGTTAAGGTTTCTCCGAAGAGATTTTAGGGAATATACTGTGATGGGTATTCCAAACGTAACCAAGAGGGTTACTCCCTACGTAAGAATGTTATGAATGCCTCAAGTTACCTTTATGTCTTATGATTTCTATGATTTATTCATGTTTTGAGGAGTTAGGTTAAAGTGCCTATGTTTTATGGGTAAATTATGATTTCATCTTTATGTATACATGAACCCATGTTTCCTTTCCATATTTTTATGTCCCTTACTGAGCTTTTTATGCTCATCCCAAGTTTCTGAAATGTTTTTCAGGTCAAGAGGAAAGGTACATGATAAGACGTTAGAGTCAAGGATGTGTTAAGAGAGAATCCATATTTTATTTTAAATATGTTCTCGTTGATGGGAAGAATGAATATTGTCTTTTATGTAATCCACTTTGTTTAAATGTGGAATGTAATGCAAGTTTCATGATCTAATTCTCTAAAACTCTAAACCTGAAAAGATCCTCAACGTGTAATCTTGTAATAACTCAAGATTAAGTAAGTTTTAAGGCTGGGGCCTTACTATAAGGCCCCAGCCTTAAACCTTACTTAATCTTGAGTTATTACAAGATTACACGTTGAGGATCTTTTCGGGTTTAGAGTTTTAGAGAATTAGATCATCAAACTTGCATTACATTCCACATATAAACAAAGTGGTTACATAAAGATAGTATTCTTCATTCCCATCAATGGAAACACATTTAAAATAAAACATGGATTATTTCTTGACACATCCTTGACTCTATCATCTTATCATGTACCTTTCCCTTGACCTGTGAAAAACATTTCAAAAACTTGGGATGAGCGTAAAAACTCAGTATGGGTTATAAAAACATGGAAAGGAAACATGAGTTCATATATACATAAGAATGAAATCATACTTTACCCATAAAACATAGGCACTTTAACATACCTCATAAAAACATGAATAAATCATATAAATCATAAGACATAAAGGTAACTTGAGGCATTCATAACATTCTTACGTAGGGAGTAACCCTCTTGGTTACGTTTTGGAATACCCATCACAGTATATTCCCTAAAAATCTCTTCGGAGAAACCTTAATGTTTCACTCCTTCGCGTTACCCAATGCATTGGAGAGCTATAACGGGCTCACCCGCCCTTAGTTTATCACGGAACCACCCGTCTTCATAATAATGCCCAAGAACCATAACATAATCATATCACATAAAACATGCATAAAGGAAACATAACATTTCCACATTTCAATCACGAGATATCAATACAACACATTGATATAATAAAAACATTATGAAAACCATTTTCAATACCAAAATAAAATAAAAGTAAAATATGGTATTTATTTTTCTTTTAAAAAGAAGGTATGGCTTGTAGAGGAAGCCGAAACTCAAATAACGGTTACGACGGCGGAGAAGTCGTTGTCGCCGCATACGTACGACAAAAACATTCCCTTTTGTCGTTTAGTAAACGCTTCGTATAAAAAAGATTCCTTTTGAATAAACGTAAAAGTCAAAGGGGTTTATACACCGCATAAAAGAAAGTTGTGTATAAAATAAAATATGCCTCAACGAAAGGAGATTGAGACGAAGTCCCATACAAAGATAATTTTTAAAATAAAATAGATACATTATGTGTATTCACTATAACTACACATAAATAAAGTACAAATACAAGATACGACATAATAATATAATGACATAATTTGAAAGTAGGAGATTAACCCAAAGAATGGAAATTGGGTTAAGAAGTTCCCATACCTCGTATCCGACTTGACCCGACCGTTCTTTAAACTCCTGAATAATAAACTTGAGTTAATCTCTACTTGCTTATGAATCTTTTCAATTTCATTATTCCTTTTATACCATGTTATGAACATCATGTAATCATTTAAGTTAATAATGTTCATTTTGTCGGTATTTGGTTCTTAAGTCAAAAATAGACTTCTTACACTTACATGTTGTTAATTTGGTCAATGTTTCATTATATCCAGAATGGTATTCATGATGTAGATATCATATATGTCATATATATCCAGTACATACATGTATTTAAAATATTACATAATCATTTAGAGGTAAGAAATGAAATGCACCGTTCATGGAGACGGTAAGCCGTACGTACGCATGAACGCTACTTTCATTTCTTTGTCATATTAATGGAATTAAAACTAAATGAGACTTATGTATATTTTAATTCCAGAATTATATTCATCATTTAGATATATCATTAATTATATATATCCATTATATACATGTACTTTTAATAGTACATTACATTTGGGGATAAGAAATGAAATGCACCGTTCATGGAGACGGTAGTCCGTACGTACGCATGAACGCTACTTTCATTTCTATCTCATACTTTAATGGAAATAAATGATAATGATATCATATAGGTATATTATAATTCCAGTATAACATCATGTATAATATCATTAACTTTATCCTCTACACATCCCACATATGGTATTAACGAATCACATCACTTTGAGGGGGCGGTAGTCCGCGCTTCCTAAAATGAAGATATCGTGTTTTACCCATAATGGAAACCATAAAGGTATGCCCAAAATGAAAAAACAGAAGCTTAAGGAAAACATAAACATATTATATATCATATATAAAAATAGTGACATCATAATGGCCACCTTTGAAGGTGTTTAATGAGTGTTGAACAATCATCGTTTCGGGAGGCAGAATTTCGCCATCCACGGAAACCGTATGTTCTTTAAACCATTTGATGTAGTTGTGTGAGAGTGTAGATAAAATAAATCTTATAACAACATCCTAGTATATTTAAGATACTGGTGTTGTTACAAAATAAGTAAATAAAAAGAGTTTAGGGGGTTGGAGAAGCAAAATAAAAACAAATGAGCATGAGAGGATGAATTACCTTAAAAAGTGTAACTCCTTTTGATTTGAGCCTAAAGGCTTCCTTTGAAAGGATTCTGCCCAAGGGGAATCCTCTAGGATGAGGAGAGGGATGTGGAGAGAGCAAATGGGCAGGGGTTGGCCGAGCCAAAGGCTTGAAGAGTGTGTGAAATGAGGTAGAGGTGGGGGCCTTTTATAAGGGGAGAGGAGGGGCACTTTTGGAAAGTAAAGAAATATAACTTATTTGAAAATGTGTTTCGGTTTTAAAAGGTCCCACATTGATAGAATTCGTGGATAAGGTGATAAGGATTCGAAATCCACTCATCCAATTGGTTTTGGCCATGTGTAGGTTTTAGATTTTACATTATCTTTCCATTTTATTTTAATCGTTAAATAATGATGTCATCACTGCATCATTATTATGTCGTACATAATTTAATTTATTTAATGTCTAAAAATTATAAAACAAATACTATGATATAGGAAATCTTTTTAGCTTTCTATTGAATATTTATAATCAAAATTTGGACTTGTATAACCCCACTTAAAAATTGTTTTCGCAAAACATATTATGTTTGTGTCATTTTCACTTTAACATTTAATAAAAAGTAATTTATGTTATTTCCCAACAAAAGTGGATACATGGGGTCCCCAAGTTAGGCCATGACTTGTCTTGGTCGTCCATGACACAACCAATGAGGTTGGGACATGTGTCTAGGTCATTTTATATTATTAAAGCATTATTTATACATTAAACTACCCTAATTACCACTAATCGCGATTAAGAACTTAATAAGTTACTATTCACCAAAAATTATTTTAATCTCATTGAACCACATTTTACTTCTTAATGACAACCATGTATGTCGGATTTTCAAAATTCAATACACATTAGTTGTAAACTTTCATTTAACTGAAAAATCAGTTTGCTTGATTACCACTTAGTGGTTTCACTATTCATCAAAAATTGAAGTTTTTCAGAAAATTACCAAAAATTCACCCTAAGCTATATTTGATATTCCGAATTCAAAAATGAAGTCTATTTTACAAAATTCAAATCATATAAGTCACATTAATTAATTTAATAACTAATTCCCGCTGCCAGAGCAAATAGCGTGTTTTTACAAAACAATAAGTATCAAAAGATTGACACCAGTTTAAGTCTAATTTCAAATCGAAATTGATTCCAATGACCACCATTGGATAAAATTGTAAAAATATATTCTAATTTCACTTTAAAACCAATTCAAAACATAATCTAATCATATAAATAAATTAGATTAAAAAGTAGTTTTGATGTAAAATGCAGTATTTTTCACTATTCATTTAAAAATGAACATTGTCGGAAAATTACCAAAAATTCACACAAGGTAAATTTTGATGTCCCAATCATAAAGGATAATTTTATTTTGACAAACATAGTTTCTAAAATTGTCAAAATATAGATTCAAAAATGGTTTTCCATCAAAAGGCACTAAAACAATCCTTTAAGAATATTAGTGTATTCCATGCATAAGATTGTATTTATTTTCATTTTAAGCCTCTAGAATGAGATTAAAATAATTTTTTGGTGAATAGTAACTTATTAAGTTCTTAATCGCGATTAGTGGTAATTAGGGTAGTTTAATGTATAAATAATGCTTTAATAATATAAAATGACCTAGACACATGTCCCAACCTCATTGGTTGTGTCATGGCCGACCAAGACAAGTCATGGCCTAACTTGGGGACCCCATGTATCCACTTTTGTTGGGAAATAACATAAATTGCTTTTTATTAAATGTTAAAGTGAAAATGACACAAACATAATATGTTTTGCGAAAACAATTTTTAAGTGGGGTTATACAAGTCCAAATTTTGATTATAAATATTCAATGGAAAGCTAAAAAGATTTCCTACATCATAGCAATTTGTTTATAATTTTTAGACATTAAATAAATTTAATTATTTATGACATAATAATGATGCAGCGATGACATCATTATTTGACGATTTAAATAAAATGGAAAGATAAAATAAAATCTATGAACTACACATGTCCAAAACCAATTGGATGAATGGATTTCGATGCCTTATCACCTTATCCACGAATTCCATCAATGTGGGACCTTTTAAAACCGAAACACATTTTCAAATAATGTAATGTTTCTTTACTTTCCAAAAGTGCCCCTCCTCTCCCCTTATAAAAGGCCCCCACCTCTACCTCATTTCACACACTCTTCAAGCCATTGGCTCGGCCAACCCCTGCCCATTTGCTCTCTCCACTTCCCTCTCCTCATCCTAGAGGATTCCCTTTGGGCAGAATCCTTTCAAAGGAAGCCTTTAGGCTCAAACCAAAAGAAGTTACACTTTTTAAGGTATTTCATTCTCTCATGTTCATTTGTTTTATTTTGCTTCTCCGACCCCCTAAACTCTTTTTATTTACTTCTTTTGTAACAACACCAGTATCTTCAATATACTAGGATGTTGTTATAAGATATATTTGAGCTACACTCTCACACAACTACATCAAATGGTTAAAGAACATACGGTTTCCGTGGATGGCGAAATTCTGCCTCCCGAAACGATGATTGTTCAATACTCATTTAACACCTTCAAAGGTGGCCATTATGATGTCACTATTTTTATATATGATATATTATATGTTTATGTTTTCCTTAAGCTTCTGTTTTTTTCATTTTGGGCATACCTTTATGGTTTCCATTATGGGTAAAACACGATATCTTCATTTTAGGAAGTGCGGACTACCGCCCCCTAAAAGTGATTTGATTCGTTAATACCATATGTGGGATGTGTAAAGGATAAAGTTAATGATATTATATATGTTGTTATACTGGAATTATAATATACTTTTATATCATTATGATTCCATTCCAGAAAATATGAAATAGAAATGGAAGTAGCGTTCATGCGTACGTACGGCTTACCGTCTCCATGAACGATGCATTTCATTTCTTACCTCTAAATGTGATGTAATATTATAAATGAATGTATGTACTGGATATATATGACATATATGATATCTACATAATGAATACCATTCTGGATATAATGAACCTTTGACCAAATTAACAACTTGTAAGTATAAGAAGTCAATTTTTGACTTAAGAACCAAATACCGACAAAATGAACATTATTAACTTAAATGATTACATGATGTTCATAACATGGTATAAAAGGAATAATGAACTTGAAAAAGATTCATAAGCAAGTAGAGATTAACTCAAGTTTATTATTCAGGAGTTTAAAGAACGGTCGGGTCAAGTCGGATACGAGGTATGGGACTTCGTCTCAATCTCCTTTCGTTGAGGCATATTTTATTTTATACACAACTTTCTTTTATACGGTGTATAAACCCCTTTGACTTTTACGTTTACTCAAAAGGAATCTTTTTTATACGAAGCGTTTACTAAACGACAAAAGGGAATGTTTTTGTCGTACGTATGCGGCGACAACGACTTCTCCGCCGTCGTAACCGTTATTTGAGTTTTGGCTTCCTCTACAAGCCATACCTTTTTTTTAAAAGAAAAATAAATACCATGTTTTACTTTGGTATTGAAAATGGTTTTCATAATGTTTTTATTATATCAATGTGTTGTATTGATATCTCGTGATTGAAATGTGGAAATGTTATGTTTCCTTTATGCATGTTTTATGTGATATGATTATGTTATGGTTCATTGGACCATACGAAGTTCTAGAGAGAGTTGGATCAGTTGCATACCGAGTGGCTTTACCTCCGAGTTTATCTCAGGTACACAATGTTTTTCACGTTTCGATGTTGAGAAAGTATATGCCAGATCCATCTCATGTTTTGAGTCCAGAGGTAGTTCAGCTGGAAGAGAACCTATCTTATGAGGAACAACCAGTCCAGATTCTTGACCACAGGGAGCAAGTGTTACGGAATAAGGTGATTAAGCAGGTAAAGGTTTTTTGGAAAAACCACATGATTGAAGAGGCAACATGGGAATCCGAAAATGCAATGAGGGATAAGTACCCCCAATTTATTTGATAAGTAAATAAATTGCGGGGACGCAATTTTCTAAAGGGGGGAAGGATGTAACATCCCAAGTAAGTAATGAATAATAGATATTTTTTTATCTATGTCTATTAATGATAAAGATAGTGTTTTAGAGGCTTAAAATGAAAATAAATACAATCTTATGCATGGAATACACTAATATTCTTAAAGGATTGTTTTAGTGCCTTTTGATGGAAAACCATTTTTGAATCTATATTTTGACAATTTTATAAACTATGTTTGTCAAAATAAACTTATCCTTTATGATTGGGACATCAAAATTTACCTTGTGTGAATTTTTGGTAATTTTCTGACAATGTTCATTTTTAAATGAATAGTGAAAAATACTGCATTTTACATCAAAACTACTTTTTAATCTAATTTATTTATATGATTAGATTATGTTTTGAATTGGTTTTGAAGTGAAATTAGAATATATTTTTACCATTTTATCCAATGGTGGTCATTGGAATCAATTTCGATTTGAAATTAGACTTAAACTGGTGTCAATCTTTTGATACTTATTGTTTTGTAAAAACACGCTATTTGCTCTGGCAGCGGGAATTAATTATTAAATTAATTAATGTGACTTATATGATTTGAATTTTGTAAAATAGACTTCATTTTTGAATTCGGAATATCAAATATAGCTTAGAGTGAATTTTTGGTAATTTTCTGAAAAACTTCAATTTTGATGAATAGTGAAACCACTAAGTGGTAATCAAGCAAACTGATTTTTCAGTTAAATGAAAGTTTACCACTAATGTGTATTGAATTTTGAAAATCCGACATACATGGTTGTCATTAAGAAGTAAAATGTGGTTCAATGAGATTAAAATAATTTTTTGGTGAATAGTAACTTATTAAGTTCTTAATCGCGATTAGTGGTAATTAGGGTAGTTTAATGTATAAATAATGCTTTAATAATATAAAATGACCTAGACACATGTCCCGACCTCATTGGTTGTGTCATGGCCGACCAAGACAAGTCATGGCCTAACTTGGGGACCCCATGTATCCACTTTTGTTGGGAAATAACATAAATTACTTTTTATTAAATGTTAAAGTGAAAATGACACAAACATAATATGTTTTGCGAAAACAATTTTGAAGTGGGGATATACAAGTCCAAATTTTGATTATAAATATTAAATGGAAAGCTAAAAAGATTTCCTACATCATATTATTTGTTTATAATTTTTAGACATTAAATAAATTTAATTATTTATGACATAATAATGATGCAGCGATGACATCATTATTTGACGATTTAAATAAAATGGAAAGATAAAATAAAATCTATGAACTACACATGTCCAAAACCAATTGGATGAATGGATTTCGATGCCTTATCACCTTATCCACGAATTCTATCAATGTGGGACCTTTTAGAACCGAAACACATTTTCAAATAAATTAATATTTCTTTACTTTCCAAAAGTGCCCCTCCTCTCCTCTTATAAAAGGCCCCCACCTCTACCTCATTTCACACTCCTCTCAAGCCTTTGGCTCGGCCAACCCCTGCCCATTTGCTCTCTCCACATCCCTCTCCTCATCCTAGAGGATTCCCCTTGGGCAGAATCCTTTCAAAGGAAGCCTTTAGGCTCAAATCAAAAGGAGTTACACTTTTTAAGGAGATTAAAGAACGGTCGGGTCAAGTCAGATACGAGGTATGGGATTTCGTCTCAATCTCCTTTCGTTGAGGCATATTTTGTTTTATACACAACCTTCTTTTATACGGTGTATAAACCCCTTTGACTTTTACGTTTATTCAAAAGGAATCTTTTTATACGAAGCGTTTACCAAACGACAAAAGGGAATGTTTTTGTCGTACGTATGCGGCGACAACGACTTCTCCGCCGTCGTAACCGTTATTTGAGTTTCGGCTTCTTCTACAAGCCATTCCTTCTTTTTAAAAGAAAAATAAATACCATGTTTTACTTTTCTTTTATTTTGGTATTGAAAATGGTTTTCATAATATTTTTATATCAATGTGTGGTATTGATATCTTGTGATTGAATGGTGGAAATTTTATGTTTCCTTTATGCATGTTTTATGTGATACGATTATGTTGAGGTTCTTGGGCATTATTATGAAGAACGGGTGGTTCCGTGATAAACTAAGGGCGGGTGAGCCCGTTATAGCTCTCCAATGCATTGGGTAACGCGAAGGAGTGAAACATTAAGGTTTCTCCGAAGAGATTTTCAGGGAATATACTGTGATGGGTATTCCAAACGTAACCAAGAGGGTTACTCCCTACGTAAGAATGTTATGAATGCCTCAAGTTACCTTTATGTCTTATGGTTTCTATGATTTATTCATGATTTTATGAGGCATGTTAAAGTGGCTATGTTTTATGGGTAAAGTATGATTTCATTCTTATGTACATATGTACTCATGTTTCCTTTTCATGTTTTCTATAACCCATACTGAGTTTTTATGCTCATCCCAAGTTTTTGAAATGTTTTTCACAGGTCAAGGGAAAGGTACATGATAAGATGATAGGGTCAAGGATTTGTCAAAAAGAA
Organism: Viscum album; assembly: GCA_963277665.1. Lineage (NCBI taxonomy): Eukaryota > Viridiplantae > Streptophyta > Magnoliopsida > Santalales > Viscaceae > Viscum > Viscum album. Next base: position 1,552,078,413 of record OY728158.1, on the reverse strand, counting down.
TCCATGTTTTAATTCAAATGTGTTTCCATTGATGGGAATGAGGAATACTATCTTTATGTAACCACTTTGTGTGAATTTTTGGTAATTTTCTGACAATGTTCATTTTTAAATGAATAGTGAAAAATACTGCATTTTACATCAAAACTACTTTTTAATCTAATTTATTTATATGATTAGATTATGTTTTGAATTGGTTTTGAAGTGAAATTAGAATATATTTTTACCATTTTATCCAATGGTGGTCATTGGAATCAATTTCGATTTGAAATTAGACTTAAACTGGTGTCAATCTTTTGATACTTATTGTTTTGTAAAAACACGCTATTTGCTCTGGCAGCGGGAATTAATTATTAAATTAATTAATGTGACTTATATGATTTGAATTTTGTAAAATAGACTTCATTTTTGAATTCGGAATATCAAATATAGCTTAGAGTGAATTTTTGGTAATTTTCTGAAAAACTTCAATTTTGATGAATAGTGAAACCACTAAGTGGTAATCAAGCAAACTGATTTTTCAGTTAAATGAAAGTTTACCACTAATGTGTATTGAATTTTGAAAATCCGACATACATGGTTGTCATTAAGAAGTAAAATGTGGTTCAATGAGATTAAAATAATTTTTTGGTGAATAGTAACTTATTAAGTTCTTAATCGCGATTAGTGGTAATTAGGGTAGTTTAATGTATAAATAATGCTTTAATAATATAAAATGACCTAGACACATGTCCCGACCTCATTGGTTGTGTCATGGCCGACCAAGACAAGTCATGGCCTAACTTGGGGACCCCATGTATCCACTTTTGTTGGGAAATAACATAAATTACTTTTTATTAAATGTTAAAGTGAAAATGACACAAACATAATATGTTTTGCGAAAACAATTTTGAAGTGGGGATATACAAGTCCAAATTTTGATTATAAATATTAAATGGAAAGCTAAAAAGATTTCCTACATCATATTATTTGTTTATAATTTTTAGACATTAAATAAATTTAATTATTTATGACATAATAATGATGCAGCGATGACATCATTATTTGACGATTTAAATAAAATGGAAAGATAAAATAAAATCTATGAACTACACATGTCCAAAACCAATTGGATGAATGGATTTCGATGCCTTATCACCTTATCCACGAATTCCATCAATGTGGGACCTTTTAAAACCGAAACACATTTTCAAATAATGTAATGTTTCTTTACTTTCCAAAAGTGCCCCTCCTCTCCCCTTATAAAAGGCCCCCACCTCTACCTCATTTCACACACTCTTCAAGCCATTGGCTCGGCCAACCCCTGCCCATTTGCTCTTGATGACCAGCATCTTTCTTTGGTTGAGTTTTCATATAATAACAGTTTTCATTCCAGTGTACAGATGGCACCATTTCAGGCATTATATGGGAAGCGGTGTCGAACTCCAGCTTTCTGGGATGAAGTGGGTGAAAGAAAGTTGATGGGACCAGAATTGGTAGAAGAGATGGCAGAAAAAGTTCAGCTGATTCAGAAACACATGAGAACAGCTCAGAGCAGGCAGAAGAGTTATGCGGATAACCGGAGGAAGGATCTATCTTTCGAGGTAGGTGATCATGTTTTTCTCAAGGTTTCTCCTTGGAAAAGTGTGATGAGATTTGGTAAGAAAGGAAAGTTGAGTCCAAGGTTCATTGGACCATACGAAGTTCTAGAGAGAGTTGGATCAGTTGCATACCGAGTGGCTTTACCTCCGAGTTTATCTCAGGTACACAATGTTTTTCACGTTTCGATGTTGAGAAAGTATATGCCAGATCCATCTCATGTTTTGAGTCCAGAGGTAGTTCAGCTGGAAGAAAACCTATCTTATGAGGAACAACCGGTCCAGATTCTTGACCATAGGGAGCAAGTGTTACGGAATAAGGTGATTAAGCAGGTAAAGGTTTTGTGGAAAAACCACATGATTGAAGAGGCAACATGGGAATCTGAAAATGCAATGAGGGATAAGTACCCCCATTTATTCGATAAGTAAATAAATTGCGGGGACGCAATTTTCTAAAGGGGGGAAGGATGTAACATCCCAAGTAAGTAATGAATAATAGATATTTTTATCTATGTCTATTAATGATAAAGATAGTGTTTTAGAGGCCTAAAATGAAAATAAATACAATCTTATGCATGGAATACACTAATATTCTTAAAAGATTGTTTTAGTGCCTTTTGATGGAAAACCATTTTTGAATCTATATTTTGACAATTTTATAAACTATGTTTGCCAAAATAAACTTATACTTTATGATTGGGACATCAAAATTTACCTTGTGTGAATTTTTGGTAATTTTCTGACAATGTTCATTTTTTTTAATGAATAGTGAAAAATACTGCATTTTACATCAAAACTACATTTTAATCTAATTTATTTATATGATTAGATTATGTTTTGAATTGGTTTTTAAGTAAAATTAGAATCTATTTTTACCATTTTATCCAATGGTGGTCATTGGAATCAATTTCACTTTGAAATTAGACTTAAACTGGTGTCAATCTTTTGATACTTATTGTTTTGTAAAAACACGCTATTTGCTCTGGCAGCGGGAATTAATTATTAAATTAATTAATGTGACTTATATGATTTGAATTTTGTAAAATAGACTTCATTTTTGAATTCAGAATATCAAATATAGCTTAGGGTGATTTTTTGGTAATTTTCTGAAAAACTTCAATTTTTGATGAATAGTGAAACCACTAAGTGGTAATCAAGCAAACTGATTTTTCAGTTAAATGAAAGTTTACCACTAATGTGTATTGAATTTTGAAAATCCGACATACATGGTTGTCATTAAGAAGTAAAATGTGGTTCAATGAGATTATAATAATTTTTTGGTGAATAGTAACTTATTAAGTTTTTAATCGCGATTAGTGGTAATCAGTGTAGTTTAAGGTATAAATAATGCTTTAATAATATAAAATGACCTAGACACATGTCCCAACCTTATTGGTTGTGTCATGGCCGACCAAGAAAAGCCATGGGTCAACTTGGGGACCCCATGGATCCACTTTTGTTGGGAAATGACATAAATTACTTTTTATTAAATGTTAAAGTGAAAATGACACAAACATAATATGTTTTGCGAAAACAATTTTTAAGTGGGGTTATACAAGTCCAAATTTTGATTATAAATATTCAATGGAAAGCTAAAAAGATTTCCTACATCATAGTAATTTGTTTATAATTTTTAGACATTAAATAAATTTAATTATTTATGACATAATAATGATGCAGCGATGACATCATTATTTGACGATTTAAATAAAATGGAAAGATAAAATAAAATCTATGAACTACACATGTCCAAAACCAATTGGATGAATGGATTTCGATGCCTTATCACCTTATCCACGAATTCCATCAATGTGGGACCTTTTAAAACCGAAACACATTTTCAAATAATGTAATGTTTCTTTACTTTCCAAAAGTGCCCCTCCTCTCCCCTTATAAAAGGCCCCCACCTCTACCTCATTTCACACACTCTTCAAGCCATTGGCTCGGCCAACCCCTGCCCATTTGCTCTCTCCACATCCCTCTCCTCATCCTAGAGGATTCCCTTTGGGCAGAATCCTTTCAAAGGAAGCCTTTGGGCTCAAACCAAAAGAAGTTACACTTTTTATGGTAATTCATTCTCTCATGTTCATTTGTTTTATTTTGCTTCTCCGACCCCCTAAACTCTTTTTATTTACTTCTTTTGTAACAACACCAGTATCTTCAATATACTAGGATGTTGTTATAAGATATATTTGAGCTACACTCTCACACAACTACATCAAATGGTTAAAGAACTTACGGTTTCCGTGGATGGCGAAATTCTGCCTCCCGAAACGATGATTGTTCAATACTCATTTAACACCTTCAAAGGTGGCCATTATGATGTCACTATTTTTATATATGATATATTATATGTTTATGTTTTCCTTAAGCTTCTGTTTTTTTCATTTTGGGCATACCTTTATGGTTTCCATTATGGGTAAAACACGATATCTTCATTTTAGGAAGTGCGGACTACCGCCCCCTAAAAGTGATTTGATTCGTTAATACCATATGTGGGATGTGTAAAGGATAAAGTTAATGATATTATATATATTGTTATACTGGAATTATAATATACTTTTATATCATTATGATTCCATTCCAGAAAATATGAAATAGAAATGGAAGTAGCGTTCATGCGTACGTACGGCTTACCGTCTCCATGAACGGTGCATTTCATTTCTTACCTCTAAGTGTGATGTAATATTATAAATGAATGTATATACTGGATATATATGACATATATGATATCTACATAATGAATACCATTCTGGATATAATGAACCTTTGACCAAATTAACAACATGTAAGTATAAGAAGTCAATTTTTGACTTAAGAACCAAATACCGACAAAATGAACATTATTAACTTAAATGATTACATGATGTTCATAACATGGTATAAAAGGAATAATGAACTTGAAAAGATTCATAAGCAAGTAGAGATTAACTCAAGTTTATTATTCAGGAGTTTAAAGAACGGTCGGGTCAAGTCGGATACGAGGTATGGGAACTTCTTAACCCAATTTCCATTCTTTGGGTTAATCTCCTACTTTCAAATTATGTCATTATATTATTATGTCGTATCTTGTATTTGTACTTTATTTATGTGTACTTATAGTGAATACACATAATGTATCTATTTTATTTTAAAAATTATCTTTGTATGGGATTTCGTCTCAATCTCCTTTCGTTGAGGCATATTTTGTTTTATACACAACCTTCTTTTATACGGTGTATAAACCCCTTTGACTTTTACGTTTATTCAAAAGGAATATTTTTATACGAAGCGTTTACCAAACGACAAAAGGGAATGTTTTTGTCGTACGTATGCGGCGACAACGACTTCTCCGCCGTCGTAACCGTTATTTGAGTTTCGGCTTCTTCTACAAGCCATTCCTTCTTTTTAAAAGAAAAATAAATACCATGTTTTACTTTTCTTTTATTTTGGTATTGAAAATGGTTTTCATAATATTTTTATATCAATGTGTGGTATTGATATCTTGTGATTGAATGGTGGAAATTTTATGTTTCCTTTATGCATGTTTTATGTGATACGATTATGTTGAGGTTCTTGGGCATTATTATGAAGAACGGGTGGTTCCGTGATAAACTAAGGGCGGGTGAGCCCGTTATAGCTCTCCAATGCATTGGGTAACGCGAAGGAGTGAAACGTTAAGGTTTCTCCGAAGAGATTTTAGGGAATATACTGTGATGGGTATTCCAAACGTAACCAAGAGGGTTACCCCCTACGTAAGAATGTTATGAATGCCTCAAGTTACCTTTACGTATTATGATTTATATGATTTATTCATGTTTTTATGAGGTATGTTAAAGTGCCTATGTTTTATGGGTAAAGTATGATTTCATTCTTATGTATATATGAACTCATGTTTCCTTTCCATGTTTTTATAACCCATACTGAGTTTTACGCTCATCCCAAGTTTTTGAAATGTTTTTCACAGGTCAAGGGAAAGGTACATGATAAGATGATAGAGTCAAGGATGTGTCAAGAAATAATCCATGTTTTATTTTAAATGTGTTTCCATTGATGGGAATGAAGAATACTATCTTTATGTAACCTCTTTGTTTATATGTGGAATGTAATGCGAGTTTTATGATCTAATTCTCTAAAACTCTAAACCCGAAAAGATCCTCAACGTGTAATCTTGTAATAACTCAAGATTAAGTAAGGTTTAAGGCTGGGGCCTTATAGTTGGAACTATTTTTGTCAAAATAAAATTATCCTTTATGATTGGGACATCAAAATTTACCTTGTGTGAATTTTTGGTAATTTTCCGACAATGTTCATTTTTAAATGAATAGTGAAAAATACTGCATTTTACATCAAAACTACTTTTTAATCTAATTTATTTATATGATTAGATTATGTTTTGAATTGGTTTTGAAGTGAAATTAGAATATATTTTTACCATTTTATCCAATGGTGGTCATTGGAATCAATTTCGATTTGAAATTAGACTTAAACTGGTGTCAATCTTTTGATACTTATTGTTTTGTAAAAACACGCTATTTGCTCTGGCAGCGGGAATTAATTATTAAATTAATTAATGTGACTTATATGATTTGAATTTTGTAAAATAGACTTCATTTTTGAATTCAGAATATCAAATATAGCTTAGGGTGATTTTTTGGTAATTTTCTGAAAAACTTCAATTTTTGATGAATAGTGAAACCACTAAGTGGTAATCAAGCAAACTGATTTTTCAGTTAAATGAAAGTTTACCACTAATGTGTATTGAATTTTGAAAATCCGACATACATGGTTGTCATTAAGAAGTAAAATGTGGTTCAATGAGATTATAATAATTTTTTGGTGAATAGTAACTTATTAAGTTTTTAATCGCGATTAGTGGTAATCAGTGTAGTTTAAGGTATAAATAATGCTTTAATAATATAAAATGACCTAGACACATGTCCCAACCTTATTGGTTGTGTCATGTCCGACCAAGACAAGCCATGGGTCAACTTGGGGACCCCATGGATCCACTTTTGTTGGGAAATGACATAAATTACTTTTTATTAAATGTTAAAGTGAAAATGACACAAACATAATATGTTTTGCGAAAACAATTTTTAAGTGGGGTTATACAAGTCCACATTTTGATTATAAATATTCAATGGAAAGCTAAAAAGATTTCCTACATCATAGTAATTTGTTTATAATTTTTAGACATTAAATAAATTTAATTATTTATGACATAATAATGATGCAGCGATGACATCATTATTTGACGATTTAAATAAAATGGAAAGATAAAATAAAATCTATGAACTACACATGTCCAAAACCAATTGGATGAATGGATTTCGATGCCTTATCACCTTATCCACGAATTCCATCAATGTGGGACCTTTTAAAACCGAAACACATTTTCAAATAATGTAATGATTCTTTACTTTCCAAAAGTGCCCCTCCTCTCCCCTTATAAAAGGCCCCCACCTCTACCTCATTTCACACACTCTTCAAGCCATTGGCTCGGCCAACCCCTGCCCATTTGCTCTCTCCACTTCCCTCTCCTCATCCTAGAGGATTCCCTTTGGGCAGAATCCTTTCAAAGGAAGCCTTTAGGCTCAAACCAAAAGAAGTTACACTTTTTAAGGTATTTCATTCTCTCATGTTCATTTGTTTTATTTTGCTTCTCCGACCCCCTAAACTCTTTTTATTTACTTCTTTTGTAACAACACCAGTATCTTCAATATACTAGGATGTTGTTATAAGATATATTTGAGCTACACTCTCACACAACTACATCAAATGGTTAAAGAACATACGGTTTCCGTGGATGGCGAAATTCTGCCTCCCGAAACGATGATTGTTCAATACTCATTTAACACCTTCAAAGGTGGCCATTATGATGTCACTATTTTTATATATGATATATTATATGTTTATGTTTTCCTTAAGCTTCTGTTTTTTTCATTTTGGGCATACCTTTATGGTTTCCATTATGGGTAAAACACGATATCTTCATTTTAGGAAGTGCGGACTACCGCCCCCTAAAAGTGATTTGATTCGTTAATACCATATGTGGGATGTGTAAAGGATAAAGTTAATGATATTATATATGTTGTTATACTGGAATTATAATATACTTTTATATCATTATGATTCCATTCCAGAAAATATGAAATAGAAATGGAAGTATCGTTCATGCGTACGTACGGCTTACCGTCTCCATGAACGATGCATTTCATTTCTTACCTCTAAATGTGATGTAATATTATAAATGAATGTATGTACTGGATATATATGACATATATGATATCTACATAATGAATACCATTCTGGATATAATGAACCTTTGACCAAATTAACAACTTGTAAGTATAAGAAGTCAATTTTTGACTTAAGAACCAAATACCGACAAAATGAACATTATTAACTTAAATGATTACATGATGTTCATAACATGGTATAAAAGGAATAATGAACTTGAAAAGATTCATAAGCAAGTAGAGATTAACTCAAGTTTATTATTCAGGAGTTTAAAGAACGGTCGGGTCAAGTCGGATACGAGGTATGGGAACTTCTTAACCCAATTTCCATTCTTTGGGTTAATCTCCTACTTTCAAATTATGTCATTATATTATTATGTCGTATCTTGTATTTGTACTTTATTTATGTGTACTTATAGTGAATACACATAATGTATCTATTTTATTTTAAAAATTATCTTTGTATGGGACTTCGTCTCAATCTCCTTTCGTTGAGGCATATTTTATTTTATACACAACTTTCTTTTATACGGTGTATAAACCCCTTTGACTTTTACGTTTACTCAAAAGGAATCTTTTTTATACGAAGCGTTTACTAAACGACAAAAGGGAATGTTTTTGTCGTACGTATGCGGCGACAACGACTTCTCCGCCGTCGTAACCGTTATTTGAGTTTTGGCTTCCTCTACAAGCCATACCTTTTTTTTAAAAGAAAAATAAATACCATGTTTTACTTTGGTATTGAAAATGGTTTTCATAATGTTTTTATTATATCAATGTGTTGTATTGATATCTCGTGATTGAAATGTGGAAATGTTATGTTTCCTTTATGCATGTTTTATGTGATATGATTATGTTATGGTTCTTGGGCATTATTATGAAGACGGGTGGTTCCGTGATAAACTAAGGGCGGGTGAGCCCGTTATAGCTCTCCAATGCATTGGGTAACGCGAAGGAGTGAAACGTTAAGGTTTCTCCGAAGAGATTTTAGGGAATATACTGTGATGGGTATTCCAAACGTAACCAAGAGGGTTACCCCCTACGTAAGAATGTTATGAATGCCTCAAGTTACCTTTACGTATTATGATTTATATGATTTATTCATGTTTTTATGAGGTATGTTAAAGTGCCTATGTTTTATGGGTAAAGTATGATTTCATTCTTATGTATATATGAACTCATGTTTCCTTTCCATGTTTTTATAACCCATACTGAGTTTTACGCTCATCCCAAGTTTTTGAAATGTTTTTCACAGGTCAAGGGAAAGGTACATGATAAGATGATAGAGTCAAGGTTGTGTCAAGAAATAATCCATGTTTTATTCTAAATGTGTTTCCGTTGATGGGAATGAAGAATACTATCTTTATGTAACCACTTTGTTTAAAAGTGGAATGTAATGCAAGTTTCATGATCTAATTCTCTAAAACTCTAAACCTGAAAAGATCCTCAATGTGTAATCTTGTAATAACTCAAGATTAAGTAAGTTTTAAGGCAGGGGCCTTATAGTTGGTATCAAAGGTCGGTTTAGACAACTTTAGGAGTTAGAAAATTGTAAAATTATAATATGATTGAAATGATATAGCATTTACGGATTACCATGTTGCTTCGCCTAAGATATTTCGTTGTTCAGAATGGTTTTCCGCAGAGGAAACAAAGCATCTATGTTGGGACGACATCAGGAGGAAGACAACCTTCCAAATCAGCAACCTGAGATGGTCGGAATCGGAACTGAACAGTTTGTTGCAGTAATGGCACAGTTGACACAGGCTATAAATGGTGGTGGTATCCATGCACGAGATCAGCCAGATCAGCCGCAGAGGAACATGTCAGTGGTGGAACATTTCATGAGGCAACATCCACCATCATTCAGAGGATCATCTGACCCTGTGCAAGCTGAAGGGTGGATTAAAGCACTGGAGAAGATTTTTGATGTCATGGGGTGTTCAGACAATCAAAAGGTTAGTCTTGCTATTTACCGTTTGGAGGGTGAAGCAGATCAGTGGTGGTCTATGGTTAAAAATATCAGGGATGCCGATGAGATTGATGCTCTTGACTGGGATGAATTCAAAGGTATGTTTCTTGAGAAGTATTTTCCTAAGGCTGTTCGACTTAGGATGGAAAAGCAATTCTTGGAATTGAGGCAAGAGGAAGACTCAGTGGCTGCCTATGAAGAAAGGTTCACTCGATTGGCAAGGTATGCTCCAAATTTTATCCGGGACCTTGATAGTAAAATCAATCGTTTTTACTCAGGATTAAAGCCAAAGTATCGAAGGGCATTAGCTTCTCGTGAGTTTAAAAGTTATGAAAAGCTTGTTCGATGTGCTGAGAAGGTGGAAATGGAATTTGCCGATGACCAAGTGTCCTATAACAACCAGCAGAAGAAGAGACCGAGGTTGCAGGAGAATGGTAAGAATTCTTCAAAAAAGTCTGATGGTAAGAGAACTAAGTTTCCAGTTTGTGATAAATGTGGCAAAAGGCATGCTGGGGAATGTCTTCTGAATTCTGGGAAGTGCTACCGATGTGGTAAGATGGGACATAAGGCTCGTGATTGCACTGAAAAGGATCAAGGTGAAGGTAAGAATAAATTTGATTTACAGTTAGTGAAATGTTATAAGTGCAATGAGATGGGTCACTATGCAAACGAGTGTCCGACAAGGAGCTTGAGTGATGGGAAGCAGTTAGACTACAAGCAGAAAGGGGTGGTGAAATCCTTTGCAACTACTTCAGCAGATGTTGGGCCATCGAATGAAGTGGTGTCAGCTCCAGGGAGCTCAGTATTTTTCGAAGATTGACTTGAGGTCGGGGTACCATCAGTTGAATGTAAAAGAAGAAGACGTTCCGAAGACTGCGTTCCGTACTAGATATGGCCATTATGAATTTGTAGTTATGCCTTTTGGGTTAACCAATGCACCTGCTGTATTCATGGACCTTATGAATAAAATTTTCCATGAGTTCTTGGATAAGTTTGTGTTTGTGTTTTGAGGGTTGTGAAGAGGTTATGTGTGCCTTGTGATTCATAGTTGAAGAGAGAGTTGTTATGTGAAGCTCATAGTTCTCCGTTTTCAGTTCATCCGGGCAGTACTAAGATGTATAGAGATCTGCGGGAGTATTACTGGTGGGATGGAATGAAAAGAGATATTGCTGATTTTACTGTGAAGTGTTTGACTTGTCAGCAGGTTAAAGCTGAGCGGCAGTTACCGAAAGGGATGCTTCAGCCTTTACCAGTGCCAGAGTGGAAATGGGAAAATATATCCATGGACTTTGTTGTTGGATTACCGAAGACGTCTCGAGGTAATAATGAAATCTGGGTTATTGTTGATCGCTTGACCAAGTCTTCTCATTTCCTTGCTATACGAGATACTTTCTCTCTTGATCAACTTTCCCGTTTGTATCTTAAGGAGATAGTCAGGTTACATGGAGTTCCTCTCTCCATTGTATCGGATCGTGATCCCAGGTTTACTTCTAACTTTTGGAAAGGCCTTCAGAAGTCGTTGGGTACTGAATTAAATTTTAGTACAGCTTTTCATCCTCAATCGGATGGGCAGTCAGAACGAACAATTCAGACATTGGAGGATATGCTACGAGCTTGTTCTATGGATTATCAGGGAAGTTGGGACCAACATCTTTCTTTGGTTGAGTTTTCATATAATAACAGTTTTCATTCTAGTATACAGATGGCACCATTTCAGGCATTATATGGGAAGCGGTGTCTAACTCCAGCTTTCTGGGATGAAGTGGGTGAAAGAAAGTTGATGGGACCAGAATTGGTAGAAGAGATGGCAGAAAAAGTTCAGCTGATTCAGAAACACATGAGAACAGCTCAGAGCAGGCAGAAGAGTTATGCGGATAACCGGAGGAAGGATCTATCTTTCGAGGTAGGTGATCATGTTTTTCTCAAGGTTTCTCCTTGGAAAAGTGTGATGAGATTTGGTAAGAAAGGAAAGTTGAGTCCAAGGTTCATTGGACCATACGAAGTTCTAGAGAGAGTTGGATCAGTTGCATACCGAGTGGCTTTACCTCCGAGTTTATCTCAGGTACACAATGTTTTTCACGTTTCGATGTTGAGAAAGTATATGCCAGATCCATCTCATGTTTTGAGTCCAGAGGTAGTTCAGCTGGAAGAAAACCTATCTTATGAGGAACAACCGGTCCAGATTCTTGACCACAGGGAGCAAGTGTTACGGAATAAGGTGATTAAGCAGGTAAAGGTTTTGTGGAAAAACCACATGATTGAAGAGGCAACATGGGAATCCGAAAATGCAATGAGGGATAAGTACCCCAATTTATTTGATAAGTAAATAAATTGCGGGGACGCAATTTTCTAAAGGGGGGAAGGATGTAACATCCCAAGTAAGTAATGAATAATAGATATTTTTATCTATGTCTATTAATGATCAAGATAGTGTTTTAGAGGCTTAAAATGAAAATAAATACAATCTTATGCATGGAATACACTAATATTCTTAAAGGATTGTTTTAGTGCCTTTTGATGGAAAACCATTTTTGAATCTATATTTTGACAATTTTAGAAACTATGTTTGTCAAAATAAAATTATCCTTTATGATTGGGACATCAAAATTTACCTTGTGTGAATTTTTGGTAATTTTCCGACAATGTTCATTTTTAAATGAATAGTGAAAAATACTGCATTTTACATCAAAACTACTTTTTAATCTAATTTATTTATATGATTAGATTATGTTTTGAATTGGTTTTGAAGTGAAATTAGAATATATTTTTACCATTTTATCCAATGGTGGTCATTGGAATCAATTTCGATTTGAAATTAGACTTAAACTGGTGTCAATCTTTTGATACTTATTGTTTTGTAAAAACACGCTATTTGCTCTGGCAGCGGGAATTAATTATTAAATTAATTAATGTGACTTATATGATTTGAATTTTGTAAAATAGACTTCATTTTTGAATTCAGAATATCAAATATAGCTTAGGGTGATTTTTTGGTAATTTTCTGAAAAACTTCAATTTTTGATGAATAGTGAAACCACTAAGTGGTAATCAAGCAAACTGATTTTTCAGTTAAATGAAAGTTTACCACTAATGTGTATTGAATTTTGAAAATCCGACATACATGGTTGTCATTAAGAAGTAAAATGTGGTTCAATGAGATTATAATAATTTTTTGGTGAATAGTAACTTATTAAGTTTTTAATCGCGATTAGTGGTAATCAGTGTAGTTTAAGGTATAAATAATGCTTTAATAATATAAAATGACCTAGACACATGTCCCAACCTTATTGGTTGTGTCATGGCCGACCAAGACAAGCCATGGGTCAACTTGGGGACCCCATGGATCCACCTTTGTTGGGAAATGACATAAATTACTTTTTATTAAATGTTAAAGTGAAAATGACACAAACATAATATGTTTTGCGAAAACAATTTTTAAGTGGGGTTATACAAGTCCAAATTTTGATTATAAATATTCAATGGAAAGCTAAAAAGATTTCCTACATCATAGTAATTTGTTTATAATTTTTAGACATTAAATAAATTTAATTATTTATGACATAATAATGATGCAGCGATGACATCATTATTTGACGATTTAAATAAAATGGAAAGATAAAATAAAATCTATGAACTACACATGTCCAAAACCAATTGGATGAATGGATTTCGATGCCTTATCACCTTATCCACGAATTCCATCAATGTGGGACCTTTTAAAACCGAAACACATTTTCAAATAATGTAATGATTCTTTACTTTCCAAAAGTGCCCCTCCTCTCCCCTTATAAAAGGCCCCCACCTCTACCTCATTTCACACACTCTTCAAGCCATTGGCTCGGCAAACCCCTGCCCATTTGCTCTCTCCACTTCCCTCTCCTCATCCTAGAGGATTCCCTTTGGGCAGAATCCTTTCAAAGGAAGCCTTTAGGCTCAAACCAAAAGAAGTTACACTTTTTAAGGTATTTCATTCTCTCATGTTCATTTGTTTTATTTTGCTTCTCCGACCCCCTAAACTCTTTTTATTTACTTCTTTTGTAACAACACCAGTATCTTCAATATACTAGGATGTTGTTATAAGATATATTTGAGCTACACTCTCACACAACTACATCAAATGGTTAAAGAACATACGGTTTCCGTGGATGGCGAAATTCTGCCTCCCGAAACGATGATTGTTCAATACTCATTTAACACCTTCAAAGGTGGCCATTATGATGTCACTATTTTTATATATGATATATTATATGTTTATGTTTTCCTTAAGCTTCTGTTTTTTTCATTTTGGGCATACCTTTATGGTTTCCATTATGGGTAAAACACGATATCTTCATTTTAGGAAGTGCGGACTACCGCCCCCTAAAAGTGATTTGATTCGTTAATACCATATGTGGGATGTGTAAAGGATAAAGTTAATGATATTATATATGTTGTTATACTGGAATTATAATATACTTTTATATCATTATGATTCCATTCCAGAAAATATGAAATAGAAATGGAAGTAGCGTTCATGCGTACGTACGGCTTACCGTCTCCATGAACGATGCATTTCATTTCTTACCTCTAAATGTGATGTAATATTATAAATGAATGTATGTACTGGATATATATGACATATATGATATCTACATAATGAATACCATTCTGGATATAATGAACCTTTGACCAAATTAACAACTTGTAAGTATAAGAAGTCAATTTTTGACTTAAGAACCAAATACCGACAAAATGAACATTATTAACTTAAATGATAACATGATGTTCATAACATGGTATAAAAGGAATAATGAACTTGAAAAGATTCATAAGCAAGTAGAGATTAACTCAAGTTTATTATTCAGGAGTTTAAAGAACGGTCGGGTCAAGTCGGATACGAGGTATGGGAACTTCTTAACCCAATTTCCATTCTTTGGGTTAATCTCCTACTTTCAAATTATGTCATTATATTATTATGTCGTATCTTGTATTTGTACTTTATTTATGTGTACTTATAGTGAATACACATAATGTATCTATTTTATTTTAAAAATTATCTTTGTATGGGACTTCGTCTCAATCTCCTTTCGTTGAGGCATATTTTATTTTATACACAACTTTCTTTTATACGGTGTATAAACCCCTTTGACTTTTACGTTTACTCAAAAGGAATCTTTTTTATACGAAGCGTTTACTAAACGACAAAAGGGAATGTTTTTGTCGTACGTATGCGGCGACAACGACTTCTCCGCCGTCGTAACCGTTATTTGAGTTTTGGCTTCCTCTACAAGCCATACCTTTTTTTTAAAAGAAAAATAAATACCATGTTTTACTTTGGTATTGAAAATGGTTTTCATAATGTTTTTATTATATCAATGTGTTGTATTGATATCTCGTGATTGAAATGTGGAAATGTTATGTTTCCTTTATGCATGTTTTATGTGATATGATTATGTTATGGTTCTTGGGCATTATTATGAAGACGGGTGGTTCCGTGATAAACTAAGGGCGGGTGAGCCCGTTATAGCTCTCCAATGCATTGGGTAACGCGAAGGAGTGAAACGTTAAGGTTTCTCCGAAGAGATTTTAGGGAATATACTGTGATGGGTATTCCAAACGTAACCAAGAGGGTTACCCCCTACGTAAGAATGTTATGAATGCCTCAAGTTACCTTTACGTATTATGATTTATATGATTTATTCATGTTTTTATGAGGTATGTTAAAGTGCCTATGTTTTATGGGTAAAGTATGATTTCATTCTTATGTATATATGAACTCATGTTTCCTTTCCATGTTTTTATAACCCATACTGAGTTTGACAATTTTAGAAACTATGTTTGTCAAAATAAAATTATCCTTTATGATTGGGACATCAAAATTTACCTTGTGTGAATTTTTGGTAATTTTCCGACAATGTTCATTTTTAAATGAATAGTGAAAAATACTGCATTTTACATCAAAACTACTTTTTAATCTAATTTATTTATATGATTAGATTATGTTTTGAATTGGTTTTGAAGTGAAATTAGAATATATTTTTTACCATTTTATCCAATGGTGGTCATTGGAATCAATTTCGATTTGAAATTAGACTTAAACCGGTGTCAATCTTTTGATACTTATTGTTTTGTAAAAACACGCTATTTGCTCTGGCAGCGGGAATTAATTATTAAATTAATTAATGTGACTTATATGATTTGAATTTTTTAAAATAGACTTCATTTTTGAATTCGTAATATCAAATATAGCTTAGAGTGAATTTTTGGTAATTTTCTGAAAAACTTCAATTTTGATGAATAGTGAAACCACTAAGTGGTAATCAAGCAAACTGTTTTTTTCAGTTAAATTAAAGTTTACCACTAATGTGTATTGAATTTTGAAAATCCGACATACATGGTTGTCATTAAGAAGTAAAATGTGGTTCAATGAGATTAAAATAATTTTTTGGTGAATAGTAACTTATTAAGTTCTTAATCGCGATTAGTGGTAATTAGGGTAGTTTAATGTATAAATAATGCTTTAATAATATAAAATGACCTAGACACATGTCCCAACCTCATTGGTTGTGTCATGGACGACCAAGACAAGTCATGGCCTAACTTGGGGACCCCATGTATCCACTTTTGTTGGGAAATAACATAAATTACTTTTTATTAAATGTTAAAGTGAAAATGACACAAACATAATATGTTTTGCGAAAACAATTTTTAAGTGGGGTTATACAAGTCCAAATTTTGATTATAAATATTCAATGGAAAGCTAAAAAGATTTCCTACATCATAGAAATTTTTTTATAATTTTTAGACATTAAATAAATTTAATTATTTATGACATAATAATGATGCAGCGATGACATCATTATTTGACGATTTAAATAAAATGGAAAGATAAAATAAAATCTATGAACTACACATGTCCAAAACCAATTGGATGAATGGATTTCGATGCCTTATCACCTTATCCACGAATTCCATCAATGTGGGACCTTTTAAAACCGAAACACATTTTCAAATAATGTAATGTTTCTTTACTTTCCAAAAGTGCCCCTCCTCTCCTCTTATAAAAGGCCCCCACCTCTACCTCATTTCACACACTCTTCAAGCCATTGGCTCGGCCAACCCCTGCCCATTTGCTCTCTCCACATCCCTCTCCTCATCCTAGAGGATTCCCTTTGGGCAGAATCCTTTCAAAGGAAGCCTTTAGGCTCAAACCAAAAGAAGTTACACTTTTTAAGGTATTTCATTTTCTCATGTTCATTTGTTTTATTTTGCTTCTCCAACCCCCTAAACTCTTTTTATTTACTTCTTTTATAACATCACCAGTATCTTCAATATACTAGGATGTTGTTATAAGATTTATTTGAGCTACACTCTCACACAACTACATCAAATGGTTTAAGAACATACGGTTTCCGTGGATGGCGAAATTCTGCCTCCCGAAACGATGATTGTTCAATACTCATTTAACACCTTCAAAGGTGGCCATTATGATGTCACTATTTTTATATATGATATATAATATGTTTATGTTTTCTTTAAGCTTCTGTTTTTTCATTTTTGTCATACCTTTATGGTTTCCATTATGGGTAAAACACGATATCTTCATTTTAGGAAGTGCGGATTACCGCCCCCTAAAAGTGATTTGATTCGTTAATACCATATGTGGGATGTGTAAAGGATAACGTTAATGATATTATATATGTTATTATACTGGAATTATAATATAACTATATATAATTATCATTTATTTCCATTAAAGTATGAGATAGAAATGAAAGTAGCGTTCATGCGTACGTACGGACTACCGTCTCCATGAACGGTGCATTTCATTTCTTATCCCCAAATGTAATGTACTATTAAAAGTACATGTATATAATGGATATATATAATTAATGATATATCTAAATGATGAATATAATTCTGGAATTAAAATATACATAAGTCTCATTTAGTTTTAATTCCGTTAATATGACAAAGAAATGAAAATAGCGTTCATGCGTACGTACGGCTTACCGTCTCCATGAATGGTGCATTTCATTTCTTACCTCTAAATGATTATGTAATATTTTAAATACATGTATGTACTGGATATATATGACATATATGATATCTACATCATGAATACCATTCTGGATATAATGAAACATTGACCAAATTAACAACATGTAAGTGTAAGAAGTCTATTTTTGACTTAAGAACCAAATACCGACAAAATAAACATTATTAACTTAAATAATTACATGATGTTAATAACATGGTATAAAAGGAATAATGAACTTGAAAAAGGTTCTTAAGCATGTAGAGATTAACTAAAGTTTATTATTCAGGAGTTTAAAGAACGGTCGGGTCAAGTCGGATACGAGGTATGGGAACTTCTTAACCCAATTTCCATTCTTTGGGTTAATCTCCTACTTTCAAATTATGTCATTATATTATTATGTCGTATCTTGTATTTTTACTTTATTTATGTGTACTTATAGTGAATACACATAATGTATCTATTTTATTTTAAAAATTATCTTTGTATGGGACTTCGTCTCAATCTCCTTTCGTTGAGGCATATTTTATTTTATACACAACTTTCTTTTATACGGTGTATAAACCCCTTTGACTTTTACGTTTACTCAAAAGGAATCTTTTTTATACGAAGCGTTTACTAAACGACAAAAGGGAATGTTTTTGTCGTACGTATGCGGCGACAACGACTTCTCCGCCGTCGTAACCGTTATTTGAGTTTTGGCTTCCTCTACAAGCCATACCTTTTTTTTAAAAGAAAAATAAATACCATGTTTTACTTTGGTATTGAAAATGGTTTTCATAATGTTTTTATTATATCAATGTGTTGTATTGATATCTCGTGATTGAAATGTGGAAATGTTATGTTTCCTTTATGCATGTTTTATGTGATCTGATTATGTTATGGTTCTTGGGCATTATTATGAAGACGGGTGGTTCCGTGATAAACTAAGGGCGGGTGAGCCCGTTATAGCTCTCCAATGCATTGGGTAACGCGAAGGAGTGAAACGTTAAGGTTTCTCCGAAGAGATTTTAGGGAATATACTGTGATGGGTATTCCAAACGTAACCAAGAGGGTTACCCCCTACGTAAGAATGTTATGAATGCCTCAAGTTACCTTTACGTATTATGATTTATATGATTTATTCATGTTTTTATGAGGTATGTTAAAGTGCCTATGTTTTATGGGTAAAGTATGATTTCATTCTTATGTATATATGAACTCATGTTTCCTTTCCATGTTTTTATAACCCATACTGAGTTTTACGCTCATCCCAAGTTTTTGAAATGTTTTTCACAGGTCAAGGGAAAGGTACATGATAAGATGATAGAGTCAAGGATGTGTCAAGAAATAATCCATGTTTTATTTTAAATGTGTTTCCATTGATGGGAATGAAGAATACTATCTTTATGTAACCACTTTGTTTATATGTGGAATGTAATGCAAGTTTTATGATCTAATTCTCTAAAACTCTAAACCCGAAAAGATCCTCAACGTGTAATCTTGTAATAACTCAAGATTAAGTAAGGTTTAAGGCTGGGGCCTTATAGTTGGTATCAAAGGTCGGTTTAGACAACTTTAGGAGTTAGAAAAGTGTTAAATTATAATATGATTGAAATGATATAGCATTTACATATTACCATGTTGCTTCATCTAAGACATGTTTGTTCAGAATGGTTTTCCGCAGAGGAAACAAAGCAGCTATGTTGGGACGACATCAGGAGGAAGACAGCCTTCCAAATCAGCAACCTGAGATGGTCGGAATCGGAACTGAAAAATTTGTTGCAGTGATGGCACAGTTGACTCAGGCTATAAATGGTGGTGGTATCCATGCACGAGATCAGCCAGACCAACCGCAGAGGAACATGTCAGTGGTGGAACATTTCATGAGGCAACATCCACCATCATTCAGAGGATCATCTGACCCTGTGCTAGCTGAAGGGTGGATTAAGGCACTGGAGAAGATTTTTGATGTCATGGGGTGTTCAGACAATCAAAAGGTTAGTCTTGCTATTTACCGTTTGGAGGGTGAAGCAGATCAGTGGTGGTCTATGGTTAAAAATATCAGGGACGCCGATGAGATTGATGCTCTTGACTGGGATGAATTCAAAGGTATGTTTCTTGAGAAGTATTTTCCTAAGGCTGTTCGACTTAGGATGGAAAAGCAATTCTTGGAATTGAGGCAAGAGGAAGACTCAGTGGCTGCCTATGAAGAAAGGTTCACTCGATTGGCAAGGTATGCTTCCAAATTTTATCCGAGACCTTGATAGTAAAATCAATCGTTTTTACTCAGGATTAAAGCCAAAGTATCGAAGGGCATTAGCTTCTCGAGAGTTTAAAAGTTATGAAAAGCTTGTTCGATGTGCTGAGAAGGTGGAAATGGAGTTTGCCAATGACCAAGTGTCCTATAACAACCAGCAGAAGAAGAGACCGAGGTGGCAGGAGAAAGGTAAGAATTCTTCAAAAAAGTCTGATGGTAAGAAAACTAAGTTTCCAGTTTGTGATAAATGTGGAAAAAGGCATGCTGGGGAATGTCTTCTGAATTCTGGAAAGTGCTACCGATGTGGTAAGATGGGACATAAGGCTCGTGATTGCACTGAAAAGGATCAAGGTGAAGGTAAGAACAAATTTGATTTACAGTTAGTGAAATGTTTTAAGTGCAATGAGATGGGTCACTATGCAAACGAGTGTCCGACAAGGAGCTTGAGTGATGGGAAGCAGTTAGACTACAAGCAGAAAGGGGTGGTGAAATCCTTTGCAACTACTTCAGCAGATGTTGGGCCATCGAATGAAGTGGTGTCAGCTCCAGGGAGCTCAGTATTTTTCAAAGATTGACTTGAGGTCGGGGTACCATCAGTTGAATGTAAAAGAAGCAGACGTTCCGAAGACTGCGTTCCGTACTGGATATGGCCATTATGAATTTGTAGTTATGCCTTTTGGGTTAACCAATGCACCTACTGTATTCATGGACCTTATGAATAAAATTTTCCATGAGTTCTTGGATAAGTTTGTGTTTGTGTTTTGAGGTTTGTGAAGAGGTTATGTGTGCCTTGTGATTCACAGTTGAAGAGAGAGTTGTTATGTGAAGCTCATAGTTCTCCGTTTTCAGTTCATCCGGGCAGTACTAAGATGTATAGAGATCTGCGGGAGTATTACTGGTGGGATGGAATGAAAAGAGATATTGCTGATTTTACTGTGAAGTGTTTGACATGTCAACAGGTTAAAGCAGAGTGGCAGTTACCAAAAGGGATGCTTCAGCCTTTACCAGTGCCAGAGTGGAAATGGGAGAATATATCCATGGACTTTGTTGTTGGATTACCGAAGACATCTCGAGGTAATAATGCAATCTGGGTTATTGTTGATCGCTTGACCAAATCTGCTCATTTCCTTGCTATACGAGATACTTTCTCTCTTGATCAACTTTCCCGTTTGTATCTTAAAGAGATAGTCAGGTTACATGGAGTTCCTCTCTCCATTGTATCAGATCGTGATCCCAGGTTTACCTCTAACTTTTGGAAAGGCCTTCAGAAGTCGTTGGGTACTGAATTAAATTTTAGTACAGCTTTTCATCCTCAATCAGATGGGCAGTCAGAACGAACAATTCAGACATTGGAGGATTTGCTACGAGCTTGTTCTATGGATTATCAGGGAAGTTGGGACCAGCATCTTTCTTTGGTTGAGTTTTCATATAATAACAGTTTTCATTCCAGTATACAGATGGCACCATTTCAGGCATTATATGGGAAGCGGTGTCGAACTCCAGCTTTCTGGGATGAAGTGGGTGAAAGAAAGTTGATGGGACCAGAATTGGTAGAAGAGATGGCAGAAAAAGTTCAGCTGATTCAGAAACACATGAGAACAGCTCAGAGCAGGCAGAAGAGTTATGCGGATAACCGGAGGAAGGATCTATCTTTCGAGGTAGGTGATCATGTTTTTCTCAAGGTTTCTCCTTGGAAAAGTGTGATGAGATTTGGTAAGAAAGGAAAGTTGAGTCCAAGGTTCATTGGACCATACGAAGTTCTAGAGAGAGTTGGATCAGTTGCATACCGAGTGGCTTTACCTCCGAGTTTATCTCAGGTACACAATGTTTTTCACGTTTCGATGTTGAGAAAGTATATGCCAGATCCATCTCATGTTTTGAGTCCAGAGGTAGTTCAGCTGGAAGAGAACCTATCTTATGAGGAACAACCGGTCCAGATTCTTGACCACAGGGAGCAAGTGTTACGGAATAAGGTGATTCATCAGGTAAAGGCTTTTTGGAAAAACCATGTGATTGAAGAGGCAACATGGGAATCCGAAAATGCAATGAGGGATAAGTACCCCAATTTATTTGATAAGTAAATAAATTGCGGGGACGCAATTTTCTAAAGGGGGGAAGGATGTAACATCCCAAGTAAGTAATGAATAATAGATATTTTTATCTATGTCTATTAATGATAAAGATAGTGTTTTAGAGGCTTAAAATGAAAATAAATACAATCTTATGCATGGAATACACTAATATTCTTAAAGGATTGTTTTAGTGCCTTTTGATGGAAAACCATTTTTGAATCTATATTTTGACAATTTTAGAAACTATGTTTGTCAAAATAAAATTATCCTTTATGATTGGGACATCAAAATTTACCTTGTGTGAATTTTTGGTAATTTTCCGACAATGTTCATTTTTAAATGAATAGTGAAAAATACTGCATTTTACATCAAAACTACTTTTTAATCTAATTTATTTATATGATTAGATTATGTTTTGAATTGGTTTTGAAGTGAAATTAGAATATATTTTTTACCATTTTATCCAATGGTGGTCATTGGAATCAATTTCGATTTGAAATTAGACTTAAACCGGTGTCAATCTTTTGATACTTATTGTTTTGTAAAAACACGCTATTTGCTCTGGCAGCGGGAATTAATTATTAAATTAATTAATGTGACTTATATGATTTGAATTTTGTAAAATAGACTTCATTTTTGAATTCGTAATATCAAATATAGCTTAGAGTGAATTTTTGGTAATTTTCTGAAAAACTTCAATTTTGATGAATAGTGAAACCACTAAGTGGTAATCAAGCAAACTGTTTTTTTCAGTTAAATTAAAGTTTACCACTAATGTGTATTGAATTTTGAAAATCCGACATACATGGTTGTCATTAAGAAGTAAAATGTGGTTCAATGAGATTAAAATAATTTTTTGGTGAATAGTAACTTATTAAGTTCTTAATCGCGATTAGTGGTAATTAGGGTAGTTTAATGTATAAATAATGCTTTAATAATATAAAATGACCTAGACACATGTCCCAACCTCATTGGTTGTGTCATGGACGACCAAGACAAGTCATGGCCTAACTTGGGGACCCCATGTATCCACTTTTGTTGGGAAATAACATAAATTACTTTTTATTAAATGTTAAAGTGAAAATGACACAAACATAATATGTTTTGCGAAAACAATTTTTAAGTGGGGTTATACAAGTCCAAATTTTGATTATAAATATTCAATGGAAAGCTAAAAAGATTTCCTACATCATAGTAATTTGTTTATAATTTTTAGACATTAAATAAATTTAATTATTTATGACATAATAATGATGCAGCGATGACATCATTATTTGACGATTTAAATAAAATGGAAAGATAAAATAAAATCTATGAACTACACATGTCCAAAACCAATTGGATGAATGGATTTCGATGCCTTATCACCTTATCCACGAATTCCATCAATGTGGGACCTTTTAAAACCGAAACACATTTTCAAATAATGTAATGTTTCTTTACTTTCCAAAAGTGCCCCTCCTCTCCTCTTATAAAAGGCCCCCACCTCTACCTCATTTCACACACTCTTCAAGCCATTGGCTCGGCCAACCCCTGCCCATTTGCTCTCTCCACATCCCTCTCCTCATCCTAGAGGATTCCCTTTGGGCAGAATCCTTTCAAAGGAAGCCTTTAGGCTCAAACCAAAAGAAGTTACACTTTTTAAGGTATTTCATTCTCTCATGTTCATTTGTTTTATTTTGCTTCTCCAACCCCCTAAACTCTTTTTATTTACTTCTTTTATAACATCACCAGTATCTTCAATATACTAGGATGTTGTTATAAGATTTATTTGAGCTACACTCTCACACAACTACATCAAATGGTTTAAGAACATACGGTTTCCGTGGATGGCGAAATTCTGCCTCCCGAAACGATGATTGTTCAATACTCATTTAACACCTTCAAAGGTGGCCATTATGATGTCACTATTTTTATATATGATATATAATATGTTTATGTTTTCTTTAAGCTTCTGTTTTTTCATTTTTGTCATACCTTTATGGTTTCCATTATGGGTAAAACACGATATCTTCATTTTAGGAAGTGCGGACTACCGCCCCCTAAAAGTGATTTGATTCGTTAATACCATATGTGGGATGTGTAAAGGATAACGTTAATGATATTATATATGTTATTATACTGGAATTATAATATAACTATATATAATTATCATTTATTTCCATTAAAGTATGAGATAGAAATGAAAGTAGCGTTCATGCGTACGTACGGACTACCGTCTCCATGAACGGTGCATTTCATTTCTTATCCCCAAATGTAATGTACTATTAAAAGTACATGTATATAATGGATATATATAATTAATGATATATCTAAATGATGAATATAATTCTGGAATTAAAATATACATAAGTCTCATTTAGTTTTAATTCCGTTAATATGACAAAGAAATGAAAATAGCGTTCATGCGTACGTACGGCTTACCGTCTCCATGAACGGTGCATTTCATTTCTTACCTCTAAATGATTATGTAATATTTTAAATACATGTATGTACTGGATATATATGACATATATGATATCTACATCATGAATACCATTCTGGATATAATGAAACATTGACCAAATTAACAACATGTAAGTGTAAGAAGTCTATTTTTGACTTAAGAACCAAATACCGACAAAATAAACATTATTAACTTAAATAATTACATGATGTTAATAACATGGTATAAAAGGAATAATGAACTTGAAAAAGGTTCTTAAGCAAGTAGAGATTAACTAAAGTTTATTATTCAGGAGTTTAAAGAACGGTCGGGTCAAGTCGGATACGAGGTATGGGAACTTCTTAACCCAATTTCCATTCTTTGGGTTAATCTCCTACTTTCAAATTATGTCATTATATTATTATGTCGTATCTTGTATTTGTACTTTATTTATGTGTACTTATAGTGAATACACATAATGTATCTATTTTATTTTAAAAATTATCTTTGTATGGGACTTCGTCTCAATCTCCTTTCGTTGAGGCATATTTTATTTTATACACAACTTTCTTTTATACGGTGTATAAACCCCTTTGACTTTTACGTTTACTCAAAAGGAATCTTTTTTATACGAAGCGTTTACTAAACGACAAAAGGGAATGTTTTTGTCGTACGTATGCGGCGACAACGACTTCTCCGCCGTCGTAACCGTTATTTGAGTTTTGGCTTCCTCTACAAGCCATACCTTTTTTTTTAAAAGAAAAATAAATACCATGTTTTACTTTGGTATTGAAAATGGTTTTCATAATGTTTTTATTATATCAATGTGTTGTATTGATATCTCGTGATTGAAATGTGGAAATGTTATGTTTCCTTTATGCATGTTTTATGTGATATGATTATGTTATGGTTCTTGGGCATTATTATGAAGACGGGTGGTTCCGTGATAAACTAAGGGCGGGTGAGCCCGTTATAGCTCTCCAATGCATTGGGTAACGCGAAGGAGTGAAACGTTAAGGTTTCTCCGAAGAGATTTTAGGGAATATACTGTGATGGGTATTCCAAACGTAACCAAGAGGGTTACCCCCTACGTAAGAATGTTATGAATGCCTCAAGTTACCTTTACGTATTATGATTTATATGATTTATTCATGTTTTTATGAGGTATGTTAAAGTGCCTATGTTTTATGGGTAAAGTATGATTTCATTCTTATGTATATATGAACTCATGTTTCCTTTCCATGTTTTTATAACCCATACTGAGTTTTACGCTCATCCCAAGTTTTTGAAATGTTTTTCACAGGTCAAGGGAAAGGTACATGATAAGATGATAGAGTCAAGGATGTGTCAAGAAATAATCCATGTTTTATTTTAAATGTGTTTCCATTGATGGGAATGAAGAATACTATCTTTATGTAACCACTTTGTTTATATGTGGAATGTAATGCAAGTTTTATGATCTAATTCTCTAAAACTCTAAACCCGAAAAGATCCTCAACGTGTAATCTTGTAATAACTCAAGATTAAGTAAGGTTTAAGGCTGGGGCCTTATAGTAGCAGAAGAGTTATGCGGATAACCGGAGGAAGGATCTATCTTTCGAGGTAGGTGATCATGTTTTTCTCAAGGTTTCTCCTTGGAAAAGTGTGATGAGATTTGGTAAGAAAGGAAAGTTGAGTCCAAGGTTCATTGGACCATACGAAGTTCTAGAGAGAGTTGGATCATTTGCATACCGAGTGGCTTTACCTCCGAGTTTATCTCAGGTACACAATGTTTTTCACGTTTCGATGTTGAGAAAGTATATGCCAGATCCATCTCATGTTTTGAGTCCAGAGGTAGTTCAGCTGGAAGAGAACCTATCTTATGAGGAACAACCAGTCCAGATTCTTGACCACAGGGAGCAAGTGTTACGGAATAAGGTGATTAAGCAGGTAAAGGTTTTGTGGAAAAACCACATGATTGAAGAGGCAACATGGGAATCCGAAAATGCAATGAGGGATAAGTACCCCAATTTATTTGATAAGTAAATAAATTGCGGGGACGCAATTTTCTAAAGGGGGGAAGGATGTAACATCCCAAGTAAGTAATGAATAATAGATATTTTTTTATCTATGTCTATTAATGATAAAGATAGTGTTTTAGAGGCTTAAAATGAAAATAAATACAATCTTATGCATGGAATACACTAATATTCTTAAAGGATTGTTTTAGTGCCTTTTGATGGAAAACCATTTTTGAATCTATATTTTGACAATTTTATAAACTATGTTTGTCAAAATAAACTTATCCTTTATGATTGGGACATCAAAATTTACCTTGTGTGAATTTTTGGTAATTTTCTGACAATGTTCATTTTTAAATGAATAGTGAAAAATACTGCATTTTACATCAAAACTACTTTTTAATCTAATTTATTTATATGATTAGATTATGTTTTGAATTGGTTTTGAAGTGAAATTAGAATATATTTTTACCATTTTATCCAATGGTGGTCATTGGAATCAATTTCGATTTGAAATTAGACTTAAACTGGTGTCAATCTTTTGATACTTATTGTTTTGTAAAAACACGCTATTTTCTCTGGCAGCGGGAATTAATTATTAAATTAATTAATGTGACTTATATGATTTGAATTTTGTAAAATAGACTTCATTTTTGAATTCGGAATATCAAATATAGCTTAGAGTGAATTTTTGGTAATTTTCTGAAAAACTTCAATTTTGATGAATAGTGAAACCACTAAGTGGTAATCAAGCAAACTGATTTTTCAGTTAAATGAAAGTTTACCACTAATGTGTATTGAATTTTGAAAATCCGACATACATGGTTGTCATTAAGAAGTAAAATGTGGTTCAATGAGATTAAAATAATTTTTTGGTGAATAGTAACTTATTAAGTTCTTAATCGCGATTAGTGGTAATTAGGGTAGTTTAATGTATAAATAATGCTTTAATAATATAAAATGACCTAGACACATGTCCCGACCTCATTGGTTGTGTCATGGCCGACCAAGACAAGTCATGGCCTAACTTGGGGACCCCATGTATCCACTTTTGTTGGGAAATAACATAAATTACTTTTTATTAAATGTTAAAGTGAAAATGACACAAACATAATATGTTTTGCGAAAACAATTTTGAAGTGGGGATATACAAGTCCAAATTTTGATTATAAATATTAAATGGAAAGCTAAAAAGATTTCCTACATCATATTATTTGTTTATAATTTTTAGACATTAAATAAATTTAATTATTTATGACATAATAATGATGCAGCGATGACATCATTATTTGACGATTTAAATAAAATGGAAAGATAAAATAAAATCTATGAACTACACATGTCCAAAACCAATTGGATGAATGGATTTCTATGCCTTATCACCTTATCCACGAATTCTATCAATGTGGGACCTTTTAGAACCGAAACACATTTTCAAATAAATTAATATTTCTTTACTTTCCAAAAGTGCCCCTCCTCTCCTCTTATAAAAGGCCCCCACCTCTACCTCATTTCACACTCCTCTCAAGCCTTTGGCTCGGCCAACCCCTGCCCATTTGCTCTCTCCACATCCCTCTCCTCATCCTAGAGGATTCCCCTTGGGCAGAATCCTTTCAAAGGAAGCCTTTAGGCTCAAATCAAAAGGAGTTACACTTTTTAAGGTAATTCATCCTCTCATGCTCATTTGTTTTATTTTGCTTCTCCAACCCCCTAAACTCTTTTTATTTACTTCTTTTGTAACAACACCAGTATCTTCAATATACTAGGATGTTGTTATAAGAGTTATTTGAACTACACTCTCACACAACTACATCAAATGGTTAAAGAACATACGTTTTCCGTGGATGGCGAAATTATGCCTCCCGAAACGATGATTGTTCAATACTCATTTAACACCTTCAAAGGTGGCCATTATGATGTCACTATTTTTATATATGATATATATTATGTATATGTTTTCCTTAAGCTTCTGTTTTTCTTCATTTTGGTCATACTTTATGGTTTCCATTATGGGTAAACACGATATCTTCATTTTAGGAAGTGCGGACTACCGCCCCCTAAAAGTGATTTGATTCGTTAATACCATATGTGGGATGTGTAAAGGATAAAGTTAATGATATTATATATGTTATTATACTGGAGTTATAACATACTCTTATACCATTATGAATCCATTCCATGAAATATGAAATAGAAATGGAAGTAGCGTTCATGCGTACGTACGGCTTACCGTCTCCATGAACGGTGCATTTCATTTCTTACCTCTAAATGATTATGTAATACTATAAAGGCATGAATGTACTGGATATATATGACATATATGATATCTACATCATGAATAAAATTCTGAATATAATGAACCTTTGACCAAATTAACAACACGTAAGTGTAAGAGGTCTATTTTTGACTTAAGAACCAAATACCGACAAAATGAACATTATTAACTTAACTGATTACATGATGTTCATAACATGGTATAAAAGGAATAATGAACTTGAAAAAGATTCATAATCAAGTAGAGATTAACTCAAGTTTATTATTCAGGAGATTAAAGAACGGTCGGGTCAAGTCAGATACGAGGTATGGGATTTCGTCTCAATCTCCTTTCGTTGAGGCATATTTTGTTTTATACACAACCTTCTTTTATACGGTGTATAAACCCCTTTGACTTTTACGTTTATTCAAAAGGAATCTTTTTATACGAAGCGTTTACCAAACGACAAAAGGGAATGTTTTTGTCGTACGTATGCGGCGACAACGACTTCTCCGCCGTCGTAACCGTTATTTGAGTTTCGGCTTCTTCTACAAGCCATTCCTTCTTTTTAAAAGAAAAATAAATACCATGTTTTACTTTTCTTTTATTTTGGTATTGAAAATGGTTTTCATAATATTTTTATATCAATGTGTGGTATTGATATCTTGTGATTGAATGGTGGAAATTTTATGTTTCCTTTATGCATGTTTTATGTGATACGATTATGTTGAGGTTCTTGGGCATTATTATGAAGAACGGGTGGTTCCGTGATAAACTAAGGGCGGGTGAGCCCGTTATAGCTCTCCAATGCATTGGGTAACGCGAAGGAGTGAAACATTAAGGTTTCTCCGAAGAGATTTTCAGGGAATATACTGTGATGGGTATTCCAAACGTAACCAAGAGGGTTACTCCCTACGTAAGAATGTTATGAATGCCTCAAGTTACCTTTATGTCTTATGGTTTCTATGATTTATTCATGATTTTATGAGGCATGTTAAAGTGGCTATGTTTTATGGGTAAAGTATGATTTCATTCTTATGTACATATGTACTCATGTTTCCTTTTCATGTTTTCTATAACCCATACTGAGTTTTTATGCTCATCCCAAGTTTTTGAAATGTTTTTCACAGGTCAAGGGAAAGGTACATGATAAGATGATAGGGTCAAGGATGTGTCAAAAAGAATCCATGTTTTAATTCAAATGTGTTTCCATTGATGGGAATGAGGAATACTATCTTTATGTAACCACTTTGTTTATATGTGGAATGTAATGCAAGTTTTATGATCTAATTCTCTAAAACTCTAAACCCGAAAAGATCCTCAACGTGTAATCTTGTAATAACTCAAGATTAAGTAAGGTTTGAGGCTGGGGCCTTATAGTTGGTGATGTAACATCCCAGGTAAATAAAGAATATGACATTTCATATTTATCCATATTTGTGAATAAAATATTTAAATGACTTTAAAGGGGACGCTATGCTCGATGGCGTACCCAACACGCAACAACGAGTTTCTTGGGAATCTTACGTTGCACTCTAATAATAAAATAATATTATTTTAAATGGTAGTTAACTTGTAGCCGTTGTAATGGCGGGAATGGATAGAAATAACTGAAATATTATTATATATGTTTTTAAATGTTTTTACAATTATCCAATAAAGGATAGAGGCTTAAAATACGGAAAGAATTCGATTTTAGGCATATATGCCCTAGTTTTCACTAAAGGTTCACTTATCGCCTTTTGATGGCGAACTGTCATTAAATATAGTTTTGATCACTCTTATACATTCTTTTGGACCAAATAAAACTCTTATTAAGAATCGGGACATCAAATTTTTACTTTGTGTAAATTTTTGGTATTTTTCTGATGAATAGTGTAAAATGTTGTGTTTTAATTCAAAACCTCTTTTTAATCTAATTTATTTATATGATTAGATAATATTTTGAATTGTTTTTAAAGTTAAATTAGAAAATATTTTTACCATTTAATCCAATGGTGGTCATTGGAATTAATTTCACTTTGAAATTAGACTTAAACTAGTGTCAATCTTTTGATACTTTTTGTTTTATAAAAACACGCTATTTGATCTGACAGCGGGAATTAATTATTAAATTAATTAATGTGACTAATATGTTTTGAATTTTGTAAAACGGACTTCATTTTTGAATTCAGAATATCAAATATAGCTTAGGGTGAATTTTTGGTAATTTTCTGAAAAAACTTCAATTTTTGATGAATAGTGAAACCACTAAGTGGTAATCAAGCAAACTGATTTTTCAGTTAAATGAATTTTACCACTAATGTGTATTGAATTTTGAAAATCCGACATACATGGTTGTCATTAAGAAGTAAAATGTGGTTCAATGGGATTATAATAATTTTTTGGTGAATAGTAACTCATTAAGTTCTTAATCGCGATTAGTGGTAATTAGGGTAGTTTAAGGTATAAATAATGCTTTAATAATATAAAATGACCTAGACACATGTCCCAACCCTATTGGTTATGTCATGGCCGACCAAGAAAAGCCATGGCCTAACTTGGGGACCCCATGGATCCACTTTTGTTGGGAAATAACATAAAATACTTTTTATTTAATGTTAAAGTGAAAATGACACTAACATAGTATGTTTTACTAAAACAATTTTTTAAGTGGGTTTATACAAGTCCAAATTTTGATTATAAATAGTCATTGGAAAGATAAAAAGATTTCCTATATCATAGTATTTTTTGTATAATTTTTAGACATTAAAGAAATTAAATTATTTATGACATAATAATGATGCAGCGATGACATCATTATTTGACAATTTAATTAAAATGGAAAGATAATGAAAAATCTACAATATACACATGGACAAAACCAATTGGATGAGTGGATTTCGATGCCTTATCACCTTATCCACGAATTCTATCAATGTGGGACCCTTTAGAACCGAAAATCATTTTCAAATAATGTAATATTTCATTGCTTTCCAAAAGTGCCCCTCCTCTCCTCTTATAAAAGGCCCCCACCTCTACCTCTTTTCCCACACCCCTCAAGCCTTTGGCTCGGCCAACCCCTGCCCATTTACTCTCTCAACATCCCTCTCCTCATCCTAGAGGATCCCCTTTGGGCAGAATCCTTTCAAAGGAAGCCTTTAGGCTCAAATCAAAAGGAGATTACACTTTTAAAGGTAACTCATTCTCTCTTGTTCATTTGTTTTATTTTGCTTCTCCAAACCTATAATCTCTTTTTATTTACTTCTTTTGTAACAACACCAGTATCTTCAATATACTAGGATGTTGTTACAAGATTTATTTTAGCTACACTCTCACACAACTACATCAAATGGTTAAAGAACATACGGTTTCCGTGGACGGTGAAATTCTGCCTCCCGAAACGATGATTGTTCAATACTCATTTAACACCTTCAAAGGTGGCCATTATGATGTCACTATTTTTATATATGATATATAATATGTTTATGTTTTATTTATGCTTCTGTATTTTTCATTTTTGTCTTACCTTTGTGGCTTCCATTATGGGTATACGCGATATCTTCATTTAAGGAAGTGCGGACTACCGCCCCCTCAAAGTGATTTGATTCGTTAAATACCATATGTGGGATGTATAAAGGATGGAAATATGATATTATATATGATATTATACTGGAATTATAATTTACCTTTATATCATTATTATTCCATTCTATAAAATACGAAATAGAAATGAAAGTAGCGTTCATGCGTACGTACGGCTTACCGTCTCCATGAACGGTGCATTTCATTTCTTACCTCTAAATGATTATGTAATGTTATAAATGCATGCATGTACTGGATATATATGAAATATATGATATCTACATAATGAATACAATTCTGGATATAATAAACATTTGGCCACACGAACAACATGTAATTGTAAGAAGACCACTTTCGACTTAAGAACCAAATATCGGCAAAACAAATATTATTAACTTAAATGATTACATAATGTTTATGACAAGGTAATAAGTGGTATAAAAGTAATAATGAACTTGAAAAGGGTTCTTAAGGAATTAGAAATTAACTCAAGTTTATTATTCAGGAGATTAAAGAATGATCGAGTCAAGTCGGACCCGAGGTAAGGGATCCTACAACTCTCTTTCTTTTTAAGTACATTCTTTTATGTAATTTCTTTTAAGCTCATCTTTATTATGATTGGGATGTTATTTTATATTACTCCTACTGTAATTTTTATGTTCATGTGATGAGAGACCCTATTCTCTCTCATCAATCCTTTTGGAAGTTATGTGGCGCCGTTAGGCTGCCGAGTTTTCGTAAGGGATTTTTCATCTCACTTTTATCCCCGTGAGATTTATGCTACATTTGCCACAATTTCCTTTGAGTGGTGTATGTACTGCCCATTATTCTACTCTTTGTGTAATATACTTTCGTTTATGAGTATTTACATCAATGATTTATTGCCCTTCTTCCATGGGGTGTATGTTTTGAAAGATACCCAATTCGGTAAGGGAACCTTTCACCCCCCTCTTTTTAAAAGACTTCCTTTATTGGGTCTTTTAATTTACATATTGATACATTGGGATATGTTCTCATGTATCCTTAATGATGTAAATTTTGTGTCCAAGTGATGAGATACTCTTTTTATCTCTCATCAACTCATTTTGATGTGACGCCGTTAGGCTGTCAAGGGAACTTCTTAACCCAATTTCGATTTCTTTGGGTTCGACATGTAGTCATTGAATATGTCATCCATTCAATATGTGTGAATGACATTTTATTGTTTTACACTTAATATCCACTTATATTGGGTGTATTGATATTCTTCACACATATTTTTGAGATTGATTTGTCCTTAATTTAAGGATACCTTCTTTATAAGGTATTTCATCACATTTGACATTTCTATTGAGGGTTCATTGTTGTTATGCACCAATTCACTCTTATATGGTGTATATACTGTCCTTTGGAGTATTATATCATGAATCCATTTATTCTCATGATATTATAAAGTTCTGACTAAACGTCATTCCTCAATTATTGTATTCAAGTGTCTCTAATTTTGATAAAACCCCTTTAACCAAAATATCATTTTAAATGTTTTAATTATTCGTTCTTATTAATATCCATGTTTTCAAAGTGGTTTTAAGGATTTATTTATATGGATATTAATGGTTTAAAATTTTAAAAGCTTCAAGGTGGTATGGGACACTTTGATTCAAAAATATCTTTATTAAATGTTTTAAATGGTTTTGGAAATGGTTTCTTTTTATATGGATTCATTATTTCAAAATACTAAAATGTTATGTTGTGTTTGAAATGTGGAAATGTTTTGTTTCCTTTATGAATATTTTATGTGATACGTGTATGTTATGGTTCTTGGGCATTGTTATGAAGAACGGGTGGTTCCGTGATAAACTAAGGGCGGGTGAGCCCGATATAGCTCTCCAATGCATTGGGTAACGCGAAGGAGTGAAACGTTAAGGTTTCTCCGAAGAGATTTAGGGAATATACTGTGATGGGTATTCCAAACGTAACCAAGAGGGTTACTCCCTACATAAGAATGTTATGAATGCCTCAAGTTACCTTTATGTCTTATGATTTCTATGATTTATTCATGGTTTGATGAGGTATGTTAAAGTGCCTTTGTTTTATGGGTAAAGTATGATTTCATTCTTATGTATATATGAACTCATGTTTCCTTTCCATATTTTTATAACTCTTACTGAGCTTTTTATGCTCATCCCAAGTTTTTGAAATGTTTTTCACAGGTCAAGGGAAAGGTACATGATGTGATGATAGTTTCAAGGATGTGTCAAGAAAGAATCCGTGTTATATTTTAAATATGTTCCCGTTGATGGGAAGAATGAATGCTGACTTTTATGTAACCACTTTGTTTAAATGTGGAATGTAATGCAAGTTTCATGATCTAATTCTCTAAAACTCTAAACCTGAAAAGATCCTCAATGTGTAATCTTGTAATAACTCAAGATTAAGTAAGGTTTAAGGCTGGGGCCTTATAGTTGGTATCAGAGGTCGGTTTAGATAACTTTAGAGGTTAGGGTATTCTTTAAGCATAAGTGACATTACCATAATGGTTAGAATTTCATAAAGAGTCCTAATTTTAGATAATGTTAATGAGTAAGTATATCTTAGAGTCTACCTTCCTCATTAGTACATGATGTTTTTGTTGATATACTCACACTGACATTTATGTTTTTAGTGAATGGATGGATCTAGCAGGCACCAAAGTGACAATGGGTTTGAAGGAAACTGTGGTGGTTCTCTGATTATGATACTAGATGAGATAGGGGATTCAATGAGGAATCTCATAGTTGTTCTAAACCAACTATCAAGGATCCATGATCAATCACTTCAACCTTCGTGAGTTCTCTAATGCATCATTTACGAGATGGCCAACTCGATGTGGAAATTCAGGTAATAATTATTAAGGTAACCATTAGGGTTTATATGATCCTTACTTTTTAGGTAATTATGGGTTACTCTATGATATGATGGAAAAGGAATGGAATGAGATAAACTTGAGGTTAAAATATGTTATGAATATTTTTGAAGATTTTATCTCATTTTGGGGAATGTTTTGAGAATTATATAGTTTTGGAAAAAGGACAACGCGCAGACCGTGTGACATCCCGTCGCGTCGGACAAAGCTGCGGGAATCGAACCCACAACCAAAGTGCGACTGGTATTTATCGCCTACCACTGGACTACGTGAAGTCCCTGGTTAGTTTGACTGATTATTTTTGGTTATATGATTTTATGAATTAAGAGTAAGTTGATTTTGGGTTATTTATAAAAATGATTAACCTATCATGGAGGATATGTGATTAGGTTAATTACTTTTCAATACTAGACTTTAGGAGCAACTAATGTTGTTTGGAGATAAATGTTACGATTTAACATGGAAGACTGTGTGACTAAATCCTTCAAATATTTGGGTTTCAATATTATATTAGGTTTACTTTGAAGAATTTTATGGACAAATTGTTTATCGGATGGTCCTCGTTGAACTTTGGGTTTTGTTGGACAAATTTTGGAGATTAAGAATAGATTTTCTTTTTATAAGGGGTTATCCTTTTCTGGATTATCTGATCTTGTACTAAACTTTTTGGTTTTGGCTCTGGTTTAAGCCTAAATACATAGGATGTACATAGTTCTCTTTTGTGGATTAGGTGATTCTCTAGAAGTTGATTATAGTACTCTTAATGTGAACAAGTCTTCCTAAATACTCGTCTTTTGGAGAAAATATGAGTTTGTGAAAGGAATATAATAAAAGTTGAAAGTCAATATGATAAGTGATTATGTTTCCTTATGAATAAATTCCTCAATAAAAAGTAACTTAAAACAAAAATGTTGTATATTAACTTTTCCTACTGGGGAATCGAATACCGTTTAACCCATCACAAGTTTGTGATTTTCTCATTGTTAACTTTCTCCTAAACATGTTTTCTATCACTCTCCATAAGAACGTGACCCTATGTTTTCTCCTCCATGTCCATATTTTCATACTTGGAATCCTAGTATGGGTTAACACGAGTGACCTTTGTACTTATCTTTCTTTATTTTAAAGTGTTTGTTTTACCGACTTTTGTTCCGATGTGGGACTTTCAAGGATGTTTCCAAGCGCAATTTTAAAATTGCGAGGACGCAATTCCCAAAAGGGGGGAAGGATGTAACATCCCAGGTAAATAAAGAATATGACATTTCATATTTATCCATATTTGTGAATAAAATATTTAAATGACTTTAAAGGGGACGCTATGCTCGATGGCGTACCCAACACGCAACAACGAGTTTCTTGGGAATCTTACGTTGCACTCTAATAATAAAATAATATTATTTTAAATGGTAGTTAACTTGTAGCCGTTGTAATGGCGGGAATGGATAGAAATAACTGAAATATGATTATATATGTTTTTAAATGTTTTTACAATTATCCAATAAAGGATAGAGGCTTAAAATACGGAAAGAATTCGATTTTAGGCATATATGCCCTAGTTTTCACTAAAGGTTCACTTATCGCCTTTTGATGGCGAACTGTCATTAAATATAGTTTTGATCACTCTTATACATTCTTTTGGACCAAATAAAACTCTTATTAAGAATCGGGACATCAAATTTTTACTTTGTGTAAATTTTTGGTATTTTTCTGATGAATAGTGTAAAATGTTGTGTTTTAATTCAAAACCTCTTTTTAATCTAATTTATTTATATGATTAGATAATATTTTGAATTGTTTTTAAAGTTAAATTAGAAAATATTTTTACCATTTAATCCAATGGTGGTCATTGGAATTAATTTCACTTTGAAATTAGACTTAAACTAGTGTCAATCTTTTGATACTTTTTGTTTTATAAAAACACGCTATTTGCTCTGACAGCGGGAATTAATTATTAAATTAATTAATGTGACTAATATGTTTTGAATTTTGTAAAACGGACTTCATTTTTGAATTCAGAATATCAAATATAGCTTAGGGTGAATTTTTGGTAATTTTCTGAAAAAACTTCAATTTTTGATGAATAGTGAAACCACTAAGTGGTAATCAAGCAAACTGATTTTTCAGTTAAATGAATTTTACCACTAATGTGTATTGAATTTTGAAAATCCGACATACATGGTTGTCATTAAGAAGTAAAATGTGGTTCAATGGGATTATAATAATTTTTTGGTGAATAGTAACTCATTAAGTTCTTAATCGCGATTAGTGGTAATTAGGGTAGTTTAAGGTATAAATAATGCTTTAATAATATAAAATGACCTAGACACATGTCCCAACCCTATTGGTTATGTCATGGCCGACCAAGACAAGCCATGGCCTAACTTGGGGACCCCATGGATCCACTTTTGTTGGGAAATAACATAAAATACTTTTTATTTAATGTTAAAGTGAAAATGACACTAACATAGTATGTTTTACTAAAACAATTTTTTAAGTGGGTTTATACAAGTCCAAATTTTGATTATAAATAGTCATTGGAAAGATAAAAAGATTTCCTATATCATAGTATTTTTTGTATAATTTTTAGACATTAAAGAAATTAAATTATTTATGACATAATAATGATGCAGCGATGACATCATTATTTGACAATTTAATTAAAATGGAAAGATAATGAAAAATAAACAATATACACATGGACAAAACCAATTGGATGAGTGGATTTCGATGCCTTATCACCTTATCCACGAATTCTATCAATGTGGGACCCTTTAGAACCGAAAATCATTTTCAAATAATGTAATATTTCATTGCTTTCCAAAAGTGCCCCTCCTCTCCTCTTATAAAAGGCCC
This sequence comes from Viscum album, assembly GCA_963277665.1. NCBI lineage: Eukaryota > Viridiplantae > Streptophyta > Magnoliopsida > Santalales > Viscaceae > Viscum > Viscum album. Next base: position 1,552,040,338 of record OY728158.1, on the reverse strand, counting down.
CCACCTCTACCTCTTTTCCCACACCCCTCAAGCCTTTGGCTCGGCCAACCCCTGCCCATTTACTCTCTCAACAACCCTCTCCTCATCCTAGAGGATCCCCTTTGGGCAGAATCCTTTCAAAGGAAGCCTTTAGGCTCAAATCAAAAGGAGATTACACTTTTAAAGGTAACTCATTCTCTCTTGTTCATTTGTTTTATTTTGCTTCTCCAAACCTATAATCTCTTTTTATTTACTTCTTTTGTAACAACACCAGTATCTTCAATATACTAGGATGTTGTTACAAGATTTATTTTAGCTACACTCTCACACAACTACATGAAATGGTTAAAGAACATACGGTTTCCGTGGACGGTGAAATTCTGCCTCCCGAAACGATGATTGTTCAATACTCATTTAACACCTTCAAAGGTGGCCATTATGATGTCACTATTTTTATATATGATATATAATATGTTTATGTTTTATTTATGCTTCTGTATTTTTCATTTTTGTCTTACCTTTGTGGCTTCCATTATGGGTATACGCGATATCTTCATTTAAGGAAGTGCGGACTACCGCCTCCTCAAAGTGATTTGATTCGTTAAATACCATATGTGGGATGTATAAAGGATGGAAATATGATATTATATATGATATTATACTGGAATTATAATATACCTTTATATCATTATTATTCCATTCTATAAAATACGAAATAGAAATGAAAGTAGCGTTCATGCGTACGTACGGCTTACCGTCTCCATGAACGGTGCATTTCATTTCTTACCTCTAAATGATTATGTAATGTTATAAATGCATGCATGTACTGGATATATATGAAATATATGATATCTACATAATGAATACAATTCTGGATATAATAAACATTTGGCCACACGAACAACATGTAATTGTAAGAAGACCACTTTCGACTTAAGAACCAAATATCGGCAAAACAAATATTATTAACTTAAATGATTACATAATGTTTATGACAAGGTAATAAGTGGTATAAAAGTAATAATGAACTTGAAAAGGGTTCTTAAGGAATTAGAAATTAACTCAAGTTTATTATTCAGGAGATTAAAGAATGATCGAGTCAAGTCGGACCCGAGGTAAGGGATCCTACAACTCTCTTTCTTTTTAAGTACATTCTTTTATGTAATTTCTTTTAAGCTCATCTTTATTATGATTGGGATGTTATTTTATATTACTCCTACTGTAATTTTTATGTTCATGTGATGAGAGACCCTATTCTCTCTCATCAATCCTTTTGGAAGTTATGTGGCGCCGTTAGGCTGCCGAGTTTTCGTAAGGGATTTTTCATCTCACTTTTATCCCCGTGAGATTTATGCTACATTTGCCACAATTTCCTTTGAGTGGTGTATGTACTGCCCATTATTCTACTCTTTGTGTAATATACTTTCGTTTATGAGTATTTACATCAATGATTTATTGCCCTTCTTCCATGGGGTGTATGTTTTGAAAGATACCCAATTCGGTAAGGGAACCTTTCACCCCCCTCTTTTTAAAAGACTTCTTTTATTGGGTCTTTTAATTTACATATTGATACATTGGGATATGTTCTCATGTATCCTTAATGATGTAAATTTTGTGTCCAAGTGATGAGATACTCTTTTTATCTCTCATCAACTCATTTTGATGTGACGCCGTTAGGCTGTCAAGGGAACTTCTTAACCCAATTTCGATTTCTTTGGGTTCGACATGTAGTCATTGAATATGTCATCCATTCAATATGTGTGAATGACATTTTATTGTTTTACACTTAATATCCACTTATATTGGGTGTATTGATATTCTTCACACATATTTTTGAGATTGATTTGTCCTTAATTTAAGGATACCTTCTTTATAAGGGATTTCATCACATTTGACATTTCTATTGAGGGTTCATTGTTGTTATGCACCAATTCACTCTTATATGGTGTATATACTGTCCTTTGGAGTATTATATCATGAATCCATTTATTCTCATGATATTATAAAGTTCTGACTAAACGTCATTCCTCAATTATTGTATTCAAGTGTCTCTAATTTTGGTAAAACCCCTTTAACCAAAATATCATTTTAAATGTTTTAATTATTCGTTCTTATTAATATCCATGTTTTCAAAGTGGTTTTAAGGATTTATTTATATGGATATTAATGGTTTAAAATTTTAAAAGCTTCAAGGTGGTATGGGACACTTTGATTCAAAAATATCTTTATTAAATGTTTTAAATGGTTTTGGAAATGGTTTCTTTTTATATGGATTCATTATTTCAAAATACTAAAATGTTATGTTGTGTTTGAAATGTGGAAATGTTTTGTTTCCTTTATGAATATTTTATGTGATACGTGTATGTTATGGTTCTTGGGCATTGTTATGAAGAACGGGTGGTTCCGTGATAAACTAAGGGCGGGTGAGCCCGATATAGCTCTCCAATGCATTGGGTAACGCGAAGGAGTGAAACGTTAAGGTTTCTCCGAAGAGATTTAGGGAATATACTGTGATGGGTATTCCAAACGTAACCAAGAGGGTTACTCCCTACATAAGAATGTTATGAATGCCTCAAGTTACCTTTATGTCTTATGATTTCTATGATTTATTCATGGTTTGATGAGGTATGTTAAAGTGCCTTTGTTTTATGGGTAAAGTATGATTTCATTCTTATGTATATATGAACTCATGTTTCCTTTCCATATTTTTATAACTCTTACTGAGCTTTTTATGCTCATCCCAAGTTTTTGAAATGTTTTTCACAGGTCAAGGGAAAGGTACATGATGTGATGATAGTGTCAAGGATGTGTCAAGAAAGAATCCGTGTTATATTTTAAATATGTTCCCGTTGATGGGAAGAATGAATGCTGACTTTTATGTAACCACTTTGTTTAAATGTGGAATGTAATGCAAGTTTCATGATCTAATTCTCTAAAACTCTAAACCTGAAAAGATCCTCAATGTTTAATCTTGTAATAACTCAAGATTAAGTAAGGTTTAAGGCTGGGGCCTTATAGTTTAGTACCTTTCTGATAAAGTTCATTTTTTTTTATGAATAGTGTAAAATGTTGCATTTTAATTCAAAACCTCTTTTTGATCTAATTTATTTATATGATTAGATTATCTTTTGAATTGGTTTTAAAGTGAAATTAGAATATATTTTTACAATTTTATCCAATGGTGGTCATTGGAATCAATTTCGATTTGAAATTAGACTTAAACTGGTGTCAATCTTTTGATACTTATTGTTTTGTAAAAACACGCTATTTGCTCTGGCAGCGGGAATTAGTTATTAAATTAATTAATGTGACTTATATGATTTTAATTTTGTAAAATAGACTTCATTTTTGAATTCTGAATATCAAATATAGCTTAGGGTGAATTTTTGGTAATTTTCTGAAAAACTTCAATTTTTGATGAATAGTGAAACCACTAAGTGGTAATCAAGCAAACTGATTTTTCAGTTAAATAAAAGTTTACCACTAATGTGTATTGAATTTTGAAAATCCGACATACATTGTTGTCATTAAGAAGTAAAATGTGGTTCAATGAGATTATAATAATTTTTTGGTGAATAGTAACTTATTAAGTTTTTAATCGCGATTAGTGATAATTAGTGTAGTTTAAGGTATAATTAATACTTTAATAATATGAAATGACCTAGACACATGTCCCAACCCCATTGGTTGTGTCATGGCCGACCAAGACAAGCCATGGCCTAACTTGGGGACCCCATGGATCCACTTTTGTTGGGAAATAACATAAATTACTTTTTATTTAATGTTAAAGTGAAAGTGACACAAACATAATATGTTTTGCGAAAACAATTTTTAAGTGGGGTTATACAAGTCCAAATTTTGATTATAAATAGTCATTGGAAAGCTAAAACGATTTCCTATATCATAGTATTTGTTTTATAATTTTTAGAAATTAAATAAATTAAAGTATTTATGACATAATAATGATGCAGCGATGACATCATTATTTGGCGATTTAAATAAAACAGAAAGATAATGTAAAATCTAAAACCTACACATGGCCAAAACCAATTGGATGAGTGGATTTCTAAGCCTTATCACCTTATCCACTAATTATATCAATGTGGGACCTTTTAGAACCGAAACACATTTTCAAATAAATTAATATTTCTTTACTTTCCAAAAGTGCCCCTCCTCTCCTCTTATAAAAGGCCCCCACCTCTACCTCATTTCACACACCTCTCAAGCCTTTGGCTCGGCCAACCCCTGACCATTTGCTCTCTCCACATCCCTCTCCTCATCCTAGAGGATTCCCCTTGGGCAGAATCCTTTCAAAGGAAGCCTTTAGTCTCAAATCAAAAGGAGTTACACTTTTTAAGGTAATTCATCCTCTCATGCTCATTTGTTTTATTTTGCTTCTCCAACCCCCTAAACTCTTTTTATTTACTTCTTTTGTAACAACACCAGTATCTTAAATATACTAGGATGTTGTTATAAGAGTTATTTGAGCTACACTCTCACACAACTACATCAAATGGTTAAAGAACATACGTTTTCCGTGGATGGCGAAATTATGCCTCCCGAAACGATGATTGTTCAATACTCATTTAACACCTTCAAAGGTGGCCATTATGATGTCACTATTTTTATATATGATATATATTATGTATATGTTTTCCTTAAGCTTCTGTTTTTCTTCATTTTGGTCATACTTTATGGTTTCCATTATGGGTAAACACGATATCTTCATTTTAGGAAGTGCGGACTACCGCCCCCTAAAAGTGATTTGATTCGTTAATACCATATGTGGGATGTGTAAAGGATAAAGTTAATGATATTATATATGTTATTATACTGGAGTTATAACATACTCTTATACCATTATGAATCCATTCCATGAAATATGAAATAGAAATGGAAGTAGCGTTCATGCGTACGTACGGCTTACCGTCTCCATGAACGGTGCATTTCATTTCTTACCTCTAAATGATTATGTAATACTATAAAGGCATGAATGTACTGGATATATATGACATATATGATATCTACATCATGAATAACATTCTGAATATAATGAACCTTTGACCAAATTAACAACACGTAAGTGTAAGAGGTCTATTTTTGACTTAAGAACCAAATACCGACAAAATGAACATTATTAACTTAACTGATTACATGATGTTCATAACATGGTATAAAAGGAATAATGAACTTGAAAAAGATTCATAATCAAGTAGAGATTAACTCAAGTTTATTATTCAGGAGATTAAAGAACGGTCGGGGCAAGTCAGATACGAGGTATGGGATTTCGTCTCAATCTCCTTTCGTTGAGGCATATTTTGTTTTATACACAACCTTCTTTTATACGGTGTATAAACCCCTTTGACTTTTACGTTTATTCAAAAGGAATCTTTTTTATACGAAGCGTTTACTAAACGACAAAAGGGAATGTTTTTGTCGTACGTATGCGGCGACAACGACTTCTCCGCCGTCGTAACCGTTATTTGAGTTTCGGCTTCTTCTACAAGCCATTCCTTCTTTTTAAAAGAAAAATAAATACCATGTTTTACTTTTCTTTTATTTTGGTATTGAAAATGGTTTTTCATAATGTTTTTATATCAATGTGTTGTATTCAACTATAAGGCCCCAGCCTTAAACCTTACTTAATCTTGAGTTATTACAAGATTACACGTTGAGGATCTTTTCGGGTTTAGAGTTTTAGAGAATTAGATCATAAAACTTGCATTACATTCCACATATAAACAAAGTGGTTACATAAAGATAGTATTCTTCATTCCCATCAATGGAAACACATTTAAAATAAAACATGGATTATTTCTTGACACATCCTTGACTCTATCATCTTATCATGTACCTTTCCCTTGACCTGTGAAAAACATTTCAAAAACTTGGGATGAGCGTAAAAACTCAGTATGGGTTATAAAAACATGGAAAGGAAACATGAGTTCATATATACATAAGAATGAAATCATACTTTACCCATAAAACATAGGCACTTTAACATACCTCATAAAAACATGAATAAATCATATAAATCATAATACGTAAAGGTAACTTGAGGCATTCATAACATTCTTACGTAGGGGGTAACCCTCTTGGTTACGTTTGGAATACCCATCACAGTATATTCCCTAAAATCTCTTCGGAGAAACCTTAACGTTTCACTCCTTCGCGTTACCCAATGCATTGGAGAGCTATAACGGGCTCACCCGCCCTTAGTTTATCACGGAACCACCCGTCTTCATAATAATGCCCAAGAACCATAACATAATCATATCACATAAAACATGCATAAAGGAAACATAACATTTCCACATTTCAATCACGAGATATCAATACAACACATTGATATAATAAAAACATTATGAAAACCATTTTCAATACCAAAGTAAAACATGGTATTTATTTTTCTTTTAAAAAAAAGGTATGGCTTGTAGAGGAAGCCAAAACTCAAATAACGGTTACGACGGCGGAGAAGTCGTTGTCGCCGCATACGTACGACAAAAACATTCCCTTTTGTCGTTTAGTAAACGCTTCGTATAAAAAAGATTCCTTTTGAGTAAACGTAAAAGTCAAAGGGGTTTATACACCGTATAAAAGAAAGTTGTGTATAAAATAAAATATGCCTCAACGAAAGGAGATTGAGACGAAGTCCCATACCTCGTATCCGACTTGACCCGACCGTTCTTTAAACTCCTGAATAATAAACTTGAGTTAATCTCTACTTGCTTATGAATCTTTTTCAAGTTCATTATTCCTTTTATACCATGTTATGAACATCATGTAATCATTTAAGTTAATAATGTTCATTTTGTCAGTATTTGGTTCTTAAGTCAAAAATTGACTTCTTATACTTACAAGTTGTTAATTTGGTCAAAGGTTCATTATATCCAGAATGGTATTAATTATGTAGATATCATATATGTCATATATATCCAGTACATACATTCATTTATAATATTACATCACATTTAGAGGTAAGAAATGAAATGCATCGTTCATGGAGACGGTAAGCCGTACGTACGCATGAACGCTACTTCCATTTCTATTTCATATTTTCTGGAATGGAATCATAATGATATAAAAGTATATTATAATTCCAGTATAACAACATATATAATATCATTAACTTTATCCTTTACACATCCCACATATGGTATTAACGAATCAAATCACTTTTAGGGGGCGGTAGTCCGCACTTCCTAAAATGAAGATATCGTGTTTTACCCATAATGGAAACCATAAAGGTATGCCCAAAATGAAAAAAACAGAAGCTTAAGGAAAACATAAACATATAATATATCATATATAAAAATAGTGACATCATAATGGCCACCTTTGAAGGTGTTAAATGAGTATTGAACAATCATCGTTTCGGGAGGCAGAATTTCGCCATCCACGGAAACCGTATGTTCTTTAACCATTTGATGTAGTTGTGTGAGAGTGTAGCTCAAATATATCTTATAACAACATCCTAGTATATTGAAGATACTGGTGTTGTTACAAAAGAAGTAAACAAAAAGAGTTTAGGGGGTCGGAGAAGCAAAATAAAACAAATGAACATGAGAGAATGAAATACCTTAAAAAGTGTAACTTCTTTTGGTTTGAGCCTAAAGGCTTCCTTTGAAAGGATTCTGCCCAAAGGGAATCCTCTAGGATGAGGAGAGGGAAGTGGAGAGAGCAAATGGGCAGGGGTTGGCCGAGCCAATGGCTTGAAGAGTGTGTGAAATGAGGTAGAGGTGGGGGCCTTTTATAAGGGGAGAGGAGGGGCACTTTTGGAAAGTAAAGAAACATTACATTATTTGAAAATGTGTTTCGGTTTTAAAAGGTCCCACATTGATGGAATTCGTGGATAAGGTGATAAGGCATCGAAATCCATTCATCCAATTGGTTTTGGACATGTGTAGTTCATAGATTTTATTTTATCTTTCCATTTTATTTAAATCGTCAAATAATGATGTCATCGCTGCATCATTATTATGTCATAAATAATTAAATTTATTTAATGTCTAAAAATTATAAACAAATTACTATGATGTAGGAAATCTTTTTATCTTTCCATTGAATATTTATAATCAAAATTTGGACTTGTATAACCCCACTTAAAAATTGTTTTCGCAAAACATATTATGTTTGTGTCATTTTCACTTTAACATTTAATAAAAAGTAATTTATGTTATTTCCCAACAAAAGTGGATACATGGGGTCCCCAAGTTAGGCCATGACTTGTCTTGGTCGTCCATGACACAACCAATGAGGTTGGGACATGTGTCTAGGTCATTTTATATTATTAAAGCATTATTTATACATTAAACTACCCTAATTACCACTAATCGCGATTAAGAACTTAATAAGTTACTATTCACCAAAAAATTATTTTAATCTCATTGAACCACATTTTACTTCTTAATGACAACCATGTATGTCGGATTTTCAAAATTCAATACACATTAGTGGTAAACTTTAATTTAACTGAAAAAAACAGTTTGCTTGATTACCACTTAGTGGTTTCACTATTCATCAAAATTGAAGTTTTTCAGAAAATTACCAAAAATTCACTCTAAGCTATATTTGATATTACGAATTCAAAAATGAAGTCTATTTTACAAAATTCAAATCATATAAGTCACATTAATTAATTTAATAATTAATTCCCGCTGCCAGAGCAAATAGCGTGTTTTTACAAAACAATAAGTATCAAAAGATTGACACCGGTTTAAGTCTAATTTCAAATCGAAATTGATTCCAATGACCACCATTGGATAAAATGGTAAAAAATATATTCTAATTTCACTTCAAAACCAATTCAAAACATAATCTAATCATATAAATAAATTAGATTAAAAAGTAGTTTTGATGTAAAATGCAGTATTTTTCACTATTCATTTAAAAATGAACATTGTCGGAAAATTACCAAAAATTCACACAAGGTAAATTTTGATGTCCCAATCATTCTTTTGGACCAAATAAAACTCTTATTGAGAATCGGGACATCAAATTTTTACTTTGTGTAAATTTTTGGTATTTTTCTGATGAATAGTGTAAAATGTTGTGTTTTAATTCAAAACCTCTTTTTAATCTAATTTATTTATATGATTAGATAATATTTTGAATTGTTTTTAAAGTTAAATTAGAAAATATTTTTACCATTTAATCCAATGGTGGTCATTGGAATTAATTTCACTTTGAAATTAGACTTAAACTAGTGTCAATCTTTTGATACTTTTTGTTTTATAAAAACACGCTATTTGCTCTGACAGCGGGAATTAATTATTAAATTAATTAATGTGACTAATATGTTTTGAATTTTGTAAAACGGACTTCATTTTTGAATTCAGAATATCAAATATAGCTTAGGGTGATTTTTTGGTAATTTTCTGAAAAAACTTCAATTTTTGATGAATAGTGAAACCACTAAGTGGTAATCAAGCAAACTGATTTTTCAGTTAAATGAATTTTACCACTAATGTGTATTGAATTTTGAAAATCCGACATACATGGTTGTCATTAAGAAGTAAAATGTGGTTCAATGGGATTATAATAATTTTTTGGTGAATAGTAACTCATTAAGTTCTTAATCGCGATTAGTGGTAATTAGGGTAGTTTAAGGTATAAATAATGCTTTAATAATATAAAATGACCTAGACACATGTCCCAACCCTATTGGTTATGTCATGGCCGACCCAGACAAGCCATGGCCTAACTTGGGGACCCCATGGATCCACTTTTGTTGGGAAATAACATAAAATACTTTTTATTTATTGTTAAAGTGAACATGACACTAACATAGTATGTTTTACTAAAACAATTTTTTAAGTGGGTTTATACAAGTCCAAATTTTGATTATAAATAGTCATTGGAAAGATAAAAAGATTTCCTATATCATAGTATTTTTTGTATAATTTTTAGACATTAAAGAAATTAAATTATTTATGACATAATAATGATGCAGCGATGACATCATTATTTGACAATTTAATTAAAATGGAAAGATAATGAAAAATCTACAATATACACATGGACAAAACCAATTGTATGAGTGGATTTCGATGCCTTATCACCTTATCCACGAATTCTATCAATGTGGGACCCTTTAGAACCGAAAATCATTTTCAAATAATGTAATATTTCATTGCTTTCCAAAAGTGCCCCTCCTCTCCTCTTATAAAAGGCCCCCACCTCTACCTCTTTTCCCACACCCCTCAAGCCTTTGGCTCGGCCAACCCCTGCCCATTTACTCTCTCAACATCCCTCTCCTCATCCTAGAGGATCCCCTTTGGGCAGAATCCTTTCAAAGGAAGCCTTTAGGCTCAAATCAAAAGGAGATTACACTTTTAAAGGTAACTCATTCTCTCTTGTTCATTTGTTTTATTTTGCTTCTCCAAACCTATAATCTCTTTTTATTTACTTCTTTTGTAACAACACCAGTATCTTCAATATACTAGGATGTTGTTACAAGATTTATTTTAGCTACACTCTCACACAACTACATCAAATGGTTAAAGAACATACGGTTTCCGTGGACGGTGAAATTCTGCCTCCCGAAACGATGATTGTTCAATACTCATTTAACACCTTCAAAGGTGGCCATTATGATGTCACTATTTTTATATATGATATATAATATGTTTATGTTTTATTTATGCTTCTGTATTTTTCATTTTTGTCTTACCTTTGTGGCTTCCATTATGGGTATACGCGATATCTTCATTTAAGGAAGTGCGGACTACCGCCCCCTCAAAGTGATTTGATTCGTTAAATACCATATGTGGGATGTATAAAGGATGGAAATATGATATTATATATGATATTATACTGGAATTATAATATACCTTTATATCATTATTATTCCATTCTATAAAATACGAAATAGAAATGAAAGTAGCGTTCATGCGTACGTACGGCTTACCGTCTCCATGAACGGTGCATTTCATTTCTTACCTCTAAATGATTATGTAATGTTATAAATGCATGAATGTACTGGATATATATTAAATATATGATATCTACATAATGAATACAATTCTGGATATAATAAACATTTGGCCACACGAACAACATGTAATTGTAAGAAGACCACTTTCGACTTAAGAACCAAATATCGGCAAAACAAATATTATTAACTTAAATGATTACATAATGTTTATGACAAGGTAATAAGTGGTATAAAAGTAATAATGAACTTGAAAAGGGTTCTTAAGGAATTAGAAATTAACTCAAGTTTATTATTCAGGAGATTAAAGAATGATCGAGTCAAGTCGGACCCGAGGTAAGGGATCCTACAACTCTCTTTCTTTTTAAGTACACTCTTTTATGTAATTTCTTTTAAGCTCATCTTTATTATGAATGGGATGTTATTTTATATTACTCCTACTGTAATTTTTATGTTCATGTGATGAGAGACCCTATTCACTCTCATCAATCCATATTCGGGAGTTTTATGTGTTGCCGTTAGGCTGCCGAGTTTTCGTAAGGGATTTTTCATCTCACTTTTATTCCCGTGAGATTTATGCTACATTTGCCACAAATTCCATTGAGTGGTGTATGTACTGCCCATTATTCTACTCTTTGTGTAATATAATTTCGTTTATGAGTATTTACATCAATGATCTATTTCCCTGCTTTCATGGGGTGTATGTTTTGAAAGATACCCAAGTCGGTAAGGGGACCTTTCACCCTCCTCTTTTTTTTAAAAGACTTCTTTTGTTGGGTCTTTTAATTTACATATTGTTATGTTGGGATATGTTCTCATATATCCTTATTGATGTAAATTTTATGTCCAAGTGATGAGATGCACTTTTTATCTCTCATCAACTCATTTTGATGTGATGCCGTTAGGCTGTCAAGGGAACTTTTTAACCCAATTTCGATTTCTTTGGGTTCAACATGTAGTCATTGAATATGTCATCCATTGAATATGTGTGAATGACCTTTTATTTTTTTACACTTAATATCCACTTATATTGGGTGTATTTATATTTGTCACACATATTTTTGAGATTGATTTGTCCTTAATTTAAGGATACCTTCTTTATAAGGGATTTCATCACATTTGACATTTCTATTGAGGGTTCATTGTTGTTATGCACCAATTCACTCTTATATGGTGTATATACTGTCCTTTGGAGTATTATATCATGAATCCATTTATTCTCATGATATTATAAAGTTCTGACTAAACGTCATTCCTCAATTATTGTATTCAAGTGTCTCTAATTTTGGTAAAACCCCTTTAACCAAAATATCATTTTAAATGTTTTAATTATTCGTTCTTATTAATATCCATGTTTTCAAAGTGGTTTTAAGGATTTATTTATATGGATATTAATGGTTTAAAATTTTAAAAGCTTCAAGGTGGTATGGGACACTTTGATTCAAAAATATCTTTATTAAATGTTTTAAATGGTTTTGGAAATGGTTTCTTTTTATATGGATTCATTATTTCAAAATACTAAAATGTTATGTTGTGTTTGAAATGTGGAAATGTTTTGTTTCCTTTATGAATATTTTATGTGATACGTGTATGTTATGGTTCTTGGGCATTGTTATGAAGAACGGGTGGTTCCGTGATAAACTAAGGGCGGGTGAGCCCGATATAGCTCTCCAATGCATTGGGTAACGCGAAGGAGTGAAACGTTAAGGTTTCTCCGAAGAGATTTAGGGAATATACTGTGATGGGTATTCCAAACGTAACCAAGAGGGTTACTCCCTACATAAGAATGTTATGAATGCCTCAAGTTACCTTTATGTCTTATGATTTCTATGATTTATTCATGGTTTGATGAGGTATGTTAAAGTGCCTTTGTTTTATGGGTAAAGTATGATTTCATTCTTATGTATAGGCTTAAAATATGGAAGGAATTCAATTTTAGGAATTTATACCCTAATTTTCATTAAGGGTTCACTTATCACCTTTTAATGGTGAACCATCATTAAATAATGTTTTGATCACTCTTATACATTCTTTTAGACCAAATAAAACTCTTATTAAGAATCGGGACATCAAATTTTACTTCGTGTAATTTTTTGGTATTTTTCAGATAAAGTTCATTTTTTTTATGAATAGTGTAAAATGTTGTATTTTAATTCAAAACTGCTTTCTAACCTAATTTATTTTTATGATTAGATTATGTTTTGAATTGGTTTTGAAGTGAAATTAGAATATATTTTTACCAATTTATCCAATGGTGGTCATTGGAATCAATTTCGATTTGAAATTAGACTTAAACTGGTGTCAATCTTTTGATACTTATTATTTTGTAAAAACACGCTATTTGCCCTGGCAGCGGGAATTAGTTATTAAATTAATTAATGTGACTTATATGATTTGAATTTTGTAAAATAGACTTCATTTTTGAATTCGGAATATCAAATATAGCTTAGGGTGAATTTTTGGTAATTTTCTGAAAAACTTCAATTTTTGATGAATAGTGAAACCACTAAGTGGTAATCAAGCAAACTGATTTTTCAGTTAAATGAAAGTTTACAACTAATGTGTATTGAATTTTGAAAATCCGACATACATGGTTGTCATTAAGAAGTAAAATGTGGTTCAATGAGATTAAAATAATTTTTTGGTGAATAGTAACTTATTAAGTTCTTAATCGCGATTAGTGGTAATTAGGGTAGTTTAATGTATAAATAATGCTTTAATAATATAAAATGACCTAGACACATGTCCCAACCTCATTGGTTGTGTCATGGCCGACCAAGACAAGTCATGGCCTAACTTGGGGACCCCATGTATCCACTTTTGTTGGGAAATAACATAAATTACTTTTTATTAAATGTTAAAGTGAAAATGACACAAACATAATATGTTTTGCGAAAACAATTTTTAAGTGGGGTTATACAAGTCCAAATTTTGATTATAAATATTCAATGGAAAGCTAAAAAGATTTCCTATATCATAGTATTTGTTTTATAATTTTTAGACATTAAATAAATTAAATTATGTACGACATAATAATGATGCAGTGATGACATCATTATTTAACGATTAAAATAAAATGGAAAGATAATGTAAAATCTAAAACCTACACATGGCCAAAACCAATTGGATGAGTGGATTTCGAATCCTTATCACCTTATCCACGAATTCTATCAATGTGGGACCTTTTAAAACCGAAACACATTTTCAAATAAAGTTATATTTCTTTACTTTCCAAAAGTGCCCCTCCTCTCCCCTTATAAAAGGCCCCCACCTCTACCTCATTTCACACACTCTTCAAGCCTTTGGCTCGGCCAACCCCTGCCCATTTGCTCTCTCCACATCCCTCTCCTCATCCTAGAGGATTCCCCTTGGGCAGAATCCTTTCAAAGGAAGCCTTTAGGCTCAAATCAAAAGGAGTTACACTTTTTAAGGTAATTCATCCTCTCATGCTCATTTGTTTTATTTTGCTTCTCTAACCCCCTAAACTCTTTTTATTTACTTATTTTGTAACAACACCAGTATCTTAAATATACTAGGATGTTGTTATAAGATTTATTTTATCTACACTCTCACACAACTACATCAAATGGTTAAAGAACATACGGTTTCCGTGGATGGCGAAATTCTGCCTCCCGAAACGATGATTGTTCAACACTCATTAAACACCTTCAAAGGTGGCCATTATGATGTCACTATTTTTATATATGATATATAATATGTTTATGTTTTCCTTAAGCTTATGTTTTTTCATTTTGGGCATACCTTTATGGTTTCCATTATGGGTAAAACACGATATCTTCATTTTAGGAAGCGCGGACTACCGCCCCCTCAAAGTGATGTGATTCGTTAATACCATATGTGGGATGTGTAGAGGATAAAGTTAATGATATTATACATGATGTTATACTGGAATTATAATATACCTATATATATCATTATCATTTATTTCCATTAAAGTATGAGATAGAAATGAAAGTAGCGTTCATGCGTACGTACGGACTACCGTCTCCATGAACGGTGCATTTCATTTCTTATCCCCAAATGTAATGTACTATTAAAAGTACATGTATATAATGGATATATATAATTAATGATATATCTAAATGATGAATATAATTCTGGAATTAAAATATACATAAGTCTCATTTAGTTTTAATTCCATTAATATGACAAAGAAATGAAAGTAGCGTTCATGCGTACGTACGGCTTACCGTCTCCATGAACGGTGCATTTCATTTCTTACCTCTAAATGATTATGTAATATTTTAAATACATGTATGTACTGGATATATATGACATATATGATATCTACATCATGAATACCATTCTGGATATAATGAAACATTGACCAAATTAACAACATGTAAGTGTAAGAAGTCTATTTTTGACTTAAGAACCAAATACCGACAAAATGAACATTATTAACTTAAATGATTACATGATGTTCATAACATGGTATAAAAGGAATAATGAACTTGAAAAGATTCATAAGCAAGTAGAGATTAACTCAAGTTTATTATTCAGGAGTTTAAAGAACGGTCGGGTCAAGTCGGATACGAGGTATGGGAACTTCTTAACCCAATTTCCATTCTTTGGGTTAATCTCCTACTTTCAAATTATGTCATTATATTATTATGTCGTATCTTGTATTTGTAATTTATTTATGTGTACTTATAGTGAATACACATAATGTATCTATTTTATTTTAAAAATTATCTTTGTATGGGACTTCGTCTCAATCTCCTTTCGTTGAGGCATATTTTATTTTATACACAACTTTCTTTTATGCGGTGTATAAACCCCTTTGACTTTTACGTTTATTCAAAAGGAATCTTTTTTATACGAAGCGTTTACTAAACGACAAAAGGGAATGTTTTTGTCGTACGTATGCGGCGACAACGACTTCTCCGCCGTCGTAACCGTTATTTGAGTTTCGGCTTCCTCTACAAGTCATACCTTCTTTTTAAAAGAAAAATAAATACCATATTTTACTTTTATTTTATTTTGGTATTGAAAATGGTTTTCATAATGTTTTTATATCAATGTGTTGTATTGATATCTCGTGATTGAAATGTGGAAATTTTATGTTTCCTTTATGCTTGTTTTATGTGATATGATTATGTTATGGTTCTTGGGCATTATTATGAAGACGGGTGGTTCCGTGATAAACTAAGGGCGGGTGAGCCCGTTATAGCTCTCCAATGCATTGGGTAACGCGAAGGAGTGAAACGTTAAGGTTTCTCCGAAGAGATTTTAGGGAATATACTGTGATGGGTATTCCAAACGTAACCAAGAGGGTTACTCCCTACGTAAGAATGTTATGAATGCCTCAAGTTACCTTTACGTCTTATGATTTCTATGATTTATTCATGATTTTATGAGGTATGTTAAAGTGCCTATGTTTTATGGGTAAAGTATGATTTCATTCTTATGTATATATGAACTCATGTTTCCTTTCCATGTTTTTTTTATAACCCATACTGAGTTTTTATGCTCATCCCAAGTTTTTGAAATGTTTTTCACAGGTCAAGGGAAAGGTACATGATAAGATGATAGAGTCAAGGATGTGTCAAGAAATAATCCATGTTTTATTTTAAATGTGTTTCCATTGATGGGAATGAAGAATACTATCTTTATGTAACCACTTTGTTTATATGTGGAATGTAATGCAAGTTTTATGATCTAATTCTCTAAAACTCTAAACCCGAAAAGATCCTCAACGTGTAATCTTGTAATAACTCAAGATTAAGTAAGGTTTAAGGCTGGGGCCTTATATTATGTACGACATAATAATGATGCAGTGATGACATCATTATTTAACGATTAAAATAAAATGGAAAGATAATGTAAAATCTAAAACCTACACATGGCCAAAACCAATTGGATGAGTGGATTTCGAATCCTTATCACCTTATCCACGAATTCTATCAATGTGGGACCTTTTAAAACCGAAACACATTTTCAAATAAAGTTATATTTCTTTACTTTCCAAAAGTGCCCCTCCTCTCCCCTTATAAAAGGCCCCCACCTCTACCTCATTTCACACACTCTTCAAGCCATTGGCTCGGCCAACCCCTGCCCATTTGCTCTCTCCACATCCCTCTCCTCATTCTAGAGGATTCCCCTTGGGCAGAATCCTTTCAAAGGAAGCGTTTAGGCTCAAATCAAAAGGAGTTACACTTTTTAAGGTAATTCATCCTCTCATGCTCATTTGTTTTATTTTGCTTCTCCAACCCCCTAAACTCTTTTTATTTACTTATTTTGTAACAACACCAGTATCTTAAATATACTAGGATGTTGTTATAAGATTTATTTTATCTACACTCTCACACAACTACATCAAATGGTTAAAGAACATACGGTTTCCGTGGATGGCGAAATTCTGCCTCCCGAAACGATGATTGTTCAACACTCATTAAACACCTTCAAAGGTGGCCATTATGATGTCACTATTTTTATATATGATATATAATATGTTTATGTTTTCCTTAAGCTTCTGTTTTTTCATTTTGGGCATACCTTTATGGTTTCCATTATGGGTAAAACACGATATCTTCATTTTAGGAAGCGCGGACTACCGCCCCCTCAAAGTGATGTGATTCGTTAATACCATATGTGGGATGTGTAGAGGATAAAGTTAATGATATTATACATGATGTTATACTGGAATTATAATATACCTATATATATCATTATCATTTATTTCCATTAAAGTATGAGATAGAAATGAAAGTAGCGTTCATGCGTACGTACGGACTACCGTCTCCATGAACGGTGCATTTCATTTCTTATCCCCAAATGTAATGTACTATTAAAAGTACATGTATATAATGGATATATATAATTAATGATATATCTAAATGATGAATATAATTCTGGAATTAAAATATACATAAGTCTCATTTAGTTTTAATTCCATTAATATGACAAAGAAATGAAAGTAGCGTTCATGCGTACGTACGGCTTACCGTCTCCATGAACGGTGCATTTCATTTCTTACCTCTAAATGATTATGTAATATTTTAAATACATGTATGTACTGGATATATATGACATATATGATATCCACATCATGAATACCATTCTGGATATAATGAAACATTGACCAAATTAACAACATGTAAGTGTAAGAAGTCTATTTTTGACTTAAGAACCAAATACCGACAAAATGAACATTATTAACATAAATGATTACATGATGTTCATAACATGGTATAAAAGGAATAATGAACTTGAAAAGATTCATAAGCAAGTAGAGATTAACTCAAGTTTATTATTCAGGAGTTTAAAGAACGGTCGGGTCAAGTCGGATACGAGGTATGGGAACTTCTTAACCCAATTTCCATTCTTTGGGTTAATCTCCTACTTTCAAATTATGTCATTATATTATTATGTCGTATCTTGTATTTGTACTTTATTTATGTGTACTTATAGTGAATACACATAATGTATCTATTTTATTTTAAAAATTATCTTTGTATGGGAACTTCTTAACCCAATTTCCATTCTTTGGGTTAATCTCCTACTTTCAAATTATGTCATTATATTATTATGTCGTATCTTGTATTTGTACTTTATTTATGTGTACTTATAGTGAATACACATAATGTATCTATTTTATTTTAAAAATTATCTTTGTATGGGACTTCGTCTCAATCTCCTTTCGTTGAGGCATATTTTATTTTATACACAACTTTCTTTTATGCGGTGTATAAACCCCTTTGACTTTTACGTTTATTCAAAAGGAATCTTTTTTATACGAAGCGTTTACTAAACGACAAAAGGGAATGTTTTTGTCGTACGTATGCGGCGACAACGACTTCTCCGCCGTCGTAACCGTTATTTGAGTTTCGGCTTCCTCTACAAGCCATACCTTCTTTTTAAAAGAAAAATAAATACCATATTTTACTTTTATTTTATTTTGGTATTGAAAATGGTTTTCATAATGTTTTTATTATATCAATGTGTTGTATTGATATCTCGTGATTGAAATGTGGAAATGTTATGTTTCCTTTATGCATGTTTTATGTGATATGATTATGTTATGGTTCTTGGGCATTATTATGAAGACGGGTGGTTCCGTGATAAACTAAGGGCGGGTGAGCCCGTTATAGCTCTCCAATGCATCTTTTCGGGTTTAGAGTTTTAGAGAATTAGATCATAAAACTTGCATTACATTCCACATATAAACAAAGTGGTTACATAAAGATAGTATTCTTCATTCCCATCAATGGAAACACATTTAAAATAAAACATGGATTATTTCTTGACACATCCTTGACTCTATCATCTTATCATGTACCTTTCCCTTGACCTGTGAAAAACATTTCAAAAACTTGGGATGAGCGTAAAAACTCAGTATGGGTTATAAAAACATGGAAAGGAAACATGAGTTCATATATACATAAGAATGAAATCATACTTTACCCATAAAACATAGGCACTTTAACATACCTCATAAAAACATGAATAAATCATATAAATCATAATACGTAAAGGTAACTTGAGGCATTCATAACATTCTTACGTAGGGGGTAACCCTCTTGGTTACGTTTGGAATACCCATCACAGTATATTCCCTAAAATCTCTTCGGAGAAACCTTAACGTTTCACTCCTTCGCGTTACCCAATGCATTGGAGAGCTATAACGGGCTCACCCGCCCTTAGTTTATCACGGAACCACCCGTCTTCATAATAATGCCCAAGAACCATAACATAATCATATCACATAAAACATGCATAAAGGAAACATAACATTTCCACATTTCAATCACGAGATATCAATACAACACATTGATATAATAAAAACATTATGAAAACCATTTTCAATACCAAAGTAAAACATGGTATTTATTTTTCTTTTAAAAAAAGGTATGGCTTGTAGAGGAAGCCAAAACTCAAATAACGGTTACGACGGCGGAGAAGTCGTTGTCGCCGCATACGTACGACAAAAACATTCCCTTTTGTCGTTTAGTAAACGCTTCGTATAAAAAAGATTCCTTTTGAGTAAACGTAAAAGTCAAAGGGGTTTATACACCATATAAAAGAAAGTTGTGTATAAAATAAAATATGCCTCAACGAAAGGAGATTGAGACGAAGTCCCATACAAAGATAATTTTTAAAATAAAATAGATACATTATGTGTATTCACTATAAGTACACATAAATAAAGTACAAATACAAGATACGACATAATAATATAATGACATAATTTGAAAGTAGGAGATTAACCCAAAGAATGGAAATTGGGTTAAGAAGTTCCCATACCTCGTATCCGACTTGACCCGACCGTTCTTTAAACTCCTGAATAATAAACTTGAGTTAATCTCTACTTGCTTATGAATCTTTTCAAGTTCATTATTCCTTTTATACCATGTTATGAACATCATGTAATCATTTAAGTTAATAATGTTCATTTTGTCGGTATTTGGTTCTTAAGTCAAAAATTGACTTCTTATACTTACATGTTGTTAATTTGGTCAAAGGTTCATTATATCCAGAATGGTATTCATTATGTAGATATCATATATGTCATATATATCCAGTATATACATTCATTTATAATATTACATCACACTTAGAGGTAAGAAATGAAATGCACCGTTCATGGAGACGGTAAGCCGTACGTACGCATGAACGCTACTTCCATTTCTATTTCATATTTTCTGGAATGGAATCATAATGATATAAAAGTATATTATAATTCCAGTATAACAATATATATAATATCATTAACTTTATCCTTTACACATCCCACATATGGTATTAACGAATCAAATCACTTTTAGGGGGCGGTAGTCCGCACTTCCTAAAATGAAGATATCGTGTTTTACCCATAATGGAAACCATAAAGGTATGCCAAAAATGAAAAAAACAGAAGCTTAAGGAAAACATAAACATATAATATATCATATATAAAAATAGTGACATCATAATGGCCACCTTTGAAGGTGTTAAATGAGTATTGAACAATCATCGTTTCGGGAGGCAGAATTTCGCCATCCACGGAAACCGTATGTTCTTTAACCATTTGATGTAGTTGTGTGAGAGTGTAGCTCAAATATATCTTATAACAACATCCTAGTATATTGAAGATACTGGTGTTGTTACAAAAGAAGTAAATAAAAAGAGTTTAGGGGGTCGGAGAAGCAAAATAAAACAAATGAACATGAGAGAATGAATTACCTTAAAAAGTGTAACTTCTTTTGGTTTGAGCCCAAAGGCTTCCTTTGAAAGGATTCTGCCCAAAGGGAATCCTCTAGGATGAGGAGAGGGATGTGGAGAGAGCAAATGGGCAGGGGTTGGCCGAGCCAATGGCTTGAAGAGTGTGTGAAATGAGGTAGAGGTGGGGGCCTTTTATAAGGGGAGAGGAGGGGCACTTTTGGAAAGTAAAGAATCATTACATTATTTGAAAATGTGTTTCGGTTTTAAAAGGTCCCACATTGATGGAATTCGTGGATAAGGTGATAAGGCATCGAAATCCATTCATCCAATTGGTTTTGGACATGTGTAGTTCATAGATTTTATTTTATCTTTCCATTTTATTTAAATCGTCAAATAATGATGTCATCGCTGCATCATTATTATGTCATAAATAATTAAATTTATTTAATGTCTAAAAATTATAAACAAATTACTATGATGTAGGAAATCTTTTTAGCTTTCCATTGAATATTTATAATCAAAATTTGGACTTGTATAACCCCACTTAAAAATTGTTTTCGCAAAACATATTATGTTTGTGTCATTTTCACTTTAACATTTAATAAAAAGTAATTTATGTCATTTCCCAACAAAAGTGGATCCATGGGGTCCCCAAGTTGACCCATGGCTTGTCTTGGTCGGCCATGACACAACCAATAAGGTTGGGACATGTGTCTAGGTCATTTTATATTATTAAATCATTATTTATACCTTAAACTACACTGATTACCACTAATCGCGATTAAAAACTTAATAAGTTACTATTCACCAAAAAATTATTATAATCTCATTGAACCACATTTTACTTCTTAATGACAACCATGTATGTCGGATTTTCAAAATTCAATACACATTAGTGGTAAACTTTCATTTAACTGAAAAATCAGTTTGCTTGATTACCACTTAGTGGTTTCACTATTCATCAAAAATTGAAGTTTTTCAGAAAATTACCAAAAAATCACCCTAAGCTATATTTGATATTCTGAATTCAAAAATGAAGTCTATTTTAAAAAATTCAAATCATATAAGTCACATTAATTAATTTAATAATTAATTCCCGCTGCCAGAGCAAATAGCGTGTTTTTACAAAACAATAAGTATCAAAAGATTGACACCAGTTTAAGTCTAATTTCAAAGTGAAATTGATTCCAATGACCACCATTGGATAAAATGGTAAAAATAGATTCTAATTTTACTTAAAAACCAATTCAAAACATAATCTAATCATATAAATAAATTAGATTAAAAAGTAGTTTTGATGTAAAATGCAGTATTTTTCACTATTCATTAAAAAAAATGAACATTGTCAGAAAATTACCAAAAATTCACACAAGGTAAATTTTGATGTCCCAATCATAAAGTATAAGTTTATTTTGACAAACATAGTTTATAAAATTGTCAAAATATAGATTCAAAAATGGTTTTCCATCAAAAGGCACTAAAACAATCTTTTAAGAATATTAGTGTATTCCATGCATAAGATTGTATTTATTTTCATTTTAGGCCTCTAAAACACTATCTTTATCATTAATAGACATAGATAAAAATATCTATTATTCATTACTTACTTGGGATGTTACATCCTTCCCCCCTTTAGAAAATTGCGTCCCCGCAATTTATTTACTTATCGAATAAATGGGGGTACTTATCCCTCATTGCATTTTCGAAGATTGACTAGAGGTCAGGGTACCATCAGTTGAAAGTAAAAGGAAGCAGACGACTGCGTTCCGTACTAGATATGGCCATTATGAATTTGTAGTTATGCCTTTTGGGTTAACCAATGCACCTGCTGTATTCATGGACCTTATGAATAAAATTTTCCATGAGTTCTTGGATAAGTTTGTGTTTGTGTTTTGAGGTTTGTGAAGAGGTTATGTGTGCCTTGTGATTCACAGTTGAAGAGAGAGTTGTTATGTGAAGCTCATAGTTCTCCGTTTTCAGTTCATCCGGGCAGTACTAAGATGTATAGAGATCTGCGGGAGTATTATTGGTGGGATGGAATGAAAAGAGATATTGCTGATTTTACTGTGAAGTGTTTGACTTGTCAGCAGGTTAAAGCTGAGCGGCAGTTACCGAAAGGGATGCTTCAGCCTTTACCAGTGCCAGAGTGGAAATGGGAAAATATATCCATGGACTTTGTTGTTGGATTACCGAAGACGTCTCGAGGTAATAATGCAATCTGGGTTATTGTTGATCGCTTGACCAAGTCTTCTCATTTCCTTGCTATACGAGATACTTTCTCTCTTGATCAACTTTCCCGTTTGTATTTTAAGGAGATAGTCAGGTTACATGGAGTTCCTCTCTCCATTGTATCGGATCGTGATCCCAGGTTTACTTCTAACTTTTGGAAAGGCCTTCAGAAGTCGTTGGGTACTGAATTAAATTTTAGTACAGCTTTTCATCCTCAATCAGATGGGCAGTCAGAACGAACAATTCAGACATTGGAGGATATGCTACGAGCTTGTTCTATGGATTATCAGGGAAGTTGGGACCAGCATCTTTCTTTGGTTGAGTTTTCATATAATAACAGTTTTCATTCCAGTATACAGATGGCACCATTTCAGGCATTATATGGGAAGCGGTGTCTAACTCCAGCTTTCTGGGATGAAGTGGGTGAAAGAAAGTTGATGGGACCAGAATTGGTAGAAGAGATGGCAGAAAAAGTTCAGCTGATTCAGAAACACATGAGAACAGCTCAGAGCAGGCAGAAGAGTTATGCGGATAACCGGAGGAAGGATCTATCTTTCGAGGTAGGTGATCATGTTTTTCTCAAGGTTTCTCCTTGGAAAAGTGTGATGAGATTTGGTAAGAAAGGAAAGTTGAGTCCAAGGTTCATTGGACCATACGAAGTTCTAGAGAGAGTTGGATCAGTTGCATACCGAGTGGCTTTACCTCCGAGTTTATCTCAGGTACACAATGTTTTTCACGTTTCGATGTTGAGAAAGTATATGCCAGATCCATCTCATGTTTTGAGTCCAGAGGTAGTTCAGCTGGAAGAAAACCTATCTTATGAGGAACAACCGGTCCAGATTATTGACCATAGGGAGCAAGTGTTACGGAATAAGGTGATTAAGCAGGTAAAGGTTTTTTGGAAAAACCATGTGATTGAAGAGGCAACGTGGGAATCTGAAAATGCTATGAGGGATAAATACCCCCACTTATTTTGATAAGTGAATAAAATTGCGAGGACGCAATTCCCAAAAGGGGGGAAGGATGTAACATCCCAGGTAATTAAAGAATAAATAATTTTCATATTTATTAATATTAGAGAATTAAATATGAATTTTAATTAAAAGGGGTTGCTATGTTCGATAGCGTACCCGATACGCAACGATGAGTTTCTTTGAAACTTACGTAGCACACTAGTAATATAATAATATTATGTTAGTTAAAAAGTAGTCGTTGTACTGGCGGGAATGAATAGAAATAACTAAAATATGAATAGATGTGTTTTTAGATGTTTTTACATTTACCCAATAAAAGACAAAGGCTTAAAATACGGAAAGAGTTCAATTTTAGGCTTTTATACTCTAATTTTCACTAAAGGTTCACTTATCACCTTTTAATGGTGAACCGTCATTAAATATAGTTTTGATCACTCTTATACATTCTTTTGGACCAAATAAAACTTTTATTAAGAATCGGGATATCAAATTTTACTTTGTGTAATTTTTGGTACCTTTCTGATAAAGTTCATTTTTTTTATGAATAGTGTAAAATGTTGCATTTTAATTCAAAACCTCTTTTTGATCTAATTTATTTATATGATTAGATTATCTTTTGAATTGGTTTTAAAGTGAAATTAGAATATATTTTTACAATTTTATCCAATGGTGGTCATTGGAATCAATTTCGATTTGAAATTAGACTTAAACTGGTGTCAATCTTTTGATACTTATTGTTTTGTAAAAACACGCTATTTGCTCTGGCAGCGGGAATTAGTTATTAAATTAATTAATGTGACTTATATGATTTGAATTTTGTAAAATAGACTTCATTTTTGAATTCGGAATATCAAATATAGCTTAGGGTGAATTTTTGGTAATTTTCTGAAAAACTTCAATTTTTGATGAATAGTGAAACCACTAAGTGGTAATCAAGAAAACTGATTTTTCAGTTAAATGAAAGTTTACAACTAATGTGTATTGAATTTTGAAAATCCGACATACATGGTTGTCATTAAGAAGTAAAATGTGGTTCAATGAGATTAAAATAATTTTTTGGTGAATAGTAACTTATTAAGTTCTTAATCGCGATTAGTGGTAATTAGGGTAGTTTAATGTATAAATAATGCTTTAATAATATAAAATGACCTAGACACATGTCCCAACCTCATTGGTTGTGTCATGGCCGACCAAGACAAGTCATGGCCTAACTTGGGGACCCCATGTATCCACTTTTGTTGGGAAATAACATAAATTACTTTTTATTAAATGTTAAAGTGAAAATGACACAAACATAATATGTTTTGCGAAAACAATTTTTAAGTGGGGTTATACAAGTCCAAATTTTGATTATAAATATTCAATGGAAAGCTAAAAAGATTTCCAATATCATAGTATTTGTTTTATATTTTTTAGACATTAAATAAACTAAATTATGTACGACATAATAATGATGCAGTGATGACATCATTATTTAACGATTAAAATAAAATGGAAAGATAATGTAAAATCTAAAACCTACACATGGCCAAAACCAATTGGATGAGTGGATTTCGAATCCTTATCACCTTATCCACGAATTCTATCAATGTGGGACCTTTTAAAACCGAAACACATTTTCAAATAAAGTTATATTTCTTTACTTTCCAAAAGTGCCCCTCCTCTCCCCTTATAAAAGGCCCCCACCTCTACCTCATTTCACACACTCTTCAAGCCTTTGGCTCGGCCAACCCCTGCCCATTTGCTCTCTCCACATCCCTCTCCTCATCCTAGAGGATTCCCCTTGGGCAGAATCCTTTCAAAGGAAGCCTTTAGGCTCAAATCAAAAGGAGTTACACTTTTTAAGGTAATTCATCCTCTCATGCTCATTTGTTTTATTTTGCTTCTCCAACCCCCTAAACTCTTTTTATTTACTTATTTTGTAACAACACCAGTATCTTAAATATACTAGGATGTTGTTATAAGATTTATTTTATCTACACTCTCACACAACTACATCAAATGGTTAAAGAACATACGGTTTCCGTGGATGGCGAAATTCTGCCTCCCGAAACGATGATTGTTCAACACTCATTAAACACCTTCAAAGGTGGCCATTATGATGTCACTATTTTTATATATGATATATAATATGTTTATGTTTTCCTTAAGCTTCTGTTTTTTCATTTTGGGCATACCTTTATGGTTTCCATTATGGGTAAAACACGATATCTTCATTTTAGGAAGCGCGGACTACCGCCCCCTCAAAGTGATGTGATTCGTTAATACCATAGTTTCTTGGGAATCTTACGTTGCACTCTAATAATAAAATAATATTATTTTAAATGGTAGTGAACTTGTAGCCGTTGTAATGGCGGGAATGGATAGAAATAACTGAAATATGATTATATATGTTTTTAAATGTTTTTACAATTATCCAATAAAGGATAGAGGCTTAAAATACGGAAAGAATTCGATTTTAGGCATATATGCCCTAGTTTTCACTAAAGGTTCACTTATCGCCTTTTGATGGCGAACTGTCATTAAATATAGTTTTGATCACTCTTATACATTCTTTTGGACCAAATAAAACTCTTATTAAGAATCGGGACATCAAATTTTTACTTTGTGTAAATTTTTGGTATTTTTCTGATGAATAGTGTAAAATGTTGTGTTTTAATTCAAAACCTCTTTTTAATCTAATTTATTTATATGATTAGATAATATTTTGAATTGTTTTTAAAGTTAAATTAGAAAATATTTTTACCATTTAATCCAATGGTGGTCATTGGAATTAATTTCACTTTGAAATTAGACTTAAACTAGTGTCAATCTTTTGATACTTTTTGTTTTATAAAAACACGCTATTTGCTCTGACAGCGGGAATTAATTATTAAATTAATTAATGTGACTAATATGTTTTGAATTTTGTAAAACGGACTTCATTTTTGAATTCAGAATATCAAATATAGCTTAGGGTGAATTTTTGGTAATTTTCTGAAAAAACTTCAATTTTTGATGAATAGTGAAACCACTAAGTGGTAATCAAGCAAACTGATTTTTCAGTTAAATGAATTTTACCACTAATGTGTATTGAATTTTGAAAATCCGACATACATGGTTGTCATTAAGAAGTAAAATGTGGTTCAATGGGATTATAATAATTTTTTGGTGAATAGTAACTCATTAAGTTCTTAATCGCGATTAGTGGTAATTAGGGTAGTTTAATGTATAAATAATGCTTTAATAATATAAAATGACCTAGACACATGTCCCAACCCTATTGGTTATGTCATGGCCGACCAAGACAAGCCATGGCCTAACTTGGGGACCCCATGGATCCACATTTGTTGGGAAATAACATAAAATACTTTTTATTTAATGTTAAAGTGAAAATGACACTAACATAGTATGTTTTACTAAAACAATTTTTTAAGTGGGTTTATACAAGTCCAAATTTTGATTATAAATAGTCATTGGAAAGATAAAAAGATTTCCTATATCATAGTATTTTTTGTATAATTTTTAGACATTAAAGAAATTAAATTATTTATGACATAATAATGATGCAGCGATGACATCATTATTTGACAATTTAATTAAAATGGAAAGATAATGAAAAATCTACAATATACACATCGACAAAACCAATTGGATGAGTGGATTTCGATGCCTTATCACCTTATCCACGAATTCTATCAATGTGGGACCCTTTAGAACCGAAAATCATTTTCAAATAATGTAATATTTCATTGCTTTCCAAAAGTGCCCCTCCTCTCCTCTTATAAAAGGCCCCCACCTCTACCTCTTTTCCCACACCCCTCAAGCCTTTGGCTCGGCCAACCCCTGCCCATTTACTCTCTCAACATCCCTCTCCTCATCCTAGAGGATCCCCTTTGGGCAGAATCCTTTCAAAGGAAGCCTTTAGGCTCAAATCAAAAGGAGATTACACTTTTAAAGGTAACTCATTATCTCTTGTTCATTTGTTTTATTTTGCTTCTCCAAACCTATAATCTCTTTTTATTTACTTCTTTTGTAACAACACCAGTATCTTCAATATACTAGGATGTTGTTACAAGATTTATTTTAGCTACACTCTCACACAACTACATCAAATGGTTAAAGAACATACGGTTTCCGTGGACGGTGAAATTCTGCCTCCCGAAACGATGATTGTTCAATACTCATTTAACACCTTCAAAGGTGGCCATTATGATGTCACTATTTTTATATATGATATATAATATGTTTATGTTTTATTTATGCTTCTGTATTTTTCATTTTTGTCTTACCTTTGTGGCTTCCATTATGGGTATACGCGATATCTTCATTTAAGGAAGTGCGGACTACCGCCCCCTCAAAGTGATTTGATTCGTTAAATACCATATGTGGGATGTATAAAGGATGGAAATATGATATTATATATGATATTATACTGGAATTATAATATACCTTTATATCATTATTATTCCATTCTATAAAATACGAAATAGAAATGAAAGTAGCGTTCATGCGTACGTACGGCTTACCGTCTCCATGAACGGTGCATTTCATTTCTTACCTCTAAATGATTATGTAATGTTATAAATGCATGCATGTACTGGATATATATGAAATATATGATATCTACATAATGAATACAATTCTGGATATAATAAACATTTGGCCACACGAACAACATGTAATTGTAAGAAGACCACTTTCGACTTAAGAACCAAATATCGGCAAAACAAATATTATTAACTTAAATGATTACATAATGTTTATGACAAGGTAATAAGTGGTATAAAAGTAATAATGAACTTGAAAAGGGTTCTTAAGGAATTAGAAATTAACTCAAGTTTATTATTCAGGAGATTAAAGAATGATCGAGTCAAGTCGGACCCGAGGTAAGGGATCCTACAACTCTCTTTCTTTTTAAGTACATTCTTTTATGTAATTTCTTTTAAGCTCATCTTTATTATGATTGGGATGTTATTTTATATTACTCCTACTGTAATTTTTATGTTCATGTGATGAGATACCCTATTCTCTCTCATCAATCCTTTTGGAAGTTATGTGGCGCCGTTAGGCTGCCGAGTTTTCGTAAGGGATTTTTCATCTCACTTTTATCCCCATGAGATTTATGCTACATTTGCCACAATTTCCTTTGAGTGGTGTATGTACTGCCCATTATTCTACTCTTTGTGTAATATACTTTCGTTTATGAGTATTTACATCAATGATTTATTGCCCTTCTTCCATGGGGTGTATGTTTTGAAAGATACCCAATTCGGTAAGGGAACCTTTCACCCCCCTCTTTTTAAAAGACTTCTTTTATTGGGTCTTTTAATTTACATATTGATACATTGGGATATGTTCTCATGTA
This sequence comes from Viscum album, assembly GCA_963277665.1. Classification (NCBI taxonomy): domain Eukaryota; kingdom Viridiplantae; phylum Streptophyta; class Magnoliopsida; order Santalales; family Viscaceae; genus Viscum; species Viscum album. The sequence continues at coordinate 1,552,010,712 of OY728158.1, read as the reverse complement.
TCCTTAATGATGTAAATTTTGTGTCCAAGTGATGAGATACTCTTTTTATCTCTCATCAACTCATTTTGATGTGACGCCGTTAGGCTGTCAAGGGAACTTCTTAACCCAATTTCGATTTCTTTGGGTTCGACATGTAGTCATTGAATATGTCATCCATTCAATATGTGTGAATGACATTTTATTGTTTTACACTTAATATCCACTTATATTGGGTGTATTGATATTCTTCACACATATTTTTGAGATTGATTTGTCCTTAATTTAAGGATACCTTCTTTATAAGGGATTTCATCACATTTGACATTTCTATTGAGGGTTCATTGTTGTTATGCACCAATTCACTCTTATATGGTGTATATACTGTCCTTTGGAGTATTATATCATGAATCCATTTATTCTCATGATATTATAAAGTTCTGACTAAACGTCATTCCTCAATTATTGTATTCAAGTGTCTCTAATTTTGGTAAAACCCCTTTAACCAAAATATCATTTTAAAAGGCCCCAGCCTTAAACCTTACTTAATCTTGAGTTATTACAAGATTACACGTTGAGGATCTTTTCGGGTTTAGAGTTTTAGAGAATTAGATCATAAAACTTGCATTACATTCCACATATAAACAAAGTGGTTACATAAAGATAGTATTCTTCATTCCCATCAATGGAAACACATTTAAAATAAAACATGGATTATTTCTTGACACATCCTTGACTCTATCATCTTATCATGTACCTTTCCCTTGACCTGTGAAAAACATTTCAAAAACTTGGGATGAGCGTAAAAACTCAGTATGGGTTATAAAAACATGGAAAGGAAACATGAGTTCATATATACATAAGAATGAAATCATACTTTACCCATAAAACATAGGCACTTTAACATACCTCATAAAAACATGAATAAATCATATAAATCATAATACGTAAAGGTAACTTGAGGCATTCATAACATTCTTACGTAGGGGGTAACCCTCTTGGTTACGTTTGGAATACCCATCACAGTATATTCCCTAAAATCTCTTCGGAGAAACCTTAACGTTTCACTCCTTCGCGTTACCCAATGCATTGGAGAGCTATAACGGGCTCACCCGCCCTTAGTTTATCACGGAACCACCCGTCTTCATAATAATGCCCAAGAACCATAACATAATCATATCACATAAAACATGCATAAAGGAAACATAACATTTCCACATTTCAATCACGAGATATCAATACAACACATTGATATAATAAAAACATTATGAAAACCATTTTCAATACCAAAGTAAAACATGGTATTTATTTTTCTTTTAAAAAAAAGGTATGGCTTGTAGAGGAAGCCAAAACTCAAATAACGGTTACGACGGCGGAGAAGTCGTTGTCGCCGCATACGTACGACAAAAACATTCCCTTTTGTCGTTTAGTAAACGCTTCGTATAAAAAAGATTCCTTTTGAGTAAACGTAAAAGTCAAAGGGGTTTATACACCGTATAAAAGAAAGTTGTGTATAAAATAAAATATGCCTCAACGAAAGGAGATTGAGACGAAGTCCCATACCTCGTATCCGACTTGACCCGACCGTTCTTTAAACTCCTGAATAATAAACTTGAGTTAATCTCTACTTGCTTATGAATCTTTTTCAAGTTCATTATTCCTTTTATACCATGTTATGAACATCATGTAATCATTTAAGTTAATAATGTTCATTTTGTCGGTATTTGGTTCTTAAGTCAAAAATTGACTTCTTATACTTACAAGTTGTTAATTTGGTCAAAGGTTCATTATATCCAGAATGGTATTCATTATGTAGATATCATATATGTCATATATATCCAGTACATACATTCATTTATAATATTACATCACATTTAGAGGTAAGAAATGAAATGCATCGTTCATGGAGACGGTAAGCCGTACGTACGCATGAACGCTACTTCCATTTCTATTTCATATTTTCTGGAATGGAATCATAATGATATAAAAGTATATTATAATTCCAGTATAACAACATATATAATATCATTAACTTTATCCTTTACACATCCCACATATGGTATTAACGAATCAAATCACTTTTAGGGGGCGGTAGTCCGCACTTCCTAAAATGAAGATATCGTGTTTTACCCATAATGGAAACCATAAAGGTATGCCCAAAATGAAAAAAACAGAAGCTTAAGGAAAACATAAACATATAATATATCATATATAAAAATAGTGACATCATAATGGCCACCTTTGAAGGTGTTAAATGAGTATTGAACAATCATCGTTTCGGGAGGCAGAATTTCGCCATCCACGGAAACCGTATGTTCTTTAACCATTTGATGTAGTTGTGTGAGAGTGTAGCTCAAATATATCTTATAACAACATCCTAGTATATTGAAGATACTGGTTTTGTTACAAAAGAAGTAAATAAAAAGAGTTTAGGGGGTCGGAGAAGCAAAATAAAACAAATGAACATGAGAGAATGAAATACCTTAAAAAGTGTAACTTCTTTTGGTTTGAGCCTAAAGGCTTCCTTTGAAAGGATTCTGCCCAAAGGGAATCCTCTAGGATGAGGAGAGGGAAGTGGAGAGAGCAAATGGGCAGGGGTTGGCCGAGCCAATGGCTTGAAGAGTGTGTGAAATGAGGTAGAGGTGGGGGCCTTTTATAAGGGGAGAGGAGGGGCACTTTTGGAAAGTAAAGAAACATTACATTATTTGAAAATGTGTTTCGGTTTTAAAAGGTCCCACATTGATGGAATTCGTGGATAAGGTGATAAGGCATCGAAATCCATTCATCCAATTGGTTTTGGACATGTGTAGTTCATAGATTTTATTTTATCTTTCCATTTTATTTAAATCGTCAAATAATGATGTCATCGCTGCATCATTATTATGTCATAAATAATTAAATTTATTTAATGTCTAAAAATTATAAACAAATTACTATGATGTAGGAAATCTTTTTAGCTTTCCATTGAATATTTATAATCAAAATTTGGACTTGTATAACCCCACTTAAAAATTGTTTTCGCAAAACATATTATGTTTGTGTCATTTTCACTTTAACATTTAATAAAAAGTAATTTATGTTATTTCCCAACAAAAGTGGATACATGGGGTCCCCAAGTTAGGCCATGACTTGTCTTGGTCGTCCATGACACAACCAATGAGGTTGGGACATGTGTCTAGGTCATTTTATATTATTAAAGCATTATTTATACATTAAACTACCCTAATTACCACTAATCGCGATTAAGAACTTAATAAGTTACTATTCACCAAAAAATTATTTTAATCTCATTGAACCACATTTTACTTCTTAATGACAACCATGTATGTCGGATTTTCAAAATTCAATACACATTAGTGGTAAACTTTAATTTAACTGAAAAAAACAGTTTGCTTGATTACCACTTAGTGGTTTCACTATTCATCAAAATTGAAGTTTTTCAGAAAATTACCAAAAATTCACTCTAAGCTATATTTGATATTACGAATTCAAAAATGAAGTCTATTTTACAAAATTCAAATCATATAAGTCACATTAATTAATTTAATAATTAATTCCCGCTGCCAGAGCAAATAGCGTGTTTTTACAAAACAATAAGTATCAAAAGATTGACACCGGTTTAAGTCTAATTTCAAATCGAAATTGATTCCAATGACCACCATTGGATAAAATGGTAAAAAATATATTCTAATTTCACTTCAAAACCAATTCAAAACATAATCTAATCATATAAATAAATTAGATTAAAAAGTAGTTTTGATGTAAAATGCAGTATTTTTCACTATTCATTTAAAAATGAACATTGTCGGAAAATTACCAAAAATTCACACAAGGTAAATTTTGATGTCCCAATCATAAAGGATAATTTTATTTTGACAAACATAGTTTCTAAAATTGTCAAAATATAGATTCAAAAATGGTTTTCCATCAAAAGGCACTAAAACAATCCTTTAAGAATATTAGTGTATTCCATGCATAAGATTGTATTTATTTTCATTTTAAGCCTCTAAAACACTATCTTTATCATTAATAGACATAGATAAAAATATCTATTATTCATTACTTACTTGGGATGTTACATCCTTCCCCCCTTTAGAAAATTGCGTCCCCGCAATTTATTTACTTATCAAATCAATTGGGGTACTTATCCCTCATTGCATTTTCGGATTCCCATGTTGCCTCTTCAATCATGTGGTTTTTCCACAAAACCTTTACCTGCTTAATCACCTTATTCCGTAACACTTGCTCCTTATGGTCAAGAATCTGGACCGGTTGTTCCTCATAAGATAGGTTCTCTTCCAGCTGAACTACCTCTGGACTCAAAACATGAGATGGATCTGGCATATACTTTATCAACATCGAAACGTGAAAAACATTGTGTACCTGAGATAAACTCGGAGGTAAAGCCACTCGGTATGCAACTGATCCAACTCTCTCCAGAATTTCGTATGGTCCAACAAACCTTGGACTCAACTTTCCTTTCTTACCAAATCTCATCACACTTTTCCAAGGAGAAACCTTGAGAAAAACATGATCACCTACCTCGAAAGATAGATCCTTCCTCCGGTTATCCGCATAACTCTTCTGCCTGCTTTGAGCTGTTCTCATGTGCTTCTGAATCAGCTGAACTTTTTCTGCCATCTCTTCTACCAATTCTGGTCCCATCAACTTCCTTTCACCCACTTCATCCCAGAAAGTTGGAGTTCAACACCGCTTCCCATATAATGCCTGAAATGGTGCCATCTGTATACTAGAATGAAAAGAGATATTGCTGATTTTACTGTGAAGTGTTTGACTTGTCAGCAGGTTAAAGCTGAGCGGCAGTTACCGAAAGGGATGCTTCAGCCTTTACCAGTGCCAGAGTGGAAATGGGAAAATATATCCATGGACTTTGTTGTTGGATTACCGAAGACGTCTCGAGGTAATAATGCAATCTGGGTTATTGTTGATCGCTTGACCAAGTCTTCTCATTTCCTTGCTATACGAGATACTTTCTCTCTTGATCAACTTTCCCGTTTGTATCTTAAGGAGATAGTCAGGTTACATGGAGTTCCTCTCTCCATTGTATCGGATCGTGATCCCAGGTTTACTTCTAACTTTTGGAAAGGCCTTCAGAAGTCGTTGGGTACTGAATTAAATTTTAGTACAGCTTTTCATCCTCAATCAGATGGGCAGTCAGAACGAACAATTCAGACATTGGAGGATATGCTACGAGCTTGTTCTATGGATTATCAGGGAAGTTGGGACCAGCATCTTTCTTTGGTTGAGTTTTCATATAATAACAGTTTTCATTCCAGTATACAGATGGCACCATTTCAGGCATTATATGGGAAGCGGTGTCTAACTCCAGCTTTCTGGGATGAAGTGGGTGAATGAAAGTTGATGGGACCAGAATTGGTAGAAGAGATGGCAGAAAAAGTTCAGCTGATTCAGAAACACATGAGAACAGCTCAGAGCAGGCAGAAGAGTTATGCGGATAACCGGAGGAAGGATCTATCTTTCGAGGTAGGTGATCATGTTTTTCTCAAGGTTTCTCCTTGGAAAAGTGTGATGAGATTTGGTAAGAAAGGAAAGTTGAGTCCAAGGTTCATTGGACCATACGAAGTTCTAGAGAGAGTTGGATCAGTTGCATACCGAGTGGCTTTACCTCCGAGTTTATCTCAGGTACACAATGTTTTTCACGTTTCGATGTTGAGAAAGTATATGCCAGATCCATCTCATGTTTTGAGTCCAGAGGTAGTTCTGCTGGAAGAAAACCTATCTTATGAGGAACAACCGGTCCAGATTCTTGACCATAGGGAGCAAGTGTTACGGAATAAGGTGATTAAGCAGGTAAAGGTTTTGTGGAAAAACCACATGATTGAAGAGGCAACATGGGAATCTGAAAATGCAATGAGGGATAAGTACCCCCATTTATTCGATAAGTAAATAAATTGCGGGGACGCAATTTTCTAAAGGGGGGAAGGATGTAACATCCCAAGTAAGTAATGAATAATAGATATTTTTATCTATGTCTATTAATGATAAAGATAGTGTTTTAGAGGCCTAAAATGAAAATAAATACAATCTTATGCATGGAATACACTAATATTCTTAAAAGATTGTTTTAGTGCCTTTTGATGGAAAACCATTTTTGAATCTATATTTTGACAATTTTATAAACTATGTTTGTCAAAATAAACTTATACTTTATGATTGGGACATCAAAATTTACCTTGTGTGAATTTTTGGTAATTTTCTGACAATGTTCATTTTTTTTAATGAATAGTGAAAAATACTGCATTTTACATCAAAACTACTTTTTAATCTAATTTATTTATATGATTAGATTATGTTTTGAATTGGTTTTTAAGTAAAATTAGAATCTATTTTTACCATTTTATCCAATGGTGGTCATTGGAATCAATTTCACTTTGAAATTAGACTTAAACTGGTGTCAATCTTTTGATACTTATTGTTTTGTAAAAACATGCTATTTGCTCTGGCAGCGGGAATTAATTATTAAATTAATTAATGTGACTTATATGATTTGAATTTTGTAAAATAGACTTCATTTTTGAATTCAGAATATCAAATATAGCTTAGGGTGATTTTTTGGTAATTTTCTGAAAAACTTCAATTTTTGATGAATAGTGAAACCACTAAGTGGTAATCAAGCAAACTGATTTTTCAGTTAAATGAAAGTTTACCACTAATGTGTATTGAATTTTGAAAATCCGACATACATGGTTGTCATTAAGAAGTAAAATGTGGTTCAATGAGATTATAATAATTTTTTGGTGAATAGTAACTTATTAAGTTTTTAATCGCGATTAGTGGTAATCAGTGTAGTTTAAGGTATAAATAATGCTTTAATAATATAAAATGACCTAGACACATGTCCCAACCTTATTGGTTGTGTCATGGCCGACCAAGACAAGCCATGGGTCAACTTGGGGACCCCATGGATCCACTTTTGTTGGGAAATGACATAAATTACTTTTTATTAAATGTTAAAGTGAAAATGACACAAACATAATATGTTTTGCGAAAACAATTTTTAAGTGGGGTTATACAAGTCCAAATTTTGATTATAAATATTCAATGGAAAGCTAAAAAGATTTCCTACATCATAGTAATTTGTTTATAATTTTTAGACATTAAATAAATTTAATTATTTATGACATAATAATGATGCAGCGATGACATCATTATTTGACGATTTAAATAAAATGGAAAGATAAAATAAAATCTATGAACTACACATGTCCAAAACCAATTGGATGAATGGATTTCGATGCCTTATCACCTTATCCACGAATTCCATCAATGTGGGACCTTTTAAAACCGAAACACATTTTCAAATAATGTAATGATTCTTTACTTTCCAAAAGTGCCCCTCCTCTCCCCTTATAAAAGGCCCCCACCTCTACCTCATTTCACACACTCTTCAAGCCATTGGCTCGGCCAACCCCTGCCCATTTGCTCTCTCCACATCCCTCTCCTCATCCTAGAGGATTCCCTTTGGGCAGAATCCTTTCAAAGGAAGCCTTTGGGCTCAAACCAAAAGAAGTTACACTTTTTAAGGTAATTCATTCTCTCATGTTCATTTGTTTTATTTTGCTTCGCCTAAGATATTTCGTTGTTCAGAATGGTTTTCCGCAGAGGAAACAAAGCATCTATGTTGGGACGACATCAGGAGGAAGACAACCTTCCAAATCAGCAACCTGAGATGGTCGGAATCGGAACTGAACAGTTTGTTGCAGTAATGGCACAGTTGACACAGGCTATAAATGGTGGTGGTATCCATGCACGAGATCAGCCAGATCAACCGCAGAGGAACATGTCAGTGGTGGAACATTTCATGAGGCAACATCCCCCATCATTCAGAGGATCATCTGACCCTGTGCTAGCTGAAGGGTGGATTAAAGCACTGGAGAAGATTTTTGATGTCATGGGGTGTTCAGACAATCAAAAGGTTAGTCTTGCTATTTACCGTTTGGAGGGTGAAGCAGATCAGTGGTGGTCTATGGTTAAAAATATCAGGGATGCCGATGAGATTGATGCTCTTGACTGGGATGAATTCAAAGGTATGTTTCTTGAGAAGTATTTTCCTAAGGCTGTTCGACTTAGGATGGAAAAGCAATTCTTGGAATTGAGGCAAGAGGAAGACTCAGTGGCTGCCTATGAAGAAAGGTTCACTCGATTGGCAAGGTATGCTCCAAATTTTATCCGGGACCTTGATAGTAAAATCAATCGTTTTTACTCAGGATTAAAGCCAAAGTATCGAAGGGCATTAGCTTCTCGTGAGTTTAAAAGTTATGAAAAGCTTGTTCGATGTGCTGAGAAGGTGGAAATGGAATTTGCCGATGACCAAGTGTCCTATAACAACCAGCAGAAGAAGAGACCGAGGTTGCAGGAGAATGGTAAGAATTCTTCAAAAAAGTCTGATGGTAAGAGAACTAAGTTTCCAGTTTGTGATAAATGTGGCAACTATAAGGCCCCTGCCTTAAAACTTACTTAATCTTGAGTTATTACAAGATTACACATTGATATAAAAACATTATGAAAACCATTTTCAATACCAAAATAAAATAAAAGTAAAATATGGTATTTATTTTTCTTTTAAAAAGAAGGTATGGCTTGTAGAGGAAGCCGAAACTCAAATAACGGTTACGACGGCGGAGAAGTCGTTGTCGCCGCATACGTACGACAAAAACATTCCCTTTTGTCATTTAGTAAACGCTTCGTATAAAAAATATTCCTTTTGAATAAACGTAAAAGTCAAAGGGGTTTATACACCGCATAAAAGAAAGTTGTGTATAAAATAAAATATGCCTCAACGAAAGGAGATTGAGACGAAGTCCCATACAAAGATAATTTTTAAAATAAAATAGATACATTATGTGTATTCACTATAAGTACACATAAATAAAGTACAAATACAAGATACGACATAATAATATAATGACATAATTTGAAAGTAGGAGATTAACCCAAAGAATGGAAATTGGGTTAAGAAGTTCCCATACAAAGATAATTTTTAAAATAAAATAGATACATTATGTGTATTCACTATAAGTACACATAAATAAAGTACAAATACAAGATACGACATAATAATATAATGACATAATTTGAAAGTAGGAGATTAACCCAAAGAATGGAAATTGGGTTAAGAAGTTCCCATACCTCGTATCCGACTTGACCCGACCGTTCTTTAAACTCCTGAATAATAGATATTTTTATCTATGTCTATTAATGATAAAGATAGTGTTTTAGAGGCCTAAAATGAAAATAAATACAATCTTATGCATGGAATACACTAATATTCTTAAAAGATTGTTTTAGTGCCATTTGATGGAAAACCATTTTTGAATCTATATTTTGACAATTTTATAAACTATGTTTGTCAAAATAAACTTATACTTTATGATTGGGACATCAAAATTTACCTTGTGTGAATTTTTGGTAATTTTCTGACAATGTTCATTTTTTTTAATGAATAGTGAAAAATACTGCATTTTACATCAAAACTACTTTTTAATCTAATTTATTTATATGATTAGATTATGTTTTGAATTGGTTTTTAAGTAAAATTAGAATCTATTTTTACCATTTTATCCAATGGTGGTCATTGGAATCAATTTCACTTTGAAATTAGACTTAAACTGGTGTCAATCTTTTGATACTTATTGTTTTGTAAAAACACGCTATTTGCTCTGGCAGCGGGAATTAATTATTAAATTAATTAATGTGACTTATATGATTTGAATTTTGTAAAATAGACTTCATTTTTTAATTCAGAATATCAAATATAGCTTAGGGTGATTTTTTGGTAATTTTATGAAAAACTTCAATTTTTGATGAATAGTGAAACCACTAAGTGGTAATCAAGCAAACTGATTTTTCAGTTAAATGAAAGTTTACCACTAATGTGTATTGAATTTTGAAAATCCGACATACATGGTTGTCATTAAGAAGTAAAATGTGGTTCAATGAGATTATAATAATTTTTTGGTGAATAGTAACTTATTAAGTTTTTAATCGCGATTAGTGGTAATTAGGGTAGTTTAATGTATAAATAATGCTTTAATAATATAAAATGACCTAGACACATGTCCCAACCTTATTGGTTGTGTCATGGCCGACCAAGACAAGCCATGTCCTAACTTGGGGACCCCATGTATCCACTTTTGTTGGGAAATAACATAAATTACTTTTTATTAAATGTTAAAGTGAAAATGACACAAACATAATATGTTTTGCGAAAACAATTTTTAAGTGGGGTTATACAAGTCCAAATTTTGATTATAAATATTCAATGGAAAGCTAAAAAGATTTCCTACATCATAGTAATTTGTTTATAATTTTTAGACATTAAATAAATTTAATTATTTATGACATAATAATGATGCAGCGATGACATCATTATTTGACGATTTAAATAAAATGGAAAGATAAAATAAAATCTATGAACTACACATGTCCAAAACCAATTGGATGAATGGATTTCGATGCCTTATCACCTTATCCACGAATTCCATCAATGTGGGACCTTTTAAAACCGAAACACATTTTCAAATAATGTAATGTTTCTTTACTTTCCAAAAGTGCCCCTCCTCTCCCCTTATAAAAGGCCCCCACCTCTACCTCATTTCACACACTCTTCAAGCCATTGGCTCGGCCAACCCCTGCCCATTTGCTCTCTCCACATCCCTCTCCTCATCCTAGAGGATTCCCTTTGGGCAGAATCCTTTCAAAGGAAGCCTTTGGGCTCAAACCAAAAGAAGTTACACTTTTTAAGGTAATTCATTCTCTCATGTTCATTTGTTTTATTTTGCTTCTCCGACCCCCTAAACTCTTTTTATTTACTTCTTTTGTAACAACACCATTATCGTCAATATACTAGGATGTTGTTATAAGATATATTTGAGCTACACTCTCACACAACTACATCAAATGGTTAAAGAACATACGGTTTCCGTGGATGGCGAAATTCTGCCTCCCGAAACGATGATTGTTCAATACTCATTTAACACCTTCAAAGGTGGCCATTATGATGTCACTATTTTTATATATGATATATTATATGTTTATGTTTTCCTTAAGCTTCTGTTTTTTTCATTTTGGGCATACCTTTATGGTTTCCATTATGGGTAAAACACGATATCTTCATTTTAGGAAGTGCGGACTACCGCCCCCTAAAAGTGATTTGATTCGTTAATACCATATGTGGGATGTGTAAAGGATAAAGTTAATGATATTATATATATTGTTATACTGGAATTATAATATACTTTTATATCATTATGATTCCATTCCAGAAAATATGAAATAGAAATGGAAGTAGCGTTCATGCGTACGTACGGCTTACCGTCTCCATGAACGATGCATTTCATTTCTTACCTCTAAATGTGATGTAATATTATAAATGAATGTATGTACTGGATATATATGACATATATGATATCTACATAATGAATACCATTCTGGATATAATGAACCTTTGACCAAATTAACAACTTGTAAGTATAAGAAGTCAATTTTTGACTTAAGAACCAAATACCGACAAAATGAACATTATTAACTTAAATGATTACATGATGTTCATAACATGGTATAAAAGGAATAATGAACTTGAAAAAGATTCATACGCAAGTAGAGATTAACTCAAGTTTATTATTCAGGAGTTTAAAGAACGGTCGGGTCAAGTCGGATACGAGGTATGGGACTTCGTCTCAATCTCCTTTCGTTGAGGCATATTTTATTTTATACACAACTTTCTTTTATACGGTGTATAAACCCCTTTGACTTTTACGTTTACTCAAAAGGAATCTTTTTTATACGAAGCGTTTACTAAACGACAAAAGGGAATGTTTTTGTCGTACGTATGCGGCGACAACGACTTCTCCGCCGTCGTAACCGTTATTTGAGTTTTGGCTTCCTCTACAAGCCATACCTTTTTTTAAAAGAAAAATAAATACCATGTTTTACTTTGGTATTGAAAATGGTTTTCATAATGTTTTTATTATATCAATGTGTTGTATTGATATCTCGTGATTGAAATGTGGAAATGTTATGTTTCCTTTATGCATGTTTTATGTGATATGATTATGTTATGGTTCTTGGGCATTATTATGAAGACGGGTGGTTCCGTGATAAACTAAGGGCGGGTGAGCCCGTTATAGCTCTCCAATGCATTGGGTAATGCGAAGGAGTGAAACGTTAAGGTTTCTCCGAAGAGATTTTAGGGAATATACTGTGATGGTTATTCCAAACGTAACCAAGAGGGTTACTCCCAACGTAAGAATGTTATGAATGCCTCAAGTTACCTTTACGTATTATGATTTATATGATTTATTCATGTTTTTATGAGGTATGTTAAAGTGCCTATGTTTTATGGGTAAAGTATGATTTCATTCTTATGTATATATGAACTCATGTTTCCTTTCCATGTTTTTTTTTATAACCCATACTGAGTTTTTATGCTCATCCCAAGTTTTTGAAATGTTTTTCACAGGTCAAGGGAAAGGTACATGATAAGATGATAGAGTCAAGGATGTGTCAAGAAATAATCCATGTTTTATTTTAAATGTGTTTCCATTGATGGGAATGAAGAATACTATCTTTATGTAACCACTTTGTTTATATGTGGAATGTAATGCCAACTATAAGGCCCCAGCCTTAAACCTTACTTAATCTTGAGTTATTACAAGATTACACATTGAGGATCTTTTCAGGTTTAGAGTTTTAGAGAATTAGATCATGAAACTTGCATTACATTCCACATTTAAACAAAGTGGTTACATAAAAGTCAGCATTCATTCTTCCCATCAACGGGAACATATTTAAAATATAACACGGATTCTTTCTTGACACATCCTTGACACTATCATCACATCATGTACCTTTCCCTTGACCTGTGAAAAACATTTCAAAAATACTTGGGATGAGCATAAAAAGCTCAGTAAGAGTTATAAAAATATGGAAAGGAAACATGAGTTCATATATACATAAGAATGAAATCATACTTTACCCATAAAACAAAGGCACTTTAACATACCTCATCAAACCATGAATAAATCATAGAAATCATAAGACATAAAGGTAACTTGAGGCATTCATAACATTCTTATGTAGGGAGTAACCCTCTTGGTTACGTTTGGAATACCCATCACAGTATATTCCCTAAATCTCTTCGGAGAAACCTTAACGTTTCACTCCTTCGCGTTACCCAATGCATTGGAGAGCTATATCGGGCTCACCCGCCCTTAGTTTATCACGGAACCACCCGTTCTTCATAACAATGCCCCAGAACCATAACATACACGTATCACATAAAATATTCATAAAGGAAACAAAACATTTCCACATTTCAAACACAACATAACATTTTAGTATTTTGAAATAATGAATCCATATAAAAAGAAACCATTTCCAAAACCATTTAAAACATTTAATAAAGATATTTTTGAATCAAAGTGTCCCATACCACCTTGAAGCTTTTAAAATTTTAAACCATTAATATCCATATAAATAAATCCTTAAAACCACTTTGAAAACATGGATATTAATAAGAACGAATAATTAAAACATTTAAAATGATATTTTGGTTAAAGGGGTTTTACCAAAATTAGAGACACTTGAATACAATAATTGAGGAATGACGTTTAGTCAGAACTTTATAATATCATGAGAATAAATGGATTCATGATATAATACTCCAAAGGACAGTATATACACCATATAAGAGTGAATTGGTGCATAACAACAATGAACCCTCAATAGAAATGTCAAATGTGATGAAATCCCTTATAAAGAAGGTATCCTTAAATTAAGGACAAATCAATCTCAAAAATATGTGTGAAGAATATCAATACACCCAATATAAGTGGATATTAAGTGTAAAACAATAAAATGTCATTCACACATATTGAATGGATGACATATTCAATGACTACATGTCGAACCCAAAGAAATCGAAATTGGGTTAAGAAGTTCCCTTGACAGCCTAACGGCGTCACATCAAAATGAGTTGATGAGAGATAAAAAGAGTATCTCATCACTTGGACACAAAATTTACATCATTAAGGATACATGAGAACATATCCCAATGTATCAATATGTAAATTAAAAGACCCAATAAAAGAAGTCTTTTAAAAAGAGGGGGGTGAAAGGTTCCCTTACCGAATTGGGTATCTTTCAAAACATACACCCCATGGAAGAAGGGCAATAAATCATTGATGTAAATACTCATAAACGAAAGTATATTACACAAAGAGTAGAATAATGGGCAGTACATACACCACTCAAAGGAAATTGTGGCAAATGTAGCATAAATCTCACGGGGATAAAAGTGAGATGAAAAATCCCTTACGAAAACTCGGCAGCCTAACGGCGCCACATAACTTCCAAAAGGATTGATGAGAGAGAATAGGGTCTCTCATCACATGAACATAAAAATTACAGTAGGAGTAATATAAAATAACATCCCAATCATAATAAATATGAGCTTAAAAGAAATTACATAAAAGAATGTACTTAAAAAGAAAGAGAGTTTTAGGATCCCTTACCTCGGGTCCGACTTGACTCGATCATTCTTTAATCTCCTGAATAATAAACTTGAGTTAATTTCTAATTCCTTAAGAACCCTTTTCAAGTTCATTATTACTTTTATACCACTTATTACCTTGTCATAAACATTATGTAATCATTTAAGTTAATAATATTTGTTTTGCCGATATTTGGTTCTTAAGTCGAAAGTGGTCTTCTTACAATTACATGTTGTTCGTGTGGCCAAATGTTTATTATATCCAGAATTGTATTCATTATGTAGATATCATATATTTCATATATATCCAGTACATGCATGCATTTATAACATTACATAATCATTTAGAGGTAAGAAATGAAATGCACCGTTCATGGAGACGGTAAGCCGTACGTACGCATGAACGCTACTTTCATTTCTATTTCGTATTTTATAGAATGGAATAATAATGATATAAAGGTATATTATAATTCCAGTATAATATCATATATAATATCATATTTCCATCCTTTATACATCCCACATATGGTATTTAACGAATCAAATCACTTTGAGGGGGCGGTAGTCCGCACTTCCTTAAATGAAGATATCGCGTATACCCATAATGGAAGCCACAAAGGTAAGACAAAAATGAAAAATACAGAAGCATAAATAAAACATAAACATATTATATATCATATATAAAAATAGTGACATCATAATGGCCACCTTTGAAGGTGTTAAATGAGTATTGAACAATCATCGTTTCGGGAGGCAGAATTTCACCGTCCACGGAAACCGTATGTTCTTTAACCATTTGATGTAGTTGTGTGAGAGTGTAGCTAAAATAAATCTTGTAACAACATCCTAGTATATTGAAGATACTGGTGTTGTTACAAAAGAAGTAAATAAAAAGAGATTATAGGTTTGGAGAAGCAAAATAAAACAAATGAACAAGAGAGAATGAGTTACCTTTAAAAGTGTAATCTCCTTTTGATTTGAGCCTAAAGGCTTCCTTTGAAAGGATTCTGCCCAAAGGGGATCCTCTAGGATGAGGAGAGGGATGTTGAGAGAGTAAATGGGCAGGGGTTGGCCGAGCCAAAGGCTTGAGGGGTGTGGGAAAAGAGGTAGAGGTGGGGGCCTTTTATAAGAGGAGAGGAGGGGCACTTTTGGAAAGCAATGAAATATTACATTATTTGAAAATGATTTTCGGTTCTAAAGGGTCCCACATTGATAGAATTCGTGGATAAGGTGATACGGCATCGAAATCCACTCATCCAATTGGTTTTGTCCATGTGTATATTGTAGATTTTTCATTATCTTTCCATTTTAATTAAATTGTCAAATAATGATGTCATCGCTGCATCATTATTATGTCATAAATAATTTAATTTCTTTAATGTCTAAAAATTATAAAAAAAATACTATGATATAGGAAATCTTTTTATCTTTACAATGACTATTTATAATCAAAATTTGGACTTGTATAAACCCACTTAAAAAATTGTTTTAGTAAAACATACTATGTTAGTGTCATTTTCACTTTAACATTAAATAAAAAGTATTTTATGTTATTTCCCAACAAAAGTGGATCCATGGGGTCCCCAAGTTAGGCCATGGCTTGTCTTGGTCGGCCATGACATAACCAATAGGGTTGGGACATGTGTCTAGGTCATTTTATATTATTAAAGCATTATTTATACCTTAAACTACCCTAATTACCACTAATCGCGATTAAGAACTTAATGAGTTACTATTCACCAAAAAATTATTATAATCCCATTGAACCACATTTTACTTCTTAATGACAACCATGTATGTCGGATTTTCAAAATTCAATACACATTAGTGGTAAAATTCATTTAACTGAAAAATCAGTTTGCTTGATTACCACTTAGTGGTTTCACTATTCATCAAAAATTGAAGTTTTTTCAGAAAATTACCAAAAATTCACCCTAAGCTATATTTGATATTCTGAATTCAAAAATGAAGTCCGTTTTACAAAATTCAAAACATATTAGTCACATTAATTAATTTAATAATTAATTCCCGCTGTCAGAGCAAATAGCGTGTTTTTATAAAACAAAAAGTATCAAAATATTGACACTAGTTTAAGTCTAATTTCAAAGTGAAATTAATTCCAATGACCACCATTGGATTAAATGGTAAAAATATTTTCTAATTTAACTTTAAAAACAATTCAAAATATTATCTAATCATATAAATAAATTAGATTAAAAAGAGGTTTTGAATTAAAACACAACATTTTACACTATTCATCAGAAAAATACCAAAAATTTACACAAAGTAAAAATTTGATGTCCCGATTCTTAATAAGAGTTTTATTTGGTCCAAAAGAATGTATAAGAGTGATCAAAACTATATTTAATGACAGTTCGCCATCAAAAGGCGATAAGTGAACCTTTAGTGAAAACTAGGGCATATATGCCTAAAATCGAATTCTTTCCGTATTTTAAGCCTCTATCCTTTATTGGATAATTGTAAAAACATTTAAAAACATATATAATCATATTTCAGTTATTTCTATCCATTCCCGCCATTACAACGGCTACAAGTTAACTACCATTTAAAATAATATTATTTTATTATTAGAGTGCAACGTAAGATTCCCAAGAAACTCGTTGTTGCGTGTTGGGTACGCCATCGAGCATAGCGTCCCCTTTAAAGTCATTTAAATATTTTATTCACAAATATGGATAAATATGAAATGTCATATTCTTTATTTACCTGGGATGTTACATCCTTCCCCCCTTTTGGGAATTGCGTCCTCGCAATTTTAAAATTGCGCTTGGAAACATCCTTGAAAGTCCCACATCGGAACAAAAGTCGGTAAAACAAACACTTTAAAATAAAGAAAGATAAGTACAAAGGTCACTCGTGTTTACCCATAATGGAAACCATAAAGTATGACCAAAATGAAGAAAAACAGAAGCTTAAGGAAAACATATACGTAATATATATCATATATAAAAATAGTGACATCATAATGGCCACCTTTGAAGGTGTTAAATGAGTATTGAACAATCATCGTTTCGGGAGGCATAATTTCGCCATCCACGGAAAACGTATGTTCTTTAACCATTTGATGTAGTTGTGTGAGAGTGTAGCTCAAATAACTCTTATAACAACATCCTAGTATATTTAAGATACTGGTGTTGTTACAAAAGAAGTAAATAAAACGAGTTTAGGGGGTTGGAGAAGCAAAATAAAACAAATGAGCATGAGAGGATGAAATACCTTAAAAAGTGTAACTTCTTTTGGTTTGAGCCTAAAGGCTTCCTTTGAAAGGATTCTGCCCAAAGGGAATCCTCTAGGATGAGGAGAGGGAAGTGGAGAGAGCAAATGGGCAGGGGTTGGCCGAGCCAATGGCTTGAAGAGTGTGTGAAATGAGGTAGAGGTGGGGGCCTTTTATAAGGGGAGAGGAGGGGCACTTTTGGAAAGTAAAGAAACATTACATTATTTGAAAATGTGTTTCGGTTTTAAAAGGTCCCACATTGATGGAATTCGTGGATAAGGTGATAAGGCATCGAAATCCATTCATCCAATTGGTTTTGGACATGTGTAGTTCATAGATTTTATTTTATCTTTCCATTTTATTTAAATCGTCAAATAATGATGTCATCGTTGCATCATTATTATGTCATAAATAATTAAATTTATTTAATGTCTAAAAATTATAAACAAATTACTATGATGTAGGAAATCTTTTTAGCTTTCCATTGAATATTTATAATCAAAATTTGGACTTGTATAACCCCACTTAAAAATTGTTTTCGCAAAACATATTATGTTTGTGTCATTTTCACTTTAACATTTAATAAAAAGTAATTTATGTTATTTCCCAACAAAAGTGGATACATGGGGTCCCCAAGTTAGGCCATGACTTGTCTTGGTCGGCCATGACACAACCAATGAGGTTGGGACATGTGTCTAGGTCATTTTATATTATTAAAGCATTATTTATACATTAAACTACCCTAATTACCACTAATCGCGATTAAGAACTTAATAAGTTACTATTCACCAAAAAATTATTTTAATCTCATTGAACCACATTTTACTTCTTAATGACAACCATGTATGTCGGATTTTCAAAATTCAATACACATTAGTTGTAAACTTTCATTTAACTGAAAAATCAGTTTGCTTGATTACCACTTAGTGGTTTCACTATTCATCAAAAATTGAAGTTTTTCAGAAAATTACCAAAAATTCACCCTAAGCTATATTTGATATTCCGAATTCAAAAATGAAGTCTATTTTACAAAATTCAAATCATATAAGTCACATTAATTAATTTAATAACTAATTCCCGCTGCCAGAGCAAATAGCGTGTTTTTACAAAACAATAAGTATCAAAAGATTGACACCAGTTTAAGTCTAATTTCAAATCGAAATTGATTCCAATGACCACCATTGGATAAAATTGTAAAAATATATTCTAATTTCACTTTAAAACCAATTCAAAAGATAATCTAATCATATAAATAAATTAGATCAAAAAGAGGTTTTGAATTAAAATGCAACATTTTACACTATTCATAAAAAAAATGAACTTTATCAGAAAGGTACCAAAAATTACACAAAGTAAAATTTGATATCCCGATTCTTAATAAAAGTTTTATTTGGTCCAAAAGAATGTATAAGAGTGATCAAAACTATATTTAATGACGGTTCACCATTAAAAGGTGATAAGTGAACCTTTAGTGAAAATTAGAGTATAAAAGCCTAAAATTGAACTCTTTCCGTATTTTAAGCCTTTGTCTTTTATTGGGTAAATGTAAAAACATCTAAAAACACATCTATTCATATTTTAGTTATTTCTATTCATTCCCGCCAGTACAACGACTACTTGTTAACTAACATAATATTATTATATTACTAGTGTGCTACGTAAGTTTCAAAGAAACTCATCGTTGCGTATCGGGTACGCTATCGAACATAGCAACCCCTTTTAATTAAAATTCATATTTAATTCTCTAATATTAATAAATATGAAAATTATTTATTCTTTAATTACCTGGGATGTTACATCCTTCCCCCCTTTTGGGAATTGCGTCCTCGCAATTTTATTCACTTATCAAAATAAGTGGGGGTATTTATCCCTCATAGCATTTTCAGATTCCCACGTTGCCTCTTCAATCACATGGTTTTTCCAAAAAGCCTTTACCTGATGAATCACCTTATTCCGTAACACTTGCTCCCTGTGGTCAAGAATCTGGACCGGTTGTTCCTCATAAGATAGGTTCTCTTCCAGCTGAACTACCTCTGGACTCAAAACATGAGATGGATCTGGCATATACTTTCTCAACATCGAAACGTGAAAAACATTGTGTACCTGAGATAAACTCAGAGGTAAAGCCACTCGGTATGCAACTGATCCAACTCTTTCCAGAATTTCGTATGGTCCAATAAACCTTGGACTCAACTTTCCTTTCTTACCAAATCTCATCACACTTTTCCAAGGAGAAACCTTGAGAAAAACATGATCACCTACCTCGAAAGATAGATCCTTCCTCCGGTTATCCACATAACTCTTCTGCCTGCTCTGAGCTGTTCTCATGTGTTTCTGAATCAGCTGAACTTTTTCTGCCATCTCTTCTACCAATTCTGGTCCCATCAAATTTCTTTCACCCACTTCATCCCAGAAAGCTGGAGTTCGACACCGCTTCCCATATAATGCCTGAAATGGTGCCATCTGTATACTGGAATGAAAACTGTTATTATATGAAAACTCAACCAAAGAAAGATGTTGGTCCCAACTTCCCTGATAATCCATAGAACAAGCTCGTAGCATATCCTCCAATGTCTGAATTGTTCGTTCTGACTTCCCATCTGATTGAGGATGAAAAGCTGTACTAAAATTTAATTCAGTACCCAACAACTTCTGAAGGCCTTTCCAAAAGTTAGAAGTAAACCTGGGATCACGATCCGATACAATGGAGAGGGGAACTCCATGTAACCTGACTATCTCTTTACGATACAAACGGGAAAGTTGATCAAGAGAGAAAGTATCTCGTATAGCAAGGAAATGAGCAGATTTGGTCAAGCGATCAATAATAACCCAGATTGCATTATTACCTCGAGATGTCTTCGGTAATCCAACAACAAAGTCCATGGATATATTCTCCCATTTCCACTCTGGCACTGGTAAAGGCTGAAGCATCCCTTTCGGTAACTGCCGCTCTGCTTTAACCTGCTGACAAGTCAAACACTTCACAGTAAAATCAGCAATATCTCTTTTCATTCCATCCCACCAGTAATACTCCCGCAGATCTCTATACATCTTAGTACTGCCCGGATGAACTGAAAACGGAGAACTATGAGCTTCACATAACAACTCTCTCTTCAACTGTGAATCACAAGGCACACATAACCTCTTCACAAACCTCAAAACACAAACACAAACTTATCCAAGAACTCATGGAAAATTTTATTCATAAGGTCCATGAATACAGCAGGTGCATTGGTTAACCCAAAAGGCATAACTACAAATTCATAATGGCCATATCTAGTACGGAACGCAGTCTTCGGAACGTCTTCTTCTTTTACATTCAACTGATGGTACCCCGACCTCAAGTCAATCTTCGAAAAATACTGAGCTCCCTGGAGCTGACACCACTTCATTCGATGGCCCAACATCTGCTGAAGTAGTTGCAAAGGATTTCACCACCCCTTTCTGCTTGTAGTCTAACTGCTTCCCATCACTCAAGCTCCTTGTCGGACACTCGTTTGCATAGTGACCCATCTCATTGCACTTATAACATTTCACTAACTGTAAATCAAATTTATTCTTACCTTCACCTTGATCCTTTTCAGTGCAATCACGAGCCTTATGTCCCATCTTACCACATCGGTAACACTTCCCAGAATTCAGAAGACATTCCCCAGCATGCCTTTTGCCACATTTATCACAAACTGGAAACTTAGTTCTCTTACCATCAGACTTTTTTGAAGAATTCTTACCTTTCTCCTGCCACCTCGGTCTCTTCTTCTGCTGGTTGTTATAGGACACTTGGTCATTGGCAAACTCCATTTCCACCTTCTCAGCACATCGAACAAGCTTTTCATAACTTTTAAACTCTCGAGAAGCTAATGCCCTTCGATACTTTGGCTTTAATCCTGAGTAAAAACGATTGATTTTACTATCAAGGTCTCGGATAAAATTTGGAGCATACCTTGCCAATCGAGTGAACCTTTCTTCATAGGAAGCCACTAAGTCTTCCTCTTGCCTCAATTCCAAGAATTGCTTTTCCATCCTAAGTCGAACATCCTTAGGAAAATACTTCTCAAGAAACATACCTTTGAATTCATCCCAGTCAAGAGCATCAATCTCATCGGCATCCCTGATATTTTTAACCATAGACCACCACTGATCTGCTTCACCTTCCAGACGATAAATAGCAAGACTAACCTTTTGATTGTCTGAACACCCCATGACATCGAAAATCTTCTCCAGTGCTTTAATCCACCCTTCAGCTAGCACAGGGTCAGATGATCCTCTGAATGATGGGGGATGTTGCCTCATGAAATGTTCCACCACTGACATGTTCCTCTGCGGTTGATCTGGATAATCTCGTGCATGGATACCACCACCATTTATAGCCTGAGTCAACTGTGCCATCACTGCAACAAACTGTTCAGTTCCGATTCCGACCATCTCAGGTTGCTGATTTGGAAGGCGGTCTTCCTCCCGATGTCGTCCCAACATAGCTGCTTTGTTTCCCCTACGGAAAACCATTCTGAACATGGAAATATCTTAGGCGAAGCAACATGGTAATCCGTAAATGCTATATCATTTCAATCATATTATAATTTAACACTTTTCTAACTCCTAAAGTTGTCTAAACCGACCTCTGATACCAACTATAAGGCCCCAGCCTTAAACCTTACTTAATGTTGAATTAAATGAATAATTCACATTGAGGATCTTTTCAGGTTTAGAGTTTTAGAGAATTAGATCATAAAACTTGCATTACATTCCACATATAAACAAAGTGGTTACATAAAGATAGTATTCTTCATTCCCATCAATGGAAACACATTTAAAATAAAACATGGATTATTTCTTGACACATCCTTGACTCTATCATCTTATCATGTACCTTTCCCTTGACCTGTGAAAAACATTTCAAAAACTTGGGATGAGCATAAAAACTCAGTATGGGTTATAAAAAAAACATGGAAAGGAAACATGAGTTCATATATACATAAGAATGAAATCATACTTTACCCATAAAACATAGGCACTTTAACATACCTCATAAAATCATGAATAAATCATAGAAATCATAAGACGTAAAGGTAACTTGAGGCATTCATAACATTCTTACGTAGGGAGTAACCCTCTTGGTTACGTTTGGAATACCCATCACAGTATATTCCCTAAAATCTCTTCGGAGAAACCTTAACGTTTCACTCCTTCGCGTTACCCAATGCATTGGAGAGCTATAACGGGCTCACCCGCCCTTAGTTTATCACGGAACCACCCGTCTTCATAATAATGCCCAAGAACCATAACATAATCATATCACATAAAACAAGCATAAAGGAAACATAAAATTTCCACATTTCAATCACGAGATATCAATACAACACATTGATATAAAAACATTATGAAAACCATTTTCAATACCAAAATAAAATAAAAGAAAAATATGGTATTTATTTTTCTTTTAAAAAGAAGGTATGGCTTGTAGAGGAAGCCGAAACTCAAATAACGGTTACGACGGCGGAGAAGTCGTTGTCGCCGCATACGTACGACAAAAACATTCCCTTTTGTCGTTTAGTAAACGCTTCGTATAAAAAAGATTCCTTTTGAATAAACGTAAAAGTCAAAGGGGTTTATACACCGTATAAAAGAAGGTTGTGTATAAAACAAAATATGCCTCAACGAAAGGAGATTGAGACGAAATCCCATACCTCGTATCTGACTTGCCCCGACCGTTCTTTAATCTCCTGAATAATAAACTTGAGTTAATCTCTACTTGATTATGAATCTTTTTCAAGTTCATTATTCCTTTTATACCATGTTATGAACATCATGTAATCAGTTAAGTTAATAATGTTCATTTTGTCGGTATTTGGTTCTTAAGTCAAAAATAGACCTCTTACACTTACGTGTTGTTAATTTGGTCAAAGGTTCATTATATTCAGAATGTTATTCATGATGTAGATATCATATATGTCATATATATCCAGTACATTCATGCCTTTATAGTATTACATAATCATTTAGAGGTAAGAAATGAAATGCACCGTTCATGGAGACGGTAAGCCGTACGTACGCATGAACGCTACTTCCATTTCTATTTCATATTTCATGGAATGGATTCATAATGGTATAAGAGTATGTTATAACTCCAGTATAATAACATATATAATATCATTAACTTTATCCTTTACACATCCCACATATGGTATTAACGAATCAAATCACTTTTAGGGGGCTGTAGTCCGCACTTCCTAAAATGAAGATATCGTGTTTACCCATAATGGAAACCATAAAGTATGACCAAAATGAAGAAAAACAGAAGCTTAAGGAAAACATATACATAATATATATCATATATAAAAATAGTGACATCATAATGGCCACCTTTGAAGGTGTTAAATGAGTATTGAACAATCATCGTTTCGGGAGGCATAATTTCGCCATCCACGGAAAACGTATGTTCTTTAACCATTTGATGTAGTTGTGTGAGAGTGTAGCTCAAATAACTCTTATAACAACATCCTAGTATATTTAAGATACTGGTGTTGTTACAAAAGAAGTAAATAAAAAGAGTTTAGGGGGTTGGAGAAGCAAAATAAAACAAATGAGCATGAGAGGATGAAATACCTTAAAAAGTGTAACTCCTTTTGGTTTGAGCCTAAAGGCTTCCTTTGAAAGGATTCTGCCCAAAGGGAATCCTCTAGGATGAGGAGAGGGAAGTGGAGAGAGCAAATGGGCAGGGGTTGGCCGAGCCAATGGCTTGAAGAGTGTGTGAAATGAGGTAGAGGTGGGGGCCTTTTATAAGGGGAGAGGAGGGGCACTTTTGGAAAGTAAAGAAACATTACATTATTTGAAAATGTGTTTCGGTTTTAAAAGGTCCCACATTGATGGAATTCGTGGATAAGGTGATAAGGCATCGAAATCCATTCATCCAATTGGTTTTGGACATGTGTAGTTCATAGATTTTATTTTATCTTTCCATTTTATTTAAATCGTCAAATAATGATGTCATCGCTGCATCATTATTATGTCATAAATAATTAAATTTAAGTCATGGCCTAACTTGGGGACCCCATGTATCCACTTTTGTTGGGAAATAACATAAATTACTTTTTATTAAATGTTAAAGTGAAAATGACACAAACATAATATGTTTTGCGAAAACAATTTTTAAGTGGGGTTATACAAGTCCAAATTTTGATTATAAATATTCAATGGAAATCTAAAAAGATTTCGTACATCATAGTAATTTGTTTATAATTTTTAGACATTAAATAAATTTAATTATTTATGACATAATAATGATGCAGCGATGACATCATTATTTGACGATTTAAATAAAATGGAAAGATAAAATGAAATCTATGAACTACACATGTCCAAAACCAATTGGATGAATGGATTTCGATGCCTTATCACCTTATCCACGAATTCCATCAATGTGGGACCTTTTAAAACCGAAACACATTTTCAAATAATGTAATGTTTCTTTACTTTCCAAAAGTGCCCCTCCTCTCCCCTTATAAAAGGCCCCCACCTCTACCTCATTTCACACACTCTTCAAGCCATTGGCTCGGCCAACCCCTGCCCATTTGCTCTCTCCACATCCCTCTCCTCATCCTAGAGGATTCCCTTTGGGCAGAATCCTTTCAAAGGAAGCCTTTAGGCTCAAACCAAAAGAAGTTACACTTTTTAAGGTATTTCATTCTCTCATGATCATTTGTTTTATTTTGCTTCTCCGACCCCCTAAACTCTTTTTATTTACTTATTTTGTAACAACACCAGTATCTTCAATATACTAGGATGTTGTTATAAGATATATTTGAGCTACACTCTCACACAACTACATCAAATGGTTAATGAACATACGGTTTCCGTGGATGGCGAAATTCTGCCTCCCGAAACGATGATTGTTCAATACTCATTTAACACCTTCAAAGGTGGCCATTATGATGTCACTATTTTTATATATGATATATGATATGTTTATGTTTTCCTTAAGCTTCTGTTTTTTTCATTTCGGGCATACCTTTATGGTTTCCATTATGGGTAAAACACGATATCTTCATTTTAGGAAGTGCGGACTACCGCCCCCTAAAAGTGATTTGATTCGTTAATACCATATGTGGGATGTGTAAAGGATAAAGTTAATGATATTATATATGTTGTTATACTGGAATTATAATATACTTTTATATCATTATGATTCCATTCCAGAAAATATGAAATAGAAATGGAAGTAGCGTTCATGCGTACGTACGGCTTACCGTCTCCATGAACGGTGCATTTCATTTCTTACCTCTAAATGTGATGTAATATTATAAATGAATGTATGTACTGGATATATATGAAATATATGATATCTACATAATGAATACCATTCTGGATATAATGAACCTTTGACCAAATTAACAACATGTAAGTATAAGAAGTCAATTTTTGACTTAAGAACCAAATACCGACAAAATGAACATTATTAACTTAAATGATTACATGATGTTCATAACATGGTATAAAAGGAATAATGAACTTGAAAAAGATTCATAAGCAAGTAGAGATTAACTCAAGTTTATTATTCAGGAGTTTAAAGAACGGTCGGGTCAAGTCGGATACGAGGTATGGGACTTCGTCTCAATCTCCTTTCGTTGAGGCATATTTTATTTTATACACAACTTTCTTTTATACGGTGTATAAACCCCTTTGACTTTTACGTTTACTCAAAAGGAATCTTTTTTATACGAAGCGTTTACTAAACGACAAAAGGGAATGTTTTTGTCGTACGTATGCGGCGACAACGACTTCTCCGCCGTCGTAACCGTTATTTGAGTTTTGGCTTCCTCTACAAGCCATACCTTTTTTTTAAAAGAAAAATAAATACCATGTTTTACTTTGGTATTGAAAATGGTTTTCATAATGTTTTTATTATATCAATGTGTTGTATTGATATCTCGTGATTGAAATGTGGAAATGTTATGTTTCCTTTATGCATGTTTTATGTGATATGATTATGTTATGGTTCTTGGGCATTATTATGAAGACGAGTGGTTCCGTGATAAACTAAGGGCGGGTGAGCCCGTTATAGCTCTCCAATGCATTGGGTAACGCGAAGGAGTGAAACGTTAAGGTTTCTCCGAAGAGATTTTAGGGAATATACTGTGATGGTTATTCCAAACGTAACCAAGAGGGTTACTCCCTACGTAAGAATGTTATGAATGCCTCAAGTTACCTTTACGTACTATGATTTATATGATTTATTCATGTTTTTATGAGGTATGTTAAAGTGCCTATGTTTTATGGGTAAAGTATGATTTCATTCTTATGTATATATGAACTCATGTTTCCTTTCCATGTTTTTTTTTATAACCCATACTGAGTTTTTATGCTCATCCCAAGTTTTTGAAATGTTTTTCACAGGTCAAGGGAAAGGTACATGATAAGATGATAGAGTCAAGGATGTGTCAAGAAATAATCCATGTTTTATTTTAAATGTGTTTCCATTGATGGGAATGAAGAATACTATCTTTATGTAACCACTTTGTTTATATGTGGAATGTAATGCAAGTTTTATGATCTAATTCTCTAAAACTCTAAACCCGAAAAGATCCTCAATGTGTAATCTTGTAATAAATCAAGATTAAGTAAGGTTTAAGGCAGGGGCCTTATAGTTCGCGTTACCCAATGCATTGGAGAGCTATAACGGGCTCACCCGCCCTTAGTTTATCACGGAACCACCCGTCTTCATAATAATGCCCAAGAACCATAACATAATCATATCACATAAAACATGCATAAAGGAAACATAACATTTCCACATTTCAATCACGAGATATCAATACAACACATTGATATAATAAAAACATTATGAAAACCATTTTCAATACCAAAGTAAAACATGGTATTTATTTTTCTTTTAAAAAAAAGGTATGGCTTGTAGAGGAAGCCAAAACTCAAATAACGGTTACGACGGCGGAGAAGTCGTTGTCGCCGCATACGTACGACAAAAACATTCCCTTTTGTCGTTTAGTAAACGCTTCGTATAAAAAAGATTCCTTTTGAGTAAACGTAAAAGTCAAAGGGGTTTATACACCGTATAAAAGAAAGTTGTGTATAAAATAAAATATGCCTCAACGAAAGGAGATTGAGACGAAGTCCCATACCTCGTATCCGACTTGACCCGACCGTTCTTTAAACTCCTGAATAATAAACTTGAGTTAATCTCTACTTGCTTATGAATCTTTTTCAAGTTCATTATTCCTTTTATACCATGTTATGAACATCATGTAATCATTTAAGTTAATAATGTTCATTTTGTCGGTATTTGGTTCTTAAGTCAAAAATTGACTTCTTATACTTACAAGTTGTTAATTTGGTCAAAGGTTCATTATATCCAGAATGGTATTCATTATGTAGATATCATATATGTCATATATATCCAGTACATACATTCATTTATAATATTACATCACATTTAGAGGTAAGAAATGAAATGCATCGTTCATGGAGACGGTAAGCCGTACGTACGCATGAACGCTACTTCCATTTCTATTTCATATTTTCTGGAATGGAATCATAATGATATAAAAGTATATTATAATTCCAGTATAACAACATATATAATATCATTAACTTTATCCTTTACACATCCCACATATGGTATTAACGAATCAAATCACTTTTAGGGGGCGGTAGTCCGCACTTCCTAAAATGAAGATATCGTGTTTTACCCATAATGGAAACCATAAAGGTATGCCCAAAATGAAAAAAACAGAAGCTTAAGGAAAACATAAACATATAATATATCATATATAAAAATAGTGACATCATAATGGCCACCTTTGAAGGTGTTAAATGAGTATTGAACAATCATCGTTTCGGGAGGCAGAATTTCGCCATCCACGAAAACCGTATGTTCTTTAACCATTTGATGTAGTTGTGTGAGAGTGTAGCTCAAATATATCTTATAACAACATCCTAGTATATTGAAGATACTGGTGTTGTTACAAAAGAAGTAAATAAAAAGAGTTTAGGGGGTCGGAGAAGCAAAATAAAACAAATGAACATGAGAGAATGAAATACCTTAAAAAGTGTAACTTCTTTTGGTTTGAGCCTAAAGGCTTCCTTTGAAAGGATTCTGCCCAAAGGGAATCCTCTAGGATGAGGAGAGGGAAGTGGAGAGAGCAAATGGGCAGGGGTTGGCCGAGCCAATGGCTTGAAGAGTGTGTGAAATGAGGTAGAGGTGGGGGCCTTTTATAAGGGGAGAGGAGGGGCACTTTTGGAAAGTAAAGAAACATTACATTATTTGAAAATGTGTTTCGGTTTTAAAAGGTCCCACATTGATGGAATTCGTGGATAAGGTGATAAGGCATCGAAATCCATTCATCCAATTGGTTTTGGACATGTGTAGTTCATAGATTTTATTTTATCTTTCCATTTTATTTAAATCGTCAAATAATGATGTCATCGCTGCATCATTATTATGTCATAAATAATTAAATTTATTTAATGTCTAAAAATTATAAACAAATTACTATGATGTAGGAAATCTTTTTAGCTTTCCATTGAATATTTATAATCAAAATTTGGACTTGTATAACCCCACTTAAAAATTGTTTTCGCAAAACATATTATGTTTGTGTCATTTTCACTTTAACATTTAATAAAAAGTAATTTATGTTATTTCCCAACAAAAGTGGATACATGGGGTCCCCAAGTTAGGCCATGACTTGTCTTGGTCGTCCATGACACAACCAATGAGGTTGGGACATGTGTCTAGGTCATTTTATATTATTAAAGCATTATTTATACATTAAACTACCCTAATTACCACTAATCGCGATTAAGAACTTAATAAGTTATTATTCACCAAAAAATTATTTTAATCTCATTGAACCACATTTTACTTCTTAATGACAACCATGTATGTCGGATTTTCAAAATTCAATACACATTAGTGGTAAACTTTAATTTAACTGAAAAAAACAGTTTGCTTGATTACCACTTAGTGGTTTCACTATTCATCAAAATTGAAGTTTTTCAGAAAATTACCAAAAATTCACTCTAAGCTATATTTGATATTACGAATTCAAAAATGAAGTCTATTTTACAAAATTCAAATCATATAAGTCACATTAATTAATTTAATAATTAATTCCCGCTGCCAGAGCAAATAGCGTGTTTTTACAAAACAATAAGTATCAAAAGATTGACACCGGTTTAAGTCTAATTTCAAATCGAAATTGATTCCAATGACCACCATTGGATAAAATGGTAAAAAATATATTCTAATTTCACTTCAAAACCAATTCAAAACATAATCTAATCATAGAGGAAGCCGAAACTCAAATAACGGTTACGACGGCGGAGAAGTCGTTGTCGCCGCATACGTACGACAAAAACATTCCCTTTTGTCATTTAGTAAACGCTTCGTATAAAAAAGATTCCTTTTGAATAAACTTAAATGTCAAAGGGGTTTATACACCGTATAAAAGAAAGTTGTGTATAAAATAAAATATGTCTCAACGAAAGGAGATTGAGACGAAGTCCCATACAAAGATAATTTTTAAAATAAAATAGATACATTATGTGTATTCACTATAAGTACACATAAATAAAGTACAAATACAAGATACGACATAATAATATAATGACATAATTTGAAAGTAGGAGATTAACCCAAAGAATGGAAATTGGGTTAAGAAGTTCCCATACCTCGTATCCGACTTGACCCGACCGTTCTTTAAACTCCTGAATAATAAACTTGAGTTAATCTCTACTTGCTTATGAATCTTTTCAAGTTAATTATTCCTTTTATACCATGTTATGAACATCATGTAATCATTTAAGTTAATAATGTTCATTTTGTCGGTATTTGGTTCTTAAGTCAAAAATTGACTTCTTATACTTACATGTTGTTAATTTGGTCAAAGGTTCATTATATCCAGAATGGTATTCATTATGTAGATATCATATATGTCATATATATCCAGTATATACATTCATTTATAATATTACATCACACTTAGAGGTAAGAAATGAAATGCACCGTTCATGGAGACGGTAAGCCGTACGTACGCATGAACGCTACTTCCATTTCTATTTCATATTTTCTGGAATGGAATCATAATGATATAAAAGTATATTATAATTCCAGTATAACAATATATATAATATCATTAACTTTATCCTTTACACATCCCACATATGGTATTAACGAATCAAATCACTTTTAGGGGGCCCCAGCCTTAAACCTTACTTAATGTTGAATTAAATGAATAATTCACATTGAGGATCTTTTCAGGTTTAGAGTTTTAGAGAATTAGATCATAAAACTTGCATTACATTCCACATATAAACAAAGTGGTTACATAAAGATATTATTCTTCATTCCCATCAATGGAAACACATTTAAAATAAAACATGGATTATTTCTTGACACATCCTTGACTCTATCATCTTATCATGTACCTTTCCCTTGACCTGTGAAAAACATTTCAAAAACTTGGGATGAGCATAAAAACTCAGTATGGGTTATAAAAAAAACATGGAAAGGAAACATGAGTTCATATATACATAAGAATGAAATCATACTTTACCCATAAAACATAGGCACTTTAACATACCTCATAAAATCATGAATAAATCATAGAAATCATAAGACGTAAAGGTAACTTGAGGCATTCATAACATTCTTACGTAGGGAGTAACCCTCTTGGTTACGTTTGGAATACCCATCACAGTATATTCCCTAAAATCTCTTCGGAGAAACCTTAACGTTTCACTCCTTCGCGTTACCCAATGCATTGGAGAGCTATAACGGGCTCACCCGCCCTTAGTTTATCACGGAACCACCCGTCTTCATAATAATGCCCAAGAACCATAACATAATCATATCACATAAAACAAGCATAAAGGAAACATAAAATTTCCACATTTCAATCACGAGATATCAATACAACACATTGATATAAAAACATTATGAAAACCATTTTCAATACCAAAATAAAATAAAAGTAAAATATGGTATTTATTTTTCTTTTAAAAAGAAGGTATGGCTTGTAGAGGAAGCCGAAACTCAAATAACGGTTACGACGGCGGAGAAGTCGTTGTCGCCGCATACGTACGACAAAAACATTCCCTTTTGTCGTTTAGTAAACGCTTCGTATAAAAAAGATTCCTTTTGAATAAACGTAAAAGTCAAAGGGGTTTATACACCGCATAAAAGAAAGTTGTGTATAAAATAAAATATGCCTCAACGAAAGGAGATTGAGACGAAGTCCCATACAAAGATAATTTTTAAAATAAAATAGATACATTATGTGTATTCACTATAAGTACACATAAATAAAGTACAAATACAAGATACGACATAATAATATAATGACATAATTTGAAAGTAGGAGATTAACCCAAAGAATGGAAATTGGGTTAAGAAGTTCCCATACCTCGTATCCGACTTGACCCGACCGTTCTTTAAACTCCTGAATAATAAACTTGAGTTAATCTCTACTTGCTTATGAATCTTTTCAAGTTCATTATTCCTTTTATACCATGTTATGAACATCATGTAATCATTTAAGTTAATAATGTTCATTTTGTCGGTATTTGGTTCTTAAGTCAAAAATAGACTTCTTACACTTACATGTTGTTAATTTGGTCAATGTTTCATTATATCCAGAATGGTATTCATGATGTAGATATCATATATGTCATATATATCCAGTACATACATGTATTTAAAATATTACATAATCATTTAGAGGTAAGAAATGAAATGCACCGTTCATGGAGACGGTAAGCCGTACGTACGCATGAACGCTACTTTCATTTCTTTGTCATATTAATGGAATTAAAACTAAATGAGACTTATGTATATTTTAATTCCAGAATTATATTCATCATTTAGATATATCATTAATTATATATATCCATTATATACATGTACTTTTAATAGTACATTACATTTGGGGATAAGAAATGAAATGCACCGTTCATGGAGACGGTAGTCCGTACGTACGCATGAACGCTACTTTCATTTCTATCTCATACATTAATGGAAATAAATGATAATGATATATATAGGTATATTATAATTCCAGTATAACATCATGTATAATATCATTAACTTTATCCTCTACACATCCCACATATGGTATTAACGAATCACATCACTTTGAGGGGGCGGTAGTCCGCGCTTCCTAAAATGAAGATATCGTGTTTTACCCATAATGGAAACCATAAAGGTATGCCCAAAATGAAAAAACAGAAGCTTAAGGAAAACATAAACATATTATATATCATATATAAAAATAGTGACATCATAATGGCCACCTTTGAAGGTGTTTAATGAGTGTTGAACAATCATCGTTTCGGGAGGCAGAATTTCGCCATCCACGGAAACCGTATGTTCTTTAACCATTTGATGTAGTTGTGTGAGAGTGTAGATAAAATAAATCTTATAACAACATCCTAGTATATTTAAGATACTGGTGTTGTTACAAAATAAGTAAATAAAAAGAGTTTAGGGGGTTGGAGAAGCAAAATAAAACAAATGAGCATGAGAGGATGAATTACCTTAAAAAGTGTAACTCCTTTTGATTTGAGCCTAAAGGCTTCCTTTGAAAGGATTCTGCCCAAGGGGAATCCTCTAGGATGAGGAGAGGGATGTGGAGAGAGCAAATGGGCAGGGGTTGGCCGAGCCAAAGGCTTGAAGAGTGTGTGAAATGAGGTAGAGGTGGGGGCCTTTTATAAGGGGAGAGGAGGGGCACTTTTGGAAAGTAAAGAAATATAACTTTATTTGAAAATGTGTTTCGGTTTTAAAAGGTCCCACATTGATAGAATTCGTGGATAAGGTGATAAGGATTCGAAATCCACTCATCCAATTGGTTTTGGCCATGTGTAGGTTTTAGATTTTACATTATCTTTCCATTTTATTTTAATCGTTAAATAATGATGTCATCACTGCATCATTATTATGTCGTACATAATTTAATTTATATAATGTCTAAAAATTATAAAACAAATACTATGATATAGGAAATCTTTTTAGCCTTCCATTGAATATTTATAATCAAAATTTGGACTTGTATAACCCCACTTAAAAATTGTTTTCGCAAAACATATTATGTTTGTGTCATTTTCACTTTAACATTTAATAAAAAGTAATTTATGTTATTTCCCAACAAAAGTGGATACATGGGGTCCCCAAGTTAGGCCATGACTTGTCTTGGTCGGCCATGACACAACCAATGAGGTTGGGACATGTGTCTAGGTCATTTTATATTATTAAAGCATTATTTATACATTAAACTACCCTAATTACCACTAATCGCGATTAAGAACTTAATAAGTTACTATTCACCAAAAAATTATTTTAATCTCATTGAACCACATTTTACTTCTTAATGACAACCATGTATGTCGGATTTTCAAAATTCAATACACATTAGTTGTAAACTTTCATTTAACTGAAAAATCAGTTTGCTTGATTACCACTTAGTGGTTTCACTATTCATCAAAAATTGAAGTTTTTCAGAAAATTACCAAAAATTCACCCTAAGCTATATTTGATATTCCGAATTCAAAAATGAAGTCTATTTTACAAAATTCAAATCATATAAGTCACATTAATTAATTTAATAACTAATTCCCGCTGCCAGAGCAAATAGCGTGTTTTTACAAAACAATAAGTATCAAAAGATTGACACCAGTTTAAGTCTAATTTCAAATCGAAATTGATTCCAATGACCACCATTGGATAAAATTGTAAAAATATATTCTAATTTCACTTTAAAACCAATTCAAAAGATAATCTAATCA
Organism: Viscum album; assembly: GCA_963277665.1. Taxonomy (NCBI): domain Eukaryota; kingdom Viridiplantae; phylum Streptophyta; class Magnoliopsida; order Santalales; family Viscaceae; genus Viscum; species Viscum album. The sequence continues at coordinate 1,551,976,174 of OY728158.1, read as the reverse complement.
TATAAATAAATTAGATCAAAAAGAGGTTTTGAATTAAAATGCAACATTTTACACTATTCATAAAAAAAATGAACTTTATCAGAAAGGTACCAAAAATTACACAAAGTAAAATTTGATATCCCGATTCTTAATAAAAGTTTTATTTGGTCCAAAAGAATGTATAAGAGTGATCAAAACTATATTTAATGACGGTTCACCATTAAAAGGTGATAAGTGAACCTTTAGTGAAAATTAGAGTATAAAAGCCTAAAATTGAACTCTTTCCGTATTTTAAGCCTTTGTCTTTTATTGGGTAAATGTAAAAACATCTAAAAACACATCTATTAATATTTTAGTTATTTCTATTCATTCCCGCCAGTACAACGACTACTTGTTAACTAACATAATATTATTATATTACTAGTGTGCTACGTAAGTTTCAAAGAAACTCATCGTTGCGTATCGGGTACGCTATCGAACATAGCAACCCCTTTTAATTAAAATTCATATTTAATTCTCTAATATTAATAAATATGAAAATACATTTCAAAAACTTGGGATGAGCATAAAAACTCAGTATGGGTTATAAAAAAAACATGGAAAGGAAACATGAGTTCATATATACATAAGAATGAAATCATACTTTACCCATAAAACATAGGCACTTTAACATACCTCATAAAATCATGAATAAATCATAGAAATCATAAGACGTAAAGGTAACTTGAGGCATTCATAACATTCTTACGTAGGGAGAAACCCTCTTGGTTACGTTTGGAATACCCATCACAGTATATTCCCTAAAATCTCTTCGGAGAAACCTTAACGTTTCACTCCTTCGCGTTACCCAATGCATTGGAGAGCTATAACGGGCTCACCCGCCCTTAGTTTATCACGGAACCACCCGTCTTCATAATAATGCCCAAGAACCATAACATAATCATATCACATAAAACATGCATAAAGGAAACATAACATTTCCACATTTCAATCACGAGATATCAATACAACACATTGATATAATAAAAACATTATGAAAACCATTTTCAATACCAAAGTAAAACATGGTATTTATTTTTCTTTTAAAAAAAGGTATGGCTTGTAGAGGAAGCCAAAACTCAAATAACGGTTACGACGGCGGAGAAGTCGTTGTCGCCGCATACGTACGACAAAAACATTCCCTTTTGTCGTTTAGTAAACGCTTCGTATAAAAAAGATTCCTTTTGAGTAAACGTAAAAGTCAAAGGGGTTTATACACCGTATAAAAGAAAGTTGTGTATAAAATAAAATATGCCTCAACGAAAGGAGATTGAGACGAAGTCCCATACCTCGTATCCGACTTGACCCGACCGTTCTTTAAACTCCTGAATAATAAACTTGAGTTAATCTCTACTTGCTTATGAATCTTTTTCAAGTTCATTATTCCTTTTATACCATGTTATGAACATCATGTAATCATTTAAGTTAATAATGTTCATTTTGTCGGTATTTGGTTCTTAAGTCAAAAATTGACTTCTTATACTTACAAGTTGTTAATTTGGTCAAAGGTTCATTATATCCAGAATGGTATTCATTATGTAGATATCATATATGTCATATATATCCAGTACATACATTCATTTATAATATTACATCACATTTAGAGGTAAGAAATGAAATGCATCGTTCATGGAGACGGTAAGCCGTACGTACGCATGAACGCTACTTCCATTTCTATTTCATATTTTCTGGAATGGAATCATAATGATATAAAAGTATATTATAATTCCAGTATAACAATATATATAATATCATTAACTTTATCCTTTACACATCCCACATATGGTATTAACGAATCAAATCACTTTTAGGGGGCGGTAGTCCGCACTTCCTAAAATGAAGATATCGTGTTTTACCCATAATGGAAACCATAAAGGTATGCCCAAAATGAAAAAAACAGAAGCTTAAGGAAAACATAAACATATAATATATCATATATAAAAATAGTGACATCATAATGGCCACCTTTGAAGGTGTTAAATGAGTATTGAACAATCATCGTTTCGGGAGGCAGAATTTCGCCATCCACGGAAACCGTATGTTCTTTAACCATTTGATGTAGTTGTGTGAGAGTGTAGCTCAAATATATCTTATAACAACATCCTAGTATATTGAAGATACTGGTGTTGTTACAAAAGAAGTAAATAAAAAGAGTTTAGGGGGTTGGAGAAGCAAAATAAAACAAAAGAACATGAGAGAATGAATTACCTTAAAAAGTGTAACTCCTTTTGAGTTGAGCCTAAAGGCTTCCTTTGAAAGGATTCTGCCAAAAGGGAATCCTCTAGGATGAGGATAGGGATGTGGAGAGAGCAAATGGGCAGGGGTTGGCCGAGCCAATGGCTTGAAGAGTGTGTGAAATGAGGTAGAGGTGGGGGCCTTTTATAAGGGGAGAGGAGGGGCACTTTTGGAAAGTAAAGAAATATAACTTTATTTGAAAATGTGTTTCGGTTTTAAAAGGTCCCACATTGATAGAATTCGTGGATAAGGTGATAAGGATTCGAAATCCACTCATCCAATTGGTTTTGGCCATGTGTAGGTTTTAGATTTTACATTATCTTTCCATTTTATTTTAATCGTTAAATAATGATGTCATCACTGCATCATTATTATGTCGTACATAATTTAATTTATTTAATGTCTAAAAATTATAAAACAAATACTATGATATAGGAAATCTTTTTAGCTTTCCATTGAATATTTATAATCAAAATTTGGACTTGTATAACCCCACTTAAAAATTGTTTTCGCAAAACATATTATGTTTGTGTCATTTTCACTTTAACATTTAATAAAAAGTAATTTATGTTATTTCCCAACAAAAGTGGATACATGGGGTCCCCAAGTTAGGCCATGACTTGTCTTGGTCGGCCATGACACAACCAATGAGGTTGGGACATGTGTCTAGGTCATTTTATATTATTAAAGCATTATTTATACATTAAACTACCCTAATTACCACTAATCGCGATTAAGAACTTAATAAGTTACTATTCACCAAAAAATTATTTTAATCTCATTGAACCACATTTTACTTCTTAATGACAACCATGTATGTCGGATTTTCAAAATTCAATACACATTAGTTGTAAACTTTCATTTAACTGAAAAATCAGTTTGCTTGATTACCACTTAGTGGTTTCACTATTCATCAAAAATTGAAGTTTTTCAGAAAATTACCAAAAATTCACCCTAAGCTATATTTGATATTCCGAATTCAAAAATGAAGTCTATTTTACAAAATTCAAATCATATAAGTCACATTAATTAATTTAATAACTAATTCCCGCTGCCAGAGCAAATAGCGTGTTTTTACAAAACAATAAGTATCAAAAGATTGACACCAGTTTAAGTCTAATTTCAAATCGAAATTGATTCCAATGACCACCATTGGATAAAATTGTAAAAATATATTCTAATTTCACTTTAAAACCAATTCAAAAGATAATCTAATCATATAAATAAATTAGATCAAAAAGAGGTTTTGAATTAAAATGCAACATTTTACACTATTCATAAAAAAAAATGAACTTTATCAGAAAGGTACCAAAAATTACACAAAGTAAAATTTGATATCCCGATTCTTAATAAAAGTTTTATTTGGTCCAAAAGAATGTATAAGAGTGATCAAAACTATATTTAATGACGGTTCACCATTAAAAGGTGATAAGTGAACCTTTAGTGAAAATTAGAGTATAAAAGCCTAAAATTGAACTCTTTCCGTATTTTAAGCCTTTGTCTTTTATTGGGTAAATGTAAAAACATCTAAAAACACATCTATTCGTATTTTAGTTATTTCTATTCATTCCCGCCAGTACAACGACTACTTGTTAACTAACATAATATTATTATATTACTAGTGTGCTACGTAAGTTTCAAAGAAACTCATCGTTGCGTATCGGGTACGCTATCGAACATAGCAACCCCTTTTAATTAAAATTCATATTTAATTCTCTAATATTAATAAATATGAAAATTATTTATTCTTTAATTACCTGGGATGTTACATCCTTCCCCCCTTTTGGGAATTGCGTCCTCGCAATTTTATTCACTTATCAAAATAAGTGGGGGTATTTATTAATATTAGAGAATTAAATATGAATTTTAATTAAAAGGGGTTGCTATGTTCGATAGCGTACCCGATACGCAACGATGAGTTTCTTTGAAACTTACGTAGCACACTAGTAATATAATAATATTATGTTAGTTAACAAGTAGTCGTTGTACTGGCGGGAATGAATAGAAATAACTAAAATATGAATAGATGTGTTTTTAGATGTTTTTACATTTACCCAATAAAAGACAAAGGCTTAAAATACGGAAAGAGTTCAATTTTAGGCTTTTATACTCTAATTTTCACTAAAGGTTCACTTATCACCTTTTAATGGTGAACCGTCATTAAATATAGTTTTGATCACTCTTATACATTCTTTTGGACCAAATAAAACTTTTATTAAGAATCGGGATATCAAATTTTACTTTGTGTAATTTTTGGTACCTTTCTGATAAAGTTCATTTTTTTTTATGAATAGTGTAAAATGTTGCATTTTAATTCAAAACCTCTTTTTGATCTAATTTATTTATATGATTAGATTATCTTTTGAATTGGTTTTAAAGTGAAATTAGAATATATTTTTACAATTTTATCCAATGGTGGTCATTGGAATCAATTTCGATTTGAAATTAGACTTAAACTGGTGTCAATCTTTTGATACTTATTGTTTTGTAAAAACACGCTATTTGCTCTGGCAGCGGGAATTAATTATTAAATTAATTAATGTGACTTATATGATTTGAATTTTGTAAAATAGACTTCATTTTTGAATTCGGAATATCAAATATAGCTTAGAGTGAATTTTTGGTAATTTTCTGAAAAACTTCAATTTTGATGAATAGTGAAACCACTAAGTGGTAATCAAGCAAACTGATTTTTCAGTTAAATGAAAGTTTACCACTAATGTGTATTGAATTTTGAAAATCTGACATACATGGTTGTCATTAAGAAGTAAAATGTGGTTCAATGAGATTATAATAATTTTTTGGTGAATAGTAACTTATTAAGTTTTTAATCGCAATTAGTGGTAATTAGTGTAGTTTAAGGTATAATTAATACTTTAATAATATGAAATGACCTAGACACATGTCCCAACCCCATTGGTTGTGTCATGGCCGACCAAGACAAGCCATGGCCTAACTTGGGGACCCCATGGATCCACTTTTGTTGGGAAATAACATAAATTACTTTTTATTTAATGTTAAAGTGAAAATGACACTAACATAAATTGTTTTACTAAAACAATTTTTAAGTGGGGTTATACAAGTCCAAATTTTGATTATAAATATTCAATGGAAAGATAAAAAGATTTCCTACATCATAGTAATTTGTTTATAATTTTTAGACATTAAATAAATTTAATTATTTATGACATAATAATGATGCAGCGATGACATCATTATTTGACGATTTAAATAAAATGGAAAGATAAAATAAAATCTATGAACTACACATGTCCAAAACCAATTGGATGAATGGATTTCGATGCCTTATCACCTTATCCACGAATTCCATCAATGTGGGACCTTTTAAAACCGAAACACATTTTCAAATAATGTAATGATTCTTTACTTTCCAAAAGTGCCCCTCCTCTCCCCTTATAAAAGGCCCCCACCTCTACCTCATTTCACACTCCTCTCAAGCCTTTGGCTCGGCCAACCCCTGCCCATTTGCTCTCTCCACATCCCTCTCCTCATCCTAGAGGATTACCCTTGGGCAGAATCCTTTCAAAGGAAGCCTTTAGGCTCAAATCAAAAGGAGTTACACTTTTTAAGGTAATTCATCCTCTCATGCTCATTTGTTTTATTTTGCTTCTCCAACCCCCTAAACTCTTTTTATTTACTTCTTTTGTAACAACACCAGTATCTTCAATATACTAGGATGTTGTTATAAGAGTTATTTGAACTACACTCTCACACAACTACATCAAATGGTTAAAGAACATACGTTTTCCGTGGATGGCGAAATTATGCCTCCCGAAACGATGATTGTTCAATACTCATTTAACACCTTCAAAGGTGGCCATTATGATGTCACTATTTTTATATATGATATATATTATGTATATGTTTTCCTTAAGCTTCTGTTTTTCTTCATTTTGGTCATACTTTATGGTTTCCATTATGGGTAAACACGATATCTTCATTTTAGGAAGTGCGGACTACCGCCCCCTAAAAGTGATTTGATTCGTTAATACCATATGTGGGATGTGTAAAGGATAAAGTTAATGATATTATATATGTTATTATACTGGAGTTATAACATACTCTTATACCATTATGAATCCATTCCATGAAATATGAAATAGAAATGGAAGTAGCGTTCATGCGTACGTACGGCTTACCGTCTCCATGAACGGTGCATTTCATTTCTTACCTCTAAATGATTATGTAATACTATAAAGGCATGAATGTACTGGATATATATGACATATATGATATCTACATCATGAATAAAATTCTGAATATAATGAACCTTTTACCAAATTAACAACACGTAAGTGTAAGAGGTCTATTTTTGACTTAAGAACCAAATACCGACAAAATGAACATTATTAACTTAACTGATTACATGATGTTCATAACATGGTATAAAAGGAATAATGAACTTGAAAAAGATTCATAATCAAGTAGAGATTAACTCAAGTTTATTATTCAGGAGATTAAAGAACGGTCGGGTCAAGTCAGATACGAGGTATGGGACTTCGTCTCAATCTCCTTTCGTTGAGGCATATTTTATTTTATACACAACTTTCTTTTATACGGTGTATAAACCCCTTTGACTTTTACGTTTACTCAAAAGGAATCTTTTTTTATACGAAGCGTTTACTAAACGACAAAAGGGAATGTTTTTGTCGTACGTATGCGGCGACAACGACTTCTCCGCCGTCGTAACCGATATTTGAGTTTCGGCTTCCTCTACAAGCCATACCTTCTTTTTAAAAGAAAAATAAATATCATGTTTTACTTTTCTTTTATTTTGGTATTGAAAATGGTTTTCATAATGTTTTTATATCAATGTGTTGTATTGATATCTCGTGAATGAAATGTGGAAATTTTATGTTTCCTTTATGCATGTTTTATGTGATATGATTATGTTATGATTCTTGGGCATTATTATGAAGAACGGGTGGTTCCGTGATAAACTAAGGGCGGGTGAGCCCGTTATAGCTCTCCAATGCATTGGGTAACGCGAAGGAGTGAAACGTTAAGGTTTCTCCGAAGAGATTTTAGGGAATATACTGTGATGGTTATTCCAAACGTAACCAAGAGGGTTACTCCCTACGTAAGAATGTTATGAGTGCCTCAAGTTACCTTTACGTATTATGATTTATATGATTTATTCATTTTTTTATGAGGTATGTTAAAGTGCCTATGTTTTATGGGTAAAGTATGATTTCATTCTTATGTATATATGAACTCATGTTTCCTTTCCATGTTTTTTTTTATAACCCATACTGAGTTTTTATGCTCATCCCAAGTTTTTGAAATGTTTTTCACAGGTCAAGGGAAAGGTACATGATAAGATGAACTGGTGTCAATCTTTTGATACTTATTGTTTTGTAAAAACACGCTATTTGCTCTGGCAGCGGGAATTAATTATTAAATTAATTAATGTGACTTATATGATTTGAATTTTGTAAAATAGACTTCATTTTTGAATTCGGAATATCAAATATAGCTTAGAGTGAATTTTTGGTAATTTTCTGAAAAACTTCAATTTTGATGAATAGTGAAACCACTAAGTGGTAATCAAGCAAACTGATTTTTCAGTTAAATGAAAGTTTACCACTAATGTGTATTGAATTTTGAAAATCCGACATACATGGTTGTCATTAAGAAGTAAAATGTGGTTCAATGAGATTAAAATAATTTTTTGGTGAATAGTAACTTATTAAGTTCTTAATCGCGATTAGTGGTAATTAGGGTAGTTTAATGTATAAATAATGCTTTAATAATATAAAATGACCTAGACACATGTCCCGACCTCATTGGTTGTGTCATGGCCGACCAAGACAAGTCATGGCCTAACTTGGGTACCCCATGTATCCACTTTTGTTGGGAAATAACATAAATTACTTTTTATTAAATGTTAAAGTGAAAATGACACAAACATAATATGTTTTGCGAAAACAATTTTGAAGTGGGGATATACAAGTCCAAATTTTGATTATAAATATTAAATGGAAAGCTAAAAAGATTTCCTACATCATATTATTTGTTTATAATTTTTAGACATTAAATAAATTTAATTATTTATGACATAATAATGATGCAGCGATGACATCATTATTTGACGATTTAAATAAAATGGAAAGATAAAATAAAATCTATGAACTACACATGTCCAAAACCAATTGGATGAATGGATTTCGATGCCTTATCACCTTATCCACGAATTCTATCAATGTGGGACCTTTTAGAACCGAAACACATTTTCAAATAAATTAATATTTCTTTACTTTCCAAAAGTGCCCCTCCTCTCCTCTTATAAAAGGCCCCCACCTCTACCTCATTTCACACTCCTCTCAAGCCTTTGGCTCGGCCAACCCCTGCCCATTTGCTCTCTCCACATCCCTCTCCTCATCCTAGAGGATTCCCCTTGGGCAGAATCCTTTCAAAGGAAGCCTTTAGGCTCAAATCAAAAGGAGTTACACTTTTTAAGGTAATTCATCCTCTCATGCTCATTTGTTTTATTTTGCTTCTCCAACCCCCTAAACTCTTTTTATTTACTTCTTTTGTAACAACACCAGTATCTTCAATATACTAGGATGTTGTTATAAGAGTTATTTGAACTACACTCTCACACAACTACATCAAATGGTTAAAGAACATACGTTTTCCGTGGATGGCGAAATTATGCCTCCCGAAACGATGATTGTTCAATACTCATTTAACACCTTCAAAGGTGGCCATTATGATGTCACTATTTTTATATATGATATATATTATGTATATGTTTTCCTTAAGCTTCTGTTTTTCTTCATTTTGGTCATACTTTATGGTTTCCATTATGGGTAAACACGATATCTTCATTTTAGGAAGTGCGGACTACCGCCCCCTAAAAGTGATTTGATTCGTTAATACCATATGTGGGATGTGTAAAGGATAAAGTTAATGATATTATATATGTTATTATACTGGAGTTATAACATACTCTTATACCATTATGAATCCATTCCATGAAATATGAAATAGAAATGGAAGTAGCGTTCATGCGTACGTACGGCTTACCGTCTCCATGAACGGTGCATTTCATTTCTTACCTCTAAATGATTATGTAATACTATAAAGGCATGAATGTACTGGATATATATGACATATATGATATCTACATCATGAATAAAATTCTGAATATAATGAACCTTTGACCAAATTAACAACACGTAAGTGTAAGAGGTCTATTTTTGACTTAAGAACCAAATACCGACAAAATGAACATTATTAACTTAACTGATTACATGATGTTCATAACATGGTATAAAAGGAATAATGAACTTGAAAAAGATTCATAATCAAGTAGAGATTAACTCAAGTTTATTATTCAGGAGATTAAAGAACGGTCGGGTCAAGTCAGATACGAGGTATGGGATTTCGTCTCAATCTCCTTTCGTTGAGGCATATTTTGTTTTATACACAACCTTCTTTTATACGGTGTATAAACCCCTTTGACTTTTACGTTTATTCAAAAGGAATCTTTTTATACGAAGCGTTTACCAAACGACAAAAGGGAATGTTTTTGTCGTACGTATGCGGCGACAACGACTTCTCCGCCGTCGTAACCGTTATTTGAGTTTCGGCTTCCTCTACAAGCCATACCTTCTTTTTAAAAGAAAAATAAATACCATATTTTACTTTTATTTTATTTTGGTATTGAAAATGGTTTTCATAATGTTTTTATATCAATGTGTTGTATTGATATCTCGTGATTGAAATGTGGAAATTTTATGTTTCCTTTATGCTTGTTTTATGTGATATGATTATGTTATGGTTCTTGGGCATTATTATGAAGACGGGTGGTTCCGTGATAAACTAAGGGCGGGTGAGCCCGTTATAGCTCTCCAATGCATTGGGTAACGCGAAGGAGTGAAACGTTAAGGTTTCTCCGAAGAGATTTTAGGGAATATACTGTGATGGGTATTCCAAACGTAACCAAGAGGGTTACTCCCTACGTAAGAATGTTATGAATGCCTCAAGTTACCTTTACGTCTTATGATTTCTATGATTTATTCATGATTTTATGAGGTATGTTAAAGTGCCTATGTTTTATGGGTAAAGTATGATTTCATTCTTATGTATATATGAACTCATGTTTCCTTTCCATGTTTTTTTTATAACCCATACTGAGTTTTTATGCTCATCCCAAGTTTTTGAAATGTTTTTCACAGGTCAAGGGAAAGGTACATGATAAGATGATAGAGTCAAGGATGTGTCAAGAAATAATCCATGTTTTATTTTAAATGTGTTTCCATTGATGGGAATGAAGAATAATATCTTTATGTAACCACTTTGTTTATATGTGGAATGTAATGCAAGTTTTATGATCTAATTCTCTAAAACTCTAAACCCGAAAAGATCCTCAACGTGTAATCTTGTAATAACTCAAGATTAAGTAAGGTTTAAGGCTGGGGCCTTATAGTTGGAAGGAAACATGAGTTCATATATACATAAGAATGAAATCATACTTTACCCATAAAACATAGGCACTTTAACATACCTCATAAAAACATGAATAAATCATATAAATCATAATACGTAAAGGTAACTTGAGGCATTCATAACATTCTTACGTAGGGGGTAACCCTCTTGGTTACGTTTGGAATACCCATCACAGTATATTCCCTAAAATCTCTTCGGAGAAACCTTAACGTTTCACTCCTTCGCGTTACCCAATGCATTGGAGAGCTATAACGGGCTCACCCGCCCTTAGTTTATCACGGAACCACCCGTCTTCATAATAATGCCCAAGAACCATAACATAATCATATCACATAAAACATGCATAAAGGAAACATAACATTTCCACATTTCAATCACGAGATATCAATACAACACATTGATATAATAAAAACATTATGAAAACCATTTTCAATACCAAAGTAAAACATGGTATTTATTTTTCTTTTAAAAAAAAGGTATGGCTTGTAGAGGAAGCCAAAACTCAAATAACGGTTACGACGGCGGAGAAGTCGTTGTCGCCGCATACGTACGACAAAAACATTCCCTTTTGTCGTTTAGTAAACGCTTCGTATAAAAAAGATTCCTTTTGAGTAAACGTAAAAGTCAAAGGGGTTTATACACCGTATAAAAGAAAGTTGTGTATAAAATAAAATATGCCTCAACGAAAGGAGATTGAGACGAAGTCCCATACCTCGTATCCGACTTGACCCGACCGTTCTTTAAACTCCTGAATAATAAACTTGAGTTAATCTCTACTTGCTTATGAATCTTTTTCAAGTTCATTATTCCTTTTATACCATGTTATGAACATCATGTAATCATTTAAGTTAATAATGTTCATTTTGTCGGTATTTGGTTCTTAAGTCAAAAATTTACTTCTTATACTTACAAGTTGTTAATTTGGTCAAAGGTTCATTATATCCAGAATGGTATTCATTATGTAGATATCATATATGTCATATATATCCAGTACATACATTCATTTATAATATTACATCACATTTAGAGGTAAGAAATGAAATGCATCGTTCATGGAGACGGTAAGCCGTACGTACGCATGAACGCTACTTCCATTTCTATTTCATATTTTCTGGAATGGAATCATAATGATATAAAAGTATATTATAATTCCAGTATAACAACATATATAATATCATTAACTTTATCCTTTACACATCCCACATATGGTATTAACGAATCAAATCACTTTTAGGGGGCGGTAGTCCGCACTTCCTAAAATGAAGATATCGTGTTTTACCCATAATGGAAACCATAAAGGTATGCCCAAAATGAAAAAAACAGAAGCTTAAGGAAAACATAAACATATAATATATCATATATAAAAATAGTGACATCATAATGGCCACCTTTGAAGGTGTTAAATGAGTATTGAACAATCATCGTTTCGGGAGGCAGAATTTCGCCATCCACGGAAACCGTATGTTCTTTAACCATTTGATGTAGTTGTGTGAGAGTGTAGCTCAAATATATCTTATAACAACATCCTAGTATATTGAAGATACTGGTGTTGTTACAAAAGAAGTAAATAAAAAGAGTTTAGGGGGTCGGAGAAGCAAAATAAAACAAATGAACATGAGAGAATGAAATACCTTAAAAAGTGTAACTTCTTTTGGTTTGAGCCTAAAGGCTTCCTTTGAAAGGATTCTGCCCAAAGGGAATCCTCTAGGATGAGGAGAGGGAAGTGGAGAGAGCAAATGGGCAGGGGTTGGCCGAGCCAATGGCTTGAAGAGTGTGTGAAATGAGGTAGAGGTGGGGGCCTTTTATAAGGGGAGAGGAGGGGCACTTTTGGAAAGTAAAGAAACATTACATTATTTGAAAATGTGTTTCGGTTTTAAAAGGTCCCACATTGATGGAATTCGTGGATAAGGTGATAAGGCATCGAAATCCATTCATCCAATTGGTTTTGGACATGTGTAGTTCATAGATTTTATTTTATCTTTCCATTTTATTTAAATCGTCAAATAATGATGTCATCGCTGCATCATTATTATGTCATAAATAATTAAATTTATTTAATGTCTAAAAATTATAAACAAATTACTATGATGTAGGAAATCTTTTTAGCTTTCCATTGAATATTTATAATCAAAATTTGGACTTGTATAACCCCACATAAAAATTGTTTTCGCAAAACATATTATGTTTGTGTCATTTTCACTTTAACATTTAATAAAAAGTAATTTATGTTATTTCCCAACAAAAGTGGATACATGGGGTCCCCAAGTTAGGCCATGACTTGTCTTGGTCGTCCATGACACAACCAATGAGGTTGGGACATGTGTCTAGGTCATTTTATATTATTAAAGCATTATTTATACATTAAACTACCCTAATTACCACTAATCGCGATTAAGAACTTAATAAGTTACTATTCACCAAAAAATTATTTTAATCTCATTGAACCACATTTTACTTCTTAATGACAACCATGTATGTCGGATTTTCAAAATTCAATACACATTAGTGGTAAACTTTAATTTAACTGAAAAAAACAGTTTGCTTGATTACCACTTAGTGGTTTCACTATTCATCAAAATTGAAGTTTTTCAGAAAATTACCAAAAATTCACTCTAAGCTATATTTGATATTACGAATTCAAAAATGAAGTCTATTTTACAAAATTCAAATCATATAAGTCACATTAATTAATTTAATAATTAATTCCCGCTGCCAGAGCAAATAGCGTGTTTTTACAAAACAATAAGTATCAAAAGATTGACACCGGTTTAAGTCTAATTTCAAATCGAAATTGATTCCAATGACCACCATTGGATAAAATGGTAAAAAATATATTCTAATTTCACTTCAAAACCAATTCAAAACATAATCTAATCATATAAATAAATTAGATTAAAAAGTAGTTTTGATGTAAAATGCAGTATTTTTCACTATTCATTTAAAAATGAACATTGTCGGAAAATTACCAAAAATTCACACAAGGTAAATTTTGATGTCCCAATCATAAAGGATAATTTTATTTTGACAAACATAGTTTCTAAAATTGTCAAAATATAGATTCAAAAATGGTTTTCCATCAAAAGGCACTAAAACAATCCTTTAAGAATATTAGTGCATTCCATGCATAAGATTGTATTTATTTTCATTTTAAGCCTCTAAAACACTATCTTTATCATTAATAGACATAGATAAAAATATCTATTATTCATTACTTACTTGGGATGTTACATCCTTCCCCCCTTTAGAAAATTGCGTCCCCGCAATTTATTTACTTATCAAATAAATTGGGGTACTTATCCCTCATTGCATTTTCGGATTCCCATGTTGCCTCTTCAATCATGTGGTTTTTCCACAAAACCTTTACCTGCTTAATCACCTTATTCCGTAACACTTGCTCCTTATGGTCAAGAATCTGGACCGGTTGTTCCTCATAAGATAGGTTCTCTTCCAGCTGAACTACCTCTGGACTCAAAACATGAGATGGATCTGGCATATACTTTATCAACATCGAAACGTGAAAAACATTGTGTACCTGAGATAAACTCGGAGGTAAAGCCACTCGGTATGCAACTGATCCAACTCTCTCCAGAATTTCGTATGGTCCAACAAACCTTGGACTCAACTTTCCTTTCTTACCAAATCTCATCACACTTTTCCAAGGAGAAACCTTGAGAAAAACATGATCACCTACCTCGAAAGATAGATCCTTCCTCCGGTTATCCGCATAACTCTTCTGCCTGCTTTGAGCTGTTCTCATGTGCTTCTGAATCAGCTGAACTTTTTCTGCCATCTCTTCTACCAATTCTGGTCCCATCAACTTCCTTTCACCCACTTCATCCCAGAAAGTTGGAGTTCAACACCGCTTCCCATATAATGCCTGAAATGGTGCCATCTGTATACTAGAATGAAAACTGTTATTATATGAAAACTCAACCAAAGAAAGATGTTGGTCCCAACTTCCCTGATAATCCATAGAACAAGCTCGTAGCATATCCTCCAATGTCTGAATTGTTCGTTCTGACTGCCCATCCGATTGAGGATGAAAAGCTGTACTAAAATTTAACTCAGTACCCAACGACTTCTGAAGGCCTTTCCAAAAGTTAGAAGTAAACCTGGGATCACGATCCGATACAATGGAGAGAGGAACTCCATGTAACCTTACTATCTCTTTAAGATACAAACGGGAAAGTTGATCAAGAGAGAAAGTATCTCGTATAGCAAGGAAATGAGCAGATTTGGTCAAGCGATCAACAATAACCCAGATTGCATTATTACCTCGAGATGTCTTCGGTAATCCAACAACAATGTCCATGGATATATTCTCCCATTTCCACTCTGGCATTGGTAAAGGCTGAAGCATCCCTTTCGTTAACTGCCGCTCTGCTTTAACCTGCTGACAAGTCAAACACTTCACAGTAAAATCAGCAATATCTCTTTTCATTCCATCCCACCAGTAATACTCCCGCAGATCTCTATACATCTTAGTACTGCCAGGATGAAAAAAACAACTCATTCTTCAACTGTGAATCACAAGGCACACACAATCTCTTCCTAAATCTCAAAACACAAACACAAACTTATCCAAGAACTCATGGAAAATTTTATTCATAAGGTCCATGAATACAGCAGGTGCATTGGTTAACCCAAAAGGCATTACTACAAATTCATAATGGCCATATCTCGTACGGAACGCGGTCTTCGGAATATCTTCCTCCTTTACCTTCAGCTGATGGTACCCCGATCTCAGGTCAATCTTTAAAAAATACTCAGCTCCCTGGAGCTAATACCACTTCATTCGATGGCCCAACATCTGCTGAAGTTGTTGCAAAGGATTTCACCACCCCTTTCTGCTTGTAGTCTGGCTGCTTCCCATCACTCAAGCTCCTTGTCGGACACTCGTTTGCATAGTGACCCATCTCATTGCACTTAAAACATTTCACTAACTGTAAATCAAATTTGTTTTTACCTTCACCTTGATCCTTTTCAGTGCAATCACGAGCCTTATGTCCCATCTTACCACATCGGTAGCACTTCCCAGAATTCAGAAGACATTCCCCAGCATGCCTTTTGCCACATTTATCACAAACTGGAAACTTAGTTCTCTTACCATCAGACTTCTTTGAAGAATTCTTACCTTTCTCCTGCCACCTCGGTCTCTTCTTCTGCTGGTTGTTATAGGACACTTGGTCATTGGCAAACTCCATTTCCACCTTCTCAGCACATCGAACAAGCTTTTCATAACTTTTAAACTCTCGAGAAGCTAATGCCCTTCGATACTTTGGCTTTAATCCTGAGTAAAAACGATTGATTTTACTATCAAGGTCTCGGATAAAATTTGGAGCATACCTTGCCAATCGAGTGAACCTTTCTTCATAGGAAGCCACTAAGTCTTCCTCTTGCCTCAATTCCAAGAATTGCTTTTCCATCCTAAGTCGAACATCCTTAGGAAAATACTTCTCAAGAAACATACCTTTGAATTCATCCCAGTCAAGAGCATCAATCTCATCGGCATCCCTGATATTTTTAACCATAGACCACCACTGATCTGCTTCACCTTCCAGACGATAAATAGCAAGACTAACCTTTTGATTGTCTGAACACCCCATGACATCGAAAATCTTCTCCAGTGCTTTAATCCACCCTTCAGCTAGCACAGGGTCAGATGATCCTCTGAATGATGGGGGATGTTGCCTCATGAAATGTTCCACCACTGACATGTTCCTCTGCGGTTGATCTGGCTAATCTCGTGCATGGATACCACCACCATTTATAGCCTGAGTCAACTGTGCCATCACTGCAACAAACTGTTCAGTTCCGATTCCGACCATCTCAGGTTGCTGATTTGGAAGGCGGTCTTCCTCCTGATGTCGTCCCAACATAGCTGCTTTGTTTCCCCTACGGAAAACCATTCTGAACATGGAAATATCTTAGGCGAAGCAACATGGTAATCCGTAAATGCTATATCATTTCAATCATATTATAATTTAACACTTTTCTAACTCCTAAAGTTGTCTAAACCGACCTTTGATACCAACTATAAGGCCCCAGCCTTAAACCTTACTTAATCTTGAGTTATTACAAGATTACACGTTGAGGATCTTTTCGGGTTTAGAGTTTTAGAGAATTAGATCATAAAACTTGCATTACATTCCACATATAAACAAAGTGGTTACATAAAGATAGTATTCTTCATTCCCATCAATGGAAACACATTTAAAATAAAACATGGATTATTTCTTGACACATCCTTGACTCTATCATCTTATCATGTACCTTTCCCTTGACCTGTGAAAAACATTTCAAAAACTTGGGATGAGCGTAAAAACTCAGTATGGGTTATAAAAACATGGAAAGGAAACATGAGTTCATATATACATAAGAATGAAATCATACTTTACCCATAAAACATAGGCACTTTAACATACCTCATAAAAACATGAATAAATCATATAAATCATAATACGTAAAGGTAACTTGAGGCATTCATAACATTCTTACGTAGGGGGTAACCCTCTTGGTTACGTTTGGAATACCCATCACAGTATATTCCCTAAAATCTCTTCGGAGAAACCTTAACGTTTCACTCCTTCGCGTTACCCAATGCATTGGAGAGCTATAACGGGCTCACCCGCCCTTAGTTTATCACGGAACCACCCGTCTTCATAATAATGCCCAAGAACCATAACATAATCATATCACATAAAACATGCATAAAGGAAACATAAAATTTCCACATTTCAATCACGAGATATCAATACAACACATTGATATAATAAAAACATTATGAAAACCATTTTCAATACCAAAGTAAAACATGGTATTTATTTTTCTTTTAAAAAAAAAGGTATGGCTTGTAGAGGAAGCCAAAACTCAAATAACGGTTACGACGGCGGAGAAGTCGTTGTCGCCGCATACGTACGAAAAAAACATTCCCTTTTGTCGTTTAGTAAACGCTTCGTATAAAAAAGATTCCTTTTGAGTAAACGTAAAAGTCAAAGGGGTTTATACACCGTATAAAAGAAAGTTGTGTATAAAATAAAATATGCCTCAACGAAAGGAGATTGAGACGAAGTCCCATACCTCGTATCCGACTTGACCCGACCGTTCTTTAAACTCCTGAATAATAAACTTGAGTTAATCTCTACTTGCTTATGAATCTTTTTCAAGTTCATTATTCCTTTTATACCATGTTATGAACATCATGTAATCATTTAAGTTAATAATGTTCATTTTGTCGGTATTTGGTTCTTAAGTCAAAAATTGACTTCTTATACTTACAAGTTGTTAATTTGGTCAAAGGTTCATTATATCCAGAATGGTATTCATTATGTAGATATCATATATGTCATATATATCCAGTACATACATTCATTTATAATATTACATCACATTTAGAGGTAAGAAATGAAATGCATCGTTCATGGAGACGGTAAGCCGTACGTACGCATGAACGCTACTTCCATTTCTATTTCATATTTTCTGGAATGGAATCATAATGATATAAAAGTATATTATAATTCCAGTATAACAACATATATAATATCATTAACTTTATCCTTTACACATCCCACATATGGTATTAACGAATCAAATCACTTTTAGGGGGCGGTAGTCCGCACTTCCTAAAATGAAGATATCGTGTTTTACCCATAATGGAAACCATAAAGGTATGCCCAAAATGAAAAAAACAGAAGCTTAAGGAAAACATAAACATATAATATATCATATATAAAAATAGTGACATCATAATGGCCACCTTTGAAGGTGTTAAATGAGTATTGAACAATCATCGTTTCGGGAGGCAGAATTTCGCCATCCACGGAAACCGTATGTTCTTTAACCATTTGATGTAGTTGTGTGAGAGTGTAGCTCAAATATATCTTATAACAACATCCTAGTATATTGAAGATACTGGTGTTGTTACAAAAGAAGTAAATAAAAAGAGTTTAGGGGGTCGGAGAAGCAAAATAAAACAAATGAACATGAGAGAATGAAATACCTTAAAAAGTGTAACTTCTTTTGGTTTGAGCCTAAAGGCTTCCTTTGAAAGGATTCTGCCCAAAGGGAATCCTCTAGGATGAGGAGAGGGAAGTGGAGAGAGCAAATGGGCAGGGGTTGGCCGAGCCAATGGCTTGAAGAGTGTGTGAAATGAGGTAGAGGTGGGGGCCTTTTATAAGGGGAGAGGAGGGGCACTTTTGGAAAGTAAAGAAACATTACATTATTTGAAAATGTGTTTCGGTTTTAAAAGGTCCCACATTGATGGAATTCGTGGATAAGGTGATAAGGCATCGAAATCCATTCATCCAATTGGTTTTGGACATGTGTAGTTCATAGATTTTATTTTATCTTTCCATTTTATTTAAATCGTCAAATAATGATGTCATCGCTGCATCATTATTATGTCATAAATAATTAAATTTATTTAATGTCTAAAAATTATAAACAAATTACTATGATGTAGGAAATCGTTTTAGCTTTCCATTGAATATTTATAATCAAAATTTGGACTTGTATAACCCCACTTAAAAATTGTTTTCGCAAAACATATTATGTTTGTGTCATTTTCACTTTAACATTTAATAAAAAGTAATTTATGTTATTTCCCAACAAAAGTGGATACATGGGGTCCCCAAGTTAGGCCATGACTTGTCTTGGTCGTCCATGACACAACCAATGAGGTTGGGACATGTGTCTAGGTCATTTTATATTATTAAAGCATTATTTATACATTAAACTACCCTAATTACCACTAATCGCGATTAAGAACTTAATAAGTTACTATTCACCAAAAAATTATTTTAATCTCATTGAACCACATTTTACTTCTTAATGACAACCATGTATGTCGGATTTTCAAAATTCAATACACATTAGTGGTAAACTTTAATTTAACTGAAAAAAACAGTTTGCTTGATTACCACTTAGTGGTTTCACTATTCATCAAAATTGAAGTTTTTCAGAAAATTACCAAAAATTCACTCTAAGCTATATTTGATATTACGAATTCAAAAATGAAGTCTATTTTACAAAATTCAAATCATATAAGTCACATTAATTAATTTAATAATTAATTCCCGCTGCCAGAGCAAATAGCGTGTTTTTACAAAACAATAAGTATCAAAAGATTGACACCGGTTTAAGTCTAATTTCAAATCGAAATTGATTCCAATGACCACCATTGGATAAAATGGTAAAAAATATATTCTAATTTCACTTCAAAACCAATTCAAAACATAATCTAATCATATAAATAAATTAGATTAAAAAGTAGTTTTGATGTAAAATGCAGTATTTTTCACTATTCATTTAAAAATGAACATTGTCGGAAAATTACCAAAAATTCACACAAGGTAAATTTTGATGTCCTAATCATAAAGGATAATTTTATTTTGACAAACATAGTATAAGTCCCCTGCCTTAAAACTTACTTAATCTTGAGTTATTACAAGATTACACATTGAGGATCTTTTCAGGTTTAGAGTTTTAGAGAATTAGATCATGAAACTTGCATTACATTCCACTTTTAAACAAAGTGGTTACATAAAGATAGTATTCTTCATTCCCATCAACGGAAACACATTTAGAATAAAACATGGATTATTTCTTGACACAACCTTGACTCTATCATCTTATCATGTACCTTTCCCTTGACCTGTGAAAAACATTTCAAAAACTTGGGATGAGCATAAAAACTCAGTATGGGTTATAAAAAAACATGGAAAGGAAACATGAGTTCATATATAAATAAGAATGAAATCATACTTTACCCATAAAACATAGGCACTTTAACATACCTCATAAAAACATGAATAAATCATATAAATCATAATACGTAAAGGTAACTTGAGGCATTCATAACATTCTTACGTAGGGAGTAACCCTCTTGGTTACGTTTGGAATACCCATCACAGTATATTCCCTAAAATCTCTTCGGAGAAACCTTAACGTTCCACTCCTTCGCGTTACCCAATGCATTGGAGAGCTATAACGGGCTCACCCGCCCTTAGTTTATCACGGAACCACCCGTCTTCATAATAATGCCCAAGAACCATAACATAATCATATCACATAAAACATGCATAAAGGAAACATAAAATTTCCACATTTCAATCACGAGATATCAATACAACACATTGATATAAAAACATTATGAAAACCATTTTCAATACCAAAATAAAAGAAAAGTAAAACATGATATTTATTTTTCTTTTAAAAAGAAGGTATGGCTTGTAGAGGAAGCCGAAACTCAAATATCGGTTACGACGGCGGAGAAGTCGTTGTCGCCGCATACGTACGACAAAAACATTCCCTTTTGTCGTTTAGTAAACGCTTCGTATAAAAAAGATTCCTTTTGAGTAAACGTAAAAGTCAAAGGGGTTTATACACCGTATAAAAGAAAGTTGTGTATAAAATAAAATATGCCTCAACGAAAGGAGATTGAGACGAAGTCCCATACAAAGATAATTTTTAAAATAAAATAGATACATTATGTGTATTCACTATAAGTACACATAAATAAAGTACAAATACAAGATACGACATAATAATATAATGACATAATTTGAAAGTAGGAGATTAACCCAAAGAATGGAAATTGGGTTAAGAAGTTCCCATACCTCGTATCCGACTTGACCCGACCGTTCTTTAAACTCCTGAATAATAAACTTGAGTTAATCTCTACTTGCTTATGAATCTTTTCAAGTTCATTATTCCTTTTATACCATGTTATGAACATCATGTAATCATTTAAGTTAATAATGTTCATTTTGTCGGTATTTGGTTCTTAAGTCAAAAATTGACTTCTTATACTTACAAGTTGTTAATTTGGTCAAAGGTTCATTATATCCAGAATGGTATTCATTATGTAGATATCATATATGTCATATATATCCAGTACATACATTCATTTATAATATTACATCACATTTAGAGGTAAGAAATGAAATGCATCGTTCATGGAGACGGTAAGCCGTACGTACGCATGAACGCTACTTCCATTTCTATTTCATATTTTTTGGAATGGAATCGTAATGATATAAAAGTATATTATAATTCCAGTATAACAACATATATAATATCATTAACTTTATCCTTTACACATCCCACATATGGTATTAACGAATCAAATCACTTTTAGGGGGCGGTAGTCCGCACTTCCTAAAATGAAGATATCGTGTTTTACCCATAATGGAAACCATAAAGGTATGCCCAAAATGAAAAAAAACAGAAGCTTAAGGAAAACATAAACATATAATATATCATATATAAAAATAGTGACATCATAATGGCCACCTTTGAAGGTGTTAAATGAGTATTGAACAATCATCGTTTCGGGAGGCAGAATTTCGCCATCCACGGAAACCGTATGTTCTTTAACCATTTGATGTAGTTGTGTGAGAGTGTAGCTCAAATATATCTTATAACAACATCCTAGTATATTGAAGATACTGGTGTTGTTACAAAAGAAGTAAATAAAAAGAGTTTAGGGGGTCGGAGAAGCAAAATAAAACAAATGAACATGAGAGAATGAAATACCTTAAAAAGTGTAACTTCTTTTGGTTTGAGCCTAAAGGCTTCCTTTGAAAGGATTCTGCCCAAAGGGAATCCTCTAGGATGAGGAGAGGGATGTGGAGAGAGCAAATGGGCAGGGGTTGGCCGAGCCAATGGCTTGAAGAGTGTGTGAAATGAGGTAGAGGTGGGGGCCTTTTATAAGGGGAGAGGAGGGGCACTTTTGGAAAGTAAAGAATCATTACATTATTTGAAAATGTGTTTCGGTTTTAAAAGGTCCCACATTGATGGAATTCGTGGATAAGGTGATAAGGCATCGAAATCCATTCATCCAATTGGTTTTGGACATGTGTAGTTCATAGATTTTATTTTATCTTTCCATTTTATTTAAATCATCAAATAATGATGTCATCGCTGCATCATTATTATGTCATAAATAATTAAATTTATTTAATGTCTAAAAATTATAAACAAATAATATGATGTAGGAAATCTTTTTAGCTTTCCATTTAATATTTATAATCAAAATTTGGACTTGTATAACCCCACTTAAAAATTGTTTTCGCAAAACATATTATGTTTGTGTCATTTTCACTTTAACATTTAATAAAAAGTAATTTATGTCATTTCCCAACAAAAGTGGATCCATGGGGTCCCCAAGTTGACCCATGGCTTGTCTTGGTCGGCCATGACACAACCAATAAGGTTGGGACATGTGTCTAGGTCATTTTATATTATTAAAGCATTATTTATACCTTAAACTACACTGATTACCACTAATCGCGATTAAAAACTTAATAAGTTACTATTCACCAAAAAATTATTATAATCTCATTGAACCACATTTTACTTCTTAATGACAACCATGTATGTCGGATTTTCAAAATTCAATACACATTAGTGGTAAACTTTCATTTAACTGAAAAATCAGTTTGCTTGATTACCACTTAGTGGTTTCACTATTCATCAAAAATTGAAGTTTTTCAGAAAATTACCAAAAAATCACCCTAAGCTATATTTGATATTCTGAATTCAAAAATGAAGTCTATTTTACAAAATTCAAATCATATAAGTCACATTAATTAATTTAATAATTAATTCCCGCTGCCAGAGCAAATAGCGTGTTTTTACAAAACAATAAGTATCAAAAGATTGACACCAGTTTAAGTCTAATTTCAAATCGAAATTGATTCCAATGACCACCATTGGATAAAATGGTAAAAATATATTCTAATTTCACTTCAAAACCAATTCAAAACATAATCTAATCATATAAATAAATTAGATTAAAAAGTAGTTTTGATGTAAAATGCAGTATTTTTCACTATTCATTAAAAAAAATGAACATTGTCAGAAAATTACCAAAAATTCACACAAGGTAAATTTTGATGTCCCAATCATAAAGTATAAGTTTATTTTGACAAACATAGTTTATAAAATTGTCAAAATATAGATTCAAAAATGGTTTTCCATCAAAAGGCACTAAAACAATCTTTTAAGAATATTAGTGTATTCCATGCATAAGATTGTATTTATTTTCATTTTAGGCCTCTAAAACACTATCTTTATCATTAATAGACATAGATAAAAATATCTATTATTCATTACTTACTTGGGATGTTACATCCTTCCCCCCTTTAGAAAATTGCGTCCCCGCAATTTATTTACTTATCGAATAAATGGGGGTACTTATCCCTCATTGCATTTTCAGATTCCCATGTTGCCTCTTCAATCATGTGGTTTTTCCACAAAACCTTTACCTGCTTAATCACCTTATTCCGTAACACTTGCTCCCTATGGTCAAGAATCTGGACCGGTTGTTCCTCATAAGATAGGTTTTCTTCCAGCTGAACTACCTCTGGACTCAAAACATGAGATGGATCTGGCATATACTTTCTCAACATCGAAACGTGAAAAACATTGTGTACCTGAGATAAACTCGGAGGTAAAGCCACTCGGTATGCAACTGATCCAACTCTCTCTAGAACTTCGTATGGTCCAATGAACCTTGGACTCAACTTTCCTTTCTTACCAAATCTCATCACACTTTTCCAAGGAGAAACCTTGAGAAAAACATGATCACCTACCTCGAAAGATAGATCCTTCCTCCGGTTATCCGCATAACTCTTCTGCCTGCTCTGAGCTGTTCTCATGTGTTTCTGAATCAGCTGAACTTTTTCTGCCATCTCTTCTACCAATTCTGGTCCCATCAACTTTCTTTCACCCACTTCATCCCAGAAAGCTGGAGTTAGACACCGCTTCCCATATAATGCCTGAAATGGTGCCATCTGTATACTGGAATGAAAACTGTTATTATATGAAAACTCAACCAAAGAAAGATGCTGGTCCCAACTTCCCTGATAATCCATAGAACAAGCTCGTAGCATATCCTCCAATGTCTGAATTGTTCGTTCTGACTGCCCATCTGATTGAGGATGAAAAGCTGTACTAAAATTTAATTCAGTACCCAACGACTTCTGAAGGCCTTTCCAAAAGTTAGAAGTAAACCTGGGATCACGATCCGATACAATGGAGAGAGGAACTCCATGTAACCTGACTATCTCTTTAAGATACAAACGGGAAAGTTGATCAAGAGAGAAAGTATCTCGTATAGCAAGGAAAAGAGAAGACTTGGTCAAGCGATCAACAATAACCCAGATTTCATTATTACCTCGAGACGTCTTCGGTAATCCAACAACAAAGTCCATGGATATATTTTCCCATTTCCACTCTGGCACTGGTAAAGGCTGAAGCATCCCTTTCGGTAACTGCCGCTCAGCTTTAACCTGCTGACAAGTCAAACACTTCACAGTAAAATCAGCAATATCTCTTTTCATTCCATCCCACCAGTAATACTCCCGCAGATCTCTATACATCTTAGTACTGCCCGGATGAACTGAAAACGGAGAACTATGAGCTTCACATAACAACTCTCTCTTCAACTATGAATCACAAGGCACACATAACCTCTTCACAACCCTCAAAACACAAACACAAACTTATCCAAGAACTCATGGAAAATTTTATTCATAAGGTCCATGAATACAGCAGGTGCATTGGTTAACCCAAAAGGCATAACTACAAATTCATAATGGCCATATCTAGTACGGAACGCAGTCTTCGGAACGTCTTCTTCTTTTACATTCAACTGATGGTACCCCGACCTCAAGTCAATCTTCGAAAAATACTGAGCTCCCTGGAGCTGACACCACTTCATTCGATGGCCCAACATCTGCTGAAGTAGTTGCAAAGGATTTCACCACCCCTTTCTGCTTGTAGTCTAACTGCTTCCCATCACTCAAGCTCCTTGTCGGACACTCGTTTGCATAGTGACCCATCTCATTGCACTTATAACATTTCACTAACTGTAAATCAAATTTATTCTTACCTTCACCTTGATCCTTTTCAGTGCAATCACGAGCCTTATGTCCCATCTTACCACATCGGTAGCACTTCCCAGAATTCAGAAGACATTCCCCAGCATGCCTTTTGCCACATTTATCACAAACTGGAAACTTAGTTCTCTTACCATCAGACTTTTTTGAAGAATTCTTACCATTCTCCTGCAACCTCGGTCTCTTCTTCTGCTGGTTGTTATAGGACACTTGGTCATCGGCAAATCCATTTCCACCTTCTCAGCACATCGAACAAGCTTTTCATAACTTTTAAACTCACGAGAAGCTAATGCCCTTCGATACTTTGGCTTTAATCCTGAGTAAAAACGATTGATTTTACTATCAAGGTCCCGGATAAAATTTGGAGCATACCTTGCCAATCGAGTGAACCATTCTTCATAGGCAGCCACTGAGTCTTCCTCTTGCCTCAATTCCAAGAATTGCTTTTCCATCCTAAGTCGAACAGCCTTAGGAAAATACTTCTCAAGAAACATACCTTTGAATTCATCCCAGTCAAGAGCATCAATCTCATCGGCATCCCTGATATTTTTAACCATAGACCACCACTGATCTGCTTCACCCTCCAAACGGTAAATAGCAAGACTAACCTTTTGATTGTCTGAACACCCCATGACATCAAAAATCTTCTCCAGTGCTTTAATCCACCCTTCAGCTAGCACAGGGTCAGATGATCCTCTGAATGATGGGGGATGTTGCCTCATGAAATGTTCCACCACTGACATGTTCCTCTGCGGTTGATCTGGCTGATCTCGTGCATGGATACCACCACCATTTATAGCCTGTGTCAACTGTGCCATTACTGCAACAAACTGTTCAGTTCCGATTCCGACCATCTCAGGTTGCTGATTTGGAAGGTTGTCTTCCTCCTGATGTCGTCCCAACATAGATGCTTTGTTTCCTCTGCGGAAAACCATTCTGAACAACGAAATATCTTAGGCGAAGCAACATGGTAATCCGTAAATGCTATATCATTTCAATCATATTATAATTTTACAATTTTCTAACTCCTAAAGTTGTCTAAACCGACCTTTGATACCAACTATAAGGCCCCTGCCTTAAAACTTACTTAATCTTGAGTTATTACAAGATTACACATTGAGGATCTTTTCAGGTTTAGAGTTTTAGAGAATTAGATCATGAAACTTGCATTACATTCCACTTTTAAACAAAGTGGTTACATAAAGATAGTATTCTTCATTCCCATCAACGGAAACACATTTAGAATAAAACATGGATTATTTCTTGACACAACCTTGACTCTATCATCTTATCATGTACCTTTCCCTTGACCTGTGAAAAACATTTCAAAAACTTGGGATGAGCATAAAAACTCAGTATGGGTTATAAAAAAACATGGAAAGGAAACATGAGTTCATATATAAATAAGAATGAAATCATACTTTACCCATAAAACATAGGCACTTTAACATACCTCATAAAAACATGAATAAATCATATAAATCATAATACGTAAAGGTAACTTGAGGCATTCATAACATTCTTACGTAGGGAGTAACCCTCTTGGTTACATTTGGAATACCCATCACAGTATATTCCCTAAAATCTCTTCAGAGAAACCTTAACGTTCCACTCCTTCGCGTTACCCAATGCATTGGAGAGCTATAACGGGCTCACCCGCCCTTAGTTTATCACGGAACCACCCGTCTTCATAATAATGCCCAAGAACCATAACATAATCATATCACATAAAACATGCATAAAGGAAACATAAAATTTTCACATTTCAATCACGAGATATCAATACAACACATTGATATAAAAACATTATGAAAACCATTTTAAATACCAAAATAAAAGAAAAGTAAAACATGATATTTATTTTTCTTTTAAAAAGAAGGTATGGCTTGTAGAGGAAGCCGAAACTCAAATATCGGTTACGACGGCGGAGAAGTCGTTGTCGCCGCATACGTACGACAAAAACATTCCCTTTTGTCGTTTAGTAAACGCTTCGTATAAAAAAGATTCCTTTTGAGTAAACGTAAAATTCAAAGGGGTTTATACACCGTATAAAAGAAAGTTGTGTATAAAATAAAATATGCCTCAACGAAAGGAGATTGAGACGAAGTCCCATACAAAGATAATTTTTAAAATAAAATAGATACATTATGTGTATTCACTATAAGTACACATAAATAAAGTACAAATACAAGATACGACATAATAATATAATGACATAATTTGAAAGTAGGAGATTAACCCAAAGAATGGAAATTGGGTTAAGAAGTTCCCATACCTCGTATCCGACTTGACCCGACCGTTCTTTAAACTCCTGAATAATAAACTTGAGTTAATCTCTACTTGCTTATGAATCTTTTCAAGTTCATTATTCCTTTTATACCATGTTATGAACATCATGTAATCATTTAAGTTAATAATGTTCATTTTGTCGGTATTTGGTTCTTAAGTCAAAAATTGACTTCTTATACTTACAAGTTGTTAATTTGGTCAAAGGTTCATTATATCCAGAATGGTATTCATTATGTAGATATCATATATGTCATATATATCCAGTACATACATTCATTTATAATATTACATCACATTTAGAGGTAAGAAATGAAATGCATCGTTCATGGAGACGGTAAGCCGTACGTACGCATGAACGCTACTTCCATTTCTATTTCATATTTTTTGGAATGGAATCGTAATGATATAAAAGTATATTATAATTCCAGTATAACAACATATATAATATCATTAACTTTATCCTTTACACATCCCACATATGGTATTAACGAATCAAATCACTTTTAGGGGGCGGTAGTCCGCACTTCCTAAAATGAAGATATCGTGTTTTACCCATAATGGAAACCATAAAGGTATGCCCAAAATGAAAAAAAACATAAGCTTAAGGAAAACATAAACATATAATATATCATATATAAAAATAGTGACATCATAATGGCCACCTTTGAAGGTGTTAAATGAGTATTGAACAATCATCGTTTCGGGAGGCAGAATTTCGCCATCCACGGAAACCGTATGTTCTTTAACCATTTGATGTAGTTGTGTGAGAGTGTAGCTCAAATATATCTTATAACAACATCCTAGTATATTGAAGATACTGGTGTTGTTACAAAAGAAGTAAATAAAAAGAGTTTAGGGGGTCGGAGAAGCAAAATAAAACAAATGAACATGAGAGAATGAAATACCTTAAAAAGTGTAACTTCTTTTGGTTTGAGCCTAAAGGCTTCCTTTGAAAGGATTCTGCCCAAAGGGAATCCTCTAGGATGAGGAGAGGGATGTGGAGAGAGCAAATGGGCAGGGGTTGGCCGAGCCAATGGCTTGAAGAGTGTGTGAAATGAGGTAGAGGTGGGGGCCTTTTATAAGGGGAGAGGAGGGGCACTTTTGGAAAGTAAAGAATCATTACATTATTTGAAAATGTGTTTCGGTTTTAAAAGGTCCCACATTGATGGAATTCGTGGATAAGGTGATAAGGCATCGAAATCCATTCATACAATTGGTTTTGGACATGTGTAGTTCATAGATTTTATTTTATCTTTCCATTTTATTTAAATCATCAAATAATGATGTCATCGCTGCATCATTATTATGTCATAAATAATTAAATTTATTTAATGTCTAAAAATTATAAACAAATAATATGATGTAGGAAATCTTTTTAGCTTTCCATTTAATATTTATAATCAAAATTTGGACTTGTATAACCCCACTTAAAAATTGTTTTCGCAAAACATATTATGTTTGTGTCATTTTCACTTTAACATTTAATAAAAAGTAATTTATGTCATTTCCCAACAAAAGTGGATCCATGGGGTCCCCAAGTTGACCCATGGCTTGTCTTGGTCGGCCATGACACAACCAATAAGGTTGGGACATGTGTCTAGGTCATTTTATATTATTAAAGCATTATTTATACCTTAAACTACACTGATTACCACTAATCGCGATTAAAAACTTAATAAGTTACTATTCACCAAAAAATTATTATAATCTCATTGAACCACATTTTACTTCTTAATGACAACCATGTATGTCGGATTTTCAAAATTCAATACACATTAGTGGTAAACTTTCATTTAACTGAAAAATCAGTTTGCTTGATTACCACTTAGTGGTTTCACTATTCATCAAAAATTGAAGTTTTTCAGAAAATTACCAAAAAATCACCCTAAGCTATATTTGATATTCTGAATTCAAAAATGAAGTCTATTTTACAAAATTCAAATCATATAAGTCACATTAATTAATTTAATAATTAATTCCCGCTGCCAGAGCAAATAGCGTGTTTTTACAAAACAATAAGTATCAAAAGATTGACACCAGTTTAAGTCTAATTTCAAATCGAAATTGATTCCAATGACCACCATTGGATAAAATGGTAAAAATATATTCTAATTTCACTTCAAAACCAATTCAAAACATAATCTAATCATATAAATAAATTAGATTAAAAAGTAGTTTTGATGTAAAATGCAGTATTTTTCACTATTCATTAAAAAAAATGAACATTGTCAGAAAATTACCAAAAATTCACACAAGGTAAATTTTGATGTCCCAATCATAAAGTATAAGTTTATTTTGACAAACATAGTTTGTAAAATTGTCAAAATATGGATTCAAAAATGGTTTTCCATCAAAAGGCACTAAAACAATCTTTTAAGAATATTAGTGTATTCCATGCATAAGATTGTATTTATTTTCATTTTAGGCCTCTAAAACACTATCTTTATCATTAATAGACATAGATAAAAATATCTATTATTCATTACTTACTTGGGATGTTACATCTAGATACATTATGTGTACTTACTATAAGTACACATAAATAAAGTACCAATACAAGATACGACATAATAACATAATGACATAATTTGAAAGTAGGAGATTAACCCAAAGAATGGAAATTGGGTTAAGAAGTTCTCATACCTCGTATCCGACTTGACCCGACCGTTCTTTAAACTCCTGAATAATAAACTTGAGTTAATCTCTACTTGCTTATGAATCTTTTTCAAGTTCATTATTCCTTTTATACCATGTTATGAACATCATGTAATCATTTAAGTTAATAATGTTCATTTTGTCGGTATTTGGTTCTTAAGTCAAAAATTGACTTCTTATACTTACAAGTTGTTAATTTGGTCAAAGGTTCATTATATCCAGAATGGTATTCATTATGTAGATATCATATATGTCATATATATCCAGTACATACATTCATTTATAATATTACATCACATTTAGAGGTAAGAAATGAAATGCATCGTTCATGGAGACGGTAAGCCGTACGTACGCATGAACGCTACTTCCATTTCTATTTCATATTTTATGGAATGGAATCATAATGATATAAAAGTATATTATAATTCCAGTATAACAACATATATAATATCATTAACTTTATCCTTTACACATCCCACATATGGTATTAACGAATCAAATCACTTTTAGGGGGCGGTAGTCCGCACTTCCTAAAATGAAGATATCGTGTTTTACCCATAATGGAAACCATAAAGGTATGCCCAAAATGAAAAAAACAGAAGCTTAAGGAAAACATAAACATATAATATATCATATATAAAAATAGTGACATCATAATGGCCACCTTTGAAGGTGTTAAATGAGTATTGAACAATCATCGTTTCGGGAGGCAGAATTTCGCCATCCACGGAAACCGTATGTTCTTTAACCATTTGATGCAGTTGTGTGAGAGTGTAGCTCAAATATATCTTATAACAACATCCTAGTATATTGAAGATACTGGTGTTGTTACAAAAGAAGTAAATAAAAAGAGTTTAGGGGGTCGGAGAAGCAAAATAAAACAAATGAACATGAGAGAATGAAATACCTTAAAAAGTGTAACTTCTTTTGGTTTGAGCCTAAAGGCTTCCTTTGAAAGGATTCTGCCCAAAGGGAATCCTCTAGGATGAGGAGAGGGAAGTGGAGAGAGCAAATGGGCAGGGGTTGGCCGAGCCAATGGCTTGAAGAGTGTGTGAAATGAGGTAGAGGTGGGGGCCTTTTATAAGGGGAGAGGAGGGGCACTTTTGGAAAGTAAAGAAACATTACATTATTTGAAAATGTGTTTCGGTTTTAAAAGATGTAACATCCCAAGTAAGTAATGAATAATAGATATTTTTATCTATGTCTATTAATGATAAAGATAGTGTTTTAGAGGCTTAAAATGAAAATAAATACAATCTTATGCATGGAATACACTAATATTCTTAAAGGATTGTTTTAGTGCCTTTTGATGGAAAACCATTTTTGAATCTATATTTTGACAATTTTAGAAACTATGTTTGTCAAAATAAAATTATCCTTTATTATTGGGACATCAAAATTTACCTTGTGTGAATTTTTGGTAATTTTCCGACAATGTTCATTTTTAAATGAATAGTGAAAAATACTGCATTTTACATCAAAACTACTTTTTAATCTAATTTATTTATATGATTAGATTATGTTTTGAATTGGTTTTGAAGTGAAATTAGAATATATTTTTTTACCATTTTATCCAATGGTGGTCATTGGAATCAATTTCGATTTGAAATTAGACTTAAACCGGTGTCAATCTTTTGATACTTATTGTTTTGTAAAAACACGCTATTTGCTCTGGCAGCGGGAATTAATTATTAAATTAATTAATGTGACTTATATGATTTGAATTTTGTAAAATAGACTTCATTTTTGAATTCGTAATATCAAATATAGCTTAGAGTGAATTTTTGGTAATTTTCTGAAAAACTTCAATTTTGATGAATAGTGAAACCACTAAGTGGTAATCAAGCAAACTGTTTTTTTCAGTTAAATTAAAGTTTACCACTAATGTGTATTGAATTTTGAAAATCCGACATACATGGTTGTCATTAAGAAGTAAAATGTGGTTCAATGAGATTAAAATAATTTTTTGGTGAATAGTAACTTATTAAGTTCTTAATCGCGATTAGTGGTAATTAGGGTAGTTTAATGTATAAATAATGCTTTAATAATATAAAATGACCTAGACACATGTCCCAACCTCATTGGTTGTGTCATGGACGACCAATACAAGTCATGGCCTAACTTGGGGACCCCATGTATCCACTTTTGTTGGGAAATAACATAAATTACTTTTTATTAAATGTTAAAGTGAAAATGACACAAACATAATATGTTTTGCGAAAACAATTTTTAAGTGGGGTTATACAAGTCCAAATTTTGATTATAAATATTCAATGGAAAGCTAAAAAGATTTCCTACATCATAGTAATTTGTTTATAATTTTTAGACATTAAATAAATTTAATTATTTATGACATAATAATGATGCAGCGATGACATCATTATTTGACGATTTAAATAAAATGGAAAGATAAAATAAAATCTATGAACTACACATGTCCAAAACCAATTGGATGAATGGATTTCGATGCCTTATCACCTTATCCACGAATTCCATCAATGTGGGACCTTTTAAAACCGAAACACATTTTCAAATAATGTAATGTTTCTTTACTTTCCAAAAGTGCCCCTCCTCTCCCCTTATAAAAGGCCCCCACCTCTACCTCATTTCACACACTCTTCAAGCCATTGGCTCGGCCAACCCCTGCCCATTTGCTCTCTACACTTCCCTCTCCTCATCCTAGAGGATTCCCTTTGGGCAGAATCCTTTCAAAGGAAGCCTTTAGGCTCAAACCAAAAGAAGTTACACTTTTTAAGGTATTTCATTCTCTCATGTTCATTTGTTTTATTTTGCTTCTCCGACCCCCTAAACTCTTTTTATTTACTTCTTTTGTAACAACACCAGTATCTTCAATATACTAGGATGTTGTTATAAGATATATTTGAGCTACACTCTCACACAACTACATCAAATGGTTAAAGAACATACGGTTTCCGTGGATGGCGAAATTCTGCCTCCCGAAACGATGATTGTTCAATACTCATTTAACACCTTCAAAGGTGGCCATTATGATGTCACTATTTTTATATATGATATATTATATGTTTATGTTTTCCTTAAGCTTCTGTTTTTTTCATTTTGGGCATACCTTTATGGTTTCCATTATGGGTAAAACACGATATCTTCATTTTAGGAAGTGCGGACTACCGCCCCCTAAAAGTGATTTGATTCGTTAATACCATATGTGGGATGTGTAAAGGATAAAGTTAATGATATTATATATGTTGTTATACTGGAATTATAATATACTTTTATATCATTATGATTCCATTCCAGAAAATATGAAATAGAAATGGAAGTAGCGTTCATGCGTACGTACGGCTTACCGTCTCCATGAACGGTGCATTTCATTTCTTACCTCTAAGTGTGATGTAATATTATAAATGAATGTATATACTGGATATATATGACATATATGATATCTACATAATGAATACCATTCTGGATATAATGAACCTTTGACCAAATTAACAACATGTAAGTATAAGAAGTCAATTTTTGACTTAAGAACCAAATACCGACAAAATGAACATTATTAACTTAAATGATTACATGATGTTCATAACATGGTATAAAAGGAATAATGAACTTGAAAAGATTCATAAGCAAGTAGAGATTAACTCAAGTTTATTATTCAGGAGTTTAAAGAACGGTCGGGTCAAGTCGGATACGAGGTATGGGAACTTCTTAACCCAATTTCCATTCTTTGGGTTAATCTCCTACTTTCAAATTATGTCATTATATTATTATGTCGTATCTTGTATTTGTACTTTATTTATGTGTACTTATAGTGAATACACATAATGTATCTATTTTATTTTAAAAATTATCTTTGTATGGGATTTCGTCTCAATCTCCTTTCGTTGAGGCATATTTTGTTTTATACACAACCTTCTTTTATACGGTGTATAAACCCCTTTGACTTTTACGTTTATTCAAAAGGAATCTTTTTATACGAAGCGTTTACCAAACGACAAAAGGGAATGTTTTTGTCGTACGTATGCGGCGACAACGACTTCTCCGCCGTCGTAACCGTTATTTGAGTTTCGGCTTCTTCTACAAGCCATTCCTTCTTTTTAAAAGAAAAATAAATACCATGTTTTACTTTTCTTTTACTTTGGTATTGAAAATGGTTTTCATAATGTTTTTATATCAATGTGTTGTATTGATATCTCGTGATTGAAATGTGGAAATTTTATGTTTCCTTTATGCATGTTTTATGTGATATGATTATGTTATGGTTCTTGGGCATTATTATGAAGACGGGTGGTTCCGTGATAAACTAAGGGCAGGTGAGCCCGTTATAGCTCTCCAATGCATTGGGTAACGCGAAGGAGTGGAACGTTAAGGTTTCTCCGAAGAGATTTTAGGGAATATACTGTGATGGGTATTCCAAACGTAACCAAGAGGGTTACTCCCTACGTAAGAATGTTATGAATGCCTCAAGTTACCTTTACGTATTATGATTTATATGATTTATTCATGTTTTTATGAGGTATGTTAAAGTGCCTATGTTTTATGGGTAAAGTATGATTTCATTCTTATTTATATATGAACTCATGTTTCCTTTCCATGTTTTTTATAACCCATACTGAGTTTTTATGCTCATCCCAAGTTTTTGAAATGTTTTTCACAGGTCAAGGGAAAGGTACATGATAAGATGATAGAGTCAAGGTTGTGTCAAGAAATAATCCATGTTTTATTCTAAATGTGTTTCCGTTGATGGGAATGAAGAATACTATCTTTATGTAACCACTTTGTTTAAAAGTGGAATGTAATGCAAGTTTCATGATCTAATTCTCTAAAACTCTAAACCTGAAAAGATCCTCAATGTGTAATCTTGTAATAACTCAAGATTAAGTAAGTTTTAAGGCAGGGGCCTTATAGTTGGTATCAAAGGTCGGTTTAGACAACTTTAGGAGTTAGAAAAGTGTTAAATTATAATATGATTGAAATGATATAGCATTTACGGATTACCATGTTGCTTCGCCTAAGATATTTCCATGTTCAGAATGGTTTTCCGTAGGGGAAACAAAGCAGCTATGTTGGGACGACATCAGGAGGAAGACCGCCTTCCAAATCAGCAACCTGAGATGGTCGGAATCGGAACTGAACAGTTTGTTGCAGTGATGGCACAGTTGACTCAGGCTATAAATGGTGGTGGTATCCATGCACGAGATTAGCCAGATCAACCGCAGAGGAACATGTCAGTGGTGGAACATTTCATGAGGCAACATCCCCCATCATTCAGAGGATCATCTGACCCTGTGCTAGCTGAAGGGTGGATTAAAGCATTGGAGAAGATTTTCGATGTCATGGGGTGTTCAGACAATCAAAAGGTTAGTCTTGCTATTTATCGTCTGGAAGGTGAAGCAGATCAGTGGTGGTCTATGGTTAAAAATATCAGGGATGCCGATGAGATTGATGCTCTTGACTGGGATGAATTCAAAGGTATGTTTCTTGAGAAGTATTTTCCTAAGGATGTTCGACTTAGGATGGAAAAGCAATTCTTGGAATTGAGGCAAGAGGAAGACTTAGTGGCTTCCTATGAAGAAAGGTTCACTCGATTGGCAAGGTATGCTCCAAATTTTATCCGAGACCTTGATAGTAAAATCAATCGTTTTTACTCAGGATTAAAGCCAAAGTATCGAAGGGCATTAGCTTCTCGAGAGTTTAAAAGTTATGAAAAGCTTGTTCGATGTGCTGAGAAGGTGGAAATGGAGTTTGCCAATGACCAAGTGTCCTATAACAACCAGCAGAAGAAGAGACCGAGGTGGCAGGAGAAAGGTAAGAATTCTTCAAAGAAGTCTGATGGTAAGAGAACTAAGTTTCCAGTTTGTGATAAATGTGGAAAAAGGCATGCTGGGGAATGTCTTCTGAATTCTGGGAAGTGCTACCGATGTGGTAAGATGGGACATAAGGCTCGTGATTGCACTGAAAAGGATCAAGGTGAAGGTAAAAACAAATTTGATTTACAGTTAGTGAAATGTTTTAAGTGCAATGAGATGGGTCACTATGCAAACGAGTGTCCGACAAGGAGCTTGAGTGATGGGAAGCAGCCAGACTACAAGCAGAAAGGGGTGGTGAAATCCTTTGCAACAACTTCAGCAGATGTTGGGCCATCGAATGAAGTGGTATCAGCTCCAGGGAGCTGAGTATTCTTTAAAGATTGACCTGAGATCGGGGTACCATCAGCTGAAGGTAAAGGAGGAAGATATTCCGAAGACCGCGTTCCGTACGAGATATGGCCATTATGAATTTGTAGTAATGCCTTTTGGGTTAACCAATGCACCTGCTGTATTCATGGACCTTATGAATAAAATTTTCCATGAGTTCTTGGATAAGTTTGTGTTTGTGTTTTGAGATTTAGGAAGAGATTGTGTGTGCCTTGTGATTCACAGTTGAAGAATGAGTTGTTTTTTTCATCCTGGCAGTACTAAGATGTATAGAGATCTGCGGGAGTATTACTGGTGGGATGGAATGAAAAGAGATATTGCTGATTTTACTGTGAAGTGTTTGACTTGTCAGCAGGTTAAAGCAGAGCGGCAGTTAACGAAAGGGATGCTTCAGACTTTACCAATGCCAGAGTGGAAATGGGAGAATATATCCATGGACTTTGTTGTTGGATTACCGAAGACATCTCGAGGTAATAATGCAATCTGGGTTATTGTTGATCGCTTGACCAAATCTGCTCATTTCCTTGCTATACGAGATACTTTCTCTCTTGATCAACTTTCCCGTTTGTATCTTAAAGAGATAGTCAGGTTACATGGAGTTCCTCTCTCCATTGTATCGGATCGTGATCCCAGGTTTACTTCTAACTTTTGGAAAGGCCTTCAGAAGTCATTGGGTACTGAGTTAAATTTTAGTACAGCTTTTCATCCTCAATCGGATGGGCAGTCAGAACGAACAATTCAGACATTGGAGGATATGCTACGAGCTTGTTCTATGGATTATCAGGGAAGTTGGGACCAACATCTTTCTTTGGTTGAGTTTTCATATAATAACAGTTTTCATTCTAGTATACAGATGGCACCATTTCAGGCATTATATGGGAAGCGGTGTTGAACTCCAACTTTCTGGGATGAAGTGGGTGAAAGGAAGTTGATGGGACCAGAATTGGTAGAAGAGATGGCAGAAAAAGTTCAGCTGATTCAGAAGCACATGAGAACAGCTCAAAGCAGGCAGAAGAGTTATGCGGATAACCGGAGGAAGGATCTATCTTTCGAGGTAGGTGATCATGTTTTTCTCAAGGTTTCTCCTTGGAAAAGTGTGATGAGATTTGGTAAGAAAGGAAAGTTGAGTCCAAGGTTTGTTGGACCATACGAAATTCTGGAGAGAGTTGGATCAGTTGCATACCGAGTGGCTTTACCTCCGAGTTTATCTCAGGTACACAATGTTTTTCACGTTTCGATGTTGATAAAGTATATGCCAGATCCATCTCATGTTTTGAGTCCAGAGGTAGTTCAGCTGGAAGAGAACCTATCTTATGAGGAACAACCGGTCCAGATTCTTGACCATAAGGAGCAAGTGTTACGGAATAAGGTGATTAAGCAGGTAAAGGTTTTGTGGAAAAACCACATGATTGAAGAGGCAACATGGGAATCCGAAAATGCAATGAGGGATAAGTACCCCAATTTATTTGATAAGTAAATAAATTGCGGGGACGCAATTTTCTAAAGGGGGGAAGGATGTAACATCCCAAGTAAGTAATGAATAATAGATATTTTTATCTATGTCTATTAATGATAAAGATAGTGTTTTAGAGGCTTAAAATGAAAATAAATACAATCTTATGCATGGAATACACTAATATTCTTAAAGGATTGTTTTAGTGCCTTTTGATGGAAAACCATTTTTGAATCTATATTTTGACAATTTTAGAAACTATGTTTGTCAAAATAAAATTATCCTTTATGATTGGGACATCAAAATTTACCTTGTGTGAATTTTTGGTAATTTTCCGACAATGTTCATTTTTAAATGAATAGTGAAAAATACTGCATTTTACATCAAAACTACTTTTTAATCTAATTTATTTATATGATTATATTATGTTTTGAATTGGTTTTGAAGTGAAATTAGAATATATTTTTTACCATTTTATCCAATGGTGGTCATTGGAATCAATTTCGATTTGAAATTAGACTTAAACCGGTGTCAATCTTTTGATACTTATTGTTTTGTAAAAACACGCTATTTGCTCTGGCAGCGGGAATTAATTATTAAATTAATTAATGTGACTTA
Source organism: Viscum album (assembly GCA_963277665.1). Lineage (NCBI taxonomy): Eukaryota > Viridiplantae > Streptophyta > Magnoliopsida > Santalales > Viscaceae > Viscum > Viscum album. Next base: position 1,551,937,352 of record OY728158.1, on the reverse strand, counting down.
TATGATTTGAATTTTGTAAAATAGACTTCATTTTTGAATTCGTAATATCAAATATAGCTTAGAGTGAATTTTTGGTAATTTTCTGAAAAACTTCAATTTTGATGAATAGTGAAACCACTAAGTGGTAATCAAGCAAACTGTTTTTTTCAGTTAAATTAAAGTTTACCACTAATGTGTATTGAATTTTGAAAATCCGACATACATGGTTGTCATTAAGAAGTAAAATGTGGTTCAATGAGATTAAAATAATTTTTTGGTGAATAGTAACTTATTAAGTTCTTAATCGCGATTAGTGGTAATTAGGGTAGTTTAATGTATAAATAATGCTTTAATAATATAAAATGACCTAGACACATGTCCCAACCTCATTGGTTGTGTCATGGACGACCAAGACAAGTCATGGCCTAACTTGGGGACCCCATGTATCCACTTTTGTTGGGAAATAACATAAATTACTTTTTATTAAATGTTAAAGTGAAAATGACACAAACATAATATGTTTTGCGAAAACAATTTTTAAGTGGGGTTATACAAGTCCAAATTTTGATTATAAATATTCAATGGAAAGCTAAAAAGATTTCCTACATCATAGTAATTTGTTTATAATTTTTAGACATTAAATAAATTTAATTATTTATGACATAATAATGATGCAGCGATGACATCATTATTTGACGATTTAAATAAAATGGAAAGATAAAATAAAATCTATGAACTACACATGTCCAAAACCAATTGGATGAATGGATTTCGATGCCTTATCACCTTATCCACGAATTCCATCAATGTGGGACCTTTTAAAACCGAAACACATTTTCAAATAATGTAATGTTTCTTTACTTTCCAAAAGTGCCCCTCCTCTCCCCTTATAAAAGGCCCCCACCTCTACCTCATTTCACACACTCTTCAATCCATTGGCTCGGCCAACCCCTGCCCATTTGCTCTCTCCACTTCCCTCTCCTCATCCTAGAGGATTCCCTTTGGGCAGAATCCTTTCAAAGGAAGCCTTTAGGCTCAAACCAAAAGAAGTTACACTTTTTAAGGTATTTCATTCTCTCATGTTCATTTGTTTTATTTTGCTTCTCCGACCCCCTAAACTCTTTTTATTTACTTCTTTTGTAACAACACCAGTATCTTCAATATACTAGGATGTTGTTATAAGATATATTTGAGCTACACTCTCACACAACTACATCAAATGGTTAAAGAACATACGGTTTCCGTGGATGGCGAAATTCTGCCTCCCGAAACGATGATTGTTCAATACTCATTTAACACCTTCAAAGGTGGCCATTATGATGTCACTATTTTTATATATGATATATTATATGTTTATGTTTTCCTTAAGCTTCTGTTTTTTTCATTTTGGGCATACCTTTATGGTTTCCATTATGGGTAAAACACGATATCTTCATTTTAGGAAGTGCGGACTACCGCCCCCTAAAAGTGATTTGATTCGTTAATACCATATGTGGGATGTGTAAAGGATAAAGTTAATGATATTATATATGTTGTTATACTGGAATTATAATATACTTTTATATCATTATGATTCCATTCCAGAAAATATGAAATAGAAATGGAAGTAGCGTTCATGCGTACGTACGGCTTACCGTCTCCATGAACGGTGCATTTCATTTCTTACCTCTAAGTGTGATGTAATATTATAAATGAATGTATATACTGGATATATATGACATATATGATATCTACATAATGAATACCATTCTGGATATAATGAACCTTTGACCAAATTAACAACATGTAAGTATAAGAAGTCAATTTTTGACTTAAGAACCAAATACCGACAAAATGAACATTATTAACTTAAATGATTACATGATGTTCATAACATGGTATAAAAGGAATAATGAACTTGAAAAGATTCATAAGCAAGTAGAGATTAACTCAAGTTTATTATTCAGGAGTTTAAAGAACGGTCGGGTCAAGTCGGATACGAGGTATGGGAACTTCTTAACCCAATTTCCATTCTTTGGGTTAATCTCCTACTTTCAAATTATGTCATTATATTATTATGTCGTATCTTGTATTTGTACTTTATTTATGTGTACTTATAGTGAATACACATAATGTATCTATTTTATTTTAAAAATTATCTTTGTATGGGATTTCGTCTCAATCTCCTTTCGTTGAGGCATATTTTGTTTTATACACAACCTTCTTTTATACGGTGTATAAACCCCTTTGACTTTTACGTTTATTCAAAAGGAATCTTTTTATACGAAGCGTTTACCAAACGACAAAAGGGAATGTTTTTGTCGTACGTATGCGGCGACAACGACTTCTCCGCCGTCGTAACCGTTATTTGAGTTTCGGCTTCTTCTACAAGCCATTCCTTCTTTTTAAAAGAAAAATAAATACCATGTTTTACTTTTCTTTTACTTTGGTATTGAAAATGGTTTTCATAATGTTTTTATATCAATGTGTTGTATTGATATCTCGTGATTGAAATGTGGAAATTTTATGTTTCCTTTATGCATGTTTTATGTGATATGATTATGTTATGGTTCTTGGGCATTATTATGAAGACGGGTGGTTCCGTGATAAACTAAGGGCGGGTGAGCCCGTTATAGCTCTCCAATGCATTGGGTAACGCGAAGGAGTGGAACGTTAAGGTTTCTCCGAAGAGATTTTAGGGAATATACTGTGATGGGTATTCCAAACGTAACCAAGAGGGTTACTCCCTACGTAAGAATGTTATGAATGCCTCAAGTTACCTTTACGTATTATGATTTATATGATTTATTCATGTTTTTATGAGGTATGCTAAAGTGCCTATGTTTTATGGGTAAAGTATGATTTCATTCTTATTTATATATGAACTCATGTTTCCTTTCCATGTTTTTTTATAACCCATACTGAGTTTTTATGCTCATCCCAAGTTTTTGAAATGTTTTTCACAGGTCAAGGGAAAGGTACATGATAAGATGATAGAGTCAAGGTTGTGTCAAGAAATAATCCATGTTTTATTCTAAATGTGTTTCCGTTGATGGGAATGAAGAATACTATCTTTATGTAACCACTTTGTTTAAAAGTGGAATGTAATGCAAGTTTCATGATCTAATTCTCTAAAACTCTAAACCTGAAACGATCCTCAATGTGTAATCTTGTAATAACTCAAGATTAAGTAAGTTTTAAGGCAGGGGCCTTATAGTTGGATGTAACATCCCAGGTAAATAAAGAATATGACATTTCATATTTATCCATATTTGTGAATAAAATATTTAAATGACTTTAAAGGGGACGCTATGCTCGATGGCGTACCCAACACGCAACAACGAGTTTCTTGGGAATCTTACGTTGCACTCTAATAATAAAATAATATTATTTTAAATGGTAGTTAACATGTAGCCGTTGTATTGGAGGGAATGGATATAAATAACTAAAATGTGATTATATATGTTTTATAAATGTTTTTATATTTATCCAATAAAAGATAAAGGCTTAAAATATGGAAGGAATTCAATTTTAGGAATTTATACCCTAATTTTCATTAAGGGTTCACTTATCACCTTTTAATGGTGAACCATCATTAAATAATGTTTTGATCACTCTTATACATTCTTTTAGACCAAATAAAACTCTTATTAAGAATCGGGACATCAAATTTTACTTCGTGTAATTTTTTGGTATTTTTCAGATAAAGTTCATTTTTTTTTATGAATAGTGTAAAATGTTGTATTTTAATTCAAAACTGCTTTCTAACCTAATTTATTTATATGATTAGATTATGTTTTGAATTGGTTTTGAAGTGAAATTAGAATATATTTTTACCAATTTATCCAATGGTGGTCATTGGAATCAATTTCGATTTGAAATTAGACTTAAACTGGTGTCAATCTTTTGATACTTATTATTTTGTAAAAACACGCTATTTGCTCTGGCAGCGGGAATTAATTATTAAATTAATTAATGTGACTAATATGTTTTGAATTTTGTAAAATGGACTTCATTTTTGGGTTCGGAATATCAAATATAGCTTAGAGTGAATTTTTGGTAATTTTCTGAAAAACTTCAATTTTGATGAATAGTGAAACCACTAAGTGGTAATCAAGCAAACTGTTTTTTTCAGTTAAATTAAAGTTTACCACTAATGTGTATTGAATTTTGAAAATCCGACATACATGGTTGTCATTAAGAAGTAAAATGTGGTTCAATGAGATTAAAATAATTTTTTGGTGAATAGTAACTTATTAAGTTCTTAATCGCGATTAGTGGTAATTAGGGTAGTTTAATGTATAAATAATACTTTAATAATATAAAATGACCTAGACACATGTCCCAACCTTATTGGTTGTGTCATGGCCGACCAAGACAAGCCATGTCCTAACTTGGGGACCCCATGTATCCACTTTTGTTGGGAAATAACATAAATTACTTTTTATTAAATGTTAAAGTGAAAATGACACAAACATAATATGTTTTGCGAAAACAATTTTTAAGTGGGGTTATACAAGTCCAAATTTTTATTATAAATATTCAATGGAAAGCTAAAAAGATTTCCTACATCATAGTAATTTGTTTATAATTTTTAGACATTAAATAAATTTAATTATTTATGACATAATAATGATGCAGCGATGACATCATTATTTGACGATTTAAATAAAATGGAAAGATAAAATAAAATCTATGAACTACACATGTCCAAAACCAATTGGATGAATGTATTTCGATGCCTTATCACCTTATCCACGAATTCCATCAATGTGGGACCTTTTAAAACCGAAACACATTTTCAAATAATGTAATGTTTCTTTACTTTCCAAAAGTGCCCCTCCTCTCCCCTTATAAAAGGCCCCCACCTCTACCTCATTTCACACACTCTTCAAGCCATTGGCTCGGCCAACCCCTGCCCATTTGCTCTCTCCACATCCCTCTCCTAATCCTAGAGGATTCCCTTTGGGCAGAATCCTTTCAAAGGAAGCCTTTAGGCTCAAACCAAAAGAAGTTACACTTTTTAAGGTATTTCATTCTCTCATGTTCATTTGTTTTATTTTGCTTCTCCGACCCCCTAAACTCTTTTTATTTACTTCTTTTGTAACAACACCAGTATCTTCAATATACTAGGATGTTGTTATAAGATATATTTGAGCTACACTCTCACACAACTACATCAAATGGTTAAAGAACATACGGTTTCCGTGGATGGCGAAATTCTGCCTCCCGAAACGATGATTGTTCAATACTCATTTAACACCTTCAAAGGTGGCCATTATGATGTCACTATTTTTATATATGATATATTATATGTTTATGTTTTCCTTAAGCTTCTGTTTTTTTCATTTTGGGCATACCTTTATGGTTTCCATTATGGGTAAAACACGATATCTTCATTTTAGGAAGTGCGGACTACCGCCCCCTAAAAGTGATTTGATTCGTTAATACCATATGTGGGATGTGTAAAGGATAAAGTTAATGATATTATATATATTGTTATACTGGAATTATAATATACTTTTATATCATTATGATTCCATTCCAGAAAATATGAAATAGAAATGGAAGTAGCGTTCATGCGTACGTACGGCTTACCGTCTCCATGAACGATGCATTTCATTTCTTACCTCTAAATGTGATGTAATATTATAAATGAATGTATGTACTGGATATATATGACATATATGATATCTACATAATGAATACCATTCTGGATATAATGAACCTTTGACCAAATTAACAACTTGTAAGTATAAGAAGTCAATTTTTGACTTAAGAACCAAATACCGACAAAATGAACATTATTAACTTAAATGATTACATGATGTTCATAACATGGTATAAAAGGAATAATGAACTTGAAAAAGATTCATAAGCAAGTAGAGATTAACTCAAGTTTATTATACAGGAGTTTAAAGAACGGTCGGGTCAAGTCGGATACGAGGTATGGGAACTTCTTAACCCAATTTCCATTCTTTGGGTTAATCTCCTACTTTCAAATTATGTCATTATGTTATTATGTCGTATCTTGTATTGGTACTTTATTTATGTGTACTTATAGTAAGTACACATAATGTATCTATTTTATTTTAAAAATTATCTTTGTATGGGAACTTCTTAACCCAATTTCCATTCTTTGGGTTAATCTCCTACTTTCAAATTATGTCATTATGTTATTATGTCGTATCTTGTATTGGTACTTTATTTATGTGTACTTATAGTAAGTACACATAATGTATCTATTTTATTTTAAAAATTATCTTTGTATGGGAACTTCTTAACCCAATTTCCATTCTTTGGGTTAATCTCCTACTTTCAAATTATGTCATTATGTTATTATGTCGTATCTTGTATTGGTACTTTATTTATGTGTACTTATAGTAAGTACACATAATGTATCTATTTTATTTTAAAAATTATCTTTGTATGGGACTTCGTCTCAATCTCCTTTCGTTGAGGCATATTTTATTTTATACACAACTTTCTTTTATACGGTGTATAAACCCCTTTGACTTTTACGTTTACTCAAAAGGAATCTTTTTTATACGAAGCGTTTACTAAACGACAAAAGGGAATGTTTTTGTCGTACGTATGCGGCGACAACGACTTCTCCGCCGTCGTAACCGTTATTTGAGTTTCGGCTTCCTCTACAAGCCATACCTTTTTTTTAAAAAGAAAAATAAATACCATGTTTTACTTTGGTATTGAAAATGGTTTTCATAATGTTTTTATTATATCAATGTGTTGTATTGATATCTCGTGATTGAAATGCGGAAATGTTATGTTTCCTTTATGCATGTTTTATGTGATATGATTATGTTATGGTTCTTGGGCATTATTATGAAGACGGGTGGTTCCGTGATAAACTAAGGGCGGGTGAGCCCGTTATAGCTCTCCAATGCATTGGGTAACGCGAAGGAGTGAAACGTTAAGGTTTCTCCGAAGAGATTTTAGGGAATATACTGTGATGGTTATTCCAAACGTAACCAAGAGGGTTCTTTACCCATAAAACATAGGCACTTTAACATACCTCATAAAATCATGAATAAATCATAGAAATCATAAGACGTAAAGGTAACTTGAGGCATTCATAACATTCTTACGTAGGGAGTAACCCTCTTGGTTACGTTTGGAATACCCATCACAGTATATTCCCTAAAATCTCTTCGGAGAAACCTTAACGTTTCACTCCTTCGCGTTACCCAATGCATTGGAGAGCTATAACGGGCTCACCCGCCCTTAGTTTATCACGGAACCACCCGTCTTCATAATAATGCCCAAGAACCATAACATAATCATATCACATAAAACAAGCATAAAGGAAACATAAAATTTCCACATTTCAATCACGAGATATCAATACAACACATTGATATAAAAACATTATGAAAACCATTTTCAATACCAAAATAAAATAAAAGTAAAATATGGTATTTATTTTTCTTTTAAAAAGAAGGTATGGCTTGTAGAGGAAGCCGAAACTCAAATAACGGTTACGACGGCGGAGAAGTCGTTGTCGCCGCATATGTACGACAAAAACATTCCCTTTTGTCGTTTAGTAAACGCTTCGTATAAAAAAGATTCCTTTTGAATAAACGTAAAAGTCAAAGGGGTTTATACACCGCATAAAAGAAAGTTGTGTATAAAATAAAATATGCCTCAACGAAAGGAGATTGAGACGAAGTCCCATACAAAGATAATTTTTAAAATAAAATAGATACATTATGTGTATTCACTATAAGTACACATAAATAAAGTACAAATACAAGATACGACATAATAATATAATGACATAATTTGAAAGTAGGAGATTAACCCAAAGAATGGAAATTGGGTTAAGAAGTTCCCATACCTCGTATCCGACTTGACCCGACCGTTCTTTAAACTCCTGAATAATAAACTTGAGTTAATCTCTACTTGCTTATGAATATTTTCAAGTTCATTATTCCTTTTATACCATGTTATGAACATCATGTAATCATTTAAGTTAATAATGTTCATTTTGTCGGTATTTGGTTCTTAAGTCAAAAATAGACTTCTTACACTTACATGTTGTTAATTTGGTCAATGTTTCATTATATCCAGAATGGTATTCATGATGTAGATATAATATATGTCATATATATCCAGTACATACATGTATTTAAAATATTACATAATCATTTAGAGGTAAGAAATGAAATGCACCGTTCATGGAGACGGTAAGCCGTACGTACGCATGAACGCTACTTTCATTTCTTTGTCATATTAATGGAATTAAAACTAAATGAGACTTATGTATATTTTAATTCCAGAATTATATTCATCATTTAGATATATCATTAATTATATATATCCATTATATACATGTACTTTTAATAGTACATTACATTTGGGGATAAGAAATGAAATGCACCGTTCATGGAGACGGTAGTCCGTACGTACGCATGAACGCTACTTTCATTTCTATCTCATACTTTAATGGAAATAAATGATAATGATATATATAGGTATATTATAATTCCAGTATAACATCATGTATAATATCATTAACTTTATCCTCTACACATCCCACATATGGTATTAACGAATCACATCACTTTGAGGGGGCGGTAGTCCGCGCTTCCTAAAATGAAGATATCGTGTTTTACCCATAATGGAAACCATAAAGGTATGCCCAAAATGAAAAAACAGAAGCTTAAGGAAAACATAAACATATTATATATCATATATAAAAATAGTGACATCATAATGGCCACCTTTGAAGGTGTTTAATGAGTGTTGAACAATCATCGTTTCGGGAGGCAGAATTTCGCCATCCACGGAAACCGTATGTTCTTTAACCATTTGATGTAGTTGTGTGAGAGTGTAGATAAAATAAATCTTATAACAACATCCTAGTATATTTAAGATACTGGTGTTGTTACAAAATAAGTAAATAAAAAGAGTTTAGGGGGTTGGAGAAGCAAAATAAAACAAATGAGCATGAGAGGATGAATTACCTTAAAAAGTGTAACTCCTTTTGATTTGAGCCTAAAGGCTTCCTTTGAAAGGATTCTGCCCAAGGGGAATCCTCTAGGATGAGGAGAGGGATGTGGAGAGAGCAAATGGGCAGGGGTTGGCCGAGCCAAAGGCTTGAAGAGTGTGTGAAATGAGGTAGAGGTGGGGGCCTTTTATAAGGGGAGAGGAGGGGCACTTTTGGAAAGTAAAGAAATATAACTTTATTTGAAAATGTGTTTCGGTTTTAAAAGGTCCCACATTGATAGAATTCGTGGATAAGGTGATAAGGATTCGAAATCCACTCATCCAATTGGTTTTGGCCATGTGTAGGTTTTAGATTTTACATTATCTTTCCATTTTATTTTAATCGTTAAATAATGATGTCATCACTGCATCATTATTATGTCGTACATAATTTAATTTATTTAATGTCTAAAAATTATAAAACAAATACTATGATATAGGAAATCTTTTTAGCTTTCCATTGAATATTTATAATCAAAATTTGGACTTGTATAACCCCACTTAAAAATTGTTTTCGCAAAACATATTATGTTTGTGTCATTTTCACTTTAACATTTAATAAAAAGTAATTTATGTTATTTCCCAACAAAAGTGGATACATGGGGTCCCCAAGTTAGGCCATGACTTGTCTTGGTCGGCCATGACACAACCAATGAGGTTGGGACATGTGTCTAGGTCATTTTATATTATTAAAGCATTATTTATACATTAAACTACCCTAATTACCACTAATCGCGATTAAGAACTTAATAAGTTACTATTCACCAAAAAATTATTTTAATCTCATTGAACCACATTTTACTTCTTAATGACAACCATGTATGTCGGATTTTCAAAATTCAATACACATTAGTTGTAAACTTTCATTTAACTGAAAAATCAGTTTGCTTGATTACCACTTAGTGGTTTCACTATTCATCAAAAATTGAAGTTTTTCAGAAAATTACCAAAAATTCACCCTAAGCTATATTTGATATTCCGAATTCAAAAATGAAGTCTATTTTACAAAATTCAAATCATATAAGTCACATTAATTAATTTAATAACTAATTCCCGCTGCCAGAGCAAATAGCGTGTTTTTACAAAACAATAAGTATCAAAAGATTGACACCAGTTTAAGTCTAATTTCAAATCGAAATTGATTCCAATGACCACCATTGGATAAAATTGTAAAAATATATTCTAATTTCACTTTAAAACCAATTCAAAAGATAATCTAATCATATAAATAAATTAGATCAAAAAGAGGTTTTGAATTAAAATGCAACATTTTACACTATTCATAAAAAAAAATGAACTTTATCAGAAAGGTACCAAAAATTACACAAAGTAAAATTTGATATCCCGATTCTTAATAAAAGTTTTATTTGGTCCAAAAGAATGTATAAGAGTGATCAAAACTATATTTAATGACGGTTCACCATTAAAAGGTGATAAGTGAACCTTTAGTGAAAATTAGAGTATAAAAGCCTAAAATTGAACTCTTTCCGTATTTTAAGCCTTTTTCTTTTATTGGGTAAATGTAAAAACATCTAAAAACACATCTATTCATATTTTAGTTATTTCTATTCATTCCCGCCAGTACAACGACTACTTGTTAACTAACATAATATTATTATATTACTAGTGTGCTACGTAAGTTTCAAAGAAACTCATCGTTGCGTATCGGGTACGCTATCGAACATAGCAACCCCTTTTAATTAAAATTCATATTTAATTCTCTAATATTAATAAATATGAAAATTATTTATTCTTTAATTACCTGGGATGTTACATCCTTCCCCCCTTTTGGGAATTGCGTCCTCGCAATTTTATTCACTTATCAAAATAAGTGGGGGTATTTATCCCTCATAGCATTTTCAGATTCCCACGTTGCCTCTTCAATCACATGGTTTTTCCAAAAAGCCTTTACCTGATGAATCACCTTATTCCGTAACACTTGCTCCCTGTGGTCAAGAATCAGGACCGGTTGTTCCTCATAAGATAGGTTCTCTTCCAGCTGAACTACCTCTGGACTCAAAACATGAGATGGATCTGGCATATACTTTCTCAACATCGAAACGTGAAAAACATTGTGTACCTGAGATAAACTCAGAGGTAAAGCCACTCGGTATGCAACTGATCCAACTCTTTCCAGAATTTCGTATAGTCCAATAAACCTTGGACTCAACTTTCCTTTCTTACCAAATCTCATCACACTTTTCCAAGGAGAAACCTTGAGAAAAACATGATCACCTACCTCGAAAGATAGATCCTTCCTCCGGTTATCCGCATAACTCTTCTGCCTGCTCTGAGCTGTTCTCATGTGTTTCTGAATCAGCTGAACTTTTTCTGCCATCTCTTCTACCAATTCTGGTCCCATCAAATTTCTTTCACCCACTTCATCCCAGAAAGCTGGAGTTCGACACCGCTTCCCATATAATGCCTGAAATGGTGCCATCTGTATACTGGAATGAAAACTGTTATTATATGAAAACTCAACCAAAGAAAGATGTTGGTCCCAACTTCCCTGATAATCCATAGAACAAGCTCGTAGCATATCCTCCAATGTCTGAATTGTTCGTTCTGACTTCCCATCTGATTGAGGATGAAAAGCTGTACTAAAATTTAATTCAGTACCCAACAACTTCTGAAGGCCTTTCCAAAAGTTAGAAGTAAACCTGGGATCACGATCCGATACAATGGAGAGGGGAACTCCATGTAACCTGACTATCTCTTTACGATACAAACGGGAAAGTTGATCAAGAGAGAAAGTATCTCGTATAGCAAGGAAATGAGCAGATTTGGTCAAGCGATCAATAATAACCCAGATTGCATTATTACCTCGAGATGTCTTCGGTAATCCAACAACAAAGTCCATGGATATATTCTCCCATTTCCACTCTGGCACTGGTAAAGGCTGAAGCATCCCTTTCGGTAACTGCCGCTCTGCTTTAACCTGCTGACAAGTCAAACACTTCACAGTAAAATCAGCAATATCTCTTTTCATTCCATCCCACCAGTAATACTCCCGCAGATCTCTATACATCTTAGTACTGCCCGGATGAACTGAAAACGGAGAACTATGAGCTTCACATAACAACTCTCTCTTCAACTGTGAATCACAAGGCACACATAACCTCTTCACAAACCTCAAAACACAAACACAAACTTATCCAAGAACTCATGGAAAATTTTATTCATAAGGTCCATGAATACAGCAGGTGCATTGGTTAACCCAAAAGGCATAACTACAAATTCATAATGGCCATATCTAGTACGGAACGCAGTCGTCTGCTTCTTTTACTTTCAACTGATGGTACCCTGACCTCTAGTCAATCTTCGAAAAATACTGAGCTCCCTGGAGCTGATACCACTTCATTCGATGACCCAACATCTGCTGAAGTTGTTGCAAATGATTTTACCACCCCTTTCTGCTTGTAGTCTAGCTGCTTCCCATCACTCAAGCTCCTTGTCGGACACTCGTTTGCATAGTGACCCATCTCATTGCACTTATAACATTTCACTAACTGTAAATCAAACTTGTTCTTACCTTCACCTTGATCCTTTTCAGTGCAATCACGAGCCTTATGCCCCATCTTACCACATCGGTAGCACTTTCCAGAATTCAGAAGACATTCCCCAGCATGCCTTTTTCCACATTTATCACAAACTGGAAACTTAGTTCTCTTACCATCAGACTTTTTTGAAGAATTCTTACCTTTCTCCTACCACCTCGGTCTCTTCTTCTGCTGGTTGTTGTAGAAAACTTGGTCATCGGCAAACTCCATTTCCACCTTCTCAGCACATCGAACAAGCTTTTCATAACTTTTAAACTCACGAGAAGCCAATGCCCTTCGATACTTTGGCTTTAATCCTGAGTAAAAACGATTGATTTTACTATCAAGGTCCCGGATAAAATTTGGAGCATACCTTGCCAATCAAGTGAACCTTTCTTCATAGGCAGCCACTGAGTCTTCCTCTTGCCTCAATTCCAAGAATTGCTTTTCCATCCTAAGTCGAACAGCCTTAGGAAAATACTTCTCAAGAAACATACCTTTGAATTCATCCCAGTTAAGAGCATCAATCTCATCGGCGTCCCTGATATTTTTAACCATAGACCACCACTGATCTGCTTCACCCTCCAAACGGTAAATAGCAAGACTAACCTTTTGATTGTCTGAACACCCCATGACATCAAAAATCTTCTCCAGTGCTTTAATCCACCCTTCAGCTAGCACAGGGTCAGATGATCCTCTGAATGATGGGGGATGTTGCCTCATGAAATGTTCCACCACTGACATGTTCTTCTGCGGTTGATCTGGCTGATCTCGTGCATGGATACCACCACCATTTATAGCCTGAGTCAACTGTGCCATCACTGCAACAAACTGTTCAGTTCCGATTCCAACCATCTCAGGTTGCTGATTTGGAAGGTTGTCTTCCTCCTGATGTCGTCCCAACATAGCTGCTTTGTTTCCCCTACGGAAAACCATTCTGAACATGGAAATATCTTAGGCGAAGCAACATGGTAATCCGTAAATGCTATATCATTTCAATCATATTATAATTTAACACTTTTCTAACTCCTAAAGTTGTCTAAACCGACCTTTGATACCAACTATAAGGCCCCAGCCTTAAACCTTACTTAATGTTGAATTAAATGAATAATTCACATTGAGGATCTTTTCAGGTTTAGAGTTTTAGAGAATTAGATCATAAAACTTGCATTACATTCCACATATAAACAAAGTGGTTACATAAAGATATTATTCTTCATTCCCATCAATGGAAACACATTTAAAATAAAACATGGATTATTTCTTGACACATCCTTGACTCTATCATCTTATCATGTACCTTTCCCTTGACCTGTGAAAAACATTTCAAAAACTTGGGATGAGCATAAAAACTCAGTATGGGTTATAAAAAAAAACATGGAAAGGAAACATGAGTTCATATATACATAAGAATGAAATCATACTTTACCCATAAAACATAGGCACTTTAACATACCTCATAAAATCATGAATAAATCATAGAAATCATAAGACGTAAAGGTAACTTGAGGCATTCATAACATTCTTACGTAGGGAGTAACCCTCTTGGTTACGTTTGGAATACCCATCACAGTATATTCCCTAAAATCTCTTCGGAGAAACCTTAACGTTTCACTCCTTCGCGTTACCCAATGCATTGGAGAGCTATAACGGGCTCACCCGCCCTTAGTTTATCACGGAACCACCCGTCTTCATAATAATGCCCAAGAACCATAACATAATCATATCACATAAAACAAGCATAAAGGAAACATAAAATTTCCACATTTCAATCACGAGATATCAATACAACACATTGATATAAAAACATTATGAAAACCATTTTCAATACCAAAATAAAATAAAAGTAAAATATGGTATTTATTTTTCTTTTAAAAAGAAGGTATGGCTTGTAGAGGAAGCCGAAACTCAAATAACGGTTACGACGGCGGAGAAGTCGTTGTCGCCGCATACGTACGACAAAAACATTCCCTTTTGTCGTTTAGTAAACGCTTCGTATAAAAAAGATTCCTTTTGAATAAACGTAAAAGTCAAAGGGGTTTATACACCGCATAAAAGAAAGTTGTGTATAAAATAAAATATGCCTCAACGAAAGGAGATTGAGACGAAGTCCCATACAAAGATAATTTTTAAAATAAAATAGATACATTATGTGTATTCACTATAAGTACACATAAATAAAGTACAAATACAAGATACGACATAATAATATAATGACATAATTTGAAAGTAGGAGATTAACCCAAAGAATGGAAATTGGGTTAAGAAGTTCCCATACCTCGTATCCGACTTGACCCGACCGTTCTTTAAACTCCTGAATAATAAACTTGAGTTAATCTCTACTTGCTTATGAATCTTTTCAAGTTCATTATTCCTTTTATACCATGTTATGAACATCATGTAATCATTTAAGTTAATAATGTTCATTTTGTCGGTATTTGGTTCTTAAGTCAAAAATAGACTTCTTACACTTACATGTTGTTAATTTGGTCAATGTTTCATTATATCCAGAATGGTATTCATGATGTAGATATCATATATGTCATATATATCCAGTACATACATGTATTTAAAATATTACATAATCATTTAGAGGTAAGAAATGAAATGCACCGTTCATGGAGACGGTAAGCCGTACGTACGCATGAACGCTACTTTCATTTCTTTGTCATATTAATGGAATTAAAACTAAATGAGACTTATGTATATTTTAATTCCAGAATTATATTCATCATTTAGATATATCATTAATTATATATATCCATTATATACATGTACTTTTAATAGTACATTACATTTGGGGATAAGAAATGAAATGCACCGTTCATGGAGACGGTAGTCCGTACGTACGCATGAACGCTACTTTCATTTCTATCTCATACTTTAATGGAAATAAATGATAATGATATATATAGGTATATTATAATTCCAGTATAACATCATGTATAATATCATTAACTTTATCCTCTACACATCCCACATATGGTATTAACGAATCACATCACTTTGAGGGGGCGGTAGTCCGCGCTTCCTAAAATGAAGATATCGTGTTTTACCCATAATGGAAACCATAAAGGTATGCCCAAAATGAAAAAACAGAAGCTTAAGGAAAACATAAACATATTATATATCATATATAAAAATAGTGACATCATAATGGCCACCTTTGATGGTGTTTAATGAGTGTTGAACAATCATCGTTTCGGGAGGCAGAATTTCGCCATCCACGGAAACCGTATGTTCTTTAACCATTTGATGTAGTTGTGTGAGAGTGTAGATAAAATAAATCTTATAACAACATCCTAGTATATTTAAGATACTGGTGTTGTTACAAAATAAGTAAATAAAAAGAGTTTAGGGGGTTGGAGAAGCAAAATAAAACAAATGAGCATGAGAGGATGAATTACCTTAAAAAGTGTAACTCCTTTTGATTTGAGCCTAAAGGCTTCCTTTGAAAGGATTCTGCCCAAGGGGAATCCTCTAGGATGAGGAGAGGGATGTGGAGAGAGCAAATGGGCAGGGGTTGGCCGAGCCAAAGGCTTGAAGAGTGTGTGAAATGAGGTAGAGGTGGGGGCCTTTTATAAGGGGAGAGGAGGGGCACTTTTGGAAAGTAAAGAAATATAACTTTATTTGAAAATGTGTTTCGGTTTTAAAAGGTCCCACATTGATAGAATTCGTGGCTAAGGTGATAAGGATTCGAAATCCACTCATCCAATTGGTTTTGGCCATGTGTAGGTTTTAGATTTTACATTATCTTTCCATTTTATTTTAATCGTTAAATAATGATGTCATCACTGCATCATTATTATGTCGTACATAATTTAATTTATTTAATGTCTAAAAATTATAAAACAAATACTATGATATAGGAAATCTTTTTAGCTTTCCATTGAATATTTATAATCAAAATGTGGACTTGTATAACCCCACTTAAAAATTGTTTTCGCAAAACATATTATGTTTGTGTCATTTTCACTTTAACATTTAATAAAAAGTAATTTATGTTATTTCCCAACAAAAGTGGATACATGGGGTCCCCAAGTTAGGCCATGACTTGTCTTGGTCGGCCATGACACAACCAATGAGGTTGGGACATGTGTCTAGGTCATTTTATATTATTAAAGCATTATTTATACATTAAACTACCCTAATTACCACTAATCGCGATTAAGAACTTAATAAGTTACTATTCACCAAAAAATTATTTTAATCTCATTGAACCACATTTTACTTCTTAATGACAACCATGTATGTCGGATTTTCAAAATTCAATACACATTAGTTGTAAACTTTCATTTAACTGAAAAATCAGTTTGCTTGATTACCACTTAGTGGTTTCACTATTCATCAAAAATTGAAGTTTTTCAGAAAATTACCAAAAATTCACCCTAAGCTATATTTGATATTCCGAATTCAAAAATGAAGTCTATTTTACAAAATTCAAATCATATAAGTCACATTAATTAATTTAATAACTAATTCCCGCTGCCAGAGCAAATAGCGTGTTTTTACAAAACAATAAGTATCAAAAGATTGACACCAGTTTAAGTCTAATTTCAAATCGAAATTGATTCCAATGACCACCATTGGATAAAATTGTAAAAATATATTCTAATTTCACTTTAAAACCAATTCAAAAGATAATCTAATCATATAAATAAATTAGATCAAAAAGAGGTTTTGAATTAAAATGCAACATTTTACACTATTCATAAAAAAAAATGAACTTTATCAGAAAGGTACCAAAAATTACACAATGATTGGGACATCAAAATTTACCTTGTGTGAATTTTTGGTAATTTTCCGACAATGTTCATTTTTAAATGAATAGTGAAAAATACTGCATTTTACATCAAAACTACTTTTTAATCTAATTTATTTATATGATTAGATTATGTTTTGAATTGGTTTTGAAGTGAAATTAGAATATATTTTTACCATTTTATCCAATGGTGGTCATTGGAATCAATTTCGATTTGAAATTAGACTTAAACTGGTGTCAATCTTTTGATACTTATTGTTTTGTAAAAACACGCTATTTGCTCTGGCAGCGGGAATTAATTATTAAATTAATTAATGTGACTTATATGATTTGAATTTTGTAAAATAGACTTCATTTTTGAATTCGTAATATCAAATATAGCTTAGAGTGAATTTTTGGTAATTTTCTGAAAAACTTCAATTTTGATGAATAGTGAAACCACTAAGTGATAATCAAGCAAACTGTTTTTTTCAGTTAAATTAAAGTTTACCACTAATGTGTATTGAATTTTGAAAATCCGACATACATGGTTGTCATTAAGAAGTAAAATGTGGTTCAATGAGATTAAAATAATTTTTTGGTGAATAGTAACTTATTAAGTTCTTAATCGCGATTAGTGGTAATTAGGGTAGTTTAATGTATAAATAATGCTTTAATAATATAAAATGACCTAGACACATGTCCCAACCTCATTGGTTGTGTCATGGCCGACCAAGACAAGTCATGGCCTAACTTGGGGACCCCATGTATCCACTTTTGTTGGGAAATAACATAAATTGCTTTTTATTAAATGTTAAAGTGAAAATGACACAAACATAATATGTTTTGCGAAAACAATTTTTAAGTGGGGTTATACAAGTCCAAATTTTGATTATAAATATTCAATGGAAAGCTAAAAAGATTTCCTACATCATAGTAATTTGTTTATAATTTTTAGACATTAAATAAATTTAATTATTTATGACATAATAATGATGCAGCGATGACATCATTATTTGACGATTTAAATAAAATGGAAAGATAAAATAAAATCTATGAACTACACATGTCCAAAACCAATTGGATGAATGGATTTCGATGCCTTATCACCTTATCCACGAATTCAATCAATGTGGGACCTTTTAAAACCGAAACACATTTTCAAATAATGTAATGTTTCTTTACTTTCCAAAAGTGCCCCTCCTCTCCCCTTATAAAAGGCCCCCACCTCTACCTCATTTCACACACTCTTCAAGCCATTGGCTCGGCCAACCCCTGCCCATTTGCTCTCTCCACATCCCTCTCCTCATCCTAGAGGATTCCCTTTGGGCAGAATCCTTTCAAAGGAAGCCTTTAGGCTCAAACCAAAAGAAGTTACACTTTTTAAGGTATTTCATTCTCTCATGTTCATTTGTTTTATTTTGCTTCTCCGACCCCCTAAACTCTTTTTATTTACTTCTTTTGTAACAACACCAGTATCTTCAATATACTAGGATGTTGTTATAAGATATATTTGAGCTACACTCTCACACAACTACATCAAATGGTTAAAGAACATACGGTTTCCGTGGATGGCGAAATTCTGCCTCCCGAAACGATGATTGTTCAATACTCATTTAACACCTTCAAAGGTGGCCATTATGATGTCACTATTTTTATATATGATATATTATATGTTTATGTTTTCCTTAAGCTTCTGTTTTTTTTCATTTTGGGCATACCTTTATGGTTTCCATTATGGGTAAAACACGATATCTTCATTTTAGGAAGTGCGGACTACCGCCCCCTAAAAGTGATTTGATTCGTTAATACCATATGTGGGATGTGTAAAGGATAAAGTTAATGATATTATATATGTTGTTATACTGGAATTATAATATACTTTTATATCATTACGATTCCATTCCAAAAAATATGAAATAGAAATGGAAGTAGCGTTCATGCGTACGTACGGCTTACCGTCTCCATGAACGATGCATTTCATTTCTTACCTCTAAATGTGATGTAATATTATAAATGAATGTATGTACTGGATATATATGACATATATGATATCTACATAATGAATACCATTCTGGATATAATGAACCTTTGACCAAATTAACAACTTGTAAGTATAAGAAGTCAATTTTTGACTTAAGAACCAAATACCAACAAAATGAACATTATTAACTTAAATGATTACATGATGTTCATAACATGGTATAAAAGGAATAATGAACTTGAAAAAGATTCATAAGCAAGTAGAGATTAACTCAAGTTTATTATTCAGGAGTTTAAAGAACGGTCGGGTCAAGTCGGATACGAGGTATGGGAACTTCTTAACCCAATTTCCATTCTTTGGGTTAATCTCCTACTTTCAAATTATGTCATTATATTATTATGTCGTATCTTGTATTTGTACTTTATTTATGTGTACTTATAGTGAATACACATAATGTATCTATTTTATTTTAAAAATTATCTTTGTATGGGACTTTGTCTCAATCTCCTTTCATTGAGGCATATTTTATTTTATACACAACTTTCTTTTATACGGTGTATAAACCCCTTTGACATTTAAGTTTATTCAAAAGGAATATTTTTTATACGAAGCGTTTACTAAATGACAAAAGGGAATGTTTTTGTCGTACGTATGCGGCGACAACGACTTCTCCGCCGTCGTAACCGTTATTTGAGTTTCGGCTTCCTCTACAAGCCATTCCTTCTTTTTAAAAGAAAAATAAATACCATGTTTTACTTTGGTATTGAAAATGGTTTTCATAATGTTTTTATATCAATGTGTTGTATTGATATCTCGTGATTGAAATGTGGAAATTTTATGTTTCCTTTATGCATGTTTTATGTGATATGATTATGTTATGGTTCTTGGGCATTATTATGAAGACGGGTGGTTCCGTGATAAACTAAGGGCGGGTGAGCCCGTTATAGCTCTCCAATGCATTGGGTAACGCGAAGGAGTGGAACGTTAAGGTTTCTCCGAAGAGATTTTAGGGAATATACTGTGATGGGTATTCCAAACGTAACCAAGAGGGTTACTCCCTACGTAAGAATGTTATGAATGCCTCAAGTTACCTTTACGTATTATGATTTATATGATTTATTCATGTTTTTATGAGGTATGTTAAAGTGCCTATGTTTTATGGGTAAAGTATGATTTCATTCTTATTTATATATGAACTCATGTTTCCTTTCCATGTTTTTTTATAACCCATACTGAGTTTTTATGCTCATCCCAAGTTTTTGAAATGTTTTTCACAGGTCAAGGGAAAGGTACATGATAAGATGATAGAGTCAAGGTTGTGTCAAGAAATAATCCATGTTTTATTCTAAATGTGTTTCCGTTGATGGGAATGAAGAATACTATCTTTATGTAACCACTTTGTTTAAAAGTGGAATGTAATGCAAGTTTCATGATCTAATTCTCTAAAACTCTAAACCTGAAAAGATCCTCAATGTGTAATCTTGTAATAACTCAAGATTAAGTAAGTTTTAAGGCAGGGGCCTTATAGTTATACTGGTGTTGTTACAAAATAAGTAAATAAAAAGAGTTTAGGGGGTCGGAGAAGCAAAATAAAACAAATGATCATGAGAGAATGAAATACCTTAAAAAGTGTAACTTCTTTTGGTTTGAGCCTAAAGGCTTCCTTTGAAAGGATTCTGCCCAAAGGAAATCCTCTAGGATGAGGAGAGGGATGTGGAGAGAGCAAATGGGCAGGGGTTGGCCGAGCCAATGGCTTGAAGAGTGTGTGAAATGAGGTAGAGGTGGGGGCCTTTTATAAGGGGAGAGGAGGGGCACTTTTGGAAAGTAAAGAAACATTACATTATTTGAGCTACACTCTCACACAACTACATCAAATGGTTAAAGAACATACGGTTTCCGTGGATGGCGAAATTCTGCCTCCCGAAACGATGATTGTTCAATACTCATTTAACACCTTCAAAGGTGGCCATTATGATGTCACTATTTTTATATATGATATATTATATGTTTATGTTTTCCTTAAGCTTCTGTTTTTTTTCATTTTGGGCATACCTTTATGGTTTCCATTATGGCTAAAACACGATATCTTCATTTTAGGAAGTGCGGACTACCGCCCCCTAAAAGTGATTTGATTCGTTAATACCATATGTGGGATGTGTAAAGGATAAAGTTAATGATATTATATATGTTGTTATACTGGAATTATAATATACTTTTATATCATTATGATTCCATTCCAGAAAATATGAAATAGAAATGGAAGTAGCGTTCATGCGTACGTACGGCTTACCGTCTCCATGAACGGTGCATTTCATTTCTTACCTCTAAATGTGATGTAATATTATAAATGAATGTATGTACTGGATATATATGACATATATGATATCTACATAATGAATACCATTCTGGATATAATGAACCTTTGACCAAATTAACAACATGTAAGTATAAGAAGTCAATTTTTGACTTAAGAACCAAATACCGACAAAATGAACATTATTAACTTAAATGATTACATGATGTTCATAACATGGTATAAAAGGAATAATGAACTTGAAAAAGATTCATAAGCAAGTAGAGATTAACTCAAGTTTATTATTCAGGAGTTTAAAGAACGGTCGGGTCAAGTCGGATACGAGGTATGGGACTTCGTCTCAATCTCCTTTCGTTGAGGCATATTTTATTTTATACACAACTTTCTTTTATACGGTGTATAAACCCCTTTGACTTTTACGTTTACTCAAAAGGAATCTTTTTTATACGAAGCGTTTACTAAACGACAAAAGGGAATGTTTTTGTCGTACGTATGCGGCGACAACGACTTCTCCGCCGTCGTAACCGATATTTGAGTTTCGGCTTCCTCTACAAGCCATACCTTCTTTTTAAAAGAAAAATAAATATCATGTTTTACTTTTCTTTTATTTTGGTAAACTATAAGGCCCCTGCCTTAAAACTTACTTAATCTTGAGTTATTACAAGATTACACATTGAGGATCTTTTCAGGTTTAGAGTTTTAGAGAATTAGATCATAAAACTTGCATTACATTCCACATATAAACAAAGTGGTTACATAAAGATATTATTCTTCATTCCCATCAATGGAAACACATTTAAAATAAAACATGGATTATTTCTTGACACATCCTTGACTCTATCATCTTATCATGTACCTTTCCCTTGACCTGTGAAAAACATTTCAAAAACTTGGGATGAGCATAAAAACTCAGTATGGGTTATAAAAAAAACATGGAAAGGAAACATGAGTTCATATATACATAAGAATGAAATCATACTTTACCCATAAAACATAGGCACTTTAACATACCTCATAAAATCATGAATAAATCATAGAAATCATAAGACGTAAAGGTAACTTGAGGCATTCATAACATTCTTACGTAGGGAGTAACCCTCTTGGTTACGTTTGGAATACCCATCACAGTATATTCCCTAAAATCTCTTCGGAGAAACCTTAACGTTTCACTCCTTCGCGTTACCCAATGCATTGGAGAGCTATAACGGGCTCACCCGCCCTTAGTTTATCACGGAACCACCCGTCTTCATAATAATGCCCAAGAACCATAACATAATCATATCACATAAAACAAGCATAAAGGAAACATAAAATTTCCACATTTCAATCACGAGATATCAATACAACACATTGATATAAAAACATTATGAAAACCATTTTCAATACCAAAATAAAATAAAAGTAAAATATGGTATTTATTTTTCTTTTAAAAAGAAGGTATGGCTTGTAGAGGAAGCCGAAACTCAAATAACGGTTACGACGGCGGAGAAGTCGTTGTCGCCGCATACGTACGACAAAAACATTCCCTTTTGTCGTTTAGTAAACGCTTCGTATAAAAAAGATTCCTTTTGAATAAACGTAAAAGTCAAAGGGGTTTATACACCGCATAAAAGAAAGTTGTGTATAAAATAAAATATGCCTCAACGAAAGGAGATTGAGACGAAGTCCCATACAAAGATAATTTTTAAAATAAAATAGATACATTATGTGTATTCACTATAAGTACACATAAATAAAGTACAAATACAAGATACGACATAATAATATAATGACATAATTTGAAAGTAGGAGATTAACCCAAAGAATGGAAATTGGGTTAAGAAGTTCCCATACCTCGTATCCGACTTGACCCGACCGTTCTTTAAACTCCTGAATAATAAACTTGAGTTAATCTCTACTTGCTTATGAATCTTTTCAAGTTCATTATTCCTTTTATACCATGTTATGAACATCATGTAATCATTTAAGTTAATAATGTTCATTTTGTCGGTATTTGGTTCTTAAGTCAAAAATAGACTTCTTACACTTACATGTTGTTAATTTGGTCAAAGGTTCATTATATCCAGAATGGTATTCATTATGTAGATATCATATATGTCATATATATCCAGTACATACATTCATTTATAATATTACATCACATTTAGAGGTAAGAAATGAAATGCATCGTTCATGGAGACGGTAAGCCGTACGTACGCATGAACGCTACTTCCATTTCTATTTCATATTTTTTGGAATGGAATCGTAATGATATAAAAGTATATTATAATTCCAGTATAACAACATATATAATATCATTAACTTTATCCTTTACACATCCCACATATGGTATTAACGAATCAAATCACTTTTAGGGGGCGGTAGTCCGCACTTCCTAAAATGAAGATATCGTGTTTTACCCATAATGGAAACCATAAAGGTATGCCCAAAATGAAAAAAAACAGAAGCTTAAGGAAAACATAAACATATAATATATCATATATAAAAATAGTGACATCATAATGGCCACCTTTGAAGGTGTTAAATGAGTATTGAACAATCATCGTTTCGGGAGGCAGAATTTCGCCATCCACGGAAACCGTATGTTCTTTAACCATTTGATGTAGTTGTGTGAGAGTGTAGCTCAAATATATCTTATAACAACATCCTAGTATATTGAAGATACTGGTGTTGTTACAAAAGAAGTAAATAAAAAGAGTTTAGGGGGTCGGAGAAGCAAAATAAAACAAATGAACATGAGAGAATGAAATACCTTAAAAAGTGTAACTTCTTTTGGTTTGAGCCTAAAGGCTTCCTTTGAAAGGCTTCTGCCCAAGGGGAATCCTCTAGGATGAGGAGAGGGATGTGGAGAGAGCAAATGGGCAGGGGTTGGCCGAGCCAAAGGCTTGAAGAGTGTGTGAAATGAGGTAGAGGTGGGGGCCTTTTATAAGGGGAGAGGAGGGGCACTTTTGGAAAGTAAAGAAATATAACTTTATTTGAAAATGTGTTTCGGTTTTAAAAGGTCCCACATTGATATAATTCGTGGATAAGGTGATAAGGATTCGAAATCCACTCATCCAATTGGTTTTGGCCATGTGTAGGTTTTAGATTTTACATTATCTTTCCATTTTATTTTAATCGTTAAATAATGATGTCATCACTGCATCATTATTATTTCGTACATAATTTAATTTATTTAATGTCTAAAAATTATAAAACAAATACTATGATATAGGAAATCTTTTTAGCTTTCCATTGAATATTTATAATCAAAATTTGGACTTGTATAACCCCACTTAAAAATTGTTTTCGCAAAACATATTATGTTTGTGTCATTTTCACTTTAACATTTAATAAAAAGTAATTTATGTTATTTCCCAACAAAAGTGGATACATGGGGTCCCCAAGTTAGGCCATGACTTGTCTTGGTCGGCCATGACACAACCAATGAGGTTGGGACATGTGTCTAGGTCATTTTATATTATTAAAGCATTATTTATACATTAAACTACCCTAATTACCACTAATCGCGATTAAGAACTTAATAAGTTACTATTCACCAAAAAATTATTTTAATCTCATTGAACCACATTTTACTTCTTAATGACAACCATGTATGTCGGATTTTCAAAATTCAATACACATTAGTTGTAAACTTTCATTTAACTGAAAAATCAGTTTGCTTGATTACCACTTAGTGGTTTCACTATTCATCAAAAATTGTAGTTTTTCAGAAAATTACCAAAAATTCACCCTAAGCTATATTTGATATTCCGAATTCAAAAATGAAGTCTATTTTACAAAATTCAAATCATATAAGTCACATTAATTAATTTAATAATTAATTCCCGCTGCCAGAGCAAATAGCGTGTTTTTACAAAACAATAAGTATCAAAAGATTGACACCAGTTTAAGTCTAATTTCAAAGTGAAATTGATTCCAATGACCACCATTGGATAAAATGGTAAAAATAGATTCTAATTTTACTTAAAAACCAATTCAAAACATAATCTAATCATATAAATAAATTAGATTAAAAAGTAGTTTTGATGTAAAATGCAGTATTTTTCACTATTCATTAAAAAAAATGAACATTGTCAGAAAATTACCAAAAATTCACACAAGGTAAATTTTGATGTCCCAATCATAAAGTATAAGTTTATTTTGACAAACATAGTTTATAAAATTGTCAAAATATAGATTCAAAAATGGTTTTCCATCAAAAGGCACTAAAACAATCTTTTAAGAATATTAGTGTATTCCATGCATAAGATTGTATTTATTTTCATTTTAGGCCTCTAAAACACTATCTTTATCATTAATAGACATAGATAAAAATATCTATTATTCATTACTTACTTGGGATGTTACATCCTTCCCCCCTTTAGAAAATTGCGTCCCCGCAATTTATTTACTTATCGAATAAATGGGGGTACTTATCCCTCATTGCATTTTCAGATTCCCATGTTGCCTCTTCAATCATGTGGTTTTTCCACAAAACCTTTACCTGCTTAATCACCTTATTCCGTAACACTTGCTCCCTATGGTCAAGAATCTGGACCGGTTGTTCCTCATAAGATAGGTTCTCTTCCAGCTGAACTACCTCTGGACTCAAAACATGAGATGGATCTGGCATATACTTTATCAACATCGAAACGTGAAAAACATTGTGTACCTGAGATAAACTCGGAGGTAAAGCCACTCGGTATGCAACTGATCCAACTCTCTCCAGAATTTCGTATGGTCCAACAAACCTTGGACTCAACTTTCCTTTCTTACCAAATCTCATCACACTTTTCCAAGGAGAAACCTTGAGAAAAACATGATCACCTACCTCGAAAGATAGATCCTTCCTCCGGTTATCCGCATAACTCTTCTGCCTGCTTTGAGCTGTTCTCATGTGCTTCTGAATCAGCTGAACTTTTTCTGCCATCTCTTCTACCAATTCTGGTCCCATCAACTTCCTTTCACCCACTTCATCCCAGAAAGTTGGAGTTCAACACCGCTTCCCATATAATGCCTGAAATGGTGCCATCTGTATACTAGAATGAAAACTGTTATTATATGAAAACTCAACCAAAGAAAGATGTTGGTCCCAACTTCCCTGATAATCCATAGAACAAGCTCGTAGCATATCCTCCAATGTCTGAATTGTTCGTTCTGACTGCCCATCCGATTGAGGATGAAAAGCTGTACTAAAATTTAATTCAGTACCCAACGACTTCTGAAGGCCTTTCCAAAAGTTAGAAGTAAACCTGGGATCACGATCCGATACAATGGAGAGAGGAACTCCATGTAACCTGACTATCTCCTTAAGATACAAACGGGGAAAGTTGATCAAGAGAGAAAGTATCTCGTATAGCAAGGAAATGAGAAGACTTGGTCAAGCGATCAACAATAACCCAGATTGCATTATTACCTCGAGACGTCTTCGGTAATCCAACAACAAAGTCCATGGATATATTTTCCCATTTCCACTCTGGCACTGGTAAAGGCTGAAGCATCCCTTTCGGTAACTGCCGCTCAGCTTTAACCTGCTGACAAGTCAAACACTTCACAGTAAAATCAGCAATATCTCTTTTCATTCCATCCCACCAGTAATACTCCCGCAGATCTCTATACATCTTAGTACTGCCCGGATGAACTGAAAACGGAGAACTATGAGCTTCACATAACAACTCTCTCTTCAACTATGAATCACAAGGCACACATAACCTCTTCACAACCCTCAAAACACAAACACAAACTTATCCAAGAACTCATGGAAAATTTTATTCATAAGGTCCATGAATACAGCAGGTGCATTGGTTAACCCAAAAGGCATAACTACAAATTCATAATGGCCATATCTAGTACGGAACGCAGTCTTCGGAACGTCTTCTTCTTTTACATTCAACTGATGGTACCCCGACCTCAAGTCAATCTTCGAAAAATACTGAGCTCCCTGGAGCTGACACCACTTCATTCGATGGCCCAACATCTGCTGAAGTAGTTGCAAAGGATTTCACCACCCCTTTCTGCTTGTAGTCTAACTGCTTCCCATCACTCAAGCTCCTTGTCGGACACTCGTTTGCATAGTGACCCATCTCATTGCACTTATAACATTTCACTAACTGTAAATCAAATTTATTCTTACCTTCACCTTGATCCTTTTCAGTGCAATCACGAGCCTTATGTCCCATCTTACCACATCGGTAGCACTTCCCAGAATTCAGAAGACATTCCCCAGCATGCCTTTTGCCACATTTATCACAAACTGGAAACTTAGTTCTCTTACCATCAGACTTTTTTGAAGAATTCTTACCATTCTCCTGCAACCTCGGTCTCTTCTTCTGCTGGTTGTTATAGGACACTTGGTCATCGGCAAATTCCATTTCCACCTTCTCAGCACATCGAACAAGCTTTTCATAACTTTTAAACTCACGAGAAGCTAATATCCTTCGATACTTTGGCTTTAATCCTGAGTAAAAACGATTGATTTTACTATCCAGGTCCCGGATAAAATTTGGAGCATACCTTGCCAATCGAGTGAACCTTTCTTCATAGGCAGCCACTGAGTCTTCCTCTTGCCTCAATTCCAAGAATTGCTTTTCCATCCTAAGTCGAACAGCCTTAGGAAAATACTTCTCAAGAAACATACCTTTGAATTCATCCCAGTCAAGAGCATCAATCTCATCGGCATCCCTGATATTTTTAACCATAGACCACCACTGATCTGCTTCACCCTCCAAACGGTAAATAGCAAGACTAACCTTTTGATTGTCTGAACACCCCATGACATCAAAAATCTTCTCCAGTGCTTTAATCCACCCTTCAGCTAGCACAGGGTCAGATGATCCTCTGAATGATGGGGGATGTTGCCTCATGAAATGTTCCACCACTGACATGTTCCTCTGCGGTTGATCTGGCTGATCTCGTGCATGGATACCACCACCATTTATAGCCTGTGTCAACTGTGCCATTACTGCAACAAACTGTTCAATTCCGATTCCGACCATCTCAGGTTGCTGATTTGGAAGGTTGTCTTCCTCCTGATGTCGTCCCAACATAGATGCTTTGTTTCCTCTGCGGAAAACCATTCTGAACAACGAAATATCTTAGGCGAAGCAACATGGTAATCCGTAAATGCTATATCATTTCAATCATATTATAATTTTACAATTTTCTAACTCCTAAAGTTGTCTAAACCGACCTTTGATACCAACTATAAGGCCCCTGCCTTAAAACTTACTTAATCTTGAGTTATTACAAGATTACACATTGAGGATCTTTTCAGGTTTAGAGTTTTAGAGAATTAGATCATAAAACTTGCATTACATTCCACATATAAACAAAGTGGTTACATAAAGATATTATTCTTCATTCCCATCAATGGAAACACATTTAAAATAAAACATGGATTATTTCTTGACACATCCTTGACTCTATCATCTTATCATGTACCTTTCCCTTGACCTGTGAAAAACATTTCAAAAACTTGGGATGAGCATAAAAACTCAGTATGGGTTATAAAAAAAACATGGAAAGGAAACATGAGTTCATATATACATAAGAATGAAATCATACTTTACCCATAAAACATAGGCACTTTAACATACCTCATAAAATCATGAATAAATCATAGAAATCATAAGACGTAAAGGTAACTTGAGGCATTCATAACATTCTTACGTAGGGAGTAACCCTCTTGGTTACGTTTGGAATACCCATCACAGTATATTCCCTAAAATCTCATCGGAGAAACCTTAACGTTTCACTCCTTCGCGTTACCCAATGCATTGGAGAGCTATAACGGGCTCACCCGCCCTTAGTTTATCACGGAACCACCCGTCTTCATAATAATGCCCAAGAACCATAACATAATCATATCACATAAAACAAGCATAAAGGAAACATAAAATTTCCACATTTCAATCACGAGATATCAATACAACACATTGATATAAAAACATTATGAAAACCATTTTCAATACCAAAATAAAATAAAAGTAAAATATGGTATTTATTTTTCTTTTAAAAAGAAGGTATGGCTTGTAGAGGAAGCCGAAACTCAAATAACGGTTACGACGGCGGAGAAGTCGTTGTCGCCGCATACGTACGACAAAAACATTCCCTTTTGTCGTTTAGTAAACGCTTCGTATAAAAAAGATTCCTTTTGAATAAACGTAAAAGTCAAAGGGGTTTATACACCGCATAAAAGAAAGTTGTGTATAAAATAAAATATGCCTCAACGAAAGGAGATTGAGACGAAGTCCCATACAAAGATAATTTTTAAAATAAAATAGATACATTATGTGTATTCACTATAAGTACACATAAATAAAGTACAAATACAAGATACGACATAATAATATAATGACATAATTTGAAAGTAGGAGATTAACCCAAAGAATGGAAATTGGGTTAAGAAGTTCCCATACCTCGTATCCGACTTGACCCGACCGTTCTTTAAACTCCTGAATAATAAACTTGAGTTAATCTCTACTTGCTTATGAATCTTTTCAAGTTCATTATTCCTTTTATACCATGTTATGAACATCATGTAATCATTTAAGTTAATAATGTTCATTTTGTCGGTATTTGGTTCTTAAGTCAAAAATAGACTTCTTACACTTACATGTTGTTAATTTGGTCAAAGGTTCATTATATCCAGAATGGTATTCATTATGTAGATATCATATATGTCATATATATCCAGTACATACATTCATTTATAATATTACATCACATTTAGAGGTAAGAAATGAAATGCATCGTTCATGGAGACGGTAAGCCGTACGTACGCATGAACGCTACTTCCATTTCTATTTCATATTTTTTGGAATGGAATCGTAATGATATAAAAGTATATTATAATTCCAGTATAACAACATATATAATATCATTAACTTTATCCTTTACACATCCCACATATGGTATTAACGAATCAAATCACTTTTAGGGGGCGGTAGTCCGCACTTCCTAAAATGAAGATATCGTGTTTTACCCATAATGGAAACCATAAAGGTATGCCCAAAATGAAAAAAAACAGAAGCTTAAGGAAAACATAAACATATAATATATCATATATAAAAATAGTGACATCATAATGGCCACCTTTGAAGGTGTTAAATGAGTATTGAACAATCATCGTTTCGGGAGGCAGAATTTCGCCATCCACGGAAACCGTATGTTCTTTAACCATTTGATGTAGTTGTGTGAGAGTGTAGCTCAAATATATCTTATAACAACATCCTAGTATATTGAAGATACTGGTGTTGTTACAAAAGAAGTAAATAAAAAGAGTTTAGGGGGTCGGAGAAGCAAAATAAAACAAATGAACATGAGAGAATGAAATACCTTATAAAGTGTAACTTCTTTTGGTTTGAGCCTAAAGGCTTCCTTTGAAAGGATTCTGCCCAAGGGGAATCCTCTAGGATGAGGAGAGGGATGTGGAGAGAGCAAATGGGCAGGGGTTGGCCGAGCCAAAGGCTTGAAGAGTGTGTGAAATGAGGTAGAGGTGGGGGCCTTTTATAAGGGGAGAGGAGGGGCACTTTTGGAAAGTAAAGAAATATAACTTTATTTGAAAATGTGTTTCGGTTTTAAAAGGTCCCACATTGATAGAATTCGTGGATAAGGTGATAAGGATTCGAAATCCACTCATCCAATTGGTTTTGGCCATGTGTAGGTTTTAGAGTTTACATTATCTTTCCATTTTATTTTAATCGTTAAATAATGATGTCATCACTGCATCATTATTATGTCGTACATAATTTAATTTATTTAATGTCTAAAAATTATAAAACAAATA
Organism: Viscum album; assembly: GCA_963277665.1. NCBI lineage: Eukaryota > Viridiplantae > Streptophyta > Magnoliopsida > Santalales > Viscaceae > Viscum > Viscum album. The sequence continues at coordinate 1,551,906,041 of OY728158.1, read as the reverse complement.
CTATGATATAGGAAATCTTTTTAGCTTTCCATTGAATATTTATAATCAAAATTTGGACTTGTATAACCCCACTTAAAAATTGTTTTCGCAAAACATATTATGTTTGTGTCATTTTCACTTTAACATTTAATAAAAAGTAATTTATGTTATTTCCCAACAAAAGTGGATACATGGGGTCCCCAAGTTAGGCCATGACTTGTCTTGGTCGGCCATGACACAACCAATGAGGTTGGGACATGTGTCTAGGTCATTTTATATTATTAAAGCATTATTTATACATTAAACTACCCTAATTACCACTAATCGCGATTAAGAACTTAATAAGTTACTATTCACCAAAAAATTATTTTAATCTCATTGAACCACATTTTACTTCTTAATGACAACCATGTATGTCGGATTTTCAAAATTCAATACACATTAGTTGTAAACTTTCATTTAACTGAAAAATCAGTTTGCTTGATTACCACTTAGTGGTTTCACTATTCATCAAAAATTGAAGTTTTTCAGAAAATTACCAAAAATTCACCCTAAGCTATATTTGATATTCCGAATTCAAAAATGAAGTCTATTTTACAAAATTCAAATCATATAAGTCACATTAATTAATTTAATAATTAATTCCCGCTGCCAGAGCAAATAGCGTGTTTTTACAAAACAATAAGTATCAAAAGATTGACACCAGTTTAAGTCTAATTTCAAAGTGAAATTGATTCCAATGACCACCATTGGATAAAATGGTAAAAATAGATTCTAATTTTACTTAAAAACCAATTCAAAACATAATCTAATCATATAAATAAATTAGATTAAAAAGTAGTTTTGATGTAAAATGCAGTATTTTTCACTATTCATTAAAAAAAATGAACATTGTCAGAAAATTACCAAAAATTCACACAAGGTAAATTTTGATGTCCCAATCATAAAGTATAAGTTTATTTTGACAAACATAGTTTATAAAATTGTCAAAATATAGATTCAAAAATGGTTTTCCATCAAAAGGCACTAAAACAATCTTTTAAGAATATTAGTGTATTCCATGCATAAGATTGTATTTATTTTCATTTTAGGCCTCTAAAACACTATCTTTATCATTAATAGACATAGATAAAAATATCTATTATTCAACTATAAGGCCCCTGCCTTAAACCTTACTTAATCTTGAGTTATTACAAGATTACACGTTGAGGATCTTTTCGGGTTTAGAGTTTTAGAGAATTAGATCATAAAACTTGCATTACATTCCACATATAAACAAAGTGGTTACATAAAGATAGTATTCTTAATTCCCATCAATGGTAACATATTCAAAATAAAACATGGATTATTTCTTGACACATCCTTGACTCTATCATCTTATCATGAACCTTTCCCTTGACCTGTGAAAAACATTTCAAAAACTTGGGATGAGCATAAAAACTCAGTATGGGTTATAAAAACATGGAAAGGAAACATGGGTACATACATACAAAAGAGTGAAATCATACTTTACCCATAAAACATAATCACTTTAACATACCTCATCAAATCATGAATAAATCATAGAAATCATAAGACATAAAGGTAACTTGAGGCATTCATAACATTCTTACGTAGGGAGTAACCCTCTTGGTTACGTTTTGGAATACCCATCACAGTATATTCCCTAAAAATCTCTTCGGAGAAACCTTAATGTTTCACTCCTTCGCGTTACCCAATGCATTGGAGAGCTATATCGGGCTCACCCGCCCATGGTTTATCACGGAACTACCCGTCTTCATAATAATGCCCAAGAACCATAACATAATCATATCACATAAAACATGCATAAAGGAAACATAACATTTCCACATTTCAATCACGAGATATCAATACAACACATTGATATAATAAAAACATTATGAAAACCATTTTCAATACCAAAGTAAAAGAAAAGTAAAACATGGTATTTATTTTTCTTTTAAAAAGAAGGTATGGCTTGTAGAGGAAGCCGAAACTCAAATAACGGTTACGACGGCGGAGAAGTCGTTGTCGCCGCATACGTACGACAAAAACATTCCCTTTTGTCGTTTAGTAAACGCTTCGTATAAAAAAGATTCCTTTTGAATAAATGTAAAAGTCAAAGGGATTTATACACCGTATAAAAGAAAGTTGTGTATAAAATAAAATATGCCTCAATGAAAGGAGATTGAGACAAAGTCCCATACAAAGATAATTTTTAAAATAAAATAGATACATTATGTTTATTCACTATAAGTACACATAAATAAAGTACAAATACAAGATACGACATAATAATATAATGACATAATTTGAAAGTAGGAGATTAACCCAAAGAATGGAAATTGGGTTAAGAAGTTCCCATACCTCGTATCTGACTTGACCCGACCGTTCTTTAAACTCCTGAATAATAAACTTTAGTTAATCTCTACTTGATTATGAATCTTTTCCAAGTTCATTATTCCTTTTATACCATGTTATGAACATCATGTAATCATTTAAGTTAATAATGTTCATTTTGTCGGTATTTGGTTCTTAAGTCAAAAATTGACTTCTTATACTTACATGTTGTTAATTTGGTCAAAGGTTCATTATATCCAGAATGGTATTCATGATGTAGATATCATATATGTCATATATATCCAGTACATACATTCATTTATAATATTACATAATCATTTAGAGGTAAGAAATGAAATGCACCGTTCATGGAGACGGTAAGCCGTACGTACGCATGAACGCTACTTTCATTTCTTTGTCATATTAATGGAATTAAAACTAAATGAGACTTATGTATATTTTAATTCCAGAATTATATTCATCATTTAGATATATCATTAATTATATATATCCATTATATACATGTACTTTTAATAATAAATTACATTTGGGGATAAGAAATGAAATGCACCGTTCATGGAGACGGTAGTCCGTACGTACGCATGAACGCTACTTTCATTTCTATCTCATACTTTAATGGAAATAAATGATAATGATATATAGGTATATTATAATTCCAGTATAACTTCATATATAAAAACTTTAAATCCATCCTTTACACGTCCCACATATGGCATTAACGAATCACATCACTTTGAGGGGGCGGTAGTCCGCACTTCCTTAAATGAAGATATCGCGTATACCCATAATGGAAGCCATAAAGGTAAGACACAAATGAAAAATACAGAAGCATAAGTAAAACATAAACATATTACATATCATATATAAAAATAGTGACATCATAATGGCCACCTTTGAAGGTGTTTAATGAGTGTTGAACAATCATCGTTTCGGGAGGCAGAATTTCACCATCCACGGAAACCATATGTTCTTTAACCATTTGATGTAGTTGTGTGAGAGTGTAGCTCAAATAAATCTTATAACAACATCCTAGTATATTGAAGATACTGGTTTTGTTACAAAAGAAGTAAATAAAAAGAGTTTAGGGGGTTGGAGAAGCAAAATAAAACAAATGAACATGAGAGAATGAAATACCTTAAAAAGTGTAACTTCTTTTGGTTTGAGCCTAAAGGCTTCCTTTGAAAGGATTCTGCCCAAAGGGAATCCTCTAGGATGAGGAGAGGGATGTGGAGAGAGCAAATGGGCAGGGGTTGGCCGAGCCAATGGCTTGAAGAGTGTGTGAAATGAGGTAGAGGTGGGGGCCTTTTATAAGGGGAGAGGAGGGGCACTTTTGGAAAGTAAAGAAACATTACATTATTTGAAAATGTGTTTCGGTTTTAAAAGGTCCCACATTGATGGAATTCGTGGATAAGGTGATAAGGCATCGAAATCCATTCATCCAATTGGTTTTGGACATGTGTAGTTCATAGATTTTATTTTATCTTTCCATTTTATTTAAATCGTCAAATAATGATGTCATCGCTGCATCATTATTATGTCATAAATAATTAAATTTATTTAATGTCTAAAAATTATAAACAAATTACTATGATGTAGGAAATCTGTTTAGCTTTCCATTGAATATTTATAATCAAAATTTGGACTTGTATAACCCCACTTAAAAATTGTTTTCGCAAAACATATTATGTTTGTGTCATTTTCACTTTAACATTTAATAAAAAGTAATTTATGTTATTTCCCAACGAAAGTGGATACATGGGGTCCCCAAGTTAGGCCATGACTTGTCTTGGTCGGCCATGACACAACCAATGAGGTTGGGACATGTGTCTAGGTCATTTTATATTATTAAAGCATTATTTATACATTAAACTACCCTAATTACCACTAATCGCGATTAAGAACTTAATAAGTTACTATTCACCAAAAAATTATTTTAATCTCATTGAACCACATTTTACTTCTTAATGACAACCATGTATGTCGGATTTTCAAAATTCAATACACATTAGTTGTAAACTTTCATTTAACTGAAAAATCAGTTTGCTTGATTACCACTTAGTGGTTTCACTATTCATCAAAAATTGAAGTTTTTCAGAAAATTACCAAAAATTCACCCTAAGCTATATTTGATATTCCGAATTCAAAAATGAAGTCTATTTTACAAAATTCAAATCATATAAGTCACATTAATTAATTTAATAACTAATTCCCGCTGCCAGAGCAAATAGCGTGTTTTTACAAAACAATAAGTATCAAAAGATTGACACCAGTTTAAGTCTAATTTCAAATCGAAATTGATTCCAATGACCACCATTGGATAAAATTGTAAAAATATATTCTAATTTCACTTTAAAACCAATTCAAAAGATAATCTAATCATATAAATAAATTAGATCAAAAAGAGGTTTTGAATTAAAATGCAACATTTTACACTATTCATAAAAAAAATGAACTTTATCAGAAAGGTACCAAAAATTACACAAAGTAAAATTTGATATCCCGATTCTTAATAAAAGTTTTATTTGGTCCAAAAGAATGTATAAGAGTGATCAAAACTATATTTAATGACGGTTCACCATTAAAAGGTGATAAGTGAACCTTTAGTGAAAATTAGAGTATAAAAGCCTAAAATTGAACTCTTTCCGTATTTTAAGCCTTTGTCTTTTATTGGGTAAATGTAAAAACATCTAAAAACACATCTATTCATATTTTAGTTATTTCTATTCATTCCCGCCAGTACAACGACTACTTGTTAACTAACATAATATTATTATATTACTAGTGTGCTACGTAAGTTTCAAAGAAACTCATCGTTGCGTATCGGGTATGCTATCGAACATAGCAACCCCTTTTAATTAAAATTCATATTTAATTCTCTAATATTAATAAATATGAAAATTATTTATTCTTTAATTACCTGGGATGTTACATCCTTCCCCCCTTTTGGGAATTGCGTCCTCGCAATTTTATTCACTTATCAAAATAAGTGGGGGTATTTATCCCTCATAGCATTTTCAGATTCCCACGTTGCCTCTTCAATCACATGGTTTTTCCAAAAAGCCTTTACCTGATGAATCACCTTATTCCGTAACACTTGCTCCCTGTGGTCAAGAATCTGGACCGGTTGTTCCTCATAAGATAGGTTCTCTTCCAGCTGAACTACCTCTGGACTCAAAACATGAGATGCATCTGGCATATACTTTCTCAACATCGAAACGTGAAAAACATTGTGTACCTGAGATAAACTCAGAGGTAAAGCCACTCGGTATGCAACTGATCCAACTCTTTCCAGAATTTCGTATGGTCCAATAAACCTTGGACTCAACTTTCCTTTCTTACCAAATCTCATCACACTTTTCCAAGGAGAAACCTTGAGAAAAACATGATCACCTACCTCGAAAGATAGATCCTTCCTCCGGTTATCCGCATAACTCTTCTGCCTGCTCTGAGCTGTTCTCATGTGTTTCTGAATCAGCTGAACTTTTTCTGCCATCTCTTCTACCAATTCTGGTCCCATCAAATTTCTTTCACCCACTTCATCCCAGAAAGCTGGAGTTCGACACCGCTTCCCATATAATGCCTGAAATGGTGCCATCTGTATACTGGAATGAAAACTGTTATTATATGAAAACTCAACCAAAGAAAGATGTTGGTCCCAACTTCCCTGATAATCCATAGAACAAGCTCGTAGCATATCCTCCAATGTCTGAATTGTTCGTTCTGACTTCCCATCTGATTGAGGATGAAAAGCTGTACTAAAATTTAATTCAGTACCCAACAACTTCTGAAGGCCTTTCCAAAAGTTAGAAGTAAACCTGGGATCACGATCCGATACAATGGAGAGGGGAAATCCATGTAACCTGACTATCTCTTTACGATACAAACGGGAAAGTTGATCAAGAGAGAAAGTATCTCGTATTGCAAGGAAATGAGCAGATTTGGTCAAGCGATCAATAATAACCCAGATTGCATTATTACCTCGAGATGTCTTCGGTAATCCAACAACAAAGTCCATGGATATATTCTCCCATTTCCACTCTGGCACTGGTAAAGGCTGAAGCATCCCTTTCGGTAACTGCCGCTCTGCTTTAACCTGCTGACAAGTCAAACACTTCACAGTAAAATCAGCAATATCTCTTTTCATTCCATCCCACCAGTAATACTCCCGCAGATCTCTATACATCTTAGTACTGCCCGGATGAACTGAAAACGGAGAACTATGAGCTTCACATAACAACTCTCTCTTCAACTGTGAATCACAAGGCACACATAACCTCTTCACAAACCTCAAAACACAAACACAAACTTATCCAAGAACTCATGGAAAATTTTATTCATAAGGTCCATGAATACAGCAGGTGCATTGGTTAACCCAAAAGGCATAACTACAAATTCATAATGGCCATATCTAGTACGGAACGCAGTCGTCTGCTTCTTTTACTTTCAACTGATGGTACCCTGACCTCTAGTCAATCTTCGAAAAATACTGAGCTCCCTGGAGCTGATACCACTTCATTCGATGACCCAACATCTGCTGAAGTTGTTGCAAATGATTTTACCACCCCTTTCTGCTTGTAGTCTAGCTGCTTCCCATCACTCAAGCTCCTTGTCGGACACTCGTTTGCATAGTGACCCATCTCATTGCACTTATAACATTTCACTAACTGTAAATCAAACTTGTTCTTACCTTCACCTTGATCCTTTTCAGTGCAATCACGAGCCTTATGCCCCATCTTACCACATCGGTAGCACTTTCCAGAATTCAGAAGACATTCCCCAGCATGCCTTTTTCCACATTTATCACAAACTGGAAACTTAGTTCTCTTACCATCAGACTTTTTTGAAGAATTCTTACCTTTCTCCTACCACCTCGGTCTCTTCTTCTGCTGGTTGTTGTAGAAAACTTGGTCATCGGCAAACTCCATTTCCACCTTCTCAGCACATCGAACAATCTTTTCATAACTTTTAAACTCACGAGAAGCCAATGCCCTTCGATACTTTGGCTTTAATCCTGAGTAAAAACGATTGATTTTACTATCAAGGTCCCGGATAAAATTTGGAGCATACCTTGCCAATCAAGTGAACCTTTCTTCATAGGCAGCCACTGAGTCTTCCTCTTGCCTCAATTCCAAGAATTGCTTTTCCATCCTAAGTCGAACAGCCTTAGGAAAATACTTCTCAAGAAACATACCTTTGAATTCATCCCAGTTAAGAGCATCAATCTCATCGGCGTCCCTGATATTTTTAACCATAGACCACCACTGATCTGCTTCACCCTCCAAACGGTAAATAGCAAGACTAACCTTTTGATTGTCTGAACACCCCATGACATCAAAAATCTTCTCCAGTGCTTTAATCCACCCTTCAGCTAGCACAGGGTCAGATGATCCTCTGAATGATGGGGGATGTTGCCTCATGAAATGTTCCACCACTGACATGTTCTTCTGCGGTTGATCTGGCTGATCTCGTGCATGGATACCACCACCATTTATAGCCTGAGTCAACTGTGCCATCACTGCAACAAACTGTTCAGTTCCGATTCCAACCATCTCAGGTTGCTGATTTGGAAGGTTGTCTTCCTCCTGATGTCGTCCCAACATAGCTGCTTTGTTTCCCCTACGGAAAACCATTCTGAACATGGAAATATCTTAGGCGAAGCAACATGGTAATCCGTAAATGCTATATCATTTCAATCATATTATAATTTAACACTTTTCTAACTCCTAAAGTTGTCTAAACCGACCTCTGATACCAACTATAAGGCCCCAGCCTTAAACCTTACTTAATGTTGAACTATAAGGCCCCAGCCTTAAACCTTACTTAATCTTGAGTTATTACAAGATTACACATTGAGGATCTTTTCAGGTTTAGAGTTTTAGAGAATTAGATCATGAAACTTGCATTACATTCCACATTTAAACAAAGTGGTTACATAAAAGTCAGCATTCATTCTTCCCATCAACGGGAACATATTTAAAATATAACACGGATTCTTTCTTGACACATCCTTGACACTATCATCACATCATGTACCTTTCCCTTGACCTGTGAAAAACATTTCAAAAACTTGGGATGAGCATAAAAAGCTCAGTAAGAGTTATAAAAATATGGAAAGGAAACATGAGTTCATATATACATAAGAATGAAATCATACTTTACCCATAAAACAAAGGCACTTTAACATACCTCATCAAACCATGAATAAATCATAGAAATCATAAGACATAAAGGTAACTTGAGGCATTCATAACATTCTTATGTAGGGAGTAACCCTCTTGGTTACGTTTGGAATACCCATCACAGTATATTCCCTAAATCTCTTCGGAGAAACCTTAACGTTTCACTCCTTCGCGTTACCCAATGCATTGGAGAGCTATATCGGGCTCACCCGCCCTTAGTTTATCACGGAACCACCCGTTCTTCATAACAATGCCCAAGAACCATAACATACACGTATCACATAAAATATTCATAAAGGAAACAAAACATTTCCACATTTCAAACACAACATAACATTTTAGTATTTTGAAATAATGAATCCATATAAAAAGAAACCATTTCCAAAACCATTTAAAACATTTAATAAAGATATTTTTGAATCAAAGTGTCCCATACCACCTTGAAGCTTTTAAAATTTTAAACCATTAATATCCATATAAATAAATCCTTAAAACCACTTTGAAAACATGGATATTAATAAGAACGAATAATTAAAACATTTAAAATGATATTTTGGTTAAAGGGGTTTTACCAAAATTAGAGACACTTGAATACAATAATTGAGGAATGACGTTTAGTCAGAACTTTATAATATCATGAGAATAAATGGATTCATGATATAATACTCCAAAGGACAGTATATACACCATATAAGAGTGAATTGGTGCATAACAACAATGAACCCTCAATAGAAATGTCAAATGTGATGAAATCCCTTATAAAGAAGGTATCCTTAAATTAAGGACAAATCAATCTCAAAAATATGTGTGAAGAATATCAATACACCCAATATAAGTGGATATTAAGTGTAAAACAATAAAATTTCATTCACACATATTGAATGGATGACATATTCAATGACTACATGTCGAACCCAAAGAAATCGAAATTGGGTTAAGAAGTTCCCTTGACAGCCTAACGGCGTCACATCAGAATGAGTTGATGAGAGATAAAAAGAGTATCTCATCACTTGGACACAAAATTTACATCATTAAGGATACATGAGAACATATCCCAATGTATCAATATGTAAATTAAAAGACCCAATAAAAGAAGTCTTTTAAAAAGAGGGGGGTGAAAGGTTCCCTTACCGAATTGGGTATCTTTCAAAACATACACCCCATGGAAGAAGGGCAATAAATCATTGATGTAAATACTCATAAACGAAAGTATATTACACAAAGAGTAGAATAATGGGCAGTACATACACCACTCAAAGGAAATTGTGGCAAATGTAGCATAAATCTCACGGGGATAAAAGTGAGATGAAAAATCCCTTACGAAAACTCGGCAGCCTAACGGCGCCACATAACTTCCAAAAGGATTGATGAGAGAGAATAGGGTCTCTCATCACATGAACATAAAAATTACAGTAGGAGTAATATAAAATAACATCCCAATCATAATAAAGATGAGCTTAAAAGAAATTACATAAAAGAATGTACTTAAAAAGAAAGAGAGTTGTAGGATCCCTTACCTCGGGTCCGACTTGACTCGATCATTCTTTAATCTCCTGAATAATAAACTTGAGTTAATTTCTAATTCCTTAAGAACCCTTTTCAAGTTCATTATTACTTTTATACCACTTATTACCTTGTCATAAACATTATGTAATCATTTAAGTTAATAATATTTGTTTTGCCGATATTTGGTTCTTAAGTCGAAAGTGGTCTTCTTACAATTACATGTTGTTCGTGTGGCCAAATGTTTATTATATCCAGAATTGTATTCATTATGTAGATATCATATATTTCATATATATCCAGTACATGCATGCATTTATAACATTACATAATCATTTAGAGGTAAGAAATGAAATGCACCGTTCATGGAGACGGTAAGCCGTACGTACGCATGAACGCTACTTTCATTTCTATTTCGTATTTTATAGAATGGAATAATAATGATATAAAGGTATATTATAATTCAAGTATAATATCATATATAATATCATATTTCCATCCTTTATACATCCCACATATGGTATTTAACGAATCAAATCACTTTGAGGGGGCGGTAGTCCGCACTTCCTTAAATGAAGATATCGCGTATACCCATAATGGAAGCCACAAAGGTAAGACAAAAATGAAAAATACAGAAGCATAAATAAAACATAAACATATTATATATCATATATAAAAATAGTGACATCATAATGGCCACCTTTGAAGGTGTTAAATGAGTATTGAACAATCATCGTTTCGGGAGGCAGAATTTCACCGTCCACGGAAACCGTATGTTCTTTAACCATTTGATGTAGTTGTGTGAGAGTGTAGCTAAAATAAATCTTGTAACAACATCCTAGTATATTGAAGATACTGGTGTTGTTACAAAAGAAGTAAATAAAAAGAGATTATAGGTTTGGAGAAGCAAAATAAAACAAATGAACAAGAGAGAATGAGTTACCTTTAAAAGTGTAATCTCCTTTTGATTTGAGCCTAAAGGCTTCCTTTGAAAGGATTCTGCCCAAAGGGGATCCTCTAGGATGAGGAGAGGGATGTTGAGAGAGTAAATGGGCAGGGGTTGGCCGAGCCAAAGGCTTGAGGGGTGTGGGAAAAGAGGTAGAGGTGGGGGCCTTTTATAAGAGGAGAGGAGGGGAACTTTTGGAAAGCAATGAAATATTACATTATTTGAAAATGATTTTCGGTTCTAAAGGGTCCCACATTGATAGAATTCGTGGATAAGGTGATAAGGCATCGAAATCCACTCATCCAATTGGTTTTGTCCATGTGTATATTGTAGATTTTTCATTATCTTTCCATTTTAATTAAATTGTCAAATAATGATGTCATCGCTGCATCATTATTATGTCATAAATAATTTAATTTCTTTAATGTCTAAAAATTATACAAAAAATACTATGATATAGGAAATCTTTTTAGCTTTCCAATGACTATTTATAATCAAAATTTGGACTTGTATAAACCCACTTAAAAAATTGTTTTAGTAAAACATACTATGTTAGTGTCATTTTCACTTTAACATTAAATAAAAAGTATTTTATGTTATTTCCCAACAAAAGTGGATCCATGGGGTCCCCAAGTTAGGCCATGGCTTGTCTTGGTCGGCCATGACATAACCAATAGGGTTGGGACATGTGTCTAGGTCATTTTATATTATTAAAGCATTATTTATACCTTAAACTACCCTAATTACCACTAATCGCGATTAAGAACTTAATGAGTTACTATTCACCAAAAAATTATTATAATCCCATTGAACCACATTTTACTTCTTAATGACAACCATGTATGTCGGATTTTCAAAATTCAATACACATTAGTGGTAAAATTCATTTAACTGAAAAATCAGTTTGCTTGATTACCACTTAGTGGTTTCACTATTCATCAAAAATTGAAGTTTTTTCAGAAAATTACCAAAAATTCACCCTAAGCTATATTTGATATTCTGAATTCAAAAATGAAGTCCGTTTTACAAAATTCAAAACATATTAGTCACATTAATTAATTTAATAATTAATTCCCGCTGTCAGAGCAAATAGCGTGTTTTTATAAAACAAAAAGTATCAAAAGATTGACACTAGTTTAAGTCTAATTTCAAAGTGAAATTAATTCCAATGACCACCATTGGATTAAATGGTAAAAATATTTTCTAATTTAACTTTAAAAACAATTCAAAATATTATCTAATCATATAAATAAATTAGATTAAAAAGAGGTTTTGAATTAAAACACAACATTTTACACTATTCATCAGAAAAATACCAAAAATTTACACAAAGTAAAAATTTGATGTCCCGATTCTTAATAAGAGTTTTATTTGGTCCAAAAGAATGTATAAGAGTGATCAAAACTATATTTAATGACAGTTCGCCATCAAAAGGCGATAAGTGAACCTTTAGTGAAAACTAGGGCATATATGCCTAAAATCGAATTCTTTCCGTATTTTAAGCCTCTATCCTTTATACCAACTATAAGGCCCCAGCCTTAAACCTTACTTAATCTTGAGTTATTACAAGATTACACGTTGAGGATCTTTTCGGGTTTAGAGTTTTAGAGAATTAGATCATAAAACTTGCATTACATTCCACATATAAACAAAGTGGTTACATAAAGATAGTATTCTTCATTCCCATCAATGGAAACACATTTAAAATAAAACATGGATTATTTCTTGACACATCCTTGACTCTATCATCTTATCATGTACCTTTCCCTTGACCTGTGAAAAACATTTCAAAAACTTGGGATGAGCGTAAAAACTCAGTATGGGTTATAAAAACATGGAAAGGAAACATGAGTTCATATATACATAAGAATGAAATCATACTTTACCCATAAAACATAGGCACTTTAACATACCTCATAAAAACATGAATAAATCATATAAATCATAATACGTAAAGGTAACTTGAGGCATTCATAACATTCTTACGTAGGGGGTAACCCTCTTGGTTACATTTGGAATACCCATCACAGTATATTCCCTAAAATCTCTTCGGAGAAACCTTAACGTTTCACTCCTTCGCGTTACCCAATGCATTGGAGAGCTATAACGGGCTCACCCGCCCTTAGTTTATCACGGAACCACCCGTCTTCATAATAATGCCCAAGAACCATAACATAATCATATCACATAAAACATGCATAAAGGAAACATAACATTTCCACATTTCAATCACGAGATATCAATACAACACATTGATATAATAAAAACATTATGAAAACCATTTTCAATACCAAAGTAAAACATGGTATTTATTTTTCTTTTAAAAAAAAGGTATGGCTTGTAGAGGAAGCCAAAACTCAAATAACGGTTACGACGGCGGAGAAGTCGTTGTCGCCGCATACGTACGACAAAAACATTCCCTTTTGTCGTTTAGTAAACGCTTCGTATAAAAAAGATTCCTTTTGAGTAAACGTAAAAGTCAAAGGGGTTTATACACCGTATAAAAGAAAGTTGTGTATAAAATAAAATATGCCTCAACGAAAGGAGATTGAGACGAAGTCCCATACAAAGATAATTTTTAAAATAAAATAGATACATTATGTGTATTCACTATAAGTACACATAAATAAAGTACAAATACAAGATACGACATAATAATATAATGACATAATTTGAAAGTAGGAGATTAACCCAAAGAATGGAAATTGGGTTAAGAAGTTCCCATACCTCGTATCCGACTTGACCCGACCGTTCTTTAAACTCCTGAATAATAAACTTGAGTTAATCTCTACTTGCTTATGAATCTTTTCAAGTTCATTATTCCTTTTATACCATGTTATGAACATCATGTAATCATTTAAGTTAATAATGTTCATTTTGTCGGTATTTGGTTCTTAAGTCAAAAATAGACTTCTTACACTTACATGTTGTTAATTTGGTCAATGTTTCATTATATCCAGAATGGTATTCATGATGTAGATATCATATATGTCATATATATCCAGTACATACATGTATTTAAAATATTACATAATCATTTAGAGGTAAGAAATGAAATGCACCGTTCATGGAGACGGTAAGCCGTACGTACGCATGAACGCTACTTTCATTTCTTTGTCATATTAATGGAATTAAAACTAAATGAGACTTATGTATATTTTAATTCCAGAATTATATTCATCATTTAGATATATCATTAATTATATATATCCATTATATACATGTACTTTTAATAGTACATTACATTTGGGGATAAGAAATGAAATGCACCGTTCATGGAGACGGTAGTCCGTACGTACGCATGAACGCTACTTTCATTTCTATCTCATACTTTAATGGAAATAAATGATAATGATATATATAGGTATATTATAATTCCAGTATAACATCATGTATAATATCATTAACTTTATCCTCTACACATCCCACATATGGTATTAACGAATCACATCACTTTGAGGGGGCGGTAGTCCGCGCTTCCTAAAATGAAGATATCGTGTTTTACCCATAATGGAAACCATAAAGGTATGCCCAAAATGAAAAAACAGAAGCTTAAGGAAAACATAAACATATTATATATCATATATAAAAATAGTGACATCATAATGGCCACCTTTGAAGGTGTTTAATGAGTGTTGAACAATCATCGTTTCGGGAGGCAGAATTTCGCCATCCACGGAAACCGTATGTTCTTTAACCATTTGATGTAGTTGTGTGAGAGTGTAGATAAAATAAATCTTATAACAACATCCTAGTATATTTAAGATACTGGTGTTGTTACAAAATAAGTAAATAAAAAGAGTTTAGGGGGTTGGAGAAGCAAAATAAAACAAATGAGCATGAGAGGATGAATTACCTTAAAAAGTGTAACTCCTTTTGATTTGAGCCTAAAGGCTTCCTTTGAAAGGATTCTGCCCAAGGGGAATCCTCTAGGATGAGGAGAGGGATGTGGAGAGAGCAAATGGTCAGGGGTTGGCCGAGCCAAAGGCTTGAAGAGTGTGTGAAATGAGGTAGAGGTGGGGGCCTTTTATAAGGGGAGAGGAGGGGCACTTTTGGAAAGTAAAGAAATATAACTTTATTTGAAAATGTGTTTCGGTTTTAAAAGGTCCCACATTGATAGAATTCGTGGATAAGGTGATAAGGATTCGAAATCCACTCATCCAATTGGTTTTGGCCATGTGTAGGTTTTAGATTTTACATTATCTTTCCATTTTATTTTAATCGTTAAATAATGATGTCATCACTGCATCATTATTATGTCGTACATAATTTAATTTATTTAATGTCTAAAAATTATAAAACAAATACTATGATATAGGAAATCTTTTTAGCTTTCCATTGAATATTTATAATCAAAATTTGGACTTGTATAACCCCACTTAAAAATTGTTTTCGCAAAACATATTATGTTTGTGTCATTTTCACTTTAACATTTAATAAAAAGTAATTTATGTTATTTCCCAACAAAAGTGGATACATGGGGTCCCCAAGTTAGGCCATGACTTGTCTTGGTCGGCCATGACACAACCAATGAGGTTGGGACATGTGTCTAGGTCATTTTATATTATTAAAGCATTATTTATACATTAAACTACCCTAATTACCACTAATCGCGATTAAGAACTTAATAAGTTACTATTCACCAAAAAATTATTTTAATCTCATTGAACCACATTTTACTTCTTAATTACAACCATGTATGTCGGATTTTCAAAATTCAATACACATTAGTTGTAAACTTTCATTTAACTGAAAAATCAGTTTGCTTGATTACCACTTAGTGGTTTCACTATTCATCAAAAATTGAAGTTTTTCAGAAAATTACCAAAAATTCACCCTAAGCTATATTTGATATTCCGAATTCAAAAATGAAGTCTATTTTACAAAATTCAAATCATATAAGTCACATTAATTAATTTAATAACTAATTCCCGCTGCCAGAGCAAATAGCGTGTTTTTACAAAACAATAAGTATCAAAAGATTGACACCAGTTTAAGTCTAATTTCAAATCGAAATTGATTCCAATGACCACCATTGGATAAAATTGTAAAAATATATTCTAATTTCACTTTAAAACAAATTCAAAAGATAATCTAATCATATAAATAAATTAGATCAAAAAGAGGTTTTGAATTAAAATGCAACATTTTACACTATTCATAAAAAAAATGAACTTTATCAGAAAGGTACCAAAAATTACACAAAGTAAAATTTGATATCCCGATTCTTAATAAAAGTTTTATTTGGTCCAAAAGAATGTATAAGAGTGATCAAAACTATATTTAATGACGGTTCACCATTAAAAGGTGATAAGTGAACCTTTAGTGAAAATTAGAGTATAAAAGCCTAAAATTGAACTCTTTCCGTATTTTAAGCCTTTGTCTTTTATTGGGTAAATGTAAAAACATCTAAAAACACATCTATTCATATTTTAGTTATTTATATTCATTCCCGCCAGTACAACGACTACTTGTTAACTAACATAATATTATTATATTACTAGTGTGCTACGTAAGTTTCAAAGAAACTCATCGTTGCGTATCGGGTACGCTATCGAACATAGCAACCCCTTTTAATTAAAATTCATATTTAATTCTCTAATATTAATAAATATGAAAATTATTTATTCTTTAATTACCTGGGATGTTACATCCTTCCCCCCTTTTGGGAATTGCGTCCTCGCAATTTTATTCACTTATCAAAATAAGTAGGGGTATTTATCCCTCATAGCATTTTCAGATTCCCACGTTGCCTCTTCAATCACATGGTTTTTCCAAAAAGCCTTTACCTGATGAATCACCTTATTCCGTAACACTTGCTCCCTGTGGTCAAGAATCTGGACCGGTTGTTCCTCATAAGATAGGTTCTCTTCCAGCTGAACTACCTCTGGACTCAAAACATGAGATGGATCTGGCATATACTTTCTCAACATCGAAACGTGAAAAACATTGTGTACCTGAGATAAACTCAGAGGTAAAGCCACTCGGTATGCAACTGATCCAACTCTTTCCAGAATTTCGTATGGTCCAATAAACCTTGGACTCAACTTTCCTTTCTTACCAAATCTCATCACACTTTTCCAAGGAGAAACCTTGAGAAAAACATGATCACCTACCTCGAAAGATAGATCCTTCCTCCGGTTATCCGCATAACTCTTCTGCCTGCTCTGAGCTGTTCTCATGTGTTTCTGAATCAGCTGAACTTTTTCTGCCATCTCTTCTACCAATTCTGGTCCCATCAAATTTCTTTCACCCACTTCATCCCAGAAAGCTGGAGTTCGACACCGCTTCCCATATAATGCCTGAAATGGTGCCATCTGTATACTGGAATGAAAACTGTTATTATATGAAAACTCAACCAAAGAAAGATGTTGGTCCCAACTTCCCTGATAATCCATAGAACAAGCTCGTAGCATATCCTCCAATGTCTGAATTGTTCGTTCTGACTTCCCATCTGATTGAGGATGAAAAGCTGTACTAAAATTTAATTCAGTACCCAACAACTTCTGAAGGCCTTTCCAAAAGTTAGAAGTAAACCTGGGATCACGATCCGATACAATGGAGAGGGGAACTCCATGTAACCTGACTATCTCTTTACGATACAAACGGGAAAGTTGATCAAGAGAGAAAGTATCTCGTATAGCAAGGAAATGAGCAGATTTGGTCAAGCGATCAATAATAACCCAGATTGCATTATTACCTCGAGATGTCTTCGGTAATCCAACAACAAAGTCCATGGATATATTCTCCCATTTCCACTCTGGCACTGGTAAAGGCTGAAGCATCCCTTTCGGTAACTGCCGCTCTGCTTTAACCTGCTGACAAGTCAAACACTTCACAGTAAAATCAGCAATATCTCTTTTCATTCCATCCCACCAGTAATACTCCCGCAGATCTCTATACATCTTAGTACTGCCCGGATGAACTGAAAACGGAGAACTATGAGCTTCACATAACAACTCTCTCTTCAACTGTGAATCACAAGGCACACATAACCTCTTCACAAACCTCAAAACACAAACACAAACTTATCCAAGAACTCATGGAAAATTTTATTCATAAGGTCCATGAATACAGCAGGTGCATTGGTTAACCCAAAAGGCATAACTACAAATTCATAATGGCCATATCTAGTACGGAACGCAGTCGTCTGCTTCTTTTACTTTCAACTGATGGTACCCTGACCTCTAGTCAATCTTCGAAAAATACTGAGCTCCCTGGAGCTGATACCACTTCATTCGATGGCCCAACATCTGCTGAAGTTGTTGCAAATGATTTTACCACCCCTTTCTGCTTGTAGTCTAGCTGCTTCCCATCACTCAAGCTCCTTGTCGGACACTCGTTTGCATAGTGACCCATCTCATTGCACTTAAAACATTTCACTAACTGTAAATCAAATTTGTTTTTACCTTCACCTTGATCCTTTTCAGTGCAATCACGAGCCTTATGCCCCATCTTACCACATCGGTAGCACTTTCCAGAATTCAGAAGACATTCCCCAGCATGCCTTTTTCCACATTTATCACAAACTGGAAACTTAGTTCTCTTACCATCAGACTTTTTTGAAGAATTCTTACCTTTCTCCTACCACCTCGGTCTCTTCTTCTGCTGGTTGTTGTAGAAAACTTGGTCATCGGCAAACTCCATTTCCACCTTCTCAGCACATCGAACAAGCTTTTCATAACTTTTAAACTCACGAGAAGCCAATGCCCTTCGATACTTTGGCTTTAATCCTGAGTAAAAACGATTGATTTTACTATCAAGGTCCCGGATAAAATTTGGAGCATACCTTGCCAATCAAGTGAACCTTTCTTCATAGGCAGCCACTGAGTCTTCCTCTTGCCTCAATTCCAAGAATTGCTTTTCCATCCTAAGTCGAACAGCCTTAGGAAAATACTTCTCAAGAAACATACCTTTGAATTCATCCCAGTTAAGAGCATCAATCTCATCGGCGTCCCTGATATTTTTAACCATAGACCACCACTGATCTGCTTCACCCTCCAAACGGTAAATAGCAAGACTAACCTTTTGATTGTCTGAACACCCCATGACATCAAAAATCTTCTCCAGTGCTTTAATCCACCCTTCAGCTAGCACAAGGTCAGATGATCCTCTGAATGATGGGGGATGTTGCCTCATGAAATGTTCCACCACTGACATGTTCTTCTGCGGTTGATCTGGCTGATCTCGTGCATGGATACCACCACCATTTATAGCCTGAGTCAACTGTGCCATCACTGCAACAAACTGTTCAGTTCCGATTCCAACCATCTCAGGTTGCTGATTTGGAAGGTTGTCTTCCTCCTGATGTCGTCCCAACATAGCTGCTTTGTTTCCCCTACGGAAAACCATTCTGAACATGGAAATATCTTAGGCGAAGCAACATGGTAATCCGTAAATGCTATATCATTTCAATCATATTATAATTTAACACTTTTCTAACTCCTAAAGTTGTCTAAACCGACCTCTGATACCAACTATAAGGCCCCAGCCTTAAACCTTACTCAATGTGAATTATGTAACATCCCAAGTAAGTAATGAATAATAGATATTTTTATCTATGTCTATTAATGATAAAGATAGTGTTTTAGAGGCCTAAAATGAAAATAAATACAATCTTATGCATGGAATACACTAATATTCTTAAAAGATTGTTTTAGTGCCTTTTGATGGAAAACCATTTTTGAATCTATATTTTGACAATTTTATAAACTATGTTTGTCAAAATAAACTTATACTTTATGATTGGGACATCAAAATTTACCTTGTGTGAATTTTTGGTAATTTTCTGACAATGTTCATTTTTTTTAATGAATAGTGAAAAATACTGCATTTTACATCAAAACTACTTTTTAATCTAATTTATTTATATGATTAGATTATGTTTTGAATTGGTTTTTAAGTAAAATTAGAATCTATTTTTACCATTTTATCCAATGGTGGTCATTGGAATCAATTTCACTTTGAAATTAGACTTAAACTGGTGTCAATCTTTTGATACTTATTGTTTTGTAAAAACACGCTATTTGCTCTGGCAGCGGGAATTAATTATTAAATTAATTAATGTGACTTATATGATTTGAATTTTGTAAAATAGACTTCATTTTTGAATTCAGAATATCAAATATAGCTTAGGGTGATTTTTTGGTAATTTTCTGAAAAACTTCAATTTTTGATGAATAGTGAAACCACTAAGTGGTAATCAAGCAAACTGATTTTTCAGTTAAATGAAAGTTTACAACTAATGTGTATTGAATTTTGAAAATCCGACATACATGGTTGTCATTAAGAAGTAAAATGTGGTTCAATGAGATTATAATAATTTTTTGGTGAATAGTAACTTATTAAGTTTTTAATCGCGATTAGTGGTAATCAGTGTAGTTTAAGGTATAAATAATGCTTTAATAATATAAAATGACCTAGACACATGTCCCAACCTTATTGGTTGTGTCATGGCCGACCAAGACAAGCCATGGGTCAACTTGGGGACCCCATGGATCCACTTTTGTTGGGAAATGACATAAATTACTTTTTATTAAATGTTAAAGTGAAAATGACACAAACATAATATGTTTTGCGAAAACAATTTTTAAGTGGGGTTATACAAGTCCAAATTTTGATTATAAATATTCAATGGAAAGCTAAAAAGATTTCCTACATCATAGTAATTTGTTTATAATTTTTAGACATTAAATAAATTTAATTATTTATGACATAATAATGATGCAGCGATGACATCATTATTTGACGATTTAAATAAAATGGAAAGATAAAATAAAATCTATGAACTACACATGTCCAAAACCAATTGGATGAATGGATTTCGATGCCTTATCACCTTATCCACGAATTCCATCAATGTGGGACCTTTTAAAACCGAAACACATTTTCAAATAATGTAATGATTCTTTACTTTCCAAAAGTGCCCCTCCTCTCCCCTTATAAAAGGCCCCCACCTCTACCTCATTTCACACACTCTTCAAGCCATTGGCTCGGCCAACCCCTGCCCATTTGCTCTCTCCACATCCCTCTCCTCATCCTAGAGGATTCCCTTTGGGCATAATCCTTTCAAAGGAAGCCTTTGGGCTCAAACCAAAAGAAGTTACACTTTTTAAGGTAATTCATTCTCTCATGTTCATTTGTTTTATTTTGCTTCTCCGACCCCCTAAACTCTTTTTATTTACTTCTTTTGTAACAACACCAGTATCTTCAATATACTAGGATGTTGTTATAAGATATATTTGAGCTACACTCTCACACAACTACATCAAATGGTTAAAGAACATACGGTTTCCGTGGATGGCGAAATTCTGCCTCCCGAAACGATGATTGTTCAATACTCATTTAACACCTTCAAAGGTGGCCATTATGATGTCACTATTTTTATATATGATATATTATATGTTTATGTTTTCCTTAAGCTTCTGTTTTTTTCATTTTGGGCATACCTTTATGGTTTCCATTATGGGTAAAACACGATATCTTCATTTTAGGAAGTGCGGACTACCGCCCCCTAAAAGTGATTTGATTCGTTAATACCATATGTGGGATGTGTAAAGGATAAAGTTAATGATATTATATATATTGTTATACTGGAATTATAATATACTTTTATATCATTATGATTCCATTCCAGAAAATATGAAATAGAAATGGAAGTAGCGTTCATGCGTACGTACGGCTTACCGTCTCCATGAACGGTGCATTTCATTTCTTACCTCTAAGTGTGATGTAATATTATAAATGAATGTATATACTGGATATATATGACATATATGATATCTACATAATGAATACCATTCTGGATATAATGAACCTTTGACCAAATTAACAACATGTAAGTATAAGAAGTCAATTTTTGACTTAAGAACCAAATACCGACAAAATGAACATTATTAACTTAAATGATTACATGATGTTCATAACATGGTATAAAAGGAATAATGAACTTGAAAAGATTCATAAGCAAGTAGAGATTAACTCAAGTTTATTATTCAGGAGTTTAAAGAACGGTCGGGTCAAGTCGGATACGAGGTATGGGAACTTCTTAACCCAATTTCCATTCTTTGGGTTAATCTCCTACTTTCAAATTATGTCATTATATTATTATGTCGTATCTTGTATTTGTACTTTATTTATGTGTACTTATAGTGAATACACATAATGTATCTATTTTATTTTAAAAATTATCTTTGTATGGGACTTCGTCTCAATCTCCTTTCGTTGAGGCATATTTTATTTTATACACAACTTTCTTTTATGCGGTGTATAAACCCCTTTGACTTTTACGTTTATTCAAAAGGAATCTTTTTTATACGAAGCGTTTACTAAACGACAAAAGGGAATGTTTTTGTCGTACGTATGCGGCGACAACGACTTCTCCGCCGTCGTAACCGTTATTTGAGTTTCGGCTTCCTCTACAAGCCATACCTTCTTTTTAAAAGAAAAATAAATACCATATTTTACTTTTATTTTATTTTGGTATTGAAAATGGTTTTCATAATGTTTTTATATCAATGTGTTGTATTGATATCTCGTGATTGAAATGTGGAAATTTTATGTTTCCTTTATGCTTGTTTTATGTGATATGATTATGTTATGGTTCTTGGGCATTATTATGAAGACGGGTGGTTCCGTGATAAACTAAGGGCGGGTGAGCCCGTTATAGCTCTCCAATGCATTGGGTAACGCGAAGGAGTGAAACGTTAAGGTTTCTCCGAAGAGATTTTAGGGAATATACTGTGATGGTTATTCCAAACGTAACCAAGAGGGTTACTCCCAACGTAAGA
Source organism: Viscum album (assembly GCA_963277665.1). Lineage (NCBI taxonomy): Eukaryota > Viridiplantae > Streptophyta > Magnoliopsida > Santalales > Viscaceae > Viscum > Viscum album. The sequence goes on along the minus strand of OY728158.1, from coordinate 1,551,883,284 downwards.
ATGTTATGAATGCCTCAAGTTACCTTTACGTATTATGATTTATATGATTTATTCATGTTTTTATGAGGTATGTTAAAGTGCCTATGTTTTATGGGTAAAGTATGATTTCATTCTTATGTATATATGAACTCATGTTTCCTTTCCATGTTTTTTTTTATAACCCATACTGAGTTTTTATGCTCATCCCAAGTTTTTGAAATGTTTTTCACAGGTCAAGGGAAAGGTACATGATAAGATGATAGAGTCAAGGATGTGTCAAGAAATAATCCATGTTTTATTTTAAATGTGTTTCCATTGATGGGAATGAAGAATACTATCTTTATGTAACCACTTTGTTTATATGTGGAATGTAATGCAAGTTTTATGATCTAATTCTCTAAAACTCTAAACCCGAAAAGATCCTCAACGTGTAATCTTGTAATAACTCAAGATTAAGTAAGGTTTAAGGCTGGGGCCTTATAGTTGGTATCAGAGGTCGGTTTAGACAACTTTAGGAGTTAGAAAATTGTAAAATTATAATATGATTGAAATGATATAGCATTTACGGATTACCATGTTGCTTCGCCTAAGATATTTCGTTGTTCAGAATGGTTTTCCGCAGAGGAAACAAAGCATCTATGTTGGGACGAAATCAGGAGGAAGACAACCTTCCAAATCAGCAACCTGAGATGGTCGGAATCGGAACTGAACAGTTTGTTGCAGTAATGGCACAGTTGACACAGGCTATAAATGGTGGTGGTATCCATGCACGAGATCAGCCAGATCAACCGCAGAGGAACATGTCAGTGGTGGAACATTTCATGAGGCAACATCCCCCATCATTCAGAGGATCATCTGACCCTGTGCTAGCTGAAGGGTGGATTAAAGCACTGGAGAAGATTTTTGATGTCATGGGGTGTTCAGACAATCAAAAGGTTAGTCTTGCTATTTACCGTTTGGAGGGTGAAGCAGATCAGTGGTGGTCTATGGTTAAAAATATCAGGGATGCCGATGAGATTGATGCTCTTGACTGGGATGAATTCAAAGGTATGTTTCTTGAGAAGTATTTTCTTAAGGCTGTTCGACTTAGGATGGAAAAGCAATTCTTGGAATTGAGGCAAGAGGAAGACTCAGTGGCTGCCTATGAAGAAAGGTTCACTCGATTGGCAAGGTATGCTCCAAATTTTATCCGGGACCTTGATAGTAAAATCAATCGTTTTTACTCAGGATTAAAGCCAAAGTATCGAAGGGCATTAGCTTCTCGTGAGTTTAAAAGTTATGAAAAGCTTGTTCGATGTGCTGAGAAGGTGGAAATGGAATTTGCCGATGACCAAGTGTCCTATAACAACCAGCAGAAGAAGAGACCGAGGTTGCAGGAGAATGGTAAGAATTCTTCAAAAAAGTCTGATGGTAAGAGAACTAAGTTTCCAGTTTGTGATAAATGTGGCAAAAGGCATGCTGGGGAATGTCTTCTGAATTCTGGGAAGTGCTACCGATGTGGTAAGATGGGACATAAGGCTCGTGATTGCACTGAAAAGGATCAAGGTGAAGGTAAGAATAAATTTGATTTACAGTTAGTGAAATGTTATAAGTGCAATGAGATGGGTCACTATGCAAACGAGTGTCCGACAAGGAGCTTGAGTGATGGGAAGCAGTTAGACTACAAGCAGAAAGGGGTGGTGAAATCCTTTGCAACTACTTCAGCAGATGTTGGGCCATCGAATGAAGTGGTGTCAGCTCCAGGGAGCTCAGTATTTTTCGAAGATTGACTTGAGGTCGGGGTACCATCAGTTGAATGTAAAAGAAGAAGACGTTCCGAAGACTGCGTTCCGTACTAGATATGGCCATTATGAATTTGTAGTTATGCCTTTTGGGTTAACCAATGCACCTGCTGTATTCATGGACCTTATGAATAAAATTTTCCATGAGTTCTTGGATAAGTTTGTGTTTGTGTTTTGAGGGTTGTGAAGAGGTTATGTGTGCCTTGTGATTCATAGTTGAAGAGAGAGTTGTTATGTGAAGCTCATAGTTCTCCGTTTTCAGTTCATCCGGGCAGTACTAAGATGTATAGAGATCTGCGGGAGTATTACTGGTGGGATGGAATGAAAAGAGATATTGCTGATTTTACTGTGAAGTGTTTGACTTGTCAGCAGGTTAAAGCTGAGCGGCAGTTACCGAAAGGGATGCTTCAGCCTTTACCAGTGCCAGAGTGGAAATGGGAAAATATATCCATGGACTTTGTTGTTGGATTACCGAAGACGTCTCGAGGTAATAATGCAATCTGGGTTATTGTTGATCGCTTGACCAAGTCTTCTCATTTCCTTGCTATACGAGATACTTTCTCTCTTGATCAACTTTCCCGTTTGTATCTTAAGGAGATAGTCAGGTTACATGGAGTTCCTCTCTCCATTGTATCGGATCGTGATCCCAGGTTTACTTCTAACTTTTGGAAAGGCCTTCAGAAGTCGTTGGGTACTGAATTAAATTTTAGTACAGCTTTTCATCCTCAATCAGATGGGCAGTCAGAACGAACAATTCAGACATTGGAGGATATGCTACGAGCTTGTTCTATGGATTATCAGGGAAGTTGGGACCAGCATCTTTCTTTGGTTGAGTTTTCATATAATAACAGTTTTCATTCCAGTATACAGATGGCACCATTTCAGGCATTATATGGGAAGCGGTGTCTAACTCCAGCTTTCTGGGATGAAGTGGGTGAAAGAAAGTTGATGGGACCAGAATTGGTAGAAGAGATGGCAGAAAAAGTTCAGCTGATTCAGAAACACATGAGAACAGCTCAGAGCAGGCAGAAGAGTTATGCGGATAACCGGAGGAAGGATCTATCTTTCGAGGTAGGTGATCATGTTTTTCTCAAGGTTTCTCCTTGGAAAAGTGTGATGAGATTTGGTAAGAAAGGAAAGTTGAGTCCAAGGTTCATTGGACCATACGAAGTTCTAGAGAGAGTTGGATCAGTTGCATACCGAGTGGCTTTACCTCCGAGTTTATCTCAGGTACACAATGTTTTTCACGTTTCGATGTTGAGAAAGTATATGCCAGATCCATCTCATGTTTTGAGTCCAGAGGTAGTTCAGCTGGAAGAAAACCTATCTTATGAGGAACAACCGGTCCAGATTCTTGACCATAGGGAGCAAGTGTTACGGAATAAGGTGATTAAGCAGGTAAAGGTTTTGTGGAAAAACCACATGATTGAAGAGGCAACATGGGAATCTGAAAATGCAATGAGGGATAAGTACCCCCATTTATTCGATAAGTAAATAAATTGCGGGGACGCAATTTTCTAAAGGGGGGAAGGATGTAACATCCCAAGTAAGTAATGAATAATAGATATTTTTATCTATGTCTATTAATGATAAAGATAGTGTTTTAGAGGCCTAAAATGAAAATAAATACAATCTTATGCATGGAATACACTAATATTCTTAAAAGATTGTTTTAGTGCCTTTTGATGGAAAACCATTTTTGAATCTATATTTTGACAATTTTATAAACTATGTTTGTCAAAATAAACTTATACTTTATGATTGGGACATCAAAATTTACCTTGTGTGAATTTTTGGTAATTTTCTGACAATGTTCATTTTTTTTAATGAATAGTGAAAAATACTGCATTTTACATCAAAACTACTTTTTAATCTAATTTATTTATATGATTAGATTATGTTTTGAATTGGTTTTTAAGTAAAATTAGAATCTATTTTTACCATTTTATCCAATGGTGGTCATTGGAATCAATTTCACTTTGAAATTAGACTTAAACTGGTGTCAATCTTTTGATACTTATTGTTTTGTAAAAACACGCTATTTGCTCTGGCAGCGGGAATTAATTATTAAATTAATTAATGTGACTTATATGATTTGAATTTTGTAAAATAGACTTCATTTTTGAATTCAGAATATCAAATATAGCTTAGGGTGATTTTTTGGTAATTTTCTGAAAAACTTCAATTTTTGATGAATAGTGAAACCACTAAGTGGTAATCAAGCAAACTGATTTTTCAGTTAAATGAAAGTTTACCACTAATGTGTATTGAATTTTGAAAATCCGACATACATGGTTGTCATTAAGAAGTAAAATGTGGTTCAATGAGATTATAATAATTTTTTGGTGAATAGTAACTTATTAAGTTTTTAATCGCGATTAGTGGTAATCAGTGTAGTTTAAGGTATAAATAATGCTTTAATAATATAAAATGACCTAGACACATGTCCCAACCTTATTGGTTGTGTCATGGCCGACCAAGACAAGCCATGGGTCAACTTGGGGACCCCATGGATCCACTTTTGTTGGGAAATGACATAAATTACTTTTTATTAAATGTTAAAGTGAAAATGACACAAACATAATATGTTTTGCGAAAACAATTTTTATGTGGGGTTATACAAGTCCAAATTTTGATTATAAATATTCAATGGAAAGCTAAAACGATTTCCTACATCATAGTAATTTGTTTATAATTTTTAGACATTAAATAAATTTAATTATTTATGACATAATAATGATGCAGCGATGACATCATTATTTGACGATTTAAATAAAATGGAAAGATAAAATAAAATCTATGAACTACACATGTCCAAAACCAATTGGATGAATGTATTTCGATGCCTTATCACCTTATCCACGAATTCCATCAATGTGGGACCTTTTAAAACCGAAACACATTTTCAAATAATGTAATGATTCTTTACTTTCCAAAAGTGCCCCTCCTCTCCCCTTATAAAAGGCCCCCACCTCTACCTCATTTCACACACTCTTCAAGCCATTGGCTCGGCCAACCCCTGCCCATTTGCTCTCTCCACATCCCTCTCCTCATCCTAGAGGATTCCCTTTGGGCAGAATTCTTTCAAAGGAAGCCTTTGGGCTCAAACCAAAAGAAGTTACACTTTTTAAGGTAATTCATTCTCTCATGTTCATTTGTTTTATTTTGCTTCTCCGACCCCCTAAACTCTTTTTATTTACTTCTTTTGTAACAACACCAGTATCTTCAATATACTAGGATGTTGTTATAAGATATATTTGAGCTACACTCTCACACAACTACATCAAATGGTTAAAGAACATACGGTTTCCGTGGATGGCGAAATTCTGCCTCCCGAAACGATGATTGTTCAATACTCATTTAACACCTTCAAAGGTGGCCATTATGATGTCACTATTTTTATATATGATATATTATATGTTTATGTTTTCCTTAAGCTTCTGTTTTTTTCATTTTGGGCATACCTTTATGGTTTCCATTATGGGTAAAACACGATATCTTCATTTTAGGAAGTGCGGACTACCGCCCCCTAAAAGTGATTTGATTCGTTAATACCATATGTGGGATGTGTAAAGGATAAAGTTAATGATATTATATATATTGTTATACTGGAATTATAATATACTTTTATATCATTATGATTCCATTCCAGAAAATATGAAATAGAAATGGAAGTAGCGTTCATGCGTACGTACGGCTTACCGTCTCCATGAACGGTGCATTTCATTTCTTACCTCTAAGTGTGATGTAATATTATAAATGAATGTATATACTGGATATATATGACATATATGATATCTACATAATGAATACCATTCTGGATATAATGAACCTTTGACCAAATTAACAACATGTAAGTATAAGAAGTCAATTTTTGACTTAAGAACCAAATACCGACAAAATGAACATTATTAACTTAAATGATTACATGATGTTCATAACATGGTATAAAAGGAATAATGAACTTGAAAAGATTCATAAGCAAGTAGAGATTAACTCAAGTTTATTATTCAGGAGTTTAAAGAACGGTCGGGTCAAGTCGGATACGAGGTATGGGAACTTCTTAACCCAATTTCCATTCTTTGGGTTAATCTCCTACTTTCAAATTATGTCATTATATTATTATGTCGTATCTTGTATTTGTACTTTATTTATGTGTACTTATAGTGAATACACATAATGTATCTATTTTTTTTTAAAAATTATCTTTGTATGGGACTTCGTCTCAATCTCCTTTCGTTGAGGCATATTTTATTTTATACACAACTTTCTTTTATGCGGTGTATAAACCCCTTTGACTTTTACGTTTATTCAAAAGGAATCTTTTTTATACGAAGCGTTTACTAAACGACAAAAGGGAATGTTTTTGTCGTACGTATGCGGCGACAACGACTTCTCCGCCGTCGTAACCGTTATTTGAGTTTCGGCTTCCTCTACAAGCCATACCTTCTTTTTAAAAGAAAAATAAATACCATATTTTACTTTTATTTTATTTTGGTATTGAAAATGGTTTTCATAATGTTTTTATATCAATGTGTTGTATTGATATCTCGTGATTGAAATGTGGAAATTTTATGTTTCCTTTATGCTTGTTTTATGTGATATGATTATGTTATGGTTCTTGGGCATTATTATGAAGACGGGTGGTTCCGTGATAAACTAAGGGCGGGTGAGCCCGTTATAGCTCTCCAATGCATTGGGTAACGCGAAGGAGTGAAACGTTAAGGTTTCTCCGAAGAGATTTTAGGGAATATACTGTGATGGTTATTCCAAACGTAACCAAGAGGGTTACTCCCAACGTAAGAATGTTATGAATGCCTCAAGTTACCTTTACGTATTATGATTTATATGATTTATTCATGTTTTTATGAGGTATGTTAAAGTGCCTATGTTTTATGGGTAAAGTATGATTTCATTCTTATGTATATATGAACTCATGTTTCCTTTCCATGTTTTTTTTTATAACCCATACTGAGTTTTTATGCTCATCCCAAGTTTTTGAAATGTTTTTCACAGGTCAAGGGAAAGGTACATGATAAGATGATAGAGTCAAGGATGTGTCAAGAAATAATCCATGTTTTATTTTAAATGTGTTTCCATTGATGGGAATGAAGAATACTATCTTTATGTAACCACTTTGTTTATATGTGGAATGTAATGCAAGTTTTATGATCTAATTCTCTAAAACTCTAAACCCGAAAAGATCCTCAACGTGTAATCTTGTAATAACTCAAGATTAAGTAAGGTACTATAAGGCCCCAGCCTTAAACCTTACTTAATGTTGAATTAAATGAATAATTCACATTGAGGATCTTTTCAGGTTTAGAGTTTTAGAGAATTAGATCATAAAACTTGCATTACATTCCACATATAAACAAAGTGGTTACATAAAGATATTATTCTTCATTCCCATCAATGGAAACACATTTAAAATAAAACATGGATTATTTCTTGACACATCCTTGACTCTATCATCTTATCATGTACCTTTCCCTTGACCTGTGAAAAACATTTCAAAAACTTGGGATGAGCATAAAAACTCAGTATGGGTTATAAAAAAAACATGGAAAGGAAACATGAGTTCATATATACATAAGAATGAAATCATACTTTACCCATAAAACATAGGCACTTTAACATACCTCATAAAATCATGAATAAATCATAGAAATCATAAGACGTAAAGGTAACTTGAGGCATTCATAACATTCTTACGTAGGGAGTAACCCTCTTGGTTACGTTTGGAATACCCATCACAGTATATTCCCTAAAATCTCTTCGGAGAAACCTTAACGTTTCACTCCTTCGCGTTACCCAATGCATTGGAGAGCTATAACGGGCTCACCCGCCCTTAGTTTATCACGGAACCACCCGTCTTCATAATAATGCCCAAGAACCATAACATAATCATATCACATAAAACAAGCATAAAGGAAACATAAAATTTCCACATTTCAATCACGAGATATCAATACAACACATTGATATAAAAACATTATGAAAACCATTTTCAATACCAAAATAAAATAAAAGTAAAATATGGTATTTATTTTTCTTTTAAAAAGAAGGTATGGCTTGTAGAGGAAGCCGAAACTCAAATAACGGTTACGACGGCGGAGAAGTCGTTGTCGCCGCATACGTACGACAAAAACATTCCCTTTTGTCGTTTAGTAAACGCTTCGTATAAAAAAGATTCCTTTTGAATAAACGTAAAAGTCAAAGGGGTTTATACACCGCATAAAAGAAAGTTGTGTATAAAATAAAATATGCCTCAACGAAAGGAGATTGAGACGAAGTCCCATACAAAGATAATTTTTAAAATAAAATAGATACATTATGTGTATTCACTATAAGTACACATAAATAAAGTACAAATACAAGATACGACATAATAATATAATGACATAATTTGAAAGTAGGAGATTAACCCAAAGAATGGAAATTGGGTTAAGAAGTTCCCATACCTCGTATCCGACTTGACCCGACCGTTCTTTAAACTCCTTAAAAAGTGTAACTCCTTTTGATTTGAGCCTAAAGGCTTCCTTTGAAAGGATTCTGCCCAAGGGGAATCCTCTAGGATGAGGAGAGGGATGTGGAGAGAGCAAATGGGCAGGGGTTGGCCGAGCCAAAGGCTTGAAGAGTGTGTGAAATGAGGTAGAGGTGGGGGCCTTTTATAAGGGGAGAGGAGGGGCACTTTTGGAAAGTAAAGAAACATTACATTATTTGAAAATGTGTTTCGGTTTTAAAAGGTCCCACATTGATGAAATTCGTGGATAAGGTGATAAGGCATCGAAATCCATTCATCCAATTGGTTTTGGACATGTGTAGTTCATAGATTTTATTTTATCTTTCCATTTTATTTAAATCGTCAAATAATGATGTCATCGCTGCATCATTATTATGTCATAAATAATTAAATTTATTTAATGTCTAAAAATTATAAACAAATAATATGATGTAGGAAATCTTTTTAGCTTTCCATTTAATATTTATAATCAAAATTTGGACTTGTATATCCCCACTTCAAAATTGTTTTCGCAAAACATATTATGTTTGTGTCATTTTCACTTTAACATTTAATAAAAAGTAATTTATGTTATTTCCCAACAAAAGTGGATACATGGGGTCCCCAAGTTAGGCCATGACTTGTCTTGGTCGGCCATGACACAACCAATGAGGTCGGGACATGTGTCTAGGTCATTTTATATTATTAAAGCATTATTTATACATTAAACTACCCTAATTACCACTAATCGCGATTAAGAACTTAATAAGTTACTATTCACCAAAAAATTATTTTAATCTCATTGAACCACATTTTACTTCTTAATGACAACCATGTATGTCGGATTTTCAAAATTCAATACACATTAGTGGTAAACTTTCATTTAACTGAAAAATCAGTTTGCTTGATTACCACTTAGTGGTTTCACTATTCATCAAAATTGAAGTTTTTCAGAAAATTACCAAAAATTCACTCTAAGCTATATTTGATATTCCGAATTCAAAAATGAAGTCTATTTTACAAAATTCAAATCATATAAGTCACATTAATTAATTTAATAATTAATTCCCGCTGCCAGAGCAAATAGCGTGTTTTTACAAAACAATAAGTATCAAAAGATTGACACCAGTTTAAGTCTAATTTCAAATCGAAATTGATTCCAATGACCACCATTGGATAAAATGGTAAAAATATATTCTAATTTCACTTCAAAACCAATTCAAAACATAATCTAATCATATAAATAAATTAGATTAAAAAGTAGTTTTGATGTAAAATGCAGTATTTTTCACTATTCATTTAAAAATGAACATTGTCAGAAAATTACCAAAAATTCACACAAGGTAAATTTTGATGTCCCAATCATAAAGGATAAGTTTATTTTGACAAACATAGTTTATAAAATTGTCAAAATATAGATTCAAAAATGGTTTTCCATCAAAAGGCACTAAAACAATCCTTTAAGAATATTAGTGTATTCCATGCATAAGATTGTATTTATTTTCATTTTAAGCCTCTAAAACACTATCTTTATCATTAATAGACATAGATAAAAAAATATCTATTATTCATTACTTACTTGGGATGTTACATCCTTCCCCCCTTTAGAAAATTGCGTCCCCGCAATTTATTTACTTATCAAATAAATTGGGGTACTTATCCCTCATTGCATTTTCGGATTCCCATGTTGCCTCTTCAATCATGTGGTTTTTCCACAAAACCTTTACCTGCTTAATCACCTTATTCCGTAACACTTGCTCCCTGTGGTCAAGAATCTGGACTGGTTGTTCCTCATAAGATAGGTTCTCTTCCAGCTGAACTACCTCTGGACTCAAAACATGAGATGGATCTGGCATATACTTTCTCAACATCGAAACGTGAAAAACATTGTGTACCTGAGATAAACTCAGAGGTAAAGCCACTCGGTATGCAACTGATCCAACTCTTTCCAGAATTTCGTATGGTCCAATAAACCTTGAAATCAACTTTCCTTTCTTACCAAATCTCATCACACTTTTCCAAGGAGAAACCTTGAGAAAAACATGATCACCTACCTCGAAAGATAGATCCTTCCTCCGGTTATCCGCATAACTCTTCTGCCTGCTCTGAGCTGTTCTCATGTGTTTCTGAATCAGCTGAACTTTTTCTGCCATCTCTTCTACCAATTCTGGTCCCATCAAATTTCTTTCACCCACTTCATCCCAGAAAGCTGGAGTTCGACACCGCTTCCCATATAATGCCTGAAATGGTGCCATCTGTATACTGGAATGAAAACTGTTATTATATGAAAACTCAACCAAAGAAAGATGTTGGTCCCAACTTCCCTGATAATCCATAGAACAAGCTCGTAGCATATCCTCCAATGTCTGAATTGTTCGTTCTGACTTCCCATCTGATTGAGGATGAAAAGCTGTACTAAAATTTAATTCAGTACCCAACAACTTCTGAAGGCCTTTCCAAAAGTTAGAAGTAAACCTGGGATCACGATCCGATACAATGGAGAGGGGAACTCCATGTAACCTGACTATCTCTTTACGATACAAACGGGAAAGTTGATCAAGAGAGAAAGTATCTCGTATAGCAAGGAAATGAGCAGATTTGGTCAAGCGATCAATAATAACCCAGATTGCATTATTACCTCGAGATGTCTTCGGTAATCCAACAACAAAGTCCATGGATATATTCTCCCATTTCCACTCTGGCACTGGTAAAGGCTGAAGCATCCCTTTCGGTAACTGCCGCTCTGCTTTAACCTGCTGACAAGTCAAACACTTCACAGTAAAATCAGCAATATCTCTTTTCATTCCATCCCACCAGTAATACTCCCGCAGATCTCTATACATCTTAGTACTGCCCGGATGAACTGAAAACGGAGAACTATGAGCTTCACATAACAACTCTCTCTTCAACTGTGAATCACAAGGCACACATAACCTCTTCACAAACCTCAAAACACAAACACAAACTTATCCAAGAACTCATGGAAAATTTTATTCATAAGGTCCATGAATACAGCAGGTGCATTGGTTAACCCAAAAGGCATAACTACAAATTCATAATGGCCATATCTAGTACGGAACGCAGTCGTCTGCTTCTTTTACTTTCAACTGATGGTACCCTGACCTCTAGTCAATCTTCGAAAAATACTGAGCTCCCTGGAGCTGATACCACTTCATTCGATGGCCCAACATCTGCTGAAGTTGTTGCAAATGATTTTACCACCCCTTTCTGCTTGTAGTCTAGCTGCTTCCCATCACTCAAGCTCCTTGTCGGACACTCGTTTGCATAGTGACCCATCTCATTGCACTTATAACATTTCACTAACTGTAAATCAAACTTGTTCTTACCTTCACCTTGATCCTTTTCAGTGCAATCACGAGCCTTATGCCCCATCTTACCACATCGGTAGCACTTTCCAGAATTCAGAAGACATTCCCCAGCATGCCTTTTTCCACATTTATCACAAACTGGAAACTTAGTTCTCTTACCATCAGACTTTTTTGAAGAATTCTTACCTTTCTCCTACCACCTCGGTCTCTTCTTCTGCTGGTTGTTGTAGAAAACTTGGTCATCGGCAAACTCCATTTCCACCTTCTCAGCACATCGAACAAGCTTTTCATAACTTTTAAACTCTCGAGAAGCTAATGCCCTTCGATACTTTGGCTTTAATCCTGAGTAAAAACGATTGATTTTACTATCAAGGTCTCTGATAAAATTTGGAGCATACCTTGCCAATCGAGTGAACCTTTCTTCATAGGAAGCCACTAAGTCTTCCTCTTGCCTCAATTCCAAGAATTGCTTTTCCATCCTAAGTCGAACATCCTTAGGAAAATACTTCTCAAGAAACATACCTTTGAATTCATCCCAGTCAAGAGCATCAATCTCATCGGCATCCCTGATATTTTTAACCATAGACCACCACTGATCTGCTTCACCTTCCAGACGATAAATAGCAAGACTAACCTTTTGATTGTCTGAACACCCCATGACATCGAAAATCTTCTCCAGTGCTTTAATCCACCCTTCAGCTAGCACAGGGTCAGATGATCCTCTGAATGATGGGGGATGTTGCCTCATGAAATGTTCCACCACTGACATGTTCCTCTGCGGTTGATCTGGCTAATCTCGTGCATGGATACCACCACCATTTATAGCCTGAGTCAACTGTGCCATCACTGCAACAAACTGTTCAGTTCCGATTCCGACCATCTCAGGTTGCTGATTTGGAAGGCGGTCTTCCTCCTGATGTCGTCCCAACATAGCTGCTTTGTTTCCCCTACGGAAAACCATTCTGAACATGGAAATATCTTAGGCGAAGCAACATGGTAATCCGTAAATGCTATATCATTTCAATCATATTATAATTTAACACTTTTCTAACTCCTAAAGTTGTCTAAACCGACCTCTGATACCAACTATAAGGCCCCAGCCTTAAACCTTACTTAATGTTGAATTAAATGAATAATTCACATTGAGGATCTTTTCAGGTTTAGAGTTTTAGAGAATTAGATCATAAAACTTGCATTACATTCCACATATAAACAAAGTGGTTACATAAAGATATTATTCTTCATTCCCATCAATGGAAACACATTTAAAATAAAACATGGATTATTTCTTGACACATCCTTGACTCTATCATCTTATCATGTACCTTTCCCTTGACCTGTGAAAAACATTTCAAAAACTTGGGATGAGCATAAAAACTCAGTATGGGTTATAAAAAAAACATGGAAAGGAAACATGAGTTCATATATACATAAGAATGAAATCATACTTTACCCATAAAACATAGGCACTTTAACATACCTCATAAAATCATGAATAAATCATAGAAATCATAAGACGTAAAGGTAACTTGAGGCATTCATAACATTCTTACGTAGGGAGTAACCCTCTTGGTTACGTTTGGAATACCCATCACAGTATATTCCCTAAAATCTCTTCGGAGAAACCTTAACGTTTCACTCCTTCGCGTTACCCAATGCATTGGAGAGCTATAACGGGCTCACCCGCCCTTAGTTTATCACGGAACCACCCGTCTTCATAATAATGCCCAAGAACCATAACATAATCATATCACATAAAACAAGCATAAAGGAAACATAAAATTTCCACATTTCAATCACGAGATATCAATACAACACATTGATATAAAAACATTATGAAAACCATTTTCAATACCAAAATAAAATAAAAGTAAAATATGGTATTTATTTTTCTTTTAAAAAGAAGGTATGGCTTGTAGAGGAAGCCGAAACTCAAATAACGGTTACGACGGCGGAGAAGTCGTTGTCGCCGCATACGTACGACAAAAACATTCCCTTTTGTCGTTTAGTAAACGCTTCGTATAAAAAAGATTCCTTTTGAATAAACGTAAAAGTCAAAGGGGTTTATACACCGCATAAAAGAAAGTTGTGTATAAAATAAAATATGCCTCAACGAAAGGAGATTGAGACGAAGTCCCATACAAAGATAATTTTTAAAATAAAATAGATACATTATGTGTATTCACTATAAGTACACATAAATAAAGTACAAATACAAGATACGACATAATAATATAATGACATAATTTGAAAGTAGGAGATTAACCCAAAGAATGGAAATTGGGTTAAGAAGTTCCCATACCTCGTATCCGACTTGACCCGACCGTTCTTTAAACTCCTTAAAAAGTGTAACTCCTTTTGATTTGAGCCTAAAGGCTTCCTTTGAAAGGATTCTGCCCAAGGGGAATCCTCTAGGATGAGGAGAGGGATGTGGAGAGAGCAAATGGGCAGGGGTTGGCCGAGCCAAAGGCTTGAAGAGTGTGTGAAATGAGGTAGAGGTGGGGGCCTTTTATAAGGGGAGAGGAGGGGCACTTTTGGAAAGTAAAGAAACATTACATTATTTGAAAATGTGTTTCGGTTTTAAAAGGTCCCACATTGATGGAATTCGTGGATAAGGTGATAAGGCATCGAAATCCATTCATCCAATTGGTTTTGGACATGTGTAGTTCATAGATTTTATTTTATCTTTCCATTTTATTTAAATCGTCAAATAATGATGTCATCGCTGCATCATTATTATGTCATAAATAATTAAATTTATTTAATGTCTAAAAATTATAAACAAATAATATGATGTAGGAAATCTTTTTAGCTTTCCATTTAATATTTAAAATCAAAATTTGGACTTGTATATCCCCACTTCAAAATTGTTTTCGCAAAACATATTATGTTTGTGTCATTTTCACTTTAACATTTAATAAAAAGTAATTTATGTTATTTCCCAACAAAAGTGGATACATGGGGTCCCCAAGTTAGGCCATGACTTGTCTTGGTCGGCCATGACACAACCAATGAGGTCGGGACATGTGTCTAGGTCATTTTATATTATTAAAGCATTATTTATACATTAAACTACCCTAATTACCACTAATCGCGATTAAGAACTTAATAAGTTACTATTCACCAAAAAATTATTTTAATCTCATTGAACCACATTTTACTTCTTAATGACAACCATGTATGTCGGATTTTCAAAATTCAATACACATTAGTGGTAAACTTTCATTTAACTGAAAAATCAGTTTGCTTGATTACCACTTAGTGGTTTCACTATTCATCAAAATTGAAGTTTTTCAGAAAATTACCAAAAATTCACTCTAAGCTATATTTGATATTCCGAATTCAAAAATGAAGTCTATTTTACAAAATTCAAATCATATAAGTCACATTAATTAATTTAATAATTAATTCCCGCTGCCAGAGCAAATAGCGTGTTTTTACAAAACAATAAGTATCAAAAGATTGACACCAGTTTAAGTCTAATTTCAAATCGAAATTGATTCCAATGACCACCATTGGATAAAATGGTAAAAATATATTCTAATTTCACTTCAAAACCAATTCAAAACATAATCTAATCATATAAATAAATTAGATTAAAAAGTAGTTTTGATGTAAAATGCAGTATTTTTCACTATTCATTTAAAAATGAACATTGTCAGAAAATTACCAAAAATTCACACAAGGTAAATTTTGATGTCCCAATCATAAAGGATAAGTTTATTTTGACAAACATAGTTTATAAAATTGTCAAAATATAGATTCAAAAATGGTTTTCCATCAAAAGGCACTAAAACAATCCTTTAAGAATATTAGTGTATTCCATGCATAAGATTGTATTTATTTTCATTTTAAGCCTCTAAAACACTATCTTTATCATTAATAGACATAGATAAAAAAATATCTATTATTCATTACTTACTTGGGATGTCATACTTTACCCATAAAACAAAGGCACTTTAACATACCTCATCAAACCATGAATAAATCATAGAAATCATAAGACATAAAGGTAACTTGAGGCATTCATAACATTCTTATGTAGGGAGTAACCCTCTTGGTTACGTTTGGAATACCCATCACAGTATATTCCCTAAATCTCTTCGGAGAAACCTTAACGTTTCACTCCTTCGCGTTACCCAATGCATTGGAGAGCTATATCGGGCTCACCCGCCCTTAGTTTATCACGGAACCACCCGTTCTTCATAACAATGCCCAAGAACCATAACATACACGTATCACATAAAATATTCATAAAGGAAACAAAACATTTCCACATTTCAAACACAACATAACATTTTAGTATTTTGAAATAATGAATCCATATAAAAAGAAACCATTTCCAAAACCATTTAAAACATTTAATAAAGATATTTTTGAATCAAAGTGTCCCATACCACCTTGAAGCTTTTAAAATTTTAAACCATTAATATCCATATAAATAAATCCTTAAAACCACTTTGAAAACATGGATATTAATAAGAACGAATAATTAAAACATTTAAAATGATATTTTGGTTAAAGGGGTTTTACCAAAATTAGAGACACTTGAATACAATAATTGAGGAATGACGTTTAGTCAGAACTTTATAATATCATGAGAATAAATGGATTCATGATATAATACTCCAAAGGACAGTATATACACCATATAAGAGTGAATTGGTGCATAACAACAATGAACCCTCAATAGAAATGTCAAATGTGATGAAATCCCTTATAAAGAAGGTATCCTTAAATTAAGGACAAATCAATCTCAAAAATATGTGTGAAGAATATCAATACACCCAATATAAGTGGATATTAAGTGTAAAACAATAAAATGTCATTCACACATATTGAATGGATGACATATTCAATGACTACATGTCGAACCCAAAGAAATCGAAATTGGGTTAAGAAGTTCCCTTGACAGCCTAACGGCGTCACATCAAAATGAGTTGATGAGAGATAAAAAGAGTATCTCATCACTTGGACACAAAATTTACATCATTAAGGATACATGAGAACATATCCCAATGTATCAATATGTAAATTAAAAGACCCAATAAAAGAAGTCTTTTAAAAAGAGGGGGGTGAAAGGTTCCCTTACCGAATTGGGTATCTTTCAAAACATACACCCCATGGAAGAAGGGCAATAAATCATTGATGTAAATACTCATAAACGAAAGTATATTACACAAAGAGTAGAATAATGGGCAGTACATACACCACTCAAAGGAAATTGTGGCAAATGTAGCATAAATCTCACGGGGATAAAAGTGAGATGAAAAATCCCTTACGAAAACTCGGCAGCCTAACGGCGCCACATAACTTCCAAAAGGATTGATGAGAGAGAATAGGGTCTCTCATCACATGAACATAAAAATTACAGTAGGAGTAATATAAAATAACATCCCAATCATAATAAAGATGAGCTTAAAAGAAATTACATAAAAGAATGTACTTAAAAAGAAAGAGAGTTGTAGGATCCCTTACCTCGGGTCCGACTTGACTCGATCATTCTTTAATCTCCTGAATAATAAACTTGAGTTAATTTCTAATTCCTTAAGAACCCTTTTCAAGTTCATTATTACTTTTATACCACTTATTACCTTGTCATAAACATTATGTAATCATTTAAGTTAATAATATTTGTTTTGCCGATATTTGGTTCTTAAGTCGAAAGTGGTCTTCTTACAATTACATGTTGTTCGTGTGGCCAAATGTTTATTATATCCAGAATTGTATTCATTATGTAGATATCATATATTTCATATATATCCAGTACATGCATGCATTTATAACATTACATAATCATTTAGAGGTAAGAAATGAAATGCACCGTTCATGGAGACGGTAAGCCGTACGTACGCATGAACGCTACTTTCATTTCTATTTCGTATTTTATAGAATGGAATAATAATGATATAAAGGTATATTATAATTCCAGTATAATATCATATATAATATCATATTTCCATCCTTTATACATCCCACATATGGTATTTAACGAATCAAATCACTTTGAGGGGGCGGTAGTCCGCACTTCCTTAAATGAAGATATCGCGTATACCCATAATGGAAGCCACAAAGGTAAGACAAAAATGAAAAATACAGAAGCATAAATAAAACATAAACATATTATATATCATATATAAAAATAGTGACATCATAATGGCCACCTTTGAAGGTGTTAAATGAGTATTGAACAATCATCGTTTCGGGAGGCAGAATTTCACCGTCCACGGAAACCGTATGTTCTTTAACCATTTGATGTAGTTGTGTGAGAGTGTAGCTAAAATAAATCTTGTAACAACATCCTAGTATATTGAAGATACTGGTGTTGTTACAAAAGAAGTAAATAAAAAGAGATTATAGGTTTGGAGAAGCAAAATAAAACAAATGAACAAGAGAGAATGAGTTACCTTTAAAAGTGTAATCTCCTTTTGATTTGAGCCTAAAGGCTTCCTTTGAAAGGATTCTGCCCAAAGGGGATCCTCTAGGATGAGGAGAGGGATGTTTAGAGAGTAAATGGGCAGGGGTTGGCCGAGCCAAAGGCTTGAGGGGTGTGGGAAAAGAGGTAGAGGTGGGGGCCTTTTATAAGAGGAGAGGAGGGGCACTTTTGGAAAGCAATGAAATATTACATTATTTGAAAATGATTTTCGGTTCTAAAGGGTCCCACATTGATAGAATTCGTGGATAAGGTGATAAGGCATCGAAATCCACTCATCCAATTGGTTTTTTCCATGTGTATATTGTAGATTTTTCATTATCTTTCCATTTTAATTAAATTGTCAAATAATGATGTCATCGCTGCATCATTATTATGTCATAAATAATTTAATTTCTTTAATGTCTAAAAATTATACAAAAAATACTATGATATAGGAAATCTTTTTATCTTTCCAATGACTATTTATAATCAAAATTTGGACTTGTATAAACCCACTTAAAAAATTGTTTTAGTAAAACATACTATGTTAGTGTCATTTTCACTTTAACATTAAATAAAAAGTATTTTATGTTATTTCCCAACAAATGTGGATCCATGGGGTCCCCAAGTTAGGCCATGGCTTGTCTTGGTCGGCCATGACATAACCAATAGGGTTGGGACATGTGTCTAGGTCATTTTATATTATTAAAGCATTATTTATACATTAAACTACCCTAATTACCACTAATCGCGATTAAGAACTTAATGAGTTACTATTCACCAAAAAATTATTATAATCTCATTGAACCACATTTTACTTCTTAATGACAACCATGTATGTCGGATTTTCAAAATTCAATACACATTAGTGGTAAAATTCATTTAACTGAAAAATCAGTTTGCTTGATTACCACTTAGTGGTTTTACTATTCATCAAAAATTGAAGTTTTTTCAGAAAATTACCAAAAATTCACCCTAAGCTATATTTGATATTCTGAATTCAAAAATGAAGTCCGTTTTACAAAATTCAAAACATATTAGTCACATTAATTAATTTAATAATTAATTCCCGCTGTCAGAGCAAATAGCGTGTTTTTATAAAACAAAAAGTATCAAAAGATTGACACTAGTTTAAGTCTAATTTCAAAGTGAAATTAATTCCAATGACCACCATTGGATTAAATGGTAAAAATATTTTCTAATTTAACTTTAAAAACAATTCAAAATATTATCTAATCATATAAATAAATTAGATTAAAAAGAGGTTTTGAATTAAAACACAACATTTTACACTATTCATCAGAAAAATACCAAAAATTTACACAAAGTAAAAATTTGATGTCCCGATTCTTAATAAGAGTTTTATTTGGTCCAAAAGAATGTATAAGAGTGATCAAAACTATATTTAATGACAGTTCGCCATCAAAAGGCGATAAGTGAACCTTTAGTGAAAACTAGGGCATATATGCCTAAAATCGAATTCTTTCCGTATTTTAAGCCTCTATCCTTTATTGGATAATTGTAAAAACATTTAAAAACATATATAATCATATTTCAGTTATTTCTATCCATTCCCGCCATTCTTATGTAGGGAGTAACCCTCTTGGTTACGTTTGGAATACCCATCACAGTATATTCCCTAAATCTCTTCGGAGAAACCTTAACGTTTCACTCCTTCGCGTTACCCAATGCATTGGAGAGCTATATCGGGCTCACCCGCCCTTAGTTTATCACGGAACCACCCGTTCTTCATAACAATGCCCAAGAACCATAACATACACGTATCACATAAAATATTCATAAAGGAAACAAAACATTTCCACATTTCAAACACAACATAACATTTTAGTATTTTGAAATAATGAATCCATATAAAAAGAAACCATTTCCAAAACCATTTAAAACATTTAATAAAGATATTTTTGAATCAAAGTGTCCCATACCACCTTGAAGCTTTTAAAATTTTAAACCATTAATATCCATATAAATAAATCCTTAAAACCACTTTGAAAACATGGATATTAATAAGAACGAATAATTAAAACATTTAAAATGATATTTTGGTTAAAGGGGTTTTACCAAAATTAGAGACACTTGAATACAATAATTGAGGAATGACGTTTAGTCAGAACTTTATAATATCATGAGAATAAATGGATTCATGATATAATACTCCAAAGGACAGTATATACACCATATAAGAGTGAATTGGTGCATAACAACAATGAACCCTCAATAGAAATGTCAAATGTGATGAAATCCCTTATAAAGAAGGTATCCTTAAATTAAGGACAAATCAATCTCAAAAATATGTGTGAAGAATATCAATACACCCAATATAAGTGGATATTAAGTGTAAAACAATAAAATGTCATTCACACATATTGAATGGATGACATATTCAATGACTACATGTCGAACCCAAAGAAATCGAAATTGGGTTAAGAAGTTCCCTTGACAGCCTAACGGCGTCACATCAAAATGAGTTGATGAGAGATAAAAAGAGTATCTCATCACTTGGACACAAAATTTACATCATTAAGGATACATGAGAACATATCCCAATGTATCAATATGTAAATTAAAAGACCCAATAAAAGAAGTCTTTTAAAAAGAGGGGGGTGAAAGGTTCCCTTACCGAATTGGGTATCTTTCAAAACATACACCCCATGGAAGAAGGGCAATAAATCATTGATGTAAATACTCATAAACGAAATTATATTACACAAAGAGTAGAATAATGGGCAGTACATACACCACTCAAAGGAAATTGTGGCAAATGTAGCATAAATCTCACGGGGATAAAAGTGAGATGAAAAATCCCTTACGAAAACTCGGCAGCCTAACGGCGCCACATAACTTCCAAAAGGATTGATGAGAGAGAATAGGGTCTCTCATCACATGAACATAAAAATTACAGTAGGAGTAATATAAAATAACATCCCAATCATAATAAAGATGAGCTTAAAAGAAATTACATAAAAGAATGTACTTAAAAAGAAAGAGAGTTGTAGGATCCCTTACCTCGGGTCCGACTTGACTCGATCATTCTTTAATCTCCTGAATAATAAACTTGAGTTAATTTCTAATTCCTTAAGAACCCTTTTCAAGTTCATTATTACTTTTATACCACTTATTACCTTGTCATAAACATTATGTAATCATTTAAGTTAATAATATTTGTTTTGCCGATATTTGGTTCTTAAGTCGAAAGTGGTCTTCTTACAATTACATGTTGTTCGTGTGGCCAAATGTTTATTATATCCAGAATTGTATTCATTATGTAGATATCATATATTTCATATATATCCAGTACATGCATGCATTTATAACATTACATAATCATTTAGAGGTAAGAAATGAAATGCACCGTTCATGGAGACGGTAAGCCGTACGTACGCATGAACGCTACTTTCATTTCTATTTCGTATTTTATAGAATGGAATAATAATGATATAAAGGTATATTATAATTCCAGTATAATATCATATATAATATCATATTTCCATCCTTTATACATCCCACATATGGTATTTAACGAATCAAATCACTTTGAGGGGGCGGTAGTCCGCACTTCCTTAAATGAAGATATCGCGTATACCCATAATGGAAGCCACAAAGGTAAGACAAAAATGAAAAATACAGAAGCATAAATAAAACATAAACATATTATATATCATATATAAAAATAGTGACATCATAATGGCCACCTTTGAAGGTGTTAAATGAGTATTGAACAATCATCGTTTCGGGAGGCAGAATTTCACCGTCCACGGAAACCGTATGTTCTTTAACCATTTGATGTAGTTGTGTGAGAGTGTAGCTAAAATAAATCTTGTAACAACATCCTAGTATATTGAAGATACTGGTGTTGTTACAAAAGAAGTAAATAAAAAGAGATTATAGGTTTGGAGAAGCAAAATAAAACAAATGAACAAGAGAGAATGAGTTACCTTTAAAAGTGTAATCTCCTTTTGATTTGAGCCTAAAGGCTTCCTTTGAAAGGATTCTGCCCAAAGGGGATCCTCTAGGATGAGGAGAGGGATGTTGAGAGAGTAAATGGGCAGGGGTTGGCCGAGCCAAAGGCTTGAGGGGTGTGGGAAAAGAGGTATAGGTGGGGGCCTTTTATAAGAGGAGAGGAGGGGCACTTTTGGAAAGCAATGAAATATTACATTATTTGAAAATGATTTTCGGTTCTAAAGGGTCCCACATTGATAGAATTCGTGGATAAGGTGATAAGGCATCGAAATCCACTCATCCAATTGGTTTTGTCCATGTGTATATTGTAGATTTTTCATTATCTTTCCATTTTAATTAAATTGTCAAATAATGATGTCATCGCTGCATCATTATTATGTCATAAATAATTTAATTTCTTTAATGTCTAAAAATTATACAAAAAATACTATGATATAGGAAATCTTTTTATCTTTCCAATGACTATTTATAATCAAAATTTGGACTTGTATAAACCCACTTAAAAAATTGTTTTAGTAAAACATACTATGTTAGTGTCATTTTCACTTTAACATTAAATAAAAAGTATTTTATGTTATTTCCCAACAAAAGTGGATCCATGGGGTCCCCAAGTTAGGCCATGGCTTGTCTTGGTCGGCCATGACATAACCAATAGGGTTGGGACATGTGTCTAGGTCATTTTATATTATTAAAGCATTATTTATACCATAAACTACCCTAATTACCACTAATCGCGATTAAGAACTTAATGAGTTACTATTCACCAAAAAATTATTATAATCCCATTGAACCACATTTTACTTCTTAATGACAACCATGTATGTCGGATTTTCAAAATTCAATACACATTAGTGGTAAAATTCATTTAACTGAAAAATCAGTTTGCTTGATTACCACTTAGTGGTTTCACTATTCATCAAAAATTGAAGTTTTTTCAGAAAATTACCAAAAATTCACCCTAAGCTATATTTGATATTCTGAATTCAAAAATGAAGTCCGTTTTACAAAATTCAAAACATATTAGTCACATTAATTAATTTAATAATTAATTCCCGCTGTCAGAGCAAATAGCGTGTTTTTATAAAACAAAAAGTATCAAAAGATTGACACTAGTTTAAGTCTAATTTCAAAGTGAAATTAATTCCAATGACCACCATTGGATTAAATGGTAAAAATATTTTCTAATTTAACTTTAAAAACAATTCAAAATATTATCTAATCATATAAATAAATTAGATTAAAAAGAGGTTTTGAATTAAAACACAACATTTTACACTATTCATCAGAAAAATACCAAAAATTTACACAAAGTAAAAATTTGATGTCCCGATTCTTAATAAGAGTTTTATTTGGTCCAAAAGAATGTATAAGAGTGATCAAAACTATATTTAATGACAGTTCGCCATCAAAAGGCGATAAGTGAACCTTTAGTGAAAACTAGGGCATATATGCCTAAAATCGAATTCTTTCCGTATTTTAAGCCTCTATCCTTTATTGGATAATTGTAAAAACATTTAAAAACATATATAATCATATTTCAGTTATTTCTATCCATTCCCGCCATTACAACGGCTACAAGTTAACTACCATTTAAAATAATATTATTTTATTATTAGAGTGCAACGTAAGATTCCCAAGAAACTCGTTGTTGCGTGTTGGGTACGCCATCGAGCATAGCGTCCCCTTTAAAGTCATTTAAATATTTTATTCACAAATATGGATAAATATGAAATGTCATATTCTTTATTTACCTGGGATGTTACATCCTTCCCCCCTTTTGGGAATTGCGTCCTCGCAATTTTAAAATTGCGCTTGGAAACATCCTTGAAAGTCCCACATCGGAACAAAAGTCGGTAAAACAAACACTTTAAAATAAAGAAAGATAAGTACAAAGGTCACTCGTGTTAACCCATACTAGGATTCCAAGTATGAAAATATGGACATGGAGGAGAAAACATAGGGTCACGTTCTTATGGAGAGTGATAGAAAACATGTTTAGGAGAAAGTTAACAATGAGAAAATCACAAACTTGTGATGGGTTAAACGGTATTCGATTCCCCAGTAGGAAAAGTTAATATACAACATTTTTGTTTTAAGTTACTTTTTATTGAGGAATTTATTCATAAGGAAACATAATCACTTATCATATTGACTTTCAACTTTTATTATATTCCTTTCACAAACTCATATTTTCTCCAAAAGACGAGTATTTAGGAAGACTTGTTCACATTAAGAGTACTATAATCAACTTCTAGAGAATCACCTAATCCACAAAAGAGAACTATGTACATCCTATGTCTTTAGGCTTAAACCAGAGCCAAAACCAAAAAGTTTAGTACAAGATCAGATAATCCAGAAAAGGATAACCCCTTATAAAAAGAAAATCTATTCTTAATCTCCAAAATTTGTCCAACAAACCCCAAAGTTCAACGAGGACCATCCGATAAACAATTTGTCCATAAAATTCTTCAAAGTAAACCTAATATAATATTGAAACCCAAATATTTGAAGGATTTAGTCACACAGTCTTCCATGTTAAATCGTAACATTTATCTCCAAACAACATTAGTTGCTCCTAAAGTCTAGTATTGAAAAGTAATTAACCTAATCACATATCCTCCATGATAGGTTAATCATTTTTATAAATAACCCAAAATCAACTTACTCTTAATTCATAAAATCATATAACCAAAAATAATCAGTCAAACTAACCAGGGACTTCACGTAGTCCAGTGGTAGGCGATAAATACCAGTCGCACTTTGGTTGTGGGTTCGATTCCCGCAGCTTTGTCCGACGCGACGGGATGTCACACGGTCTGCGCGTTGTCCTTTTTCCAAAACTATATAATTCTCAAAACATTCCCCAAAATGAGATAAAATCTTCAAAAATATTCATAACATATTTTAACCTCAAGTTTATCTCATTCCATTCCTTTTCCATCATATCATAGAGTAACCCATAATTACCTAAAAAGTAAGGATCATATAAACCCTAATGGTTACCTTAATAATTATTACCTGAATTTCCACATCGAGTTGGCCATCTCGTAAATGATGCATTAGAGAACTCACGAAGGTTGAAGTGATTGATCATGGATCCTTGATAGTTGGTTTAGAATCAAGCAAGCACAGAAGCAAGACAGTGAGTTGCAGAAAAGGGTAGAGCTGGTTCAGAAAGGTAAGTTGCCTGAATTCAACATTGATAATGATTGCGTTTTGAGATTTGGGAAGAGATTGTGTGTGCCTTCTGATTCACAGTTGAAGAGAGAGTTGTTATGTGAAGCTCATAGTTCTCCGTTTTCAGTTCATCCGGGCAGTACTAAGATGTATAGAGATCTGCGGGAGTATTACTGGTGGGATGGAATGAAAAGAGATATTGCTGATTTTACTGTGAAGTGTTTGACTTGTCAGCAGGTTAAAGCTGAGCGGCAGTTACCGAAAGGGATGCTTCAGCCTTTACCAGTGCCAGAGTGGAAATGGGAGAATATATCCATGGACTTTGTTGTTGGATTACCGAAGACATCTCGAGGTAATAATGCAATCTGGGTTATTGTTGATCGCTTGACCAAATCTGCTCATTTCCTTGCTATACGAGATACTTTCTCTCTTGATCAACTTTCCCGTTTGTATCTTAAGGAGATAGTCAGGTTACATGGAGTTCCTCTCTCCATTGTATCGGATCGTGATCCCAGGTTTACTTCTAACTTTTGGAAAGGCCTTCAGAAGTCGTTGGGTACTGAATTAAATTTTAGTACAGCTTTTCATCCTCAATCAGATGGGCAGTCAGAACGAACAATTCAGACATTGGAGGATATGCTACGAGCTTGTTCTATGGATTATCAGGGAAGTTGGGACCAGCATCTTTCTTTGGTTGAGTTTTCATATAATAACAGTTTTCATTCCAGTATACAGATGGCACCATTTCAGGCATTATATGGGAAGCGGTGTCTAACTCCAGCTTTCTGGGATGAAGTGGGTGAAAGAAAGTTGATGGGACCAGAATTGGTAGAAGAGATGGCAGAAAAAGTTCAGCTGATTCAGAAACACATGAGAACAGCTCAGAGCAGGCAGAAGAGTTATGCGGATAACCGGAGGAAGGATCTATCTTTCGAGGTAGGTGATCATGTTTTTCTCAAGGTTTCTCCTTGGAAAAGTGTGATGAGATTTGGTAAGAAAGGAAAGTTGAGTCCAAGGTTCATTGGACCATACGAAGTTCTAGAGAGAGTTGGATCAGTTGCATACCGAGTGGCTTTACCTCCGAGTTTATCTCAGGTACACAATGTTTTTCACGTTTCGATGTTGAGAAAGTATATGCCAGATCCATCTCATGTTTTGAGTCCAGAGGTAGTTCAGCTGGAAGAAAACCTATCTTATGAGGAACAACCGGTCCAGATTCTTGACCACAGGGAGCAAGTGTTACGGAATAAGGTGATTAAGCAGGTAAAGGTTTTGTGGAAAAACCACATGATTGAAGAGGCAACATGGGAATCCGAAAATGCAATGAGGGATAAGTACCCCAATTTATTTGATAAGTAAATAAATTGCGGGGACGCAATTTTCTAAAGGGGGGAAGGATGTAACATCCCAAGTAAGTAATGAATAATAGATATTTTTATCTATGTCTATTAATGATCAAGATAGTGTTTTAGAGGCTTAAAATGAAAATAAATACAATCTTATGCATGGAATACACTAATATTCTTAAAGGATTGTTTTAGTGCCTTTTGATGGAAAACCATTTTTGAATCTATATTTTGACAATTTTAGAAACTATGTTTGTCAAAATAAAATTATCCTTTATGATTGGGACATCAAAATTTACCTTGTGTGAATTTTTGGTAATTTTCCGACAATGTTCATTTTTAAATGAATAGTGAAAAATACTGCATTTTACATCAAAACTACTTTTTAATCTAATTTATTTATATGATTAGATTATGTTTTGAATTGGTTTTGAAGTGAAATTAGAATATATTTTTACCATTTTATCCAATGGTGGTCATTGGAATCAATTTCGATTTGAAATTAGACTTAAACTGGTGTCAATCTTTTGATACTTATTGTTTTGTAAAAACACGCTATTTGCTCTGGCAGCGGGAATTAATTATTAAATTAATTAATGTGACTTATATGATTTGAATTTTGTAAAATAGACTTCATTTTTGAATTCGTAATATCAAATATAGCTTAGAGTGAATTTTTGGTAATTTTCTGAAAAACTTCAATTTTGATGAATAGTGAAACCACTAAGTGGTAATCAAGCAAACTGTTTTTTTCAGTTAAATTAAAGTTTACCACTAATGTGTATTGAATTTTGAAAATCCGACATACATGGTTGTCATTAAGAAGTAAAATGTGGTTCAATGAGATTAAAATAATTTTTTGGTGAATAGTAACTTATTAAGTTCTTAATCGCGATTAGTGGTAATTAGGGTAGTTTAATGTATAAATAATGCTTTAATAATATAAAATGACCTAGACACATGTCCCAACCTCATTGGTTGTGTCATGGCCGACCAAGACAAGTCATGGCCTAACTTGGGGACCCCATGTATCCACTTTTGTTGGGAAATAACATAAATTGCTTTTTATTAAATGTTAAAGTGAAAATGACACAAACATAATATGTTTTGCGAAAACAATTTTTAAGTGGGGTTATACAAGTCCAAATTTTGATTATAAATATTAAATGGAAAGCTAAAAAGATTTCCTACATCATATTATTTGTTTATAATTTTTAGACATTAAATAAATTTAATTATTTATGACATAATAATGATGCAGCGATGACATCATTATTTGACGATTTAAATAAAATGGAAAGATAAAATAAAATCTATGAACTACACATGTCCAAAACCAATTGGATGAATGGATTTCGATGCCTTATCACCTTATCCACGAATTCCATCAATGTGGGACCTTTTAAAACCGAAACACATTTTCAAATAATGTAATGTTTCTTTACTTTCCAAAAGTGCCCCTCCTCTCCCCTTATAAAAGGCCCCCACCTCTACCTCATTTCACACACTCTTCAAGCCATTGGCTCGGCCAACCCCTGCCCATTTGCTCTCTCCACATCCCTCTCCTCATCCTAGAGGATTCCCTTTGGGCAGAATCCTTTCAAAGGAAGCCTTTAGGCTCAAACCAAAAGAAGTTACACTTTTTAAGGTATTTCATTCTCTCATGTTCATTTGTTTTATTTTGCTTCTCCGACCCCCTAAACTCTTTTTATTTACTTCTTTTGTAACAACACCAGTATCTTCAATATACTAGGATGTTGTTATAAGATATATTTGAGCTACACTCTCACACAACTACATCAAATGGTTAAAGAACATACGGTTTCCGTGGATGGCGAAATTCTGCCTCCCGAAACGATGATTGTTCAATACTCATTTAACACCTTCAAAGGTGGCCATTATGATGTCACTATTTTTATATATGATATATTATATGTTTATGTTTTCCTTAAGCTTCTGTTTTTTTTCATTTTGGGCATACCTTTATGGTTTCCATTATGGGTAAAACACGATATCTTCATTTTAGGAAGTGCGGACTACCGCCCCCTAAAAGTGATTTGATTCGTTAATACCATATGTGGGATGTGTAAAGGATAAAGTTAATGATATTATATATGTTGTTATACTGGAATTATAATATACTTTTATATCATTACGATTCCATTCCAAAAAATATGAAATAGAAATGGAAGTAGCGTTCATGCGTACGTACGGCTTACCGTCTCCATGAACGATGCATTTCATTTCTTACCTCTAAATGTGATGTAATATTATAAATGAATGTATGTACTGGATATATATGACATATATGATATCTACATAATGAATACCATTCTGGATATAATGAACCTTTGACCAAATTAACAACTTGTAAGTATAAGAAGTCAATTTTTGACTTAAGAACCAAATACCAACAAAATGAACATTATTAACTTAAATGATTACATGATGTTCATAACATGGTATAAAAGGAATAATGAACTTGAAAAAGATTCATAAGCAAGTAGAGATTAACTCAAGTTTATTATTCAGGAGTTTAAAGAACGGTCGGGTCAAGTCGGATACGAGGTATGGGACTTCGTCTCAATCTCCTTTCGTTGAGGCATATTTTATTTTATACACAACTTTCTTTTATACGGTGTATAAACCCCTTTGACTTTTACGTTTACTCAAAAGGAATCTTTTTTATACGAAGCGTTTACTAAACGACAAAAGGGAATGTTTTTGTCGTACGTATGCGGCGACAACGACTTCTCCGCCGTCGTAACCGTTTTTTGAGTTTTGGCTTCCTCTACAAGCCATACCTTTTTTTTAAAAGAAAAATAAATACCATGTTTTACTTTGGTATTGAAAATGGTTTTCATAATGTTTTTATTATATCAATGTGTTGTATTGATATCTCGTGATTGAAATGTGGAAATGTTATGTTTCCTTTATGCATGTTTTATGTGATATGATTATGTTATGGTTCTTGGGCATTATTATGAAGACGGGTGGTTCCGTGATAAACTAAGGGTGGGTGAGCCCGTTATAGCTCTCCAATGCATTGGGTAACGCGAAGGAGTGAAACGTTAAGGTTTCTCCGAAGAGATTTTAGGGAATATACTGTGATGGGTATATGTTTTGCGAAAACAATTTTTAAGTGGGGTTATACAAGTCCAAATTTTGATTATAAATATTCAATGGAAAGCTAAAAAGATTTCCTACATCATAGTAATTTGTTTATAATTTTTAGACATTAAATAAATTTAATTATTTATGACATAATAATGATGCAGCGATGACATCATTATTTGACGATTTAAATAAAATGGAAAGATAAAATAAAATCTATGAACTACACATGTCCAAAACCAATTGGATGAATGGATTTCGATGCCTTATCACCTTATCCACGAATTCCATCAATGTGGGACCTTTTAAAACCGAAACACATTTTCAAATAAATTAATATTTCTTTACTTTCCAAAAGTGCCCCTCCTCTCCTCTTATAAAAGGCCCCCACCTCTACCTCATTTCACACACTCTTCAAGCCATTGGCTCGGCCAACCCCTGCCCATTTGCTCTCTCCACATCCCTCTCCTCATCCTAGAGGATTTCCTTTGGGCAGAATCCTTTCAAAGGAAGCCTTTAGGCTCAAACCAAAAGAAGTTACACTTTTTAAGGTATTTCATTCTCTCATGATCATTTGTTTTATTTTGCTTCTCCGACCCCCTAAACTCTTTTTATTTACTTATTTTGTAACAACACCAGTATCTTCAATATACTAGGATGTTGTTATAAGATATATTTGAGCTACACTCTCACACAACTACATCAAATGGTTAAAGAACATACGGTTTCCGTGGATGGCGAAATTCTGCCTCCCGAAACGATGATTGTTCAATACTCATTTAACACCTTCAAAGGTGGCCATTATGATGTCACTATTTTTATATATGATATATTATATGTTTATGTTTTCCTTAAGCTTCTGTTTTTTTTCATTTTGGGCATACCTTTATGGTTTCCATTATGGGTAAAACACGATATCTTCATTTTAGGAAGTGCGGACTACCGCCCCCTAAAAGTGATTTGATTCGTTAATACCATATGTGGGATGTGTAAAGGATAAAGTTAATGATATTATATATGTTGTTATACGGGAATTATAATATACTTTTATATCATTATGATTCCATTCCAGAAAATATGAAATAGAAATGGAAGTAGCGTTCATGCGTACGTACGGCTTACCGTCTCCATGAACGGTGCATTTCATTTCTTACCTCTAAATGTGATGTAATATTATAAATGAATGTATGTACTGGATATATATGACATATATGATATCTACATAATGAATACCATTCTGGATATAATGAACCTTTGACCAAATTAACAACATGTAAGTATAAGAAGTCAATTTTTGACTTAAGAACCAAATACCGACAAAATGAACATTATTAACTTAAATGATTACATGATGTTCATAACATGGTATAAAAGGAATAATGAACTTGAAAAAGATTCATAAGTAAGTAGAGATTAACTCAAGTTTATTATTCAGGAGTTTAAAAAAGATTACATGATGTTCATAACATGGTATAAAAGGAATAATGAACATGAAAAAGATTCATAAGTAAGTAGAGATTAACTCAAGTTTATTATTCAGGAGTTTAAAAAAAAAGGTATGGCTTGTAGAGGAAGCCAAAACTCAAATAACGGTTACGACGGCGGAGAAGTCGTTGTCGCCGCATACGTACGACAAAAACATTCCCTTTTGTCGTTTAGTAAACGCTTCGTATAAAAAAGATTCCTTTTGAGTAAACGTAAAAGTCAAAGGGGTTTATACACCGTATAAAAGAAAGTTGTGTATAAAATAAAATATGCCTCAACGAAAGGAGATTGAGACGAAGTCCCATACAAAGATAATTTTTAAAATAAAATAGATACATTATGTGTATTCACTATAAGTACACATAAATAAAGTACAAATACAAGATACGACATAATAATATAATGACATAATTTGAAAGTAGGAGATTAACCCAAAGAATGGAAATTGGGTTAAGAAGTTCCCATACCTCGTATCCGACTTGACCCGACCGTTCTTTAAACTCCTGAATAATAAACTTGAGTTAATATCTACTTGCTTATGAATCTTTTCAAGTTCATTATTCCTTTTATACCATGTTATGAACATCATGTAATCATTTAAGTTAATAATGTTCATTTTGTCGGTATTTGGTTCTTAAGTCAAAAATAGACTTCTTACACTTACATGTTGTTAATTTGGTCAATGTTTCATTATATCCAGAATGGTATTCATGATGTAGATATCATATATGTCATATATATCCAGTACATACATGTATTTAAAATATTACATAATCATTTAGAGGTAAGAAATGAAATGCACCGTTCATGGAGACGGTAAGCCGTACGTACGCATGAACGCTACTTTCATTTCTTTGTCATATTAATGGAATTAAAACTAAATGAGACTTATGTATATTTTAATTCCAGAATTATATTCATCATTTAGATATATCATTAATTATATATATCCATTATATACATGTACTTTTAATAGTACATTACATTTGGGGATAAGAAATGAAATGCACCGTTCATGGAGACGGTAGTCCGTACGTACGCATGAACGCTACTTTCATTTCTATCTCATACTTTAATGGAAATAAATGATAATGATATATATAGGTATATTATAATTCCAGTATAACATCATGTATAATATCATTAACTTTATCCTCTACACATCCCACATATGGTATTAACGAATCACATCACTTTGAGGGGGCGGTAGTCCGCGCTTCCTAAAATGAAGATATCGTGTTTTACCCATAATGGAAACCATAAAGGTATGCCCAAAATGAAAAAACAGAAGCTTAAGGAAAACATAAACATATTATATATCATATATAAAAATAGTGACATCATAATGGCCACCTTTGAAGGTGTTTAATGAGTGTTGAACAATCATCGTTTCGGGAGGCAGAATTTCGCCATCCACGGAAACCGTATGTTCTTTAACCATTTGATGTAGTTGTGTGAGAGTGTAGATAAAATAAATCTTATAACAACATCCTAGTATATTTAAGATACTGGTGTTGTTACAAAATAAGTAAATAAAAAGAGTTTAGGGGGTTGGAGAAGCAAAATAAAACAAATGAGCATGAGAGGATGAATTACCTTAAAAAGTGTAACTCCTTTTGATTTGAGCCTAAAGGCTTCCTTTGAAAGGATTCTGCCCAAGGGGAATCCTCTAGGATGAGGAGAGGGATGTGGAGAGAGCAAATGGGCAGGGGTTGGCCGAGCCAAAGGCTTGAAGAGTGTGTGAAATGAGGTAGAGGTGGGGGCCTTTTATAAGGGGAGAGGAGGGGCACTTTTGGAAAGTAAAGAAATATAACATTATTTGAAAATGTGTTTCGGTTTTAAAAGGTCCCACATTGATAGAATTCGTGGATAAGGTGATAAGGATTCGAAATCCACTCATCCAATTGGTTTTGGCCATGTGTAGGTTTTAGATTTTACATTATCTTTCCATTTTATTTTAATCGTTAAATAATGATGTCATCACTGCATCATTATTATGTCGTACATAATTTAATTTATTTAATGTCTAAAAATTATAAAACAAATACTATGATATAGGAAATCTTTTTAGCTTTCCATTGAATATTTATAATCAAAATTTGGACTTGTATAACCCCACTTAAAAATTGTTTTCGCAAAACATATTATGTTTGTGTCATTTTCACTTTAACATTTAATAAAAAGTAATTTATGTTATTTCCCAACAAAAGTGGATACATGGGGTCCCCAAGTTAGGCCATGACTTGTCTTGGTCGGCCATGACACAACCAATGAGGTTGGGACATGTGTCTAGGTCATTTTATATTATTAAAGCATTATTTATACATTAAACTACCCTAATTACCACTAATCGCGATTAAGAACTTAATAAGTTACTATTCACCAAAAAATTATTTTAATCTCATTGAACCACATTTTACTTCTTAATGACAACCATGTATGTCGGATTTTCAAAATTCAATACACATTAGTTGTAAACTTTCATTTAACTGAAAAATCAGTTTGCTTGATTACCACTTAGTGGTTTCACTATTCATCAAAAATTGAAGTTTTTCAGAAAATTACCAAAAATTCACCCTAAGCTATATTTGATATTCCGAATTCAAAAATGAAGTCTATTTTACAAAATTCAAATCATATAAGTCACATTAATTAATTTAATAACTAATTCCCGCTGCCAGAGCAAATAGCGTGTTTTTACAAAACAATAAGTATCAAAAGATTGACACCAGTTTAAGTCTAATTTCAAATCGAAATTGATTCCAATGACCACCATTGGATAAAATTGTAAAAATATATTCTAATTTCACTTTAAAACCAATTCAAAAGATAATCTAATCATATAAATAAATTAGATCAAAAAGAGGTTTTGAATTAAAATGCAACATTTTACACTATTCATAAAAAAAATGAACTTTATCAGAAAGGTACCAAAAATTACACAAAGTAAAATTTGATATCCCGATTCTTAATAAAAGTTTTATTTGGTCCAAAAGAATGTATAAGAGTGATCAAAACTATATTTAATGACGGTTCACCATTAAAAGGTGATAAGTGAACCTTTAGTGAAAATTAGAGTATAAAAGCCTAAAATTGAACTCTTTCCGTATTTTAAGCCTTTGTCTTTTATTGGGTAAATGTAAAAACATCTAAAAACACATCTATTCATATTTTAGTTATTTCTATTCATTCCCGCCAGTACAACGACTACTTGTTAACTAACATAATATTATTATATTACTAGTGTGCTACGTAAGTTTCAAAGAAACTCATCGTTGCGTATCGGGTACGCTATCGAACATAGCAACCCCTTTTAATTAAAATTCATATTTAATTCTCTAATATTAATAAATATGAAAATTATTTATTCTTTAATTACCTGGGATGTTACATCCTTCCCCCCTTTTGGGAATTGCGTCCTCGCAATTTTATTCACTTATCAAAATAAGTGGGGGTATTTATCCCTCATAGCATTTTCAGATTCCCACGTTGCCTCTTCAATCACATGGTTTTTCCAAAAAGCCTTTACCTGATGAATCACCTTATTCCGTAACACTTGCTCCCTGTGGTCAAGAATCTGGACCGGTTGTTCCTCATAAGATAGGTTCTCTTCCAGCTGAACTACCTCTGGACTCAAAACATGAGATGGATCTGGCATATACTTTCTCAACATCGAAACGTGAAAAACATTGTGTACCTGAGATAAACTCAGAGGTAAAGCCACTCGGTATGCAACTGATCCAACTCTTTCCAGAATTTCGTATGGTCCAATAAACCTTGGACTCAACTTTCCTTTCTTACCAAATCTCATCACACTTTTCCAAAGAGAAACCTTGAGAAAAACATGATCACCTACCTCGA
This sequence comes from Viscum album, assembly GCA_963277665.1. Lineage (NCBI taxonomy): Eukaryota > Viridiplantae > Streptophyta > Magnoliopsida > Santalales > Viscaceae > Viscum > Viscum album. The sequence goes on along the minus strand of OY728158.1, from coordinate 1,551,848,314 downwards.
AAGATAGATCCTTCCTCCGGTTATCCGCATAACTCTTCTGCCTGCTCTGAGCTGTTCTCATGTGTTTCTGAATCAGCTGAACTTTTTCTGCCATCTCTTCTACCAATTCTGGTCCCATCAAATTTCTTTCACCCACTTCATCCCAGAAAGCTGGAGTTCGACACCGCTTCCCATATAATGCCTGAAATGGTGCCATCTGTATACTGGAATGAAAACTGTTATTATATGAAAACTCAACCAAAGAAAGATGTTGGTCCCAACTTCCCTGATAATCCATAGAACAAGCTCGTAGCATATCCTCCAATGTCTGAATTGTTCGTTCTGACTTCCCATCTGATTGAGGATGAAAAGCTGTACTAAAATTTAATTCAGTACCCAACAACTTCTGAAGGCCTTTCCAAAAGTTAGAAGTAAACCTGGGATCACGATCCGATACAATGGAGAGGGGAACTCCATGTAACCTGACTATCTCTTTACGATACAAACGGGAAAGTTGATCAAGAGAGAAAGTATCTCGTATAGCAAGGAAATGAGCAGATTTGGTCAAGCGATCAATAATAACCCAGATTGCATTATTACCTCGAGATGTCTTCGGTAATCCAACAACAAAGTCCATGGATATATTCTCCCATTTCCACTCTGGCACTGGTAAAGGCTGAAGCATCCCTTTCGGTAACTGCCGCTCTGCTTTAACCTGCTGACAAGTCAAACACTTCACAGTAAAATCAGCAATATCTCTTTTCATTCCATCCCACCAGTAATACTCCCGCAGATCTCTATACATCTTAGTACTGCCCGGATGAACTGAAAACGGAGAACTATGAGCTTCACATAACAACTCTCTCTTCAACTGTGAATCACAAGGCACACATAACCTCTTCACAAACCTCAAAACACAAACACAAACTTATCCAAGAACTCATGGAAAATTTTATTCATAAGGTCCATGAATACAGCAGGTGCATTGGTTAACCCAAAAGGCATAACTACAAATTCATAATGGCCATATCTAGTACGGAACGCAGTCGTCTGCTTCTTTTACTTTCAACTGATGGTACCCTGACCTCTAGTCAATCTTCGAAAAATACTGAGCTCCCTGGAGCTGATACCACTTCATTCGATGACCCAACATCTGCTGAAGTTGTTGCAAATGATTTTACCACCCCTTTCTGCTTGTAGTCTAGCTGCTTCCCATCACTCAAGCTCCTTGTCGGACACTCGTTTGCATAGTGACCCATCTCATTGCACTTATAACATTTCACTAACTGTAAATCAAACTTGTTCTTACCTTCACCTTGATCCTTTTCAGTGCAATCACGAGCCTTATGCCCCATCTTACCACATCGGTAGCACTTTCCAGAATTCAGAAGACATTCCCCAGCATGCCTTTTTCCACATTTATCACAAACTGGAAACTTAGTTCTCTTACCATCAGACTTTTTTGAAGAAGTCTTACCTTTCTCCTACCACCTCGGTCTCTTCTTCTGCTGGTTGTTGTAGAAAACTTGGTCATCGGCAAACTCCATTTCCACCTTCTCAGCACATCGAACAAGCTTTTCATAACTTTTAAACTCACGAGAAGCCAATGCCCTTCGATACTTTGGCTTTAATCCTGAGTAAAAACGATTGATTTTACTATCAAGGTCCCGGATAAAATTTGGAGCATACCTTGCCAATCAAGTGAACCTTTCTTCATAGGCAGCCACTGAGTCTTCCTCTTGCCTCAATTCCAAGAATTGCTTTTCCATCCTAAGTCGAACAGCCTTAGGAAAATACTTCTCAAGAAACATACCTTTGAATTCATCCCAGTTAAGAGCATCAATCTCATCGGCGTCCCTGATATTTTTAACCATAGACCACCACTGATCTGCTTCACCCTCCAAACGGTAAATAGCAAGACTAACCTTTTGATTGTCTGAACACCCCATGACATCAAAAATCTTCTCCAGTGCTTTAATCCACCCTTCAGCTAGCACAGGGTCAGATGATCCTCTGAATGATGGGGGATGTTGCCTCATGAAATGTTCCACCACTGACATGTTCTTCTGCGGTTGATCTGGCTGATCTCGTGCATGGATACCACCACCATTTATAGCCTGAGTCAACTGTGCCATCACTGCAACAAACTGTTCAGTTCCGATTCCAACCATCTCAGGTTGCTGATTTGGAAGGTTGTCTTCCTCCTGATGTCGTCCCAACATAGCTGCTTTGTTTCCCCTACGGAAAACCATTCTGAACATGGAAATATCTTAGGCGAAGCAACATGGTAATCCGTAAATGCTATATCATTTCAATCATATTATAATTTAACACTTTTCTAACTCCTAAAGTTGTCTAAACCGACCTTTGATACCAACTATAAGGCCCCAGCCTTAAACCTTACTTAATGTTGAATTAAATGAATAATTCACATTGAGGATCTTTTCAGGTTTAGAGTTTTAGAGAATTAGATCATAAAACTTGCATTACATTCCACATATAAACAAAGTGGTTACATAAAGATATTATTCTTCATTCCCATCAATGGAAACACATTTAAAATAAAACATGGATTATTTCTTGACACATCCTTGACTCTATCATCTTATCATGTACCTTTCCCTTGACCTGTGAAAAACATTTCAAAAACTTGGGATGAGCATAAAAACTCAGTATGGGTTATAAAAAAAACATGGAAAGGAAACATGAGTTCATATATACATAAGAATGAAATCATACTTTACCCATAAAACATAGGCACTTTAACATACCTCATAAAATCATGAATAAATCATAGAAATCATAAGACGTAAAGGTAACTTGAGGCATTCATAACATTCTTACGTAGGGAGTAACCCTCTTGGTTACGTTTGGAATACCCATCACAGTATATTCCCTAAAATCTCTTCGGAGAAACCTTAACGTTTCACTCCTTCGCGTTACCCAATGCATTGGAGAGCTATAACGGGCTCACCCGCCCTTAGTTTATCACGGAACCACCCGTCTTCATAATAATGCCCAAGAACCATAACATAATCATATCACATAAAACATGCATAAAGGAAACATAACATTTCCACATTTCAATCACGAGATATCAATACAACACATTGATATAATAAAAACATTATGAAAACCATTTTCAATACCAAAGTAAAACATGGTATTTATTTTTCTTTTAAAAAAAAGGTATGGCTTGTAGAGGAAGCCAAAACTCAAATAACGGTTACGACGGCGGAGAAGTCGTTGTCGCCGCATACGTACGACAAAAACATTCCCTTTTGTCGTTTAGTAAACGCTTCGTATAAAAAAGATTCCTTTTGAGTAAACGTAAAAGTCAAAGGGGTTTATACACCGTATAAAAGAAAGTTGTGTATAAAATAAAATATGCCTCAACGAAAGGAGATTGAGACGAAGTCCCATACAAAGATAATTTTTAAAATAAAATAGATACATTATGTGTATTCACTATAAGTACACATAAATAAAGTACAAATACAAGATACGACATAATAATATAATGACATAATTTGAAAGTAGGAGATTAACCCAAAGAATGGAAATTGGGTTAAGAAGTTCCCATACCTCGTATCCGACTTGACCCGACCGTTCTTTAAACTCCTGAATAATAAACTTGAGTTAATCTCTACTTGCTTATGAATCTTTTCAAGTTCATTATTCCTTTTATACCATGTTATGAACATCATGTAATCATTTAAGTTAATAATGTTCATTTTGTCGGTATTTGGTTCTTAAGTCAAAAATAGACTTCTTACACTTACATGTTGTTAATTTGGTCAATGTTTCATTATATCCAGAATGGTATTCATGATGTAGATATCATATATGTCATATATATCCAGTACATACATGTATTTAAAATATTACATAATCATTTAGAGGTAAGAAATGAAATGCACCGTTCATGGAGACGGTAAGCCGTACGTACGCATGAACGCTACTTTCATTTCTTTGTCATATTAATGGAATTAAAACTAAATGAGACTTATGTATATTTTAATTCCAGAATTATATTCATCATTTAGATATATCATTAATTATATATATCCATTATATACATGTACTTTTAATAGTACATTACATTTGGGGATAAGAAATGAAATGCACCGTTCATGGAGACGGTAGTCCGTACGTACGCATGAACGCTACTTTCATTTCTATCTCATACTTTAATGGAAATAAATGATAATGATATATATAGGTATATTATAATTCCAGTATAACATCATGTATAATATCATTAACTTTATCCTCTACACATCCCACATATGGTATTAACGAATCACATCACTTTGAGGGGGCGGTAGTCCGCGCTTCCTAAAATGAAGATATCGTGTTTTACCCATAATGGAAACCATAAAGGTATGCCCAAAATGAAAAAACAGAAGCTTAAGGAAAACATAAACATATTATATATCATATATAAAAATAGTGACATCATAATGGCCACCTTTGAAGGTGTTTAATGAGTGTTGAACAATCATCGTTTCGGGAGGCAGAATTTCGCCATCCACGGAAACCGTATGTTCTTTAACCATTTGATGTAGTTGTGTGAGAGTGTAGATAAAATAAATCTTATAACAACATCCTAGTATATTTAAGATACTGGTGTTGTTACAAAATAAGTAAATAAAAAGAGTTTAGGGGGTTGGAGAAGCAAAATAAAACAAATGAGCATGAGAGGATGAATTACCTTAAAAAGTGTAACTCCTTTTGATTTGAGCCTAAAGGCTTCCTTTGAAAGGATTCTGCCCAAGGGGAATCCTCTAGGATGAGGAGAGGGATGTGGAGAGAGCAAATGGGCAGGGGTTGGCCGAGCCAAAGGCTTGAAGAGTGTGTGAAATGAGGTAGAGGTGGGGGCCTTTTATAAGGGGAGAGGAGGGGCACTTTTGGAAAGTAAAGAAATATAACTTTATTTGAAAATGTGTCTCGGTTTTAAAAGGTCCCACATTGATAGAATTCGTGGATAAGGTGATAAGGATTCGAAATCCACTCATCCAATTGGTTTTGGCCATGTGTAGGTTTTAGATTTTACATTATCTTTCCATTTTATTTTAATCGTTAAATAATGATGTCATCACTGCATCATTATTATGTCGTACATAATTTAATTTATTTAATGTCTAAAAATTATAAAACAAATACTATGATATAGGAAATCTTTTTATCTTTCCATTGAATATTTATAATCAAAATTTGGACTTGTATAACCCCACTTAAAAATTGTTTTCGCAAAACATATTATGTTTGTGTCATTTTCACTTTAACATTTAATAAAAAGTAATTTATGTTATTTCCCAACAAAAGTGGATACATGGGGTCCCCAAGTTAGGCCATGACTTGTCTTGGTCGGCCATGACACAACCAATGAGGTTGGGACATGTGTCTAGGTCATTTTATATTATTAAAACATTATTTATACATTAAACTACCCTAATTACCACTAATCGCGATTAAGAACTTAATAAGTTACTATTCACCAAAAAATTATTTTAATCTCATTGAACCACATTTTACTTCTTAATGACAACCATGTATGTCGGATTTTCAAAATTCAATACACATTAGTTGTAAACTTTCATTTAACTGAAAAATCAGTTTGCTTGATTACCACTTAGTGGTTTCACTATTCATCAAAAATTGAAGTTTTTCAGAAAATTACCAAAAATTCACCCTAAGCTATATTTGATATTCCGAATTCAAAAATGAAGTCTATTTTACAAAATTCAAATCATATAAGTCACATTAATTAATTTAATAACTAATTCCCGCTGCCAGAGCAAATAGCGTGTTTTTACAAAACAATAAGTATCAAAAGATTGACACCAGTTTAAGTCTAATTTCAAATCGAAATTGATTCCAATGACCACCATTGGATAAAATTGTAAAAATATATTCTAATTTCACTTTAAAACCAATTCAAAAGATAATCTAATCATATAAATAAATTAGATCAAAAAGAGGTTTTGAATTAAAATGCAACATTTTACACTATTCATAAAAAAAATGAACTTTATCAGAAAGGTACCAAAAATTACACAAAGTAAAATTTGATATCCCGATTCTTAATAAAAGTTTTATTTGGTCCAAAAGAATGTATAAGAGTGATCAAAACTATATTTAATGACGGTTCACCATTAAAAGGTGATAAGTGAACCTTTAGTGAAAATTAGAGTATAAAAGCCTAAAATTGAACTCTTTCCGTATTTTAAGCCTTTGTCTTTTATTGGGTAAATGTAAAAACATCTAAAAACACATCTATTCATATTTTAGTTATTTCTATTCATTCCCGCCAGTACAACGACTACTTGTTAACTAACATAATATTATTATATTACTAGTGTGCTACGTAAGTTTCAAAGAAACTCATCGTTGCGTATCGGGTACGCTATCGAACATAGCAACCCCTTTTAATTAAAATTCATATTTAATTCTCTAATATTAATAAATATGAAAATTATTTATTCTTTAATTACCTGGGATGTTACAATGTAACATCCCAGGTAAATAAAGAATATGACATTTCATATTTATCCATATTTGTGAATAAAATATTTAAATGACTTTAAAGGGGACGCTATGCTCGATGGCGTACCCAACACGCAACAACGAGTTTCTTGGGAATCTTACGTTGCACTCTAATAATAAAATAATATTATTTTAAATGGTAGTTAACTTGTAGCCGTTGTAATGGCGGGAATGGATAGAAATAACTGAAATATGATTATATATGTTTTTAAATGTTTTTACAATTATCCAATAAAGGATAGAGGCTTAAAATACGGAAAGAATTCGATTTTAGGCATATATGCCCTAGTTTTCACTAAAGGTTCACTTATCGCCTTTTGATGGCGAACTGTCATTAAATATAGTTTTGATCACTCTTATACATTCTTTTGGACCAAATAAAACTCTTATTAAGAATCGGGACATCAAATTTTTACTTTGTGTAAATTTTTGGTATTTTTCTGATGAATAGTGTAAAATGTTGTGTTTTAATTCAAAACCTCTTTTTAATCTAATTTATTTATATGATTAGATAATATTTTGAATTGTTTTTAAAGTTAAATTAGAAAATATTTTTACCATTTAATCCAATGGTGGTCATTGGAATTAATTTCACTTTGAAATTAGACTTAAACTAGTGTCAATCTTTTGATACTTTTTGTTTTATAAAAACACGCTATTTGCTCTGACAGCGGGAATTAATTATTAAATTAATTAATGTGACTAATATGTTTTGAATTTTGTAAAACGGACTTCATTTTTGAATTCAGAATATCAAATATAGCTTAGGGTGAATTTTTGGTAATTTTCTGAAAAAACTTCAATTTTTGATGAATAGTGAAACCACTAAGTGGTAATCAAGCAAACTGATTTTTCAGTTAAATGAATTTTACCACTAATGTGTATTGAATTTTGAAAATCCGACATACATGGTTGTCATTAAGAAGTAAAATGTGGTTCAATGGGATTATAATAATTTTTTGGTGAATAGTAACTCATTAAGTTCTTAATCGCGATTAGTGGTAATTAGGGTAGTTTAAGGTATAAATAATGCTTTAATAATATAAAATGACCTAGACACATGTCCCAACCCTATTGGTTATGTCATGGCCGACCAAGACAAGCCATGGCCTAACTTGGGGACCCCATGGATCCACTTTTGTTGGGAAATAACATAAAATACTTTTTATTTAATGTTAAAGTGAAAATGACACTAACATAGTATGTTTTACTAAAACAATTTTTTAAGTGGGTTTATACAAGTCCAAATTTTGATTATAAATAGTCATTGGAAAGATAAAAAGATTTCCTATATCATAGTATTTTTTGTATAATTTTTAGACATTAAAGAAATTAAATTATTTATGACATAATAATGATGCAGCGATGACATCATTATTTGACAATTTAATTAAAATGGAAAGATAATGAAAAATCTACAATATACACATGGAAAAAACCAATTGGATGAGTGGATTTCGATGCCTTATCACCTTATCCACGAATTCTATCAATGTGGGACCCTTTAGAACCGAAAATCATTTTCAAATAATGTAATATTTCATTGCTTTCCAAAAGTGCCCCTCCTCTCCTCTTATAAAAGGCCCCCACCTCTACCTCTTTTCCCACACCCCTCAAGCCTTTGGCTCGGCCAACCCCTGCCCATTTACTCTCTCAACATCCCTCTCCTCATCCTAGAGGATCCCCTTTGGGCAGAATCCTTTCAAAGGAAGCCTTTAGGATCAAATCAAAAGGAGATTACACTTTTAAAGGTAACTCATTCTCTCTTGTTCATTTGTTTTATTTTGCTTCTCCAAACCTATAATCTCTTTTTATTTACTTCTTTTGTAACAACACCAGTATCTTCAATATACTAGGATGTTGTTACAAGATTTATTTTAGCTACACTCTCACACAACTACATCAAATGGTTAAAGAACATACGGTTTCCGTGGACGGTGAAATTCTGCCTCCCGAAACGATGATTGTTCAATACTCATTTAACACATTCAAAGGTGGCCATTATGATGTCACTATTTTTATATATGATATATAATATGTTTATGTTTTATTTATGCTTCTGTATTTTTCATTTTTGTCTTACCTTTGTGGCTTCCATTATGGGTATACGCGATATCTTCATTTAAGGAAGTGCGGACTACCGCCCCCTCAAAGTGATTTGATTCGTTAAATACCATATGTGGGATGTATAAAGGATGGAAATATGATATTATATATGATATTATACTGGAATTATAATATACCTTTATATCATTATTATTCCATTCTATAAAATACGAAATAGAAATGAAAGTAGCGTTCATGCGTACGTACGGCTTACCGTCTCCATGAACGGTGCATTTCATTTCTTACCTCTAAATGATTATGTAATGTTATAAATGCATGCATGTACTGGATATATATGAAATATATGATATCTACATAATGAATACAATTCTGGATATAATAAACATTTGGCCACACGAACAACATGTAATTGTAAGAAGACCACTTTCGACTTAAGAACCAAATATCGGCAAAACAAATATTATTAACTTAAATGATTACATAATGTTTATGACAAGGTAATAAGTGGTATAAAAGTAATAATGAACTTGAAAAGGGTTCTTAAGGAATTAGAAATTAACTCAAGTTTATTATTCAGGAGATTAAAGAATGATCGAGTCAAGTCGGACCCGAGGTAAGGGATCCTACAACTCTCTTTCTTTTTAAGTACATTCTTTTATGTAATTTCTTTTAAGCTCATCCTTATTATGATTGGGATGTTATTTTATATTACTCCTACTGTAATTTTTATGTTCATGTGATGAGAGACCCTATTCTCTCTCATCAATCCTTTTGGAAGTTATGTGGCGCCGTTAGGCTGCCGAGTTTTCGTAAGGGATTTTTCATCTCACTTTTATCCCCGTGAGATTTATGCTACATTTGCCACAATTTCCTTTGAGTGGTGTATGTACTGCCCATTATTCTACTCTTTGTGTAATATACTTTCGTTTATGAGTATTTACATCAATGATTTATTGCCCTTCTTCCATGGGGTGTATGTTTTGAAAGATACCCAATTCGGTAAGGGAACCTTTCACCCCCCTCTTTTTAAAAGACTTCTTTTATTGGGTCTTTTAATTTACATATTGATACATTGGGATATGTTCTCATGTATCCTTAATGATGTAAATTTTGTGTCCAAGTGATGAGATACTCTTTTTATCTCTCATCAACTCATTTTGATGTGACGCCGTTAGGCTGTCAAGGGAACTTCTTAACCCAATTTCGATTTCTTTGGGTTCGACATGTAGTCATTGAATATGTCATCCATTCAATATGTGTGAATGACATTTTATTGTTTTACACTTAATATCCACTTATATTGGGTGTATTGATATTCTTCACACATATTTTTGAGATTGATTTGTCCTTAATTTAAGGATACCTTCTTTATAAGGGATTTCATCACATTTGACATTTCTATTGAGGGTTCATTGTTGTTATGCACCAATTCACTCTTATATGGTGTATATACTGTCCTTTGGAGTATTATATCATGAATCCATTTATTCTCATGATATTATAAAGTTCTGACTAAACGTCATTCCTCAATTATTGTATTCAAGTGTCTCTAATTTTGGTAAAACCCCTTTAACCAAAATATCATTTTAAATGTTTTAATTATTCGTTCTTATTAATATCCATGTTTTCAAAGTGGTTTTAAGGATTTATTTATATGGATATTAATGGTTTAAAATTTTAAAAGCTTCAAGGTGGTATGGGACACTTTGATTCAAAAATATCTTTATTAAATGTTTTAAATGGTTTTGGAAATGGTTTCTTTTTATATGGATTCATTATTTCAAAATACTAAAATGTTATGTTGTGTTTGAAATGTGGAAATGTTTTGTTTCCTTTATGAATATTTTATGTGATACGTGTATGTTATGGTTCTTGGGCATTGTTATGAAGAACGGGTGGTTCCGTGATAAACTAAGGGCGGATGAGCCCGATATAGCTCTCCAATGCATTGGGTAACGCGAAGGAGTGAAACGTTAAGGTTTCTCCGAAGAGATTTAGGGAATATACTGTGATGGGTATTCCAAACGTAACCAAGAGGGTTACTCCCTACATAAGAATGTTATGAATGCCTCAAGTTACCTTTATGTCTTATGATTTCTATGATTTATTCATGGTTTGATGAGGTATGTTAAAGTGCCTTTGTTTTATGGGTAAAGTATGATTTCATTCTTATGTATATATGAACTCATGTTTCCTTTCCATATTTTTATAACTCTTACTGAGCTTTTTATGCTCATCCCAAGTTTTTGAAATGTTTTTCACAGGTCAAGGGAAAGGTACATGATGTGATGATAGTGTCAAGGATGTGTCAAGAAAGAATCCGTGTTATATTTTAAATATGTTCCCGTTGATGGGAAGAATGAATGCTGACTTTTATGTAACCACTTTGTTTAAATGTGGAATGTAATGCAAGTTTCATGATCTAATTCTCTAAAACTCTAAACCTGAAAAGATCCTCAATGTGTAATCTTGTAATAACTCAAGATTAAGTAAGGTTTAAGGCTGGGGCCTTATAGTTGGTATCAGAGGTCGGTTTAGATAACTTTAGAGGTTAGGGTATTCTTTAAGCATAAGTGACATTACCATAATGGTTAGAATTTCATAAAGAGTCCTAATTTTAGATAATGTGAATGAGTAAGTATATCTTAGAGTCTACCTTCCTCATTAGTACATGATGTTTTTGTTGATATACTCACACTGACATTTATGTTTTCAGTGAATGGATGGATCTAGCAGGCACCAAAGTGACAATGGGTTTGAAGGAAACTGTGGTGGTTCTCTGATTATGATACTAGATGAGATAGGGGATTCAATGAGGAATCTCATAGTTGTTCTAAACCAACTATCAAGGATCCATGATCAATCACTTCAACCTTCGTGAGTTCTCTAATGCATCATTTACGAGATGGCCAACTCGATGTGGAAATTCAGGTAATAATTATTAAGGTAACCATTAGGGTTTATATGATCCTTACTTTTTAGGTAATTATGGGTTACTCTATGATATGATGGAAAAGGAATGGAATGAGATAAACTTGAGGTTAAAATATGTTATGAATATTTTTGAAGATTTTATCTCATTTTGGGGAATGTTTTGAGAATTATATAGTTTTGGAAAAAGGACAACGCGCAGACCGTGTGACATCCCGTCGCGTCGGACAAAGCTGCGGGAATCGAACCCACAACCAAAGTGCGACTGGTATTTATCGCCTACCACTGGACTACGTGAAGTCCCTGGTTAGTTTGACTGATTATTTTTGGTTATATGATTTTATGAATTAAGAGTAAGTTGATTTTGGGTTATTTATAAAAATGATTAACCTATCATGGAGGATATGTGATTAGGTTAATTACTTTTCAATACTAGACTTTAGGAGCAACTAATGTTGTTTGGAGATAAATGTTACGATTTAACATGGAAGACTGTGTGACTAAATCCTTCAAATATTTGGGTTTCAATATTATATTAGGTTTACTTTGAAGAATTTTATGGACAAATTGTTTATCGGATGGTCCTCGTTGAACTTTGGGTTTTGTTGGACAAATTTTGGAGATTAAGAATAGATTTTCTTTTTATAAGGGGTTATCCTTTTCTGGATTATCTGATCTTGTACTAAACTTTTTGGTTTTGGCTCTGGTTTAAGCCTAAAGACATAGGATGTACATAGTTCTCTTTTGTGGATTAGGTGATTCTCTAGAAGTTGATTATAGTACTCTTAATGTGAACAAGTCTTCCTAAATACTCGTCTTTTGGAGAAAATATGAGTTTGTGAAAGGAATATAATAAAAGTTGAAAGTCAATATGATAAGTGATTATGTTTCCTTATGAATAAATTCCTCAATAAAAAGTAACTTAAAACAAAAATGTTGTATATTAACTTTTCCTACTGGGGAATCGAATACCGTTTAACCCATCACAAGTTTGTGATTTTCTCATTGTTAACTTTCTCCTAAACATGTTTTCTATCACTCTCCATAAGAACGTGACCCTATGTTTTCTCCTCCATGTCCATATTTTCATACTTGGAATCCTAGTATGGGTTAACACGAGTGACCTTTGTACTTATCTTTCTTTATTTTAAAGTGTTTGTTTTACCGACTTTTGTTCCGATGTGGGACTTTCAAGGATGTTTCCAAGCGCAATTTTAAAATTGCGAGGACGCAATTCCCAAAAGGGGGGAAGGATGTAACATCCCAGGTAAATAAAGAATATGACATTTCATATTTATCCATATTTGTGAATAAAATATTTAAATGACTTTAAAGGGGACGCTATGCTCGATGGCGTACCCAACACGCAACAACGAGTTTCTTGGGAATCTTACGTTGCACTCTAATAATAAAATAATATTATTTTAAATGGTAGTTAACTTGTAGCCGTTGTAATGGCGGGAATGGATAGAAATAACTGAAATATGATTATATATGTTTTTAAATGTTTTTACAATTATCCAATAAAGGATAGAGGCTTAAAATACGGAAAGAATTCGATTTTAGGCATATATGCCCTAGTTTTCACTAAAGGTTCACTTATCGCCTTTTGATGGCGAACTGTCATTAAATATAGTTTTGATCACTCTTATACATTCTTTTGGACCAAATAAAACTCTTATTAAGAATCGGGACATCAAATTTTTACTTTGTGTAAATTTTTGGTATTTTTCTGATGAATAGTGTAAAATGTTGTGTTTTAATTCAAAACCTCTTTTTAATCTAATTTATTTATATGATTAGATAATATTTTGAATTGTTTTTAAAGTTAAATTAGAAAATATTTTTACCATTTAATCCAATGGTGGTCATTGGAATTAATTTCACTTTGAAATTAGACTTAAACTAGTGTCAATCTTTTGATACTTTTTGTTTTATAAAAACACGCTATTTGCTCTGACAGCGGGAATTAATTATTAAATTAATTAATGTGACTAATATGTTTTGAATTTTGTAAAACGGACTTCATTTTTGAATTCAGAATATCAAATATAGCTTAGGGTGAATTTTTGGTAATTTTCTGAAAAAACTTCAATTTTTGATGAATAGTGAAACCACTAAGTGGTAATCAAGCAAACTGATTTTTCAGTTAAATGAATTTTACCACTAATGTGTATTGAATTTTGAAAATCCGACATACATGGTTGTCATTAAGAAGTAAAATGTGGTTCAATGGGATTATAATAATTTTTTGGTGAATAGTAACTCATTAAGTTCTTAATCGCGATTAGTGGTAATTAGGGTAGTTTAAGGTATAAATAATGCTTTAATAATATAAAATGACCTAGACACATGTCCCAACCCTATTGGTTATGTCATGGCCGACCAAGACAAGCCATGGCCTAACTTGGGGACCCCATGGATCCACTTTTGTTGGGAAATAACATAAAATACTTTTTATTTAATGTTAAAGTGAAAATGACACTAACATAGTATGTTTTACTAAAACAATTTTTTAAGTGGGTTTATACAAGTCCAAATTTTGATTATAAATAGTCATTGGAAAGATAAAAAGATTTCCTATATCATAGTATTTTTTGTATAATTTTTAGACATTAAAGAAATTAAATTATTTATGACATAATAATGATGCAGCGATGACATCATTATTTGACAATTTAATTAAAATGGAAAGATAATGAAAATTCTACAATATACACATGGACAAAACCAATTGGATGAGTGGATTTCGATGCCTTATCACCTTATCCACGAATTCTATCAATGTGGGACCCTTTAGAACCGAAAATCATTTTCAAATAATGTAATATTTCATTGCTTTCCAAAAGTGCCCCTCCTCTCCTCTTATAAAAGGCCCCCACCTCTACCTCTTTTCCCACACCCCTCAAGCCTTTGGCTCGGCCAACCCCTGCCCATTTACTCTCTCAACATCCCTCTCCTCATCCTAGAGGATCCCCTTTGGGCAGAATCCTTTCAAAGGAAGCCTTTAGGCTCAAATCAAAAGGAGATTACACTTTTAAAGGTAACTCATTCTCTCTTGTTCATTTGTTTTATTTTGCTTCTCCAAACCTATAATCTCTTTTTATTTACTTCTTTTGTAACAACACCAGTATCTTCAATATACTAGGATGTTGTTACAAGATTTATTTTAGCTACACTCTCACACAACTACATCAAATGGTTAAAGAACATACGGTTTCCGTGGACGGTGAAATTCTGCCTCCCGAAACGATGATTGTTCAATACTCATTTAACACCTTCAAAGGTGGCCATTATGATGTCACTATTTTTATATATGATATATAATATGTTTATGTTTTATTTATGCTTCTGTATTTTTCGTTTTTGTCTTACCTTTGTGGCTTCCATTATGGGTATACGCGATATCTTCATTTAAGGAAGTGCGGACTACCGCCCCCTCAAAGTGATTTGATTCGTTAAATACCATATGTGGGATGTATAAAGGATGGAAATATGATATTATATATGATATTATACTGGAATTATAATATACCTTTATATCATTATTATTCCATTCTATAAAATACGAAATAGAAATGAAAGTAGCGTTCATGCGTACGTACGGCTTACCGTCTCCATGAACGGTGCATTTCATTTCTTACCTCTAAATGATTATGTAATGTTATAAATGCATGCATGTACTGGATATATATGAAATATATGATATCTACATAATGAATACAATTCTGGATATAATAAACATTTGGCCACACGAACAACATGTAATTGTAAGAAGACCACTTTCGACTTAAGAACCAAATATCGGCAAAACAAATATTATTAACTTAAATGATTACATAATGTTTATGACAAGGTAATAAGTGGTATAAAAGTAATAATGAACTTGAAAAGGGTTCTTAAGGAATTAGAAATTAACTCAAGTTTATTATTCAGGAGATTAAAGAATGATCGAGTCAAGTCGGACCCGAGGTAAGGGATCCTACAACTCTCTTTCTTTTTAAGTACATTCTTTTATGTAATTTCTTTTAAGCTCATCTTTATTATGATTGGGATGTTATTTTATATTACTCCTACTGTAATTTTTATGTTCATGTGATGAGAGACCCTATTCTCTCTCATCAATCCTTTTGGAAGTTATGTGGCGCCGTTAGGCTGCCGAGTTTTCGTAAGGTATTTTTCATCTCACTTTTATCCCCGTGAGATTTATGCTACATTTGCCACAATTTCCTTTGAGTTGTGTATGTACTGCCCATTATTCTACTCTTTGTGTAATATACTTTCGTTTATGAGTATTTACATCAATGATTTATTGCCCTTCTTCCATGGGGTGTATGTTTTGAAAGATACCCAATTCGGTAAGGGAACCTTTCACCCCCCTCTTTTTAAAAGACTTCTTTTATTGGGTCTTTTAATTTACATATTGATACATTGGGATATGTTCTCATGTATCCTTAATGATGTAAATTTTGTGTCCAAGTGATGAGATACTCTTTTTATCTCTCATCAACTCATTTTGATGTGACGCCGTTAGGCTGTCAAGGGAACTTCTTAACCCAATTTCGATTTCTTTGGGTTCGACATGTAGTCATTGAATATGTCATCCATTCAATATGTGTGAATGACATTTTATTGTTTTACACTTAATATCCACTTATATTGGGTGTATTGATATTCTTCACACATATTTTTGAGATTGATTTGTCCTTAATTTAAGGATACCTTCTTTATAAGGGATTTCATCACATTTGACATTTCTATTGAGGGTTCATTGTTGTTATGCACCAATTCACTCTTATATGGTGTATATACTGTCCTTTGGAGTATTATATCATGAATCCATTTATTCTCATGATATTATAAAGTTCTGACTAAACGTCATTCCTCAATTATTGTATTCAAGTGTCTCTAATTTTGGTAAAACCCCTTTAACCAAAATATCATTTTAAATGTTTTAATTATTCGTTCTTATTAATATCCATGTTTTCAAAGTGGTTTTAAGGATTTATTTATATGGATATTAATGGTTTAAAATTTTAAAAGCTTCAAGGTGGTATGGGACACTTTGATTCAAAAATATCTTTATTAAATGTTTTAAATGGTTTTGGAAATGGTTTCTTTTTATATGGATTCATTATTTCAAAATACTAAAATGTTATGTTGTGTTTGAAATGTGGAAATGTTTTATAAGGCCCCAGCCTTAAACCTTACTTAATCTTGAGTTATTACAAGATTACACGTTGAGGATCTTTTCGGGTTTAGAGTTTTAGAGAATTAGATCATAAAACTTGCATTACATTCCACATATAAACAAAGTGGTTACATAAAGATAGTATTCTTCATTCCCATCAATGGAAACACATTTAAAATAAAACATGGATTATTTCTTGACACATCCTTGACTCTATCATCTTATCATGTACCTTTCCCTTGACCTGTGAAAAACATTTCAAAAACTTGGGATGAGCGTAAAAACTCAGTATGGGTTATAAAAACATGGAAAGGAAACATGAGTTCATATATACATAAGAATGAAATCATACTTTACCCATAAAACATAGGCACTTTAACATACCTCATAAAAACATGAATAAATCATATAAATCATAATACGTAAAGGTAACTTGAGGCATTCATAACATTCTTACGTAGGGGGTAACCCTCTTGGTTACGTTTGGAATACCCATCACAGTATATTCCCTAAAATCTCTTCGGAGAAACCTTAACGTTTCACTCCTTCGCGTTACCCAATGCATTGGAGAGCTATAACGGGCTCACCCGCCCTTAGTTTATCACGGAACCACCCGTCTTCATAATAATGCCCAAGAACCATAACATAATCATATCACATAAAACATGCATAAAGGAAACATAACATTTCCACATTTCAATCACGAGATATCAATACAACACATTGATATAATAAAAACATTATGAAAACCATTTTCAATACCAAAGTAAAACATGGTATTTATTTTTCTTTTAAAAAAAAGGTATGGCTTGTAGAGGAAGCCAAAACTCAAATAACGGTTACGACGGCGGAGAAGTCGTTGTCGCCGCATACGTACGACAAAAACATTCCCTTTTGTCGTTTAGTAAACGCTTCGTATAAAAAAGATTCCTTTTGAGTAAACGTAAAAGTCAAAGGGTTTTATACACCGTATAAAAGAAAGTTGTGTATAAAATAAAATATGCCTCAACGAAAGGAGATTGAGACGAAGTCCCATACCTCGTATCCGACTTGACCCGACCGTTCTTTAAACTCCTGAATAATAAACTTGAGTTAATCTCTACTTGCTTATGAATCTTTTTCAAGTTCATTATTCCTTTTATACCATGTTATGAACATCATGTAATCATTTAAGTTAATAATGTTCATTTTGTCGGTATTTGGTTCTTAAGTCAAAAATTGACTTCTTATACTTACAAGTTGTTAATTTGGTCAAAGGTTCATTATATCCAGAATGGTATTCATTATGTAGATATCATATATGTCATATATATCCAGTACATACATTCATTTATAATATTACATCACATTTAGAGGTAA
The DNA here is from genome assembly GCA_963277665.1 of Viscum album. Classification (NCBI taxonomy): domain Eukaryota; kingdom Viridiplantae; phylum Streptophyta; class Magnoliopsida; order Santalales; family Viscaceae; genus Viscum; species Viscum album. The sequence continues at coordinate 1,551,830,238 of OY728158.1, read as the reverse complement.
GAAATGAAATGCATCGTTCATGGAGACGGTAAGCCGTACGTACGCATGAACGCTACTTCCATTTCTATTTCATATTTTCTGGAATGGAATCATAATGATATAAAAGTATATTATAATTCCAGTATAACAACATATATAATATCATTAACTTTATCCTTTACACATCCCACATATGGTATTAACGAATCAAATCACTTTTAGGGGGCGGTAGTCCGCACTTCCTAAAATGAAGATATCGTGTTTTACCCATAATGGAAACCATAAAGGTATGCCCAAAATGAAAAAAACAGAAGCTTAAGGAAAACATAAACATATAATATATCATATATAAAAATAGTGACATCATAATGGCCACCTTTGAAGGTGTTAAATGAGTATTGAACAATCATCGTTTCGGGAGGCAGAATTTCGCCATCCACGGAAACCGTTTGTTCTTTAACCATTTGATGTAGTTGTGTGAGAGTGTAGCTCAAATATATCTTATAACAACATCCTAGTATATTGAAGATACTGGTGTTGTTACAAAAGAAGTAAATAAAAAGAGTTTAGGGGGTCGGAGAAGCAAAATAAAACAAATGAACATGAGAGAATGAAATACCTTAAAAAGTGTAACTTCTTTTGGTTTGAGCCTAAAGGCTTCCTTTGAAAGGATTCTGCCCAAAGGGAATCCTCTAGGATGAGGAGAGGGAAGTGGAGAGAGCAAATGGGCAGGGGTTGTCCGAGCCAATGGCTTGAAGAGTGTGTGAAATGAGGTAGAGGTGGGGGACTTTTATAAGGGGAGAGGAGGGGCACTTTTGGAAAGTAAAGAAACATTACATTATTTGAAAATGTGTTTCGGTTTTAAAAGGTCCCACATTGATGGAATTCGTGGATAAGGTGATAAGGCATCGAAATCCATTCATCCAATTGGTTTTGGACATGTTTAGTTCATAGATTTTATTTTATCTTTCCATTTTATTTAAATCGTCAAATAATGATGTCATCGCTGCATCATTATTATGTCATAAATAATTAAATTTATTTAATGTCTAAAAATTATAAACAAATTACTATGATGTAGGAAATCTTTTTAGCTTTCCATTGAATATTTATAATCAAAATGTGGACTTGTATAACCCCACTTAAAAATTGTTTTCGCAAAACATATTATGTTTGTGTCATTTTCACTTTAACATTTAATAAAAAGTAATTTATGTTATTTCCCAACAAAAGTGGATACATGGGGTCCCCAAGTTAGGCCATGACTTGTCTTGGTCGTCCATGACACAACCAATGAGGTTGGGACATGTGTCTAGGTCATTTTATATTATTAAAGCATTATTTATACATTAAACTACCCTAATTACCACTAATCGCGATTAAGAACTTAATAAGTTACTATTCACCAAAAAATTATTTTAATCTCATTGAACCACATTTTACTTCTTAATGACAACCATGTATGTCGGATTTTCAAAATTCAATACACATTAGTGGTAAACTTTAATTTAACTGAAAAAAACAGTTTGCTTGATTACCACTTAGTGGTTTCACTATTCATCAAAATTGAAGTTTTTCAGAAAATTACCAAAAATTCACTCTAAGCTATATTTGATATTACGAATTCAAAAATGAAGTCTATTTTACAAAATTCAAATCATATAAGTCACATTAATTAATTTAATAATTAATTCCCGCTGCCAGAGCAAATAGCGTGTTTTTACAAAACAATAAGTATCAAAAGATTGACACCGGTTTAAGTCTAATTTCAAATCGAAATTGATTCCAATGACCACCATTGGATAAAATGGTAAAAAATATATTCTAATTTCACTTCAAAACCAATTCAAAACATAATCTAATCATATAAATAAATTAGATTAAAAAGTAGTTTTGATGTAAAATGCAGTATTTTTCACTATTCATTTAAAAATGAACATTGTCGGAAAATTACCAAAAATTCACACAAGGTAAATTTTGATGTCCCAATCATAAAGGATAATTTTATTTTGACAAACATAGTTTCTAAAATTGTCAAAATATAGATTCAAAAATGGTTTTCCATCAAAAGGCACTAAAACAATCCTTTAAGAATATTAGTGTATTCCATGCATAAGATTGTATTTATTTTCATTTTAAGCCTCTAAAACACTATCTTTATCATTAATAGACATAGATAAAAATATCTATTATTCATTACTTACTTGGGATGTTACATCCTTCCCCCCTTTAGAAAATTGCGTCCCCGCAATTTATTTACTTATCAAATAAATTGGGGTACTTATCCCTCATTGCATTTTCGGATTCCCATGTTGCCTCTTCAATCATGTGGTTTTTCCACAAAACCTTTACCTGCTTAATCACCTTATTCCGTAACACTTGCTCCCTGTGGTCAAGAATCTGGACCGGTTGTTCCTCATAAGATAGGTTCTCTTCTAGCTGAACTACCTCTGGACTCAAAACATGAGATGGATCTGGCATATACTTTCTCAACATCGAAACGTGAAAAACATTGTGTACCTGAGATAAACTCGGAGGTAAAGCCACTCGGTATGCAACTGATCCAACTCTTTCCAGAATTTCGTACGGTCCAATAAACCTTGGACTCAACTTTCCTTTCTTACCAAATCTCATCACACTTTTCCAAGGAGAAACCTTGAGAAAAACATGATCACCTACCTCGAAAGATAGATCCTTCCTCCGGTTATCCGCATAACTCTTCTGCCTGCTCTGAGCTGTTCTCATGTGTTTCTGAATCAGCTGAACTTTTTCTGCCATTTCTTCTACCAATTCTGGTCCCATCAACTTTCTTTCACCCACATCATCCCAGAAAGCTGGAGTTCGACACCGCTTCCCATATAATGCCTGAAATGGTGCCATCTGTATACTAGAATGAAAACTGTTATTATATGAAAACTCAACCAAAGAAAGATGTTGGTCCCAACTTCCCTGATAATCCATAGAACAAGCTCGTAGCATATCCTCCAATGTCTGAATTGTTCGTTCTGACTGCCCATCCGATTGAGGATGAAAAGCTGTACTAAAATTTAACTCAGTACCCAACGACTTCTGAAGGCCTTTCCAAAAGTTAGAAGTAAACCTGGGATCACGATCCGATACAATGGAGAGAGGAACTCCATGTAACCTGACTATCTCTTTAAGATACAAACGGGAAAGTTGATCAAGAGAGAAAGTATCTCGTATAGCAAGGAAATGAGCAGATTTGGTCAAGCGATCAACAATAACCCAGATTGCATTATTACCTCGAGATGTCTTCGGTAATCCAACAACAAAGTCCATGGATATATTCTCCCATTTCCACTCTGGCATTGTTAAGGCTGAAGCATCCCTTTCGTTAACTGCCGCTCTGCTTTAACCTGCTGACAAGTCAAACACTTCACAGTAAAATCAGCAATATCTCTTTTCATTCCATCCCACCAGTAATACTCCCGCAGATCTCTATACATCTTAGTACTGCCAGGATGAAAAAAACAACTCATTCTTCAACTGTGAATCACAAGGCACACACAATCTCTTCCTAAATCTCAAAACACAAACACAAACTTATCCAAGAACTCATGGAAAATTTTATTCATAAGGTCCATGAATACAGCAGGTGCATTGGTTAACCCAAAAGGCATTACTACAAATTCATAATGGCCATATCTCGTACGGAACGCGGTCTTCGGAATATCTTCCTCCTTTACCTTCAGCTGATGGTACCCCGATCTCAGGTCAATCTTTAAAAAATACTCAGCTCCCTGGAGCTGATACCACTTCATTCGATGGCCCAACATCTGCTGAAGTTGTTGCAAAGGATTTCACCACCCCTTTCTGCTTGTAGTCTGGCTGCTTCCCATCACTCAAGCTCCTTGTCGGACACTCGTTTGCATAGTGACCCATCTCATTGCACTTAAAACATTTCACTAACTGTAAATCAAATTTGTTTTTACCTTCACCTTGATCCTTTTCAGTGCAATCACGAGCCTTATGTCCCATCTTACCACATCGGTAGCACTTCCCAGAATTCAGAAGACATTCCCCAGCATGCCTTTTGCCACATTTATCACAAACTGGAAACTTAGTTCTCTTACCATCAGACTTCTTTGAAGAATTCTTACCTTTCTCCTGCCACCTCGGTCTCTTCTTCTGCTGGTTGTTATAGGACACTTGGTCATTGGCAAACTCCATTTCCACCTTCTCAGCACATCGAACAAGCTTTTCATAACTTTTAAACTCTCGAGAAGCTAATGCCCTTCGATACTTTGGCTTTAATCCTGAGTAAAAACGATTGATTTTACTATCAAGGTCTCGGATAAAATTTGGAGCATACCTTGCCAATCGAGTGAACCTTTCTTCATAGGAAGCCACTAAGTCTTCCTCTTGCCTCAATTCCAAGAATTGCTTTTCCATCCTAAGTCGAACATCCTTAGGAAAATACTTCTCAAGAAACATACCTTTGAATTCATCCCAGTCAAGAGCATCAATCTCATCGGCATCCCTGATATTTTTAACCATAGACCACCACTGATCTGCTTCACCTTCCAGACGATAAATAGCAAGACTAACCTTTTTATTGTCTGAACACCCCATGACATCGAAAATCTTCTCCAGTGCTTTAATCCACCCTTCAGCTAGCACAGGGTCAGATGATCCTCTGAATGATGGGGGATGTTGCCTCATGAAATGTTCCACCACTGACATGTTCCTCTGCGGTTGATCTGGCTAATCTCGTGCATGGATACCACCACCATTTATAGCCTGAGTCAACTGTGCCATCACTGCAACAAACTGTTCAGTTCCGATTCCGACCATCTCAGGTTGCTGATTTGGAAGGCGGTCTTCCTCCTGATGTCGTCCCAACATAGCTGCTTTGTTTCCCCTACGGAAAACCATTCTGAACATGGAAATATCTTAGGCGAAGCAACATGGTAATCCATAAATGCTATATCATTTCAATCATATTATAATTTAACACTTTTCTAACTCCTAAAGTTGTCTAAACCGACCTTTGATACCAACTATAAGGCCCCAGCCTTAAACCTTACTTAATCTTGAGTTATTACAAGATTACACGTTGAGGATCTTTTCGGGTTTAGAGTTTTAGAGAATTAGATCATAAAACTTGCATTACATTCCACATATAAACAAAGTGGTTACATAAAGATAGTATTCTTCATTCCCATCAATGGAAACACATTTAAAATAAAACATGGATTATTTCTTGACACATCCTTGACTCTATCATCTTATCATGTACCTTTCCCTTGACCTGTGAAAAACATTTCAAAAACTTGGGATGAGCGTAAAAACTCAGTATGGGTTATAAAAACATGGAAAGGAAACATGAGTTCATATATACATAAGAATGAAATCATACTTTACCCATAAAACATAGGCACTTTAACATACCTCATAAAAACATGAATAAATCATATAAATCATAATACGTAAAGGTAACTTGAGGCATTCATAACATTCTTACGTAGAGGGTAACCCTCTTGGTTACGTTTGGAATACCCATCACAGTATATTCCCTAAAATCTCTTCGGAGAAACCTTAACGTTTCACTCCTTCGCGTTACCCAATGCATTGGAGAGCTATAACGGGCTCACCCGCCCTTAGTTTATCACGGAACCACCCGTCTTCATAATAATGCCCAAGAACCATAACATAATCATATCACATAAAACATGCATAAAGGAAACATAACATTTCCACATTTCAATCACGAGATATCAATACAACACATTGATATAATAAAAACATTATGAAAACCATTTTCAATACCAAAGTAAAACATGGTATTTATTTTTCTTTTAAAAAAAAGGTATGGCTTGTAGAGGAAGCCAAAACTCAAATAACGGTTACGACGGCGGAGAAGTCGTTGTCGCCGCATACGTACGACAAAAACATTCCCTTTTGTCGTTTAGTAAACGCTTCGTATAAAAAAGATTCCTTTTGAGTAAACGTAAAAGTCAAAGGGGTTTATACACCGTATAAAAGAAAGTTGTGTATAAAATAAAATATGCCTCAACGAAAGGAGATTGAGACGAAGTCCCATACCTCGTATCCGACTTGACCCGACCGTTCTTTAAACTCCTGAATAATAAACTTGAGTTAATCTCTACTTGCTTATGAATCTTTTTCAAGTTCATTATTCCTTTTATACCATGTTATGAACATCATGTAATCATTTAAGTTAATAATGTTCATTTTGTCGGTATTTGGTTCTTAAGTCAAAAATTGACTTCTTATACTTACAAGTTGTTAATTTGGTCAAAGGTTCATTATATCCAGAATGGTATTCATTATGTAGATATCATATATGTCATATATATCCAGTACATACATTCATTTATAATATTACATCACATTTAGAGGTAAGAAATGAAATGCATCGTTCATGGAGACGGTAAGCCGTACGTACGCATGAACGCTACTTCCATTTCTATTTCATATTTTCTGGAATGGAATCATAATGATATAAAAGTATATTATAATTCCAGTATAACAACATATATAATATCATTAACTTTATCCTTTACACATCCCACATATGGTATTAACGAATCAAATCACTTTTAGGGGGCGGTAGTCCGCACTTCCTAAAATGAAGATATCGTGTTTTACCCATAATGGAAACCATAAAGGTATGCCCAAAATGAAAAAAACAGAAGCTTAAGGAAAACATAAACATATAATATATCATATATAAAAATAGTGACATCATAATGGCCACCTTTGAAGGTGTTAAATGAGTATTGAACAATCATCGTTTCGGGAGGCAGAATTTCGCCATCCACGGAAACCGTATGTTCTTTAACCATTTGATGTAGTTGTGTGAGAGTGTAGCTCAAATATATCTTATAACAACATCCTAGTATATTGAAGATACTGGTGTTGTTACAAAAGAAGTAAATAAAAAGAGTTTAGGGGGTCGGAGAAGCAAAATAAAACAAATGAACATGAGAGAATGAAATACCTTAAAAAGTGTAACTTCTTTTGGTTTGAGCCTAAAGGCTTCCTTTGAAAGGATTCTGCCCAAAGGGAATCCTCTAGGATGAGGAGAGGGAAGTGGAGAGAGCAAATGGGCAGGGGTTGGCCGAGCCAATGGCTTGAAGAGTGTGTGAAATGAGGTAGAGGTGGGGGCCTTTTATAAGGGGAGAGGAGGGGCACTTTTGGAAAGTAAAGAAACATTACATTATTTGAAAATGTGTTTCGGTTTTAAAAAGTCCCACATTGATGGAATTCGTGGATAAGGTGATAAGGCATCGAAATCCATTCATCCAATTGGTTTTGGACATGTGTAGTTCATAGATTTTATTTTATCTTTCCATTTTATTTAAATCGTCAAATAATGATGTCATCGCTGCATCATTATTATGTCATAAATAATTAAATTTATTTAATGTCTAAAAATTATAAACAAATTACTATGATGTAGGAAATCTTTTTAGATTTCCATTGAATATTTATAATCAAAATTTGGACTTGTATAACCCCACTTAAAAATTGTTTTCGCAAAACATATTATGTTTGTGTCATTTTCACTTTAACATTTAATAAAAAGTAATTTATGTTATTTCCCAACAAAAGTGGATACATGGGGTCCCCAAGTTAGGCCATGACTTTTCTTGGTCGTCCATGACACAACCAATGAGGTTGGGACATGTGTCTAGGTCATTTTATATTATTAAAGCATTATTTATACATTAAACTACCCTAATTACCACTAATCGCGATTAAGAACTTAATAAGTTACTATTCACCAAAAAATTATTTTAATCTCATTGAACCACATTTTACTTCTTAATGACAACCATGTATGTCGGATTTTCAAAATTCAATACACATTAGTGGTAAACTTTAATTTAACTGAAAAAAACAGTTTGCTTGATTACCACTTAGTGGTTTCACTATTCATCAAAATTGAAGTTTTTCAGAAAATTACCAAAAATTCACTCTAAGCTATATTTGATATTACGAATTCAAAAATGAAGTCTATTTTACAAAATTCAAATCATATAAGTCACATTAATTAATTTAATAATTAATTCCCGCTGCCAGAGCAAATAGCGTGTTTTTACAAAACAATAAGTATCAAAAGATTGACACCGGTTTAAGTCTAATTTCAAATCGAAATTGATTCCAATGACCACCATTGGATAAAATGGTAAAAAATATATTCTAATTTCACTTCAAAACCAATTCAAAACATAATCTAATCATATAAATAAATTAGATTAAAAAGTAGTTTTGATGTAAAATGCAGTATTTTTCACTATTCATTTAAAAATGAACATTGTCGGAAAATTACCAAAAATTCACACAAGGTAAATTTTGATGTCCCAATCATAAAGGATAATTTTATTTTGACAAACATAGTTTCTAAAATTGTCAAAATATAGATTCAAAAATGGTTTTCCATCAACGGAAACACATTTAGAATAAAACATGGATTATTTCTTGACACAACCTTGACTCTATCATCTTATCATGTACCTTTCCCTTGACCTGTGAAAAACATTTCAAAAACTTGGGATGAGCATAAAAACTCAGTATGGGTTATAAAAAAACATGGAAAGGAAACATGAGTTCATATATAAATAAGAATGAAATCATACTTTACCCATAAAACATAGGCACTTTAACATACCTCATAAAAACATGAATAAATCATATAAATCATAATACGTAAAGGTAACTTGAGGCATTCATAACATTCTTACGTAGGGAGTAACCCTCTTGGTTACGTTTGGAATACCCATCACAGTATATTCCCTAAAATCTCTTCGGAGAAACCTTAACGTTTCACTCCTTCGCGTTACCCAATGCATTGGAGAGCTATAACGGGCTCACCCGCCCTTAGTTTATCACGGAACCACCCGTCTTCATAATAATGCCCAAGAACCATAACATAATCATATCACATAAAACATGCATAAAGGAAACATAAAATTTCCACATTTCAATCACGAGATATCAATACAACACATTGATATAAAAACATTATGAAAACCATTTTCAATACCAAAATAAAAGAAAAGTAAAACATGATATTTATTTTTCTTTTAAAAAGAAGGTATGGCTTGTAGAGGAAGCCGAAACTCAAATATCGGTTACGACGGCGGAGAAGTCGTTGTCGCCGCATACGTACGACAAAAACATTCCCTTTTGTCGTTTAGTAAACGCTTCGTATAAAAAAGATTCCTTTTGAGTAAACGTAAAAGTCAAAGGGGTTTATACACCGTATAAAAGAAAGTTGTGTATAAAATAAAATATGCCTCAACGAAAGGAGATTGAGACGAAGTCCCATACAAAGATAATTTTTAAAATAAAATAGATACATTATGTGTATTCACTATAAGTACACATAAATAAAGTACAAATACAAGATACGACATAATAATATAATGACATAATTTGAAAGTAGGAGATTAACCCAAAGAATGGAAATTGGGTTAAGAAGTTCCCATACCTCGTATCCGACTTGACCCGACCGTTCTTTAAACTCCTGAATAATAAACTTGAGTTAATCTCTACTTGCTTATGAATCTTTTCAAGTTCATTATTCCTTTTATACCATGTTATGAACATCATGTAATCATTTAAGTTAATAATGTTCATTTTGTCGGTATTTGGTTCTTAAGTCAAAAATTGACTTCTTATACTTACATGTTGTTAATTTGGTCAAAGGTTCATTATATCCAGAATGGTATTCATTATGTAGATATCATATATGTCATATATATCCAGTATATACATTCATTTATAATATTACATCACACTTAGAGGTAAGAAATGAAATGCACCGTTCATGGAGACGGTAAGCCGTACGTACGCATGAACGCTACTTCCATTTCTATTTCATATTTTCTGGAATGGAATCATAATGATATAAAAGTATATTATAATTCCAGTATAACAATATATATAATATCATTAACTTTATCCTTTACACATCCCACATATGGTATTAACGAATCAAATCACTTTTAGGGGGCGGTAGTCCGCACTTCCTAAAATGAAGATATCGTGTTTTACCCATAATGGAAACCATAAAGGTATGCCCAAAATGAAAAAAACAGAAGCTTAAGGAAAACATAAACATATAATATATCATATATAAAAATAGTGACATCATAATGGCCACCTTTGATGGTGTTAAATGAGTATTGAACAATCATCGTTTCGGGAGGCAGAATTTCGCCATCCACGGAAACCGTATGTTCTTTAACCATTTGATGTAGTTGTGTGAGAGTGTAGCTCAAATATATCTTATAACAACATCCTAGTATATTGAAGATACTGGTGTTGTTACAAAAGAAGTAAATAAAAAGAGTTTAGGGGGTCGGAGAAGCAAAATAAAACAAATGAACATGAGAGAATGAATTACCTTAAAAAGTGTAACTTCTTTTGGTTTGAGCCCAAAGGCTTCCTTTGAAAGGATTCTGCCCAAAGGGAATCCTCTAGGATGAGGAGAGGGATGTGGAGAGAGCAAATGGGCAGGGGTTGGCCGAGCCAATGGCTTGAAGAGTGTGTGAAATGAGGTAGAGGTGGGGGCCTTTTATAAGGGGAGAGGAGGGGCACTTTTGGAAAGTAAAGAATCATTACATTATTTGAAAATGTGTTTCGGTTTTAAAAGGTCCCACATTGATGGAATTCGTGGATAAGGTGATAAGGCATCGAAATCCATTCATCCAATTGGTTTTGGACATGTGTAGTTCATAGATTTTATTTTATCTTTCCATTTTATTTAAATCATCAAATAATGATGTCATCGCTGCATCATTATTATGTCATAAATAATTAAATTTATTTAATGTCTAAAAATTATAAACAAATAATATGATGTAGGAAATCTTTTTAGCTTTCCATTTAATATTTATAATCAAAATTTGGACTTGTATAACCCCACTTAAAAATTGTTTTCGCAAAACATATTATGTTTGTGTCATTTTCACTTTAACATTTAATAAAAAGTAATTTATGTCATTTCCCAACAAAAGTGGATCCATGGGGTCCCCAAGTTGACCCATGGCTTGTCTTGGTCGGCCATGACACAACCAATAAGGTTGGGACATGTGTCTAGGTCATTTTATATTATTAAAGCATTATTTATACCTTAAACTACACTGATTACCACTAATCGCGATTAAAAACTTAATAAGTTACTATTCACCAAAAAATTATTATAATCTCATTGAACCACATTTTACTTCTTAATGACAACCATGTATGTCGGATTTTCAAAATTCAATACACATTAGTGGTAAACTTTCATTTAACTGAAAAATCAGTTTGCTTGATTACCACTTAGTGGTTTCACTATTCATCAAAAATTGAAGTTTTTCAGAAAATTACCAAAAAATCACCCTAAGCTATATTTGATATTCTGAATTCAAAAATGAAGTCTATTTTACAAAATTCAAATCATATAAGTCACATTAATTAATTGTGAAACCACTAAGTGGTAATCAAGCAAACTGATTTTTCAGTTAAATGAATTTTACCACTAATGTGTATTGAATTTTGAAAATCCGACATACATGGTTGTCATTAAGAAGTAAAATGTGGTTCAATGGGATTATAATAATTTTTTGGTGAATAGTAACTCATTAAGTTCTTAATCGCGATTAGTGGTAATTAGGGTAGTTTAAGGTATAAATAATGCTTTAATAATATAAAATGACCTAGACACATGTCCCAACCCTATTGGTTATGTCATGGCCGACCAAGACAAGCCATGGCCTAACTTGGGGACCCCATGGATCCACTTTTGTTGGGAAATAACATAAAATACTTTTTATTTAATGTTAAAGTGAAAATGACACTAACATAGTATGTTTTACTAAAACAATTTTTTAAGTGGGTTTATACAAGTCCAAATTTTGATTATAAATAGTCATTGGAAAGATAAAAAGATTTCCTATATCATAGTATTTTTTGTATAATTTTTAGACATTAAAGAAATTAAATTATTTATGACATAATAATGATGCAGCGATGACATCATTATTTGACAATTTAATTAAAATGGAAAGATAATGAAAAATCTACAATATACACATGGACAAAACCAATTGGATGAGTGGATTTCGATGCCTTATCACCTTATCCACGAATTCTATCAATGTGGGACCCTTTAGAACCGAAAATCATTTTCAAATAATGTAATATTTCATTGCTTTCCAAAAGTGCCCCTCCTCTCCTCTTATAAAAGGCCCCCACCTCTACCTCTTTTCCCACACCCCTCAAGCCTTTGGCTCGGCCAACCCCTGCCCATTTACTCTCTCAAAATCCCTCTCCTCATCCTAGAGGATCCCCTTTGGGCAGAATCCTTTCAAAGGAAGCCTTTAGGCTCAAATCAAAAGGAGATTACACTTTTAAAGGTAACTCATTCTCTCTTGTTCATTTGTTTTATTTTGCTTCTCCAAACCTATAATCTCTTTTTATTTACTTCTTTTGTAACAACACCAGTATCTTCAATATACTAGGATGTTGTTACAAGATTTATTTTAGCTACACTCTCACACAACTACATCAAATGGTTAAAGAACATACGGTTTCCGTGGACGGTGAAATTCTGCCTCCCGAAACGATGATTGTTCAATACTCATTTAACACCTTCAAAGGTGGCCATTATGATGTCACTATTTTTATATATGATATATAATATGTTTATGTTTTATTTATGCTTCTGTATTTTTCATTTTTGTCTTACCTTTGTGGCTTCCATTATGGGTATACGCGATATCTTCATTTAAGGAAGTGCGGACTACCGCCCCCTCAAAGTGATTTGATTCGTTAAATACCATATGTTGGATGTATAAAGGATGGAAATATGATATTATATATGATATTATACTGGAATTATAATATACCTTTATATCATTATTATTCCATTCTATAAAATACGAAATAGAAATGAAAGTAGCGTTCATGCGTACGTACGGCTTACCGTCTCCATGAACGGTGCATTTCATTTCTTACCTCTAAATGATTATGTAATGTTATAAATGCATGCATGTACTGGATATATATGAAATATATGATATCTACATAATGAATACAATTCTGGATATAATAAACATTTGGCCACACGAACAACATGTAATTGTAAGAAGACCACTTTCGACTTAAGAACCAAATATCGGCAAAACAAATATTATTAACTTAAATGATTACATAATGTTTATGACAAGGTAATAAGTGGTATAAAAGTAATAATGAACTTGAAAAGGGTTCTTAAGGAATTAGAAATTAACTCAAGTTTATTATTCAGGAGATTAAAGAATGATCGAGTCAAGTCGGACCCGAGGTAAGGGATCCTACAACTCTCTTTCTTTTTAAGTACATTCTTTTATGTAATTTCTTTTAAGCTCATCTTTATTATGATTGGGATGTTATTTTATATTACTCCTACTGTAATTTTTATGTTCATGTGATGAGAGACCCTATTCTCTCTCATCAATCCTTTTGGAAGTTATGTGGCGCCGTTAGGCTGCCGAGTTTTCGTAAGGGATTTTTCATCTCACTTTTATCCCCGTGAGATTTATGCTACATTTGCCACAATTTCCTTTGAGTGGTGTATGTACTGCCCATTATTCTACTCTTTGTGTAATATACTTTCGTTTATGAGTATTTACATCAATGATTTATTGCCCTTCTTCCATGGGGTGTATGTTTTGAAAGATACCCAATTCGGTAAGGGAACCTTTCACCCCCCTCTTTTTAAAAGACTTCTTTTATTGGGTCTTTTAATTTACATATTGATACATTGGGATATGTTCTCATGTATCCTTAATGATGTAAATTTTGTGTCCAAGTGATGAGATACTCTTTTTATCTCTCATCAACTCATTTTGATGTGACGCCGTTAGGCTGTCAAGGGAACTTCTTAACCCAATTTCGATTTCTTTGGGTTCGACATGTAGTCATTGAATATGTCATCCATTCAATATGTGTGAATGACATTTTATTGTTTTACACTTAATATCCACTTATATTGGGTGTATTGATATTCTTCACACATATTTTTGAGATTGATTTGTCCTTAATTTAAGGATACCTTCTTTATAAGGGATTTCATCACATTTGACATTTCTATTGAGGGTTCATTGTTGTTATGCACCAATTCACTCTTATATGGTGTATATACTGTCCTTTGGAGTATTATATCATGAATCCATTTATTCTCATGATATTATAAAGTTCTGACTAAACGTCATTCCTCAATTATTGTATTCAAGTGTCTCTAATTTTGGTAAAACCCCTTTAACCAAAATATCATTTTAAATGTTTTAATTATTCGTTCTTATTAATATCCATGTTTTCAAAGTGGTTTTAAGGATTTATTTATATGGATATTAATGGTTTAAAATTTTAAAAGCTTCAAGGTGGTATGGGACACTTTGATTCAAAAATATCTTTATTAAATGTTTTAAATGGTTTTGGAAATGGTTTCTTTTTATATGGATTCATTATTTCAAAATACTAAAATGTTATGTTGTGTTTGAAATGTGGAAATGTTTTGTTTCCTTTATGAATATTTTATGTGATACGTGTATGTTATGGTTCTTGGGCATTGTTATGAAGAACGGGTGGTTCCGTGATAAACTAAGGGCGGGTGAGCCCGATATAGATCTCCAATGCATTGGGTAACGCGAAGGAGTGAAACGTTAAGGTTTCTCCGAAGAGATTTAGGGAATATACTGTGATGGGTATTCCAAACGTAACCAAGAGGGTTACTCCCTACATAAGAATGTTATGAATGCCTCAAGTTACCTTTATGTCTTATGATTTCTATGATTTATTCATGGTTTGATGAGGTATGTTAAAGTGCCTTTGTTTTATGGGTAAAGTATGATTTCATTCTTATGTATATATGAACTCATGTTTCCTTTCCATATTTTTATAACTCTTACTGAGCTTTTTATGCTCATCCCAAGTTTTTGAAATGTTTTTCACAGGTCAAGGGAAAGGTACATGATGTGATGATAGTGTCAAGGATGTGTCAAGAAAGAATCCGTGTTATATTTTAAATATGTTCCCGTTGATGGGAAGAATGAATGCTGACTTTTATGTAACCACTTTGTTTAAATGTGGAATGTAATGCAAGTTTCATGATCTAATTCTCTAAAACTCTAAACCTGAAAAGATCCTCAATGTGTAATCTTGTAATAACTCAAGATTAAGTAAGGTTTAAGGCTGGGGCCTTATAGTTGATAAAGGCTTAAAATATGGAAGGAATTCAATTTTAGGAATTTATACCCTAATTTTCATTAAGGGTTCACTTATCACCTTTTAATGGTGAACCATCATTAAATAATGTTTTGATCACTCTTATACATTCTTTTAGACCAAATAAAACTCTTATTAAGAATCGGGACATCAAATTTTACTTCGTGTAATTTTTTGGTATTTTTCAGATAAAGTTCATTTTTTTTATGAATAGTGTAAAATGTTGTATTTTAATTCAAAACTGCTTTCTAACCTAATTTATTTATATGATTAGATTATGTTTTGAATTGGTTTTGAAGTGAAATTAGAATATATTTTTACCAATTTATCCAATGGTGGTCATTGGAATCAATTTCGATTTGAAATTAGACTTAAACTGGTGTCAATCTTTTGATACTTATTATTTTGTAAAAACACGCTATTTGCTCTGGCAGCGGGAATTAATTATTAAATTAATTAATGTGACTAATATGTTTTGAATTTTGTAAAATGGACTTCATTTTTGGGTTCGGAATATCAAATATAGCTTAGGGTGAATTTTTGGTAATTTTCTGAAAAACTTCAATTTTTGATGAATAGTGAAACCACTAAGTGGTAATCAAGCAAACTGATTTTTCGGTTAAATGAAATTTTACCACTAATGTGTATTGAATTTTGAAAATCCGACATACATGGTTGTCATTAAGAAGTAAAATGTGGTTCAATATGATTATAATAATTTTTTGGTGAATAGTAACTTATTAAGTTTTTAATCGCGATTAGTGGTAATTAGTGTAGTTTATGGTATAAATAATACTTTAATAATATAAAATGACCTAGACACATGTCCCAACCTTATTGGTTGTGTCATGGCCGACCAAGAAAAGCCATGTCCTAACTTGGGGACCCCATGTATCCACTTTTGTTGGGAAATAACATAAATTACTTTTTATTAAATGTTAAAGTGAAAATGACACAAACATAATATGTTTTGCGAAAACAATTTTTAAGTGGGGTTATACAAGTCCAAATTTTGATTATAAATATTCAATGGAAAGCTAAAACGATTTCCTACATCATAGTAATTTGTTTATAATTTTTAGACATTAAATAAATTTAATTATTTATGACATAATAATGATGCAGCGATGACATCATTATTTGACGATTTAAATAAAATGGAAAGATAAAATAAAATCTATGAACTACACATGTCCAAAACCAATTGGATGAATGGATTTCGATGCCTTATCACCTTATCCACGAATTCCATCAATGTGGGACCTTTTAAAACCGAAACACATTTTCAAATAATGTAATGTTTCTTTACTTTCCAAAAGTGCCCCTCCTCTCCCCTTATAAAAGGCCCCCACCTCTACCTCATTTCACACACTCTTCAAGCCATTGGCTCGGCCAACCCCTGCCCATTTGCTCTCTCCACTTCCCTCTCCTCATCCTAGAGGATTCCCTTTGGGCAGAATCCTTTCAAAGGAAGCCTTTAGGCTCAAACCAAAAGAAGTTACACTTTTTAAGGTATTTCATTCTCTCATGTTCATTTGTTTTATTTTGCTTCTCCGACCCCCTAAACTCTTTTTATTTACTTCTTTTGTAACAACACCAGTATCTTCAATATACTAGGATGTTGTTATAAGATATATTTGAGCTACACTCTCACACAACTACATCAAATGGTTAAAGAACATACGGTTTCCGTGGATGGCGAAATTCTGCCTCCCGAAACGATGATTGTTCAATACTCATTTAACACCTTCAAAGGTGGCCATTATGATGTCACTATTTTTATATATGATATATTATATGTATATGTTTTCCTTAAGCTTCTGTTTTTTTCATTTTGGGCATACCTTTATGGTTTCCATTATGGGTAAAACACGATATCTTCATTTTAGGAAGTGCGGACTACCGCCCCCTAAAAGTGATTTGATTCGTTAATACCATATGTGGGATGTGTAAAGGATAAAGTTAATGATATTATATATGTTGTTATACTGGAATTATAATATACTTTTATATCATTATGATTCCATTCCAGAAAATATGAAATAGAAATGGAAGTAGCGTTCATGCGTACGTACGGCTTACCGTCTCCATGAACGATGCATTTCATTTCTTACCTCTAAATGTGATGTAATATTATAAATGAATGTATGTACTGGATATATATGACATATATGATATCTACATAATGAATACCATTCTGGATATAATGAACCTTTGACCAAATTAACAACTTGTAAGTATAAGAAGTCAATTTTTGACTTAAGAACCAAATACCGACAAAATGAACATTATTAACTTAAATGATTACATGATGTTCATAACATGGTATAAAAGGAATAATGAACTTGAAAAAGATTCATAAGCAAGTAGAGATTAACTCAAGTTTATTATTCAGGAGTTTAAAGAACGGTCGGGTCAAGTCGGATACGAGGTATGGGACTTCGTCTCAATCTCCTTTCGTTGAGGCATATTTTATTTTATACACAACTTTCTTTTATACGGTGTATAAACCCCTTTGACTTTTACGTTTACTCAAAAGGAATCTTTTTTATACGAAGCGTTTACTAAACGACAAAAGGGAATGTTTTTGTCGTACGTATGCGGCGACAACGACTTCTCTGCCGTCGTAACCGTTATTTGAGTTTTGGCTTCCTCTACAAGCCATACCTTTTTTTAAAAGAAAAATAAATACCATGTTTTACTTTGGTATTGAAAATGGTTTTCATAATGTTTTTATTATATCAATGTGTTGTATTGATATCTCGTGATTGAAATGTGGAAATGTTATGTTTCCTTTATGCATGTTTTATGTGATATGATTATGTTATGGTTCTTGGGCATTATTATGAAGACGGGTGGTTCCGTGATAAACTAAGGGCTGGTGAGCCCGTTATAGCTCTCCAATGCATTGGGTAACGCGAAGGAGTGAAACGTTAAGGTTTCTCCGAAGAGATTTTAGGGAATATACTGTGATGGTTATTCCAAACGTAACCAAGAGGGTTACTCCCAACGTAAGAATGTTATGAATGCCTCAAGTTACCTTTACGTATTATGATTTATATGATTTATTCATGTTTTTATGAGGTATGTTAAAGTGCCTATGTTTTATGGGTAAAGTATGATTTCATTCTTATGTATATATGAACTCATGTTTCCTTTCCATGTTTTTTTTATAACCCATACTGAGTTTTTATGCTCATCCCAAGTTTTTGAAATGTTTTTCACAGGTCAAGGGAAAGGTACATGATAAGATGATAGAGTCAAGGATGTGTCAAGAAATAATCCATGTTTTATTTTAAATGTGTTTCCATTGATGGGAATGAAGAATACTATCTTTATGTAACCACTTTGTTTATATGTGGAATGTAATGCAAGTTTTATGATCTAATTCTCTAAAACTCTAAACCCGAAAAGATCCTCAACGTGTAATCTTGTAATAACTCAAGATTAAGTAAGGTCTCCATGAACGGTGCATTTCATTTCTTACCTCTAAATGATTATGTAATATTTTAAATACATGTATGTACTGGATATATATGACATATATGATATCTACATCATGAATACCATTCTGGATATAATGAAACATTGACCAAATTAACAACATGTAAGTGTAAGAAGTCTATTTTTGACTTAAGAACCAAATACCGACAAAATGAACATTATTAACTTAAATGATTACATGATGTTCATAACATGGTATAAAAGGAATAATGAACTTGAAAAGATTCATAAGCAAGTAGAGATTAACTCAAGTTTATTATTCAGGAGTTTAAAGAACGGTCGGGTCAAGTCGGATACGAGGTATGGGAACTTCTTAACCCAATTTCCATTCTTTGGGTTAATCTCCTACTTTCAAATTATGTCATTATATTATTATGTCGTATCTTGTATTTGTACTTTATTTATGTGTACTTATAGTGAATACACATAATGTATCTATTTTATTTTAAAAATTATCTTTGTATGGGACTTCGTCTCAATCTCCTTTCGTTGAGGCATATTTTATTTTATACACAACTTTCTTTTATACGGTGTATAAACCCCTTTGACTTTTACGTTTACTCAAAAGGAATCTTTTTTATACGAAGCGTTTACTAAACGACAAAAGGGAATGTTTTTGTCGTACGTATGCGGCGACAACGACTTCTCCGCCGTCGTAACCGTTATTTGAGTTTTGGCTTCCTCTACAAGCCATACCTTTTTTTTAAAAGAAAAATAAATACCATGTTTTACTTTGGTATTGAAAATGGTTTTCATAATGTTTTTATTATATCAATGTGTTGTATTGATATCTCGTGATTGAAATGTGGAAATGTTATGTTTCCTTTATGCATGTTTTATGTGATATGATTATGTTATGGTTCTTGGGCATTATTATGAAGACGGGTGGTTCCGTGATAAACTAAGGGCGGGTGAGCCCGTTATAGCTCTCCAATGCATTGGGTAACGCGAAGGAGTGAAACGTTAAGGTTTCTCCGAAGAGATTTTAGGGAATATACTGTGATGGGTATTCCAAACGTAACCAAGAGGGTTACCCCCTACGTAAGAATGTTATGAATGCCTCAAGTTACCTTTACGTATTATGATTTATATGATTTATTCATGTTTTTATGAGGTATGTTAAAGTGCCTATGTTTTATGGGTAAAGTATGATTTCATTCTTATGTATATATGAACTCATGTTTCCTTTCCATGTTTTTATAACCCATACTGAGTTTTTACGCTCATCCCAAGTTTTTGAAATGTTTTTCACAGGTCAAGGGAAAGGTACATGATAAGATGATAGAGTCAAGGATGTGTCAAGAAATAATCCATGTTTTATTTTAAATGTGTTTCCATTGATGGGAATGAAGAATACTATCTTTATGTAACCACTTTGTTTATATGTGGAATGTAATGCAAGTTTTATGATCTAATTCTCTAAAACTCTAAACCCGAAAAGATCCTCAACGTGTAATCTTGTAATAACTCAAGATTAAGTAAGTTTTAAGGCAGGGGCCTTATAGTTGGTATCAGAGGTCGGTTTAGACAACTTTAGGAGTTAGAAAAGTGTTAAATTATAATATGATTGAAATGATATAGCATTTACGGATTACCATGTTGCTTCGCCTAAGATATTTCCATGTTCAGAATGGTTTTCCGTAGGGGAAACAAAGCAGCTATGTTGGGACGACATCAGGAGGAAGACAACCTTCCAAATCAGCAACCTGAGATGGTTGGAATCGGAACTGAACAGTTTGTTGCAGTGATGGCACAGTTGACTCAGGCTATAAATGGTGGTGGTATCCATGCACGAGATCAGCCAGATCAACCGCAGAAGAACATGTTAGTGGTGGAACATTTCATGAGGCAACATCCCCCATCATTCAGAGGATCATCTGACCCTGTGCTAGCTGAAGGGTGGATTAAAGCACTGGAGAAGATTTTTGATGTCATGGGGTGTTCAGACAATCAAAAGGTTAGTCTTGCTATTTACCGTTTGGAGGGTGAAGCAGATCAGTGGTGGTCTATGGTTAAAAATATCAGGGACGCCGATGAGATTGATGCTCTTAACTGGGATGAATTCAAAGGTATGTTTCTTGAGAAGTATTTTCCTAAGGCTGTTCGACTTAGGATGGAAAAGCAATTCTTGGAATTGAGGCAAGAGGAAGACTCAGTGGCTGCCTATGAAGAAAGGTTCACTTGATTGGCAAGGTATGCTCCAAATTTTATCCGGGACCTTGATAGTAAAATCAATCGTTTTTACTCAGGATTAAAGCCAAAGTATCGAAGGGCATTGGCTTCTCGTGAGTTTAAAAGTTATGAAAAGCTTGTTCGATGTGCTGAGAAGGTGGAAATGGAGTTTGCCGATGACCAAGTTTTCTACAACAACCAGCAGAAGAAGAGACCGAGGTGGTAGGAGAAAGGTAAGAATTCTTCAAAAAAGTCTGATGGTAAGAGAACTAAGTTTCCAGTTTGTGATAAATGTGGAAAAAGGCATGCTGGGGAATGTCTTCTGAATTCTGGAAAGTGCTACCGATGTGGTAAGATGGGGCATAAGGCTCGTGATTGCACTGAAAAGGATCAAGGTGAAGGTAAGAACAAGTTTGATTTACAGTTAGTGAAATGTTATAAGTGCAATGAGATGGGTCACTATGCAAACGAGTGTCCGACAAGGAGCTTGAGTGATGGGAAGCAGCTAGACTACAAGCAGAAAGGGGTGGTAAAATCATTTGCAACAACTTCAGCAGATGTTGGGCCATCGAATGAAGTGGTATCAGCTCCAGGGAGCTCAGTATTTTTCGAAGATTGACTAGAGGTCAGGGTACCATCAGTTGAAAGTAAAAGAAGCAGACGACTGCGTTCCGTACTAGATATGGCCATTATGAATTTGTAGTTATGCCTTTTGGGTTAACCAATGCACCTGCTGTATTCATGGACCTTATGAATAAAATTTTCCATGAGTTCTTGGATAAGTTTGTGTTTGTGTTTTGAGGTTTGTGAAGAGGTTATGTGTGCCTTGTGATTCACAGTTGAAGAGAGAGTTGTTATGTGAAGCTCATAGTTCTCCGTTTTCAGTTCATCCGGGCAGTACTAAGATGTATAGAGATCTGCGGGAGTATTACTGGTGGGATGGAATGAAAAGAGATATTGCTGATTTTACTGTGAAGTGTTTGACTTGTCAGCAGGTTAAAGCAGAGCGACAGTTAACGAAAGGGATGCTTCAGCCTTTACCAATGCCAGAGTGGAAATGGGAGAATATATCCATGGACTTTGTTGTTGGATTACCGAAGACATCTCGAGGTAATAATGCAATCTGGGTTATTGTTGATCGCTTGACCAAATCTGCTCATTTCCTTGCTATACGAGATACTTTCTCTCTTGATCAACTTTCCCGTTTGTATCTTAAAGAGATAGTCAGGTTACATGGAGTTCTTCTCTCCATTGTATCGGATCGTGATCCCAGGTTTACTTCTAACTTTTGGAAAGGCCTTCAGAAGTCGTTGGGTACTGAGTTAAATTTTAGTACAGCTTTTCATCCTCAATCGGATGGGCAGTCAGAACGAACAATTCAGACATTGGAGGATATGCTACGAGCTTGTTCTATGGATTATCAGGGAAGTTGGGACCAACATCTTTCTTTGGTTGAGTTTTCATATAATAACAGTTTTCATTCTAGTATACAGATGGCACCATTTCAGGCATTATATGGGAAGCGGTGTTGAACTCCAACTTTCTGGGATGAAGTGGGTGAAAGGAAGTTGATGGGACCAGAATTGGTAGAAGAGATGGCAGAAAAAGTTCAGCTGATTCAGAAGCACATGAGAACAGCTCAAAGCAGGCAGAAGAGTTATGCGGATAACCGGAGGAAGGATCTATCTTTCGAGGTAGGTGATCATGTTTTTCTCAAGGTTTCTCCTTGGAAAAGTGTGATGAGATTTGGTAAGAAAGGAAAGTTGAGTCCAAGGTTTGTTGGACCATACGAAATTCTGGAGAGAGTTGGATCAGTTGCATACCGAGTGGCTTTACCTCCGAGTTTATCTCAGGTACACAATGTTTTTCACGTTTCGATGTTGATAAAGTATATGCCAGATCCATCTCATGTTTTGAGTCCAGAGGTAGTTCAGCTGGAAGAGAACCTATCTTATGAGGAACAACCGGTCCAGATTCTTGACCATAAGGAGCAAGTGTTACGGAATAAGGTGATTAAGCAGGTAAAGGTTTTGTGGAAAAACCACATGATTGAAGAGGCAACATGGGAATCCGAAAATGCAATGAGGGATAAGTACCCCAATTTATTTGATAAGTAAATAAATTGCGGGGACGCAATTTTCTAAAGGGGGGAAGGATGTAACATCCCAAGTAAGTAATGAATAATAGATATTTTTATCTATGTCTATTAATGATAAAGATAGTGTTTTAGAGGCTTAAAATGAAAATAAATACAATCTTATGCATGGAATACACTAATATTCTTAAAGGATTGTTTTAGTGCCTTTTGATGGAAAACCATTTTTGAATCTATATTTTGACAATTTTAGAAACTATGTTTGTCAAAATAAAATTATCCTTTATGATTGGGACATCAAAATTTACCTTGTGTGAATTTTTGGTAATTTTCCGACAATGTTCATTTTTAAATGAATAGTGAAAAATACTGCATTTTACATCAAAACTACTTTTTAATCTAATTTATTTATATGATTAGATTATGTTTTGAATTGGTTTTGAAGTGAAATTAGAATATATTTTTTACCATTTTATCCAATGGTGGTCATTGGAATCAATTTCGATTTGAAATTAGACTTAAACCGGTGTCAATCTTTTGATACTTATTGTTTTGTAAAAACACGCTATTTGCTCTGGCAGCGGGAATTAATTATTAAATTAATTAATGTGACTTATATGATTTGAATTTTGTAAAATAGACTTCATTTTTGAATTCGTAATATCAAATATAGCTTAGAGTGAATTTTTGGTAATTTTCTGAAAAACTTCAATTTTGATGAATAGTGAAACCACTAAGTGGTAATCAAGCAAACTGTTTTTTTCAGTTAAATTAAAGTTTACCACTAATGTGTATTGAATTTTGAAAATCCGACATACATGGTTGTCATTAAGAAGTAAAATGTGGTTCAATGAGATTAAAATAATTTTTTGGTGAATAGTAACTTATTAAGTTCTTAATCGCGATTAGTGGTAATTAGGGTAGTTTAATGTATAAATAATGCTTTAATAATATAAAATGACCTAGACACATGTCCCAACCTCATTGGTTGTGTCATGGCCGACCAAGACAAGTCATGGCCTAACTTGGGGACCCCATGTATCCACTTTTGTTGGGAAATAACATAAATTACTTTTTATTAAATGTTAAAGTGAAAATGACACAAACATAATATGTTTTGCGAAAACAATTTTTAAGTGGGGTTATACAAGTCCAAATTTTGATTATAAATATTCAATGGAAAGCTAAAAAGATTTCCTATATCATAGTATTTGTTTTATAATTTTTAGACAAGAAGTAAAATGTGGTTCAATGAGATTATAATAATTTTTTGGTGAATAGTAACTTATTAAGTTTTTAATCGCGATTAGTGATAATTAGTGTAGTTTAAGGTATAAATAATACTTTAAAAAAATGAAATGACCTAGACACATGTCACAACCCTATTGGTTGTGTCATGGCCGACCAAGAAAAGCCATGGCCTAACTTGGGGACCCCATGGATCCACTTTTGTTGGGAAATAACATAAAATACTTTTTATTTAATGTTAAAGTGAAAATGACACTAACATAGTATGTTTTACTAAAACAATTTTTAAGTGGGGTTATACAAGTCCAAATTTTGATTATAAATAGTCATTGGAAAGCTAAAAAGATTTCCTATATCATAGTATTTTTTTTATAATTTTTAGGCATTAAAGAAATTAAATTATTTATGACATAATAATGATGCAGCGATGACATCATTATTTGACAATTTAATTAAAATGGAAAGATAATGAAACATCTACAATATACACATGGACAAAACCAATTGGATGAGTGGATTTCGATGCCTTATCACCTTATCCACGAATTCTATCAATGTGGGACCCTTTAGAACCGAAAAGCATTTTCAAATAATGTAATATTTCATTGCTTTCCAAAAGTGCCCCTCCTCTCCTCTTATAAAAGGCCCCCACCTCTACCTCTTTTCCCACACCCCTCAAGCCTTTGGCTCGGCCAACCCCTGCCCATTTACTCTCTCAACATCCCTCTCCTCATCCTAGAGGATCCCCTTTGGGCAGAATCCTTTCAAAGGAAGCCTTTAGGCTCAAATCAAAAGGAGATTACACTTTTAAAGGTAACTCATTCTCTCTTGTTCATTTGTTTTATTTTGCTTCTCCAAACCTATAATCTCTTTTTATTTACTTCTTTTGTAACAACACCAGTATCTTCAATATACTAGGATGTTGTTACAAGATTTATTTTAGCTACACTCTCACACAACTACATCAAATGGTTAATGAACATACGGTTTCCGTGGACGGTGAAATTCTGCCTCCCGAAACGATGATTGTTCAATACTCATTTAACACCTTCAAAGGTGGCCATTATGATGTCACTATTTTTATATATGATATATAATATGTTTATGTTTTATTTATGCTTCTGTATTTATCATTTTTGTCTTACCTTTGTGGCTTCCATTATGGGTATACGCGATATCTTCATTTAAGGAAGTGCGGACTACCGCCCCCTCAAAGTGATTTGATTCGTTAAATACCATATGTGGGATGTATAAAGGATGGAAATATGATATTATATATGATATTATACTGGAATTATAATATACCTTTATATCATTATTATTCCATTCTATAAAATACGAAATAGAAATGAAAGTAGCGTTCATGCGTACGTACGGCTTACCGTCTCCATGAACGGTGCATTTCATTTCTTACCTCTAAATGATTATGTAATGTTATAAATGCATGCATTTACTGGATATATATGAAATATATGATATCTACATAATGAATACAATTCTGGATATAATAAACATTTGGCCACACGAACAACATGTAATTGTAAGAAGACCACTTTCGACTTAAGAACCAAATATCGGCAAAACAAATATTATTAACTTAAATGATTACATAATGTTTATGACAAGGTAATAAGTGGTATAAAAGTAATAATGAACTTGAAAAGGGTTCTTAAGGAATTAGAAATTAACTCAAGTTTATTATTCAGGAGATTAAAGAATGATCGAGTCAAGTCGGACCCGAGGTAAGGGATCCTGCAACTCTCTTTCACTTTAAGTACACTCTTTTATGTCATTTCTTTTAAGCTCATCTTTCTTATGATTGGGATGTTCTTTTATATTACTCCTACTGTAATTATTATGTTCATGTGATGAGAAACCCTATTCTCTCTCATCAATCCATTTTGGACGTTTTGAGTGGCGCCGTTAGGCTGCCGAATTTTCGTAAGGGATTTTTCATCTCACTTTTATTCTCGTGAGATTTATGCTACATTTGCCACAAATTCCATTGATTGGTGTATGTACTGCCAATTATTCTAATCTTTGTGTAATATACTTTCGTTTATGAGTATTTACATTAATGATCTACTGTCCTTCTTTCATGGGGTGTATGTTTTGAAAGATACCCAAGTCGGTAAGGGAACCTTTCACCCTCCTCTTTTTTAAAAAGACTTCTTTTGTTGGGTATTTTAATTTACATGTTGTTATGTTGGTATATGTTCTCATATATCCTTATTGATGTAAATTTTATGTCCAAGTGATGAGATACTCTTTTTATCTCTCATCAACTCTTTTTGATGTGATGCCGTTAGGCTGTCAAGGGAACTTTTTAACCAAATTTCGATTTCTTTGGGTTCAACATGTAGTCATTGAATATGTCATCCATTGAATATGTGTGAATGACCTTTTATTGTTTACACTTAATATCCACTGATATTGAGTGTATTTATTTTTGTCACACATATTTTTGAGATTGATTTGTCCTTAATTTAAGGATACCTTCTTTATAAGGGATTTCATCACATTTGACATTTCTATTGAGGGTTCATTGTTGTTATGCACCAATTCACTCTTATATGGTGTATATACTGTCCTTTGGAGTATTATATCATGAATCCTTTTATTCTCATGATATTATAAAGTTCTGACTAAATGTTATTCCTCGATTATTGTATTCAAGTGTCTCTAATTTTGGTAAAACCCCTTTATAACCAAAATATCGTTTTAAATGTTTTAATTATTTGTTCTTATTAATATCCATGTTTTCAAAATGGTTTTAAGGATTTATTTATATGGATATTAATGGTTTAAAATGTTAAAATCTTCAAGGTGGTATGGGACACTTTGATTCAAAAATATCTTTATTAAATGTTTTAAATGGTTTTGGAAATGGTTTCTTTTTTGAATGGATTCATTATTTCAATATCCTAAAATGTTATATTGTGATTGAAATGTGGAAATGCTATGTTCATGTTTATGTGATACGATTATGTTATGGTTCTTGGGCATTGTTATGAAGAACGGGTGGTTCCGTGATAAACTAAGGGCGGGTGAGCCCGTTATAGCTCTCCAATGCATTGGGTAACGTGAAGGAGTGAAACGTTAAGGTTTCTCCGAAGAGATTTAGGGAATATACTGTGATGGGTATTCCAAACGTAACCAAGAGGGTTACTCCCTACATAAGAATGTTATGAATGCCTCAAGTTACCTTTATGTCTTATGATTTCTATGATTTATTCATGGTTTGATGAGGTATGTTAAAGTGCCTTTGTTTTATGGGTAAAGTATGATTTCATTCTTATGTATATATGAACTCATGTTTCCTTTCCATATTTTTATAACTCTTACTGAGATTTTTATGCTCATCCCAAGTTTCTGAAATGTTTTTCAGGTCAAGAGGAAAGGTACATGATAAGACGTTAGAGTCAAGGATGTGTTAAGAGAGAATACGTGTTATATTTTAAATATGTTCCCGTTGATGGGAAGAATGAATGCTGACTTTTATGTAACCACTTTGTTTAAATGTGGAATGTAATGCAAGTTTCATGATCTAATTCTCTAAAACTCTAAACCTGAAAAGATCCTCAATGTGTAATCTTGTAATAACTCAAGATTAAGTAAGTTTTAAGGCTGGGGCTTTATAGTTGGTATCAGAGGTCGGTTTAGATAACTTTAGAGGTTAGGGTATTCTTTAAGCATAAGTGACATTACCATAATGGTTAGAATTTCAGAAAGAGTCCTAATTTTAGATAATGTGAATGAGTAAGTATATCTTAGAGTCTACCTTCCTCATTAGTACATGATGTTTTTGTTGATATACTCACACTGACATTTATGTTTTTAGTGAATGGATGGATCTAGCAGGCACCAAAGTGACAATGGGTTTGAAGGAAACTGTGGTGGTTCTCTGATTATGATACTAGATGAGACAGGGGATTCAATGAGGAATCTCATAGTTGTTCTAAACCAACTATCAAGGATCCATGATCAATCACTTCAACCTTCGTGAGTTCTCTAATGCATCATTTACGAGATGGCCAACTCGATGTGGAAATTCAGGTAATAATTATTAAGGTAACCATTAGGGTTTATATGATCCTTACTTTTTAGGTAATTATGGGTTACTCTATGATATGATGGAAAAGGAAAGGAATGAGATAAACTTGAGGTTAAAATATGTTATGAATATTTTTGAAGATTTTATCTCATTTTGGGGAATGTTTTGAGAATTATATAGTTTTGGAAAAAGGACAACACGCAGACCGTGTGACATCCCGTCGCGTCGGACAAAGCTGCGGGAATCGAACCCACAACCAAAGTGCGACTGGTATTTATCGCCTACCACTGGACTACGTGAAGTCCCTGGTTAGTTTGACTGATTATTTTTGGTTATATGATTTTATGAATTAAGAGTAAGTTGATTTTGGGTTATTTATAAAAATGATTAACCTATCATGGAGGATATGTGATTAGGTTAATTACTTTTCAATACTAGACTTTAGGAGCAACTAATGTTGTTTGGAGATAAATGTTACGATTTAACATGGAAGACTGTGTGACTAAATCCTTCAAATATTTGGGTTTCAATATTATATTAGGTTTACTTTGAAGAATTTTATGGACAAATTGTTTATCGGATGGTCCTCGTTGAACTTTGGGTTTTGTTGGACAAATTTTGGAGATTAAGAATAGATTTTCTTTTTATAAGGGGTTATCCTTTTCTGGATTATCTGATCTTGTACTAAACTTTTTGGTTTTGGCTCTGGTTTAAGCCTAAAGACATAGGATGTACATAGTTCTCTTTTGTGGATTAGGTGATTCTCTAGAAGTTGATTATAGTACTCTTAATGTGAACAAGTCTTCCTAAATACTCGTCTTTTGGAGAAAATATGAGTTTGTGAAAGGAATATAATAAAAGTTGAAAGTCAATATGATAAGTGATTATGTTTCCTTATGAATAAATTCCTCAATAAAAAGTAACTTAAAACAAAAATGTTGTATATTAACTTTTCCTACTGGGGAATCGAATACCGTTTAACCCATCACAAGTTTGTGATTTTCTCATTGTTAACTTTCTCCTAAACATGTTTTCTATCACTCTCCATAAGAACGTGACCCTATGTTTTCTCCTCCATGTCCATATTTTCATACTTGGAATCCTAGTATGGGTTAACTCGAGTGACCTTTGTACTTATCTTTCTTTATTTTAAAGTGTTTGTTTTACCGACTTTTGTTCCGATGTGGGACTTTCAAGGATGTTTCCAAGCGCAATTTTAAAATTGCGAGAACGCAATTCCCAAAAGGGGGGAAGGATGTAACATCCCAGGTAAATAAAGAATATGACATTTCATATTTATCCATATTTGTGAATAAAATATTTAAATGACTTTAAAAGGGACGCTATGCTCGATGGCGTACCCAACACGCAACAACGAGTTTCTTGGGAATCTTACGTTGCACTCTAATAATAAAATAATATTATTTTAAATGGTAGTTAACATGTAGCCGTTGTATTGGCGGGAATGGATAGAAATAACTAAAATATGATTTCATATGTTTTTAATTGTTTTTACATTTATCCAATAAAGAATAGAGGCTTAAAATACGGAAAGAATTCAATTTTAGGCGTATATGCCCTAGTTTTCACTAAAGGTTCACTTATCACCTTTTGATGTTGAACCATCATTAAATATAGTTTTGTTCACTCTTAAACATTCTTTTGGACCAAATAAAACTCTTATTAAGAAT
Source organism: Viscum album (assembly GCA_963277665.1). NCBI lineage: Eukaryota > Viridiplantae > Streptophyta > Magnoliopsida > Santalales > Viscaceae > Viscum > Viscum album. The sequence continues at coordinate 1,551,800,249 of OY728158.1, read as the reverse complement.
CGGGACATCAAAATTTACTTTGTGTAAATTTTTGGTATCTTTCCGATAAAGTTCATTTTTTTAAGGAATAGTGTAAAATGTTGTATTTTAATTCAAAACCACTTTTTAATCTAATTTATTTATATGATTAGATTATCTTTTGAATTGGTTTTAAAGTGAAATTAGGAAATATTTTTACCATTTAATCCAATAGTGGTGGTTGGAATTAATTTCACTTTGAAATCGGACTTAAACTGGTGTCAATCTTTTGATACTTATTGTTTTATAAAAACACGCTATTTGCTCTGACAGCGGGAATTAATTATTAAATTAATTAATGTGACTAATATGTTTTGAATTTTGTAAAACGGACTTCATTTTTTGAATTCAGAATATCAAATATAGCTTAGGGTGAATTTTTGGTAATTTTCTGAAAAACTTCAATTTTTGATGAATAGTGAAACCACTAAGTGATAATCAAGCAAACTGATTTTTCAGTTAAATGAAAGTTTACCACTAATGTGTATTGAATTTTGAAAATCCGACATACATGGTTGTCATTAAGAAGTAAAATGTGGTTCAATGAGATTATAATAATTTTTTGGTGAATAGTAACTTATTAAGTTTTTAATCGCGATTAGTGATAATTAGTGTAGTTTAAGGTATAAATAATACTTTAAAAAAATGAAATGACCTAGACACATGTCACAACCCTATTGGTTGTGTCATGGCCGACCAAGACAAGCCATGGCCTAACTTGGGGACCCCATGGATCCACTTTTGTTGGGAAATAACATAAAATACTTTTTATTTAATGTTAAAGTGAAAATGACACTAACATAGTATGTTTTACTAAAACAATTTTTAAGTGGGGTTATACAAGTCCAAATTTTGATTATAAATAGTCATTGGAAAGCTAAAAAGATTTCCTATATCATAGTATTTTTTTTATAATTTTTAGACATTAAAGAAATTAAATTATTTATGACATAATAATGATGCAGCGATGACATCATTATTTGACAATTTAATTAAAATGGAAAGATAATGAAACATCTACAATATACACATGGACAAAACCAATTGGATGAGTGGATTTCGATGCCTTATCACCTTATCCACGAATTCTATCAATGTGGGACCCTTTAGAACCGAAAAGCATTTTCAAATAATGTAATATTTCATTGCTTTCCAAAAGTGCCCCTCCTCTCCTCTTATAAAAGGCCCCCACCTCTACCTCTTTTCCCACACCCCTCAAGCCTTTGGCTCGGCCAACCCCTGCCCATTTACTCTCTCAACATCCCTCTCCTCATCCTAGAGGATCCCCTTTGGGCAGAATCCTTTCAAAGGAAGCCTTTAGGCTCAAATCAAAAGGAGATTACACTTTTAAAGGTAACTCATTCTCTCTTGTTCATTTGTTTTATTTTGCTTCTCCAAACCTATAATCTCTTTTTATTTACTTCTTTTGTAACAACACCAGTATCTTCAATATACTAGGATGTTGTTACAAGATTTATTTTAGCTACACTCTCACACAACTACATCAAATGGTTAATGAACATACGGTTTCCGTGGACGGTGAAATTCTGCCTCCCGAAACGATGATTGTTCAATACTCATTTAACACCTTCAAAGGTGGCCATTATGATGTCACTATTTTTATATATGATATATAATATGTTTATGTTTTATTTATGCTTCTGTATTTATCATTTTTGTCTTACCTTTGTGGCTTCCATTATGGGTATACGCGATATCTTCATTTAAGGAAGTGCGGACTACCGCCCCCTCAAAGTGATTTGATTCGTTAAATACCATATGTGGGATGTATAAAGGATGGAAATATGATATTATATATGATATTATACTGGAATTATAATATACCTTTATATCATTATTATTCCATTCTATAAAATACGAAATAGAAATGAAAGTAGCGTTCATGCGTACGTACGGCTTACCGTCTCCATGAACGGTGCATTTCATTTCTTACCTCTAAATGATTATGTAATGTTATAAATGCATGCATGTACTGGATATATATGAAATATATGATATCTACATAATGAATACAATTCTGGATATAATAAACATTTGGCCACACGAACAACATGTAATTGTAAGAAGACCCCTTTCGACTTAAGAACCAAATATCGGCAAAACAAATATTATTAACTTAAATGATTACATAATGTTTATGACAAGGTAATAAGTGGTATAAAAGTAATAATGAACTTGAAAAGGGTTCTTAAGGAATTAGAAATTAACTCAAGTTTATTATTCAGGAGATTAAAGAATGATCGAGTCAAGTCGGACCCGAGGTAAGGGATCCTCCAACTCTCTTTCACTTTAAGTACACTCTTTTATGTCATTTCTTTTAAGCTCATCTTTCTTATGATTGGGATGTTCTTTTATATTACTCCTACTGTAATTATTATGTTCATGTGATGAGAAACCCTATTCTCTCTCATCAATCCATTTTGGACGTTTTGAGTGGCGCCGTTAGGCTGCCGAATTTTCGTAAGGGATTTTTCATCTCACTTTTATTCTCGTGAGATTTATGCTACATTTGCCACAAATTCCATTGATTGGTGTATGTACTGCCAATTATTCTAATCTTTGTGTAATATACTTTCGTTTATGAGTATTTACATCAATGATCTACTGTCCTTCTTTCATGGGGTGTATGTTTTGAAAGATACCCAAGTCGGTAAGGGAACCTTTCACCCTCCTCTTTTTTAAAAAGACTTCTTTTGTTGGGTATTTTAATTTACATGTTGTTATGTTGGTATATGTTCTCATATATCCTTATTGATGTAAATTTTATGTCCAAGTGATGAGATACTCTTTTTATCTCTCATCAACTCTTTTTGATGTGATGTCGTTAGGCTGTCAAGGGAACTTTTTAACCCAATTTCGATTTCTTTGGGTTCAACATGTAGTCATTGAATATGTCATCCATTGAATATGTGTGAATGACCTTTTATTGTTTACACTTAATATCCACTGATATTGAGTGTATTTATTTTTGTCACACATATTTTTGAGATTGATTTGTCCTTAATTTAAGGATACCTTCTTTATAAGGGATTTCATCACATTTGACATTTCTATTGAGGGTTCATTGTTGTTATGCACCAATTCACTCTTATATGGTGTATATACTGTCCTTTGGAGTATTATATCATGAATCCTTTTATTCTCATGATATTATAAAGTTCTGACTAAATGTTATTCCTCGATTATTGTATTCAAGTGTCTCTAATTTTGGTAAAACCCCTTTATAACCAAAATATCGTTTTAAATGTTTTAATTATTTGTTCTTATTAATATCCATGTTTTCAAAATGGTTTTAAGGATTTATTTATATGGATATTAATGGTTTAAAATGTTAAAATCTTCAAGGTGGTATGGGACACTTTGATTCAAAAATATCTTTATTAAATGTTTTAAATGGTTTTGGAAATGGTTTCTTTTTTGAATGGATTAATTATTTCAATATCCTAAAATGTTATATTGTGATTGAAATGTGGAAATGCTATGTTCATGTTTATGTGATACGATTATGTTATGGTTCTTGGGCATTGTTATGAAGAACGGGTGGTTCCGTGATAAACTAAGGGCGGGTGAGCCCGTTATAGCTCTCCAATGCATTGGGTAACGCGAAGGAGTGAAACGTTAAGGTTTCTCCGAAGAGATTTAGGGAATATACTGTGATGGGTATTCCAAACGTAACCAAGAGGGTTACTCCCTACATAAGAATGTTATGAATGCCTCAAGTTACCTTTATGTCTTATGATTTCTATGATTTATTCATGGTTTGATGAGGTATGTTAAAGTGCCTTTGATTTATGGGTAAAGTATGATTTCATTCTTATGTATATATGAACTCATGTTTCCTTTCCATATTTTTATAACTCTTACTGAGCTTTTATACCATGTTATGAACATCATGTAATCATTTAAGTTAATAATGTTCATTTTGTCGGTATTTGGTTCTTAAGTCAAAAATTGACTTCTTATACTTACAAGTTGTTAATTTGGTCAAAGGTTCATTATATCCAGAATGGTATTCATTATGTAGATATCATATATGTCATATATATCCAGTACATACATTCATTTATAATATTACATCACATTTAGAGGTAAGAAATGAAATGCATCGTTCATGGAGACGGTAAGCCGTACGTACGCATGAACGCTACTTCCATTTCTATTTCATATTTTCTGGAATGGAATCATAATGATATAAAAGTATATTATAATTCCAGTATAACAACATATATAATATCATTAACTTTATCCTTTACACATCCCACATATGGTATTAACGAATCAAATCACTTTTAGGGGGCGGTAGTCCGCACTTCCTAAAATGAAGATATCGTGTTTTACCCATAATGGAAACCATAAAGGTATGCCCAAAATGAAAAAAACAGAAGCTTAAGGAAAACATAAACATATAATATATCATATATAAAAATAGTGACATCATAATGGCCACCTTTGAAGGTGTTAAATGAGTATTGAACAATCATCGTTTCGGGAGGCAGAATTTCGCCATCCACGGAAACCGTATGTTCTTTAACCATTTGATGTAGTTGTGTGAGAGTGTAGCTCAAATATATCTTATAACAACATCCTAGTATATTGAAGATACTGGTGTTGTTACAAAAGAAGTAAATAAAAAGAGTTTAGGGGGTCGGAGAAGCAAAATAAAACAAATGAACATGAGAGAATGAAATACCTTAAAAAGTGTAACTTCTTTTGGTTTGAGCCTAAAGGCTTCCTTTGAAAGGATTCTGCCCAAAGGGAATCCTCTAGGATGAGGAGAGGGATGTGGAGAGAGCAAATGGGCAGGGGTTGGCCGAGCCAATGGCTTGAAGAGTGTGTGAAATGAGGTAGAGGTGGGGGCCTTTTATAAGGGGAGAGGAGGGGCACTTTTGGAAAGTAAAGAAACATTACATTATTTGAAAATGTGTTTCGGTTTTAAAAGGTCCCACATTGATGGAATTCGTGGATAAGGTGATAAGGCATCGAAATCCATTCATCCAATTGGTTTTGGACATGTGTAGTTCATAGATTTTATTTTATCTTTCCATTTTATTTAAATCGTCAAATAATGATGTCATCGCTGCATCATTATTATGTCATAAATAATTAAATTTATTTAATGTCTAAAAATTATAAACAAATAATATGATGTAGGAAATCTTTTTAGCTTTCCATTGAATATTTATAATCAAAATTTGGACTTGTATAACCCCACTTAAAAATTGTTTTCGCAAAACATATTATGTTTGTGTCATTTTCACTTTAACATTTAATAAAAAGTAATTTATGTTATTTCCCAACAAAAGTGGATACATGGGGTCCCCAAGTTAGGCCATGACTTGTCTTGGTCGGCCATGACACAACCAATGAGGTCGGGACATGTGTCTAGGTCATTTTATATTATTAAAGCATTATTTATACATTAAACTACCCTAATTACCACTAATCGCGATTAAGAACTTAATAAGTTACTATTCACCAAAAAATTATTTTAATCTCATTGAACCACATTTTACTTCTTAATGACAACCATTTATGTCGGATTTTCAAAATTCAATACACATTAGTGGTAAACTTTCATTTAACTGAAAAATCAGTTTGCTTGATTACCACTTAGTGGTTTCACTATTCATCAAAATTGAAGTTTTTCAGAAAATTACCAAAAATTCACTCTAAGCTATATTTGATATTCCGAATTCAAAAATGAAGTCTATTTTACAAAATTCAAAACATATAAGTCACATTAATTAATTTAATAATTAATTCCCGCTGCCAGAGCAAATAGCGTGTTTTTACAAAACAATAAGTATCAAAAGATTGACACCAGTTTAAGTCTAATTTCAAATCGAAATTGATTCCAATGACCACCATTGGATAAAATGGTAAAAATATATTCTAATTTCACTTCAAAACCAATTCAAAACATAATCTAATCATATAAATAAATTAGATTAAAAAGTAGTTTTGATGTAAAATGCAGTATTTTTCACTATTCATTTAAAAATGAACATTGTCAGAAAATTACCAAAAATTCACACAAGGTAAATTTTGATGTCCCAATCATAAAGGATAAGTTTATTTTGACAAACATAGTTTATAAAATTGTCAAAATATAGATTCAAAAATGGTTTTCCATCAAAAGGCACTAAAACAATCCTTTAAGAATATTAGTGTATTCCATGCATAAGATTGTATTTATTTTCATTTTAAGCCTCTAAAACACTATCTTTATCATTAATAGACATAGATAAAAATATCTATTATTCATTACTTACTTGGGATGTTACATCCTTCCCCCCTTTAGAAAATTGCGTCCCCGCAATTTATTTACTTATCAAATAAATTGGGGTACTTATCCCTCATTGCATTTTCGGATTCCCATGTTGCCTCTTCAATCATGTGGTTTTTCCACAAAACCTTTACCTGCTTAATCACCTTATTCCGTAACACTTGCTCCCTGTGGTCAAGAATCTGGACTGGTTGTTCCTCATAAGATAGGTTCTCTTCCAGCTGAACTACCTCTGGACTCAAAACATGAGATGGATCTGGCATATACTTTCTCAACATCGAAACGTGAAAAACATTGTGTACCTGAGATAAACTCGGAGGTAAAGCCACTCGGTATGCAACTGATCCAACTATCTCTAGAACTTCGTATGGTCCAATGAACCTTGGACTCAACTTTCCTTTCTTACCAAATCTCATCACACTTTTCCAAGGAGAAACCTTGAGAAAAACATGATCACCTACCTCGAAAGATAGATCCTTCCTCCGGTTATCCGCATAACTCTTCTGCCTGCTCTGAGCTGTTCTCATGTGTTTCTGAATCAGCTGAACTTTTTCTGCCATCTCTTCTACCAATTCTGGTCCCATCAACTTTCTTTCACCCACTTCATCCCAGAAAGCTGGAGTTCGACACCGCTTCCCATATAATGCCTGAAATGGTGCCATCTGTATACTGGAATGAAAACTGTTATTATATGAAAACTCAACCAACGATGATTGTTCAATACTCATTTAACACCTTCAAAGGTGGCCATTATGATGTCACTATTTTTATATATGATATATTATATGTTTATGTTTTCCTTAAGCTTCTGTTTTTTTTCATTTTGGGCATACCTTTATGGTTTCCATTATGGGTAAAACACGATATCTTCATTTTAGGAAGTGCGGACTACCGCCCCCTAAAAGTGATTTGATTCGTTAATACCATATGTGGGATGTGTAAAGGATAAAGTTAATGATATTATATATGTTGTTATACTGGAATTATAATATACTTTTATATCATTACGATTCCATTCCAAAAAATATGAAATAGAAATGGAAGTAGCGTTCATGCGTACGTACGGCTTACCGTCTCCATGAACGATGCATTTCATTTCTTACCTCTAAATGTGATGTAATATTATAAATGAATGTATGTACTGGATATATATGACATATATGATATCTACATAATGAATACCATTCTGGATATAATGAACCTTTGACCAAATTAACAACTTGTAAGTATAAGAAGTCAATTTTTGACTTAAGAACCAAATACCAACAAAATGAACATTATTAACTTAAATGATTACATGATGTTCATAACATGGTATAAAAGGAATAATGAACTTGAAAAAGATTCATAAGCAAGTAGAGATTAACTCAAGTTTATTATTCAGGAGTTTAAAGAACGGTCGGGTCAAGTCGGATACGAGGTATGGGATTTCGTCTCAATCTCCTTTCGTTGAGGCATATTTTGTTTTATACACAACCTTCTTTTATACGGTGTATAAACCCCTTTTACTTTTACGTTTATTCAAAAGGAATCTTTTTATACGAAGCGTTTACCAAACGACAAAAGGGAATGTTTTTGTCGTACGTATGCGGCGACAACGACTTCTCCGCCGTCGTAACCGTTATTTGAGTTTCGGCTTCTTCTACAAGCCATTCCTTCTTTTTAAAAGAAAAATAAATACCATGTTTTACTTTTCTTTTATTTTGGTATTGAAAATGGTTTTCATAATATTTTTATATCAATGTGTGGTATTGATATCTTGTGATTGAATGGTGGAAATTTTATGTTTCCTTTATGCATGTTTTATGTGATACGATTATGTTGAGGTTCTTGGGCATTATTATGAAGAACGGGTGGTTCCGTGATAAACTAAGGGCGGGTGAGCCCGTTATAGCTCTCCAATGCATTGGGTAACGCGAAGGAGTGAAACGTTAAGGTTTCTCCGAAAAGATTTTAGGGAATATACTGTGATGGGTATTCCAAACGTAACCAAGAGGGTTACCCCCTACGTAAGAATGTTATGAATGCCTCAAGTTACCTTTACGTATTATGATTTATATGATTTATTCATGTTTTTATGAGGTATGTTAAAGTGCCTATGTTTTATGGGTAAAGTATGATTTCATTCTTATGTATATATGAACTCATGTTTCCTTTCCATGTTTTTATAACCCATACTGAGTTTTACGCTCATCCCAAGTTTTTGAAATGTTTTTCACAGGTCAAGGGAAAGGTACATGATAAGATGATAGAGTCAAGGATGTGTCAAGAAATAATCCATGTTTTATTTTAAATGTGTTTCCATTGATGGGAATGAAGAATACTATCTTTATGTAACCTCTTTGTTTATATGTGGAATGTAATGCAAGTTTTATGATCTAATTCTCTAAAACTCTAAACCCGAAAAGATCCTCAACGTGTAATCTTGTAATAACTCAAGATTAAGTAAGGTTTAAACATAGGCACTTTAACATACCTCATAAAATCATGAATAAATCATAGAAATCATAAGACGTAAAGGTAACTTGAGGCATTCATAACATTCTTACGTAGGGAGTAACCCTCTTGGTTACGTTTGGAATACCCATCACAGTATATTCCCTAAAATCTCTTCGGAGAAACCTTAACGTTTCACTCCTTCGCGTTACCCAATGCATTGGAGAGCTATAACGGGCTCACCCGCCCTTAGTTTATCACGGAACCACCCGTCTTCATAATAATGCCCAAGAACCATAACATAATCATATCACATAAAACAAGCATAAAGGAAACATAAAATTTCCACATTTCAATCACGAGATATCAATACAACACATTGATATAAAAACATTATGAAAACCATTTTCAATACCAAAATAAAATAAAAGTAAAATATGGTATTTATTTTTCTTTTAAAAAGAAGGTATGGCTTGTAGAGGAAGCCGAAACTCAAATAACGGTTACGACGGCGGAGAAGTCGTTGTCGCCGCATACGTACGACAAAAACATTCCCTTTTGTCGTTTAGTAAACGCTTCGTATAAAAAAGATTCCTTTTGAATAAACGTAAAAGTCAAAGGGGTTTATACACCGCATAAAAGAAAGTTGTGTATAAAATAAAATATGCCTCAACGAAAGGAGATTGAGACGAAGTCCCATACAAAGATAATTTTTAAAATAAAATAGATACATTATGTGTATTCACTATAAGTACACATAAATAAAGTACAAATACAAGATACGACATAATAATATAATGACATAATTTGAAAGTAGGAGATTAACCCAAAGAATGGAAATTGGGTTAAGAAGTTCCCATACCTCGTATCCGACTTGACCCGACCGTTCTTTAAACTCCTGAATAATAAACTTGAGTTAATCTCTACTTGCTTATGAATCTTTTCAAGTTCATTATTCCTTTTATACCATGTTATGAACATCATGTAATCATTTAAGTTAATAATGTTCATTTTGTCGGTATTTGGTTCTTAAGTCAAAAATAGACTTCTTACACTTACATGTTGTTAATTTGGTCAATGTTTCATTATATCCAGAATGGTATTCATGATGTAGATATCATATATGTCATATATATCCAGTACATACATGTATTTAAAATATTACATAATCATTTAGAGGTAAGAAATGAAATGCACCGTTCATGGAGACGGTAAGCCGTACGTACGCATGAACGCTACTTTCATTTCTTTGTCATATTAATGGAATTAAAACTAAATGAGACTTATGTATATTTTAATTCCAGAATTATATTCATCATTTAGATATATCATTAATTATATATATCCATTATATACATGTACTTTTAATAGTACATTACATTTGGGGATAAGAAATGAAATGCACCGTTCATGGAGACGGTAGTCCGTACGTACGCATGAACGCTACTTTCATTTCTATCTCATACTTTAATGGAAATAAATGATAATGATATATATAGGTATATTATAATTCCAGTATAACATCATGTATAATATCATTAACTTTATCCTCTACACATCCCACATATGGTATTAACGAATCACATCACTTTGAGGGGGCGGTAGTCCGCGCTTCCTAAAATGAAGATATCGTGTTTTACCCATAATGGAAACCATAAAGGTATGCCCAAAATGAAAAAACAGAAGCTTAAGGAAAACATAAACATATTATATATCATATATAAAAATAGTGACATCATAATGGCCACCTTTGAAGGTGTTTAATGAGTGTTGAACAATCATCGTTTCGGGAGGCAGAATTTCGCCATCCACAGAAACCGTATGTTCTTTAACCATTTGATGTAGTTGTGTGAGAGTGTAGATAAAATAAATCTTATAACAACATCCTAGTATATTTAAGATACTGGTGTTGTTACAAAATAAGTAAATAAAAAGAGTTTAGGGGGTTGGAGAAGCAAAATAAAACAAATGAGCATGAGAGGATGAATTACCTTAAAAAGTGTAACTCCTTTTGATTTGAGCCTAAAGGCTTCCTTTGAAAGGATTCTGCCCAAGGGGAATCCTCTAGGATGAGGAGAGGGATGTGGAGAGAGCAAATGGGCAGGGGTTGGCCGAGCCAAAGGCTTGAAGAGTGTGTGAAATGAGGTAGAGGTGGGGGCCTTTTATAAGGGGAGAGGAGGGGCACTTTTGGAAAGTAAAGAAATATAACTTTATTTGAAAATGTGTTTTGGTTTTAAAAGGTCCCACATTGATATAATTCGTGGATAAGGTGATAAGGATTCGAAATCCACTCATCCAATTGGTTTTGGCCATGTGTAGGTTTTAGATTTTACATTATCTTTCCATTTTATTTTAATCGTTAAATAATGATGTCATCACTGCATCATTATTATGTCGTACATAATTTAATTTATTTAATGTCTAAAAATTATAAAACAAATACTATGATATAGGAAATCTTTTTAGCTTTCCATTGAATATTTATAATCAAAATTTGGACTTGTATAACCCCACTTAAAAATTGTTTTCGCAAAACATATTATGTTTGTGTCATTTTCACTTTAACATTTAATAAAAAGTAATTTATGTTATTTCCCAACAAAAGTGGATACATGGGGTCCCCAAGTTAGGCCATGACTTGTCTTGGTCGGCCATGACACAACCAATGAGGTTGGGACATGTGTCTAGGTCATTTTATATTATTAAAGCATTATTTATACATTAAACTACCCTAATTACCACTAATCGCGATTAAGAACTTAATAAGTTACTATTCACCAAAAAATTATTTTAATCTCATTGAACCACATTTTACTTCTTAATGACAACCATGTATGTCGGATTTTCAAAATTCAATACACATTAGTTGTAAACTTTCATTTAACTGAAAAATCAGTTTGCTTGATTACCACTTAGTGGTTTCACTATTCATCAAAAATTGAAGTTTTTCAGAAAATTACCAAAAATTCACCCTAAGCTATATTTGATATTCCGAATTCAAAAATGAAGTCTATTTTACAAAATTCAAATCATATAAGTCACATTAATTAATTTAATAACTAATTCCCGCTGCCAGAGCAAATAGCGTGTTTTTACAAAACAATAAGTATCAAAAGATTGACACCAGTTTAAGTCTAATTTCAAATCGAAATTGATTCCAATGACCACCATTGGATAAAATTGTAAAAATATATTCTAATTTCACTTTAAAACCAATTCAAAAGATAATCTAATCATATAAATAAATTAGATCAAAAAGAGGTTTTGAATTAAAATGCAACATTTTACACTATTCATAAAAAAAAATGAACTTTATCAGAAAGGTACCAAAAATTACACAAAGTAAAATTTGATATCCCGATTCTTAATAAAAGTTTTATTTGGTCCAAAAGAATGTATAAGAGTGATCAAAACTATATTTAATGACGGTTCACCATTAAAAGGTGATAAGTGAACCTTTAGTGAAAATTAGAGTATAAAAGCCTAAAATTGAACTCTTTCCGTATTTTAAGCCTTTGTCTTTTATTGGGTAAATGTAAAAACATCTAAAAACACATCTATTCATATTTTAGTTATTTCTATTCATTCCCGCCAGTACAACGACTACTTGTTAACTAACATAATATTATTATATTACTAGTGTGCTACGTAAGTTTCAAAGAAACTCATCGTTGCGTATCGGGTACGCTATCGAACATAGCAACCCCTTTTAATTAAAATTCATATTTAATTCTCTAATATTAATAAATATGAAAATTATTTATTCTTTAATTACCTGGGATGTTACATCCTTCCCCCCTTTTGGGAATTGCGTCCTCGCAATTTTATTCACTTATCAAAATAAGTGGGGGTATTTATCCCTCATAGCATTTTCAGATTCCCACGTTGCCTCTTCAATCACATGGTTTTTCCAAAAAGCCTTTACCTGATGAATCACCTTATTCCGTAACACTTGCTCCCTGTGGTCAAGAATCTGGACCGGTTGTTCCTCATAAGATAGGTTCTCTTCCAGCTGAACTACCTCTGGACTCAAAACATGAGATGGATCTGGCATATACTTTCTCAACATCGAAACGTGAAAAACATTGTGTACCTGAGAAAAACTCAGAGGTAAAGCCACTCGGTATGCAACTGATCCAACTCTTTCCAGAATTTCGTATGGTCCAATAAACCTTGGACTCAACTTTCCTTTCTTACCAAATCTCATCACACTTTTCCAAGGAGAAACCTTGAGAAAAACATGATCACCTACCTCGAAAGATAGATCCTTCCTCCGGTTATCCGCATAACTCTTCTGCCTGCTCTGAGCTGTTCTCATGTGTTTCTGAATCAGCTGAACTTTTTCTGCCATCTCTTCTACCAATTCTGGTCCCATCAAATTTCTTTCACCCACTTCATCCCAGAAAGCTGGAGTTCGACACCGCTTCCCATATAATGCCTGAAATGGTGCCATCTGTATACTGGAATGAAAACTGTTATTATATGAAATCTCAACCAAAGAAAGATGTTGGTCCCAACTTCCCTGATAATCCATAGAACAAGCTCGTAGCATATCCTCCAATGTCTGAATTGTTCGTTCTGACTTCCCATCTGATTGAGGATGAAAAGCTGTACTAAAATTTAATTCAGTACCCAACAACTTCTGAAGGCCTTTCCAAAAGTTAGAAGTAAACCTGGGATCACGATCCGATACAATGGAGAGGGGAACTCCATGTAACCTGACTATCTCTTTACGATACAAACGGGAAAGTTGATCAAGAGAGAAAGTATCTCGTATAGCAAGGAAATGAGCAGATTTGGTCAAGCGATCAATAATAACCCAGATTGCATTATTACCTCGAGATGTCTTCGGTAATCCAACAACAAAGTCCATGGATATATTCTCCCATTTCCACTCTGGAACTGGTAAAGGCTGAAGCATCCCTTTCGGTAACTGCCGCTCTGCTTTAACCTGCTGACAAGTCAAACACTTCACAGTAAAATCAGCAATATCTCTTTTCATTCCATCCCACCAGTAATACTCCCGCAGATCTCTATACATCTTAGTACTGCCCGGATGAACTGAAAACGGAGAACTATGAGCTTCACATAACAACTCTCTCTTCAACTGTGAATCACAAGGCACACATAACCTCTTCACAAACCTCAAAACACAAACACAAACTTATCCAAGAACTCATGGAAAATTTTATTCATAAGGTCCATGAATACAGCAGGTGCATTGGTTAACCCAAAAGGCATAACTACAAATTCATAATGGCCATATCTAGTACGGAACGCAGTCGTCTGCTTCTTTTACTTTCAACTGATGGTACCCTGACCTCTAGTCAATCTTCGAAAAATACTGAGCTCCCTGGAGCTGATACCACTTCATTCGATGACCCAACATCTGCTGAAGTTGTTGCAAATGATTTTACCACCCCTTTCTGCTTGTAGTCTAGCTGCTTCCCATCACTCAAGCTCCTTGTCGGACACTCGTTTGCATAGTGACCCATCTCATTGCACTTATAACATTTCACTAACTGTAAATCAAACTTGTTCTTACCTTCACCTTGATCCTTTTCAGTGCAATCACGAGCCTTATGCCCCATCTTACCACATCGGTAGCACTTTCCAGAATTCAGAAGACATTCCCCAGCATGCCTTTTTCCACATTTATCACAAACTGGAAACTTAGTTCTCTTACCATCAGACTTTTTTGAAGAATTCTTACCTTTCTCCTACCACCTCGGTCTCTTCTTCTGCTGGTTGTTGTAGAAAACTTGGTCATCGGCAAACTCCATTTCCACCTTCTCAGCACATCGAACAAGCTTTTCATAACTTTTAAACTCACGAGAAGCCAATGCCCTTCGATACTTTGGCTTTAATCCTGAGTAAAAACGATTGATTTTACTATCAAGGTCCCGGATAAAATTTGGAGCATACCTTGCCAATCAAGTGAACCTTTCTTCATAGGCAGCCACTGAGTCTTCCTCTTGCCTCAATTCCAAGAATTGCTTTTCCATCCTAAGTCGAACAGCCTTAGGAAAATACTTCTCAAGAAACATACCTTTGAATTCATCCCAGTTAAGAGCATCAATCTCATCGGCGTCCCTGATATTTTTAACCATAGACCACCACTGATCTGCTTCACCCTCCAAACGGTAAATAGCAAGACTAACCTTTTGATTGTCTGAACACCCCATGACATCAAAAATCTTCTCCAGTGCTTTAATCCACCCTTCAGCTAGCACAGGGTCAGATGATCCTCTGAATGATGGGGGATGTTGCCTCATGAAATGTTCCACCACTGACATGTTCTTCTGCGGTTGATCTGGCTGATCTCGTGCATGGATACCACCACCATTTATAGCCTGAGTCAACTGTGCCATCACTGCAACAAACTGTTCAGTTCCGATTCCAACCATCTCAGGTTGCTGATTTGGAAGGTTGTCTTCCTCCTGATGTCGTCCCAACATAGCTGCTTTGTTTCCCCTACGGAAAACCATTCTGAACATGGAAATATCTTAGGCGAAGCAACATGGTAATCCGTAAATGCTATATCATTTCAATCATATTATAATTTAACACTTTTCTAACTCCTAAAGTTGTCTAAACCGCCCTCTGATACCAACTATAAGGCCCCAGCCTTAAACCTTACTTAATGTTGAATTAAATGAATAATTCACATTGAGGATCTTTTCAGGTTTAGAGTTTTAGAGAATTAGATCATAAAACTTGCATTACATTCCACATATAAACAAAGTGGTTACATAAAGATATTATTCTTCATTCCCATCAATGGAAACACATTTAAAATAAAACATGGATTATTTCTTGACACATCCTTGACTCTATCATCTTATCATGTACCTTTCCCTTGACCTGTGAAAAACATTTCAAAAACTTGGGATGAGCATAAAAACTCAGTATGGGTTATAAAAAAAACATGGAAAGGAAACATGAGTTCATATATACATAAGAATGAAATCATACTTTACCCATAAAACATAGGCACTTTAACATACCTCATAAAATCATGAATAAATCATAGAAATCATAAGACGTAAAGGTAACTTGAGGCATTCATAACATTCTTACGTAGGGAGTAACCCTCTTGGTTACGTTTGGAATACCCATCACAGTATATTCCCTAAAATCTCTTCGGAGAAACCTTAACGTTTCACTCCTTCGCGTTACCCAATGCATTGGAGAGCTATAACGGGCTCACCCGCCCTTAGTTTATCACGGAACCACCCGTCTTCATAATAATGCCCAAGAACCATAACATAATCATATCACATAAAACAAGCATAAAGGAAACATAAAATTTCCACATTTCAATCACGAGATATCAATACAACACATTGATATAAAAACATTATGAAAACCATTTTCAATACCAAAATAAAATAAAAGTAAAATATGGTATTTATTTTTCTTTTAAAAAGAAGGTATGGCTTGTAGAGGAAGCCGAAACTCAAATAACGGTTACGACGGCGGAGAAGTCGTTGTCGCCGCATACGTACGACAAAAACATTCCCTTTTGTCGTTTAGTAAACGCTTCGTATAAAAAAGATTCCTTTTGAATAAACGTAAAAGTCAAAGGGGTTTATACACCGCATAAAAGAAAGTTGTGTATAAAATAAAATATGCCTCAACGAAAGGAGATTGAGACGAAGTCCCATACAAAGATAATTTTTAAAATAAAATAGATACATTATGTGTATTCACTATAAGTACACATAAATAAAGTACAAATACAAGATACGACATAATAATATAATGACATAATTTGAAAGTAGGAGATTAACCCAAAGAATGGAAATTGGGTTAAGAAGTTCCCATACCTCGTATCCGACTTGACCCGACCGTTCTTTAAACTCCTGAATAATAAACTTGAGTTAATCTCTACTTGCTTATGAATCTTTTCAAGTTCATTATTCCTTTTATACCATGTTATGAACATCATGTAATCATTTAAGTTAATAATGTTCATTTTGTCGGTATTTGGTTCTTAAGTCAAAAATAGACTTCTTACACTTACATGTTGTTAATTTGGTCAATGTTTCATTATATCCAGAATGGTATTCATGATGTAGATATCATATATGTCATATATATCCAGTACATACATGTATTTAAAATATTACATAATCATTTAGAGGTAAGAAATGAAATGCACCGTTCATGGAGACGGTAAGCCGTACGTACGCATGAACGCTACTTTCATTTCTTTGTCATATTAATGGAATTAAAACTAAATGAGACTTATGTATATTTTAATTCCAGAATTATATTCATCATTTAGATATATCATTAATTATATATATCCATTATATACATGTACTTTTAATAGTACATTACATTTGGGGATAAGAAATGAAATGCACCGTTCATGGAGACGGTAGTCCGTACGTACGCATGAACGCTACTTTCATTTCTATCTCATACTTTAATGGAAATAAATGATAATGATATATATAGGTATATTATAATTCCAGTATAACATCATGTATAATATCATTAACTTTATCCTCTACACATCCCACATATGGTATTAACGAATCACATCACTTTGAGGGGGCGGTAGTCCGCGCTTCCTAAAATGAAGATATCGTGTTTTACCCATAATGGAAACCATAAAGGTATGCCCAAAATGAAAAAACAGAAGCTTAAGGAAAACATAAACATATTATATATCATATATAAAAATAGTGACATCATAATGGCCACCTTTGAAGGTGTTTAATGAGTGTTGAACAATCATCGTTTCGGGAGGCAGAATTTCGCCATCCACGGAAACCGTATGTTCTTTAACCATTTGATGTAGTTGTGTGAGAGTGTAGATAAAATAAATCTTATAACAACATCCTAGTATATTTAAGATACTGGTGTTGTTACAAAATAAGTAAATAAAAAGAGTTTAGGGGGTTGGAGAAGCAAAATAAAACAAATGAGCATGAGAGGATGAATTACCTTAAAAAGTGTAACTCCTTTTGATTTGAGCCTAAAGGCTTCCTTTGAAAGGATTCTGCCCAAGGGGAATCCTCTAGGATGAGGAGAGGGATGTGGAGAGAGCAAATGGGCAGGGGTTGGCCGAGCCAAAGGCTTGAAGAGTGTGTGAAATGAGGTAGAGGTGGGGGCCTTTTATAAGGGGAGAGGAGGGGCACTTTTGGAAAGTAAAGAAATATAACTTTATTTGAAAATGTGTTTCGGTTTTAAAAGGTCCCACATTGATAGAATTCGTGGATAAGGTGATAAGGATTCGAAATCCACTCATCCAATTGGTTTTGGCCATGTGTAGGTTTTAGATTTTACATTATCTTTCCATTTTATTTTAATCGTTAAATAATGATGTCATCACTGCATCATTATTATGTCGTACATAATTTAATTTATTTAATGTCTAAAAATTATAAAACAAATACTATGATATAGGAAATCTTTTTAGCTTTCCATTGAATATTTATAATCAAAATTTGGACTTGTATAACCCCACTTAAAAATTGTTTTCGCAAAACATATTATGTTTGTGTCATTTTCACTTTAACATTTAATAAAAAGTAATTTAGGTTATTTCCCAACAAAAGTGGATACATGGGGTCCCCAAGTTAGGCCATGACTTGTCTTGGTCGGCCATGACACAACCAATGAGGTTGGGACATGTGTCTAGGTCATTTTATATTATTAAAGCATTATTTATACATTAAACTACCCTAATTACCACTAATCGCGATTAAGAACTTAATAAGTTACTATTCACCAAAAAATTATTTTAATCTCATTGAACCACATTTTACTTCTTAATGACAACCATGTATGTCGGATTTTCAAAATTCAATACACATTAGTTGTAAACTTTCATTTAACTGAAAAATCAGTTTGCTTGATTACCACTTAGTGGTTTCACTATTCATCAAAAATTGAAG
Organism: Viscum album; assembly: GCA_963277665.1. Classification (NCBI taxonomy): domain Eukaryota; kingdom Viridiplantae; phylum Streptophyta; class Magnoliopsida; order Santalales; family Viscaceae; genus Viscum; species Viscum album. The sequence goes on along the minus strand of OY728158.1, from coordinate 1,551,781,577 downwards.
TTTTTCAGAAAATTACCAAAAATTCACCCTAAGCTATATTTGATATTCCGAATTCAAAAATGAAGTCTATTTTACAAAATTCAAATCATATAAGTCACATTAATTAATTTAATAACTAATTCCCGCTGCCAGAGCAAATAGCGTGTTTTTACAAAACAATAAGTATCAAAAGATTGACACCAGTTTAAGTCTAATTTCAAATCGAAATTGATTCCAAGGACCACCATTGGATAAAATTGTAAAAATATATTCTAATTTCACTTTAAAACCAATTCAAAAGATAATCTAATCATATAAATAAATTAGATCAAAAAGAGGTTTTGAATTAAAATGCAACATTTTACACTATTCATAAAAAAAAATGAACTTTATCAGAAAGGTACCAAAAATTACACAAAGTAAAATTTGATATCCCGATTCTTAATAAAAGTTTTATTTGGTCCAAAAGAATGTATAAGAGTGATCAAAACTATATTTAATGACGGTTCACCATTAAAAGGTGATAAGTGAACCTTTAGTGAAAATTAGAGTATAAAAGCCTAAAATTGAACTCTTTCCGTATTTTAAGCCTTTGTCTTTTATTGGGTAAATGTAAAAACATCTAAAAACACATCTATTCATATTTTAGTTATTTCTATTCATTCCCGCCAGTACAACGACTACTTGTTAACTAACATAATATTATTATATTACTAGTGTGCTACGTAAGTTTCAAAGAAACTCATCGTTGCGTATCGGGTACGCTATCGAACATAGCAACCCCTTTTAATTAAAATTCATATTTAATTCTCTAATATTAATAAATATGAAAATTATTTATTCTTTAATTACCTGGGATGTTACATCCAAGTAAGTAATGAATAATAGATATTTTTATCTATGTCTATTAATGATAAAGATAGTGTTTTAGAGGCCTAAAATGAAAATAAATACAATCTTATGCATGAAATACACTAATATTCTTAAAAGATTGTTTTAGTGCCTTTTGATGGAAAACCATTTTTGAATCTATATTTTGACAATTTTATAAACTATGTTTGTCAAAATAAACTTATACTTTATGATTGGGACATCAAAATTTACCTTGTGTGAATTTTTGGTAATTTTCTGACAATGTTCATTTTTTTTAATGAATAGTGAAAAATACTGCATTTTACATCAAAACTACTTTTTAATCTAATTTATTTATATGATTAGATTATGTTTTGAATTGGTTTTTAAGTAAAATTAGAATCTATTTTTACCATTTTATCCAATGGTGGTCATTGGAATCAATTTCACTTTGAAATTAGACTTAAACTGGTGTCAATCTTTTGATACTTATTGTTTTGTAAAAACACGCTATTTGCTCTGGCAGCGGGAATTAATTATTAAATTAATTAATGTGACTTATATGATTTGAATTTTGTAAAATAGACTTCATTTTTGAATTCAGAATATCAAATATAGCTTAGGGTGATTTTTTGGTAATTTTCTGAAAAACTTCAATTTTTGATGAATAGTGAAACCACTAAGTGGTAATCAAGCAAACTGATTTTTCAGTTAAATGAAAGTTTACCACTAATGTGTATTGAATTTTGAAAATCCGACATACATGGTTGTCATTAAGAAGTAAAATGTGGTTCAATGAGATTATAATAATTTTTTGGTGAATAGTAACTTATTAAGTTTTTAATCGCGATTAGTGGTAATCAGTGTAGTTTAAGGTATAAATAATGCTTTAATAATATAAAATGACCTAGACACATGTCCCAACCTTATTGGTTGTGTCATGGCCGACCAAGACAAGCCATGGGTCAACTTGGGGACCCCATGGATCCACTTTTGTTGGGAAATGACATAAATTACTTTTTATTAAATGTTAAAGTGAAAAGGACACAAACATAATATGTTTTGCGAAAACAATTTTTAAGTGGGGTTATACAAGTCCAAATTTTGATTATAAATATTCAATGGAAAGCTAAAAAGATTTCCTACATCATAGTAATTTGTTTATAATTTTTAGACATTAAATAAATTTAATTATTTATGACATAATAATGATGCAGCGATGACATCATTATTTGACGATTTAAATAAAATGGAATGATAAAATAAAATCTATGAACTACACATGTCCAAAACCAATTGGATGAATGGATTTCGATGCCTTATCACCTTATCCACGAATTCCATCAATGTGGGACCTTTTAAAACCGAAACACATTTTCAAATAATGTAATGATTCTTTACTTTCCAAAAGTGCCCCTCCTCTCCCCTTATAAAAGGCCCCCACCTCTACCTCATTTCACACACTCTTCAAGCCATTGGCTCGGCCAACACCTGCCCATTTGCTCTCTCCACATCCCTCTCCTCATCCTAGAGGATTCCCTTTGGGCAGAATCCTTTCAAAGGAAGCCTTTGGGCTCAAACCAAAAGAAGTTACACTTTTTAAGGTAATTCATTCTCTCATGTTCATTTGTTTTATTTTGCTTCTCCGACCCCCTAAACTCTTTTTATTTACTTCTTTTGTAACAACACCAGTATCTTCAATATACTAGGATGTTGTTATAAGATATATTTGAGCTACACTCTCACACAACTACATCAAATGGTTAAAGAACATACGGTTTCCGTGGATGGCGAAATTCTGCCTCCCGAAACGATGATTGTTCAATACTCATTTAACACCTTCAAAGGTGGCCATTATGATGTCACTATTTTTATATATGATATATTATATGTTTATGTTTTCCTTAAGCTTCTGTTTTTTTCATTTTGGGCATACCTTTATGGTTTCCATTATGGGTAAAACACGATATCTTCATTTTAGGAAGTGCGGACTACCGCCCCCTAAAAGTGATTTGATTCGTTAATACCATATGTGGGATGTGTAAAGGATAAAGTTAATTATATTATATATATTGTTATACTGGAATTATAATATACTTTTATATCATTATGATTCCATTCCAGAAAATATGAAATAGAAATGGAAGTAGCGTTCATGCGTACGTACGGCTTACCGTCTCCATGAACGGTGCATTTCATTTCTTACCTCTAAATGTGATGTAATATTATAAATGAATGTATGTACTGGATATATATGACATATATGATATCTACATAATGAATACCATTCTGGATATAATGAACCTTTGACCAAATTAACAACTTGTAAGTATAAGAAGTCAATTTTTGACTTAAGAACCAAATACCGACAAAATGAACATTATTAACTTAAATGATTACATGATGTTCATAACATGGTATAAAAGGAATAATGAACTTGAAAAAGATTCATAAGCAAGTAGAGATTAACTCAAGTTTATTATTCAGGAGTTTAAAGAACGGTCGGGTCAAGTCGGATACGAGGTATGGGACTTCGTCTCAATCTCCTTTCGTTGAGGCATATTTTATTTTATACACAACTTTCTTTTATACGGTGTATAAACCCCTTTGACTTTTACGTTTACTCAAAAGGAATCTTTTTTATACGAAGCGTTTACTAAACGACAAAAGGGAATGTTTTTGTCGTACGTATGCGGCGACAACGACTTCTCCGCCGTCGTAACCGTTATTTGAGTTTTGGCTTCCTCTACAAGCCATACCTTTTTTTAAAAGAAAAATAAATACCATGTTTTACTTTGGTATTGAAAATGGTTTTCATAATGTTTTTATTATATCAATGTTTTGTATTGATATCTCGTGATTGAAATGTGGAAATGTTATGTTTCCTTTATGCATGTTTTATGTGATATGATTATGTTATGGTTCTTGGGCATTATTATGAAGACGGGTGGTTCCGTGATAAACTAAGGGCGGGTGAGCCCGTTATAGCTCTCCAATGCATTGGGTAACGCGAAGGAGTGAAACGTTAAGGTTTCTCCGAAGAGATTTTAGGGAATATACTGTGATGGTTATTCCAAACGTAACCAAGAGGGTTACTCCCAACGTAAGAATGTTATGAATGCCTCAAGTTACCTTTACGTATTATGATTTATATGATTTATTCATGTTTTTATGAGGTATGTTAAAGTGCCTATGTTTTATGGGTAAAGTATGATTTCATTCTTATTTATATATGAACTCATGTTTCCTTTCCATGTTTTTTTATAACCCATACTGAGTTTTTATGCTCATCCCAAGTTTTTGAAATGTTTTTCACAGGTCAAGGGAAAGGTACATGATAAGATGATAGAGTCAAGGTTGTGTCAAGAAATAATCCATGTTTTATTCTAAATGTGTTTCCGTTGATAGGAATGAAGAATACTATCTTTATGTAACCACTTTGTTTAAAAGTGGAATGTAATGCAAGTTTCATGATCTAATTCTCTAAAACTCTAAACCTGAAAAGATCCTCAATGTGTAATCTTGTAATAACTCAAGATTAAGTAAGTTTTAAGGCAGGGGCCTTATAGTTGGTATCAAAGGTCGGTTTAGACAACTTTAGGAGTTAGAAAATTGTAAAATTATAATATGATTGAAATGATATAGCATTTACGGATTACCATGTTGCTTCGCCTAAGATATTTCGTTGTTCAGAATGGTTTTCCGCAGAGGAAACAAAGCATCTATGTTGGGACGACATCAGGAGGAAGACAACCTTCCAAATCAGCAACCTGAGATGGTCGGAATCGGAACTGAACAGTTTGTTGCAGTAATGGCACAGTTGACACAGGCTATAAATGGTGGTGGTATCCATGCACGAGATCAGCCAGATCAACCGCAGAGGAACATGTCAGTGGTGGAACATTTCATGAGGCAACATCCCCCATCATTCAGAGGATCATCTGACCCTGTGCTAGCTGAAGGGTGGATTAAAGCACTGGAGAAGATTTTTGATGTCATGGGGTGTTCAGACAATCAAAAGGTTAGTCTTGCTATTTACCGTTTGGAGGGTGAAGCAGATCAGTGGTGGTCTATGGTTAAAAATATCAGGGATGCCGATGAGATTGATGCTCTTGACTGGGATGAATTCAAAGGTATGTTTCTTGAGAAGTATTTTCCTAAGGCTGTTCGACTTAGGATGGAAAAGCAATTCTTGGAATTGAGGCAAGAGGAAGACTCAGTGGCTGCCTATGAAGAAAGGTTCACTCGATTGGCAAGGTATGCTCCAAATTTTATCCGGGACCTTGATAGTAAAATCAATCGTTTTTACTCAGGATTAAAGCCAAAGTATCGAAGGGCATTAGCTTCTCGTGAGTTTAAAAGTTATGAAAAGCTTGTTCGATGTGCTGAGAAGGTGGAAATGGAATTTGCCGATGACCAAGTGTCCTATAACAACCAGCAGAAGAAGAGACCGAGGTTGCAGGAGAATGGTAAGAATTCTTCAAAAAAGTCTGATGGTAAGATAACTAAGTTTCCAGTTTGTGATAAATGTGGCAAAAGGCATGCTGGGGAATGTCTTCTGAATTCTGGGAAGTGCTACCGATGTGGTAAGATGGGACATAAGGCTCGTGATTGCACTGAAAAGGATCAAGGTGAAGGTAAGAATAAATTTGATTTACAGTTAGTGAAATGTTATAAGTGCAATGAGATGGGTCACTATGCAAACGAGTGTCCGACAAGGAGCTTGAGTGATGGGAAGCAGTTAGACTACAAGCAGAAAGGGGTGGTGAAATCCTTTGCAACTACTTCAACAGATGTTGGGCCATCGAATGAAGTGGTGTCAGCTCCAGGGAGCTCAGTATTTTTCGAAGATTGACTTGAGGTCGGGGTACCATCAGTTGAATGTAAAAGAAGAAGACTTTCCGAAGACTGCGTTCCGTACTAGATATGGCCATTATGAATTTGTAGTTATGCCTTTTGGGTTAACCAATGCACCTGCTGTATTCATGGACCTTATGAATAAAATTTTCCATGAGTTCTTGGATAAGTTTGTGTTTGTGTTTTGAGGGTTGTGAAGAGGTTATGTGTGCCTTGTGATTCATAGTTGAAGAGAGAGTTGTTATGTGAAGCTCATAGTTCTCCGTTTTCAGTTCATCCGGGCAGTACTAAGATGTATAGAGATCTGCGGGAGTATTACTGGTGGGATGGAATGAAAAGAGATATTGCTGATTTTACTGTGAAGTGTTTGACTTGTCAGCAGGTTAAAGCTGAGCGGCAGTTACTGAAAGGGATGCTTCAGCCTTTACCAGTGCCAGAGTGGAAATGGGAAAATATATCCATGGACTTTGTTGTTGGATTACCGAAGACGTCTCGAGGTAATAATGCAATCTGGGTTATTGTTGATCGCTTGACCAAGTCTTCTCATTTCCTTGCTATACGAGATACTTTCTCTCTTGATCAACTTTCCCGTTTGTATCTTAAGGAGATAGTCAGGTTACATGGAGTTCCTCTCTCCATTGTATCGGATCGTGATCCCAGGTTTACTTCTAACTTTTGGAAAGGCCTTCAGAAGTCGTTGGGTACTGAATTAAATTTTAGTACAGCTTTTCATCCTCAATCAGATGGGCAGTCAGAACGAACAATTCAGACATTGGAGGATATGCTACGAGCTTGTTCTATGGATTATCAGGGAAGTTGGGACCAGCATCTTTCTTTGGTTGAGTTTTCATATAATAACAGTTTTCATTCCAGTATACAGATGGCACCATTTCAGGCATTATATGGGAAGCGGTGTCTAACTCCAGCTTTCTGGGATGAAGTGGGTGAAAGAAAGTTGATGGGACCAGAATTGGTAGAAGAGATGGCAGAAAAAGTTCAGCTGATTCAGAAACACATGAGAACAGCTCAGAGCAGGCAGAAGAGTTATGCGGATAACCGGAGGAAGGATCTATCTTTCGAGGTAGGTGATCATGTTTTTCTCAAGGTTTCTCCTTGGAAAAGTGTGATGAGATTTGGTAAGAAAGGAAAGTTGAGTACAAGGTTCATTGGACCATACGAAGTTCTAGAGAGAGTTGGATCAGTTGCATACCGAGTGGCTTTACCTCCGAGTTTATCTCAGGTACACAATGTTTTTCACGTTTCGATGTTGAGAAAGTATATGCCAGATCCATCTCATGTTTTGAGTCCAGAGGTAGTTCAGTTGGAAGAAAACCTATCTTATGAGGAACAACCGGTCCAGATTCTTGACCATAGGGAGCAAGTGTTACGGAATAAGGTGATTAAGCAGGTAAAGGTTTTGTGGAAAAACCACATGATTGAAGAGGCAACATGGGAATCTGAAAATGCAATGAGGGATAAGTACCCCCATTTATTCGATAAGTAAATAAATTGCGGGGACGCAATTTTCTAAAGGGGGGAAGGATGTAACATCCCAAGTAAGTAATGAATAATAGATATTTTTATCTATGTCTATTAATGATAAAGATAGTGTTTTAGAGGCCTAAAATGAAAATAAATACAATCTTATGCATGGAATACACTAATATTCTTAAAAGATTGTTTTAGTGCCTTTTGATGGAAAACCATTTTTGAATCTATATTTTGACAATTTTATAAACTATGTTTGTCAAAATAAACTTATACTTTATGATTGGGACATCAAAATTTACCTTGTGTGAATTTTTGGTAATTTTCTGACAATGTTCATTTTTTTTAATGAATAGTGAAAAATACTGCATTTTACATCAAAACTACTTTTTAATCTAATTTATTTATATGATTAGATTATGTTTTGAATTGGTTTTTAAGTAAAATTAGAATCTATTTTTACCATTTTATCCAATGGTGGTCATTGGAATCAATTTCACTTTGAAATTAGACTTAAACTGGTGTCAATCTTTTGATACTTATTGTTTTGTAAAAACACGCTATTTGCTCTGGCAGCGGGAATTAATTATTAAATTAATTAATGTGACTTATATGATTTGAATTTTGTAAAATAGACTTCATTTTTGAATTCAGAATATCAAATATAGCTTAGGGTGATTTTTTGGTAATTTTCTGAAAAACTTCAATTTTTGATGAATAGTGAAACCACTAAGTGGTAATCAAGCAAACTGATTTTTCAGTTAAATGAAAGTTTACCACTAATGTGTATTGAATTTTGAAAATCCGACATACATGGTTGTCATTAAGAAGTAAAATGTGGTTCAATGAGATTATAATAATTTTTTGGTGAATAGTAACTTATTAAGTTTTTAATCGCGATTAGTGGTAATCAGTGTAGTTTAAGGTATAAATAATGCTTTAATAATATAAAATGACCTAGACACATGTCCCAACCTTATTGGTTGTGTCATGGCCGACCAAGACAAGCCATGGGTCAACTTGGGGACCCCATGGATCCACTTTTGTTGGGAAATGACATAAATTACTTTTTATTAAATGTTAAAGTGAAAATGACACAAACATAATATGTTTTGCGAAAACAATTTTTAAGTGGGGTTATACAAGTCCAAATTTTGATTATAAATATTCAATGGAAAGATAAAAAGATTTCCTACATCATAGTAATTTGTTTATAATTTTTAGACATTAAATAAATTTAATTATTTATGACATAATAATGATGCAGCGATGACATCATTATTTGACGATTTAAATAAAATGAAAAGATAAAATAAAATCTATGAACTACACATGTCCAAAACCAATTGGATGAATGGATTTCGATGCCTTATCACCTTATCCACGAATTCCATCAATTTGGGACCTTTTAAAACCGAAACACATTTTCAAATAATGTAATGATTCTTTACTTTCCAAAAGTGCCCCTCCTCTCCCCTTATAAAAGGCCCCCACCTCTACCTCATTTCACACACTCTTCAAGCCATTGGCTCGGCCAACCCCTGCCCATTTGCTCTCTCCACATCCCTCTCCTCATCCTAGAGGATTCCCTTTGGGCAGAATCCTTTCAAAGGAAGCCTTTGGGCTCAAACCAAAAGAAGTTACACTTTTTAAGGTAATTCATTCTCTCATGTTCATTTGTTTTATTTTGCTTCTCCGACCCCCTAAACTCTTTTTATTTACTTCTTTTGTAACAACACCAGTATCTTCAATATACTAGGATGTTGTTATAAGATATATTTGAGCTACACTCTCACACAACTACATCAAATGGTTAAAGAACATACGGTTTCCGTGGATGGCGAAATTCTGCCTCCCGAAACGATGATTGTTCAATACTCATTTAACACCTTCAAAGGTGGCCATTATGATGTCACTATTTTTATATATGATATATTATATGTTTATGTTTTCCTTAAGCTTCTGTTTTTTTCATTTTGGGCATACCTTTATGGTTTCCATAATGGGTAAAACACGATATCTTCATTTTAGGAAGTGCGGACTACCGCCCCCTAAAAGTGATTTGATTCGTTAATACCATATGTGGGATGTGTAAAGGATAAAGTTAATGATATTATATATATTGTTATACTGGAATTATAATATACTTTTATATCATTATTATTCCATTCCAGAAAATATGAAATAGAAATGGAAGTAGCGTTCATGCGTACGTACGGCTTACCGTCTCCATGAACGGTGCATTTCATTTCTTACCTCTAAATGTGATGTAATATTATAAATGAAGGTATGTACTGGATATATATGACATATATGATATCTACATAATGAATACCATTCTGGATATAATGAACCTTTGACCAAATTAACAACTTGTAAGTATAAGAAGTCAATTTTTGACTTAAGAACCAAATACCGACAAAATGAACATTATTAACTTAAATGATTACATGATGTTCATAACATGGTATAAAAGGAATAATGAACTTGAAAAAGATTCATAAGCAAGTAGAGATTAACTCAAGTTTATTATTCAGGAGTTTAAAGAACGGTCGGGTCAAGTCGGATACGAGGTATGGGACTTCGTCTCAATCTCCTTTCGTTGAGGCATATTTTATTTTATACACAACTTTCTTTTATACGGTGTATAAACCCCTTTGACTTTTACGTTTACTCAAAAGGAATCTTTTTTATACGAAGCGTTTACTAAACGACAAAAGGGAATGTTTTTGTCGTACGTATGCGGCGACAACGACTTCTCCGCCGTCGTAACCGTTATTTGAGTTTTGGCTTCCTCTACAAGCCATACCTTTTTTTAAAAGAAAAATAAATACCATGTTTTACTTTGGTATTGAAAATGGTTTTCATAATGTTTTTATTATATCAATGTGTTGTATTGATATCTCGTGATTGAAATGTGGAAATGTTATGTTTCCTTTATGCATGTTTTATGTGATATGATTATGTTATGGTTCTTGGGCATTATTATGAAGACGGGTGGTTCCGTGATAAACTAAGGGCGGGTGAGCCCGTTATAGCTCTCCAATGCATTGGGTAACGCGAAGGAGTGAAACGTTAAGGTTTCTCCGAAGAGATTTTAGGGAATATACTGTGATGGTTATTCCAAACGTAACCAAGAGGGTTAATCCCAACGTAAGAATGTTATGAATGCCTCAAGTTACCTTTACGTATTATGATTTATATGATTTATTCATGTTTTTATGAGGTATGTTAAAGTGCCTATGTTTTATGGGTAAAGTATGATTTCATTCTTATTTATATATGAACTCATGTTTCCTTTCCATGTTTTTTTATAACCCATACTGAGTTTTTATGCTCATCCCAAGTTTTTGAAATGTTTTTCACAGGTCAAGGGAAAGGTACATGATAAGATGATAGAGTCAAGGTTGTGTCAAGAAATAATCCATGTTTTATTCTAAATGTGTTTCCGTTGATGGGAATGAAGAATACTATCTTTATGTAACCACTTTGTTTAAAAGTGGAATGTAATGCAAGTTTCATGATCTAATTCTCTAAAACTCTAAACCTGAAAAGATCCTCAATGTGTAATCTTGTAATAACTCAAGATTAAGTAAGTTTTAAGGCAGGGGCCTTATAGTTTCATTTTTTTTAATGAATAGTGAAAAATACTGCATTTTACATCAAAAATTCACACAAGGTAAATTTTGATGTCCCAATCATAAAGTATAAGTTTATTTTGACAAACATAGTTTATAAAATTGTCAAAATATAGATTCAAAAATGGTTTTCCATCAAAAGGCACTAAAACAATCTTTTAAGAATATTAGTGTATTCCATGCATAAGATTGTATTTATTTTCATTTTAGGCCTCTAAAACACTATCTTTATCATTAATAGACATAGATAAAAATATCTATTATTCATTACTTACTTGGGATGTTACATCCTTCCCCCCTTTAGAAAATTGCGTCCCCGCAATTTATTTACTTATCGAATAAATGGGGGTACTTATCCCTCATTGCATTTTCAGATTCCCATGTTGCCTCTTCAATCATGTGGTTTTTCCACAAAACCATTACCTGCTTAATCACCTTATTCCGTAACACTTGCTCCCTATGGTCAAGAATCTGGACCGGTTGTTCCTCATAAGATAGGTTTTCTTCCAGCTGAACTACCTCTGGACTCAAAACATGAGATGGATCTGGCATATACTTTCTCAACATCGAAACGTGAAAAACATTGTGTACCTGAGATAAACTCGGAGGTAAAGCCACTCGGTATGCAACTGATCCAACTCTCTCTAGAACTTCGTATGGTCCAATGAACCTTGGACTCAACTTTCCTTTCTTACCAAATCTCATCACACTTTTCCAAGGAGAAACCTTGAGAAAAACATGATCACCTACCTCGAAAGATAGATCCTTCCTCCGGTTATCCGCATAACTCTTCTGCCTGCTCTGAGCTGTTCTCATGTGTTTCTGAATCAGCTGAACTTTTTCTGCCATCTCTTCTACCAATTCTGGTCCCATCAACTTTCTTTCACCCACTTCATCCCAGAAAGCTGGAGTTAGACACCGCTTCCCATATAATGCCAGAAATGGTGCCATCTGTATACTGGAATGAAAACTGTTATTATATGAAAACTCAACCAAAGAAAGATGCTGGTCCCAACTTCCCTGATAATCCATAGAACAAGCTCGTAGCATATCCTCCAATGTCTGAATTGTTCGTTCTGACTGCCCATCTGATTGAGGATGAAAAGCTGTACTAAAATTTAATTCAGTACCCAACGACTTCTGAAGGCCTTTCCAAAAGTTAGAAGTAAACCTGGGATCACGATCTGATACAATGGAGAGAGGAACTCCATGTAACCTGACTATCTCTTTAAGATACAAACGGGAAAGTTGATCTAGATAGAAAGTATCTCGTATAGAAAGTAAATGAGCAGATTTAGTCAAGCGATCAACAATAACCCAGATTTCATTATTACCTCGAGATGTCTTCGGTAATCCAACAACAAAGTCCATGGATATATTCTCCCATTCCCACTCTGGCACTGGTAAAGGCTGAAGCATCCCTTTCGGTAACTGCCGCTCTGCTTTAACCTGTTGACATGTCAAACACTTCACAGTAAAATCAGCAATATCTCTTTTCATTCCATCCCACCAGTAATACTCCCGCAAATCTCTGTACCTCTTAGTACTACCAGGATGAAAAAAACAACTCATTCTTCAACTGTGAATCACAAGGCACACACAATCTCTTCCCAAATCTCAAAACGCAAACACAAACATATCCAAGAACTCATGGAAAATTTTATTCATAAGGTCCATGAATACAGCAGGTGCATTGGTTAACCCAAAAGGCATAACTACAAATTCATAATGGCCATATCTAGTACGGAACGCAGTCGTCTGCTTCTTTTACTTTCAACTGATGGTACCCCGACCTCAAGTCAATCTTCGAAAAATACTGAGCTCCCTGGAGCTGACACCACTTCATTCGATGGCCCAACATCTTCTGAAGTAGTTGCAAAGGATTTCACCGCCCCTTTCTGATTGTAGTCTAACTGCTTCCCATCACTCAAGCTCCTTGTCGGACACTCGTTTGCATAGTGACCCATCTCATTGCACTTATAACATTTCACTAACCGTAAATCAAATTTATTCTTACCTTCACCTTGATCCTTTTCAGTGCAATCACGAGCCTTATGTCCCATCTTACCACATCGGTAGCACTTCCCAGAATTCAGAAGACATTCCCCAGCATGCCTTTTGCCACATTTATCACAAACTGGAAACTTAGTTCTCTTACCATCAGACTTCTTTGAAGAATTCTTACCTTTCTCCTGCCACCTCGGTCTCTTCTTCTGCTGGTTGTTATAGAAAACTTGGTCATCGGAAAACTCCATTTCCACCTTCTCAGCACATCGAACAAGCTTTTCATAACTTTTAAACTCACGAGAAGCTAATGCCCTTCGATATTTTGGCTTTAATCCTGAGTAAAAACGATTGATTTTACTATCAAGGTCTCGGATAAAATTTGGAGCATACCTTGCCAATCGAGTGAACCTTTCTTCATAGGCAGCCACTGAGTCTTCCTCTTGCCTCAATTCCAAGAATTGCTTTTCCATCCTAAGTCGAACAGCCTTAGGAAAATACTTCTCAAGAAACATTCCTTTGAATTCATCCCAATCAAGAGCATCAATCTCATCGGCGTCCCTGATATTTTTAACCATAGACCACCACTGATCTGCTTCACCCTCCAAACGGTAAATAGAAAGACTAACCTTTTGATTGTCTGAACACCCCATGACATCAAAAATCTTCTCCAGTGCTTTAATCCACCCTTCAGCTAGCACAGGGTCAGATGATCCTCTGAATGATGGGGGATGTTGCCTTATGAAATGTTCCACCACTGACATGTTCCTCTGCGGTTGATCTGGCTGATCTCGTGCATGGATACCACCACCATTTATAGCCTGAGTCAACTGTGCCATCACTGCAACAAACTGTTCAGTTCCGATTCCGACCATTTCTGGATGCTGATTCGGAAGGTTATTTCCTTCTGTATGCCTTCCTAGCACTGCTTCCCTGTTTCCTCTGCGGAAAACCATTCTGAACATGGAAATATCTTAGGCGAAGCAACATGGTAATCTATAAATGCTATATCATTTCAATCATATTATAATTTTACAATTTTCTAACTCCTAAAGTTGTCTAAACCGACCTTTGATACCAACTATAAGGCCCCTGCCTTAAACCTTACTTAATCTTGAGTTATTACAAGATTACACGTTGAGGATCTTTTCGGGTTTAGAGTTTTAGAGAATTAGATCATAAAACTTGCATTACATTCCACATATAAACAAAGTGGTTACATAAAGATAGTATTCTTAATTCCCATCAATGGTAACATATTCAAAATAAAACATGGATTATTTCTTGACACATCCTTGACTCTATCATCTTATCATGAACCTTTCCCTTGACCTGTGAAAAACATTTCAAAAACTTGGGATGAGCATAAAAACTCAGTATGGGTTATAAAAACATGGAAAGGAAACATGGGTACATACATACAAAAGAGTGAAATCATACTTTACCCATAAAACATAATCACTTTAACATACCTCATCAAATCATGAATAAATCATAGAAATCATAAGACATAAAGGTAACTTGAGGCATTCATAACATTCTTACGTAGGGAGTAACCCTCTTGGTTACGTTTTGGAATACCCATCACAGTATATTCCCTAAAAATCTCTTCGGAGAAACCTTAATGTTTCACTCCTTCGCGTTACCCAATGCATTATAGTTTTGATCACTCTTATACATTCTTTTGGACCAAATAAAACTTTTATTAAGAATCGGGATATCAAATTTTACTTTGTGTAATTTTTGGTACCTTTCTGATAAAGTTCATTTTTTTTTATGAATAGTGTAAAATGTTGCATTTAATAAAAAGTAATTTATGTTATTTCCCAACAAAAGTGGATACATGGGGTCCCCAAGTTAGGCCATGACTTGTCTTGGTCGTCCATGACACAACCAATGAGGTTGGGACATGTGTCTAGGTCATTTTATATTATTAAAGCATTATTTATAAATTAAACTACCCTAATTACCACTAATCGCGATTAAGAACTTAATAAGTTACTATTCACCAAAAAATTATTTTAATCTCATTGAACCACATTTTACTTCTTAATGACAACCATGTACGCCCTTAGTTTATCACGGAACCACCCGTCTTCATAATAATGCCCAAGAACCATAACATAATCATATCACATAAAACATGCATAAAGGAAACATAAAATTTCCACATTTCAATCACGAGATATCAATACAACACATTGATATAAAAACATTATGAAAACCATTTTCAATACCAAAGTAAAACATGGTATTTATTTTTCTTTTAAAAAGAAGGAATGGCTTGTAGAGGAAGCCGAAACTCAAATAACGGTTACGACGGCGGAGAAGTCGTTGTCGCCGCATACGTACGACAAAAACATTCCCTTTTGTCATTTAGTAAACGCTTCGTATAAAAATATTCCTTTTGAATAAACTTAAATGTCAAAGGGGTTTATACACCGTATAAAAGAAAGTTGTGTATAAAATAAAATATGCCTCAACGAAAGGAGATTGAGACAAAGTCCCATACAAAGATAATTTTTAAAATAAAATAGATACATTATGTGTATTCACTATAAGTACACATAAATAAAGTACAAATACAAGATACGACATAATAATATAATGACATAATTTGAAAGTAGGAGATTAACCCAAAGAATGGAAATTGGGTTAAGAAGTTCCCATACCTCGTATCCGACTTGACCCGACCGTTCTTTAAACTCCTGAATAATAAACTTGAGTTAATCTCTACTTGCTTATGAATCTTTTCAAGTTCATTATTCCTTTTATACCATGTTATGAACATCATGTAATCATTTAAGTTAATAATGTTCATTTTGTCGGTATTTGGTTCTTAAGTCAAAAATAGACTTCTTACACTTACATGTTGTTAATTTGGTCAATGTTTCATTATATCCAGAATGGTATTCATGATGTAGATATCATATATGTCATATATATCCAGTACATACATGTATTTAAAATATTACATAATCATTTAGAGGTAAGAAATGAAATGCACCGTTCATGGAGACGGTAAGCCGTACGTACGCATGAACGCTACTTTCATTTCTTTGTCATATTAATGGAATTAAAACTAAATGAGACTTATGTATATTTTAATTCCAGAATTATATTCATCATTTAGATATATCATTAATTATATATATCCATTATATACATGTACTTTTAATAGTACATTACATTTGGGGATAAGAAATGAAATGCACCGTTCATGGAGACGGTAGTCCGTACGTACGCATGAACGCTACTTTCATTTCTATCTCATACTTTAATGGAAATAAATGATAATGATATATATAGGTATATTATAATTCCAGTATAACATCATGTATAATATCATTAACTTTATCCTCTACACATCCCACATATGGTATTAACGAATCACATCACTTTGAGGGGGCGGTAGTCCGCGCTTCCTAAAATGAAGATATCGTGTTTTACCCATAATGGAAACCATAAAGGTATGCCCAAAATGAAAAAACAGAAGCTTAAGGAAAACATAAACATATTATATATCATATATAAAAATAGTGACATCATAATGGCCACCTTTGAAGGTGTTTAATGAGTGTTGAACAATCATCGTTTCGGGAGGCAGAATTTCGCCATCCACGGAAACCGTATGTTCTTTAACCATTTGATGTAGTTGTGTGAGAGTGTAGATAAAATAAATCTTATAACAACATCCTAGTATATTTAAGATACTGGTGTTGTTACAAAATAAGTAAATAAAAAGAGTTTAGGGGGTTGGAGAAGCAAAATAAAACAAATGAGCATGAGAGGATGAATTACCTTAAAAAGTGTAACTCCTTTTGATTTGAGCCTAAAGGCTTCCTTTGAAAGGATTCTGCCCAAGGGGAATCCTCTAGGATGAGGAGAGGGATGTGGAGAGAGCAAATGGGCAGGGGTTGGCCGAGCCAAAGGCTTGAAGAGTGTGTGAAATGAGGTAGAGGTGGGGGCCTTTTATAAGGGGAGAGGAGGGGCACTTTTGGAAAGTAAAGAAATATAACTTTATTTGAAAATGTGTTTCGGTTTTAAAAGGTCCCACATTGATAGAATTCGTGGATAAGGTGATAAGGATTCGAAATCCACTCATCCAATTGGTTTTGGCCATGTGTAGGTTTTAGATTTTACATTATCTTTCCATTTTATTTTAATCGTTAAATAATGATGTCATCACTGCATCATTATTATGTCGTACATAATTTAATTTATTTAATGTCTAAAAATTATAAAACAAATACTATGATATAGGAAATCTTTTTAGCTTTCCATTGAATATTTATAATCAAAATTTGGACTTGTATAACCCCACTTAAAAATTGTTTTCGCAAAACATATTATGTTTGTGTCATTTTCACTTTAACATTTAATAAAAAGTAATTTATGTCATTTCCCAACAAAAGTGGATCCATGGGGTCCCCAAGTTGACCCATGGCTTTTATTGGTCGGCCATGACACAACCAATAAGGTTGGGACATGTGTCTAGGTCATTTTATATTATTAAAGCATTATTTATACCTTAAACTACACTGATTACCACTAATCGCGATTAAAAACTTAATAAGTTACTATTCACCAAAAAATTATTATAATCTCATTGAACCACATTTTACTTCTTAATGACAACCATGTATGTCGGATTTTCAAAATTCAATACACATTAGTGGTAAACTTTCATTTAACTGAAAAATCAGTTTGCTTGATTACCACTTAGTGGTTTCACTATTCATCAAAAATTGAAGTTTTTCAGAAAATTACCAAAAAATCACCCTAAGCTATATTTGATATTCTGAATTCAAAAATGAAGTCTATTTTACAAAATTCAAATCATATAAGTCACATTAATTAATTTAATAATTAATTCCCGCTGCCAGAGCAAATAGCGTGTTTTTACAAAACAATAAGTATCAAAAGATTGACACCAGTTTAAGTCTAATTTCAAAGTGAAATTGATTCCAATGACCACCATTGGATAAAATGGTAAAAATAGATTCTAATTTTACTTAAAAACCAATTCAAAACATAATCTAATCATATAAATAAATTAGATTAAAAAGTAGTTTTGATGTAAAATGCAGTATTTTTCACTATTCATTAAAAAAAATGAACATTGTCAGAAAATTACCAAAAATTCACACAAGGTAAATTTTGATGTCCCAATCATAAAGTATAAGTTTATTTTGACAAACATAGTTTATAAAATTGTCAAAATATAGATTCAAAAATGGTTTTCCATCAAAAGGCACTAAAACAATCTTTTAAGAATATTAGTGTATTCCATGCATAAGATTGTATTTATTTTCATTTTAGGCCTCTAAAACACTATCTTTATCATTAATAGACATAGATAAAAATATCTATTATTCATTACTTACTTGGGATGTTACAACTTTAATAAAGTAATACTTTTCACCTTTATGAAGTAGTAAAAACTCTTCACTGAATAAAAGACCATTACTTACCCTTTTGTAACCAAAATATTACCATAAAACCCATATAAAGAACACAT
Organism: Viscum album; assembly: GCA_963277665.1. NCBI lineage: Eukaryota > Viridiplantae > Streptophyta > Magnoliopsida > Santalales > Viscaceae > Viscum > Viscum album. Next base: position 1,551,763,238 of record OY728158.1, on the reverse strand, counting down.
AACATATAAAGGTAACTTTGGACATAAACATACTTAAATGGAATAAAAATATGGTCAACTTCCATACATACATAATGGAATAGCCATACGACTGACTTCCATACACAATGCATTGGAGGTTATAACGTAACCAACAGTCTAGGTATTCACGACACCAACCATCATATGGTTTCTCATGTAACCACCCATAAAATGTCCATGTACCATCATTACACATAAAATATTAAAAATATAAACATTTCAATAACAACATTTGATTTGCAATCACAATAAGTAATTCCAAGATATTGAATTAATCAATCCATTTTCAAAAATAATTTAAAAGATATTTTTGAATCAAAGTGTCCCATACCACTTTGAAACATTTAATGGAATTATAATTTTAAAAAATTAATGTCCTTATAAATAAATACTGAATTTTTTTTAAAACATGGACATTAATGATAATGATTTAGAATAATGAATCTTTAAATCATTTAAAATGATATTTTGTTGTTAAAGAGTTTTAAAAAAATGAGACACTCTTGAATACAAATAATTGTGGAATAACATTTAATCTGAACTTTATAATATCATGAGAATAAAGGGATTCATGATATAATATGCCAAAGGACAATATACACACCATATAAGAGTGAATTGGTGCATAACAACAATGAAGTCTCAATGAAAAAGTAAATTGAGATGAAATCCATTAAAAAGATGGTATCCTTAAATTAAGGATAAATCTATAACATTATTATTTGTGGGAAATATAAATACACCCAATATAAGTGGATATTAGGTGTGAAACAATAAGAGGTCATTCACACATAATCATGGAATAACATAACCAATGAAATTGATATTTAACTCAATGAAATGAGATTGAGTTATGATTTCCCTTACAAGTTTGTAAGAATTTATCAATGAGATGATTATGTGTAGAAATAGTATATCCAAAAAAATGTTTTTGGAAATTACAACATAGAGATTCCACACATAATCTTGGCATAATAAAATCAATAAGTAGAGGTTTAACCCCAAGAATTGAATGTGGGTTATTAAGTTACCTTGTAGAAATCTGACAGCCTAAAAGTGTCACATTAAAATTTAGAAAATGAGTTGATGAGAGAGAAAATGGTATATCATCACTTGAACATAAAATTTACATAAATAAGAATATATATTAATATATCCCAACATAATAGTATGTGAATTAAAAGACATAACAAAAGAAGTCTTTTAAAAAGAGGAGGGTGAAAGGTCCCCTTACCAAGTTGGGTAACTTTCGAAACATACACCCCATGGAAGAAGGGTCATAAACTGAAGATTTAAATACCCATAAAATAAATTATACTACAAAAAATGTATAATAATGGGTAGTACACACACCAGTCAAAGGAAATAGTGGCAAACGTAGCATAAATGTCACGGGAATAAAAGTGAAATGAAAAATCCCTTACGAAAACTCAGTAGCCTAACGACGCCACTTAAAACTGCAAAAAATGGATTTATGAGATAAAATAGGGTATCTTATAATATGACCATAAAAATTAAAGTATGTGGAATATAAATGAACATTCCCAAACATTATAAATATGAGCTTAAAAGAAATGACATAAAAGAGAGTACTTAAAAAAGAGAGAGGTTGGATCCCTTACCTCGTGTCTGACATGACTTGATCGTGATTTAATCTCAAGAATAATAAAATTTGGTCAATTTATAATTTCTTAAGGATATCCTTTAAATATTATTATTCAGTTCGTATCACATATTATAATGTTATAATAATTGGTTAATAAAGTGAGTTCATATCAGACGTTTTTTTCGATGTTCGGTACATGAGTAAAAATTGAAATTGTTGGAATAAAAAATTCCATGTAGTTATAGGTACATCATCTATAGAATAGTATTAATGTATTAAATATCATATATATCTGGTATATATTCACTTTTTACTATTCCATAACATTTGGAGAAAAAAAAAATTAAAATCACCGTTCATGGGGATGGTAGGCCGTACGTACGCATGAACCCTACTTTTATTTTTTGTCATATTAATGGAATTAAAGTTAAAAGAGAGATATATATATTATAACTCCAGAATTATATCCCTCATTTAGATGTAATATATGAAATATATATCCATTATATATGTGTACTTATAATTGTACATAACATTTAGAGATAAGAAATGAAATGTACCGTTCATGGAGACGGTAAGCTGTACCTACACATGAACGCTACTTTAATTTATTTGGAACATTAATGGAATTAAAAATATATTAGAGATATATATATTATAACTACATAATAATATATATGTTATATATATCACATAAGTTCATCAATTTCATTCTTTATACATTCCATGTATTGCATGAACGAGTCACATCACTTGAGGGGGCGGTAGTCCACTCTTCCTCAAATGAAATTATCGCATTTGAAAAACATGAAAAGAATAATGGTAATTATTAAATATAAAATATAGAAGAATATAGAAGAAATAAAAATAATATATATCATAAATAAATATAGTTCGATCATAATGACCACCATGATAGGTGGTATGAGAATATAGAACAATCATTGTTTCGTGAGGCAGTAATTCACCATCCACAGAAACAGTATGTTTTTTAACCATTAGACGGAGGTGTGTGTTAGTTTATCTCACTTAATCCTCATAACAACATTCTAGTATATTTAATATACTGTTGTTGTTAAAAAAGAAATAAATAAAAAGAGTTTATGGGGTTGTAGAAGCGAAATAAAACAAAAGAACACTAGGGAATACATTACATTTAAAAAGGGTAACTCTTTTTGATTTGAGTTCAAAGGCTTCCTTGGGAAGACTTCTGCCCAAAGTGAGGCTTCTAGAAGTAATAGAGGGATTTGGAGAGAACAAATAGGCACGGGTTGGTGAAGCCAAAGGATTGAGAGGTGTGGCTAAGGTGGTAGAGGTGGGGGCCTTTTATAAGAGGAGAGGAGGGGCACTCTTGGAAAGTCAAAAAAGGATACATTATTTTCAAATGAGTTTTTGATTTTAAAGGTCCCACATTGATATATTTCGAGGATAAGGTGATAAGGGTTCTTAATCCACCCATCCAATAGGTTTTTGACATTTTAGGTCTTATATTTTACAATATCATTTCATTTTACTTCAATCGTTAAATAATGAGGTAATCACTGCATCATCATGGTGTCATAAATAATTTAATTTATATAATGTCTAAAAATTATAAAAAACTATCACGACGTAGGAAATATTTTTATCTTTCTATTTAATATTTATAGTCAAATATATGACTTGTATAATCCCATTTAATTTTTTTTAGTAAAACAACTAATGTTTGTGACATTTTTATTTTAACTTTAAATAAAAAGTTATTTATGTCATTTTCCTAACAATGTGGCCCCATGGGGTTCCCAACATGACACATGGATTGACTTTGACGGCCCTGACACATCCATGGAGGGGAGGACATGTGTATAAGTCATTTCTTATTATTAAAACATTATTTTCACCTTAAATTACACTAATTACCATTAATCGCGATTAATAAAAATTAAAAAGTTACTATTCACCAGGAATATTTTTTGATCTCATTGAACCACATTTTAATTCTTAATGAAAATCATGTATGTCATATTTTTTAAAATCAAATCACAGAAGTGGAAAAGTTTCTTATAAACGTAAAATCAGTTTCTTTAACTACCACTTAGTGGTTTCACTACTCAAAAAAATTGATGTTTTTTAGAAAAATACCTAAAATTCACCCTAAGATATATTTGATATTCCGAATTTAAAAATGATGTACATTTTAAAAAATTAAAAACATATAATTTTCATTAATTAATTTAATAATTAATTCTCGCTGTCAAAACAAATATCTTGTTTTTGTGAAACAAAATATATCAAAAGATTGACACTAGTTTAAGTCCAATTTCAAAGTGAAATTAATTCGATGAACACTATTGGATTTAATAGTAAAAATATATTCTAATTTCACTTTAAAACCATTCCAAAAGATAATCTAATCATATAAGTAAATTCTATTAAAAAGTTTTTTTGAATTAAAATACAACGTTTTTCTCTATTCATTAAAAATTGAACATTATCTGAAAAATACAAAAAATTTAAACAAAGTTATTTCGATGTCCTGATTCTAAAGAAGAATTTTATTTTGACAAATATAACATATAAAATTGTCAATAAGTGGATTTAAAAGAGGTTCGCCATCAAAAGGGTGGTTAATCGACCTTTTAAAGTATATTAGAAGATTTATGCTTAAAATTTTATTCATTTGCATTTTAAGCCTCTAACATTTATTGGGTAAAAGTAAAAATATTTGAAAAACATATATAATCATTTTGTAGTAAGTTTCGATCATTCCTGCCATTACAATGGCTAGGCGTTACCTACCATTTAAAATAATAATATTTTATTATTAGAGTACAATGTAAGATTTCAAAGAAACTCATTGTTGCGTATTGGGTACGTCATCGAGCATAGCATTCCCTTTAAAGTAATATTAATATTTTATTCACAAATATGGATAAATATGAAAATTTTATATCATTTATTTACCTAGGGTGTTACAATGATAGATATATATATCATACCCCAACATAATAAAAATTATCTTGATAGAATTGATAAGGAATTAGAACTTGAAAATGAGAAGGGTGAAAGAATCCCTTAATAATTTGCCAGCCTAACGGCGTCACTTAAACTTCAAAAAAAAATTAATTGATGAGATCAAATAGGGCCTCTCATAATATGAAAATAAAATATCAGTATGGTAGATATATAGATCATACCCCAACAAAATAAAAAGGAACATGAAGTACTTGACAAGAAAATAGAACTTGAAAATGAGAAGGGTGAAAGAATCTGTTACAAAACTTTTGGCAGCCTAACGACGCCACTTAAACATTCATAAAACGAAATGATGAGAGTAAGAGGGGATCTCTCATCATATGAACATGAAAAGGGATTTAAGTGGAATATAGAAGAACATCCTCCAACAAAAGAACATGGAGCATAAATGATATGACAATAAAAAGAGTAGTTGGAAAGAAAAAGAGTGGTAGGATCCCTTACCTTTAAATATAACTGTTAAAACTCAATGGTTGGGACCTTGAGGGATTTGGGGAACCTTGGGAGGACTCTTTTGGAGGCATTGAGACCAAATATTCTTTGGTAGAGATATGGGAGTGAAAACTAAAGGAGTAAAGGGTGGGTATTTACAGGGAAAGTGAGGGGACAAGGCATTAATGGCCAAGGGACACCTCATTGGTTGTTTTGAAAAAACCATGGGCTTGCCCATGGTATTTGCCCATGGTTTTAGCCACATGGGACCTCTCATATAATAATTCATCCCCTTTAGTTGTCCATCCCTTAAAATATCTCATCACATCTTTATGATGCAGTTATGATGTCATTAAACAACCGTAACTTAAAAACTGTATTTTAACTATTCATCGAAAATTCAACTTGCTCAGAAAAATCCCAAACATTCAACATAAAAAAATATTCATGATATGATTTCAAAAATAAACTCCATTTTATAAAAATAATTTTCTAAATAATTTTAATTTAATTTTTAATTACAAACACTATTCACGCGAAAAATATTACTTGACTAATAATTTCTGAATTAGTTATTTACCTATTTTATTGAATCACATTACTTAATCAAGGTGGCTATAATATATTAATAATTTATTTAAGTGATATTACTAATACATTTGGTCACATTACTAATCCTAAGCGTAAAATCACTATTCGTAATTTACTATTCATCAAAAATCATGATGATCTTATTAGACTCTAAATTTTTTACTGAACACATTTGCAGAAGACCATTTATTTAAAATAATTGCAAATCATTAATTATTTACGGTTTACAAATATATTTTAAAATATCCTTTTTTAAAATTCATAAATAATATACATCCTATATTTATTTGGACGTTTGAAAATTTAAAAACTTCAACATAAGAAGAAAACACAATTTTATTTATCTCAAAGAATTACATAAAGCAGTTACGCTCTTCTTATATAGCCTCTTATAACCCCACCATAGGACTTAAGTGTATGGTGTGCTAAGGTGAGAGAATCTGAGGGAGGCTCGACCAACATTGCACGAGTAGTAATTTCAATCAGTTTGATCTTCTCATGAAGGTGATTCCGTTCTAGCTTTACACAGTGAAGTTCAGCTTGGGTTTTGTCCAGATCAAAGCCTAGTGGTTCTACCTCCTTCCCAAGTTCGATTAGATGGGATTCTATTGGCCCGAGACTACTAGATGAGGCAATAAAATCTTCTTTCTATATTAATTAACGAAGATCACTTGTATTTAGAGGCAATAATTGAAATTTTTAGTTTCCAATGGTCATATAACAGTCGAAACCCAATGGTCTCATTTTAATTATACTCATGCTATCAAATGAAATAGTTTTATTGAGTGTAAACTAAAATAACACACAAAATTAGGAAACAAGATTTATTCAAAATTTCGGGTCGTTACAGTATATGTATATTATATTCATCATTTTGTACTTTTGTAATTTTTTTTATCTTTTTAATGTTAATATAATTATTTAATATTTTACTAGAATACTTTAAACAAAATTACATAATGTATAGACAATAAATAGAGATTCAATACTTCCTTGGGAATTTTTAGGGGTGTTTCAAATGGTGTTAATTATGTTATTAAATAGCGTAACATTTCCTAAAATTTGAGATACCCAAACCACATGATATTTACCAGGATCTCATATTAATTACTTCTGGAAATAGATATTCCTAAAAAATAGTATCTGGCTCTTAAAAGATGGTATATTCCCTTCTTCATGTGTTTTTTATATTCCCGTGGTGCACCTACGACCTTCATTCATACACGGGTGGTAAGACTATGCTAGATCTCTCATACTCATCTTTCTTGGAGTTATTTTATGTTGCAAGCACAATCCCATGTTCTTTTCCCAAGGAGAAACTTAGATCCTTTGATCATACATGATGGAATTTATCCTACCTCTATTTATTTTTTTCATCATGAGGGGTGGGTGTGCTAATAATTTCATTTGAGGAGTAGATGAATATGATTTTTTAAAAAAGAGAATTAAACTAGAAGTAAATATAAAAAAATTATAATAGTGGTGTATAAAATAATCATCTGGGAGGGGTTTGATATTGATCTCCTATTTTATTTGTCATCCTGGATTCTTTTATGGATTTTGTTTTCTATATGACTCCTAAAAATCCTATATTTTTGTGCTATTTTCTTATATTGTAGTGATGTTCAGTTTTTTACAATTCTTTGATAACCAATCATAACATAAAAACTGTTAAACCACATATACTTGTTTAAATAGATGGATTCCTGAGGATCATACCTATTGTTGGATCACCATTATTATATTAAAGAAGAATTAAGGAACCACTTTTTTTAAATCAGAATACACATTAAATGATGAATTTGGTTGTGTGATATGTGTTCTGGTTTTGTGGAATTTTAGTGCAAAGTGGCATAGAGGGTGTGTTGGTATCCCAGTTTGAGAGACTGATTGATCAAGGAATGGATGGACTTGAAGTTACTTTGACTTCATTTGTTAGTTTTGTGGCTATTGAACAATGTAATGTAGTGGGACTACAGTGTAATTATGATCTTTTTATGTAGTGGGACTACATCTTGGAATAGTTTGGGTAGTGGAGCTATAGGGCTGGGATAAGAGAGAAGGATTGTGTGGTATAATTTTGAATAATGATTGTTGGAAATGGTAGAATAGTTGTTTCAGAAGATTGGGGGTTTATACAGTGGATAGTGAATTTGGTTTTGTGATGTGAAGTAGGGCTGCAGTTTGGTTTTTCTTATTGTTTCGGTATAGTTGTGGTCGGTAGTTTACTAGTTAGTGATGGAATAAATTATAGTAAATCCCATATGAAAGTAAATTATAAATTGTAAAATGAAAATCAGTGAGGTTAGTGTGGTTGTTCATATAGGGGCTGTAGAGAACGTGGTTCTGATTGGGCTTGTTGTTTGTTTGAAAACCCTTAGTTTTGGCTGATTATTTTCTTATCTATTGGTAAAAATTTTAGTTCATTTTTATTTCTTATACACACCCCATCCATGTTGAGAACCATGTGCCCAAAACACCCATTTCAGGGTGGAGGGTGTCTTTTCTGACATCTTGGTGGGTGGATGGATAGTTGGTTGCTGACATTCATTCTTTCACCCTCTTCTGATTTCATACTCCTCAAGTGTATTCAGGTATTCTATAATTGATTAAGGATTACCATATCTCATGATCCATCATCCAAGAGTTTGTTTATGATGAGAGGCCCAGGTGTTTGTGAACCATGTTTGTTTTCACATGTTTCATTGGGATGAGGCATAAGTATCTTTGGGTGAGAGACATGGTTGTTGTGGATTAGGTGTTTGTGGGTGGGATTTTGTGTGGTTTGTGGCCCAAATGTGTGTGGCAATGTTGTGGTAGTGAGACCGTGTATGTAAATATTAGTAGCTTTAATATGTTATTCATTTGGAATGAGTAGTTTAAAAGTGGGAAAGTGGTGTGGGGTACCCAGACAACGATGTGTTTATACTAATACACTACTTGAACTGAATTATTTTGTTGGTGTGCCTTGGTGAGGCTGGAATGGTTAGCATTCCTTGGTAGATGCATTGTGGTTCTACTTTTTTTTCACAGTGACATATGTATGTTCCTCCACTTGTGCATGGGTAGCTTTAGATTCCCAACATAATATACTCATATGATCACCCTATGCATATAAATCTATTTTCAGGGGTCGAGGATGAATTTGAGAATTGTGATGGACTTTACTTGATCATGAAAAAGGATTTTTTATTGTTACTTCTTAGTTTATTTTCATTTGGTACGTTACCAGTATATATTTTTTGTTGTAATTTTTATGAACATTACTTTTGAACATGCATGTGGGAATAGATTTTTCTTTCACTATTACATTAAGTATTTAGAGTTTCTTTGGATTTACCATATTATCTGCCAATGTGGTTTTATAAAATCAGAAATTACTTCTATATCATGTGAGATTCTATTAAATGGGATCCATTTTTCACTCTAAGGCCTATTGAAGGATGGACACGAGGGTTATTATCTCTCCTTCATCTTACGGAATGAAGGGTGTTGCACCTCCATGTCCCTTCCCTCATCATGAAAAAGGCAAGTCATGACAAAGTCGTATCAAATAGAGGTTGATTGTTGGGAGATAGTATGGGGTTCAAAGTTAGGAATAGTGATAATTGAATGGGATGGTAGGGAAATATTGTTAGGTGACCTTGGGTGTGAAATAGTCTTGGGATGTTCAGCTAGGGAAAAATATTTTAGGGCCCCAATGATCATATGTAAGAACTCTGGACCTACTGAAAAACTAGTGAGGATACAATGATTTCAAGAAAGGGACCCTAAGAGTGCTGCATGAATGATAATTACATTTGAGGTTATTTGAGTTTTCTATTTCGGAAAACTAATTAAAAATTAAGGGTTAAAACGAATTTAAAATAAAATTCCCATAATACCCATGTTTTGGAGTTACATTTTCCTTTTCATTTATGGAACCCAAATGTTTTCCATGTGTGGTACGAGCAGTTGTGGTCCAGCAGGTTTACGTGGTTGATCAAAAGAGGGTTGATTGAGAGGAGGATGATGACCGGTGGAAGAATATGCTTTGTTCCTTCAAGCAGTAGACTCTGGGAAAGTATGAGGGAAGCATCTTAGACATGGAGAAGAAGATTGGTTGATGATCTGGTGAGTTCTTTCAACATAATTAGGGAACCAAAAGTTTACTAGGTTCCTCTGGAAGTGAAACCTATGTGAGGAGCGACACATCAATGGTGGACACCTTAATTGTGGGAGTGGAAGGAGGCTGATGACTCATTGGATGACATTGAGAAGGAGTTAGGAGTGGAATTCCATTCTTCGATGATGAATCCCATTAAGAGGTAGGATCTTCTCAGTCTCCAGTAGAGGTTATGGCGACGAGGGAACTAGGGATCATGTTGAAGGAACTCGTACACTTTTCACTAGATCTCTTTTTGAATAAGGATTCGCATATGAGATACATGGAGGAGGAACTTTGACATTCTCATCAAAATGTCTCAATCCATTTATTCCACCGATGTACCTAGAATTATAGAAGAATGTCAAAGTATTAGAGGGGATACACTTGCAGGGAGGTGTACCATGATAGGGGAGCCATATGTGTTGGTGAAATGGGAATTCCATTAGTACAATGTCTCTAGCATCATGGAATTCCATGTTTCGGCCAGTGAGAAGTAATCCATAGAAGTTCATGTTTCGATATCTTGGTACTCGCACTTTTCGTATGGTATGGGACTGAGGTTACTTTCTTATGGAGGATGTAGGCATCTTCGAAACAAATTACCAGTTATAAATTTGTATGGTAGGGGTGGGAATGTTCAACACCCACCTTAGTAGTAGTAGATTCTAGTAAGGACACTCTAGTAGAAGGGGCAGCGATATCCCTCTCTGTCGAGGGTAGACAATGTCGGATGATGCTGACCTCAGGGGACTACTCAAGGACCATGACCATTGTAGGTTCGATGAGGTGTTCGACAGCTGTGGGGCTAAATTTATTGGCATGGGAAGGTGCACTCCACTGAGTCAGCAGTCCCCTTAAGGTAGAAGGTTTCATGAGATAAAATAATTTTTTTACAACTGTTATATGTGATTTGTTTGATTTAAGATATTTTCACTCCATTTTTTCACCTAGCGTATCCAATGCTATGGGATTAGATGTTGAGATTATTATTTTGCTCCTAGTGTTGAGTAGGATTCTTGGAGGCCGGAATGGTTTAATTGTTGTTTTTTAGCAATGTAGACTGATGTTAAAACCATTTAGTCTAGTGTGGATCTTCTTCTTCTAATGATGCAACAGAATGATTTCATCCTAGTCACTGAATGGTTGTTTCCTCTGCACGTTGTTATCAACTATTTATAGAGGAGAGTAGGGTTTTTCGATACGGAAGGCTAGCATGTAGTTTTCATTGGTGATCGGATCTATTAGGTGGAAGTCTATATGTGGATCCTCTTATTTATTTATTAGTTGTGTTGTTAGTGGAATTAGTAGACACACAAATGGTGGATGTTTTGGAAGTTTTCAGTTTTTTGTGGATTTATTCGCTATCTGAGATGGGACTTTGTCCTCCTTGGTGTGATGTTGAGTTCAAAATACACTTGAAACCCGAAGAACGTCTGATTTTGATGGATCTCTATCATATGGACCCTTCTGAGTTATGGGAGTTGCAAATTCAGGTTGATGACCAGATAAAGATAGGTTTTATTAGGACAAGTTTGTTTATGTGGGGTGATCCAGTATTATTCCTGATGAAGGCATACGGTGGCCTATGACTGTGCATAGAATACCATATACTGAATCTGGTGACATTCAGGAACCATTACCCCTTTCATGGATCAATGATCTTTTCAACAGGTTAAAAAGATCAGCTTTGTTTACTAAGACCAATCTGTCGTTTGGATATTACCAGTTGAGGGTGGAGCAAGGTGACATCACGAAGACTGATTTCAGTGGAAGGTATAGGGATTTCTTATACATGGTTGTTCCCCATTGAGATCATGACTTCACCAGTTGTGTACATGGGGCTCATTAACATTGTTTTTTGTGAGTACCCGGACCAGTTCATTGTTGGGTCAATTGACGATATCATGATCTACTCAATTCCATAATAGGTACATGCCAAGAATGTGAGGGATATCCTAGAGGTCATACAACAAAACCAGCTCTCTGGGAAGTTGTCCAAGAGCATGTTCTGGACCTGATAGGTACACTTCTAGGGACATGTGGTGTCCCAGCCAGGGAAATATGTTCACCCATCAAATGTCAAAGAGGTTGATTCCTAGGAAACACCCAAGAATGTAGTGGAGGTTTGTAGTATCCAATGTTGGGTAGGATACTAATAGAGTTTCGTAACCAAATTCTCTCAGGTTTCATATCTGCTGACACTATTGACAAAAAAAAATAGACAAGCCTTTATGTGGAGTGAGTAGTGTCATGTTGCCTTCAGCTATCTGAAGGGGAAGCTGGTCAGTGCTCTAGGGATCAGGTTTCCAGAGGGAGGGGTAATATTCAAGGTGTTCTTAATGCTTCAAGTCTGGGATTGGGATATGTGATGATGTAGTAGTGGGTAGTGATCTCTTAAGGGCATGTCCAGTTATGTCCCCATGAATATGAAAATTCCACCCTTGACCTGGAGCTTGAAGTGGCCTTTTTCACACTGATGTTTTGAAACATTACCTCAAAAGGGAGAACATCGTGGACTTCCTAGATCACATGATCTGGAAGTATATATTTTCCAAGAATGACCTGAACTTATGAAAGTGAAGGTGGAAGGATATCCTCCATGACTACAACTTTGATATCTCTTACACCTCTAGAAAGGGGAATGTGGAGGCTGACACTTCGAGAAGGAAGTTACAGGAGGTAGTTTAGGAATCCGTGGATGCCTGGAAGGAAATGGAGGAGTTGTCTTATATGTGATTAGAACCTGGGGAGTAAAGTGTTAGAGGGTATCTATTTCGAATTATAGTGTTTTTTTACTTACCGCAACAGGTTCAAGAGTCTCATTGTGGAGACTCAGATGATAAAGTGATGCATTATCACATTGGTTAGGTTGAGGCTACGGAAGGATGGTTAGATGATAGTCAGAATCAGATGTTGGTTTTTGGTAAGCTTCTTGTCCCAGTAACATTTCAATATGTAATTGTCACTGATTTCCATAGCCCACTCCTATTGGAACACCCAGAAGTTTGCAAGATATACCAAGGCATGAGGGAACAGTTTTTCTGGCCCAGAGTGAAGTGAGCAGTGGCAGATTTTGTGCCAAGGATCATAGTGTGTCGGTAGGTGAAGGATGAGAACTGTGTTCCCAGTGGTATATTGCATCCCTTATACTTTACTGACCATAAGTGGGATGACATCCTAATGGATTTTGTCATAGCATTACCAATGTCACATAAAGGATATGATGCTATCAGAATAGTCGGGGATTGGTTGAATGATTCATCTCACTTCCCTGTGTCAAGGAGATGAGAATAGTGGATTCCCTAGTAAAGAGGTACTGAGGAAAAGTCATCTATCCTCATGGTGTTCTATGATCCATCATCTCAAATCGAGACAAACTATTTACCTTATTATTCTAGAGGGTATTATAGCACTCTTTTGGATCCTAGCCATGCCTTCGCACTGCTTTCGACCCTCAAATGGATGGGCATACTAAGTAGACCATACAGACCTTGGAGGACATGGTTCGAGCTTGCGTCTTGGACTTCATAGGATTGTGATTACAACACTTTCCTCTCGTATATTTTCCTTAAAATAATAGTTATCACTCATCCATTGGCATGGAACAATTAGAATAACAATATAAAAGACCATTTAATTCACCCATATGTGGGGCATAAGTTGGGGAAGCCGCATTACTTGGACCAGCAGAAGTGAAATGAACGATATAGAAGGTTCAGCATATGCATGAAATGAGGAATCCATCTCACGACTGACAGAAGTTGTATGCCGATCATAGGAGGAGGCCTTTGAGGCATGTGTATGGAGACCATGTTTTCTTGAATTTTCCCCTCAGCAGTTGTAGGGGAGGTTTGGGAGAGGAATCAAGAACTCTCTCAGGTTCATAAAACATTTCGATGTGTTGGGAAGAGTTAGCAGGGTGGCACATCAGGTGGAATTTAAACCACGGTTGTTTAGGATCCATAAGGTCTTCCATGTCTCTCAACTCTATGAGTATCTACCTGATGAGTCCCACAACATTGACTTGGGAGTGTTGGATATTGAGAAATCTGTAGTGTTTCTGATGAATCTAGTCAGAATCGAGGGTTGTGAGCAGAATCTTCTTCATGGGTGGACCTTTCCATTAGTTCAAATTATTTGGAGAAATGGTGAACTTGAGGAGTGTACTTGACAGCGACCTAGTAATGAAATCATTGACCTTGTTTTCTCTAATATGTGTTGTTTCCATATTCTATGAATGTGTGAGAAATATCTCGACATTTGTAGATGGGAGGAACTAATGACTAATTGAGACACATTAATGTGGATGTGATTAAACCTGTGCAGGTGAGTCAGTGCTGTCCATAGAGGATACTTCTTAACATAGACGTAGGATCTCTCAAATACATGTGTGGATAGTGTGACCATAATTGTTTTAATGTTTCTTTGGTGTAGTGGATCCTTAGTGCTTATTATGATGTTAAAGAGATATTTTTCAAGGAGTTGTTCTTTGAGGTCCTGGTTTTCTCTACAATTTTCAAACAGCGCATGGTGGTTTATCCTTGAGAGTCATATCATGAGGTGGTTGTTCAAACGCCTCTAATTTTTTAGTTTAGTTTTAAATTCTTTAGTATGATAATAGCATGATAGTTATCTGATGTTTTGACCAAAATATCACAGCTCCTTTCCTTTTTGAAAATTTTTTCTTTTTTGTTTTCATAGGGGTCACTATGGATTGTCCATGGATTTATCCAAAAACAGAGTTCCACCAAACTGTTTCACTGAAACAGTGGCACTGTAATGGTCGTGCTAGTAATGGTTGCATTGTCATGGTCGCACTATCAACATGGCATCGTCATAGTGGCACACCCTTTCTTAATTTTTCTAGTTTCTCGATTTTCGCATTTTTTCCCCTATAACATATTATTTAACGTAAACATAGTTTCAAGACTTCCATGAGAATTTTTAAAGGTTTTTAAAGGGTATTTATTATATATTGAAGTATCCAAACATCCGAGAATATTTTTGATACACAAACCATGTGGTCTTGAACATGATCCCATGTTAATGTCTTTTGGGATCCTTTCATACCTTAAAATGGGATCTGTCTCTTTAAAACATAAATATTCTATTCCTAGGGTGTTTTCCATTTACCCTTGGAGTGCTTAGATCCTTCCTCCCAAGAGGAGTGGTGTGCCTTTGCTAGAGATACCTCCCTCATCTTTCCTGGATTTCTTGCCAACTTCTCACGCAATCCCAATTTTTTGGTGCAAGGATCATCATAGATCATTTGACCATCCACGTATGTATTTCTGGTACCTCTATTTTTTCATCATGTGGGTAGGGTTTTCTGATGATTTCTTGTGAGGAATGACTGAATACCTTTTTTTAAATAAAAAATAAATAATAATTAAAAATATTCAAAAGATGACAAGGTGAGTAAAATAATATGAAGGTCATGGTTTGATGATGATCACCTACTATACTATCAACCGTGATTATTTATAGTTTGATGTGTCTATATACCTCCTGAAAATAATGACCATTTGTTGTCTCTTCTTATCCACTAGTGACGTTCAATTTTGTTGCGATGCTTTGATAAGTTACCATAAAATGAATTATTGTTAAACCAGATATACATAGTTAAATGAATGGATTCCCCTAGATCAAACCTATAGTTTGATCTCCCTCATTATATTAAAGTGGAGTTCCAGAACCTATGTTTGTTATATCTGAATACACATTAATTGTTTTATGTGGTTATGTGATGTGTAATTTCTTTTTGTGGGTTAGGGTGTGAGGTGGCACAAGGAATGTGTTGGGTTCCCAGTTTTTGAGACTGATTGATCATGGAATGGATTGAATTTGAGGAAGTATGAATGCCTTTGTTTTTTGTTGTGGATGTGGAGGAATGATTTTCAAAGGGGATATGTGCTGGTTATGATCTTGTTAAGTTGTGGGATTGCATCTGGGAATTTTTTGGGCAGCGAGGCAGCAAGGATGGGTTGCGAGAACAGTGTGTGGTATAATTTTTAAGAATAATTGTTGGAAGTGACCGAATTGGTTTATACGAGGACTGGAGTTTGTGTAGTGGACTATAAATATGGTTTTATTATATTTTTTAGAAGGACTGTAGTTTTATTTTTCATGTTTTTTTTGGTATGGTTTTAGTTTCTTGTTTCCCTACAGTGTGTGAAAAAATTACATTGAATCCCTTAAAATAATAAAGGGAATGTGGTTAAATGAAAAGGGGTAATGTTTGTGTGGTTGTGATTATATGGGTTGCATCATAAGGGGTTCTGAGTGGGTTAGTTGTTTTTTGGGAACCTTATTGGTTGGGATTAGTGTTTTCTTATATATATGTATAAATAATAGTTCCTTTTTATTTCGATACTCACCAAACCCTTGCTGAGGACCATGTGCCCAAATCCCTCATTTCATTATGGAGGGTGTCTTTCCCAACATCATAGTGGGAGGATGGATGGCTTTTTTACTTATATTCTTCTTTGAACCCTCTTCTAGTTTAACTCCACATTAGCATATCCAGGAAGGCTATAATAGGTGGAGGCTTACCATATTCCAAGATCCATCATGAAAGGGAATACTATGGATGAGAGGCATATGTGTTTTTGGGGTAGGTTATTTTTCCCCTATGTATTAAGGATGAGTCCAAGGAGTCTTTAGGGAAGAGATGTGATTTGTGAGACCTAGGTTTCTGTTGGTGGGATTGTGCGTGTTTTGAGTTCAAGGTGTACGCGGCAAGGTTGTGGCAGTGGGACTGCATATGAGAAGAGTTGTATCATAAAGATGTTATTTTTTAGTAATGATTAGTTATGAAGTGAGAAAGTGGTGTGGGGGGACCAAAAAATGATTTGATTATTCTATTACATTACAAGACTTGTGTTTTTCTGGTGAGCTTGCCATGGTGAGGTTGTGCCAATTTATTATTTAATAGAAGGTGCATTGAGGTTCTACTATTTTCTCATAGGGGCATCGTTATGTTTTCCCACATGAAAATGGGTAGAATTATTTTTCACAATGAGTATACTTGTATGATCACCCTACATATATAAAACGATTTTTAGGTTTCCTATAGGATTTTAAGGACCATGCTGGAATTTACTAGCTTAGGTGTCGGGATTAGTAGTTGTTTCTACACAATCTCTCTTTTTTGGTACTTTAAATTAGAATGTTTTTGTTGATATTAGTATGATATTTACTCTTGAGCATACATGTGGGAATGGATATTGGCTTTACTTTTACATTTAGTAATTGGTGTTTCATGGGATTTACCATCTTATCTCCTGATCTTGTTTTATAAAATGTGTATTTCCATCCATATCATGTGAGATTATATACCCATGGTGCTAGTTGCCACTCATAGGCCATTTGAAGGTGGTTCTCGACGGGTCATTATATCTCCTTCATCTTGAAAAAGGAAGGGCATGGATCTTTTCTATCCCTTACCTCATCATGAATAAGGAGGATCATGAAATAATGGATATATATATACAATGTTTTATGATTTATTTTTTAAATAAATTCTTCTCAAACTATAATAATGGTCTAGAAGGTTATATTTTTTTATAAAAATTCCATTAAATATTTTTTTATCCTTAATACAAGGTAAAAACAGTATTTTTAATTTTTATATTTTTTATTAACCTTGAAATTACAATGGAAAAAAGCTAAGACACTAAAAAATTGAATGAGAGAATTATTTCAGAAGGATGATTGGGTTTTTTTATTTGAAACATAAATTGTTTTGTTGAAATATCAAATTGTTAATTTTTGGGATGCTTATTTATTTAGCTATTTTTTGTATGATGTTATTTTTATGGTTTTCAACTATACAATTGGGTGGGATGAAATTAATAAAATTTAAATAAAACAAATTCATGGGTGTAATAGTATAACCTATTTGAATATTTTAAATCAATATTTACCACCTAGATTTATTTAAAAAAGCGGTCATGATAAATTTTTTTCAAGTAGGTTATATTAAAACCAACATTTGAAACAATGAATTATATACTCATTCATGTTATTTTTTGTATAACAATTTAAAAAATATATGATATAAATTATACAATGTTGATGAGATAAATTATGTTAAAAAATTAATCAAAAATGTATTTGTAATGTATGTTTTTATTTACTATTTTTTAAAAAATTGCTTAAAATGTAATTTATAAGAATATATCATAGTAATTGGCACTAAAATCCAAAAACTATGACATGAAAATGTATTTTTTCAATGGTTTCATATCCACGAAAAATATTTTCCTGAAATAATTTTTATCAATGTAATGGTGAGTATATACAAAAACACAGTATGCCATACATAAAAGGATAAATAATAAATTCAATGTCACTAATGCACAATAATCACAGAATTAAATATTAATTCATTTTATAAATATCACCATAAATTACCATCAATTAGTAAACTAGGTATGAAATCATCCCAAAGAAGGCCTCAGACTATAAATATATTATTAATATCCTTGAATCTTTCTCTTCAGAGAAAATTTTATCTTTAATTAAAAACATCAAACTTCCCCCAAAACTAGTTTATGAATTTTATAATATCCACCATAAAAATATAGAATTGTACCCCCATAAATTACCATTCACTATCTCATTTACACATCTCTAACGTGTAATTTTTTTTAAACAATACACTTCCATAAGCAACATATATCTATCATAACCACAACCTTTATATATCTCGAATCATGATTCCATTTATCCAATCCAAACTCAATATATACTAACCCATGGTATGATTTATGTAATACCTTGTCTTATATATGGTTTTATTATCCCTTAACTATATATTGGCCCAAACTAGAGAAAACCACCCCCATGTAAAGGTTTTATAGATAATGTTTCTTCCATCATGAAAATTACATAAAAATACAATATGTAACACCACATATAATCCCATAACCCAAATAAAGTCACAGATGTTATCTGTCATTATACTATACAAGTCATTATTATCAACACACTAATAAATCCAACAATGAAGGGACATTTAAATCAAAACTGTATGAAAATAAAAAACCATTTCGGTAATTCTATAAGGATCTTGGAACATTTTATCATACCACTACAATAAATATAGCTAAAAAAATATAAATAATCCATTGAAACATCATATTATAGAAAAATGTAATGCGGGATTTATATTAAAAATAAATCATTATATACAAAATGTATATTATTTTACATATCAGAAACTACTATCTAGAATGATAATTCAAATCAATATATAGAGTTTAATCATTGATCCCAGGGAATCAACATAGAAATTCCCCCAAAACATGGGTTTCTTTAGAAATATCATAATATATAATATTCATCACAAATGTTTTAGGTTTTACTATATGCACAGTCACTTCTAAAAGTATTATATTTTTACATTCCCATAAAATTTAATTTCATAAAATTATTTAAATAAACTTAACGTTGTGTCATACCTATAAAAAACCCAAATAACTTCTTATACATTTTCCAATTCTTAGCCACAACTAATATTAAAATAAAATTATTTTAAATTCTAAAAAATTATAATTATCTCCAATAGATCAAAAAACCCAATATTATGATATACATTAAAAAGAAATAAAATTTACTATTTATTTTTCAAAAAAATATAATAGTGTAAAAACCCATATTTTTCCAATAAATTAGGTGGGAATGGAAGTTCATATCATTGTTGGGATGCAGCCATATAGCTGGTGTGTGATAAAATGGAGAAATTTATTGTGTGTGTGGTGTATAGATCATAGAAAAAATTAATTATATATTTAAGCCCCACTCTCCCAACTTACATTCTATATAGGCCACAAATTGTTTTCGATTGTATGGATAGAAATAAACCTTTAACCTTGTCCACCATCGCTATCCACTCAGGACATTATCATAGGTCCATTTAATTTTAATATATCATTTAGTAAGACCATAGTTTTTCCACACTATTAACCTTCATATATACTAGATTTATCCATTCATATCATGGGATCCATTCGGCGTGTTCTCCCAATATAGTCATTTGATTTATTAGATAGAAATCATTTCAAATTTCTTATATAATCTCATTTAATTCTTCACAATATAATTTCAATACTTGAAAATTATTGAATGCATAATATCACATAACAAACCACCTTCAACCTCTATAGATACACCCATAAAAATACACTAAAATATTGTTACAATGTAGAGATTCCAGAACGAGTCTATAGTTTACTTGATTTCCTACCATCATAGAGATATTTTCTCAAAAGTCCATTTCCAAAAACCCATTTTCATCCTAAATGATTATCTAATGTTGTTACTCAGTTGAACCCTTACCTAAATGATTAGATATGTCACAACAATTAATGATCTGTCATTTATTGATTAGCTAAAGTGGTCGACAGTTTTAATCAATGTCTTATTTGTAGTTATTTATAATGGTCATGGTGATCATCATTAAAATCCATGAAAAATAGTCACCCTAATAGTGGGAGGTGGATAGTCAAATGGGATAACATTGTTTCTCCAACATAAGAAGAGTAGAAAACACTCCAAGGGTAAATTAATAACAAAATCATTATCAGATTATCTATTATAAGAAAAATTGATTAGAAAATAAATAAATGATATTGGAAATGTTTTTTAAAAATTCCACCTCTAAGAGGACCAGCGTTTTATCAAAAAAGTCAGTGTAAATTTACCTATAAAAATTATAATATAAATAATTAGGGGGAGAATTTATTTATAAAAAAAACAATATTCCCAAAAATCATATTATATCAATGTCACCAATAAATAAAATTTAGTGCCTCATGTAATACTACAATGATGAAATTTAATATGGAGTATTTTCTGATGCTATCATCAATTTGCATCGAATTATAATAATTTAAATAAATATAATATATAATTAACTAATTAATTAATTAAAAGTCAATAACAACTAAAATAATCATAATTATATATAATTCTCAATAGACGTTAAACACCATATCATGAACTCTAATAATTCTTTAAAATTGATAAATGAAATAATTATGTTTGTTAAAATAACCTATACAACCATGTAGTTAAAATTATTTAATATGGTTTCTAAAAATTTCATAAACTACTCGAATATGATTTTTTAGACCTTGGGATATGGGTTTTGGTTATATGTTAATATTTTTGTGGGTATAATCTCATTTATAGACACAATGTAGACTCATGAGATAATAAACATAGATTCTTATTTAGATTTCACCATAAATGTTTATCAAATGAATTCCCATTAATATTTAAATTTCTATAAAATGTGGATTTATGATTATATTATTCCCCAATAATTGAGTTAATCAAGTTAGATCATATGGAAAAAAATTATAATTTTACACCAATGTCTACCAATTCTATAGGCCAAGTTAACTAGTGTTGTGTTATACTCAAACCAAAAAATTTGGACTTTCCCAAAATTCCAAAAAAAACCTAATGTGTAATATCTCATATGGAAGAGGTTTTTAACTAGAGGGGAGGGTACGGAACATGAAATGTTGAGACTATACTCTCATTATCAAAACTAATACCTCTAAATCATATTAACGAAAGAATAAAACATTATATATCATCATGTAAGTGAATAATTAAAATGTTATACCATATTAAATATTATGTATGTTAATCTATAAAATGTAATAAACCAAGGACCCCCAGTGTTGAAGGTCAAACCAGAGTATATTAAAAAAATTATAAAATAAATAAATACATGGTGGTTTCACTTCATTTTTTATCCTGATACACAATAATTTACAATGTTCAATCTCCTCAAACTCATTTTTATCAGCCACTTATTCTTTCCATACCCTCATTCCAGATTTACATAAGATCATTGGGATGCTCAAGAGTGGTGTGGGTATAACCTATTAAGACACCACAAATGCTTCCTTAATAAATATTTGTAATTATTAGAGGTTTGTTCCTTGACAATAATGAATTTGAAATCAATTTAAAATAACTCGTATACCAAGATATTTCTCTCGATCTAAGATTCCATATGCTCTGGTCATACCTACATTGAATCTATACAAGAAGAAAATTTATTATTTAATTCATGATAATGGTTAAATAATAAATTCTCCACTTATATCACTAATAATCCACATGGATTGTAAGCCTTAGGTTAAACAATAAGGTCCTCATGACCCTTTCCAGGCATAGGTTAGGTCAAAATCCCATTAAAATATATATATATCTCAGTTTGTTACACAAGGCCATTATATAAGACCATTATCATGGATAAGGACTCAATGTTATATCACCCCATACCATTGTCTTAGTCCATCATTAACATTATTTCTTACCAAACATGCTTCCACATTAAAAGATAACCAATTTGTGATGACACACATGTCACATAATAATAGATAAAAATCATCAATGGGATATACATATGAATAAAATTAGGCATATCATATATATTAAAAAACATAGCATATCATCCACGATTCATAGAATCTAAACACACATGCACATGTGACCATTGTTAATAATGGGTTTAATGAGATGGACACAAACACACATGTGATATATATCAATCATGGGTATCATTGTCTACACATACACAAACATTTTATCTATTTAAAACATGATTCTCCTAGACTGCAGACATACACATGTGACAAATATCATTGAAGAAACACTATAAAACGGATATATATGGAATGGAACTTCACACCTCAAGATTTTGGATGCCATTCACTAAGATTATCAATATTCAAGTCATACCCCTTCAATAACCAGATCAAACTCCCATTCCATGAATCCCAATAACTAATAATAATTCATCATATGGAATTATAGAATAATAATTTGGAAGGAGATTTTGAAATAGTTTTAGAATCAAATCAACATATTCACTAAAAATCATCATCAATATTAGATATATATCTTGTATAAAGAAGAGGTATCTGATTTTTCAGATCAAATGGTGATCTCATAAAATCAAATGAGTTCATATATATTAATTGAATACTGAATATGGTAGAAAAAAAGACCAGATCCCCATGATCCTAGATCAATAAGAGTATTCCTGAGATGAAAGAAATAACCCTAGACAATGTTTCTAGAAGGTAGAATATCCATTAATCCTCCCCATAATTGACATGATCCGAGAAACTAGTAAGAGACTTGGTATAGTGTATTAGTACATGGAATTATGTTATAATAATTAATTAAACATCCTCTATTAGTGATTTTACATTTATTTATTAAGAGGCATAACTTCACCGAATAGATCAGTCGCTGGATCATCATTTTAAAATTCTAAAATAACTATCACCATGGCTTGGTGACACCCAAAACCGTCCACGGGGCCATAAGCCCACAAATCCAAGGAAAACTGACATGGAGACCCTCTATTGAATGTTGTAAAATCCTTTCTCATTTTGGACTCACCATGAATCCACCATGAGCTAAAGAGGGCACTATAGCCATAGCTCATAGGATGACTCACGAGGTTACATTCCCAAGTCAACACCATGACATGTGAGTATTCATTAAATTATTTCACAGAAGTTTGTTCTATGATTAAAATTGACAATGCCACAGTGTGATCCTATTAGTGGTGTAAATAAAAATACCTCTAGGGAAATTTGAAATACCATGCATCCATAAAGACATCCCCTAAAAATTTAAATATGCATACAACCAAAAATTACATTATATAAAAATGAAAAATGATATAGGGTGGTTGGGAATATATTTTATCTTAATGTAGGATTTTTTATACATGATGTGATTTGGAATATTGAATACAATGTATAATGTTTGTACCATTGATTGAATTACACTAAAGAAATTCATCCCCATTCATTATGAGGTGATATGGGATGTGATCATCTACATAGATAAATTCCATGATTTGTATTAATATAAAATGGAAAATCTACTTTAGTGATTCTAGAAATAATGAATTATCTTAGAAGATATTAACATTTTATTTATCTAGGGTTTTTAGTTAATATCATAGAAAATGGGATAAACTATGTACTCATACGATGTATTGTGAGACAACAAGTATACTTCTTCATAAAATTTTACGAGTATATTTAATGATTTTACTAGTTCACTTTATATCTTGAGTAAGAATATTATTTAGTTAAAAATGACTCGTTGATGATAAACACAAGTTGGGAAACAATAATTTTTTTAAAATATATAATTACAGATTGGGTTTTATAGAATGAAAAAATAAACATAATAATTATTGTATAAAGGGTTTGTTCAAAATTTGATTTTTTATATATGATAATCATAACTAAAATAGCTAAAATGGATTCACAATGAATTATAATGATTTTATTAACGTCTAATAGTATTTTTTGGGTGTGTTTGATTGGAATATATATTTATATATATATGTATATATGAAATCATAAATAATGATTTGAAGAAATAAATCATCTTTTTTCTTGTGATATATCATCTTTTTAATAAAACATCATGATGTTCATCCAAAACTAATATGCGATATCATTTTTCATTAGATTATTTTTAATCATACAGTAATTATCTGATTTTTTACTTATTGTAACACATTATATGATGATGAATTAATTCTGAATATAATTTTTCAAAAGAATAATTATCACATAATCAATCATGAACTATATAAAACTTATAAACTCCATAAAAATACATTTATTAAATAAAGGAATTCTACATTAAGTGAGGCCATGGACCAAATTTACATATTTTTGTTTATTTCAAAAAGATCAATGATTTATATCATTTGATTCATATCATTTGTCATTGAGGTGGTATTAAAACACAATTTAAGAAAATATAATATCCAAAAAATGATTTAGTGATTCATTTTAATTGGTATATACATATGGATGGATGTTTAAGTTCATTTTCATAATGATTTTCAAAAAAACAGACTAAATAACCATAGATATTGATGAATAGAGAGGTATATATGAATTACTAATTTATTTTGATTTGTTATTTCTTCTGTAGATTATTCTTGTGGTTTTGTTTTATTTTTTTCTTATATTGTATTTTGGGATTAAAATTTCCAAAATATCTACTCATAATAGATATTTGATACATATATCTAGTGATATCATTATTTGTGGTATGGCATTACATTAAAATATGTTAATATTCTAGTACATCCTATGATAAGAATTAATCTTTATCTTTTTGCATGGTTATGTGGACAAACACATAGGATATGAATACCTATGGTATGACATGATCATGGGATGCAAAATAAAGAATCATATTTCTCATGAGATGAGGAGAAATTATTTTTTGATACAATTCCAGATTCCATTTTTTTGTAATCATATTTTGTGTTATGAATATATGGATGCTCATGAAACCTGAGATTTTTAAAAATATAGACATATTGATATATTGATAGAGGTAATCTTTCATATCAAATGATGTGAAATGGTGATATCATTTTATTTATAAATTGATAATGTAATGAGGAAATTTTATGAAAATGAGTATTAATAGATGGTAATCTCTATCACTATAAATAATAGAGAGATTTCAATGATTGTGATAATGATATTTTTAAAATCATTAATTATTTATAATAAATTTAATTTTTTTAATATATTTATAAATTATTAATAAATAAAAATATATAATTTAGATGTATGAATATAGTAACTTTTCATAAGTACTATATGAAATGTTCATATTAAATTTATTATTATTTTAAATAATTTAATTTTTTATATTATTAATATATATTTGAGTTCACCCATTACTTACTTAATTCTATATTTAATGTTTTTCTTGTTATAATATAAATTATTTTATTCATTATTTTTATTCATACACATGTTTATTTAAATATATTTTGTATCAACGTACCATATATATTACTTATCTATGGATAATGGGGTTATGTATTAAAATTACACTTTATTGGGAACTAAAAATCTATTATGTTGTGGAGGGGGTAACTAACCATAGTACTATAGTTGTATTTGTGGAAGATTTAATTTTATGGGCCATGAACACATTAAAGGGAGGGTTTTCAAAAACCTTATTCACGAGATACATATTGATATATATTAAATATTATAAATAAAATTTTAATGATAGATGTCTAACATATGTCATTTTCTATATAAGGGTTACACATTAACATGGAAGAAATATGTTAATTACCATGATTATATCATACATATAAATTATTTATTATAAGTATTATCATATATTCGGAATAAAATAGATAAATATAAGACATTCAAGGATCTTTAAAATGATTTAAAATACTAATATTTGATATTGAATCCATTTAAAAGAGGCATTAATACCGAAATTATCCAAATGGACAGGTCATGAAAACGACTGTTGTTCATAGACTACCCAGTGTATGGAATTTTATGAATTGGTTTCCCAAATATAGAAACATTATCATACCGAATTATGATATTTTTCATATAAATAACTAACAAAAATTATTATAAGTAAGCATTCAAAATAATTGATTTGGGATAATTTATTTAACAATTTTGTACACGTGTTTTTCTAGTCAATTAAAAAATATTATATATCATATAAATCAAATAAAAATATCAATTTTTGTATCTATATACTATGATATGAAAAAATGTTTTTGGCATAAATACCTTGTGATGTTTGTGGAGGTCTTTTTCAATGAAAAGTTGAATATTTGGGTGAATAACATGTAATTTTAGGAGGATTTATTTTGATTTATATTATTATATCATCGATATGGTGGACAAGATATATATCTAGAAGATAAACCATATTCCGTGAATCTAACATTATACTATTATATGTGTTGCATTTGGGATATTTCTACCATGATGTAGTTGGCTATGTCATAGAGGATATCAGGGAAGACAACATAAGGCACTTCAAATGTGGTCAATCCCCCAGAATCAATGTATTAAAAATACAGGTTTAAATGATTCAAATATAAGAAAAATTCCATTCATGTAATTCACCTGAACAACCTCTAGACATGTTGGAGGCCATGATTTGGTGCCTCATATATAAGAGGGCCATCAAGGGTTTGATTTTGAGAACCAATGAGTTTACGCAGAATTTTGTGTGATGTTAGGACATGGTGATGGGTAAATCCATGGGTAATGGTTCATATACTATCATGCATGGGTATTAATGAGATATTATTTGTGTAAAATGGTTCTAGTCAGAATAGAATTATCTAATCATATAAATCCATAATTATTAAGAACTGTAATTAAAAGGTAGTTATGAAGTGGGATTTATAGTTTTCAAGATACACCACAATCAAATAAAAAATTGAATATGGTTAATTCATGGATTTTTTATGAGTTTAAATTCCCCTATAAAATTTATAGTGTCTATTTTATGGATAGATGGCTAGGTTGTGGTTCAATTGAATTAAATTAGACCACACCACTGTTACAATTTTCATTGAAAAGTGTTCAAATAATTTTTAGTCAAAAGTTGTTTTTGTTTTTCCCAATCCTTTTGTTTTGGAAATAAAAAACTCATCATTAAATACCAAATACCAAATTATTTTATTCCCAAAATGTTTTAATTATTCATTTCTGAAATTATTCATGAATTTACAATACCATTATCGAATTGAGAATGTATCTGATTAAGATCAGATTCACCATATAAAATCAAAAATAAGAAATTTTGACTTTTATTCATACAATAAAAAGTTTTAATAGGATTTTTCATTAGATCTGATATCATTGGATTCCCACTCATTGATAAACTCGTTATGGAATTCATCATATTGACTCCGGTTTTAATTCCAAATATGGGAAATTATTTTATCTTATTGGAACATTTTTTATCAAAACAATGTATTGAAAAAATGATGTTGTGTGTTCTATTACATGTAAAAATCTATATGATTCGATGGTTTCAGATATAAAATGTCAACTGCAGTTCTATGTTTGTATGTCCTCCAAATCATTATGGAGTAAATATGACCATTAGAGATCAAGATGATTGATGGGAGTAATGCTTATAAATACTAGGTACTTGAAGAATTTAAAAAAAGTAACATATGAAACTATACAAGAGTTGTGGTGATTTTTCTATTTTATGAGAGTTATGAAGATTACACATGTGAAATAATTTTTCTTTGTCCTTGTAATGTTAGATCACATTCTTCACACTCTGAATCTGATTATTTGGATTATTATTAAATAATTATAATTCTTGGGGGATATAATTTGATCAACTTGATCAAGGAATTGTATAGATAGCGATATATAATTTGATCCATGAGATCAAGGGATTTTATGATTGGTATATCTACAAGATGATCACCTTCTTGATCAAGGGATTTCGAGGATATCATGACACAATCCAATCCTAATATTAAGGTTTTACCATTGGGTCACTAAGAAAGTCTTCCTTGAAAGTGTAAATCAAGGGACCATTATTAATGGTTTCCAGACCCATCCCTTTGTGTTAAAATGATTCCAATTGATTATATTACATTTTTCCCTAATAGTATATTATTTTTCCACTGCAACTATAACTAAAATAGTATTATTTTATATTCTTATTTCTTTTTTTATTTCATTTATCATTAAAATGTTATTTACGATTCAATATATTTACTTTGAATTACATTATGAATACAAATTTACCCTAAAAAGACATCTATACACTTAAGATAAAATCATTATATTTAATAATGAAATTTATCATAACCATTTTGATTACAATACACTTTGTGAATAATCTAGAAAATCTTTTTCTACTATGAATACGATTAAAAACTATTTTCTAATTACAAATCCGTTAACTAGAATAACAAATGATTATTAGAGAATATAATATCTCTAATTATGATATTTATATAATCAAAACTGAGTTCCCTTTATTATTACAGTGTTAATATATAATTTCTTTTGTGAATACAATTTCTTTAATTCTATTAAACTTTGTTTCTCTTAAGAAGAAAAATCCATGTTTTTAGACTTATAATTCACCAACTATTTTGTTAGGCCATATGCATATACATTGTGATCCTAAACCATGTATCAGAGCCAAGTATCTATAATTCTTATACACAAATTTTGTATCATGTGTGGTTTTAACTGATCAAATACTTTTGATTATTTGTCCATTTCATTTTATCTTTATTTATTTTTATAAATCATTTGTTTCTAAATATTTGGTACACTATTTTCTATTGTGGTAACTATTTTTTTATATGGTTTAAATGATAGATGGACTAAATATTAGATCTATAGAAAATCTCAGTCCTACCATACCCTAATATATGATGGTAATGATTATATATACTAGAGATATAATGAGGTCATTTTTTATCATCACATTAGTTGATAATTGTTTAATATTGATAAGTGAATAAAAAATTACTGACAAAGAAATCATAACTTTTACAAATAAATAATATATAGAATATTATTTGAGTTACAAGGAATGAAATAAATATATAGTCTCTTATTATAAGAAACATTAATATCCATATTTCATCTTCTGATGTTGCTAATAGTATTTTGAAGAAGTTAGAGGTCACTGATTTTGGAACTTCTAAAGCTGTTGAAACTAGAAGATATATGTTAATAGCTGACTGTTAAGATTTTTATTTTATTTATGGTGAACGTATTATAAAAGAAACTAAAAAATTTTGGAAAATTTTAATTATATTACAAGAGATGTGGAAAAAGATGATTAGAATATGAAATACATGTTTAAAATATTATTGATATTATTCCCAATGAATGTGAATAAGAGAGAAAAAAAGTTGAGGAATCATGTAATTTTAATAATGTTACACATTATGATATATTTAGAAATATTTTATATAATGAGGGTATGATAAAAAAGAGATGTTGAGAAAGATAAAAATAATAATGGTGGAGTTTTTTACTTTGGCTTCATAATTTGCAAAGTCTAAGATTCTGGAGAAGGTTGTTAAGTCATCAAATAAAAAGGTATTGGTTCAATCAGATTTAGGTGATTCATAAAATTTGTATAATGATTTAACTAATCATTTCCATAGAATTAATGGAATTTTTTTCAAAAACTTTTTTCATTATAATTACATGAAATGTAAATATGATATAAATGAAGTGAAATATTCAGAATTCACATGCTATGAATGCAAAAGTTCAGGACATATCCAACTAGATTGTCCAAAGATAAAATAAAATGACATGAAGGAAATTAATTATGATAGGAATAAAAGAAATTATTACAAGGTGGAAGGAAATAATGTTTTAATATCAAATAACTCTTAGGGTGATATTGTAAGAGATTAATTTGATTATTCGTCAGACAATGAACATTAAATACAAAAGAACATAGGTCTCTATGATAGAATAACTTCTAAAAATAAATTTCTTCTCGATAAGATACACAATTCTGATTCTTTAACAAATATTTTATTAAATAATAACAATCCTGAATAAAAAATTTGTATTTATTTTTATAAAGAAACTTCCTCATGTGAATATAATAATTTAACATCTTATGATGAAGTATCTTTATTTTATAAATGAATTAAAATTACAATTATATTGTTAATAAGAAACCTGAGAAAAAAATTAGAATTAATATTTTGAAAAAATTAATATTAGATATTTCAAAATAACTTGATAAAAAATATATTAAAATTGATTCTATTTCTAAAAACAATGAAAAATATAATTCTGAAAAGGATTATCTTTACAAATATTTTGAAAAATTCATTTTTGATAAAATGTTTTAGAAACAATTCTCCCTTATGAAACTAATACTGGTGTGGATAACAATGTAGTAATAAAACTAAAATATGAAATTTACACATTAAATAATTTTTTATCATACATTACCACTATTAAAGAAGGTTTTGATAAAATTTATAGACAACTACATCCACATGGTAACAATTTTGGAATTGTATATACTCATAGAAAACCTATTTTTAGTAACATCTTTTTTATTCCTTAGAATTTCCCCTTTCCAAAATATGAAAATGTGTAGGTCCCAATAATAAAAATTATTCCATAAATAAAATTCAATCACTGTGATTTCACAAATAAAATTTAATGAAAATTTTAATTCCTAAGAATTTATTTACACATATTTTGGAACCAAAAAATGTTAGGTTACTAAAAGGAAAAATTGGTTTTTTTGGAAAAAATGGAGTACCAACAATAATCATACATGCTACATGGATTGTTTTTTTTCTCAGTATATGGCCGGTAACAATGATTTCATTGAAAAGATTATCAAAATGGAAGGTGGAAGATATACTTTTAGAGACAATTCTCTCGGAAATATTTTTTGGTAATTGTAAGGTTGTTCTTCTGGAAAATGCAATAATTTAAAATTGTTTATTTGTAAAAGGTCATAATAAAATCCTTATAAACAAAGTCAATTTTTTTATGAACGTTACTTTGAAAAATTTAAGAATGATAAATGTGTATTACACAATATTAAGGGTGAATTCATTATTTCTACCCATCATAATGAGAATATTTTTTACATTTAACATTGAAGACCATAGGAGCCCACACATAACTTATATCAGTGTAATTGATGATTGATTTTCATTATTGAAAATAATTATAAGAAATTTTAACCTTATAGAAATACATAAAGTGACTAGGAAAAGTATTTATAAGGATCTATATAAACATAGATTTGATTCTTCAATAGTCTGTGACCCTTGTAAATATGGTAAACAACATAACTCAAGATTTTAGTATATTAATTAATTCTCAACTACAAATTCATTAAAGTTATTTAATATTGATCATTTTGGTCCTAAAAACAGTATGTATTGGTGTAAAGTAATATTTATGTGTTTTATTTGATGACCAAAACAGATATACATGGTTCGATTTTCTAGTAATGAAATTTGGGGTCTTTTGTCTTTTTCTAACTTTTTCATCCAAAGATAAAAATGTGAAACTCATTCCCCTGATAACTATCTATAGTGGTAGTGGTAGATATATTTTAAGCACTAATTTTAAAAACATTT
Source organism: Viscum album (assembly GCA_963277665.1). Taxonomy (NCBI): domain Eukaryota; kingdom Viridiplantae; phylum Streptophyta; class Magnoliopsida; order Santalales; family Viscaceae; genus Viscum; species Viscum album. Next base: position 1,551,731,441 of record OY728158.1, on the reverse strand, counting down.
TTAGTATTAAAAGAATTACTCATAACTTTTCAGCAACTAGAACTCCTTAACAAAATGGTGTTGTTGAAAGAAAAAATTATATTCATCGAAAAATAAAATGAACAATGTTAAGTTTATACATAATTGAAATATACTTTTGTGATGAATATTTTTGTATTAATTTATATATTATAAATAATATATTAAATTGATATTATATTAATAATACACCATATGAGTTATGGATAGGTCGAAAACCAAAATATTTATACTTTAGAGTATTAAACGCATAGTTTTCATTTTGGGTACGAAAGATAATTTACTCCATTTGGAACCCAAATACTATGAAGGTATATTATTAGGATATTCAAATACTCTTAAGAAATATATAGTTTTCAATAAATATTATTTCATTGTTGAGGAATGTGTATATCTTAAAATTGGTGAAAATGATTGTTTTTTTAACAAACCCAACCAACATCATTGGATGTGTTTTCAAAAACTAATCTGCATCGATTTATAAATGAATCATATAATAAGAAAAATACTCATGAAAATGATTCTAAGGTATTCACCACAGAAGGATTTCCATATTATATTGATGAAAGGGTTTTACAAACCCTAGGTTAGTTGTTTTTTAGGAATCATACATGTGATTGTATCATAAGAGATGTCAATCAACCGGTAAGGACAATAAGTCATTTGAGAACTTAATTAGAACTTTTTCATTTTCTTTCTCAATTTGAACATAAAATCTTGATGATTCTTTAGATGATGAATATTGGATTATAGCTGTGCAAGATAAATAAAAAATTCTAAGGGAACAAAGTCTATACATTAGTTGAAGAACCTTATGAAACTCTAGTCATTACAGTAAAATGAGTTTTCAATATGTAATGTGAAAAATGGAAAAATAAATAATTAAAATTAATACATGTTTCTATTGGTTATAATCAATAGTATGAAATAAATTATAATGCATGTTATGCCCTGGTAGTAAGAATTTAATGTATCCAGATTCTATTAGCCTTTGTAGTATTTTTTTATTTTAACCACATTAAAATGGAAGTGAAGTGTGCTTTACTGAACAGATATGTACAAAAGGAAGTTTTTGTTGAAAACCCATTTGGTTTTGAATATTATAAGCATTAAAATTACAAATAAAACCATTACAAATATTTATAAGTAATTAATCGTGCCCCTAGATCCTGGTATGATAGAATAACATGATTTTTGATACAAATCAATTATGTTTAGGGAACTACTAATCCCACTATTTTTTTAAATAAAAACTGAAAAAAAGTTTTTATTCATCAAATATATGTTGATGAAATTATATTTAGATCAAATCATCAATATTTAATAGATTCTTTTTTGAATCTCATAAAATACAAGTTCATCATTCATATGGTGGATGAGTAAACATTTTTATTGGTTTTGAAATTTCTACAAAACTAGAAGGAACAAATATATATCAACATAATTATATCAAATAACATCTTCAAAATTATAGATATGACCACACTAATAGTATTATTAATCTAATTGGTTCCACCAATATAATTGGTATTCATGTATAAGGGCACATATTTGATTAGATAACTTTTAGTGGAATGATATGAAGTCTGCAATACATAATATCTAGTCACAGATACATAATATATTATGTCATATTAAGTGAAAGATGTCAATCTATATTAAATGAATCCCATTTAATTGAAATTAATGAATTTTATGTTATTAAAAGGATGCCATAGATTTTTGTCCTTTCAATTATTCTAGAAATAAATGTGAATTAAAAATCTTTTTTGATGCTGAATTTGGATGTTGTAAAATTTATAAAAAATTCTCATATGGAAATTTTAATTTCATAGTAGATTTAGTAGATTATTGGTCATGTGTGAAACAACACTTCATAGTACTTTCCACTATTTAATCTGAATATATGGCTAATGGAAGTTGTTGTGCTCATGCTTTATGGATGCAACACACACTAAAAAAATATGGAACGAGTTTTACAAAAACTAAAATACAATGTGGTAACATTAGTTCCATTTTTTATGTAAAAACCACATATATAAATATCCTAAAAACACATAGATATTAGGAAACACATTTTTAGGGATCACACAAAAAATGGTGATACCATTTTACAGTTCTATATAATTCCAGGAAAACAGGTTGAATTCTTTGAAAAACCATTACCTTTCGATATATTTAAATACATTAAACAGAAGATAGGATTGGAAACTAAAAGGAATTCATTCATATCTACATATTTTTTAATTCATCTCTTTACAATAATATACTCCTTCTCATGAGGGGGGTACATATGATTTGTTTCTACAAAACATTTATATGTTCACTTAATTGAGTTTCTTTAATATTCAAAATTAATATTCCTAAATATAGTATGTTTTAAAATCTGATTTAAAATTTAATTTTTTTCTTCATAATCACAATCAGATTTGACATTTCAATTGGTTATATAAAATATACCGCAAATTATTTGAAAATATTATTTTTTTGTCATTCAAGTTTTTCTTTTAAAATTCCTCATTAAAAAATCAGTGTATTTAACTATCTTATTTTATAACTATCGTAAACTATTTAATTTCAAAAGAGAACAACTTATCATATTGAAGTCTCTTGTTTGAAAGGTATTCTTTTTTATTTTATAATTTACAACTATTAAATTTTAATAAGTTTCACTCTTGTTTTTTGTTATTATAAATGCTTGTTTTAATAAATTATTTTAATTTTATAATTGTATTTATCAAATACGATAAAAAATATTTGAATCCTAAAGAGATTATTTTATGAAAATATTTTTTTGAATATAATCTCAACCAGAAGATCAAAATGATTGAATATTAACTATCATATTATGATTTTATGATAAAACATCACTTGAATTTTCCTATAATTAGGGGAACCCCTTTCCCACATTGTTGTTAATATTTTTCAAATAAATGATCTTCCAAGATAAATATTCGAACTTCGATTTCATTTTTATGACTTATTCTACTATTTCCATCCCGAATACAATAGATCCTTTAAAATATTTTAGGAAATGGGATCTTTTCAAATAATTGTTTTTTTATATCCCTCTATAAAAAATATTATTTATCATTAAAAAATTGATTTAACTTCATGGTTGGGAATCTTTATGCACTGAATTCCCGGATACTAAATAAATTTTTTATCCATATATTTTATATAATTTCAATGATTTAGTTATTTTTTATATGGATGATGGAGAATATATTTTTTCTTTTATCATTTATGAAATAACATATGAAAGGTATTATAATCCTACTTCAAAATTGTTGGTGTATCTGATTATGGATAAGCATTCTGTCCATCTCAAAAAATACATTATTCAAAGAGAAATTTTGAAAAGGAACATTATGAAAAGGCATAGTTTCAAACAAATTAATGTTCTAGAAAAGATAGTCATTTAATTCTCGATCATAGAGTTTTATCCACATGGATGAATGGTTTTTATCATTCTGAGAAAATGAGATAGCGATACTCAGAATGTTTTTTTTGTTTTTTACTATTTTTATTTTAAATACAAGGAATATAAATAATGAAAGTTTAATTCTTTTAATTATGAAAAAAATCAAGTCAGCATCTATTAAGACCAATATTATCATGCATCCTAGTTTGATAAGAAAGGAAATTGAAAAAGCCTCAGATATTTTAAAATACAAATAAATTTTGATCCTGTTAGAGAAAATATTTCATTTACCTATGATGATACGATATGAAGTATGATTTTTTTATGGATAAAAAAAATTGAATAATTTTTTTTATAATTTCTCAGAAATAATTAATGCTCAAAAACATAAAATACTAATGGAAAATAAGCATAATAATAATGAATAATTTAATAAATAACATAATGATAGATTTAATATCCATTTGGAAATTAGTCAAAAACTGAAAATAGAAAAAAAAACATAAGGGGAACTTTTGGATAAAATGGAAGGGGATAAAAAGGAGTTCAATAAGATCAGAAGAATTTTAAAATCATTGATTCCTACAAATAATGGATTATTTTATAATACTATTTTTTTATTTTGGAATTATGAATGATATGATTTTCATCTATATTCAGTTTGATTGAATGTCTTCCAATTTTATTTGGACAGATATTCAATTACATATTTTTAGATGATCAAGTATTACATGTTTTGTAGATTCTTTACTCAAACCAATATTAGGTTCCAAAAAATCTATTCCCATTCCTTTTTTGAAGACCATAAAGGGGGATATTTCTATAGAAAAGGGATAATTCTATAAATAAATGGGGGGACTTCTAAAGTATGGAAGAAATATTTTAAAAAAAATAAGTGAATATAATCCTTAGGGGGATTCATATCCTTAGTAGGAGTTAGTGGTATTTACTATAATTTTCATAATATATTATAAACTCGTGGGGAGATAAGTATAAATGTTTGTTTTAGGATAAAGTAGTTATTAAAAATAATTTTCCGCATTCACTACTTAAGCTATTTTCTGTTTAATAATGGTTGTTTCTGCTTCCCAAAAAAGGTAGATATTGTCAAGTCAAAAGTCTTTTTGGACTTTTCCATTCCAGTTATTTAGAAATCACAATATTATTATTAAATGCATAATAGATTTTTTATATCCATAAAGATTTAATTTTTCATTTAAAAAATTATTCATGAATGTACATTAAAATTATCATAATGAACATGAATCCAATTATGGTCCAATTCACCATAAAAACTAAAATTTAAGATATTTCTTCTTGTAATCACACAAGAAAACGTTTTAATCAGATTTGAAATTGTATCTGATATCATTGAATTCAAATACATTGATAAAATTGCAATGACATCCATCAGATTGAATTGGGTTTTTATTTTGAATATAGAATACTATTTTATCCCATTGGGATAATTTTAAACCATAATAATGTATTGGAAAAACAATTTCATGTATTATGTTATATGTACAAATAAAAATTATTTCGTGGTTTCAGTTATAAATTGAATTTTGTAGTGCTAGGCGTCATGATGCTCTAGAAAAATTTAAAGGAAAGCCAACTGTTGGAGATTAAGATGTCTATAGGGTGAAATATCTATAAATATGAAGACATTTGATCATTTAAAAAATGTAACATATGGCAATATTAAATAAATATGGTGATTTTTCTAATACATGAGAAATATAGTGTTTATAAAGGAGAACTACTTGTCTCTTGTACTTGTATTCATTGAGATCATTTTTCTTTTTGTGACTTTGATTGTTGTGATTATGATCGAAGGGTTATAAGGCTCTAAAGATGGAATCCAATCAGCTTGATCAGATACTTGTAGAGATAGCAAGATAGAATCTGATCTGTGGGATCAAGGGAATCTAGTATATGAAAATAGATGATCTAATAAACTTCTTGATCGAGGGATTTTGGGGATAGGAATACAAAAACCCATCATCATATCGAGGGCTTAACATGGTGTGGGTAAGATAGACATTCTTGAAAGTAATATCAATGGACCTTTATTCAATTATAATAAATACCCTTATCATTGGTTTGAAATATTTCAAATAAAATCTATTACTTGTTTCTAAAAATGACTTTTTATATTTCCACTTCAACAATAAGAGAAAAATAATTATTTCATATTCATCTATTTGTTTTTATTTAATTTATCATAATAATAATAATTATGATTCAAATGATATAATTAGTATTACAATATGAATACAAATTTACTCAAAATATGATTATATAATATTGATGATAAAATCATTATATCTAATAATCTAAATTTTTGTAACCATTGTGGTTATGATAATATTTTTTAATACTATGATAAATCACATTATACTATTAATAAAATTAAATAGTGTTTGCTAATTACGATTCTATTTAATAGAAAAATAAACTAGTGGATTACATAGTAGAATATATAGGATTATAATACTCTTATAATTACATCATTGGGAACATTACAATTTCAATTTTAATATAATTATATGTTTTGTGAGTAATGTTTTTTTAATTATAATAAACAAAAGATTCTCTTAAGATTAAAAATTAATGTTTTTAAATAAACTACTCACCCCCTTCATGTGTTAAGCCATATATATATAGATTTTGATCGAAAAATTGGTATCGATGCCATGTATCAGTAATACGATAATAAAATGTTGTGTCATATAATTTTTCCACTGCTAAAAGACTTTCTGATTATTTTATCTTTCGTAGTTAGATTTTATTTTTTATAAACGTTTTGTTTATAATTATTTGTTACACAAACAAGTATTGTTGAAAAGAATTTATTTGTATCTATTTTCAAACATCACTGGACTAAATGTTTTTTTAATAGAAAATATTAATCATACCTGACCCCCAATAAGTTATAGAAATTATAATGAATATTGTAGAGGCAAAATGATGAATTTTATGATCTATATAGGATTTTATAATTTTTTATGCTAATTGGTGAATACGAAATTACTGACAGAGAAATCAGAACTCCTACAAATCAAGAAAATATTTAATATTAAGTTAATTTCATGCTAAGAAATAATTTATTATCTTCAATTAAAAGAAATATATATATCCATATTTCTTATTATGAAGAATCCAATATTATTTGTATGAAGTTAGATACCCATCCTTTTAGAAAATCTAAATATGTTGAGACTATAAGAGATATGCTAAGTGCTGACTGTCATGATTTTGGAATTACTTATAGTGAAAATATGGTTAATGTAAAAAATAGTTTTATAACTATTTTTAATATTTAATACGTTTTGGGTGAAAAGGGATTAGAAGATGGAACATTTTTGAAATGATTCATGTTATCTTGCCTAATGAATGAGAATCAATGATAACATCACTTGATGAATCAAGGAAAATTAAACATCATACACTAAGTGACTTATTTGGAACATATTTATAGTATTATGGTCATATAAACACAGATTTCAAGAAAGATAAAAAGATGAATGGTGTATTTTCATTTATTTCTATATCAAATCTGATAAATGATCAGACTCCTGACAAGGGTTTTAAGTCATCAATGAAAAAGGTTGTTGTTCAGTTGGATTCAAGTGATTCTGAACATTCTGAGAAAGAGTTGTGTATTCTATACCAAATAATGAACTTCATTGTTAGAAGAAATTATTTTTAGTATAACTACATGAAATGTAACAGTGATAGAAGTGATGAAAAATATTATAAAGTAACTTGTAATTAGATGAAAATATTAGAACATCTTCGGCATGATTGTCCCATGTTCAAAAGAAAAGACATGAAGGAAATGAATTTATATATTAATAAAAAAAGTATTACAAGTCTAAAAGTAATATATACTTTAATGATAATAACTCATGGAGAACTAGTGGAGGTTTTTTTGGATGATTCTTCATAAAATAAAAACTACAGAGAGAGGAATATTGGTCTCTATGCTAGAATACCTTTTGAAAATTAATGTATTATTTCTAAGTTACAAACTACTAATTTTTTTTTCCAAATATGTATTTAAATTAGAACAATACTTGTGAGAAAAACTATTTTTATTTTAATAAATAAACATCCTCAGCTGAAGATAATAATTTAACATCTTTTGATGAAATATATATATTTTCTAAATTGCTTGAAACTAAAAATTGTAAAGATAATAAGAAACATGAAAAATGAAACACTAAAACAAATGTTTTTACAAAATAAATATCATATAATTTAAAAAATAATAATAAAAAATCATTTGAAATTCATAATATTTCAGAAAACCTGGAAAAAGATAATTCTAAAATGATAAGATATTTGTTGATTTTGAAAAAGTTATTTATGAGAAATTTGTTTTTGACACAAAAATCAGTTCAGAAACCTTTACAAATGTAGATAATAATATTTTTTATAAAAATAAAATCAAAATTCTTTTCTTTAAAGATAAAATTATGAAAAATTACCAATTTTATGGAAGGTTTTGATAAAATTGAAAAGAAACTCATTACACATGGTAATATTTTAGGAATTGGATATACTCAGAGAAAAATTAATTTTAGTATCATTTTTTGTTCCTAAGAATTCCTTTTTTTAATGTAATGTCAAAGAGGAGGTCACAAGAATAATAAATATTCTTTCAATAAAAATCATGGTACATGAATAGTGGTTGTTCCCAACATATTACTAGTAGACATTATTTTATTAAAAACATAACCAAAAAGAACGGTGTAAGAGTTACCTTCAGAGACAATTCAGAAAGAATGATTTTTTGTATATGTAACATTGTTCTTCTTTGAAAAAAATTATTTTTTATTTTATATTGTAAAAGGTATTAATAATAACCTTACAATCATAGTCAATATTTTGAAGAAATGTACCTTGTAAATGTATTGAATGACACATGTATAGCACAAAATTCCAATGATGAATTAATTCTTTCACACCATATACATGATAGTGTTTATACAAAAAACATAGAAGACCATAGTGGAGAAGTCCTACAATGCCTCAGTGAAATGGAAGATCAATCATGGTTATGGAAAAGATGATTATGAAATTGTATCCTTAGAAACATATGTAAATATTCTATGAAATTACTTATTAAGGATATACCATAACAAGGATTTTATTCTTTAAAATTCTAGTGACCCTTCATAATATGGTATGAAACATAAGTAAGTATTTAAATCTACTAGTGAATTCTAAACTCCAATTATTTATATGAAGTGAAAATTGGCCTTTTTGTTCCTAAAGAAAATGGTTATATTGGTGACTAGTACTATGTATTTATTATATTTTATGACTACACTAGATATACATGGGTATATTTTCTAGCAAAGAAATTCACACGATTTTTGTCTATTTAATTTTTTTTTTGCATTTTTAAAAAAGTTAAAATCTTTCCCTTAAAAACCCACTATAGTGATCATGGACGATAATTTGTATACGCTGGTTTTGAAACCATTTTTAGTGATAATTGACTCACTTATTAATTTTTATAAAATAGAACACCTCATCAAAATGGAGTTTTTAAAACAAAAAATTGTATTCTCTAAGAAATAAAAAGAACCATGTTATGCAAATACTCAATTGATAAACTCTTTTGGATGATTGTTTTTTGCTAATTGTTGCTATAGAATAAATCTAGTTTTAATTTGACCCTTTATTAATAAATCCATATATGAGTTATGGATAATCCTGATATCAAATGTTTCATATTCCAGATTATTTTCATGCATTGAATTCTTTATTAATACAAATTTTAATATATATGAATTCACCCTAAAATTAGATGATGGTATAATCTAATGATTTTCTACTACAACTAAGGCATATAGTGTTTTTAATAAAAAATTCTTGTATTTTTTAGAAAATATTACATGTTAAATTTGATGAAACTAGTTCATCTATTTCTAAACAAACCCAATCAACATTTTTTAATGTGTTCCCCAAAACCGATTTTGAACCATTAATAGAAGAACCCTCTAAAAAAGTAAAAAATAAGTTGTTTCTGAGGTATTCACTTGTGTAGACATAATATCTTTTGTTGATGAATTGGATTTGTAAAGACCCGTAAAATTCAAGGGAAATTTTTTCTTAATTTTCTTTGGAATTTTACAAGAGCGCGGTTTCTGACGGCACCTGATTCTGAGGCCCGGAGTGCCCAGAATTAATTTCCGAAGTTTGGCTCGGGTACGTTCAGTGAACGAACGAGCGGGATTTCCTAACTTTTGATCCGGTGCTCGGAATTGAAATCCGAGGACACCGATGAACTCGTAGCGCCGATATTCGCTTAAGGAGACCTTTCCCGAAGTTGCGTTTTCCTAGGAGGAGATGTTTAATTTTCTGGATGAAATGAAGAGTAAAATAAATTTGTTATACAATATTTATTTTATTTATCTTCTTAAGTGGTTATATCCTAAGTGTGGATGTTGGGGTGGAATCACAAGTTCCTAACTAACCAAGTGAGGATTAAGGTGAGGTGGGGCCCACACGAGCCCCAACCCTTCACCTTCCCCTTAACTCTCTTCTACCCCCTTAAACTCCCTTGCACTTAATGTGCCAAAACCCCTCAAATTCCCTAACTCCCCTCTCTCCCTCTTAAAGGCTTGACAACTTAACTTTTAATTAATTATACAACTCATGTATAATTAATAAGTGAGTTTAATTTTGAGTTTTTGAAATTCAAACTCTTGAATTCCAAAGGTTGGGTTGTGTTAATAAATTAAGTGTAAGCTTGATTTATTTTTGGGTTAGTCCCTTTATTACTTGAGAGAATTGGGAGAATCGTTGAGAGACTTGAAGATCTTCTTCGTCTTCGACGAAGAACGTGAAGAACGGTTCTTCTCCGACAATGAACATCGATCCCACGACCATCGAGACTCGGCGTCCCGGATTCTTCCGTCTTCATCTTCCTCCTCGACAAGGGAGAAGTCGCCGACCGTGGTAATCATCGCCAACGACAACGTACCTCTCTTCTTCGTCTTAAGCGACAAGTGAAGAGACGTCGTTCCCTCCTCAGACGCACCCCGACGTCCACGGAATCTACGTCCGACGCCGCGACGCCTTCCTCCGCGATAACCGACGTGTGACGTCAATTTTCAAGGTAGGGGGTTTGTCCTTTTTAAATTACGTGTTTTCATTCCCTCGAACATGAAAGAATAATCCGTTGGGCGTAGTTCCAAATTTTATTAAAATTTGTGAAACATTCATTGTTGTGTTTATACGATTGGCCAACTGATATCGTTGTAACGGGAGGAGACCGGACCGCACGAACACGGCCGATTCTCCTCCCCCTTCTATTCTTTCGTGTTAATTTAGCGGAGACAGCGCGGTGTCGTCGCAACCGCGCAGGAACAAAATAATTAATGTCCGGAGCGAGCTGCGACGAAGAAACGCAGTGCCGACGCACCGCGTCGTTGTTTACGAAAGAGACCGCGGCCGGAGACGGGCCGCGGCGGAACGAGGAGGCGACCGGCGGCCAGCCGGGCCGCCGGCGCCGGAGATCGGGGAAGAGCCGCGGCTACGGCCGCGGCGGAGAAGAAGAAGGCGGCCGGCCGCCGGTTTGGTTAGGAGGCGGGACCCACGGTCCCGCGTGAGAAAGAAACGGCCGGCCTTAGGCCGGCCGAGATCCGAAAAAAAGGGGGGGTTTACCCCCCCCCCCCCCCCCCCCCCCCCGCGTGCGGCACATGCGCGGCCCCCTGGCCGCGCCGCCACCGGCCGGGCCGGGTCCAGCGGACCGGGTCGGTCCGATCCGGGTCGGGTCGACCCGGTTCGGGTCAGACCAGGGGGGTCGGGCCGGGTCGGCCCGGACCCGGACCCCCGTTTTCGAGACGATTTCGGTCTTTTGGCCATAACTTGAGCCACGGACCTCCGATCGATGAACCGTCTGCGGCAACACGATCCTTGGATCGGGACGGTCGTTTCGGTATACTATACTCAAGGCGCACCTTCTTTTTCGGGAGCCTACGTGGTTAAAACTCCGTAGTTAAGCATGTTTGGCTTAGAGTAGTGATCAGGATGGGTGACCTCCTGCGAAGTTTCCCAGGGTGGGTGTGAGACGGAAAGGCTGATATCTTTCAGACTGGACGTCCGATTGACGAACCGTCAGCGGCGATGCGATCCTTGGATCGAGACGGTCGTTTCGGTTTATTACACTCAGGGTTTCGGAACACTTTGAGTTCGGCCGGGTTGATTCGTACACGAAACCAACCGGGCCTTCGGAGCGGAAACACTCATATCTTGAGCTACAGAAGTCCGATTGACGTGCCGTCAGCCGCGTTGTGTTCCTCTTAGTGAGACGGTTCTTTTGGCATACTCCGCCCGAGGTTTGGACGTAGGTGGAGTACGGTCGGGTTGGTTTTTCCTTAAAAACCAACCGGGCCCCGGGGACGAAAATGCCAATAACTCTCAGACCGGGCGTCCGATCGACGCGCCGTCTGTTGCGTTGAGTTCCTGTTGTCGATACGGAACTTTTGGATACATCAACTCTGGACTTTGTGACAGTTGATGTATCAGCCTCTCGGCTCGTGGAGCGGATCCTCCGAACGAGCTTGCTGTGTGCGGGAACCCTAGTGCTGGCTGCGACTGTTACTGTGACTACTACTGCTTCTACTGCTACTGTGACTGCGACGACGACAGTACAGAGATCCTGTGTGGATTCGACGACGACGACTTCAGCACTCAGCGATCCTACGTGGATCAGTGCTACAGGTCCTGTGTGGGCCCGATCCTGTGTGGGTCCGATCCTGTGTGGGTCCTTGCGCTCAGCGGTCCTGTGTGAACCAGCGCCTACAGGGCCTGTGTGGGCCCAATCCTGTGTGGGTCTTTGCGGGGGTTAGTTACCTATCGATCCTTCGTGGGTCCGACGACTTAGATGGATCAGAGATCATCTTTATCGTCCTTTGAAGAAGTATACCTGTGTGATCTGAAGCCTGTTGTTTTCCTGTGTGGATTGTGTTGTGCAATCCTGTGTGGATTACGTTTTGCTTTCCTGTGTGGAATACGTTTACTTTCCTGTGTGGACTGAGTTGTACTTGGGCTCGGAGGTTGGAGCGTATTTGAAATTGATAACTTAGGTATATGTATGGGCATATACCTAAGCAGTGTCGGTTGTTACTTCGTGATTGTACCTTTCTTCGTGGTTTATCCTTGTAGATTTGAGAGACCTTCAGGGGTCTCGGGGTCCCTACTGAGTAGCTTATACTCACCCCTGCACGGGCTTTGCCCGCACTATGTTGTGTTGGTTGCAGATGACAGACAGCGTTGATCTTAGCTGAGGCTTGTAGAGCAGGACGGTACCTGGAGGTGGACCACTGGGCGGGACGTGCTCGGAGCGGACGGCGGGACCCGTGGAGCAGTGGAGCTATCTGTACCCACCCTTCAGGTGGGATTTCCAGTGGACAGCTCGGTGTAGCGGCTTTTACTTTTCAGTTGTTGTTTTCCCTTTCGAGTTGTACTTTACTTTCAGTTTGGGTTTGTATACTGGCCCATTTACTTTTCCGCACTTTCAGTTGTACTCTGCTTTTGCTTAGTGTTTACTTTCCGCTTGCTTACTCTGTGGTGTTTGTTTACTTTACAAAGGCAATGCCTTCCCTTTTACCGGGATTTACGCCTTGGTGCTAGTCGCCAGCCCCTGGCCTATGGAAGGCGGGCTTGGGGTAGTCACGGCACGGACCCCGAGGGCGGGTCGTGACAAATTGGTATCAGAGGAGTTCGGTTCTACCGCGAACTCTGATCTTTTCTATGTGAAGCAATAATGTTTAGCGTATTGAGTGTGGTTATCAGTCCAAGGAGTCCAGTGTTGGTGCGGCGGCCGACGTATCCGTACACCAGGACCCTGACTTCTGATTTCCCACTTAATGCACGAAAACATTGATTGCATGTGTGTTTCAAAGTTTTCTTTGTGATTACTTATATCAGCTCACCAGGTATACTGTTTGACCGTGGCGCACCTGTTTCCTATTCAGGATGGCCCCACGACGGCAGCCAGCTAGGGTTCCGAGAGTTGAGTGTGACGACAGCCCACCGAGCGACGAGGCTTCGGTGCAGGGCCCTTTGTTAGCAGTGGCACTGGCGGTAGCACTACCCGCCGAGCCCCCGATGTTTCCAGCACCAGCCGTTGACGATGCACGTCGCCTCAGCGCACTGCATGATATTCAGCGCCAGCGACCGCCCAGGTTTCGCAGGGATACGGATCCCCAGGCAGCAGAGGACTGGCTGGAGGCAGTGGTACAAGTGTTTAGGCTAGTGAGGACACCAGCAGACCTCACGGTGATCCTCGCTGCGAGCCTACTCCACGCAGCAGCAGGACGATGGTGGAGCTTGATGCTCCAGGTGCACAATGAGGCATCTCTACTATGGACGGACTTTGAGTGCCTCTTCCGCTCGGAGTTCGTCCCAGCCACCCTTCGTGCAGTGCGCATCCAGCAGCTTCTTCAGTTGCGGCAGGGCAGCATGACGGTCGCTCAGTACTCCGCGAGATTCACCGACCTTTCTCGGTACTCGATAGACATGGTACGGGACCCCTTCTTCCGGGCCTGGACCTTCGAGCAGGGATTGAGACACGAGATCAGGGCATCACTGATCTCCCTCAGCATCCCGACCCAGGCAGGAGTACTGGAGCGGGCCCTTCTGATCGAGAGCTTCCTTGCTGAGTCTACACCAGCACAGCGACCCACCGCAGGGCGGCACGTGGCAGAGTCATCTGCAGCAGGCAGTCGACGGATGACTCAGGGGTCCAGGCAGACCAGATCTTCAGGCAGACGACCTCAGAGCACTGGCTCAGCAGTGCAGGGCACACAGCGCGGAGCCAGTCTTTTGAGTGGAAGACAGTGCTATGCATGCGGCGGGCAAGGGCACATGGCTCGTGACTGCCCGACCCGCCGTGCCGAGGAGCGGCAGACGGTTGAGGAACCACCTAGGCAGAGGCAGAGGTTCGACCGTGGCGGTCCGCAGGGAGGAGGCGGACGAGGCAGAGGAGCTGGCCGAGCAGCAGGTGGTGGGCGACGTTTTGAGGCTCTACCACCACCACCACCAGGAGGTCCACCCCGACCACAGGGAGTAGGTGAACATGCGAGAGCTCAACTTCAGACAGCCGAGGCCTTCGATCATGGAGCTCTGGGAGCCGATGGACAGGAGCAGAACTAGTGGATACATCATTTGTACTTCTGGTTCCTTGTTGCATTTGTGTAGCGTCTTGTATTATGAGCTGCAATAATAAAAGACGCATACCTTTGTGATATTTCGTTCATGTTCTTTTTCGTGATGTTACTAAGAGGTTCCAGTTTTGGCTGTTGACTTGACCCTCACTTGTGAGACATCTACTGGAGGAGACCCAGTTACCACACACTGATGTCGATAGTGTGACTCAACCCTTGGAGGCGAGAGTAACGGTTGGATCTCTTAGTAGTAGCGTCGAGGCCTTACGACGTCATCCATGGTATGGATTAGTATCATCCATGTTAGGATTGACTGTATTAGGTGAAGAATGTGGTTCATACAGGGGATGAGACCAGATTTCTCTTATCGGCAAAGAAGAAATCTTGCAGCTCTTGTGGGACCTAAGATGGTTCAGGTCATCCAGGGGCGGATGAGTACAACTCAGAGCCGGCAGAAGCCTTATGCTGACAGGAGGCGGAGGCCACTGGTGTTCGAGGGTGGTGACCATGTCTTCTTGCGGGTCTCACCTCGACGTGGTATTCGGAGATTTGGCCGAGGCGGCAAGTTATCTCCGCGCTTCATCGGACCCTTCCAGGTCCTCAGCAGGATTGGTGAGGTGGCTTATCGCCTGGCTCTACCACCTCAGTTGCACCGGGTGCACGATGTCTTCCACGTGTCTCAGCTGAGGAGATACGTGCACGACCTGACGCACATCATTGACCATGGGGAGCTTGACGTTGACGATGGGGCGACTTTTACGGAGGTCCCGGTGGAGATAAAGGATCGACAGGAGCGGGTCCTACGTGGGCGATCGATTCCTCTTGTGCGCATCAGATAGCAGCACGGGAACCTCCAGGAAAGCACATGGGAGCGGGAGGCTCAGATGCGTGCTCAGTACCCTCTTTTGTTTCCCTAGTTTTGATGTATCTTTACGGGGACGTAAAGCCCTGAGGTGGGAGTAATGTAAAGACCCGTAAAATTCAAAGGAAATTTTTTCTTAATTTTCTTTGGAATTTTACAAGAGCGCGGTTTCTGACGGCACCTGATTCCGAGGCCCGGAGTGCCCGGAATTAATTTCCGAAGTTTGGCTCGGGTTCGTTCAGTGAACAAACGAGCGGGATTTCCTAACTTTTGATCCGTTGCTCGGAATTGAAATCCGAGGACACCGATGAACTCGTAGCGCCGATATTCGCTTAAGGAGACCTTTCCCGATGTTGCGTTTGCCTAGGAGGAGATGTTTAATTTTCTGGATGAAATGAAGAGTAAAATAAAATTGTTATACAATATTTATTTTATTTATCTTCTTAAGTGGTTATATCCTAAGTGTGGAAGTTGGGGTGGAATCACAAGTTCCTAACTAACCAAGTGAGGATTAAGGTGAGGTGGGGCCCACACGATCCCCAACCCTTCACCTTCCCCTTAACTCTCTTCTACCCCCTTAAACTCCCTTGCACTTAATGTGCCAAAACCCCTCAAATTCCCTAACTCCCCTCTCTCCCTCTTAAAGGCTTGACAACATAACTTTTAATTAATTATACAACTCATGTATAATTAATAAGTGAGTTTAATTTTGAGTTTTTGAAATTCAAACTCTTGAATTCCAAAGGTTGGGTTGTGTTAATAAATTAAGTGTAAGCTTGATTTATTTTTGGGTTAGTCCCTTTGTTACTTGAGAGGATTGGGAGAATCGTTGAGAGACTTGAAGATCTTCTTCGTCTTCGACGAAGAACGTGAAGAACGGTTCTTCTCCGACAAAGAACATCGATCCCACGACCATCGAGACTCGGCGTCCCGGATTCTTCCGTCTTCATCTTCCTCCTCGACAAGGGAGAAGTCGCCGACCGTGGTAATCATCGCCAACGACAACGTACCTCTCTTCTTCGTCTTAAGCGACAAGTGAAGAGACGTCGTTCCCTCCTCGGACGCACCCCGACGTCCACGGAATCTACGTCCGACGCCGCGACGCCTTCCTCCGCCATAACCGACGTGTGACGTCAATTTTCAAGGTAGGGGGTTTGTCCTTTTTAAATTACGTGTTTTCATTCCCTCGAACATGAAAGAATAATCCGTTGGGCGTAGTTCCAAATTTTATTAAAATTTGTGAAACATTCATTGTTGTGTTTATACAATTGGCCAACTGATATCGTTGTAACGGGAGGAGACCGGACCGCACGAACACGGCTGATTCTCCTCCCCCTTCTATTCTTTCGTGTTAATTTAGCGGAGACAGCGCGGTGTCGTCGCAACCGCGCAGGAACAAAAGAATTAATGGCCGGAGCGAGCTGCGACGAAGAAACGCAGTGCCGACGCACCGCGTCGTTGTTTACGAAAGAGACCGCGGCCGGAGACGGGCCGCGACGGAACAAGGAGGCGACCGGAGGCCAGCCGGGCCACCGGCGCCGGAGATCGGGGAAGAGCCGCGGCTACGGCCGCGGCGGAGAAGAAGAAGGCGGCCGGCCGCGCCGGCCGCCGGTTTGGTTAGGAGGCGGGACCCACGGTCCCGCGTGAGAAAGAAACGGCCGGCCTTAGGCCGGCCGAGATCCGAAAAAAGGGGGGGTGTACCCCCCCCCCCCCCCCCCCCCCCGCGTGCGGCACATGCGCGGCCCCCTGGCCGCGCCGCCACCGGCCGGGCCGGGTCCAGCGGACCGGGTCGGTCCGACCCGGTTCGGGTCGGATCCGGGTCGGGTCAGACCAGGGGGGGTCGGGCCGGGTCGGCCCGGACCCGGACCCCCCGTTTTCGAGACGATTTCAGTCTTTTGGCCATAACTTGAGCCACTGACCTCCGATCGATGAACCGTCTACGGCAACGCGATCCTTGGATCGGGACGGTCGTTTCGGTATACTATACCCAAGGCGCACCTTCTTTTTCGGGAGCCTACGTGGTTAAAACTCCGTAGTTAAGCATGCTTGGCTTAGAGTAGTGATCAGGATGGGTGACCTCCTGGGAAGTTTCCTAGGGTGGGTGTGAGACGGAAAGGCTGCTATCTTTCAGACTGGACGTCCGATTGACGAACCGTCAGCGGCGATGCGATCCTTGGATCGAGACGGTCGTTTCGGTTTATTACACTCAGGGTTTCAGAACACTTTGAGTTCGGCCGGGTTGATTCGTACACGAAACCAACCGGGCCTTCGGAGCGGAAACACTCATATCTTGAGCTACGGACGTCCGATTGACGTGCCGTCAGCCGCGTTGTGTTCCTCTTAGTGAGACGGTTCTTTTGGCATACTCCGCCCGAGGTTTGGACGCAGGTGGAGTACGGTCGTGTTGGTTTTTCCTTAAAAACCAACCGGGCCCCGGGGACGAAAATGCCAATAACTCTCAGACCGGGCGTCCGATCGACGCGCCGTCTGTTGCGTTGAGTTCCTGTTGCCGATACGGAACTTTTGGATACATCAACACTGGACTTTGTGACAGTTGATGTATCAGCCTCTCGGCTCGTGGAGCAGATCCTCCGAACGAGCTTGCTGTGTGCGAGAACCCTAGTGCTGGCTGCGATTGTTACTGTGACTACTACTGCTTCTACTGCTACTGTGACTGCGACGACGACAGTACAGAGATCCTGTGTGGATTCGACGACGACGACTTCAGCACTCAGCGATCCTACGTGGATCAGTGCTACAGGTCCTGTGTGGGCCCGATCCTGTGTGGGTCCGATCCTGTGTGGGTCCTTGCGCTCAGCGGTCCTGTGTGAACCAGCGCCTACAGGTCCTGTGTGGGCCCGATCCTGTGTGGGTCTTTGCGGGGGTTAGTTACCTATCGATCCTTCGTGGGTCCGACAACTTAGATGGATCAGAGATCATCTTTATCGTCCTTTGAAGAAGTATACCTGTGTGATCTGAAGCCTGTTGCTTTCCTGTGTGGATTGTGTTGTGCAATCCTGTGTGGATTACGTTTTGCTTTCCTGTGTGGAATACGTTTACTTTCCTGTGTGGACTGAGTTGTACTTGGGCTCGGAGGATGGAGCGTATTTGAAATTGATGACTTAGGTATATGTATGGGCATATACCTAAGCAATGTCGGTTGTTACTTCGTGATTGTACCTTTCTTCGTGGTTTATCCTTGTGGATTTGAGAGACCTTCAGGGGTCTCGGGGTCCCTACTGAGTAGCTTATACTCACCCCTGCATGGGCTTTGCCCGCACTATGTTGTGTTGGTTGCAGACGACGGACAGCGTTGATCTTAGCTGAGGCTTGCAGAGCAGGACGGTACCTGGAGGTGGACCACTGGGCGGGACGTGCTCGGAGCGGACGGCGGGACCCGTGGAGCAGTGGAGCTATCTGTACCCACCCTTCAGGTGGGATTTCCAGTGGACAGCTCGGTGTAGCGAATTTTACTTTTCAGTTGCTGTTTTCCCTTTCGAGTTGTACTTTACTTTCAGTTTGGGTTTGTATACTGACCCATTTACTTTTCCGCACTTTCAGTTGTACTTTGCTTTTGCTTAGTGTTTACTTTCCGCTTGCTTACTCTGTGGTGTTTGTTTACTTCACAAAGGCAATGCCTTCCCTTTTACCGGGATTTACGCCTTGGTGCTAGTCGCCAGCCCCTGGCCTATGGAAGGCGGGATTGGGGTAGTCACGGCACGGACCCCGAGGGTGGGTCGTGACAAATTGGTATCAGAGGAGTTCGGTTCTACCGCGAACTCTGATCTTTTCTATGTGAAGCAATAATGTTTAGCGTATTGAGTATGGTTATCAGTCCAAGGAGTCCAGTGTTGGTGCGGCGGCCGACGTATCCGTACACTAGGACCCTGACTTCTGATTTCCCACTTAATGCGCGAAAACATTGATTGCGTGTGTGTTTCAAAGTTTTCTTTGTGATTACTTATATCAGCTCACCAGATATACTGTTTGACCGTGGCGCACCTGTTTCCTATTCAGGATGGCCCCACGGCGGCAGCCAGCTAGGGTTCCGAGAGTCGAGTGTGACGACAGCCCACCGAGCGATGAGGCTTCGGTGCAGGGCCCTTTGTCAGCAGTGGCACCGACGGTAGCACTACCCGCCGAGCCCCCGATGTTTCCAGCACCAGCCGTTGACGATGCACGTCGCCTCAGCGCACTGCATGAGATTCAACGCTAGCGACCGCCCAGGTTTCGCGGGGAGACGGATCCCCAGGCAGTAGAGGACTGGCTGGAGGCAGTGGTACGAGTGTTTAGGCTAGTGAGGACACCAGCAGACCTCATGGTGATCCTCGCTGCGAGCCTACTACACGCAGCAGCAGGACGATGGTGGAGCTTGATGCTCCAGGTGAACGATGAGGCATCTCTACTATGGACGGACTTTGAGTGCCTCTTCCGCTCGGATTTCGTCCCAGCCACCCTTCGTGCGGTGCGCATCCAACAGCTTCTTCAGCTGCGGCAGGGCAGCATGACGGTCGCTCAGTACTCGGCGAGATTCACCGACCTTTCTCGGTACTCGAAAGACATGGTACGGGACCCCTTCTTCCGGGCCCGGACCTTCGAGCAGGGATTGAGACACGAGATCAGGGCATCACTGATCTCCCTCAGCATCCCGACCCAGGCAGGAGTACTGGAGCGGGCCCTTCTGATCGAGAGCTTCCTTGCTGAGTCTACACCAGCACAGCGCCCCACCGCAGGGCGGCACGTGGCAGAGTCATCTGCAGCAGGCAGTCGACGGATGACTCAGGGGTCCAGGCAGACCAGATCTTCAGGCAGACGACCTCAGAGCACTGGCTCAGCAGTGCAGGGCACACAGCGCGGAGCCAGTCTTTCGAGTGGAAGACAGTGTTATGCATGCGGCGGGAAAGGGCACATGGCTCGTGACTGCCCGACCCGCCGGGCCGAGGAGCAGGAGACGGTTGAGGAACCACCTAGGCAGAGGCAGAGGTTCGACCGTGGCGGTCCGCAGGGAGGAGGCGGACGAGGCAGAGGAGATGGCCGAGCAGCAGGTGGTGGGCGACGTTTTGAGGCTCTACCACCACCACCACCAGGAGGTCCACCCCGACCACAGGGAGTAGGTGAACATGCGAGAGCTCAACTTCAGGCAGCCGAGGCCTTCGATCATGGAGCTCTGGGAGCCGATGGACAGGAGCAGAACTAGTGGATACATCCTTTGTACTTCTGGTTCCTTGTTGCATTTGTGTAGCGTCTTGTATTATGATCTGCAATAATAAAAGACGAATACCTTTGTGATATTTCGTTCCTGTTCTTTTTCATGATGTTACTAAGAGGTTCCAGTTTTGGCTGTTGACTTGAACCTCACTTGTGAGACATCTACTGGAGGAGACCCAGTTACCACACACTGATGCCGACAGTGTGACTCAACCCTTGGAGGCGAGAGTAACGGTTGTATCTCTTAGTAGTAACGTCGAGGCCTTACGACGTCATCCTTGGTATGGATTAGTATCATCCATGTTAGTATTGACTGTATTAGGCGAAGAATGTGGTTCATCCAGGGGATGAGACCAGATTTCTCTTATCGGAAAAGAAGAAATCTTGCAGCTCTTGTGGGACCTGAGATGGTCCAGGTCATCCAGGGGCGGATTAGTACAACTCAGAGCCGGCAGAAGCCTTATGCTGACAGGAGGCGGAGGCCACTGGTGTTCGAGGGTGGTGACCACGTCTTCTTGCGGGTCTCACCTCGACGTGGTATTCGGAGATTTGGCCGAGGCGGCAAGTTATCTCCGCGCTTCATCGGACCCTTCCAGGTCCTCAGCAGGATTGGTGAGGTGGCTTATCGCCTGGCTCTACCACCTCAGTTGCACCGGGTGCACGATGTCTTCCACGTGTCTCAGCTGAGGAGATACGTGCACGACCTGACGCACATCATTGACTATGGGGAGCTTGACGTTGACGATGGGGTGACTTTTACGGAGGTCCCGGTGGAGATAGAGGATCGACAGGAGCGGGTCCTACGTGGGCGATCGATTCCCCTTGTGCGTATCAGATAGCAGCACGGGAACCTCCAGGAAAGCACATGGGAGCGGGAGGCTCAGATGCGTGCTCAGTACCCTCTTTTGTTTCCCTAGTTTTGATGTATCTTTACGGGGACGTAAAGCCCTGAGGTGGGAGTAATGTAAAGACCCGTAAAATTCAAGGGAAATTTTTTCTTAATTTTCGTTGGAATTTTTCAACAGCGCGGTTTCTGACGGCACCTGATTCCGAGGCCCGGAGTGCCCGGAATTAATTTCCGAAGTTTGGCTCGGGTACGTTCAGTGAACGAACGAGCGGGATTTCCTAACTTTTGATCCGGTGCTCGGAATTGAAATCCGAGGACACCGATGAACTCATAGCGCCGATATTCGCTTAAGGATACCTTTCCCGAAGTTGCATTTGCCTAGGAGGAGATGTTTAATTTTCTGGATGAAATGAAGAGTAAAATAAATTTGTTATACAATATTTATTTTATTTATCTTCTTAAGTGGTTATATCCTAAGTGTGGAAGTTGGGGTGGAATCACAAGTTCCTAACTAACCAAGTGAGGATTAAGGTGAGGTGGGGCCCACACGAGCCCCAACCCTTCACCTTCCCCTTAACTCTCTTCTACCCCGTTAAACTCCCTTGCACTTAATGTGCCAAAACCCCTCAAATTCCCTAACTCCCCTCTCTCCCTCTTAAAGGCTTGACAACTTAACTTTTAATTAATTATACAACTCATGTTTAATTAATAAGTGAGTATAATTTTGAGTTTTTGAAATTCAAACTCTTGAATTCCAAAGGTTGGGTTGTGTTAATAAATTAAGTGTAAGCTTGATTTATTTTTGGGTTAGTCCCTTTGTTACTTGAGAGGATTGGGAGAATCGTTGAGAGACTTGAAGATCTTCTTCGTCTTCGACGAAGAACGTGAAGAACGGTTCTTCTCCGACAAAGAACATCGATCCCACGACCATCGAGACTCGGCGTCCCGGATTCTTCCGTCTTCATCTTCCTCCTCGACAAGGGAGAAGTCGCCGACCGTGGTAATCATCGCCAACGACAACGTACCTCTCTTATTCGTCTTAAACGACAAGTGAAGAGACGTCGTTCCCTCCTCGGACGCACCCCGACGTCCACGGAATCTACGTCCGATGCCGCGACGCCTTCCTCCGCGATAACCGACGTGTGACGTCAATTTTCAAGGTAGGGGGTTTGTCCTTTTTAAATTACGTGTTTTCATTCCCTCGAACATGATAGAATAATCCGTTGGGCGTAGTTCCAAATTTTATTAAAATTCGTGATACATTCATTGTTGTGTTTATACGATTGGCCAACTGATATCGTTGTAACGGGAGGAGACCGGACCGCACGAACACGGACGATTCTCCTCCCCCTTCTATTCTTTCGTGTTAATTTAGTGGAGACAGCGCGGTGTCGTCGCAACCGCGCAGGAACAAAAGAATTAATGGCCGGAGCGAGCTGCGACGAAGAAACGCAGTGCCGACGCACCGCGTCATTGTTTACGAAAGAGACCGCGGCCGGAGACAGGCCGCGGCGGAACAAGGAGGCGACTGGCGGCCAGCCGGGCCGCCGACGCCGGAGATCGGGGAAGAGCCGCGGCTACGGCCGCGGCGGAGAAGAAGAAGGCGGCCGGCCGCGCCGGCCGCCGGTTTCGTTAGGAGGCGGGACCCACGGTCCCGCGTGAGAAAGAAACGGCCGGCCATAGGCCGGCCGAGATCCAAAAAAAGGGGGGGGGGTTACCCCCCCCCCTCGCGTGCGGCACATGCGCGGCCCCCTGGCCGCGCCGCCGCTGGCCGGACCGCGCCGCCACCGGCCGGGCCGGGTCCAGCGGACCGGGTCGGTCCGACCCGGTTCGGGTCGGATCCGGGTCGGGTCGACCCGGTTCGGGTCAGACCAGGGGGGGTCGGGCCGGGTCGGCCCGGACCCGGACCCCCCGTTTTCGAGACGATTTCGGTCTTTTGGCCATAACTTGAGCCACGGACCTCCGATCGATGAACCGTCTGCGGCAACGCGATCCTTTGATCGGGACGGTCGTTTCGGTATACTATACTCAAGGCGCACCTTCTTTTTCGGGAGCCTACGTGGTTAAACCTCCGTAGTTAAGCATGCTTGGCTTAGAGTAGTGATCCGGATGGGTGACCTCCTGGAAAGTTTCCCAGGGTGGGTGTGAGATGGAAAGGCTGATATCTTTCAGACTGGACGTCCGATTGACGAACCGTCAGCGGCGATGCAATCCTTGGATCGAGACGGTCGTTTCGGTTTATTACACTCAGGGTTTCGGAACACTTTTAGTTCGGCCGGGTTGATTCGTACACGAAACCAACCGGGCCTTCGGAGCGAAAACACTCATATCTTGTGCTACGGACGTCCGATTGACGTGCCGTCAGCCGCGTTGTGTTCCTCTTAGTGAGACGGTTCTTTTGGCATACTCCGCCCGAGGTTTGGACGTAGGTGGAGTACGGTCGGGTTGGTTTTTCCTTAAAAACCAACCGGGCCCCGGGGACGAAAATGCCAATAACTCTCAGACCGGGCGTCCGATCGACGCGCCGTCTGTTGCGTTGAGTTCCTGTTGTCGATACGGAACTTTTGGATACATCAACTCTGGACTTTGTGACAGTTGATGTATCAGCCTCTCGGCTCGTGGAGCGGATCCTCCGAACGAGCTTGCTGTGTGCGGGAACCCTAGTGCTGGCTGCGACTGTTACTGTGACTACTACTGCTTCTACTGCTACTGTGACTGCGACGACGACAGTACAGTGATCCTGTGTGGATTTGACGACGACGACTTCAGCACTCAGCGATCCTACGTGGATCTGTGCTACAGGTCCTGTGTGGGCCCGATCCTGTGTGGGTCCGATCCTGTGTGGGTCCTTGCGCTCAGCGGTCCTGTGTGAACCAGCACCTACAGGTCCTGTGTGGGCCTGATCCTGTGTGGGTCTTTGCGGGGGTTAGTTACCTATCGATCCTTCGTGGGTCCGACGACTTAGATGGATCAGAGATCATCTTTATCGTCCTTTGAAGAAGTATACCTGTGTGATCTGAAGCCTGTTGCTTTCCTGTGTGGATTGTGTTGTGCAATCCTGTGTGGATTACGTTTTGCTTTCCTGTGTGGAATACGTTTACTTTCCTGTGTGGACTGAGTTGTACTTGGGCTCGGAGGTTGGAGCGTATTTGAAATTGATGACTTAGGTATATGTATGGGCATATACCTAAGCAGTGTCGGTTGTTACTTCGTGATTGTACCTTTCTTCGTGGTTTATCCTTGTGGATTTGAGAGACCTTCAGGGGTCTCGGGGTCCCTACTGAGTAGCTTATACTCACCCCTGCACGGGCTTTGCCCGCACTATGTTGTGTTGGTTGCAGACGATGGACATCGTTGATCTTAGCTGAGGCTTGCAGAGCAGGACGGTACCTGGAGGTGGACCACTGGGCGGGACGTGCTCGGAGCGGACGGCGGGACCCGTAGAGCAGTGGAGCTATCTGTACCCACCCTTCAGGTGGGATTTCCAGTGGATAGCTCGGTGTAGCGGCTTTTACTTTTCAGTTGCTGTTTTCCCTTTCGAGTTGTACTTTACTTTCAGTTTGGGTTTGTATACTGGCCCATTTACTTTTCCGCATTTTCAGTTGTACTCTACTTTTGCTTAGTGTTTACTTTCCTCTTGCTTACTCTGTGGTGTTTGTAACGCCCCGACCCCAGCTACCCAGAGTCGGTGCATTACTTCGTAACATTGGCATGATCACAAGAAAGATCAAATCTCGAAAGACCGATTGGTTTAGTAGCCTTAGAAACACTAGATATATTCATAAAGTTTTACATTACATTTCAAAGTGAAAAACTACTACAACAACAAAGTCTTCATATCCACACTATTAACCCCTCATAATATCCCTGCAAGTCAATCATAATTTACTTCTTCACTACCTGGGAAAAATAAAACATAGAAAAGGGGTGAGCTCAAATGCCCAGTAAGGATAACAATATAGCGGAACATTCAAAATAAGCATAAACATTAAAGGCAATGAATTACTAAAACAAAAGCCTTTTAAACATGAACTTCAACATAGTATGGCAAAAGTAAAATGAAATAATTCCATTTACTTATTCACATGGATATTCTACTAATCGAATAATCACATGCAAAATCAATAACCACTTTCATAATGTTGGAATGCATAATGCCAGACTATCATAACCACATAGCCAAGGCCTCATGCCAAGACTACAAATATGATTTTGTCAAGGCCTTGTGCCAAGACACTAGTTTTTCTCATGAGACCTACCGATGCATCGAGGAGATATAGCGGGCTCCACCCGTCACTTATTAAGTCCAATGCATTCCCATATGAAAAGGTTTAAACATAACATAAACATTCGTATTAAAACTAGCATACGAAATGTCAATAATTTCACCATAAACTATGAATGGTATAAAAATAGCACATCCATAGTCAAACATATCACAAAACCTTCAATACAATATAGAAGTTTTGTATCATAATAAATCAACTTCAAATAATCTTAAAATCCATCAAAGGATGTTGACATAGATGAAATCAAAATTCTTTTTAAAGAAGTATCTTCTTTTATTTTGAAATCATTTAAGGTCCATATAAAATAAAACATTTTCTTTGAAAATATTCTTATAAGCTTGTATGGAAAGCTTCGACGATTTTATAACGGCGGAAAATAACCGCACCCGCCGTATAAGTTAAAAAAAACATTCTTACCTCAATTCTGTCGAAAAGGTTAAAAAGGACCTTGTTTCGAAAACGACGGAAAGATTCCTTTATAAACCTCTTATAAAAAGTCAAACAAGGGTATAAATGACTTTAACCCATATTCTTGTAAATAGTAAAAAATGTTTTGAAATACATTTCGAAGAAACATGGATGTGGATGATAAAGAGATCCCAGTAGATTATTACGTATAATACAACCTCGGATAATGAAGAGATTGTGAAATAACCCTTACCAGTTTGGTAACTTATGAAACATACAACCCATGAAAGAGGTATCATA
This sequence comes from Viscum album, assembly GCA_963277665.1. NCBI lineage: Eukaryota > Viridiplantae > Streptophyta > Magnoliopsida > Santalales > Viscaceae > Viscum > Viscum album. Next base: position 1,551,704,896 of record OY728158.1, on the reverse strand, counting down.
CAATGAATATGTAAGTACACATAAATTAGAGTGTATTACACAAAGGATATAATTATGGGCAGTACATACACCACACAAAAGGTAATGGTGGAAATATGGCATGAATCTCACAGAAATAAGGAGTGAGATGAAAACCCTTACCACGTTAATCAACTGAGTCGTATGGACAAAAGTTAATAACCACCAAATTATTTACAGAATAACATGAATGTGATAATATATATCAAATGCCAGTACACAATACACCACTTTCAATAATTTAGTGGCGAATAATGGAAATCTCACGGAATTGAATGTGAGATAAGAAAAATCCCTTACCTTGTACTTTTCCTTGGATGGGGTAGGTTAACCTCATGTATAATGGTGAAATAATTGTTATTAAATTATAAAAGAATCATATACATTAATATGATATCATATATGATCTTTTAATATTGATTTGATAATATCTTAGTATTATCACCGTTTCGGGTGTTAACTTACTCATTTTCTTTTATATGTTTTGTTACATAAGTCATGTTTGTTGTATCTTATTCATATCCAGAATGATATCAAGTCCTTAAACATCATTTTTAAATCATTAAATGATAATTATACTTGAATGGATACGATGGAGAATGAATCTCATTGCGTTCGTGGAGACGGTAGTCCCTACGTACGCACGAACGCTACTTCCATTTAATTTTTATTTTAAAAGAATCGAATCCAAATGATACATAGGTATATTACTATTCCAGTATAATATAATATTTTATATATGTTACTTAAGTTCATTAACACCATCCTTTATACGTTCCATGTGTGGTATGAACGAGTCATATCATTTTAAGGGGGCGGTAGTCCACACTTCCTCAAATGAAATTATCGTATGTATATACAACATGAAACGAATAATGGTATGAAATAAAATGGAATTACAGAAGCTTATATATAAAATATATATCATTAATATCATATTTAATTACAGTGCCATCATAATGGCCACCATGAGAGGCGGTAAGATGTATTTGAACAATCATCGTTTCGTGAGGCGTTAGTTTGCCATCCACAGAAACATTATGTTCATCATCCATTAGATGGAGTTGTGTGTATGTGTAGTTTGAATCCTTCTTATAACAACATCCTAGTATATTGAGGATACTGGTGTTGTTACAAAAGAAAGGAAATAAAAAGATTTTGGGGGTTGGAGAAGCAAAATAAATGAAAATAATTTAAGAGAAATCGTTACCTTTAATTTAGGTAACTCACTTTGGTTGGAACCAAAGGACCTCTTGAAATGCTTTCTGCCTAAGGTTAAGATTCAAGGAGGAGGAGAGGGATGTGGGGAGCTTAGTTGGGCAGAGTTTGGACGAGCCAAGTGGCTTGAGAGGTGTGAGGAATGAGTAGAAGTGGTCTCCTTTTATAAGGGAGAGGAGGGGCTCTTTAGGAAAGTGTGAAAGTATTACTTTATAATATATTTGTATTCGGTTTATAATGGTCCAAAAATCATTGAGGTCGACGATAAGATGACTCATATTCTAAATAACATCAACCAATAAGAATTGGACAGGTTTTAGATAATACTTTAATCATTATAATCTTATTTATTTAAATGATTTATTAATGAGGTAAACATTGCATCATTATTGTGTCATTAATAATTTAAATTATTTGATGTCTAAAAATTATAAATAAAATATCATTATGTAGGAAATCTTTTTATCTTTCTAATTAATATTTATAATCGAAAATCCAACATGTATAACCCTATGTAAAAATTGTTCTTCTAAAATATGTAAGCTTATGCCATTTTTATTTTTATTTTAACTTTATTAATATAATGTGTCATTATCACTTACAAGTGGATCCATGGGGTCCCGAAACAGACCCAAAGATGCCCATGGTCGACCATGTATCAACCAATAGGGTTAAGACACGTTTTAGGGTAATTTAGTATTATTATAATATTATTTTTTTAACCCTTATTTACCGGATTTACCCTTTAACCATGGTAAATAAAATATTTACCGCAGTAATTATTCAAAATGTGTAAAAATAAAAGTTACCTATTTACATAATTTGGACATCCTGATTCCAAATATGGAATCCATTTTCCTAAATTCAAAACACAGAAGTGGCAGAAATTAATTTAAAATTAATTCCCGCTGTCAAAATAAAAAGCGTGTTTTTAAGAGGTAATAACTATCAAAAGATTGACACTTGTTTATGTTCGGTTTAATTGTAAAATTATGTCCAATGACCAACATTATATTAAATGGTAAAAATATATTCTAAATATACTTTAAAACCACTCAAATTCACAATTTATCACTATTAATTATTTTGATTAAAAAAGTTGTTTTTAATTAAAATTTAGTAATTTTCACTATTCATCAAAATATGAAAGTTATCCGAAATGTACCAAACTTTCACCCTAGGCTAATTTTGATATTCCGAATCTAAAAATGAAGTCCATTTTGAAATATTGAATATATATGATTTCAAAAAGTAGGTATTACTATTCACAACGGCTAGTTTAATTAGTTGTGGTGTGTGTTAGAACTCGAGGTTGCGTACAACACACGCTATCGCATTATTCGAAGGGAAACGTACCATAGAAGGTTGGGGTGTTACATTCTCCCCTCCTTCAAATAATTGCGTCCTCGCAATTTCTAGGGTATTACTGCATAAAAAGACTCGGGTGGTTCTTCATCATAAGTTCCTCGGGTTCCCACGTTGCCTCTTCCATCTTATGATTTCTCCACAAAACTTTTACCAGACACGTCGTCCGGTTTCTCAGTACTTGTTCTCTTGTATCAAGAATCTTGACGGGCTCTTCACAATAAGACAGATCGGGTTCCAGTTCTAATTCCTCATAGGTGAGTACATGCGTTGGGTCAGGCATGTATTTTCTCAACAGAGATACGTGGAACACATCGTGAACTTTGGAGAGACTTGGCGGCATTGCCAATCGGTAAGCTACAGCCCCAATTCGTTCTAGAATTTCGAAAGGTCCGATGTACCTGGGACTCAATTTACCTTTCCTACCAAAACTTATGACTCCCTTCCATGGAGATACCTTTAAGAAAACATGATCACCGACCTGAAATTCCAAATCCTTCCTTCGATTATCGGCATAGCTCTTCTTCCTACTTTGAGCTGCTTTGATGTGATTTTGGATTACCTTCACCTTTTCCACCGTTTCCTCCACCAGTTCTGGGCCTACAAGTTTTCTTTCACCAACGTCATCCCAACAGGTTGGTGTATGACATCTCTTTCCGTATAACGCTTCATATGGTGCCATCTGAATACTCGAATGGAAGCTATTGTTATAGGAAAATTCTACTAGTGGTAAATATTGATCCCACATACCCTGAAAATCAAGTGAGCAAGATCTCAACATGTCTTCTAAGGTCTGAATAGTCCGTTCTGATTGTCCGTCTGTCTGAGGGTGGTAAGCAGTGCTCAAATGAAGTTCAGTATCCAGGGATTTCTGAAGACTTTTCCAAAATCTTGAAGTAAAACGGGGATCACGATCAGAAACAATCGATAGGGGAACTCCATGAAGTCTCACAACTTCATTAATGTATAGTCTTGCTAGACGTTCCAGGGGTAGATCTTCTCTTATAGCAAGAAAATGTGCTGACTTGGTAAGACGATCAACAATAACCCATATTGCATCGTTCCTTCTAGGAGTATTTGGTAGCCCCATGACAAAGTCCATCGTAATATTGTCCCATTTCCACTCCGGTATGGGAAGAGGTTTCATGACTCCTCCATGCTGTTGCCTTCCAGCTTTCACTTGTTGACAAACCATACATCTTGACACAAAATCAGCAATCTCCCTCTTCATGTTGTCCCACCAAAAATGTTCCTTCAAATCTCTATACATTTTGGTGCTCCCAGGGTGTATAGAGAAATTGGAACTATGAGTGTCATCCAGCAATTCCCTTTTTAGATCAGGTATATTGGGAACACAAAGTCTCTTCCCGAATTTCAAAATTCCATCTTCATACACAAAGTCTCTCAATCTCCCATCATTCACAGCTTTAATCTTCTTCTGAAATTCTTCATCATCGGTCTGGGAACTCTTAATCCTTTCTAGTAAAGATGGTTTGGCAACCATTTGAAAAAGCATTGATGTTTCACCTTCCCTGGTTATTCCCATGTCCATCTTCTCTAGATCTATGAAAATTGGATCCCTTTCAATTCTCATCATGTTCATAACTCCATGGTCTTTTCTGCTCAAAGCATCTGCTACTTTGTTTGCTTTCCCCGGGTGGTAGTGTATCGTGCAATCATAATCCTTGAGTAATTCAAGCCATCTCCTTTGCCTCATGTTGAGTTCTTTTTGTGAGAAAATATACTTCAGACTCTTGTGATCAGTATAAATCTCACATTTTTCACCATAGAGGTAGTGCCTCCATATCTTCAAAGCAAAGATCACAGCTGCTAACTCAAGATCATGAGTAGGATAGTTTTGTTCATGAATTTTCAACTGTCGTGATGCATAGGCAATAACTCTATCATTCTGCATAAGGACACAACCAAGTCCTTTCTTTGATGCATCACTATGAATAACGAACCCATCATTCCCTGATGGTAGAGTCAATATAGGAGCATTGACTAATTTTCTCTTCAGTTCTTCGAAACATTCTTCACACTCTTTTGTCCAAACAAATTTAACCCCTTTACGTGTGAGCTTCGTTAATGGGTTAGCCAATCGGGCAAAATTCTGGACGAAACGTCGATAATAACCTGCCAAGCCAATAAAACTACGTACCTCAGTTATACTCGTAGGTGCTGGCCATTCTTGGATTGCTTTGGTCTTAGAAGGATCAACAGAGATTCCATCTTTAGAGACAATATGGCCAAGAAAAGAAATCTCCTGAAGCCAGAATTCACACTTGCTAAACTTACCATATAATTCATGCCTCCTCAGAGTCTTCAAGATAATGCGCAAGTGATTTTCATGATCTTCGTAGGTTTTGGAGTATACTAAGACATCATCAATAAATACCACCACAAATTCATCGAGATACTCCTTGAAAACTCTATTCATCAGATCCATGAATACAGAGGGTGCATTAGTCAATCCAAACGGCATTACAGTAAACTCGTAATGCCCGTACCTGGTTCGAAATGCTGTCTTCGGAATGTCTTCCTTCTTTACACACAACTGATGGTATCCAGATCGAAGGTCAATCTTTGAAAAGTATTGAGCTCCATGCAGTTGGTCAAATAAATCATCAATACGAGGTAGGGGATACTTGTTCTTTATCGTTATAGCATTGATCTCCATGTAGTCGATACATAACCTCATAGATCCATCTTTCTTTTTAACAAAAAGAACAGGGGCTCCCCATGGAGAAACACTAGGGCGAATAAATCCCTTATTACTCAATTCCTCTAGTTGTTTATTTAGTTCGACTAACTCTACAGTGGCCATTCTATAAGGGGTCTTCGATATAGGCCTTGATCCAGGAATCAAATCAATGGAAAACTCAACTTCTCGTTCTGGAGGATGTCCAGGTAAATCTTCTGGAAATACATCTACAAATTCTTTCACAATAGGTACATCCTCTATTTGAACATTCCTTTCCTCACCCGCAGTTATTTCATTCTCTTCCTCCCCAATAATTGAATTTAGTTGAGCTATTGAGGGTGGATCTAAATAAGAATTAGGTGGTGACGATTCTGCTCTAAAAATAAGGTGTTCCTTATCATTATCATCAAGAATCGTAACCTCTTTCTTCTTACAATAAATCTTCGCATCATAGTCCGAAAGCCAGTCCATACCGAGGATTATATCAAACTCAATCATAGGTATGACGATGAGATCAGCAGATAAAGAAAATTTATGTGCTCTAATGGGGACTGATTCAAAAATCTTTGTTGCAACGATACTTCCCTTAGGAGTTTTGACTGACAACTCCCTTATTAAATCAAATTGGAAATATCTAATTTTCTTAGCAAACTGTGAAGATATGAAACAATGCGATGACCCAGAATCAAATAATGCATTTGCTAAACTTGAGGAAACCATTAAATTACCTGCCACCACGTCTTTCGGAGCTTCTACCTCAGCAGTAGTGATAGCATAAGCCCGGCCTTGATCCCTTGGCCTTTTCTGAGGTAAGTTCTCCTGACTCTTAGGACATGCATTTGCATAATGCCCCATCTCCCTGCAATTGTAGCACTGAATGTTGGTAGCTTCCTTCTTCCCCTTTCAATCATGAGCATGGTGGCCTTTTTCACCACACTTGTAACAGACTCCCATTCCCTTCAGGCAAGCACCAGGGTGTTTCATCCCGCACTTACCACAAGATGGATATTCAACCTTTCCCTTCTTCCCCTTATTTCCATTCCCAGATTGATCAGCAGGTCTCTTCTTCTCTTGCTTTGCTTTAAAGTCATAAGACTTAGAGAATTCCTTTTCGGTCTTGATAGCACATGAGACAATGTCTTCGTACGATGAAAAGGATTGTGAGACTAATGCTCGACGGAGAAATGGTTTTAACCCATCAAAGAAACGATCAATATTACTTCTTGGGTTGCGAATATAATCACCAGCGTACCTCGCTAACCTTGTAAAGTTAGCCTCATACTTTGTGACATTCTCATCCTCCTTTTGTCTCAGACTCAGAAATTGTCTTTCCATATCTGCTCGATGGTCGCGAGGAAAGTATTTTTCTAAAAACAGATCTTTGAACTCCCTCCATTCCATATTTGATACTTCATCATCTTCCTTCATGTTTTGAATCAATGACCACCATTTATCAGCATCTCCAGTGAGGCGGTAAACTGCCATGATAACTTTTTCCCTTTCACTGCTCCCCAAAGCCTGAAATATTTTCTCTAGGGAAAATATCCATTTCTCAGCTACTAATGGATTTGTATTCCCGTTGAAAGTTGGTGGTTGTCGCCTCATGAATCGATCTAACATTGATCCTCCACGCTGCGGATCAGGGTGCTCCATACGGGTAAGGTTATTATTCATAACCTGAGTAAGTTGTCCCAGTATGGTGATTAGCTGATTAGCACCAGTTGCATCACCAACCCCACTATAATTATCTTGAGCAGGAGGTCAATCCCTACATGGAGTGCGTGCATTGATACGGTTTCCATTTCTTCCACCAGGCGCCATTTCTAAACAATGGCATAAACTAGATCAGTTTATGAATCAAAATACATAATCCCATACGTATAAAACACTTAACATAAATTGAACTTTTTATGGATATAATCCATAATCATAAGAATGTTTTCTTTGAGGAAGTATATACTCATAATCCCTTCAAAATGATTTGTAAAGAAAATGAGAGTTATCCTAAGCATATCCCCCGGGAGTGTCGTAACCAAGAGTGCAGCAAGGCCCATTGTCGTGCACCAGTTCCCGTTCGAGTCTAGCTCAAAGCGGTGTTTTCGGGTTTTACCCCTAGGTACATCTGTGCCAGATCCGCCTCTACCTGCTCGTATCCAGACAGGGATGTATTGCTTGGAAAACTCACAAAATCTCTACAATAACAAAATTCTAGGAAGTTCTTCTATACTAATCCTCAATGTTCATCTTAGGTCTACGTGCTCTAATCAGAGTTTATCTAAATCTTGCTTTCAAGGTTTGTACTAAACTTCCTCTGATACCAACTCTAACGCCCCGACCCCAGCTACCCAGAGTCGGTGCATTACTTCGTAACATTGGCATGATCACAAGAAAGATCAAATCTCGAAAGACCGATTGGTTTAGTAGCCTTGGAAACACTAGATATATTCATAATGTTTTACATTACATTTCAAAGTGAAAAACTACTACAACAACAAAGTCTTCATATCCACACTATTAACCCCTCATAATATCCCTGCAAGTCAATCATAATTTACTTCTTCACTACCTGGGAAAAATAAAACATAGAAAAGGGGTGAGCTCAAATGCCCAGTAAGGATAACAATATAGCGGAACATTCAAAATAAGCATAAACATTTAAGGCAATGAATTACTAAAACAAAAGCCTTTTAAACATGAACTTCAACATAGTATGGCAAAAGTAAAATGAAATAATGCCATTTAATTATTCACATGGATATTCTACTAATCTAATAATCACATGCAAAATCAATAACCACTTTCATAATGTTGGAATGCATAATGCCAGACTATCATAACCACATAGCCAAGGCCTCGTGCCAAGACTACAAATAAGATTTTTTCAAGGCCTTGTGCCAAGACACTAGTTTGTCTCATGAGACCTACCGATGCATCGAGGAGCTATAGCGGGCTCCACCCGTCACTTATTAAGTCCAATGCATTCCCATATGAAAAGGTTTAAACATAACATAAACATTCGTATTAAAACTAGCATACGAAATGTAAATAATTTCACCATAAACTATGAATGGTATAAAAATAGCACATCCATAGTCAAACATATCACAAAACCTTCAATACAATATAGAAGTTTTGTATCATAATAAATCAACTTCAAATAATCTTAAAATCCATCAAAGGATGTTGACATAGATGAAATCAAAATTCTTTTTAAAGAAGTATCTCCTTTTATTTTGAAATCATTTAAGGTCCATATAAAATAAAACATTTTCTTTGAAAATATTCTTATAATCTTGTATGGAAAGCTTCGACGATTTTATAACGGCGGAAAATAACCGCACCCGCCGTATAAGTTAAAAAAAACATTCTTACCTCAATTCTGTCGAAAAGGTTAAAAAGGACCTTGTTTTGAAAACGACGGAAAGATTCCTTTATAAGCCTCTTATAAAAAGTCAAAAAAGGGTATAAATGACTTTAACCCATATTCTTGTAAATAGTAAAAAATGTTTTGAAATACATTTCGAAGAAACATGGATGTGGATGATAAAGAGATCCCAGTAGATTATTACGTATAATACAACCTCGGATAATGAAGAGATTGTGAAATAACCCTTACCAGTTTGGTAACTTATGAAACATACAACCCATGAAAGAGGTATCATACAATGAATATGTAAGTACACATAAATTAGAGTGTATTACACAAAGGATATAATTATGGGCAGTACATACACCACACCAAAGGTAATGGTGGAAATATGGCATGAATCTCACGGGAATAAGGAGTGAGATGAAAACCCCTTACCACGTTAATCAACTAAGTCGTATGGCCAAAAGTTAATAACCACCAAATTATTTACAGAATAACATGAATATGATAATATATATCAAATTCCAGTACACAATACACCACTTTCAATAATTTAGTGGCGAATAATGGAAATCTCACGGAATTGAATGTGAGATAAGAAAAATACCTTACCTTGTACTTTTCCTTGGTTGGGGTAGGTTAACCTCCTGTATAATGGTGAAATAATTGTTATTAAATTATAAAAGAATCATATACATTAATATGATATCATATATGATCTTTTAATATTGATTTGATAATATCTTAGTATTATCGCCGTTTCGGGTGTTAACTTACTCATTTTCTTTTATATGTTTTGTTACATAAGTCATGTTTGTTGTATCTTATTCATATCCAGAATTATATCAAGTCCTTAAACATAATTTTTAAATCATTAAATGATAATTATACTTGAATGGATACGATGGAGAATGAATCTCATTGCGTTCGTGGAGACGGTAGTCCGTACGTACGCACGAACGCTACTTCCATTTAATTTTTATTTTAAAAGAATCGAATCCAAATGATACATAGGTATATTACTATTCCAGTATAATATAATATTTTATATATGTTACTTAAGTTCATTAACACCATCCTTTATACGTTCCATGTGTGGTATGAACGAGTCATATCATTTTAAGGGGGCGGTAGTCCACACTTCCTCAAATGAAATTATCGTATGTATATACAACATGAAACGAATAATGGTATGAAATAAAATGGAATTACAGAAGCTTATATATAAAATATATATCATTAATATCATATTTAATTACAGTTCCATCATAATGGCCACCATGAGAGGCGGTAAGATGTATTTGATCAATCATCATTTCGTGAGGCGTTAGTTTGCCATCCACAGAAACATTATGTTCATCATCCATTAGATGGAGTTGTGTGTATGTGTAGTTTTAATCCTTCTTATAACAACATCCTAGTATATTGAGGATACTGGTGTTGTTACAAAAGAAAGGAAATAAAAAGATTTTGGGGGTTGGAGAAGCAAAATAAATGAAAATAATTTAAGAGAAATCGTTACCTTTAATTTAGGTAACTCACTTTGGTTGGAACCAAAGGACCTCTTGAAATGCTTTCTTCCAAAGGGTAAGCTTCAAGGAGGAGGAGAGGGATGTGGGGAGCTTAGTTGGGCAGAGTTGGGACGAGCCAAGTGGCTTGAGAGGTGTGAGGAATGAGTAGAAGTGGTCTCCTTTTATAAGGGAGAGGATGGGCTCTTTAGGAAAGTGTGAAAGTATTACTTTATAATATATTTGTATTCGGTTTATAATGGTCCAAAAATCATTGAGGTCGAAGATAAGATGACTCATATTCTAAATAACATCAACCAATAAGAATTGGACAGGTTTTAGATAATATTTTAATCATTATAATCTTATTTATTTAAATGATTTATTAATGAGGTAAACATTGCATCATTATTGTGTCATTAATAATTTAAATTATTTGATGTCTAAAAATTATAAATAAAATATCATTATGTAGGAAATCTTTTTATCTTTATAATTAATATTTATAATCGAAAATCCAACATGTATAACCCTATGTAAAAATTGTTCTTCTAAAAGATGTAAGCTTATGCCATTTTTATTTTTATTTTAACTTTATTAATATAATGTGTCATTATCACTTACAAGTGGATCCATGGGGTCCCAAAACAGACCCAAAGATGCCCATGGTCGACCATGTATCAACCAATAGGGTTAAGACACGTTTTAGGGTAATTTAGTATTATTATAATATTATTTTTTTAACCCTTATTTACCGGATTTACACTTTAACCATGGTAAATAAAATATTTACCGCAGTAATTATTCAAAATGTGTAAAAATAAAAGTTACCTATTTACATAATTTGGACATCCTGATTCCAAATATGGAATCCATTTTCCTAAATTCAAAACACAGAAGTGGCAGAAATTAATTTAAAATTAATTCCCGCTGTCAAAACAAAAAGCGTGTTTTTAAGAGGTAATAACTATCAAAAGATTGACACTTGTTTATGTTCGGTTTAATTGTAAAATTATGTCCAATGACCAACATTATATTAAATGGTAAAAATATATTCTAATTATACTTTAAAACCACTCAAATTCACAATTTATCACTATTAATTATTTTGATTAAAAAAGTTGTTTTTAATTAAAATTTAGTAATTTTCACTATTCATCAAAATATGAAAGTTATCCGAAATGTACCAAAATTTCACTCTAGGCTAATTTTGATATTCCGAATCTAAAAATGAAGTCCATTTTGAAATATTGAATATATATGATTTCAAAAAGTAGGTATTACTATTCACAATGGCTAGTTTAATTAGTTGTGGTGTGTGTTAGAACTCGAGGTTGCGTACAACACACGCTATCGCATTATTCGAAGGGAAACGTACCATAGAAGCTTGGGGTGTTACAGTGTTTGTTTACTTTACAAAGGAAATGCCTTCCCTTTTACCGGGATTTACGCCTTGGGGCTAGTCTCCAGCCCCTGGCCTATGGAAGGCGGGCTTGGGGTAGTCACGGCACGGACCCCGAGGGCGGGTCGTGACAGGATTTACAAAACCCATGCCAATTTTTTCTAAACAATAATCCTAGTAATGGTTTTATTAGTGATGTGAATCAACTAGTATAAACTAGACGTTATTTGATAAATAATGTAGAACATTTTTCTTTACTTTCTTAATTAGAACACAAAATTATTGATGATACTATAGAGGAATAATATTGGATTAAGTCTTTTCATGTTGAACTAAATAGATTCCAATGGAACAATGTTTGGACCTCAGTTGAAAAACCTAAAAAACATCAGTCATTGAAGTATAATGTGATTTCCAAAAATAATGTGATTGAAATTGGATAATTATTCAAAATAAATAAAATACATGTTTCTAATGATTATAATAAACAAGAGAGAATAGATTATGAATAATCATATGCCCTAGTTTCATGACCCGATTATATTCATATTCTATTTGACTTTTCACCATTAATTGATTTTAATATTTTTCAAAATGTTGTAATGTTTGATTTTCTTAAAGGGTTTGTAGAATGGGATGTTCTATTGAATAACATACCAGTTTTGTAGATACAATAAATCATTAATACATTGAAAAATTTGCCAATGCATTATATGGACATAAAGAAACCCCTAGAGCCTAATATGATATATTAAATATATTATTGTAACACGATATTTATTTCAAGGGAATTTTTGATCCATCAATTTTTGAAATGAATGATGAAAAAAAATCAATTATTTAAAACATTGTTGATGAAATTATATTAAAATCCACTAGGTAATATTTAATAGATTCCCTTATAATTAATATGAAATTTGAGTTCTAAATGAGTATGATTGGTGAGTTTACATTTTTTTTTTGTTTTCAAAATTATGAAAAACCAGAAGGAACCATTATATCTCATCATAAGTATATAAATTACCAAAATAAAAAGTATCGATATGAAAAAAATTAAAAGTATTAATACTTCAATTGGTACCAAAAATAAACTTGATATTGATGAAACTAGGTATCCATTTAATCATACTAAATTTAGAGTAATGATAAGAACTCTAAAATAATTAACAGTTGGTCATCAAAAATAATGTTTTCTTTTTTCTTAAATAAATGATATCAACGAAAACCAAAATGATTACAATTAAAAATATAATAAAGAAAAATTTCATTATCTAAATGCAAACGTGTATTTAGTGTAACCCCCCAATGGATTGAAAATAAATTCATTTTATAATCTAGACATTAAACACAACTTTGCCTCTTATATGTTTTGAATTTTGAAAAACAGTCATCTAGAGTTGTGATTAGTAAGTCATTTGGAGTTTGATAGAAGAAACTTGTTTTTTTGTGGAATAGTTTTGTACCCTTATGAATAATAATATGAATATTAATATGACCCTTATTAATCATAAATAATGATATTATTTTATGTTCATAAGGTAATAAGATAATGAGATATTAATTAATTTTCAATGTGATATAAAACTAATTATACATCTAAAATTGTTATTATTTGAATTAACAAATATTTTATTTAAAAATTAAATTAATAATATATAACAAATTATTAATGAATAATGGAGTAATTGTTTTAATTTTTCTCATCGAAAAATGGTTGTGGTGGCTTTTTGGTATTTTCTGAAATTCATGAATTTTTTATGAATAGTAAAATACAATAAACTACCTAATATACAAATTATCAGTTAAATAAACTATTTATGACATCATAAGATATATAAGGACACTTTTTTATAACTCACATGCACTTATTACATTAGGTTTTACATGAAACAACACTATTAGTTGTCTTGAGGGAAAAAATAAAATAACGAGTTCAATATTAAAAATCCACTCATCTCCTCCACTATAAAAACACCCCACCACTCTCTTCTCTTCACTCCACTAAGACTTGATGCTTATCAATGTTAAACCAATATGTCCTTCCCTTGTCACTCCCCATGTCTAGTAATTTCTTGGCCTTTTCCAAATGTCCAAAACCCCATCCCTTAAGGAGGTTCCCAAGGAGGTTATATCAAGAGGTAGAGAACATTTCTTTTTCATTTTGTTTCATTTCATGTTCCTTTCTCTTGTAATCCTCCCATTAAATCATCTATAAAAATAACCATGACAGATTCAGTTTCATCTATATACTTGAATTATATCATGTGAATGGAATAACCATCCTCAATATCCTCTCTCTCTCTCTTTTATTTTTTAAATGAAATCAACGTCCATGAGGTTCCAATTTATAACCATTGTGGTCGATGATGTTTCGTTCATCAAATACTCATTCATTACTAGTCATGAAACTATTTTGACGGTTTAAACATACATTAATATATGTATTATAACCTAATTAAGATTCAGAAACATGTATACATACATATTATTAAACTGTATGACTAAACTACTTCTTAATAATCAAAATACTGCTAAATAATCTAAGTGAATGTATTAAATATTTCATCTAATGATTCATACTATTTCCATGTAACCAAATGATATAAATTTACATTAAAACATATTAATTTTAATAAGTAATAGGTAATTTCCATTCTGGATATTTACATTCATTCGACTCTATTACTTATGTACATGTGAACCGATTATAAAAATAAAGAAAACGAACACTCTGGAACGATGAAATTCAATATAATAAGGTATCACTAAGGGAATAAATAAACTAAAAATAATTATGTTAAACTAAATAAATGTCTAATATGTATTGAAATAAGTTATTAATATGTCTAATTTCATATTACAAGAGATTAATTTCAAGAGCAGAACACTTCCAGACTTTAGATAAATGGTTTTCCACCCGAATTTCCATTTTCCACCGGGTCACTTGTATTGTCTTGTTACCTCATTGAAATTTTTTTGTATTATTATTAACTCATCCAAAGTTTTGAGTTCTTGTTATATATATGTTTATAAACCAGGATCATTTCTTATTTTAGGGCTGGTTACATGTTTTTAATGGTACTTTTGAAATTATTTTTAAAATAAAAGCCGGATCCCATAGAATTTTTCAAATTCTAACCTATTTTTAGGGGAAATTTACAATCTCTTTTTTGAAACTATTAACATTATAAATTCACTAATTACATTATTAAAATACTATATTAATTCAAATTAGGTTTTATACAAATATTTTTCCAAAAATATCTCTTCTTTTCAATGTAATAGAGTATTTTTCTAAATATTTACACGATGTTTTTATAAGAGTATCATCATCTATTTAAGAAATATTGTTAATTCATATATATTATTGGGATTATTATTCTATATTTTCATCTACAATATTTAATTTATTTGTTTGTGAATATTTTGGCTATAGATGTGCTATCTTAAAATCGTTCACCAATTTACACTGATGGTTTAGTGTTAATGAATAATGTTTGGAGAATGTTATTTTCATTTCTTATATTGTATTTAATATGAATTTATATGTTGTTTATGTTTATCCCAATTGATACATTGAATGCATTGGACATAGTAAGTGTCGGTTGGGGCCCGTTGTATCCCCTTGGTTCATCAGTAGGTTTCATGAGACAAACTATGGTCTTGGCACAAGGCCATAATAAAAATAATTATTTATAGTCATAGCATGAGGCCTTGACATTATGGTTCTGTTGTCCCGCATTATGCATTCCCTCATTATGAAAATAGTATTGAGGTTTTATGTGGTTGTTAGACTAGTATAATACTCATGATTATCTTATATTATAGAAATATTCACTCGACTCATATTTCATCCATATTATGTTGATGTTTTTTTGGGTATGTGTTTTCAATTATTCACCATGTCTAATGTTTATGTTATATTCCACAATATTTCTTACTCTTTTTGAGAATTTAAGATCACCCATTTTTTATGTTTCTTTTTCTAAGGAAATTTAGAATTTTATTATAAATGACATACTAAAATAACCTAGGATTTATGGATGTTATCTATAGAGTTTCTATGTTGTCTTTATTTTCATTATATATTGTTGAACTTATGTATGTATCTTGTTTGAAATAATACTAAATTACTTGGTACATTGAGATGATTATTCATTTTTTATATTCTACTATAATAAAATAAGGCATCTGCTCTAGAAAATTGGGGTTGGGTTCTTACAGTTGGTATCAGAGGAAGTTTAGTAGAAAACATGGAATGTAGATTTCGAAAATGTAGAATAGGGAAGAGTCCCTAAGATAGTATTTGAGGATAAACATACAATAAAATCCTAGTATTTTGGTAAGGAGTCGATTACGTGGATGTTTCAAGCAATGAAACCCTATCTAGATAGGGAACTTTTCCACAAAGGAGGCCAAGGTAATAGGGACAATCATATGCAGTCACAATTTTGGAGGTTGAAGTTCCTAATGATGTGGTGGTATGTATATTGATTGTTTCATCAAACTTAGAAAATTATTTATTTGATTTTAGATCTTCTCATTCATTTATATCATCCCGATTTTCAATGAAAATTAGACATGTCCAATTTGAGTTAATAAAGGAGTTATTAGTCCAAACTCCTAGTAGATTTATCATTTCAATAAAGGTGTGTCGATTAGTCCCCCTCATAACACAAAAAAATTCATTACTTTATAACTTCATCATCATACCAATGGTTGACTGATATATAATTCTAGTTATGAAATGGAAATAAAATTATGATGTGATGAAATATAGCAAGAAGGATGTTACGAATTTTGAGAACTGGTTAGAATCACATATTTTTAGAGAAGAAACCTCACCATTTGATTCTCATCTAGATCCACCCCCAGTTTCTCTACAGAATTCAATTATTGGGGAGGAAGTGAGTGAAATAAATATTGGTGATGAGATTAAAGTATAAATAAATGATGTACCTGTTGTGTAAGAATATGTTTTCATCTTTGCAGAGGATTTACCTAGACATCCTCCAGAGCATGAAATTGAGTATTCCATTGTCTAAATTCTTGGATCAAGGCCCATATCAAAGACCCCTTACAGAATAGCCACAGTGGAGTTTGTGGAACTAAAGATACAACTAGAGGAATTGAGTGGTAAATGATTTATTTGACAAAGTGTTTCTCCATGGGGAGACCCTATCCTCTTTTTCAAGAAGAAAGATGAATCCATGAGGTTGTGAATTGATTACAGATAAATAAATGCTATTAAAATAAATAATATGTATCCTCAGCCATGAATTGATGATTTACTTGATCAACATCATGGATCCCAATAATTTTCAAAGATTGATCTTTGATCTGGATATCATCAGTTGCTTGTGAGGAAGGTGGACATTTAAAAAACAACATTTTGAACGATGTATGGGAATTATGTGTTTACAGAAATTCCTTTTGGAATAACTAATACAGCATCAGATTTCATGGAAATCATGGACATAGTTTTCAAGGATTATCTTTATGACTTTGTAGTGGTGTTTAATAATGGTGTCCTGATATAATTTGAATTCCATGAAGATCATGAAAAACACATGTGCACTATATTGAAGTCACTTTAAAGAAATATATTATATAGTATGTTTAGAAAGTGTGATTTTTTCATCAAATCAGTGTCCTTTATAGGCCACATTGTCCCTAAGGATCTTTATCTATAGATCCTACTAAAAATATTTGTGAAAGAATGGATAACTCCGACGAACGTAACTGAGGTAGATATTTTTGTTAGTTTAGTAGATTATTATCTGTGTTTCATTCAAATATTCACTCATTTATCCAATCCAATGACCAATATCACCCGAAAAAGGGGATACCTTTTTATGGAAAAAGGAATGTAAAGAATGTTTTGAAGAATTGAATACGAGGTTAGTGAATTCTCTAATCCTAATGCTACCATCAGGGAATGACGAGTTTTTTATCTATAGTGATGCGTCAATGAAATGACATGGTTGCTACCATATACAAAATTATATAGTGATTTAATATGAATTTAGGTAGCTAAAAATCATTAAAAAAACTAGCCAACTCATGATCTTGAGTTAGCATCAATAATCGTTTCTCTGATGATTTGGAGACATTACCTCAATAGAGAAAAATATAAGTTATATACAGATCAAAAGAGTTTGAAATATATATTCCCATAAAAAGAACTCAAATTGAGAAAAATGATATGTATTTAGCTACTCAAAGATTATGATTTCATAATACACTACCACCTGGCAATGGAATGTAAGGTAGCAGACAGTTTGAGTGGAATGGACCAAATAATTATGAACAAGATAAGAGTTAAAAGGGGCCATTTTATCATGAATCTATTAATGATGGATATGATAATTATCAATGAAGGTAACACATCACAACCTTTTCAAATAGTTTCCAAAAAATCTTTACTGGAAAAGAAAAAAGGTTTTCAGGATGATGAGGAGGAGTTTCAAAAGAAAATTAAAGCTATAAATGATGGGAAGTTGACTAAATTTTTAGATGAAGGTGGAATTTTGAAATTTGGAAAGGGGATTTGTGGTCCCACTATTCCTGAACTAAGAAGGAAATAATTGGATGATGATCATAGCTTAAATTTCTGTATACATCCTAGTATCACCATGATTTATATAGATTTAAAAGAACTTTCTTTTAGGAAAATATAAAGGGAATGATTGCAGATTATGTGTCGAGATGTTTGGTTTTTCAACAAGTAAAGGCTAAGAGACACCATCCTAGATGAGTCAAGAAATCCCTTCCTATACCTATGTAGAAATGGGATGATATTATGATGGAAATTGTCATGGGACTAATAATTACATCATGAAATAATGATGCGATAAGGGTCATTGTTGGCCATCATATCAAATTTGATCATTTTCTTTCTATAAGAGAAGATTTACCACTTGAACGTTTAACAGGACTATACATTGATAATGTTTTATGACATAATGGTGCACCATTATCGATTTTTGATGATCATTATCCCAATTTACATCACAATTCTAGAAAATTCTTAAGAAGGCCCTAGATACTGATCTTTCATAGATCACTTCCTACCATGCACAAACTGATGGACAATCAAAACAGAATATTAAAACATTGGAAGACATGTTAAGGTCTTGTTTACAAGACATTCAAGGCAGGTGGGATCATTATTTACCTCTCATTGAATTTTTCTATAACAAAATCTTTCATTCATATATTTAAATGGAACCATTTGAAACATTGTATGGATAGATATTTCGTACACCAAAATAGGATGAAGTTTGTGAAAGAAAGCTCGTAGGAGTAGTAACTGGTTGGGAAGCAACAGAAAAGGGGAATATTATCCTAAACCACTTCAAAACTGGTCAATGTTGGCAAAAGAGCTATGATCAAAACCAAAGGAGGGATTTTTAATTTCAAGAAGGAGATCATGTTTTCTTAGGGTTATCTCCATGGAATATTATTAGGTGATTTAGTAAGAAGGAAAAATAAATTTCTTGGTACATAGAACCTTTGGAAATTATGGATTGAATTGGATCTTTAGCTTAATGTTTGGAAATACCACCAAGTCTCTCTAAAGTACCCAATGTGTTCCACATATCAATGATAATGAAATACATGCCAGAACCAACTCAAATACTCACCTATGAAGAAATATAACAAGAGACCGGTCTGACTTATTGTGAAGATCCTATCAAGATTTTTGATAACAAGGATCATGTATTTAGAAATTAGACAACTCATCTAGAAAAGGTACTTTGCTGGAACCATAATATAGGGAAATCAACATGGGATCCTGAAGAGCTTATGTTGAAGACATACGTGAATATTTTTAGGTAAAATTCATTGAATTTTGATGAAGAATGTTTTTGTAAGGAGGGGATAATGTAACACCATAATGTTTTGAAAATAAATTCATTTTATAATCTATACATTAATAAAAAAAAATTCCTCTTCTATGTTTTGAAAAAATAAAAAAACGGTCTTCTAGAGTTGTGATCAGTAAGTCATTTGAAGTCTCATGAAACAAACTAGATTTTTGGTGAATAGTAACATACCCTTATAAATATTCATATGAATAGTAATATTACCCTTATTAATATTAAATAATGATAATATTTTAGTTTCTTATGTTAATAATATAATGATATATTTATTAATTTTTGAATATGATATAAAAATAATTAAACCTTTAAAATTGTTGTTTTTCAGATTATCTATAATTTTATTTAAAAAATAAATTAACAATATTTATAAAATTATTTATAAAAAGTAGAGTTCATTTTTGAATTCTACATGTCAAAAAATGGCACAGGTGAATTTTTGGTATTTATTTGAAATTCTTGAATTTTTTATGAATACTTAAATATGGTCAAAAATCGAATATACAAATTATATGTTAAATACACTATTTATGACTTCATAATTGATGTAATTCCACTTGTATCTAACTCACATTCACATATTACAATTATTGGTCAGATAAAAAAACTCTATTGGTTGTCTTGTGGGAAATACAAAAATAATGAGTTAAATATTCAAAATTCACTCCTCTGGTCAACTATAAAACCCCCACCACTACCTCTTCTCTTCAATATTATAAGCCATAAAGCTCCAAAAAGACTACCCATATAGCCTTCCCTAGTAACGTCCCATGTCCAGGAATCTATTGGGCTTTCCAAAAGACCAAAACCCATTCCCTTAAGGGGGTTCCCAAGGACGTTATATCAAGAGGTAAATCACCTTTCTTTTTCGTTTAGTTCCATTTCATGTTCCTTTCATTTGTAATACCCACCATACCTCCTATATCCAAATAACCATGGTATATCCAGAATAATCTATATACTGAAATTATATCATGTTAATGGAATAATCATCATTAATATCTTCTCTCTCTCTCTCTCTTATTTTAAAAACAAAATCAATGTCCATGAGGTTCCAATTTATAACCTTCGTAGATGACAAAGATTTTTCATCTAAATATCCTCTATTAAAAGTCATGTTACCATTTGGATTTTCTTAAATATACTTTAATATATTTATTACAACATAATTACGATTTGGGGTAAATTATACGTAGAAATTATTATATCGTATGACCAAGCTAGTTCATAATAATCAAAATACCTCTAAATAATCTATGTGAATGTCATAAATATTTCATCTAACGATTCATCCAAATTCCATGTAACCAAATATTATAAATGAACATTAAAAAAAATTTATGTTCATAAAGAATATGTAATTTCAATTGGGTATATTTACATCCATTCTACTCCATTACATATGAACACGTAAACTGGTTATAAAAATAAAGATAATGAAGACTCTGGAACGATGAAATTCAATATAATATTGTATCACTATAGAAATTAAGAACAAAAAATAATTATGATAAATAAATAAATGACTAATAATATCATCAATAAGTTATTAATAATTCTAAATTCATATTCTAGGAAGTTATGTTCAATAGTGGAACACTTATGTACTTAATGCAAGTGTTTTTCCACCCGAACATCCATTTTCATCTGGGATACATTTATTGTCTAATTACCTCACTGAAACACTTTATTATTATTATTTACTGTGAAAATATTATGTTTGTGGATTATATATATGGTTACTAACCTGAACCATTCTTTATTTTAGGTCATTTTACATGTTTTAAAAAGATCTTTTGAAATTGTTTTTGAAATACAAGCCTAATCCAAGGGAATTTCTCTAATTCTAACCTATTTTCAAGGGATCTATATAACATGTTATTGGATACCATTATAATTATAAAATAACTATGTTAATTATGAATATACTATCTTACATAATTTCTAGTTTTATACAAATATATTTCAAGAATAACTTTTATTTTCAAAGTAAACATGCATTTATCTCAAGATTTACTTGAAAATATTATAAGAATATCTTCATCAATTTCAACAATCATGTTGATTATTATGTATTATTTTCAATATTTGTCCATTTTATCATATAACATATTCAATTTAATGGTTTATTTTTTTTTTGTGGATTACCTAAATTAAAACCATTCACCCATTTACTCAGAATGGTTAGTGTTTATGCTTAAAGTTCGTGGAATGTTATTTTCATTTCATATATTAATTCTAATATGAATGTAAATATTGTTTATGTTTATCCATATTAATATGTTGAATTCATTGGATATTTTATGTGTCGGGTGGGGCCTGTTATAGCACCATGGTGCATCGGTTGGTCTCATGTGACAAACTACGGTCTTGGCACAAGGCCTTGAAAAAATGATTAAATATGGTCATGGTATGAGGCCTTGACAGTATGGTTATATTGTCACACATTATGCATTATATCATTATTAAAATAGTATTGATGGTTCATGTGGTTATTCGACTAGTAGAATAAACATGATTAGGTTTTATTAGGGTAGTATTTACTCACCTCATATTTCTTCCATATTATGTTCATGTTTATTTAAGGCATGTGTTTTTAATTTTTTATCTTCTCCTATGATTAGGTTATCTTCTGATGTATTTCTTACTCTTATTTATAGTTTGATATCTCCCCTTTCTTATGTTTCATTTTCTCTAGATTTGAAATTTTTTTATTATGAATTGAATGGTGAAATGACCAAGGAGTTATGGAAGTTGTCTAAGGAGTTTCGATGTTGTTTTTCCTTACATGTTGGAATTTTCAACTTATATATGTATCTTGTTTCCAATAATACTAAACTACTCAGTCCTTTATGATTCTTTTCCCTTGTTTATATGGCACTATAATCAAATAAGTCATGGGATCTGGGAATCTAGGGTCGGGTCCAAACATTTATTATATTATCTTCTTATGGAAAAGATTTGGAATAGAAATCATTTCAGATCATGGATTTTGAGGTTGTAGATTGGATAGAAAACATATATATTCAACTTTTCATATCTTAGGAGATTCACTGGTATCATGGTCTTGTAATAAAGAATAGTCAAAATCACTTTATACTATTGAATCCAAATATGTGGTTTTTAGATGTTGTTGTGCTAAAGTACTGTGGATCTAACACACAATTACTGACTATGGAATGATTTTAACAAAAACTCAAATACAATTTGATAATTCTAGTTAAATTTACATATGTAAATACAAAGAACATAAATCTCAAGAAAAAAACATAAATATTAGGCATCACTTTCATAGGTATCATAGAAAAAAAGGCAGTATCATTTTATAATTCATCACAACACAAAAAAACATGATGATATCATTACAAAACCCTTACATTTTGATATATTTAAATACATTAAATAGATGATAATAATTATCACTATAAAGTAATCTTTTATATGTACTTCTTAATTTAATCCTGTCTTTAATAAAGATAATTCTTCTCATATGGGGTGTATATATGATGGATTTTGACAAAACTATTATGTGTTTAATGTTTTTGTTTTTTATTTAAATTTTCATAATTAACCTTCCCAATGTTAGTATGTTTTGACATCAGATTTGGAATTTTTGGTTCTGAAATAGACTTCATATTCACAATCCAATTTGAATTCCTAATCAGGTTCAGCAAAAATGTTATTCAAATTTATAATCTGACTCAAAAAATAAATCGAATATAAATTTTTAATCAGGTTCAGAAAAAGAATCATATTTATAAAAAGAATCATATTCAACTATTCAATTAGTATTATGAAGTACATCCTATTTAATTTCAATATACAAACTTTTTCTATTTTGATTATTTCTTTTCAAAATCCTTATAGTAGAAAAGTAATATTTAACTATCTCATTTTTTAACTGCGGTAGTATATTTAATTTAAAAGAAGAAAAAATTATTATATCAAATCCTCTAATCCGAAAGGTATTCTTCTTTAATTTTATTAGATTAAATTATTCTGTTTTAACAAATTTCACTCTTGATTGTTGTTTTTTTTTTAAAATATGATTTTTTTTTATTCCCAACCATATTTATCTGATATGATAAATTCTTTGTAAAACCTCGAGAGTTTATATTTTATGAAAATATTTCTTAGGATAAAATCAAAACCTTTAAATTAAAAATCTTGAATATATGCCATCAAATTAATCTTAGAAGATCAATAATTGATCAAATTTTCCTATAACTAGGGGACCATCGATCCCATACCACCTGTCATGATTTTTTGATGTGAAACTTGGCGATGTTTATTACTCAGACTTCAATTTCATTTTCAAGTCTACTTCCTTCATTTCCAACCAACATAAAATTTTTCCTTCAAAATATTATAAGAAATGGTTTCTAGTTAACGAAATGTTAGTTTCAGGTTACCTATTTGAGAAAAATGATCATCAATAAGGGAAAATATTTAATTTCAAAGATGGGATTTTTATAAATTGAATATCCATTTATGAACTATTATTTTTTTCCTTATAATATATATTATTTCAATTATTTAGTGAATTTTTAGGAGGAATGAATTTTTTTTTTTATAATTGATGACTTACATATGAAATTTAATACAAATCTACTATAGAATTTATTAGTGTATCTGATGAAGGAGACTGAGTAATTCCATTTCAAAAAATACCATATTCAAAGGGAACTTCTGTAGTGGAAAAATATGAAAATATATAGTTTTCAACATTTTATGATATTGGAAAGATAACTCATTTAATCCTTGATCATAATGTCTTGTCCACATGGATGCAAGGTTTTCTCATTTTGAGAATAGGTGATAAATATAATAGGATTTTTTTTGATCTTTTTATTCTTTATTTTATTGTAAATATGTGGAAGATAAATCATGTTGGTTTTATTATTTTAATTTTAAAAAACCTAAAATTAAAAGTCTATAAAGTCTCATATTATCCTGTTTCCTGATTTGATAAGGAAGATGAATAAAAAATTGTTAGATATTTCAAAATAGCAATAATACTGGATCTTGTCAAGGAAAACATGTCATTTATTAGTTAAAATAATATTGAAACGATGCAATTGGTTTTTGAAATAGAATCAAAAAAAATTATGAATAATTGTTTTGATAATTATTCAAAAAAAACTAATTCCCATGAAGATAAAAACAAACTCTTAGAAGATTAGTTGAAAAATCTAGAAAATAGAATAAATAACAGAATGAAATATTTTTTATTAAATAGTTAATGATTAAACCAATGGAAAATTAAAACCAATATCAAGAGGATCTTTTGAAAAAAGTGGAAGATGATATAAAGTTTTACAATAATCTTATAAAAAATTTTAAATCATTTATTCCTCCAAAAGAAAATAATTTTTTCTAAAACTTTTTTTTTACTTGGGAAACACGAATGAGAAAATTTTTCTCCTACATTTAGTTTTATTGAATGCCTTCTAATTTTATTTTTATGAATATTCATTCATATATTTTTAGATAAACATGTATTCCATTTTGTGTAGAATCTTTCCTATTACACTTTTTAGGTTTCAAAAGCCTATTCCCATTCCTTTTTAAAAATAAACAAGGGGATGAATTATATCCAAAGGGTTAGAATACATTAAATAAAAAGAGACAATGCTAAAGTAAGGGGGATATATTAATTTTACAAAAGAGGGAAACAAATCCTCAGGGGGATTCTTATACAAAGATGGAGTTGGTCATATTCACTATCATTTTCAAACGATTTTATGAAATCAAGGGAAGATATTTATATTTTTTTTAAATAAGATGGTTCTTGAAAAGATTTTTTTTACTTTTAGTTATCATTCTATTTTATAATTTTGATTTTTTTATTGTTATCTGAAAACATTTATATATTTTTTAGTCAAAATTTCTGTTTTACTTTTCCATTTATATTTTTTCAAAAATCACAAACTCATTCTTAAAAAAAACAATACAAAAAGCAATTATTTACAAAACGTTTTATGTATTCATTTCAAAAAGTATTCAAGAAATTATTATTCAATAATCATATTTGTCATGAATCGGATTATTATCTAATTCACCATATCAAATAAAATTTAATACATTCTATCATGAATTTACATTGATGAAAGTGTTAATAAGATTTGAGATCATAGTTTTTATCATCTAATTCACACACATTGTGAAAATATTAATGAAATTATTCATATTTAATTATATTTTAGTTATGAATATATAGAACTAATTTATCAAATTAGAAAAATTTTAATCCAACCATTGTAATGAAAAATTGATTTCATGGATTATATTACATGTATAAATTAAAACAATGTTTTTTCTTTAATAATAAAATGACATTTATTGTGCCACGTGTCTAAGTACTCCTACATATTGTAGATAAATTAAAACTATTGGATATCAAGATGATTTTTGGGAGGATTTAATATATATACATATAATCTAATAATATAAAAAATTGAGATCTCTAGTTATTTTTTATACTATATTAGAGCTCTAGTGTTTAAAAAAGTGAAATAATTTTTCTTGGTCCATGTAATCAGAGAGATTGTTTTTCATTGTGAGACAATGATTGTTGTTATTACTATTGAAGTCATAAAATACTAAAAAGAAATAATATGATAAAATTCATAGAGGGCTTATGGATATAAAAGACTGAATTTGATCCCTCAGATCGATGGTTTCTTGGATAGGAAGACATAGGAGCTGATCCCCTTTTAAATCGAGGTCCTGTGGGGATAACAAGATAGAAGCTGATCATAGTATCAAGGGATTACCCTGGTGTGGGCAAGATAAACATTATTGATTTTATAAATAAATTTACCTTTATTAATGTTTACTAGATACCCTTTTATTTGGTTTAAAATAATTCCAATTAATTGTATTACATTTTTCTTCACAAGAATTTTATTTTTTTCATTATAACTATAATTGAAAGACAATTATTTTATATTAAACATTCTATTTGTATTTATTTTATCATAATAACATTAATTATGTTTCATTTGTTTACCCTGTATTACATTTTTTATACAAATTTACTTTGAATATAATTTTTTACAGTTTAAGATACAATCATTATTTTAAATACTTTGATTTATTGTAATCATTGTGATTACAATACTCATTGTGAAAACTATGATAAATCTCATTATACTATGAACAAATTACATATTTTTTCTAGTAATTATGATTGTATTTACTACATTAAATCATGTGGATTACATATCAAAATATTTAAGATTATGATATTCTTATCACTGAATACTTGGGCCTAGTATAATTATATTTATAATATATAAGTGGTTTTTTGAATAAAATTTGTCTAATTACAATAATATGTTTATCTCTTATGATTGAAAATGAAGGTTTTAAAACATAAAATTCACCCCTCCTATGTTAATCCATCAACATATACATTTAAATTTTACAAAGAACCTATAGGAATGCAAAAAATAAAATCTAAAATGGGATTTAGATAATTGATACAATTGAATAGTTGATTTATTAGTTGTGATCTTACAAGAAATGTCACCTTAGTTGAAATGGTTAGACAATAGATACTTCTGATTATACACGGAGTTAGATGAGGTCATTTTTCATATTGATGGAGTGTAAATTAAGTTTTATTTCCCAAAATGTGTGGATCTAGTCAATAGAATTATGATACAACATAACATACTTATCCACCCCACCCCCCCACCCCCCACAATATTTGATTAGATACCTTATTTCATAATTTTTTATTATATAAATGGTGTAAAGTTGATTAGATGTTCCTTATATTCCATGATCCAATAAAATCCATAGAATTTTAGTCATTTGTACGTTTCAACTAGAAATTTATTGAGAGAGATATTCCATGACATTCTAGAAAATAAGATTTAAGATTCTATGTAGGATGATAATGTAGGGGACATTTATATAATTTGATAGAAGGTTTAATGAATGGAAGGAGAAATAATTCAAGGGGGTTCTCACATTGGAATATTATTAGGTTGTTCCTAAGAGACATTCCATAATTGTTCTATATTGTTAATATTCAAATCAAATAAATTATTTCATGATTGTCATAAAAAATATTATGATTTGTACCCTTTTTTGAGAGGAAGTGATCCTTCTCATCTTGTTAAAAATGAGTTCAATGGTTCAGTGAAATGATTGAATTGTGAAAAAAAAATAATGTAGTGCACTTTAGTGTTTTTGGGGGATTATTAAATCCTTGATTTGATGCACCTCGTACTTTTATGGTTAGGTTCAACCAATTTAATTTGTGATACTTAATAGTTTCATCACAACATAACATATCATGACAATTTGAGGAAGATAAAATGAGTTTTCATTGCAATAAGAGAACAAGATCATGATCAATGGATTCCCTGATTATATTCTATGCAACTATGATTCACCACCGACATAGGGTATTCCCCATGAAAAAGATCTGAATGGTGGGATTAGAGATACCATTTTTGGGGTGATTTTTTCTCCCACATAATTATGATATATCTAATGTTTGTGAATCAAAATGAAATACTAATTTACAAAGGTATAAATTAATATTTTTGGAAGAAAAAGATGTAGAATTACATTTGATCATTATGAATGGTTGTGTAAAAAAATATTCATGGGATTATAGTAAGAATAAAACGTGGAACGTTATCATAAATTAGTCATGAGTAACATGGTTCATATATAAGGGATTTAAAAAAAATTTCTAGATCCCTGTCCCAATCTATATATACTATGTCAATATATTTCAAATACTCTCATTCCTTTCATGAAAATCTCTTTATTATTTATAGTTATGATTCCAAATTTCATTTTGAAAGGATGAATCTTATGTTAAATAAATATAAATTCTCAATGAAGGGTTTTTTGTAACCATTGTTGTATTATTTCATGATATGAATTCTCTAGTGGAAGATATATAAGGAAAATGAAAAAATATTTAATATATTAGTTTTATAAAATGAATCTTGAAAAAAATGGCCCCCAATTTAATGTTATGGTGAACATGCATGAAGTTAAGGATCCAATGGATATATATTGTATATACATTATAGTACACATATCACATATAAAATTAAAAATTACAATAATTTATCTACATAAAAAGTTAATTAATAGTTTATTTCTATCATAAAAATTATGACTCATAATATTAATGATTATTTAGGTGATGATGTTGTTAAAAATGTGATGACCATTTAATCCTCTAACATAAATAGAGAAAAATAAAATTCAAAGGAATTCCACACAATTAATACATATGATATGGAAAGGAAGATCATATCACATCTACGTGATTTAAAATTTCCTAAGATGAATATTTTGTTAAATATATGAATAATTATTTTATAGATGACAATAGTAGGGGAAATAACAATTAAATTTTTTAAATATGATAAATGTCTCTATCCTGAATATGGAACATAAAATCAGTCTAGAGTAGAAGTTAGGTATTGTAGGGATAATGATGAGGATTCATTAATAGATGATATTGATAGATAAAAAATGGATGATAATGGTGTGGATGACAATGAAGTTATAGGGAGAGTTAACTAGAAGGTTGAACTTGACACGTCCCATAAAGAACATAAAAATAGTGGGTTGAAACAAAGAATGAAAAGGAAATTATTCCTGACTCAAAACCATATAAGTAACTAAATTATAAATAGAGGTAAAAAAATAAATCAAATATTGAGAAATTTAAATTTAGACATTCTAGAAACAAAGGAAATGAAGTAGACCCAATTATAAAATTGGATGAACATGCAGGAATCATTATTGGTCTTAAAAACACATTAAATTAAAACATCAAGTTGGCTAAAGAACATCAAGAATATGGATTCATTGTTTTGTGGTAAAAGTGTGAGGATTAATAAAGGATACTCAACCCTAGTATAATATCTAGTTTCTCATCCATTTATAGATTAATTAATCATTAGAGTAACCGTTGAAGAGAATATTTCCTTTTTAAAGTTGAAGTTGTTAAAAAATGGGAACAATTATGGAGTATGGTAAAATAGATAATATAGTCAGGACTAATGTTATAACACCTGTGTCAACCCATATAGGTAATATTGATTTGGTAGAAGATAAAAAACTTATTTTCAATAAGTGAGGGAAAGAATAATGACATCAAAATTTTATTTTAATTGTTGTGAAATGTTAAGAATAATTCAATATATAAACTCCATTATAAAAATATTTTTCAGAGGTAAAAACCACCAATAACTAACAAGAATTACTTCAACATATTTTTATAATGTTAATTGTTATTTTTAATTTTGTTAACAATATAGACACAAGTAGGCCAATTTATCCTTTGGTGCATAAGGAGATGTTAATCATGAGGCCTTAGAAGGGTAAAATTGATATCTGAGAACCTCATCCATTAAACTAAAATTCAAATGTAGATATTCACTTTTATATGATATAATTGGAATTTTTGAATGAAATTTGTCAAAGGTGTAACAAAATTTCAATTCAGGTTTTCAACACTCATGTAAGAATATCAAATAGTAAGAGAAGTAAATCATTGATGAAGATTAATTAAGAGTAGCTCATAGGTTAGGTTTTTTGGAATTGAACAACCGATATACCTCACACATGTATATAAATAAAAATCTAATTACTTGTATCAAATATGAAAATGATAGAGTGTTTTTTTGAAATTATGATGTAAATAAAATCATTAGCTCTTTGATGGCCACAATAATTTGAAAAAAATTTAAAAAGATAGATTTTCTCTTTATAGGAGGACAATGACACAATTTTCTTTGTGTGATTCTGATTTGTGATTGTGGAAATCATATATGATTGGGAAATAAGGATTAAAATATCAAAGAAAAGGTTGTGTCAGTTATTCTATAAGGATAATGATCTTTATTTTCCAATAAAATTCATACCAAGTGCTATATCAATTTCAATGAACCCTTTTAGAATATATATAATTTTGATTTAGAATCTAAAGAAGGAACTTCTAGATAATCAAGAAAAGGGAATCATACACCCCAGGGCTTCAAAATGGGGTTTACATATTATATTTCTTAAGAAGTAATAAAGATAATCATAACTCTAAAATGATTATTTAGAAAACAACTACATAAATACGATGAAAAATTATCCCCATCCTATTATTGATGACTAATTTTATAAACTTTGTGTGGATCAATACTTTTCCATGATTCAACTTCTTTTTTGACATCATAAATTGAGATTCAATGAGGATATACCCAATATGACAATCCGTAAAGGAATTTTTGATTTACAAGTAATAGAAATTGATAATTAAACAACATTTGGTGCTACATATATTAATTTAGTTCAATTATATTATAATAATAAACTTATATATATTATATAGGAGTTTTAACATGTACGATGAGTGTTATGATTTAAGGTATGGGTTTTCATGTCTCACATTTAATTTTGTGACATATATTATATATTTACAACTTATTATTTTTATGCGTATTATATATATATATTCCTTTTTATATCTGGAATTTAATTTATTTAAGTATTTTGAACATTTAAATATATCTTATTCTATCATGTGTATCATAATTCAAAAGTTACTCAATTTTTAAAGGAATTTCATCTCACATTTTTTGTACGTGAAAAACATGCCATATTTACCACATAATTATTTTATTTCATGTATATTCTATGATATGAAATGTTATATAATGAATTTATTTATTTATTAATATTAAAAGTTTCAATGGAATTTACCCCTTCATGGGGATAATGAATCAATAATTGCTCTAGTAGTAATGGGAGTTGTAAACACAAAATTTTTATAGAAACCTTCAATATTCCCCAATAGTTTCTTTTGTGTGGTGTATATAATTCCATGAATGAATTATATGACTATTATCCTTAAATTTATGGTTATTTACATTTCCATTTACTAATATCTCTATCACGTGGTCTATGTTTGAAATGATACAACATCACTAAATTAATTTATTCTCAATTTTCTTTCGTTGAGGTACGTGTTATGTTATACACCTAAATTATTTTACGAGGTTTATATAATTTTCCATTTACAAGTTATTTCCTGAATATATGTATTTTCAAGAAATTTTATGATTTTTTTGTTTTTATTATTTAATGTGGGTTTTTATATTCTATTACCAAATATTTCAGAGATTATTGCTATAATCTCCATTGTTATCAGTACTGTTTATGATTATACTTCCTTTTATGATATCTTATTATCCATAGTATAATAATGATCATGAGGTTTGTTATCCAATTATTATTCATGGCATGTTTATGTAATGGAGCCATTTTTTTAATTATTTCAACATAATAAAAATAAGAATTTTTTTCAATAAAACATACCTTATTTTTATCTTTTCTCAAATCTTAGTATTATTGAAAATAAATATATTCAAAAAATGATTTTGAAAATGTTTTTAATTATACATTATACTATTTTCAAGGGAATTTAATTCGAAATATAATTTATGTTATTAAAAAATTTAAGATAGTTTCAACGATTCCTTTGTATGTATTCAATGATATTTTTAAAGAAAAAGGTTTTTAAATTGTTTCATGTTCTAAAATTAGTCTTAAATGTGAAAATAATACTTTCCCCAAGAAATGTTTTAATTTATTTATAAATATTCCCTAAAATGTTTTCAATGTAGTGTCTAAAGAAAAGGATTATGAGATTATTTTTTTCTTCACAATATATTTTTAATGAAAGGTTACTTTCAATATAAAATCATCTAAGTGACCTTTCAAAATACATCAGTATCTAACATGAAATCTATAGATATATTTTATTATTTAATAAATATATTTTATCCATGGAAGCTATTATTATTATTTATTAGAATGGTTTACATTAAAGATTAAATATCATTTATGAAATG
Organism: Viscum album; assembly: GCA_963277665.1. Taxonomy (NCBI): domain Eukaryota; kingdom Viridiplantae; phylum Streptophyta; class Magnoliopsida; order Santalales; family Viscaceae; genus Viscum; species Viscum album. Next base: position 1,551,672,535 of record OY728158.1, on the reverse strand, counting down.
AGTTTCTCTTTCACTAGATATACCATGATAAAATATAAATGACACCTGCTTCCTTTCATGTTTTAATATATAATAACATTTTTATGACATTTATTTTATTTAATGGGTAGTTATATAATGTTTATTAATCCCACATATTTTTGGATGTCATGATGTAATGAATTGTTCATTATCTTATAGAACATAAATATATGTTTTCATTATATGATGGGTGGGACCAATATATCCCCCCAATTCATTAGGTAAAGGGTTATATCTAATGATACAGTCATGGTTATAATGATAAGTGGAATCATTTTAGTAATACAGAGGCATTATAAGGAGCTAACTTAGTTCCAATATACACGGCTGGAATGAGGAGTAATCTCAGTTTAGTAATACATGGTAGAAATAAAGAGTGAACTCATTTAAGTAATAAACTGTTGAAACATTGAGGGAACATAGTTCTTTTATAATGGCCTGGGTTGAAGAGTTAAATCATTTCATTAATACATAGATATATATATATATATAATAAGATGTGAACTCAGTTTAGTAATACATAGTAATAGCATTAAAGGAACCCAATTAAGTAGTATATGGTTGTAGTTGGGAGTGAACTCAGTTCGGTAATTAGATTTTCCCACTAAGATAGACATGAGAGTGGACCTTGACTCTGAAGACGGTTTTTTATAGTGAACCTATTCAAATATGATATCCTTATAAATAATCAAAGACTACTATTGAAATCATTGCATATGGGTATGTGTCTTCCACAATTCAGTGCCTTATTCCCATGTTATGATTTCATAGAGAGAGACAATGATTATGTATTTATTAATGTCAAATGAGTTGAAAATATTTATTCCAAGAATATTTTTTACATTTATGATATTAATGGTATCATCTTCCAAATTTATGATCATTTTCTCATACCCTTATGATCTTTTTGGGATTACACATCTCCATTATATACCCATATTGGGTATTTTAGATCACCCATTTCATTTGTTTACATTTACTAGGTAATGAATAAAGGTTATAATAAAGATTAATAATGTTGATGTTATTTATGGGAGATTTTAAAGATTATAACCAAATATAGAAGATTATATTAACAAATTTCAAAATACAATAAACTATTAGAGTCCTCAAGCATGTAATTTTGTATTTTTCTCAATATTTATCTAATATTATGTAGTATCCAAGAATGTTATGATCGAGTCACAATAAGAACTAATGAGGAAGATATTTATAGTTGACAATAAATATCTTTCACCAGGAAATATTTTGTTGTTTCTAAGATCCTAGAGGTAGTAAACATTTATGGTTCTCAGGAAGGTTTTTGTGTAATGTAATGAATATTCATAAAAAATGATGTAATATCCCAGAATTTAAATATATGGTAATAGAGGAATGGTTAAGTCAACATTTTGAAACAATGATGAGAAAAATTTTAATGACATCCCTAGTTATATTTCTAAGGGTATATCTATGGAGGTCTTTAGGGATAATTTTAAGGATTTGACAATGTAATAGAAAATGTACTAGAATTGTGTACAATGATTGAGCGAGTGTTTTTCTAGAAATATTCCCCCATATAGAAACTATAAGTTTATGTGTACATGTAAAAAATATACCTAGGGTTAAAAACCCAAAAAATCATATTGGAATGGACTATATTGGGAATGGGTTCACAATAACCAGTATTATTATAAACCTGGTTTGAGACACCTGGGGGATATGCCTTTAAAATTAACAAAATATTAACAAACCGTCATGATGGATTTAAATAGACGATGACAATGAATGACCATGGTTAAACCTAAAGTTTCTTAAATTAAATATGTTTTCATGGTTTAGAAATCCTAAAAGTATTTTTCATTAATATTTTGTTTCTCTCTATGATTAATGTTTCTCACATTATATGTTTCTATTCAAACAATGGTCGGAACCAGAAGGATCAGGTATAATATTGAGTGAATAGGAAACCCTGATGATAATCATCCATATGGTATGAGTAATATCGTAACGGATGTTGTGATACTGTTTGATTAGTTTTCACAGAACATTATTAAAAATGTGTACCTTAACCAACATTAAAAATCACCAATGAAGAGAAGGAAATAGTTATTTATGGGTTTATATAGTAGAAAACATATAGGAAAGTTGAATCTACTTCCTATGTGTTATGAATTTGGGATGAAACACCCAAGAATGTTTCTTAGAGGAAATTTAATTTTTTGATGTTGGAAAAGAATAACATAAAGAATGTAATTGTAATCGAAAAATGAATAGTTTTATTCATGTAATGGATGATAATATGGGTCTCTCAAATATAACATCGATAATTGAATTTTTTAAATGTAGATAGTTTGGGAATTATGGGAATCGATTTCCATAGGGGGAAGATCATAAATAGAATATGGAAGAATTTAGGTGTTATGATAATATTGCTAACGATGAAAAAACAATGATTGAATTATGATGGAAAAAATGTATTAAGATGTTACATGATGAATCCTAGTTAGAATCGATGAAACAAAAAAATTATTTAATAGATATGTTGTGTATAATATAAAATATGATTGCGGTAAGGTAACCCTTAATATGATCTTAAAGATGATAAAATATTCTCTTATTTGGGTAACAAGATGATTTTTATGGATAATATAAATTGGGTACTATTGATGCCCTAAGAAATGATAATGTATTTTTTGAAAAAGTGTTTTATTCTATCAGTTATGATGTTTAATGTATCTTGTATTTAAGGAATGTAACCAATTATATGTATAAAGAATTAGTAATAATTAATTATTTCTATAATAATTTATTGTAATTCAAGATATTACCATGTTTCATGGGAATATATAATGAAGTTATTCACAAGTTTGGATTGTGAAAAAAAGAGGTACATTAGGATATATAGGGATCAATGTCAAGTATATTTAGTGATCGTCCTTCTATTGCTTTGGATTTTCATCATTTGAAAGGTTCATATGGATGTTTCTTTATGAAATGGTCTAAGTTAAACTATAGATAAGGCTTTGAAGATTAATGTAATATTTCACCATATGATGATTTATGCATAAAATATAATAAAACGTTTCTATAATGTTAACTGAAGATTTTCAAAATGACATTTTATTCAATTTAAGGATCCTATGACTGATTTTTTCTTTTGGAATAACAAATCAACCTTAATTTTTCAATGTTAAAGATAATGTGTAAGTTTATCAGGGAAACAATTAAGGGTGATGTTGTGCATTTGAAATTAAATTAAATAAAGTAATTATGTCTCTAAATTAAAATTATTCAACATTAGGAAAATGGAATTACAATAAAATGTTGTCCTATTGTCCTCACATTTAATGATATCAATGATCTGTTTAAAGCCTTACTGATTTATAGGTTTATTACCATTAAATTTCTACTGAATATGTAATCTATCACTATTTTTAGATATTTGGGCATTAGTTTTGTCTTCTATGTCAATTTTTTTATTTCCCACCATTTTTCTAATATGTGGAAATCTTTTCACTACTGGAAAACTAACCTTTACCAACGGTTTGGAAACGTTGGTATAGGACTCCAAACCGTTGGTATAGCCTATACCAATAGTTTGGAGAACCGTAGCCAAGTAAACCGTTGGGATAGGTCTATACCAACGGTTTTCCAAAAACCATTGGTATAGACCTATACCAACGGTTTTGGAAACCATTGGTATAGGTAATATGAAATCTATACCAACGGTAATGGAACCGTTGGTATATAAATTCAAAAAATAAAACATCCGCTATGATTTGATCCCCAGACCCCTCGTTTATCATTGAATGACTCAACCACTAACCTAACATGACTTTTGTGATCATAATTACATAAATATATATATTTATTCTCATAAATATTTTAAATTTTGATCTATATAATGTTCTAGGTACGAAGGTCCGATAAAAAATGAAATTACCTATACCAATGGTTGTTAAAACCGTTTGTATAGACCGATACCAACGTTTTAACAACTGTTGGTATAGGTATTTGGTTGTGATTTTCATTCTGTGGAGGATGTTCAATTTTGGCCCACTTTTCCCAATGGTTTGGCCAAACCGTTGGGAAAAGTGGCATATTTGGGGACCTTTCCCAATGGTTTGACCGAACCTTTGGGGAAAGTGGTATATTTGGGGACCTTCCCCAACGGTTTGGCCAAACTGTTGGGATAGGTCCACCTTTACCAACGGTTTGTCCAAACCGTTGGGAAAAGTTTCCAATTTGGGGGCCTTTTCCAACGGTTTTTCCAAACCTTTGGGAAAGGGGACCTATACCAACGGTTTTTTCAAACCGTTGGTATAGAAGCACTGGGAAAGATCTAATTTCCAATAGTGTTTAATGAGTTTCTTTAGGTAAATGGTATGTTTCCAACATCCCCTTTTTAAAGGATGATTTATTTTTTATTCTTATGATATTGGTTTCTATGAAAGGATCATCCATGTATCAAAACTTTGATTACTATGGAAACTTTTTCAAGATAAATTTATTTTAATGTGATAATATATTAACAACCAGAGTGTTTATGATATTTTTTAAAAAAAATCAATAATTCCTTGATGGATTGCATTAAACGCTACAATATGTTCATTATTTCTAATAAATAACATCGAGTGAATATTACACTCCATGAAAAAATAAGTTTATATTGTGATACATGCACAAGTATTTTTGTCTTGTGATATAGACAATACATAGTTCCATCATTATCTTGCATTACACGCACGGCCGAGTTTTACTCAACTATAATATACAATAATTATTATTTTTTAATATTATTTTTATTTTATAGAAATTGGAATAGAGTAAATGAATTTTGTTAAGTAATGTATAAAAATATATTGTTTACACATGTTTATTATTAATATTTTATTTTAAATGAAATAAAAATCATTAAAAATAAATATAAATGTTTTCTGAAAAGCAATATCATTTCTAAAAGACATTTTAATCATTCTTTGGGAACATGATTTAAAATTCTATTTTAAAATAATTATTTAATTTATTTTAAATAATAATATTTTCTTTGAGAAATATTAATAAAAATATGACATAATTATAAGGTTTTGGTTTTTTTATGAGATGTTTCATTTTTTGATGAATAGTGAAAAATAGCGAATTTAAATTGAAAACGACATTTTCATATAATTTTTTTTATATAGATAAATTATATTTTATATTTATTTTAGATTATAATAACTGAAATTATTTATCTATTAATACATATATGGTAATAATAATGAAATTAATAATGAAATTGCATATAACAACATTTTTAACATTAGAACATTTTTACATTAAAAACTCGATTTCTCATCAAGTATGTTGGATTAATTTTAAATTAATTTTTTCCAATTATTTGATTTTAATATGTCAAAAATGATTCCATATTTTTAATAACAATAATATCTAATTTCTAAATAGGACAACAATTTTTTTGATGAAAATGATTCGTGGAAATAGTTAAAATTAATCACAACTATTAATTAAAAACGAGTTTAATTAGTTGTTATACATAGAATATAAGGTTTAATAATGATAGAAAACAAGTATAAAACTCATTGGATGGATATATTTAAACCTTTTTGGCCATATTATATAATTTTATTTGTTTTTTTATACTTCTCCATGAAGGTAACCCATATAATAATTTATGTAATGAAGAAGACAAAAAATATACCTATCTTCTTTTTAAATTATATAATGATTTGGAATAACTAATAAACTACATAGGGTATTCTATAATTATTTTTTGATCATAAAATGGATTTTTATCATTGTAATATATTTTAATTTTTTAATATTAATTTATTACATTAAATTCGTATAAAATGCTGATGCATTAATTGTTTAGTTAACAATTAACTTAAGAGAATAATATCTAAAATTATAAAAAGTGATGTATATTGAATAAATTATTTTGTTACATTAATTTTATTGATTAATATATATTTTTAAATATGTTTTATCTTAATATATTTAACTCACATTATTTTATAAATACATCTTAATTAAAATTGATTAAATAATTTCAAAATTTATATTAATGTCATTTTTTAATAAATGGAATTTTATAAACTGGTTTTAAATTTCTAAAAATATTATCTTTTGAAAAGTGATTTTTAAATGGTACATAATACAATACATATAATATTCCTTAAAATTATTTCCTTTTATATTGAATATATTTACCCATAAATAGTAAATTTTTGTTTTCACGGTTAAAGTTAATACATTATTTTTTGCGCATTATATGCGCTACTATTAAAATTAAATTAAAACACATTTGAGACATTCATTTTTTAAATTAAATATTATATTTAATAATAAATTTTTTTATATTTTATAATAATTAACAGATTCATTTTATATTAGTGATTAAATTACTAAGGCTAGATAATTTGTTACCATAATAAAATCCAAATTTGTAACATTAGGGAATCATTGAGGTTAATGAATGAAGTTATAAAAATGATTTTATTTTTTGTGGTTGAGGTTTTTATTAACTTAATAAAAACTTAAATCCATTATTAGTCAAATATGGAGACTTGTGAGTTTATGGGGACCTATCAATATTGAATACTTTTGTGTATTTACAAGAATGCCACTCAGGGAACTTACTCTCCCCCGATAATCACACCTCCAAATAAATTTATAATAACATATATATACCAAAATCAGTACATGAATTCTATATACACTTCTTATAGTCCTTAATTTTCTCAAAAATCCAACCAAGGAAGACCTTTGGTTAAAACCAAATAAAGATACTTGAAGAAGAGGTAACATTCATTAATGAATATTTTTATTTTATTTCATCTTCAACCCTCTTAAATTATTTTAATATAATACTTATATAATAGCATAATTTTTTTAAATATGATTATAATTTTTTTTAAGGTTTGTACATAAAAACATAATCCCTTCCATTAAATTGTTTATAAAATAATCATTTTCTTGTACGACGGACTACCGACTCATGAATTGATGATATTCCTTTTTTCCAATACTATGTATAATGGTTGGGAGCAATAATGTGAATAATTTTGAAATATATATTTATGAAATTCATGATAAAATTATTGTTTTTTAACAATTATTTCTCACAAGACTTTATGATTAACATTTTGTGGGAATACCGTAACACTGTTTGTGTGAATAGAAGACTACTGACTCGTGAAGCGATGTGATTCATTCAAGTTTCTGTATAATGTATTAAAGATGAATTTATTAAAAAAAATATATATTCTATAATAATTATTCTTTAATAATAATATGTCATATAATATTCTTACTTTTATTCCTATGGGAAAATGGAAACATCGTTCATACATACTTACGACATATCGTCTCCATGAACAATGGGTTTCATTTCCAATTATTTCTTTTTTAGATTATTATAAAGAAATATATACTTAATTCATATGATATTAATATCAAGTGTATAATTCTATATATTATTAAAAAATTATTAATCAATCAGAAAAAAAATATATAAAAATGTAAACCTTTTATGAAAAAAAATCAGTTATTACACAAAATCAAAACAATTGTATGTAATCGTTAATAAATAGGTAATAAAATGTCATATGGAAAAATATCGTATGAAATGTATATATGAATATAATTATATAATAGATTTATAATAAACTAGTGTTTATTATATATTATTTTCAAACAAGGATGAAGAAAGTCATGACCTAAGTTAAAGTAATTTCTAGACTCACTTTTATTTATTTGAAACATATCCTATATTCACCATTATTTATTTTATTTGGGGTATATACTAATGTATGAAATGTTATATCATAAACAAAATTTATTTCATGATTCTAAATGACTAAGTTTATGGTATTCTTTAATGTATCTCACCGTTCAATAGTTACTCGTGTAGTATGGGTCTTTCGTCTCATAGTTTACTTTTTTGAGAAACCTCCTATATTCATCAAATTATAAATTTTGGTGTTTAATTATAAATTTTATTATCTATCTTTATGGATTATAGTTTCAGTGTTTCCAAAGGGGTATGACAAATTTGTCTTGATTTTCCTTCTTTTTTTCAGATGTTATATTATAAACCTATACTCCTTTGTGAGGTGTATATAACAATCATTTGACATGTTAAATCATGAATCTACTTCCCTTAATTATATTTTAATATTAACATAATTGTATTAAATCATGGGGATTTTAAATCAATGTTACAAATGTGGTATGATTTTATTTCTATAAACTCATCATTTATAAAAATTGTTTATGACTATGTTTCCATTTATGAAATATTATGATACATATTTAATTAATTATCATGAATTTAATTCCCTCCTAGTAATTAATGATATATTAATGTAATGATACAAATTATCAACTCTTTTTTAAATTATGATAATTAAGAAAAAAAATCATAAAATCTCATTTTATTTCTCTATTCAGTCAGAAATTTGTTTTTTTCAAAATCAATGTTTCTTATTGTTTCAAAAATGCATTATAATTATTATTTTGAAATTTAAAATGATAATATATTTTGAATTTCCTTTAAATTATTTTGAAATATTTCTACATAATTTTTCAATCTACATTATCAATGAAATGATTTTAAAAAAGGTTTTACATATAAAATATGTTTTCAATGATTTTCAATTCTCCCTTTATATGTTTTCAAAAGACTATTTTCATGAAAATGTTCTAAAAAATGTATTTATTGTTAAATGTTTTTTAGTGGATTTTTAATGATACCTCTATATGTTTTCAAGGTTTTTTTCAATGAAAAAGTTTTTAAAAATGATTATGTCTTAATAATAAATTTTCCAAGAGGAATGGATAATTTCATCAAGAAATGTTTTAAATAATCCATCATAAATTATTTTCTATCTATGATCACAACCATTGGTGTTACTAATTATTTATTGGGGATTATATCCAACAATATGATTCATTTTATTTATTTTAATGGTCCATGTTTTAATGATATTATTTTTGTGAAACCCATTTATATTTCATCTATTATATAAATTTTGAACCCACAAATTTTCAAAGGATATGTAGTGCTGAAATAATTATGAACCTTGTAACATATCCATTATTTATGACATTATGAAATGTTAATGATAAAAATTTCGTTTCATGGGTAATGATATGATGAATTTAATTATCATGTGGAAGATATTAATTGGTTTTCATTAATATATGGGTGATACCAATATCTTTATACAATGAATTCAGAAAATATGTATATATCACTTGACATAGACTTGGAAATAATGGGGAGTGAGATTTTTAGAGTAATATAGGGATTGAACCAAGAGTGAACATAGTATAATAATACATAGATGGAAGGATGAGTGACCTCAGTATTTTAAAGGAATGAATCTACAATGGTCACCTTATAAATAATCCTTCAACAATTTGGACATGATTTTATGTTCTAATTAGTATGCCAAAAATTCATGTATTATTCTAATGTTATGATTTCATGGATCATGTTCTCTATTTACTTTTTGATTCATTTCCTATGGAATGAGAACCATTGTTTCATGACTCATAATTATGATCTTTGATATACAAGGTATGGTTTTTAAAGAGTAAAGCTAGGTTCTCAAACACTTTTATTCATGTTGAGATTACATATATCCTTTATTTACCATTACTAAGAATATAAGGTCGCAATTTATTCTATTTTTATTCCCTAATTCATTAATAATAGTTTTGAATATGATTACTAAAGGGGGAGACCTTTATGGGAGAAATCGAATATATTTAACAGATTTATAAGATTATGTTTTCATGTTTCAAAGGCACTAAACTACTATGATCCCCAATCATGTGTTTGTGTAATGTGATGAATATTAATAAAACAGTTATGCCATATCCATGAATGTAAATTCTGTTTTATTATATTGCTAGTAGATATTCTCTTTATTAATCTAATTCCAAATAAAAAATTTTAACAGGAGCCCATTTATCGTTCTTAACAAATTATGTAAATAACCACACCATCACTACTTCTCTATATATCACAAAGAGTTTGAATTCATGAAATTTCAATATATTCCAATTTCAAACTATATTTATTTATAACTCTAGCAGCCTATTTATTATATTCTCATCACATAGATTCTATATTATTCTATGGTATCGAAAAACATAGTGAGGCAGGAACATTTTCAGGAAACTATTCCAGATACGTCTTGGGCTCTTCAAATAATATATGGATGTTCGTAAGAATAGCATACACATCCTATACTTGTATCCTGGAGTATCTATCTCAACACAATTTAAAATGTTTTTTTCATTACACATTTTATAAGGATACTAATATAACATTTTTAAATCTACAATGTAAGGGTAAAATAACATTTCCTTTACCTGAATCACATTCATTCTTACACAGTAATGGAATTACCTTTACTATGAACTCTACTTCTTGGTTTTACCATTACTTATCTCATATTTACATTAATCATAGAGTCAAAATGTCTTGGAAATCATTTTTTGCATCTTATTCAATGTTAACATATATTCACATTCCTCTACACATAACTAAGGAACCTTATAGACATTACTATTTTATGAAAAAAAAAATTCTTAACTTTATCTTCATATAGACTCTCAAAATATTCCAATGTTCCATGTGGAAGAGCGGTTTTCATGATTGGTTCATCTCAACTCACGTTGCTAGTTATCATACAATATATACCATTTTATGTCATTATACGATGTATCCCATGGTAGATCGTCCAAATGTGTCCTTCATGGTTGATCATAAATTTTCATGGAACGATTGATTGATGTACTTACACATGTTATCACATATAATGAAAAAAATTTAATTCTAATTGTATTACTTTATTATTGATTTCATTACTCTTGGGAATCCTAGAAACTATGAAGTTGATCATAATAATTCAATTTCCACATTAAGACCAACCACCACACTGGTTCTCTTGGTTATTATTTTATATTCATATACCATAAGATTATTTAAATGGAGATTCCATAAACAATGAATGTCTGACCTTAGGAGGAATGTGATTTTGAATAAAATAGAATGGTGAAATTTGAGTAACATGTAGTTCTCCCTCATTCAATCCATGTTATGAAAATGTGACAGAATTTTTAGATTTTTTTTAGTCCCACATCAGATTATAATTTTTTATTTTTGATACTAAGTATACTTAGAAACTACAGAGACACCTTGGCAATAAAAAGTGTGTATACAATTTATACACTACACACACATTCCTTGATACGTTTCAACCCATGTGAACCCTACTTCTCCTATGGATACACCATGAATGCTCCTCATTTCTATTATATAATTGAATTATCAGAGTATTAGACCAAGATTTCCCTTTGCATCATAGGAAGCCTAACCTTTAAATGGACTCTCTCTTTTTGGTAAAATCATATTCAAAACATGGTGAAATAAAAAGTGTATTGGAAATTCTGAGATCCAAATTCTAAAATTTTTCATTCTTCTCCAAATCCATCTGTAGTGATTCTATATATTATTTATGACTAAAAATTTTCCTCAAAATCATAAAATTTCCCTATTCACCATGTTTTAAAAATTATTCTATTGAAAATCCAAATTGTAATTGTCTTCTAGAACATAAATGTTTTGTTAAAAAAATTATAATTATTTATCACTGAAGATGTAATACATAACAGTCCATATAAAATCATTACTTCCATCATTATAAAAATATTTACATATTAACAATAAATAAAACCAATGTCTTTTAGGAACAACATTTTTCTATATAATTGATATTTTTTCTATTGAATATTTTCATTTACTATAATTGTATGTTATTTATTATTTCTACTCTTACAATATATGTTTTTTATTTATTTTTTATTCTCTATGATATTTTAAAAAAATCTTATTGTGATTTAATTTGGTTATGTTTATACTTACATAGAAAAATAATAGATTGAGGCATATTCTACCTATACAAGGATTGTGATTGATCTATTATAAATAATTTATAGTCCTTAAAATTTTTAATTTATTATATTTGAGATATGAATTTATACATATATATTTAAATATATATGAGCTACAAAGGATTAATGGGTAGTTTATTTGTATGTATATACCTATATATATGCATTCTATAATCTCTCAGGGTTGTGAGAGGTGAAATTATTTATGGGATGGAAATTTTTTAGGTTATGATATGCCCCCAAATCAATAAGAAATTTTTTAATTGAGTTATTATATATATATTTATTGTAATAAATTAAGGTTATTGAATGAGTCATTTAGGTAATGATGTGGTGGTTGTGATTCTGATGATGTGGTGGTGATGGATATATTAATGTATCTATGATCTTCTTTCTGTGATGATTTGGTTGTGGAGTTTTTGTGGTATTTTAAATTAGGATATTATGATAATAATGCTGAATATATGATTATGGTGATTGAATGAGTGGTAAATTGTTTTCAAAAATCTATGCAATTTTATTACCATTCTAAAAACCCAATAAATTTATTTATTTTTTTTCAATAGAATATAAATGAATCTCTTGGGTGTCTCTACCAAAGGTTATGGTTATTGTATTTAGTTATGGATTTACATTATAGCGTACTGATTATCCAGGATTTCTTCCTTATACTTACTTATATAATATCACCCATGTCAATCCCAACATATTTATTTCATATGGATATATAGTTGTTTATAATTATTATTCTTTATAACTATTCAAAATTTACCCTCTCTATATATTCATTGGTTGTTTTGATGGATGGGTTGTTAGATACCAGGTATGTTATTGTTCAAAAGAGTAAAGTGAGGCATGGTTGGTTTTCCTTAGATTTTCCTTATATTTATTTTATTTCATAATCATGTAGACATGGTTAGTGATGGGAAATGTATCTTTTGATTAATAAATGTATTTAATTTATTGGTTATTTGATTATATTTTTTCAAGAATTATTATTGTAATTCCTCCTAAGAGTGTGAAACAATTATCAGTGTGTGTTTATATAGATAATCCTTTTAGAGAATGTAATGGCGGGTCACACTCATATTCACTTCAACTCTGAGTAGGTTAATAGTGGACATGGATCATGAAAGATTAGTATCATATATATTGGTTAAAAATATGATAACATTTGGAGTTAGTAATATAGGAGGGTTCGATGGGATTAATAGGAAAATAATGACATTTAATCTATCTAATGATGAAGACAAGGGACTTTCTAGAACAGAGATATTTATGTACCATATGTAATGAAACAAATATCTTTAATGTCAAGGATATCTATGAAGTTCCTTTTATCGTGGCTCCTTATGACCCAATAAAAGGTCCATAACAAGTATCATAACATGTTTAGATGGAAAAATATTTACATTAATGGTAAATTTTTTATTAATGGTTTATGTTTTATTACCTTACATTGTATTTAATAATACAATTAAATTTTTAATCATGCTTTGAAAATTTATTTATATTAAAATAAATATTTATATAATGTTGATTTTTATAATAATTTTTTAAAAAAATTAAATAATTTAACTCATACAAGTAAACATACCCTTTCCTAATACGTCACGATCATGTATGATGTTATATATTGTGGATTTGTCACGTTAGTTTTAAAATATTAAGATTAAAATAATTATTATTAACAAGATTTTAACTACATTTTAGTAAATAAATTGTTATATAAAATTAGTATTCTAATATATTTTGATTAATAATGAATCATGTTTAACATATTGTTTTTTCTAAAAAAATAGAATCTTTCATGTTTTAGAATTTTTTAATGGATTATTAATAAAATTGAATTTTTTTTTGAAATAAATAAATCCAATACCATGATTTGTATCCTAGTGTTTTATAATATGAAATGTTGTTTATATATTAGGTTTAATATAAAATTTTGGGAAAAATTTAAAATTAAATACATGATTAGTGTAAGATATTATCAAATTGAGAACCATTCTAGAGTTGTAAATATGTTTTACTAATCATGTATGATTTAATGAGTGTGGCGAACTATGATTAACACATATTTTTTCATCAATAAATAATTATTCTTCATTTTAATTAAGAAAAAATGTGTTATGAAAGAACTTGATATTCTAGACATCTTCTGGTTGACCTCTAAATGATATAAACAATTTTATATTAAAATATTTTAAATTATTTGACATGTTAACTGAAATTTATTCTATATTGAACGTGATGTGGTCTAATGGTTATTAATTAAAATTAATACATGATTCATTATCCTAATATTTTATTTTGTAAAACCCATGAAATAGAAACACATAAAATTAAGATAATAATTAAGAAACATAAAAATATACTAATGAATAAAATCATAAGTTGAGCATATTATAATATGAGTGTTAAAATCAAGTGGTACTTATGTGAAAACAGGATATCAATATTCCATATGAACCTCCCATGATGTAGTATTTCTGATGAAATTATACTATCGTTTGTCATGTTATTATATTTACTAGTGAATATAGGAATTTAATATTGATTATACGATTTCCTTAATCCCTGATATGGTTGTTAATTTACCATATTAAATAAAAAATGTATTAAATAAGAAACTATAAAATTCTTGTGGAAATCCATTGACGTATTTGATATTGTATTTTTAGGAAGAATGGTTGATGTCGATATGTTTTGTATGAATGTTATTATAGTTTTATACACTTCTCTTATTACAATAAATTATTTATTTATTTTGTAGATAATATTTTTTATTTATCAACTGCTTAATTTTTTAACGTTTGTTTCCAATTTTTTTTTCTTATTTCAACCCACAATTTAATATTTTATAAAGAAAATGAGTATTCCATAGAAGTGTCATAATGTGTTAATTTCAGAAATTTACATTGAATCTATCCTAAGATAAATAAATCACCTTTTAAATACCTAAAATATTCCATAAATCATAGGAAATTAAATTAAATTTTATAAAATAAATGAATAGTATCTCATTTGTTCATCTTATGTTGGGGTGTGTGGATTGTCATCATGATTCCATATCATTGAAAACTTTGTGTTGGTATCTCTTTAAATTATCAACAATTACTTTAAAGATATGTATTTAGCATTATATGACTACTTAATTATAATATAAAGGTATAGAAAATTTATTATTTGTCTTTGATAACAAGAAGAATGTGAACACGATCTAAGGTGGTGGGATCATCCAAAATTGTTCTTCTAATATTTATCTATCTAACCATTGAATGAAACAAGATATACTCTAAAATTAATTAAAAAATAAGATATGTTATATTCATGAGACTAAAAAGAACATAAATAATTATTTTATACTTTCTAATAGTGGAATTTGGGACTTGGGGAGTTATAAAAAATATTTTAGACCCTTGTTCACTATTATAACAAAATTAAAATTGTCATAAAAGTCATAAATATTTTATAATCACTTGTAATAAATTTACATTTTATGTGAGAAAATAAAAACCATTAGATGACATTGATATCACTAATTGATATTCAATGTCCCTTTAATATATATTATTCATTTGAATAATAATTTTTTTGTACAGTAGTGGTCGTTCTAAAAACAATAATAAATGGGTGAATTATGATGTTATGAAATTTTTTATTTTATTAATAAAATTGAGATCTTGTATTTTTGTAGGAAAATACATGATGTGTTAATTTTGTTTTATTAATCATATGTAACAAAATTAGATCATGAACACATGATTTTTAATTGGTTTTCCCATGGAATGATACATAAAAAGAGTATAGATCAATAATACGTTGATGTACCAGAAAACACTATATCACTAGTATGTGGTTATAATAATAATGAATAACTAAAGAAAATCCTTTATCCAAAAAAAAATTATCTATTCTATTCAATTCATTTAAGAGGGATAAAATGATAAATCCAACAATGTAATAAACCAGATATTCCCAAGTCCCTTCTACTATAAAAATCCAGTGTTGATGTGTTCTAAGGGATCTCAGTGGATCATTACAAGATTTTTCTAATATTATATTTTTTCTATTATAATGTCATATCATTGGTAGTTCATTACATTGGAATTTCAGTGTGTTTTCTTGGGAGTGTGTCAGCATGTCAGTGTGTCGGCGTGTTAGATTGTCGGTATGTCAGTGTGTCGACATGTAAGTGTGTCGACATGATATGGGTGTCGACATCGGTGTTTCAAGGTTATCATCATCGACATGTCTCGAGTGTCGGCATAGATTATTTAGGGATGTGAGCATTGGCGAGTTAGGGGCATCAGAATTAGTGAGTTAGGGGCGTCAGAATTAGTGATTCGAGGGAGTGGGAGTCAGTAAGTCGACATGTTGGTAGGTACGTATATGTGGCTCAGTGTCTGTAGGTCGAGACGTCGGTAGTTCAAGGCGTTGGTAGCTCATCATCGGTAGGTTGAGGCATCAGTAGGTCAAGGTGTCGATATCTCTGCATTGGAATTCACATCGGTATCTCACTCCTCGATGGCTTAACATCGGTGACTCACCCGTCAGTGACTCATTTCATGTTTTCCCAATTATTCCAATTCCACTCATGTTATGTGTTTTTCTCCATTTAAAGATAATCTTACAACTATAAGTTTCTTGTCGTCCTATCTCAATTATTTCTATGATAATTTAATAAATCTGAATTAATTCCAATCTATGAAACATCTATACAACATTATCATTCCATGATCTTTCCTTTATGTACATCGAAGTGGTCTCCATAATTTTAGGATCTTGCCTCTTCTTATGCTGATATCCTATCTTCCTTCTCCTTTTTAATTCCTCTTAGTGTGCCTAGATACTATTCTCAAGATGATTTGTGCGCCCATGTTGGATCCCATCCTGCTCAGACTTCATGGAGTTCTTCCAGCATGCTTTTCCATCCCTTGTTCTTAGTGAAATATTGAACTTTAATCCTTGATCATCTATGTAGAGATTTTCATTTGATTATCATTAATTTGGAATCATGTGGGTGGGTATATGAATGGTTCCATATATGTAATGGATTTATAATCTTCTTATAAATAGAATAAAATAATAATGTAATATGATCAAAAGAAACCCATGAAAATAAATCAATGGGTACAGTGTAGTTTGATGTGGACTACCTATATTTTTAATCATTGACTATTTTATAGCTTTTGTGGTTGTATACCTTCTATAATTCATGTCTATTTATACTTTTCTTATAAACTGTTTTTATTTTGTGGTGATGTTCAAATAAAAATATGTGACATGAAATATGATTAATTACATACACTCTTTTCAATTAAGGGATTCCCCATCATAAAAAATGATTTGTGATCAGCAATATTATATTAAAGTAGAAATTAAAGAACCCCAGTTAGCTAAAATTGAATACAGATGGTTTGATGGTTGTGGTTATGTGTTATTTCTTCGGGTCTGTGTTCTGTGGGTTTGGTATGTTGGGTGGTAAAAGTGGGGTGAGTTTGTGTCATATCCTGAGAGACTAATTTATTAGGAAATGGATGAAATTTTAGGGATATTAACATCCTTTATGTTGTGTTTTAGTCACAAAGAAACATCAAGAAGTGGGGATACGATGTGGTCATGGACTCATTTTTCATTGGTACTGAATTAGAGATTTGGTTTGGTAGCGGGGCCGTAGGGTTGTGTTTTGAGAGAAGGAATGATTGGTATCATTTTGACGAATGATAATGGGTAGGTGTTCAATGAAGCAATTTATTGTGCATGCAAGTCTAATTTTGTTTTGTTGTGCATTGGGACTGTAGTTTGGCTTTGATCATTAATTGAGGTGGTTACAATTGTCTATTTCTCAGTAGTGATAGAAAAATATAAATTGAGTCCACTAAAATAAATAAATTGAAGTTTAACAAAAAGGGTGTTGGTTATATGCTTTTTCATGGTAGTTGTATGGATTTCATGTAGGAATACCAGAAAAGTAGTGCTAGTGTGGGATTGTTCTCTATTCATATGAAACCCATATGTTGGGGTTGAGTGTTTGATTACATATATATATATTGTAGTTCATTGTTTTATCTATATTTACCCCACTCATTTTGAGCACTATTGACTGAACACCTATATTTCATGGGGGAGTGAGTCTTTCCAAACATCCTGGTGGGAGGATGGATAGAGGGTTATTGATTTTCTTCCCCACACCCTCTTCTGGATCTTGCCTCTCAGGTATATCTAGGTAGGCTATAATGTCTTGAGGCTTACCATAGTCCAATATTCTTTATAAAAGTGTTTTTTTAAGAAAAGGGTCCAAGGTTTCTATGGGCCAGATTGGTTTTCCCAAGTACCTTCAGGATAATACCTCGGTGTCTTCAGGTACGGCGGTGGTGGTTGTGTCCATGGTGACTTCAAGAGTGGCGATGGTTGTTGTGGCTCTTGTGTTTTTTGGCATGGAGGCGTTTGTTTTCGTCCAACTATCTTCAAGAATAGTGGTGGTTCTTATAGCCCAGGTTTTTGCAAAAATGGTGGTGATTGGTTGGAGGCCTAGGTTTGTGCAGGAAGGTTGAAGCAATGAGACTGCATTTAGGAAGAGTAGTAGTGTCAATACATTAGATCGTTAATAATGGCCAAGTACACATTGGGAACGTATTGTTTGGGGTACACAAATGTCGATGTGGTTAGTTTATTACTTTAGTTGACTTATGTTACTTGGGTGAGTGTGGCATGGCATGGTTTTACTGGTAAGTATTCCTTGGTAGGTTCTTGAGGATCTACTATTTTCTCATAGGTTCATTAGTATGCTCCATCAAATTTGCATTAGTAACTTTATTTTTCCTATTTAGGAATCATGTATGCTCACCCTACGTGGGTAAAACTATTTTCATGTTTCCAGGAGGACATTGAGGATTTTGTTGGACCTTACTATCTCAGGCTTTGAGATAGTTTATGTTATTTTTTAATTTTATTTCATTAGTACATTACATGGGAGTTTTGTCTTACTTTGTATGAGTTTTACTTTTGAACATTCATGTGGGAATTAATTCTTGGATTTACTATTACCTTTAATATTTGGTGTTGCTAGGATATACCATCATATCTCCAAATCTTGTTGTATAAAATTGGAAATGTGTTCTATTTATGTAAAATTCTATATCCTTGTTGTTATTCGCCACTCTGGGGATCACTGAA
The DNA here is from genome assembly GCA_963277665.1 of Viscum album. Taxonomy (NCBI): domain Eukaryota; kingdom Viridiplantae; phylum Streptophyta; class Magnoliopsida; order Santalales; family Viscaceae; genus Viscum; species Viscum album. The sequence continues at coordinate 1,551,653,383 of OY728158.1, read as the reverse complement.
GCTATGAAACATGGGCCACTATCACTTATTGACATTAGTGAAGGAAGGGAAGGGAACATTGACATCCCTTCCTTCATCTTGGATAAGGGTGTCATGAAAAACGCACATATAAATCTCAGAAGATTCCAAAAAAAATTATAATAATACTTAATGTGTGTTCTTTATGTTTATCCTTTGTTCACTACCTTCAGATAAATCATATAAATAGTATAATTTTATTCTAATAATGTTTTGGAAAAAACCTTGATAACCGTTATTTCCAATAGAACTACCATAATTCCAACACACCAAACCACTGGCAGTTCATTCATAGAAAACATATTGGAAATTTTAAACATATAGATGTTAAAATGAAATTTAGTTAGTCTATCAGAAGAAATAAGTCAATGTACCCTTCTCACCACACCATATCGACCTTGTATAAATCTTAGAAAAAAACATTCATAATTAAAAATAATATAAAGTTAATCTATAAATTTTCATAAAAGAGGAAATGAATACAAGGGATCAATATACGTCAGACACGTTTTCATTTTTCATGGGAAAAAATATGATTTTTTTCATTCTTAAAAAGTACAAAGATTACATTTAGATCAAAAATTAGTTAATAAGATTTAATAACACTGACTTAAATCTTGGTAAAATTATAATGAACCTAAGATAATCAAGATTAATATTTCCTACATCTGCAGCCTAATTCTTATGTGCCCCCACTTCATTTTATAGGGAACTAAACTATCCATCTAGGACACAATTCCTAACCACATTCACAGAGGCCTTCCATATAGAATTTCACAATTTTTTTAGTAACCTCATTAACCTTGACAACTTTTATTTGTACACTTATATATCATTTATACAATATACATCTATCTAAACTTTTAAATAATTTTATCACTGTCTGATGTTATCAGTTGAATGAAGTACTAATGTTCCTAATTTCGTTGAGGTGATGAACTGTCATAATTAGTGAATAGAGTACATCCTCCTACAACTGACCATATTTTTCTAAAATATAATTAATATTCATGAACAACTAGTGACCTCAAACTAGGCTTCAAATCCCAATAATCTAACACATAAAGACTTGTTCTATATAAATCCTAATGAAACTATTTATAAAAAATACATTATTATGTAGTAAATGGGTTTTCTCTATCTAATACCAATAACCGAACCCCAATGATTCTTGATGTTACCTCAATCATTCTTGACCTAATATTTTTCAAAATAAGTCTCTAATATTTTTGTTAACTATTGCCTTATGAATACCTATCAATTTATTTAAGAATGTTTTTCTAATGATATGGTACTACATATTGATGTGCTTCACTCATGAATAGAAAATTAAATTTTTACTCAGGTGGATCACACATTGTCTATCACAAAACTCCGTCATCACTCATTAATAATCCATCTATAAATTTAGCCAATCCAACCATCTCATTCAATACATTCTGTTTATCTTCATACTCATATTCTATTGTACATAATGTAACAACATATTTTAATTGTTCTATACAAATTTAAATTATTCCTCAATATGTTAAATTGAATATTTTAATGCTGTTATATGTGTGTTAAACTCCAGTAATACCAGATTCAATGTAACCATGTAATAAATTTTCATGCCAAAAATGACCTTATCTTTTTTTTCTTCTAAATTACCAATGATCCACTTAATTGATTCCCAATGTTCATAACCTGTTTTTGAAATTAATTTACATAAAAATACTATTGGGAATGAAATATCATGATTTTTATTATCTTATAAAACATTAGGCTTCCGTCAACTTAAAGATATAGTACTCTCTCTATGTAACGATTCTCATTACCTATTACCAGTTCTTATTCTTTAGACAATTTGATGTGATTGATTATAGGAGTAAATAATTGATTAATTAAATTAATTATAAACCATTTGATGTTCTTAAAACAGGTAGTATTTTATGATAGTACTAGTGTTTCATCCTTATCCTCTCATTTAATTATAATGTTCAATGTTTTTCTAACCATCCTATGATATTTTATTTCAAAATATTTTTACAACTAACACAATGTTGTCCATATAATTATTTAATATAGTTCAACTAGTGGAATTTTCTTGATAAACAAAATAATGATGATGAAATTACAATCACCAATTACATATAGTATTATTATAAATATTTTTTACATGTATGAAATTCATCTTACAATGTAAATCCATTAAATTTCTTATTCCACTATCAAGTTTATTTTATTTGTCTATATAAACTTTTCACTAATTTATATAATTTTTTTCATATTCCAATAAATCTAAAGAATACATCATTTTAATTTCATCCTCCAGGTCACTATGAAGGTAATATTTTTATAATTTATATTAAATAATTAAATTCAATTTTATTCAAAAATAATTTTCATTATATAGATGATAGAATTTTTAACTACTTTTTGGAATATTTCTATAAAATATACTCTTTCATTTTATTGTAAACATTTGTGTACCGACATTTAGGTTTAACACATATTTTATTAAATATATTATATCAATCTATAAAAATATTTTTATCCCTATTTAATCTTTTCCTTCTAACATTTATCCACATCCCATTTAATTTCATTTTCAATAAATCTACTTTTCCTTCTAAGATGAATCACACTATATTGAGTAACTAACAGTTTCCTCTTATTTTGAAAATTCAAGATCTACTAAAAGCATTAAAATTATAGAATTTGTATTATCCACAAACCTTTGAACAAGATTCAGAATTCTATTGGATCTCATCAACTGAATCTTCTTCCCTTAACAACTTGGCTCGACTCAATCTATTGTTGTATCATCTTTTGTCACCTAATCATTAGGTACTCTCACAAATAAACACTTAAAATCTACTTATATTAAATTATATTTATATACTCTAAAACATATGGATGATCTCCCTGAAGATATATCTATGATTTCATGTGTTTTTATTACTCAAATAAGATATCACTCTTTGTTGATGACTTCAAGGTAACCTTAATCCGATGAACCCAGACATTAAATGTTTATTTTCATTCTAGTATATTTTATCCCATGTTTCATTACTTATTTATAATTTGATAATTAAATTTGAATTATATTATCTTAATGATATATCAGTTACAATTATCTTGTTTTTTATCAAAAATTTATATCTCCAAATCCAACTAAAAAAATACATTTTTGATTTTTCATCATGTTTATCTATATCATAATAACATACATGTATTTATACTAAGCTACCCAAGAATATAAGATAATGTACATGTGGATTTTTTGTAAAAATATAATCTATCTATCGGTTACCACCCAACTACTAATTTCAATCATCAATTGGTTAGACATTCCACTTAACTTAGTTCCTCCGCCAAAATTTCCTAAGGAATTATTAATTCAAGTCTCAAACACTGACCATTCTCCAAAAATATTTTATTTATTCTTTTTTCCATTCCATTTTATTTTGGCGTCAAGATAAACATAATCTAATTACCTGTTCACTTAATTTGGAAAAACATTGAGACTGTTTTTATGTTGTACTCACCACCATTCTCTAACCCAAAGAATATCAACATCCAACAACTTTCCAACCCTTCCAAGGATTTATACTTAATAAAAAATAATATTTATTACACTTATGATTAAAAAAGTAAACCCATAAATTTTTAATAGAATTATAATGAATGTATTATTTTATAGTAATTTTTTTTACACTGATGATGGGTACATTCCAAAACATATATTTTAATGAGTTCCAATTTATAGTTCATCGGCTTTGTTCTATCTAATGGAAAAGAAAAAACTTCTCGAATTTCTTAGAATAGAACATTCACAATTTCACATTTCCATATGATGAAGATTCAATATATCCAATTTTATTGAAAATTATTATTCTTCTCACTAAGATGACTAAACCAATATTGAAAAAATATTTGATCCATAGAAGTTATAAATCCATAAACAACACCACCATATGAATTTCAGATCAAGAAATAATCACCTAATTTAAATCACACAAAACTATCATAGATAATTTGGAAACCCTCTATGACCTATTTTTGAAACAAGAATCATTTTGTACTTCATTGAGAGTTTTAATGGGGATTATATTTTTTAATAAAATGAGGATATGGAAAATTTCTATTAGTTTTAATAATCCATAATTACTCTTCTAGATATAGATGTATATTTCTATAAAATATTTCACGGTTGTATTGTCAACTAGTTGTACATTCACAAACATCGGTATCACATAATTTTTTATACATCCTTATTAACTAGTTAAATTAAATTATTATCTACCAAAAATCATTAAATCGTCTAGTATAGTTTCCATAATTAGTAAATAATTATTACTTCCTTATAAAAAACAGATGAATTTTTAATTTCCTAAGGATGATGGTTTTCTAGTACCCTAAATTATAATTATATTAGTTATATTAAAAATAACATTTTTCCAGTAATTATAGAATGTTTAACAAAAAAACATTCTTTTTTCAACTCTTTTATCAAGACATATTATCATAATGATTCTTACAATATGATTACATCTATTGGGGTGACCATACACAATTTTCTATTTTACAAACACTTCTAATAGGTAATTGAAACATACTCTATCAAATAACTGAATTCAATGTCAAATTAAAAATATAAAAAAACATTTGGTTTTCAACTATAGTTAATTACCACAGATACCATAGCATTCCATGTATATTTAATTGATGATATAAATAATAACACCCATACATAATCAGCTAATGTTCCATTTACTCACTTGAACAATCAATAGATCATATTGATGTTATTTGAATGATCTTCTAATGGTATTACATTTATTATCCATTAGGTGAATAAACAATACTATAATGATCTTGAATTTTATTAATTGAATTTTACTTATGAATATATATTTTTTCATATTGATTAATATAATTTTAATAATACAAACACCATTATAATACAAACTATTTTATTAAATTTAATATTATATCTATAGAATAAAACTTTCAATAAGAATTGAATATATTATAAAGCGATAAAAATTAAAAATTAAATAATAATAATTGTTAAGAATGGATATTCTTGATCTCTAGAATAATCACACAAATAAGAAACATCTTAGAAATGAAGCATAATGATAATAATATAATATGTATTTTGGAAATGAAAATTTATATCACATGATAGAAAATTAAATTGAATGAATAATGAATGATTTTAAGATATTAAAATGATTTAACGAATCCATATGAGTATTACGAATCTAACTATAGGAACATTATAATGGATATTGGAATAGTAACCTGACCATTGAAATAGTTATATAATTGTTATGAATGTTAACATAATAATTTGAATACTATACTGACCTATGTAAGTGTAATAATAATAGTTCCTCATATAAAATGAAAATATTTTATAATTATACTATAGAATAAATAATTAAATGTTTTAGATATGATAAACTAATTTTTTATATTTTCATAAAATATAAATTTCAAAATTGGACTATTTTAATAAACATAACGATTTAAAAAAAATTATTCACATATAATGGATTTATAAATTAATATACTATCCTATAATGATAATCTAATTTTTTGAGACAACAAATAATTTCTCATTTTATCATAAAGTTGGAAAAAAATTTAAAATTGGAAATTTTTAAATAAATAATGATTTTATTTAAAAAGTAATAAATTTCAAATATTTAAAAATTTATTTTCATATTCTGTATATTGGTGATTCAATTTTCCCATCACAAAATTATGAGGTTGAATGTTTTTTATTTTTAAAAATAGTTGATTTTGATAGAATAATGAAATACAGTAAAATAAAACATTTAACATTACAATATGAATACATGAATTTTTTAATCACTGATGATTATTCAACCAACTAGTTCAAACTCAAAATCATCATTTATACTTTTTACTCACAATAATAAAAATTATCAGTAGTCTTGAGCAAATATAATTAAAATATGAATAAAATCATCAAAAAGACCTCTCTCCACCCCTTATAAATATCGTCTATTCTCCCCAGACATTCTATTCCATGGAACATGAAAAATATATCTTTAATTCCACTTATACTCTTCTCCCCCACATCATCATACTAATGGTCTACTGAAAAGTCCAATTCCATGATTCATAAGGTGTTTTCTATAGAGACAGCATTCTATACGTAATATTCTGAAACTACTAGTTTTATTTTCATAATTTATCTTACCATTTACTCTCCTCCTTTATCCTTAATATAAATTTAATGGTTTTATCAAAAATATAATATAAATTTATTTTATTATATTAATTTTCATAATACGTCCTATTCTATTCTCCCCTTATTTATAAATGAGACCATTTTCCATATTGTGTCAGTTCACCACATTTATGAATGATGAGTTTTTGTTTTCCATTACTGGGTTGAAGGTAGGTCATAAAAATATCACCTCATTTAATATTATTATAATAATTATTTAAAAACTTATTTCATGAAATTAATCATTTTTAATTGTCATTTAGTTAAATTTAATGAATATAGTTTGTGATGGTCTGTAAAATGAACTAAATGAAAAAAATCCTATAATGATAATATTATTTTCAAATTGAGTCGTACCTATGACAGAAAAAATATAGATATTTATCACTTTAAAATCTAGAAGTTACATGAATACCATCTCATTTTATTTCTATAGTTGTATTTTAAATTTAAAATAAATTTTATAATTATCCACAGTGGATCATACTTTGGAAACATGAATGGAATACCCTGAGAACCATGAAATTAGTCATTAGAACTCATTGAAATGGTTATAAATTAACCTAATAAAATCATTGTAAATAAAATATATATGAAAAATTTCATTTATTATGTAATTAATTAATTTACTTTTATTATTTAGGAAATTTATTTTATGGGTAGAATGATTATGGATCCAAACACAATAGATCTCTATAAACAACCCATTTTTTATAGGATACGACCATTCTCTCTCCAACTCAATTTCCCTCTATAACAATGATTTTATTAATTAATTTTGAATTATGTATGTATTCCTCTTACATATATTCATAATTTATTCTCTCTTCCTATAATGGGAAAATACATTCTTTATATCTATTTTACAAATGGATTATTTAGAATGAAACACAATTAGGAAAATATTTTATCTCGTAATAATTTAATGTGACACACATTTAATGTATATAATTCAATTATTTATTTAACAAAACAAAGGAATCTATTTTTCTAACCATTCATGTTTCAATATATATTTTAATGAAAATTTCATACTAATTTATTCTTCAAAAGTATTTAACTAATTTTTCAAAACACCAGTTTTAATGTTTGTTTTTATACCTAATTTTCTACACATTATCATTATGTTTTTTTAAATTAATATCACACTTTTATAAATGGTCTTATTTAAAAATATATTATTTTCCAAGTATTTAATAAATTATTATATTTGTGATATTCATATAAATTCTTATGATATGATTTGACACAATATTATTCATCCCATTTCATCCCATCAGTAAACCATGTGATTTGGAATTTTTTTATTTCCTTATTTGGAACACATATTGATGTACATGTTATTATGGGTGAACCTATATAAATATCCAAATAATTGTGTAATGTTTTTTCTCTATATATGATTAGTTTGTGAGTGGGGAGGAAACCAAATCCACGATGAGACTGTCAAGCATATGATGTCTCCTAGGATATTTTCATTGACTTATGTTTATGTCTTGTTTTTTTATTACTCTTTCTTATATTTCCATAATTTTATGGTTACATATATTTTATGTTTTTCATCTATATTGTTATTCATAATAATTATGCTTTTATTTATCATGTTATGTCATTTTACCCTCATGTTATGCTTTATTATGATTTTACTTCTATTATGGGGTTTTTACCTCACACCTTTTCCTTTAAGTATTCCCTATGTTATCTTCTTTAGTTTTATAATGTAAAATGGTATTTGGAAGTCTTTATTAATAATAAAATATAAATTGTAATATAAATTTAATATTGATTGTATAACGTAGTCTCCAAATAAAACCAGTCCTTCAATCCATTAGTTTCATTTATTAAATATTGATGTTAAAAAACATATAAAAATAAATGAAAAAGGATTATTCCACTATAGTTTTCATTAAATAAAATAATAGATATATTTTATGATTGGGAATATGAAATTTCAATGAAATCCATTTGGATATGACGGTGTATAGTAAAAATATCCTTAAATATTTATAATCTATATTGTGAGTTTTATATAATATATTATTTTCTATTCTATATACATCTATTGGATTTTCCACTCACATAGTTTTACCATGGGGTATTAATCAAAAAAATTCCTCATTCGTTACTAAAACTATATTCTCCTTATTTTGGATAATGAGTCCTCACTGAACCCCTAGATTCAGACACCCAGGAGATATGATTTGTGAAATTCACGAATATATTACACAAAAATATAATGGAATGGAATTTATTATCAGTTTATAAAAAATAATGGGAAAATTATCACGTATATCCAATATATAAACCTAAATACTCATAAATTAGGATATAATTTTCATTTATAAGTTAATACTTCAATGTTCACTGATTCAATTTTATTATTTTAATTTATTATTTACTCTCATCTCATTTTCCCCTACTTTTAGTTTATGTTGGGAAGTAAAAGGATCTAGGATAGATACAACAATGATATTAAATTTAAGTATGTTAAAAATTTTCTTCCAAACCATTTGTTACTACTATCATAAAACTTTACTGAAATTCTAGCTCATCAGGATCATGTTTTGAGTGAAAAATTTAATCATCTCTAACTCCAACTTTATCATAAGAATGAAAATGTCAGGATGGAATCCTTTATGTGGAAAGGATTCAATCGTTTTATAGATATTTGGATCCATTCATCATGAAATAATGAATTAAATCCATTTATATGATTTTTTTCATTTATCCAATTCTCACAAAAAAATAAGGTTTTTCATACCGTTTATCACATAGATGGGGAAACTAATAATTGGTGAACATTGATCAAGATCATGACATCCAAAAAGGAAATTGATTAAATTTAATGGGTTGGGTTCAAGAAAAAATATTTATTAAATATATTCTCCAAAATACCCATCATAAAATGGATAGGGAGTAACCGAGGATAAATAAAAATGTTGATGATTCTATTGAGGCGTGTGAGGGAAACATAATTAGATTTTCATAAGACAACTCTAGATTTGTCATCAACGCCAATTGTAAATTGGGATGCATATTTACCAGGTTAAATTAAATTCTATGAATGTATTTATATATTTAAACATTTAAAGCTCTGAGGATATCATACATTATTCCCTTAAGGTCACAAATGATAATAGAGACTCTCAATGTCCTCTAGGGATCTAAGATAACAAGAAAAATAGAGCATTTAATAATTCACATGGAATAATGAAAATTCAATAGTCCTCATGTCAAAACTATGTGGAGAAGTATCTGAGAGATATTTTAATGGAAACCATGATATATTTAAGGTGTGTAAAACTGGGGCACTGGGGTAGTCAATTTAAAATTGATATAAAGAAAATCATTAATAAAATGATGAATAGAGGGTTCATATGTACAAATACACGATTGGTGAATTTTTTAAACTATATGGAAATAGTGGATTGTGTGAACCAATTCTATAAATTGTGGATTTTTTGACATAATCAATTAAAAAACATTTGAGTCCAAGATGTTTGGATTAAATATTTTTTCCACGGTGATATGTTGTTTATGTCATGAAATCTTGTTTGGTTTCCCACTTTTTCCTCAAAAGTGTTTGAATAGAAAAAATTAATTTTTAGTTAGACTTATTTATAGAGAACAATTAAGGGAATATACTACCAATACTATTGATGTCTATCCCCAAAAATTATGTGCTGACATTTATGTTGGTTATGAATTCTAGAATAGAAAATATAATATAATATTTTTTATTTTTAAATTATTTCATATCCTTTATATTTATAAGAACTAGTCAAACAACACCTCAAAATATGGCGGTTGAGCTATATTTTAATATAGAAAATAGATAAATTATTTCATCCCATATATACAACACAATTTTGGTAACTATTTTTGGAATGATCCTATGTAGAAAATGTTTCCCAACATCCTTAAATGGAATTTATTGTTTTATGGTCGATGTATTAGATAGCCTTAAATAAATCAAGAATCAACTTTTGTGAGAGGGAGATCACTTTTGAATTCCTAATCTATTATATGATTATATACATATGTTAGGAGGAGGATGAATCTCCTTTTGAATATTTTGATAAAGTGATGATATTATTTTCTTATGTGTATGAATATCTTGGTCAAATTATAGAAAAGATATATAGAATCATTATTTACGATATTCACAATGTAAGGGATTATACTGGTGGATTTCATAATAAATTTTCAGGTCGTACACCTAACTAAGAAATTATGTTCTCAATATAACATAAACTAATATCTCTTCCCATATCCATGAATCCATAAAAAATACAAAACATTATGTTGGAGTAAATAAATATGCTTTTTGGAACTAAAATTCAAGCCCGATATGGACTAAGGAAATCCAATACTATTTAGGAATAATGCAATCCTTATGTGTCAAAAATTTACCAAAGGGGGCAACTTCACAATGGTACCTCACCAAGTCCCTTGAAACTGCGAACGTTGCAAAGGCACCTGATGGATCTATCCATGAGGGTTAAGATCTCCACTAACCCCATGAAGCCATGTAATAAAATTTCCATGATTTTCATGGATCATCATCCATTCATGATGCTAAATTTCCTTCACGGCACACATATGATCATCACGATGCTTGGTACTAATTAATATGTAGATCACCCCACTTTGATGCATCGCTACCCTAATCTTTCTCCTTATAAGATATCATTTCAGGAATCTGCCTATGCTCCACATACAAGAGAGAAAATTCATCACTAATGGTATTTGAGCATCATGAAACAAATTTCCCATTGATTTTATTAACATCCACCAAATGTGGAGATTCCCTTCATGATGTTCCACTACCATCGTGAAGGTAGAAGTCCCTCTTGGGCACTCGAGACTTCATAGATCATTTATCCATTGTAAAACGCCCCCAAATACATTTGGACACAATTACTAGGTTGGGTCACCCAACATCATGATGTTTCTCTCTTCACAGAGACCCATTTATCCAGGCTTCACAAAGAACCTCCCTTCACGAAGCTCAGTTTCTCCATAAAGCACCAGAGCTTTGTGAATTTCCTATCTGTGAGGCAACCTTATTCACTAATCCCTTTCTTGTGTAGCCATCCTTTCTCATTTGTAGTGATGTACTGATTCCCAATGGGGTATCCCTTATCACGTTTTCACACCTCATGCTTTTTGGAATAGGTATTCTAATGGATCATAGTATTTTTCCTAGACACGCTAACGTGGAACCCACAATTGACCCATACACCAAATCCCTTTTTTGTTCCCTACTAATGCCTTACCATTCCTAAGAGTGGGTAGGTATTATTCATGTATGTAAAGGGTTCAGTAGTGAATCCTCTTTATCCAAGATACATGGTGTTAAACTTCTAAACACCCTCATCCTCATAACATAAAATTAAACTATAGTCTCACCACTTTAAATGCACATTAAGTATACCATATCCGGTATTATATATGCCCAATAGTCTCCAAGAGAGTGATATAATCCTCACCCAACAGGTATCAAATGACATCCTCATCTCAAGGGACTAGATCCTCCCTAGATATACTCCATGTGTAAGTCCCACTATCTATCTCCCTGGGATGCCAGACTTGTGTAATCCAAACAACATCTATAATGGATTCACATTAAATGACATGACAGCCTAACTTACATATACAACTTGTTTTTATCAAATATCATGCCTCATATGGTCTTAGAGCAACAATTACCATGAAATCCTCTTTGGGCCTCTAATCATGTGTAAGGCCTAGCATGTTTCTAAATCGTTATCCACGTGTTAGCCGTGATTCTATATCCCCACTAACTGAACTATATACAAATTTATTCATAACTTTTAAAAAGGGTATGTATGAATAATCTATAATGTTCAAGCCCATCACTCCCAACAATCCATTTGTTCTACCTATTTCATGTCAGTTCACTGAACCAAAAATACGTTAAACTACATGCTCCTAACTATATTGTTTTTATACCTTTAGGGTACAAAGGAAACTTATTTCAGATTCAATCCAAACCAATAATAAACTACGTTTCCCCCTCCTATGTAAGTAACCACCTTCTGTGACACCTCCCCCTTTTTTGGAGACATCTCCTAAATCCACTCCATGAGGTGTTTTAATCTATCCCCCTAGGCATCTATCCACACGTAAGCCCCTAGAATGTATCCAAGGTTTCTCTCCCTATGTATACCCGGATTATATACCTCTATCATAACTATGTGAAAATTGATTCCCAATATGTTGGTATATGTTCAAAATATCTCATAGTTTCATTCCCAGCACTTTAATATTCATGTCGGTTCACTCATCCAACATGACTTTAAATGGAGTTCTGTGAAATACGTAGGTTTTGATATTTTTTGGGTATGTAAGAAGCCTTTTTGAGGTTCAATCCCAACTAATGGTAATATTTGTTGCTCCCTCCTAGGGACGTACCCTCCTAATGTGACACCTCACCTTTTTGGGACACATTAACCAGATCCACCTATTGAGGTTTTCTGACCCATCCATCCATGCCTCTAACCATGAATAATCCTAAAAAATATCACATAAATCCATACAAGAGTGTTCCAGTTTTGATGGGACACTAACCATGTGTAATAACATTGTATTTCTTTTGGTTTCTATCCATATGTATGCCCCAATTATCTACCATCATCTTGAACAACATGTACATTGGTCCCCTCCTTCTAAAAATATTATTCGGGAATCCTTTTTTGAGGTTCAATCCCATCATCCATTCACATACTAACCTTTACTCTGGACCTCTGTGTCTTAGGAGGGTAAATCCCTAACCTCAAGGTTCCTTTTTCATCTAGTCCATATCAACGAGTTCATTCTGATTGGATGCCTCCGAAGGTGACACAATACCCCCATTATACCTATGTGGACTTTGATACCCAACCATGTGGGACACATTGGGGACCTCCCATATGTTCAAGACCATCTCTAAAAAATTTATGCCAGTTCCTTCCCATTCCTTCCATCCATATCATTAAACCCCTGTCATCCACCTGGATTGTTTCCCAAGATACCACATCCCTATGAGATCGTTTAACTGATACATGCATCTAACCTTGCATATGCCCCAACCTTCTTCTCCATCTCCCCAACTGTATCATGTTGTGGTCACACTATCAACCATAAACCATCTCAGTGCATATTCCGCATTCATCCCTTTACTGCTCTCAGTTGTTTATGGGTCATCTTAGTGCATAACCCTTATTCATCCTGTCAACCGGGTTTCTAATTGTTAAAAGGACCCCAAAAAACACACCCATTCATCCATGAGTGATACTCATAAATTGGCCTTCTATCCTTTTGTAATCCCCAAGTGATACACTCTTACACTATGTGGGTTTTTATCCCCGTATCCAAAACATGGTTTGTAGGAATCCACCTTGATGTTCAATCCCAGCAAATAGTAAACCATGGTTTCCCCCACTTTGGGATCCACCTCCCTTATCAACCCTCGATGGTTTTTAGATCATAATTCATGGTGTAAAACCTTCTCCTCAGGAGAATCACCACTTTTGGTCATCTCTCGATGGGCATCTTGTTCCATCCCTCTTTGGTGTCCCACTATTTTGGGTCCACCTCCCTAATCCATCCTCAGTGGTGTCTAGATTAGTTATTATTTTTTCATACATTCTCTTCATGTAACATCCCAGGTAATTAAAGAATAAATAATTTTCATATTTATTAATATTAGAGAATTAAATATGAATTTTAATTAAAAGGGGTTGCTATGTTCGATAGCGTACCCGATACGCAACGATGAGTTTCTTTGAAACTTACGTAGCACACTAGTAATATAATAATATTATGTTAGTTAACAAGTAGTCGTTGTACTGGCGGGAATGAATAGAAATAACTAAAATATGAATAGATGTGTTTTTAGATGTTTTTACATTTACCCAATAAAAGACAAAGGCTTAAAATACGGAAAGAGTTCAATTTTAGGCTTTTATACTCTAATTTTCACTAAAGGTTCACTTATCACCTTTTAATGGTGAACCGTCATTAAATATAGTTTTGATCACTCTTATACATTCTTTTGGACCAAATAAAACTTTTATTAAGAATCGGGATATCAAATTTTACTTTGTGTAATTTTTGGTACCTTTCTGATAAAGTTCATTTTTTTTATGAATAGTGTAAAATGTTGCATTTTAATTCAAAACCTCTTTTTGATCTAATTTATTTATATGATTAGATTATCTTTTGAATTGGTTTTAAAGTGAAATTAGAATATATTTTTACAATTTTATCCAATGGTGGTCATTGGAATCAATTTCGATTTGAAATTAGACTTAAACTGGTGTCAATCTTTTGATACTTATTGTTTTGTAAAAACACGCTATTTGCTCTGGCAGCGGGAATTAGTTATTAAATTAATTAATGTGACTTATATGATTTGAATTTTGTAAAATAGACTTCATTTTTGAATTCGGAATATCAAATATAGCTTAGGGTGAATTTTTGGTAATTTTCTGAAAAACTTCAATTTTTGATGAATAGTGAAACCACTAAGTGGTAATCAAGCAAACTGATTTTTCAGTTAAATGAAAGTTTACAACTAATGTGTATTGAATTTTGAAAATCCGACATACATGGTTGTCATTAAGAAGTAAAATGTGGTTCAATGAGATTAAAATAATTTTTTGGTGAATAGTAACTTATTAAGTTCTTAATCGCGATTAGTGGTAATTAGGGTAGTTTAATGTATAAATAATGCTTTAATAATATAAAATGACCTAGACACATGTCCCAACCTCATTGGTTGTGTCATGGCCGACCAAGACAAGTCATGGCCTAACTTGGGGACCCCATGTATCCACTTTTGTTGGGAAATAACATAAATTGCTTTTTATTAAATGTTAAAGTGAAAATGACACAAACATAATATGTTTTGCGAAAACAATTTTTAAGTGGGGTTATACAAGTCCAAATTTTGATTATAAATATTCAATGGAAAGCTAAAAAGATTTCCTACATCATAGTAATTTGTTTATAATTTTTAGACATTAAATAAATTTAATTATTTATGACATAATAATGATGCAGCGATGACATCATTATTTGACGATTTAAATAAAATGGAAAGATAAAATAAAATCTATGAACTACACATGTCCAAAACCAATTGGATGAATGGATTTCGATGCCTTATCACCTTATCCACGAATTCCATCAATGTGGGACCTTTTAAAACCGAAACACATTTTCAAATAATGTAATGTTTCTTTACTTTCCAAAAGTGCCCCTCCTCTCCCCTTATAAAAGGCCCCCACCTCTACCTCATTTCACACACTCTTCAAGCCATTGGCTCGGCCAACCCCTGCCCATTTGCTCTCTCCACATCCCTCTCCTCATCCTAGAGGATTCCCCTTGGGCAGAATCCTTTCAAAGGAAGCCTTTAGGCTCAAATCAAAAGGAGTTACACTTTTTAAGGTAATTCATCCTCTCATGCTCATTTGTTTTATTTTGCTTCTCCAACCCCCTAAACTCTTTTTATTTACTTATTTTGTAACAACACCAGTATCTTAAATATACTAGGATGTTGTTATAAGATTTATTTTATCTACACTCTCACACAACTACATCAAATGGTTAAAGAACATACGGTTTCCGTGGATGGCGAAATTCTGCCTCCCGAAACGATGATTGTTCAACACTCATTAAACACCTTCAAAGGTGGCCATTATGATGTCACTATTTTTATATATGATATATAATATGTTTATGTTTTCCTTAAGCTTCTGTTTTTTCATTTTGGGCATACCTTTATGGTTTCCATTATGGGTAAAACACGATATCTTCATTTTAGGAAGTGCGGACTACCGCCCCCTAAAAGTGATTTGATTCGTTAATACCATATGTGGGATGTGTAAAGGATAAAGTTAATGATATTATATATGTTGTTATACTGGAATTATAATATACTTTTATATCATTACGATTCCATTCCAAAAAATATGAAATAGAAATGGAAGTAGCGTTCATGCGTACGTACGGCTTACCGTCTCCATGAACGATGCATTTCATTTCTTACCTCTAAATGTGATGTAATATTATAAATGAATGTATGTACTGGATATATATGACATATATGATATCTACATAATGAATACCATTCTGGATATAATGAACCTTTGACCAAATTAACAACTTGTAAGTATAAGAAGTCAATTTTTGACTTAAGAACCAAATACCAACAAAATGAACATTATTAACTTAAATGATTACATGATGTTCATAACATGGTATAAAAGGAATAATGAACTTGAAAAAGATTCATAAGCAAGTAGAGATTAACTCAAGTTTATTATTCAGGAGTTTAAAGAACGGTCGGGTCAAGTCGGATACGAGGTATGGGACTTCGTCTCAATCTCCTTTCGTTGAGGCATATTTTATTTTATACACAACTTTCTTTTATACGGTGTATAAACCCCTTTGACTTTTACGTTTACTCAAAAGGAATCTTTTTTATACGAAGCGTTTACTAAACGACAAAAGGGAATGTTTTTGTCGTACGTATGCGGCGACAACGACTTCTCCGCCGTCGTAACCGTTATTTGAGTTTTGGCTTCCTCTACAAGCCATACCTTTTTTTTTAAAAGAAAAATAAATACCATGTTTTACTTTGGTATTGAAAATGGTTTTCATAATGTTTTTATTATATCAATGTGTTGTATTGATATCTCGTGATTGAAATGTGGAAATTTTATGTTTCCTTTATGCATGTTTTATGTGATATGATTATGTTATGGTTCTTGGGCATTATTATGAAGACGGGTGGTTCCGTGATAAACTAAGGGCGGGTGAGCCCGTTATAGCTCTCCAATGCATTGGGTAACGCGAAGGAGTGAAACGTTAAGGTTTCTCCGAAGAGATTTTAGGGAATATACTGTGATGGGTATTCCAAACGTAACCAAGAGGGTTACCCCCTACGTAAGAATGTTATGAATGCCTCAAGTTACCTTTACGTATTATGATTTATATGATTTATTCATGTTTTTATGAGGTATGTTAAAGTGCCTATGTTTTATGGGTAAAGTATGATTTCATTCTTATTTATATATGAACTCATGTTTCCTTTCCATGTTTTTTTATAACCCATACTGAGTTTTTATGCTCATCCCAAGTTTTTGAAATGTTTTTCACAGGTCAAGGGAAAGGTACATGATAAGATGATAGAGTCAAGGTTGTGTCAAGAAATAATCCATGTTTTATTCTAAATGTGTTTCCGTTGATGGGAATGAAGAATACTATCTTTATGTAACCACTTTGTTTAAAAGTGGAATGTAATGCAAGTTTCATGATCTAATTCTCTAAAACTCTAAACCTGAAAAGATCCTCAATGTGTAATCTTGTAATAACTCAAGATTAAGTAAGTTTTAAGGCAGGGGCCTTATAGTTGGTATCAAAGGTCGGTTTAGACAACTTTAGGAGTTAGAAAATTGTAAAATTATAATATGATTGAAATGATATAGCATTTACGGATTACCATGTTGCTTCGCCTAAGATATTTCGTTGTTCAGAATGGTTTTCCGCAGAGGAAACAAAGCATCTATGTTGGGACGACATCAGGAGGAAGACAACCTTCCAAATCAGCAACCTGAGATGGTCGGAATCGGAACTGAACAGTTTGTTGCAGTAATGGCACAGTTGACACAGGCTATAAATGGTGGTGGTATCCATGCACGAGATCAGCCAGATCAACCGCAGAAGAACATGTCAGTGGTGGAACATTTCATGAGGCAACATCCCCCATCATTCAGAGGATCATCTGACCCGGTGCTAGCTGAAGGGTGGATTAAATCACTGGAGAAGATTTTTGATGTCATGGGGTGTTCAGACAATCAAAAGGTTAGTCTTGCTATTTACCGTTTGGAGGGTGAAGCAGATCAGTGGTGGTCTATGGTTAAAAATATCAGGGACGCCGATGAGATTGATGCTCTTAACTGGGATGAATTCAAAGGTATGTTTCTTGAGAAGTATTTTCCTAAGGCTGTTCGACTTAGGATGGAAAAGCAATTCTTGGAATTGAGGCAAGAGGAAGACTCAGTGGCTGCCTATGAAGAAAGGTTCACTTGATTGGCAAGGTATGCTCCAAATTTTATCCGGGACCTTGATAGTAAAATCAATCGTTTTTACTCAGGATTAAAGCCAAAGTATCGAAGGGCATTGGCTTCTCGTGAGTTTAAAAGTTATGAAAAGCTTGTTCGATGTGCTGAGAAGGTGGAAATGGAATTTGCCGATGACCAAGTGTCCTATAACAACCAGCAGAAGAAGAGACCGAGGTTGCAGGAGAATGGTAAGAATTCTTCAAAAAAGTCTGATGGTAAGAGAACTAAGTTTCCAGTTTGTGATAAATGTGGCAAAAGGCATGCTGGGGAATGTCTTCTGAATTCTGGGAAGTGCTACCGATGTGGTAAGATGGGACATAAGGCTCGTGATTGCACTGAAAAGGATCAAGGTGAAGGTAAGAATAAATTTGATTTACAGTTAGTGAAATGTTATAAGTGCAATGAGATGGGTCACTATGCAAACGAGTGTCCGACAAGGAGCTTGAGTGATGGGAAGCAGTTAGACTACAAGCAGAAAGGGGTGGTGAAATCCTTTGCAACTACTTCAGCAGATGTTGGGCCATCGAATGAAGTGGTGTCAGCTCCAGGGAGCTCAGTATTTTTCGAAGATTGACTTGAGGTCGGGGTACCATCAGTTGAATGTAAAAGAAGAAGACGTTCCGAAGACTGCGTTCCGTACTAGATATGGCCATTATGAATTTGTAGTTATGCCTTTTGGGTTAACCAATGCACCTGCTGTATTCATGGACCTTATGAATAAAATTTTCCATGAGTTCTTGGATAAGTTTGTGTTTGTGTTTTGAGGGTTGTGAAGAGGTTATGTGTGCCTTGTGATTCATAGTTGAAGAGAGAGTTGTTATGTGAAGCTCATAGTTCTCCGTTTTCAGTTCATCTGGGCAGTACTAAGATGTATAGAGATCTGCGGGAGTATTACTGGTGGGATGGAATGAAAAGAGATATTGCTGATTTTACTGTGAAGTGTTTGACTTGTCAGCAGGTTAAAGCTGAGCGGCAGTTACTGAAAGGGATGCTTCAGCCTTTACCAGTGCCAGAGTGGAAATGGGAAAATATATCCATGGACTTTGTTGTTGGATTACCGAAGACGTCTCGAGGTAATAATGCAATCTGGGTTATTGTTGATCGCTTGACCAAGTCTTCTCATTTCCTTGCTATACGAGATACTTTCTCTCTTGATCAACTTTCCCGTTTGTATCTTAAGGAGATAGTCAGGTTACATGGAGTTCCTCTCTCCATTGTATCGGATCGTGATCCCAGGTTTACTTCTAACTTTTGGAAAGGCCTTCAGAAGTCGTTGGGTACTGAATTAAATTTTAGTACAGCTTTTCATCCTCAATCAGATGGGCAGTCAGAACGAACAATTCAGACATTGGAGGATATGCTACGAGCTTGTTCTATGGATTATCAGGGAAGTTGGGACCAGCATCTTTCTTTGGTTGAGTTTTCATATAATAACAGTTTTCATTCCAGTATACAGATGGCACCATTTCAGGCATTATATGGGAAGCGGTGTCTAACTCCAGCTTTCTGGGATGAAGTGGGTGAAAGAAAGTTGATGGGACCAGAATTGGTAGAAGAGATGGCAGAAAAAGTTCAGCTGATTCAGAAACACATGAGAACAGCTCAGAGCAGGCAGAAGAGTTATGCGGATAACCGGAGGAAGGATCTATCTTTCGAGGTAGGTGATCATGTTTTTCTCAAGGTTTCTCCTTGGAAAAGTGTGATGAGATTTGGTAAGAAAGGAAAGTTGAGTCCAAGGTTCATTGGACCATACGAAATTCTGGAAAGAGTTGGATCAGTTGCATACCGAGTGGCTTTACCTCTGAGTTTATCTCAGGTACACAATTTTTTTCACGTTTCGATGTTGAGAAAGTATATGCCAGATCCATCTCATGTTTTGAGTCCAGAGGTAGTTCAGCTGGAAGAGAACCTATCTTATGAGGAACAACCGGTCCAGATTCTTGACCACAGGGAGCAAGTGTTACGGAATAAGGTGATTCATCAGGTAAAGGCTTTTTGGAAAAACCATGTGATTGAAGAGGCAACGTGGGAATCTGAAAATGCTATGAGGGATAAATACCCCCACTTATTTTGATAAGTGAATAAAATTGCGAGGACGCAATTCCCAAAAGGGGGGAAGGATGTAACATCCCAGGTAATTAAAGAATAAATAATTTTCATATTTATTAATATTAGAGAATTAAATATGAATTTTAATTAAAAGGGGTTGCTATGTTCGATAGCGTACCCGATACGCAACGATGAGTTTCTTTGAAACTTACGTAGCACACTAGTAATATAATAATATTATGTTAGTTAACAAGTAGTCGTTGTACTGGCGGGAATGAATAGAAATAACTAAAATATGAATAGATGTGTTTTTAGATGTTTTTACATTTACCCAATAAAAGACAAAGGCTTAAAATACGGAAAGAGTTCAATTTTAGGCTTTTATACTCTAATTTTCACTAAAGGTTCACTTATCACCTTTTAATGGTGAACCGTCATTAAATATAGTTTTGATCACTCTTATACATTATTTTGGACCAAATAAAACTTTTATTAAGAATCGGGATATCAAATTTTACTTTGTGTAATTTTTGGTACCTTTCTGATAAAGTTCATTTTTTTTTATGAATAGTGTAAAATGTTGCATTTTAATTCAAAACCTCTTTTTGATCTAATTTATTTATATGATTAGATTATCTTTTGAATTGGTTTTAAAGTGAAATTAGAATATATTTTTACAATTTTATCCAATGGTGGTCATTGGAATCAATTTCGATTTGAAATTAGACTTAAACTGGTGTCAATCTTTTGATACTTATTGTTTTGTAAAAACACGCTATTTGCTCTGGCAGCGGGAATTAGTTATTAAATTAATTAATGTGACTTATATGATTTGAATTTTGTAAAATAGACTTCATTTTTGAATTCGGAATATCAAATATAGCTTAGGGTGAATTTTTGGTAATTTTCTGAAAAACTTCAATTTTTGATGAATAGTGAAACCACTAAGTGGTAATCAAGCAAACTGATTTTTCAGTTAAATGAAAGTTTACAACTAATGTGTATTGAATTTTGAAAATCCGACATACATGGTTGTCATTAAGAAGTAAAATGTGGTTCAATGAGATTAAAATAATTTTTTGGTGAATAGTAACTTATTAAGTTCTTAATCGCGATTAGTGGTAATTAGGGTAGTTTAATGTATAAATAATGCTTTAATAATATAAAATGACCTAGACACATGTCCCAACCTCATTGGTTGTGTCATGGCCGACCAAGACAAGTCATGGCCTAACTTGGGGACCCCATGTATCCACTTTTGTTGGGAAATAACATAAATTGCTTTTTATTAAATGTTAAAGTGAAAATGACACAAACATAATATGTTTTGCGAAAACAATTTTTAAGTGGGGTTATACAAGTCCAAATTTTGATTATAAATATTCAATGGAAAGCTAAAAAGATTTCCTACATCATAGTAATTTGTTTATAATTTTTAGACATTAAATAAATTTAATTATTTATGACATAATAATGATGCAGCGATGACATCATTATTTGACGATTTAAATAAAATGGAAAGATAAAATAAAATCTATGAACTACACATGTCCAAAACCAATTGGATGAATGGATTTCGATGCCTTATCACCTTATCCACGAATTCCATCAATGTGGGACCTTTTAAAACCGAAACACATTTTCAAATAATGTAATGTTTCTTTACTTTCCAAAAGTGCCCCTCCTCTCCCCTTATAAAAGGCCCCCACCTCTACCTCATTTCACACACTCTTCAAGCCATTGGCTCGGCCAACCCCTGCCCATTTGCTCTCTCCACATCCCTCTCCTCATCCTAGAGGATTCCCCTTGGGCAGAATCCTTTCAAAGGAAGCCTTTAGGCTCAAATCAAAAGGAGTTACACTTTTTAAGGTAATTCATCCTCTCATGCTCATTTGTTTTATTTTGCTTCTCCAACCCCCTAAACTCTTTTTATTTACTTATTTTGTAACAACACCAGTATCTTAAATATACTAGGATGTTGTTATAAGATTTATTTTATCTACACTCTCACACAACTACATCAAATGGTTAAAGAACATACGGTTTCCGTGGATGGCGAAATTCTGCCTCCCGAAACGATGATTGTTCAACACTCATTAAACACCTTCAAAGGTGGCCATTATGATGTCACTATTTTTATATATGATATATAATATGTTTATGTTTTCCTTAAGCTTCTGTTTTTTCATTTTGGGCATACCTTTATGGTTTCCATTATGGGTAAAACACGATATCTTCATTTTAGGAAGTGCGGACTACCGCCCCCTAAAAGTGATTTGATTCGTTAATACCATATGTGGGATGTGTAAAGGATAAAGTTAATGATATTATATATGTTGTTATACTGGAATTATAATATACTTTTATATCATTACGATTCCATTCCAAAAAATATGAAATAGAAATGGAAGTAGCGTTCATGCGTACGTACGGCTTACCGTCTCCATGAACGATGCATTTCATTTCTTACCTCTAAATGTGATGTAATATTATAAATGAATGTATGTACTGGATATATATGACATATATGATATCTACATAATGAATACCATTCTGGATATAATGAACCTTTGACCAAATTAACAACTTGTAAGTATAAGAAGTCAATTTTTGACTTAAGAACCAAATACCAACAAAATGAACATTATTAACTTAAATGATTACATGATGTTCATAACATGGTATAAAAGGAATAATGAACTTGAAAAAGATTCATAAGCAAGTAGAGATTAACTCAAGTTTATTATTCAGGAGTTTAAAGAACGGTCGGGTCAAGTCGGATACGAGGTATGGGACTTCGTCTCAATCTCCTTTCGTTGAGGCATATTTTATTTTATACACAACTTTCTTTTATACGGTGTATAAACCCCTTTGACTTTTACGTTTACTCAAAAGGAATCTTTTTTATACGAAGCGTTTACTAAACGACAAAAGGGAATGTTTTTGTCGTACGTATGCGGCGACAACGACTTCTCCGCCGTCGTAACCGTTATTTGAGTTTTGGCTTCCTCTACAAGCCATACCTTTTTTTTAAAAGAAAAATAAATACCATGTTTTACTTTGGTATTGAAAATGGTTTTCATAATGTTTTTATTATATCAATGTGTTGTATTGATATCTCGTGATTGAAATGTGGAAATGTTATGTTTCCTTTATGCATGTTTTATGTGATATGATTATGTTATGGTTCTTGGGCATTATTATGAAGACGGGTGGTTCCGTGATAAACTAAGGGCGGGTGAGCCCGTTATAGCTCTCCAATGCATTGGGTAACGCGAAGGAGTGAAACGTTAAGGTTTCTCCGAAGAGATTTTAGGGAATATACTGTGATGGGTATTCCAAACGTAACCAAGAGGGTTACCCCCTACGTAAGAATGTTATGAATGCCTCAAGTTACCTTTACGTATTATGATTTATATGATTTATTCATGTTTTTATGAGGTATGTTAAAGTGCCTATGTTTTATGGGTAAAGTATGATTTCATTCTTATTTATATATGAACTCATGTTTCCTTTCCATGTTTTTTTATAACCCATACTGAGTTTTTATGCTCATCCCAAGTTTTTGAAATGTTTTTCACAGGTCAAGGGAAAGGTACATGATAAGATGATAGAGTCAAGGTTGTGTCAAGAAATAATCCATGTTTTATTCTAAATGTGTTTCCGTTGATGGGAATGAAGAATACTATCTTTATGTAACCACTTTGTTTAAAAGTGGAATGTAATGCAAGTTTCATGATCTAATTCTCTAAAACTCTAAACCTGAAAAGATCCTCAATGTGTAATCTTGTAATAACTCAAGATTAAGTAAGTTTTAAGGCAGGGGCCTTATACTTCATGAGACAAAACACCTTAAATACACTCTCATTAGGCATTCTGATCCACCTGTTCTATAAACCTTCTAGGTTATCCTTCCTAGTGATGTACCCGACTGATCAACTTTTATAAGTGTTCTCATCAGTTCAACCCTTATCTAAATGATGTTAAACACACAAAATAACTTTTTTTAATCATTAGAATCAAATAAAACACTCAAATACATGCCTTTTACATAATATACACCACTATCAACATTGAAATCATTGGTTTTTTGTGTCCTTAAGAAGATATCTAACTAGGAAGTGTACTAGAATTATAGTGTTTTAGTGTCCATAAATTACATCGATTCCTAGCTAGAACACTCTCCCGACCAAAGGTTTTTTCCCTAAAATTACGCTTTTGGAATTTCCTGAAATAAGGAGAATAATTAACCGACATCCACAAATAGATGGGAGCAAGAACGAGTTTCATGAACAATTTAATAATCTATGAGACAGACCTGTACTAGAAAATAAATTCTGAGGTGTAATCCCTGGAAAGAGGAACCAACATCCCATCATACGATTTTTTTCAAGGAGAAGACATATCCGAAGATGTGATGATTGTATCTCTTCATTGTAAGTGGAGATGTGGGCTACAATGCACTATCAAAAAGCATCAACCTGACAACCCTTATAGGAATTCCCTAGTGGAAACTGTTAGAATCAAAAATAGTGAACCCAATGTGAAATAGTTACCCTCACATAATGGGGATTAGTAGAACTCAAGACATTAATAGATGAGTGTGACACTAGATCCAAATGTCCATCACCAGGTCCCACTAAGAAAATAGCAGGCCTGGTGTAAAACTCAACAAAATATGGGGTCGTTAATCACTGGGCAATCTCATATGTGGCACTATTAGTGTGGATCTATCTCTCCAACCCTAGATTACTGAACAATGTTGTGGAATAGAGCATTTCATTCTTAATATCTATACTGACTGTTGAATTGTCATAGATTGCAAGACTGAAGCTATAGAAAAACTATTTCCCCTACCCAAAGATGTGGAGGTAGGAAGAATGATAATGTGGAAATCCTTCACGGCTCTATATACAATCTTACAACATCCACAATCATGGATACTGATAGCAATGCCCTATGTCCCATCTGAAATTGGTTAGAGTAGGTTGACCAACAACCTTTTTAATCGATATGGGATGGAGGTGGTAATTCTTATTTGATCCATGGCCCACTAGGACCTAGAGACTTCATCCTGTAGGAACCATGGATGTTCATTGATAATATAACAGTTTGTTTTGATTTTTCTTTCAATATACACATTGATGACAAGGTATTTTTCAATGAATGGGGTCAAAGATTTGAGGATGAAAATAGTATTGAAGGTTGTGTGATTTCCCAGTGTTTTCTAAATTTTTGGGCCTCAAAATTGGGAGTTTGGTGATAATTAAAGGCCGCATATGGATCAACACATGGAGCGGTACACGGAGAGGTACGAGGAGTAGTATAGGGAGTGATATGCAAAGAGGTATGCAATGAAGGCAAGCGGTATGTGGAATGTTGTCAAAAATGGTTCGTAGTGATGGTACGAGGAGAATGAATGTGGTACGTGGAATTTCATCGAAAATGGTTTGCAGTGATGGTACGTGGTGAATGCATGCAGTATGCAGAATTCTATCGAAAGTAGTTCATTTCATTGGTACGTGGTGACAGCGTTTCATACGCGGAATATAGAAGGTTCACGAGATCGCAGTGGTTCGTGAAATTTGAGAGGTACACAATGGAGGCTAATAGTATGCAGATGGATTTCAGTTTACAGATTGTCCAACATTGAAAAATATTTTGTGAATCGGGTCAGCAAAATTTGCAGAGTTATGACCCTATTTAAGGGTCAGTAATTCCCTTTGTTATATAAGATATTGGAGATTAAAATGTTAAGATGAAATCTAGAAAATTGTGAAGTGGTTCACGGAGGAGAAGATAGTATGTCGAGAGAATCATCTATGTAAGTAAAATAGTATATAGAAGAGAGTATGACCCGTGTTCGAAGCTATCACATTATGTGTTGGAGCAAAGCAGTACATGGAGCTGGACGGTATGTGGAGGAGTGGAGCAGTACACAAAGTAGGTCAGTACATAGAGAGGAGAAGTTCACGGTGGAGATGTACGGTATGAGAAACTAGTAGTGATATGTTGTAATAGTTATTTTATGTGAAAACAGTAGCAGTTCATAGAAATAGAAGTGGTACGTGAAAATAACAGTAGTACGCAAAACATCCAAAATTTATTGAAAATTTACCAAATCAGTCTTCCAAATTAATTTTCAAAACCTATCAGTGTGCAGGGAAAAAAAAATTGGGTGACTATGGGACTTCAAAATAACATCCATTTATAGTTAAGGATTCATGATATGATGCTAAATCATTGAATAGACCTTTATGTTGATAAACTGAGTAATGATTCATCCATTATAGTGAGTAAGGGGGAGTTGGTGGAGGTGATCCAAGGTATGTAGTATGCTATCCCTAAAACCATGTAATGAAAGTGCGCCTAGAATAGAGTGACTATGATAAACTCTTGTAATCCATTACTTTTGAAGATTAGTGTTTTTTGGATGACAAACACATATTACGCATATTATCCTTGGACATTTCCCTTAGTGGTTAACGATGTAAAATTGTTGTGTCATTACATTTCATGTGATTGACTATTTTCAACACTTCCTCTTTAGAAGAGATTATCTAGTTCCTACCAACATGGGAAAAAAACATTCTATTTAAAAGAAAACAATGAAAACCAGATTTACCCCACCCCACAAAGGGTGTTTAGTGGTCCTCCAAGTGGTGTTAGAGGGTAGTGGTTATTGGTGGTAAATCTATCCTATTTTTTGACATAGAGAAAACTGTAAATGTCAAAGGAGTTCCTTTTTTATAGAAGTAGAATTAAAATATGGAGTAACAGGGTGAGATATAATCAATGATATCTTGGTATTGATGTAATTTTTTCCACTGCACTTGGAATACATGTCACTGACCCAACTGATCAATCTATGATAGATACAGGTAGAAAAATGCTGGATATTGATGCTTAAGCATCAAATTCACTAACTACAGCTCTTTATGGTAAAATATATCCAATTTTGATGAACATAATGTTAATAATGTCTATGTGGGAGAAAATAGGGAATATTTATTAAGGTTAATACAAAGAATAGGATGGGAAGCTCCATCTTTTACACAAGAAGATTGATGATCTGAAGATGCACACTAATGAAAATGTAGATTCATTATTCAATCAAATTCCTGATGTTTTATGATCAATTTGATGGCTTAGATAAGAGATAAAATTCATTGATATTGTAAATAAAATCTTGATAATACTTCCACCCATTTATAATGCAATTGTTTTTTCTCTTGAAAAAAGGATCTTTTCACACATTCACTTGATAATCTAATGAGCATCCTGGTGGTATAGGAGATGAGACTCAACCCAGAAGATGAAATTTCTCATGTATGAAAATAAATTTAATTCAAATAAACAGACACAACTAGTAATATTAAGAGATTTGGTATATTATATTGATGAGGAAAAAGAAGTTCTTTCTCTCATTTATAAGAATCTAAGGAAGGGAATACAGAAATTTGATGTAAAGGTACCTCTGTATTGTTTTTTCTGTGGGGGATTTGGTCACATTAACTCTCATTTCCCAATAAAGTTAAATGATAAATAAAGAGAATATGGAAACATTCAAAATCCACAGAAAATTTTTCTCAAAAAGAGAGACTTCAAATATCGATTTAAATTTAAAATAAAGAGTTTTTTTTCAAGAAGAAGACGATGACAACGAACTGTTTGTGGAAGAGGATGCAGAATTCAAATATGGGAAGCATGCATCCATGATGGAAACCCCTAAAAAGAGTGAACATTGACAAATAAATATTGAGATAATAAGTTAACTACAAATGTCTATCCCACGTTGCAACTTAAGGATTCTTCTAGTAATCATGAGAATAAATGTATGTGATGAAATAAGTGGAATGAAAATGTGGAGGAATATTCTGAATATAATGATTAGATATAAGCAGAAATTGAATGACTCAAAGATATGGTGAAAGTATAATCATCAATCTTTGATATCACCAATGATGCTGTGGAACTAAAACTCAGAAGTTAATAACATGAAAAGATATTCAATGAATTTACCTTGATACTGGAGGAGAACTCTAAGACCATTGAGGGACTTGAAGAAGACGTTTTTACTCTGAGAATTAAACTCGAAAGTGAATCAATTTCAAAAGAAGAAAAGAAGAAAATAAAATTTCGAAGGATATTGGATATTGAGCTACAAGAGATATAAAAACATGGTTATGATATAGTTGAAATCATATTAAGTGATAAAATACCTGCATGCATGGAAAACAGTGGAATCGTTTGTGATTCCAACACGTAAAATGCTATAAATAATGTGAACTAGGATACTGCAAATTTGAAAGTTTATCTATTTAAAAATCCACCCTAATTACTGGAAAGGAATCCCTTCAATAAAACTAAAATGATAATTGAATATTATCCTCATGTTTCCAAAAAATAATAGGGAGTTGAGCTATTTTCCTGAGGAAGAATCCAAGAAGAGAAATAGAAGTGAGAAGAAATTTCCATTCATGTAGTCTCAGTTTTGTAACTATATGGTTCATACCATGTCTTATGGTGATGAGGAAAGGTGTTATATGAATGGGGAAGAGTTTTGTGTTAAAAAAATGAGAACATATTCATATCCTTCTTCTTATAAAATAAATAATTTTTATAGATATTTTTTTTCATAGTTCTAACATTGAACATAATACTGTGTATTGCAGGGAGAGGTATGCTAAGAGCAATTCTTTCAATGCTTCAAGATGATTCAATACTCGTCAAACAAACGGTGTTTCTATTTAAAATCGGTTTGATCAGTTGGGAAATGAATTTGAATATGAAAAACTCGGGTACATATAAGGGGGAATTTAAAGGCTATCAGTGTCTCATGGTCAATCCAATATCTCACATAAAAAAAGAGGAAAATTGAAAATTTCAATTTTTTCGAAGTAGCCCCCAAATATATAAATATCAAAAAACACATGGATTCTTGATAGCGGAAGTTAATCCCACATGATGGTTAATGTATAACTGTTAATGATTGTAATGAAAAAGGTCAATGGAACAGTGATGTTCAATAATGATGGTTCTTTGAAAATAAAAGGCACGGGAAGTACTGAGCTAGCTAATGGAGATCTAAAGAATACTAAGTTACATTATGTGGATGGTATGTGCCATAGTATTATTAGTGTTAGTCAACTTTGTGACTCATGTCTTATTGTGAAATTCAATCAGAATGGATGTACTATAAGAGGAATGTCAAATAATTATTTTATGAAAGACTGTAGAACAGATGTCAACTTATATCAAGTTGATATCAAAAAGAATATTTTATACTTAAAAATTGAATAGGAAAAAAACTAATGGTATATGGGATTGGGGTACATCAATCACATAGACATGGAAAACTGTTCTAAGCTGAATATTTTCTTGTATATCCTCAATCTGAAATGTGATTGAGAAAAGTCCCATGATGCTTGCATGCATGGGAAACTGGTCTCCAGTTTCTACCATCCCAAGATGAAAAGGTCTTCAAATCATTTTGATCACATCCATAAAAATTTATTTGGCTTGATAAATGTTGTTGGAAAAAATTTGTAAACATACTTTGTTTATTTCATAGATGATTACAATAGAATGGCATGTGTTATCATTATACACGGGAAGCGACAAGTGCTTGATTGCATGAAAACCTATTGTCGAATCATTGAGAATGACACTGGACCCAAGATATAAATCCTGCAGCAAAAGAATAAAGTGGAATGAATGTCCCTTTATTTTTAAAATAACCAAGAGAACTATGGGATACAACATGAGGTAGATGCTATGATAAAACCACAACAAAATGGAGTTGATGAGCACATGAATCGATAGGTAAACAATATGGCCAAAACATTGCTGATTGAGAGTTTTATACCATGAAATTACAAGAAAGAGGTCATATAGGCAATAGTGTTTATTCAAAATCAAACAGGGCTATATATGGGAGGGACAAAGGTACCATTTGAATTGTGGAATTGAAGGAAGCCCTATTTGAAATATTTTTGGGTTCCTTGAAGAAAAAGTTTCATCCTAAATGAAGAAGAAAATCAAGATAAGTATGTAGAAAATGTCAATGAACGAGCATTTCTTGAACACTCGATGAATAGAAAATCGTACAAGTGTTTCAGTAAGCACATTGGAAGAATTATGTAATAAAGTGATGTTATGATCATTGATGAGAAAAAAACCAATGCTCCAAGGAATTTTTATATAGATGTGATAGAAGATGAGTAAGAAAGTGAACAAAGAAAAAATTATAATACAGTGGTAGTAGAGGGTTACAAAACTCTTAGGAGCCCAATCATGATGTTGACTCAGAAGAAGAATCAGAATAGGAAGCCATAATTGGAGAGAAGTTGGTCGAACCACAAAGGATAAATCGAATAGTAGAGAATGATCAGACTGGCATTATCAGGGATCATAATCCACCTACACAAAAATGGATAATGATTAATAATGAACAATATTCATTTCTATCAGTAGTGGAACCATCTTCATTTTTTTAGGCTTCAAAGGATGAGTCATGGGTGAAAGAAATGAATGAAGAGTTAGATAAAATTAAACAAAATCAGACCTAGGATCTAATTAAAATACGTGAAGATAATAATATGATTGAGATGAAGTAGATTTTCAGAAAAAAATTGACTAAAATGGAAATGAAATCATAAATAAGTTGTTCTTGGTCTGTAAATGATATTCACAAATTAAAGGTGACGATGTAGAGGAGAAATTTCTACAGTAGAAAGACTAGAGTCAATTAGGGTATTTATAGACATGGAAATATAAATAGGTTATAATGTGTATCTAATGGATGTCAAGACAAAATTCTTAAATGGAGTATTAGAAGAAGAAGTCTACATTGAACATACGTGGGGTTCGTTCTTAGAAATGATGAACTATAGGTTTTCAAATTAAAGTCATCTCTTTATGGTCTGAAATAGGAACCATGGGCGTGGTACAATCATCGGGAATATCATCTGAAAAATATTGAGTTTAAAAGAGGAGGAGTGGATCACAATCTCCGTGTGAAAAATATCTCAAATGGATTAGTTTTTGGTATTGGTATACTTGAATGATACTATTTTTGGTGGAAGAATTTACGGATTAGTGGATGAATTTTCTAGTCAAATGAAATCTGAACATTGAATGTCCATGATTGGTCAACTCGCATATTTTTTAGGGTTTCTAGTACTTCAAAATAAGGATTAAACATTCATTTCATAGGAAATGTATACAAGAGAGGGGCTCGAGAAATTCAAGATGCATGATTCCAATCCAATGAAGACATTGATTATAGTTGGATAAAAGCTCTAAATGTCTAAGGAAGGGACTAATGTAGATTCCACCACATACAAAAGAATCATTGGAAGACTACTGTACCTAAAAAATACATTGCCATATATAGTATTTTCCACTATCCTAGTGCCCACTATCATAGTAATCCAAAGAAAGAACATATTGAGTCAATGAAAAAAATCATGAGGTACATTCAATGTACACATAATAAGGGGCTATACTTAGTTTTTGGAAGAGATTGTGTACTATATACATTTTTTATATTGACTGGGCTGGAGATGTAGTGGAGACAAAGTATACCAGTGGTGGTGCATTCTATATTGGGACTAAATTTTTGGGTTGGATAAGAAATAAATAAGAAAGGATTTCACATATTACTGGTAAATATGAAAATATATCTGCTACTAAGGTATGCAACCAATAAATTTGGATGAAGTAGAAACTGATGGACATAGGAGATTAGGTGAAACAATCAATAGTGATTTACTTTGATAACAAGAGTGTAATTTACCTTATGAAGAATCATGTTCACTATTCTCATATGAAACATATTGATATCAGATATTACTTCATTAAGGAAAATGTTGAACAAGGAATTATCAAAATGGACCCCATGCAGACCGATGGGCATGTGGGTAAAACTATGACCAAGCCACTATAAGAAGATTTTTTTGGGAAACAATGGTTGAATCATGGTGTTAATCCAGTTCTAGGTGTATAATAAGGATATGAGATTAACCTCTCCCTAGTGGTTTTTTCTTTTTTTCATCTATTTTTAGAAATGGTGCAAGTTTATGGGAAAGATAAGATCCTAGGGGAGCATGTTTTTTTACTCTACAAGTCATGATTTATTTCATTAGTTTTATTTTCAGTGGGGGAAAAAATAAATTCAATAGAATGTGATATATTTAATTCTTGATATAGGAATGATAGAGATTAGAAAAATCTATAAATACAAATATGGGGGAGAAAATAAAATTATGAGAACTCAATAAATTTTCTCTCTCTTGTTTTCTACCATGAGCACTACACACATAGACATAGCGTGATGGATAAGTTGTTTCTTGAAGGTTCTTTTTTTGATCGTGTATGGAATGTCAGGGAATTTTTATGGAAAGCTCCAATAAACCCAAACAGGGAGATCATTGGATCCAAGGTTGTCCAATGATGATATTGGAGTTTGGTTTGTGTTTATTGTCAATCATCACATGGATAAAAAAGGATTTTGAAAAACATTTGGTTATATGTTTGATGATTAAAGCAGTATTGAAGTTATCATAGTTTCACAGTGTTTGAAATAATTTTGTGCCTCAAAATAAAGAGTTTGGTGATGGTTCAAAACCACATATGGAATTGTACATGGAGCGGTACACGGAGCAGTACATAGTGAGGTCATACAATTCGTAGAATGTAGATGATAATGTTTAGTAGTTATGGTATATAGTAAAGACATGCAGTACATGGAATTCTGTCAAAACTGGTTCACAATGAAGTTATGCGATGAAGGTTTGTTGTATATAGAATGCTATAGAAAAGGGTTCGCAACATTGGTACGTAGTGAAGGAGTGTCATACACGGAATGCAGAAGGATCTCAAGATTATTGTAGCTCATGGAACATGAGCGGTACAACATGGTGGCTAATAGTATTCATATGGAGTTAAGTTTTTAGATTTTCCCACATCCAAAAAATTTGGGTAAATCCGATTAGAGAAATTTGTGGAGTTCTTTGACTACTTTTGGAGCAGTAATCCCATTTTATATAGAACAGATTGGAGATTAAAATTTTGGGAAGAAATCGAGTGAAGTCTGATGTTGTTCAGGGAGGAGAAGATGGTACATGGAGAGAAACATCTGTAAAAGGAAAACGATCCATGTAACAGTGTGTGGTTAACACATGAAGCTCTTTTAGTATGTAGCGGAGCAATGTAGTACATGGAGTAGGATATTACTTGAAGGAGTGAAGCATCCCAAAGAGTAGGGTAGCATGCAGAGAACGATAGTTCATGGAGGAGCTTGATGGTTCATAAATACAACATCGGTATGAAGAAATAGGAGTGGTACCTGAAAATAGCAGTTGTAAGAAGAAACATAGCATCACATGGAAACAACAGTGGTATGTGGAAACCGCAGTAGTAAACAACACACCCAAGGAATTTTGAATATTCACCAAATCAGTTTTCCAAATTAATTTTCATAACCTATCAGTGTGCGGGAAAACCAATTAAATATGTGTAATATTATGAGACTTAAACATAGCATCCATTTACATTTGAGGAAGCATGATTTTACAAAAAACCATTGAAGAAACCTTCATGTAGATAAACTGAGTAATGATTCATCCAACACTTTGAGAAAGGGGGAGTCAGCAAAGGTGATCTGAGGGATGAATTATGTGATCCGTAAAATCATGTGAAGGTAGTGTTCCTAGAAGAGAGTTACTATTCTAAACTCATGTAATGCACAAATTGTGATGATTAGTGGTTTATGGTGTGAACAACACACTGTCAGTATTTTTTCCTTTAATGTATCCCTTAAAGGTGAACCATGTAAAATTCTTGGGCCATTGCTTTTCTTGTGATTTTTTATTTTATAAACATCCTATTAAAATATATTTAACAGGTTCTTACCAACTTAGGAACAAGATCCATCAGTTTAAAAGAAAAAAGTGATAGCCTGATATAGCCCTCCCCTCTCAGGGTGTTCTGGGGTCCTTTATGTCGTATCCTAGTGTAAAGGTTGATGGAGTTTAATATTTCCTATTTTTTGGACATGGAGAATAACTTTAATGTTAGGGGAGTTCCTTTTTCTAATGGATATTACATTCAAATAATGAACATGACGATATCTCATCTATGATCTCCTCTAATTGATTTAATTTTTTCCACTACATAAGGAATAAATGTCATTGATCCAACTAGTCTATCTATGACAGATACAGAGAAGAAAATGTAGGATGATGATGCTAAAACACAGAATTCCCTAAACGCGGCTCTTTATGATAAAATAATTCTAAAGTTGATGAAATTTATGTCAGTGAAGTATATGTGGGAAAATCTGGATAATATTTATGAATGTGACACAAATTTGAAGGAGGTGGAGCTCCAGGGTATACAAAACAGTGTTGACGATCTAAAGATGAACTCTAATGAAAAAAAAAATCATTCATAAATTGAATTCTTGAGGATGTTGGAAAAATTATAGGGCTTGGTAAAGTGATCAAAGACATTAATGTTGTAAATAAAATATGAAAATTTCATACTCAAATTTATAATGAAATGGTTTCAACTCTTGAAAAAGGGATCATTAAAACATTTTCATGATAATCTGCTGGGAATACTTGTGGGATAAGAGATGAGACTCATCCAAGAAGATGCAATATCTCATGTAATAAAAGAAAATGGAATTAAATCGATTGAAAAATTAGAAATTTTTAGATATTGTGTAATTGAAGATGATAAGGAAAAAGAAGTTCTTTCTCTCATTGCTAAGAAACTCATGAAGAGAAAATGGAATTTTAAAGGCAAGTAACTGTTGTCACCAGAAAACGCATCCACAAAATATTCCAAATGATTTCATAAATGATTCAAGATCATACCTCATTTTAAAAGCTTCACTTTGAAAGGTTGTAAATTCCGAACAGAGTTACAGATTAGATGTTATGGACATTTGATGTTGGGCTTGAAACTGGTTCATAGAGCCCATTCGTGAAGATCCCTCCGTGATCGTGGAGTAGTGGGAACTTGACCATAGCCTTAGCGAGAACCACAATGGTTAATGATGGTCGACTCCGTGATTTTAAAAAACATGGGGGAACTTTATTGGAGCCTTCATGAGCACTGTGAATCACGATGGCAGTCGGCTCCACGATTTCGAAAAACATGAGGGAACTCCCTCCAGTTGCGGAACATGATTTGATTCGAGGCATGAATTTGAGCTTCATGCCATGATCTGCCGACTTCCAACCCCTATAAATTGCCATATCACCCCCTTCGTATGGATGGTCATTCTACCTCTTGGGCGGCCGGTCTCCCACTTCGCAAAGTTCCTTAGCACCATGAAGTGATTCTCTTCACATAGGGCTCCACGAGATCCTTTTATCCATAAGAGGCTTTTCTACTTGAGATGCTTTTCTCAGCGATCTATTTTTCTTCTTGAGAAGGTTCTATCCCCAAGTCTCCATTCTCCTTGAGTCCATGCTCCATGAGTATCTTTCCTTCGTGAAGTTGATTCATGAGACACCATGCTCCGTGAACCCCATTTTCTCCATGAAGCTACTTCGCAAAGACCTATCTTTTGCGAAGCTCCTGCCTTCACACCCTCTATTCCATACCATGGGGGCTGTTCCCCCGAACCCCCACTCAAGATTAGTGTCGGGTTTTGCTCTATGCCATCTGGGCCAGTCCCTTCGCTTCCATCACTAATCCCCATGATTAGTGGATAGTCGCACCGCGAACTATTCAGGATGGGACTCCAACCTCTTCCATTTCTCCCTTATTCACATCCATCATCCACCTATGGAATGTTGAGCAATGTATTGTTTTCAAACAATTCAAAATAATGTTTTTTTAAAGGGGGAGATTATTTTAAATAATACTCTGTCTCTTTTTGATGATTTTGATGCTCACAAATACCCTTAATTATTTACTAATTATTTTGTTGAGTATTTTGCAGGAATTTATTTTATTTATTTATTTCATACAACAAGATTTCATACTTCATTTATTCCGAGATCAATTTTAGCGCGTTCTAGAATCACTGTAGCGCGAGATCAGTTTTTAGCGCGTACTGGAATCACTGTTCATACCCTACGTTGATGAACGTAACGTATGGATGAAAAGTTTACTTTTTATGTTAAAAGAAACGTATGGTTAAGGAACCTTACGTTATTTTAAAACGTATGGTTAATGAACCTTACGTTGTTGAAAAGTATGGAAGAAGAACATTACGTTTGGAAGGAACCTTACGTTTTTATTGTTGGACAAGTATGGAAGAGAAACCGTACGTTAGTTTTCAGTGTTGAGTTTGTTTCTCAAAAGTATGGATGATCAACCCTACGTTTGAATGCTGAATAGAAAGTATGTATGTTCAACCTTACGTTCTGAACCTTACGTTTGTGAACCTTACGTTTGTGAACCCTACGTTTGGAGCCACGTCATCAACCCTACGTTTGGCGTCGGGATATTTTTGACAGACGATATTTCCTTTTGCTTTGGTCAAACAGGCGGATTATTAAGCGGATTTTGAGCCGATTCTTAAGTAAGACTTTGAATGAATCAAAGACAATTTTCAACGGATTAATGATTGATTTAAACGGAGCTTTTTATGCCGATTCTTCAGGGGAGTTACAACAGCTCTGTTATTTCATTTAATATCGCGAATCTAAAGGAGATTTTCATGGATCTATTTATGCGGAAGATTTTCTCAGATTTGAATATATATGTTCTATCTTGGAATCTTCGGATATATATATACACAGGAAAGTGTATGAAACATATAGATTGATCTTTTAACGAGCAAGAAACAGAGACTGTGTGAAAGCGTTCTTTTCTGGTGATCGAGAAGAAGTGTAAAACCTTTTTTACCGAAGGAAGATCTTGATAGCAGATTCACGTGTTCTACATCGACTATCTGTTGTGAATCTACTACTGCTGAAGTTGTGAAGTTTCTTGTAATATCTATTGCAACTGGATCGACTCAGAACTGTTTTTGATTACAGATCTTTATTTTCTGAAGACGACGATCTATCTACTGTCAATTGCATTCTGTTGCAATTGTGAAGAACAACTGGAGAAGTGTTTTCTTTATCGAAACTCTTTTTATTTTTGAGTGATCAGCTTATCGTTCTAAGCTGTGTGGGTTCGTGTTTGAACCAGGAAGGCTGTGTTTGCCTGAAACTTGTAAAGGTGTCAACTGCCTGTACTCAGTTGTGAACAGGTCTGTGGAAACGAGGACCAGATAGTGAAAATCGCCAAGCTCGTGGATTTGAGCGTTGGTGGAGTGGACTAGGGGCCTTCTGTTCCCCGAACCACTATACATCCGTGTGTTCATGCTTTTACTTTTTCCGCTGCATATTTAATCGTGCTAAAAGCATAGTGGACAGAATTTGTCTAAATTGAAGAGATTGTAATAATTTTGAAAAGACACAATTCACCCCCCCTCTTGTTTGTAATCCGTAGATTCAGATCCAACAATTGGTATCAGAGGAGGAGCATCTTATTTTTAAAGTCTTATCAAGCTAGAAGTATTTAAAGATTATACATAGTGTATCATGGCTGATACGAGAGAGGGAATGTCAATGGTCAGAGCACCTTACTTTAATGGAGATAATTATGGCTGCTGGAAATCACGTATGATTATTTATCTGAAAAATCTTGGTTACAGAGTCTATTCAAAGATTCTGACTCCCTATGAAATTCCTGAAAATCCCGATACATGGAGTGGTGCTACAGAGACTGAGTATGACATGAATTCAAAAGCTATGAATGCAATCATCTATGGTCTAGGACCGGATGAATTTAACAGAGTATCTCAATGCCCGACTGCATATGAAATGTGGCAAACAATAGCTGTTGCTTATGAAGGAACAGATAATGTAAGACAGATGAGATATGCAACTGCTAAATTAAAATTCGATACTTTCAGAATGATTGAAGGAGAGAGCATCACTCAGATGAATGGAAGATTGACAGAAATTGTCAATAATATAACAACTCTAGGAGAACCAATCAAGCAGGCTGATCAAGCGTTAAAGGTACTGAGAGTACTTCCTACTCGATGGAATGGAATCTCTGCAGCAATCAGACAATCAACTTCTGTTAAAGATATAACTATGAGAGAGCTGATTGGTACATTGAGGATGTACGAGGCTGAAATGCAAGATGAGGTAAATGAGCATAAAGTCTACATAAAAAGGGAAAATACTGCTTTGAAAGTGACTTCTCAACAAAAGGATAGAAAGATGAAGAACAGAGAAGTAAGTGCTAAATCAGAAAGCTCTGATTCTTCAAATTCGGATGAAGAACTGGCTCAGCTAGCCAGAAAATTCAGAAAGTTCTACAGTAAGAAGAAAAACTTCAAGAAATCCTTCAAGAAGGATAGCAAGGAAGTGAGATGTTATGAATGAAAAAATATGGGACATATCAGACCGGATTGCCCAAAATTGAAAAATGCAAAGAAGAAGAAATTCTTCAAAATAGATGATTATGAGCAGAAAGACAAGAAAGCTATGAAAGCTACTTGGAGTGTTTCTGAAGACTCAAGTAATTCTTCTGAATCAAGCTCAGAGAAGGAGGAAGCCAATTTAAAAGAAAATATGTGTTTCATGGCTGAAACTGATGAGGTACACTCATACTACTCCTCTGACTCAAATAATGAATCAAACTCTGAAACAAGCTTCTCAAATAAAAAACTTGCAGCTTACTGCAATATGCTTGAAGAAAGGTATGACTCATTATTTAAAAAATATAAATCTATAAAGAACTTGCATAAAGCTATTTCAGATGAGAGAAATACTTTGCTAAAACAACATAAGGAATTAATTGACAAATACAACTCTGTTGACTCAAAAAAAATTAATTTTGAATCAAAAATAAAAACTCTATAGGATGAAGTAGAATCTTATAAAAAGGCTGCATTAGTTTTTTCAAAAGGAGAAAACGCCTTAAATGAGATACTTGGAAAAACTGAAATTAAAAAGGAAAGGTTTGGAATTGGAAGTAAAGGAGAAAAACCTAAGTTATACAAAAATTATTTTGTTCCTAGCACTAAACAGGTTATTTGTAACTTCTGTGGAACAAAAGGTCATATAGCTAAAAACTGTTTTCTAAGACAACCTCAAATATGTGGAATTAAGAAAGCTTATATTTCCAATGATCTATATGATTCAATCAATTTTAAGAAAACAAAGCAAATCTGGATACCCAGATCACTGCTTGCTAACACTCCTGGACCCAACAAAATATGGGTACCAAAGCAATTTGTTTGAATGTCTTTGCAGGTAGCAGGTCACCAAAGAAAGAAAGAAATATGGTATATGGACAGTGGCTGCTCAAGACACATGAGTAGAACTTCAGCTAATTTCTCTTCTCTTACTCGAAAGGAAGGAGGACTTGTCACCTTTGGTGACAATGCCAAAGGAAAGATTATTGGTATTGGAACAGTTGGAGATCCAAAGACAGTCTCAATCAACAAAGTACTTTATGTACAAGGGTTAAAACACAATCTGATAAGTATCTCTCAACTCTGTGATGATGGATACACTGTTGATTTTACTAACAATAGTTGTACTGTTTCTAAAGATAAACTGTTTAAGTTTAGAGCACCCAGAACTGATAATGTTTATACTTTGGATTTGTATTCCTTGTGTAAACAACAAGTAAACTGCTTAACTGCTAATATAAGTGAATCCTGGATCTGGCATAGAAGACTTGGTCATTGCAATATATATGCTTTACATAAATTATCTAAGAAACATCTAGTTTCTGATTTTCCTAGTCTCAAATTTGAAAATGACAGATTCTGTGATGCATGTCATCTTGGCAAGCAACACAAATCATCATTCAAATCTGTTAATAAAGTTGCTACAACTAAACCTCTAGAACTTATCCATATGGATTTGTTTGGACCTTCAAGAGTAGCAAGTTTAGCTGGTAAATTATATGTTTATGTATTAGTTGATGATTATTCAAGATTTACTTGGATTTTCTTTTTGAAATTTAAAAGTGAAGCTTTTAGTTTATTTGAAGGTTTTTGTAAATCTATTCAAAATGAAAAAGGTTTTAATATAATCTCATTGAGAAGTGATCATGGTGGAGAATTTGAGAACCAGGAGTTTAATTCCTTTTGCTCAAACATGGGTATTAAACACACCTTCTCTGCTCCAAGAACACCTCAACAGAATGGGATTGTAGAAAGAAGAAATAGAACTATTCAAGAAATGGCTAGAACTATGTTAATTGAATATAGCCTACCTATATATTTCTGGGCAGAAGCTGTTAATACAGCTTGTTATATAATAAATAGAATTTTAATAAGACCTATTTTGAAAAAGACACCCTATGAACTATGGAATAACAGAAAACCTAAAGTAAATTACTTTAAAGTTTTTGGATGCAAGGTTTACATCTTGAATACCAAAGATAATCTTGGTAAATTTGATCCAAAATCTGATAAAGGTATTTTCTTAGGATATTCTGCAACCTCCAAAGCTTATAGAGTCTATAATAAAATGTCAAGGATTGTTGAAGAATCAGTTCATGTG
Organism: Viscum album; assembly: GCA_963277665.1. Lineage (NCBI taxonomy): Eukaryota > Viridiplantae > Streptophyta > Magnoliopsida > Santalales > Viscaceae > Viscum > Viscum album. The sequence continues at coordinate 1,551,612,383 of OY728158.1, read as the reverse complement.
AAATTTGATGAATCTAATCCTTTTGAGAAAAGGATAGAACAAATAGATGAACCTGATTCTAATGAAAACATGAGACTTGAGAATTCAAAGAATGATTTTGAAAATGATATAAAAGAAATTCAGTCCAGTTCAGAAGAACATGACACTAAAGAACCTTTGAATGTAATGCCTAGACAGTCTAGAACCTTAAAGAATCATCCTTTAGAATCTGTGATAGGTGACTTAGAGACTGGTATTCAAACTAGAAGAAACCTTGGAAACATAGTTGAATTCTCTGCTTTCCTATCCCAACAAGAACCTAAGACCATAGAAGAAGCCTTAGATGATGAGAGCTGGGTAATAGCAATGCAGGATGAATTGAACCAGTTCAAGAGAAATAAGGTTTGGGAATTAGTTGAAAGACCACATGATTATCCAGTAATAGGAACTAAATGGGTATTTAGGAATAAACATGATGATCAAGGGATAATAACTATAAATAAAGCATGATTAGTAGCTAAATGATATAATCAAGAAGAAGGAATAGATTATGATGAGACCTTTGCACCTGTAGCCAGGTTAGAAGCCATTAGAATCCTTTTAGCCTATGCATCTTATATGAATTTTAATTTATTTCAGATGGATGTTAAATCTGCCTTTTTAAATGGTTATTTAATGGAAGAAGTTTATGTTGAGCAACCTACTGGTTTTGAAAATTCTCAAAAACCAGATTCTGTTTTCAAACTTACTAAAGCTCTTTATGGCCTTAAACAAGCACCTAGAGCTTGGTATGAAAGACTAAGTTCTTTTCTTTTGAAAAATGATTTTACTGTTGGACTGGAAGATCCAACACTCTTTAAGAAAACTGTGAAAAATAATGTTTTGTTGGTTCAAATTTATGTTGATGATGTAATTTTTGGATCAACCAATAAAATTCTTTGTCATGAATTTTCTGAATTAATGCAAAAAGAATTTGAAATGAGTATGATGGGAGAATTAAATTTCTTTTTGGGTCTTCAAATATTTCAAAAAGATTTTGGAAATGTTTTAAATCAATGCAAATACATTACTGATTTACTTAAGAAATTTGGACTTGAAAACAGCAAGCCATTTACAACTCCTATGTGTACTAATATAAAACTTGATTTGGATGAAACTGGAAAATCAGTGGACAACAAGTTATATAGAGGTATGATTGGTAGTTTTTTATATCTTACTGCTAGTAGACCAGATATAATGTATTCAGTATGTCTTTGTGCTCGATTTCAATCAAATCCCAAAGAATCCCATTTAACTGCTGTTAAATGAATTTTTAGATATTTAAAAGGTACTATTTATCAATCTCTGCTTTATCCAAAAACCTCTGATTATAATTTAATTTCATATTCAGATGCTGACTTTGGAAGCTGTAGATTAGATAGGAAGAGTACTTCAGGAACATGTCACTTTTTAGGGAAGTCTTTAGTATCATGGTCTAGTAAGAAACAACACTCAGTTTCCCTGTCAACAGCCGAGGCAGAATATGTGTCTGCAGGTAGTTGCTGTGCACAGGTGTTGTGGATGAAAAACACTCTTATGGACTTTGGATTAAATTTCAATAATACACCTATTTTATGTGATAATACTAGTGCAATTAATATTTCAAAAAATCCTTTTAGTCATTCTAGAACTAAGAACATTGATATAAGACATCACTTTTTAAGAGATCATGTATTTAAAAAGGATATATTTCTAGAATTTGTAAATACAGAAAATCAATTAGCAGATATTTTTACTAAACCACTTCCCACGGCAAGGTTTGAATTTATTAAGGGGGAGTTAGGTTTATTTAATTTTAAATAGTTTTTTTTTAAATCTTATTCTGTTTTCGAATTCTGCTTAATTTCTGTTTTCCGCTATAAGTAATTTTATTTTGTTTTAAATAAAAGTAATGATTAGTGATTACACGGGAATCAAGGCTGTCAGAACCGTTTCACCTTCTAAACTGCTTCACCTTTTTTCGGAAACCCTTTCGAAAACCTAAAACCGCACATCTGCTCCAAAACCCTTTTCTGAATCTTCAAACCCTAAACTTACGAACCTTCAGAAATCGTTGTTGGAATGGCAAAGACTAAGCGTCCAGATGAAGCCGAGAGCAGTGCTACAAAGAAACCTAAGGTAGTAGGTCTGAAAATACTGCAAGGTAAAGTCATAGATTTAGAGTGGCTGTTTGAAACTAATTTACTGTTGAAGCAAGCGTTGTCGTTTCAAAGCCTTGAGAAAGCTTTTAATAGTTCAAATTCTGAGTTTCTTTATGAGGCAGAAATGAGACATTTCTTTAGAACTGTTCAGTTTAGCCTTAGAGATATAGAGGATAGTTTATTGGCTCAAATAGAGGATAAGGACTTTTCAATATCATCTGTAGAGATAAGTCAAATTCTTAACTGCCCTCATGAAGGAGTTTTTCATTTCGATTTACGGAATATTGGAGATTCTGTACATAAGTCTGAAGACATTATGTCTTTTCTGTTTGGAACCAGAGTGATAAAGAAGATGTTTATTAAGGATTTGGAGCCCGATCAGAAAATTTTGGTAAAATTTGTTCAGACCGGTTTAGCACCAAGAATGGCTGAGATGGAGAAAATCCTATACCCTGACATGTACATAATGTATCTTCTGATGTGTGATATTAAGTTTAATTTTCCTCAGTTTATGATAAGATATCTAAGTTTCTGCTGTCAGAGTGAAGCAAGAATGACCTTTTTCCCTTATGGAAGGTTCATTTCTTTGTTTTTGTTTAAAAGAGGAATGATCAGATTGGTAGATGCTGGGGTGAAATGTCACCACAGTAATGTTTTCAATGCTGGAACATTAAGGAAAGTAGGATACTTCTGGAGCACAATTAAAGAAAAACTCTTACCTGTTGGAGCTGAGGAAAACTCGGAGAGTGCTCAGGCTCAACCGGCTAAGTCCAAGGAGGGACAAGCAGAATCAAGATTTAGTACAGTGGTAAGGAGAATTCGTTTTGAGATGGAGGAAGTTGAGGAAGAGAGAAGTCAAGAAGGACTTCAATCTAGAAGGAAGAGGTCAATTGATGAAGAAATTATCTCTCCTGCCTTGAAATCCTCTGAATAGGTATTTACTTATTCATTTGTGAGAGAAGCTGTTGTAGAGCAGACTGCACCGATAGAGGAACCAGCAGCTCAAACAGAAACTCAAGAAGAACCACAATCTGCTGCTGTGGCTGTTGAAAAAGTAATTCAACAAGAACAACTTATGGAGGTAGTGCCTGGTGAAGAAGTGGCCGGACCTCAAGATTTACATGAAAATATTGTTCTAGACCAATCAGTAGAAGTCAGAGAGACTACTGTTCGTGATGAACATACTTCTGAAGCTAATACAGAGGTACTTCAGGAAGATTTTTCAGTGGAAGAGTTTCAGGCTTCAAAAGATAGTTTAGTGGATCAACCTTGTCAGGACAAGGACAAAGAACAGTCAGATGCAGATTCCTTACCACTTGCCCTGCTTCATCAACCTAATTCTGGACATGAGAATCGAGCACAGGGTGCCCCTGATTCGAGAAAAGAAGAAGTTGTTGAGTTGTACAAGCGTATCTCTCAGTTAGAATCTGAGAATGTTAGTCTCAGAAATTCTCTGAACTTAGAGCAGTTGAAGTTTCAGAAGCTGAAAGAATGTACTGTTTCAAGACATGAAGTAGATTTGTTTAAGACTGATATGCTACATGCTGTTGATCAGTTAAAATCAGAGATGGTAAAGAAAGATGATTTGTCTGAGTTGAAGATTTACATGGAGAATAAATTTGAGTCTGTTGCAAACAGTGATGTGAGTGGATCAGGCTATTCACCTGATTTGATTCGGAGATTTCAAGCAATTACTGGAGCAATGAGCAATATGAGTGACAGATTACACGATCTTCAGTGTAATAGTGCCCCTTTGTCAGTTTTTCTAGATAATCAGAGATTTTTAGTGGATCAGTTGACATCTGGAGAGCAACCGATTAGGATTCTTTTGAATCAGTTATCAGAAAAACTGACTCTTTTTGTTGAAAAAGAAGAAAGAATGCATGAGTTTTTCAGAGTTAATTTGATTGAAGATATTCATATGACTCAAGAGAACAGAGATCTTATCATCAAATTAGGAGATGGGATGATGAAGAGGCTCAAGGAACAGTTTACAGAGATAAAGACCGCGATTCAAAGGAGATAGACACCTTTTTCCCTGTCTTATCTATGAACCTTGATTCCTCTGTATATCACAATCATTTATATATAACAGCTTGTGAATGAAAATTCTTTTCTTACTTCTTTTTTGTTTTGTTGTTTATTGATTTATGATTGAGTTAGCCAGTATAACAAATTCACTTATTCATACACAGTTAATTATAGCATTTACTTATAGTTCAGTGTAATATTGAATGTGTTCAAATCCGTAATTTTTCATTCTTTTTGATATCACAAAAGGGGGAGAATTTGGATAAACACAACATTTAAATTTATTTGTTTCCTATGAAGAAATTTGGATATATGGGAGAATTTGGATATATACGACATTTATCTTTTATCTATTTTTAGCTGAAAATTTATTTTTATGGGGGAGAAATTTTATTATAATTAAATATTGTTCTAATCCTTTCAAAATTCTAAAATTTTATAAAACTAATTTTTCAATAAAGATTGCAATTAAATTAGTTCTATTATTTTATGGGTTTTGTGATCATCAAAAAGGGGGAGATTGTTGAGCAATGTATTGTTTTCAAACAATTCAAAATAATGTTTTTTTAAAGGGGGAGATTATTTTAAATAATACTCTGTCTCTTTATGATGATTTTGATGCTCACAAATACCCTTAATTATTTACTAATTATTTCGTTGAGTATTTTGCAGGAATTTATTTTATTTATTTATTTCATACAACAAGATTTCATACTTCATTTATTCCGAGATCAATTTTAGCGCGTTCTGGAATCACTGTAGCGCGAGATCAGTTTTTAGCGCGTACTGGAATCACTGTTCATACCCTACGTTGATGAACGTAACTTATGGATGAAAAGTTTACTTTTTATGTTAAAAGAAACATATGGTTAAGGAACCTTACGTTATTTTAAAACGTATGGTTAATGAACCTTACGTTGTTGAAAAGTATGGAAGAAGAACATTACGTTTGGAAGGAACCTTACATTTTTGTTGTTGGACAAGTATGGAAGAGAAACCGTACGTTAGTTTTCAGTGTTGAGTTTGTTTCTCAAAAGTATGGATGATCAACCCTACGTTTGAATGCTGAAGAGAAAGTATGTATGTTCAACCTTACGTTCTGAACCTTACGTTTTTGAACCTTACGTTTGTGAACCCTACGTTTGGAGCCACGTCATCAACCCTACGTTTGGCGTCGGGATATTTTTGACAGACGATATTTCCTTTTGCTTTGGTCAAACAGGCGGATTATTAAGCGGATTTCGAGCCGATTCTTAAGTACGACTTTGAATGAATCAAAGACGATTTTCAACGGATTAATGATTGATTTAAACGGAGCTTTTTATGCCGATTCTTCAGGAGAGTTACAACGGCTCTGTTATTTCATTTAATATCGCGTATCTAAAGGAGATTTTCATGGATCTATTTATGCGGAAGATTTTCTCAGATTTGAATATATATGTTCTATCTTGGAAACTTCGGATATATATATACACAGGAAAGTGTATGAAACATATAGATTGATCTTTTAACGAGAAAGAAACAGAGACTGTGTGAAATCATTCTTTTCTGGTGATCGAGAAGAAGTGTAAAACCTTTTTTACCGAAGGAAGATCATGATAGCAGATTCACGTGTTCTACATCGACTATCTGTTGTGAATCTACTGCTGCTGAAGTTGTGAAGTTTCTTGTAATATCTATTGCAGCTGGATCGACTCAGAACTGTTTTTGATTACAGATCATTATTTTCTGAAGACGACGATCTATCTACTGTCAATTGCATTCTGTTGCAATTATGAAGAACAACTGGAGAATTGTTTTCTTTATCGAAACTCTTTTTATTTTTGAGTGATCAGCTTCTCGTTCTAAGCTATGTGGGTTCGTGTTTGAACCAGGAAGGCTGTGTTTGCCTGAAACTTGTAAAGGTGTCAACTGCCTGTACTCAGTTGTGAACAGGTCTGTGGAAACGAGGACCAGATAGTGAAAATCGCCAAGCTCGTGGATTTGAGCGTTGGTGGAGTGGACTAGGGGCCTTCTGTTCCCCGAACCACTATACATCCGTGTGTTCATGCTTTTACTTTTTCCACTGCATATTTAATCGTGCTAAAAGCATAGTGGACAGAATTTGTCTAAATTGAAGAGATTGTAATAATTTTGAAAAGACACAATTCACCCCCCTCTTGTGTGTAATCCGTAGATTCAGATCCAACATGGAATACCATGATTCAAGAAACTCCTCCAAAACCATGAAGGACCTTGAGTCGACATATTCCACTTGGTCCCTTTCACATGATGTGAGTTCAGATTCTCTTTGAAAATTCTTGAGTACATTTACTCAAACCATTCCTCATGTAACCAATCCAAATCGCATCACTCGACTCCTATGTCAGGTTGAACCACAACGGTATGCTCTTGCATAAGTCCCAACACCATCCATTTCTAGGAGACATATGATTAATAGTCCACTCTAAATAACAATAATTTTTTTTACACATTATGTTCCAAACATAAGATACCTCTTACTCCAAATAAGAGAGGCCTTGTGATCCCAAAATAAGAATCCAACAGTCCTCTATACATGACCATAAACTGTAATACAAACTACATTCCAAAAAAAGTATGCCATTTTCTCCAAAACATATATTCATTATTCTCCATTCATCAAATGACAATCAACCTCTCTAAATGACTATAAACTGTAGTAAACCCTATATGGAAAATATAGGATGCCTTTTACTCCAAACAATATATTCCTTATTATTCATGAATAAGATTCCTATAGTCCTCTCTACATGACTATAAACTGTAGTAGACCCGATATTCCAAACATAGGATTCCAGATGCTCTAAACAAGAGGTTCCTTATACTCCAATAAAAAAATGCCCACTTTCCTCTGTAAAGGACCATAAACTGAAGTATACCCTATGTGCCAAAAAAAGGATGACTCTTGATTCAAACAAGAGATGCCTTATGCTCTAAGCATAAGAAGCCAATAGTCCTCTCTACATGACTATAAACTGTAGTACACCCTATGTGCCAAAAATAGGAGGCCGATTGCACCAATCAAGGGATGCCTTACGCTCTATGAATAAGATGTCAATAGTCCTCTCTACTTGACTATAAACTGTAATACTCCATATGTGAAAAATATAGGATACCTCTTACTCCGAACAAGAGATGCCTTTTGCTCTAAGCATAAGATGCTTATAGTCCACTCTACATGACTATAAACTGTAGTACAATTTATGTGCCAATCATAGGATGCCACTTGCTCCAAACCAAAGATTCCTTATACTCTAAGCATAAGCTTCCAATTGTCCACTCTACATGACTATAATGGTAGTTGTAACGGCCTGAAATTTTGAATAAATTTTGCTTCCTAACTTTGTGTGTTATTTTATTTTATACTCAACAAAACAATTTCATTTAATAAAATTAGTATGATTAAAATAAGACCATTGGTTTTTTATTGTTATATGACCATTGTTCAATAAGACCGTTGGAAACTAAATGTTACGACTAATGTATATAAATACACGCAATCATGATTAATTAATATAGAAAGAAGATTCGATGGCCCCAACCAGTAGTCTCGGGCAGATCGAAGCCCATCTGACAGAACATGGGAATGAGGTTGCACCTTCGGGCCTTACTCCGGACCAAACCCAAGACGAAATTCATCGTGTGAAGCTGGAATGGAATCTCCTTCGCGAGAAGTTCAAACTGATAGAAATCACTACTCGGGCAATGTTGGCCGAGCTGCCCCTAGATTCTATTGCCCTAGCACACCTTACTATTAGATCCTATGCTGGGGTTATAAGGGGATATGTAATGAGACCGTAACTGCCTTGTTTAATCCATTGATTTAAATTAAAATTGTGATTTCTTCTTATGATGATGTTTGTGAATTTTAAAATTTTCAGATAAATATAGTATGCTTATTTTTGATGAATTTTAGAAAAAGGATATTTGAAAAATAATTATGTAAACCTTAAATAATTAATAATGTGTAAAGATTTTCAAAAAATGGTCTTCTACAGTTATGTACAGTATGATATTTAGAGTTTAGTAAGATCAACATAATTTTTGATGAGTAGTAAATTATGAATAGTGATTTTATGCTTATGATTAGTAATGTGACCCAATGGATTAAGTAACTTCACCTAAGAAAGTATTAATACAATTTAAGAACCTTGATTATTTAATGTGATTCAACAAAATAGGTAAATAATTGTTTCAGAAATTATTGGTTAATTATTAGTTTTTTCATTTGAATTGTGTTTTTTATTTAAAAATTTAAATTAAAAATATTTAGAAATTTATTTTCATAAAATAGAGTTCATTTTTGAAATCAGAGCATCGATATTTTGTTAAGGTGGATTTTTGGGATTTTTCTAAAACAGTTGAATTTTCAGTGAATAGTGTTTTTATTTAAAAAATTAAAATAAAATTATTTATAAAATTATTTTCATAAAATGGAGTTCATTTTTGAAATCAAAGAATCGATATTTGGTTATGGTGAATTTTTTTTTGATTTTTCTCAAACAGTTGAATTTTTAATGAATATTGTTTTTATATAAAAATTAAATAAAAAATATTTAGAAAATTATTTTCATAAAATGGAGTTTTTTTGAAATCAGAGCATCGATATTTGGTTAAGGAGAAATTTCAGGATTTTTTTGAGAAATTTGAATTTTCGGTGAGTAGTGAAAATACGGTTTTTGAGTTTCGGGTGTTTAATGACATCATTAAGGATGTAATAATTATGCAATAGTTCTGGTCGACTTATGAATAGTAAGATAAGGTATGAGGTGTCCCAAGTGGCCAATACCATGGTCAAATACCATGGTAAAACCCATGGGTTTTCCAATACCACTGATGTGGTGTCCCTTGGCAATTAATGCTATGTCCCATCACTTCTCCTATAAATACCAAGCATTTCCCTCAATTTTTTCATTTCCATATCCTATTGAATGCATTTTTGGTCTCTTTAACTCTCAAGCAGTCCTCCCAAGGTTCCCTCAAGCCTCTCAAGGTCTTGACCTTCAATCTTGTGAAGTTACTCTTTAAGGTAAGGGATCTTACCACTCTCTTTCTTTTCAAGTAATATTTTGTATGTCATTTCATTTAAGCCCCATGTTCTTATGTTAGGGGATGTTATTTTTTATTCCTATTATATAAATTTTCATGATAATATGATGATATATCCCCTCTTACTCTCATCATTTAGTTTTAGGAATGTTTAAGTGGCACCATTATGCTGCTGAATTTTTGTAATGGATTCTTTCCCTCTTCACATTTCCAAAGTTCTACTTTCAGGTCAAGTCTTTCAAGTTATTTTTTCCATGTTGGGGTATTATCTCTATATTAATTGTTCTATAATTTTATATTAACATGATGAGAGACCATATTTAATCTCATCAATTAATTTTTTTGATGATTTAATTGACGTCGTTAGGATGTCGAATTTTTCATAAGAGAAATCTTATTTTTGTCTTCCTTTCATGTTTTTCATTTCATATGTTTTTTCCATCAAATATCATTACCATGTTCTTATGTCCTTCATAAACTATCTCTATATTATTTTATGGATCATTTATTAGTGGGTGACCCATGTCACCTCTCTTTTCAATGTTTTCTAAAACCCTGCAACATAGCTGTTATGCTGCCGAATTTTCGTCTCAAAATGTCTCTCTCTTTTTTCTCAAATTAATTTATTTTATTAAGTGGATACTCAAAACTCATTATTCTATAGGGTTATTCACATATGTATCAAAATGTTCTATTTTAAATTATGGGATTTACATACATGAGACTCACTTCCCTTCTCCGTGGGTTTAAAGTGACATAAAGATAACGTCTTTAAAGCAGTTTTTAAAATGTTATGACTATGAAATGAAACCCATTTCTTTAATTATATCTGGGTTATTTATGAAATAGTTGATGATGAAATATGTGGCTCACATGATAATAAATAAAAATTAAGGGCGCACCCTGATAGCACTGAAATGCATTTGGTAAAGACTTAATCTCTTGAGATGGCCATTTTTAAGATACCTTGTTGAATAACCTTGGTAATATTTAATGACACCATGGGGATGGACCATGGTGATACGAAAATTATTGTCTAAATTAAATGTTTTCGCCACATCTTAAAGTTATGAAACACATTATTTTTACTATGATATGACCCTTTATCTCTTTCTCATGCCTTAACATTATTTATCATGACTTTATTGAGGTATCTCTAAGTCACATGTAAAATGTTTCGCCTATTTCCCTTACTGGGCCTTCTTCTCACCCTTTCCATTGATGTATGCTCCCAGGTTATGAGATGGTGTAATGAACTTAGGATGAATAGTGAATAATCCTTACAAGTGTTTTATAAGAATGTTTTATGTTGTTCTGATGTTTTATATTCGACACTAGACTTTAAAGATCCTCTTTTTGTAAAATATAATGAAATGTTATGTAATAAAAAGGTGGGATGCTATAGTTGGTATCAAAGGATAGTTTAATTATTTATGGAAATTTGGATATAAAAACATTAGGAACAACCCTATATAAATGATTAAAAATATGAAATATTCATGGTATTTTGGTGAGTATTGAGTAAGAGTTTTATGTAGAAAATACATCCATGTCTGGGCATGAGCAGGTAGAGCTGGATCTGGCACAGATTTACGTAGGGGTAAAACCCAAAAACACCACATTGAGCTAGACTTGAACGGGAACTGGTACACAACAACAGGCCTTGCACCACTCTTGGTTAGGACACTCCCGGGGGATATGTTTGGTAAATTTCAAACTTTTTATGAATCATTATGAAGGAATTATAGAAAAATGTAATTTGTCTATGTATGAAGTTTAAAGAAATAAAATCATTTCTAGTTAAAAGATTCATAAATGAAATAAGTTTCTCATGAAGGATTTATTCTTTTAGAAAATATCCCCATCATCTAGGAATACGTTGACGTATTTCCTAAGGAGTTACCTGGACCTCCCCAAGAAAGAGAGGTAGTGTTCTCCGTTGAACTCATACCTATATCTCATCAGATGTCAAAGACCCCCTATATGATGGAATATTTGGAGCAAGAGGATTTAAAGAAATAACTCTGAGATCTTTTGGATAATGGGTTTATCTGACCATGTGTGTCTCCTTGGGGAGCACCAGTTCTCTTTGTGAAGAAGAAGGATGGATCGATGCAACTATGCACTGATTATAGAGAACTAAATGGGATCACAGTAAAGAACAGATACTCGCTTCCAAAAATTGATGAATTATTTGACCAACATCGGGGGACTCAATTCTTCACTAAGATTTATCTTCATTTTGGTTATCATCAATTGAGGGTGAAGAATGATAATATTCCAAAATCATCCTTCCTATTAAGATATAGGCATTATGAGTTTTTCGTTATGCCCTTCAGACTGACTAATGAACCTACTATTTTCATGGATCCAGAATAAGTTGATTTTGGAAACTAATTTTTATCAAATGGATATCCTATGTATAGGAAAATGAGTTGGTGATTAAATGATAAAGGATATTTTGGTTGATGTTTTCACTTTTGGAGTACTATATGCCTAAGAGAAATAAAATACAACAAGATTTAATTTGAGGAGGAATGGTTGAATTATTGTTTATATGAATTTATGTATTTATTGTGGACATATTGTGAATTGGGTTATTTTTGGAAAATTATGAACCTAGCATATAGAATATATGAATAGGTTAATTACACTTTAGTATGAGACTTTAATTGTAGTTGATGTTATTTGGAGAAAAATGTTATGATTTATTGGGGAAGACTATGTGATTAAATCCTTTTGATTTTTGGGTTCCAATCATAGTTTGGATTATTATGAAGAATTTTAAGGATGGTTGTGTATTGAATGGTCTTTATGGAACTTTGGGTATTTTGTTGAATTTTAGAGATTAATAGTAATATTTCTTTATATATAGGATTATCGTTTTTGGTTATTATATGATCTCGTATTAACATTTTTAGTTTTAGTTGATGACTAAAGACAAGGGAAAAATATAGTTTTTCTTTTGTAGATTATATGATTCTCCAGAAGATGATTCTTGTGCTTTTGATGAGACCAAGTCTTTTTTAATGCTCATTGTTTGGAGAAAAGATTAATCTTAGTGGAAACTAATCAAAGGATGAAACACTACTTGTAGGTAAATATATTTCCATGTTATTATTCTATGTAGTAAATGAATTCCACAAAAATATGAAAAGAATCAAAAAACAAAAAACATTGTTGGTTTACGTTTCCTACCGGGTAGTCAATGACCGTTTAACACATCTTATGTATGTGATCTTCTTGTGGTTAATTTTCTCCTAATCATGTTTTCTATCACTCTCCATCAGAACGTGACCCGTTGTTTTCTCTTCCTTATCCATGTTTTCTTACATGGAATCCTAGTATGGATTAACTCGGGTGACCTTTTTAATTCCCTTTATGTCTTTTAAAATAATAGTTTTACAGACTCTTTTCCAATGTGGGACATTCAACGAAATTTCCAAGCCCAATTTTAAAATTGCGAGGACGCATTTTCTTAATGGGGGAAGATTGTTACGACCCAAAATTCTTAATAAATTTTGTATCCTAAATTTGTGTGTTATTTTATTTTATACTCAAAAAAACTATTTCATTTAATAAAATGAGTATAATTAAAATAAAACTACTGGGTTTTGATTGTTATATGAACATTGGTCAATAAGACCATTGGAAACAAAATGTTGTGATTCTTGTCAATAAATACAACTGAGGTTAATTGATTAATATAGAAAGAAGATTCAATGGACCCATCCAGTAGTCTCGGACTGATCGAAGCCCATCAGATAGAATTAGGGAAAGTGGCTTCACCTTTGGGATTTGCTCTGGACCAAACCCAAGCCGAAATTCATTATGTGAAGCTGGAAAATAATTGCCTTCGTGAGAAGTTCAAACTGATAGAAATCACTACATTGTAAATGTTGGCCGAGCCGCCCCAAGATTCTATAACCCTAGAACACCTTACTCTTAGGTCCTATGCTGTTTTTATAAGGGGATATGTAACGAGAACATAAATTGATTTTGTAATACTTTTATTCAAATAAAAATTGTGATTTCTTCTTATGATGAAGTTTTTGAATTTTCAAATGTTAAGATAAATATAGTATGCATATCTTTTATGAATTTTTTTAAAAGTATATTTTATAAATATTTATGTAAACCTTAATTAATTAAAAATGTGTATTAATTTTCAAAAATTGGTCTTCTACAGTTATGTTCAGTAAGAAATTTACAGTCTAATAAGATCAACTTAATTATTGATTAATAGTAAATTATGAATAGTGATTTTATGATTATGAATAGTATTGTGACCAAATGGATTATGTAACTTCACGTAAGAAAGTATTAATACAATTTAGGCACCATGATTAAGTAATGCGATTCAATAAAATATGTAAATAATTGTTCCAAAAATTATTAGTTAAGTATTAGTTTATCCTGGTGAATAGTGTTTTTATGTAAAAAATTAAATTAAAAATATTTAAAAAATTATTTTCATAAAATGGAGGTCATTTTTGAAATCAGAGCATCGATATTTGGTTAAGGTGAATTTTTGGGATTTTTCTAAAACAGTTGAATTTTCAGTGAATAGTTTTTTTATTTAAAATCTTAAATTAAAATTATTTATTAAATTATTTATATAAAATGGACTTCATTTTTGAAATTAGAGCATCGATATTTGGTTAAGGTGAATTTTTGGGATTTTTCTGAAATAATGGATTTTTCAGGGAATAGTGTTTTTATTTAAAAATTAAATTAAAATTATTTAAAAAATTATTTTCATAAAATGGAGTTCATTTTTGAAATTATAGAAATGATATTTGGTTAAGGTGAAATTTTGGTATTTTTATGAGAATGCTGAATTTTCAGTGAGTAGTGAAAATACGGTTTTTGAGTTTTGGGTGTTTAATGACATAGTTAAGGATGTAATAATTATGAAATAATTCTGGTCGACTTATGAATATTAATATGAGGTATGAAGTGTCCCATGTGGCCAATACCATGGTCAAATACCATGGGAAAGCCCACGGTTTTTCCAATACCACCGATGAGGTGTCCCTTGTCAATTAATACTTCGTCCCCTCACTTTTGCTATAAATACCAAGCCTTTCCCTAATTCATTTCATTTCAAAATCCTCTCCAATTATGTTCTAGTCTCTATTCCTCCCAAGGAGTCCTCCGAAGGCACCCTCAAGCCTCCCAAGGTCCCAACCTTCAAGATTTCGAATTTACTCTTCAAGGTAAGGGATCCGACCTCTCTCTTTCTTTTCAAGTACTCTTTTGTATTTCATTTCATTTATGCACCATGTTATTATGTTTGGGGATGTTCTTTTATATTCCTATTAATTCCCTTTTTATGATCATATTATGAGATATCCCCTCTTACTCTCATCATTTCGTTTTATGAATGATTAAGTGGCATCATTAGGCTGCTGAATTTTTGTAATGAATTCTTCCCCTCTTCACATTTTCAATGTTCTACTATCATGTCAAGTCTATCAAGATCTATTTTTTCATGTTGGGTTATGATATCTATATTCATCATACTTTCCTTTTATTTTCACATGATAAGATACACTTTTTAATCTCATCAATTTAGTTTTTTGATGTTTTAAATGATGCTGTTAGGCTGTCGAATTTTTCATAATAGAAATCTTATTTTTTTCATCCTTTCATGTTTTTCATTTCTTATGGTATGTCCTTCAAATTTCATTACCATGTTCATATATCATTTATATTCTACCCTTTTACTATTTTTTGGATCATTTATGAGTGGGTTACATATGTCCCCCCTCTTTTCAATGTTTTTTAATACCCTGCAACATAGTCGTTATGTTGCCGAATTTTTGTCTCAAAATGTCTCTCTTTTTTCACAAATTATTTTATTTTATTAAGTTAATACTCAAAACTCTTTATTCTACAATGGTATTCACATATATATCAAAACTTTCTATTTTAAATTCTGGTATTTACATACATGAGACCCACTTCCCTTTTTTGTGGGTTTAAAGTGACATAAAGATCACATCTTTAAAGCAATTTTTAAAATATTATCACAATGAAATGAAACCCATTTCATTTATGATATATAGGTTATTTATGAAATGATTTATGATTATATATGTGGCTCACATGATAATAAAGACAAATTAAGGGTGCGCCCTGATATCCCTCCAATGCATTGTTTAATGACATAATCTCTAGATATGACCATTTTAACGGTAACTTGGTGAATAACATTGGTAATTATTTAATGAAACCTTTGGGATGGACCTTGGTGATACAGAAATGATTATCTAAGTTAAATGTTTTAGCCACATATTCAAGTTATGAAACACATTATTTTTATTATTATATGACTCATGATCTCTTTCTCATGCCCTAAAGTTATTTATCATGACTTTATTGAGGTATCTCATGTTCACATGTAAAATGTTTCTCTTGTTTCCCTTACCGGGCCTTCTGCTCACCCTTTCATTTGATGTATGCTCCTAGGTTATGAGATTTTGTAATGAACTTAAGATGAACAATGAATAATCCTTACATGTGGTTTAGAAGAATGTTTTATGTTTTTCTCAGGTTTTATGTTCCTGATTTCCAAGATACTAGACTTTAAAGATCCTCTGTTTGTAAAATGTAATGAAATGATATGTAATTAAACGGTTGGATTCTATAGTAGTACCCCCTATGTGGAAAACATAGGCTTCCTCTTGCCCCAAACAAGAGATACATTATGCTCCAAGAATACGATGCCAATATTCTTCTCTACATGACTATGAACTATAGTACACTCTTTGTGCCAAACATAGGATGCCTCTGGCTCCAAACAAGAGATGTCTTACTCTCTATGAATAAAATTCCAATAATCCTCTCTATATGACTATAAACTGTAGTACTCACTATGTGAAAAATATAGGATGCCTCATCCTCCAAATAAGAGATTCCTTATTCTCCTAGAATAAGATCCTAATAGACCTCTCTACATTGTTTTAAGCTGTATCATGCCCTATCATTTAATAATAGGATGGCTCTTGTTCTATATAAGATATTTATTTTGTGAAAAGCCTATGAAACCTCGTGCCAAGGTTACAATGGCATAATTTCAAGAGAATTGGATTCAATTTAAACATTCCATCACCCAACCTCATGCTTTGCACGTCCTTCATTGGGATATTCATCCTCTTCAATATCTGAAGGGACCCCCTAACGGCCTGGTCCCATAACGTATGGGCTCACCTACCATTCTTGTATAATGCCCTGGATGAATTTGGATGACATGTCGAGACTGCTCCAGTGTTTTGAATACAATCAATAGTTTACCCTCATTTTTTTGTTCCCATTTCAGGCAAATATGATATTGATGCCGTGTTTTGAACACGATCAGTAGTTATCCTCCATCCCCATGCCACCTTCATTGTGTTCTGAATGTTAGGAATGTGATTCACACTTTTCATCTCCCTTTCTTCAGATTGATTCCAATGTCGTTGGCATTATCCCTCTTGTTCCCTGGTGTATAAATGTACACCCCAATTATATGCCTCGACCCCCTAGCGAGTTGAGATACCCTCAGACCAGACATGAAGAAGACACCTAGGAAGCTTCTATACGTAAGCCACTTTCACCATTGCTGCTCCATAGTGGCACCACAATAGCTTCTTTGCGTAAGACCCATTCAGCATTGATGATCCACAACGGTACCTGGGCAGCTTCCTTGCGTAAACCCCAATCACCATTGTAACTCCATAGAGGCACCCAAGCAGCTTCCCGACGTAAGCCCTATTCAACATTGCTGCTCTATAGAAGCACTTGAGCTGTTTCCTTATGTAAGCCCCATTCTCCATTGCTTCTCCAGAGTAGCACCTATACACATTCTTTCCAGAAGCCCCATTTTCTATTTTTTCTCCATGGTGTCACTAGAGAAGCTTTCTTGCATAAGTCACATTCAGCGTTGTCACTCAATAGCGGCACCCGGGAATCTTCCTTATGTATTCCCCATTCATCATTGAAACTCCATAGTGGCACCTGGGTAACTTGTTTTCATAATCCCCATTATCCATTACTTCTCCAGAGCGAAACCTATGAAACTTCCTTTGTTTAATCCCCATTGACCATTTCCAGTCCATAGTGGCACCCGAGCAACTTCCCTGTGTAATCTCCATTTAGCATTTTCTCTTCATAGCAACACCCGAGATGCTTATTTATCTAATCCCCACTCACAATTTTTTCTCTATAGCGACGCCTTGGAAGCTTTCATTCATAATACCCATTCATCATTTCCTCTGCATTGTGGCACCTAGGCTACTTCATTTGGTAATACTCATTCACCATTTCCACTCTATAGCGGCACATCAGCAACATTGTTATGTAAGTCCCATTCATCATTGCCGCTCCATAGCGGCACTTGGACAACTTCCTTTCATATACCACATTCACAATTCTCACTCCATAGCATCACCAGGGCTTCTTTTATGTTAAATCCCAATTCACTATTGTCACTCTATAACGGGTCCCAGGTAGCTTCTTTTCGTAAGACCAATTCATCATTGCCTCTCAATATCGGCACTCAGATAGCTTCCTTGCATAAGAACCATTAACCATTGCCTCTTCATAGGAGCACACATGTAGCTTCAATGCGTAATCACCATACATAATTGTCACACCTTAGCGGCACTCGGGTAGATTCCTTGTGTAATCCCCATTCACCATTGACGCACCATAGCGACACCCCAGTAGAATCAATGTGTAAGCCCCATTCACCATTGTCACTCTATCACGACACCCGGGAAGCTTCTTTGTGTAATACCCATTCACCATTTCCACTCTATAACGGCACCCGAGAATCTTCCTTTCGCAAGTCCCATTCACTATTGCCACTCCAGAGCAGCACTCAGGCTGCTTCCTTGCATAAGAACCATTACCATTGCTGCTCGGTAGCAACACCCAGGAAGCTTCCTCGCATTGTCCCAATTCACCATGCTCGCTACATATTAGCACCTTTTTAGCTTCTGTGTGAAAGCCCCATTCACTATTGAAGCTCCATACAGGCACCCATGCATATTCTTTACGTAATTCCCATTCACCTTTTCCGCTCAATAGTGGCACCCAGAAAACATCCCAATGTATGCCCCACTCCCCATCACCTCTCCTTAGCGGCACCCAGGCCTCCATCCTAATGTAAGTCCCAATATCCATCTCTATGGGATGCTAACCATGCATAAGACCATGTTTACTTATTGGGTCGTTAACCTTGTGTAAGCCCCATTCCACTTCCACAGACACACCCTTCATGATGTGATCATTAGGTCTTTGTTGCCTCTTGTTTATCACACTGATCAGGACTCACGAGGGCTTAGAAGAAGCACCAACCATGGCATACTCTATATGAATCCCATAGTGTAATCCCTAAACACCCCATCCTAAAAAACATGGACATTGATCCCTTCCAAGGAAAGGTACGTAGGAATCCTCTATGAGGTTCAAGCCCAACAACCATTGGTCCTGACCACATTCATGTCGGTTCACCCACACCTCTGCAGAACAACAAGGAGTTTGATCCTTGCCAATGCAAGGTACATAGGATGCCTCCCAAAGGATCCTGAACAACACACATTGCTCTCAAATACTTCTCATCGGTCCACCCCCCTCCATCAGAACATTAAACTGCATTCCCCTTTTCAACCTACACAACATTAAATGATACTCGCTCGAACTATGGGGGCTTTGATCCCTGTGTCCTAGCCAGGATACATAGAATGCCTCTATGTGGTTCAACCCCATCCATTAATTATCCATTGTGAATCCATCTAGCAGTACACCATTGTGACCCCATCTTGAGGTAAGCCGTTGTGACCCCATCCAGTGGCAAGCCATTATTCCCCCATGCAGTAGTAAGTTGTTGGGATCCCTGTCCAACGGTAAGCCATGGTTGTCCCTTTCTTTGGAACCAACCTATTTGGTTTGTCCCAGTAGTGTCAGACCAACCTCAGGCATCTAACCACGCCTAATCCATAGTATATCATCAGGTCTCTATCCTCTGTGCACACCCCGGTCCTAAACACAATACCGAACTACAGGAACATTGTTCCTTGCAAAGGCGAGGTACGTAGGACGCCTTTTAGAGGTTCAATCCTAACAACCATTGATCTCGATCCCCTTCATGTCGGTTCACCAAACCATTCCAAACTACATGTAATTTTATCTATTCCAATGCAATGTACGTTGGAATCCTCCCTGGGGTTCAATCCCAACACCCATTGGTCCTGACCACTTCACGTCGGTCCACGCCATTCATGCATGACGTTAAACAATATGCCCTTTTTGTCCCTCATGACACTAAACTATCCCCCCAATCAATGGTTATTTGTTGTCAACCCCAATTAATGGTAAGCCGTTGTCAACACCAATAAGCTATAAGTCATTGGAACCCCATTTAGTGGTAAGCCATTGAAGTCACCCAATCGACGGTGAGTCATTGATGTCCACAATAGATGGTAAGTCGTTATTAGATGAACTATGTGGACAATGATTCCCCGCCATGTGGATACGTTGGAAGCCTCCCTGAGGTTCATGCTCAACACTCATGTCTCATCTTGATCTATCCCTATCTCCCAAGTGTTTCAAGGAGAACATTCCCCACCCAGGAGGTTCTATTTCCTCAGGATCCCATCCATGTATACATTCTCATGGGCCGTCTCCTCAAGTGTCCCATCACCCACCTTGCTATGCAGAAATTAAATATATGCCACATGGATACATATAAAGTATCATCAAGGCTCAAGACCAAAATCATCATCGTACTTACATAGGTTCCTTTTCATTCTCCCACCACTTCATTAAACTCTCCATCATCCACCTTGATTCTTACTAGGGCTTCCAAATCCTGAGGGGATCATGTCACCCAATTCCCAACTACCCCAAGAATTAATTGGCTATCTAACCATGCATATTACCCACTCAATCCATAACCATCCATCCAAGAGTTCTCATCTGATATTGGTCTGTTGTCCATGTGTAATCCCCAACATGTCTGTGGGTTTTTGTTCTTTTTGTACACCCAGATTCATCACCCCTTCAATCTACGTGGGTTTTGATCCATGTCATCTACACAGGGTATGTAGGAAACCTCCACGAGAGTCAAAACAAGCCCATGGTAAACCTTTTTTTCATGACCCGTCCCTGTGGGGCCCGCTCTGTGACTCCCCTATCCCACCTCCAATATTCCAGGGGCTGGTGACTAGCACCGAGTTGGCATATTACGAACATGGGAGGCATTGCCTATGTACCTACACACACACACACATCTCCAAGCCCACAATGCGGAAATGTAAAAACCATTAATGAACATAAATTCATGCATACAACTAAACCCAACCAAAATATTACGAAGAAAGGTAGAGTACTAAAAAGTAAACTGGGCCAGAATACAAGCGCACCAAAAACAAGAGTCTAAAAAAAATGCAAAGTCCAACCTGTAAACACAAAAGGTATTGGGACTGTGGCTGATCGATGTAGGAATGCCCCAGCCTGTAGGGATCTCACAAATCTCGGTCCTATCCTAATCCACCCTGAACTCTATCAAGAGAGAGCTCGTCTGCACAAGACACTAGACGTGCGGGAAAAGCCTGTGCAGGGGAGATTATAACAATACTTAGTAGAGGACCCTGAAAACCACAAATCGGTACACAAGGAAAAAGTACAATCATCTATGCACAGTATATGTCTATACAACATATATTACAAACCAGATATACTCCAAACCCAGACTCGTGGTCTAGAGACAAGTCACACGACCACATACCCCCATTAGGGATTCAGTTCGATGATTCTACGATGCACTCTTCTGGGAGAACACACTCCATGTGTCCTATAGCACTGATGACGTCCGTCCGAGAAGTACCATTTGTCGGGAAACGTCATGAGAGGTAGTCACACTCATTATGGGAGACACACTCTTGAGTGGGATGATTTACGATAGATATAAGAACTCATTACGGGAGACACACTCCTGAGTGGGAAAGATCATGATACACAGATGATGATCACTGTCAGGGCCAGGGTGGATACCGCGACTCATTCAGAATAACCAGTTAGGTGATACACCAGATAGGTAGAGGTTCATCACCTGGTATAGTTGTTCATGATGATGCCTGACTCTACCAAGGGTAAAGAATGGATAGAGGATCTCGATCCGGGCCTCTCGGATGGATGCCAGACTCTATCACAGAAAGTCCTGCTGAAGGGATCATACTCCTGTGTGAGGAAATGATGCCTGACCTTCAGGGGAACGAGAAGAAGGGGAACTAACCCAAACGAAATATGTCCAAGGTATGGAGAACAAGAGGACCATGCCGTTTTCAAAAAATTCCACGGCTTGTAGAAAAGTTACGCGCTGTGTTGTCTGACCCTGGCTACTGCCCGTGTACAACAGCCCGTGTCGTAAAGTTGGTCGTGTAGAAAAATCGGGTACATGGAGTGTTGTTAAATGTACACTCTGTGTCCGAGCGACTTTTGTTTGACCCGTGTCACTGACCATGGGTCCAGACTCGGTCATCAACCCACGTACTGCAACCCGTGTCCGTGTACCCCCTGGATACACATAGAGTTTTGTGTAGCCTCCTCTGCCATATGTACACTCTGTGTCACCTGAATCCATGTAGATCATCCTATGTCCGTGAATTTCCCAAGATACATGCCGAGCTTCAGGGAGATTCCAAAACACCATGTGATTCATCTCTGACCCTTGAATCCCTAGCCACTTCTAGTACTACACGGTGTGTTCTTTGGAAGTACAGGCCGTGTATTCTCGAAATTTCCAAAAATGACGCTTTTTTCCGGTGCGCCTCCTATGCTGGTCTGATCCTCGATCCGGCTGTCCGAAGGCCACAAAACCTTCAGGTTTTGGTTTCCCCAACACCACAAATTCTCTTTTGGTGTTTTGGGCCTCCATTCAGCTCTAAAAACATATTTTTATCTTCCCGCGTGAAGAACGCTCAAAGAACGCCCTTTTCGGATCTGGTTCAATCCGCTATCTACCATTGTCTTCGCCCTTCTACGAGGTTTTTTTGGGGTCGACCATTCAATTTGGGATCATTTCGTCATAGAACGGATGCAAAATGATCCGTTGTTCATCGCCCAATGAAGAACATGAAGAACACATGAGAAAAGAAAAAGAGGAAGAAATCCAATAATCAAGGCGAGGAACGAACCCCTGCCGTCGTTCGACACTGCATTGATCCACTCCCGTTAGTATGCTTAAACGGAGAAGGATCAAATAATAACAAAACAACATGGATCAATTCTCCGAATCATCCCGACAAAACCCTCCCTCAAGAAAGAACGAATCCACAGATCAACTTATTCGTGGTTGATCCACGTTCATAATTAAAAAAATAGGGATAATAATTAAAATAACAAACCCCTACCTCAACTGGGATCGATCGCCGATGAAGGTGTCACAATGGTGTCATCTTTGGAATCCTTCAACATCATTGGAACAACGGTTCGTGGCTTTGATCTGTCATCGTTCACCACCGAGATTTTTCTCCAGAGTTTTCTCACCAACGATCGATGTTCGATCCTCTCAATAAAAATGGAAATGTATTGACATACAAACATGTTGTGGTATTAATGAGACATTATTGTTGTCTTTGAGTCATTATGACATGACATTAATGACTAAAATAGCAGCCATGTCACTGTGCTGCAGTGGATGTTTCTATAAAAATAAAATAAACATTTACCAATTTATTTTATTTTCTTTTTACTAAAAACGTTCAAAAATTATCTTTTTCCCTCGACCCATGCCGGTCAAGGTTAGGCTCATTCTTAGGTAAAGTCATCGCCATGGACGTAATGGTGCCCTCATATTTTTTATCCGAGAATCTGTTTGGAAGCTGCCACAACCACGCATGAGTGCCAACTCACTTAAATTAAAAAAAATTCAAACCACCATTCTGGGCTCACTGGACCTCAGAATTATTTTCCGTCTACGCTATCGATTTCAAAATAATTCCACATAAGATTTAAAAATAATACACGGGAAATCCAAGGTATTAAATTCTTCCCACCTTGGGGATTTACATCCCCGAATAGCCAAAACAAACACTACCCAAAAAGATGATGGTACTGGGCATGGATCTGGGCCTCCCGCTCCCACGTGCTCTTGTAAAGATTCTCGTGCTACCACCGGGCACGAACCAAGGGAATCGATCTCCCACAAAGGATCCTATCCTGCCGATCATCGATCTCCATCGGGTACTCAGCAATGGTTACTCCATCCTCGATGTCCAGCTTGCCCCAGTTGATGACATGATACTGGTCGTGCACATACCTCCTCAACTGTGACACGTGGAAGACATCATGTACCCGATGCAACTGTGGCGGTAGAGCTAGGCGGTACGCCACCTCGCCAACTCTGCATAGTAACTGTAAGGGTCCGATGAACCTCAGAGATAGCTTTACACCCCATACATATCTCTGTAACCCTCGTCAAGGTGATAACCAAAGAAAGACGTGGTCTCTCTATTTGAACTCCAGAGGCCTCCATTGTCAGTCTTCATAAGACTTCTGCCAGAGCTGTGCAATCTTCATCCGCTCTCAGATGATCTTCACCTTCTCTATGGTATCTCACACCAACTCTGGACCCATGAGTGCTGATACTTCGGTGTCGGTCCAGAAAATCAGTGACCAGTATGGTCTCTCATATAAGGCCTTGAACGGTGCCATACCAATTGTGGAGTGGTAGCTTTTGTTGTACACGAACTCCACCAGTGTTAGGTGGTCCTCCCAGCTGCGACCAAAGTCCATGATACATGCTCACAACATATCCTCCATAACCTGAATGGCCGTATCCATCTAACCATCAATCTGGGGATGAAATACTAGTCTCAAGAATAGATTAGTCCCAAAATCTTCCTACAATACCTTCCACAACAGGGATGTAAAGATGGTGTCTCGATCTGAAACTCTAGTCGAATGGAATCTATGAATTTGAACTTTCTCTTACACGTAGAGGCATCCCAAGATCTCTACGGAACTCTGTTCCATGATTGCTAGGAAGTGAGCCGACTTGGTGAGTCGGTAAACAATCACCTAGATGGAATCATGCCCCTTGGATGTCCGTCGTAATCCTGTCATGAATTCCATTGATATTATATCCCACATCCACTCTAGAACATCCAGTGGTTAGCTAATCCCGCTGGAACCTGGTGCTCAGCCTTCACATGCTGGCATGTGACGCATCGTGAAACGGAATCCGCTACTGCTTTCTTCGTACCAGACCACCAGAACTGTCATCGAAGATCCTGGTACATTTTTTCCACCCTAGGATGAACCACCAAAGTGGATGTATGAAACTCCCTCAGGACGTCCTCCTACAATGACACTGGTACAACATTGCGTCCTCTGAAATTAAGTACGTGCTCCATGCCTTGTGAATATCTATCAAGAGCATGTCATGTGGAAACTTGAGCAAGTAAAGCCACAAAGTCTACATCCCCATGTTGTGCCTACCTGACTCACTGTAAGAGTGTAGGGGTGACAACCACCGACTGCTGGTAAGCTTTATCCTTTCCATCCACGAAGGATAACTGCTACGCGGCTAACAACTGTGTCGCCTCACTCAACAGCTGTGAGCTAGACCTTTTTCTAAGATCATCCGCCACCTTGTTCCCCTTTCCAGGAGTATAAATGATCTCGAAATCATAGTCCTGGAGAAACTATACCCCTATTCTCTACCACAAATTCAGATCTTTTTGTGAAAAGATATACCTGAGGCTCTTTTAGTCAGAGTAGACGATAGACCACTCGCCCATCAGGTAGTGTCTCCGCATCTTCAATGCGAAGAACACCACTGCCAACTTGAGATCATGGGTGGCATAGTTCTTCTCATGTGCTCTAAGCTGCCATGAACCATAAGCAATCACTACCTGCTTCTTCATTAGGACACATCTGAGCCCGGTCCCTGATGAGTTGCAGAAAACTACGTACTCGACACCCTCCTCCGGCAATCTCAAGACTAGGGTTCTCGTCAAACTCTATCTCATCTTCTCAAAAGCATGTTATAACTTCTCTGTCCATATGAAGGGTTTCTAGTTCCTAGTAAAGGCCATCATTGGTGCTAATATCTGAGAGAAATTAGGAATGAATCTCCCGTAATATCCTGCCAACCCAAGGAAGCTTCGCACCTCCATCACGCTCTGAGGTGGCTCCCATGCTAACACAGCCTCCACCTTGGCTGGGTGAACAGATACTCCATCTGCTGAGATGACATATCCCAGAAAGTGGACCTCATGAATCTATAACTAGTACTTTGAGAGTTTCCCATAAAGATGGTGCTCCTGGAGTACGTCTTGAACCATCCGCAGGTGTCTTGCGTGCTCCTCCTCTGACGCCGAGTAAACAGGGATGTCCTCAATGAAGACCACTATGAACCGGTCCAAGTATGGCTAGAAGATCTGGTTCATCAGTCCCATGAACACTACATGGGCGTTCATCATGCCAAAAGTCATCACCAAGTACTCATAGTGACCGTAGAAGCATCTAAAAGGCATCTTCGGTATATCCTTGTCCCGCACTCGTAGCTGGTGATAGCCTGATCAAAGGTCAACCTTCAAGAAACACTATGCCCCTCTTAGCTAATAGAATAGGTCATCGATTCTTGGCAGTGGATACTTGTTCTTCACCATCACCTGGTTCAGGCGCCGGTAATCCATGCACTACCTCAGACTCCCATCTTCCTTCTTGGAAAACAATACCGGGGCCACCCAGGGTGATATGCTCGGTCTCACAAAACCCTTGCTCTGCAAATCCTCTAACTGCTACCTCATCTCGCGAAGCTCTGTGGAATCCATTTGATATGCTGATGAGGAAATCGGTGCTGTCCTGGGGTGTTATTCAATGGAAAATTCAATCTCCCAATGTGGAAGTAATCCTGGAACATCATCAAGAAATACATTCTTGTACTCCTCCACTACTGCTGGGAGAAGGGAGCTCACAACATCCACTACTCTATGGGAAAGGCTAGCCATCTCATGAGCGATTGGCTGCACCCTCCAGTGCATAAGTCCATTCTATGCTTCCTGGGTTTTCTTTTCTCTGATAATGGAAACGATTCTTCCATCACAGCGGACACACTGCACTCTTTGCCTAAAACAGTCAATCTGGGCATGGACCAAAGATAACCAATACATACCGAGAATGACGTCATAAGGCCTTGACGCTACCACCAAGAGGTTCCAACCAAAACTCTCACCTCCAAGGGTAAGATCACACTATGTACAAAGGTTCATGATCATTGAGTCTCCTCCCGTAGGTGTCTCCAAATGTAAGGATCGAGTCAATGGTTCTACCGGAATCTCGAGGTTTTGTGTAATTCATATGGCTATGAAGGAATAAATGGAACCTGTGTCTATAATCATGAAATATAAGGTAGAGAAGACACATACCATACCGTGAATCAACCCTGGAGTCCCTGGGTCATATGCCTCAACCGCATGCAGCTGTCCCTGCCCCTGTCCCCCAGCTCCCTGAGCCTAGTGCGGCCCTCCTGGCAGTGGTGGTGGAAGTAAGTCAAAGCGTCTGCCACCACATGCAGCTCTCCCTGATCCTCTACCCTGTCCGCAGCCTGGAGGGTCTACCTATTCCGTTATCTGCCTCTACCTTGGTGGTTCGTCCACTGCTTCCCTATCAGTAGCTCAATGGGTCAGGAAATCTCTAACGTGATGTCCCCTACTGTCGCATGCATAGCATCGCTTCTCCCTAGGCTGACTGGATCCATCCTGAGAGTCCTGGACTATCAATCCCATGTCCTGGGTCCTTCTATGAAGTTTCCCACATCTAGATCCTTGTTACTGATGTCGGATCCCTACTGTCGGGGTCTCTGCACCTGTTTTCCTGCTGCTGACTTCTGGCGGTTATCTCTACTCTGCCAAGAAGCTCTCGATCACCAAGGCCCACTCGAGCACTCTAGCATATGTCTATATTCATAGAGGTACGACACTATCTCGGATGTCTCATTGTAGACCTCTCTTGAAGGTCCGATCTCTGAAGTAATGATCCTTGACCATATCCATTGAGTACCTGGCGAGGTTGGTGAACCATGATGAATAGTTAGATACTGACATACTGCCCTGCTGGTGCTGATGAAGCTCATGGATGTGTACAACTCTCTGCATAATTGGAGATAACTCCTCCCTGAAGTGTCGCCCAAACTTCGTCCATGAAAGAGTCTTCTCGTCGTGAGTCTATGTGGTCAGACTCCACCATCGTCCCGCCGAACCCTGATGAAGGCTCGCTCCTTGGATCACCATCTGGTCTGCTAGTGTCCTCACTAGATGGAAACCTCTAGTCACCACCTCAAGATAGCCCTCAGCTGCCTGAGGGATGGGCTCACCTCGGAACATGAGGGTTTCTTGTCTCTGGAACTCATGGAGAACACTTATCCTGCGCTCCTCACCATTCGGTACTATAGGTACCACTGGATGCTCCAATGGTGGTGGAAACACCTGGGGAACTGGTCCCTATATCGAATCCTTGTCACTAAGGGGGTCATCCTTGTAATTGTGTTGTTGAATCCTAGCGGGTTTGTGTCATGGAGGCATCCTGTAAGGAAACAAGATGTACCATGGTCAAAGAGTATACCTGGATAGCTGATACAAAAGTCATGGAAAACACAAACCATTCCTATATGATGCATGTACCTTTTATTCCCCCGCAACCTATGTTTTCATGTACCTAGTCGAAAAGTATGTTATCAGAGTCATGGTGTATGGATACGTCGGCCACTACACCAACACTGGAGTCTCTGGCCTGAATGCTGAACCCGAAACACTCAACACTGTGTCCCCAAACCAAACACACAGACTCTTTGTCCTAAGGTAGAACTGACCGCCTCCAATACCACTCTGTCATGACCTGTCCTAGTGGGGCCCGCGCCGTGACTCCTCAAACCCGTCTTCGATATACCAGGGGCTGGTTACTAGCACCGATTAGGCATATTACTAACATGGGAGGCATTGCCTATGTTCCTGCACACACACACACACACACACACTTATCCAAGTCCACAATGCTAAAATGTAAATACAACTAAGGAACAAAAATGCATTCATAAAACTAAACTCGACAAACAGAGTACGATGAAAGGTAGAGTAATAAAAAGTAAACAGGTCCAGAATAGAATCCCACCAAAAAAAGAGTCAGAAAAACTACAAAGTCCAACCTGTAAACACAAAAGGTACTGGGACAGCTGCTAGTCACTGTAGGAATGCCTCAGCCTGTAGAGAACTCAGAATGCTCAGTCATGTCCTGGTCCACCCTGGACTCTGTCAATAGGCTAATCATCTGCACAAGACACCTGACCAGTGGTCAAATCCCGTGCAGGGATGAGTATACCAATACTTAGTAGAGCACCCCAAAAACCACAAAGCAGTACACAAGGCAAATGTATAGTCAGCTATGCATAGTATATATCTACAGAACATATAGAACAAACCAGATATACTCTAAATCCAGACCCATGGTCTAAAGACAAATCACACAACTGCATAACCATGTATGGGATTCAGTTCGATGATCCTGTAATGCACTTATTCCGGGAGAACACACTCCACGAGTCCTATACCTATGATGACGTATGTCCAAGTAGTAAATTTCCTCAAGAACCGTCACGAGAGGTAGTCACACTCATTACGAGATACACACTATTTATTGGGAAGATTTTTGATAGATAGAAGCACTGATTATGGGAGACACACTCCTGAGTGGGAATGATCATGATACACAGATGAGGATCACTGCCAGGGCCATGGCGGATATCGCTACTCATCCAGATTCACCATTTAAATGATACACCAGCTAGGTAGAGGTTCAATGCCCGGTATAGTTGGTCATGCCGATGCTTGACTCTACCTAGGGTCAGGAATGGATAGAGGTTCTCGAACCGTGCCTCTCAGATGGAGGCTTGACTCTATCAATGAAATTCCTACTGAAGGGATCATACTCCTGTGTGAGGAAATGACGCATCACCTTTAGGGGAACAATAAGAAGGGGCACTAACCCAAACAAAATACGTCCAAGATATAGTGAACAATAGTACCATGAGATTTTCAAAAAATTACATGGCATGTAGAAAAGTTACACGCCCTGTTGTCTGACACTGGGTACTACCCGTGTACAACGGCCCGTGTCGTAAGGCTGGTCGTGTAGAAAAACTGGGGACATGGGATGTAGTAAAATGTACACATCATGTCCGTGTGACTGGGGTTGGCCCCATGTCACTGACCTTGGGGTCGTACACGGTCTTCCACCCATGTACTACAACCCATGTCCATGTGCCCCCTAGATACACGCCGAGTTCCACGTAGCCACCTCTGTCATGATATACACACCGTGTCACCTGAAGCCGTGTAGATCATCTCATGTCCATGTATTTCCCAAGATACATGACGAGCTTCAAGGAAAGTCCAACACGCCGTGTAACTAGGGTCACACATCATGTGATTCCTCTCTTACCACTGAAACCCAAGTCACTGGCAGTACTACACATCATGTTCTTCAGAAGTACACACCGTGTATTCTAGAAATTTCAAAAAATGATGCTCTTCACCGGTGCACCTCCCGAGCTGGTCCGATCGTCGATCCGGCCATTCGATCGCCCTGAAACCTTCAAGTTTTGGTCACCCTGACGCCATGAAGACTCTTACGGTGTTTTAGGGCATCCGTTCAGCACCGAAAACATATTTTTATCTTCACGTGTGAAGACAGCTCGATGAACGCCTTTTTCCGATCCGGTCCGATCCGCTATCAGCCTTCGTCATCGCACCTTTGCGAGGTCGTTGCGGGGTCGACCCTTCAATTTGGGATCATTTCATTGCAGAACAGATGTAAAACTATACGTTGTTCATCGTTTTGTGAAGAAGACGAAGAACGTGTGAGAAAATAAAAAGAGGAAGAAATCCAATAAACAAGGTGAGGAATGAACCCCCGCCATCATTCTTCACGACATTGATCAGTTCCCATTAGTAGGTTTAAATGGAGCAGGATCAAACAATAACAAAACAATGTGGATCAATTCCCTGAATCATCCCGATAAAACCCTCCCTCAAGAATGAACGTATCTGTGGATCAACTTGTTTGTGGTTGATCAATATTGCCATTAAAAATAAAAAACTGGGATAATAATTCAAATAAAAAACCCCTAACTCAACTTGGATCGATCGTTGATGAAGGTGTTGCACTGGCGCCATTGTCGGGATTCTTCAATGTTGTTGGCACAATGGTTCACGACTTCGATCCATCTTCATTCACTTCCTAGAGTTTTCTCCATAGTTATCTCACCAACTATCTACTTTCAATCATCCCAATAAAAAAGGAAATGTATTGACATCAAAATGTGTTGTGGTATTAATGAGACCGTTTTTCTATTTCTGAGTCATTATGACAATACATTAATGACTAAAACAGATGCCCTGTCGCTGCACTGTAGTGGATGTTTCCATAAAAATAAAATAAACATTTAGGAATTTATTTTATTTTCATTTTAATAAAAATGTCTGAATATTAACTTTTTCCCTCGACCTGCGCCGGTTGAGGTTAGACTCGTTCTTAGATAATGTCATCGCCCCGGACGCAACGATGCCCTCTTATTTTTAATCTGGGGATCTGTTTGGAAACTACCACAACAGTGCACGAGTGCCGACTCACATAACATAAAAAAAGTTCAAACCACCATTCCAGGATCACTGGACCCTGGAATGATGTGCCATCTTTTCTCCTGGTCAAGAAATAATTCCATATAATATTTAAAAAGAATACACGGAAAATGTGATACATTACATTGGTGTCCATCATTCAAGGGTGCAATCTTTTAGATCTACCCTATGAGGTGTCTAGATCATCCTTCATGGTGTGACATCTTCCATTTATGGGACACACCATCACAGGTCTGCTCTTATTGAGTATTTTGATCCATCCACTTGGTAAACACTCCTGGCGCACCCTCATAAGGATGTACAAATATGATCTATCTCTATAATACATTCTGATCAACCTCATTCTATCCCCGCAATATGTTAAAATTGCATCCTACCTCATGATAAACATGAGATTCCTGAGGAAAACCTTGGAAGATACACCTTTTCTATAACCATCTCATCAAGATGTTAAACTCGCGACATACCCCAGGTTAAAAATGGGATGCCGAGGAGAACCTCTGAGACATGCCTCCAACATAAGATACCCCACGACTGATGTGGGATGCCCTGGGTTATGCATGGTTGAGATTCCCTCTCATGAGGAAGAATAAAGGTTCCCTAATGTCAACACATGAAGATATTCCCCGACATGCCTGATGTTATCATCTACTCCAAAAAAAGGATTCTACTATGTAAAGACCCCATGTAATGTCCTGACATAAGTAGTGCAATTAATCAGTGTACAGAAAGATATGAAAACAACAACAAGGTTTACAAACCATGAAAAAAATCTTTAAGGGAGACCCAGACTATGTAAATAATTCTAAGGAAGAATCTGTAGTAGGCGGAACTAACCTCACATCATCTTGTTTTGATCAAAGAGAAAACGTCCCTAAATAAGTGACATATGTTTCTCACCTTTGGACACATCCAACAATGTGTCCTTGATATACAGATGTGAGCGCCCGGGTGAAAGCACCAAAAACAGCTACCTATGACATTTGTCACTATGGAAGAGTTGGGAACAATGCATCTCATTTCCCAACTATGTTCAATGATGAAGAAAGGGAGGACATAAATATTCAAAATTCTCAAGAAAGGCTTTTCAAAAAGAAAGACTTCAAATATGGAAAGAAATTTCAACAAAATAGTATTTTTGGAGAAATAGAATATGATGAAAATAAACTCATTGAGGAATAGGAAGTAGAATAAAAATCTAGTAACCATGCTTCTATGATGGATACTATTGAAAATTTAGAACCATTGATAGTTAAATCTGGAGATAACCAGTTGACTACTAATGTCATTCCCATGTTGAAACATTAAGATGATTTTATGAATCATGATAATAAATATAAGAGATTCTATTAGTGGAAAGAAATGATGAAGTAATCATTAGATTATATTGATTAGCTAAAAGTGGAAATTGATCAACTATAAGAATTGGTGTAAGTAAAATAATCAATCCATGAAAGCAAAAGTGATGTTGTTGAACTAAAACTCATAATTCAAGAACATGAAAAGGCCATCAATGACCTTACCTCAAGACTAGAGGAGATGTACAAGACCATTGAGGGACACAAATAAGAATTTGTTGCTGTAATATGTAAACTCGAATGTGAATCAATTTCAAAAGATGAAAAGAAGAAAAAAATAATTGGATGGTTAATGGATGTTGATCTACATGAGAGATAGAGAAACATGCTTCTTATGGAGTTGTAAATATCTCGTGTAAAAAAAGACCAACATGCATGGGAAATAGTGGAATTTGTTGTGATGTTGAAACGTGAAATTATATATATTAAGTGAACAATAATAAGGGTAAGTTTATAATTGATCATGTTGAAAAGAAACAAGTTGTACTAAAAATGAAACCCTTAAATGAAACTAATATGGGAATAGAACATTATCCTCATGTTTCCGTAAATAATATGAAGTCAAAATATTTTCCCAAGGAAGATGGAATGAGGATAAATATAATTGAGAAGACATTTCCTTTCATGAAGTGTTTGTTTTGTGGCTATCTGGGCCATTCTATGTCTTAATTAAAATATACAAGGAGATATATGAATGGGGATGAGTTAGAAGTTCAATATATGATAATATATTCATATCCTACATCTTATAGAATAAATAATTTCTTGGGATATTGTTTTCACAGTGCTAACATTGTCAATAAAGTTGTGTGTTGATGGCAGAGGTATTACAGGAGAAATTCTTTCATTGCTCAAAGATGTGTCAATACTCATCAATGATATGATGTTGTTATTTCAAAAATGTTTTCTCCTCTAAAAGATGAATTTGAATATGAATAATCCATGCACATGGAATATATAATTGAAATACCATCAATGTCTTATGCTCAATCTAATATCTAATGGAAAGTAAAGGGTATAGTGGGAAAATATAATTTTGCAGAATTAGCCCTCAAAACTACAAAAAACCATAGCTCTTCGATTAATTATAGTGGATTTTCATTCCACATTATTGGTAATGTTGACCAATTAATGAATGTCAAGAAAATGGTCAATTTAACAGTTAGGTTCTATAACTATGGTGTTTTGAAAATAAAAGATAGAGGAATTAATGATCTAGATAATGGAGAGATGAATAAAATTGAAGTCCTTTATGTGGTTGTTCTATGTCATAATATTCATAGAGTTATTCTATATTATGACTGAGGTATTATGGTGAAATCCAATAAGAATTGATTTACTAAAAGAGAAAATTATAGAAATTATATCATTAATGGTTGTAGAACAGATGTAAACTTATATCAGCTTGACAACAAAGAGAAATTTTTTTACTTAATAGTTTACGATTAAAAACATATGTAATCAGATATTAGGGAACATCAATTAGCAAAAAATGTAAAATAGATATATTATGAATATTTTCATAGATATCCCTAATATGAAGGGTGACTGAGAAATGACCCACGATGCGTACATGCGATGGAAACTGGTCAGCAGTTTCTACTGGCCAATGAAGAAAAGAGCATAAAATCTTCATGAACACATCCATAAAGATGTATGTGGCCCAATAAATATTTCTAGAACACATGGGTAAAGTTAATTTTTTATTTTCAAATATGATTACAGTATAATGGTATGTTTGATCATTATAAACAAGAAGTGAAAAGTTATTGATTCCCTGAAATCATATCGACGAATCGTCGAGAATGACACTAGACACCAGATCAAAGTAATGTGGTATGAAAATGGAGGGTAATACATGTCCATTAAATTAGAAAATTACCTAGAGAAGCATGGGATGAAACATGGGGCGGATGCTCTAAGAAATCCATAGACAAATAGTGTTTTTGAGCATAGAAATAGACAGGTAAACAATATGGCGATTACTATGCTGATCAAGAGTCGTATTCCTCGACATTACTAGAAAGAGGCAGTGAAATCTTCTATGTATATTCAAAATCAAATGGGCCTATATATGGGTGAGATAAAGACAAGATATGAATTGTGGCATGGAAGAAATCCTTCATTGAAATATTTTCATGTTTTTGAATGAAAATTTTTCATTCCAAACAATGAAAGATATCAAGATAAGTATGAAGATAATGAAGATGAAGGATTATTTTTTGGATACTTGATGAAGAGAAAAGACTACAATTATTTCAATAAGATCCTAGGAAGAACTATAGAAAGTAGTGAAATTTAGATCATCAAATACAAAAACATGAATAATTCGTGGAATTCTTATGCTGATGTGATAAAAGATGAGAAAAAATGTGAACATGGAACAAATTCTAATGCAGAGGTTGAGGGAGGTGTACAAAAATCTTAGGATTCACATCATGATATTTACTCAGATGAATAATTGGAAGAGGAATCCATAGATGGAGAGAATTTAGTTGAACCCCACAAGAGGTATCAAAGTTCATTGATTGATCCTTCCAACATTATCAAAGATCAGAATGCAACTACACAGACACGGATAATGTGGAATAATTCTCAAACTGCATTTCTATTAGTTGTGGAACCATCCTCATTTGAAGAGGCTTCAATGGGTGGGTCATGGGTGAAATCAATTAATGAAGAGTTAGATCAGATTGACATAAATAAAAATTGGGTTCTTGTTCAAAGACCTGAATATC
Source organism: Viscum album (assembly GCA_963277665.1). Classification (NCBI taxonomy): domain Eukaryota; kingdom Viridiplantae; phylum Streptophyta; class Magnoliopsida; order Santalales; family Viscaceae; genus Viscum; species Viscum album. Next base: position 1,551,577,338 of record OY728158.1, on the reverse strand, counting down.
ATAATTTGATAGGAATGATGTGTAATTTTAAAAAAAAATGATTAAAATTGAAATTTTCCTGGAGATAAGGTGTTCTCGGTCTTTAATGGACATTCACAAATAAAAGGAATTGATGTAGAGGATTCCTTTTCTCCAGTTGAATGACTAGAGTCAATCAGGATATTTTTTTCTATAGAAATCCAAAGAGGTTATAATGTTTATCAAATGGATATCAATATATAATTATTAAATGGTGTATTGGAAGAAGAAATATGAATTGGATAACCCATGGGGTTCTTTCAGGTAAATTATGAACTAAAGGATATAAAAATTAAAGAAAGCTCTTTATCTTCTAAAATAGGAACCATGGGCATGGTACTCTTGATTAGAACCTTATCTGAGAAAGATTAAGTTTAAAAGATGATGATTGGATCACAATATCTATGTGAAGAAATTTCAAAATGATCACATCATGGTATTGGTATATGTGGATTTTATTTGTGGATGTAGAAGGTGATTAGTGGATGAATTTCCCAACCACATGAAATCTGAATTTGAAATTTCCATGATTGGTGAACTTACATACATTTTAGAGTTGAAGGTACATCATTAGAAGGATTACACTTTCATTTCTCTTGAAATTTATGATAGAGTGCTGCTGAATAAATTCAATATGCCTGATTCCAATCCAATGATGTCTCCAATTGATGATGGATCAATGCTCAGAAAGCATGAGGAAGGGACATCTGAGAATCCCACCAGATAATGAAGAATCATTGGTAGCCTACTATACCTAATGATGACACGTTCAGATATTGTCATTGAATCTTTCCTAACATCCCAAATTCAGATTAATCCATTGGATTAACATATGGTGGTAGTGAAAAGAATCGTGAGATACATTCTAGGTATAAATAATTATGTTCTAGACTTTTCTGTTATAAGCGATAGTTAACTATCAGCATTATCTTATGGTAACTGGGCTACGGATGTAAAGGAATGAATGTCTACTAGTAGTGGAGCATTATATATTGGGTTGAAATATGTGGGATGGTTAAAAAAGAAATGGGAAAGCACTTCACTTAGTAACTCTGAAGTTGAATATATATATATATATATGCTACCAAGGAATACACTCAATTAGTTTGATGAAGCTATAACTGATTAAAATAGGTGATGAGTTGAATCAATGAATGTTGACTATCTTTGATAGCAAGAGCATAATTAAAATTATAATGATTCTTCTTCAACATTCTTGTACAAAACATATTGAGATCAGATATCACTTCCTCATGGAAAAATTTGAACAACGCATGGTGAAAATGGACTATGTGGGAACCGATGAGAAAGTGGCTCACATTATGAGCAACCCACTATCAGTCGCTATGTTTGAGAAACAATGGTTGAACCTCGGTGTTCAACCATGTCCTTGTGTATATGGAGGAAACAATATTCCCCTCTCCCTAATTATTTTAACTATTTATAATCTATTTTTAGAAATTATTCAAGTTTATATGGGAGATATGATCCAAGGGGAGCATGTTTTTTACTCTACAAGTCAAGATTCGATTTATTGTGTTTATTTCCATTGGGGGAGAATTGATAAATTCAATGGAATGTGATCTACTTATATCTGCATACAGGAAATATGGAGAATAAGAAAATCAAAAAATGAAACTATAGGGGAGAAAAAAAGGATTGGTACTCAATTTGTGTCCTCTCTCTTGTTTTCTATACCCAGCATTGATCACTTAGACATTGACTGATGGCTGGGATATTTCTCGATGGTTCAGGATTTGATCAGGGTTGTCTCATCAATGAATTTATCTGGATATTTCTATCAAAACAAAAGGGGAGATTATTAGAACCATGGGTTTTCATTGATAATATTGGAAATGGGTTCTATTTGTTTTCAATCTGCACATGGATGATAAGGGAGTTTTCAATGAATGCGTCATATGTTTGAGGCTAAAAGTAGTATTTAAGGTTGTGTAGTTTTCTAGTGTTTTTCATATTTTTGGGCCTTAAAATTGTGATTTTGGTGATGGTTCGCAACCGCATATGGAATAGTACACAGAGCGATACATGGAGTGGTACCCAAATCAGTACGTAGAGCAGTATGCGGTGATGGAATGCAGTATATAGAGTGCCACAGAAAACATTTCAAAGAAGTGGTACATGGTGATGGAATTTAGTATGCGAAATTCTGTCAAAAAGGGTTCTTGCGACGATATGTGGTGAAGGGGTACGGTACATGGAATTCTATCAAAAAAAGTTTGTAGTGTCGGTACACGATGAAGACATGTCGTAATCGGAATGCATAAGGTTTGCAGGATTGTTTTGGTTTTGAAACCTGAGAATTACGTGATGGAGACTGGTAGTATATAGACGGAGTTTAGTTTACTTATTTTCCCACATTGAAAATTTTGAGTAAATGGGATTTGAAAAATTTGCAGACTAATGTTCCCATTTAAAGAGTAGTAGTCCACATTTTTATAGAAGATAATGATGATTAGAAATTTGTGAGGAAGTCCAGTGAAGTCTAATGTGATTCATGGATGGGAAGATGGTACATGGAGAGAGTCATATGCATAAAGAAAATAGTCTTCTTAAGAGAGTGTGGTTCACGTAAAAAGCTCTCATAGTACATTGTAGAGAAGGACAGAACATGGAGCCGGACGGTACCCAGTGGAGTGGAGATGTTCAAAGAGTGAGGAATTACGAGGAGAATGGTAGTTCACAGAGGATCTAGATGGTATACAAAAAGAGGCATGGTATACAGAAACAATAGTGGTACGTGAAAACATCAGTGGTAAATGGAAACAACAACAATACACAAAACTGTAGCAGTGCACAAAACACCCAAGGAATCATGAAAATTAATCAAATTATGTTTCCAAATTAATTTCCATAACCAATCAGTGTGCGCGAAAACAAAATAAATTTTTGGGTGGTTATGAAACATCAACAGAGATTCCATTTAGATCTGAGGATGCATGATTTGATGCTAAACCACTAAAATAGCCTTCAATTCAATAAATTGAGTGAATGTTTTTTCAATTTTACTGAGCAAGGAGGACTTAGTGGTGGTGATCTTAGGGATGAAGTGTGCTTTCCCTAAATTATTGTAATGGTAGTGTGTTTGGCAGATAGTGACTGTGCTAAACTCTTTTATTCCAAAAAGTGTAATGATTAGTGGTTTTCAGTATGATCGACACACTGTCAGTGTTTTTTCGTTGGACGTATCCCTTAGTGGTAAACCATGTAAAATTGTTGTGTCATTTTTTTCATGTGATTTTTTGTTTTCTAAACGTCTTCTTTAGACATTTTTAACAGGTTCCTACCAACATGAGAAAAAGATCCATTGGTTTAAAATAAAAAGTTGACACCCTGATTCCCTCACCCCTCTCAGAGTGATCCAGGTCCCTCCACATCCCATCTCCTTCAACACTACACTAAATTCCATTTATAGAGCCACTACTCCTCAAACAAACATTCATCTATTTGGGTATCTTATCCCCAGAACATTCCTACAACTCATTTTCCTATTACAATAATATAAGGGACATCCGAGTCATCCAAGTGATTATTTCCAAATGGGAGATACAAGGGAAGGATCCTACTATGCCATGTTAGTGCCACCAATTTCTAGTTCCCCGGACCAAATAACTGGTGGCCTATTCCACTGCTCATCTGCTCCCAGCTTGGATGACTCTATTCCATTTTCATACATATGTTTTAGAAGGAAATAGCTTGGGGGCATCATATTCTAAATCATTAGTGTCCAATTATTCTAACAACACATACTATGAATTCCATTTTATTTCATATAATGGTAATATCGATTTAATATCGGGATAAATACCACATCCCCCAAATGAAAAAGATGTGTTGACACTTTCAATTTCCGAAATGATCAGTAGATGTCCAAGGCTGACCTGTGACATTGATATTAAGTGCGGAGGTTGTCCATGAACCATCTTCATCCAGAGTGGAGTTCCTCAATAGTCTCACACTCAGTATAAAGGTCCTTCCCATGTTATTGTCAGCAGCCTAAGTGGATTCTCTCCTCATCTTCTCAAAACTCAACATAAAGGTCCTCCCCATTCTTATTATTCTATATATTGAGTTCCTCACCATGTCTTTTATAATGAATGTGAAAGTACTCCTTGCGTCCTTCCCTGTTCAAGTGGAGGTCCTCCCCACAAGAAGCTCCAACCAAAGAGAAGGTCTTTGTTTCTCTATTAGTGATTAGGATGGAGGTACTCCCCATGTTCTCACTGACTAAACTATAGGTATTATCTACTCTAGAAATTATCCAAGTGGAGTTCATACCCTCTTCAATGACTTTCAAAATGAATATCATCCCCGTTCCTAGTATGATCAGTATGAAGGACCTCCTCATGTCCCACTTCCAACTAGCATAGAGGTACTCTTAATTCTATAGGTATCAAACTTGGAGGCCCTCCCTATGTTCTCACCAGCTATTGTAGAGGTCCACCCCACTCTAGAAACCATTTAAGCTGAGGTCCTACCCTCTCCATCGATGGTATATATGGAGGTCCTCTCATGTCGAGTTTGATATGTATGAAGTCCCTCCTCAAGCTCCAACTGTCAACTAGTGTAGAGGTATTCCTCGTTACATATGTATCAGAAATGGAGGTCATCCCCGTTTTCTCACCACATACATCGAAGGTCATCCTCACTCTAAAAACCCTCTAAGTTGAGTTCCTACCCACATAATGGATGGTCAAAACAGAGGTCCACTCTATGTCCCTTTCAATCAGTATGAAGCCCCTCATCATGCTACCACTTCCAATAGTGAATTGGTATTTTTTATGCCATAATAAGTAAACATGGTGGTCCTCCTAAAGTTCCAACTAGATCCAACTAACATCCTTCTCATTCCATAAATCCCTACATCGAATTCCCTCATCGCATACCAGAAAATCAACACGGAGGTCCTCTCAATGTTCTGTTTGATTTATGCATAGGTGCTACTCACCCCACATATCACAAAAGTGGTTCCCCCACTCCAAATATAGCCAAGACATAGTTCCTATCTTTGTCGATGATGTAACTAAACCAAAATAACTGTCACAGGGTAGAAGGGAGAACTATTTCCACCGAAGGAAGAACTACTAGAAATTCCAGATCATTATAAACCCATTCATATTTTCATATTCTAAATTGGAATGTGACTCGATGAAATCTACTTCACCCCAATCATCATAATCAGAGTCTAAGACAAGGACCCTATGTTTTCTCATCTTCCTTCTAAAAATTGAGACGTACAAGATCACTGAAACCCACAACAAGTATATGAAGGTGGTGGCTGATTTTTCTTCCTTCCAGGGTCTGGACATGTAGTTTCTCTATTGTCACCAGATTCATTCCCTAACTCAACATGCCATCATGGAGATTTTTTTGGGGAATCATAGATGATGAGAAACATCCCAATTAACCACCAAAAGTCTCTTTCTTAATTGATGAATTAGTGGTCAACACCCTATCTTATAAGGACATTATGATAAAGTTGATATCATATCTAAGAGACTACCCCATATGTAGCGGAATGTCAGCTCTCACTATGATCTCTACACTGACTAGTTGGCTTCCACAATAGTATACATACATGTCGTTTCAAATCCCTCATCCTCCCCAAGTCTAAGAATGAGGAAACCTGGAGCCATAACCTGATGATGAGTGAATAAGTATATAATATATTATTGCAATGAACTAGTTATCTAATCTGGCTAGATGACCATGGATCTATAATTTTTAAATCTAGAATTTCTCACCCAAGACAATGTTATGTGTTTACCCCATACCTTTTGGGAGACATATATCCACCTATAGAACCATCATTTGGTTTATCTTAAGATTCGGGAGAACATCGATGGCATTGACCAGTAGTGTAGCATGGTTGACTAAGCCATTATTCTAATGGATCAACACCCTACATCGTCGGGCTTTCACATAAATATTCAGTAGAGTTGTTTCCAAATCTTCTATTTGATGTACTAAATTATCATGGAGGCATATCTACATGTGAAGAAATGAACATGGGGGATATATGATACTCTCCACTTAATGTATGATCCTACTACAGTTAGACCTATACAACGATATTGAGGTTATGTCTCTAAGAACCATCTAGATAAACATGATCATCAATGATATATACTCAGAGGGTGGATTTGGCATAGGCTATTAAGACGGTGACCCTCCCCCAAGGGAATCACAACACATGGTGAACCTTTTAGGTATCCAAACTCATTAGAAGAGAATATTTCCTAGCCTAGGGGAGCCTTCTTCATTATTTACCATCTTTTAGAAAACCAACATGGTTAGAAACCATATCAAGACCCTTATACTCTCTAATCCATCTGATTCAATGTAAAAGAAGGAGGATGATCCCAATAAGGACGTATTACTCAAATAGCTCACAATAATTTAAGAATATCATTGAATATATTCTTGTGGGGTGCCTTGAGAAATGAAATCCTGACTATAGTGATCCTCAGGATGATCTAATCTATCTTGCACTAGGGAAGCAGTGGAAACTGCAGGTTCTTCCTATGCACTTTTCCACTAGTTGAAATCCATAAACATGAACCTATCAACAAGGTAGAGGTTAGAGCTTATGTCAAATGTCCAAGCCAAGTGTTTGAACCAAAATAAGTGTGGATGAAATGGTTTCAAAGAGGAAACCAATTCCAAATGGTCTTCTTCATGTATATGGTTCGTGGAGACCCTCAGCATCACGACCAGGGAAAATCCATTTCCCCCACTATGAATGCTGCAGAGTAAAATAGGCATAAGCCTCTGTGGTAAGGACACAAATAAATAATAGCTTAATTTTGTAGAGGGAACTAGATCACCACTACTATCCCTTATAAATTTATTGATGTCTCTATGAGCATCATAGAGGGAATTCAGGATGTCTCTTCACTGAGGGGGGGGATGACAATCGACTCCGCAGTTACAAAAAACATGATGGAATCTGTAGACAATCGTAGAGTGCCACATGGATTCACAATGAGATTCTTGAGATCTACCCCACCCTCTCCTATAAATACATGTCTTCCTTTATACCTAATGTATGGATACCCTATCCTTTCACCATCTCATATAACAAATCAAGAAACACCTTTTTATCTGCGTAACTTTTAGAAACATTAGCTCATAATGGAACTTGATCATTGTGAAGTACCTTTACCATAACTCAAAAACCATGTCTCTTCAAGTAGGGATGCCCCTAGCAGAGCCCATGGGACATCACAAAGGAAGTAGATCCCTATGGGTACTTGATTCCTAGAAATGCGCTCATGCTTCGTGAAGAATCTTCCATGGACATCTGGAGCCCATGATAAGGAAAGGTCACTTTTCATCATGATGTACATTACTTCACAGTGCCTTGATTTGTAAGGATCACATTCTCAATGAATAGATACACCATGATCTCACTTTCACTTGGCGAAAAACCCTTTATATGAATGTATATCATATGCCTATGCTACGACACTCCACATCATGAAGCATACCACTTCATGAAGACCCCCACTCTATAGAGCACCAGAGATTCATATGGTATTTTCCTGTGAACCCATTTTTATCATAAATCAATCACTCATATGACCTTCAAGGTTTGTATGAAGTTATTTTATGGTCCCTTTGGTGGTGATTCATATTTTGTTTCTTATATGGAATTCTATTAACTATTTATTTTTCACATAGACATGCTAATGTGAGCCCCTCAATGGATCACACCATAACCCAGTCTCACCATGGAATTTCGGATTCCTTCCCTTTTCAAAACAGTGGTTGGGTATCAGTTATTTAATTCCTAGGGTTGTGGAGTAAACCCACCGCATCTCAATCTGTAGGATGCTAAACCGCCAAGAGCCATCATCCTCAGCACAGGTTGCTAAACAGTGGCCTCGACCTCTGAAATATACATGAGGTTCCCCATCTCGAACATTCTCCATGCCCAGTTTTCCCCATAACTGTGTGATATTCCTCACATGGAATGATAACCTCTTTACGAGAGTGGAATATGTCTACGGGGAAGGGAAACCATCTTGGTGTAATCCCCTGTCCTTTTATGTTGGAGGTAGCATCCTTGCTCCTCCTCTCTTATTCTATTTCCCATATAATAAAGTTGGGATGGGAATAGGGATTTTAACATCCCATACCTATCCCTCTGGCATTTGTCACAATTGAGCCTCCATCCTGGCTTATTACCTAATCTCTATTTCCCTAGGTAATTAACCAATCGTAAGCCCCTATTTCTTACATGGGCCTCCAAACACGTGTAAGCCCCCACTCTATTCTTCACAGATGCACCTTTCACATTGTGACCATTAGGATTATGCTACCTCTTGTTTCTTACACTGATCGTGACCCACGTGGGATTAGAGTAAGCACCGAACATGGCATATTCCACGCAATTCCATAGCACATAAGCCTCACGTACCAGATTCTGAACAACGTGTTCTTTGATCCTTGACTTTTCCATGCAAGGTTTGTATGAATCCTCTCTGAGGATCATTCCCATCACCCATTAGTCCTGAAAATCTCATGTCGGTTCACCCTTTTCCTGCATGATGTTAAAATATATGCCCCATTTCATCCCTCATGATGATAAACATTATATATATCAATTACATGGGTTTTGATCCATGTCTCCTAGGAAGGGTACATAGGAAGCCTATGTAAGGTTCAACCCCATACACTGGTAAACAAATTCGAAATACGTGTGTTTTAATCCCAATCTCTTAAATAGGGTACTTAAAAAATCATTCCTGAAATTCAACCCCAAACACTAGTAAACATCAGTGTTTCCATTGTTGGGACCCGCATCCCTGGTCCGTCCTAGTGGCGTCAGACTAACTATTGTGATGCTACCCATTCATAACCCCCAGTATGATGTCGGGTCGATTTCTTATGCATACACTCTAATTCTAGGCCAAATCATGAACTACATGGAGTTTGATCTATATATTCTAGATAGTGTACATAGGAATCATCCCTGAGAACCAAGACCATCACCCATGTATCATCCTGATCCTTAACATGAGCCTCTATGTTTTTGGAAGGTCATGTTCCATCATGGAGGTTCTACTTCTTCTAGGTCCCATCTATGAACCCATCCTCGTGGGTCACCTCATAAGGTGTCATATCATCTCACTGAACTACGTGTACTTTTATTTCCCACCCCAATGGATATGTAGGAAGCCCCTCTGAGGTTCAATCCCAACATCACTGCCATCTTCATGTCGGTTCAATCTCATTCTCCCCCAACATCACTCAACCATCCATTTCCATCCAGATTCTTAGTCGGGCCACCACATCCCAGGGAAATAATGTCACCCATACCCTCACTACTCCTAGAAGAAATTGGGAAGCTATCCATGCATAAGGCGCAAAAAATTTGTAACCATCCAATGAAGAGTTACCCTCTTGTGATGAGCCACTAACCATGAATAATCCCCAACCAATATTTGGGTCAGTGTCATTTGTATACACCCTAATTCCATGATTCTCCCTTTTAACTACCTGGGTTTTCATCCCTAGATCTTATACGAGGTACGTAGGAAAACTCCATGATGTTCAATCCAAAAAAACAGTGAACTATGGGGTCCCCATTACAGGTACCAAAGAATACATAGATCCATATTCGTTGGAAATATTGATCCACACATCTAGTTGGACACTCCGGTTCACCCACATGGGGTGTCACCGATCTGATCCACTCCTATAAGTGTTCTGATCAGTATCATCTATCTGTGCTAGATGTCAAACTCATAGCATACCCTATGTTAAAAAAAGGATATTGAGGAAAACATCATAGACATGTATATGGAATATAATTCCATTCACTTTATGTTGGATGATTAAAGTTTCCTTTACGTTTAGAATCCCATTCATAAGGGGAAGAAATCCAGAAATATCATTTTTTCAGCATCCAGACAAGCCGATGATGTCCAACGTGACTACTCCCTCGATCAAAGGTTGGTTCCCTAACATGACCACGTGGAATTTCCTAATAGAAGAATTGTAATTAACCAACATCCACTAAGAGATGGAATGAGGAATATTTTCACGAACAAAGTCTTAACTATTTAAGGGAGACATGGACTAGATAACGGGTTCCGCGGAGGAATCCATGGAATAGGAACCGACATCCCATCATCCCATTTATATAAAGGAGAAAACATCCCAGAATAATAGATGGAAGTTGCCCGCCATTGGAAAGATGGAATTCATGTCAACAATCATTGCATTTCTCAATGGATGGATGATCTCCCTGAAGAAATTGTCAGAAGCATAAATGGTGAACCTGGCGTGAAATTATTCACCTCAATTTGCAGATTAGTTGTATTCAAGACATAAGTGGATTATCAGGTAAATGGATCACCCTATATGGCACCACGTCCCACCAAGATAATAGTGGGAATGTTGTGAATCTCACCATATATTGGGGTGGGTGAATGTTGGACACTCCTGTATGTGACAATGTCAATGTGGATAATTTTTACCATTCATGGGATAGTGAACAATGCTGGGGCCCTTAACGTTTCTTACCTTCTATCAATGAAAATGGTTGACTCTTCTTACGTTTCAGGACTCAAGCTGCTATGACATGAAATCGATCTCCAACAACCTACTAACACAGTGGCTGGGAAAAGTCCAATGAGGAAATCCCATGTGGATCCACCTCTTCTACGACGGTCTCTGCATCCGTGGCTTCTGGGAATCTATAACCCTTCTCCCCATTAGAACTCATTAAGAGAAGTGCGATTAATGACCTCATTCTGTGATACGAGGAACAGGGGATTATGCCAACTCAGGATATGTCTCGATAAGACATAGATAATTCTGCGCCTCATCATCACCGCAACCTCAAGGGACTTGTAGGGAGTAACTGCTCCCCACCCTGACCTACAATAATTTATGGATCCTATCCCTGGAGGGGTTTGATGACTCTATCCCTTTTGACGATGAAGTGAGGGATGTCCGGGCCAGACCATCAATAATCTCATCCTGAGGCTGCCAAGGAGGGTTCGAAACAGACTGTGTCTGCACCACCACCTGGCCCCATATGCTAAGTAGCAAGTTATTCATACATCTGAACAGCCGGCCCTAGTTCGTTTAACTTGACGCAAACTTCAGGTGAATGTTGAGGAGGATGCCCACTAGGGGGTTTCATCATCAATGACTTCAGGGGCTCATGTCCTTTCCAATGTATACCACCAGGGACCTATTTATACTGAACATCGACACTCATGTGACCAACCCAGATCGAGGCCCCAACCAACCTAGGGGAAGGTTGGGATGACTCTGATGCTTACTTACATTGGGTGAATCCTTCACTGGATGACTCATAGAAATGAAATCCATTATGTAGGTCCTCCCTATGCCACCACCATTAAGAGCACAGGTCCTCCCCACTCCCATGTTCATAGTGGAGGTGCTCCCCATTTCATCATCCGTCTGAGTGAAGGTCCCCCCCACAACACTAATATCCAGTATGAAAGTATCTTTCTCACCCATGAATGTAGGTATGGATCCATTCATCTTATCATATGTCACCAATACAAAGGTCCTCCCCATTTCAATGATCAATGATATGGAGGTCTACATTAATTCATTTTCACTCAAAATGGAGGTCTTCCCCATGTTCAGTTTGACTAGTGAGAAAGCCCTCCTCATAAAATCACTACTAAAGGAAACAATCATACATGAAAAGCCCTGCCCCCCCCCTATGCTTTGGCAGAAGTCCTACACACTCCAACACATTGTGTGGAGATTCCCTTTGTGCGCCTGCTAGGGGAAACGAATGACCTCCCCCTGTTCCTTTTATCATCTGTCTGGGTGCCCCTCATACCCCATCTCACCCAGGAAGAAGTCCTCTCTGCCCTAGAACCACTTCAGATCAAGGTCCTACTTAGGCCAAAAACCTACCCAATCTCAAAGATCCATCATGGGGATGGATAGTAGGTTGTCGATGCCATTATAAGATTACCAAAATGATTCAGACCGTGATTAATCCTGTATTCTTATTAGATTCCAAGTCGGAATATAGTTTGGTAATTGAACCCTCTCTTTGATCCTATATATCAGGGGTAGGGTAGGAATAAGGTGTATATAACTCATCCTTCCATTATGTGAGGCCCACCATATTCCCGCCTCCCACTATAAATATATCTAGGTAGAGGAATATTTGGCCTCTATCTATGGTCTGGCCATTCATTCCTCCATATTGTCAATATGGTCATTCTATATCTCAACGATTGATCACATAGAGTTATTTTGTGGACTGATAGAGGATGATCATCATATTGAACCACCATCAGTAACTGCAACCCCTTCAGAGGACATTGCAGTACCTAGTACATTTTACCATAATGTGGTGTTGCAATTGTTGCACTCTTCAGCGGATATACCAAGATGTCGTAGCTTGTCAGCTCTCTAACAATATTCTCCACTGACTAGCATACCATCTCATAGTCTATCTCAGTACCATTACCAGTACCTCATCCTCCACTAGTCGATTAGTGGGGAAACTAGGGGCTAGTTCCCCAGTTAGAGCCATGTATATTTTTGACATCCTTGCAACAGATCATTTCCCAAGGATGTTCAAGCCAGTTGCAACTGTAAAATTCAGTGCTCTAGAGTCTCTTACCTAGGAGGAGGTAACCTTAATTATCCAAACCCCTTGGTAAACACACTTTTATATCCATTATTAGTGGGATTATAACCCCAATAGTTTCTACACGTGGATTATATCTGACATAAATTCCTCGTTGTCGACTTGGTTGCACTCCCAGTGGACCAGTGCCTTGAGTCGCTCGGTCATCATTGAACCCTCTAGAAATGATGAATTCAAAGATTTAATGTTATCCAAAAAATTATTAAGGATGCAAGGATCCCCCCACATCTAGGTCTATTGTTAAGGGTAGTATGGTACAATTCATTCCAACTCTATCCGGTGATAGGCTTAATTGCAAGGTGATATTGAGGATATGACTCTAGGTACTGTCACGATCAATATGTCTGACCTATAAGAGGGAGAGAATGAGATATAGCTCCTTAAAGTGAAAATACCACCTGGGGTAGTACCAAAACATCTGTATCCATTAGGATAAGTCACTCACCAGTAATTAAATTTACTAGGCATTATCATAACCACTGAGTAATTATCCCATAACTGGAATGCCAAGAAGAGAAAAGGGCATCTTGGGGACATCAAAACCTTTGCCCATCTAACTCATTGTAGAAGCTGTAAGATGATCCTGAAAATCCCAAATTGCATCAATCGCTCTCAGAGAAAAAGAAGATAGTCTATGAGCTACTTATCAAACGTGTTGTGGAGACACGACCAGACTGTGGCGATCCTTAACCCAGGTAGTAGGGGAAGGTCCAACTCCCCCCACCCACCCCGCTGAATTGCCTCTGGGTGACCCTGAACATCATTCTTACATTGACATGTATGAAGCCTGATATTATGGAAATAGGGTGAACAATGTATCACCAAACCCTCCTGATTAGCCCAATAATTTTTGACACCCAACTCAGGTTCCCCCAACCGCTCCACAGGTAGTTCCCCTAGATTTCTTACATGTCATACCACCTACCTCTCTCAAAGATGAAAGGCCTACTTATCATCTTGAAGAACCTTCCAATGGAATGGTGGACTAGAACCCTCAACATGATATGAATCCATGTTCATAGGATCCAATTTCAGTGCTCATTTCCAACCTTGAGGCTTTGGAAACTCGACTGGTGGAAATCCCGATTGATGGCATGTCATATCCAGCAAGGGTGGATGATATAACAACACCCATGGCTTAGGAAATATTATAGTCTCCCCATTTAATTGTATGTATTATCCACTACAGCATATAACCCACTACATCCCTTGGTGTGGGTGCATTCTAGGTACTCTAGCACAGAAGGAGGCCACCAAAGTCTACTGTTTCGTACTAACATTGGAAGGGTATGCATTTTTCTATTTCAACTTTATACCCATTGTCTCATTAGCTGGCTGGTGGGATCTTTGTAGGTAGTTTCTTTACCAGTTCCCCTCTACCACCTAGATGAGAATTATGCCATACCTCTTCGAGTGAAAGAAGAGGTCTGATTATCTCATCAGAGACTTTGTAGGCCGATTGAAAGGCCTCACCAACTCACTAGATATTCCACTGACTCAGGAACTGTTGTTCACAATGTGTGTGAGGAATGTCAAAACAGAACAAGTCCCCTACCACATCATTCAAATTTACTTTGGGGGATTCTGATATTTCTATAATAAAACCTATCATCTAGAGGAATACTTGCAGTATTCCAAGAAGGAATGCTATTTGTCCCATGTTTCTCCCACCATAAGGTCCATTGAGGTCGAGACCACTGTGGTAGCCCAAATTGAGGCCCCCAGGTAGCTAGAGTTATTACTAGTGGAGCCACCTCAGTAGCCTCATAGGGGCCCACCACCTCAGTTGTAGCCACATGCCTAGCAGTGCTTTCCTTAGATTTGGGAGGCACCCCGCATAACGTGTTGTCGCCACCTAGCATAGATTAATAGGATCCACCTCATCGATAGGATCCTCTAGACCCTCATTAGGTCTAGGGTCCAAGAGCCTCCTTCTTGGATAAAGATAATTATACCTACGCATTCAATGATGCCCAGGTGCCTAGTTATTTCTGAGTTCTTTGGAATAGGTAATTCTATGGTTTCTAGAATGCAGGAGACCCAACGAGGAAGATCTTAGTGATCGCCCTAATTACTACCCTTATCATTGGATCTGGGGGTACAACCTCATACAGTGATTTGTGTTTAAATATTAGCTTCAAGACCAATTTGATAACTACATAGTCAGGTGAGGCCTAGTCCCAGCACAGGTTGCATTTGTGTTCCCATATCTTGACAGTGACAGTTACAATGAAGGTGAGTGGCAACAGGTTCTTAACAATATGACATAAAATTATAAGGACTATATGGATCCTAAGGCCTTCAAAAATTCCCATTGTATTATCTGGAATCATTTAATTGACCTGAGCATTCAGAAATTTCTATATCCCCCTTATCCACTAAATCTGTGTCGACAACCTTGTCTTCCTCTTCTAAGAAGGGATAGCGTCAGTGGTGCAAGGAAAAACAATTACCCCGAATATGTCATCATCATTTTTTATTCTCATTGAATTTATTCCCACAGAGAGAAATTACTCCCAAAATCTCTTGGGTGGTGGATGATTCTTCATGTGACGATAAGAAGTATGACTAGGTTAACAATGTGGAGCTGGTAAATCTATACATGATTCTTGAGGATGAGGAATACCAAACAGAAATTTCTAACATCTACAGTCGTTGTAGAGACCCAAATCATGACGTGCATGGATATGACATTACTTTTTCAGAATTAATAATACATAACAAAAACCAATACTCATGTATAGTATTAGTTTAGTGTCTTTGGAAACTCAGAACATAATCTTCTAATCCTGGTGAAAGGTCTTCAACATCTCCCATAAAGGTCTTCCCTTTTTTTCATACCTAAACCCTTTTTTTATATACTGGGGAAAAGAAAACATATAAAGGGTGATCCCAAATGCTCATTAGGTGTAAGAATAGAGAAAATAAAACAAACCATATACATTTGAACTTAAAATCATGACCTTAATGTTTAAACATCAAAATATTGAGCAATGACATAAAACATTGCAGTACGTAAGGCATGGATCATAATGGAACATAAATCATGATAAAATAGCATGGGAATAAAACATGTAATTGTGGAAAAACATTATGCACATGATATGATTTCTATAGTAGCCAAGGCATTGTGGCCAAGGCCATCTTAGTGGACAAAGTCCCTTTCTGAATCGAGTTCACTCCTCGTTCCTGTCCTGTAACTATGAACTAGATTAACTTACCATTCCAGCCATGTATATCTCATGAGATATTAATCTTTACCCAATGAATTGGAGGGAGATATAGGTCCCACCGATCTCATAATGAAACCATTCTTATGTGTGCCACAAAATCATAAATCATAGCATAACCCATGTACTAAAAATGGGATTCTAAAACATCATTCCATCATAACATAATCCATATAAGATAAATGGACATCATAAAAATAATTCCATCATAACATAATAAAATTAATGTAAAAATAAGGATAGAGACAGACCCCTATATTATCTTAGATGGAAGATAATTTTAATAAAACACTTGAACTTCATTATTGAAGAAAATATCTTTTCTATTTAAAAAACATTTTGTTTTCAAAAAATGCCATGCAAATTTAAATGACAAGGATTTTATTGAAAATAGTCATGAAACAATGTAGAGTAAACTTCATGAAAATAAGGCGTTATGAATTGGTAAAAAATCTATTCATGTCGTATACGTTTGGAAAACATTCTCCTCATACTTTTGTTAGAAAAGTCAAAAAGTACCACGTATAGTAGACAAAAGAAAGATTCCTTCCATAACACAAAGTAAAAGTCAAATTGGGGTAAAAATGACTTTAAAAATACATGGAAAAATATTAAACACTTTATGGAAAACATTTTTATGGACATGGATGAAAAATATAACCCCAGAAAATACTTACGTATAACCAATCTCGGATAAAATTGATATTACAAAATTATCCCTTACCATAGGTCCAATATGATTCGTACGTATCCGAACCTCCTATATAATGATTTAAATAATGTCATTGACTTATAACAGATTCATATTAATTATTATGATATCATATATGATTCACATATGACATTACATTACCTTTTCTTTTGTAAATTCCATGTTAATGCAGCTTTTGGGTAAAATCATTTTAATTATCGTACGAGTTTGGGTTTGTTGTTCTTGATATTATCATTACATATATCACGATATAGTTACTCCAGAATGTAAATCCTAATTTATATATCATATATATCCATCACACAAATATATTTAACAGATTGATAAATGAAATGAAATACACCGTTCATGGAGATGGTAGGCCGTATGTACCCATGAACGTTGTTTTCCTGTCCTTATTGACTTGAATGGAAGTAAGTAGATGAAATATATATATACATAACTCCAGTACATCTATCATGTCATATATTTCATTATTATTCATTATATATATATTATAAACATTCTTGAATGGTTAACATGGAGGATGAGTCTCATCACGTCGTGGAGACTGTAATCCATACATACGCACGAGCGATGATATCGTTCCCATAATTATTGAATTGAATTGGAGTGGATGATATAATAACAGAGAATCAGTATGATGTTATAATAACCATATATAGTTATTCTTCATACCATTATACCCATCCAAGTTAGGTGGTGGTGGAAAAACAGATTACCCCACGGCATGGAGACGGTATTCCGTACGAACGCACCAGCGGTGATTTGGTTTTCCATAGGATGGATAGAAGGTAAAATGGGGTTGTTTCATTTTTATAATAACATATCAGTATATTAGTGATATTGATGTTATTACTTTTTAATCATACAAATAAACAATAAGAAATCTAAGAATAATGAAAACATGAAAGAATCAGTAGAACAGATTGCCTCTTATTCAACGCACCTCTTTTAAGATTCCTCTTAAGGAACTTGAGATGGTCTTTTTAGGAGACCAAAACCTCTATAATGTTTCTAGGGAAGTTTATAAGGGAAATTGGCAGTTTTGTTCCGAGCTTCAAGGCTCAAAGGGTTGTGAAGTGAAGAGGGAAGGGGTTCCCCTTTTATAAGGGAGGAGAGGGGCACCTTTGGAAAAACATAAAATATTATTTTATAATAAAGTCATATTCAGTTTATAATAGCTCCAAATTGATTTATTTAGTATCTAAAGTTGGTATAGGTATAAATCCTCTCAACCAATAGGTTTTAGACAATTCTAGGTTTATATTTTAACCTTATCATTTAGATTTAACTCTAAGTTAAATAATTTATCTTTTACCGTGTCTTCTTGTTTTCTTACACTATATGGTTAATAAACATACTATAAAAAGCCAAACGAACCCCAAGTGGTTAATTATTAATATATATAACATTATCTAAGTAATTTTCACAAACCAATGATTTTTAGAAATATAATAACAATTAATAATATAATATTTGTATTAAAAACTATTTTATGTCAATTTTGACAGTATTTGGTAATTGATTTTTGGGAAAATCATAACCGAAGGATTAGTTCGAAAAAAGTTAATTAAATAATTACTAACATGTCATGTTAATCTATAAAATTAGTGGAATTCATAAAATGTCTCAAATTACATTTATTTGGGTATTTATAATATCAATTATTTTATTATTTTATTATTTAGGTAATTACTGCATCACCATTGTGTCATAAATAAATTAAATTATTTAATGTCTAACAATTATAGATAAAATATAATTATGTAGGAAATATTTTTAGTTTTCGAATTAATATTTATATTCGAATTTATCTTATGTATAACCCTATATTAACAATGTTTTATTTATTAAACTTTGATTTTAACTATTTAAATACTTCTTTAAATAAAATAATAATAATTGTCCTAATCTAATCCAAGTTGACCTAAATGGTCATATTTTATTCATAAGGTTGTTTTTGGTCGAATTAATCTTATCCAATAAAATTATTACACGCGTTAGGGTAATAATAATATCATTTTTACCCTTAATTACCCTATTTACTTTTAACTGCTGTAAAAAAAGTAAAAAGATACTATTCAAAAAAAATTATTTTTATCTTATTGAACCACATTTTACTTCTTGATATTAACTGTGTCTCTCATATTATTGAAATTCCACTCATAGAAGTGGTAAAATTATGTTTTATGTAAATTTTCAAATTCTCCTAGGAGGTGGGTAAAAGTCGGTGAAAAGTTCAATAAAATTTTATATATCTAAAATTATTATAAAATGACACCAATAAATTAAATAGAACTTATATTGGTATTATGTATCAATTTTGACCTAAAATAAATTTAAATAAAATAAATAATTATTAAAAAAAATTTGGTTTTTAAATAGTAACCTAGTGTTTTCACTATTCATAAAAAATTGTTTGTTTTCCGAAAAATACCAAAAATTCACCCTAGGATAATTTCGATATTCTGAATCAAAAAAATGAAGTCCATTTTGAAATATATAATTTATAAAATTAGAAAAACAGGGTATTACTATTCATAATGGCTAGTTTATATAAAAGTTTAATAACATATCGTTGTTTAGTGAAACTCGGTATTGCGTACAACACACGCTATCGTGGAAGGTCGCGATTGCGTGTAATGCAAGAGAAGTCAGGGATGTGTGTAGTGAAAGCTCCTTTTCGTGTAACGTACTACACATGAAAAAAAATGAAATTAAGAAGAATATTTTTCATAAAATCTCAGGGTGTTACATTCTACCCCCTTAAAATGAATTTCTCCCTCGAAATTCGTCGGGGTTATAAATGGTTTACTACTCGAAAGTTTCTTTAATAGAAACCAACATCATAAAAGGTAATACCAAAACTTATCTTTAAAAACTAATGTATGACACGTAACAGTTACCCAAATTAACTAATCAATGGGTTTCCACATAGGAGAACATATATGGAAATTTGGATATGGAAGAAAAATCAAACCATCAGGTTCTGATGGAGAGTGGTAGAGAACATGGCTATTAAAATTCCAACAATATTAAAGCCATAAATTTGTAATGATCTATGGTAACATCTGATTCATCAGATATAAGAGCATTAGGACAACATTTTTGGTTTTTCATGATTTTTCCCAAATGTTGAAAAAAAATTTAATTGAAAGAAATACTTACTTGATTTTGGTACAACCTCACTGTTGTTCATTCATTGAACAATTTCCACATCATCTATTAATGAAATGAAGTTGATTTTGTCATTCATGAAGTGTTAGCAGATCATGTGATAGAATGATAGTTCATTCCATCTGTCTCAAACCAAAGGTTAGAAAAAGTTATTAAATAAACATAAGTGCATCTATAGTAAGATTAATCATATATGGTTCATATATATCATGCCACTTAATAAATTAAACTAATGTCTACTAAACATGACATCCTGTAGGCCATTGGTAGGGAATAAAGGCATGTCACACTTCAGTTGTGGGTTCAATTCCCTCAACCTTGTCTGATGCGATGTGTTGTATTATGACCTGCAGGTTGTATTTTTTTTTATAAAACTTCACTATTATAACATTACATAAATAATATCGAAAAAATTTCTTGCCTTAAAAAATACTATCTGATGTCCTACTTAATGCATTCCAACCTTTAGGCTTATCAGAAATACTTCTGTCCAATCTCATAGTATAAACAAAATGATTATTTGAAAGGTCACATAACAGGGACTTGAATACCATCATTTATCCCCCATATATAATAAGTTATATCTTGTTGGTCACATTCCAAACATGTGAATACCTTAATAATGTATTACCGTAGAACCTTAGTGAAAACATGAGTGCTGTCAAAAGTTAACTCTTTCCACATACCAAAATCCCAAAATTTCTATATACTCAAATCATTATATCACTTTGTCCTTATATCGGTCATGAGCTCATGAATACTATCAAACATTTCATTTTCTCTTTATCCCTTAATTATGCGCATATCATCTTATTTAGAAAATATTCGAATCACTTTTCGTGGTTATCAGTACCATATAATGATTGGAAACCACAATAAATCAATACATAGATATTCTAATATTCCACAATACTATAAATGAAATTCGACAACATTATTTCTCAATCCCATTACAAAAACACATAATCATTCCACTACATCGTTGTCATACTCAAAATCACCAATATTGATTGCATGTGACTTGCCTTTTTTCCTTTAGCTTAAGATGTTGTTGAGGTTGATCATCATTAAACCTTGGATTAGGGCATTGATTAGCATAATTCCCCATTTCCTTGCTCTTGAAGCATTGAAGTGTTGGTGGTGCGTTCTCTACAGTCTTTTCTTTATTCACATCATTAGCAACCCTTTTTCCATTACTTTGACACTCAAATACTCGATGACCTTATTTTCCACACTTAAAACATTTTCTATTCCCTTTAAGACAATCTCCACCATGCATCATTCCACACTTTGAGCATAAAGAATCATTCATCTTCTTTTCACCATTATTCTGAGATTTCTCCATGAACTCCAAAATTTGTTTCTTGTAAAAACCATTAGATGTATATGTAACACCAACTTCCATTTCATCCTTGATAGCACAACTCCCAATTTCATCATATCCACTAATGTCTCTTATAGCTAATTCCCATCGATGACTTGGATTTAAGGCACTGAAGAATCGATCAACATTACTTTCAGGTTAGATGATAAATCCAGATGCATACCTTGCAAACCTTGTAGAATTCACTTCGTATATACCAATTGATTCCTCATACTTTTTCTTAAGCATAAGGAAATCCTTTTCCACCATTGTTTGAAGAATACGAGGGATGAACTTATTGAAAAATAAGTTCTTGAACTCATCCCATTCCATGGATTGAATTTCATCTCAGGGCCTCGTATTCTTAATTAGAGTCCACCATTGATCTGCTTCTACTTCTAAATTATAAATAGCCAAAATGACTTATTCATGTTCCAAACAGCAAAGTTTGGAAAATATATTTTCAATGCTACTGATCCATTATTTAGAAACAAGTGGATTATAAGACCCACTTAAAAAAGGTGGATGTTTCCTCATGAAGGACTCAATAGAATATTGTTCCCTTCTCTGCTCATTTGGAAGTCCAGAATGATTCATAGCTTGTGTAAGTATAGTAATATTATTTTTCACTCCATATCCCATGACATTGGTTTGTTTAGGAGTAAAATAATTGCATTATCCATTATATTGATCATCAGGGTTCCTTCGGGATTCAGCCATCCTCTAATACCCAAAAAAATAGTGTGAGATGCAAAAATCATTCTAGGTAAAGCAACATAATAAAGGGGGAGTACTTTCAATATAAAACATCTTAGGGTTAATTCTAATATTGTTACCACAATTCTAGGACTATAACCTATATGTATACTTATCCTTAGAGACATACCTAGACATTCCTTAGAAATATCTCTAGGGATTTCACTAAAGTTTTCGCATCCTAGTTTCCAAAGGATAACTAAACCATTCTTATGATACCAACTGTAGACACCCAAAACATGACGTACATGGGCATTACATTACTTTTTATTAATACTTAACACATAACAAAAACCAACACTCAAGGATCATAATAGTTTAGTGTCTTTGAAATCTCGAAACATAATCTTCTAATCATGGTGAAAGATCTTCAACATCTCCCATAAAGATCTTCCCATTTTGTTTTCTTACCTAAAACATTTCTTTATATCCTGGGTAAAATAAAACATATAAAGGGTGAGCTCAAATTCTCAGTAAGGGTATGCATGGAGAAAATAAAACAAACCGTATACATTTGAACTTAAAAACATGACCATAATGTTTAATCATCAAAATCATGGGCGATGACATAAAACATGGAAGTATGTAAGGAATGGATCATAATATAACATCAATCATGATAAAATATAATGGGAATAAATCATGTAATTGAGGAAAAACATTATTCACATGATATTATTTCCATAGTAGCCAAGGCATTTTTTCCAAGACCATCTTAGTGGACAAAGTCCCTTTCTAAATCGAGTTCACTCCTCATTCATGTCCTGTAACACTGAACCGGATTAACTTACCGTTCCAGCCATGTCTATATCATGAGATATAAATCTTAACCCAAATCATTGTAGGGAGATATAGGTCCCACCCATCTCATAATTAAAACATTCTTATGTGTGCCACAAAATCATAAATCCTAGCATAACCCATGTAATAAAAATGGGATTCTTAAACATCATGCAATTATAACATAATCCCAATAAGATAAATGGACATCATAAAAATAATTCCATCATAACATAATAAAATAAAAGTAAAAATAGTGATAGAAATAGAATACTATATTATCTTAGATGGAAGTTAATTTTGATAAAACACTTGAACATCATTCTTGAGGAAAATATCCTTTTTACATCAAAAACATTTTTTTCGCAAAATTACATGCAAAATTAATAGAAAATGATTTTTTAGAAAATATTCATGAAATATTTTAGAGTAAAATTAATTAAAATAAGGCGTTAGGAAACCATAAAAAATCCATTCATGCTGTATAAGTTAGAAAAAACATTCTCCTCGTACTTTTGTCGGAAAAGTCAAAAAGTACCACATCTGGTAGACAAAAGAAAGATTTCATCCATAACACAAAGTAAAAGTCAAAGAGGGGTAAACATGAATTTAAAAATACATGGAATAATATTAATCACATTATGAGAAACATTTTTATGGTCATGGATGAAAAATATAACCCCATTAAATACTTACATATAAGCAATCTCGGATAAAAATGAGATTACAAAATTATCCATTACCATAGGTCCGATATGTTTGGTACGTATCCGAACCTCCTCTATAAAGATGTAAATAAATTCATTGACTTATTAAAGAATCTTATTCATTGTTATGATATCATATATGATTCACTTATGACTTTATATTACCCGTTCTTTTGTAAATTCCATGTTAAAGCAGCATTTTGGGTAAAATTGTTTTATTTATCGTACGTGTTTGGGATTGTTGTTCTTGATATTATTATTACATATATCATGATTTAATTACTTATAGAATTTAAATCATGATTTATATATCATATATATTCATTAAATATATATATATATATAATAGATAGATAAATAAAATGAAATACACCGTTCATGGAGACGGTAGGCCATACATATGCATGAACATTGTTTTCCTTTCCTTATTGACTTGAATGGAAGTAAGTAAAATACACATATATATACATAAATCAAGTATCTTTATCATGTAATATATTTCATTATTATTCATTATATATACTTTATAATCTTTCTTGAATGGTTAACATTGGGAATGAATCTCATCGCGTCGTGGAGACGGTAATCCGTACGTATGCACGAGCGATGATATTGTTACCATAATTATTGAATTGAATTAGAGTGGGTGATATAATATTACAGAATCAGGATGAAGTTATATTAACCATATATATTTTTTATTCACACCATTATACCTATCCAAGTAAGGTGGTGGTGGAAAAACAAATTACACCACGGCGTAGAGACGGTATTCCGTACGTACGCACGAGCGGTGATTTAATTTTTCATAGGATGGATAGAACATAAAATGGGGTCATTTAATATTTATAATAACATATCATTATATTAGTGATACTGATGTTATTACTTTATAATGAAATAACTAAATAAGAAGAAGTTGAAGAAGAAAGAAAACTTGAAAGAATCGGTAGAAGAGATTGCCTCTTCTTCGACGCACCTCTATTAAGATTTTTCTTAAGCCACTAGAGTAGGTCTTTTGAAGAGACCAGAACCTCTATAATGTTTTCTAGGGAAGTTGAGAAGGGAAATGTTCAGGGTTTGGCTAAGATTCAAGGCTCAAAAGGGTGTTAAGTGAAGAGGGAAGGGGTGCCCTTTTTATAAGAGAGGAGAGGGCCACCATTGGAAAAACATAAAATATTATTCTATAATTAAATAATATTCAGTTTATAATAGCTCCAAATTAATTTATATCGAAGATAAAGTGGGGATGGGTCGAAATACTCTCAACCAGTAGGTTTTAGACAAGTTTAGGTTACTATTTTAACCTTATCATTTATATTTAACTCTAAGTTAAATAATTTATCTTTTACTTTGTCTTATCGTTTTCTTACACTATATGGTTAATAAATATACTATAAAAATCCAAAATAACCCCAAGTGGTTAATTAATAATATATATAAACTTATCTAAGTCATGTGTCTAAACCATAGATTTTTATAAATATAATAACAATTAATAATATAATCTTTGTTTTAAAAAATATTTTATGTCAATTTTGACACTATATGTTCATTGATTTTTGTAAAAATCATACAAACATGATTAGTTCAAAAAAAGTTAATTAAATCAATACCAAAATGGAATATTAACTTAGAAAATTAGTGTAATTCATAAAAGTATAAAATTACATTTATTTGGGTATTCATAATATAAATTATCTTAAATTTTTATTATTTAGGTAAGTACTGCATCACCATTGTGTCATAAATAAATTAAAATATATAATGTCTAAAAATTATAAATAAAATACCATTATGTATGAAATCTTTTTATCGTTCTAATGAATATCAATAGTCGAATTTATCTTATGTAGAACTCTATATTAAAAATGATTTAGTTATTAAACTATGATTTTTACTATTTTAACTCTTCTTTAAATAAAATAATAATAAGTGTCCTAATCTAATCCATGTAGACCTAAATGGTCATAATATATTCCTAAGGTTGTTTTTGGTCAAATTAGACTTATCCAATAGAATTCGGACATGTGTTAGGATAATAATAATATCATTTTTTCCCTTAATTACCCTATTTACTTTTAACCGTGGTAAAAAAATTTAAATAGTTACTATTCACCAAATATTATTTTTATCTTATTAAACCACATTTTACTCCTTGATATTGACAGTTTCTCTCAGATTTTTGAAATTCCACTCACAGAACCAGTAAAATTATGTTTTATGTAAGGTTTCAAATTCTCCTAGGTGGTGGGTAAAAGATAGTGAAAAGTTCAATACTATTTTTATATAACTACAATTATTATAAAATGACTCCAATTAATTAAATTGAACTTATATAGGTATTATGTATCAATTTTTATCTAAAATACTTTAAATAAAATAAATAATTATTAAAATAAAAAGTAGGTTTTTAAATAGCAGCCCAGTGTTTTCACTATTCATCAAAAATTGAATGTTTTCAGAAAAATACCAAAAATTTACCCTAGGATAATTTCGATATTACGAATCCAAAAATGAAGTCCATTTTGAATGATATAATTTATAAAATTTCAAAAAGTTGGTATTACTATTCATAACTTCTAGTTTGCATAATATTTTTATAACATATATTAGTTTAGGGAAACATGGTATTGCATACAACACACGTTATCATGGAAGGTCGCAATTGCATGAAATGCAAGCCAAGTCAGGGATGCGTGTAGTGAAAGATCCTTTTGGTGTAGCGTACTACACAAAACATTAATGAAATTAAAAAGAATATTTTTCATAAAATCTCAGGGTGTTACAGTCGTCACCAATATCGACCAAGCCATGGTTATGAGAGTCATTGGAATTCCTCGATTAGTAATTCCATCCCAGATCTGAATGCCACCGAATCCAAAAAACATGTCCAGCATAGAGCTCAGAATGTGCATCCTTCTCATCTTGTTTCACCAGGTCTGTCGTCACCACCGTTTATGCTACTTGATTAGCAGATCCCCCCCGACCACACTATGATCAACCACATTATATTATATATCATCCTTAGTCAACGATCCCTCATATGGTAGTCACTCCATGAGTTTCAATAAGAGATAATGGGACATTACCAACACCTGCGTATCGCTGGTTCAACTAGAAAGTCCCGTTATGACTCCTTCCATAGAACGACTTCCTGTAAGCAGAAATTCTTGATTTGAATAGAATTATGTTATCCTTAAGAATATTTTCAGCATTCATGCAAGACTCTATTTCCTTGAGGCTCTAATCATGTAAGTGTATATATATGAATTCATCACTGAGGATTTAAGAAGCCCCCTCTAGTTTGAGATGTAGGAAGCAACCATAGAAGCCTTCAATGTTGAGCCAATATATCTTGTAGAATGTCAGGACATTATATTTTTCTATGGATAAGATGAAGGTTATCCCATATAAGGGAACTTCTTCCAATTTTTCATCAATGTTAATTTCAATGGCGTGGAGGTTCGCTGCTATATCAGGGACGCAGGGAAAGGGGTCAACCTAATCGCCACATAGACACTCCAAATTTTGTGGATTTCTGAAGATGATCTGAGTCCCTATGAAATAATAATTCAAGGTTATGGTAGGGTAGTAGATGAAGTGGTTGGAAAGAACTTACTGAAGATCCAGTTCGATGGCCAAGTAGCCTTCCCCGAGTTCATGGTTGTCTCACAAGACACTACCTACAATGTATTGATGGCCAGCCCATGGCTCCACCTACACACGGCGGTCCCCTCTTCATATTAACAATTTATTAAGTACTCCAATAATGTTTGAGTAGGAATAATACAAGGTGATGCATCACCCATTGCATCTTGTGATGACTGATATCTAGATTCCAACAAATAAAAGATCAAGGATATGAAGATCCATGCCACCAAGGCAGAACACGCTATGGTTGTGATTGACCCTTGGACAGACCTGGACGGTGCATAAATATTTCTGCTACTGGGAAGTTAGGTTATCCTAATGATTTTATACCAATGGTTCAACAGAATAGTTTATATATGGTTCCTTTACAAACGGTTTGAATAAAAAATTGGCAATGGTTTAGTAGTGAAGGATTTCTCAGCGGTTTGAAGAAACCGTTGGAAAATCTACAAAAAATGATCCCTTTACCAATGGTTTGTACAAACCGTTGGTACAAACCATTGGTAAAGTCCTTGGTTTTCCTAGAATTTTTTAAAAACCATTGGCAAAAGTCCCCCCTCCCCCAATATGCAGCAAAGCCACCCTAGATTACACAGAAGTAGATAACTATGCATCTGCCCCAATTTCCAGAATCCCCCGCACAGGCGAACCCTAACCTGAGGTCATCCATCTGATCGAATACAACTCCCCCATCCAGGTTATACTCCTTCAACCTCTTCCCAAATATTGACAAAGAATCCCTCATTGAGATAATTGACATGGTTGGTGTGTGGTCTTCCAAACTGTGTGAACTAACATGGTGAGTTGATGTGTATTGTCTGTTTCAAGTATTGTTCATCCCAACATTGAGATAGTAACAAGAATATCATTTTATTGTCAACATTTCTCCATTTATTTCACTATCTAGAAAGATCACATCATTATTCCCCATTTCCATGGATTTTGCGAAATTCTATGATTCACACTATTTGATATTTAATCAATGACTAATACAGGATTAGTAGATGTCTATAAGTATATAGAAGTTGGTTTATAAACTATCCCTTTAAATTATCACTATTTTTATTCTTTATGATGTGTAGTATCATTTACATACTTTATTATTAATCTCAAATTTAAAAATAAACTTATTAGTCTATAATTTATGAAATTAAACCACTTTATGATCCATGATCAATATATTAGTGTAGAAGCCTGAAATTTATCCACCCATGGGGTGTTCCTTACATTGAGAACTAATTAGGTAATGAAAGGTATGACCATAGGGGTGCTGAGAATGAGTCATTGAACACGGTTGAATGATTTGGGATTCCTATAACACATAATGGGACTTGAATCATGTGCCTCTTATATGAGACCTATTGAAAATTAATATAAATAAATAATAATTTTATTTTTGAGTACTTGTTCATTGATTAATCATTTGGAATTACTTGAAGAATCCAACCAAGGATTCATGTTATAAACACCCATTCTAATTCCATTTGGAAACCCCATTGAAATCATGATGATTTTTTTAAAATACCTTGGAGAAATCTAAATTTGATTCATAGCTATTATGATTTTTGAAGCCTTTGGGAAGTCCCCATAAGATTCTAAACTAGAGGCATATCTCTTTAAATAGTCTATGAACTCTTTCATCCCTATAAATCCATCTATAGTCAATGATGTTTTTAGTTATACACTCTATATTTGTAATGCTTAACATAGTTTTAATTTTTTTCATCTATTATTCTTTGTTTCTATTATTATTTGTCCTAAACCATGTGGTGATGTTTGTGGCATGACATACATAATAAGTGTAGTTTTATTTGTTTTCTATTTTTTTTTACAATTCAAGTGTAATTATTTTAACAATAAACACGATTTTAAGCCTTCATAGCCACTCAGTTTATGTAGTTAGTGAATCATATTGACTAATGGAGGTGCTGGTGAGATGTATCCCCACACAAAGATGTAAAATGGTTTGTTTAGTCATATTTTCCCGGGGTGGGTAATGGATATAAGGATGATCCACGTGAAAGGATTGGGGATGGTTGGGGTAGTGGGGTAGGTTGCTTTCCTTTTTTGGGGGGTGATATGGTACTTTCTGTAGAAATAAGTTTGGGTGTTTTTAATTGTACTAGCTGTAAACAATATTTCCATTTTTTTAACATCAATTTCTTATTTAAAAACCTCTCTTTACTCATTCAGCATATTTCTTGAAAAGCCTTCACTTTTTAATAACTTGAACACCTTTCTATTAGGTCTACGGTGCCTTCTTGTATGTGATAAATGAAAAAATTACAAAACACAACTCGCCTCAAATTTAGGCACACATAACTGAATGAGTATTTATTTACATTGTTTTAATAGGTCACTAAATGAACTAGAAACTCATTACTTTATCATTTACTAAATTATATTTTTGATTAAACATAAATCATATTGAATTTATTATGACAAAATGAATTATAACAATTCCTTCAACAAATTGGATACAAGTTGGATGTATGAAACCAATTGGATATCTAGCGGTTTTCAAGACAATTTAGAGGGATTTTTAGATTTTTCATTTCATAATTCTTCCAATAGTGGTCGCATACAGTGACCATGTTCCAAATGTGTTGGTAGACCTAGGTTGAGCCGTGAAGAAGTTACCTACAACATAACCAAATATGGTTTTCAGGAAAACTACAATGTGTGGTATCACAATGGGGAGAAAATAAAATCTCAAATTGCTGATGATTTAAATGAAGGTATTGGACATGAGAATTTGTTATATGACTAGTATTTGTTTATTCTTCATCATGAAAAATATTGGATTTTGACTAAAGAATACATCGATATGAGGAGAGATGATGTATCTAATGAAAATGATGATATTGTAAAGGTAAATAAATGATTGATGCTGCCATGACTCTAGTATATCGAGAATGTGATAAAATGAAAAAGTGGGAATTTTTAATCCGATTGTTTCATAGGAAAAATATGTATGGGATTTCTAATACATCAATTGATTACATTCTTATCATTATGAATGATTGACTTCCAGATGATGAAGATATTCCCTTGAACCCATATTGGGTAGGGATGTAATTTGATGAACTTGAATTTTCAAGAAAAAAATTCATGTTTCCCAAAATATTACAGTTCATTCTAAGAGTAAACCATTGAACGAAATGGTTGTATAATATGTGGCACATCCCGCTGGAAGTCAAAATCTGAGGGAACACCATCCCGTGTGCCACAGAATGTAATGTGGAAATTTCCATTTATCCCTATACTCCTAAATATTTTTTTTGTCTGATGAAATATCAATAAAAATGAGATGGAATGATACTGAGAGAAGTAAAAATAATGATGAGTTGGTTCACCCTGAAGATGTATTTTCATGACTGTTATTTGTTGCTCGAAATCTGGATTTTTCAGCTGACGTGCGTAGTGTGAGGTTGGTTCTTTCATGAGATGGTTTTAATACATTTGGGAAGATGATTACTTCACACAACACATGGCTAGTTTTTAAACATTTATAATATTTCCCTATGTTTTTGTATGAAAAAACCATTCAATTTCATGAGTATACTCATATCTGGCCCTTCTCATCCTGACATTGATATTAACGTATACATGAAAACTTTAATAAAATAGTTGAAAATTCATTGGGATGTGAGTGTGTGCACATAGGATGCATATTCAAAAGACATATTACATATTCGTGTGGCGCTTATGTAAAAGATCAATGATTTTTAGGCTTATGGAATGGTGTTTGTATGGAGCACGATGGGAAAAATGCCATGTCCTGTTTTTCTAAATAATACCTGATCCGGAAGACTGAAACTTTGTTATAGTTTCAGTTTTATTGTACATCGACAATTCTTGCTAATGGACCATCCATATAGAAATAATCGTCAAATATTTGATAATACCATAGATTCCAATGATCCTCCATAGCGTATGTCTAGAACTGATGTGCTAAATGAATTGAAAGATTTTAGTTTTTCATTCAGGAATGTTCAAATGAAATCTAGAAAGAGAATGAATGTTGACACTGAAACCTATTACAATTGGAGGAAGAGGAGTATCTTTTTTGATTTTCCTTATTGGTCAACCAATTTTTTGCGTCATTTCATAGACATAATTCACATTGAAAATAATATATGTGAAATGTGTCTTTTGATACATCTAAATGTTAAGGGAAAGACAAAATATGATTTATTGTCTTGGCGTGACTTGGGGGATTGGGGCATCCGACCTGAATTGCATCCTGTGTGTATCAGTGAAAAAAAATGGAAAGTTCTATATTCTTCTTATGAGATGAAACCTATAGAAAAAAACAATTTCTGAAAGTATTAGAGACTATTATAATTCTTGATGGCTATTCAAGAAACAAATCTAAATGGGTCAACAGATGAGAGTTGAAGTTAAACTCTTTGATGACTCATGGTTATCACATTATTCTCCATGATTTGATTTCAATAGAAATATGTCATCTTTTGTCCAATAAAGTAATGGTGACCGATATTCGGTTGTGCAATTTTTTTAGATATCATTGTGCTAATAATTATTCCACGTATTTCTTGAAACAACTATTGAACGATGCCCCATTAGTTTTGTGTGATTTGGAGAAAATATTTCCTCCATCATTTTTCACATGCATACTGCATCTAACTATCCATATTCCCACTAAAATACATCCCGGAGGACCTGTTTATTTTCATTGGATGTATCCAACTAAAATAAATATGTACACATTATAGTGTTATGTCTGAAATATGTTTCATTATGAAGGTTCTATTGTGAACGGTTACTTGGCTCAAGAATTTATGGATTTTTGCTCAATTTATTTGTCTAATCTTACTACAATAGTGAACAAACCAATGAGAAATGAAGAAGAACATTATAAGAAAATTGATCCATGTTTTCCATCACTTCCTCAAATAAGAGGAATTCCTGGATCATATACCGTAAAGGCATTAAGCCAGGAAGAGCAAGAGATGGCACATCACACTGTTTTGTTCAACTGTGATTTTTTTGATGACTACATTAGGTAAATAAATTTGATATGTATATCTTTCATATATATCAACTAAACTATTCATATTTTTTAATCTATAGGGACCAAAAAACATTGATGAATAGAAAGCATCATTCTTTATCTTTGAGAAGGAGGGAGACATTGAATAGAAATGTGTTTTCTTCTTGGATAAAACTAAAGGTAAAAATAATATTTTTTAAAATAATGAAATCAATATTTAGTTAAGTTTAATATTAATTTATATTGCAGGTAATGAGTTTGCATGCCGACTCTATCTCTGAGAAAATAAGAGCTTTGGATTTTGGTCTTAATATTGTGGTTCATGACAGTAAATCCATTATTATAGATGGGTACAAATTTATTGTCACTGTATGACCAAAGAAATGAGAACACATCAGGATGGTTTGGTGGTTACTACCATAGCAGATTGTTATGCTAGTACATCAGAAAATAAAATGTGATTTGAAAATGTGGGTTAATATTGAGTCTTCATAAAATTAATAATATCGGATTATTACTCTCATGGATGAGTCATGATGATGAAATGTCATTGGTTTGATTTGATGACGAGACGTGGAACATTTATTGATTATTGTGGATTTCAAGTAATTAATATGAATCACACTCTAGCTACTGAAGAACCATATATATTGGCATCAATGCATAATCTTTTTTTATGTCAAAGACCAACTTCGACCTGAATTTTGTGCCATAGTTGATTTAATTCCAAGACATATTTTTGATGATGGTGATGATGGAATTGACACTTTCACTACTGCCATTAGAACCAATCTATTTATCTCTTTTGATGAATCTTATAGCTTAATTTTCATATTTGATTGTGATCCTGAAGTTGTGGTGGAAAATATATAGTATCATTCATCCATGTTTTCAATTATTTTGGTTTACATGGAGTAGGGTCATTTAGGTTGGTACTATTCAAATTGTTTTAATATTGATTACAAATATGTTGTATCTAACTTGACCGATAAGTTAATTTTCAATGTTTATTAGTTCAGAATTTTTTTTGAATTGCATTTTCTAAATTAGAATTGAACTGTATTTAAAACTCGGAAACCACATTTCTAACTTGGTGAAAATTTCAATGCTTCAACTGTGATTTGTATAAATTTTGTATGACTCTATGACCTTTATTTATCATTTTACCAAGTAATGATCATGATGGTTTGTATTCTTCTGCAAAACATGTATCTAAATCTGCATCATCTACCTGAGCTATAGAAATTAAATTTTTCCTTTATTTTGAAAACTTCTTTTCCACTTATGAGTTTGGTAGAATCAATGTTCCATGATTTTAATAGACCGATTGATCTTAGTAAATAATCATCTTGCTAAAAATTAAATTTCTTTATTACATCATGTATGATTTATTGACTTAAATAAATATTTTTTTTAGGCTCACGTAAAACAATAGTTAGTTAAATTATCCATGATTTCCTTATTCCCTCTCATTCATTTTGTTTTTTGGGTTACACATTAGTTATCGTTTTCTATTTACTTCTATATTTGTTTTCAAATGTAGGATATGAAACCAATTACAGAGAGGCAATGTAAATAGATTATGGACAACAATCATCACATGACTGAGCTGGGCATTCCACCACTAGTGCATGCAATGGGTATTTTATTTAAAAAATATTTATTTAAACAATATATAATGTCATGTGATAAATTTTTTCTTAACATTTTTTTCAGGATCCAATTATTAGGTGATTTTTACATAATGAGAAGACAAGTAGTGGTCCCAGTACTCAGGGTTTTCATACAAGGGGGTTGTATGAGAGCTATATGATCTAGTCGGCATACTCGATTAGACCCCTCCCCTCCCACTAACTTACCAGACATCCCAAATTCTGAGCATAATGTGTTGTTAGGTACACATGGGAAATTTATGCCTCCCATTTTTTCACCACTATTTACATCTAAGACTCCTCACCTGACTGTACCATATCTGATGATGGTTCCCACTCCCCATCTAGCATTTGGCCATTCATCCTTTTTATCTTCTTTACCTTATGCTTCCTTCTCTCTGGGATTTTGTGTTCCATCTTCTTCGACTCTTGTTCTACTAGAGTCTGTCCCTGGGGAGCATACATTGGGACCCAGTCCATCTGTACAGGGTGTTCCTTATGTTTTTATGGATCCAACGACACCCATTGATCCTAATACCATAGGTATACTTATACAACCCACAAACATTGTTACAAAATGATTTTTTTTAGTATATCATGTATTGATAAAATATTTTTTTTTCTTTCTTAATAGATACATCTACAAATTGGAGGAAGGGGCCAGGGTGTACATGCATGCATGCAGTGTTGAACCGCCGCACTCAGGCGTGCGTTGTTTAACTGCCACACATAGTTTATGGTGGACTACAATGAAGATAGTTAGATGATGGAAAAATCAAGGCAGTAACATCATAGGGTTTTTGCAACACATTTCAAATACTCCAACATAATTCCTGTCAGCATGCTCTCATAGAGACATATACCAAATAAATTCAAGGATAAATCCTAGGCAGAGATATGGGTAAAAAATCTGTTTTATTTTATATAGTATATTAATTTTTTTATTTATATGAATTAATATTTTTTTGTCAGCTGCGGTTTAATTTCCCTGATTGTGGGGGTGCATGACCAGCACGTCTAAAGGATTTATGCATGCTTTCGAGAGCTTATAAGCATGATTTGTACATTGGATGGCATGATAGTGTGGTCCCAGAGTTCAATGAAGCTCTTTTCATCGATGATTTTCTGTTAGAACAGTACCGACAGATGATTACTCATTGGACGACTAGAAAATTTATCGTATTAATCAAATTAGAAGTATTTAAATGAAAATTTTCATATTTTTCGTTAATTAAATTTATGAATATTATTTAGGATTCATCTGGAAGAAATAAAAAACACTGATGCTAAGAAATATTTTGAAAAATTGGGACATACAATGATCCTAGATCATTAGAGACAATAGGTATGACAATTTATAATCTTTCATTAAGCCTTGCAATTTCTATTTCATTCCTCCATAATTTATTCGATTGCTAAAATTTTTATATAATTTTAGTTATGAAATTACTGTTTTTTTGTATCCTTTTTTTAATTATGGTTTCCAACATTCTATGTCATTGTAGAAGCATAAATTAAATATAGAAGGATATGTGACTCGAGCACAACTATTTTTCTCGAGTAGAATGAAGAATGATGGAAGTGCGGTTAATGAAATGTCTCAACAACTGATTGTAAGTTTTACATTAAAGATTTAAATTCTTAATCTCTATTTTTTAACATAATAATCTATTTACAATTGTAATAGGATGCATTTGAGGCCCTTGATTCTCAGGAACCTGACAATTT
Organism: Viscum album; assembly: GCA_963277665.1. Lineage (NCBI taxonomy): Eukaryota > Viridiplantae > Streptophyta > Magnoliopsida > Santalales > Viscaceae > Viscum > Viscum album. The sequence continues at coordinate 1,551,541,862 of OY728158.1, read as the reverse complement.
TAGGAAAAACGGTCACTTACATCCGGAGTTGGGAGATGAGCACCCAGGTAGACTACACTACCTACCTGGGAAGAGTATAGGTACAACAAGGTATTGTCCATCATCAAGTATGAGGGGTAGTGCCATTGAGTTGTAGCAGGTTATGGAATAGGCAGAGCAGGATTAAAAAATCGCCATAGAGATGGAAGAACTATCTTCTATGGTGAACACTGCATTTATAAAACTATTGGAAGCTTTACGTCCAACACTTCCACCAGAGGCCAGAACTACTTGTGATGAATATATGTCCTCAATGATTCTTATATAAGATGCACTAGGATTCAGTTCTAGTGGTGGTAGAGATAATGGCTATTATGAGGCCAAGGGGGAGGAGGAGGAGGGCGGGGAGGAGGTTGAGGTGGAGGAGGAGGGCGAGGAGGTGGCCAAAGTTGAGGAGGAGGGCGATGAGGAGGTCGAGGCTAAGTACGAGGGTAGGGAGGAGGGTGGGGATGCTGATGTTGATGACGATGAGGATGAGGGTGAGGGTGATGATGATGGTGATGATAGTGATGGTGATGAGAGATAGATTTATCTGTTACATTTTTTATTGATTTTACTAACCTTTGATGTTTATTAATTTATAGAACCTGAATATATGTGTGATTAGGTTGGTAAAATTATATTTATTTTTTATCTATAAATAATAAAACATGACTTGATGATTTTTTGTGACTAATTCACCCCTCCCCTAGACATCCCACCACCCCCTAGACACCCCCACCCCCTTGGACAATCTGTACCCCTGGACAGCCCCGCCACCCCTGTGGATAGCCCGCCCACCCCTTAGACATACCCCCACCCTCTTTTCATTGGTTGTCCAGTTGGTGTTTTTGATTTTATCATTGATAAAACAATGGTGGTTCCATAATATTTTTATCCATAAATTATACTATAATTTTAATGATTTATTGGAAATTAGATTATTAATGATTTAAATGATAATTTATAAATTATGAATGTTTTATTTTTAAAAAGAATGGATGTTTTGAAATCCCCCTATATTAATGAAATTGTAATTTTTAATGGAATTTATAAAATTGGAGGTCTGATTAGAAGTTGATATAATGAAATTAATTTTTTAAACTTAACAGCATTTTCATAAAAAATATGTAAATATCATCCCATGAACCCGATACAGCCCCCGAAATAGCCCCCTAGAAATCCCCCCAAACTGCCCCCCACCCACCCCCCTGGACCCCAGACAGCCCCCCAGACAGCCCCACAGATAGCCCCTGGTTATCCCCCCACCCTCCTCAGTAGAACCCAAACATCCCCCCCCCCACCCTCCTCCTTGGACCCTGGATAGCCCCCCGGATAGCCCCCAGACAACCCCCTGGATAGCCCCAAGGATAGCCCCACCACCTCCTCCCTGGACCCCGGACAACCCCCCACCCTCCTTCCTAGACCCCAAACTGCCCCCCGAATATCCCTCAGCCATCCCCCCACACTCTCCCCTAGACCATGGACATCCCCCTGGACAACCCCCCATATAGGCTCCCACCCTCCTTCCAGGACCCTGGATAGACCCCTGAACAACCCCCCTCCCACCTCCCTGGATCCCGAACAGCCCCTCGGGTAGCCCCACAAATAGCCCCATTGATATCCCACACCCCCTCGTCCCTAGACGCAAGACAACCCCCCCTGACAACCCCGTCGACATCCCCACAGACATCCCACCAGATAGCCCCCCCCCCCCCCCCACACACTCCTCCCTAGACCCCAGAAAGCCCCCACCCTCTTCCCTAGACCCCAGATAGCCCCCCCGGACATCCTCCCCACCCTCCATCCAAGACACAGGATAACACCCCTCCCCCAAATAGCCCCCCTAGACTGCCCCCTCCCCTTGGACCTCGGACCACCCCCAGACAACCTCCAGAATTCCCCATGGACAACCCCTCGAACAGCCCCCTACCCTCCTCCCTTGACCACGAACATCCCCCCCTAACATCCCCCTCCCCCCAGACAGGCCCCCACCATCCTCCCTGGACCCCCGAAATCCCATCAAATGTCCCCCCATACAACCACCCGAACGACCCCCGGACAGCCCCCACTATCCCCCTTTGACCTCGGAAAGATCTACCTCCTTCCTGGACCCTGGACAGCCCCTGAACCTCTTCCATCAACCCCTAATTTTCCCCAACCACCTCCCTAGACCCCATACCCCCCCCCCTTCTAGAAATATGTGGTTCTTGTTCATTTAAAGGTTCTTTTGGTGTTTAAAGAATATGTGTATATGTGTTTTGTGCTATTTTTTATGTTAGTGTAGGCAGTGAGGTGTATGAAGTGTATTATGCAGTGTGTTATGCCGTGTATCTGTTTTTGGTGCTCTTTTTATTAGTTTTTATGTAGGTTTATGCAGTGTATTATTCAGGATAGGCTATATTTATGTGTTAATTTTTTTATGCAAGGCTATTTTTATGTTCCTTTTTAATGCAGGTGTATTTTAAGGATGCTTGTTGTGTTTTGGGTGTTTGGTAACTCCCTGGACAACACCCCCTCCTTCCTGGACCCTGGACAGTCCCCACCCCCTCCTCCCTGGACCCTGCACAGCCCACCCACCCACCTCCATTTACCATGGATGACCCTCGACCTAACACCCCAACATTGGGAGAGCGGCTATTCAGTATATATAAACCATTATGACAATTCATTAAAGGCTAAGGCCCACATACCATGATTCAGTAGACAATCACACTCTTAATTCGGCATCTCAGATCCCAATATAAGATCTATTTAAAATTCACCATCAATCCCTCCGAAAAAGAGGGTTTTAGATGTTGAGAATAATATGAGAGAAGAGGTTAAACCCTACTATAAAGGTGGAAGAAAAGACGGGATTATACTCACCTGTAACTTCAATCGGCACATGAGGACACTCAAAACACCCAAGGATCGAATTAGATCCTCCCTTAAGAGCTCTTGGAAGAATTGGATTGTGTTGGCGGTTTACCACAAGGATCCATGGGTCATTTTTTACATGTATGGGTCAACCCCTTCTCAATCTGAGGCACGATGTGGCCGGTACCACACAAAGTGTCTCACTTTTATTTCAAATGGACAACATTTTAACTGAAAACCACAACTGTCATATGGAAAACTGACCATACGCATTCAGATTCTATTGATACTTTATAAAAAATATTCATGGGTCATTTCTGACATGTATGAGTCAACTGTGCCTCAATCTGAGGCACGGTGTGGCTAATACCACTCAAACTCTCTAACTTTTATTTGAAATGGATATGATTTTAAGTGAAAACAATAACTTGCATATGGAAAACAAAATAAATTCTTTTTTATTGTATTTATAATTCATTACAATGATCCATGGGCCATTGGTGACGTTCAAGATTCAACCCCGCTTCAATCTGAGGAATGGTGTGGCCGGTATAACTCAAAGTGTCTTTCTTTTGTTAAAAATAGACACTATTTTAAGAAAAACAACAGACATACGGAAAACTGACTAAACACATTTGTATTGTGTTGATACTTTAATTCAATGATCCATGGGTTATTTTTGACATTTACTAGTCAACCCTTCCTCAATATGAGGCACATTGTGGCCGGTATCACTCAAAGTGTCTTTCTTTTGTTTAAAATGGACACCCTTTTAATTAAAAACCAATGGATTATGTAAAACTCACCAAACATATTATTATAGTGATGGTAATTTATAACAAGGATTCATGGATCATTATGGACGTGTATGAGTCTACCCTACCTCAATCCGAGTCACGGTGTGGCTGGTACCACTCAAAGTGTCTCAATTTTATTTGAAATGGACAACATCTTTAGTGAAAACAACAACTGGCATACAGAAAACTGACCAAACACATTAATATTCTGTTAATACTTTAGGAAAACAATTCGTGGGGCATTTCTTAGGCGTACATTTCATCCTTGCCTCATTCTGAGGCACGGTGTGGCTGGTATAACTCCAATTGTCTCACTTTTATTTGAAATGGACAGGATTTTAAGTGAAAACAAAAACTTGCATATGGAAAACTGACGAAACGCTTTCTGAATGTACTCATACTTCATGAAAACTATCCATGGGTCATTTGTGATGTGTAAAAATCAACAATGCTTCAATCCAAGACACTGTGTGGCTAGTATCACTCAATGTGTCTCTCTTTTGTTCAAAAATGGACACTGTTTTAAGTAAAAACCACAGACATATGGAAACATGACCAAACGTATTCAGATTGTGTTGATACTTTAACACAATTATCCATGGGTCATTCTCGACATGTACAAGTGAACCTCACCTCAATCCAGGTATGGTGTGGCTGGAACCACTCAAAGTGTCTCACCTTTATTTGAAATGGACAACATTTTACGTGAAAACAACAACTGGCATGCAAAAAACTATCCAAATGAATTTCAATTGTGTTTATACTTTAGGAAAATGATCCATGGGTCTTATTTGCCATGTAAGATTCATCCTTGCCTCAATTAAAGACACAGTCTGGATAGTATCACTCAAAGTGTCTTTCTTTTGTTTAAAATGGGCACCATTTTATGTAAAAACAACTGACATTCAGAAAAATGACCAAACATATTCAGATTGGGTAAATACTATAGTAAAAGGATCCATGGTTCATTTTTGTCATGTAAATGTCATCCCTGCCTCACTCCGAGGAACAGTGTGGCTGGTACCACTCAATGTGTGTCAATTTTATTTGAAATGGACAACATTTTAAGTGAAAACAACAATTGGCATATGGAAAACAGAGCGACCGCATTCAAATTCAATTGATATTTTTGGAAAATGATCCATGGTTAATTTTTGACATGTACGAGTCAGCCCCACCTCAATCTAATGCAAGGTATGGCCAGTATCAATCGAAGTGTCTTTCACTTGTTTAAAATGGACATTTTTTTAAGTAAAAAAACTGGCATATGGAAAACTGACCAAATGAAATGAGATTGTGTTGATACTACGGGAAAATGATCCATGGGTCATTTGTGACATGTACAAGTCATCCCCACCTCAATATGAGGCACTGTGGGGCCGGTATCAATCGGAGTATCTTTTTTTTTTAAATGGACACTCTTTTAAGTAAAAGAATTGGCATATGGAAAACCGACCAAACATATTTTCATTGTATTGATACATTATCACAAGGATCCAGGTTTCATTTTTGACAACTATGAGCCAACCCCACCTCAATCTGAGGAACGGTCTGGTCGGTATCACTCGAAGTGTGTGTATATTGTTTAAAATGGTCATCATATTATGTAAAAACAATTGGCATATGGAAAACCAAACAAATGTATTCATATTGTGTTGGTACTTTTTCACAAAGATCCATGGTTAGTTGTTTTTGTGCATGAGTCATCCCCACCTCAATCCAAGGTACATTGTAGACGATACCACTCAAAGTGTCTCAATTTTATTTGAAATGGACAAAAGTTTTAGTGAAAAAAAACTACTGGCATATGAAAAACTGACCAAACGCATTCAGATTGGGTTCATACATTCGAACAACGATCCATGGGTCATATGTGACATTAACGAGTCAACCCCGCATTAATCCAAGCCACAGTGTGGCCGGTATCACTCGAAGATTATTTCTTTTTTTTAATCGATATCCTTCTAATTAAAAACAACTTGTATACAGAAAACCGACCAAACTTATTCATATTGTGTTAATAATTTAGTACAAGGATCCATGGGTCATTTGTGACATGTATGAGTCAATCTTGCCTCAATCCAAGGCATGGTGTGGATGGTATAACTCAAAGTATCTCACTTTTATTTTAAATGGAAAACATTTTAAGTCAAAAAAACAACTAGAATATGGAAAACCAACCAAATGCATTCAGATTCTATTGATACTTTAGGAAAACAATCAATGGATCATTTGTGACATGTACGAGTCTACTCCGCCTCAATCCAAGACACGGTGTGGCTGGTAACACTCAAAGTTTCTCACATTTATTTGAAATGGATAGGATTTTATGTGAAAATAAAAACATTCATATGGAAAACTGACCAAATGCTTTTAGATTGTATTGATAATTCTGAACAATGATCCAAGATTCATTTATGACGTGTACTAGTTTACCCCAGCTCAATCTGATGCATGGTGTGGCCAATGACCCTATATTTTTTAAAATGGGAATTATTTAATGTAAAAACCACTGGCATATGAAAAAATGACCAAATTTATTCATATTTTGTTAATACATTGGAACAACGATCCATGGTTCATTTGTGAAAGGTATGAGTCAACATCGCCTCACTATAAGCACAGTGTGGCCAGTACCACTCAAAGTGTCTCAATTTTATATGAAATGGAAAACAATTAATGTGAAAACAACAAGTGGAATATGGAAACTGACCAAATGCATTAATATTGTGTTGATACTTTAGGAAAAAGATCCATGGGTCATATGTGATGTATACTAGTCAACCCCACCTCTATCTGAGGAAAGGCGTGGCCAATATCACTCGAGGTGTCTATATTTTGTTTAAAATGGACATCATTTTATGTAAAAACAACTGGCATATAGAAAACCAACAAAACTTATTCATATTGTGTTGATACATTAGAAAAAGGATCCATGGTCTTTCCTTACACAATCCACTTCAAAAGTGAGGAAATCCTACCGTTATTCTAGAACACATGACATTTAATACTCCAAGGACAACTATATTCCCTAAGTCACACATCCTCATTGATACACACCCTTTATCATCATCACTATGTTCAAATTCACCCACCCCAAACCATGGGACATTATTATATTTGTGTTTGGATGAATTCATTTATCCATTTCCTTATTTTGGGGTTTTGAGCATCTAATTTCTGAATTCAATCGTGTATGTGTTATAAAAAATGAAATTTTCCCTGTATTCTTAATATTGTATTACACATATAATTACCTATTCAGTTTTAATGTATTTTATTCATAATTGATAATTAAATTATGTATGTATTAAATTAAGTATTAAATTATGAATTGAATTCTGGATTGCACATGTAATTATCATCTCAATTATGAATTTAATTCTAAATCAATTATGTATGTTTATAATTACCTAATGACATAGGTTTTAATTTAGTATGTTTATAGTTATAGGGTGCATTATATGTCAAATCTATATGAATTAATTGTGTATATGTATGTGTTATAGTTGGTTATTTTAGGTAATTGGAGTTGGGGAATATGAAATTTTATAAAGGGAAGCCTGCTAATGGAAATCATAGAGCAGTAAGTTGCTGCCTAAATTGGACAACAAATCCTATGCCAACACTTGTAAACCGTTGGCATAGGGCGATGAATGTGTTTTATACCAACGGTTCTCTTAGAACCGTTGGTAAAAACACTTTCCCAACAGGTTAAACCCACTGAGATATAGGTGAAATGTTTAGATATACCAATGCTATTTTGTAATACATTGGTAAAAACATTACAATACTATATTTAAATGTTTTGAAACTGATGGAATAGAATTTTTACGAACAGTTTCAAAACATTGGTGAAAAGTTATATGAATGGTTTGACATAACCAATGGTATAATGTTGATTTCCTAAAATATACCAATGGTTTTTCAGGAACCTTTGGAATATGTTTTTCCCAAGGACTTACTTCCCTACAGTTTGGATAACCATTATTATATAGTATACCAATAGTTATCCAGCTATTACCAATGGTTTTGAACCACTAGTAAAGGGTACATTTCTTGTAGTGTTCTGATCCACCGATTTTAGACCACGACCTAAACATGATGAAATTCTATTTTTTTTTTGGAATGAGGTTGAATCACTTTTCCAAGTCTAATGAATGGTATAATATCACCTCATATTCTTATACGACTCAAGACTGGGTGATCCTAGAGCCTCCTACTCCAACAAGTTATCGAGATGTATGCCCTATTGAAATGATAATACTTCATACTTTCTTGTTGTGATGGGAAATGATAAATTTCATAAAACCAACACACCACTATTTCTTTGATATTATCAACTGTGTCCCCTTGGGTTGAAGTAAAAATGGGATCAAGTCTACGACCTCCATCGCTTTGGTTTCGAAAGTACATGAGCCCCTGATGTGGTGTCCATCGCCGCTCAGGCTGGAACCAGCATCCCATCGGGATCTGTTGACTCCGAGGAATTTCCTCTAACCAAAGATCCCACCTCTATATGTAAAGAATATTATTTATAGGATTATCCTCCTTTTTAGGCAAGGGTGTGTCCACCACGGTCGATGAATTAGTGCAGATGATCCTCGGTAACGAGAAAGATCCAAAACCTACATTGATCAGTGCCATAATGCCTTTCGAAGAGAAACATCAATATGTGGACATCCTAAAGAAAAATCATGATGTATTTTCTTAGTGTAATGAAGATATTCTAGGAATAGATCCTCATGTCATAGTCTACTTTCTCGGCCTTCCATTAAATCATCATTGGTTGAAACCGCCTCCCAAAAAGATGCACCCATCTCACTATGCCATGGTAGAGGCTGATGTTGGTAAGATCATCAGAGCATCCTTCATCAAATTGGTCCATTACCCAAAATGGTTAGCCATCATTAATTCTATCAGAAAGAAGAGTGGAATTATTAGTGTCTGCATCAACTTCCAGGACCTCTACTTTGACGGTCTGAAGGTTGATTTAGCCCTTCATGTGACAGAACTATTGATTGCTTCCACTGATGGGTTCCATGCTCTCTCCTTATTGGATGGAAATTCTGGTTATATACAAATTCTAATGGGCCTATGTATAAAGATTCAATATATTTTATGGCACCTCAATATACTTTATGTAACTAGGTAATGCCATTTTGGCAAAATAATGTAGGTTCCACCTCTCAGTGTTCCATGCATCACATATTTAAGATGATCCTCAGGGAATTGGTTGAATGCTACATGGATGATCTGGTGGTCAAATCTCAACAGTGTCATGACCATCTCAAAGGAATTGATAATGTGGTCGGCTTACACTGATCCCTCTATCTGGAGATGATCCCCTTGAAGTGCTACTTCAGTGTCACCTCCCAAAAATATCTCGCCTTCTTTGTCCACTACATTGGCATTGAGATCGATCCAGAGAAGATCACAACCATCTGCTAGATTTATAATATGATAAGAATCTGGGATCTTTAAGGAATTAGTCACCACTTAGCCTAGATACTCTAGTTCATCACAAATTTGGATGGAAAGTGAAATCCATTTTCCCACCTCATGAAGAAAGGTGACATTTATTAGTGGGAAGAGGAGTTTCATACTTCTCCTGAGGAGAACAAGAAGTATCTATTCCATCCTCTAGTTCAGATGCCACCCATCTCTCTAATGTCACTTGTCCTTTATATTCCGACATTGGAATGATATCTCAGATCCCTCATCACCTAGAAGAAAAACAAGGTAATGGGGTACAGTTTATACTATGTCATTCACATGCTCCTTGATACAAATACAATGTATTACTCTATCATGAAAATATTTCTTTTCTGGTATTCAGTGTGCATAAATTGCAACAATACTTGAAGCATCATGAGATAAAACTACTGTCTTGAGTGGATATGCTGAAATACATTATAAACCTCCCCATGTTAACAGGTCTTCTAGCTCGGTGGGCAGTGATCCTTTGATAGCTCGACATCAGAATTTTCTTCCCATATGACCATTAAGGGTCATGAATTGGAAGACTTCCATTACGCACATCCATATACCATGGTCCAGTCTCTAGATATTGATTTTACCAATGTAAAAATCTTCTTGGTATACAAATCCATTTAGTGATGGTAATTCACATTGATGGTGTTTCCCAAAGCCCTACTAGTAGAAGAATCAATGACTCCAGACTCAACAGAGTGGGCCTAGGTATTATCTTCATAAACCATCAAAAGTTGTTCTTCCATATTCAATCCTATTGTCAGAAGGATTTACTAAAAATGAGGTGTAGTATTAGGCTCTCATTACAGGTGTCGATCTGGACCTTGAGATTTATATTCCCCACATACATGTGAATGGGGAATTTTAACTAGTCATCATGTATATTACGGGTGACAAAGTCATCCAATACCCGAAGATCGTACCAATGTTAGAACGTACATTCTAGCTGATGGACCAGTTCTCATCTAGTCCTAAAGTTACTCACATCCCTTATTCCTAGAATGGTCTAGTCATTGCCTTGACCAACTTGGCCATATATATTGCAGAACCTGACCAGGATGATTTGATTATTCACATATTTCACCAGACGTTCATCACTCATATCACTCCATATGATGACGATAGCCCGTAGTTAAGCCACCTTATTGTTGTTGTCTCTACATAAGGACCCCCATGGTCCCTTGACATAGTTTTTGATGTGACTCTTGATTAGATGACCTCCTTCATTGAGTAACTTCATCAAGATAATCTCCCAACAGACTGAGCTGAGCGTGAGAGAATCTGATGGAACGCATTGTACTTCACCATCCTTAGTTGTCCCAACCTTTAGTAGATCCTCTGAAGATTCAGGCTTTATGGTATTCTCCTCTATTCCATTTAGGGAGGTGTGATTTCCTAGGATATGTAGGAGGTTCACTCTAGTTCTTGTTTGGATCATCAAACAGGATAGAAACACACCCACCGGATCTGGAGATTGGGGTATTTTCAGCCTACAATGATCTGTGCATGTATTATGATCACCATGAGGTGTCGTGCATGCAAAATCAACACTAATTTTATGAATCATATGAAAACACCTCCCCACAATACAAAGTACACTTGGCCCTTTGTGGTATGGGGACTCGATTTCATGGGACCATACCCACCACTGAAATCTTTCCAGTGTAGGTTCATCATGAATGTTGTGGATTTATTTTCCAAGTGGGAAGAGGCAGTTCCACTCAAGGATGTCATGGAACATTATAAAATCTAATTTGTGAGTTCGGATATCACCTACCAATTTGGAGTCCCTATGACTGATTCTCATCAACAACATCACCAGCTTCCAGGTAGCCCAGCTGAAGATGTTGTATTCCAAGTACAATATCTGTTCTAACCATACCTACCGCTATCATGTGCAGGAATATTGTCAGATTGATGAATTCAAAAAAAACCTCTATAATATTCTACAGAATATGGTTGGTAAAAATAAGAAGAGTTGTCGTGAAAATCTCCCCATCACTATATGGTCGTATTGGACAACATCTCGTAATTCCACTTAGGTGACCCATTATTTCATGGTGTATAAAATAGAGGCAATCATGTCCATCAAGGTTCAGTTTCCCTCTTTCCAAACACCTGTATCCGATCAGAAGACACTGAATAAGGTAGCTTAAATCCATTTGGATTAACTAGATGCACTCGACGAGAACATGATTCCTTCCCTCCATGCCCTAGAGAGTTATCCGAACAAGATAGCCAGAGCATTAAACATGAAAGTCTACCTCCAGTCTTTCTTAAACTGTGACATGGTGTTATACTAGAGAACTCCAATGATAACTGGTAGATAACCACCCTAACCGGATCCCAAATGGGGAGAACCTTACATCATTCACGAGGTTTACCCTAATGGTGGAAACTCCCTAGTTACAATGTATGGTGAGCGTATAATTCCACCCAACAATGCCAAATTAATCAAGAAGTACTTTTCCTAAGAAAGTATGAGACTCATGACATTAAATAGTATGTCTTTCTACATGATGAAATATTGTACCTGGTCATACATGACCTTATATGGTCTCTTCATTCCTGACGTTAAACTACTTTTTAGCCCTACATGACGTTAAACTGTGAGCGGTAGATATAACATTATGGTCCGAGCTCTACAAACATAAACTAAGATCTTCTAGTGTCCTCATCGTATGACATTAAACAATAACACATATCAATAACTATGTATGTTTTTATTCCCATCCTCATGGGATATATAGGAGCACATGGATGCCTCATCTAGGATTCCATCCCCCAAATTCTTCACTTTGACATCACCTATGAATAGTTCTCCGTGAGGTTTTCACATAGTGTAGTGTAGACTTCTATGGTCCCATTTATGCTGGGTTTATAATGATCACACTATGTTCCCCTCACATTCCTCTATCCTCCCTCATCCTCACTACATGACATTAAACTAATTGGCCCTTTCAGGACTACGTATGGATTGATTCTCATCCTCATGGAATATGTAGAAATGCCCGTACATTTTTTCCATAGGCATAGCCCAAAACTAAAATATCTCCCCTAGGGTCAAAACACATGGTGTGGTGTGGGACTTTATCGACTTCATTATTGTAAATTTTATCATGAACTCACCATATACCCCCTCCTTGGTGATCCCCACCTCTTTTTCATATCCCACAAGACGTTAAACTGCTTAGGCATTTTCACGCTTCCCACGTCCCCTTTATTTGGGTCATCATTATATTTCACATCTGAATGGGACCCTGTACGACATGGATGGTAGGCACTAGGGATATCTTTCCATATCAACCCAATGTCCCTAAGTATTTCAAAGTAACATTTGATTCAAGACTCATGTTTTGAATATGGTCACCGGTTTACACTCATTTTTTGCCCCCATTTTAGGCCAAATGATATGGATGTTGTATTTTGAATGAGTTTAGTATTCATCCTCCATCATTATCACTACCCCTATATGTCCCTAATATTGGTTGGAGTGATTCATTTTGTCCTGTTATCCCTTTTAAGGTCAATGTTCCTCTAGTAGGGTTGTTGGCCTAGGTGGGATCGACCCCACCCGATCTCTATCCTTTTTTATTGTGCCCTTATATGCTAGGAAGAACCTGATCCCATTCCTTGTTTCCCACACTGGGAATTGCTCACGTGGGATTTGGATCATGGGTAAGTCCATACCCACATAAAGGGTCACATAAATATGATTTATGCTCTATTAAATTAAACAAATATCACCACCATCCTCACCATACAACATTAAACTATTTGATATGCCCATATTGAAGGACATAAAACCACTTAGTACTCATCTATTATAACGATAAACTACAATTTGGTAGAAAATATCTGTCTATGCCCTAGCCTCAAATACCTTGACCTTTCCTCCCCCCCCCCAAGACCGTATTCTCATATAGGGATGAGTGGTTTGGTATGGACTCTCTGTCCTCATTCACGTTGGGATATTTTCACAAAGACTAACATTTCCCCATGAGGCATCCTTCCTTCATCCATTTTCTTATCTACAAGATGTTAAAATTAAACAGTACCACCATGCTTTACATGTCTCATCAGTTGGGTTTTCATCACCCTTCAGATCCTACAAGACCCCCTAATGGTATCGATGTAAGGCCCCAATCCTCTCCCCCCATCTCAGGCCAATGTGCCCTAATATTCTAAACAACAATTAGACACGATTCCCTTTTTCCAAATATGGTATGCGGTCGACACTCAATTATTTGTTCCCATTCTAGGTCACAAAATATAGATACTATGTTGTGAATATAGTCAAAAGTATTTGTGATTTTTTGTTTTTGTTCTATGGCCTCCCAAATGATAGGAAAAATGATTTAACCATTTCACCCATCTATCCCACACAAATTTCATTAAACTGGGAATGTATGGTACAATCTCTATGAGCATAAAATAATATATATAATTTTCTCTTCTCAGGAAATAAAACTACACAAACTCTCTAGAACTACATTTGGATGGATTCCCATCCTCATGGGATACGTAGGTAATCCTTGAAATTTTTTCTTCTGGTCTATCCCATGTCCATCTATACTTTCTCTCGGCATCTTGGCTTGAGTTCTCTCTTGGAGTTATGAATGGTGTGGCATATGGTCTTACGCCCTTATTCATGTCTGGTTATTCAATATTCCATACACATTCCTCATTATGGTTCCCCACACCACCTCATATCTTCGTCTTTGTCTCATGAAGTTAAACCATGTGATATTTTCTAGAACTAATACTAGCTTGATTCCCATCCTCATGGGATACATATGATTGCCTGAACAATTTTTCCTCGAGTCCATCCATGTTTCTTAGAAACCTAATCATCTGTATGGCCCCCTTGGTTGAGTCCCTCGAGAAAGGGTTTGTGGTGTGGTATGGGATTATACCCTCATTCACATCAGGTTTTCAACAGCCATGCCACGTACCTCGATCTTGAGATCTCTGCATCCCCCTATCCTCCCCTCATCTTCTTGATCCTACTGACCATAAATGGGGTGCCTAGACCTTCATTGGAAATTCATTAATGTGTCCAATAGAAATATAGTTTAGAACCTAGAGTGTTGATTCCTACATGGACACACTTCCATCCATTTCCATGCTTCACATTTCCCTTTATTTGGGTTTACATCATCTTTCACATCCAAATTTACCCCCAAATGGTATGGATTGTAGGCCACATGTCTCGCTTACCATCTTGTTCCAACTTCCCCAAGATTTGGAATGACAATTTGACAAAGGTCTAGTGTGGAAAATATGGTAAGCGGTCGACACTCATTTGCTTGATTCCATTTCAGGTCACATGATATGGATGTTGTGTTTCAGACATGGTCAACAATCATCCTTCATCGTTACACCAACTCCATTAATCCTTAAATATTGGTTGCATGATTCACATACTATTCCACCCCATCATTTCCAAGTAGAATTTTGATACTCTTGGTGTTATCCCTCAGTGGGTGTTTTCATGTTAGGTGGAAGAAGCTGTGGTGAGGTGTCATTTAGGGCTCCACACCATTTCCCCCTTTCTATGTATTATACGTGTTGTGAAGACACAAACCATATTTTTTCCACACATAGATCATGGCCCTTGTGGGAATAGGGATTTGGACATGGTTTACACCTATTTGGATGAGTCTCACTTCATTTGGTTTGAGCACTACAGACTTTAACTAATATCTCCCTCTGTAGTTACTGCATGATGTTAAATTAGAATGTAATTTCAGAACTACATATGTATTGCTTCTCATCCTCCTGGGATATGTAGTAACACCCTATGAATTCAACCTTGGGTCAAGCCCCATATGCTTTGATATATTTTAGACCTTCGACATATGGTTTCTCCACTTGAGTTCTATGCGGAATGGTGTGGACCATGTCCACATTCACATCAGGTTTGCTTTACCACACATTGTGCATTCCATCTAATACATTGGTCTTCTATATGCATCCCAAACATATGGAATTAATCAATGCTACCTGGTCCCAAATGATAATAAAATGTTGCATCCTTGCTGCGTGACACTAAAATACATAGGATGGTCTTCTCCTATGACCCTAAACTATGATATTTTTTTCATGGCCACACAATGAAATGTAGAACCAAAATTTGATGCCCTCTCTTGAGGGGACATCAAGTTTTGTATCAGTCATCCACCATACCATTTATCAAGGCCAATATATGGATTGATTCCTATAGCAATGCCCAAATTATTTGTCCTGGGGTCGGTTCATAAAAGAAACACATCCATCCTAAAGAACAAAAAAGATTTATTTAATGCCACTACTTTTGGTGTGTGGGAAACACCCGCATGACAGTATTTTCCCTGATGTTGGTTCCCTACCACGAAATATATATAACTACATAGGGATTGATCCCAATTATGGTGGGATATATAAGATCCCCTGGTCACATTCCCTAGGTCCCATCATAACTTCCACTTTTGATCCCTGGGCATAAAATCTCCCTAGGAGAACATGGTGTGATGCAGACTCCTATTGTCCTCATTCATATCAGGTTTATCAATAACTACTCCATGTGTCTCCCTTGACCCCTTTCATTATGGTCTGAGCTCAATGATCTTAAAATTATGATTCAAATGTCTTTTTCTCATGACATTAAATGGTAAAAAAAATTAGAACTGCGTCTAGGATGATCCCCATCCTGATGGGAGACATGGGAATTCCCTAACATTTCATCTTAGGATTTAGCCCCAGGTATCTCAGATCATGTCCTCCATTCATCCCCGAACCCCGAAATCTATTATGAGAATGTGGTCCTGAGCACCTCTTGGGTCCTCATTAACGTCGGTTTTGGAGAAAACTACACCATGTCTCTACCATGACCTTGGAGGGGGATTTGACTCCATTTATCTAACACTAATCATTGGCGTACTCAAATGCATCGTAGAAAAAAACCCAAAGTGTGGAATTATTTCATTGACATTCCCACATTTCATGTCCATGCTTCATGATCCCATTATTTGGATCTCCATACTCTTCGATGTTTGTAGGGACACCCTCTAAAGCCTATTATCATGCCACATTGGCTCACCTACCATTTTGGTCTAACGCAGCAGAAGACCTCAGATGATATTTTGCAATAGGTCCCATGTTTCGAATGTGGTCAACGGTCGACCCTCATTTCTCTATCCCCATACCAGGATAACACAAAATGGATGTTGTGTTTCGATCACTAACAATATTTATCCTTTATTGTCATGCCACCATCATTGTGATTCATATCTTAGGAGCCATGATTCACATCACTGCACTCTCTTATGTTCAGGTGGAATTCTAACACACTTTGTTTTACACATCAGCACATTAATGTGTGTTATGTATGTGGCTCATAAATTATGGGGAAACATTCACCTATCATCCCATTTCACCGAATGTGTTCCCTCCTGTACCAAGAAAGTCCCACCACTACTCCATGTTTCCCGCATCCATCATGACTCACGTTGGCATTGTAGTTTTTGTACGATGTGTATTGGTATAACTAAACCATGCATGCCATTCATCCCTCATAACATTAAACTAGAATTTGTGAACTACGTTTGGATTGACTCCCATATTCTTGGGGTACATAGGAATCCAAAAACACTTTGTATTGGGTCTAGCTCAAAATATTCCTTCTTCAATCACTCGACCATGGATTTCCCTTGCGGTTTAGTGATGTGTTATAGAATTCCTTGGTCCTCATTCACGTTACACCTATAATGACCACACCACGTACTCACCCCTTTAGTGTATCCCCTTCCACTCACTATCCAACTGTATGATGGTAAACTACACGGGTCATCCCGAACTACGTATGGATTGATTTCCATCTTCATGGGGTATGTAAGAATGCCCAGACACTTTTTCATGGGCCTAGCCCAAATTTTTCTATCTTTGATCTCAAGACCTAACATTTCCCCTTGGGTTACATGATTTTGTAAGGACTGATTTGGTCCCCATTAATGTCGGGTCTATAACGTCTCAACCACATACTGCCCCATACAGGGACTCCCCTTCCACACTCCATCTTACCTTATGATGTTAAACTACACAGGTCATCTAGAAGTATGTATGGATTGATTCCAATACTCATGGAGTGAGTAGGAATGATCAAGCATTTTACATCGAGTCCATCCCCATGTTAAGCTACCATTGGTATATCGACTAAAGAATCCCATCATGTGCACGTGGTGTTGTGAAGACTCTTTCTTTCCTTATTCATGTTGGTATTTGTACTAAAACACAAGTTTTCTTTTTTGTTAACCATGTCACTAATTCATGACTTCAAACTAAATCCCTACCCAAAAAAATTTCAGGATGCCCCATGATAATTATAATATGTGTCACCTTCCTCGCGAGAGAGGATTTCCACCACCAGCATTGGTCACTGACAATGATGTTCTCAATAACTACGTTTCACTTGATTCTCATACTTATGGGATATGTACCGATTCCCAGGAATTTCACCTTGGGTCTAATCCAAGGGTTTTTAACCCTTTTGGCCCCTCGACCCTTATTATGGTCCTGTCTCTATAACCTAAAAATAGGAGCCTACTGTCATTGTAACATGACTATAAATTTTTTTACTTTTTATAGGTATTATTACCTTAAAGACATATTCATCTTCCACACTATATTACATTAAACTGTGTTTCTATCATACTCATTGGTATGACATAGAACTATAATGAATTTTATGTCCCCACCAAAGAGGACTTGTCTGGACGAAGGTATGATCCTCGAATTGCCTGATGCACTCAACTAATGTGTTTTCATCATTGTGGTGTAATTTTAAGAGTGTGTGATACCATTAAAACAACCCATAAATCAACCATTCATGCTTCATGTGCCCTTTATTTGGACCCTCTTCCAATTTCATTTTTGAAGGAACCCTCTATGTACTGATTCTTAGCCTATTTCTTACCTAATGTCATGGGATAATTTTTCTAATGATTAATCGATGACATTTTGAGTAAATCCCCATGTTTCGAACAAGTTCAGCTGTCATCCCTCATTTGGTATTTTCATTTCATGAAAACACAATATGGATATTGTGTTTCAAACACGGTCAATAGTTATCCTTCATTATCACGCCATCCCTACAATGTCCAGAATTTTGGGTATTATCATTCACAATTTCTACTCAATTCTATTCTGATTGATTCAAATTCCCCTAGAGTTACCCCACTCATGCACCAGAGAACATTAGGAAAATAGCAGTTTGACTATTCTTTGAAATTCATTCCCCAATCAGGACCTCCTCTTTATTCTTGGAAATCAAAGATGGCAATTCAGACCCCAGATTCCCAAAACATTGTTGGCACTCTCATATTCAGATAGAATAACAATGTGGTCATCATTTGTTTTTGACATCGGGCTTGACATATGTGATCTTAGTGACTAATCACAAGATATTGCATGAATTTGATGAAAATGCAGAAGAACAAAGACAACTAGTAGAACTCATTCATGTAGTCAACATAAATAATCCATGCATGAATATATGTGTATGAGTTTTCACACATTACAATGCCCAAGGATCATCCCCTAACATGGATTGGTTAACCTCTTTTAGAGAGTCTTCCAGCTCTGCCACTCTCTGGCCGGTGGCATCCAAGATCCAGCATCGCCTTTTAAGATCCCTCTCCACCTTGAAGGCGATATGATGTAATGCATCAGCCTTAATTCATGCCTGATCCTCATTGTTTAGGAGGATGGACATATCCTTAGGGGCTCGCCTAATCATCTCTTCTGCCTCTTCCAGTTGGGCCTTTAGCCGAGATACGATCCCCGATTGTGCCTCAAGGAAAACTGAGTACTCTTTCACCCATGCCATCAATCGCTGGATTTCATTATCATCCTCTAGAGTCTCTTTATGTTTATGGACTTCCTTTACTTCCAGGTCACACCATGTACACTTTCATATTCCTGTATCTTTTCTTCCATGAAGTCTCATATTAGTACATACGGATGATGTGTAATGCCCTGACCCTAGATACCCCAAATCGGTGAATTATTACATAACATTGGCATGATACAAGGAATCCTATCCCGAAAGACAGATCGGTTTAGTAGCCTTGGAAGTACTAGATACATACATAAGTTTTACATTACATCATGAAATAAAAAAACAACATTGTGTCTTATTTGAATACTCTTATATACCTTAGCATATTCCTATGGATTAATATTAGTATACATCATTGAATCCTAGGAAAAATAAAACATAAGAAAGGGGTGATCTCAGATTCTTAGTAAGGATAACAATATAGTTGAAACATTCATAAATAAGAGCTAACATTCAAGGCAATGGATAAGACTAGATCAAATGCATTTTAAACATAAACTTGAACATAATATGGAAATGATAAATCACAAATGTCATTTAATTAATCACATGGATATTATACTACTCAAAAAATAACATTTAATATAAATATCCAATTTCATAATGATGGAATAAATAATGCCAGACTTCATAACCACATAGTCAAGGCCTTGTGCCAAGACTACAAATAATATTTTTTCAAGCCCTTGTACCAAGACAGTAGTTTGTCTCATGAGACCTACCGATGCCTCGAGGAGCTATATTGGGATCCAACCCTCACATACTATGTCCAATTCATTCCTCATAGGAAAATATTGAAACATAACATAAAAATTCTTATTAAACTTACATACAAAATGTCAATACTTTAACCATAAACCATGAATGTTATAAAAAATAACACATACAAAGTCAAATATATATCATTAAATACAATATAGAAGATTTTATAATAATAAATTAACATCAATTGAGAATAATGAAGGATATTTACGTTGATTAATATAATCATCAAAACTATTTGAGAGAAATATCCACCTTTTTTAAAAACTTTTAAATTTATCACTGTTTGTCAAGAAGCATTTTAAAATATATTTTTGAATAAAAGTGTCCCATACAAAATTTAAACTTTTTAATGTAATTTTAATTTTAAAACATTAGTTTCAATATAAATAAATCCTTAAACCTATTTTTAAAACATGTACATTAATGAGAAATATTTAGAAGAATAAATTATTAAAACATTTAAAATGATATTTTAGTTAGAGTTTCTAACCAAATGAGAGATTCTTGAATAAAAATAATTTAGGTAATAAAAACAAAATAATATCATGAGAATAAAGGGATTAATTATATATTAGGTCAAATTATAGTATATAAATCGAATAAAAATTAATTGGCACATAACAACAAAGAAGTCTCAATAGAATGTAAGTTGAGATGAAATCCATTATGAATACTGTATCCTTATGTTTAGGATAAATAAAGGGAATAATTATGTGTGAAAAATATAAATACATTAAATGTTATTGTATATTTAGTTTAAAACAATCATAGGAAAATCACACATATTCTTGTAACAACGACACCAATTACAGGGATGTTTAACTCAATGATTGAAAATAGAGTTAAGATTACTCTAATCAAGTTCCTATCGATGACTTGAGAATTTATCAATGGAGTGATTATATGTATATAAATAATATAAACACAAAGTTGAGTGAAATTACTACATAAATAAATAAATATTGATTTCACACATAATCATGGAGTATAATCAATGAATTTTTCATAAAACCCATTGAGTGGAAATCGAAATTAGAAATCCCCATACCGATTTGGTGACTTCAGAAACATACACCCCATGAAAGAAATATCATAAAATGAAGATGTAAATACCAATAAATTAAATTAAATTACATTATTAATACAATCATGGGCAGTACAAACACCCCACAAAAGGAAATAATGGCAATATTGCGTAAATCTCAATGAAATAATAAGTGAGATGAAAACCCCTTACAATGTTGTAATTAATTGATTAGTGTGACCAAAAGTTAATAAACAAACAATGAATCATATAATACCATTATTATAAAGAGAATCAAGATAATATATATCATGGGGCAGTACACAATACACCACAAGCAATAAATAAGTGGTGAACAATGGAAATCTCACCGAATTAAAAGTGGGATAAGAAACCCCTTAACTTGTACTTTTCCTTAGTATAGGTTAGCTTAACCATATTTATAGTGTGAAATCATTGTTATTAAATTTTAAAAGAACTAAATACATAAATTTGATATCATATATTATCATCTAGTATTGCTTTGTTAATAATATTTTAGTACTATCATCGTTTTGGGTGTTAACTGATTCTTTTTACTTTATATGCTGGGTTAAAAATACATGTTTTTTATGGATATGATGTATTTGATTCATATGAAGAATGTTAATATGTTCATATAAATTATATTTAATCATAAAAAAAATATTCTTGAATGATTACGATGGTTAATAAATCTCATTGCGTTTATGGAGACGATAATCTGCACGTACGCACGAGTGATAATATCATTATATTGATGGTGAAATCGTATGTAATTGGATGGTATATCATATATACAGAATAATTGAAATTTTATTTTTATTATTTATATTAGTTATACTCATTACTATACCCATCCATATAATGATGTATTTGAATAACAAACTACACCATGATGAGTAGACGGTAAGCCGTACGTACACATAGATGGTGACATTGACATTTATAGGATAGATAGAATAACAAATATAGTGAAATAATATTTATAATAACATCACATTATGTGGAAGGTATTGTTGTTATTATTCTGGTATCAAAATAAAAGTTAAAGGGGATGTGGAGGAAGAAAAGAACTAGAAATAGGGTGGAGAAATCATTACCTCTTCTTCGGTTGTTTCCTTTTGAGTTGATCAAAAGGGATTCATAGGATTGATTTCATATCATAATAAGGATTCTAGGATGAAGTGTGTGAAATTGGGAGGATATCTGTGCAGGTTTTGGCTGATTAAAATAGCTTTGGAAGTGTGATTTGGATAGAAGGGGAAGTGCCCTTTTATAAGAGAGGTGAGGGGCACCTTAGGAAAAGATTGAAAATTTATTTTATAAAAAAATAAATTCCCATTTCTAATGTCGCAAAAATGATTTATTTCTAGTATAAGGATGGGATGGGACTAAATACCCTCAACCAATAGGTTTTAGATAAGTTTAGGTCACCATATTAACCCTATCTTGTATATTTAACTCTTAGTTTAATAGTTTAACATTTACAATGTCCTCTTGTATTGTTATAATAAATTGTTAATAAAAATACAATAAAAATCCAGAAGAACCCCAAGGGTTTCATTAATGACCTATATATTATTATATAAGAATTTTTGACGATCTTAATATTTTAAATACTATTATATCCTTTAATAATATAGTATTTGTTTTAAAACTCATTTTTGTCAATTTTGAAACTATTTAGTATTTGGTTTTTTGGAAAGTCATCACAACATGATTACTTATAACCAAATACATTGAATCAACCATAAAATGTCATATTCATATTGAAAATTCTTTTATGTCATCAAAACGTACAAATTATATTTATTTTAATATTTATAATATCAATTATTTTATTTTTTTCATTAATAATGTAATTATTGAATCATCATTGTCTCATAAATAAATTAACATATTTAACATCTAAAATTTATAAATAAAATACCATAATGTTGAAAAGATTTGTATCTTTCTAATGAGTATTTAATTTCTAAAATATGAAATATATAACCCCATATAAAATACTTTTTCCTAACATATATATGGTTATGCCATTTTTGACATTACTTTAAATTAATTAATATAATGGGTAATTATCACTCTCATGTGGCTCCATGGGGTACCTAAATCAAACCATGGATGACCATGGTAGGCCATGTGTTAATAAATAAATATATGAAACATTTTAGGGTAATTTGTTATTCTTATAATATTATTTTGATACCTTAAAATACCAAATTTACCTTTTAACTATGGTAAATAAAATATTTACTGAAGTAAATATATATAATGTCTAAAAATACAAGTTACCTATTTAGACAATTTGGATATACTAAATCCAAATATGTAATCTATTTTTCCATATTAAAAACACAAAATTTTCAGAAATTAATTTAAAATTAATTCCAATTGTTAAAACATAAAGTGTGTTTTTTGGAAATAATAAATATCAAAAGATTGACACTTGTTTATGTCCAGTTTATCTGTGAAATTACATCCAATGACCTACATTGTATTAAAGGATAAAAATATAATATAATTATACTTCAAACCATTGAAATTAATAATATATCCCTATAAATTATTTTGATTAAAAAATATATTTTCAATTAAAATTTTGAATTTTTCAATATTCATCAAGATATGAAATTTATCATAAAAGTACCAAAGATTTATATAAAATAAATTTTTATGTCCTAATTCTAATGAAGGATTTAATTTCATTAAATTGAATATATTAATGTATCAAATATTGGTTTTAAAAAAGGGTTTCCCATTAGAAGGTGGAAAAATTACATGTTTTAAAAAATACATTTTTTATCTGAAAATTGAATTTGTTCATATATTATGTCTAAGAAACACATAATCTGGATTCTAAAATTATATAGAGTATATAAAATTCAAAATTCAGTTAATTTTATTCATAATAGTTTTGGAATGACTATTTTGGTATGTTGTGGTTTGCTCAAACTCGGTATTGCGTGTTGCGCGAGCTATTCAATTACTTTAAAAAAAATAATGTACTATGAATTCTTAGGGTGTTACATCCTTCCCCCTTTTGGATATTTCAACCTTGAAATTTTAAATTTGGGCTTGTTAACTTCATTGAATATCCCACATCGGAATAAGAGTCAACAAAACTATCACATTAATAGAATGAAAGTGAAGTATAAAGGTCACCCAAGATAACCCATACAAGGATTCCTTGTAGTAAAACATAGTTTTGGAAGATAAACTAATTTTCATGTTTTGAAGAAGTGTGATAGAAAAATGATCAAGAGAAAATTATAAACATGAAAACCACAAACTTGTGAGGTTATAAACAGTCATTAATTTCCCTATAGGAAAAGTAAACAGACATATTTTTTTGTTTTAAGTTCCATTTCATAAAGTTGAGGAATTTATTTTTGTTACTTAATAAGAACATAGAGAGATATACATACTTTTTATGTATATATTCATCCATTAAAAAATTTCTACCACTAAATCATATTTTTTTCAAACTATGAGTATTCAAGATGACTTGGTTACACCTGGAGTGCATGAATCAGCATCTAAAGAATCACATGATCCAAAAAAAAAATATAACTTTACCTTGTCTTTAGAGATTAACAAAAACCACAATAGTTAGTACATGATCATATGATCCCCAAAAAGGATAATTTTTAGAGAAATAAATACTAATCTTAATTTCTAAAATTAAAAAAACAATACACAATGTTCAATAAATACCATTCAATAAAAAAATTTCCTTTCAATCATTCAGTACAATCCAAACTAATATTGAAACCCAAAACATAGTAGAATTTTATTACATAGTCTTCCATGTTAAACTGTATCTCCAAATAACATCGACTACACTAATAGTCAAATACATAAAAGTAATTAATGTGATCACATATTCTCTATGAAAGGTTAATCATTTCTATAAATAACCCAAATCTCTATAAATAAACAATAAAAACATCGATAAAACTACACCATTACTCCAAAAATGTAATCCCATTATATGGTATTTTTCTTTGGCATATATTGTTCCCAACAGAGCGAATGTCTTCTAAAATATCATTTATCACATAATCACCAAATTATTTTCATATTATAACAATATACATTTGACATGACATAAGATCTCAAATAAACTTATTATTTATCAGTAAAATCATTTAACTAAAAATAATGAGTTACACTAACAAGGGACATCACATAGTCTAGTGTTAGGAGATAAATCCCAGTTGCACTCTGGTCATGGGTTCGATTCCCGCAACTTTGTCCAACGCAACCAGTTGTCACATGGTCTGAGTGTTGTCCTTTTTCCAAAACTATATTTTATAACATTCCCAAATTAGATAAATTACACAAAATAACCATAACATAATTTCACCACAACCTTTATCCCACACCTCGCATTTTCACCCCCAATATTCAATAACTTGTAATTGACAAAAATTAAAGGATCATATAAACCATAATGTTTATTTATAACAATATCAATAATAGGAATGATAATTCTTCCTAAATTATCATTTTCACATAACAAACAATAGGGTTACACATTCCAGAGAAATTTCTTCCAAATTAATCCCATCAACAAAGAGCACTAATTCTTTTAAACATTTCACCATCCATTTATTTTCATATAGGTTCTTCCTTGACCAAGAGGTTGTCCTATAGAATAGGGTACTCACTCGGGTAATGCCTAGGTCCACTACAATTTTGAAAACTAACTTTTAATGGATTTGGGGATCATTTTTATTTTCTTCCATAGTACAGTTCATTTTTCCATTTCAATTATTAACATTATTTTCTTATTTCCCACACATAATGCATTTCTTTGTTTTATTGAGACTCTTCCATAGGTGTCTCCTTCCACATTTCATGCATGATGGAAATTGAGATTTCTTTTCTCTATGGTCTCCAACACTGGAGCCCTAATCATTCGCCACCATTCTCTTCTTTCTTGAGTTTGAGAGTTGGTTAATATATATGGTGTTGATCATATTTTGGGAAAACAAATTCAGCATAAACACGATATATTTTATACCTATCAACAATCCATTTGTTTCTCATTTCCACCACCATTCCCACCTTTTACATCCTGTTCAAGGTTACTATGACTTCCTTGGAATCCAGCCATTGACTAACACAAGAATTCATATTGTGAGTCATAAAATCATTTAGAAAATATCATAACACCTTTTTTTCAATCTAAAACACCATAGTATTAACCCAGGTTATTTATTCTCATTTTATAATAAAATCCTTCAAATCAGTTTGTAAATAAGATGTTAATTATCCAAAGAATATCTCATTGGAGTGTCGTAACCAAGAGTGTATCAAGGACCATTGTCGTGTACTAGAATACCCCATGTTAAGCTTGAAACTCCTTGTTAGATATTTATCTCCTAGGTACATATGTTCTAGAGCCGCATCTACCTGCTCGTATCCAGATATGGATGTGTTTCTTGGAAAACCAACTTAGTATTTAAATTACAAATTTTTTTGGATGTTCTTCTATACTAATCCTCAATGTCTATATTATGTTAGTTTTTCCAAATCATTTTTTTTCAAAATATAGCTTCCAAGTATCGTAATAAACATCCTCTAATACCAACTTTAATGCCTCGACCCTTGTTACCAAGAATCAGTGAATTATTACATAACATTAGGATGATACATGGAATCAGGTCCTAAAAGACATATTAGTTTAGTATCTTTTGAATTACTAGATACATACATAAGTGATACATTACATCGTGAAATAAAAACAACAACATCATGTCCCCTTTGAACACTCTTATATGTCGTTGGATATTCTTTCTGGTTAATCACAATATACTTCTTTTCTTCTTAGAAAATATAAAACATAAGAAATATGTGAGATTAGATGCTCATTAAGGATAACAATATAGTTGAAACTATTATAAATAAGAACTAACATTGAAGGCAATATATAAGTCTAGAACCTAACACTTTTAAACATAAAAATCAACATAATATAGCAATGATAAATCAAATAATACCATTTAAACATTAAAATAGAAATTATACTAGTCGAATAATCACATGTAATATCAACAACCAATTTCATAATGATGGAATGCATAATGCCAGACTACATTAACACATAGTCAAGGCCTTGCGCCAAGACTACAAATAAGGTTTTGTCCAGACTTTGTTCCAATACACTATATTTTCTCATGAGACCGAACAATTCTTCTAGTAGCTATAGAGGGTTCCACCGATCAAATACTATGTCCAATGCATTCCACATCTTAAAATGTTAAAACATAACATAAAAATTTATTTTAAACTAGCATATTAAATGTCAATACTTTAACCATAAACCATGAATGGTATAAAAATTGCACTTCCACAAGGAAACAGAACTCATTAAATACAATAAGTAAGATTGTATTTTAATAAGTTAACATAAATCGAGAATAATGAAGGACATTAACATAGATGAAAATAATCATAAAAACTATTTGAGAGGAATATTCCCTTTTTCTTGAAAACATTTAAATGTATCACTATTTATCAAGAAGCTATTTAAAAAATATTTTTGAATCAAAGTTTCTAATAACAATTTGAAACTTTTAAAAAGAAATTTTAATTTTAAAACATTAATATATATATAATAAATCCTTAAAACCATTTTTAAAACCTGGCCATTAATGAGAAATATTTATAAGAATAAAATTTTAAAAGATTTAAAATGATATTTACACAGTGTTCCTAACCAAATGAAAGACACTTCAATAAAAATAATTGAGGTTATAAAAACATAATAATATAATGAGAATAAATGGATTCATGATATATTATGTCAAAGTATTGTATATGAACCAAATAAAAATGAATTGGTGAAAAACAACAAAGAAGTCTCCGTGAAATGTAAGTTTAGATGAAATACCTAATAAAGACCGTATCCTTATGTTAAGGATAAATAAATGACAAAATTATGTTTGAGAAATATAGGTACACTAAATATTATAGGAAATTTAGTGTAAAATAATAAGTGGACATTCACATATATTCTCATAACAACAACACCAATGACATGGATGTTTAACTCAATGAATGAAAATTGAGGTAAGATTACTCTTATGAAGTTCATATTGATGACATGAGAATTTATCAATGGAGTGATTATGTGTATAAAAAGAATATACACAAAAATTGGAGTGTAAATTACTACATAAATAAATAAATAGTTATTTCACACATAATCCTCGAGTAAAATAATCAATGATGTTTGTGTTTAACCGAATGAGTGGAAATCGACATTAGAAATTCCCTTTCTGATTTGGTGACTTGTGAATCATACAACACATGAAAGAAGGATCATAAAATTATTATTTAAATACAATTAAATTGAAGTATATTACATAAGGTATAAAATCATGGGTATTATATACACCACACAAAAGGAAATAGTGGCAATATAGCATGAATCTCACAGAAAGAAAAAGTGAGATGAAAACCCCTTACCATGTGGTAACAAATCAAGTATTATGACCAAAAGTTAATATCCAATAAACGAATCACATAATACCATGAATATAAAGAAAATAATGATAATATATATCAATGGTCAGTATACAATACACCACATGCAATAAATAAGTGGTGAATAATGGTGATATCACAGAATTGGAATTGAGATAAGAAACTCCTTACCTTGTACATTTCCTTAGTATAGGATAGGTTAACCTCCTGTATAATGGAGAAATAATTGTTATTAAATTATTAAAGAACCCAATACTTAAATATTATATCATATATAGTCTTCTAACATTGCTTTGTTAATAATATCTTTTGTAGTATCATTATTTTGGGTGTTAATTGAGTCGTTTTCCTTTATGTTCTTGGTTATGTGGGCTTTTTTTGTGATGGATATGATGTATTTTATTCCTATACAGAATTATATTATTGTCATAAAAATAATTTTTAATCATAAAATGATAATATTTTCAGAATGATTATGATTAGGAATTAATCACATCACGTTTGTGGAGATGGTAATCTGTTCGTACGCACGAGCGACAATATCATTAAATTGATTGTGAAATAATATGTAATTTGATGGTATATCATATATAAAGAATCATTAAAATGTTATATTGTTTATTTAAATTAGTCTTATTAATTATTATTCCCATCCAAATAATGAAGTATTTGAATAACAAACTACACCATGACGTAGAGACAGTCAGTCGTACGTACGCACATATGGTGACTTTGTAATATATAAGATGGATTGAATAACGAATTTGGTTGTACCATATTTATAATAACATCATAGTATGTATAATGTACTAGATTTATTATTTTGGTTTGGAAACAACAAAGAAAAATGATGTGGAAAAAGAAAAGAACTTGAATGAGGGTTGTGAAATTATTGCCTCTTCTTCGGGTGTTTCCTTTTGAGTTGATCAAAAGGGATCCTTTGGACGACATTCTAATCAAATGAAGGCCTATAGGTTGAAGTCTGAAAAATTTTAAGGATATTTGGTCTGGGTTTTTTCATGCCAAATGGCTTTGGATTTTTGATTTTGAGAGAAGGGGATGTTCACTTTTATAAGAGAGGTTAGGGGCACCACTTGAAAAGATTGAAATATTATTTTATAATAAAATACTTTTCAGTTTCTAATGGCTCAAAAATTATTTATTTATAGGATAAGGTGAGGATGGGTCTAAATAATCTCAATTAAAAGGCTTTATACATGTTTAGGTCACCATATTAACCGTATCATTTAGATTTAACTCTTAGTTAAATAGATTATCTTTTACCATGTCCTCTTGTACTATTCTAATAAATGGTAAATAATCTTAATATATAATTACAATAGAGCCCCTGGTGGTTCATTAATGAAATATATATTATTATATAATTATTTTTTCTGATCCTTATATTTTTTTGGACAGTTATATCATTTAATAATATATTATTTGTTTTAAAAACTCATTTATGACAATTTTGACACTATTTAGTATTTGGTTTAGGTGAAAGTCATCACAACATGATTACATAAAACCAAATACATTGTATCTACCCTAAAATGTCATTTTAACCAAGAAAAACGTGTATGTCATAAAACATTTCAAATTATATTTATTTTATTATTTATAATATCATTTATTTGATTCTTTCATTAATTAGGTAATTACTGTATCATCATTGTGTCAAAAATATATTAAATTATTTAATTTATAACAATTATAAATAAAAAAAATTATGTAGGAAATATTTTATGTTATCTAATGAGTGGTTATAGTTGAAATTATGTCTTATATAACCCCATTAATTTTTTTTTACTTATGTCATTTTTGCCTTTACATTAAATTATTTAATATAAAGTGTCATTATCAATCTCAAGTGGACCCATGAGGTCCCAAAATCGACCCAAGGATACCTATAGTCTAAAAGGTATGAAACATTGTAATAGTACACATTTTAGGATAATTTAATATTATTATTATTATAATTTTTTACCCTAATTTACAGGATTTACCCTTTAACAATGGTAAATAAAATATTTACTGAAATAAATATTCATCATGTATAAAAATAAAATTTACCTATTTATAAAATTTAGATATCCTTATTACAAATATTGAATCCATTTTCCAAAATTATAGACATATAAGTGGAATAAATTAATTTAAAATTAATTCATGTTGTTAAAATTGAAAACGTGTTTTTAAGAAATAATAAATACCAAAAGATTGACACGTGTTTATGTCCAGTTTTAATTGGGAATTATATCCAATGACCTAAATTGTATTAAATGATAAAATTATAATCTAATTATACTTCCAAACCATTCCAATTCATAATTTAACACTATAAATTATTTCAGTTAAAAAAATTGTTTTCACATAAAATTGAGTATTCTTCAGTATACATCAAAATATGAAATTTATTAGAAAAGTACCAAAAATTTATTCAAAATTAATTTTTATGTTCTGATTCAATATAAGAATTTAATTTTAATAAATTTAATATATAAAAGTGTCAAATATTGGTTTTAAAAGGGGTTTTTGATTTGAAGGGGGTAAAATTTCAATTTTTTTAAAAATACTTCTTTTATCAAAAAAATGAAGTTGTTCTAAATTTATGTCTAAAGAAAAAATATTAATTCTAAAATTTTATGGAGTATATGAAATTCAAAATTCATTTAATACAATTCATAACATATTTTTAAGTACTAGTTATGTTATTTGTGATGCACTCATACTCGTTGTTGCATGTAGCTCATGCTATTGAATTACTTTAAAGAAAATAACTTACTATGAAATATTAAGGTGTTATATGGTAGGCATCAACTCCTCCATCGCATAATTTGTGGAGTCAGGGACACATCCTTCCCATTTTATGTACCCATTGTGCCTATTGGGTCCTCCAAATGAATCACTTTATCAGCTTCCATGTACGGCGATGGATGACCCTACTATCCACTTCATCGAAATCTATATCGTCCTGGTCCTCATAATCAGTAGGTTCATATGTGGGGAATGCCTCTAGGAACTCATCAACATGGTCCTCATCCAACATCTAATTGAGTAGGTCAGGTCACATGTCATCTGATTGATCCCCGTAATCAGATTCTACCTCAATGATTTTAGGATCTGTCTTTCTAACGGTCCCACATATGATGGGGAGTATTATGGTTTTGTCAGTTTGGGAATACGCTATTAGGACCAAAATTGTTCCCATGGAAAAGGCATCACTAGGAGCTCTGACCATCCTTGACATGATAGACCACACCATTTGAAGAACTGCAAATGTCAGAATACATAGATGGTAGTTTGCCTATTTAAATGAAGGACATTGGAAAATTTTGTGGAGAAGACTTATAGAGGTCAAATAGTTGATAAAACCCCTATGTTATTACCATTGAGACCCCAAGACATGGACCCCCTTATATGGTTGGGAAATTTGATGATTCTAGGAGAACCACCCATAGTGTCGTGGCCCTACAAGGCGTAGTAATCACAACTGTCATGGGTAAAGATCATGAATCTCCAACAGCTACATCTAATATTGTGCAGGAGTAGGTTTGGTGTATGAGGAACTCCTACACAGGACAAATGATAGTTGAGAAGTGATAAATGACTTGGATGTGTAATATGGAAATTTGGATTAGGGTTTACCTTAAGAGAATTTAAAAACTCCTTCAGTTCATAATTTGCGACCTCACCCTCATCTAGACGGATCCCTCTAGCAGCCTCTTCCCCCCATGGGGACGCTTACAATTCTTCCGTTATAGGAAAGAGCTCTATCAATTAAGTGACGTAAAACAACATAGGGGTCATTCGCTCAATAATCAACATCACTCAATTTTTAATTGGATTTACAACACCCCAAGAGTGCACTAAGGACTCTAGCACTACGATATACTACTCCCCCTCTACTTGAGATACTGCAAAACCAGAACTCGCCCAACTGATTCCCTCCAAATACATTCCAAGGAGGTTCAGATGATGAAAAATATAGGAAGGGTTGAGAAATTTCTTATTAAAATCCTTGATATCTCAGGACTCCTGGAAGACAACATCCTCAAGCATATCTATATGGCACAACTACTTCCATTGAGCCTGAGTTGGTCTCTTACAGAACCCCCAAGGAAATTTATCCTCTAGCTAGCCTTGCTCCTCTTGGACGATTGGGCCTACCATTTCCACCTTCCCCTCAGTCAGTGTGGGTCTCACTACTACTACAACCTCACCACCATGGTATGTTATCTCAATCCTTCAGCCCCAATGTCAAGGATGGGGACGCACCCTGTCACTAGCACGAATAGTCCGCTACTTCAGCATCTCCCCCGGGTAGGCTGCCTCCAAACTCTTGGTGTAGTCATTCACTATCCCATAGATAGATTTGGGTGGAGGCATATCATTTTTCATCTTCCCATCCTCTTGTCTAAAGAAGTGCCACATCCTCCACATCACACATGGATGGTCCTCATGGCGTACTCTCAAGTAGAACAATGGGGTTAGCCTATACATGCACGAGAACTACCTCACTAAGTGGTGAAGGGTGTACAGCTCCTACAGGGGCTTGTGGTTGACCATGACTATATCTTGAAAGGATAGGAGGCAGGAATGATGTTCTTATGTTCACCGGCTATCATCATTGAACATACATGTACGAAATGGGAAGAGGTGGAATTTGAACTCATCTTACATCAAAACCCAGTTCGACTTCAAGGGCGGGGTAATCTTTTGTCAGGAAATTCCCCACCACATTCAGAATGGCCATTACGAAGACCAAAATTAGAAAATAAATGGGGTTCAGGTATTCATAGATTCCCCTAATATGCACCTCTATCCACACACAAAAAATATGTAATGAACCACATACCGTATGTAGATTGTTCCCCTCGCTGATATGCCACAATACCTTTTACATTTTAGCCATCACTGGGATCCCCTGATTGACATGATCCCCTAGAACCATCATGTAATCCATTATAAACATGCTCAACTACACACCCATGTCTGTGACCCTTACTAGAAAAATCCATCCTCAAATGAGTGCCCAAATTAATGCTGCCAGTCTAACCATTGGTTTCTGCTTAGTGCTGATGTTGATCCCCCATTACTTCCACTATATCTCCCCCGATGGTATAAATTTAATGTGTCCATATCTAAAATAGACCCCCTTTAGTCAAGTATGAGGCATCAAAGGAATCTTCCAATCTACATGGGAATTCTAGAACGAATGGAACCACTGGTTGAAATGGACATCCCTCACCGACAACATATCATCTCTTAACACCATGTCAGTCTCTTCCTTTTCCAGCAGCATCATCTACTCCAGTTCCTCCCATGTATTCATGGTTTGGGAGGATCTCTTCATACATTTCCCCCAATATTGCGATCCACTATGAGTAAGTACTGGTCCTAGAGTCTAATACCAACCTCCCTATAGTGAAGATGGAAAGTGGTGGTCCTTGATGAAAACCTACTTTTCAACTCGGATAATAGTTTATTTGGTAAGTAGATGTGGAATTGAGAGTCCCATACCTCCTCTAATAGGACCACTCACCTCATATATTCCCCATAATCTTCACAAGAGGCACATACCCAGTAGGCACAAGCCCAATCATCTGTGAAATATCATCCATGCTGTATATCCCACATAGAATTCCACCCCTTCTCTAGGTTCCCAAAGGTCACCATCAGAATTGTGTGGTACATTGGGTGAGATACCTCTTGATGAAAAGCCTTTCCTTTAATGTTATTAACATTATTATACAGTAAGACAACATTAAGAGTCTTATAATCCTCCCAGGTATGACCGTCGGCTCCCCTAAACCACTAGCGCTGGCACAATGTACTCCTGAACTAGTAGGCTAGCTTATCCCTACTCTCTTAAAGAATGAAAACATCATCTCTAATAACAAATCCAATTAGAGGTATCCCTTTTCATATAGGTTTGTTTAATTTTGACTTTTTGAAAACAGATCCCTGAGAGATTCATGGTGTGAGTGTCTCACACACTCCCCAATGCCCAGGTTACCAGCCATCTCTGCCCTCTAGGTAGCATCCACAAGGATGCACCTGTAAGTTTCATAGTGAGACATTCCATCTAAATGTTTTTTATGTTTTTTTTGGAACTCGGATCTCATTTGTGGATCTCGGTTGCAGAGATAGGTAAAAGAGACAAGCTACAGACATCACAGAAAAAATCCTGAGAGAACACACTCATAGAGTTGGAAGACTTGTTTTTCAACGTAGTGAAACGAGAACGAGATGTGAAAATATCAAGAATAAATCATGTGGAGCTTCATGAATAAAAATCCCAATCATAAGAAAGTGAATATGGGAAAGGAAAAAACATGGGTTAGCCTACCCTATTTATAGGCGATGTCCCCATTAGATTTAGGGCATGCTTAGCCGTGGTGATCTTTGTTCCATTCTCAACTTCGGCATCGCCTATCTGCATCGTCACCCTGCATCGCGACTGTTCTTTGAAAATTTCTGAACAATTTGGCTATATACCATCAGACATTGATCCATGTTTCCTCCTTAGGTATGAGAGTGAGGGGGGGGGGGAATTTGTTGGTGCCAAGATATGTGCCGAGGAAAAGGAAAAGAAGATGTAACCAATTCCAATGGTGTCGCTTCACAAAGTTCCTTCACGAAGACCCTTAGCACTGTGATTGGTGTAAAGATATGGCCCCCTTTGAAAATTACAGAAAGTAAAAGAGGCAGAATGAACTAAAGTTACAATGAAATTGATGAAGATATTTTCACCATGGGGGTGACCCAATCACCTTTGGAATCCTATATAAATTGATGGAATCCTCCGTGAGTGACATGCAGGGAATTCAAGAGGTCTTTGTACCATGGAGGGGATGATGGTCGACTCCGAAGTTATGAACAATTTGATTCAATCCATATCTGATTGTAGAGCACCCCTTGGATTTGCAACAAGTTTCTAGATCTTTGTGCTTCCCCTTGGCTATAAACACCAGGAGTCCCTGAGACCCAATGGATTGATACCCCGACATTTACTTTATTATCTTTCCAATCATGGATCACCTTATTCTATAAAAAAACAAGGAGAAAAAGGAGGACTTCAAGTACTTGGGCATTACAAAGTACCATTCCCTTGACTCCAAAACAACCCCTCTTCATGTAGGAATTCCCCTCACAGAGACCATTGGCCATCACAAAGGAATTTTATCCCTATGGGGACTCGAGTCTTCAAAAAGTGCTCATGCTTCATGAAGTACCTTCCATGCACATGTGGACCCCATGATAAGGTTGGATCACTGTGCTTCGCGATGTACCTTTCTTAGTAGTGCCCCACATTTCAAGGCACCCAAGCTCTGTGAAGTCCTACTCTGCGATGGAACATTCACTTTAAAAATAACCCTTTATATGCATGTATACCCTATTCCTAGGCTAGGACACTCCACTTCGTGAAGAATATTCCTTCATGAAGACCCCCGCATTATAAAGCACTAGATCATCACAATGTATTTCTTTGTGAACCGATTTTCATCACTAACCCTTATCCTGTATGAACATATATGTTTTTATGAAGTGATTTCAAGGTCCCTTGGGTGG
Source organism: Viscum album (assembly GCA_963277665.1). Lineage (NCBI taxonomy): Eukaryota > Viridiplantae > Streptophyta > Magnoliopsida > Santalales > Viscaceae > Viscum > Viscum album. The sequence goes on along the minus strand of OY728158.1, from coordinate 1,551,505,936 downwards.
TGCTTTATATGGTGTTTTTTAGCATCATGCTTCTTCGCATAGGCATGCTAATGTCAATTTTTTCTTCTCATGGCCACTATAATGTGATCCCCTTAATGGGTAACTCCATAACCCTGCCTCACCATGGCATTGTGAATTCCTTCCCTTCCCCATGGTTGGATGGGTATTAGTTATGTATGTCCTAGGGGGCGCGGAGTGAAACTGCCTTGTCCGAGGTGCATGACGTTAAACATACCAACACCATCATCCTAAGCACATGATGCTAAATTGGGGCCTCAACCAATGCAGTATAAGTGGGTTTCCCCATCTCAGAAATCTTCTATTTCCAATTCTCTCCACGGGATTGAGATCTTACACACATGGAATGAGATCCTCTTTAATAAAGTTTCATCTATCCACGGGGAAGGGAAACCATCTTGGTGTATGCCCATAGCCATTTTTTCTGGAGGTAGCATCCATGCTCCTCCTCTATTATTCATTTTCCTATAGACTAAAGGAGAGATGGGAACATGGACCTTCATCGCCCAATCTATCTCCCTCTGGGATTTGTCTCCATCGGGCCTCCATCCTAATGTATGTACTAATATTTATCTATCTAGGCCTCTAACCATGTGTAATTCCATGTTTCATCTTTAGGATGGTAAACATAGAAAAGCCACACAATATTCCTCATGGAAACACCTTTCATGACGTGATTGTCATGTCTTTGCTGCCTCTTGTTCCTCACATTGAGCATGACACACATGGTATTAGAATAATCATTGTCCATGGAATCTTCCATGGGAATCCTTAGCACATAAGACCAAATTACCCCATTCAGATCATTGTGAACGTCGATCCTTACCTTTTCTATGTAACATATATAGGAAACCTCTTTGAGTTTCATACTCATCACCCATCAGTCTGGAACACTTGACGTCGGTTCAACCTCATCCTAGATGATGTTAAACTATAATCCTCTTTTGTCCTTCATGACACTAAACTATATATATCTTAACAATGTGGGTTTGGATTCATGTCCCCTAAATTGGGTACATAGGAAGCCATCTTGTGGAACAACCCCAAACATTGGTAAACGTTTTCGAACAATGTGGGGTTTGATCCCTAGCTCCTAGAGAGGGTATATAGGAATCCTACCTAAGGTTCAACCCCAAACACTGGTAATCTTTACTTTCCCCTCTCTTGGGACCCACATCCTTGGTATGTCCCAGTGGCGTTAGACCAATACTCAGGCTACTACCCACGTGTAACCTCTTACATGTTGTCGAGTCACTGCCCTATGTGTACACCCTGACTCTATGGTCCATCATGAACTACAAGTAAATTGATCCATAGCCCCTAGATAGGGTACATAAGAAACCTCCCTGATGTCCAGTTCCATCACCCATATCTCATCATGGTCTCTCCCTTGAGCCTCTATGTTTCAGGAAGGTCATGTTACATCATGGAGGTCATATGTCCTCTAGGTCCCATTCATTATCCAATTATTGTGAGATGCCTCCTAAGGTGTACCATCATCTCACTGAACTACTTGGACTTTCATTCCCCACCATAGGAATACCTAGGAAGCCTCTATGAGGTTTAATCCCATCATCACTATAGTCTTCACACCGATTTCATCTCATTCTACACCCACTTCACTCAACCATCCATATCCATCCTGATTCTTACATGGTTTTCCATGTCCTGGTGAGATCATGTCACCAACATCTTCACTTCTCCAAGCAGAAATCGGAAAGCTAACGATATAAAAGCCACATGAAATCCTTAACCATCCAACCAAGCGCACTCATCTTACGATGGGCCACTAATCACGCATATGATCCAACATGTCTTCCAGTCACTGTCCATTGTGTAGACCCCAATTCCATGATTCTCTCTTTCTATTACCTGGATTTTGATCTCTATATCATACAAGGGGTATTTAGGAATCCTTCCTGAGGTTTAATACTAGTCATCGGTAAACTCTGATGTCCCCTTTATATAGACCAATGCATCATATGATCTGTCTTAATTGGACATCTTGATTTGACAATCTATTAGGACTCTAAGGTGTACCATCATGGGGCACTACCTAGCTGATCCACTTGAATTATTTTTCTGATCAGTCTGATATTCCTTCTTTAAATATTAAACTAGCAGCATACCCTATGTTAAACATGGTAAGATGAGGAAAACTAAATAAAAATGTGAATGGCATATAATTCCCCTCACACGACGTGGGATACCTTGGGATTCTGCACCGTCGATAAGCCCTGTCATAAGGGGAAGAAATATAGATGCATCAGTGTTTCAGCATTGAGACACACTAGTGATATCCAACATGATTACTCATCTGATCAAAGGTTGATTCCCTGACATGACCACTTGGAATGTCCTGACAAAAGTAGTGAAATTAACCAGCATCCACAAAGGGATTTCACTGTGATTCATTTCATTAATAGCATATTAAATCATTAATGAAGACCCAGACTAGGTAACGTGTTCCGGGGAGGAATCCATAGAAAGAGGAAACAACATCACATCATCCTGTTTTGATCAAGGATAAAATGACCCAGAATAAAAGACAGAAGCCACCGACCTTTGGAAATAGGGAATGTGGGGAAACAATCAGTGTGTTCTTCAAAATATGGATGTGCAACCTGGAAAAATAATTAGAAATAATATTCATCACCGAGTCCTCTTTAACTATTAGAAAATCATCTTTGAGACCCAACTCAGGTTGTTACCCTAGTGGTTCGCCATGTTATTACTCCATTGGATCCACTAGCTTCTCTTGTTGTTTCATGATCCATAGATAATTTTGATCACATTTAATAGCCTGATAGCACACCATTGGTTAAGAATCCCACCCGAGGTGATCTGATGGACACTCTCATCACCTAACATGAGGCCCTTATAATTAAATAAGTTTCAATTATTCATAACAGTATTCCAAATCTAGAATGGGTTGATGTAAGGATGGAACCCATGGTTTCTAAGAACCCTACCTTTTCCACATTCAATGGGATTGACGAATACTATAGCATGGCGCCCACTATGTTTCATGTCGTCGACCCATAGTGGGGACTCCAATAAAATATGAAGCCTCCAAGATTTGTTTGAGAAATCACTTAGAAGGACCTACATTCATTTTGTATATCCATATACCCATTAGGTCTATATAAGGTAGAAATTTCATTAATATACAATATATGTATCAATTCATATCCACTACTCGCAAGACCAGTATTTTTGACCACTTAAAGCACAAACAATGACCCAGCGTGTGAGTTGAGACTTTATTTCCATGTGTAAGGGCCACATATATTCACTGGATATGGCACTGAATCAAGAAAATATACTAGTGATGTGTGTTGGGAATTTAAGGACTAAATTGGTTCTCTCTGTCATCACTCATAACATCCCAATTAGATTCCAAGATATTTCTGAAAAGGCATAGTTCCTACAATTGACCTTTCAATTAGATAAACATGCACATTGTGTCCCAAATCCCCTACAATAATTTTCTACAAGGACAAGAAGACCATCGTCATACAAGTATACACCCATAAACCACTATGAATTTTACTAACAAAGGCTCATCAATAACCTTTCTGATGAAAAAATCCTCAGGTCTAACCCCACATTCACCCGCCTTTGAATCAAATGGTACCACCCCATCAATCTCTAACACAAAGGTTATAAAATCAGGCTGAATCCCTTCATCAAGATCCTAATACTCATTAATGATAAGATCCCATAGTTTTCTTCCTGAACTATAGAAACTGATCCAACTCATTCGATGAATCTTAGGTCCCCTATTATTTTTTAAGTACCTTAGATTAGGGAATCCTGTAATTTCCAAAATGTTGGAATCCCCTAGAGGATGATATCACTGATCTCCCAAAATAAATCACTAATCATATGATCATTGGGAACTACAAAAATTGATGATATGATTTTATTTACTGGATTCATTAAAAGATTGAAAACAATGTGGTCAGATTGGGTCATACCCTAGCACATGTGACTTGTGTTTATGCGAAGCCCGACAACGACAGTGAAGGTGATTGGAACTAATTCTCCTTCCATAGATATCATAAATAAGATGAATGGTTATAACTCAAATAAGTTGATAGAACCCATAGTATAATTTGTAACCGTTTGAATCGGCCTGAGCCTAATGATGTTGTCGCACCTCCTCTAGCTATCATCTCTGTATCCACATCTAGGCCTTTAAATTCTTAGAATAATAGGCACTGATGGTACAAGGGAAATAATATCCCCTCACTGGTTCCAAATCCATCCTATAGACATTGTGACTTCATGCCCCCCATATCTGTGAGTCACTCCCGAAATTCTCCCAGTATTATAAGACTACATAGGATATGATCCAGAGTATTACTTGGTAAATACTATCTAATGAGTGGATCGTTAAATGGTTCCCATGGATGATGTATGTCAGGAAAATTCTCATAACACTCCTAGTAAATGTCATCATTGATGAGTCAGTGGACATGTGAACCACCGGAATGCTCACACCAGTACTTCTAGCAAAGACGTACACACTACTAAGACCAGAAATAAGGATAAACATAGATTTCAACAATCACTGACCACTGATCCTATATATATCCTTTCTTTTTAAACATTAACATTACATAAATTTTTTGGAGTACATAAACATCATTCAAACAGACATACAAAGATCGTAGTAGGTATAGTTCATTTGAAAATATGGAATCATAAACACTGATTTATATTTGATGTACATCTTCACCCACTAGGTTCTTCTTGACTATAACCCTTCCTAAACAAAACAAAAATGGTACTTATCATCATAACATGAGGGAAATTAATCATAAAATGGGTGAGCTCAAATTCTCACTGAGGGTAAACAAGGTAGACATGTAATCATATTCTTGCATTTAAGGGTATGAGAATGTGATTATGTAAATATAATATCAAAACCTTATTATCAAAGATCATAAATGAAATCCTTGAATGATGATGGTAAATTCATAAAACATGAATAATATAAAATGAATAGAATAATCTATGAACTCAAAACATAAGAATAAGACATCGAATTGTGGAAAACACATAAGCATATAATGATTTACATAGTATCCAAGGCATGACTTCCATGACCAACTTAAGTGTATGAGTTCACTCCGCATACCTTCATATTAGTCATGTTTCACTTACCTGACCATTGTAGGAGCATGTGTTCACTACGCATTCCATCTTAGATGTTAGGGTTCACTCCCGTGGCTATCATAGTAGGTCGGATTCCCTCCCAAGACCATATCAATTTATCTCATGAGATATAAAATTTTACCCAATGCATTGGAGGGAGATATAGATCCCACTCGTCGCATAATGAAATCATATATATGTGTGCCAAAAGATCAAAAATAAAAAATCATAACCAATGAAATGAAATTGGTAACATAAACATGTAAAAATATCATAACATGTTAGAAGATAGAGGTTTCATAATCATTTAATCAAAAGAATAACTCATCAAAATAAGAAGGATTCATAAAAAAGTAACCCTTGAAAGGGAAACATATTTCATAAAGATCATGACATTAATTATAACACATTTAGAGAATGGATGCGAATGTAACCATTAAATAATTTCTTTAAGGGAACATTTAGCATCAACAAATTTCATCTTAGATGGGTTTTTTGATAAATATCATTCAAATACATTTATTAAGGAAAATATTATTTTCTTTTTGAAAAAATGATATTTAATACCTAAAACAGCTTGAAAATCATTTTCATAGAAAATAATTTGAAATTTTTTGAAGATTACTTGAAATCATTTTGATAACATTATCCATTGAAAACATGAAAAAGAATCTTGAAACCATTTTTAAAACCATTTTCATTGAAAACATATAAAATAAGATCAAAATAATTTTAATATTTTTTTATTTTAAAATACATCCAAAACATATAAAAAGAGATTGATAATGTATTTAAAATAATTTTACATGAAAACATATAAAAGTATTATTAAAACATTTGAAAAACCATTTTCATCGAAAATATTCAATATAAGGTTCAAAATAAGTTAAACAACTTTTCCATTGAAAAAATATTGAAAACATAAAAAATTGGCTTGAAAATGTTTTGAAAACTAATTTACTTCCAAAGTTATAAAAGAATACTTAAATTTTTTTTTGAAGATATATTTTTTAAAAAATCATAAAGATTAACCTTTTAAAAATGAAAATGGAGCTTCAATTAAATGACAGTGGCTAAATCTGTATATGTCATACGAGGTCAGAAGAACATTCCTTTTGCACGGTAAAATGGATACAAAATTGTCTTGTTTGGAAAGAGACAATATTATACCATTGAATAGATTAGGAAAATAACAAAAGGGAATGATTTTCTTTTAAATCTTATAGGATTATAGAATAATATTTTTATAATCCCTTTATATATTTCGGACTATAGAAAAGGTGTATTAAGGCTTTCTAAAAAACACCTTATTAACTATCTTATGTTCCAAAGAGTAGAATAAGGTACAAATACATGACTATATAATAGAATAATAGAGTTTAAGAAAACTTGTGAATATTCATGCGATATTGATCAAAATATTTCTTGAATGGAAACAATAACATAATCAATCATGAAACGTAATGCAATTGTCTCAATAAAATCATTTAACTTGGTATATTTGGTTAATAATCTCCATATAAGGTCGGTAAATTACATGAATCATATAATATAAGTAAAAAATTTGTGTACCTAATATTTCAAGATTTATGGAAGTATAAGAACCTCAAAAAAGTGTTTAGGGGAACAACAAAACATGATCCTCACAAAAGGAAAATTTAGACAAAACTAATTTATCGATTTGGTAACCGTTGAATGTTAAAACACATGAAATAAGGGTCATAGAATAAAAAAATTAATAATATTAAATTTAATTATAAGATAAATATAATACAATCATATTTGATATATAAATTAGACCAAAGGTTAGAGCGGTGAAGGTAACTTGTATGTCCTGGAAATTAAAAGTGATATAAAATCACCTTACATTGTGTCTTGACCCTCTCTATTCACATACAAGATTCATTATAATAATTACAAGATTATTATAAATATTTCAAAAAATCATATTATTATATGTATTACTATATTTTTTTTGATTGTAACTTTATATTTCCTGCATGTTAACAATCCTATGTTAGCGTTTCACATTGTGTAATATTCACTTTTTTCACATGTGTCTTAATTTGTTATACTATTGGTCCTTATACTTATATCATGATTCCAGAAATAAAATTGTTATTTAAATAATTTATATATATATATTATATTTATATTATAATAATTTATATAAAAAAGATGATTGAAATTTAATACACCGTTCATTGAGACTGTAATTCGATCATACACATGAACATTATTTCTATTTTTATTGTCTCATTGAAAGAAAGTATATAAATGAAATATGTATATAACATTATGTGTGTGTGTATATATATATATATAATTTTTCTAGTTGAATTGATATACAATATATGTCATATAATATCATTAAACTCTTCCTTAATAAAATCAATGTTGGGTGTGAATGAATCACGGCGCTTTGAGGGGGTGGTAGTCTAAACTACCTCGAACGAATATTATCATATCAACCCCAAATGGAGAGTAAAGATATGTGTGTTGTAACAGTAGTATTGAATTATAAATACATAATAAATATTATATATAATATATAAAGATATAATTTCCATCATAATGGACACCATGACTGGTTGCAAATGAAAAATGAGCAATCATCGTTCTGTGAGGGAGTAGTTATTCATACACAGAAAGAGTATGTTAAACATCCATTAGATGGAGTGTGTGTAATTTGAGGTCAAAAACATTGCATAAAATAATACTAGAATATATAGGATACAATTTTTGAAAAATAATAATGGAATAATGAGATTTTAGAGGTGAATAATAAAAATAAATTAAAGGATCTAGAGAGAAGATATTAACGCTTAATCAGATAAATCCTTTTGGGTTATTTCGAAAGGCTTCCTTGAGAAGCATTCTGAACAAAGGTTTTATCCAAAGTAGAAGGGATGTTTTTTGAGGCAATTTGGGTAAGCTTTTTGAATCATAAAAGGTTTGAGAGGTGTGAATAAAGTGTAGAGATTGTGGCCTTTTATAGGGATGTAAAAGGACTCATTTGATGTTTTTGAAACAAGTAAGGTGTGCACATGTTCTTACACAAATGTAAGTCTCAAAAAACAAAAAACAAACTCAATAATTTATGTTTTACAGATGAATTGTACACATAATCTTATTAGTGGACATGTTTCAATGTAATTTGGTCAGTTATTTTTTAAGTTCTAGTCCCAAATTAATGTTTATTTGACCATAACTACTATGATTAATTTTAATCACTTTTAATAATAATTTTGGTACAGAGTTAAATTTTCCATAATAGAAAATAAATATTAGAAAAAATAAAATAGTGTATATTGGACTTTTGAATTTACATTCATTGAAGAGGAAAAATAATTTTTCCTACTAATCTTGTTTACAGGACGAAATAACGAGGTTTTAATATCAGAAAAAGATCAAATGTTTGTTAAGATTTTATATTCAGTTTCAAATTGGAATTTATTATAATGATATAAATTGAGTTAATAGATGTGGTAATTATAAAATTTTATATAAAAAATATTAAAATTTTCATTTTTGATTAATAATTGAGAATAAAAATTTAGTTTTTAATTGAAAAGTATTATTTTTCACTATTCATATGAAATGATTTTTTTCTCAAAATAAAATCCCAATAAATAACCCTAGTCTAATTTAGATGTTCTGAATTCAAAAATAAAGTTAATTTTAACAAAATAAAATTATGAATGTGTATGAAATTAATTTTATTAATAATAATTAGTCCATTCAAGAAAATTGTATTTTTACCGTAAAAGGACTTTACCAAAAATCTCATCTTTCATTATCAATATGTCTTATTTATATAAAAAAGTTATAAAAAATATGAATGTATTTATTAGTATTACTATAATTATTTTTAATGGTTAGGGTATAATTATCTCATTTAAGTAATTATATATATATAAAGATGTTTCATAGAAACTCAGTGTTGCGTTCATCATACGCCAAGTAGGTCATGCTTAGAGCACATGCCAAATTTTTATTTCATATAGAACAAGACATGTTTTTAGTAAATGTGAAATTAATGTTTCAATTAGTGATATAATATATTTAAGTATATATAAATAACTATTTATAGTTTTATCTGAAATGAAAATATTTAAAATATAAAACAATTTAAAAAAGAATTCTAAAAATCATAGGTGGTTACATTATACTCTCCATCAAATGAATTTTTCATTGAAATTAGTCTGTATTATCAGTGGTTTAATAATTTAATGTTTCATTCATATAAACACACATTGTAAAAATGGATACTAATACATCCCTTGAAAAGTATATTGGGCACCATAGTGGTTATGCAACAGAAAATATAACGAGGATTCCACAAAGGATAACATAGGTTGGGTGTGATGATTGGACATCGTGGAAAAGCATAAATAATTATATGGAGTGATTGAGTTCATCAATAAAAAATAGTGAATAACCAAAAGAATGTATAGGGCCTCAAATTAATAATTTTTTTATCATTTAAAAGGCCATCAATACAAAAAAAATTAAGATATTTAGACAACAATATTTTTGATCTCCTTCACAACATTTAGTAATTATTCCTAAATTTCAATGAAATTTTTTTTATTGTTGGGTTGTTCATTGAAATGTTTATAATACATCTATTAACTCATGTAAATAAATCCCCAAAATTAACTTTTATGTCTAAATCTCTAAAATATGCCTTTAACGGAACTTAAGGCCTGTAAAATATTAAATATACATACTATTTATCAGTAAAAAAATAAACATGAATTAATCTATAAATGGAACACTAATATTCCATCATAAATAGATATTTAAAAAGCATAATCCATTAAATAGGATATCACATAGCCTACTATTTTTCCTAAAACCCTTATCATTCTTCATTCATGGGTTCAAGGCATACAACTTTTCTAGACATGGTTGGTTGTCACCCAAAATACATGATGTATGATTTTTTAAAACAACACTAATATAATAAATAAGATGGAAATCTTTGAAATAAATTTAATAACTGATTATACTTTTATACAAGTTTTTTTACAAAATCATTATGAAACAAATACTCATTAAGACGTTTAAATTAAACCTTTCATGAACTATTAGCCTTCAAACCCTTCTCAAATATTCAAATGTTTGAAATTTTTTGAAAGAGAGTAACAAAAATTGGAATGACAAAGATTACCCTATATATCACTGTATATCTCTTTGTTTTCACATTCCAAACATGGGAATACCCTCATAATATTTTTTTGAGATATGGTAACAACCTGAATTACCATAAATCCTTTTGAAAAAAATCATGCTTCCTTATTCAGAAGTATCTTGGATATAATCCTTAAATAATTGTTTTGGAAACTTCATTAATGGTATCATAAACCACCTATAAATAAGTCCTTTCTTAGTTATAAGGAAATGAATACATTACTATTAAGTTCATCATATCCACCTAATACTTCTCTACACAACATTATCTTATGATAATGAACATATTAATGGTTACCTTACCTAAGTCAAAATATAATCTTGTCAATAAATCACTTCACCTGTCCATAGGGATCATTCAACATAAACATGAAAATAATGAGAGAAAAACATCTGTATAATAGTCCTTGTATATTTCATCAATCATAAATTCTAAATTATAATACATAAATACATCGATTACTTTATCCTTAATACATTAACAATGATACCTCATCTTAATACATAATACCTCTTTACTTTCATATTTCATCTATAAGATATTAATCATATAAAATGTAACCATTTCTCACACCACCTTTCTAATTCTTTGTAGAAACATTCCACATGGGGCATTATGATGCATAATGATTATTTCCTCCATACATAAAACACATAACCTATAATGATGACTTTTGGAGGCGAAATTTAACATCCACTTTATTAACCAAAGTCATAATTTTTCTATTTCTATCACTTTCATTATGTCCTTATTTTCAACATTCAAAACACATTATTATTCCTTTATGAAATTAAGGTCTGTTATTGTTTCCACATTCATGAAATAAAGGAATCCAGATATACTTTCCTTCATGGTATTCATTACCAAAAATCTTAGTAAACTAAATTTTTCACTTCCTCGGTGAGTCTAAGATTTGTTTAAGGTAATCATTATTAATAATGTTTAATGAAAACTGATATGGCATGATCTGAAAATATTTCACTCCTATGGTCATCCCATGAGGCTGCTCATCAAAAAATATTCTATCACATTCATCATAAATATAATTCTTTCTAGTTCCCAGTATTGAAAAAATCTAGAAGCATAGTATGAGTATTACATATCATAGATTAAAACCACATAGTAATGAAAATAATTACTTATAGATGCCTAATTTGTGACACCTTCTAGAATTTATACGACCTTGTTATTGTACATGGTTATTCATAGCTAACATATATCTAAATATTTCATGATGGATTGAGGAGAGTTTGTGAATTCACAAAGCTTATCCACCGAGAGTGTCAGCCCTGCTGTGTTGCAAAGCATGTTGTCATGTTCTGATTACTCTGAGCCAATCTCGAAACATCTTGTTAGAGTTGTTACCTATAGGTACATCTCTTCTAGATCCACATCCACTTATATTATCCAGATAAGGATATATTTATTGGAAACCAATCACTCTAATCTATAACAAAATTCATGTACATTTTACTAAACGTTATCTTGTCCTTATCATTATCCTTAGAGACATCCCTATAAATATACTTAGATATATTTCTAGGCATATCAATATTTTTTTCTCGTCCTTGTTCCCAATGTATTACTATAATTTTTTTATATGGACAATAGGGACCCCTACATTTAAAACATTAACATTACATTACATTTGAAGAATAATTAAACATTATATATACATTCACCCAAAGATCATAGTTGGTGTAATTCTATTGAAAACATGGAAACATAAACATTGGTACATATGTGAGATACATCATCTTTCACTAGGATCTTCTTGACTAGAACCTTACTAAGGCATATCAAGCGTAGTAAATGCCCTCATATCCTAGGGGAATGGGAACATAAAAGTGGAGAGCTCAAATACTCTGTGATGGTAAACAACAGTGAAATGTATACATAAAAATTATTATAAGGGTATGAGAATGTGATTATGTATGTATAATATCGCACCCTGTATATAAAAGATCATACTCAAAATCACGGAATATATACTGGAAGTTCGTAAGACATGATTCATATGAAATAAGTAGCGTAATCCATTTATTCATAACATAGAAAAAAGACATGGAATTGTAGAAAACACCTAATCATATACTGATTTCCAATTTATACAAGGAACTCCTGGCAAGGCCATCTTAGTAGTATGGGTTCACTGCCTATACCATAATAATATTAATGGTTCACTCTCATGTACACCATAGTAGAATGGGGTAACTCCTCATACCCTCTTAGTAGTCATGGATCCCTCCCATGTCCATTATATTTTTCAAGGTTCACTCCCACGACAATATTAGTTTATATTATGAGATAAAAAACATTACCCAATGCAATTAAGGGAAATAATGTTCCAAACTATTACATAATGAAATCAATCATACATGTTCTATAAGATCATAAATATACATATTAAAACTTATGAAATGAAATGGGTATCATAAACATGTAAACATATCATAATCTATGGAAATGTATAATTTTAATAATCATTTAGTCACAAGCATAATTTCTAAAAAGAAGTGGGGTTCATAAACATATAACACGTGAAATAGAAACATATTCCATAGAGATATTGACATTAATAATAACCCATTCCTAGAAAGGATATGACTTTATCCTATAAATTATATCCTAAAAGGGAATTAGTATCATAAATAGATTTTATCTTAAATGGAATGGTTTTTTGAAATATATTTTTCAAAACATTTCTTGAGGAAAATATCCTTTCATGTTTTAAAAAATGATTTTAAATCCATAAAACCATAAAAAAATACATTTTCATAATTTTTTTAACCTTTATAAATAGGACAAGAAATTATTTTTCAATGAAAAGTTATAAAAGAATATCAAAAATATTTTGAAAACCATTTTCTTTGAAAACATATAAAATAATAATCAAAACATTTTAAAATCCTTTTTCATTGAATAATCTTTGAAAAAATATAAAAATAACAGGAAAACATTTTCAAAACCATTTTACATGAGAAATTATAATAGAATCATGAAAAAAATTTGAAATTTTTTTTAATTGATAGCTTATAAAATAGGATTCAAAATATTTTATAAACCATTTTCTTTGAAAAAAAATTGAAATCATATAAATAGAGATTGAAGGCATTGTAAAATACATTGTACATTAATATTTATAATGGAAGCATGAAAACATTTTTGAAAACATTTTCCTTCAAAATATCTTATAAAAACATTTTCTTAAACATTAAAATTTTAAAAGAATAAAGGATGCTTCAAAGAAATGTAGGCGTGTAAATCCGTTCTTGTCATACGAGGTCAAAATATCATTCATTTTTCATAGTAAAAAAGGATATAAAGGTTATTGTTCAAAAATATATCATAATATTTCCCTGAATATATTATTAATTAAAAATACTGTTAAAATGTCTATTAAATCATATTGGATAATGGTTTAATATTCTTTAAATCCCATTATAGATTTTTTAATGAAAAAAGTGTAATGTTGGGCATTCCTAAAAAACACTTTTAAAACTATATTATTAATGAAAGTGTATAATATGGTACCAAAAGATTATTATATCATGAACTAATATATGATAAAGAATATCATTAATATTCTTGATAGATGGGTTATAATATTTCATCAATGGAATCTAAAACATAGTCAATCTAAAAAAGCAATGATATTGTCCTTATAATATATTATAAGAATATATCACGGGTTCAAACTCTCCATGTAATTCATTTAAATTAAATTAATAATAAAATTTCATGAAAAGATTTATATGTATAATATTTCATGAAGAATAGAAATATACACACCTCGAAAAATAGAATAGGTGCATAACAATACTAGAGTCTCAAAGAAAGAAAAATTGATACATAACTGTTTTACGTATTTGGTAACTTTTGAATGATAAACCCCTTGAAAGAGGGATAATAAAATGAAAATGTAAATATTCATAAATTTATGAATAAGATACATACAATTAAATCATATACAGTACATACACTACACCTAATGAAAGAGTTGGGAAGTTAACATGTATCTCCCCAAAATTAAAAGTGAGATGAAATTCCCATACCTTGTGGCTTGACTCTCGCCATACTTATACAAGATTCCTATATAATAAATATAAGTTTATTGTTAATATATTATAGAATAATATAATTATATATGTTACCATATATAGTCTTATTATGACCTTATATTACATTCTTTTTAATGATTCTATGTTTGGGTTTCACTTCAGGTAATTTTCACATTGTTCTTTGTATGTGTCTTAATTTGTTATACCATTGGTCCTTATACATATATCAAGTTTCCAGAATGTAAATTATGATATAAATGTTATGTATATGTATTATATTTATATTATAATAATTTATATAGTAACTATTTATGAAATTGAATACACCCTTCATAGAGACGATAATTAGTACGTATGCATGAATGATATTTCTATTTTTATTGTCATATTAAAAGAAAGTACATAAATGATATATTTTTATATAGATATATATTTATGTATATACATATAATTATGAAAATATCATGAATATAACATATATATAATATATTTTCATTAACCCCATCATTAATACATTCTATTTTCTGTGTGAACGAATCACATTGCTTTCAAGGGGCAGTAGTCTAGAGATTCTCAAATGAGATTATCGTATAATAATTCAAAGGAATGTAAAGAGATGTGTACTTAAATAGAAACAAATATGATTAAAGGTATAATAAATTTCATATATAACTTATATAAATTTAGTCTCCATCATAATGTCCACCATGATAGGTGGTGAATGAAAAATAAGAAACAATCGTTTTGTGAGGTAGTAGTTTGCTATACACAAGAAATAATATTTTCAATATCCATAAGATGTAGGTGTGTGTATATGTAGGTATAAATATGTTTATAACAATATAAATGTATATTTATCATACTGGTTTTTTCCCAAAATAATGGAATAACGAATTTGGATGGGTAATGATGGAAAATAAAATAAAGGAGCATGAGAGAAGACATTACCTCTTAATCGAGTAACTCATTTTGGTTTATACCAAATGCTTCATTGGGAAGAATTCGGACTAAAGGAATTCATATAGGTATAAGGAAGGTTATTTTTGTCTAATTGGTCTGATATTGTCTTAACATAAAATGTTGGAGAGGTGTGACGAATGGGTATTTTTTTGTGGCTATTTATTGGAATGGAAAAGGACTCACATTGATGTTTTAGAAAAAAGATAGGTTTGCACATTTTGTTACCTACAAAAGCCATAAAAAATAAAAAAACTAAATAATTGATTGTTTGTGGATGATATATGTAGAAAATATGAGTGTTGGACCAATTTTTGGGTCATTAGGACCCTTATTTTTATTGTTTAGTCCCTAACTAATCTCAATTTGGCCTCAACTCCTATGGTTTATTTTAATAAATTTAACTAATCATTTTGGTCAAAATTTAACATGGACTTATTGAAATATTAAAATTATTAAAAATGATATACATTATGTTGTATTTTTAAAAATAAATTCATAGAAGTAGAAAAAATATGATTAGTGTTATTATTATAGACGAGACCAAATAACGGGGTTTGAATGTAGCAAAATAATCTAAAGTTTGTTTAGATTGTATATTCAGTTTCAATGTGAAATTGAATATAATGAATTAAATTGCATTAATATTTTTAATTTTTATCTAATTTTACTTTAAATATATTTTTAATATCATTTATCATTAATAATTAATTTGACGAAAGAAGTTTATAGCTAAAAAGATTTAATTTTCACTATTTTTAAAAAATGTTGTTTCTCAAAAAAATCCCAATAATTCAACACAACCTAATTTTGATGTTATGATTTCAAAAATGAAGTTTATTTTAAACAATTAAATTTATAAATTTTTATAAAATTAATTTTAATATTAAAAATCGGCCCATTCAAGAAAATATTATTTTTAACATAAAAGGACATTACCAAAAATCTCATTTTCATTATCAATATGATATATTTATAAATAAATTATAAAAAATAGTTGGAAATTAGATATTATTATTAATATGACTATATTTAATAGTTAATTTATAAATATCTCATCTAATTATATATATATATATTTTTAACAAAAAATCAGTGTCACATGAATTGTATGCCAATTTTGTGTTGCTTGGAGCGCCATACAAGATGGTATTTCATGTAGAACAATATAAGATGGTATTGATTGTGAAAAGAATGTTTTAAATAGTTTTTTAGTATATATATATATATAACAATTTATAATCTATTGTAAAATTAAAAATATTGAAAATAATAATTAATTCAAAAAAATCACAAAATATGAAGGTGTTACACATCATATCTCATCAGGTTCACTACCCCCATCGATTTTCAACTTGTTCATGGAGTCCTAAATTCAACACATAATGATCATACACTTCCTACTGTGAATGACCTAAAAATTTTATTGTTGTCCAATACTAGTTCTATATGTTTCATTTAGTGAGCAATGGGATATCCCTAGTATTAGTCAGAATCTTCTGGTTCGACCAAAAGTTCACAACATAGCTTTATCTGATTAAAAAAATTATGCTGGAAGAAATGTGTTTCTATAATATAAGTCTGATGTGTTTTTGAACCATTCTATAATTCCTGCAAATCACTTGATCCTTGAGTCTCTCTGCCTATCTGAAAATATATGTGAAGACCTCATAAAGGCATTCAAAATCCCTAAACACATTGATATTGAGGTAGTGTCAATAGTCTCCTTCCATGATGTGGAATCCGGTGGAGTAGAATTACAATCCATCATATCATTCTCATTATACGATGATGGATCTCTCATATAGGGGCACATTATCCTGTTGTATATCACTGGCCAACTTAATAGTAAAGAAGTCCAATGTTGCCTTGTTGACAAAGGTTCTAGGATCAACCTTATTTTTTCCCAAACACTATGAAATAGAGGAATGCCTGATTCAGATCTATTTCCTATCAAAATAAAAATTCTGGGTTAGGATAGGAATGATCAGAGGCCGTGTGGTATGATTCATTTTAATAACCAGTTCGGTGGCCTGGTTTCTAGCACTTAATTCATGGTCATCTGACATGACAAAGCCTACAATATATTGATGGATAGTCCATGCCTCTATATGAATACAAAAATTCCTTCCTCATAACACATATTCCTCATGTACTCCCTCAGTGGTCTAGTGGGTGTTCTCAAAGGTGATGTGTCTCTCGTTACCTCATGTGAATCTCACTACATAGTTTCTGAGTATTGCAAGAGAAAGGACATGATGGTTAAAAATAATGCAGTTGACCATAGTACTACTTTGGCGGACCAATGGATGGATTTGGACAATGCCTCTATTCTTATAATTCACTGGTTGGAGGCCACGACCCCATAATTGGTACATTTCTTCATCGTTTCCTAGATGAGAGGAAGACAAGTTCCCACATATAAGGAACACCATTTGGTTAACCCATACTACAATACATACAATGATAGAGTGATACCAGAGCCTATTAAACCACTTAGATACCGAGACATTCCCCTGATGGAAACAACAATACATCACGCCTTATTGTTTCATTGTATTGGGATATGTCGACACATTACAACACACCAACACTATGATACAATCAAGTATGCCCCCTTGGTCAAAGACCTAATGGAAATATTTCAACAGACTTTGTTTCCAATGTTTCAACAATGAAGGATCTTCCTGGTAGAGATTCCATCACTGCCCAAGATGGATCTATCATTACCCCATATTCATTTGGATTGGAAAGTTTTCCTCTTCTAACCCATATATTAGATGGCGATAATGACTAGATTATGTTCCTACCTAATTTTAAGAGGGTATCTCTACCACCATCAATGAGTTGGAATAGTTGAATCTTACCGAGTTAGACTCGAGAAAAGCCCAGATAAGTGAAACCATTCCAATATAAGAACAAAAATAGTTTTTTTATTTCATAGAGGATCCTTAAGATATATTTTCCTAGAGTTATGATGAGATGACAAGACTAGATTCTAATTTCATCATCCATATCCTCGGTATCTTGGTAAGTAATTTTGGGTTCAAATAGTCCCCCTAGACGATTCACCCCTCTCATATTTCAATAGTTGAGGCTGATGTTTATAAGATTGTGAAAGATAACTTTTTATGGATTTCTTGTTACCCAGGTGGTTGGATAATATCGTTTCCAAAAAATATTAAAAAATAGTATCATATTTTGCATCTAATTTAGGGATATCAACTATCATTATCTGAATGATGATTTTCCCTTTTTTATGACAAAGTTATTGAGGAATTCCACTTCAAGATTCCAAGATGCCTCCTTCATGGACAGATAATCCTGGTATAATCAGATCTGGATTTCCCATAAAAATGATGATTCTAACTCTTTTAGGGCACTGTAGGGTGCCTTTTTTATTAGGTAATGACCTTCGGATTGAATAATGTTATGTCAACCTATCAGTGTTCGATGCACCACATATTCAATCTGATCAATGTTACTCTAGTAGAGTGCTACATTGAATATTTTTTCATCAAATCCCTCCAATGTCGGGACCATTATTGAGATCTTGAAAAAAATTATTTCATCCATTTTGTCCATCTGAAGATGAAACACTTGATTTTTTTCGTTCATTATTTCCAATAGGAATTTTACCAACTTCATTTTCTGGTACAAATGAATCAAGATAGACTAGGAGAAGATCATTTCCATCAGGTATGTTCCTTATCTAAGTAACTGTCATTATATCCTTGTCTTTCATGGCCACATAGCATATATACACTAGTTCAATTCAAATCTAGATGGATCGTGTAAGCCATTTTCCAAGAAAATAAGTAATCGTTCTGTCTAACGATGGGATGAAGAGTTTTTGGACATTTTTTAGGACATCATGTATTATTATCTAAATCCTTTGGTTTTGATGCCACCCAACTCTAAAAAGGTGATGGACCTTTATATGACCACCTCTAAATGATCCCTAAGCACCCTTCCTTCTCAGAATTAAAATGAAGGGACAAAAAACATTTTGTACTATATCAGTGGCCTTCTCCTCGACAAAGATACCCGATATTCTCCAATCGAGAATAATTACTTCACACTAGTTTTATAAATACATAATTTTAGACATTATCTATAGCATCCTAAGATACAATTGGTATACTGCATGGATCTGTTAAAGTATATTCTGAACTTCACAATGTTGACAGCTAGCTAGCATGATGGGATGTGTTCCTTTAGAAGTTCGACAATAGGTTCATCCTATATATGTTTGTCAGGGGTCAGGAACTGGGAAACTTCTTTCCCCACATTCAGCCATAGAAAATAATTTTATGGATATTTTGTTGCTAGATAAGTCCATTCTCTCAGTGGATTATTCTATTCCATGTAAGAAAATTAATTTCAATAGTTATTCTTGAAGCCCGACTTGTAATAGGAACAATGATACTCAAATTAATTTTGTAGGTCAGGTGATGACTTTATCACACCTACACAAGAAATCTCAAACTATTCATTATTTATATTAGAAGGATGCACTAATAATGAGGTAGAGTATGAGGCTCTCATCACTAGTCTCGATTAGTCTCTCGATATTGATGTTCGCCACATTCATATGAAGGGGGACTCCATGATAGTCATAAATGAGATAAAAGGTTAATATATAATTAGGAATCCAAAGCTCATACACTCTTTCAATAATGTTCACCCAGGGATAGACCAATTCCCTTTTCAACGATAGGTCACTCATGTTCCTCAGTAATAGAATAGATGAGCCAATGCCCTGACTGATTTAGCTGATTCTCTCGTAGATCATGGCCACGAAGATCTAATCATCCATGTGTCACCTCAAAGTGTCATTTTGACAATTTTTAGGATGAAGATGAAAAAAACAAGGTAACCCATTTGACAACTAATGCTTCCACATAGAATCCAATAGATCCCCCCTACTGTTAGTGAAGAAAATTCTGATTAGAAAATTCATTTCATCATCTACCTGTAACATTACATTATTTGATAGATATATCCAAATTTGAGAAAATCTATCAGGGTGCAGTGTAGTTCACCCTCCAAATCAGTGATAGCCTTGAAAAGATCCTAAAAAAATTAGATTTTATGTAAATATCAACCATTTAATTTAAGGAGAAAAGATTCTCGAGGATATACAAGATGTTCATTCCAGTCCATGTGGATCCCATCATGTAGGGTAGAAACTCTCTCACTAGATTTCATGGTTGCGATAATTTTGGACCACCATGTTCTATGTCATCATTATGATCACTAAATGTTTCCACATATGTCATAATCATGACATGATTGTGAATCGACTGGAATATCTCCTCCATACCACCACATATTCATAGCCTTTCAAAGTCTGGGGACTAGTTGTCATGGGACTATATCTTCCTGCAATAGCATTCTAGTTAAGTTTTAATCTAGCAATAATAGATTTATTTTCTATGTGGGATAAAGAAATTTTAATCAATTATGACATGGCACATTCTGATGTTGAGTTTTTGAGCTCCAATATTGTCCATCGAATAGATCTATATCATGTTGTTCTCACTAATAACAACACCGACATATGAGTAGATGAGCTGAGGAAATTGTACGCCACGTATAACATTTGGTCCAACCACACTTCTCTCTACCATTCACTAGTAAATTTATTGATCAAGGCATTCAACAAGACCCTATCTAACATTCTACAGATGATGGTTTTCCAAAACAAGAATAGTTAGCTATAAATGAATTCCAATTCTCTCTAGGATTATGATGAAACTCTGTTACGTAATATAGTCTAAAAATTTACAGAGAGAAATTCCTTATAAAAAAGAGAAGAAAACAGATGAAGAAAATCAGGACATGAAATGGTTTGAAAATTGATTCTCCTTAGTTAAGCTAAGGATTTGTCATCGGGTAAGGTACTTGTGCACTCAATTCTAGAAGGAGAACAACTTGCATGCCCCACAATCATTTCTCCCAAGGTCACTTTTGTGCCTATAAATAGACCCTTTGGCCTTCATTTGTAAAGATGAATTTACCTGAAGACTAATTGCTTCTAGGGTCTCCCAAGTGCTTCACCCAAATCTTCTAAAACATTCATGATAATTATTTAACACCTAGAGAAGAGTAATTTAATAAGGATCATAGGATAGAAGTAATTTTAGCATTTGAAATCCAAAAAACATGCATGACAAAAGGTTCCCAACCTCCATGAATTAGAAACACTTTTTGTGACTTCTATTCCACTAAATGAAACATCAGTGCCCCGCTTTTGAGAACAACTATTAATACTCTTGAAGGATTGAGTCAAGTTTCACCCAAGTATTAACATCCATGTTTTTCATCACTTATGTGAACATCAGGCTTCCCAAGACTACTTGTGCACCAATACTTGCATGCCATATACAAACATTGGTGACATTCATTCATTCAAATAATCCCTTTAGTCTACAAGCCCTCAAAGATTATTCAAAGACAATCAGGGAAATGATTATTCTTCATTGGATCCATTTTTTAAATTGGATTATATTGAAACCTCCCTCGAAACCTTCTGACTAATAAAACCTTTGGGAAAGGCACATTAGCATGTCTCATAGTTAGGTTTTTATATATGTAGTTAGAGGTTTACCACATTTTTTCACAATGGGGATAGGATTCATGGAGTGTTCATGGGTTTGTAAATCCGTAGTCACATGGAACTTTCTCCCATGAATAGATTTGGGGAGTTCCCGGTTTGGAGGATTGTGGTTTAGGTTATTTCCTCCCATTTTCATATCTAAAAAACGGAACCTCCAATCACTGTTAAGGAAGGTATGTTTCACACATATATTTTCCTTTGAAAAAAAGAGAAGTCTCCCTCCCATACTAGGACCAATTTTAGGGTAGTGATCGTAGTGTTATCCTCTTAAATTTAAAGAAGTATATTGCAATATTGCTCTTTTTTACATCCTTCTCATTCACTCCATCCTTATATTGGACCCTTGTCTAATGAAATGAGAATAGAGGGAAGGCTCATCACCTCTCCCACTTCATGGATATCTTCACCCTCATCCACCATCACGGTTGTAGGCACATCCTCTTCCACTAGTGGAGAAGGAAAGGTGTGGGTGTGTTTGTCAGATCATTCACATCCTCTTGTTTCTCACACCGAGCATGACTCACGCGGACATAGAAATGAGTGATGATTACAACATTTTCACAAACAATCATGGTGAATAAACTACGAAAACTACGATTCCTATCATAAGTGGGATACGTAGGAAGACTTCTCAGGACCTATGCTCAGTGGATATCCACTTCAGTTATCTATCCCTAATTCCCCTAATTCAGGAAACTTCCTTAAGAGTAAACCCAGAATGAAGCCCTAAAATGTCCAAGGCATAATTTTCAGAATGTAAGCCCAATTTAATTTCTCTGAAAGGACTACACACCCATACGAAACTCATCAAACATCATGGGCTTTGATTCACATTCATATGGGATATATAGGAAGCCTCCTTGAGGTTCAAAACTAATACTTAAAAACCCTTTTCTTTTTGGGCTATATTCCCAATAGGGTCTAATCATACTTTGAAACCAATATTCATTCATGTTCCATGGGTTTCTTAGGAATAATTCCTACACAAAACCTTGACTGTGCACCTTTATCATAGATTTCCTTACCATATGAAATTAAACTCTATGGTTAGGTCCTTATCACATGACCATAAAAGTTATGATGTGTCCCATTAATCAGCAACGAGCTATTTGGGTTATGATTTCATTCACATGGAAACATAGGTAGTCATTTTTTGGGTATGAACCCAACATCAAAAAAAACCTTCGTCCCCCTGGACAACAATAAATTCTAGAGTTCCCCACATAGTGGAATAAAAACTAGTATCATCATAACGAGGGTTAAAATAATCTCAAAATTTATTATAAGAGGATTCCATTGATGGAGATCCTCAAATACATATGGATGTCTCCATTAATGAAGAACCTATGATACATATAGATGATTCTAAATTTTACACATTTGAATAATGGATTGGAAATTACAAGGGAAACCTATGTTGTACATGGTGAATTAATAAGGATGCATGAAAATATCTCAAATCTATAAATAGATTCCCATAGTAGACAATAATTCTCCTCAAAATGGTGTTAGGAGTCCGAACTCCCATCCTCTTGACCAATGCATGTTCTTATATATCGTAAGTTCAAATAAAATGAATGATTTCATTCGGAAAGAAGGTCCCTTTTGGAAAATGAACTGTTGGATGTTTTCAGTTACATAAATAAATTAAATGGAAGCCAACTAGAAGTAGGGATCTCTATCTAGAACAAACGTTCAAAGGAACTATAAAACAAAAATGGTGAACCTGATGTTAATACTTATCTATGTTAATAGTGATACCTAGCTGCCAGTCCCCTATCAATTGATAATGGAGGGAAAGAAAAAAGAATCAATCAAGAATTTATCCATATAAATGATGTTACCTTAATAGATTTTATTGGTTTTTTCATAATTTCTCAGAACTCCCTTCACTCCAAATGGCTTTCTACATGTTTTCATCTCTGAATTCCCTAACCATCGCTAAAGATGGATCCCCATTCGCTAGAAAGACATCATCACCAACAAAAAATATTCAATGCTAGGAATCCAATGTACTGGTAAACGAATTCCATCAACATAGTACTATCCCAACATTGGAGGATTCCCAAAAGGCTCTCCATGTTAACAAAAACTATCGGTCATCTGGTCAGTGATGACCAGTGCTCAAGAGGCAGATGGTTCCAACCACTATCTTTAACTGTTTCTGGTCCTTATCCTCAGAATGTAATAAGTAGTCACTCTCATACAACCTGGTGGTGGATCAATAAATCACACTTGGAATAAATTCAACGATTCATGGGTCATTCTAGAGAAACCCCACTAAAAATTACGGCCTGCATAATCACTTGATAGTGAACCCAAAACTTGTTGGGGGTTTGTCTTCGGTTGATCGGACCGGTCCCTCAGACCTAAGAATTCAAGAAGAACTATCACAGACAATTTCTGGTCAACAAGGAGTAGGTTATTACCTTTTACCCCTCCTATGAAGTATATCAACATAACATGATGCAAAATAATGAGCGGCCACATACACTCATTCATACTAATTTTGTTGGCCAGCAGACTCGTCTGTCAGCAACCCACCAATCCAACTAGTTAAATTCTATAAAATATTGTGAATAGGCATATACACTAGTTCAAAAAATATTAGTTAGTTAGCTAGATCCTATTATTGCATTCATAGAAGACCACCAGTCAAATATGGTGGCAACTGGTTAATGCAAACAAACACCAGCTTATACTCACTAATTCTGATAGTAGTCTTGTATATCAGCAATGAAAGGAGTCCTTCAACCATGCTTGATAGAAAATATCAAAAAGGCACATACACCTACCTGAGTTAATCAAGCATGCCACATTTATCATTTGTAGCACCTGAAGAAGTCATTCAGAATGCTCTGATTACAATCCTAGGGCAGACTCAATTCTCTACCCCCATACATGAGTACTATCAGTACCCAAAAATAGGTATTGGAGGATAGGAGTGGGCACTTAAACCTACTATAGATACACAATAGATGTATATTATTATTCTAGATATTTAAGTCACTATAAATATTATTGAAATGGTGAAAGGAAAGACACAAATTCCTACTCATATTTTGGAATCAATCCATAATATCATAACATCAACATTAGTATTTCCCCAGGAATAGACACATAACTCTATCCCCACACATGGGATGACACATCATCATTCCATCCCGGAGTAGATACATACCTTTGTTCAAGCCCAGTGGGGTTATAGGGCATTCTCCCCCATGTCATTAAGAAAAATGGATCGGGAATATACACCATTTCCAATTAGTGGTATTTGGACCATTCTGATGACCACTCCATCGTGGGAAAATACACCTTCCCATGATAACCACTTCTCCCAGAATGTGGCCACAACTATGTGTAAGAGAGAATCAAAGAAGATGCCCTATCAAACAAAGTTGGAAAATCAAGTGAAAATGTATGATCTGACTCCTCTTAGTACTGATATTCTTAAAGCCCTTAGACATCTATCTATTTTAGCTCAAGATCCTACCCACTCAATACCAAATTATGGGATTAGTAGAAGTAATTATGAAGTTTATCATTGAACACTTTGTCATGAATGCTGGATTCAAGAGATTTTGGTAAATCTAGAGATCTTATCATTTAATGAGAGCCATAGAAACCCTTCATGTGGCTATAAACCCAAGGAAAAATAGGATTTATCCCTTACTATAATCCACCCTAATGATCCAACCATGATGGAATTTTTTGTGAATGTTCTCTGCATTATAGTGTTTGAAATTGTTAATGTAATTCCATAGTCCACAATTTAGTAATGAGGAAGCCCAATAATCATGATGCACTTTCCAACACAAGGCCAATTATCTCTGATGACTTTTCATTAACGGGTGAAATAAATTCTCAACCAGAAGACATCTTATTGGTACAATCATTCTCCGAACATCCCTTGGGAAATTTTTATTTTAATATAGGAGAGGAAAAAGTGAATCATTCCATTTTTTTTAATACAATAATTATGAATCATCCACATTAGTTGGACTACGTGGAGAAACCTCCAATAAAATATGATGAAGATATTTTGAATAGGATAAAAAATTGGATAAAGGAGAGGTATGAGTCATGTTCTAGAATTTGAAAAACTCTCAAAACAGCATTCCGGAATTGATGGAAGAAAATAATATTCATGATGTCTGCCTCAACTTATGGAAATCTATTTATTTTTTGAAAACAAATGAATTAACATATGATTAATATCAAAATCATGTAATGGTAATAGAAGGGTTGCAATGCCAAATTCACTGGGAATCTCTCTCAGTTTTTATACATCCAATGGTTGAAAATTAGTAGAGAACACTTTAGCATGAATCCCTAAATGCACTAAATAGGTGGCACTAGTTAATATTATGATACCCTATCAGGTGTTAGTATCCGAGGATGGGGTACACATGGAGTATTGCATTTTATTGTGCTCCAAAATAGAAAAGCCTACCAAAAGTGTTCTCATGAAATGTTATTTCCCATAGCCGACTATAATCAACAGATGTTTTATGTAATTAGAGATAGGCTCTAGAATATGACTCAAATATATATTATTAGTGTCAGGCCCAATGAGAGAATGCTATTAAGATACTTTTTCATCAAGCATTTGTGAAAATTATCTAGGCCTCCCAGTTATATGATGTCAACTATCAGATGACACAAATGTCTAAAAAAGAAAAAAAATCATCAAAAATAGGTGATTTGAGTGGGTTTTAGATAATGCACCCAGCAAATATCCAAAAATATTCACAAAATCATAAGAGTTGTTTTGTGAATCTAAGATATAGAGGTTCAAGAGCCACCCCAACCTACAGGGCTAGGTGGGGGGGGGTTGTTTGATTCAATCATTGA
Source organism: Viscum album (assembly GCA_963277665.1). Classification (NCBI taxonomy): domain Eukaryota; kingdom Viridiplantae; phylum Streptophyta; class Magnoliopsida; order Santalales; family Viscaceae; genus Viscum; species Viscum album. Next base: position 1,551,479,064 of record OY728158.1, on the reverse strand, counting down.
TTTAAATAAAAAATGTTCAATGTTTTGAATAAGATGAATTAGAACAACCCTCACCTATAGGGTAGAGGGATTTTAACATCAAAAATCCCCTCCTCAACAGAAGTCAGTTTTATCCCGATTAGGTAAGAAGTCACAAAGTGAACACACAACTAAACTATCCAAGGATTCCCTTCAGGTTACCTTCCACCAAACACTTCCATGTAATTTAGCATATAGAAAAACATAGAATCATGGAAGATACAGAAGGATATTATCTTACAATGATATTGTTGAAGGGCCATTAATTAATTTTGTGTCAGTATATGTCATTAATACCATTGTATAAGACTCTCAAGAGAATGAGTCTAGTTTATGGGATTCAGATGAGGAAGTTCATATCCATAACACGGTACACAATAAAACAATGAAGGAGGGTGCATACCTGGAATCAGAGGCATACCCCAAATCTAAGTATGCCCACTAATAACCAACTCCCACCCCTTTAAAAAGCACCTAACAAGGGGAAGGATATGGGTTAGAACACATCCACCTTTTCCATGACAGAAGGTCGATATGTTTTTATTGAAAGAAAATATTATCACATCAGGAGGATGAAATGAAAGAGGTCAAAAGAATCAATACAGAGTTACTTCGAAGCAGCATTTCTGCTAGACTTTCTCCCCAGGCAGATCCTCAACTTGAACATCCTGTAGAAACTCATCAACAAAGAGGATTTTATGTAACTATAGATAATTATTATTAATTACCTCCATTATTTAAACAGCCAGGGTTGGATAAATCACATCCTTATAGGCCTGTCCCCGTGGGTTATCCAAGACAAATACCAGCAGCAACACCAGTGGTTTTTCTAGTCGTTGCACAATTTCATGCTCTAGCTATTGTACCTGTATAGGTCCCATCTAATCTGGATATTCTATAAATTCCTATGATTTCAATTGATGAATTAAAAAAATTATTGGAAGCAATGTAACAATGGTGTTCTCTACTATTGCTGTAAAAGATAGCTTACCCTAAATTGGTGGATCTGGTCCCTCCTACACCAATCTTTATGAATACAAAATTTCCAATCATTAATTGTTTGGGAGAATAGGAATGATATATAACACACTGTGTTTCTATTTTTGATCCCATGATGGGGACTCCTAAACAACAAGAAGCAGAAAATCTCAAAATATTTGTGTAATCATTATATGAACCATCATTCGTTTGGTTTACAACTTTGCAATCTTGATCAGTTACTAGATGTGAATATATCTGTCTGAAATTCCTTCTTTTATTTAGTGCAATAATTCCAAGGACAACAGTTTTTTATCATAAAAATTTCAAACAAAGGGAAAATATAATAGTTATATATTTCATTTCTCAATGGAAAGAATTAACATATTATTTTAAACTAGCACTTACTCTAGAAAAGTTACTTCCAATTTGTGTGTAAAATATACATGATGAGTTACGCACACCACTTATCCCTGGGAAATAAATAGGAGGGTTTCAAGACCATACTTCAACTTCCCAATAGATGGATGATTACATTGTGGAAACTAATGAAAAATATCATGTAATTCCATCAGCTATGGGAAGGAAAACATGAAAAGAAGAGGTTGCTATAGTCACACTAAAGCAAGCACCTATACTTTCTTCCGCATCAAAACATTCATCATATCTAGGGGTTCCGACTCCTGAGCATCAATAGTAATGACAGCCTTTTCAAGATGATGAAAATATCCAATGCTGAGAGAATTTGAGTATTTAATCAAAAAAGTTTATTCTTTTCAAAATGAAAAGGTTCATGATTACTTCATATCATCTTTGGAAAATAAATTGGTTTAGTTGCTAAGTATGTTGAAACCAAACAAAGAATGATATGGAGATATTATAAATTATTGTTCCTTTAATCAGATGATGGTATATACCATTCTGTAGTGTTTTTTTAAATACCAAAATAAAAAAATGGTAGACTCTAGAAAAGTGAAATTGAAATGGTTTTCAGCTCATGTAGCATGTGTTACTGCTACTAATCTTGAGAAATAAGGTGAGTGGCCAATATTCAATTGAAAAAGGGTGTAGAAATATGATTATTTGTGGAATTGAAAAACAATCAATCAAACTCATTCTATTTTATGAATAGAGTTGGAAAAATCAGTTGTGTCTTCTGCCATTCATGCCACAAGAAAACAATCTTCTTCAAATACCAGTCCTCCAAGGGTCAATCCTCAAAGAAGTGACATGACCAGAATGAAAAAGTGTATTAAAAAATGGATGATAACATGTCATGGCCATTTTTTTCCTTGACCCTAGAAGATTTCATGCCATCGGTTTCAAAATCACAGGCACCACCCCACCAAACAGAACAACCAGAACCAACTATTAATGAACAATATTTATCAGATCAAGAATTTATCATTAGTTCCATCAAGGTTATACACATAATAGATCTCTATGAAAATGATTATTCTATTTATGATGAGCATTAATTCCATGTACCTAACTAGGGATCTATAGGAAGAAGCCAAGGCCAAGGAGACCATTGGAAGATCTGGGTATTCTAGAAGCCACGTTTTTAACACTACCTGTGCTCGAACCATATATGCAGTGGAAACCCCTGGGAATCCCTTCAGTGGGCTCAAAAAGTATAGATAATTTCTCTTTCACATGACAGGATTGGTCCTGACATGATTATTTTGGAGAAAAGATTATAGGATTCACCATCATTCTATCAGCAATTAGATAGACCTAGTCAATATAATTTACCATAATTAAAATTATTTCAATATTCTTCTCTGACATAGGGAACATCTATATCACGAGCATGAACATCCAAGGAACCTACAAAATCGCATCTCTAGGATAGAAAATGATGACCTATTGACCAAATATAAGATGTTTTTAAATATCTCTCCCATTTACTAGCCATGTTTTCAATTTTGAATTCCTTAAATCTCTCAAAGGATCTTCAAGAATAACTTATTGAGGCTTTGTCAAGTCCTCAAGTGTTTGAAACTGAAGTTTCTACTACTGAGGTATACCGTATAGATAATTATCCTAGATAATTTCATGCAATTATATATTCTAGAAATGATGATTAATATTATATTGTACATGGAAACATTAGGGCCTTATATATATTTGGTAGGGTAAATGATATATACACCTGATGAGACTTTATTGATAATGGCTTAGGAGTCAACCACATTCCTATCCGTACAATTCAACTATTGGGACTTATAGAATCAGACTTATCTCTTTCCACATTGATTTTGCAAGGTTACGAAAAGAATGAGAAATAACATCTTGGTGAGATTACAAACAAAACTCAGTTTGTAGATGTTGTGTCTAATTCAAATTTTTTTGTCTATCTGAACAACGCCTGTATCATTCTTCTATGAAGGCCTTGGCTGCATCAACAAACAGCCATTCGTTCATCATACCATCAATGTCTCAAATACTATTTCAATGGTCAAATAGAGTCATTTTATGGTGACAAGGATCCATTAAAAACATTTACAACTCAATAAATTGGGGAAGAATTTTATCACTTGAAGGGAATGACATCCGCAAAAAAGAGGTAACCAGAATCAATGATCCAAATGTCCTGAGAAACGATCCAAGAAAACCCATTCAAAAATTGATGTATAGTTTATGTCCTTACTATAAACAAAATTGAATGGATAAACCCAAATATTATCATTCACCTAATGAATTCTATAATTTCAATTATGACAATCGATCCTGAATGCATGGTATTTTTTTGGATTTACCAAGAAGTGACGAAATCTAAAAAGGAGATGTCTTCATCTCATCCACCAAAGATCATCATATTTTTGCATCACCAACCAGTCTAAAAGAAGTTGTCACAATAATAGAGGAGTATATGTATATTGATTCCTTAGCCATCATCTCCTTTTTATTACTCCAAGAGGACCGTTCATCATCAGTAGTGTTAGAAATGGTGGCCTCTTCTTCAGGATGTTCAAATATATACTCCACCCCTGGAAATTAATGTTTTTCATAATCACATACTATGAAAGTAAAAATATAATAAGTGACTTGTATGGAGGAGGAATAAGAAGATATCAGGGATACTGCTCCAGTATTTAAAGAATGTGTCTCCACCATAGTGGATGAGCTTAGAGAAATGAATTTGGATACAGAAGAAGATCCACGCCCCACTCTAATTAGAATGTTCATGATTCTGAATAGAAAGTTATGTATACTTAATTTCTAATGTTACATTGAGATTTATTTTCTTGGAACTATACATAAATTACATGCCATAATTGTGATTTACCAACTCATCATTTGGGTTTTCCAGAAAATCATCATGAAATCATGCATGTAGAAAAAAGGACACACCAGACTCATGCCTCTACAATTGAAGCTAATGTCGATAATATTATTAAGGATAACATTATGGTTTAGGTTCAATATCCCATGTTGCTGAAAAATATTTTCCTAGTTAAAAAATAATAATGGGAAAATATGAGTTTTAATTGATTTTAGAGATCTTAATCAACATTTTCCCAAATATGACATTCCATTTCCGATCACAGATCTTTTATGTAAAGACCCGTAAAATTCAAGGAAAATTTTTTCTTAATTTTCTTTATAATTTTACAAGAGCGCGGTTTCAGACGGCACCTGATTCCGAGGCCCGGAGTGCCCGGAATTAATTTCTGAAGTTTGGCTCGGGTACGTTCAGTGAACGAACGAGCGGGTATTTCTAACTTTTGATACGGTGCTCGGAATTGAAATCCGAGGGCACCGATAAACTCGCAGCGCCGATATTCGCTTAATGAGACCTTTTCGGAAGTTGCGTTTGTTGCGGGTTGAAAGTTAGTTTTTGGGTTTTTAGTTTAAGTTAAATAAAATTTGTGAGGAACAAATTTTATTTTTATCTAGTTAAGTCCTACCAAAGGGAGTTGGGAGTGGGACCCACATCCACTTAACCTCCCTTGGGAGGATTAAGTGAGGTGGGGTCCACACGAACCCCAACTCCTCAAATTATCTCAAAACCTCCCCTTTAACTCATTTCATTTAATGTTGTCAACTTGGGTTACTTAATTAATTAAGGGAGTTAAACCCTTTTTGAATTTCAAACCTTTGAAATTCTTGTGGTTAAGTTATGTAATAATATAAGTTTAAGCTTATATTATTCTAGGGGATTCTTTTACCACCTTGGGAGGATTTCTTGAGAGCTTTGGAAGCTTTTCTCTTTCTTCTTCAACCTTGACGAAGAACACGAAGAACGCCGTTCTTCAACGAAGAACTTCTTCGCCGAAGAACATGGTCTATCCGCGACGTGACGTTCTTCTTCCGCATCATCTTTTCCGCGACGAATGCCATCGACAACGACTCTTCCTCCGACGTCAAAGGAATCGACACCGATATTCCACGACTCCGTCAACGTGCGACTATCGAGGTAGGGGTTCTTGAGTTCGTTGTTTCCTTTTTATTTGACTTTCCTCAAGACTTGACGAGGAACGCTCTTTTTCCGACGAAGAACGCCGCACCTCCTTTCTTCGTTCACCGTATCAACGAAGGGGACGCCACCTCTTCTTCGGACAACCTTCGTCGGCGTGCAAGTTTCACCAACGACGTATCTCTTCGGGCATAACTCTTCGTCAACGGATTTGACAAACGACGACCGCGACGCCCGACCTCCGCGACGCCGTCTTCCGCGGAACGTAGACGAATCTTTGAATCTTAATCCCGAGGTAGGGGATGTTGTTTAATATTTAATTATCTCATTCTTGTTCGTGGTTCGTATGACTAACGTGAGGATGTTGATTATTTAAAGTTGCGTTATTATTTTAACGTGAGGGGGCCGGACCGCACGAACACGGCCGAACCCCCTCCAACGATCTTGTTTGTTCTTGCGGGTGGAAACAAGTGGCGTGGTGCCGTCGCACCACGCGGTTGATCGTGCTTTTATTTTACGCAACGCCGTCGCGCGCACACCATGGAAGAAACATCAAGAACGCGACGCCGTCGCGCCGCTTTGAAAGAAAATAAAGTGCGGCGGAGGGGCGCGGTGCCGTCGCACCGCGCCGGACGACGAACGCCACGGCCGGTTCCGGGCCGCGGCGGGACGAGGAGACCGCGGCCGGTTCCGGGCCGCGGCGGGACGAGGAGACCGCGGCCGGTTCCGGTCCACGGCGGAAGAGAAGACCGGCGGCCGGGCCGCCGGCGTCGGAAGCCGAAGGGGGGACCGGAAATTTCCGGTCCCGTTGGAGAAAACCGGCCGGCCAGCTGGCCGGCCGGAAGTCTGTAAAACCGGGGAAATTAATTCCCCGGCCCTATTAATAAAACCCCCCTCTTTAAGAGAGGGGGCGGTTCTTTGAAGGAGGGGGCCAGCCGGCCCCCTCGGATCCGCACAAGCAGGCCCCCTCATGTGAGGGGGCGGTTTTTCTTAAAACCGGCGCGGCACGTGCCGCGCCGCCAAGGGAAATCGGGGAGGCGGGGGTCTCGCCCAGCGCACCGCCGCGCCGCCCAGCGCACCGCCGCGCCGCCCCAGCGCGCCGCCGTGCCGCCTCCGCGCGCCGCCGCGCCGCCTCAGCGCGCCGCCGCCGGCCGCCGCGCCCCCGCCGGCCGCCGCGCCGCCGGCGCCCGCCGCCGCCGGCCACCGCGCCGCCCAGGGGGGGGGGGGGGGGGTCGGGCCGGGTCGGCCCCGACCCGGACCCCCCATTTCGAACCAGATTTGGTTTTTGGCCCATAAGTTGAGCCTCGGACCTCCGATCGACGAACCATCTGCGGCAACGCGATCCTTGGATCGAGACGGTCGTTTCAGTATATCGCACTCAAGGTTTCGGTTTACTTTGAGTTCGGCCGGGTTGGATCGTTCACGGAACCAACCGGGCCTTCGGAGCAGAAACGATCATATCTTGAGCTACGGACGTCCGATTGACGTGCCGTCAGCCGCGTTGTGTTCCTCTTAGAGAGACGGATCTTTTGGCATACTCCGCCTGAGTTTTGGACGCAGGTGGAGTACGGTCGGGTTGGTTTTGCCTTAAAAACCAACCAGGCCCCGGAGACGAAAAAGCCAATAACTCACAGACCGGGCGTCCGATTGACGCGCCGTCTGTTTCGTTGACTTCCTCTTGATGAGACGGAACTTTTGACATACTCCGCCCGAGTTTTGGATGCAGTCGGAGTATGGCCGGGTTGGATTGTACCCGAAATCCAACCGGACCCCTGGAATGGGAAAGCTAATATCTTTCAGACAGGACGTCCGTTTGACGAACCGTCAGCGGCGTTGGTGGTTACGTTGAGTAACGGTCCCTTTGAGTATACCCTATGGGAGTTCGGGGTACAGTTGAGATACGGCCGGGATTGGTTTCGCTCATGAAACCAACCGGGCCCCTGGGACGAATAGGCTAATAACTCACAGACCGGGCGTCTGATCGACGCGCCGTCTGTTGCGTTGAGACCCCTGTGAAGAGACGGACCTTTGAGACACTTCTTCGTGGGACTTTGAGATACTTGGAGTATCGACCTGTAGCTCGTGGAGCGGACCCTCCCAGTGACGAGCGTGCGAAGTACGAAGACCGTGTAGCTGGCTGAGACCTGACGACTGCTTGACCGACTCGACTTGGAGTGAGTCGACTAGCCCAGTGGACGGAGCACTACTTTCTGAGGTGCAGACCCATGGCGGACGGAGCACTACCTGTGTGACAGTGCAGACCCGCGGTGCTCGTCCGGAGAGTACCTCAGCAGGCTACTAGGGGGTGTGCACTACGGTGTTTGGGTGACATACCTCGGCGGGAAGCACTACTGTGTTTGGGTGGCTGGCCCGCAGTACTCGACAGGAGGAGTACTTCAGCAGACTTAGGTTAGTGAGCAGTACATCGGAGTCGTGACAGGACCACTGTACACTCTAGAGACGGAGCTCTTCAGCAGTTACGGTTTCGATAATGAAAATCCTGGTTTGAGCTGAGACTTTCGACCTTTGTGTTTCCTCGTGATTGAGATGGGTTACTTGATAACTTAGGTATATGTATGGGCATATACCTGGGTAGTGGTTATCCGTTGATCTCATGATCCTTGTGTTTCCTCATGACTGAGATGGGTTGCTTGATAACTTAGGTATATGTATGGGCATATACCTAAGTAGAGTTTATCTGTTGTGATCTTCTTGTGGTTATCCTTGTTGGTTTTAGTGAGACCTTGAGGGTCTCGGGGTCCCTACTGAGTATCGTTATACTCACCCCTGCACGGGCTATGCCCGCACCTCGTTGTGTTGGTTGCAGACGACGGACAGTGCTGACAGAAGCCGAAGGTTCGAGGACTGGACGGTACCTGGAGGTGGACTATACGACGAGGCGGTACCCGGAGGTGGACCACTGGGCGGGACATACTCGGAGAGGATGGCGGGACCCGAGGAGCAGAGGAGCTATCTGTACCCACCCTTCAGGTGGGATTTCCAGTGGACATCTCAGCGTAGCAGCTTTACTTTTCAGTTGCTGTTTTCCCTTTCGAGTTGTACTTTACAGTTGGGCTTGTATTTCCGGCCCCTTTTTACTTTCCGCACTTTTAGTTGTACTCTGTTTTTGCTTAGTGTTACTTTCCGCTTGCTTACTCTGTGGTGTCTGTTTACTTTACAAAGGCAATGCCTTCCCTTTTTACCGGGATTTACGCCTTGGTGCTAGTCGCCAGCCCCTGGCCTATGGAAGGCGGGCTTGGGGTAGTCACGGCACGGACCCCGAGGGTGGGTCGTGACAAATTGGTATCAGAGGAGTTCGGTTCTACTGCAGAACTTATAACTCTGATGTTTCTTTCTGTGAAGCAATAGTGTTGAGAGTACCGAGTGTGGTTTTCAGTTCAGGGAGTCCAGTGTTGGTGCGGGCGGCCGACGTATCCATACACCAGGACCCTGACAACTGATTTCCGACTCTGTGCATGAAAACACTGATTGCGTGTGTGTTTCCAAAGGTTTTTCCCCTTAAAACAGCTCAAACCAGGTCAGCTCACCAGGTATAATCGTTTGATCGTGTTACGTTGTTTCTTTCAGGATGGCCCCATGACGGCAGCCAGTTAGGGTTCCGAGAATCGAACGTGACGACAGCCCACCGAGCGACGAGGCCTCGGTGCAGGGCCCTTTGTCAGCAGTGGCACCGGAGGTAGCTCTACCCGCCGAGCCCCCGATGCTTCCAGCAGCAGCCGCTGACGATGCACGTCGCCTCAGCGCACTGCATGAGTTTCAGCGCCAGCGACCGCCTAGGTTTCGCGGGGAGACGGATCCCCAGGCTGCAGAGGACTGGCTGGAGGCAGTGGTACGAGTGTTTAGGCTAGTGAGGACACCAGCAGACCTCATGGTGATCCTCGCTGCGAGCCTACTACACGCAGCAGCAGGTAGGTGGTGGAGCCACTTGTTTCAGTTTTGCGATGAGATGAACTTCGCATGGGAAGACTTCGAGACCTTCTTCAGGGTGGAGTTTGTGCCAGTATCTCTACACCCTGAGCGTGTACAGGAGATTCTGCCTTTGCCGCGTGTTTTTCGATCAGAAGCCGAGTCATCTGTGGGCAGTAGATAGATGATGCAGAGGTCCAGGAGGACCAGACCAGCAGTTGGGCGATCTCGGGTTTTAGGACCGGTGGTACGGGGCACCCGAGGTGGGGTCAGAGCCAGGCGTGCCAGAAACGGACAATGTTACTCCTGTGGCGGAAAGGGTCACCTGGCACGTGACTGTCCGACTCCTCGATCCGCAGGCTTGGAGGGAGCCACCGAGGTTGAGGCAGCGACAAATGCTGGAGCTCTGGGAGCAGGTGGACAGGGGAGGAACTAGTGGATACGTCTTTTGTACTTCTAGTTCCATGTTGATGTTGCTTTTGTGTAGCGTCTTGTAATATGAGCTGCAATAATAAAAGACGCATACCTTTGTGATGTTTTATTTCCTGTCCTCTTTTGTGATGTTACTAAGAGGTTCCAGTTGACTGTTGACTTGACCCTCACTTGTGAGACATCTACTGGAGGAGACCCAGTTACCACACACTGATGCCGACAGTGTGACTCAACCCTTGGAGGCGAGAGTAACGGTTGGATCTCTTAGTAGTAGCGTCGAGGCCTTACGACGTCATCCTTGGTATGGATTAGTATCATCCATGTTAGGATTGACTGTTTTAGGCAAAGAATGTGGTTCATCCCGGGGATGAGACCAGGTTTCTCTTATCGGCAAAGAAGAAATCTTGCAGCTCTTGTGGGACCAGAGATGGTCCGGGCCACGTCAAAAGAGGTCCATGTCATCCAAGAGCGGATGAGGACAGCACAGAGCCGGCAGAAGTCATACGCTGACAGGAGGCGGAGGCCACTAGAGTTCGAGGATGGTGACCACGTCTTCTTGCGGGTCTCACCTCGACGTGGTATTCGGATATTTGGCCGAGGCGACAAGTTATCTCCGCGCTTCATCGGACCCTTCCAGGTTCTCAGCAGGATTGGCGAGGTGGCTTATCGCCTGGCTCTACTACCTCAGTTGCACCGGGTGCACGGCGTCTTCCACGTATCCCAGCTGAGGAGATACGTGCACGACCCGACGCACATCATTGACAATGGGGAGCTTGACGTTGACAATGGGGCGACTTTTACGGAGGTCCCGGTGGAGATAGTGGATCGACAGGAGCGGGTCCTACATGGGCGATCGATTCCTCTTGTGCGCAATAGATGGCGGCACGGGAATCTCCAGGAGAGCACATGGGAGCGGGAGGCTCAGATGCATGCTCAGTACCCTCTTTTGTTTCCCTAGTTTTTGATGTAGCTTTACGGGGACGTAAAGCCCTGAGGTGGGAGTAATGTAAAGACCCGTAAAATTCAAGGAAATTTTTTTCTTAATTTTCTTTATAATTTTACAAGAGCGCGGTTTAAGACGGCACCTGATTCCGAGGCCCGGAGTGCCCGGAATTAATTTCTGAAGTTTGGATCGGGTACGTTCAGTGAACGAACGAGCGGGTATTTCTAACTTTTGATACGGTGCTCGGAATTGAAATCCGAGGGCACCGATAAACTCGCAGCGCCGATATTCGCTTAATGAGACCTTTTCGGAAGTTGCGTTTGTTGCGGGTTGAAAGTTAGTTTTTGGGTTTTTAGTTTAAGTTAAATAAAATTTGTGAGGAACAAATTTTATTTTTATCTAGTTAAGTCCTACCAAAGGGAGTTGGGAGTGGGACCCACATCCACTTAACCTCCCTTTGGAGGATTAAGTGAGGTGGGGTCCACACGAACCCCAACTCCTCAAATTCTCTCAAAACCTCCCCTTTAACTCATTTCATTTAATGTTGTCAACTTGGGTTACTTAATTAATTAAGGGAGTTAAACCCTTTTTGAATTTCAAACCTTTGAAATTCTTGTGGTTAAGTTATGTAATAATATAAGTTTAAGCTTATATTATTCTAGGGGATTCTTTTACCACCTTGGGAGGATTTCTTGAGAGGTTTGGAAGCTTTTCTCTTTCTTCTTCAACCTTGACGAAGAACACGAAGAACGCCGTTCTTCAACGAAGAACTTCTTCGCCGAAGAACACGGTCAATCCGCGACGTGACGTTCTTCTTCCGCATCATCTTTTCCGCGACGAACGCCATCGACAACGACTCTTCCTCCGACGTCAAAGGAATCGACACCGATATTCCACGACTCCGTCAACGTGCGACTATCGAGGTAGGGGTTCTTGAGTTCGTTGTTTCCTTTTTATTTGACTTTCCTCAAGACTTGACGAGGAACGCTCTTTTTCCGACGAAGAACGCCGCACCTCCTTTCTTCGTTCACCGTATCAACGAAGGGGACGCCACCTCTTCTTCGGACAACCTTCGTCGGCGTGCAAGTTTCGCCAACGACGTATCTCTTCGGGCATAACTCTTCGTCAACGGATTTGACGAACGACGACCGCGACGCCCGACCTCCGCGACGCCGTCTTCCGCGGAACGTAGACGAATCTTCGAATCTTAAACCCGAGGTAGGGGATGTTGTTTAATATTTAATTATCTCATTCTTGCTCGTGGTTCGTATGACTAACGTGAGGATGTTGATTATTTAAAGTTGCGTTATTATTTTAACGTGAGGGGGCCGGACCGCACGAACACGGCCGAACCCCCTCCAACGATCTTGTTTGTTCTTGCGGGTGGAAACGAGTGGCGTGGTGCCGTCGCACCACGCGGTTGATCGTGCTTTTATTTTACGCAACGCCGTCGCGCGCACACCATGGAAGAAACATCAAGAACGCGACACCGTCGCGCCGCATTGAAAGAAATTAAAGTGCGGCGGAGGGGCGCGGTGTCGTCTCACCGCGCCGGACGACGAACGCCGCGGCCGGTTCCGGGCCGCGGCGGGACGAGGAGACCGCGGTCGGTTCCGGGCCGCGGCGGGACGAGGAGACCGCGGCCGGTTCCAGGCCGCGGCGGAAGAGAAGACCGGCGGCCGGGCCGCCGGTGTCGGAAGCCGAAGGGGGGACCGGAAATTTCCGGTCCCGTTGGAGAAAACCGGCCGGCCAGCTGGCCGGCCGGAAGTCTTTAAAACCGGGGAAATTAATTCCCCGGCCGTATTAATAAAACCCCCCTCTTTAAGAGAGGGGGGCGGTTCTTTGAAGGAGGGGGGCAGCCGGCCCCCTCGGATCCGCACAAGCAGGCCCCCTCATGTGAGGGGGCGGTTTTTCTTAAAACCGGCGCGGCACGTGCCGCGCCGCCAAGGGAAATCGGGGAGGCGGGGGTCTCGCCCAGCGCACCGCCGCGCCGCCCAGCGCACCGCCGCGCCGCCCCGGCGCGCCGCCGCGCCGCCCTAGCGCGCCGCCGTGCCGCCTCTGCGCGCCGCCGCGCCACCTCAGCGCGCCGCCGCCGACCGCCGCGCCACCGCCGGCCGCCGCGCCGCCGCGCCACCGCCGGCCGCCGCGCCGCCGCGCCACCGCCGGCCGCCGCGCCGCCGCCGCGCCGCCCAGGGGGGGGGGGGGGGTCGGGCCGGGTCGGCCCGGACCCGGACCCCCCATTTCGAACCAGATTTGGTTTTTGGCCCATAACTTGAGCCTCGGACCTCCGATCGACGAACCGTCTGCGGCAACGCGATCCTTGGTTCGAGACGGTCGTTTCGGTATATCGCACTCAAGGTTTCGGTTTACTTTGAGTTCAGCCGGGTTGGTTCGTTCACGGAACCAACCGGGCCTTCGGAGCAGAAACACTCATATCTTGAGCTACGGACGTCCGATTGACGTGCCGTCAGCCGTGTTGTGTTCCTCTTAGAGAGACGGATCTTTTGGCATACTCCTCCCGAGGTTTGGACGCAGGTGGAGTACGGTCGGGTTGGTTTTGCCTTAAAAACCAACCGGGCCCCGGAGACGAAAAAGCCAATAACTCACAGACCGGGCGTCCGATTGACGCGCCGTCTGTTTCGTTGACTTCCTCTTGATGAGACGGAACTTTTGACATACTCCGCCCGAGTTTTGGATGCAGTCGGAGTATGGCCGGGTTGGATTGTACCCGAAATCCAACCGGACCCCTGGAATGGGAAAGCTGATATCTTTCAGACAGGACGTCCGTTTGACGAACCGTCAGCGGCGTTGGTGGTTACGTTGAATAACGGTCCCTTTGAGTATACCCTATGGGAGTTCGGGGTATAGTTGAGATACGGCCGGGATTGGTTTCGCTCACGAAACCAACCGGGCCCCTGGGACGAATAGGCTAATAACTCACAGACCGGGCGTCCGAACGACGCGCCGTCTGTTGCGTTGAGACCCCTGTGACGGGACGGACCTTTGACACACTTCTTCGTGGGACTTTGAGATACTTGTAGTATCGACCTGTAGCTCGTGGAGCGGACTCTCCCAGTGACGAGCGTGCGAAGTACGGAGACCGTGTAGCTGGCTGAGACCTGACGACTGCTTGACCGACTCGACTTGGAGTGAGTCGACTAGCCCAGTGGACGGAGCACTACTTTCTGAGGTGCAGACCCCTGGCGGACGGAGCACTACCTGTGTGACAGTGCAGACCCGCGGTGCTCGTCCGGAGAGTACCTCAGCAGGCTACTAGGGGGTGTGCACTACGGTGTTTGGGTGACATACCTCGGCGGGAAGCACTACTGTGTTTGGGTGGCTGGCCCGCAGTACTCGACAGGAGGAGTACTTCAGCAGTCTTAGGTTAGTGAGCAGTACCTCGGAGTCGTGACAGGACCACTGTACACTCTAGAGACGGAGCTCTTCAGCAGTTACGGTTTCGATAATGAAAATCCTGGTTTGAGCTGAGACTTTTGACCTTTGTGTTTCCTCATGATTGAGATGGGTTACTTGATAACTTAGGTATATGTATGGGCATATACCTGGGTAGTGGTTATCCGTTGATCTCATGATCCTTGTGTTTCCTCATGACTGAGATGGGTTGCTTGATAACTTAGGTATATGTATGGGCATATACCTAAGTAGAGTTTATCTGTTGTGATCTTCTTGTTGTTATCCTTGTTGGTTTTAGTGAGACCTTGAGGGTCTCGGGGTCCCTACTGAGTATCGTTATACTCACCCCTGCACGGGCTATGCCTGCACCTCGTTGTGTTGGTTGCAGACGACGGACAGTGCTGACAGAAGCCGAAGGTTCGAGGACTGGACGGTACCTGGAGGTGGACTATACGACGAGGCGGTACCCGGAGGTGGACCACTGGGCGGGACATACTCGGAGCGGATGGCGGGACCCGAGGAGCAGAGGAGCTATCTGTACCCACCCTTCAGGTGGGATTTCCAGTGGACATCTCAGCATAGCAGCTTTACTTTTCAGTTGCTGTTTTCCCTTTCGAGTTGTACTTTACAGTTGGGCTTGTATTTTCGGCCCCTTTTTACTTTCCGCACTTTTAGTTGTACTCTGTTTTTGCTTAGTGTTACTTTCCGCTTGCTTACTCTGTGGTGTTGTTTACTTTACAAAGGCAATGCCTTCCCTTTTTACCGGGATTTACGCCTTGGTGCTAGTCGCCAGCCCCTGGCCTATGGAAGGCGGGCTTGGGGTAGTCACGGCACAGACCCCGAGGGCGGGTCGTGACATTTTAATTGAAGAAACTGTTGTCTATAAAGTATTTCCTTCATGGATAGTTACACCGAGTACAATAGAATCAAAATGTCCGTAAAGGATAAATAATATATAGACTTTCAATCCCCTTATGGGGTGTTTTCATATCGAGTAATTCCCTTTGTCTTAAAGAATCCTGGTGCAATGTATATACATGCCACGCACCATATCTTCAAACCCTTCTTATGGAAATTTGTATAATGTTATATGGATGATATGGTAGTTAAAAAGTGAAAACATATAGATAAAATTACTGATATGGAGATCATATTCAACAATAATTTTCAATATAGTTTGATGATGAATCCCATTAAATGTGCTTTCAGGGTAACCTCAGGAAAATTTATCAGTTTCGTTGTATTCCATTGTGGCATCGAAGTTGATCATGAGAAGAAAAAATCAATCCTTAGAATGTCAACTCCTAGAAATTTGAATGAATTAAAGAGTAATTGAAGGAAACATTTTCTATATAATGTAATTTATCCCTAATTTTATAGGGAGGTGTTTACCCTTCACCGGATTAATGAAGATGGTAGTCAACTATCAATGGACTGAAGACTGCCAAGAGGCATTTGATACCCTAAAGAAATACCTCTTGAGTTCACCAGTATTAATTCCACCTATTAAATGAAGTACATTTATTGTCTATGTGAGTGCTTTAGGGTGATCTATGGGATCCTTATATAACCAAATGAATGTTGTTGGGATTTCAAACAACCTTTACTATATCATTTGAACTATTCTTGACATAGAGACTCGAAATTCAAGTATCAAGAGGTGCTTCTTGGCTTTAATTTTAGTTCAAAAATTACGGCACTATGTGCAATATCATGAGGTCTAATTGGTGTCTCTCAATAACCCACCCAAATTTATCCTCATTTATCCTATTTTTATAGAGAGTTTGGCACTATGGGTAGTTAATTTTCATTAGTTTGATTTCCACTTTATGCCCTAGATGGCAATAAAAGGCCATGATTTAGCAGATTTCCATGTTGAAAATCCATCTTCATAAGATACATCATTGAATACTGATCTTCCTGATGAATAGTTCATCTCTATTCAAGATAATTCCCAAAAATGGAAAATGTTCTTTGATGGTGCTTCTATAATTCCAATAGGGTAGATAATGGAAAACCCAAAATTCAACAAATTTGGGGAATTGTACTTTTCTCCCCAGAAAAGAATGGGTTTCCATATTGCTACCTATTGTTAGAGGAAGGTACCAACAATGAGGCAGAATTTCAAACTTTCATCACTAGACTAGAGTTGGTGATCTTGGTACAAGTGAACCAGCTGAACGTGAAAGGTGATTTAGGGTTGGTAATCAGAAAAATAAATAGAGATTCTTCTATCAGAACATAATAGTTAATACCTTTTTGTTATTATGTCAGAGGGTTAATGGATGAATTTTCCCATAGATCTAATATTGTCTTATGTTCTGTGATCACAAAATAATCAAGATGATGCACTGTCTAATGCAGCCACAACCATAGAATATCAAAATTAGGATGAGACAATCATCAGTATTTCCCATCACCATGTGTTTTTTACATTCGTTCAAACTATAATGGAGGAAACTAATGAAATTAACCCAATTTTGGAGCCATATGTTCACACCATAGTATTGATGACACCCATCATAGAATAAGTTCTAAATGGATTACATACACTAGATAGAGATAAATATAATAGATCTAATGATGAGGGTCCAATTTAAATCTTTATTATAGTCCAGATCTCAATAAGATCTTCTACAAATGAGGATTTGATGAAATAAACTTTAGGTGTATTAAAGGAGAAGAAATAGAAACTGTCGTGAAAGAAGTAAATGCAGGATCTTGTGGTGCTCACTAGTCTGGTCATAGGATTTTTTATCATTTCAAGAAGGCTTAGATACTTTTGACCTTCAATAACAAGGGATTGCAAAACTTTCAATATGAAATCTCATCCTATACAAATTCATGCCAACTCCATTCATCCACCCAAGAGTCTATAGATATATCTTAATACTCTTATCCATTTTCCACAAGGGGAATGGATGTAATAATAACTTATCCTCCATATACGACTTTTAAGATCATGTAAATTCTTACTGCAACTAATTTCTTCTCCATGTGGGTTGAGGTAATACCTCTCAATGAATTCAGATCCAAAACCATTTTTATTTTTGTCAAATAAAACTTTACTCAATATATTTGGTGTCCCTCATACTATATTGATGAACAAAAACACCAATTTATATTCTATTGAAGTAAGGAAGCTATATCAGGAGCACAGCTTAATATCGAATAATTAATCTCTCTAGCATGTAGTGACCAACATACAGATATAGGGTTTCAATAAGATCCTACCAAACATACTACAGAACATGATGAATAAAGATAAAAAATCATGACGTGTTAAACATTTTCTTATTGTAAGGGCTTATTAGACTACTAACAGTACATCTACTAAAGAATATCCATATTCGTTATTGTGCAACATAGTATCTATTTTTCCAATTGATGCTCAATTTCATTCACTCTTAGTTGTAATATGTGATTTGTTATTTATAGGTGAAAAGTATCAAAAAATATTTTATGAGCATGAATGATTATAAAAAAGGGATTGCATACATTGCATCATATAGAAGTATATCATAATAGAATAGAACAATTTTTTAACAAGAATGTTTTCCTCAACTCATTTCTTCAAGAAGAATTAGTATAGGGTCTCATGACTCTAATGATACCAAGAAGGAAGACTAAAAAGCTTTATCCAATGTGGGAAGTACCATATTCCATAAATAATATATACTCAAAGGGATCTTATTCCTTAATATCAATGGATGGAGAGATTAGTTGAACTACAAACAATGAAAGATTTTTGAAGAATTACTTTGTATAACTGGATATACTCATGTCCTCACTGTATAAATCTAAACTGCACTGCACAATGTCCGAGTTGCTAGAAACTAAACTGAATCACAACCATAATCATCCTTGCTCCCCGATGATAAAATGAACAACATCTTTTTCCTGGTCCAACAAAGTTATACTACATGACATCATTTTTTCATGCTACATGAAGTTAAATTATATGGTTAATGTCTTCTAAATTTGACATTAAGAGATTCAATATTTAAGCTTCATTGATAACATTTATAATTCTTAGTGGTGCATGAATTCCATTCCTCCCTGTGTTTGAATCAAAACTGCATAGGGCCTCATTTCAAGAACTATGTGTGGAGTGATTCTTATTTTCAATGAGAAACTTTGAGACACACGGATCTCTAAACGTGGACCCGACCGCAACCAGAAATAAATTTATTTCCCTTTTCTCTTATTGATTATGAATCAAATCTGTAAAGAGTATTCTTTTAAGATACATGGTTTTATCATCATTCCATTTTGTGTCTTAAGTTTAATGATTCTTCTAGAATGTGGTAAATGTACTCATCTCCCACATCAAACACAATTTGTTTGTGAAAGGATTGTTTCAAGAACTACATTTTGATTGATTCTCATCTATATGAGATCTGTAGAAATTACTATATCTCTAGTCTTGGTCCTAACCATGAAAAAACCCCCTTTATTCATTATGTATGAATCAAAAATGGACAGGGAATGTTCAATAAACTACATATGGATTCATTATCATATATATGAGATACATATTGACAACTGGATTTAATTCCCTGGTCTATCCATAATATTCTCTTTTTTACATCAAAATCACATCATGTTCTCACTGAATAACTTTAATCTGCATAACACAATGTCCTGGCTGCATGAAATTAATATTCAAAGCACCCAAAGAATTATATATGTCTTGATTCTCATCCCATTGAGATACGTAGTGAAAACTAGTCCCTATCTTCCAGTCCTAGTCATAAGATAATATTTTTTATCTCTCGTCTAGATTTCATTAACAATCTATGAATATTCTTCATTTTGAGTTCTCACCATAGAGACACCTCAAAGGAAACAAGAATGTACCCCATTTATATATGAGTCAGATCTATGTATGTGAGTTTAAATTCATGTAGAATATTTATTAAAATATCTCTCGGATGCATTGAGGATTAACCCCTTACGTATTTCACACACTTAATCCTGAATATGTTCCGGATAATAATAATAGTTCTTATGGTATTTGGTGGAAGTATTTCAGATATCTAAGAACCCATTTTCCGAACAATATATTATGTTACCATTAGGGAAATTGAAAAATATGCCTATATAACACTAGACCTTTCTTGGGATCTAATTTGAAAATTTATGGTCATTGTTTTTCACCCTTAAACACTAGACCTTTCTATTCGAACACGCATGACTCTAAACTACCAACAACAATAGATGTGGTACTCAATAGATTGGAAACTCAAAAAGGGATCTCTAAAAAAGTCAATTCCTAGCTCACTAAACGTACATTTTTTGTATGGTTTAGGTAATTTTAAGAAATAAAAATCCAAAAGATACAATATATGTGGGGTTTTTTGTATAACCCAAGTTAAAATCAAATGATTCTTACTAGGCCCAATGGATTAGGTAAAAAAAGCTAACAAGAACAGAAACACAAATGTTTAAATATGAAATTCTATTCATTTGTGGTTGAAAAATTCATAGAGAAGAATCCAAAAAATAGAGTCTCTCTTCTGTCATAAATTACAAGAAGTATTATACATAAAATATCTTTTGGTTAATCAAATCTTAAGCCCCATCAACAGCCTTTTGAAGTTCATTTAGCTGACTAGTATCATTCACTCAAGCATGGAAAAGTGATTACTTAGCATCTACAAGGATATTGAACCATCCTTTTGGACTTATCATATTTAATCACAAATATGTTCTAGCACCCCTGTGACAATGTCTAACTCTTGTTGAAGACACAGTTGCTGAATGGTATTTTATTTAATTTTCTACATCAATTCTTTCAACATTGTAGTATGATTGGCTTTAGCATTGGTTAGTGTTGCTTGTAATTAATCAGTGATGATCAATTGTATGGTTTTTAATAGATATTTCTAGAACCTTAGATATTCCGCCCTTTTCAGATAATCTCTTTTTGAACATTAAGGGTTCCACAGTATTCCCAACTACCAAATCTCAGCGTAATGAACAGAGATGAATGTCGTAGAATTTTTAAGGATGTTTCTCAATGGGAATTTCATATATTTTTCCTCCATATATTTTTTTAGGCATTGCAACATAAAAATTCAAGAGCCTTTTGTATTTCCGAGTCTAATTCATAATTTCTGTATGAAGAACGATCATATTCTAGGAATAAGGCACTTAAATAAGTGTCATTTTCTGCTATTTGTTTAATACTAGTTGCTTCACCTCCTAATATTGTTAGTGATGATACATAGGATTAACCATTGTATCTATCCATTGAAGTTTATATATCGATATGGAAAATTAAATTAAATTTATGTTTAGTTTAAAGAGATTAAAAGAGCGAGAACACTCACAATACCAATATCTCTTACCCCAAAATAGTTCAACTGCTTGATAAGACTCCTCCCCAATTATCTGAGTTTCAACGGTATTGGTTGATGTATCTAGGTGTTGAATGCGTTCTTTAATTTTCTCAGGATCCTCTGAATTAATCTCAGGAATAGTTTTTATCTCAATATTCACTTGATCAAATGTCTCCGCAATGGTAGTATTTATAGTAACGTCAACACATATTCTATGCATCGTCGTGGCAGTAGATTCTTTAGATAGAAATGCATATTTATCCCATCATGGTAAGAAAATTATTCATAAGTACATTAATAGGATGAACAATGAAATATCACATCCAATTTGTTCTATAAAATGAACTTCAAAATCATCTAAAGCATTTGTTATATTAACATGTTCTAACACTTCTTCAAAATTCAAGACAAGGTTCATCATAAAATCTAATAATACCCCAGATCCCATGTTAGTCTCACCCGTGGGAGCACTCGATGTGGTTACATTGCAACCTTCATATGAAAACCTATGACCTTGAACAAGTTCCTCATCTACAGTTGTGGGGTTAGCATCAGTTGTCACCAGATTTTATGGTGCATGTGATGAACCTAATGTGTCACAGGATAGAAGTCAGGTTTTGTTACATTTAGTGTCTATTAAAGCACTACTGATCTACGAGTGGTCTCATCTCTTCTGTAGTAGTAATATGAGCAGTTCAAAAAATAGACGTTGGTTCCTTTGGCCTCAATGCCTCTTTAGGTACCATAGGGTTTGAAGGAATTTATTCCTATTCAAAATCAACATCTATTGTTCCTCAATTTTTATTGATGTTTTTTTAGGAGAATAATTAGAGGATGATCCTACAATTCTATGAACTGTAAACACTTTTCCTAAATAATTCTAAAATTCATGTTTTCTGGAAGGATTACCCATAATAAGAAAAATGTTTAACCATGGTATTATTTCTTCGATGATTTTGTTTCTTTGCCTTCCTGGGAGAACATGCATCATCCTCTTCAAAATCATTTATTAGTGACTTCAAGAACCTTTCTATCTCGTCCTCAATGGGCTGTGGACCTAGATACATCTCAATCTATTCATGGGGTGATCCAGTAGCTCCATGAGTAGTACCACTTGTTCTATATCATAGTGTTGGAACAATAGTAGATTTTATGTTATCCCGGTACATGTTAAAATTATATTTCCTCTGAGTAACAGTGCTTTGAATAAATTCAAATCTCAATGAAGAAGTGAATTTGAGAAAAATTATGCTTTCATATTTAGGATAAAAAAATTCCCTTCATCCTTCATCTAATGAATGTTCAATCTATTCAGTGGTACCATTTTCTATCATTTCCATCACCTGGTTCGTTGTAGGAATTGATTCATTCATTGTGTATATGATAATTTCCAATTCTAAGATATAAGTTCTCACTTTATCTGGATTGTTCCTAAAGAGAAGATCAGAAGAGGCCCATATATCCCCTCTTCCTGGAATAAGCCACCCCTCACAGAAATATATCGACATGGTTTCATCATCCCAAGGAAAACATTTCCATCATTGAATAGACTCTAGACATATAATTTAGAGATCATTCCATGGTATTGTAAAGAGGATCCTACAATTTTGGATTTATGTTTCCTCCCAATTAATTTAGTCATAGACAGGGGATGAGGGAATCATTCTGGTCTCTCTTCTGAATGATAGCAACTAGACCACCTCGGTATAGCCTCAGTAGGGATTGATGGAATGATTCTCTTAAATTAGACAGGTGGATTATATCTTCCTTGAGGTCTCTCTAGTGAGTTTAAAGCCTTTTCACCTACACCCTCTGATTCCAATTATTAATCACTTAATTATGAATAATTACCATCCAAAGAAAAGGGTTCATTTCTAATACCTTTATTTATCCCCACTCGAGGGACATCATCGTTTAACACCCCTTTAGGGTAAGATACAACCTAGTTTTCAGCATACCTGATATTCAATCTGGTTATTGCATCAACGATGGATAAATTAATTATCACCTTAATTTTCTACCCATGTGTTAACAACCATAGTTATTAGGAATCCATCTAATGTTGTTCTAATCATACCTACATAAGAGGGAATAAAGTAATTGCTTTCATTGTTTTGAATTGACGCATGATGATACAAGGATCATAGGCCTGAAAATTGATTTCCCCATCAATACCGGTGGAAAATACTTTATTTATACTTGCTACCATATATTCCAATAGCTCTAGGCTAGTCATCCCATTATCAACGAATCATTCCGTATATAGATTCCCATAAGTAAAAGAGATGAAATTATTTATACATACTCATCGTGGACTTAATATTGTATGAATTTAGGGAAAATTGTGAAATACCATAGAAAACCTGAACAGATGTCCAGAAAGAACTTCCAAATACTTTTACCCCACTTTTCCCAAAATAATTTCTGAAATGAGAGGTGATCTACCCATATTAAAACTTGAATGATCCCACCATTCTGAAAGGAGACTTACCTCTGTAAATAAGCAGTAATCTCATATGAATCATTTCCCAAATAGGGGTTTCCAACCCTACCATCTTCTTATCATCCAACTTGGCCGCGTTAACAAAAGTTAATTTCCTTAGGCCTCCCTTGGAATCTCGAACAGGTTATAAATAAATGGTGATCCACAAGGCCATGAAACTTGCAAGACGTGTCTTCACATGAATTTTTTATTTGGCTTCATAACCCCACTTTTAAAACTCTCCTTTATATACTATTTTCCAAAAAATTGTGGAGTGTACCACTCTTTTCTTCCTTTGGGTAGCTAGTTGGACGAGTAAGAGTGGGACCCTTATCATTCTTCTTTACATGAAATATTTATATCCACTTTTATGGATGAATATCCCTTATTTTATGGGATTTTGTTGTGTTCATATTTTTGTGTTTAGAAAATATTTCTATCATCTCATGAACCAAGGATGATGTCTTTTATGATTCATTTCATTTCACCTTTGGAGGAATAAACTCTTTGTACGTATCTCCTAAGAATGGAGCTTTAGAAATCTTATTGACATACCACAAAATGATGCCTACTTTTCCATGTTTCAAATGGAGGGAGTTAGTTTTTGACTCCATCAACATAGTAACAATTGCCCAAAATTTCCATAACTATATACATAGGTTTTCCAAACCCATACAACCTCAGTAATCCCAACACCTTTTATGTAATCCAAAAACTCCACACACACCTTTCACACCGAATATTCCCAAATCCATGCGGTTATAACATCCTTTCTTGGGAAGAAATCCCAAAATTTATTCCATCATTTTGATTGATATCCCTATGGATCTAAATAGATGAATGAATAACATTGTAGTTGTAGCACGGATGTATGTGCCTCCCAATATAGAGCACAATGGTTGTGGTGCCATAAATGCGACTTATCTGCTATCCTATAATAAATATGTGAACCTGCAATAGAAATATGGGTAGAAGAGAAATTTGTATAGTCTTGAAACCAAGAATCTAAAATATAGTTCATTGGGTTCAGAATGTTGACAACCTACATATGGACATAACTATACAAAGGAAACTAACTACACTAGGTAAAAATGAAGTGATATTTCGTCAAAAAAAAAATAATGTCTAAGAGTGTTGTATCTTAGACATCAATGTAGCCATTAATGGAAACCTTCATCATATAATCAATTCTCTTACTGGGCAATTCATCAGCGATTCCAATTCTTTTGGGAGCAATTGAACCTGCAAAATAGATCCAAAAACATCTTTAAAGAATGTTAATTTTTGATGTTTTTGAAATTGAAAATATGTAAAATTGACAATGGAATTAAGGTTCTTCATGTCCAAACGTAGCGCGAATATATGAAACAAGTGTTGAAGTGTGGAACCATAGTTCTAGCATGAAAAATAATGACATAAAGAAAATGAACAACCAAATAGGGGGTTAGAGAGAAAGGACGTGTGCCCCAAGAATAGGATTTCTGAAAATCATTGGATTTTTTGTGGAGGTGAAGCTGATATATATGTGTGATTATAATTACCCTGTGTGCTAGAATATTGTGCACTTATTTATCTTGCATGCTTCCACTTGTGTGCCAAAACAACCATTTATTTCTTGATCATAACATTACCTCAGTATAGGATCCTTTTTTCATTCCTGATCTAATACTGAGGGGGGGGGGATTTGGTTTACACTCCGTTTCATCATAGAGTAAAAAAAGTGACAAACATAAATTCCTTAGAAAAAAGAGTACAAAATAGATAATGAAAAATGAGATTTTAAAATGCATTAAAATTGGATTGTCGTAATCAAGGAAAGGATCTGTTGGTGTGCAAGGTTCATGCGCCCACAACTTTGGAATGAAACCAAATTGCACACCCCACCACAATTTCACCCATGGTAACTTTATTTTTTCAATAAATAGTCTATTGGGGCCTTCATTTGTATGGATGAATTTCCTTGAAGCCTAATTGCATTTCTAGTCATGCTAGTGCTTCTCCCAAGTCATCCAAATCTTTTAGTGTAGTTCATTAATACCTAGAGTGGAGGAATTGAAGGATGATCATAGGACATAAATCCTTTTAGACTTTCAAATCCATAACACTTGTTCACCTAAAAGTGGACAATCTCCCTGAATTAGAAGCACGTGCACACTATCAATTCCTCTCAAGAGAACTTGAGTCCGCCACTTCTGGGAATACCTGTGAATACTCATAAAGGATTGATTCAAGTATCACCTATGTATAAACATCAAGGTTGTTCTTCACATAAGTGATCATAAGGTATCCGAAGGCTACTTGTGTTCCCATACAATAGTGCCTGATACTTACTTGGGTTCCATTATTTGATTCACCTACTCCTTTCTGTCTATAATCCATCATCCCTTCTTCAAATCCATTCACTGAGAGGCTTCTTATTCATTCAATACCCTGTCAGAAAGTGATTATGTTGAATCCTCCTCCAAAACCTCATGAATTCTCAAACCATTGGGATAGGAACATCAGTGTGTCCCATTTTGGTTTTTATATCCACAGTTAGAGGATTCACACATTTGTTTCACGGTTGGGTTTGAATTTGTAGAGTCTTTTTGTGTTTGTATATTCGCAGTCACATGGACCTTTCTTCTAGGAATAGTGTTGGGCAGATCCTAGTTTAGATGATTTGGGTTTAGGTTGTTCCATACCATCTTATTCTCTAAAACACAAAACCTCATATCACTGGTAGGGAAGGTATGATTCACACCTAATTTTTCATTTAATTAATGGAGAAGTCTCCCTACCCTATTTGGACCAATTTTAGTGTATCACTCCTAGTGTAAGACCCTAACATTTCAAGTTGGAGGCTACATTCTTTCTCCTCTTTACATCATGCACATTAAACCCTTCCATATATTGGAACCCAATCCCATGTAAAGAGAAAATAGGTAAGGCTCTGTGTCTCTCCCTCTTCCCCATCCACCTCCCCCTCATCCACCATCGACATCGTAGGTGCATCATCTTCCACCAGCAAAGGCAGAAAAGTGAGGGTGAATTTGTTGAATCATTCAAATATTATTGTTTCTCAAACCAGGCATGACTCACACGGTCTTAGATATTCGTGATGATGTCAACATTTACAAAAAAACTCAAGGTGAATTTCCTTTGAGAACTCTAATTCCCACCACAATTGGGTTACATAGGAAGTCTTCACAGATCCCATGCTCACTAGATATCATCTTCAAGAATCCCACCCTAATTCCATTAGTCTAGGCATCCACGTAAGGTATAAACCCAAAATTAAGACCCCAAATCACCAAGGAATACTTTTCTGGAATTAAGCCCCAAATCATTTCTCTCAAAGGACTACACTCTCCTATGAGACTCATTGAACTGTGTGGGATTTGATTCCAATCCAAATGGGATATGTAGGAAGCCCCTATGAGGTTCCAACCCAACCCTTCTAATCAACCCTATTCTTTTTTGGCCATATTCCCAACATGGTCTAATCTTACTTGGAACCCCATATTCTTTCCATGTTCCTTGGGCTACATAGGGCTAAGTCCTGCACCAAAATTTGACTAATAACCTTTCACATAGATGTCCCTAATAGATTATGTTAAAATATATGGCTAGTTCCTTATCACCTGACCATAAAAATAATTATGTGTCCCATTAAGAAGAACCAAACTACATGTGTTTTGACTCCATTCACAGGGATATGTAGGTAGCCAATTTATGTGCAGGATACCAACATAAAAACAAATGTTCTTCTCCCTGGATAAAATTAAATTCCTGAATTCACCACTGAGTGGCTTAAAAACCAGAATCATCATAATGATTGTCAATAGAATCTATAAATTGTCAATGAGAGGATACCTTTGATGGAGATCCTTAAATAAATATAGATGTATCCATTAATAAAGAATCTAAATTACATATACTTGATTCTAAATATTACACATGCTTAAAATTTAATGCAAATTCGAAGGGAAACCAATGTTATATTTAGTGAATTAATAAGGATTAAAGAAAATATCTCCAATCTGTAATGAGAGTCCTAGTATAGACAATAATTCCTTTCAAAAGGGTGTGATGAGTATGTCCTCCCATCCTCTTGATGAATGCATGTTCTTATGTATCATAAGTTATAATTATCAAACACCTTCCTTGGTAAAGAGGATCCCTTTTGGGTAAAGAACTGTTAGATGTTTCTGGATCCACAAATAACTACAATTGAAAGTGCCTTGAAGCAATGCTTCCTAACCAGAACACGCATTCCAATAAACTATGAAACATCTTATTGGAATGTGACAAGAAACTCCACCCAAGTGACCCCATGTTTCTTGGGTTATAAAATAGAGGTATTATTACCCATTGTGATTTAGTTTCGATCACTCCATTCAACTATGAATGATCAGTAGTTATATAAAAGTTAAGTATAATTCCATCTTATTGAGTTGTAATACCTTGATGAAAATAGGTTCTAGTCCATGAAAAATCTACAAATCCACCAAAACAAGATAACAAGATCTTTAAATATTTTTTTTGATACAGCTTCCTTCAAGGTGATATTTTATCTCCTCTAATGATGCTAATGATACCTAGAAGTAAGGTACCAATGTAAGATAACAAATGGTAATGTCCATATACCATGAAAATCATGAGCCAGGCATAGCTGCTCCCAGAAAAATTTATTAAAAAAAATGAAAGTACACAATGAAAAGTCAGAGAGGTGATTTACAAAGACGAGTGTAAGTCTCAATGGTAATGACCATATAAAATTCACAAGGTGTACCAAAATGATGAATACTATTTGGTAGGCATGGATTGTGAGTGAGTTACTCCTCCCACCCATGTCATGTTTCTCAATAAGTAATTTTCATAAGAGCTCCATCGTCTTTATTGTATGACATTAAACTACAAAATGGATTTCATCTTTCATGATGTCAAGATGTTATGTCCACCCACATAATGATAAAATACACATGGGCTGAGTCTAAAACATTAAACTATGATCTCCCTCATCCTTACCACATGCATTTAAATTTTACGAAGATTAGATAACTATATAGGGATTTATTCTCGTCCTCAGGGGATAAATAGGAACACCTAGATACTTTGTCTATAGATCATCCACCAATTCAACTTTTCAACCTTATGGACTAGGTTCTTTATAATAAGTGTGTGTTACGTTTCTTATATGTCCTTGGTACTCATTCATGCTAGATTTCATTATGAAACTATGTTATACACCCCCTTGTTGGTTGATTCACAATATAGTTTGAGTTATATGACCATAAACTAAGATCCCTTCTATCCCGCATGACATTTAACGGTTGTCTGACATGTAATACACTAAACATCATTGGAGTTATGGTCTTTTCTGCCTGACATTAAATGATATGTTCCCTTTTGTCCAGCATGATGTTAAACATCCCCATCCCACATGATGATAAAATAGACACTTCATTCTAGTTTTATGATGATAAACTACCCAACACCCTGATGTCCTAATCTAGGAGGGAAAAACCTCTGTCACGGATATTTCTCCATTCCATTTCCAAAATTACATGTGTCTTGATTCCCATCCTTATAGGATACATAAGGATGTGTAAACATTTTTTCTGTCATCCAGCCACAATATTCCTTTAAATTAACATCTTAGATTACTCTTGGGTGTGTGTAGAGTAACGTTGAGACCACATTGGTTCTCATTTACATTGTGTTATAACAACTACACCATGTACCTCTCTCTATAATTCCTCTCCTCAATCCATCCTTACTAAATGATGATAAAATATGCAAATTTCATGAACTACATATGAAATGATTCCCATCCTAATGGAATATATAAGAATGCCCAATCATTTTGTCTTCAGGTAATGAAACTATTCCACAACCCATCTCTTGTGAGTGTATGTTATAGAGATGGGGTTCCTTGGACCTTATACACATTAGTTTCATCACCTCTCCATGCCACATAAATCAATAAAAAAATTCCTAATTAGTCATTTTGGTATCTATTTCCATAAAGTAAGAAACAATTGTCCTATTTTCATGATGATAATTAATCAGACACCTTCTTCCTTAACACACCACAGTAAAGTGCATAGATTTTAAGAAAAACATGTTTCTTGATTCCCGCCCTCATGGGATATATAGAAAATACCTGACATTTATTCTTTGTGTGAATCCCCTGGTTCATTAAAACCTATTTTGTTTCATATTGTCCCTTTTATTTATCACTAATCCATTAAACTGTCATGTCCAAGATTCATTTTGATGATTATTCCCTTAGGAAGGGGTTCAGATCACTCTATTTGTTCTGACTCATTAACATGCATATGTATATTGGGGTCATCCCTATAGTGTTGGGTTCTGCATGGAAAATCTCTTATTATGTCTCCATGGTTCAAGAGTTCCTTTATCTGGGTCTCTATCATCTATTTCATCTAAAGGGACCACTAGTTGGCATTGTCCCTAGCCTTATGAATCGCCCACCATCATGGGACAATGCCACAGCAAATTTTGAATAGAATTTTGAGACATGTTTGGGGTTATGAACATGGTCAAAGGTCAAACCTTGTTTTTCAATTCTAATTACATTTTACAAATTATTAATGATGTGTTTCGAACAAGTTCAAATGTTACCCCCCATCATTATGTCACCCCCATTGTGTCCCAAATATATGATGATGTGATTCACCTCCCTTTTCACATCATTATGTCTAGACTAAACTTTAACACCCTTAATGATACCGCTCCACGCACCATTGAATGCTGGGAATGCCGATCGACATAATTAGGACATCCTTAACCTGACTTCCGCATTCCCCTATTGTATGTCTCCTTGTGTCATAATAATCTTCTCTTCCAATTATTTCCCACACCAAGCATGGCTCACCTGGGATTAGGGTTCATTCTAGGGTTTGTACCCGCATTGAAAAATCACACCGTCCTACAGTTCAAACATAATAACCTCAAAATAGTAGTTCATGTCCTATTCTCATGATGTTAAATTGAGCATCCAACCTGAAACCATATGAAATCAGACTATGTGTGGGTTTTCCTTAGGGAATTTGTGTTGTGGTGTGGGTATTTTTTCCCTCATTCACATAAGGTTACTTCACAACACCTTACTATACATTCCCCTTTGGGATCCCTGTTATAGGTATGAGCTCTAAGAACAAAAAATAAGATCCACAATGTCGTAGATACACTACAATAAACTGCATAACATCTTCATCTCTGTCACATGATGTTAAACTATAGGGATAATTTCCAGGTATAAGATGTTAACCTGGGCACCTATTGTCCAAAATCTATGAATTTAAAATAATATCATCTCTTTTATTCCCTTTGGGAGTTTGTACTGTGGTTTGTATAATCTCATTCCTCATTTACGTTGGGTTTCTTATACCACCATACTACATATTACCTCATTGGATGCACAATCCCCATGGTCTAAACGCTATAAACTAAAATATGATCTTATGAGTCTTATTCCATTCTAGAATACGTTGTGTGGTGAGGACCTCCTCGGTTCCCATTCACTACAGGTCTTTCCGGATGCGTTGTAACATACGGCCATTATGTGATTCCCCTATATTCTAAACACTATGACATTAATCTAAGAACCTATCATCCTTAACGCAGGACCTTAAACTACAACCATTCCTTGTAGAACATCTGGATGTCTTGTGATGATCATGTGATGCTTCTGCATCCTCACCAAAAAAGATTTTCTTTTCTTGAGTTGGTATTCTACTACATTGTTTTCGAAGAAATATATATGGATTGATTCCCATCCTCATGGGATAAATAGTGACACCAATTCATTTTTTTCTTGGGTCCAACTTCAGGTTTATTGAACCTTCAACTTCTCAACTATATTTGTGGTCCAAGATTTATGATAATAAAATAATAGCCCCACTTTTTTATTTTCATTATTTTTTTTATATCACATATTCTCCTTCCATTTATGTCCCTTGATACTTGTATTGAATGTAATCCTATTTGGATCATTCATGTCAGGATTATTTCATCTGTATCAGATGACTATGTTGGAACATACATTACTAGGGTCTATGAAGTATGAACATAAACTATGTACATTTTATTTACCACGTGTCTATAAACATTTGAACATGTCCCGGTCATACGATGTTAATCTATACAATGTTTCTTCCTCACTGTATGACTTTAATCTACATGCACACCATCATTATTTTCATAATGTAAAATTTCAAGGTTCCTTTTTCCCTAATCGTTGAGTATTTCCTCTTCTATCAATGTTTGTTCTTTGTTCAAACTAGTATGACTTCACCAATGTGCTCTCATTCAAGGGGGTATAATATCTAGAGTGTTTGAATCATTTACAAGATTTCAGCACTCCACCTCATGCTTTTCAAACCCCTTATTTGGATTCTTATCCTATTTCATGTTCTAAGGGACACACTAATGGAATGGTCTCATGCCATTTTGGGTTACCTAAAAATCAGGTCCAATGATCTCAAAGTCATTGGATGACACTTCAAGTTTGGACTTGTGTTTTCAAATAGGATCAGTAGTTTTCCATCATATGTTTCCATCCATGTCTAACATGATGAAGATACTAGGTCCTAAAAAATGAATAGTAATTATCCTCCATCATCATGCCACCCTTACCATATTCCAAATGATGGACATCTGATTCAAACATTTTAACCCACCATTGTTCAAATTGTTTCAATCCCCCTTTGGTGTTGTCCTTTTCATGCACCAACACACATTGGGAATATCATGTTGGATATTCCGAGAGACATGTTCTCAAACCACGACCTATCTCATCCGAAATGAACCCAGTGTTCGGTGAGTAATTACTAACCCTGAGTACTCGATGATTATCCATAACTCTCATACAATATGAACAATTACATGGTCTTCCCTTGCTTCTCACACCAGACAAGACACACATGAGCTTTGGTATTGTTCATCTTTTGTTTCCCAGATATGAGAGAGGTGAAATAATTAAAAACATCAATGAAATATTTATGCAGATAAAAATAAACAAGAAAACCTGAAATATGTTTTCTGAGTTCTTCAAAAAAACCCTCTATAAATTGGACCTTTTAATAATGTGTTTTTACTCCTCCACCATTTGGCACCTGGCATCATGAATATATTGCCTCTATATAAGCTAGCTTTTTTCCTCTGTGGAAATAGGTTGAATCTCATCAGCCGTGATCTACACAAGATGTCACTCAGTTCAGAGATCAACCACTTCACAAGATACATTCCCCAGTTACTCTTAATCATCTATTTACTGGACCCTCAATTGTGATATGAGTTCCTACTGGGTGTTAGTGAAGGACGAGTGATCATTCATCCAGGATTCCATGCAATGCACTCCCAATTTAGACTCATGGAGTTTCTGAAGGTCGATAGAATTTCTCTGGTTACACGAAACATCCAATATATGGTCACTCTCCCATATTCATTCAACAAGGTAATCTCAGACAAGCATATATAGACCATGTGCATCACCAATCCATCACATAGATTTTGTAGATGAGGGATAAGTGATCCTATCTCGCTTATCTACTCTAATTCTAATGTTTTTCAGTAATGCACATGATCATATTCTGTGAGCCGTGATAAGCATCTTGACTATACTCCTCATTAGAATTAAACATGCCCAACCCCTAAAGGTCAGCGTGTTTATACTAAAGAAATTCATCCATGAGTTAAATAATTGGATCCTTCTCTGGCATTATATCAGATGTTCGAAGCTCTATAACATGTGATTTATCTTCATCACCTCATCCAAGTTTGATGAGGTTCTTCTTGTCATCTTCAGGTTCCACCCAACTAGTATCTCTACTCAGAGCCAATATTACCATGAACCAGTCATCTTGGGTACTTGGTTTCATGTAAATCAGAATTACTACTGGGAAATGAGACCCAAGACCCCTGACCACCGACACCAATATTATTCTTGTAGTTTCATGGATGGTCTATATTGATATTATGTCAGTTAAACTATCTAATTAATCCATGGATATGACTATGTGGGTAAGGAAGATTATTGTGGTCACATGATGATTTCGTGCATGTTAGGGTTGTTTTTATTAGAATCCCATGGTGTTTCCACCTTATATTGTTGTGATCTCCATAAATTCCTACAAATCCACCCTTGATTATGTAGTGATACTCGACCATATAGCCCATGGTTCTTGGTCTTATATGCCCATCGTCACATCTATGACCCTATGATATGGTTTCCTTTGCATAGTGGTCTTCTATACCAAACAAATGTTAGGATATAAACCTAGTTAAACATGAAAGATATCATAAAAGGGTTTGGTTTAGAGCTTAACTTAAGGTCTTCGGTGAACTTTTCCAACATGTTTTCCTATATGCTCTCAACCTATGCTTCAACTACAGGGATCCCTATATTATCATATTCTACCCAATACCCTTTAGATTCCATGGGAATAAGAAAAATATATTCCATCTCAATAGTATACAATTTCAGTGGGGATGTCAAGATCGTAAATACTTTTACCTGATCCATCATTGGATATAGATTTCCCCGATAATGCACTATGTACTCAAGATATTGTAAATATCACCCACCTTTGTATGAGGTAACAAAAATTCAGCTATAAAATTATCAATTCTAGGATGTTTTTTTCCAAATTGGTTAAGGAAATTCCAATTTTTCATTAGGAATATGGAATTTGTTACTTTTTTTCCAAGACTCCAATTCCTTTGGATAAACATCATTCTATGGTTTATCTAAAAAACACAACCCATTCCTGTGTGTTTGGGTAGGTTTTTTATGGAACCCTCTGGAAGGATCCCCATCCTCCCATGTCAAACCAGTTGGAGCTACTGGGTCTGCTACCATTGATCCGCTTTCTTTTCTAGCCAGTACATGCCTTGGAACTAGTGGCCCTATTATAACAGCTCTTCCACCAAAATGTGCATCATCCATACCATTGTGACATACTATTGTCAATATTCCGACCCAACCTTTTGTTATAGGGGTCACTCCATCGTCGGCTCTGGTGGTTTGTGGTTTCATTATTTCTCTCGACCAAGATTCCTCCCAACTCTGTGCATACTTCTCTCCTATACTAATTGTGGATGTAGATGGAGGAATCTCATTTTGCATTTTACAATCCTCTCCCATGAAGATGAGCCACAAAATCTTCCTAACTCATGGGTAATCCTCATGAAGTGATCTCGGATAGAGTTTTAGGGTTAATCTATATAGACACCAAAACTATATCATTAATTTATGTGTGGTTTATGGTTCATAGATCAGTTCATGATCGACCTGCGCTACCAAAAATTCCCCTAAAATGTCTAGGAGATATTACCATTTCCCATTAGTTCCCATTATATCATTGAAGAACTATCTCATTTTTATTAGGAAGGGATGTATGTGGAACTCTTCCATGCTCAAGTGTTTTTCAACACCTATGTTTGGTCTATATGGAATGAGAAACTTTTTACTACATTTAGAATGGCTGGTTAAAAGTATGACCTAGTAGGGGAGATGCAATTCAGGTATTAATAAAACATCATGTATGATACCACTTAGCCATATAGTATGTGGGGTGGTCCAAATACATGAAATGAATTTTCCACTCACCAATGTGCCAAAGCACCTTATATAGATTTTCCTACATCAGAATATCAAGCTAGATACACGACCCCATTTCCAACATGATCACCATAATAAATGTGCTCCACCATGAACCCATGTGATAATATATATTTTGAAAAACCATCTACACATAAGTGGGGATATAAACCCAACCAACTTAACCCATGGTTGATGCTCAGTATTGGTTTTGTATCCCCATAGCTTTCACATGCTATCCTTTTAGATTTTCCTGTAGAAAGCTGATAGAGTTAATATTTTATTAATTTTTAATATGTGTTTAAATTTTTTAATCCCATCTAATTAATCAATGTGATATCATTTTCGTAATTTTATTATTTTTGTTGAATTTTCGGCATTAATGAAAAAATTACTTAAATTTGGAAATTTAGCAGTTTGGTGGAACTTTTGTATTTTGGGAATATTATTCACAATTTTGATCCAAATTGAGTGATTACTTTTTTTAGGAAGTATTTCTTCAGGGTATTAAATATTATCTTCTACAAAAACACCCAATTATACACATAATGGCCGAGAAAAAATAATCATTTTGAAAACAGATTTTGGCCAACAGAATGGACCCGACAGTATCATATATCAGACTACAGATTTCATAATTAGTTGATTATAATTTAATATGAAATATAACTCAAATTTTCATTCTCCCATAAAATCTCCAGGATAAATTGGCTTTTTAATACAACCATTTATTGAACCAATGTGACGGTAGTAGAGAAGTCTCCTCAGGAAGATAAAGTATTTATTAGTAATTTGAGCATAAATTTTAATACCCTTGTTCATATTCACTAATAATTTTTGGTATATGAAAATTTGTTAGCGGAAAAACTATTCTGATGAAAAATTTCTGATATTTGAAAATTTATTAGTCTAAGTGGAGTCAATATTTCAGCTGATTGAATTTAGAAGGAAACTTTTCTACCCTTCAAGACTATAAATATGTGTGTCTACATACATTAATGGATGTTGTTGAAGGATAAGAAAGAGGGGATGTGCTATAATATTTCAAAATTTATGTTTTCTAGGTTTTTTATTTTCTCTTTTTATTATTTTTATGATTCTAACTTCTCCCACTATCAACACTATTACCCTATACATGGAGGGGTAAAACCTATGAGTGATATTAGAAATGGGGGGGGGGGTCACTTTTTAAATGATGGAGTCCTTTTATTAAATATTTAAACTCTCTATTTATATTAAATGATTTCTGTTATTAGTGATTTATAATTATATTAATGAAATTTTATTTTGGTTTTGGTTACATTATTTGTCTATATATTTGGCTGAAGAACATTAAACTCCCTCCACGTAGTGCAATTTGTCTCTATTTACCAGATTTTGTTTATTGGTTTGTGTATAGAGATTTATGGAATGGGTGTTAAACATGTGAATAATTTCTAGATTTCTTTGTATAAAAAATCACAATAGGAACATTCCTTAGTTTTTTTTGGAAGAAAATTTTGAACTTCCATGCAAATAGGTGTGGGTCCCATTTCGTTATTCATCAAAGGATGATTGATAAATCAATCAAGTATTCGTTCATTTATAATTCAATACGAAAAGAGGGGGATGATCTGTATGACTATGATGACATTGAAAATGGTGATCATACCCTGACCCCATCACTTTATTCATCAATTAGTGTTCAAAATTTATCAAAATTTGTATCATTCATTTAAAACAATAAATTTTAAAAACAATCTCAGTTATTTATGAAATTTCAAGGTGATAGAATTACTGTTGTGAGATCCACTATAATGATAACCTAGGTTAACCATTTTAATAAATTTTATCATAGGAAATATTTTTTCCTAACTAATGTGAGACAGATGTCAAAACAGGTTCCATTGCTGGGGAGGTACTACCAACATTTTCCCTCTCTGTCTCTCTCTCTATTTCATTTATCATTTCTTCTATTCTCTTCAAAATTATTTGACTAAAACCTAAATCACTAGAAATTTCCCTCTAGATCCATAATTTGAAATAAATTACAAAATAAAATTATAAATAATATTTTAAAATATGAATTTTAGGAAATTTCTCTTACAGACTCGAGTGCATCTTGAAATGTTCACACGGATCATGTCATTATTATTTGAAATTAAAACCCAACCCTTATAGATCTCTATGAACAAAAACTACATAATAAATATAATAAAATATCCCGAGTAGTGTTAAAAATTATTTCCAGATGAAAATAAATATTATTCCAGTACATCCAATGCTTTATGAGTTATTAGGTGAAGCTATAAATAAATATATTAATGACTTTAGACATGCTAGCTACACTTTCAAACTCTGTGGAGTAGCTGAGGGACATGTAAAGTGAAAGGAATTCATGTTTTCATTGGAAGGAGCTCCCACATAATCATTTTATGTTCTAAAACCATAAAATGTTGATAATTGGAATGACATGGTAAGATTATCCATGAAAATATTCTTCCCTACCTCCATAATCACAACTATGAGAAAGAAAATATACTCCACCAGATAGTCATCTAGAGAAACCCATTATGAGAAACGAGAATGATTAAAAAGATATAAACCAGATACCCAAATAAATCCATTTAAGAGAATAAAAACCCTTTATTAATCTATAAATGATTATTGTACAATGATAGACACCTTCTTGATACACCATTATGGAGGTTAGTTTATTAAAATGTCACCAGAAGAAGTCAAAGGCTTGATTGAGAAGAATTTTCCAAAACTCACAATTGTTTAGTATATGAGTTATTAGAACAATTGGTAGTCATGAGGTAAGAAAATATCATCTATAACCCTTAAAAGAAACATAGATAGAATGTCTAACTAGTTGGGTGAGATAGATGGCATTAAAACATGTTTGTAACCAATAAGAACCGACTACGATATGTGGTTTATGGTAATTGCTAGATCATTTCACTAACCATTGTTCTGAAGCACATGGAATAAAAAATCAGTAAAATACTTTCATATGATTTAGTTCAAATAATATATAGGATGGGGATAGTATAACCAGGTTCCATATCAGTTTTGAAATTAACAGAATCAATCTAGACCCCCAAACCCAGACCAATTCCAAAACAAACCCCATTATAGTAATAATTCTAAAACCCACTGCCATCTCAACCAAATAAATATTATGACCACCCTTAAAATAACCCAAATCAAAATTTACTAATACCCTATGATCATCCATAAACCATATCCCAACCTAAGTGGAATAGAAACAATCTATGAATGAGATCCTAGAAGATAATGTTGATAAGCTGGAAAACGTAGTCGAAAGTTTGTTGAAATCATGTACAAAAATCCCAGACAAGTCCCTTCCAAAACAATCAAAAACCCGAAAGATAATTTCATAATGACAAAAACAAGATGCTGAAAATTTAACTCACCACCATTTTCCTATGAACATAAAACACAACAACATGGGTTGAGGATGAATGAAGTTGTAAATTATGAAACTTTTGTGAAAATGTACTAAGAATACGAAAGGGTAAAGGATAATGATAAGTGTATGATGAGGAGGAAGATAAAATAGACACCATTTCAAGGGAAACAAAGGTTTGATAATGATTTAAACCCACCATTTCCAACAATTTTTATTTAATCAATGTATTTTTTTGAATAACAACATCAAAAAGAAATTATGGAGACCTTCCATAAAGTGAAAATTAATATCCCAATTCATTAAGAACTCAATAAAATATCAATTTATGCTAAAATATAGAAGTATTGTTTCACCAAGAAGAGGATACTTTAAGGTAATTAAATGATCACCTTGGGAAAAAGTCTCTCATCCCTTATCAGAACACAATTTCCTACCAAATGTCAAGATAGAGGGACATTTTCCTTTCCATAAACCAGTGGTTATTTATATTTATCTAATTCTTTATGTGATCAAGGTTCTTTAATTAATATAGTTCCTGAAATAGAATAAATTTATTTTCATATGGGATACTTGAATCCAACAAGAGTGGTTGGAAAACATGCTAGCTGATCTATAGTCTTACCAAAAGGATTTCTAGACGATGACTTTGAGAATGTCAGAGGATCTATCATTCCTATCTAACTTCTATATACTGAAAATGGATGTAGATCAGGGCCCATAACACTCACCTATAATTTTGGGGAGAAAATCCTTGCATGAGTAAAAATTCATCCTCAATGTTCATCAAGGAACACTATATATTGAGTTTGGAGGCAACATCGTCCACTCAAATATATATTATTCCCCGAGGCACCCATCAGATGATCACTCCATCTTTCACACTATTCCATGAATATGGAATAGAAACCATTGAAAAATATATTATTTTTCTTGAATTTGTAGCCTTAAGCGACAATTCTTCCATTGAAAATATCATTGGTCACATGGACCCCAAAAACATGTGTTATTAGGATTTCATGTGGGTGGAAGTGGTAAAATATAATTTTTTGGATTATTTATTAAATTATTAAATTGATGATATTTTGAACATGATGTTATACCTTTGGATGTGGGAAATGTCAGTTTATTATCAGCCATTGAGTCTCCCCCTGATCTATAATAAAAATCACTTCCCACTAATTTGAAATATGTTTACTGTAGAGTGGGAGAGAAATTACCAGTGATAATTGGTAATAATCTAATTATATCCCATGAAAAATATTTTATTACTATTTTGAGTCCCATGAAACAAGGTGGATCTATGGTTTTATCCCAAGATGAAATCCAAGAATATTCACTCAAAGAATTTTTTTAGGGAGATTCCAAACCAGTCAAATTGACCCAAAAGAGGTTGAATCCCACTGTGATGAAAGTTGTGAAGAAGGAGATTGAAATGCTCCTATAATATGGGATCATCTATACCATCTCAAATTTAAAACAGTTTAGCCTAATTTATGTAGTTCCAACAAACTAGCCTAACAACTGTAGGGAATCCAATGAATGAATTCATCCATATGTGATTTTATAATAAATAAAGAGTGTGCATTGATTTTAAGATGTTGAATAATGTCAAATATAGAATATCATTTCCCCATTCCCTTTATTTATGAAATATTAGATAGAATAATAGGTAGAACTCATTTTTTTCATTGATTCTCATGTTATTTTTAGGTACCCATTTATCCCTTGGATCAAGAGAAGACAACCATTACTTGTCCCATTGGAAAATTTTCATTAAAAAAAATAACATTGGAATTATGTAATGCTCCAAGTACATTTTATAGGTTCTAGATAAGGTTTTCTCTGATAACATTGAAGATGTATTGGGGGGTTTTCTTGGAAAATTTAATTGTTTTTTAGAAATTATATTAACCATTAATTGAAAAATATAGAAAAGGTTATGAAGACCTTTTTTTTTTTAAAGAATCATGTTTTAAATTTTTAAAAGTATCATTTCATGGTTGGGAGAGGATTTTTCCTTGTGTATGTAATTTCCAGGAAGAGAGTTAAAGATGAAAATTAATAATTTTTATGGGATATATTATCTTCCTTACCCAAATTTTGCGAATCATTTTAGAACATTTTTAGGATATGGAGGATTATAGAAGAGGATTATCAAAGATTTAAGTAATATTTTTCCCCTTTCTATCTATATATTTTTTATTAATATGAATTTTATTTCAATTTTTCAGGTGTGGAAACAAATATTGAGATAAAAAGGTTATTGATTTCACCACCAGTGAATTAGTCACCAAATTGGGAAGAACCATATGACTTTCTCTATGATGCTTCCAACCAAGTAGTTGGAAAATTAATTTCTATTAGAATAGAGGGAGGGCCACATGGTATTACCTATACCTCAACAAAATTGGATGTTGTTAAATTAAATTACAAATCTACAAAAAATTTATTTATACTAGTTTTTGATGTTATCAAAAGATTTACAAATTGTCTTCATGGAACTAAATTCATAGCATTTTCTAATCATATAACACGTATGTACTTGGTGATAAAGTTTGAAGCTAAAATCATGTTAGTGAGATGGATGATATTGCAATATGAGTTCAACATAGAAGAAAATTGAAAATGGGGTTTGAAGAACAAGTTTATTATTATTCTAGTAGACTTCCCAACATCACTGCAGATAAAATTCAGGAAAATATCCATTGAATGAAAAAATTCTAGAAGAGATGTTGTACATGATTGAAGAATAAGTTCCCTGTAAGGATAACATGGTCAATTTTCTAGTA
Organism: Viscum album; assembly: GCA_963277665.1. NCBI lineage: Eukaryota > Viridiplantae > Streptophyta > Magnoliopsida > Santalales > Viscaceae > Viscum > Viscum album. Next base: position 1,551,438,288 of record OY728158.1, on the reverse strand, counting down.
AAATATATCGTCCCATATAATTTCAATTCTGATAAAATTCACAAATTGAAAGCATAATTTAGATATTACATTTGGTATGATCCATTTCTTTGAATGATTCTCAATGACCATGTGATAAGAAGAGATATTTTTAAGAGTGAAATTGGTTCTACCTATTATTTTTTCACATTATACCTTTTGTAAGATTATCTAGGCCTAAAAGGATAGAAATTATTTGTTTCGAATTTGGACATTATTAAGCCACCCTTTTTTAATGACGGTCATTAATTTTGATCAAGGTGTCAAATGTGTTTGTTTCCTAGAAAAATTTCAATGTGACAATAAATTTTCCAATGGTCACATGAATTTTTTGATATTTTTAAATTTTGGGGGATAGATTTCATGGGACCTTTACAAATTTCATTTTGAAATTACTATATCTTTCATTCTGTTGATTTTGTTTTCAAATGGGTGGAAGAAAAAGGCCCAAAGACTGATGATTCAAATTTTGTTTCTCATTTTGTCAGGGATAATAGATTTTTTAGGTTTACAGTTTTTAGAAACATCAATAGTAATTAGGTGACTAATTGTTTCAATAGGATAATAGAGGCTTTTCTGAAGAAGAATGGGGTTCATCATAAAATTTCAACTCCCTATAATCCATTGACAATTGGGAATGTTGCAGTTTTTAATAGTGAAATAGAAGGAGTCATGAAAAAGACTATAAGTCCAAAAAGAATGATTATAGAGAAAATATGCAAGAAACATTATGTGATTATATAATAGTCTAGAACCCCAATTGGAATAAGTGTATATTACCTAATTTATGGGAAAAATTTCAACTACCTATAGAGTTAGAACATAACACATTTTAAGATATGAGAAAGATGAATTTGGATCTAGAATGCACTAGAAAAGAGAGATGATTTGAGTTGTAGGAGATGGAGGAAATTATATGGGATGTTTTTTGAAATTCCAGGATTTATGAAGAGATAAGAAGAGTGGTTTGTGATATGCTAATCCAACCAAAAGACATCCATACTGAATACATTATGTTTTTATTCAAATCAAGACTAATTTTGATACAAGTTAACATCATTCAATATGGGGAGGTCTAATTATATATACCAATATATATCATTTAGGTGTTGTGAATATATTAAAGGATGGATTGAATGATCCTTTCACTATTAATAGAAATAGGATGTAGAAATTTCATGAGACCGTTCCATCAGATCTAGTGAAGGAGATTCGACTCCTCCAATATATCTATCAATAAAATCTAATAGGTTGTACCTCTACATAAAACTTTCATACATGTGGTTATTCATTTGGAAATATAATTAATGGTTAAATCCAATTTAATACTCTAAGGATGTTTCAAAATTTTATTGTGGAAAAAAAGAACCATTGTACTTTTGGATTTTCATTTATTGTTTTTTTTTCAAAAAAATGTGTGTGTTTTCACAAAAAAAATCATTACATTTTTTATTATTTTTGAAACATTTGAGTTTAAAATATTGTCGTTGAATTTTTTTAAAACCATGTCAATTAATGAAACATTTTATTCCATGAAATTGAGCATAAATTATTGTGGAAAATGTATGTTATTCATGTTCGAATATTTTGGAATTTCATTAAATGTTCTCTAATTTTTAAATTCCATGCCATTTGTTACAGTCTTATTCTTTGTAATCACTTTCCATTGAGGCTTCTTAACCATTATTTTCATATTATTTTTCTTTACCTCACTTATTGATAGAACTAAACTATTTATTCTTTAAGAATAATTTGATTTGCTCCTATCAAAACTAGAGGGTTTGATGTACTTGTGTATTAAATGATTTAGGCATTTATTTGGTTTTAAATTCCCCTTTACAATATAATCATTCTATAATAGCCTCTATATGAGAGGACTGGCCCTTTTCATATTCTTGAGGGTAACATAGCTCAGAGAAGGTTAGGTGGATGTCGAGAGGGAATCGAGTGTTGAGTACTTGGAGTATGAAATATTCATGGTGTGAATGTGGTTTTTACATAAAATAGAATAATTTCAAAAAGTTAAAGTGAGATTCAAGTTGTTTAATACTTAAATGTTTAAAAAACAGAGTAAATTATAAGGTGTTTACCTTTTTGATGGATACTGACCTTGAGTAATTACACTACATGAAAACATAATACACATCTTGAAATCCCCCAGTGCTGAAATGTTTTTAAGTGTTTTTTCAGCCACTCAGGTTTTCAATACCTAAGGATACTTCATCCCTCCCTCTCATTTCAGGAGTCCCAACTATCCCCACTTCAATGTTTTTGATATCCCTTTGTTGGGAATCGATCTTGAGCTTCCAACTTCCATCCATGGAGACCCAACTCGATACAAGGTATATTTCTCCTCCATTTTCTTATAGTTTCTCCAATTTTGATCACTTTTACACCTATTCCTCTCACTTTTCAACTGTGGTTCCTACCCATGGTTCTAATGGGATTTCAATAGGTTTTTTCTGGTGTAGTGGTGCCATGAAATCCTCAATTGGATGGTGTTATACTGGAATAGGTGATCATATATCTTTTGTATGGTCTGTTCTCATGCGAAGAACATTAATGATATTTTGAGGTATCAGATTCATTATGTCATTATTTATTTTTGAAAATCATAGATATAGCACGATTTATACCATTTTATCAGAATTAATGTCACCAAATTAAATATTTGAATCTGATTAATGAATTGTTATTGATCGTATTGAAATGTTGTTGTTGGTATTGTGATAATAGTTTGATATAGGATTTAATAGTCATTGAGATATCTTTGAATTGATTGGTTTTGCACATTTTTCTTGATAGAAATTTGTAAATATGTTAATTACAAAATTAATTGATAATTAATTGGATAAATTAATTAAATAGGCATGTTTGATGAATCTAGTTTTTTTTAGAAATTTTATGTTAATCAAATTGATGCAAGTATTCATGTCTAATTGAATTGGATAATGATCCTGAAGCATGATGATTCTTGTTGAAAAAATAAGTAAAGGCTTGTGAAATTAAAATTTTTATTTAATTTTTGTTATCTTGATATAGATTTTTGTTTAGGCTTCCCATATTTGGAAACCATGAATAACGACTCAGTTTGTTGAATATGGAATAAGAACCCATTATGAGATAAAATCTAATACCTTTATTGGTATGATGTTACTCACTTTTTTGTAAAGTCCATGTGAATTTTTCATTTTATCCATGAGAGCTAATTGAGTTTTATAGTTTAATTATTTTTTATTTCCAATAAACTAGTTTCTATGTTTGTTTCCTACTACTTTTGATGTGACATGGGCCTTTGATGGTTGATCCTAGAGGGTTGTTTTGGTATGTGGGGAATAAAGGACTAGATGTGATGTGAGCCTAGGATGGATGATCCTGGAAGACTACTGTGGAATGAGGGGTTGGGTGGCCCAGTTGTTGTGAAAGAAGTTGATGCATTGAGTGGTAAGATGCATCAGTATATGCATGTGGGTTTTGGGGAGGACACTGTAGATAATGGAATTGGTTGAATTTGGGATTACCTATTGTTATAAATGATGGATGCTTGTTGAATTTATTTTTTATTTTTCTTATTTCCTTTCCCCACTATTTCATTTATATATATGTTTTTTTACTCTCATTTCATTGGACGTGAACACGTGTGGGTTATTCCATGTTTTATGTGTGCATATGGGTTATCTAGTCTTTGTAGTGGATGTTAGGAGCCCGAGAGATGTTAGTCATAGTTGAGTCTGAGACTTGGTATTTCCCATAGTATGGTTTTGATCTATATTATATAATAATTTTTTTTCTATATGGTATTCCACCCTATCAGATAGGGAATCTAAACCCCCATGGATTCTGGGCCCTGTGGGTGCTTTCCGAAACATCCCAATGGGAGTATGGATAGATGAATACCCCATTGGCCACACTCTGTTCTCTTGGATGTTACAATTAATAATATGCATGTTGACTAGTTATCCCAATATATGTGTTTGGCAGGCTGTAATGGATTATGTTAATTTAACACACATGTATTCTGGATATAGTTCCTAAGGACAACCATAGGTATAATGTGTATAGGCTGTGATGGCTTTTGTCTCCTTACTCAGTGTATGGGTTTTCATGACATGATGTATAATACTCGGGGTTTGGGAAAAGTTATGTGAGATGTGGTGTCTCCCAGAAACTACATGATTAATTTTGGTCAAATGGATCTGGTGGTGTGTTGAATGGGGTGAAGGTTGTGGCACTTCATCCATGTGTCTGTGAGATTTCCTTTTTGAAGGGGGATGCTTAGGTCGTGTGACGTTGGGGCTGAGCGAAATATCAATTGAGTAGTAATAGTGGGGAACCCTTAAAATTATATTCTATATTATAATATCATTTCTGTGACACATGTTGAGAGTAGCCAGGGTGAGGCTAGGGACATAGCATATCTATTTCAGTGATGACCTAGTTTCACTTTTTGTTAACCATGATTTAAGATGATTTCATTACTTTTTAATGAGAGGCTCTAGGGAGGATGACAAAAAATATACTACTATACTCTCCCAACATATATATAAACTATTGTTTGGTTAGTTAAAGTAGGTTTGAGATTTTGATGGTTACTATTAGTTTATGGGTTGGAGGGGTTGTTTGGATTTTATGGTCACTACCTTCATTAATTTTTTTTGGTAATTAATGTTTTCCTTTAATGTTTTAGTAGTTCTTCCATGAAATTAAATTTTTGTACATAGGATTCATCTATATTGTTGTCTGAGAAGGAGGTGGTTGGTGTCTATCTTATCTCATACTTTTTAAAGTTTCTCTCTTATAGTGGAATGCCTCCATCTCCACATTTATCATACCCTTGATGCTAGTCACCCTCCCGGGGCATAAATGTGGTGGTGCATGGGGGTCACTATATATCTTTTCTCATTTCTATCCCAGTGGGAGTTCAATTTGTCAAGAGGGGTTCATGATACCTTTTCATTATGGGATTCCATTAATATTTATTCCTTGTATCCCTTAATATCCAAGAGAAACCTATTAGTTTATCCACATTACAAGCAATGTTTTCCTATTCAACCAGCTCTTGTAGTGAAATTTCATGATCTAATTCAACTGATGTTTGGAAAGAAGCTGTATAATATTTTTATACCAATTTTTTTGATACTTTAGGGGGAAAATGAAATGTTAAAGAGATGGTCTGGCTACAAAAAATTCATTCTATTGAAATATATTCTTTTTTATAGCTTTAATGATAAGATAAGTTATTCAATTATTAAGAATCTAATAAAAATATAAATTTTTTATTTTCTGATGCTTTTAATAGAATTATGTTTGTGATGATTAATTTTTTTCTACTAAAATGAGAAATTCTATAAACATTCCTTGAATTTTCATGATTATGTATCTAATTTTCTACCAAGGGGGTGAGGAGTATATCATACTTGAATGAAAATTAGAATCTTGCAATTTTTCTTCAAATAGATCCAATCTATCATCATTTAGCCTTATAATTTTTTGAAATATATTCTAACCAATCGGATGCCACTGAAAAAACATTCAAATTCCTTTGTATTAGAGGATTATTCAATGATAATAATAAAATTTGAGATCATAAATCAAACACTCATCTACCAATATATTTTCATTAATCCAAGATTATAAATTTGATCGTCATACCAACTTTGACTCCTTACAAGAAGGAAGTATAGAATATAATTTATGACCATGGTTTAATAAAAAAGTCACCACATATATCTCTAACATGCCACATGGATAATGATTTTCGATTTAAACAATATGGTATTCAATCCTCTTCCCAGTCATAGGTTAGGTCACATTCCAATTATACAATATATCTTACATCGTTTCACACACAAGGAAATCATATCCCACCACATTCATGGGTAAGGCCTCAAGTCCTATAACATGTTCACAATGTCTCAGTCCATCATCTTCATCATAAAATGTCAAAAATACTTTCCCTATAAGAGATAACCAAGCTGTGATGACCCCCAAGTCAAATAATAATAGATGAAACCCATCCACAAGATATATATTTGAAAAAAATAAGGTATAACACATATAGAATCAAACATAAAATATCTTGCATTAGTCCTAGAATCTACATAGACACACACATGTGACCATTATCAAACACGGGCTTAATGGGATGGACATGAACACACATGTGATCTATATAAAACATGGGTATCATTGTCTACCCACACACACAAATTTGATCAATTTAAAACATGATTCTCATGGGCCACTAACATATACATGTGATAAATAACATGTAATAAATGTTATAAAAGGGGTATATACGATATGCAACTTCCTACTTCAAGATTTTTGATTCCAATCACTAATACTATCAACACCCAATTCATACCCATGAACCAACCAGATCAAATTCACATGAATCCCTAGAACTAATCCCAAATCACAAAAAAATTATTATAGAATAAGATTCAAAAAGGAGATGGTGACATAGGCTTGGAATAAAATCAATATATTCACTAAAACACATCATCAATATTATATCTATATATTGTCTTAGGATGTGGTCTCTAATTTTCACTATCTAATGTCGATATCATAGAATCTAGTGAATTGATCTTCAAATTGATTACTAAAGATGGGGGAAGAAAAGGATGAGATATCCATGATCCTAAATAAAAAAAGAGTAGGAATGAGAAGAAATAAATTACTATATACCATTTTGTAAGATAGAATAATGTCCTTAAATCCCCTCTAAAATCACCAATATTAGAGAAAATATTAAGAGAAGGGAGATAGTGGATTAATATATGGAATAATGTGTTAATAATGAATTAAACATCCCCTACTAATGATTTTAAATGTATTCATTAAGAAGCATAACTTCCCATGATAAGTTAGATATAGAATCATCCATTTAAAATTCTCAAATAAATTTCACCAAGGTCAAGGAGTCGTAGTCACACCATTCCCTAGAAAATTGACATAGAGACCCTCCATTGAATGATGTAAATCCTTTATCATTTTTAACTATTGTTCCTCCACCGTGGATTGATGTGTAAACTGTGACCATATCTCATAGGAGGAATCAGGAGGCTAAATGTTTGGGACAACATTATGTATGAAGATTTTATTTGTTTTCAATGGGTGTAAATTGATGTCAATGAAGACAAACATGATGAAAGGAGTTATCCTATGTGAAATGGATATTGAAAATTCAGATGATTGAGGCACAAATCCTAATTTCCAAATATGCTTTTCATGAGTGATACATTTTCTAAAAAAATGAAGGATGTGTGAAGTGTTATTTTGAAAGAGTAAAAGAATAAAGATGAAGATAGTGTGGATGAGTCATTGAATTATAGGGTGGTCATGCATGAATTTTGAGATAGAAATTAGTCATGCATTTAATTTCATTATTAGTTTTATACTATGTATTTTTATATGACTTACTAAAATATAGGGCCACCCCACTAGACAACCATCCAACCTCACCTTAAGCCTCTTGTGGGACTACAAAAGTCAATTGTGGCCTGGGGAAGCATATCAGGCCAGCCTGAAAAAGGCAGGGTAGGGCCGTGTATAGGCCCCACTAAAGAACATGAGAAAAATCCATTGCAGATTTTTGGGCCAAAGCCCACAGAGGGTGGACACAGAGAGCACTCATAGAGAACATGGTACAAGGAAGTAACATATTACGAGGAAGAGAATACTGAATGTATGCTAGTGCACCATGATACAAAATTAGTATAATTCCCTCACTGTGGTTTCAATTTTAGAAAAATGTTTTTAATGATTGAACTAATCAAATCTATCTATCTGATGCCATGAAAGATCATGTCCACACTCCTCATCCTACATCATGTTATCTAATCGCTGTCGTCCATGCCCAATATAACCTTATTCAAAGAGAGTAGATCCACTACATTTTCATCCTCATCCTCCAAACTCTCATAGGGCTCCTGATGTAATAGCTCACCACAAAGAAGACCGAACCACTTAACAATCGAAGGGTGTGACATGAGGGAAATAATTAGCTGTCCTTGAACCATTAGACTGTGATCCTCGGACAATGTTACTATGCAATAACCATTGTAATCAAAATCTAGTGATGAATCATGGAATTATTTATGACCGAAAACATTTCGGTTTATGGTCCTTAAATGTAGCCAACTATGGTGATCCAAGTAATAAGTGTTGTATTGACCTTTTTTATGTAAATGTTTTTATTACTACACATATACATCATACATGTTTCAACATGATCCAACCAATTTGGGAACATGATTTAGTAAAGAAGTGAAAAGGTTAACACCCTGATAAAAACCCCCTCTCAGGGTGGTCTAGTGTCCTTCATTTTGTATCAAAGGAAAAAATTTATGTATGTTGGATACCCTTCTGTAATTCTATTCAGAAGAGGATTTGTGTTTTCTTTCCTATGTAATCAATGAAGAGTAGTATTTAAGAAATTGAGATATTTTAGATCAGAAGTATACATCTAGAATGACCGTGTAAAACATGAAAAAGAAAAATAATACGAAGCTATTGAAATCCCTCTTATCCAATGAAGAGGTATCAACCAAAGGAAAGGAATACACTCATATTTCTCTCTCATTTTATCAGGATAAATTAATACCCTATCTGCATGGTATTACTAAATAAATATTTACTTTTTTTCGAAGAATATTTCAATCAATGCAGATTGAAATCACTCGATTGGAATGTGATGTAGAAAATATATAAAATGGATTAGTAGGAAATATTTTATAATGATTAATATTTTATAGACAGATTGAAACTATTAAAAAGAAATAATGAGTCAATAATACTCTAGTATATAATGTCTCTGTACTTGAATATGAGCAAAAGAACACTAAAGTCAAGTGTTTTATATTGGAATAAATTTCCTAGAAAATCAAGGAACATGACTCTTTGCTACAAAAAGGTAAGTTTCATGAAGTTTATATTAAACGAATAAAGGATTCATGTAATGATTATATGGATATGATTGAATATCAGAAAATTATCCTCAATATGAAATGTTTATCATGGGAAGATCAATTGACCAATCATGAGAAGACACATACTTATACTTCACAGAAGATGGAAATAGTAGCTACTGTAACCCAGTGCTCACAGGAGGATTCTAATATTGGAAGACCACCAAAATGTGAAAAAAATATCATGAATTCATTAGATGATCCATCAGAAGTAGATGAGGAAGTAAAGATACCATCCATACAATCATGTATTAATGTTTCTAGTGTAGATTCTATAAAAAGTGGAGGATGGATAAACAATTCTAAACTAACATGGATGAGTATTGGTGATGTGATCCCTACACCCATGAATAGGTTATATAAGAAAAATAATTTGGAAGGTGGCTCCCCAAATAGATAATAAATAATCCGGATATCTAGATTTGTAGGCCAATGTTGGTGCTGCAACAGGTTTGGGAATTGTGTATTAAAATTGATATTAAAATCATTAAAATGAAAAGGCACAATAAAAGCCCATATAAATAGGGCATTCTAGGGAAGAGGATGTGACATCCATAGGTCCACAAACATCAGTATACAACAAAAATATTAGGAATGACTGACAAAATATGTGTTGTATGGAATGGGTGTGGTTACAAGGTTGGTATATTCTCACTAAACATGAATCAAAAGCTGGTAGGAATAGAATACCACAGAAGAAATATAAGATTGAAAAAGGAACAATGGAAATAAACAATAAAAATTTGGCAAAAGAAAATTCTCCCATTAAGACTCCCAGAATAGAGGATGAAAATAACATTGATTCTAAATCCAATAAGGTGACAGGTAGTGCATCCAAAAGAACTTCTATGAAAAAAGATACTCCAAAAAATCTATGAGAAAGATCCAATCTTGATGCCTCAGTTCAAAATGGATTATTTGTTATTTGGTGAGAGGATTTAAAAATATTGAGGAAAATGTAAGATGCACAAGATAAGGATAGTTTAAAAAATAAATAGTATATTAGAAAAGATGAAAATAATGTTCTTGTGTGTGAGGTGGTGCAAGGATGGGCATACTGTTAGATATTTCATATCCCTTATTCCATACAAGGAAGAATTCCTCAAAAAATTATAGTTTCACCTTGTGATTCTAATGCTCTGAATGGTCTTGAAGAAATAAGGCTAGCACATGATGAAATGGAAGAAGGATTTATATCCACACAACCACAATCATAATTGGAGATTAGTTTTGAATGAGTGAATAATGGAGCATCATGGTTGGGAAAATCATCTTAACCTAGCTATTCGCATTGATAAAGGAGGATCCACCTAATTCCCTTAAATCATTGTTTATGGTATCTGTTCTAATAATACACAAAATTGAAGGTTATGTAATCTCCCAGCGGGAGAACCTGAGAAGTGTTCCCATGAGGGAGAGACACATAAATATGCTTCTAGATTTATTATTTCAATTAGTATAAACTTCAGTATGTTTCCAACTCAATTACTCTCATAACTATCTATAGATCATGTCATTGGATATAGTTGATTGTTATTAAAAGGTTTTAATATTTTTATCCTAGAATGAATGTTGAAATACCCTTTAATATTAGTATATATGTTCATATCTCATGAGGTTTCATGAGTAATGGATAATATACAGCTTTGTTTTCTAGATCAAATCTTCCTGTTTTCTACACCTAGCATTGATCGAGTATAATTTGAGAGAAATTACTGATGGAGCATTTTAAAATTATGTATTGATACCATTTATACAATAAAATTTTAATTTCTTGTTAGTAATGTGGAAAGATAATGAAATAAAAGTTGAAAAGTTAATGGGAGAGAGAAGATAAAAGATTCTCATTTTGACATTGATACACTCATTTAAAGAAACCATGAAGTATTTTCAACAAAAACAGAAGGGGAGATTGTTGGGACCAATTTGAGTATTAATATTGTCTTTATTTTCAATGGGTGTCAATGGATTTCAATGAGAATCCACATGAATAAATGAGTGCTCCTAAGTAAAATGTTTACTGAAAATTATGATGATTAATGCACAAATATTATGTTCCAAATATTTTTATCAATGTGATACATTGTCTACATGAATGGATGCTCGATGAAGTGTTTGTTAGAAGCAATAAATGAAAATGAGAAGAGTAGGGTGTGGATGATTCTACGAATTATAAGGTGTCAATGTATGAGTTATGAGGTAGAAATTGGGAATGCATTTCAATGCAAACCAAGTTTTATACTAATTATTTATATAAGATTTACACAAAAATAGAGTCCGACCACAATCCAGCCAACCATCCTCAACCCAAGACATATATGGGACAACATGGGTCAACCTCGGCAAGGAGAAGCCAGGCCATGCCAGTACAAAAGTGGCAGGGCAAGGCCGTGTATAGGCCCAACAGGAGCGCACGGGGCAAATCCCGCACAATGTTTTGGGAAAAAGCCTATTGAGGGTGGGTAAAATTCGGGCCTATAGAGAGCAAGGTATGGGGTGGTACTTTGGGAAAATACCGCACAATGTTTTGGGAATTCCAGATGTAATTCAATACCACAACTATAGAGCGACCGGATTTTCATTCTCAGCCTCTGAAGTCTCATCGGGCTCCTGATGTCGTAGCTCACGACAGAGAAGAACTAACCGTTGAGATCATGCTAAAAACCACTATTGATGAGAAACACCCCCACTATTGTGATTGTCTAGATAGTGAGATATCATGAATTCAATTTCATTTTCATGAAAGCAAATAAATAGAGAAGTTCGATTTTGGCTGAAGAAAAAAAAGTTGCGAGGCTGCGTACTGTATTGATGAATATTGGGAAGGAAGAGTTGCATGTGATCATTATCACATGCATGTGATTTTATCCCCATAAATTAGGCATTTGAAAATGAAACACGCTACTGGTCTCAACACATCTAAAATTTGGCTTTGAAGAATCTTAAAACTCATGAGAATTCATGCATTCAATAGATGATCTTTACAACCCATCTCTTGTGATTTGAATACAGAAAGGAAGAGAACCTTGTCTATAAAAGGAGAACCACTTAACCAAGGGAATTCTAGAGCTCCCTAGATAAAGAGAGTAATTATTTCAAAAAATAGAGAATCTCTCTACGCATTCACATTGCAATGCGCAACTGAGGGGACCTGTGGGACTTCTGATCTTTAAAGATGAGATCCATAAGTTTTTGACAAGTGCATCCCACTTTCAAACCAATTTGGGAAGATGTTTAGTTCTTATTAATGAACTACTTCCCATGAACACATGATTGGTTTCAAAACGCTCATTGTTCTCTGCAAAGGCCACAAAATTGTAATCTAGGGATTGAGTTATACTCTCACTGTGCTGTGAAATGAAGACAGTTCCATGCACTTCATTCTTAAGCAACACACATGAATGGAACAATGAAACTCTCAGGTTTATAAATATGAGAACTCCCTCAAGATCACATTATATACCATATTTTTTCAGGGATTTATTTTTTATTTGAATAAGATGATTTTCTTGATATGGGTAGTGCATAAATGTATGCATGTATAATCACTGTTTGATGAATCCTGAGGTCATTCCTAGGGATGTAAAGAAGAGGAATTTCGAGATAAGGTTTTATGAAAACACACACACACACTCATATGTGAATAAGGCAGTGTGTGTGAACAATTTGAGTGGAAGGAAGGAGGATTACGAAATGGTCCAAAGGGTTTCACCTAATCATGTTTGAAAAAAAAACATATAAAGCTAACGAAACACCACAACTATGTGCAAGAGAAAGAAGATAAAGAGAAGAGTGGAGGTCATGAGTGTGTGATTAATGACATATACCCATTAAGGTTTTCACACTATAATGTTAAGAGGAAAGTGCATGAATTCATGCATGCACATTAACACATGAATAAAATTAAATTAAGAATAAAAATAGCATGTTCACTTCTGTAATGAATACGAATAATTGTAGAATAAATGGTCAAACTGAATGCCACATGCCTGATCGCATGCATACATTTACAATAGGAAATTATTGATTCTAAAGATTCTATGAAAGATGTTCTTAATTGTTTGAAAAATCACCTAGGATTTTGTGATTCTGTCCAGGAAGTGAAGAAGGGGAATTAGTGAATTCAGTTATTGTAATAATGAAGAATGTTGAATACAAAAGAGAATCAATTAGGGACTCTGATAAAAGCAATGTCTCGTGATTAATAGGAGACAAAGAATTACATGCTTATTAGTTGAAGATACCTTCATGTATATAAACTCATTTGGTCTTAACCAAATGCAGTGACCTTGGGGGAGTCAACAGAAGTAACCAGAGGGTAATATTGAGCTATACCTGAAACATTAGGCAGTGAACCTGGGATAACGTAACTGTGCTTGAACCATTGTAATCCACAGGATGGGAAGAATAGTGTAGTTAGACACGACTGAAAACCTACCATCAAATTCCCCTTGGACGTAGCCCTTATTGGTGAACCATATAAATTTTTTTTGCTGACCTTCTTCTTGGGAATGTTTTAATTATAGCTTATACCGATCATATAAGTTAAAACATTTTCCTACAAATGTGGGAATAAAATCGAGTAAAGAAGAAAAAAATTTGACACCAGGATTCAACCCCCCTCTCAGGGTGGTATAATGTTCTTTATAAATTCTTATGACCACAAAAAACCATGGGAGTTCTAATTAGTTAATTTCATATAAGTGTGTTATAGGAAAATATTATTCACTACCATAGTGTGATCCTATCAATGGTGTACCTAAAAATTCCCAAAGTCCTTTTTTAAACACCATGCATCAGTCAACATATCCCATAACCAAGTTAAATAATCATATGACCCAAAATTATGTGCCTTAAAAATCAAAGATGTTACAGGGGGTTAGGTGTATAGTTGATCATATGGAACGTTATTCTTATAGATGATGTTATTTGGAATATTTTATAAAATGAATGAAATTTATACCATTGATTGAATTACACTGAGGAAATTCATGCCCATTCATTCCTAGGTGACATTAGATGTGATCATCTACTTAGAGAAACAACATGTTTTTTATTCATATAAATTGGTAAATCTACATTAGTTATTCAATAATGAATGAATTCTCTTAGAAAATATTAACATATTATTTATCTAGGTGTTTGAGGCCATATCATAGAAAATGGTTTTAAATACGTAGGCATACAATGTATTGTGAAACAAAAAGTTTACATATTCATAAAAGTATATGTGTATATTTAATTATTGCACTAAATCACTTTATATATTGAGTGAGAATAATATTTAGTAAAAAATTACTCATTTATGATAAACATGTGTTGGGAAAGCATAATTTGTTTTCAAATATATAAATACACATAGGGTTTCATAAAAATAAGTAATATACATATTAATTTTAGTAGAAAGTGTGTGTTCAAAAATTTTAAAGTGTTTATATGATAATCACAATTCAAATAAATTAAATATATTCACAATGAGTTAAAATTATTTTACAAATTTTAAATTGTATTTTTTGTTATTGTTTGACTAGAATATATATATATATATATGAAATCATAAATAATGATTTATGGACATAAATAATGTTTTGTCTTGTGATATAACAACTTTTTAAAAAAAAATCATTGTGTTCATCCAAAAATAATGGGGTTATTGTTTTTATTTAGATTATTATTTATCATTCATTAATTATCATATTTTTTACATCTCGAAAAACATAATATGATAATGAATTGAATGTTAATATTAATTAAAAAGAGATTAATTGTCACAAAATACAAGGAATAAATCTATGAAACAAATAAACATCATTTAATTTGTTTTATATAATGAAATAATTATTCTAAAAATGAGGTCATGGACCAAATTTACATATGTTCGTTCATTTCAAAATGTTCATTGATTTGAATCATTCGATTCATATCATAGGTTTTGAGGTAGTGTTTAAACCTTATTGGAAAAGAAAAATATCCAAAAAAATATTTCAAGGAATCATTTAGGTTGTTGTCAAACCTATTGTGTTTAGTCATTTTTATCACCCTTTTTGAGATATAAAAAAGAAATCATTGAATATGGAAGAAAACAATTTTAATGTAGCACTAAACTACAAGTAAATGTTACGATTTACAATTTATTAATAATTGAATCTAGATCTATGGAAGTGTAGCATAGAAATAAATAATTTAATAAATAAAACAAATAAAATAATAATCAAACATATTTCATACATTTCACAATTTATAGATACATAATCATAAATAATCAAGGCTTGTGGCTTAAGGGCTGGAAAAGGAATTTCCGTAATTTTAAAATATTCCCATCATTTATACCAACTACAACCTTAACATCTTAATTACTTTATATCCCAGATTAATTACTAAATATCCTTCATCCTAAATCAAATAAAGACCATTTATTAGATTTACCTTGAAAAACTCTTCAATACTTTCATCTTTTGCCTTAAAAACACTCAGCTTCTCAGTAAATTTGTAGAGCAGGCCCCTTGTACTTGGTTTACTAGAAGTGAGTTACTCAACTATATATTTCATATTATCAAACAAAAACGACTGAGTAAAACTATTAAATTATATATCTTACAATCTATCATTCATAATACTCATTATAGATGTAATGGCTTGAAATCATTTTATCAGATTTGGAAAAGTACATGATGTATTTTCTTGATTTTCATTGATAGACTCAAAAAGTTGTCCCATGTAGCTTTTCAAATCCCAAAATTTTGATTTTGAAATAGATTTTAACATCATATTTCTAATTTAATTTAATATTTATCTCTTGAATGCATCAAATGAACATTTTGAAACAATACTTTCCTTCAGATTTCCCAATTTCTATTTTTCTTTTTTCTTCTCAATTTTCAGAAAAGAATTATATTCTTGAGATATTTTGAACATCAGAACTAAATCATCCACTTGATATGATAGTGAATCAAAGTAATCATGTAATTGATTTAGGGGATGATATACTAGTTCCATGTGGAAATATTTAGCATCATATTTCTCTTCATCAGCATTCTCTACTGATTTTTCAATAGACTATTATTTTGATTGATCAATAGAAAATTTTTCATTAAAAACTTCTGTTTGAACTACAGAAAAATTTTATGCTTCTTGATTCATATTTTCTATATCCTGGTTCACCTCATATACAATATCTTCTTGAATTGGATCTTCATGTTGGTCATTTCCAATTTTTCTACAAATCGATCCATCGTTTCTGTCACCTGATATTTTTTTGAGCTACATATTCTATTCTATGAACCACTTCTGTTTAAGACATCACTTATTTTTTAGGTTGTATTTTTTCTTCATAAATAATTCTTTTATCCTTTCATCATGTATCTCTTTACTTGCCTCTTGGATATGCAAATTCCAAATTTTATAACTAATAGGTTCTTCTAAACCAAGAATATTTTTATGAGGAGGTTCCAGTGGAACCTCTTAGTTCCTTGACATTAAAAGTCATTGAATTAATTCATGTTCATCTTCGTATTATTCTACAAAAATTTATTATCCCTATGTTTTCTGAAACCCCTCCAGTCTTGGATTCTATTAATCATTCTCTGGATTTAGCAATTTTTTTCCCCTGAGCAGAGATCCCATCCTCATCTTCTCCAATAGGCATAGTATTCCCTTTGAATGTGCTGTAGAAAAATCCTAACTACATGGGGATTTCATCATTTTAGACATTATTGTGGTGAAATATCATAATTTCATCAGTCAATCTGATAATTTCCTTTTTAATTTTTTTGAACTTATCCATCAATATAGATAAAAACTCATCCTTGGATCAGGCTGACAAAAACAGTTCAAATATCTTTCCAACTATTTTGGAAAATTCATCATAATTTAAATTAGAAATAGAAAAATGAAATAAATATCAGGGAATAGAATTTTTAAAATTTCAGCCATTCATAGTACTATACCAGTTTGAATGAACTTTATTAAACATTTCTGGTCGGCTTCCAAACATTTCACAAAACCAATGTTAATGATTATTGATCTAAATAGAAAAGAAAAAATATTTTTTGATTTGTGGTTCTGATCCCCTATTTATTTATATCTGAAATTAAAAACACCCACATAAGGGAATTTCAGAATCTTGGCAATCTCAACTGAAGAATTAATGAAATTCCTCTCCTTTATTTTAGTGAATATTGATTTTTGATTTCTCCCAAACTAAAATGAATATATTTATAAAAGCATTGCAATTATACCTCATATAAAAATTTATTTTAATTATCATTTAAGGTCATCTCGAAACCTTAAAATGGAATCACTTGCATCAGCAACATGTTTTTCAAGTAATGCCATTCCAGATCAACCAATTAGTCTTTAAGGATTTTTCTTCCCATTGAGTATTTGTTCTTGGTGTAACATGCTTCTCCCTCGTCAACTCCATTATTCATTTTCATTTCTATAAATCTAGATTTAAAAGATCCAAGTATTTGAGGTTGAAAGGTTTCTAGGGTTTCAATGGGAAAACGGAAATAGATGACAGAGATAATTGTTTAGGTATTCAAAAGGGTTTGAGAAAAGAGTGGGTTTGGAATTTGAATCATTTTCTAAAAGAACCATGATTCTCATGTCATTATGCATTATAATCATTAAAAAAACAAAATAAAAAAAATGTATAGAGTGTATTAAAATTAATATATAATAATAATAATAATAATAATTAAATGTAATTTATGAAAAATATGTAGCGAAATTAGTTTAATTTTTAAAGTTAAATCATTAAAGTAAGTTTATATTGAAAATTTAAAATAAAAAAATAATCTAATAAATAAATTATATTTATAATTAAATAATGATTATATAAAATTAAATAAACATATCTCCCCCTTAATTAACATAAAACTTGTAGTGGGAAGTGGTTTAGAAAAAATATCACTTAATTGATATTTACTATTTACATATTCTAAAAATATTTTTTTTGAGAACATGTCTCCTTGAAAATGATACGTTATATCAATATGCCTTGTTTTAGAATGACTAATAAGATTTTTTGAAATATTTATTTTCCTAGTATTATCACATAAAATATGTGTACTATTAAAATTTATTCCAAAGTCCATAAGTGTGTTTTCATCCACAATACTTGTGCACAAAAACTGCCTGCAGACTGATATTCTACCTTGGTTATTGACAAAGCAAATGAGTGTTGTTTCTTTCTAGAACATGAAACTATATATTTTATAAAATAGTGAAAGGTTCTTGAGGTAATTTTTCTTTCAAATATACAACGTCCAAAATTAGCACCATAATATTAATATGAATTAAAATTAGATGTTTTGGATAAATAAGGGATTGAAAAAATAGTTGATTTTAAATATCTACAAATTATTTTGATAATAGTAAGATGAGATTCTTTAGGATTTGATTTAAATATTTCACAAACACATAATGAATATGTAACATAAGTATTGTTAGTAGTAAGATATAATAAACTACCAATCATACCTATATATAGCTTGTTTTCCAGTGGTTTTCTAGTTTCATCCAAATCATGTTTTATATAAGTACATGTTGGAGATGAATATGGATTAATGTTTTCAGGTCCAAACGTCTTTAATAAATAAATAATTTATTTTCATTGATTCAAAACATTAACAATTAATTTTTTCATAAATTTAATGTCCTAAAATAAAATATAGTTCTACCATCAAACTCATTTCAAATTATTTTGGCATTATATTTGAAAACTCCTAGAAATACATTTTATTAGTTAGACAAAAAATTACATCCTCAAAATAAAATTGATCTAATAAAATATTATAATTTATAGTTTTCTTGTAAAGGGTTGGATCTTCTATACAAATAGAAAAATAATTTTTCAAAATAAAAGAACATAATATTTCATGGGAAGCTCTAGGTGCCTGTTTAAATCCCTAAATAGATTTAGTAAGATTCAAATTGAATCTGATTTTTGAGAATTTTTAAAACCAGGAGGTTGTTCAACAAGGATATACTCTATTAAATAACCATTTCAAAAGGAAGACGTAACATCAATCTAAAATAATTTGAAAATAATATAAGATTCATAGTCAAAATGGATTCTAAAGGCTTCTAGTCAAGTTATATGGGAAAAGGTTTAATCATATTCTACACCTTCTTCTTGATTATATCCTTTAGAAACAAGTCTTTATTTATATCTAGTTATATTTCCTTGATATTCTTGTTTATTTGTAAAAACCCATTTAGATCCTTTAATAGGATAGTTTTCTAGACATTAAACTAACTCCCAAACATCATTTCTTTTCAATTGCTTTAGTTCTTCTAGCATTTCTATCATCAAACTCTCATCATTTATGGATTCTTCTACACATAGGTTCTAATTGGGATAGAAAGGCATATGACTCAAATAGATTTCCTAAATCTCTACTAGTTTTTATTCGTGTGTCTTTGTCTCTTATCATAGTTTCTAAAGGATTATTTTTTTAGATTCTAGACTATCTATGTAAAACACTATAAGGTTCATCAATTCCATGTTCGTTAGAAACATACAAAAGTTTATTTATATCATTTCCAAAACTATATTTCATGTTTTCAAGTCTCATGTTATTATTAGAGTTAGCTTCATCAATTTGATATTTCAATTTTACTAAATGGTTAGATTTATCAAATTTCACATGAATTGATTCTTCAAAAATTCTTATCATTTTATTAAAAACTATATAGGATTTGGAAGTAGTAGAATATCCTGGGAATATTCCTTCTTCAGATTTTGTATCAATCATACCAATATTATATTTGTTGATCAATATATATTCCTTGCATAAAAACCCATTAAAGATATTTAGTTTAGGTTTTATGTTATTCTAATGTTCCAAGAGTAACATTTTGAAAACTAGACTTATTAAAACTCTATTAATTAATTACCAGGTTGTGAAAAAAGATTCTTCCCAAAAATATTCAGGATGACTATATTCGTTTAGTATAGACATATCCATTTTCTGAATAGTTATGTTTCTTCTTTCAATAATTTCATTTTGTTGAGGTGTTCATGGTGTAGATAAGGTGTGTTTAATATCCATATTTGATAATAATGAACTGATTTATTGATTCTAATATTCTCCACCATAATCACATCTTAATTAAATTATTTTAATCCATTTTTCATTTTTATGAAATTTTCAAAAACATTCAAATAATGTAAAAGCATCAATTTTATAATTTAGAAAATATATCTAAGTAAGTATTGAATAGTCATCAACTAAAACATATACAAAAAATATACCATCCGAACATGATATTCTTGGTGGTCTAAACAAATCAATGTAGATAAGTTATAATGGTTTTGATGTAGCAATTTTGTTAAAATATTTAATGGAATATTTGTGTTTTTTTCCAATTTGACATGCATCACAGAATCAATCACATTTAAAGTCAAGACTATGAAAATAGAAAACTAATTGTTTCATAGATAATTTATCTAAAGAAAAAATATTAAAAGGTACTTCTATTCTATGCTAGATCTAGGATTTATTTATCTTATCCATTAAATAATTAAATTTTGTATTTACACAAGGATTTTTTGTCCAAAGTATAAAAATTTCTAGTTCTGGGTTGTCTAAATTTATGATGTTTATCATTAAATATATAAGAATAATTGTTTGAAAAATCAACTTAATATCCATCATTAAATAGTTGAGAGATACTTTTCATGTTATGTTTCAGTACTTGTACATATAATACTTTTTTTAATAAGTATATTTCTAGATCTCCAATAGTTCTAATACCCATAATTTTTCTTTAGGAATTATCACCAAAGGTGGATAATACACCATCCTTTTTTGTTAATGTTTTGATGTTGGATGAGTGTTTACTCTTGTGCATAGATCATCCACTACCCATGTAACAAATTTATTTTCAGATTCTGTAATATGCTTCTTGTAAAGATATGTTAAATAGGTGTTTTTTTGGTACCTATATTCTCTTCGATCCGGTAGTGTTAGCTAGCTATGATCTTGGAACACATATATTCTTTGTTTTTCCATAACTCAAATAATTATAATCAAATAAACTATTTGAAATAAAAATCAATTTTAATTCCACCAATTTGGGGGGTTTTTATATAACACCCCAGGTAAATAAAGAATATGAAATTTTCATATTTATCCATACTTGTGAATAAAATATTAATATGACTTTAAAGGGGACGCTAGGCTCAATGGCGTACCCAACACACAACAACGAGTTTCTTTGGAATCTTACGTTGCACTCTAATAATAAAATAATATTATTTTAAATGGTAGTTAACATGTAGTCGTTGTATTGGCGGGAATGGATATAAATAACTAAAATATGATTATATATTTTTTAAAATGTTTTTACATTTATCCAATAAAAGATAAAGGCTTAAAATACGGAAAGAATTCAATTTTAGGCGTATATGCCCTAGTTTTCACTAAAGGTTCACTTATCACCTTTTGATGGCGAACCGTCATCAAATATAGTTTTGTTCACTCTTATACATCCTTTTGGACCAAATAAAGCTTTCTTATGAATTGGGACATCAAAATTTACTTTGTGTAAATTTTTTGTATCTTTTCGATAAAGTTCATATTTTTAATGAATAGTGTAAAATGCTGTATTTTAATTCAAAACCTCTTTTTAATATAAGTTATTTATATGATTAGATTATCTTTTGAATTGGTTTTAAAGTGAAATTAGAATATATTTTTACCATTAAATCCAATAGTGGTCGTTGGAATTAATTCCATATTGAAATCAGACTTAAACTAGAGTCAATCTTTTGATACTTATTGTTTCATAAAAACACGTTATTTTCTATGACAGCAGGAATTAATTATTAAATTAATTAATGTGACTTATATGTTTTGAATTATGTAAAATAGACTTCATTTTTTAATTTGGAATATCAAATATAGATTAGGGTGAATTATTGGGATTTTTCTGAAAAACATCAATTTTTGATGAATAGTGAAACCACTAAGTGGTACTTATAAAAACTGATTTTTCCATTTAAATGAAATTTTGACATATTTGTGTTTTGAATTTCAAAAATCCGACATACATGGTTGACATTAAGAAGTAAAATGTGGTTCAATGGGATAAAAATAATTTTTTGGTGAATAGTAACTTATTAAGTTTTTAATCGCGATTAGAGGTAAATAGTGTAGTTTATGATAAAAATAATGTTTTAATAAAATGAAATGACCTAGACACATGTCCTACCCACATTGGATGTGTCATGACCGACCAAGACAATCCATGGGTCAACTTGGGGACCCCATGGATCCACTTTGGTTGGAAAATGACATAAATATCTTTTTATTTAATGTTAAAGTAAAAATGAGACAAACATGAAATGTTTTACTAAAACAATTTTTACATGGGGTTATACAAGTCATATTATTTACTATAAATAATAATTGGAAAGATAAAAATATTTCCTACATCATTGTATTTTTTTATAATTTTTAGACATTAAATAAACTAAATTATTTATGATATCATGATGATGTAGCGATGACCTCATTATTTAATGATTTAAATAAAATGGAATGATAATGTAATATCTAAGACCTAAACATGTCCAAAAACTATTGTATGAGTGGATTGCGAACCATTATCACCTTATACTCGAAACACATCAATGTGGGACCTCTTAAATCCGAATATCATTTTAAAATAAAGCGACTTTTCTTTAAATTCTAAGAGTGCCCCTCCTCTCCTCTTATAAAAGGCCCCCACCTCTACCTACTTACCCACACTCCCAAAGCCTTTGGCTCAGACAACCCCTGCTCATTTTGTCTCTCCATTTCCCTCTCTTACTCCTTGAATCCTCACGTTGGGCAGAAGTCTTCCCAATGAAGCCTTTGAGCTCAAATCAAAGGGAGTTACCCGATTTTAAGGTAATGTCTTCACTTGTGTCCTTTTGTTTTATTTTGATTCTCCAACCCCCTAAAATCATTTTATTCATTTATTTAGTAACAAATCCAGTATCTTAAATATACTAGTATGTTTCTATAAGAATAATTAGAGCTAAACTTACACACACATACATCTAATGGTTAAATAACATACTGTTTCTGTGGATGGCGAATTTCTGCCTCCCGAAACGATTACTGTTCAAAATTCTTCTAACACCTTCAAAGGTGGCCATTAAGAGGGAAATATATTTATATATGATATCAAATATGTTTATGTTTTACTTAAGATTCTGTATTTTTCATTTATGGCATAACTTTATGGTTTCCATTATGGGTAAACGAGATATCTTCATTTTAGGAAGTGCGGACTACCGCCCCTCAAAGTGATTTGATTCGTTAATACAATATGTGGTACGTATAAATGATATATTTAATCATATTATATGATGCCATACTGGAATTAAAATACTATTATGTATCATTATGTTTTAATTATATTAAATAGGAAATAGAAATTGAAGTAGCGTTCATACGTACGTACGGCTTACCGTCTCCATGAACGGTACATTTCATTTCTTATCTCAAAATGTTATGTACTATTATAAGTACATATATATAATGGATATATATGTAATATATTACATCTAAATTATGGATATCATTCTGGAATTATAACATATATATATATATATATATATCTCATTTTGTTTTAATTCCATTAATATGACAAAAAAAGAAAGTAGCGTTCATGCATACGTACGACCTACCGTCTCCATGAACGGTGCTTTTTGTTTTTTATCTCCAAATAATATGGAATAGTATAAAATGAATACTAACTGGATATATATGTTATTTTAATCATTAATACTATTCTGGAAATTATTTACTTATAACTACATGAGCAATCTTTTTTCAAACAAGTTCATTTTTGACTCATGTACCAAACATTGGAAAAAACGTCTGATATGAACTAACATTATTAAACAATTATTATAACATTATAATATGTGATATGAACTGAATAATAATCTCTAAAGGATGTACTTAGGAAATTATTAATTGACCAAAGTTTATTATTCAGGAATATAAAGAAACGAACAAGACAAGTTGGACCCGATGTAAGGGATCCTACTCTTCTCTTTCTTTTTAAGTACACTCTTTTATGTCATTCCTTTTAAAGAACATATTTATTGTTATTGGGATGTTATTTTATATTAATATTACTATAATTGTTATGTTCATGTGATGAGAGACCCTATTCTCTCTCATCAATCCATTTTAAACGTTTTGAGTTGCGCTGTTAGGCTGCCGAATTTTCGTAAGAGATCTAACCTCTCTCTTTCTTTTTAAGTACTCTCCTTTATGAAACTTCCTTTAAGCTCCTATTTTTTATGTTGGGGGATGTTATTTTGTATTACTCTTTCTGTAAACTTTATTTTGATATTATTATAGACCCTATTTCCTCTCATCAATCCATTTTAGATGTTTTAAGTGGCGCCGCTAGGCTGCCGAGTTTTCGTAACGGATTTATCATCTCACTTTTATTCCCGTGAGATTTATGCTACATTTGCACAATTTCCATTTAGTGGTGTATGTACTGCCCATTATTTTACACTTTGTGTATTATAATTTCATTTATGGGTATTCACATCTTCATTGTATGACCCTTCTTCCATGGGGTGTACGTTTCGAAAGTTACCCAACTCCGTAAGGGGACCTTTCACCCTTCTCTTTTTAAAAGACTTCTTTTGTTATGTCTTTTAATTCACATAATATTATGTTGTGATATGTTCTTTTATATCCTTATTGATGTAAATTTTATGTCCAAGTGATGAGATGCCCTTTTTATCTCTCATCAACTCATTTTCTAAATTTTGAAGTGATGCCATTAGGTTGTCGAATTTTACCAAGGGGACTTTTTAACCCAATTTCGATTTCTTTGGGTTCAACATGTAGTTATTGAATATGTCATCCTTTGAATATGTGTGAATTACCTTTTATTTTTTCACACATAATATCCACTTATATTGGGTGTATTTATATTTTTCACACATAATTTTGAGATTGATTTATCCTTAATTTAAGGATACCTTCTTTATAAGGGATTTCATCACATTTGACATTTCTATTGAGACTTCATTGTTGTTATGCAGAAATTCACTCTTATATGGTGTATATACTGTCCCTTGGAATATTATATCATGAATCAATTTATTATCATGATATTATAAAGTTCTGACTAAATGTTATTCCTTAATTATTGTATTCAAGTGTCTCTAATTTTGGTAAAATCCCATTAACCAAAATATCGCTTTAAATGTTTTAATTATTTGTTCTTATTAATATCCATGTTTTCAAAATGGTTTTAAGGATTTATTTATATGGATATTAATGGTTTAAAATTTTAAAATCATCAAGGTGGTATGGGACACTTTGATTCAAAAATCTCTTTATTAAATGTTTTAAATGGTGTTGGAAATGGTTTCTTTTTGAATGGATTCATTATTTCAATATACTAAAATGTTATATTGTGATTGAAATGTGTAAATGTTATGTTTCCTTTATGCATGTTTTATGTGATACGTTTATGTTATGGTTCTTAGGCATTGTTATGAAAACAGGTGGTTCTGTGATAAACTAAGGGCGGGTGAACCCGATATAGCTCTCTAATGCATTGGGTAACGCGAAGGAGTGAAACGTTAAGGTTTCTCCGAAAGAGTTAGGGAATATACTGTGGTGAGTATTCCAAACGTAACCAAGAGGGTTACTCCCTATGTAAGAATGTTATGAATTCCTCAAGTTACCTTTAATGTCTTATGATTTCTATGATTTATTCATGATTTGATGAGGTATGTTAAAGTGCCTAAGTTTTATAGGTAATGTATGATTTAATTATTATGTATATATGAACTCATGTTTCCTTTACATATATTTATAACCCTTACTGAGATTTTTATTCTCATCCCAAGTTTTTGAAATGTTTTTCACAGGTCAAGGGAAAGGTACATGATGGGATGATAGTGTCAAGGATGTGTCAATAAAGAATCCATGTTTTATTTTAAATATGTTTCTGTTGATGGGAAGAATGAATACTGTCTTTTATGTAACCACTTTGTTTAAATGTGGAATGTAATGCATGTTTCATGATCTAATTCTCTAAAACTCTAAACCTGAAAAGATCCTCAATGTGTAATCTTGTAATAACTCATGATTAAGTAATGTTTAAGGTTGGGGCCTTATAGTTGGTATCAAAGGTCGGTTTAGATAACTTTAGAGGTTAGGGTATTCTTTAAGCATAAGTGACATTACCATAATGGTTAGGATTTCAGAAAGAGTCCTAGTTTTAGATAAAGTGAATGAGTAAGTGTATCTTAGTGTTTACCTTCCTCATTAGTACATGATGGTTTTGTTGATATACTCACACTAACATTTCTATTTTTAGTGAATGGATGGATCTAGCAGGCACCAAAGAGACAACAGGTTTGAAGGAAACTGTGGTGGTTCTATGATTAAGATACTAGATAAAATGGGGGATTCAATGAGGAAACTCATGGTTGTTCTAAACCAACTATCAAGGAGTCATGATAAACCACTTGAACCTTGGTATGATCTTTAATGCATCATGTATGAGATGACCAATCGATGTGGAAGTTCAGGTAATAATTATAAAGGTAACCATTAGAGTTTATATGATCCTTACTTTTGAGGTAATTATGGGTTACTATATGTTATGATGGGAGTGAAAGGCATGAGATAAAATTGAGGATAAATTATGTTATGGTTATTTTGATGATTTTATCTCTTTTTGGGGAATGATTTGAGAATTATATAGTTTTGTAAAAAGGACAACACACAGACCATGTGACTACCCGTCGCATCGGACAAAGCTGCGGGAATCGAACCCACAACCAAAGTGCGACTGGTATTTATCATCTAACACTCGACTACGTGAAGTCCCTGGTTAGTTTGACTGATTCTTTTTAGTTATATTATTTTATGAATTAAGAGTAAGTTTATTTTGGTTTATTTATTAAAATTATTAACCTATCATGGAGGATATGTGATTAGGTTAATTACTTTTCAATATGAGACTTTAGGAGCAACTGATGTTGTTTGGAGATAAATGTTACTATTTAACTTGGAAAACTATGTGACTAAATCCTTCAAATATTTGGGTTTCAATCTTATATTGGTTTACTTTGAATAATTTTATGGAAAAATTGTTTATCAGATGGTCCTCGTTGAACTTTGGGTTTTGTTGGACAAATTTTGGAGATTAAGCATAGATTTTCTTTTTAAAGGGTTATCCTTTTCTGGATTATCTGACCTTGTACTAACCTTTTTGGTTTTGGTTTTGGTTAAGGTCTAAATATATGGGAAGTATGTAGTTCTTTTTTTGTGGATTAGGTGATTCTCTATAAGTTGTTTATAGTACTCTTAATGCAAACAAGTCTTCCTAAATACTCGTCTTTTGGAGAAAGTATGAGTCTGTGTAAGAAATCTAGTAAAAGTTGAAAGTCAACATGACATGTAAGTATGTTTCCTTATGTTTTAGTTAAGATCAAAAATAAATTCATCAATAAAAAGTAACTTAAAACAAAAATGTTGTCTATTAACTATTCCTACTGGGGAACCCAACACCGTTTAACCCATCACAATTTTGTGATTTTCTTATTGTTAAATTTCTCCTGAACATGTTTTCTATCACTCTACATCAGAACATGACCCTATGTTTTCTTCTCCATTTCCATGTTTTCCTACATGGAATCCAAGTATGGGTTAACTCGGGTGACCTCTGTACTTATCTTTCTTTATTTTAAAGTGATTGTTTTACCGACTCTTGTTTTGATGTGGGATTTTCAATGAATTTTTCGACCCCAATTTTAAAATTGTGAGGACGCAATTCCCAAAATGGGAGAAGGATGTAACACCCCAGGTAATTAAAGAATATGACATTTTCATATTTATCGATATTTGTGAATAAAATATTAATATGACTTTAAAGGGGACGCTATGCTCGATGGCGTAACCAACACGCAACAACGAGTTTATTTGGAATCTTACATTGCACTCTAATAATAAAATAATATTATTTTAAATGGTAGTTAACATGTAACCTTCGTATTGGTGGTAATGGATAGAAATAACTAAAATATGAATATATATTTCTCTAAATGTTTTTACATTTGTACAATAAATGATAAAATCTTAAAATACGGAAAGAATTCAATTTTAGGCGTATATGCCCTAGTTTTCACTAAAGGTTCACTTATCACCTTTTGATGGTGAACCGTCATTAAATATAGTTTTGTTTACTCTTATAAATCCTTTTGGACCAAATAAAACTCTTCTTAAGAATTGGGACATCAAAATTTACTTTGTGTAAATTTTTGGTATCTTTCCGATAAAGTTCATTTTTTTAATGAAAAGTGTAAAATGATGTATTTTAATTCAAAACCTCTTTTTAATCTAATTTATTTATATGATTATATTATATTTTGAATTTGTTTTAAAGTGAAATTATAATATATTTTTAACATTAAATATAATAGTGGTCATTGGAATTAATTTCACTTTGAAATCAGACTTAAACTAGAGTCAATCTTTTGATACTTACTGTTTCATAAAAACATGCTATTTGCTCTGATAGCGGAAATTAATTATTATATTAATTAATTTGACTTATATGTTTTGAATTTTGTAAAATATACTTCATTTTTTAATTCGTATTATCAAATATAGCTTAGGGTGAATTTTTGGGATTTTTCTGAAAAACATCAATTTTTGATGAATAGTGAAACCAGTAAGTGGTACTTATAAAAACTGACTTTTTCGTTTAAAAGAAATTTTGCCATATTTGTGTTTTGAATTTCAAAAATCTGACATACATGGTTGTCATTAAGAAGTAAAATGTGGTTCAATGGGATAAAAATATGTTTTTGGTGAATAGTAACTTATTATGTTTTTAAACGCGATTAGAGGTAATTAGTGTAGTTTATGGTAAGAATAATGTTTTAATAAAACGAAATGACCTAGAAACATGCCCTAACCTCATTGGATGTGTCCTGGCCGACCAATAAAATCCATGAGTCAACTTGGGGACCCCATGGAGCCACTTTGGTTGGAAAATGACATAAATATCTTTTTATTTAATGTTAAAATAAAAATGAGACAAACATGAAAAGTTTTACTTTAACAATTTTTACATGGGGTTATACAAGTCTTATTTTTTACTATAAATAATCATTGGAAAGATAAAAATCTTTCCTACATCATGGTATATTTTATAATTTTTATACATTAAATAAATTAAATTATTTATGATATCATGATGATGCAACGATGACCTTATTATTTAGCGATTTAAATAAAATGGAATGATAATGTAATATCTAAGACCTAAAAATGTCAAAAACCTATTGGATTAGTGGATTTAGAACCCTTATCACCTTATTCTAGAAACACATCAATTTGGGACCTCTTAAATCTGAATACCATTTTAAAATAAAGTGACTTTTCTTTACCTTCCAAGAGTGCCCCTCCTCTCCTCTTATAAAAGGCCCCCACCTCTACCTCCTTACCCACACTCCTATATCCTTTTGCTCGGCCAAACCCTGCTCATTTTGTCTCTCCACTTCCCTCTCTTACTCCTTGAAGCCTCATGTTGGGAAGAAGTCTTCCAAATGAAGCCTTTGAGCTCAAACCAAAGGGAGTACCCGATTTTAAGGTAATGTCTTCACTGTGTCCTTTTGTTTTATTTTGCTTATGCAACCACCTAAAATCCTTTTATTCATTTATTTTGTAACAAATCCAGTATCTTAAATATAATAGGATGTTTTTATAAGAAGTATTCTAGCTACACTTATTCACACCTACATCTAATGGTTAAAGAACATACTGTTTCCGTGGATGGAGAATTTCGGCCACCCGAAACGATGATTGTTCAACATTCTTCTGACACCTTCAAAGGTGGCCCCTAAGATGGAACTATATTTATATATGATATCTAATATGTTTATGTTTTACTTAATATTCTGTATTTTTAATTTATGGCGTACCTTTATGGTTTCCATTGTGGGTAAATGATATATCTTCATTTTAGGAAGTGCGGACTACCGCCCCCTCAAAATGATTTGATTCGTTAACACCATATGTGGTACGTATAAACAATATATTTAATGATATTATATGATGCGATACTGGAATTAAAATGATTATATGTATCATTATGTTTTAATTCTATTAAATATGAAATACAAATGGAAGTAACGTTCATACGTACGTACGGCTTACCATCTCTATGAACGGTACATTTCAATTCTTATCTCAAAATGTTATGTACTATTATAAGTACATATATATAATGGATATATATGTAATATATTACATCTAAATTATGGATATAATTCTGGAATTATAACATATATATATATATATCTCATTTTGTTTTAATTCCATTAATATGACAAAAAAAGAAAGTAGCGTTCATGCGTACGTACGGCCTACCGTCTCCATGAACAGTGATTTTTGTTTTTTATCTCCAAATAGTATGGAATAGTATAAAATGAATATTTAATGGATATATATGATATTTTAATCATTAATACTATTCTTGAAATTATTTACTTATAACAACATGAGCAATATTTTTTCAAACAAGTTCATTTTTGACTCATGTACCAAACATCGGCAAAAACGTCTGATATGAACTATCATTATTAAACAATTATTATAACATTATAATATGTGATATGAACTGAATAATAATCTATAAAGGAGGTACTTATTCAATTATTAATTGACCAATGTTTATTATTCAGGAATATAAAGAAACAAACAAGACAAGTTGGACCCGAGGTAAGGGATCCTACTCCTCTCTTTCTTTTTAAGTACACTCTTTTATGTCATTCCTTTTAAAGCTCATATTTCTTGTTATTGGGATGTTATTATATATTAATCATACTGTAATTTTTATGTTCATGTGATGAGAGACCCTATTCTCTCTCATCAATCCATTTTGGATGTTTTGAGTGGCGCCGTTAGGCTGCCGAATTTTCATAAGAGATCTTACCTCTCTCTTTCTTTTTAAGTAATCTCCTTTATGAAACTTCCTTTAAGATCCTATTTGTTATGTTGGGGGATGTTATTTTTTATTACTATTTCTTTAAACTTTATTTTTATATGATGAGAGACCCTATTTCCTCTCATCAGTCCATTTTAGAAGTTTTATGTGGCACCGCTAGGCTGCCGAGTTTTTGTAAGGGATTTATCATCTCACTTTTATTCCTGTGAGATTTATGCTACATTTGCCACAATTTACTTTGAGTGGTGTATGTACTGACCATTATTATACACTTTTTTTAGTATAATTTCATTTATGGGTATTCACATCTTCATTGTGTGACCCTTCCTCCATGGGTTGTACGTTTCGAAAGTTACCCAACTCGGTAAGGGGACCTTTCACCCTCCTCTTTTTAAAAGACTACATTTGTTCTGTTTTTTAATTCACATAATCTTATGTTGGGATACGTTCTTTTATATCCTTATTGATGTAAATTTTATTTCCAAGTGATGAGATTCCCTTTTTATCTCTCATCAACTCATTTTCTGAATTTTGAAGTGATGCCATTAGGCTGTCAAATTATACCAAGGGAACTTTTTAACCCAATTTCGATTTCTTTGGGTTCAACATGTAGTTATTGAATATGTCATCCTCTTAATATGTGTGAATGACCTTTTATTGTTTCACACTTAATATCCACTTATATTGGGTGTATTTATATTTGTCACACATTATTTTGAGATTGATTTATCCTTCATTTAAGGATACATTCTTTATAAGGGATTTCATGACATTTGACATTTCTATTGAGACTTCATTGTTGTTATGCACCAATTAAATATTATATGGTGTATATACTGTCCCTTGTAAGATTATATCATGAATCCATTTATTCTCATGATATTATAAATTTCTGTCTAAATGTTATTCCTCAATTATTGTATTCAAGTGTCTCTAATTTTGGTAAAACCCCTTTAACCAAAATATCACTTTAAATGTTTTAATTATTTGTTCTTATTAATATCCATGTTTTCAAAATGGTTTTAAATATTTATTTATATGGATATTAATGGTTTAAAATTTGAAAAGCTTCAAGGTTGTATAGGACACTTTTATTCAAAAGTCTCTTTATTAAATGTTTTAAATGGTTTTGGAAATGGTTTCTTTTTGAATGGATTCTTTATTTCAATATACTAAAATGTTATATTGTGACTGAAATGTGGAAATGTTATGTTTCCTTTATGAATGTTTTATGTGATACGTTTATGTTATGGTTCTTGGGCATTTTTATGAAAACGAGTGGTTCCGTGATAAACTAAGGGCGGGTGAGCCTGATATAGCTCTCCAATACATTGGGTAACGCGAAGGAGTGAAACGTTAAGGTTTCTCCAAAGAGATTTAGGGAATATACTATGGTGGGTATTCCAAACGTAACCAAGAGAGTTACACCCTAAGTAAGAATGTTATGAATTCCTCAAGTTACCTTTTATGTCTTATGATTTCTATGATTTATTCATGACTTGACGAGGTAGGTTAAAGTGAAAATGTTTTATGGGTAAATTATGATTTCATTCTTATGTATATATGAACTCATGTTTCCTTTCCATATATTTATAACCCTTACTGAGATTTTTATGCTCATCCCATGTTTTTGAAATGTTTTTCACAGGTCAAGGGAAAGGTACATGATGGGATGATAGTGTCAATGATGTGTCAAGAAAGAATCCATGTTTTATTTTAAATATGTTTCCGTTGATGGGAAGAATGAATACTATCTTTTATGTAATCACTTTGTTTAAATGTGGATTGTAATGCAAGTTTCATGATCTAATTCTATAAAACTCTAAACATGAAAAGATCCTCAATGTGTAATCTTTTAATAACTCAAGATTAAGTAAGGTTTAAGGCTGGGGCCTTATATTTTACCTAATTGTTTTTGGTTATATGTCATTTTATTCTATAGTAATTACATGATTATGTTTTTGAATTGGGAGAAAATAGTTTATATATAGTTTTGGTATGTCATAATTCTTCCCTATACCATATCATTCTATTGTAATAAAAATTTTACCAGGAATTTCATTTAATGTATTTTCTCCTTTTCTAAAGAATATATTAGAACTCTAATAGGATACTATTTTAGCTTGTAGTGTCTTAATATTATTTTCAAGCTCTACAAAAATTGTGGATGATGAGGTAAATTTTTCAATTTACTCTTGGTTTTATTTTATTGATGTGTATATTTTTCTCCAAAAACTGAATTTTGAATGTTATTTAGTGATTTGTGCTTCTTTAAAATAGAATCATATCTATCTTCTTATAATTTTTCAATAGGTTTCATGTTTTTTATTTAAATAGATACAATCATTGTAGGACTTATAGGAGTAATAGGATTGTACCTGATCATCTTAAGCAATGAAGTAGAAGTTTGATTTTAGGCTAGAAACATTCATTTCTGAGTCAAATTTAGATGAGATGTTGGATTCTCCAAAAACAATCCATATATCATTTTTTACCCTTTATCCTTATACTCATATTCAGTATTTGTTAGAAATTTCTTTTTCTTTTCACATTTCAACAAAGGGCAGTCAAGTCTTATATGACCCAATTTCTATAATTCGTAGCATCTTACTTCTCCTGAGTCTTTCTCATCCTTATTGAAGGGATTTATGAATCCTTTCTTTTTCTTGTACAACATTTTGAATTTTCCAGCTAACTATTCCAGTTCTATTTCAAAATTATATGAATCAAAATTTCCATCTTTCATCTTTTCTTGATACTTATTTTTTTTCTTTCATGAGGTTACCTTGAAGGTAGTGTTGTCCCTTTTCACCAATAATTTATGATCATCAGCTTCCTTTTGAATTATTGATTCATACATCATCAGATTTTCAATCAATTCCCTCATTTTAAATCCTTAACTAGTGATGATTATGTAATGGCTACTGATATTCAATTTCATTATGTAGGGAGTACTCTCAGTATATTCAAGGCATTATCATCTTGGTTGATAGGATCTCCGAAGTCTTTTATGTTTTTGACAATTTCTGTAACACATCAATTCATTTACGTAATGATTTCTCCTTCAATCATTCGAAAAGCATCAAATTTATATTATCTTTTTCATAACTCATCTTTCATACATTGCCGGATCCTTAAAAAGAGACATCTATAGTCTAGAACATCTCATAGGTAGTTAAACTCTATGAAACATGATTGAATTCATCTAGTCCAAGACCATAGATGAAAGAAACCACTACTTTAGAATTTATATCATATTCATATTCAATTGATTCATCCCATGTTTTTGGGTTATAAGGAATCTTGTAGGGGGAATTTATCATTAAGTAGACACTTAACCCATGATTGATCAAGTAGATAATAATTCTTGATTTCCAGCATCCATAGATTTAACCATTGAAATAAGAACCATAAACCATTAAATTTATTTCTTGAGTATCAGCCATTAATATCTCTCTGTATATAACTAAATTCATTCATCTAGTTATATCTTTCATAAAATAATTTCTTTGATACCAATTGTTAGGTCAGAATATATGAGATAACCATAAAGGGGGGAGGGGTGAATTGGGACATTAAAATTTCTCAAGAATCTTGAACATAATATATTCTTTCTTTTAACAATGTAAAATATGATTTAAGTAGAATGATTAAATATGGCACAAGATGCAAGGATATAAAGTGGTTTGGGGAACAAAAATCCACTTTCCCACTCCATCAACCCTCTTCACCAGGAGGTTGGGGATTTTCACTAGTCAGTCCTCTTATCATTGTACTATCCACAACTGAGTGCAGGCAGTTGACACCATTACAATATAAGGAATAATTTTTTTTGCCTTCTAGTTATCGAAACAAAAACCATAAAAACATAAATTAGTTTGAGAATATGTTATTCCATAAAAGAAAAGATTATAGTTTTAAAATGATTTCAACTGTTATTTATAGTTTTAGAATCATGCAACTAACATTAGATGGTTCATCATCTTCATAAAAGAATTTCTTCAAGAAAGTACAGTTTTGAAATGATCTGGTTGAAATTGATCTTGAAATATTCTCAAAAATAATTCAGAAGTAGACTTAAAATAAATCAATGATGTAGAATAAGTAAATCATCTACATTTATCTTCTTTTATTAGAAATAGATTTTGAACGTTTTCATCGTAGAAGATCTAAAAAATATCACCTCAAGATAAATTAATTTCTTAGATCATTGTTTGTTCTTCAGTGTGTACATAGACTTTTATGAGTCTATATATTTTTCTTGTAAATAATATGCACAAATATATATAATAATGAAGAGCACATGCTTTATAAATCTAGATCCATAAGGATCTCCTCAATGACTGTAGTGATTCAAATTTGAAAACTAAGAGGTCGTACCATAACGTAATTATAAACATGAATTATTCCCCTTAAATTGATCATTTGAATCAAATAAAATTTCCATTAAATCAATCAAAGACAAACTTTAGAACTTGGAATTGAATTGGACTTGAAATCAGTCTGGTATTCTGTAAAAAACTGTTTCACAAAATCTCCGATAAAGTTATAAATTCAAATTTACTACACCTAAAAAAGTCAAATGTAGTATTATTTTCATAATATAATAAGACATCATAATTTATGTTTGATCACAAACTTAAGGTTCATGATCCATACTTTTCTATTCAGAGCGTAAAGTTCATTAAAAAAGTAAGGTTGATGATCCACATGTTTGCTTCCCAAACGTAAGGTTCCATACTTACGTAGGGTTCATCATCCATAATTTTGTCACATGTCAAACATAAGGTTATTTTACTATATTTTTCTATAAACATAAGGTTGATTAACCATAAATGATGATCCTCTGACATCAGATATAAAAAACAAAGGGTTTTATTCCTTATGTTGCATTTTGCAACGTATGGAATGAACAATGTTTTCAGAACATGCTAAAAAAATTAAAAACAGTTTGACAAATATTCCACACAAATAATAAGATTTTAAATTTTTATAAAATTTGGAATATGAATAATATTACTTTATTAAAATACTATTAATGTAAAATCATTAGTAAAACAAACAGATGTATTAGTGAGCATAAAAATCATCATAAAATATAAAGTATTTTGGAGACAATACATATCCAACAGTATTAACAAAATTATGAAATTTAAAATTATACATCTGATTTTTGATGTATTAAATAATTCATACTGAATATGTAAATTCTTTTAGTAATGTATTTTTATTTACAAAATATATGTTTTCATCAAAAAAGTTATTTTTAATTCATTCAATGATATAATAAATATATTTAATTTTTAAAAACTCATAAGATTTATTTTATAAAATTTAAATCATTTTTGGATTCAGAATGCCCAAATTTTGTTAGCAATGTTATTTATAAATTTTCTAAAATGATTAGTTTCAGAATATTGAAAATAAAGCTTTTTATAAAAAAACTAATTTTAATTATATTTATATGTAATTTCATGATTTTAAATTTATATCAAATAAATTGACTAAATTTATATATATTATATAATTAGTTAATTTTAAAAATATGTTAATACCCACTTTATTTATAAGTACATAATTTTTCATAGAAACAAATTATTCTAAAAAATATGTTTTCTATTTCTATTGGATAGTTTAATTATAAATTTAATGTTTTAATGTATGTGTTTTCAATTTAATAAAAATGGCTTCCATATTTCGAATTTGGTGGTAAAATGAGGTTTTATGGTCAATTTAATTTTTAGGAATTAAAAAATTACTTTGGTAAAATAATATTTACCAAATTCTAATTAAAATAATGTAGCGACTTAATGATAAAAGGTAAGAGATAATAATTCCAAAAATAAAACATTAAATTGGTGGTTGATGTTTTCCATGACCATCAATAGAATTTAAAACATTAATTATCGTAAAATTTATTTGTAATTAACTCCACCCAAATGTGGTTGGATTTAAATATAAAACGATCAATATTTATTCACTTAAAACCAATACTCCTTCCGTATAAATACCACCCCTCCCGAAACATTTTCTCCTATGAAAAAAATGAAATTATGAAAATATATTCAAAAACCCCTCCTTTACAGTATCTATAAGTGACAATTTTTCTTATCTTACAGATATACCAATTCAATGTTCCATAAGAGGTCATTCCAATATGTGATATTCATGAAGTAACTTTCTCAAACAACATATCTTATTTAATATTATTTTTTCCATCTCTTCACCTCAATCATAATTACAATAATAAAAACACTATTAAAATATATAAATAATTTAGTATTATATTTTTAATGTAATATATTCTATACACCAATTTTCCCATCTTCTCTTTTTCGATGAAACCAAACAATTATCCGAATTATGAGGGTTAACCGTATTTACAGTTAATGAATTTTATTTCTACATTACCACAATCATGGATGCTTATAAAAGTATTATTCTATTTAAATGTGATTCTAGTTGGTATATAATAACCTATTTAATTTTCTATAACTAATCTATACACATGATATTAAATAAAATGAAGCTAGTTCATGATTGTCGAAAAAATTAAAAAAATAAACTTTTCATTTATAATTAACATTTTATCAAAGGAATCATCTTTATAACAGTATGAAAAATTTTATTTCGGATCATATAAAATTATATTATTTTTTGAATTCCATTCCATTTTAATTTTTTGTTTTTCCTTTTTATAATGAAATCCATTATTAAACACAAATGAACTGACCATGAATCCAAGAAACAAACACACCTAAAATAATGAAAATAATGAAAATTTATTAGTCAAAGGGTTGTAATATGTTATAAAATTATAATATAAAGTATAATAAATATTAATATCTTTCATGAATTCATTAATAACATTTTTAAACTATTTTAAATGAAGCTATTTTTTTAAACTATAGGGAATCTTGGGATAATGGTTTCTCGTCTAAATTTTACTTCTATAAGATATATGCATTATTCACAAATTATTTTTTTGTGTTGCGTATATACATCCATTTTATATATATTATCATTAATTTAATTTTCTCAATGGTATTAAAGTTTTTAATTTATATTTATTAATTTTACGGGTCATATGATTCAACAAATTATAATGTGGTATGTGATTTCTTATCATAATTCACATTCATTGGGTTAAAATTTTATTTCAATTATTACACATTTCTCAGGTTTTATAAAAAAAATTATGTGATTCTTTTTCACATTTTCTAAATGATTGTCTTTGTGAAATTTCACATAAAAATAGAAGGGATAGTTTTTAAACTAATGTGAAATTTGAGGGTTTTACCCCCATCATGATGCATTAATGACATGAGGTTTTTATTTATAGTATTAAAAGTTACATTTTAATGTATATTTTTTCATTTTTAATTTCATGGGTATTTAAATTTTTTTTTTAATAGTAATTATATTTTTTCATACAATTATTTCGAGTAATATCTCAAAATTATTTTCCATATAAGATAAAATTAATTGATGTTACTTGTGCATTACTGGGTATATTATTCAATGAAATGAAACCTATTTAATTTATGGTAGGTTTAGGTTTATGATGGAATGATATATATGAAACATATTACTTTTCCATGTGTTATTATATAATGGAATGTTTATGAAACACAATTTCTTTTTATGGATTTTAAAATGATTTCTGTTCTTTTGGAACACGTATAGATGGTTTTCATTATATTATATGTAGGAACTATATCTACCTCATATTAATTTTTAATTTATCTATATCTCATAATATTGAGAGGTATGATATGGGATGTGTACACTATTTTGTAAGGCAGGACTACAATGGGGAGTGAACTTGATTCTGTTACACAGGACTGGAACCGGGACCAAAATCTGTCCAATAAGGGACATTATCCAAAATGATAGTCTTATGAGTGTACCATGAATACTATTATGGTTTTTTAAGTAACTAAATTACAATATTTGGAATGTGATTCCACAATGTATAGCATTCTACCCCACCCAGGAGATGTAGTCGCCCATATAGTTCCCTTATATGTTTTGTAAATGGGCCTTGACAACTAAGGGAATGATTTTATATGCTTATGTGTATCCCAGAATTCCATTTCTAACACCGATGTTATTAATTCATTAATTATGTTATTCTATTATTCACTTCATATGAACTACTATAATTTATTCAATCACCCAACATTATGATCTTTATTATGATAGGTATAATTGTCAAATGATACGATCATGTTCTTATGACCATATTTTTATGTTATGCTTGATATATCCCTTATTTGACCATACGTGGTATCTAATATCACCCTTTTATGAATTTTATTTTCTATTTTTATTTATAATGTTTTACTATATGATATGTTAAAACGGGGAAGCATTAGGATGAAATAAGAGATATATGATATTGATATTTTATCAAACTATTTTTTATGTATTCTTGATTCCAAAGAAGCAAAACCAATATAGTTTTGGCATGGGGTTGTTAAGTTAATTCATTAATATTTATATATCTATATATAATATATATGTATGAAAATAATTGGTTTTTAAATTTATGATTGATAAGTTATTAGAATATTATAGTTGTTTATTTCTATACTTTTTGCAACATAATTAATAGCATTTGAGCCTTATTCTCATATCTTCTAATGTAATATGTATTGATATAACGACAAGTATTAAATACCATAATTTTTTGTAACCATGATCCATAGGACTTTTAATGGGGTATATCTTTTCATATAACTTCTCTCATCCACCCGTAAAGATGTGATGGGGTCTTCATTATTTTTTCAGTCAACATTTTCTGAAAAACAGGGTTTGAACTTATACCAGAAAGTAAAATATAATTAGTACATAAGGTTATTTTTGTGTAATTGGATATCATTGTAATAACCTAGACGTTCTTTTTAGTTATGATTTTTTATTTCTTGTTTTTTTAGGAAAATGGGTAGAGAAAGTGTTTTAAGAGTACAAGCTGTGTACTTCCTTGTACACGCCATGTACTCTTCCACCGAGTGCAGGATGTGTCTGTCCTTGTCACAACTGCATACATGACCATGTAATAATGTGGCAGGACTGCCTAAAGAGGGACCTATAAAAGGCATATACTCGACATTTACTTTTAATGGAAACTCTGTGTAATTTTCTTTTTTTTATTCCGGACTGAGGTCGCGTCTAAATGGCATAAACTCCTTCTCCTCAACTCATCTCGTCCAAGAGGGGTCCTAGAGAGAAATTATTCAATGATCCCATGATAAAATGCCCATTTTCCTAATCAACCATCATTGATTACATTGTATTCACCACGGTGAGTTCTTCATTCTTCTAGATCCTCGTTCATTGATTTCTCCTCTTTCATGAGATATCCTTTGATGAATGATTTATACATTTTTTTAGATCATCATCTTTCTAATCCAATTCAAGTGTAGACGCTAGATTAAATCGACTATACAATGCTGAGGTAGGTCTTATGTGCCTTTACATTGTTAGTCATTGAATATTATTTGAAAATGTGCCTAATACCTTAGATTGGGGTATTGTGTGTTTATGGATTTTAACCCTGGGGATGTATGTTATTCTTGTTTTCTTGAGTAAGGGATATTGATTCTAAAATGGTTATTTTTATATGCTTTGAAGGTGTTTTCCCATGTTTTAATGGATATTGACTATGTGGTATAGTTTTTCCAGTTAGTTTTCATTATTTCTATGCCTAGTGTTGTTAGGATGGAGTGATATTATCTAATGTTGTGGTATTCCTTGTAGCTATTTAGAAAATTAGTACATTTATGATTACATTGGTTACTGAACATTAGTTGTGCATGATTTCTTTATACAGGGCTACGGGGACATGGTGTAATGATACCATATGGGGGATTGTTGTTGAGGGGTTCCCTATAGTGTCTATTATTCTTTATCACGCTACAAGACTGTTGTGGGATCAACGTTGAGTGCTCCCACAGAGTGTCTATAGTTACAGTTATGAGACTGCATGGGGAATTGACATTGTTTGCTTCCTCAGTGTGTCTATATTTTATCGTTGAAAGGATAGAGGGGTAATTTAGAGTGAGTGCTTCCTCAAATTGTCTTTGTTTTCATGGGACCAAATGAGTTATACCTTGTGAGCTTACCTAAGCGGTTTTTGTAACATTGTATAAGTTGAACCTGAGGGGTTAGGATATGAGAATATACCCAAAGGGTTTCTTGTGATTTATTAGTTTAACTAGAGGGGATCGGTTATGATAAATTCCTCAAGGGTTACTTCGTTCCATTTTGTAGATTAATTAAAAAAAGTATATGAATGTAATTTAAACTATAGGACTATTTACTTTTGAGTACTTCCTTGATTATT
Organism: Viscum album; assembly: GCA_963277665.1. Classification (NCBI taxonomy): domain Eukaryota; kingdom Viridiplantae; phylum Streptophyta; class Magnoliopsida; order Santalales; family Viscaceae; genus Viscum; species Viscum album. The sequence continues at coordinate 1,551,396,945 of OY728158.1, read as the reverse complement.
TTATCATTTTACATATTACCTACCATATATATTCACTAATTATTAGGATCATATCTTTGGTTGGTTGCCTACTAGAATTTGTCTCACACCATGTTTGGGTAATGCTTTTGGTCCCCAACAGATTATATAGTTATAGGTATAGAAATGGGAATCCACCCATCTACTTCTGGTACTTGATTACTGTGGAGCTAGAGAGCATGGGACTAATCTGGGGCCTGCAATGTTGTTGGAGTTGTTTACTTATTTTTCCTTTATACTTTGGTTTTTATTGTATTTCAGTATTGTGACTTGTTTGTATTTTTTTCCTGGATATTATGACATGCATCATTATTTATATATATGTTGTAGTTGTTTATTTACTATCAATAATTGGCTATTCACTACGGTATGGTAATTATTTCTTCTACTACTATTATTTGTTTATTTTCTTTGTTTTACTCTACCAATGAGGGCATAGTTTCCCCACATTCACTCCCAAGGTCCTCACTTCTAGTCATAAGCCTCTGGCATTTGAGGAAATGTGCTTGAGACCATGTGACCAAATGGGTACATGGCACCTTTGGGTGGCACCCATAACCGGGACGTTACAAAGTGATATCAGATGAATTGTATTCTTCTTGACATACTATTTGGAGCCTATTGTAAGGGATATGATGGAATAGCTTGTTGGAAATAAGCTGTTTTGGGGCATAGCTAAGCCATGTATACGGAAAAGCTAATTTACCTCTATTATTGCAATTTTTCTAGTTTTTCAATTATTAATGATTATTTGATTTCACCATTTGGTGATTCACATGTTTTGTGTTGTTATTGTAGATATTATTGTGGTTCTATTTCTATTTCAACCTGATGAGATGAGGGTATTCCATCTCATGCATCATGTAGGCACTTCCCATAGATCACATGTTATGCATTTTTGTCATTTCATTTAGGGAGCATTAGAGATTTCATGTTTTTTTGATAGATTTTGTGATAGAAATGCATGTTGTTTTGATATATTCCTTGATGGAATACCTTCTATTTGATATGTTAGAGGATTGTGTATGTTTTCATTTGAATGAACCCCAAACATTGGTTTCTGAGGTGTTATGGGCCCTCTTTAATCAGAATTTTGGTGGATCATCGAACTGATATGCTTGTATATGACATGTATAAGATGTTAAGCATTGATTCGTGGGGTGTATGAGCCACCATGGATTAGAATTTAGAACAAAATTGTTTTTAGTGTTTTCTGTATTTTGGAGTAGTTTCTGAGGCTTACTGTCTGGAAAAACCTACAATACATATTTTGTTTTACGGAATACACACCATGTATCCGTCAATTCAGGGAAGGATATTTTTATCTTAAGTATAGTCTTGGTACTGTATGCACATGCCATGTATTCTCTAATCGTGTCACTGGATGTGTGGGCAGTGACACCGGGTTGGGAAATCCTCGGAGGAACATATCATGTATCAAACGTAAAGAATGTGTTGTGGGGACCATGTGTCCACCCATGTGACTAAAGAAACAGATGGATGAAACATAGGTTATACATGTCATGTTATTCTTGAACACTCCGTGTAGAGTAACCCATGTAACTGGTCGTGTGACTAACAACACGGGTCGGTGAAATCCTTCTTGTACACATCGTTTCTGGAACGAACACTCTGTGTAGACTTGTTATAGGAGAACTCTATTAGTTATTCATGTAGTGGAACTCAGGTAGGGGAAAACGATTCATGTAGATTCCATATCTTGGGAGAACACAGTGTGAGTATGGGGTGTTACACTACCAAAGTCATCAGGAGTACATGCACATGCGAAGACTTAATGGAAATTGCAGTTTAGTGGTCATACAGGCCGTGTATCCATGTTTTGTAAAACATTAATGTTTTCTTTATTCTGTTCCATTCATGCACTTATATGTTTCATCCCTTGATAATATTGATCTATGGTGTGCGCATGAACATACAGAGTCATGCCAGCACAACATCCTCTGGTTGTTCTCCAAATTCAGGGAAATGATTAGACACCATACATATTACATCAAGGATTACGAGCAGACCCTACTATTGTTCTTGTCTTGGCACCAGTTGCCATTCCAGATATAGGTGCCGAAGTACATTTCTAACATCATGAAGTTTATGCAAACCTTCTAGGAAGCACCACATCCTTCCCTTTCTATAGAAGAGTTCATGAAAATGTTTTAGCAGCATCATCCTCCCACATTCTCAGGGGATGGAGGCCCCATGCTGCAGAGTTAAGGTTAGAATATATGCTATCAACTTTCGAGTATCTGGAGACACCTCAAAATAGAAGGGTGAATCTCACTACATATATGCTTCAGGATTCTTCCAAGAGATGTTTTTATGTGATTTAATAGGTAAGAGACCAGTAGGTTATTGTGTGGGATGAGTTTAGCATACCGTCTATGATTACCTCTACCTAGATACCTTTGAGGACCGATTGAGCCTTAGATTTCATGAGTTAGGAGTTGGGTACTCTCTCAGTCATGGAATATTCTTAATATTCACAAATTTGAATTATTTTACACCCATTATATGGGGGGAAATGAGCTCATCCATAGTAAGGAAGTTTGAGCATGGTATCAGGAATGACATCTGATATAAGGTGAACATATTTAGGTTGAAGACTATATCTTCCATAGTCAACCAGGAACCAATCATCGAGCACAACCTAAGGGATTCTAGAGCTATAGTCTAGGGTATTTTAGCAGCCAGAGTTGGTGCTTCTTTGGATGATTGTAGGAGGCACCGTTGGGAGTCAACACATAGAGATCTGATTAAGAGAGATACACCTTCGGGTTGCCATGCAGTATGCTACTAGTGTGGGAAGGGCGAGAATATGAGGCCACATTACCTGAGAGAAATAGTGGAGTGCCGATATTACTTCAAAATGGGCCATCTTCAGTGGTTCTGTCAGTTCTTCTCACTGGCATCTCATGACAGGGGATCCTCTATGACTCCTCATTCAAGAGCAGCACCACCAGTATCTCTTCTATCTAGAAAAAAGAGTTTTTTGAGCCATTTAGGCAGAGGTGGTGGCCGCACATATGGTTTTCAGTCATAAGTATTTTAGTGACAATAGGTTGGATCATCTCATGGGGTTAGGAATGGTCAGAGGGCCACTGTATAGGCATGACATTGTAGTTGAGATGACCCAGCAAGAGAATGTTCCCAGAACCTCTACAGTTCAAGGTATGATTCTAGTTTCTTTAGTTATAGATACTACAAATTTCAATATAAGGGCTTCCCATAGTTCCAAATCTATTTATATTGTGGATAGCCTTGGTCTCTTCGTCTTTGGTTCAACTAATTTCTTTACATTGGACACTATGTTGGGGAAAAGTAGGACTAAAGTATGTCAGTGCAAGGAGTGCCCTCTTGAGGTTGGTGGGTGTTACATCTTATAATACCTCTATGCCTTAGAGATATTATGATATGATTTAATTATAATAATGGATTATTTAGTTCCCTTCCTAGCTATTATCCACTTCTATAATTTAAGGGGGAGTTTCACATCTCCATAGGGATTTTTTTCTTACATAAGGGTGAATGGGAAATCCAGGAATATAGAGTAATACACAAGAGTCATTGGTTGAGAGGATTTATAGGCAAGATTGCTAGTTTATATCTAGATGACAAGGGGATTTCATAGATAGGCATTCCTCAAGTGGTGGGTCGTTATTTGGATGTATTTCTAGAGGCCTTATTAGGTTTTCCTCTAGATAAAAATTCTAACTTTTCTATTGTGATTTTTCCAGGAGAGGAATGAGTGTCCATTAATCCTTATAGGATGGACTAACTAGAACTAAAAGTGATTAAGAAGCAGTTATAGGATTTATATGAAAAGGGTTTCATCCAACCCAATACTTCTTATTGGGGTTCACCTATCCTCTTTGTGAAGAGGTTGGATGCTACCCTCAGACATTGTGTAGATTACTGAAACCTGAACTAGTGGACGATCAAGAATCAATATCACGTGCCAAGGATTGTTGATTTATCTGATCATATTTGAGGAGAAAGGGTGTTATTGAAGATTTAATTAAGATCTGGTTATCATAAAATGCACGTTAGACCATCAAATATATCTCTTGTAGACTTTAGGATTAGTAATGGTCTATAAGATTATGTGGTTATGTCGTTCGGTCTCATGAACACAACTAAAGTTTTCATGGAATTGATGAACCGAGTTTTACATCTATACTTAGATTCATTTGTGGTAGTCTTCGTCGATGATATCCATGTGTACACACACACTCGACACAAAAAATCCACATATCATGAGATAAGTTTGAGTACACTAAGAGAGCATCAGTTATATGTTAATCAAACAAAATTATGCCTTTGGATGGACTAAATTCACTTATTGGTTTATGTTATCTCTGATAAAGGGGTATCAGTAGACCTAGAGAAGGTGAGAGCAGTAGTATCGTGGAAGCAGCTAAATAATGGCTTTGAGGTACGAAGTTTTCTAGGGTTGTCTAGTTTCTACAGACGTTTCATATAGGTTTTTTCACACTTAGAAGTGCCACTAACAGGGCTCGCTAAGAAGGGTAAAATGTACCTTTGTAACGATTCATATGAGTTATCCTTGTAGGAGCTAATGGGGAAGTCGAAATACACCTCGATACTTGTATTACTAGGTCCAGGAAAGAGATATACTATATAATGTGATGCATCAGGTATCGATCTGGGAGTAGTGCTTATGCTGAGGGAAGGAGTCGTTGTGCACAAGTCTCAGTAATTGAGGCCCCATGAGAGGAATTACCTGACAAAAAATCTTGAGTTGGATGTTTTTGTTCATGACATGAAATATTTGAGATGTTATCTATTGGGAGATAATTTTTTGGTTTTCACTGACCAAAAATGTCTCAGGTATATATTTACGCAGTTGCTATCAAAATTTGAGACAGAAATGGTGGGTTGAGTACCTTCAGTCCTTTAATTTCGAGCTTTCCTACATGAATGGGAAATGAAACATGGTAGATAATGAGTTGAGGAATAAGTCTCAAATACAGGTAGTTTATGAGTCCAATATTGACTATATTTTTATGGATCTGATGTTCGATATGCCTTTGGAGGTTCACCACAGACATGGGAATACATTTTATTCTTATGTCGTTGTAACCTCTACATGACTTGATCGAGTGCGACTGAGATAACTCTTAGATTCTGAAGGTATATTCCTTTGAAAGAGTTTTTCAAGGGATTACCCTGATCCTAGATGAACCATAGGCAAATAAGAGATCTTGTGTTTTCATGGGCACGTATGGCTGTCAGTAGACATACGTGATTAGCGGATACTTGATTTTCATTACTCTGTTTGGGAATTTCATCCTGGTGTCACCAATATCTATCAAGATCTACACCATCAATATTGGTGTCCTGATATAAAGATATATGACGCTATTTTGGGATGAGGTTTTCTACCTATCAGTAGGTAAAGGAGGAGCATTAGTGACCAGCAGGTGTTTTCCAACAGTTACCTATTTCCGAGTGGAAGCGGAATGATGTTGCGATGGACTTTGTGAGAGGCTTTCCAATGTTGCCTTGAGGGAATAACGCAGTTTGGTTTATCGTTCAATGACTCACGAATAATTCCCACTTCTTACTGATCAATGATTACTTCAGTGTGGATGAGCTAGGATGGTTGTACATCCGTAAGATTGTACCTCTACATGAGATTCTGCACTCCATTGATTCAAACAAGGATTCCCTTTTTACTTTTCTGGTTTTCTAAGGACTATAGAGGGATTTGGGTACATAGGTACTTCTATGTACATCATACCATCTCTAGATAGATAGCATGTCTGATCGTACAATACAGGTGCGGGGGGACATTCTTCGAGCTTGCGTCTAAGATTTTTGAGGTTATTGTGAGAAGCCTATACCTCTTGTGGGGTTTAATTAGAATATTAGTTTTCAAGCAACTATTCTGATGGCACCTAATGAGGCTTTTCATGGTATACCATACCAATCACCCCTATGTTGGCTAGAGGTAACAAAAGAAGCTATTCTAGGACCTCATGTTGTTTAAGAGACCAAAAGGTAGATAGAGTTGATTTAGAAGAGGATGGCTACTACACAGTCTCGATAGAAGTCTTATTAAAATAGAAGGAGACAACCTATGGAGTTCGATGTCTGAGAAATGGTTTTCCTATGTGCCTTACCAAGGTTTGGACACAGGAGGATTAGGAGACATGGTATGATTTTTCATAGATATGTCAGGACATTTGTGGTTTTGGAAAGAGTCAGGATAGTTTCTAATAGGTTTTAGTTACCTTGGAGGTACCAGGATATACACGACTTCTTCTATGTTTCACAACTATGATGTTACTTCTCACAAACATCATAGGGTTTTCAACATGTAATAGTTGCATTGGAGGTGGACACCTCATTCAAAGGGAATCATATAAAAATTGTATATTTAAGAGAAAATATTCTTCAGGGAAGGTCTATTCCTTAGGTATAGGTTCTATGGGAGCACATACGATTATTGTAAGAGACATGGGAGAGTGAAGATAATGAATGATTGTAGTGGCCAGATATGTTCGATGATTCATAATCATCACTACCTTGATAGAGAAATTGGGGGAGAAATTTCATTAAGGGGGAAAGATTGTATGAAGAAGGATCTTTTGTTCAGGTATGAGTTTTCTTTTCAATTTGGTTTTGAGGAAAATTGGAAGAAGGAATGTTTTAGGAGTACATGTCATTTACTACCTTTTACATGTCATGTACTCTGGTACCATCTCCAGGTCATGTAGAGATGTGTCACATCCATGTAAACAACATTGTAAAGACATGGAAGGACCTCATAATATTATGCACAGTAAAGGAATATACTTGTAGTTTACTTTTAATGAACATTCAGTGTACTTTTTTTTATTTTTTATATTGGATGGTGGTCACATCCAATTAGATGAAAAATCACCTTCTCAATTTTCGTCGCCCAGGAGCGGCCATAGGGTGTAATTCTTTTCTGAGCCCATGATTGACTGTCTATTCTCTGAATAAATCACCTTCGATTGCGTTAGAATTTCCACAATGAGTTATTCCATCTTCTAGTTCCTTATTTCATGATTTATCCCATTTCGTGATATAACCCTCGTTGGAATTTCTATACTTTTTGGTTGATCTACATCATTCTTGGATGATTAAGGGTCTGATGCCAGAGTATATCGATCGTACAATGCAGAGGAATGTGGTTTGTGCCGTTTTGTACATGGTCTTTGAATATTACGTGCAAAAGTGTCCAATAACCTAGATTGTGGTATTGCATGTTTAGGGATTTTAACCATGTTGATGCCTGCTATGATTGTTTTTTTTATTTAGGGATCTTGTTTATAAATTGTGTATTTTTCCATGCTATATAGGTGTTTTTACATGTTTTATTTGATGTGGATCGTGGGGTCTTGTTTTTCGTATTAATCTGATTCCTTTCCATGCCTAGTGTTCTTAGGATGGAGTGGTATTATCTGATGTAGTGGTATGACTTGTGGCTATTTAGGCAAGTAGTACTTTTAGTTTAACTTTGGTTGATGAACATAGGTTGTGACCGATAGATTTAAACATGGAAGTGGGATTCTTGTGTAGTGATACCATAGGGGGAATTGATGTTGAGGGCTTCCCCAGAGTGTCTATTATTGATTATCATGATGTGATACCATATGGGTGATTGATGTTCAGAGCTCCCTCAGAGTGTCTATAGTTACTGTTACAATACCATAGGGTGAATTGACGTTGAGTGCGTCCTCAAAGTGTCTATTGTTTGTCATTAATATAATATAGGAGGAATTGATGGTGAGTTCTTCCTTAGAGAGAATTTTTTTTCATGATACCAAAGGAGTTAAACCATGTGAGCATACCCAAGAGGTCATTGTATCCACGTATAAGTTGATCTAGAGGGGTTATGCTATGAGGACATACCTAGAGGGTTATGTGAGATTGATTGGTCTAACCAGAGGGGATAGTCTGTGAGAAAAACCCCGAGGGTTTCTTGTTTCCGTTTGGTTGATTAATTGACAAATGTAAATGAATGAAATTGAAACTATAGGATTGTTTAATTTTGAGTAATTCCTTGTTTATTTGTTCATTTTTCTTTTTACCTGCCATATATATTCAGTGACTCTTAGGAACAGATCATTGGGTGGTTTCCTACTAGGATTCATCTCACACCCAATTTGGGTAATTCTTTTGTGCCCAAATAAATTATATTTCTACATGTATATATAAGTGAAAGAGACCATATACATTAGGTACTAGATTGCTGTGGAGCTGGAGAGCATGGGACCAAGATGAGGCTTTCGATGTTTTTGGATTTGTTTACTTGTTTTATTTTGTAAATTGGTTTAGTAATATATTTATTCATTATAACTTTTTTGTATTCTTTCATAGATATTGTGATTTGAATCATTATTTATATATATAAGCTGTAGTTGTTTAATTAATATCAGTCTTCCACTATTTTCTATTGTATGATAATTACAGCTTCCACTAATGTTATCTATTTATTTCAATTATATTACTCTGTCAATGAGGTTATTGTTTCCCAACTATCACTCCCAAGCACATCACTACTAGTTGACTACCTCTCTCTTTTTGAGAAATGTGCTTGAGGCTATGTGACTACTTGAGTACAGGGCACCTCTGGGTCACACCCAAAACTGGGAAGTTACAAACATATTTATATAGGTTGTTTTCCCTTTAATAATGAATCATTTCTGTAACTTAGGTCTACTTATAGGCATCCTTTCATATTCAGTTCCCTAAAAGGAAACATTTGTGGAAAAATATTCTTTTTTGAAAATTTGGAAGACTTAACTTGTGATGGTTACATACATTAAAGACATAAATAAATATCAATAAAATAAATATTGATGGATTTATTATATTTATAAATAGATATTCATATGTCTCCCAAATATTTTTTTTCTTCTTATTCCTTTTTTATGATGTGATGTTCTTAATGCATGAAAATAATTAGAAGGAGAATTTATGCATTTTTTCATAACCTCTAATTGATTATCTTTGAGATCTATATTGATTTTATTACATATTTAATAATCATGGAAATAATCCAAAAATGAAATATTATAGAAAACATTCTTATAATAAATACATAATTAATATTTAACAAATAAATATATTTTATTACAATGTGATATTGAATGCTCTTTTGATACTAAAAGTTATTTGGGATAAATTCATTTCATAAACTTCTAAATTAGTTAATTTTCAAATTGATTAAATTATTAAAGATTTTCATTATCAAATTAATAAACATTTTTTAAAAAACAATGTTTTTATAAGATCATTGGTAACCATCATTAAATAATGGTTAATAATAAATGAAGATAATTGAGTGATTCATCATCATCCCATTATTAATGTGCTTGATTAGAAGAATAATTAACAAAGAAATTATTAAGATTTTTACCACATTTTTAGCATTTAGTTAGTGGTGTATCTATATTTGCAATCATATTCATCATTATCATCATTCGAACTCTTTTCATCCTATTTTTAGGATCCTTCCAGAAAACTGTATTTTTTATCTAATAAAATATATCCCTTTTCAACTATTTTAGGCAGATAAAACACTTCATGAAATATAGAACTAATGATATATATAAAAAATATATATAGAAAACATGGGTCTATAGAGGGGACCTTGATTTGATACAACTTGTAATGTCTAAGGTCTAGTTACGATTCACATGTAGGGTAAATCTATGGAACTATGTTTACGGATTCTTAACTTTTTTATTGAAACTCTTGTAATTGTTAATGTAATTGAACCAATAAATGGTAACTTATATCCTCAAATCATGTTCGAAAAAATTATAAGAGAGATCAACATAAAATATTCATATTTTTTTATTAAATAACACAATCCTTTCCATTTTAGTTAGATTTATTAATATGGATTATCTACGACCATATTCTAATCAATTAGAATAGTATCTTGAGTCTATAGGGGAAAGAATGTTTTGAACTCGAAATAAATTATCTTCAACACCAACTAGTTATATTTACCAATTTTTGATCCTCTGGTTTTTTCGGTTCTACATCTCATCAACCAAGGCTTAATCCTGGATTTGTTACACACCCAAACAACATTTCATCCTGTATTAATTATACAACCCAACATATCATAACATTAATTTTTGATCTCGCGGAAGAAAGGTATTTAACACCTTTAAATAATATCCCTCCACAAGTGTACATGATTTAACGCAGTTATGTCTAGTTCATAAATATATTCTGAAAATTCTTGAAATAGGTTTTTTTTCATTATATTAAATATAGATCATGAGTTATAAACATATCCTCAATATTTAAAAACTCTATATCATATGATATACTTATTTTAGGTTTTACCAATTTCAACTACTTATATATTCCATACTAAAGAGCATCATGTTCTCAAAAATCACTCACACAATATATAAATGTTCCCAAAATTATCCCATCTGTTAAAAAATATCTTCATAAAATTGGAACTACTTTTATATTATCAGTATTTAAAACTGAATTTTATTTTCATTTATTAAGTGGAATTACTTAAGGATTAATATCCTTGAATTCCTAGTAGGTTCACCATCATGTCCTTTTTTTTATATAATTTCTATGTTATTAAAATTTTACATGACCTAAATAATTGGCCAATTATTTTCACATGTCACACTATGTAATAAAAATACCAAATTATATTCATTTAAATCACCTGTTACACCTTAGGTGTTTATTAATTGTTTTGAGCAAGTCAAAAAAATTGATGGCTTCTGTTGTATGGTGTACCAATATATAATTACGTTATATAAAACATCATATTTATTTGTGCTATATGTGAAACTAATTTTAACATTTAGTACCCACACCACTATGTTGTTATTTTTTCAAGAACTATATCATGTTCCTTTAATTATTTGGGTTTTACGCAACCCTGGGTTTTATCAAATGATAATATATATTTAATATTATTAAATATAATAATTATCACCTAGAAATTGGAATAGAGAGAATGAATAAGAATAATTTTTTTTTGAAAACAAATATTTTTCAAATATTTATTAACTATCCATTTTTTAAAAATAAAATAAGAATCATTTGAAATAATAAAAACTATTTTCTGGGAAAACGTTACTTTTCGAAAAGACAGGTTAATTTGGATTAGCACATATAATTTAAAATTAAGTAATACGACTTAGAATTTTTTTAAAAAAAATATACATCATATTATAAAGAAGTGTATTATAATTCATTGAGGTTGTTTTTTGGTATTTTTCTGGGAAGTTTTATTTTTTGATGAATAGATGTAAATAATGAATATTTACTGAACTATTTTCAATAATTAATTTATATAGTTAAATTATATTTTAAATTGGGTTTAAATTATATTTAGTTCAATTGTACATATATTACTCCAATTAGGGTCATTGTAATCAGTTTTATAATGATATGGGTTATAAAAACCATTTAAACGTTTCAACATTTTCACTTTAAAAACATGCATTCTCCCCACACCTATGGGATTAATTTTAAATTGAATTTTCAACATATATGAGTAAAATAGGGAAAATTTTATTCCATATTTAGAAATATATTTATTTTTAATGTCTAAAAAATAATAATTAATTTTTTATCACAATTCATAGTGTAAACGGAGAAAATTAATTACAATGATTAATGGAAAACTAGTATACAGAGTGGTTAATCATAGAATATAATATTTAAGAATGAGCCAAAAAAATTTAAAAATGAAATTTGTATATATATTTAAACCATTTATCATTTTTCTATACTATTATTATTTTTAGGAAACTTATATAGAAATTTGACCATATAATAATATAAATAGTGAAAACAACCAAAAAAGAACCTTTCATCCCTTTAATTTTTTAAATCTATAGAATAGTGAAAAATACAATGGTTTTGGTAAACATATTATTTTTGAATAGGTATGAGATTTATTTTGTCATGATATTTTATTATATTTTTTAGTAAAAATTTACTTTAGATATTTATGAAATTCCAATGAAAGAATTATTTTTTAAATAAATTACTAAAATAAACGATATTAAAATTCTAAAATTGAGTTAAATAGAATAAATTACAGTAATAAAATAATTTTTCAGATGTATATATCTTTTTACATATTTTCTAACTTAATATATATTCATTACATTTTTTCCATGATATTTTTGAGTAAAAATAAATTAAATTATGTCAAAATCGACATTAATGATATTATATAATAAATGACACGTTATTAAATGATTTAATATTTAAACAATTTATATATTATTCCGCATGATTTTCAAATTCTAAGAAACCAAATTTAAATATCATTCATGGACTAATTTAGCTTTTATAATGAAGATATTTACCCCTAAATAGTAAAAACCTTGTCAACAAGGTTCAGGTTAAAGCAGTATTTTTGTGCATTAGGCATTCTTCAGTTAAAGTTAATATCTAAAACATAAGGTAAGTTTCTTTAATAAATTATTTATCATTTTATAGTATCCATATGTATATGTTTTCATATAATTATCTCTTTAATTTATTCCTAATGGATAAATTAACTAGATTAAAAATTAGTTACTATAATAAAAATCAAAATGGCAAAATTAGGTAAACATATATCGTAAGGAATAACATTATAAAAATTGTTTTTTTATTTTTTTTGTTTTTATAAACACTAGAATACCTATAATCCACTATTATTCAATATTATCACCACAATAAGGAATAGAAACCTAGAAATACCAAATACATTTGAGTATTTTAATGAATTCCACTCCTCCTGAATTATAAAGGAGCACTTATTGTACCCCATTATTTATACATGTAAATACATTTGGATTGAAAAATATCTTCCATAAAAATATCATTTATTATATAACCTCATCCTAGAATCCGTAACAATGGTAGATATCGAACTCAGGAATTCCTTTAAAGAAAACCAAAAAGATATTCTCAATGAAGATTTAACATTCAACAATGAACATTGAGGATTTTTTATTCCTCAAAACCATCCAATTATACTTATATGATTATTATGGAATAACCTAATAATATTATATATAATTGGGATTTTATATTAAAGTTATTACTAACAACCACAAAAAAAATATATCAAATGCTTTATGTAATAATTTAATCTGTGTACGACATACTACCACATCGCGAACCAATGTTGATCATTTTTCCACTGCCACGTTCAATGATTCGGAATACTATAATAATTTTTTTGTTTTATTTTAATAATACTTATGATGTTATTATGATTATATAATTATTATTCCACACATACCTTCATGGTTCCCATTTTTTGGGAAGATTATAACGTCGTTCCTGTGTATGTGGGACTATAGCCTCTTGATGTGATGTAGTTCGTTCACTCTTTATATTGAATGTATTAAGGATGGTCTGAAAAATAATTTGTGATAGATATGATAGAAAAATAATTCTTTATTGATAATATATCACATACCTTTGTTTTTGTAGCATCGCTAACCTGAATAGCTACCCGAACTGTGCTAACGGTTCGGGTGTCGTTGTCCATAGGCGCACCACACAAAATGCCAAAGGGTTATGACTAGCAGAGAGCATGTAATTAGGTATATTTGGGAGGCTATACCCTCTATAAAAATTTATTATACTGGTATAAGCATTAAAAGACAACATGAGGAGGAAATAATGACTCAGTAGACTCGAACCAGACCTATAGTGTGGAAGCACATCAAAAATCAATAAGCATTGGAGGAAATATAGAAACAACTACAGAAGCAGAATGTAAACAGAACAACAATCTAGAATATCAAATTTACCCACTAAAAAAATTTAAGAATGAATAAATTCTATAGAAGGAAAAACATGTAAATATTATAATAGGATCCCTTGGATAACCATTGTAGCTACATAAATAATATATATGTTGATACATGAGTGAAAGCTAAAAATATGTAAAACACAAGATGATAACAACCTCATGGTCCATTCCAAACTCTAAAAAGACAACTACTATGATCCAACTCCTAAGGCTAAACTATTACTCGTACACATGTTCATAAAGCATGTACACAACTTGAAGGGCCCGTCATGAGTGTAAGATGAATCCCAGCAGGATACCACACAATGGGTGTACCTGGAAAATGTGATGATATTGTTATGAATCTCTATGTAAACTAAACAGTATGATGAAATAAAAAAAATACAACCTTTACTAGTGCATAGTATCCACCAAGGTGGGTCACTTAATCTAGATATCACATGAATTTTAGAAGCAATGATGGTCCTTGGACCATAGCCTAAGGTACCCCTGTAGTCACACGGTCTTGATGAGCCCCAAAGTTCCACCTCAATCATATGTACTTACATGATCTGCCTCATGAAACATTGGTTCTCAAAGTACGAACATCCCGAAGGCACTCACAAACAACAGTGTCTTGGTCTCATAAACACCTGCTTGAATGATCACATTGGCCCATGAAATGATAACCAGATGAAAAATTTTTTCCTCAAAAAATATCTAGGCCCATGGACCCAACATGGAGAGACTAAGCCACCAACCAGATAGCATCATCACTATCAACTGAAGTATCCTCGCCTTTATGTGGCTTTCTAAAACAATCACCCTCAAAACCATAAATTCTAAAGAAAAAACAATTAGGAGACTCAACCCACAAGAATGGTGAAAAAAACACATCATATAGTCAACTTGGGTGTACATGACTCAATCTATGATTTGGCCATCATGGGTGAGCGGTAGTCACCAAATAAAGTCCCTAAAACAAACCATATCTGGAACCTCATGCCCATGTGACCATGTTTATCAAATCCTTTAGCCATGTAATCCATTTATAATAGTCCTTGCCCAACATGGCGGTCACACTACGTCAAAACAACATCCACAACGCCCAATCCATTTTTCAAAACAACTCAATCAAATCCATTTCATTCCCAACTAGTGGTCAACATCACTCAATCCCAATGGCCATGCCATCAAATCATCACAGTCCTTACAAAACCAAACCTTCACACTACCAAAAACCAACATCATCAATGCCTATTCCTATGCTCAAAACCACTCGATCAAATCCAGTCCATTCCCAACCAGTGATCAACCTCACTCAATCCCAATGGTCATGCCATCCCAACCATGGGCCTAGACCATCACACCCCACAGTGTATCATCACATGTAATACCATTCAATACAAAAACAAAAAAAATTAATCCCCTTAAACAAGTAATTCTATTTAAACAAATTCAATTTTTGTAGCTACTAGCTAGAGAACATTAGAACATATCTCTTTAATGCCTGAAAAACAATTAATTAATCCTTAATTACTTAAGAATACAAGTTTAAATCAAAACAAAACTTTTCAATTAATTTTTTCACCCCTAGAAAAAATATCCCAAGGACTAATAGCCTCTCTCCCAGCCTCACTCATGCATAATAGGTATATGCTATTCCCACTCCATCCCACATGGCCTAATAGTAACGTCAATATTCTATAATAGGATTCTTCTCCAAACAAGATGTTGTTCTAAAAAGCCACAACCCCCAAAAGTATATGAATAATCAAAATATTCTATGCACCACTTACCATATACTCATAGGTGCAAGAATGCCTGATATCGACATCCAATTCAAATTCAATAGACATATACCTGATATGCTATCATAAACACCAAATTAGATCGGATGAAAACAATGGTCTCAAAGTCGAATTATATTCAAAGAATAAGGGTGTATAGGGTTAGGCTTTCTAAGGATGTACTATAGCCCCCAATGGATTGAAGAATGATGGTCAGATGAAGGAGTTGGATAAAATTCCACTATAGGACAAAAGGGGAGACTCTCCCTTTCTATGATAAACATTGAAAGAAGAAATAGTGGGAGAGGATAGGAAATTAAATAAAAAATAAAAAAATATAGAATACACACAGATTACCCACACGGTTTTCCAAAACATACAACAACCGTGTAGAAGCAAATACCCATGGATGAAGTACAACATAGTTTTCCCACACAATTTTCCAAAACCACATAGAAATAGTGAGGAAGCCACTGCCTAATGTTGCAAGCATGCACGGTTAGACTGCACAGTTTTCCAACCCGTGTGGATATTGTAGGACATGTTCAGCAAATTCAAATCAAATCATTCATCCACTGACACTCCCCAAAATCAACTCGAAACACCTGGGGATCACTCTAATACCTATAGAAACCCAAAACCATAAAAAATTACAAAAAAAATCCTATAATTGAGTTCTAATAAAGGAAACACATATGCAAATCCACTAATTGACAAATTCTTACCAGGTGGGGATTATGACTTATTCCGAAAACTCAGGTCATTACAATATCCACACCATAAAATAGCTCATCCCGGAGCTATCCAAAAAATGTGGAGATGGTAATGAACACACACATCCCAGTACAATTAACCTAGACTACCTTAGTCTTAAGGGTTCTGTAAATGTTCTTCAAAGGGGCTCCCCACCTTAATAATTTCCAAACTCGGTCTCAACCTAACAAAAAATCAATCCAAAAAATAGTTCCATCAACATATTTCTGGAACCATGGTCGTCTCTCGATGCATCTTTACACATGAACCTCATCAGGTGCTCCCATGTCACATCGACACCCAATCACATCCCACACTGCATCAAGGGCATCCTCGAGCCAAAAAAGCCTAAGAAAAAACGAGGTCCCGCATCCATTAGATACTCAATAAAACCTTATACCCTGAACCTCAATCACAAACCACATCCCTAATTCACCTATTCACAAGGCACCTCTAGTAATATATATTACTCAGATGCTTTGATACCTATGCACATCAAAACACAAATCCAACGATGCTCCCAATGCCATGAACCTAACACACACACACACACACAGATATATATATATATATATATATAATCACAAACCCCAAATTGTTCCAACCTACTAACCATCATCTGGTCATTCAATATACATCTTATGCATCTAATAAACTCAAAAATAACATTCTAAATTCGGCCATTCCAAAAGAAAACCAAATATATTCACGACCATGCCTGCAGTGTACCTACGATTGTCCTCACCTCACAGGCCCAATCAGCCCAATGTTGCTCCATGGTGTTCACCAGGCCTAACAAGTTGGATCCCTAAATCCTAGCCTCCCTATGGTGCTACACTAGAACTAGACACATTCCACATTTTTGGGTCCCACTATCTCATCCATGTCCTATGAGTGATTCTTAACCTTATCTACCCTCACCTAGAACTGATCCATGAAGCTTGTACCTTCCTCAATCCCTATCTATCATCGGTCATGATAGGATTCCTGCAAAACCTCATGAGATGACCAACCTGGTCACATGCCTCACACTCCATTGGAGGCCACTCAAATCAATTACAGACATTCCCATGGTGCCCACGCTAAAATTAAACCACCACAATGCTTTCATGAGGTGGTCTATTTGGTTCCGTGGCATAATTGACTGATTGTAACTTATCCGGACCATGTGTCTATCCATTTGAACCATCTCCTGAAGTCACTGTATAACCTATGTGACACCTATCTATCAGGTTACCCTTATATGTGAGTTCCTAATTTACCACCTCAATGAACAATGAAAACATTATGATGTTCACATGCACACGAATGGGGTGCTGTAATCCATCTTCGAAACACCTCACCTTTGAGGTTTCATCGCTTACTATACCTAGTGAAAAGTGAGACATCTCTATTAAAGTAGAAACATATTCCATGTTGGAAAGGTCCCCATTTTGAATGCTCAAGAACTCCAACGCTCTATCCTCCCTCAGCATCTGATGAAAAAATTACTCAATGATCCTGACCTCGTTGTCCATCCAAGCTACTACATCTTTTCTATGAACCTAAACCTGCACATCCCACTAGAACACAACTATCCCCCTAATCATATATGATTCCACCTTAACCGCCCAACCTAGTGGCTTCTCAAGCTGCTCAAAAATCCTCATCATGATCTCTATATAGTTCTCAGCTACCTGTAGACCACCCTCTCCTTAAAAAATAACTGGGGGCTTTGACTAGAACTCCCATGTCCAATATTCCATCATTGGATGTCCCCCCTTTGATCATATTTCAGTCCCATGAAAGGCATGTACCAGGATCGTTTTGAGATGCGAGTAAATCAACATCCCAAATGTTTTCTATCATGGAAGCTATATATCCTACACTGTATCTAGGACCTAATCCTTCACCCGAGCCAATACCTATAGCTCATGTTCTACCTACCCCTTAGGGGTCTGAACCTGATCATCCTCCTAGGGAATTGTAATATCACCCAACTAATGCTTCATCAAGCTATCTAGTATGAACAAACTGAATACCAAAAAAATGGTAACACAACCCATATATAAAAAATTATATTCAATGTAATTAGAGAAATCAGTATTATGGCTAGGAATCCTCACTACCATCCCTCTTCCCCTCAATAACCATGAAGCATTTCATCGTGGATTCTTAACCTCATTACCCTAACTTAACAGATCTAAGTATCAAAATATGCCCAGGCCACTCCTCTCTTGAAAAACACCATTGCCTGTTTCTGAAGACTGATTCACCTAATACTGGTAATCAAAATCACCTCAACCATAATACATCCCTTCACCTATAAGAGCTTGTCCCAAATCCAAGGCCACATGTAATTTTATCAAAATTTAATGCATGGAATATCAAATTTCATCACACCAACAATTATATAATGAATTATAACTTTTTCACAAGGAGATTGACATATTTAACTTGGTATTATCACTTCAAAAAGAAGAGATGAATTTATAAAATTGAAATACCATAAAAATGTTCCTATAAAAATACAAACAACCATGCCTTGTTTTATTGGGCCAAGGACCAATTATTCCCAACAACACCAGGTCAGGGGTCACATATCACACCAAGTAATCATGAAAAACTAAGTGATCAATCAATGTTTAAATCATATAAACTACAATTTGAGAAAAAAAATCATATCCCACCCAATGTAACTCAGTACATCCCTCGTACATGGGTTGCAGGATTCCAAGAACATGATTGAAACACAGTTATAATAAAAACCTATATCTAGTCTACAATTATACTAATTAGTAATATCTAGAAAAGTGGACAAATAATCTTCTCTAATACCACTTGTAGCATCCCCAACCCGAAAAGACACCAATATAGTTCAAACGGGCTTGGTAATACTATCTGTAGGTGCACCTCCCAAAAATACAAATGCTGCCAACTAGCATTGAGGGTGTAAATAGTTATAGTGGATAAGATATACACTCTATGAACATACAATATATTGGTCGAAGAGTAATAAGGTATCAAGTAGGGTAAATAATGAATCAACTGACTCAAACTAGATCCATTGAGGAGAGACACATCCAAAGTCAGTAAATAGGAAAAGTCTTATAGAAATAACTCCTGCATCAGAATGTAAACATAATAGCATGCCAAAAATTCACTTACATCCACTCAAACAAACCAATATAGACTACATTCTTTATCTGGTCATACATGTAAATATGATAAAATCATCCCATGGTTAACCATTGTATCTAATTACAAAACAAAAATTTTGATACATGTGTGAATGTTTAGAAGAATAAAGAAATAGCTAGGCATGACCTCATGGTCTATGCGAAACTCTATGAAAATAACTACTACGATCCAACTCTTGTGGCTAGTCCTTTACATGTATGCAAGTTCATAAAGTATAAATGTGTCCTAACCGACCCGTGTAGGGTGTGAGATGAATCTCAGTAATATACTATCAAATAGAACATACATATAAAAGTTTTTAATCAGAAATGAATCTCTAAGTAAAGTAATCAATATGATAAAATAAATAAACACAACCTCTACTACTTCTTAGCAACCACCATGGAGTATCACATGCTTCAACAAAAATAGGAATCTCTGAAGCATAGAGTTTCATTGGCCCATGATGAAAGGTACTAATGTAATCACAAAGTCCTAATGATCCCTAAGGTTCTACCTCAATCACATAGCTCAGCCCCATGGGCCTCCTGACACCTCATTTGTCAACGTATCAATGTCTTGATGTTGTGCCCAAATAAAAGTATCCCATTCTCACGGAACCATTCCAAAAATCTCAAGTCATCCCATGGAATGAAAAATAGACGAATAATGATATCATTACCAAAATAAATATCCATTCACAATTCTACAAGAATTGATATACCCATCTCTAGTCCCAATATCCTTGTCATTATCAACTAAAGGATCCTCACATTCTACATGGATTTCTATGGGAATCACCCTAAACCATAAATACATTATCTGCAACAATCATGGCCTCTATCCACATGAGTAGTAAAAAAACCACATCCTGGAGTCAACCTATGTGCACATGAATAAATTTTCACTTTCGACATCATGGGTGGGTAGTAGTCTCTAAATAATGAACATAAGCCACACAATCTCTAGCATCTTATGCCCTTCGACCTGGTCGCTCAAATATGATAGCCATGATAACAAAGTATCATGGGATATGCACAATATGATGGTCAAACTGTTTCAAACCAACATCCATGATGCTCAATCATGTGGTCAAACCCACACACACAAATCTGGGCGAGGCCCACCAAGTGATTAAAATCACAAAATCCCAATGAACATGCCATACCAACCTCATGCCCAGACCGTCAGAACCACATGGGTCTCTGCAAATGTAATATCATTCATTTCTTAAACATAAACACATTTAATCACATTAAAAATGTAATTTAGTTTAAACATATTGAATTAAGCTAGTAAAATGCTATAATACATTATAACAGAGGGATTAAAATCCACTAATGAACTTATTCAGTCTTCATCAAATTAAACATACCTGTGTAAATAGAAAAAATAATTAAAACCTTTTTGGAACCTCAATAAAAAATATCCAATGGAGAAACAACATCTCTCCTAGCCTTCCTCATGAATAATAGGTATATAGAATCCCCACAACATCCCACAAGGTCTATGAGTCAAGTCAATATTCTATTATAGGATTCCACTCAAAATACTTCATTGTGCTAAAAATATAAAACCACAAAAATTATATGAAAAATTAATAAAATGTATGAAACACTACCTTAGACCAGTAGTCATAGGTATGTAGGGTATGATGATACAATTCAAAGGCGATATACATAGACCTATGTTTCCGTCTTAATTCATAAAATCAGCTCAGATGGAAAGAGGTGTTTCTACGTCGAATGATAAACAAAGAATAATGGTGTGTAGAGTTAGCCATACCAAGGTGGTCCTATAGCCACCAACAGATAATGAAATTGAGGAAATACAAAAAAGATAGATTGAAATCCACCTGATGAGAAAAGGGGAGGCTATACCATATTGTGAAATTCTAAGAAACAATAAAGAAGGATTGAGAATATAAAATGAAAGGAAAAATAAAATAATGAAAATATAAAGAAAATAAACCTGTAGAGGCCACATAGTTTACACAACGGTTTCCCAAACCCTACGGAAACCATGCAGAAGCCACAAACTAATTTTTCAGGGCAAAATGTTTTACCCATATTTTTTTCCAAACTGCGCCATAATCATAAGGAAGGCGCTGCCTAAAGCTGTATGCATGCACGGTTTACCCGTACGGTTTTCTAAACCCTGCGTAAATAATGCACCCTATTATACAACTTCAAATCTGGACATTTATCATATAATTCTCTACCAAACCAACAAGAATCAATTAGTCACTCTTAATGCTCATAAACCAACCCAAACCCATCAAACAAGGGCAATGTAACTCTCAGAAATGAGTTATGATCAATTAATCAAAACATAGAATAACCACTAATTGAAATATTCTAACTGGGGGGATTTGTACCTTTTCCAAAAACTAAGGTCGTTACACTTTCCACTCGACAAGAAAATGAAATAACATTGATGTGTACATACAACCTACCATATCCATGAATGGTGTATTTCATTTCATATTTCTGGATTTTATATATTATTATAAATATGTATATACCCAATATATAATGTATTTATATCATGATTATCATTACGAATATTATGAAATAATTATTAATTTAAGAAAATAAAAAAAGTAATGACCCAGACACTTAATAATGAAAATTAATATTGAACTAATTAAATGTATTATTATGTAAACATTTTATATAAAATGTATGAACTTCCATGGTTTTATGTTTGGGAATTTTAAAATACCATTAAGAATTGTTAGCTTTGATAATATTGCTGCTGAACAATGATCACATGATTAGTAAAAATATAGGGCCTTAAGAAATCCAATTTACTCAGTCAAAGGAATCGATGGCCTCATTAATTATAATTTCTCCATAAAAATCCCATTTGTCGGAGCTCGGAAAGAAGGTAGTATCACCAGGCTTCGCTGTTGAAAAATCCCAAGGTGAGATTTATAATTTTATTTTTGAATGGAATTTCCAATAGGGGAAGTGGAATTTAATAGAGATTACCAAACAAGAAATGTTATTTGAGCCACCCCAAGAGTCGATCACCATCGTAGACCTTATCCTTATGTATTATGTAGGATTTTTAAGGGGTTATTTAACAAGACCCTAGTATTATGATTGTGTGATTTAATTTTTGTATAAATAATAAACATTTATTTTATTATTGTGAATTTTTTTTGAATCCCAAATAGTATTATTGTTAACATTAAATTATGAAATCTACTCTGATAAATTAATGGATTTTTTAATTAAATAATATCTTAATAAAATATTATCACTAAATAAATTTTTATTAAATATAAATCATAATATAATTTTAATAAATAAATTTTTAATTTTTAATATGGTATGAAAAGGGTTTTTGTCAAAACCCATGAATTTTCAATAAATGTATTTTTTTCAAAAGTAAAAATGCACAAATTTAGAAATTTATTTTGAAAAAATGAATATTATTTTTGGAATCAGTTTGTCAAAATTACCCAGTAGTGAATTTTTCATAATTTTCTAAGACAGTCAAATTTTTTGGTAAAAATTAAATACTTTTTAAATATATAATGTGTTTGATGACATCATAATGTCCCAATAGTGATTTAACAAAATGCTATAAAAGTTATATTTAGACAAAATATGTTATACCTATTAAATAATGTGATTTTAAATTTATTTGATTAATTTTATGATGCCTCAAGGGACCCTCCAATACTTATAAATATATTTAACCTTTTAAAATGATCTCATAAAGAGTGTGACTCACCTCCACATAAGAAATCCAGATATTATAAGATGTCCTCCCATTGGCCATATAAAATAATTTCTTCCACTCCCCTTTGGAAAAATCCATTGGCAAAAAACATGGGTTTTTTGGGGTATGGATTTCTTTATTGTGTAGTGTCCAAAACCAACATAATAAAGAATTCCCTATCATTTCCATTATAAACCCACTCAATCTCTAATTCCTCAACACTGAAAACCTTTGGATCTTGACCAAAATCTTCCTACCCACTCTATAATACTCACATGGATCCTAAAGCTTCATATATGCCTATCTCAAGCCTCTCCCAAGCCTTTGAGATCACAATTCCAATTAAAGGATTTATTCCCTTCTCATTTTGGCCCAAATGTATTTATGTTGTTATACCATTTTATTTTCAATTAAAAATTTTGGGGTATTCTTTTTCACCTCCCCCATACTTACCACCTAATATTTGAATGATAAGATACCTTTTTCTATCTCATTAATTCCTCCCATTTACACTTGTTACCATGCTGAAATTCCATAAGGAATTTCTCTCTTCTCATTTACATTCACGAAATTATTTTATATTATGCTTCAAAATTCAATTACATATGTTGTGATATTATGTTCCATGACCCCATTACTATCTATTTCTTGTATAATTTATGAGATACCCACTTCTCTCTCATCATCCCATTTTACTATATTTATTTTACGATGTTATGATGCCAAAATCATTGTGTATGTGAATACCATACCCATTTCTCTATTAAGGGTATTCACAATTATGCACAAGTACTTATTTATTTGGAACATACATTTATGTATTCCATATAAATTATTCATAGAATAAATTATGATGCTTAATCAATCCATGCTGTATGATCAATGTGGAACACTTATGCATGAAATGAAATGTTTATAAAGGGTGCACTGTAATGAACCTGGTAAGCCTAAAGGCCAAAAAAACCATCGATGCCCGAACCCAGCCCTCTAGTAGAGAGTAGACCCCCACCCCCAAGAAGATAAGAGCCCCCACCTTAGACTATCCCAGATAACACGTGTCAGGTATTGTCTCCAACCTGATGAGTATTTAAATCACCTCACTCGCAACTTGAACCCATGACCACAAGCATAAAGGAAAACTAGGAAATGTTAAGAGTACCAACTGAGCTACCTCCTAGTTGGTACTCGTAACACATCCCAGTTGGGCTTAAATCTTGTGTTCATGGGTTCAAGTTGTAGAGGAGTCCATTAAAATTCTTATCAGGTAAAGGAAAAAACCTTCCACATGTTATCTGAGACCGTCTGAGGTGAGGGCCTATTATCTATGTGCGGGTGGGGGTCTTCTATCATCTAGAGGGCTGGGATCATGCGTGGATGAGTTAGTTGGGTTTGAGGCCCACCATGTTTATTAGATGGTACTCGTAATGCTTCTTGGTCAGTTGGAACTTGTAAAATTTACCGGTTTCCCTTTAATCCTCTAGGGATGAGTTCATGTTACGGGGGAGGTTATCTAAATCCTTGTCAGGCAGGGGACAGTAACAGCCATGTGTTATCTGGGATAGTCGGTGGTGGGGGCCAGTTATCCTCCTGCTGGTGGGGGTCTGCTATCTTCCAGAGGACTGGTCTAGGGTGTGGCTGAGTTCATTGGGATTTAGGACCACTATTTTCATTACATACCCCCAAATATCACTCTGATGCATTAGGTAAATGATAGTATAATGATATGTTAGGTGCTGTGAGGGTTTTTTCATTCTAATTCATGTGAAATGAGGGTTTAATCTTACTAATTATATTGTAATGAGGGTTTACGAATGATAATTCTAGTGAAATGAGGGTACACTAATTCTCAATCTGTGATGATCCTTGGCTCATGCTAATATAATTCTAAATTGTTTTTCCACATTTCCCAGTTATGATAAATTTTTTATATAATTCCTTTATGTTCATGTTTCTCTGGAGCTCCCTTAATATGCCTATGGCCTAACATGTACTATATTTTTCATGCCATTTCTTTTTTACTCTTTTAGTGGGTTTTAGAGCTCACAATTTTCTTATGAGTGTCCTCAGGTTATCACATGTAATGCTATGTACGAAAGAATTTTCTTGTCAGGTAAAAGAAGTTTTCAATAATGGTGTTTTATTTTTATGTTTTATTTTTTTTGTAATGTTCTTAATCCCCAAATAAACTAGGCCTATAGATCTTCTAGGTTGTATAAAGTGAATTTTTATAAAATAAATCATTATTAGGTTTGTAATAGAGATCAGGGTGGTCATAGTTGGTATCAGAGGCTAGGTTTAGTTATTTTTGGGATTAGGATTAGAAAACACCAGTCAAAGCCTAAGGGACAAGACTAAGTATAATTAAAACATACATATATTTTGGTGAGTATATATTATGTTTTTTATCATGAAAATACATCCTTGACTGGATACGAACAAGTAGGGGTGGCTCTGGAACATATGTATCTAGGGGTAAAACCAAAAAACACCACTTTGTGCTAGACTCAAACAGGAACTGATGCACAATAATGGGGCTTGTTGAACTCTTGATTATGACACAAAATAAGGATATGATTTGGTAAATTCAAAAGAATAGTATTAACCATTGTTAATGTAATAAAAAGTTTCCACTAAGAATACATATTGGAAGTATATCATTTATATCATAGATTGAAGCCATGAAATTCACATGTTAAGGAAATAATTTAACTTATATGTTATCCCTTTTTTCATTGTATTACTCTTTTTGTGTTACCCCTAAATTTCATTTTATTTCATTAAATTTCCATTAATAGGTGGACATAGGCTAACAACCGATGCGAATATCAATGTGACGACTGTTCTAATGAGATACTAATCCAATAGCAGCAGGAAATGAAAATTTTATCACGATACTCTCTCAGTTAACTCTTGTTTTGAATAGAATCATTAGTCATGATTAACATCCCCCCCAAGTAATGGAATGCCAAAATATAGGGATTCATGATAAAAATTCTTCTAACTATTAATTGATCATCTAATCCATCAATCGTCGAACAACTGATAAACTCCATTGAAAATATCTCTATATCCATAAATGTTACAAACAAGAGAAGGTACTTCTAGATTCTTTTTTTATGGAGATAAAATCTGATCAGTGGTGGAAATTGATCAAAATCACATAGTATGATAAAGATATCAATGCATTTTAATGGAAGGATTTCTACAAAATATTTTTCAATAAATATTTTCCCCGAATCCTCGGACATAAGATTAAATGAGACTTTATTAACCACAATAAAAAAGATGATAAATCCATCAGAGAATATGAGGGAAAATTCACATGGCTTGGAAGATATGCCTTTAGATTTTTTGTTACCCCTTAATGCAAGGTTGACCGCTTCTTTGGTGCGATAAAACCTAGCTTACAAAAATCTCAATTGATCCATGACATAGATATCCATGATGAAATTTTACGATGTTCCCACAATGTAAAAATATATATCATAGAATATCATGGGGTTCATAGTGATAAGAAGCATAAAGAAAATTTAATTATTGCATTTTGATTGTTAAATCCAATGGGGATAAGAAATTATATCACCCCACTTTCCAAAGGTGAAGAAATAAGAACCCCAAAAATTTCCTGAAGGGGATGAGGACATGCTTTAGGTGGTGGATAGAAGGGCACCTGGCCATTAAATACCTACAAGAAAAACCCGTTGTTGCAACATATGAGAGTAACTCTCCGAACAACCCCCAATGAGTTTTTTATTTCATCAAATTCAATGAACCAGGGCACTTTTCAGACTAGTTATCTAATCCAAGGGTTTTAAGAGGCATCCAAAAACCTCTAAGGAAGCAAAAACAAGATTTTTCAATCAATACCACAGATGAAAACCATGAAATAAAGTGGTGATAGGTGCACATGTTATTCATTTAAAAATAGTGAACATACATTTTGATTATGGTTCTATGCATTTTTTATATCCCAAAAGTTTAGTAGGACATTCCTAACACCACCAAAAATCATGGATGTAATGATGTAGGTGAGAATATAAAATGGGGAAATCATTCCATCTCATGAATATAACACCTCCCCTTTCACAATTTGTTGTCTGAACTTCACGGAGAACCGCATCACACTCTCTTTGGTGGTATTTCATCCAATTATTGGTAAGTATTGGATTTTCCCATATAGATCCCACATAAATTACCATGATAGGGAAATCACTCTACATATGGAGAATCGACCCCCGATTCTATACACGTGTAAGGAGGAGGATGGATCTTCTTTAGAATCATTATCTCAAGAATTTATATTACTTCCCTATTTTCATGTCTATCTTTCTCATAATATTATGTATAAGTAATAAAACATCCTTGAAGATATTACTATTTTGAGGGAATTTGCTGAAATTTCCATCCGAGGAGTTTCCAAGTCTTCCACATATAATACATGTTAAATTATTGATTGATCTTATACCTATGGAATTTTTAAAATCCAAGACTCGAGATATAATGGCTATTGTGGAGGTTGAGGAGATAAAGAAACTACTACATGAGAATCTAGACAAAGGGTTTATACACCCATGTTCATCAAAAAGGGGTGCACCAGTCCTCATCGTCAAAAAGAAGGATGAGTCAATGCGCCTATGTAATGACTATCTTGAGCTCATCAAAATCATGAAAAAGAAAATGTATCCTCTACTATGGATTGATGACATGTTCAATTATCTTCATGAAGTGAAATAATTATCCAAGGTGTATTTGAGGTCGGGATATTACCATGTAAGGAAAAAAGATGGTGGATATCTACAAGTATAGTTTTTGTACAAGGTACGAGAATTATGAATTCATAGTAATTCCTTTCAGACGCACTTATGCTCCAAAAATCTGCATGGAATTGATGAATAGAGTATTTAGAGATTGCCTCAACAAACTTACTATTGTATCTATAGGCTATATTAAAATATACTCCAAAGAAAAGGAGGAGCATGACGAGCATCTAATCACTATACTAGATACCTTTCATAATGAGAAGATATATGTAAAGCACAACTAGTGTGAGTTCTAGTAGAAGGAGGTTTCATTTAGGGAACATATCATTACAATAAATGGGATATATGTTGTTCAATCCATGAAAATTTTATTGAAGGGATTTCCAAGGACAACATCTATGACTGGTTTTAGTAGCTTCCTTGGGTTAGTTGGATATTATCACCAATTTGTGAAAAATATATAACTATAATCAAAAAATCATACCAAGATAAATATTAAGGGAGTCATGTTTTCCTATAGTGATGAATGTTAAGAGATCTTCTAGGAGTTTAATTGGAGTCTTATCACCATTCCTCTAATCACACTACCCATATGTAGAGACCTTTTGTGGTATTCAGTGATGATTCAAAGAAGGGCCTAGTCTGTGTGTTGATTCAAAATCACAAATTCAATTCTAATGCATTAGGGAAATTAAAATTTAATTAGAAAAACTATCCGTCACATGATATGTAGTTTGTTTTAGTAACCCACATTTAAAAAATTTTGTGATATTACCAAATTGGGGTGAAGTGTGAAATATATATGGATCACAGAATCCTCATGAATATATTTAAACAAAAATAGCTGAATATGCACCAAAGAAGATGGTTAGTACTAATCATAGATTATGACTGATCAATCCATTACAACCCTGAGAAAGAAAAAAAGGTGGTAGATGCTCTAAGTAGAAAGGATCCTACAATTCATTCATTGATATGAATTGAAAAGGATCCAATCATCTTAGATTTGATGATGATGGACATGGGAATCATAAATAATTAAATATAATCAATCAATTCAAAAATTATTTTCTCAAACATCAATTTTGGAAATGTTAATGGATTCCCAAAATAATTATTTGTGAATTAAAATGAAAGTGGACACTATAATTAAAGGGAAATACCCATAGTTCAGTGATAAAGAAGAAGGAATTATGACATTTAGAAAAATATTACGTGTTATGTCAATTCCGGAGTTGAAGAATGAAATTTTGGATGATGCACATAGTTCAAATTTATCCATTCACCCATGAAATAAAAATTTGTCTTAAGGTCACTGAGAACATTATTTTTTGGATAACATGAAGAGGGAGATCGCTGAGTATACATCAATGTCCCTGGTATGTTAGTGAGTGAAGTCTGAGAGGCAAGAGGTATAGGGGGGTAATGTAACCATTACCCATACCAACATGGAAATTGTAGAAAATCACCACGGAATTGGTCACCAGACATCTAATGATATCCAAAATAAACAATTCTATCTGGTTTTTTTGGATCGTCTTAAAAATAATAGAGACATCATTTCAATTCGAGAGGATTTCCCATAGGTTCAAATAGCACATATATACATCATAGAAGTGTTAAGGCTGTGAGGAGTACTGTTATCGATTATATCCAATCGATATCCATGATTCACCTCTATATTTTGGAAGACTCTCCAACATGATCAGAATACTGATCTGAACATCAGTACAACTTGTCATCCTCCAACTGATGGGAAATCTGAGAGGACTATCCAAACACATGAGAAAATGTTTAGAGCATTCACAATGGACTTCAAACAAAGATGGGATAAACATCTTTCCATAGATTATTTCTCTTACAATGTCAATTTATAATCAATTATCCAAATGGCTCCTTATGAAGCACTTTTTGTGGAGAGGTGTAGAACACTGGCATGTTGGGAATAATTTTGGGAGAGAAAACTCCTAGGACTAGAAATGGTCGAAGAAATGGTGGAGAAGGATGAGACCATCCAACAATATTTTAAAGCTTCATAGAGTTAAAAAAAGACCTATTATGGTAATCTTTTATGAGACGTAGAGTTCTATGTTGGAGAAATGTTATTCCTCCACGTATAACCGTGGAAGAGAGTTCAATGATTTGGGAAGAAGGGAAAACTTATTTCATGGTACATCAACCATTTTGAGATCCTTGATCACATTGGAACATTGGAATATAATATATCACTACCACAAAACCTATCTAAAGTACATGATGTATACCATGAATCACTCTTCAAGAAGTACATACCTGGCCCATCACATTTCCTCAATCCGAAGGTGGTACTATTAGAGAATGACCTCTCATTTGAAGAGATTCTTGTGAAGATCTAAGTTCATACAGAAAAAGGTATACAAAATAAAATGATGCCCCTCGTCATGGTGTTGTAGTGAAACAACATGTTTGAAGAAGCAATGTGGGAATCAGAGGAAGTGAGGAAGAAGAGTGACCCATATTTATTTTTGTGTGAGAAAATATAATTTTGATGGTGGAATATCTTAAGGGGGAAGATTTTAACGACCCAATATTTTATTGCTAAAAATTCCACTTGATCCAATTAAATTTCTTTATATGTAAAATGTTTATATACAACATATGAACTTTTTTGGTTTTATGTTTTTAAAATTTAATATACCGTGAGTTATTGTTACAGTTGCTAATATAGTCATTGAAAAATGATGACATAATTAATGTTATTATAGAGCTTTAACAAATCCAATTTACTCAGACAAAGGAAGTGATGGCCTCGTCCAATGTAATTTCAACATATGAAGGCCATTTTTGAAATCTGAAAAAATTGGTAGCAATACAATCCTTTTCCCTTGACCAAGCCCAATCCAAGATTCAACATATTATGATTTAACGGAATCTCATATAGGGGTAGTGGATGTTAATATATATCACCACCCAAGAAATGTTATCCGAGCCGCCCCAAGAGTCTTTCACCATCACACAATATACCGTTTGGTGTTATGTGGGTGCTATAATGGGTTATGTTACAAAACCATTGCACTATGATTTTTTAATTATTTTTTATAAATAATATAAATTCATTTTATTATTGTATATTGATTTTAAAGAAAAAATATTATTTTAATTAATATTTAATTTTGAAATATATTTTGATGAATTAATGAATTAATGAATTAGAAAATATTTTAATAAAATATTATTACTAAATCAAATTTTATTAAATATAAATGATATTATAATATTTATAAATTCAATTGCAATTTTTATTATCATTTGAAAACTATTTTTGTCAAAACCCTTGAATTTTTAATAAATGTTATTTTTTAAATTGTAAAAGTTAAAATTCAAATACTAAAAAAATTATTTAGATATAATGAATATAATTTTTGGATTCAGGACATAACAAAAATCCAACAGTGTATTTTTCATAATTTTTGTATACAGTAAATTTTTTTGGTAAAAATTAAATACTGTTTAAATAAATAATGTGTTTTATAACATCATAATGACACAATAGTTATGTAATAAAATAATATAAAATGTACATTCTGAAAAATTATGTATAACCTTTAATATAATGTGATATTATATTTGTTTGATTAATTTTATGATTCATTATTGTACCCTCCCAGACTTACCAAATATTTTAACATTTTTAAATGATTTCCTAAAGAGTGTGGCTCACCTCCACATAAAGAACCCTATTATTTTAAGTATTTGGTACATTGGACATATATAATTGGGTTTTACACTCCACTTTGGAAAAAACCCATGGGAAGAAACCATGGTATTTTTGTGGTTTTGATTAGTTTAATTTATAGTGTCCAAAACCTAAATAATAATGAATTCTATCTCTTTTCCTATATAAACCTACATAATATCCCATTCCTCTTCACTAAAAACCTGTTTAGCTAGACCAAACTCTTCCCTAATCAATCTATAATCCTCCAAATGCACCTCAAACTCCCTCTAAGCCTCTATCAAGCCTCTCATAAGCCTTTTGGATCACACTTCCATGTAATGGATTTCATCCTTTCTCATTTTTAACCATATTTCATTATGATCATATACATTTTAATTTTCAAATGAAAATGTTAGGGTATGATATAACACATCCCCCATACATCCCTACTTATTTTTTAATTATGAGATATCTATTTCAATATCATTAATGCTTCCCATATACACATGTTACCATGTCAAAATTCCGTAAGGAATATCTCGCTTCTCGTGTACATTGAAACTATTATATTATATTATTCATCTAAATTCCATTACATATGTTGGGATATTATGTTCCATGACCCCATTACTTTCCATTTCATGTATAAATTATTAGAGGCCCCTTTATATTTCATCAACTCATTTTAAAATTTCTATTTTACGACATTAAGTTGCTAAAATCATCATGTAGGTGAATACCATACCCATATATCTTTCAAGGGTATTCACATTTATCCACATGTACTTTTTGATTATGGTATTACATTTAAGTACTCTAAATATTCTATTCATGGAATAAATTATGATGCATTATGAATCTATGATGTATGATCCATGTGGCACACTTATGCATGAAATGAAATGTTTATAAATGGTGAGCCCTGAGAGAATTCCAATACACAGGGTAAAGAATAGTATCATGATATTCCATGTGAAATGAGGGTTTAATCATACTAATTCGAGTAAAATTATAGTTTAATCATGTTAATTAAGATGAAATGAGTGTTTACTCATGCTAATTCAAGTGCAATGACAGTTTACTCATGATCCATGTTCAATGACCCTTAGCTCAAGCTAATATCAAGTTTAATGTTGTTGCCACAATTCCATTTTATGATAATCATCCTATATCAGGACATTATGTTCATGCTTCTCTTGTGCTCTATCATTATTCCTATTTCCTAGCATGTACTATATTTTTCATGTTATTTCATGTTTACTCCCTTATTGGGCTTTATATATCACATTTTTCTTATTCTTGTCCTCAAGTTATCCCATGTAATGCTATGTACGATGGAATGATGCGGTCATGAAAAAGAATTTTTCAATAAACTTTTTTTGTTTTATGTTCTATGTTATTATTTAATGACCCTAATCACCAAAGACACTAGACCTACCATTCATATATGTTTTATTCTATGATATTTAATGTAATAAATCATGATTATGAGTGTAATTTAGAGTATGTTTATTATATTTAGTATGAAAGGATAGGATTATTAAATTTTGGGATTAGGAATAGAAAACCGTAGTTAATGTCATAGGGATAAAAATACGTATAATAAAAACATCACTATATTTTAGAGATTATAGAGTAAGAGGTTTATCATTAAAATGAATCCATGATTGGATACGAACAAGTAGAGGAGGCTTGGGCACAAATATATCTACGGGTAAACCCGGAAACATAGCTTTGATCTAGACTTGAACGAGAACTAGACCATGATAACGGGCCTTGTTTAACTCTTGTTTATGACACTCCCAAGAGATATTCTTTGGTAAATACATATGATTAGTATGAACCATTGTTAAGGGTATAAAAAATTTTCCCCTAAGAATATTTTTGGATTGTAAATGATTGATTACATAGATTGAAGCCTATAAATTCATATGTTATGTAAATAAATGTTATTTATATGTTATACCATTATTACATTGGATTATCCTTTATGTGTTACCCCTAACATTCCTTTTATTCAAGATAATGTCCGGTATTATGGGGACTCGGGCTAACAACTGATGCAAAGATCAGTGTGATGACTATTCTAATGAGATGTCCAATCTGATTGGAGTGGGAATCACAATCTTTGTCATGATACTATCTCAGTTAATTGATGTTCTGAATAGAAACATTGTTAATTATGAATGTCCAACCCCCCTAAGAAATAATAAACTACAATCAAGATATTAATGAGACAAAGGCCTTTTACTTTCAATGGATCAATTCATCTATCAATCATCGAACAATGGATAAACTCCATTGAAATGATCTTCTTCATCCTTCAATGTCCTGAACAAGAGAAGGCTCTATTGGATTCTTATTTTAATGAAGGAGATGTACATCAATGGTATAAATTGACCAAAAATACTAATCTAGAGGAATATATCATGGAATTGGAATGGTAAGATTTTTATAAAATGTTTTATTGGTAAATATTTTCCACGCACCTACCAAATTAATATGGAAAGGTACTTACTTTCCAAAAAATAAAAGATAATTAATCCATCGAAGTGTACTGGGAAAACATCAAAAGGCTTGCATGATATGCCTCTATCTTTTTCTGTACCCCCAAATGCAAGGTTGTCCACTTCTTTGGGAGGCTAAAACCTATCCTATTAAATTCCCTATTGATTTGTGACTTCGATAGCTATGTGTAAATTGTTTGATATTCCATCAATATTGGAATGGATATCGGTGAATCTGAGGGGAATCGTGTGGATAAGAAGAGTAAGGTGGAATTTAATGTTGGCAGTCCAATGGTTAAATCCAATAGTTATAATAAATTACAACACCCCACTTTCCAAAGGTGCAGAAAGATGCACCCCAAAAATTGCTTGAAGGGGACAAGAAAATGCATTACATGTGGAAGATAAGGGAACCTGACCATTAATTTCCGACAAGAAAAATATGATAATGCAGTAAAGGACATGAAACATCCATTCAACCCTTAACATGTTGTTCATTGATTTAACAACATAGAACCATGACACTTTGAAAACTAGTTTCCAAAGCCAAGGGTTTTTTGAGGAAACCGACAACCTCTAAGGAAGAAAGGGAGAGCATTGGCCATAACTGCATCCAAAGTGAACCCCAACAACAATGTGGTGATAGGTTTTAATGTTATTCATTCAATAATAGTGAACATACTTTTTGATTTAGTTCTAGGGACTCTTTTATATCCTAATTTTCGATTAAAACAATACCAACACCCCCAAAAATCATATAAGTAATGTTATTTGTGAGAAAAACAAATGGGGAAATCATTTCATCCCATGATATAACTCCTCCTCTATCACAATTTTTTGATTTAACATCCTGTAGAACATCATCCAACTCCATCTACTGGAATTATAAGAAATTCATGTCAAGGTTTGGCTTTCCAAATATAGAGACAACATAAATTTCCGTAAGAGGAAGTCACTCTCTATATAGAAAATCAACCTCAAATTTTGTACAAGTGCAAGGAGGATGATGAATCTTCATTAGTAGCATCATCTAAAGCTTGGATATTGCAACCATATGAGCATGAATATCGTGATTATATGATTATTTATATGGAAGTAACCATCCTTGATGAAATTCCTATTGTGAGGGAATTCGTTGAAGTGTTTATTAAGGATTTTTTTGGTCTTCCTCCAAGAAGATATGTTTAATTGTTGATTGATTCTGTACTAGGAGTGTTTCCAATATCCAATACTCTATATATAATGGATTTATTTGAGCTTGAGGAGATAAATAAACCACTTTCGGAGAATATGTATACAGGACTTATATTCCCATGTGCTTCACTATGGGGTGCACCAGTCCTTTTTGACAAGAAAAAGGATGGTTCGGTGAATCTTTTCATTGATTATCATGAGTTCAAGAAATAACAATAAAGAACAAGTATCCTCTTACACAAATTGATGAATTTTTCAATTAGATACACAGATTACCGAAATTTTTCGAGAAAAATGTGCGGTTGAGGTATTTCCTAGTATGGGTGAAGGAGGATGTCCCCAAGAAAGGTGCATGTAAAAAGTACGAGCACAAGGATTTCATAGTAAATTTCTTCAGACTCACTAATGCTCCAAAAATCATTATGGACATGATGAGTAGAGCCTTTTGGAATTACCTCAAAAAATTTGTAGTAGTCATTATAATAGTGTTCTAATATACTCCAAACCCACGGAGAAGCATGAGGAGCATCTACGAACAATTTGAGAGACCTTGAGAAAGGAGATGCTCTAATAAAAGTACAAAAATTGTGAGTTTTGGTTGATGTAGGTATCATTATTATGCCATATCAGCATAAGAAATGGGATATCTATGGATCCCTCCATGAAAAATGAAATTGAGTGATGGTTTAGGGAAACATCTACGATGGATATCTATAGATTCCTTTTGTTAGCAAGATATTATCTCCAGTTTATGATAAATTTATCATGATTTTAAAATCCTCTTACTAGGAAAAATTGGAAGGGGGTCAAGTATTCCTGGAGTTATGAATGCAAAAATTTCTTCAAGGAGTTTAATATGAGGCTTATCACCATGTATGTTCTCACACTATCCAGAAGTGGTGAAATTTTGGGTGTATTTAGTGATGCTTCAAAGAAGGGCATAGGGTTTTTGTTAATGAAAATTGAATAGTCATTTCCAATTCTTCAAGGTAATTAAAAGTTCATAATCACAACATTAAATCACATGATCTGGAGTTGGAATCAGTAAACATCACATTATAAATTTGGTGACCTTACCTATTTTGAGAGATGTGTGAAATATACACGGATCACAAAAGACTCACGTATATATTCACTTAGAAACTATTTAATATGCACCAACAAAGATTGGTAGAGCTTATCAAAGTCCAAGACTACTCAATCCATTACCACTGTGGGAATTCACACAAGGTGGAAGATGATCTATGTAGAATGGATCATGACACACTTTCATTAGTGAGAATTGAAAAGTATCCAATCTTCTTGTATTTAATGAATATGGACATGGGAATCATGATGAAGGGAACATCATCATTCCACTAAAAATTTATTTCTCAAACAATGCTTTTGGAAAAGTGTAAGGATGATCAAAAGGAAAACGTGGGAATTCAGAAGAAAGTAGAAACTATTATAAAAGGTAAATACTCATAGTTCAATGTTAATGAATATAGAATTGTGAGATTTGGTAAAAGACGATGTGTTCCGTCAAATCCAGTGTTAAATAATGAACTTTTTTTTGACTCACATAGTTCTAATTTCTCTATTCTCCCATGAAACATAGTGATGTATCGAGATCTCTGAGATCATTATTGGTGGTATAACATAAAGAGGGAGATTGGTGAGTATACATAAATGTGCCCAGTATTTCATAAATAGAATATTGAGAGGCATATGTCTAAGGGGATGATCCAACCATCACCCATCCCAACATTGAAATGGGAGAAAATCCCCATGGATTTTGTCACCGGACATATAAAGACTTCCAATGGAAACAATGCTATCTTGGATGCGTTTGTTCATCTTAAAAAAGCATAAAAATTATTGAAATTCAAGAGGATTCTTCTTTAGATCAACTGGGATAGATTAAAATTAGAGAAGTGGTAAGGCTGCATAGGGTACAACTGTTGATTATATCTGATCATGATCCAAAATTCAGCTCTATGTTATGGAATAGTCTCCAGTATGATATGATTTCTGATATGAACTTCATTAAATATTATCCTCTTCAAACTGATGGAAAATATAAGTGGAATAACCAAACACTTGAGGACATGTTTAGAGAATGCTCAATGGACTTCAATGGAGGATTTGATCAACATCTTCTTTTGGTTGACTTCTCTTACAACAATAGTTTCCACTCAAGCATCGAAATGGTTCTTTATGATGCCTTTTAATGTAATTGGTTTAGAACATTGACATGTTGTTATGAAGTTGGGGAGAAAAAACTCTTAGGTACAGAAATGGTCAAAGAAATGGTGGATAAGGTTACGATCATCTAATAGCATGTTAATTCGAATCATAGTCGTTAAAAGAGCTATGATGATAATCATCGATGAGACCAAGATTTTGATGTTGGATACATGGTATTCCTATGCAAATCAAAGTTAAAGATATTAATGAGATTTTGGAAGAAGGTAAAGATTAGTCCAAGGTACATCATCCCTTATGAGATCCTTGATTTCATTGTAGGAGTGGCCTATCAACTAGCACTCCCACAAAACCTATATCATGTACATGATATAATAATTGTATCACTCATGATGAAGTACATACTGTACCCATTTCATGTACTAAATCTAGAGTTGGTACAATTGTAGAATGACCTTTCCTATGAAGAGAAGATGGTGAAGATCTTAGATCATAGTGAAAAATTTCTATGAAATAAGATAATTCCCCTCTTCAAGGTGTTGTGGAAAAACCACAAGTTTGAAGAAGCAATGTAAGAATCATAGGAAGTGACGAAGCAGAGTTACCCTTATCTATTTTATTGAAGTAATAAAATTCAAGGGAGAAATTTCATAATTGGGGAAGATTATAACGATCCAAAATTATATATATGAAAATTCAACTTTATCTAATTAAATGTCTAGTTATTCAAAATGATTATATGAAAAATATTCAATTTCATGGTTCTATGTTTTTAGAATTTAAAATACCATTAATAATTGTTACCATTTATAATGTATCTATTGATCAATGATAACATTATTTGTATAAATATATGGCTTTATCAATTCCAATTTACACAAGAAAAGGAGTTGATGGCCTTATCAAGTATAATTGATCCATACAAAGCCCATTTGTCATTGTTTGGGAAGGAGGTAGCATTACTGGGAATTTTTCATGACCAATACCAAGCCGATCTTTAACATGTTAAGCTTTAACAGAATCACCTTTAGGAGTAGTGGATGTCAATAGAGATAACCACCTGAGCGATGTTATTCAAGCCAATCCAAGATTCAGTCACCATCGCACACCTTACCCTTAGGTCTAATGTGGGTTTTATAAGGGGTTATGTGACAAGAACCTATCATTATTATTTTTGATTTTATTTTTTTATAAATTATATACATTTATATTAGAACTGAAAATGGTTTTTAACACAGAAATAGTATTTTTAGTTAATATAAATATAAAGAAATCTATTTTGATTAATTATTTGATTTTTTAACTAAATAATATTTATAAAATATTATTTCTATATAATTTTTTATTAAATATAAATGATCTTATAATATCAATGAATAAAATTGTCATTTTTATTATGATTTGGGTTTTTTTGTCAAAACCCAAGAATTTTAAATAAATTTTAGTTTTTGTTTTTACAAGAGAAAATTCACATATTTAGGAAGATATTTAGATCAATTTATTATTATTTTTGGAATCATGACATCGAAATTATCCAATGGTTAATTTTTCATAATTTTCTGAGACAATGGAATTTTTGGGTAAAAATTAAATATCGTTTAAATATATAATGTGTTTTATGACATGATAATCACTCAATAATGGTATAAAATATTCAGTAAATTGTATTTTCAAACAATATATGTTTTATCTTTAAAATTATTTGATTTAATATTTTTTTGATTAATTATATGATGCCTTAGTGGACTCTAAAAGAGTTATAAAATATTTTCACATTTTAAATTTTTTTCCTTAACAGTGTGGATCACCTCCACATAATAAAGAATAATATTTTAAGAAGTTCATAAATTTCACATATAAAATAATATTTTCAAATTATTTTTGGAAAAAACAATCTCAAAAAACAATGGGTTGGTTTGTGCATTTGATTATTTTAATGTGTGGTTTGCAAAACCTAAATAATAATGAAATCCCTATACTTTCCTATATAATCCCCCAAATCTCCCATTCCTCTTTACTCAAAACCTTTTGAGCATGACCATCCTCTGCCCTCCTCTCTATTGAATCCTCCCAAGTCTCCCCTATATTCCTACAATCCACTCTCAAGCCTTCACCAAACTATTGGGATCACACTTCAAGGTAAAGGATTTATTCGCTTCTCATTTTTGTCCAATTTTTTTATGTTGTTATATCCTTTTATTTTCAAATATAAAAGTTGGGGTATGATTTAAAACCTCCCCCAAACCTCCCTCCCTATATTTGAATGATGGGAGACCTCTTTCTCTATCATTAATTCCTCATAGGTACACCTATTACCATGCCGAAATACTGTAATAAATATGTATCTTCTAATTTACATTCCAGATATTTTTTATATTATGTAACTAAATTACATTACATATGTTGGGATATTATGTTCAATTACAAACATACTGTCCATTAAAAGTATAAATAATGATAGACCAATTTCTATCACCTCAACCCATTTTAATATTTCTATTTTATGACGTTATGTTGCTAAAATCACTTTGTAAATGAAAACCATACCCATTTCTCTATCAATGGTATTCACTTTTATCCACATGTACATGTTTATTGAGAACCATCATTTAAGTATTCCAAATATCATATTCATGTAATAAATTATGATTCTTAATGAATACATGATGTATGATCCTTGTGTCCCACTTATGCATGAAATGAAATGTTTATAAATGGATCACCCTAATAGCT
Organism: Viscum album; assembly: GCA_963277665.1. Classification (NCBI taxonomy): domain Eukaryota; kingdom Viridiplantae; phylum Streptophyta; class Magnoliopsida; order Santalales; family Viscaceae; genus Viscum; species Viscum album. The sequence continues at coordinate 1,551,356,611 of OY728158.1, read as the reverse complement.
CTCTAATGAATTTTATGAAGAATAGTATCATGATACACCATGTTAAAGGAGAGTTTACACAATCTTATTCAAGTTTAATGGGGGGTTACTCATTCTAATTATAGTGTAATGAGGGTTAACTGTTTCTAATTAAAATTAAATGATGGTTTACTCATGCTTTATGTGAAATGATCTTTAGATCATGCTAATATCATGTTAAATGTTGTTGTCACATTTTGATGTTATGTTAATCATTCTATATCATGCCAATATTATCATGTTTTTATTTTTTTCCATTGATATTAATATTTCCTGACATGTACTATAATTTTCATGTTATGACCTTTTTACTCCCTTACTGGGCTTTATAGCTCACCCTTTTCTTATTCATGTCCTCAGGTACTATAAAAATTTTCCAGTGTTAGCTTCTTCCGATATTTATATTCTAGTACTGAATCATTTAGATTAAACTGAGGTGGATGTTTCATGAAGATGATCTTTAAGATATCCATGTCTTAAATTACATCTCTATGACCTTGTTTATCTTCCACACAATATTTACCATGTCAAAGAATGCATCAACATACTCATTCGGGTTCATTCTATAGATCTTCATAATTATTCTGCAACACTAGAAACTATTCTTATCTGACCATTTAATCTCCTTTATATTTGTTCAAAAACAATTCCTACAAGGAATGTGACGTTGTCATGAAGTCACCTTCATATAGATAGAATTGGATTGGCCTCCACCTAATGTATTAACTTCCTTGGGGTTATCATCCATGTTTTTCATTTCTCGGCTTCCGATAATTCATCACTATTAATATTAGCCATTATACCAGGCATTATAGCTATAAACACATTCCTGCACATTGATGAGATGTAGTGTGTCATATAACTCATCCAAATCTGGAAATTTTTCCTTTCGAAAAATGGAATCCCTTTATGATTTGTAACCTTCATTTGATTTATAACACTTATATCAACTTTTCTCTCTGATACCAATATTTTGATCCACTAGGCTATATACCCTGAGAGGTGGGTGGGGGTGAATCAGGGTATGAAAGATTAAACCAACTACCCCTTTTGATCTTGTTTTTTTGTTAGAAGAAACTCTATTCTCTCTCTCTCTCTCTATAGTAGCATACTATGAATGAATATTAAAGCATGCACTAGAAACATCAATTTTACATGGTTCACCTGCATTGGGCTAAGTCCAAGGAGCATACTCTAGCGATGAGCCAATGTACCAAATCCACAATAATAGATCTACTGTTTACAAGTTAAAAGTGGACTCACTATCCCTCCAATTTTAAAACCATTCACAATTTGAGAACTCACTAATCTCTCAACTGAAGTGAGCTCACTAATTCTTTAGAAGATCCAATCACAGATTAAAGACATGTAAGCCCTTTAATTATCTCTAATGACATCATCCTTTTCTATATGTAGATGCTCTGTTGAATTCCAAATTCCATCCACTGATTATTACCCCTTTTTAACTGCTAATTAAGAAATGACCACTGGAAATACCATCGCATTGCTACCTACTTTTTGAAGCTCCCAATTCTTCCAAGCTCAAACGGGACTTCTCAAAGTCCTTGAATCTTCGCAAAGAACCAACCTTCACAGATCTCAGTGCTTCCCAAAGTACACTCATTCACAGTTCTCAAGCCTTTGTAAAGCTCAATCCTTCATAGAGCATAGGCCAACATGGTGGTCAAGATGTTATAAAGAGACTTCATTTGTGAAGATCACTAAGATAATGTGGAAATACCTCTTTTGTAGAGCAATATTTGTTGCCTTGCAGCTCATATCTTTTGTGATGCACCATACCTCTGCAAACCAACATTTTTATTAGAGAGGTACAAAATTTTCTTGGAAAACTGTACTTATCTCAAGTGGGTTGAGGTCTATTTATAGGCGATTCCACTAGTTGAGAACCTTACACACAAATTCAGCGCCACATCACCTAAAATTGTAATGCTCTAAAAATTCCATACAAATTATCTCTATATCCCAAGGAACAACAACAATTTTTGTATCACAAATCTTATTTTAATCAATGAGGATTCTGTCAATTTCATTGCACCACCTCTACAACGCATGGCCATAATGATCATTTCCTCTACTGTTTGTGAAGCATGTCTTAATCACAATTCTCACCATCAACATTTTTCCAGTATCTACAAAATCCACATCAAGAAGCCCATTTTTGAAAAACTCATGCCTTTTATTTATTTTTATTAAATCTTCAAGGAAATCCACTTTTTGTGATGCTCACCAAATTCCAAATTTTGGACCCCAAAAATTTAGCAAACACTGGAAAACTGTGCCACCATGTATCTATTCTTTTGTACCACCTCCATATATTATCTTCCCTTTTCTTGGTTCATTTTCAAGATGGACTATCAATGAAATAACTATATCTAAACAATTCTCCTTTAAATCCTGCATTATCAACAAACACAACCAACCCAAAAATGTTTCAATATTACCTTGAGAGATTTCTAGCAAACAAAAACCGTTTCCTTTAATAATAGATTTGATAAATTATAATGGATGATTTTAAAATGTTAAAAAATTATAAAAAATCTTTTCCTTGATAATTATATTTATGTATCTTTCGAAATAATTTTGGAAACATTTTCAGAAACATTTTTTCAATATAATATACTTCAGACCAAAGAGAGATAAGTCAGATTTTACAGAAACAACATTAGATTAAGTAAAAAATATTGGAAAATGGTACTAATAATAGAGAATATAATTAATAAGAATATTATAAGGAAAAACATGAATATTCTTGAGATATGGATTATTACATTTCTTCAAGGGATGTATCGACAAAAACGATTTTGGAACGTGATGAGATTGTCTTAATAAACATTTATAACATGGTAACTTTGGATTATACACTCCATGTATTAAAAGTAAATTAAATAAAGCATAAGATATAAGTAAAATAATTTTATTCCTAAGATAACATGCATAATGTAATAAATACACCTCAAAAAAATATTTTAGGTGAATAGAAACACGAGTCTTGAAGAACGAAAATTGAGACAGAACTATTTTATCGATTTGGTACCGTTTGAAAGATAAACTGAATGAATTACAGATCATTAAAGGGAAATGTGAATACCCCTAAATGTTACTCTAATATAGATATAATACAATAATGGGAAGTACATACACCACACAAATGTAAATAGTGGTGAACATATCTTGTATCTCATAGAAAATAAATGTGAGGTGAAATCCCCTTACCTTGTGTCTTGAACCTCTAAGTATTCATACAAGATTACTATATAATAAATATATGTTTATTATACATATTATGAAGAAGAATATTGTAATAAATAATACCATATATATTTTATAATTACCTTATATTATACATTTGTTAACATTAAAATATTAATGTTTCACTTCGGGAAAAATTTACTTTGTTCATCACATGTGTCTAAATTAGTTACATCATTGGTATTTATAATAATATCATGATTACATAATATAAATAATGACATAAAAATTAATATATATAATGTATATATGTATTATAATAATCTATATAATATAGGAATACAAAATGGAATAACTATTCATTGGGATGGTAAGCCGTACATACGCATAAACGTAGTTTCTGTCTCTATTGTCGTATTAAAAGAAAGTATGTGAATAAAATATATATATATATACTTGCATGTATATATATATATATCATTATTAAAACAGAATCAATATTTTATATATATATATCAAATATTTTCATTAAACCCATCCTTAATACATTCCATGATGTGTGTGGATGAATCACATCGCTTTGAGTGGGTAGTAGTCCACACATCCTCAAAAGAGAATATTATATTTACAACAAATGGTATGTAATGAAATATGTGTTATGAAAGGAATAAATAAGATTTAATAAATATTTAATATATTATATGACATATATAACTAACTTTTCTATCATAATGGCCACCATGATTGGAGCTAAAGTTGAAATGAACAATCATCATTTCGTTAGGCGATTGTTCGTCTTACACAGAAATAGTGTGTTCAACATCTATTATATGGATGTATGTGTAAGTGTAGGTCAAAAAAATTCCATAAATAATTGTTATTATATTTATGATACTGTTATTTTAAAAATATAATGATATAAATAGATTGTAGGGGTGAAGAATGGAAATAAAGGAAAAGATATTGAGAGAATACATTACCTCTTAATATGGTAACTCCTTTGGGTTTTGGGAAAAAAGACTTCCCTAAGAATCATTCAGTCCAAAAAGATGATTCAATGTAGAAGGGATGATTTATGGGAGGAAATTATGGAAGATAATGGATGAACTGAATATTTTTGAGAGGTGCAAGGAATGTGTAGAGGTAGTGTACTTTTATAATGAAGGAAACAGACTCACTTGGAATTATTAGAATCATGTTTGGTTTTCACAAGTTCTTACCTAAACAATGGTATTCCAAACCAACCGAAATAAATACTTGATGGTTAATGTATGACATATGAACAAAAAAGGGGTGTTGGAAAAGATTCTATGACATTTGATCCATTAATTTTAAGGATTATTCCTTAATCAAACATAATTTGGACTTAACTACAAGGATTAATTTTAGTTAGTATTACTACTCATTCTGGTAAAAATTTAAAATTGAGTTACAATAATCAAAATATTAGACTAACTAAACTATTTTATATCAGGTTTTTGAAATTCAATTCATGTAAGTTGAAAAATTAAAATAAGTTCTAATCCCACAAATTGGATGAAAAGATGGGGTTTTAAACTAGGAAAAAGCTAAAATGTTTGTTTAGATTTTATATTTGGGTCCACAATGAAAATGATTATAATGAATTACATTGTATCAATTGATGTAATATTTATATAATTTTTCCTTAAAAAATATATATAATATCATTTTGAATTAATAATTAACGAGACAAAAAGGATGTTTTTAACTATAAAGCAGTATTTTTCAATATTTATCAAAAAATGAAGTTTCTCAGAAAAATTACAAAAATTCACACCTGGAAAATTTCAATGTTTTGAATTAAAAATTGAATTTTATTTTATTAAATTCAATTTTTATGTGTTTGTATAATTAATTTCTTAATTATATGTGGTTTATTCTAGAAAAATGATGTTATAAAACATAGAATGGCTTTACCCAAAATCAAATCTTTCATTATCAGTATGTTTTATTTTAATAGTCAATTGTAGAAAATATTAATATTCATATAACTATGTTTAATTTCTAATTTCTTATTATGTCCTTAAAATTATAACAAAAAAAGATATTTTTCATCGAAACTCAATATTGTGCATATCATATGCCAATGTGGTGTTGCGTGTAAAATAGGCCATGTTGGTGTTGCGTGTAACTGATGTTAAGTCACTGTTGTGTATAAAAGGAATATATGAATTTGTGTAGTGAAACATATAAATGAAAAATTTATTTTATTCAAAAGAAAATTGTCCATAAAAACACAGGGTGTTATATTCTACCCCCCTTAAAATAAATTTTACCCTCAAAATTTATAACTCAGTTAAAAAAATGAGGATATTTCTTCTTTATCTTATCATAAAGAGCCCATGTATAACCCTCTAATTGGTTATTTATTAAAAAAATTAACCTTTTGAGTGGTCTTGTATTATAGTTCTTTCTCTAATTAGTCTATAATTTCAATAGGTTGCTCCTCGTAAGAAATATCCTTATCCAGTAGTAAGACTTCTATGTTCAGAACATGTGAAGGGACAAGTATTTAATTACTCTTTATAGATAAATGGAACACATCATGAACTTTATAAATATATGGTGGATGTTCCATGAAAAAAGATATGATTCCTATATGATCATTAATTTCAATGGCGCCGATATACCTAGGGTTTATTTTCCCTTTATTCTTGAATCTCGTAACATTCTTCTAGGGTGAGATTGATAGAAACACCTTTTCACCAACATCAAATTCTATATCCTGCTAACTGTTTTTAGAATAACTATTCTATCATCATTGAGCTACTTGATATTATGATAAATGGTTCTATCCTTCTAGACCATTTCTTCAATGATCTCATGTCTTAATACCATTCTTTCTCTAACCCATTACCAGCTCGTTGGAGCTATGAATTTCTTCCATTAATGGGATTCATACTGTGCCATTTGAATCTTTTATTGAAATATATTATTGTAAGAAAACTTTACTAGAAGAAGGTGTTTATCCCAACTAGCTTTGAAATCTAGAGAACAATATCTCAACATATCCTCTAGTGTTTGAATTTTTCTTTCAGACTAGCCAAATGTTTGAGGATGAAAAGAATTTCTGAAACTCAATTCTATATAATGTTCTTTCTAAAATAATTTATAGAACATTATGTAAACATTAGATCTTGATATAATAAAATATAATATGATACTCCATGCATCATTACAACTTAATAAATGAATATTCTTTAAAGCTGATCAAGATAGAAATATTCGTTGATGAATATCATGTGTGCTGATTTAGTAATAAGATCAAATACCACCAATATAAAATTAATTTTTTTTAGAGGTTTTGGGTAGTCCAATGAAAAAATACATAGTGATTTTATCCCATTTACATTATTTTATGGGTAATTGAGGCAAAATACCCTTAAAATATTCTCTTTAATCCTAATCTTACCGGCATACCAAACTACGATATACAAACTATGCGATATCTTTATTAATACCATCCCACCAAAAGTATTATACTATGACTTTATATATCTTCATACATCTAGTATGAATAGGGAATGAGGAAATATGATCCTCTTCTAGCATATCCTTCTTCAAATATGGCATGGAAAGAACACATACATGGTTTGTGAACCATATTATTCCAAACTAATGATGTATAAACTCAAGAACAATTCTATCCTTCTTTTGTAGTTATTCTACTTTCTTATATGCCTCCTTAATATTGTCTTGGATAGAGGGTTTTACCTTATTTTCAAAGAGATCAGGTTTTCCCCTTCCTTAATTATTTATTGATCTATCCTTTTGAAATATATAAATATTGAATCTTTTTTGATCCTCATCATAAATATGCCAACATGATCTTTTGGACTCAAAGAATCGATCACCATGTTTGCTTTCCTAGGGTGGTAATGTATTGAGAAATAATTATCCTTTATCAACTCTAAATACATTATCTAGATCATTTTAAAAACTTGTGTGAATATATATTTCATACTTTTATGATCGGTAAATATACAACACTTTTCATAATAAAGTTAATGCATCAATAACTTTAATACAAAAATTACCACTGCTAACTCAAAATCATGAGTTGGGAAATTTTCTTCATGAATCATCAACTGTTATGTGGAATAGGCTATAGCCACGTTATTTTTCATAAGAACACATCACCATACTTTATTGTATGCATACATGTAAATTAAAAAACCCTTCTTGAATACAAGGTGATATAATCTGGGTGCACTTACAATCATCCTTTTATGTTCCTTGAAAATTTCCTCAAAATCATCTATCCAGAGGATTAAATATTTTTGAGAAATTACCAACCAACCTTGGAAAATATATATCTAACCAATACTACTATGGATCACAATAATTTTGGTTATACTTGGAAATATTTTTATAGCCTCTATCTTTAATGGATCTAATTTTATACCATCTCTTGAGATTATGGGACCAAATAATGAATCATTTTGCAGCCGAAATTCAAACTTTGTAAATTTTTCATATAAATTCTCCCTCTTTAGGGTATCTAGTAAAATTTTCATGTGACCTTCATTCTCTTCATTTCATTTTGAATAGAAAATAATATATTCTATAATTAAAATCACAAACTGTTAAAGGAAATATCTAACGTCTATATTCATTATATCCGTGAATATAGTTGGTGAATTAGTAAGACCAAAATGCATCACTATATAATCATTGTGACTGTACCCAATATAGAATGATGTCTTGGGTATATCCTCCTTCTTTACAATCAATTTATGGTATCAATAATGAAGGTAAATCTTGGAAAAGTATTGAGCAATACACAGTTCACCAAACAATTCATCAATAAGTGGAAGATGATACATTGATATTGATTGTGATCTCGTCCAACTCTTGATAATCGATCTAGATTTTAATTTATCCATATTTAAAAAAAAGTATAACTAGTGAACCCCATGGTGACACAAATAGCTGAATGAATCCCTTATCTAGGATTTCTTAGAGTTCCTTCATCAATTCCTATAACTTGATCTAGTCCATTCAATAAATGCTGTTTGAAATTAATGTGGAATGAAGTATATGTTCTATTGAGAACTAAACATCATTTTTTTGTGGAAGATTAGGAAAAAAGTTCGAAAATATGACCACAAAAACACTAAAAATAGGAATATCATCAATGTCAATCTTCTCCCAAACCATTTGAGATAAAAAAATCACTTTGAATGGAAATTAAGACCCATACAATTCATATAATCTCCACATGAATTTGAAAATTATTATCACAATGATGGATTATCATTGGATGCATTGAAATATATAACATAACATCACTTACATGATAATTTATGTGGTATTTATTCATCGAAAACCAATACATTCCTAGGATGACATCAAATTTGACCAAAGGAATAATGACAAGATTTTTTGTAAGCATATTCCCACAAACATCAAATGTAGAGGAATAATAGACATTAGATGAAATCATCATACCATTATGGTTTTTTCACATATTATTACACCTCTATAAGTGTATTGAGATGGTCTTAACACCCTTATAAAATTATTTATATTAGAAAAGTGGGTTGTTCCAAAATCAAAAATGACATTAAAAGTTCTGGAGTGGATGTTTTATCTACCTTTCATCACATCTGTATGTCACCCCTCATAAGATATATATGTTTCATGGTATTTACCCATGCTACATAGTTTATGAGGTTTATGGAATCAATAATCAACACAAAAACATGGGATTTGGAAGTAGTTATCATAGTTCCAATTCTCCATAAACTTATAGATGAGAAGCATGGGAGGTTCACTCTATACGGCTTTTTTTCAATTAGAATTTTGATCCAACATCTTCCTATCCCCATGGCAGTCAATTTCTCTATGGCATTATTTTCTATACATAAAACATTTATTACACGCCAAAATAAATTTTCTCCATGCTTCTTCAGAAATGTAATGAATAATGGAATGGTAATCTTCTTTTATCTATGGTTTTTATAGATTCCTTTAAAATCCATATTCCTCTTTAGGTCAAATCCAATTGATTGATACATGAAACCTACCTCCATTTAAACCTTTATGGAACAATGAAAAATATATTCGTAGCTACAAGAGTCATTCATGGTCAACTCCCTTATGAGAATTGATGATAATCCATCGAAGAACCTATCAACCCTACCTTTAGGATAGAAGATAATTACTTAAGTGAAGCTCATAAGTCTCATGAAATTCTCCTCATAAATACCAAAACACTCATAATTCCTTCATTTCAATATAAGTAACTCTTACTCCATTATGGTATGAATAATTTAAGGAATTTACATAATGAAAAATAAGCTATTGAACTCATCCTAAACTATGGATTCAATATCTTCATAGTACCGCATATTCTTGATTAGTGTCCACCATGGATTTGCTTCCCCTTATATCTAATAAACAACCAGAATGAAATTCCCATTCTCCAAGCACTAAAAAATGTAGATTATTTGTTCAGTGGTATTAACCCAGTGTTTAGAAACAAGTGGATTAGGGGAGCCACTATAATAAGTTGATGTTTCATCATGTAAGAATCAATAGAATGTTGTTCCCTTTTTTGATAATTAGGAAGTGCACCAGGGTTCATTTCTTGAGAATGTTGTTTGAGCATAGAAATGAGGATTTTCATTCAATTTCACATAGAATTCAATTTTTCTAGATGAATATAATTTCATTTTCTATTACAACTTACATTATCACTTTTCTTTTGGGTTCCATTCAATGAATAAAACATATAGAATAGAGTTAGAAGTAGTTATAATAATGAGGAACCACATAATAATGAAAAATAACCTATAGGATGTCTTAATTACGTCACATTACATAATCTATGGATCTTTAGGTCTATTCAAGGTTATTTATATCCAAAATATATTCAAATCTTCTAAATTTGCAAGTCATATCCCCGGAGAGTGTAAAAAAAGGTGTGTAGAAAGGCCCATTGTCCTGTACCAGATTATCCTGAGTCAGGATTTGAACATCTTTTCTAAGTTGTTACCCCTACATAAACTTGTTCCAGAGCCACATAACCTTGTATAATCCCATCATGGATATATTTCATGGAAACAACATACTCTATCCTTCACCAAAATTCCATAACATTTTCATATACATTGAATCTACCCTATAATTATCCTTAGATACGTCCTAAGGATTATCTCAAAGGTATTAACATAATATTTTCCCATGGTTAACTAAATATTTCCTTTAATACTAGGTATAGAAACCAATGTTTTTCAAAAATTAACATAACATAACTTTTTGAAAAAACACAATACATTACAAACACAGACACAAGAAGACCATACAATTCAAGTGCATTTGGAAACACGAAATACATAAACATTGATACATAATAGAGAAATATTTTATACCAGTAGGTTCTTCTTGACAATTACCATTCATAGACACCTCAAACCTAATACATATCTCCACATCCTATGGAAGGAATCATAAAAATGGGTGAGATAAAATGATTAGTCGGGGTAAAAAAGTGAGATATTTAAGCATAAACAAGGGAATAAGTGTTTGAAAATGTGATCATAATGATAGAATATCATACCCTACATATCAAATATCATATTCATGAATCATGGAATAGTGATCGGTAGTTCATATGAAAAGAATAAAAAATATGTAAATGACAGAAGCCATGAAATAATAACATAGGAGAATTAGATGGAATTTTTGAAAACACATAATCATATAATTATTAGACAAGGAATCAATGCCAATACCATCTAAGTAGTATAGTTTCACTCCCCATACCATTATAATTGTCATCGTTCACTCACATTACAATCATTGTAAAATGGATTGACTCCTCACACCATCTTAGTAGTAATGGTTCAATACCATATCCATAAAAGTAGTCAAGGTTCACTCTCAATACCAAATTAATTTATCTCATGTTATATAAAAAGATACCCAATTCATTTGAGAATGAATGGGGTCTCACCCCTCACATAAATAAATCATACATACATATACCACAATATCAAAAATAATCATATTATAACCCATGAAATGAAATGGGTATCATAAAAATGTAAACATATCATACCCATTATAAAAGATAGGATTCAATATAATTTCATCATAAACATATGTAGTGAATATAAGTGGGATTAGAAAACATACAACTCTTCAAATAGAAAGGGGTTCCATAACATCATTCCATAAAAACAAAATCCATTTAGAGAAATAATATGGATTGAAACATTATATAATTTCCCCATAAAACAATTAGTAAAAAATGGATGTTATCTAAATTGGTGAATAATTTTGAATAATATTTTAAAAATATTTATTGAGGAAAAATATCCTTTTTTCTTTTAAAAATTTTATTTATAACATAAGCCTTTTTGAAATCATTTTTCATAGAAAATAGACTTGATAATTTATAAAAGAATCATTGAAAATAGTAAAAAAATTAAAAAATCTTTTTTCCTTGAAAATTATCCTCACGGATATTTATAAATCAATATGAAAACATTTTTGAAAACATCTTTTTTCAATATAATAGATTTCTGACTGAAGAGAGAGACTTTCAAATTTTAAATAAAAACATTACCTCAAGTACCAAAAAGTGTAAAAATGGTACTAAAAATTATGATATCATGAATAATAAGTGTATAAGGAAACTCATGAAAATTATTTAGATATGTATCATAATATTTCCTAAATGTAATAACAAACATAAACAATCTCAGAAAGTGATGAGATTCTCTCAATAAACTCTTATAAATTTGTAACACTGGATTATAGTATCGATGTTTGAAATGGAAATTGAATGAAGCTTAATATATCATGAAAATAAGTATATTTATGATATAATAGTTAGAATGTATGTAAATATAACTTGAAAAAAATTAGGTTTAAAAGAAAACATGAGTCTCAATGAAGGAAAATTAGGACAAAACTATTTCACTGATTTAGTAAATTTTGAAAGATAATCCCCATGAAAGAAGGGTCATCAAAATGGAATATAAATATACATTAATATATGTATAATATATATAGAATACAATCTTTGGATTTACATAATCCCCAAAAATGAAATAGTGGTGAAGAAAACTTTAATCATAGAGAAAATAAAAGTCTGATGAAATCCCCTTAACTTGTGTTTTGACTCTCTCCGTACTTGTACATGATTATTTTATAATAAATCATATTTTATAATTAATATTTTAAAAAGTAATATTATAATAAATAATACAATATATATAGTTTTATTTTTACTTTATATTAACCTCTTGTTAACGATATTATGTTAATGTTTCACTTTGTGTAAAATTCCCTTTGTCCTTCGCATGTCTCATAATTTGTTACTTCTTTGGTCCATATAAATATTTCATGATTATAGAATTTAAACCATGATATAAATTTAAGCTATATACAGAGTATTTTTATTATAACAATCTATATAATATATAAGTAATAATCGATTACACTGTTAATGGAGACAGTAAGTTGTACGTACGCATGAATGTTGTCTATATCTTTATTATTTTATTGAATTAATGTATGTGAATGACAGATATATATATATATGATTGTATGTATATATATAATTATTCTTTTAGAATTTATATATCCTATATATCATATAATTTTATTAAAACCATCCATATTACATTCCATATGGTTTGTGAATAAATCACATCGTTTTGAGGGGTGGTAGTCCACACTTTCTCAAATTTGAATATTGTATTAATACCCAATGAAAAGATAAGAGATGTGTGTTTTAAAAGTAATAACGAATGTTAAATACCTATTAAGAATAATATTTGACATATATAAATATATTTTTCATCATAATGAACAACATTATTTATGGTCATGTATAAATTAACAATCATCGTTTCATGAGGCAGTACTTTGTTGTACACAAGAACAATATGTTCAACATTCATTTGATGGAGGTACATGTAAGTATATATCCGAACCTCTAAATAAAAACATACATGTATATGGAGGATACTGGTGTTTTCAAACAATAATTTGATAAATAGAGTGGAGGTGAAGGGGGGAAACAAAGGAAATGAGCTTGAGAGAAGATGTTACCTATTAATCGGGTAACTCCATTTGGTATAAGACAAAAGGATTCATAGAGAATATTTCTTCTAAAATGGTGGATTCAAGATCAAATGGATTATTTTTGGTAGGTAAAATAGGTAAAAAATGGATGGGTTTAAAATTTATTTGAGGTGTGAGGAATATGTAGTGTTGGGGCCTTTATAGCGAAGGAAAAGGACTCACTGGTAATTTTTAGAAACAAGTTAGGCGTGTACATGTTATCACCTAAAACATGTCATACCAAACCAACCATACATAATATAAGAAGATTTATGATGTAAATATGGACATAAAATGGGTTTTGGACAATTTTCTAGGTCACTTGGGCTTTTAATTTTATGATTTAGTCCAAAATTAAGCATAATTTTCCTTAACATCAGTGATTAAATTTAATCAATTTTACAAAACCTTTTGGTAAAACATTTATATTTTCATATTATAATATTAATATTTGAATGAATAAAATATTTAATGTCCAATTTGTGAAATTAAATTCCCAAAAGAGGGAAAATTATGATTAGTTCTAATCCTACAGACGAGACGAAATAACAGTATTTTAATGTAGGAAAAACATCACAAGTTTTTTAAGATTTTATATTTAGCACCCAAGTGAAATATTCTAATGAATTTAATTGTATTAATATATGTAATATTTATCTACTATTTCCATAAAATTTATTTATAATATTATTTATCATTAATAATTAATTAGATAAAAAGGTGGGTTTTAATTATTAAGGATATATTTTTCACTATTCATCAAATAATGAAGCTTCTCAGAAAAATCCCCAAAATGATTCTTGGATAATTTAGAAATTGTAAATTAAAAAATGAATTATATTTTATCAAATTAAATTTATAAATTTTTCTAAAAATACTTTCATTATTAGAAGCAGTTCATTCGAGAAAATAATGTTTTTAATCATTGAAGGACTTTACAAAATATCCTATTGTTAATTATTAATAATTTCTATTTATATAAAATAACTATAGACAAATATTAACATTAATATAAATATTTTCAATTTCTTGGTTATAATTTTATTATTTCTATTATAAAAAGATACATGTTTCATAGAAACTCAATGTTGTGTGTATCGTACTCTAAGTCGGTGTTGTGTGTAACGTGCACCAAGTCAGTGTAGCAGGTAATGTACAACAAGTTAGTGTTTCAATTTAAAAAAATATTTTACTTATTTTATTTCAATATATAAATGCACATTTAAATTTATTTGAAAAAACATGTCCATAAAAAAACTAGGTGTTACAATTATAAAGGATTAGTGCACCAGGAATAAAAATTAAAATCTATCCTCTAAGGAAAGAGATGAACAGGATATTGATCAAGGAAAAAATGTGATATTGTGTTTATAAAATGGAATGTAATCAAGTTTGAATATTTACCTCTAAAAAATTCATTATCTTTAGGAAATGGAAAATGTGGTAAAATTTCATCTTATTTTCATCATTTTTATAGTATCAATGAAACTTTTAGTGCTATTTATGTTATGATTGATTGATTTATAACTTTATTGGGATAAACAAATATCATTTTATTAGTGATATTTTTAACCCTCTAAAATTATTTACACATAACTTTAATGCCCGTGTCCTTAAATTCAACCATTGTTATCCAATGTTGAAACTATGTTATGAGTTACTTTTGGTAAATGTTATGTTCCAAACATTATAATTTTAAGGAAGATATAGAATGAATTTATATGATGATGGTTTCTATGAAAGGATATCTCTAGTAATAAAAGTATAATAAATAAATCTAATTTTTGCGATAAAATTATTTTTTATGGTGTAGAATTTAGCACTACAATTTTTTATGAATTAATATTTTTTGAATAAATTAAATTTACTTGAAAGATTTCATTTCAAGGTACACCATTTTATTTATGATTTAAAATATATTGTATTATTTAAATACACGAAAAATAGTTACTATATTTTGGAACATGATTCACTATGTTTTTCTTATGTTACACAAAATGTTGTGTTCCTTTGATTGATTTTGCTGCACACAAGACCTTGTTTTATCGAACCACAATATATTATTAGTATTATTATTTAAATATAGTATAGGTATCACATAAACATTTGTTTTTTTGATAAAAACATGATTAAATAATTTTTTAAAATATTTTTTACACAAAAAAAAATATATACATATATTTATACTAGATCCTTTGGTTAATAATTAATTATATATGGGTGTAAGAACAATTTTAAAAAAAATAAATTTGTTTTGTAAAAAATTATTTTATATTCACAGAAAAATTTTATATCAATAAATGAAACAAAAAATTGTATTTTTATTAATTTTAATATATTATTGATTACCTAAACATCTTAACATTCATCATGTGTATTTTATAAGACAATAGATAAGAATAAATACAATTTTACGTATAAGAAGGATCTATTTTTCAAGTATCATGTCTTCCTTTCTTTTAATGGAATACTTGTTTTAAAAATAATTTTTTAAACCATTATAATTTCGTTATGAAAAATTAAATATAATTTTTAAATTATTAATATCAAATTTTTATTTTGTTATTTTACTTTCTAATCTTTTAATAAGATAAATTTTTTCATGAATAATTAAAAACACATAATTTCAATTGAAAACTACATTTTGATCTAATGAACTAATATTGATTGATTTTATTTTAAATCAGTTTAAAGGTATAAATTGATCAATTATACAAAAATAATTTACTTTAGTACATTATAATAAATTTCATATTGAAATTATATTTTAAAAAAATTCAATAATATGAACTATTTTACTTTATGAACTCATTGTTACAAATCGTATGTGGGTTTATTTGTAAATAAAATTCTTGAACATATTTTTTTAGAATTTGGAAAGATAGATTCAATATTTTTTTATCATTAATATATAACTTATATTCTATTCATTTTTTCTTATCGAAAATAGTAGTGAATTAAATTAAAATTAATTACAATAATTAAAAGAAAAACATGTTTTTTGGGGGCTAAAATTTAAACATAAGGGGAAAATAACCTAAAAAAATTTCCAAAATCCATTAGATTA
The DNA here is from genome assembly GCA_963277665.1 of Viscum album. Classification (NCBI taxonomy): domain Eukaryota; kingdom Viridiplantae; phylum Streptophyta; class Magnoliopsida; order Santalales; family Viscaceae; genus Viscum; species Viscum album. Next base: position 1,551,340,215 of record OY728158.1, on the reverse strand, counting down.
TTATATTTCAACCATTTCTATATTTTGTAAATAATTTAATATTATTTTACACACATAATGTAATGAATTCCTCTCAATAGTGTTTTTCCTTTTTGTATTTACAATAATGTCACTCACCCTACATAATAAAAGGGAACTCACCCCATCATTTATTCAAACCTGTCAAATATTTTGGATCAAAAAACCATTCCATAATAAGCTCCCACAATGCCGCCTATCATCCTATAAGTCTCAATTTTTTTTAAAATTAGTCAGTTTTTTCCTTAGTTGCAATCAAAAATTAGTTCAATAAATAAGAGGTAACATTATTCAACACACACTTTTGTTATATTTCTTTCTCCACCCCTTCAATTATTTTGATTACATGATTAAATAAAAATAATAATTATCATAAATATATTTTTATGTTTTTTTATTATACTCAAACATACATGAACAACATTCAAATGGTATGTAAAATAATCATTCTTGTGTATGGAAGACTACTACCTCGTGAATGATATTGTCCATTCTCCCATGACCACCACTCATGGATGAGAATAATTATTTAAATAAAATTTTAATATGATATATATGAAATATTTTACGTATTTATGCTGATTAAATTTTTATATAACACATAATATCACACTTTCCATTTTTTGATAATACGATTACTTCGTTTGTGTAAGTGTGGACTATCACCTCCTCAAAGCGTTGTGATTTTTCCACACATTAAATAGAATTTATTAAGGTAGGGTTCAAAAAACTTATGTGATATATGTGACATAATAATTATAATTTAATTATTACATATATATTTATGTCATTTACATTATTTCATTCAAAATATAAAAATTAAATGGAAACATGGTTCATTATTACGTACAGCCTACCGTCTCCAGGAACAATGTATTTAATTTCAGATTTCAATATTATATTGATTATTATAAATGAATATATAATGAATATATATGAGATTAATATCATGGTTTAAATTCATCAAATAATTAAAACATTATCATAGTAAGATAACTATGAATGATAAGTCAAAACATGTACTAAAAACAAAGTAGTTGCCACCCGAAACATAACATTGACATTATATTTTTAATTAATGAGTAATATAAATTTATAAATAAATATGATATGGTGTTATATATATAAATATTATCCTATTATATTTTTATAAAAAACGAATATTTATTAGAAAATGGTTTTTAACATGTATGATGATAGTCAAGACTTACGGTAAGGGTTCTCACGTCTCACATTTATTTTTGTGAGATATGTTTTAATTTTATCAATTATTATTTCTATGTGGTGTATATACATTCCTATGAAATTTTATATAATGAATATAATTTATAAAATTATATAAAATCATTAAATATATATTGTTATTTCATGGGTATCATAATTCACAAGTTACTCAGGTACTAAATGAATTTCATCTCACCTTTTTTATCCATGAAAAAACATTTCATATTAACCACTTAATTAATTTATGTGGTGTATATAACACCCTATGAAATTATATATAATTAATTTAATTTTTTTATTAATATTAAAAAGGTGAAATTGAAGTCATCATTTCATGGGAATCATGGTTTATAACTTACTCAAGTAGTAATGAGATTTCTAGACACACTTTTGTTTTTGTGAGACATATGCCATATTCACCAATCATTTATTTTGGATGGTGTAGAGAATCCCCATTAATATATTAAATGATTATTATCTATAAATTTCTGGGTATTCACATATCCATTTAATGGTATCCTTTTTATGTGGTTCATATTCCAAATGATACAACATCAGTAATGTAATTTATTCTCAATTTTCCTTCATTAAGATATAAGTTATGTTATGCACCTATATAATTTTACAGGTTGAATACAATTCTGCATTGACTTTTTATATCATGAATATAAATATTTTTATGAAATTTTATTATTTGGAAAGTTTAATTATTTCATGGATATTTTGATTCAATATTAATAATATTTTATAAGTTTATTGTTACAATCTCTTTATTTATTTTTGTTATTTAAGATTATGGTGACATTGATCATATCTTATGTTCCATATCTTAATAATTCTCATGAATTTTATTATAATTTGATTATTCCGGACATCTTCAGGTAATGGGACCATTTTTTTTACTCTTTGGTACTTATAAAAATTAAGAATGTTTCTTAAAAAAACTAACCATATTTTTATCTATGGATGGAGATCTGTTTAATTGAACAACATTACAAAACTATTTTCAAAAATATTTTGAATGATATTTTAATTGCACTATCAATGGAAAACGATTCTAAAAATGATTTATATTATTTAAAAAAAATTACAATGGAGTTCAATGTTTCCTTTGTATGTCATCGAATATATTTTCAAAGAAAAAGTTCTCCAAATTGTTTTATGTAATAAAATTAGTGTTTCAATGTGAAAAGGATAAATTAACCAAGAAAATTTCTAATTTTTTTTGAAATGTTACATCATAAGTTATCTCTATTGTTTTCAATTAAAATAATTATGAATGTATTTTATTTTTTAAGAAAATGATTTTTAAAGAAACGTTCAATTCTATAAGAAATGTGCTATTTGACCTTTCAAAATACATTAAAATCTAAGATGGAATCCTTAGATATATTTTATTATTTAATATGGATATTATCCAATCACACTGTTCTTATTCTTTATTGGAATGGTATATGATTAACATGAAATGTTGTTTATGAAACCAATTTCTTTTTCATAGGATATACCATAATAAGATGAAAATGAAACCCACTTCCTTTCAACTGTTATTTTATGATGAAATTTTTATGATAAGTATTTTAGTTTTTTTCTATGTTATAATGTTTATGAAACCATTATATTTTTAGGGTTTGTGATGTGATTAATGGATTATTATCTTATAGAACACACATATATTATTTCATTATATGATGGTTCAGACCTATATCTTCTTTAAATGCATTTGGTAAGGATTTATATCTAATGAGATTGTGACAGATAGAATGAAAAGTGGAATCATTTCAGTAATACAGGGAATGAATGAGGAGTAAGCTCTGATCAGTTATATAGGGATAAAATGAAGAGTGATATCAGTATAGTAATTCAAGGATGGAATAAGGAGTGAACTCGGTTTAGTAACAAATTTTTGTAATGTGAAGTGTACATAGTTCTGAAATATAGGGTTGGATTGAAGAGTGAACATGGTTCAATAGTAATGGGATGGAATAAAGATTGAAGTTAGTTCATTAATGCATATCTAGAACAAGATAGGAACCCTATTAAATAATGTAGAGTAACAGTACAAAGGGATCCCCATTTATTAATATAGGGCTATAATATAGAGTGAACTAGATTGAATAAATTAATTTTCTCCCTAATATGGACTTTGGAGTGATCCTAGACTATGAATACAGTTTACGGAGTGAACCTATACCATTGTGTTTACTATTTAAACACTACACACCCATTCCATGATATGCTCCAATAAATGTGAACCATATTTCTCCAATGTGTGAGACATGAAATAACCTCCCTTCTATTACAAGAAGTTAAAAACATAATATTGGCCAACATATTTACCTTTCCTTACTGGGAATCTTTACTTGGTACTGGCCTCTCTCATTTTTTTAAACTCATTCCACACTTAGTGAAAAAATAAATTTAATGTAAATTCGAAGATCCATATTCTAAAATTTAGTATCCTTCTCAAAATCTATCCTTAGTAATTCTATATATTTTTTTATGCCTAACCATTCCACTCCAAATCATAAAATCTCCCCTTTAACTATTATATAACTATTTTTCTATTGAAAACCTTAATAGAACATGCCTTTTAGAGCATAAAATGTTTCTTCATGGATATTAAAATTAGTTTTCTTTGAATATGTAATCTATAAAAATCATCATAGAATCATCACTTACATCTGTATAAACACATATTTACATACTAGAAAGAAGTGAAATTGTAGTCTTTTGGGTATAATTGTTTTATTTATATTTGATTATTCTCCATTAAATATTTTAATTTACTATTATTGTATGTTATTTATTATATATAGTGATTATATTGATGTCTATATATAATTTATTTTATTTTCTGTTATATTTTCAAATATTATTATGGTAATGTATTTTGGTTATGTCTACACCTACATGGACTATAACGGATTGAGGCTGGTTTCGATTATACCCAGATTTTAATTGTTTTATTATATTAATTTTATCATTCATAATAGTTTTAATAGATTATAGTGGATATATGAATATGTGTATATATATATATATGTTATAATGTACTAATGTGTATTTTTTGAATATATATATATATATGAAATCTATAATTTCACAAAGGTGAGGGGAGGTTAAATTACTTATGGGATGTAATTGATTAAGGTTATGATATGTGTACATATATATAACCTATGGTGGAAATGAGTTATTACATATATTGTTTTTGTAATAGAATATAGATATTGAATGAGTTATTGATGTTATGATGTGGTGGTTATGATTGTGATGATGTGGTGGTGATGGATATATTGATGTTGCATCAATGTTGTGGTTGCGATATGTGGTGATGGTGTGGTTGTGGTGGTGATTTTGTGAATTTTTTTATTAGAATATTATGAAAATAATGTGGAATATATGATTATGGTGATTGAATGAGTGTTAAATTATTTTAGAAATTTTTTACATTTTTTAATTTCAATATAGAAACCTAGTAAAATATTTTAAAATATTTCAAATAGAAAATAAAAGAATCTTTTGGGTGTCTTTGACCAAGGATATGGTTATTTTATATACATTTGGATTTTCATAATATCATAATCATTAAGCACGATTATTCCATTTGTTTTTACATATTTTTTGTCACCCATGTAACTCCCAACACATTTATTTCATATGTATATATAGTTGATTAGAAATATTATCCTATATAGCACTCCAAATATTTAACTTGCATATACAATCTTGAGCTATTTTGAATGATGGGTTGATAGATATTATAGATGTTATTATTTGGGAAACTAATGTTAAGTATTGATGGTTGTCTGTGGATTTTCATTATACATATTATATTTAAAAAGAATGTAGACATGGTTTGGGATGGGGAATGTATATTTTGATTTATATATATGATTTATTCATTGGTTATTTATTTAAAATTTTCCTAGAACTTAAAATTAAATTCTTTCTAAGTGTGTTAAAAAATTATTGGTGTTAGTTTTCACATGATGTCATTTTAGAGATTGTCGTGGGGGGTCAAACTCATCATCATGTTTTATATGAGTTGGGTTCTAGTGGATGTGGGTTATTAAATAGTGGATCAGATCTATTGGCTAAAAAATATAATGATGATTGGATTTTGGAATAAGTGAGTCTTGGATGGGGTTGTAAAAGAAATAATGTAAATTAATCTATCCAATGTGGAATATAAGGTAATTTCATGAATAACGGTATTTATATACGCTACTAAATGAGATGGAATATCTGTAATATCAAGGATATCTGCTATGATCCTTTTATCATGGCCCCTTGGGATCAAATAAAAACACATTAACAAGTTTCCAAACATGTTTAGATGGAAATATTCTTTAACTAAAGGGAACATTTCATAGAAATGGTTCATGTGTTATTACCTAATGTTATATTTAATAAAAAAAAATTAAAATTTTAAAACATTTTGAAAATTTATTAATTTAATATTAATATTTATATAATTAAGCCTTTTATAAGTATGTAATAATTATATTAAATAATTTAACTCATTATAGTTAAAATAACCTTTCATAATATATCATGTCCGAGTATGATGTAATATGTTCTTTATAAGTCATGTTAGTTTTAAAATATTAACATTAAAAAATGATTATTAATCTTCCTATTACTACATTTTATTATCTAATTTTATTATATAAATATAGTATTTGAAAATTATTTGATCAATAACGAATCTTTTATAACATATTTTTTTATAAAAAAAAGAATATTTCTTTTTTAAGAATTTTATTAAGGAATTATTATTAAATTTAAAATATTTATTTTCAAATAAATACACCCAATATCATTATTTTTCTTCTAATGATTTTTAAAATGAAATATAATTTATCTCAAATGTTTAGTAGATAATTTGGGGGAAATCTTAATTAAATGCATTCTTTACGTAATATCACATCTAATTGTGAACGATTCTAGATTTACAATTTTTTTCTAATCATGTATAATTTAATGATTGTTGTGAAGCATTATGAACAACTATTTTTTTGTCAATAAATAATGTGTCATCATCTGAATTGAGAAATAATGGGGTAGGAAGGAACTTACATTTGTAAACATATTCTTAATGATTTCTAAAAGATATAAACAATTTTATATTAAAGTATTGTAAAATATGTAACATGTTAATTGAAATTTATTCCATACTGAGCATAATGATTTTTAAAGGTTATGACTTAAATTTATTACAAGTTTCATTATCCCATAATTCGATTATATAAGAACCATAAAATAACAACATTTAGAAATTAAGTGAATAATTTCAAAACCATGATAATATACCAATGAATAAATTAATTAGTTAACGCATTATCACATGATTGTTAAAATCATGTTTTACATATGTGAGAATTGGATATAAATATTCCTTATGCACCTCCCATGAAGTAATATTTCAGATGATATTCTACTATCTTGTGTCATTTTATTACCTTCATTAGTAAATATCATAATGTAATATTGACAATATGGTTTCCTTAATCCCAGATATGGTTGTTAATATACAATATAAAATAATAAAATTATGAAATAACAAATTATAAAATTCTAGTTGAAATCCATTGAAGGATTTGATATGGTTATTTTAGGAGTAATGGTTTATAGGGGTTGTTTTGTAGGAAACATATTATACTTCACTAAACTTTTGTGATTACAATATATTATTTATTTATTAGGTTGTTAATATTGTTTATTTAGATACTATTTATTTCATTAACTATTTTTCCTTATTTTATTTTATCCCTTATTTCTATCCATTGTTAGATATTTTCTGATGGAAATGAGTATTCCCTAGAAGTGTGATAATAATTTAATATAAAATATTTATATTGAATGTATCCTAAGATACTTAATAAATCAAATAAATACCTCAAATATTTCAGCATCTCAAGAAATTCAATTAAATTATGGAAGAGAAAAAAATGACACATCATTTGTGCGTTTTATTATGGGGTGTGTCTATTGTAATCAGGATATCATATCATGAAAATATTTTAGTTAGGATCCCACTAAATTATCCATAATTTCATTTAATGATCGTTATTTACCATTATATGATATTTTTCTTGTAATATATTTCTATCCTAAATTTATGATGTGTCTTTTATTGTGATATGAATGAAAACATGATCTATGATAGTGGGATCATCCATTATTGTTCTTCTCATCCCTATTTATCTAATAATTGAATGAAACATGAGAGGTTCAAATTATTGAAATATATGAGATATTTTCTACTAACAAGCCTAAAAATATCATAAATAATTATTTTTTATTTTCTAAAATAGAACATTTTGCCTTGGAGAGTTATGACCTATATTTTAGACACTTATTCATGGTTATGATTAAATTAAAATTGTCATGAATGTCATAAAATTCAATAATACCTTGTAACAAATTAACATTTCATGTGACAAAATAAATAACACAAACTCAACTTATTAGAGACTAAATATATTTAATATTCAATTAAAATATATCATTTATTTAAATAATAATATAATTTTTTGTACAATATTGGTCCTGCTGAACAAAATTATAAGTGAGTGAATTAGGAAGTTCTGAATATTTTGATTTTCATTACAAAAATTGAGACATTTTCTTTTTCTTAGAAAATACATGTTCTATCCCTTTTTTATAATAATATGTAGCAAAATTAGATCACGATCACTTTATTTTTAGTAGGATTTCTCATGGAATGATACATCAAAATATAACATATTAAAGATGTGTGTATGTACTAGTAACCTCTAATTCTCTAGTATATGGTTATAATATTTATGAATAACTCAATACTAATCCATTATACAAAAACTCTTTCTCTATTATATTCACTTATATTAGAAGGTATAAAATGATAATTCCAACACACATATCAATATTACAAAAATTTAAAATGATAAATCACAACCAAACTGAAAGGTTGTTCTTTGTGTTTCTACAATGTTCACTTCCAGATCAAAAATCACATTAATAGTACAATTTTATTATAATCATTTGTTGGGAAAAACCTTAATCTTATTAGTTTCCAATAGAACCTCGTTAATTCGAACAAATCAAGTAGCTGGAAGTTCATTCATATTAAACATAATAGATAAAATAAACATATAACTTCTCACTTGAAATTTAATATGTTTATTTGAATATGGATTTCTAAGTACCCCAAAAACCACACCATATCAACCTTGTAAACATCTTAGATGAAAACATCCGAAATAAATAATAACAATTCAATCTATAGATTTTCATAAAATGGGAAATGAATAAAAGACATTAATGTACTTTAGAAATGTTTTCATTTGTGCTTGGGATAAAAATATGGACTTTTTGCATTCATCAAATGTACAAAGAATACATTCTGATGAAAAATAATTTACAAGATGTCACTAATATGAATTAAATTTTGGCAAAATTCTGATGAAACATATATAATCAAGATTAACTTTACATGATTCTATTTCATAATTCTCATCGTTCCCTTTTTAGTACTAAATGGTACTGAACAATACATTTAGAACCCAACGCCTAATCAAATTTATAGAGGCCTTCCTTATTGAAATTAAATTCTTTTTTCATGTAACCTCATTAACCTTGAACACATTTATTGGTTAAATTATATAGTATTTATACACAATACATTTATCTAAAAAAATTAAAATATTTTGGATAACCTTTTTAATTCATTAGTTGAAAAAACATGTAATTTTACAACATTCATGGAGGATATGACCTGTCATTTTCTGTATATAGATTCCATCCTCCTCCGACTGGACATATTATTATAAAATGTAAATACTATGCATGTTCATATAGAAACCCTAATGTATGATTCACATCCCCATAATCTATAACATGAAATATTGTTATATATAATCTATTAATGAAACTATTTATAAAAAATACCTCATTATGTTGTAAACGTAGTTTCTCCATCTACAACCAATAACCCAACCCTAAAGATTCATGATGATTCTTCAATCATTCTTGAACAATTGTTTTTCTGAACATGTTCCCAATAGGTTGTGTACCTATTATAATATGAATACCTATACCTTTTTCATAAAAATTTAACTAATTATGTGGAACTTAAAGTCAATGTGCTTAACTCTTTAATGGAAAATCATATTTTTAATAAGTGGATCACACATTTTCTATTACATAACTACTTACTCACATCTTCCTAAACCCATTATAAATTTAGTCAACCAAACCATATATTTCCCTAAAATCATTTTATATGCCTACTCAACTTCTATTGTACATAATGTAATAATATATTATAATTGATCCATCCCAATAAACATTATTCCTCAATAGGTAAACGTGAATATTTTTCTCCACTTATAGGTTTCTAAATCTCAAGTAGTTAATTATTCGACTTAACCATTTTAGGAATTTTATTCCCTAAAAATTATCTTTATATTTTTTTCTAAATTCAAAATGGATCCAATTAAGGGATTACTTTTGTTATTCTCCATTTTTCTAAATATATAGAATTAAAAACTATTGTGAAAGAAACAACATTATGTGTATAATCAGATAATACATTATGATTCCATAAACTAATAGATATGGCACTCTCTCCATATGATGGTTCACATTCCCTATTACTATTTTTTTGTTCTTCAGAAAAATTTGATGAGTCTGAAAACATGAGCAAATACTAGATTACTTATACTAATTCTAAATCATTAATTTTTGTACTAGTTTTTTCATCCTTATCATCCCATTTAATTCTAATTTCCAATATTTTATTTACCATCCAAAGATATATTATTTCAAAACATTATGAAATATTACACATCAATTTCCATATCATTCATTCATATAGTTATACTAGTTTAACATAATCTATAAAAAAATAATGATGATGAAATTATAATCTTCCCATTTCATCTAGTATTAATATTGATATTTTTAGATTTCTTGAATCATTCTTACAACATAAATCCAACAATTTTCTAATTCCACAGTGAAGGTTATTTCATTTGGCCATACAATATTTTCTATAGTTTATATACAATATTTTATTCAAATTCCATGAATCATAAAGACTAAATCAGGTAAATTTCATCGTCTATGTCATTATGATGTAAATTTTTCTAAAGGTCTATATTTAATAATTAAATTTATTTTGATTCCCCAATACATTTCAATGTATGGCTGATGGAATGATTAACTATTGGTGAGAATATTTCTATGAAATCTACAACTTAATTTTATTGAAAACATTTCCCTACAAACATATATTATTAATACATACTTTATTAATCTAATTAAATATATATATATATATATTTCTTATCTAGTTAACTTATTCTTTATAATGTTTATAAAAATATCATTTATTTTTATCATGAATTAATATATTTCATCATTTATGTTGTCTCACACCATATTGAGTAACTAATTGTTTCCTCTAATTTTGATAATTTAGGTCCCTTAAAAGGAATTAAGATTAGATAATTAGATTCTTCCACAAACCATCGAACTAGTCTTATAATTCTAATTGATCTCTTCAACAGAATAAAATTCCCTAACTAACATGTCTCAACTTCATCTATTAGTGTATGAACAATTGGTACATGATCATTATGTACTCTCACAAATAAGTACTGAACATATAAATTTATTTCATGAGAATCATCTACTCTATAACATCTGGATGATATCCCAATACAATTCACTATGCTTTCTTGTGGTTTTAGTACCCACATTATATTTCACTGTCTATTGAAAACATTTGGTCACCTTACTCTGATGAACATTTGTTTAAAATGTTGATCTTACTTGAAATAAATTCTCATCCAAGTTTCCTTCCTTCAATTTATTTATATAATTAAATATAAAAATATATTATCTTCATTACGAATAACATCCCATTATCCTATAGTTTATATCAGACATTTCAATCTCAATATCCAACTATTAAAACAAAATTTTTATTTTTCATAATGTTTATCTTTATCAAAATAATTTACAAGTGTTTATGCTAAGATACCCAAGAATATTATATAATGTAATTTTGTTTGTTTGGAAAAATATAATATATCTAAAGGTTCCTACAGAACAAGTAATTCCAAATTTCAATTGATTATATCATTCCACTCTATTGAGTGCCTTCACCAAAATCGCCTTAGTAATTCTTGACTGAAGCATCAAAATATGACTATTCTCCACAAAATCCTCATTAATTATTTTAGACACTCCAATATATATTGGTGTTTTGATAAACATCATCTAATTACTTATTTAGTTTTTTTGAAAAAATATCCAGAGGGTTTTTATGCTGCACTCACCACAATTTCATATCCCAATGAACACCAACCGCCATCTACATTTCCTTTATAACATAGATAGAATCTAAATAATAAAATAATATATATTAGAATTTTTATTTAAAATTTAATAAATATTTTATATTTTAATTATAAAAAATATAATAAATTAATGTGGAAATATTTTTCACTGAATATCAGTACATTCTAAAATATCTATTTGAATGAGTTACAAATTATGTGTTTTTTTTGGATTTTTTCTATCTAATTGAAAGATCACACTTTTCAGATTTCCCAGCACATGACATTCACAATTTCCAATTTCCATATGATCAAAACTCGTTATAGCTCTATTTTATAGAAAATATTAATTCATCTCACTGAGGTGAATGGACGAACATTGAAAAACGTTTGGATCATTAAGAATTTATATTCCAGTAAAAAAACCACCATATGAATTTTAGAGAATGAAAATATTACTATCCTTTACTTCCCACACAACTATCATAGATCATTTTGAAACCCACAATAACCTATTTACAAATCCAAGACACATTTCTTACATGATTGAGAGTCTCGATAGACATAATATTTTTTATAAAATGAGGATATAGAAAAAATAATTTATACTCAATAATCCCTCACCACTCTATAATATATTGACATAAATGTCTCTAAAATATTCCAAGGCTTCATAGTAAACTAGATGAAAATTCCCAAAAATACATATAAGATAATCGGTTATACATCATTATTAAATTGTTACATGAAATTATTATCTAGAATCATTCATTGAATATTCTTGCAGAGTTTCCATAATCTATAAGTATTTTTTTATCCCTTCTATATATCTATTGAAATTTTAACTACATTAGGATGATGGTTTTATAGTACACTAATTTAAAAAATTTAGTTATTTTTGAAATTAAATTTCATCCAATAATTATAGAATTTTAAACACAATCCAATGTACTTATTTCAACTCCTTTATAAAGACTTGTTATAGTAATAATTACTATAATATGATTACATCTATTGGGGTGACCATAAATATTTATCTATATTAAGAAAACTTATAGTATGTACTTGAGAAATTCACTATTACATATCTTAATTAAATAGATATAAAAAAAATAAATTTGTTTTTTTATATAGTTTATAACCACATATACCATAACATACCATCATTATTGAAGAAACAATATATAGACAATAACACCCATAAATCATCATTTAATGTTTCCACTACTAATTTGGACAAACCATAGGTCCTATTGATGGTATTCTCATGATATTTAATTGGTATTACATCTATTAACCATTAGGTGAATAAAATCTTCTATAAGGACCCCAAATTTTATCAATTGGATTTTCTTTATGAATATATAATTTTTCCAATTTAGTAATATAATATTAATCATATGCACCACATTATAATAAAAACAAAATTATATTATATTTTATTTAATATTATATATGGAGTTTGAAAATTTCCATAATAATTTAATATACTATAATGGTTTAAAAAATAAAAATTACATAACAATAACATGGAAAAATGAAAATGCTTGATCCTCTAGAAGAATCACACTAATGATCTGCACTTTAGAGATATATCATAATGTGAATAATATAAAATGTATTTTTGAAATGAAAATTTATATCACCTGAAAAACAAATTATTAGAGAATTAATTATTCTTGAGATATTAATAGGAATTTTGGAAGGCATATAATTATTACAAATCTAAAGAGAGGAATAGTATTCAAGAAATTAGAATAGTAACCTGATAGTAGTAATAGTAATCAGACATTTCCAAATATTAACATAATATTGTGAATTGTATAGTAATGGCATGGGTTTGTGGGGGTCCCATACTTTGTGAAAATCACTTGTTGGGTGTTCTAGTCTGGGAATCTTGGTGAAGTGTGGTGTAACGGTAGTCTTACAAGTATCCTTATCCTACCATTAGCGTGCCTACAGGTAGCTCGGTCTACCAGTAGCCACAGCCTACCAGTAGCTCTATCTACCGGTAGCTTGGTCTACCGGTAGCTGCAGCCTACCGGTAGCTCGGTCTACTGGTAGCTGCAGCCTACCAGTAGCTCGTTCTACCTGTAGCTGCAGCCTACCGGTAGCTCAGCTACCGGTGGCTCTGGCCTACCCTGTGGATTCTTTTCAGTAGTTCTCCTTTTTGTGAAAATTGGGTTTTAAACAATATTTTGACCCCTATAAGCTCGTTTTAAAATCCTGGTAATGCCCTCATGTTTTAATTAATTATTAATGAAATAACCTGGTGTGTGTGGATCGGTTTAAACCACCCGACCCCTTTAAAGGCGTGTGGGGCCACGTGGTAAACCCACTACCCCTGCTCACGCGGTTTCACGTTCTTATCTCAATCGTCCGTGGCCCTTATAACTAATGGATTCTCCTGGGTTTCATCTTTTCTCGATCACCCTCGGTGAGTGCTTTCGTCCCGAGAAGCCGATTTTTGTGCATCGGGCGAGCCGTATCGTTATGCGTAATGTTTGGCACCCGAGATAAGTGTCGATCATCAATCAACAAGTAGGGAATTTATCCTTCGCCTCTCTATTTTATGTATCATGCGGGGTTGGAGTGCTTTTGATTATTTAGAATTGGATAAACCAGACCTAAATAAAGATAATGTTCGGATTCTATAAAGAAAGAATGGGGGCTGTGATTGATGATGCTGTTTTATATTATGGTCTCCTTTATGAATTGTGCGGGCTTGCGCTTACCAAAAATCATGGCCGTTGGTGGTCTTTCTCTGTGCATTAATGAACCCCTGGTGATTTTTTAAATGGCTTATTTGTGGTTGTCAACTTTTGCTGTGAAAAGTAAATTGGTTAATCACGTATACCCAGCGGAATAATTTGAAAGCACTAGGATCTACCCTTCTGTGATAACTCCCGGTTAAAGCACACGGAATTTGAAATCAAGAAGTGTGTTAAATCGTTTAAATCATAAAATAACGGTATGGCCCGTATTTGTGTCGGTGGTAGTGGTTTGGTTGTTTCCTTTTTTGGGCTAATTACTAGAGATGTGGGAGGGGATTTGGTTCCCAATTTTTATACTCTCAGTGGTTGTGGAATTGGGGATAGGATCTGCTGTTGTTACAGATTCGGTGGTTGTGAGATTTAAGACCGGGTGGTTACATTGTTTATATCACGAATTGGGGTGGGATCCTCTGTTGATGAAAAATCTTTTTGGGGGAGGGGACACAGGGCACTGTCTTGGGGTTGTCTTTGGTTCCAGTACTTCGAGGGATCTCACTTATTCTTTTGATGTTATGGCATTACAAGAGAACCGGGTGTTGGTACTTAATTGATGTTTGGCTGGATTCTTCTCCTTGTTTATGCTTATGTTTTAGTTTCCCATTAGTGCTTAAACATATTTGAACATTATTACTAAACATGAAAACAAAGGGAAAATGGGTTTATTGGGGAGAGTCTTGACTTGGACCTGAGTGATGTTTGTGTCCTTTAGGCTGGCTGAAGAAAAACCTAACTGTGGGTGAGTTATTTTTAACTATAATTATATTTGTAGTTCTGTGTTTCTTATTCGTGCACCACCCAAGTTGAGCACTTATTTCCAAACACCCCCATTTCATGGGGTAGGGTGTTTTTCCCAACACTATTATTAGTGGCTGGTTATTAGCTCATTTTCTGCTCCATTTCCCGGATAGCCCAAGTGTCTTCGGGCAGGCTGTGATGGCCTGAGGTCCATTATTTGCCGAAGAACCTTCAGGCGGTGTAGTGTGGTGGTTGGCTAGGAGTGTGCGGCAGTTGGTTTCCCATGTGTCTTCAGGATGAGGCCCAAGTGTCTTCGGGCGTGGCAGTTGATCTTCGAGCCCAGGTGTCTTCGAGCGTGGTGGTGTTTGTTCTGTCCTAGGTGTTTGCAGGCATGGTTATGTGTGACAGTTGTGGCCCAGGTGTTTGTGGGCGGGGTTCGACAGTGGAACTGCATGTGGATGCGGCCGAGGTGTGTGCGGGCAGGTGTGGCAGTGGGATTGCGGTGAGAATGGCGGGATTGGTTCAATGCGTAGGATGTCTCAATAACTAGTGGGAAAGTGGCGTGGGGTACCCAAACATTGATGTTCTCTTATTATATATATTACTTGACTTGCGTTATTTGGGGAGTGTTCCTTGGTGAGGATTGGGTGGATAGGTTACCTTTATAGGTGTTTGGTTTACTCCTTTTCTCATGAGACTTTAGCACGTTCCCCCACTTATGCACGAGTGTCTTTGGTTTTCCCTACTGAGTGTACATGTATGCTAACCCTACGTATATTAAACTGCTTTCAGGTTTCCAGGAGGAATTCGGGGATCGCACGGGACCATACTAGCTCGGACCATTGGGGAAGTTGCAGTTGCTATTTTCCTTTCTTTGGTACATACCTTTGTAGTCACCCTTGTACTTTGTTGCTTTTACTTTTGGAACATGCATGTGGGAATGGTTTGCTTTTGGCTTTACATTTCTTTTACCATGGTGTTGTTGGGTTTCATCATCTTATCTCCCGATCCAATAAAACAAAAAGGGGGTAATTCCTTCCATTGTGTGTAATTTCTATACCCTTGGTGCTAGTTGCCACTCCAGGACCTATTGAAGGTGGTTCTCGAGGGTCATTATCTCTCATTCAACTTAAAGAAGGAAGGGCCTGGTAATCTGCTGACCCATCCCTCCTTTTGGTGAATGCGGGTTGTGACAGAATGGTATCAGAGGCT
This sequence comes from Viscum album, assembly GCA_963277665.1. Taxonomy (NCBI): domain Eukaryota; kingdom Viridiplantae; phylum Streptophyta; class Magnoliopsida; order Santalales; family Viscaceae; genus Viscum; species Viscum album. Next base: position 1,551,323,918 of record OY728158.1, on the reverse strand, counting down.
GATGGTTGAGATACAGGATGTAGTCTGGAGTTAGGCACAGTAAGGATTTCATGGGATGGTAAGGCAACAGTGTTGGGTGACCTCGGTGCATGAATTAGGCCAGGGAAGACTGGCTAGGACACGGGATTTTAGGTCCCCCCGTAATCTGATGCAAGGACTCTGGACCTACCGAACGACCAAGTGATGACACACAGATTGCAGGGTAGAGACACTAGGAAAGGTACATGCATCATAATGACCTGTGTTCTCTTTTTTATGGGGTGTTTTGGGAATTAAGAATAAATGAAAATTTTAAGATGTTTTAAAGACAATACTCTGCACTACTTGGGCTTAGGAATTCCTTGTTTACCTTGCAGCTATGCCACCTAGAAGGCGAACGCGTGTGGTATAGGTGATCGAGGTCCCACAGACTACCTTGGCCGATTGGCAGAGAGGTGACCGAGAAGAGGAGGACAACCAGTGGCAGAGGACTCTTCGGGCCTTCCAGCGGCAGACCATCGAGAAGTATGAGGGCAGCACCTCTGACATGAAGACGGAAGGCTGGCTATAGGAGCTAGTGATAGCTTTCAGCCTGATTCAGGCCCCGACCGAGTACTGGGTTCCTCAGGCCGTCAGCCAGATGCGGGGAGCGGCGCGTCAGTGGTGGATGCTTTACCTGTGGGAGAGGAGGGAGGCTGAGGTGACATGGGATGATTTTGAGAGGGAGTTCCGGGCGGAATTCCTCTCTTCGACGATGAAGGAAGAAAAGAGACAAGAGCTACTCTCCCTCCAATAGGGGAGTATGTCCGTGAGGGAACTAGGGTTCATGTTCAAGGACCACCTAATTCCTTCTCCGGACCACTTTCCAGACGAGGAGTCTAGGGAAAGACATTTGGAGGAGGCGCTCCGACCCTCCCTCTAGTATGTTATTACCGCCTTTACCCTTCTGATGTACATGGAGGTCCAGAAGAAGGCCAAAGTGGTGGAGAGGATGCGTGATCTAGGAGGAGTGTCATGAGAGGGGATCCATCTTGGACCATCGAAAGGAAAGGACGTCAGTACTAGGCCTCTAGCGTCAGGACCCTCTAGGTTCCAAATGACAGGGAGTAGGCCACATCAGTTTCAGTTTCGATCCCCTGTTCCTCACCATTTTCCATCGGGCCTGGGACCGCAGTGCTTCGTCTGTGGGAGCCCAGTACATCTCCAGAGTCAGTGCCCGGACCGGGTACAGTACAGCGGTAGCGGAAAACCCCACCACCCTCCCCAACAGCAGCTTCCAGCCAGGTCTTTCTAGCAGTAGCATCAGGGAAAGCGAGCTCCCGCTCCTTTGAGGGCAGAAGTAGGAGGAGGAGGCCGACCTCTGGGTGCTCCTCAGGGACCTCGACCGGGGCATGGTCGGGGAGGTGGCCGACAACCGAGGGGCATAGGAACTGGGCATGGATAGTTACACACCACAGAGGGAGCCGTTCCAGCAGGGCCGAAGGTTGTTTGATGTACGATCAGTTTTTTAGTACCCTTGCTTATGCCTTGTTCGATACCAGAGCTTAGCACTCCTTTGTTGAACCCAGTCTAGCCCGTGCTTTGGGTCTAGATGCCGAGAGACTCCCAGTGCCCCTGGTTTTGTGCACACCAGTCGGGGTTCAGACCGACTTGATGTTTGTTTTTTGGGGATGCATATTGATGATAGGGCCACATCAGTCAGTTAGGGATCTTCCCCTACTATAGATACAGCCATACGATGTCATCCTAGGAATCGACTGGCTATTCTCTGTGTGTGCCATCATCGACTACTTCCGAATAAGGGTCGTGTTCTCAGACTTGGGTGGTCGACGTGTTGTTTTCACCGATGAGTAGAGTAGTCAGAAGGGCGACAGGAGAGAGGGACCCCTCCTCTCCCTGTTAGCTGAGCTGTCAGTAGGGTCAGTAGATGCTGAAATGTCGGAAGTTCCAGAGATCGTCTGTGGGTTTATGGACGTCTTCCCTGAGTATATGACAACTCTACCCCCTTGACGTGATATTGAGTTTGGCATAGACTTGCAGCCCGATACTCATCTGATCTCGATGGCTCCTTACCGGATGGCACCTTCAGAGCTGCGGGAGTTGTAGATCCAAATTGATGATCTGATGAAGAGGGGATATGTTCATCTGAGTGCGTCACCGTGGGGTGCTCCAGTCTTGTTCAAGAACAAGGAAGATTGTGGTATAAGTTTGTTCATATACTACATGAGGCTTAATTAGGTGACGATCAAGAATTTCTAACCTCTTCCGAGGATAGACGATATTTTCGACCAGCTGAAAGGGGCAGGATGGTTCTCGAAGATCGACCTGCAGTCTGGGTATCACCAGCTGAGGGTAAAGGAGGGTGAAATTCTGAAGATGACGTTCAAATGTAGATATCTACACTTCATGTTCGTGGTTATTCCCTTCGGCGTTACGAACTCCCCAGCTGTGTTCATGGGGCTTATGAACTCCATCATCTGGGAGTACTTGGATCGGTTCGTGGTTGTGTTCATCGACGATATCCTGATCTATTCGAGGTTAGAAAGGGACAATGCAGAGCAGCTGAAGGTAGTTTTGGAGGTCCTCCAACATCATCAGCTCTATGGGAAGTTTTCGAAATGAAAATTATGGACCTGAAAAGTGCACTTCCTCAGGAACTTAGTGTCTGAGCAGGGAGTAGCGGTGGACCCATCAAAGGTTGAGGCAGTTGTTTCTTGGGAAGAACCCAAGAATGTGGCATAGGTACGTAGTTTCCTTAGGCTGGAAGGTTACTATCAGAGGTTCATACCCAACTTCTCCCGAGTACCAGCCCCTTTGATAGCCCTGACCAAGAAAGACCAGGTTTTTGAGTGGAGTGAGAAGTGCGAGTCAGCCTTCAGCCATCTGAAGGAGAAGTTGGTCAGTGCCCTAGTGTTGAGATTAACAGAAAAAGGGGTGGCCTATGAGGTGTTTTGTGATTCTTCAGGACTGGGCCTTGGATGTGTGTTGATGTAGAAACAAGGGGTGATCTCTTACGGGTCCAGGCAGCTACACCCTCATGAGCGTAATTATGCCAACCACAACCTGAAGCTTGCAGCGGCCGTTTTTGTGCTAAATTTATGGTGGCACTACCTCCCCGGGGAAAGCTTTGTGGTCTTCACAGATCAAAAAATCTTGAGGTATATCTTCTCCCAGCCGTACCTAAACTTGTAACAGTAGATATGGGTGGAGTTCCTCCAAGATTACGACTTGGATATCTCTTATACTAAGGGAAAAGGCAATGTAGTGGTCGATGCCTTGAGCAGGAGGACACAGAAGGATGCAGTCCGAGAGTCGGCGGATGCCTGGAAGGCGATGGAGGAGTTTTCTGCCTTAAACCTAGATGTGAGGATTGATAGTAGTAGAAATTGCCTGTATCAAATGACAGTGTAGTAATCTCTATTTCAGGAAGTAGAGGAGTCACAGTGGGGAGACCCGGAGTGCGAAGTGATGTGTGACCAAGTTGACCAGGGAAATGCTTCAGAAGGATGGACAGAGGATGGTCAGAACTGGATGCTTTTCCAGGGAAGGATTTTTGTTCTTGAGGCGATGCATGAAAAGGTTCTCAGTGAGTTCCACAACTCACCCCTGGAGGTACACCCAGGAGTTTCTAAGATGTACTAGGGACTGAAGAGGCGGTTTTGGTGGCCTGGAGTTAAGCGAGCGATGGCAGAGTTTTTGGCCAAGTTCTTAGTGTTTCTACAAGTGAAGGCTGAACACCGAGTTCCAGGCGGCCTACTGCAGCCTCCAGATGTCCCCGAGTGGAATTGGGACGACATCTCTATGGATTTCTTCATGGGACTACCTAAGGTACAAGGGGGATATGATGCCATTTGGGTGGTAGCAGATAGGTTGATGAAATCGGCTAACTTTCTAGAGATCAGGGAGTCGAGTGTAGTGGATGCTTTGGCGCGAAGGTACGTGGATGAGGTGGTGTGGTTTCATGGGATTCTGAGGTCTGTAGTCTCGGATAGGGATTCACGGTTTACCTCGCAAGTCTGGAGAGGATTACAACATGCATTTGGCACCCAACTACATCTTAGCACTACTTTCCATCCCCAGATAGATGGACAGGCAGAGCACACCATCCATACCTTGGAGGATATGATGCGGGCATGTGTTCTAGACTCAGGGGGATCATGGGTGCGATACATTCCTCTGGTAGAGTTTTCCTACTATAATAGCTACCACTCTACCATTTGTATGGCCCCGCTTGATGCTTTGTATGGGAGTCCATGTCGTTCACCTGTGTGTTGAACCGAAGTAGGAGAGGCAGACATCCTTGGCCCGGAAGTGGTGCAGAGCACAATAGAGAAGGTTCAGCTCATACGGGAATGGTTGAAGGTGGCCCAGGACCGAAAAAAGTCGTATGCTGATACTAGAAGGAGGCTCTTGGAGTTTGAGGTCGGAGACCATGTGTTCTTGATGGTCTCCCCTCGGCATGGGAAACGGTGGTTCGACAAGGGGAGTAAGCTTTCTCCCAAGTTCATCGAACCCATCGAAGTGTTGCAGATGGTCAGCGATGTGACTTATCATCTAGCATTACCACCGCCACTACGGATGATACATGATGTCTTCTATATGTCCCAGCTCTGTCGGTATCTTCACAACGATTCACACGTCCTTGATTGGGGTGAGCTGGACATCGAGGATGATGTGAATTTTGTGGAGAGACTAGTGATGATCGAGGATCGCAAGGGGAAGGTGCCTCGTGGGCGAACCATTCCCTTGGTTCGTGTGTTGTGGAGACATGTTGGGCTTGAGGAGAGTATGTGGGAGAGGGAATCACAGATGTGTGCCTAGTACCCAAAGTTGTTTTGAGTTTTGTTCCTTGTTGCACCTGTTGTGGTAGAACGTTTTATCTTTTTGGCTATGAAATGTACTGGTTTTCATTTCTCTGAATGTGTGTGAAAAGCCCTGGATATGGGGGAGGATAGAACTCGACCCCTAATCAAGGCGCATTAAGTTTGATGTGATTAAACCCTTGTGGGCGAGTTAGTGCCGCCCAAAGAGGATAATATCTTAACATGGGGGAGGAGACTCCCCAACCCACATGCCTGGGAAGTTTGAATGTTTCTTGGTTATTGTTAGGAAAGTGTTTTTAGTTAGCATGGGTTCACTCCGAAGATGTATCTTTCGAGGGGATTGTTTGGTCCCTCTCTTTCCCTTCTGGTTTGTTTTGATTCATAAGGACGAGAATCATTTAAGAGGTATCTGATGTAACGGCCCGGGTTTGTGGGGGTCCCTTACATAGAGAAAATATCGTGTTGGTTTTTCGGGTCTGGGAATCTCGGTGAAGTGTGGCGTAAAGGTAGGCCTACTGGTAGCCTTAGCCTAATGGTATCATGCCTACCCGTCGCTCGGACTACCAGTATCTGTAGCCTACTAGTAGCTCTGTCTACCAGTATCTCGGTCTACGGGTAGCTGTAGCTACCGGTAGCTCGGTCTACTAGTAGCTCGGTCTGTCGGTAGCTGCACCCTACCCGAATCTCGGTGTACCGGTAGCTGCAGCCTACCAGTAGCTCGGTCTACCGGTAGATGCAGCCTACCGGTAGCTGCAGCCTAGAAGAAGCTGGGTCTACCGGTAGCTACAACCTACTGGTAGCTTGGTCTACCAGTGGCTGCAGCCTACCGGTAGCTCGGCGATTGGTGGCTCTGGCCTACCCTGCGGGTTCTTTCCAGTAGCGCTCCTTTTTGTTCAAATTGGGTTTAAAAACCTATTTTTACCCCTTTATGCTCGTTTTAAACGCCTGGTAACGCCCTAATATTTTAATTAAATATTAATGAAATAACCTGGTTTGTGTGCGTCGATTTAAACCACTTGACCCCTTTAAAGACGTGTGGGGCCGTGTGGTCATCCCACTACCCCCGCTCACGTGGTTTCACGTTCTTATCCGAACCATCTGTGACCCTTATAAATAGTGGGTTCCCTTAGTTTCTTCTTTTCTTGATCACCATCAGCGAGTGCTTTCGTCCAGACGAGCCGATTTTTGTCCATCGGGCAAGCCACCTCGTTATGCTTAAAGTTCCGTGGCTGGGCTAAGCGTCACTCATCGATCAAAAAGTAAGGAATTTCTCCTTCGCCTCTCTCTTTTGTGTTTCATGTGCGCTGGGCGTGCTTTTGATTCTGTAGAATTGGATAAACCATACTTAAATAAAGATAATGATCAGATTCTATAATAAAAGAAGGGGGGATGTGATCGTTGATGTTGTTTTATATTATGATCTCCTTTCTGAATTGTGCGTGCTTGCACCTACTTAAATTCATGGCCATTGGTGGTCTTTTTTGCGCATTAATGAACCCCTGGTGATGTTTTAAATTGATTATTTGTGGTTTTAAACTCCTACTGTGAAAAGTAAATTGTTTAATCATGTATACACGGCTGAATAAATTGAAAGCACCAGGATCAACCCTTCTATGATAACTCCCAGTTAAAGCACACAGAATTCGAAATCATGAAGTGCGTTAAATCATTTAAATTTGAAAATACCAGTATAGAACTTCTTTTTGTTGGTGGTAGTTGTTTGGTTATTTCCTTTTTTGGGCTGATTACTTGAGATGCGGGAGGGGATGTGGTCCCATGTTTTTATACTCTCGGTGGTTGAGGAATTAGGGATGGGATCCCTTATTGTTACAGATTTGGTGGTTCTGAGTTTTAAGACCAAGTGTTTACCTTGTTTATATCACGAATTGAGGTGGGATCCTCTGTTGATGAAAAACCATTTTGGTGGAGGGGACATGCGGCAGTGTCTTAGGGTTGTCATTGGTTCCAGTACTTTGAGGGATCTCAATTATTCCTTTGTTGTTGGGACATTACAAGAGAACCGGGTGTGGGTACTTAATTGACATTTGGTTGGTTTCTTTTCCTTGGTTATGCTTATGGTTTAGTTTCCCATTAGTGCTTAAACTTATTTGAACATTATTACTGAACATGAAAACAAAGGGAAAATGGGTTTATTGGCAAGAGTCGTGACTTGGACCTGAGTCATATTTGTGTCCTTTAGGCTGGATGAAGAAAAAACTTAACTTTGGGTGAGTGCTTGTTACCTATATTTATATTTGTAGTTTTCTGTTTCTTATTCACGCCCCACCCAAGTTGAGAACCTAGTACCGAACACCCCCATTTCATGGGGGAGGGTGTTTTTTCCAACACTATTATTAGTGGCTGGTTATTAGCTCCTTTTTTTCTCCCTTTCCCGGATAGCCCAGGTGTCTTCAGGCAGGCTGTGATGGACTGCGGTCCATTACTAGCCCAAGAACCTTTGGGAGGGGTAGTGTGGTGGTTTTCCAAGTGTGTGCAGCAGGTGGTTTCCCATGTATCTTCGGGATGAGGCCCGGGTGTCTTTGGGCGTGGTAGTGGATCTTCCAGCCCAGGTGTCTTCGGGAGTGGTGATGGTTGTTCTGGACTAGGTGTTTGCAGTCGTGGTTACATGTGACAGTTGTGGCCCAGGTGTTTGAGGGAGGGGTTTGGCAGTGGGACTGTGTGTGGTTGCGGCCCAGGTGTGTGCGGGCGGGTGTGGCAGTGGGACTATGGTGAGAATGTAGGGATTGGTTCCATGCGTAGGATGTCTCAATAACCAGTGGGAAAGTGGCACGAGGTACCCAAACATCGATGTGATCTTATTAAATATATTACTTGACTTGCGTTATTTGGGGAGTGTGCCTTATTGAGGCTGGGGTGGATAGTTTACCTTGACAGGTGTTTGGTTTACTCCTTTTCTCACAGGACTTTAGCACGTTCCCCCACTTGTGCATGAGAGTCTTTGGTTTTCCCTACTGAGTGTACTTGTATGATCACCCTACGTATATAAAACTGCTTTCAGGTTTCCAGGAGGACTTCGTGGTTTGTGTGGGACCATACTAGCTTGGACCTTTGGGGCAGTTGTAGTTGTTGTTTTCCATTCTTTGGTACTTACCTTTGTAGTCACCTTCTGTACTTTGTGGATTTTACTTTTGGAACATGCATGTGGGAATGATTTACTTTTGGCATTACTTTTATTTTACCTTGGTGTTGTTGGGTTTCATCATCTTATCTCCCGATCCTCTAAAACAAAAAGGTGGTAATGCCTTCCACTGTGTGTAATTTCTATACCCTTGGTGCTAGTCTCCACTCCAGGACCTATTGAAGGCTGGTCTTGGGGGTCATTATCTCTCTGTCAACTTAAAGAAGGATGGGCTTGGCAATCTGCTGACCCTTCCATCCTTTTGGTGAAGGCGGGTCGTGACATGTATCCTCAACTATGGACGTGTAGAATAATATTAGGCTATCTAATATATGAAAAATATTAATATATTTACACAATGGTACATGTAAATAAATGTTTTAGAAATGATAAAATATTTGCCTATATATTTTGGGAAACATAAATTTTAAAATGGGAATTTATAATAAACATAATGATTCAAATGAAATTTTTTTATCATAAAATGGATTAATAAATTTATATTATATTAACCTTTATTGATAATTTAATTTTATGAGAGAATAATTAATTTTTTAATGGATCAGAAAATTAATTGAAATATTGAAATTGGAATTCTTCAAACAAATAATGATATTTTATTTAGAAAATAATTTTCAAATATTAGAAAAGTTATTTTCATAATATGGATTCTGTTTTTTTTTAATTTTCTCCATAGAAAATTGTTAGTGCGAAATGTTGGCATTTTAAAAAATAATTGATTTTTCTATGAATAGTGATATACGGTAAAAAAATTATTTGTCCTTATAATATGAATAGAATAATTTTTGAATAACAAAAGTTTATTCAGACTACTTGTTCAAAATCACTTACACCATTTATATTTTATAGTCACAAGAGTAAAAATTAATGGTAGACTTGATCTGAAATAATAAAAATATGAATAAACTCTTCAAAAACACCTCTCTCCACACCTTATAAATACCACATATTCTCCCCACACATTCTATTCCATAAAACACGAAAAATTTCTATCCAACTCTAATAATAGTCATCTCCCTCACAACTTAGTATTACTGGTCTAATAAAATGACCAATTCTATGTTCCATAAAGAGTTTTTCTAGGGAGACGAAATTCCAGAGGTAATATTCTGAAACAACCTTTTTTAATTTCATAACTTATTCTAGCTTCTCCACACTATCCTCTTACAAAATAACATAAAAATTGTAATATATAAGATATTATTTAAATTCATTTTTCTGGTCTAATATTCACAATTCAACCTCTTCTTTTATCTACATCTTCTAAAAATGAATCCATTTTCCATATTATATCAGTTCCCCAACATTATGGATGATGATTTATGGTTTTATATAAATCGATTGAAGGCTAATAATAAAATTATTATTTGATTAAATATTATGATAATAACTATTTTAAACTATATTTCATGTTATTTAATTTTTTTATAGTCATTTAGTTAAATTAAATGAATATATTTTGTGATGGGATATAAAATAGTTTAAATAGAAAAAATCATATAATGATAATATTATATACAAATTAAATCTTCCTTATTTTAGAAAATACATGGGTATTTGGTGCTATTAAATTTATTAATTTTTCATGAATACCATTTCATTTTATTTCTATAGTTGAATTCCAAATTTACAATAAATTTAATAATTATCCATAATGGATCCATCTTTGAAAACATGAATGATACACTCTAAGAACCACGAAATTATTAATTATATCCCATTTAAATGGTCATCAGGGAACATAAAAAATTATATAAAATAAAATATATATGGAAAATTTTATTTATTATGAAATTAGAGAATATAATTTTATTATTCAGGGAATTAATTTTATTAGAAGAATGATTGTGGATCTAATGATAATGGATCTCTATAAACCAACCATTTTCGATAGGTTATTACCATTCCCTCTCTAAATAAATTTACCCATATTGCTATGATTTTATGCATTTATTCTAAATTATGTATATATTCCTCTTACATATATATCTAGTTTATTATCCCTTACTATAATTGGACAATACATTCCTTAGGTATGTTTCTCAAATTTAATTGTTAAAATGAAAGCCGATCAAAAGATACTTTTTTATCCAATAATCATTTTATGTATCAAACATTTAAAGTATTTATTCCAATTGACGATTTCAATAAATAAGAGAATGTTTTTTTCTAACCATTCTGGTTTACCAATGGATTTTAATGAAATATTTATACTTATTCATTTGTCAAAATTATTTAACAGATTCATCTAAATTCCACTATGAATTCTTATTTTTATACAAAATTCCCTACATGTTGTCATAAAATTTTTTCTAAATGAACACCATATCTTGATACCTCTTCTTATTTACAATTATATTAGTTTCCAAACTATTTGATTTCTTATTAAATTGGTAATATTAATGAAATACTCCATTGATATGATAGACATAAAATATTATTCATCCCATTTCATTCCTTGTGTAAACCATGTGTTTATTAATTTTTGTATTTACTTATTTGAAACAGATATTAATGTACATGTTATTATGGGTGAACCTATATAGTGTTTCAAATCGTGGGGTAATTTCTTTTCTCTGAAGATTATTTGTATGTGATTAGGGAGGAAACTAAATCCACAATGGGACTATACACCATGTGATGTGGTCTAAACGATCATCATTAAATTATATTTATGTCATGTTTTATGTTTCTTCTGCTTCCCTATATTACTGGATCATTATTATTACATTTTATTTATGTTTTTCATCCATATTATTAATCATTATACTTCTCTTTTTATTTATCATGTTATGTCATTTTACTCTCATGTTATTCGTCATTATAATTTTTCTTCTCTTACTGAGTTTCTTATGTCACCCCGTCCAGTATTTGTATTCCTTAGGATATTCAATATAGTTTTATAATCTAAAATGGGGTTCTGATATCATTATTTATAACAAAATAATTAATTTTAATTTAATTTGTTTTATTTATTTCTTTACTTAGTATCCCAAACTAAATATTCCTCTCAATCCATTTGTTTCATTCATTTGACATTGATATTAATGAACGGATAATAATATATGTAAAAGGATTTGTATTCAATAGTTTTTATTTATGAAAATAATTTTTATATTTCATGACTGGGGAAATAATAATTCATTGACATCCCAAGGGACATGACTATGTATAGAAAAATATCCTGAAATTTATGTGAAGTATACTGTGAGTAGTGTTCGAGAAATTATATCCCAGTCTAGATACATCAAGGGGATTTGGGTGTCCCACTATTGAACCTAGAAGAATTAATTTAGAATATATAAATTTCCAGAAAACACGATATTCACATATTTTTGGATAAATATTTCTCATCGAACAACTAGATGCAGATTTTTGTGTGGTAGGATTTGGGAAATTTGAAAACAGGTAACACACCATTATAATGGAATTGAATTGATGGTAAAATTAGACATCCAAATGGGAAAATTACAATGGATAACCTATAGTTAAACCATAAGTACCATAATTTAGTATATACTTATCATTTATAAGTTAATCATTTAAATTTAAACGTTACCTTTTTAAATTTTTATTAGCTAATGTATTCTCATCTCATTTTCCTTTAATTTTAGTTGATGGTCGTAAATAAAAGGATCTATGATTGAAACCACCTTGATATTAAATGTAATGATTTTCCCAATAATATTACATTCCTTTTGGGACTAGCATTATTTAACATTATTGAAATACAGGCTCATTAGGCACTTTTTATGAATAATAAATTGATCCACGTGTATCTCTCTCCATCTTTTAAGAAAGAGATGTAGTGGTTGACTCCATTATCAGAGAAGAACTCTATATTTTTAGGGATATTGTGATCATTTCATCATGAAATAATTTATTAAATCCATTTATATGATTTTTTCATTTATCCAATTAATAGAAAAAGTAGAATGATTTTCTAGTCATTTATCACATTATTGGGGAATCTAATCCTTTGTGATCATTGATCTAGAAAATGATGTCCAAAGTGGAAATTTATTTTATAAAATGGTTTGGATTCATGAAAAATATTTCAAGAATATTTTCCTCAAAATCTTATATTAAAATGGGTGTGGTGTTATTTAGGATAAATAAAATAGAAGACAATTTTAGATAGGTTTATGAGTCAAATATAACTAGGTTTTAACAAGACAACTCAAACTTTTTCATCAACACTAAATGTAAAGTGGGATACTTCTTTACTAGGTTAAAGCCATGTATATTAATGTATTTATAGATTCAAAAATTGATAGTTATGAGAATAAATTAAATTGTTCCCTCAAGGGCATTATGGATATTGGAAATGATCTAGGGAATCAAGGTGTCTTAGATAAAAATAAAAAAATAGAGTTTTCTTCAGGGGATCTGTGCATAGTTCACATGATGAAAAGATAACTTAAATGTCTATATCAAAAAATTATAGGGATAATTATCATAGAATGTTTATCAAGGGAACCATGAGACATTTCATGTGTCAAAAACCAACCCACTGGGATAGTCAATATCGAAATGATATGAAGAAACTTGTTAATAAGATGATGAAAATGAGGTTTATATCAACACATATCCTATGGTAAATATTTAAAATATTAGGAAAAAGAGTATTATGGGTCCAATAATATAAAATATACTCTTTTTGAGATAATAAATTTAAAAACCTGTTATTCCTAGTTGTCATTAATGTAAATATAGTACCAATACTATTAATATTGATCCATAAAATGATGTGGTGACATGTATGTGTGTTATGAATTCTATAATAGAAATAATAATTTTTGATTATAGTGTTATAAATTATTTCATATCTTGTATGTTTATAAGAACTATTCAAAAACCACCTAAAAATATTTCAGATTAGCTAAATTCGATAATAGAAAATGGAGATATTATTTCGTCCCATGTATATAAATAAAATTCTGTTCAATGTTGGTGGAATGATCATCCCCAAATATGTTTCCCATCATTCTATAATGTAATTTGATTATGTATGGTCCATGTATTGGATATCATTATATAAATACAATATAAACTATTTTAAGAGGGAGTTCACTATTAAATTTCCAAACCACCCTATGATTCAACATAAGATTGAGGAGGATGATGGATTACTTTTATAATCATGTAATCAAGTAATGATATGTTTTACTTATGTCTATGAATATCATGCTCAAATTATTGAAAAAAATAGTGAATATTTCTTCAATACATTCGGATTGTAAGGGATTATACAGATGTATTTCTTAATCAATTTCCTGATCTTACACATAACCATGATTTTATGATTTCCATAAAATGAAAATTGATTTCTCTTTCCATATCCACAACTCCCAAAAATATATAAAACATTTAGTTGGAATAAATCAAGATTCCTGATGGGGATGAAATTCATGCTTGGGATGGATTGAGGATGTCTAATACCATTTGGAAACAAATAAAATTCTTATGAGTCAAAAAATTACCAAAGGGGAATACATCACGAAGTTCCCTTACTATTCCCCTCACAACCACAAATTTTGTGGAGCCACATGATGGAATCCACTATGAGGCTTATGCTCTATTTGAAGACAGTGAATCCACTCGGTGGAAATATTCATGAGTTTGATGGATCTTCCTCTATTCATGAAGCATGATTACCTTCAAATTACCCATCTAAACATTATGATTCATAGTGCCTATAAATATGTGTCTCACCACCACCACAAAGCATTGATACCCTAACCATTAAACTTTCATGCTACAATATTTCAAAGCTCCGTGTTATCCATAAACCAGATAGATAATTCATGACCAAAGGTATTTAAACATCGCAAAAAAAATTTCCCGTTGTACCTATTTACTTCCACTTAATGTGGAGACACACTTCTGGAAGTTCCATGACCATAGTGAGGGTATGAGTTCCGCATGGGAACGTGGGGCATCATGAATCATTCAGCCTCTTTAATGCACCCCGAAACACATGTAGACCCCATACCATGGATGGGTCTCTATACTTCATGAGGCTCCTCCCTTCAGGGGGACCGTTTTATCTAGGATTTGTGATGCCCCCATTGCGAAGCTCATTTCCTCTTTGATGTAATAAATCATTGTGAAGCTCCTCTCAATGTGGCCTCCTTATTTATTAACCCTTTTCTTATATGGACCTTTAGGATCATACGTGGTGATTTTAGGATTCCTCATGTTTTTTCCATTATCTTTTTTTCTACCCCATTCTATTTGGAACATTTATGCTAATAGATCATACATTTCGATATAGACACTCTAATAAGGACCCCATTATTGAACATTACTCCACACCCCTTAGTTTGGACTAGCAGATTCCCTCCCATTCCCATGTGTGGGAATGTATTAGTAATGTATATCTTGGGGTATTTATTTAATCTTCCTTGTCCAAGAAGTAGGATTTTAAACTGCAAGAACCATAATCCTTAGCACATGACGTTAAACTGTAGTGTCCCCCTAGGAAAGGCACATGTTTTATACCATCTCAGTTATTCTAGACACCCACTAGTCTCTATGGGATTGATATCTTCCTCATCCTAATGTGATATAATGACATCCCCCTCTCATGGGACTCGATCATCCCTAGGAGCCTCTATAAGAGTATATCCAAATCCCCATCTCCTCAGACTGCTAGTCAAGTGTATTCCCTGCACCATCTCTTGTAGATGCAAAATGCATTACACAAAAGATAGGTCAACTTATACACATTGTTTCTCAGACCGAGCAAGACTATTGTGGGCTTAGAGTAATAATGACCATTACAACCTCTTTGGGATGCTAACAATGATTAAGACCTATCATTTTTATGGGTTGTTTCTAGGTGTTCACCCCATTTTATGCCCAACATACTAATCTACATGGACTTATATCCTTTCCTTTTAAATAGGGTACATAGGAATCCATTCGGAGGTTCAATACCATCACTCCCCATAATACATTTTTTTATCTATTTCATGCCAGTTCACAGGTCCTATAATACATTAAACTACAAGCTCTAAATGACACAATTCATATCCCTTTTGGGTATATAGGATACCAATTTTATGTTGAATCCAAATCAGTAGTAAACTATGGTTGTCCCTCATAGAATGTACTCACTAGATGTGACACCGCCCCTTTTGGGGAATCATATCCTATATCAACCCCATTATGTAAGAAACCAGGTTTTGGGTCTCTAAGACTTCGAAAAATTTCTTGATGTCATTCCAGAGCAAGGCATTTAGACGGCATGCAATTATGAGGACCAGTGTGACCAGAATAAATTATATAAAAAAAGCTAAGTTTTTCTATATTATGCATGCATGGTTAATGAAAGAAAATGTAATATCTCTTGGATGGTTGATCAGATCGAAAATCTGAGACCACTGTTTGGTCCGGAACATGGTTTTTACCCTAGGCTACACATAAAATGAGTCGGTGCGGGACGTTCGGAACCATCGCTCGTTGGCGGTGTGTTAAATGGATGATTAAATTATCAAATTATTCATTTAATAGATCAAACCTGAATAAGTACTAAATAGTTGCTCATATGGGAAAACAGAGAGCTCTGTTGAGTCCGAGTTGTGCCGTTTACCCTAGGCGGGGTGTAAAAGCTGTGGGCACGGGCCTGCTATGAGAGATGTCATCCAGGGGAAAAATGGTAATTTGGAAATTACAACATAGTGATTTTTATCACTGGTGTTATTTTCCAATAACTATCAAACAAAGTCTTGGAATTGAAATCTGAGACATCTTTTGAGTTCTAAATGGGGAGTTTTATCTAGGTGTAGTATAAAATAGGCGGGCGCAGAGGTTTCAGCATCCGCTCCTGTTGGGAGAGTTTTAGTGAATTCCTATAAATTCACTAAGAGTTAAGGGAGAAACCATTTATTCCCTCTATCTCTCTCTCCCTCTTCCCCTCTCCCTCTCTCTCTATCCATTCTTCGCCATTCATCATCAGATCGAGGAGAGATCTTCACCAAAACCTCGGCAGTTCGATGGTGGAGCCTCACAGACGCATCACCTACAACGCGCATCAAAATCGAGGTAGGATTCTTGTTTAATTTATCCACCTTCGTTAATTTATGGAGTTTTCATCAATCTATCATCGTTTAGAAATAAATAATTCTGGAACATGGTGCGATGGTCGAACGGACATGACAATCTCCCGATCCCCATCCCATATTCCATTCTTGGGCATTCTTCTTTAGAATTTCGGATGTGTGAATTCTAAATGGGTCAATGAGTAAGGGGAGGCGCTATGAAGGCCTCATCCCGAGGGCCAGAATTCCAGCCTCGGAATCAAAATTGGACCTCCTATGAGGTCCTGGTGGTCCGCGGATGGAACCACCAGAGTGGGCCAGTGGAAGCGGTCTGCGGCTGCGTGCGGAAGCTGCTACGAGTTGAGCGGGACTGGGGGTGAAATCCGGTGAAGAGAAGGCCGGAGCGAGGTGCTATCGATTCGTGTGGCTGGTGAATCCGGGTCAGCGGGTCAGAGGGTGAATCCCCAAAGGTGGCCTAGTGTGTGGTTGGGGAAGCACAAAGGTGTGTTGTGGCAGCAGTCGTAGGCATCGGTCGAGCGGATGCTAGGCGGCGGGGCAGGGAGCCCCAGGAAGAGCAACATAGGTGGTCGAGGTGATGGAGTCAGGAGGTCATGGCATTGAGCGGTGTGGGGTGCATCATAGCACGATAGTGCTGGAGGAGGACGGGGGTCGGGGCTCGTTGCATTTAAAGGGAGACTGAGGCCTGGGCTTAGGCGTGAAGAGGATCTTGGACCTGCGCCGCGAAAGTCCTCCTGGCGTGTCAACAAAGTCCTTCAAAAGCCGGTCTATTTGGGAGAATACTAGGACCCACTGAATGCGAGTCCTGCTACGCGACGCGGAAGACCGGCCAGTTGGCCGGTCTGTGCGGTGAAAACCGGACCAACTCGGGTCTGGTGCTGTAGGGAGGGCCACGTCCAGCGGGCCACGACGTGACGGGCCGGTCCCGCGGCTCAGCTGCGGGCCGGCATGTCAGACTGGGCCGGACGGGGTGAACCTTCCATGTTACGCCATGTTGTTTTCGGGGGGCTGTATCTTCTAAACAGCACATTCTTTTGATGTTTTTCCTATGGTTGCAGAATCATGTTAGTGAGGTGCTCTTTGTAAAGTGGGTTTCTAGATTTTGGATTTCTTTCTCGAAGATGGGTAACCCGAAGAGATTTAATTTATTAATAATAAATTATTAAATAATGTCTGCAATGGATGCACTTCGAGAGCCGGACATCCATTTGACGTGCCGTCAGAGGGACATTGGCCCCGGAGTTGAGGCGCACCATCTAAAGTTCGTTCCAAACCTTTGTGGTTTGGTTTTGTTGCTCGGAGGCATGACACACTAAACACGAATAATTAATTAATTTGTACATTTATTAATTAATTGTTGCGTCGAACATAACTCCTACATGGGATGTCCGATTGATGCGCCGTTAGCGACAGCGTGACCCCAGTCCTCATGTAAAGTTTTCGAGATGCTTTTCGAAGCATTTGGGATGGAGACAAGGATCAGGCCCCACAGGGCCTAGTTCACACGTTTTATGGTGAAACACCAATTTTTCACCCGACATCCATTTGGGGTGTTTTGAGCACTACATTCTGTGTGTTTTTTCTAAGGGGATTGCCACAGTGCATTCTTCCCTCCTAAATTGGAGTTGAGGTGTGGGCCCCATGAGCCTTCTTTTAAATGGTGTGCAGCGTACTGCATCTTTTTCATCAGATGTCCATTCGGGGCTAATTAATAGCCATTTGGATGTGTTTTTTTGAGAGAATCACGATAGCATAGTTCAACAGACTTTTTTTGGGATCGTGGTGTGGGCCCCACACGGGCTAGCTATAGTGAATAGTACCATATTCACCGGTTGGCCGTTTCGGGCGAGTAAATGGTGTATCTCACATGTTTTTTCACAAGTATTGCAGCGGTGTGATCCATTTGGGCATGTGGAGCCTCGTTTGAGATCTTATTAAATGTGGAAACATGAAAGGGTGTTGGATGGAGGTCCCTTTATGCACTCCGAACCAACGCACGATAGTGTTGTTGGTAACACCCGGTCATGTCAGTTGCAATGTTGAGTTATCAGACAAATTTCGGGTCTACCCTTCAGCAAGGCTGGGCAGTGGGTCGCCTTTCGACTTATTAGGGTCTACCCTCTAGCAAGGCTAGGTAGTGGGACGTCTGTCGACTTATTAGGGTCTACCCTCTAGCAGGGCTGGGATGTGGGTTGTCTATCGACATATTAGGGTCTAACTTCCAGCAAGGCTGGGCAGTGGGTCACATGTCAACTTATTGGGGTATACCATCCAGTAGGGCTGGACAGTGGGCCATATATCGACTTATTAGTGTCTACCCTCTTGCAGGTCTGGGCAGTGGGTCGCCTGTCGACTTCTTAGATTCTACACTCCAGCAGGGCTGGTCAGCGGTTCACCTAACGACTTATTTTAGGTCAACCCTCCAGAGGGGCTGGGAAGTGGGTCACCTGATGTGTTATCAAGGTTTACCCTCCAACTAGGCTGGGCATTGGGTCACCAATTGGCATTTTAGAGTCGGTTTTTATCTATGAGGTAAGTCAGTGACTTTTTCTCTGTGACTACCAGTGCGGGATCCTTTGTTATACGGATCGGTGATGTCACAGCTTTGACGTGACCTTAGTACCAACCAGAATGAGGGGTTCTTTTCCCAATGAGACGTGTCCTTGCGTCGTGACAAAAATGTTGTGCAGGTGAGTCAGTGTCGACCAAAGAGGATAGTATCAAGGTGCGGTGATTGAGCCCCTTTGACTTGTATCTCCTAGGATAATGTGCAAGTTGTTTTGGTTCAGTGTTGGATGTCCTTAGAACTGTTAGTGACTCTTCTTCCGCAGATCTTGGAGATAGAGATCCCATTACAACTCATCCGGGTTTCTTATTGAGATTATATTTACGCACCCAACTGTTGTTCCCACTCCATGGGTTCGGTTACTCTCCTTCTAGGAGGGGAGAGGACGTGTTGGGTATGCCACGTGCTTTCCGTGTCTAGATCCTCTTGGTTGGAAGAGTCTACTCTTCTGCTATGGGTAGCGAAGACTCGACGAGAAGTTTGTATTCTCACCGTCTCTAGCTCCTTACGTCTGGATGAGTCTGCTTCCTTTCTCTAGATGGGTTGAGCTTCACCATCTATCTTTTTCTCTCTTACACTGTTCTTTTCTCAATCTATGGTTCACCATTTTAGTACCTCCCTTGTTGCTCACACGAGCTTTTGGGGCATCGTACTGATTATTTTTATACAAACCCTTACTTGAGCATTTCCCGCACTTGGTTTTCCCTTGTAGATGAAGGATAGGTCGGTCGAGACAATGGAGGAGCGTAGAGGACACATGATCTTTATCTGCATTAAGTTGATCTAGAAGGACTTTCTGGGTGTGAGACTCACCAGCTGTTTACCATTGTTTTACCTATTGCCGGGTTGTGGAACCTTTCTGGTTGGGGATGTGTTTTCTCCTTTTACTATTCAGTTTACTTGTCAGTAATTTTCAGCACTTTTCTTATACTAGTTAGTGGTCAATGCATGTATTTTCTTTACCCTTTTGTAGCAGTGTTGTATCTTTCATTCCTTTCTCTGCATTTTTCATTTCATTGGCTGCGTGTGAGTGTGTGTATAGTTTCTTAGGAAAAGGCCTCCCCATGATTTTTGTGCCTTCGGTAATAGTCGCTAGCCCCTGGCTTATGGAGGGGGGCTTGCAAAAGTTGCGGCTCCAGCCCCGGTACGGGTCAGATCATGAAAAAGTGGTATCAGAGCTGGTTCATTCTTTGGGGTGATGTTCGGACATCCCTAAAAAGGAATTGGTTAAGTTCTGGGGTAATAGTGTCAACGTGTCTTGAGAGCGGCTCTCAGGCCAGAGAGTCCAGTGATGGTGTGGTGGCCCACGTATCCATTCATGAGGACCCTGATAAACCACTTGTCAACTCGGTACACTGAGACACTTGTTGAAAGGAATTTGATTCATATATCATATAGGATTGAGTCTTTGACTGTCCTTCTTGAGTCAGCTCCCCATCGTTGTTGTTATATATATGCTCATTTGACCGCGATGCTCCTTGATCATGTTCAGGATGTCACTATGATGATAGCCAGCCTGGAAACTAGCTCGAGTTTCGTGACAATGATTCCATGAGTAAAGAGGCTTTAATTCAAGATCCATGATACAATTACCCTTTCTCCAGGAGGATAGGCAGCAGCACCTCCACCTATAGAGTAGCAGATAGTACTAGAAATAAGGGCCGATGTCGAGTATAGGCTAGGCGTGCAATGTGATTTCCAACATCATGGACCGCTGAGGATCCACGGCGAGCTAGACCCTCAGATAGTAAAGGGTTGGCTAGAGTCGGTGGTCTGTCTCTTCAGGCTTATTCGAACACTGATAGGTTAGATGGTGGCTTTGATAGCCAGTCTTTTTCCACCACACAATTTGGTGTAGTAGAGCAAGGTTTACTCAAATACACGATGTATTGGTACTCTCATGGGATGACTTCTAGCAGCTATTTCGTGAGGATTAATTCCCCTCCTACTTATTCTTTTTGTGGTTTCAGGAGCTGCTGGAGTTTTAGTTGGGAGTGATGGTAGTGGCTGGGTATGCGACTATGTTTGAAGACCATACTCGATACTCTTTGGGCGTGGTCTATAATGGAAACTTATGAGCATAGATGTGTGAACGAGATCTCTGTAGAGGAGATTCGTTCCAGCATAGTGCCCCTGTGCATCCTCACACATCTCAGGGTACTGGAGCAGGCACTGGTGACATAAAAATTTCTAGCCAAGGGACTTCAATTGGTGGGGCCTCGATGCCAGTGGTTTCCCCTTAATGAGACTCAGGCACATGTTCGGGGATAGTGTATAGAACTGAGATAGCCCAGGGAGGACTAGTGTTATGTTTGTGATGTGTGAGATCATGTGGCATGAGACTACTCAACCAAATGTGTTGAGTTCTCTAGATAGTCGGTAGATGTACCACCACAGCAGAGGAAGTGTCATGATAAGAGAACTCCCAGCTAGGGATAGTGTGGTCACCAGGGAGGAGGTGTTGGTAGAAAGAAGGATGAATTGTGGTTGGCGGATGATGTTTCGAGGTCCTTCCACCACCACTAGGTGGCCCATGTTTGGCTCAGGGATCTGACAGATGGGGTCGCGGGCAGGTGTGTTCTATGGTTGTTTACAATCCTACTATGCAAGTGATGATAAGAGGTACGATCTGTGTCTTTTTATACTTTTTATAACTTGTTAGACACTGCGTGAGGTACTCTTTTGTCTAATTCCATGCTCGAGCGGTTACTGTGGGTGACGTGGGGTGTCGATGTAACCCTGTGTTGGTGCTGGTGGGGGTAGTTTTTCCCTAAGAATGTGAAGACAATATATTCAGGAAGAGAACATTGTGGTTTGCTCAGACCACCATTTTCTCAAGTGTGTCCCCACATAGAGAGACTTGAACTGAAGAAGATGGTGCTGACTGGAGTTTCTGCAGGAGAGTATGGATTGTCTATAGTTGATGAAGCTGACCCCATCGCTGGTTGAGTGTGTAAGAGTCTCGGTTGTGATGCGCCGACTATGAAAACTTGTGTGATTGGATATCCTTGTGTGTCTCACCAGATGGGTATTCTGGAGGAAATCACGAGACCATCTTCTAGGGACAACCCATGATTTTGGTCATCATGTGGAAAGTAGAGGTGCGGCCGGGAAAGACCCAAGAGTTTCCTTGGGCCATTCGGGAATCTTGAAAATGTTTAGAGGTTTCCTATCATCTTGCCATACCCTCCCAACAGTAGGAGTGGGCGCACGGTGTCTTCCACATGTTGTAGCTGATGAGGTGTATGCATATTCCTATGCATATTTTCTAGAGTAGTAGACCTTATAATACCCATCCATTTGGTTCGTGTGTTGTGTTAGCATGGTGATGTGTAAGTTTTCTTGGGCGTGGGAGAGCTAGGTGTGTGCTCTGAATCCTGAGTTGTTTTTCCTAGTTATTCTTTTTTGGGACGAAAAGCATGAAGGAGGGAATGATGTAATAACTCATGTCTTGGGACTTTAAAACTTTAAAAAATTTCATGATGTCATTCCAGAGAAGGTCATTCCTATGGCATGCATTTCCGTGGCCCGGTGTGCCCAAAATTAATTACATAAAAATGTTAATTGTTTTTTTATATTACGCATACATGGATAACCAATGAATATGTGATATCTCTAGGACAGATGATTTGATTGGAAATCGGAGACCATAGTTGGGCCTGGAACACAGTGTTTACCCTATGCGCAACATAAAATGAGTCGGCGCGGGACGTTCTGACCCCTTCTTCATTGGCAGTGTGTTAAATGGATGATTATATTGTCAGATTATTCATTTAATAGCTCAAACATCAATAACTCCTAAATGGTTGCTCGGATGGGAATACCAAGGGCACTGTTGAGTCCGGAGCATGAAGTTTACCCTAGGAGGGGTGTAAAAGTTGTGGGTGTGGGCCTACTGTGACAGATGTCATCCAGGGGAAAATGGTCATTTCGAAATGACCACATAGTATTTTTTGTCACTGGTGTCATTTTTCAATAACATTTGAATGAAGTCTTGGAATTTAAATAAGAGACTTCCGTTGAGTTTGAAATGGGGCGTTTTATCTTTGTGCAGTATAAAATAGGTGGGCACGGAGGTTTTGGGATCCACACCCATTGGGAGAGTTTTGGTAAATTCCTATAAATTCACTAAGTGTTAATGGAGAACATATTTCTTCTCTCTCTATATCCCTCTTCCCCTCTCCCCCTATCTCTAGTCCTTCTTCGTCATTCTTAACCGTATTGAGGAGAGATCTTCACCGAGACCTCAGCGGTTCAAAGGTGGAGCCTCACGGACGAATCGCCTATGATGCGCATCAAAATCGAGGTAAGATTATTGTTTAATTTACACACCTTTGTTAATATATAGAATTTTCATAAATTTTTCTTCGTTTTATATTCTATAATTCATGAACTTTGGGTGATGGCCAAATGAACAAGACCATCGCCCAAGAACTACCCAATATTTCGTTCATGGGCGTTCTTCGTCGGAATTTTGGACATGTTAATTCTCAATGGATCGACGAGAAAGGGGCGGTGTTGTGAAGGCCTCATCCCAAGGGACCAATTTCCGTCTTCAAAATCGAAATTGGACCTCCGGTGAGGTCCTGGTGGTCCGTGGAAGGAACCACCAGAGCGGGCCGGCGGAAGCGGCCAGAGGCTGTGCGCGGCGGCCGTGGCGAGTTGAGTGGGACTGGGGGTGCAAGGTTGTGCGGAGGAGGCCGGAGCGGGGTGTTGCCGGTTCGTGTGGCTGGTGAAGCTAGGTTAGCGGGGCAGTGGGTGAAGCCCCGAATGCAGTGTGGTGTGTTGTCGGGGCAGTGCAGAGGTGTGCTCCAGTAGCAAGCGGAGGCATCGGTCGAGTGGCTGCTAGGTGGCGGGGCATGGATCCCCAGGAGGAGCGGTGGAGGGGGCCAGGTTGATGGCATTAGGCGGTCGCGACATCGGGAGGTGTGGGGTGTGGTGTAGCATGGAGATGCTGTAGGAGGCCGGGGGCTACGGCCCGTTACGGTCGATGGGAGCCCGAGGCCTAGCCTCGGGCATGTAGAGGTGCCAGGACACGCGACGCGCAGGTCCTCCCGGCATGTGAACAAAGACCTGCCAAAGCCGTTTTATTGGGGAGAAGACAAGGACTCGCCGAATGCGGGTCCTGCTACGCGACGCAGAAGACGGGCCTGTTGGCCGGTCTGTTTAGAGAAAACCAGACCCACTCAGGTCCGATGCTGTTGGGTGGGCCGCTGCCAACGGGCTGTGGTGTGATGGGACAGACCCCTGGCGGGGCCGTGGGCCGGTGTTTCGGACCGGGCCGGCTAGGGTGAACTGGCCCCGTTTGGCACCCTTGCGTTCGGGGGGGGGGGGGGGGTATCTTCTAAACGACATGTCTCTTTGACGCGCCATCTACGGCTACAGAATCGTGTTGGAAAGGCTCTCTTTTTAATGTGGGTTTCATGGTTTTTAGATTATGTGCCCAAAGACTGGTGACTTGAAGAGGTTTAATATAATAATAATAAATTATTAAATAAAGCCGTGACGGACGCACTTCACGAGCCCAACATCCGTTTGACATGCTGTCAGAGGCACTATGGCCCATGAAATTGAGACGGACCTTGCGATGTTTGTTAGGAAAATTTTGGGTTTGGTTTCATTGCTCAGCGGAACGAAATGCATAAAGCAAATAATTAATTAATTAGTAAATTAATTAATTAATTGTTGCGTCGGACCTAACTCCAGTTTGGGATGTTCGATAGACGTGTCGTCAGTGGAAGCATGACTTCAGTCCTTGTGAAGCATGTTTGAGATTATTTTAGAAGTGTTCAGGTAGGAGACATGGTGCAGCCCCCATAGGGGCTAGTTTACACTTTTATGGTGAAATGCCACTTTTTCACCCGACATCCGTTTGGGGTGTTTGAGCACTGAATTTTGTGTGATTTTTCTGAGGGGGATGCAACAATGAATTATGCCCGCCTAAATTGGAGTTGAGGTGTGGTCCCCATAAGCCATATTTTAAATTGTTTGCAGTGTAATGTGACTTTTTCATCAGGCGTCCGTTCGAGGAGAATGAATAGTCATTTTGATGTGTTTTTCTGAGAGCATCGCGATGGGGCAGTTCTCCCAACCGTTTTTGGGATCGTGGTGTGGCCCCCACATGGGTTGGCTACAATGAATAATACCCTATTCACCAGCTACCCGTTTCGGGCGAGTAAAGGGTCTATCTCACATGTTTTTCCATGAGGATTGAAACGGTGTGATACATTTGGGTATGTGGAGCCTCGTTTAAGATATTATTAAATGTGGAAACATGAAAGGTTGTTGGATGGAGGTCCCATTGATGCACTCTGAACCAATGCACAGTAGCGATGTTGGTGACACTTGGTGATGTCAGTTGTAGTGATGAGTTATCAGACCAATTTCGGGTCTACACTTCCGCAAGGCTGGTCAGTGGGTCAGCTGTCGACTTATTAAGGTCTACCCTCCAGCAAGTATGGGAAGTGGGTCGCATGTCAACTTCTTAGGGTCTACCCTTCAGTAGGTCTGGGCAGTGGGTCGCCTGTCAACTTATTAGGGTCTACCCTTTAGCATGGCTAGGTAGTGGGTCACCTATCGACTTCTTTGTTTCTACCATCCAGCAGGGCTAGGCAGTGGGTCGCCAGTCGGCTTATTAGGGGAAGCCCTCCATCAGGGCTGGGTAGTGGGTTGAATGTCGACTTCTGAGGTTCTAACCTCCAGTAGGGTTGGGCAGTGGGTCTCCTGTCGACATATTTGGGTCTACCTCAAGCGGGGCAGGGAAGTGGGTCACCCAATGTGTTATCAAGATTTACACTCCAGCCAGGCTGGGCAGTGGGTCACCCGTTGGCATTTCAGACTTAGTCTTTATCATTGAGGTTATTCAGTGACTTTTTCTTCATGACTACTAGAGTGGGATCCTCGGTTGTACGGATCAGCGATGTGACCACTTTGTCATGACCTTAGGACATACGATAATGAGGGGTGATTTTCCCACTGAGATTTATCCTTGCATTGCGACCAAAATGTCATGAGGGCGAGTTAGCGCTGCCCAAAGTGGAAAATATCGAGGTGCAGTGATTGAGCCATTTTGACTTGTACCTACTAGGTATACTTGAAGGACGTTTGGCTTTAGTGTTGGATATCCTTTGAACTATTGGTGACTATTCTTAGACTGAGCTAGAAGATAGAGATCCCCTTACTCACTCATTCGGGTTTCTCATTGAGCATATATATACAAACCCTAATGTTGTTCCCACTCATTGGGTTCAGTTACTCTCATTCCATTAGGGGAAAAGATGCCTGGTGTATGCCACATGTTTTCTGTGACTAGCTCCTCTTTATTGGATGAGTCTACTCTCCTGGTATAGGCATCGAATACTCGATGAGAAGTTCATCTTCTCACTGTCTCTAGCTCTATGCATTTGGATAAGTCTACTTCCCTTAATTGGTTGGGTTGAGATGCACTCTCTCTCTTTTGAACTCTTACACTGTTCTTTTCTTTGTCTATTTCTCACCATTTTAGTACCTCCCTTGTTGCTCCCTCAAGCTTTCGGGGCATCATACTGAGAATTTTTATACTCACCCCTCTTTAGGCTTTGCCCGCACTTGGTGGGCCCTTTTAGATGAAAGATAGGTCATCCGAGACTACGGAGGAGTGTAGAGGAAAAAGTAACTTGGGTTGTGTTCAGTGGCTATAGCAGGGATTTCTGGGTGTGAGACTCACCAGCAGTTTACCTTTGTTTTACCTATTGCCGTGTTGTGGCACCATTTTGGTAGGGCGCATGATTTTCCCCTTTTACTATTTAGTTTACTTGTTAGTACTTTTCAACAATTTTCTTTTACTTGTTAGAGATTGATGCATGTATGTTGGTTCCATTTTTTTAGCAGTGTTGTATCTTTATTTCCTTTGTTTGCACTTTTTCATTGCGTTGGCTGTGTGTGTCTGTACAGTTTCATAGAAAAAGGCCTCCCCTAGTTTTTTGTGCCTTCAGCTCTAGTCACCAGCCCCTGGCCTATGATGGCGGGTTTGGGGTAGTTGCAGCTCGAGCCCTAGTATGGGCCAGGTCATGACACATTATGTGTTCTAAAACATCCACTCAAAATTCTGACCATTTGTAAGCCCCATTCACGTATCCGGGTAATCATCCATATATACACCCCAATTCTATTCTTCCCTCCAAACTCTAAGGGAAATAATTCCCAATTATCTAGGATATGTAGGAAACCTACCAACGGTTTTATCCCAAAACCATCACATTAATGTTAATACACTCGTCTCACATTGCTTCAAATTTCATTCTCTAATCTATTTGTTTATTGATCCCTTTCGAGTACATAGAAAGCATCTTTGATGTTAAATCCCAACTAATGGTAAACATTGGTGCTCCTTCCTTGGGATATATCCTTTGAATATGACACCTCCCCTTCTTGGGACTCATCTATCGGATCCACCTCCTGAGGTGTTATGATCCATTCTCCTGTGATGCTAACCATGCATAAGCCCCACCCATATCACATCAATCCCATAAAGTGTGATCCCCTTGTGATGGGACAATAACTGTGTGTAATCCCAAGGCATGTCTTCTATTCTCTATCAATATGTATGTCCTAATTATAATTTCCCATCCTGAACTACACATATATTGATAATTCTCTTCTAAAAAGGGTATTTTAGAAGACTCTATGATGTTCAAACCCCTCACACATTCCCATATTGACCATTCTGTTAAGCCTCCATGTATCAGGAGGTTCATGCCCTGTCCTAGATGATCATATTTTATAATTTCCTTACCAATTTGTTCATCCTCATAGTCCACCTATATAGGTGACTCCATACCCCTAGAATAAATATATGGACATTGATTTCCATCCAGCTAGGATACATAAGAAGTCTCCAAGATGATCAATCTTATCACTAACTTATTTATGTCGGTTCCATACCATCCATTCAATCCACTTCATCCAACCCCCCATTATCCATAGTGATTCTTTCTCGAGCCGCCAATTCCTGAGGGGATCATGCCCCTCACTCAAGAAGATAACCATGCATAATTCCCATCCACCTTCTCCATCACCCCACCTTTGTTACGATGAGGTCTCACCAACCACTACTAGTAATCTAAGTGTGTAATACCCAATCAAACATTTACTTCTCACAGTAGCACATGGGTTTTCAGAAGGTGTATGCCCCATTCATCCCATTTCATCTCCTTGAAACAATCAGGTAGCTAATCATGTATATGCCCAACCCAATCCATAATCATTCAATCAAAAGTGATCCTCTTGCATTGGGATACTATCCATGTGTAATACCTATGCCACTTCTTCTTAAAATACAAAATTTTGGTCCCTTTATCCTAAAAATTGTATGTAGTAAGACTCCCTGATGTTAAATCCTAGAGAATAGCAATCATTTGAGTCCCCACAATGGTGTACCCCTCACTGATCCACCCTCAGTGGTGTCTAGATCTTCCTTTACGATGTGAAATCTTTTCCAAATAATAATCCCCACTTTGGGTCTTCTCTCACTTGGCATCCTAATCCCTAAATCCTTGGTGTAACCCTCTTTAGGGTCCACCTCCTAGATCTTCCCCCAATGGTGTTCATATCAGTCATCATGGCTTGAAAAACACTCTTCATGAGACAGACCACCATAGATCTGTTCTCATTGGTCATTCAGATATGTTTGTTTAGTAAACCATCCAGGTGCTCCCTCCTGGGGATGTACCCATCTAATAAACCTTTATAAGAGTCTTGATTAATCTGACCCATCCTCAAATGATGTTAAACTATCAAAATACCACCTTCTAATCATGGGTAGATCAGAGAACATCAGATACATGGCTATGGAATATGATCCCTCACAATCGATGTTGGTTGCCTCAAGTTTTTTACCATTGATAAGACCTCTGATGATGACTAATATATGTGTTCCATTATTTTAGTTTCCATATAATCCATATATTCCCAGAAGGACTACACTTTTGACTAAATATTGCTACTCTAACATGAACCATTTTGATTGTCCTAATAGAAGGATCATAATTAAATGACTTCAACAAGGAGTTGGAAGTAGGAACATGTTT
The DNA here is from genome assembly GCA_963277665.1 of Viscum album. Taxonomy (NCBI): domain Eukaryota; kingdom Viridiplantae; phylum Streptophyta; class Magnoliopsida; order Santalales; family Viscaceae; genus Viscum; species Viscum album. The sequence goes on along the minus strand of OY728158.1, from coordinate 1,551,295,260 downwards.
CATGAAAAATGACTTAATATTTGGGATATACCCATAATAGGTAATAAAATCCAATGAGGAATACATTTAAGGAGGAAATTCCATCCGATAACCCCTTTTCGATCAAGGAGAATATATATATGATAAGTGAATAATGCCACCCATCATTTGAATGTGGGAATGTGAGATACAATGTGCTTTCAGGGAGCCTTCAACATGACAACCCAGGTGGGAACGCTCCTATGGAAAGTGTTAGAAACAAAAATTGTGAACCAACATAATCTAGTTCTCCTTGAAGAATAGGGATTAGTATAACTCGAGACAGTGGTAGATGACCGTGACAACATATAGAGCAATCGAGTGCTAGGTCTCACAAAAAAAGTAGGCCTTGTGTGGTACTCATGAGAAATTGGGGCAGTAAATCATTGGGCATTCTGGTTTCTAGCACTACCAGTGAGGATCTATATCGCTAAACATAGAAGAATAAATGGTGATGTTAAATTAGGAATTAAATTAATAATATCAATATTAATGGATAAATATTTTTTCTTCGCAGGAACCAATCTATAAGAATCCAATCGACCCCTACCCATAGATGTGGGTCTAGGAGGATATATAATGTGGAAATCCTGAATATATCCACCACCATGAGGACATCATCCACAACCACAACTATATGGCGGAACTTCCCCATTTCCCATATGAAATTGTTAAGTGGAGGGTATTAAATATTCATTTTAATCTATATGTGCATGGGGGTCATTCATATATGATACATAGAAATCCTTGATATGAGGATCCAACCCTCACCTTCACTGCCACCCCAAGGTCCATGTAGGGAGCCACTACTCCCCACAATGACATTTATATGTTTTGGGATCCTCTCCCTTGAAAGTTACTATGACACATTTCCATATTCCATTGATGTAAGGAACATTCGAGTCATCCCAGTGATGAATACAACTTGGGAGATACAATAGAGGGCTCCCTTCTTGGCATGTTAGTGAAACCAATTCTGGTCCCTTTTAATGAAGTGTAGGTGACCCACGCCCCTTCTCTACCGCTACTAGATCAGACGACCCAATGCTAATTTCATGACTATGTTCAGGGTAATGACCAATAGGGGGCATCATCTTCAATAGTTTTAGTGCGCCACGCTACTAAAAAACATAAAATTATACCCATGACACTACATAGAAGTGTAACATTAAATCCAGATCGAGATTGAGACCTTAATCCCTAATAAGAAAGTTGGGTCGACTCTTTCTGTCACCGTCACGATAAGTAGTTGTTGCGGTCTGACTCATGTCAATGATATTCAATACGAAGGTCCTCCCCACACAAAATTCATCCAAATTGGAGGTCCTCCATGTTCTCACACTAAACATGGAGGTCCTCCCTATGTTACCGGCATAAGTACAAGTGGAGACCCTCCCCGTCTTCTCAAATCTCAACACATAGGTCCTCTACATTCTTATTATTCACAATACAGAGATCCTCCACATATATCAAATTTCCAATAGGAAGGTCCTCCTACCATCTTTATCAGCTCATGTGGAGGTCCTCCTCATAGCAGCATTAACCAATGTAATGGTCCTCCTCACCCCATTACCCATCAGGATGGATGCACTCCACGTGTCTTCTCCTGCTACATCCAAGATCCCCCCCCTGCTCCACTAACATTCCAAGAGAGGCCCAAACCACTTCATAAATGTTAAACTCTGAGGACATCCCCACGTCTTGTTTGATCAGAAAAAAGGAACTCCTCATGGTACCACTTCCAACTAGCAAATAGGTCCACCTCTTGTCGTAGGAACTAAACATTGAGCTCCTCTCCATGTTCTCTCTTGCAAGAGGATAGGACCTCCCTAGTCCAACAACTATACAATCCGAGGTCCTACCAACATCATTTATAGTTAACATGGAGGCACCACCATGTCTAGTTCGATAAGTATAATGTCCCTCCTCATGATCCCACTATCAACTAACACGGAGGTACTTCCCATGAGACAGGTAGTAGACAACATGTTCCTCCCCATGTCATCACAAGCTACAATGGAGGTCCCTCACCCACTCCAGGAACCCATGAAGTTGAGGTCCTACCGACATAATCAATGGTCATCATAGAGGTCCTCCCTATGTCATGATCCAGTAGTGTAAAGTCCCTCCTCGGGATACCACTTCCATCTGGTGAATAGGTTTTTGTCTTTCCATTTGAAGAAGACATGGATGTCCTCAATATGTTCCAACTAGCTCTAATAGAGGTCCTCCCAACTCTAGAAATCCCTATTGTTGAGGACCTCCCCACTTACTAGTAAATCAACATTAAGGTCTTCTGAGTGTCATGTTTGAAAAATTCATTGGTGAAACTCACACATCAACTCCACATGTTAGACGTCCTCACCATTATTACAACAACCCGTTAGGAGGTCCCCTCTATGTTTACAATTTACCGTACCCTAAAGAACTGTCTTGGGGTAGAAGGGTGAATTGTCAACATCAATGAAAGAACTCTGAGAATTGCGAAATTGTCATAAATCCAATCCACATTTAGAAATTTAATGTAGAATCTGTCATGATGATGGATTCTTCACCCTAATCATATTCATCAAAGTCTAGGATAGGGACCTAGTAGGTGATCATCTTCCTTCCAGAAGGAGAGATGTACTAGAACCCTGAAACCCTACGCATGTATATGCAAGAAGATTCTTATTTGGATCCCTCCCAGGTTCTGGACATGTAGTCTCCTCTATCATCACCAGATTTATTCTATACCTCAGCAAAAGATCATGGATAATTGTTCTTATGGTTTGTCGATGATGAGAACCACCCTATTCCAGAACCAAAAACCACCTCATTTATTCATGATTCATTGGATGAAACCCAATCCTATAAGGACATGATGATGTCATTGATACCATCCCAAAGAGATGGCCTAGTATGTAGCAACATGTTAACTCACACTCTGTTCTCTCTATTGACTAGTCACTTGTTACGATGGTCTACATCAGTGACACATCTAGTTCCTTAGCCCCACATCCTCAAAAATGGTGCATCCATGTTCCATAACCCTATGTTGAGTGAAGCAGATTATGGGAATATTTTGTATAAAATGAGTTATCTAATATTTCCTAGATAATAGTGGCCCAGAATTCATCATTCCAGAATCACTCATTAATGATGATGTCATTAGTTTTTACTAGACATTCTGGGAGACACATATCGACCGTTGGAACTTTCATTTGATTTATCCAATGATTTTTGGGCACATCAATGACATTAGAAAACATTCTATCATGGATGACTTATACGTGCTTCCTATGGATCAGTATCATGCATCACTGGACATTAATGATCTCTTCAGTAGAGATATGTCCAGAGATTCCATGTCCTCTACTAAATTATAAAGGAGGAATATTTATATGTGATGATCCGATGCTGGGGTGAATATGCTACTCATCATTTCATCCTAATCCAATAACAGCCAATCCTACCCAGAGATATTTATGGTATTCCTTCGAGCATTGCCAGGAATAACAATTAAATCTTAGAAATATACTCTAAAGGGGGGATTAGCATAGGATATGTTAATAATGGGCCACCCCTATGGAATCAAAATAATCAGAACATCCTGTAGGTATCCACACTCATTATTTGTGTTTGTTTCATGGCCTTGGGGACCCTTCTACATCATTACCCATTGGCTGAAACACCAATAAGGGTAGAAATAGTATTTGGATGTTTTCCACTCAAACCCATCTTATTCAATGCCAAAGATGAAGGATGATCTTGATAAGGCCTCAATACTCTAATAGCTCATGGAATAGAAGAAAATCATTGAGGAGCTTCTCATGGGAGTTCCTTGTTGAATGACATCTCGACTGTGGTGATCCATAGTACTATCTCATCCATCATCTACTAGGGTAGCAGGGCAAACTATAGGTTCATCCCTAAAATTTTCATCCCATTTTCACTAACGAACCAACTCCACTCAATATTTTATAGGTCATAGATTATGTCAAATGGACAGGGTATGAATCACTGTGTCCTCCTAAACTACGATAGAATCATCCTAGGGACCCATCTCAGTTCGTTCTCCTAGTGGTTCCTCATGTTATTCCTCTAGGGAATCCACCAGATACTCTATTTTTTCATTGATACATGGAGTATTACTATTACTTTCAGGAGAATAATAATTCAAAATTGTTATGGAATCCATGAAAATGTGAACTAATGGATACTCTCATCAACCAACTTGAGTCCCTTGAACAAAATAGGTTCCAATTCCACGTAATGGTAAGTCATATCTGGAAGGGGTGGATGTAATTATTGCACCGCTAGTTTTCAAGAACCAGATTTATTTCCCGTTCAATGGGATAGGAAAACCTCTATAGCATCAGGAACCCTATATTTGAAGATGTAGACCCAGGGTGGGCACTCTATCACAATAGGTATCCACCATGATTTGGTGTTCCATGAAGATACTAGGACTTACATTATTTTGGAATATCCATTTACCCATTGGATCTATATTATGTTGGGATGATCTTAATATAATGTTTCTATATCAGTTCATCTCCAAAACACAAAATACCCTCATTTTCAAACTCTTCAAGTGAAATCAATTTCCAGATGTGTGAGACAAGAGTTTTTTTCCAGGTGGAAGGGTCTCACACATTCACTAAATATGATTCCAAATTGAGAAAAACATCTAGTGATGTGTGTGGGGGAATGTAAAAACTAAATTGGCTCTCTCCATCATCACTCAGAACTTCCCAATTGGACTCCAGGATTTTTATTGACAAGGCTCAACACCTTGAGGAGGCCTTTAATCTTGATAAACAGGCATGCCCATTGCACTCCACAACTCCTTTAGGAAGAGTCCCATGGACAATACTGATGTCATCACATTGGTAGAGGCCCATAAAATGTTATAATTTTTATTATAGGAGGCACCTCTACAACCTCAACAAGGAAAAAGACCTCAGTACTAGCATTACATTCACCCAGCTCTAAATTGGCTAGCACTAACCCATCATGAAATACAACATAGGTGAGAAAATTAGGCTTATGACCCTTGTCAGGATTCATATCCTCATCAGAGATAGGAAACCAGGTTTCTATTCAAAGATAAGAGAACCCTAACCTAATAATTCGATGATGCTTAGGTCCCCAGTTTTTTCTAACATTCCTAAGATCAGGGAATATAGAAATTTCTAGAATACAGGAATCTTTATGAGGTCGGTATCACTGATCGCCCAAACTAAAACCCTTATCAAAGAATCATTGGGCACACTATCATGTGATTCTATGTGTTGAGGACTGGCTTCATGATCAGATTGATGAATATGTTTTAAGATTATGTCATTTCCCTAGAACATCTTCCACGTGTTTCAATGAAGCCCAATAGTGAAATTGAAGGTGAATAAAACCAGTTACCCAGGCATTGGTCTCAAAAGTATTATGATTGGTTATCCCACATGGAAGTCGATCACACCCATGGTGTCATTTGTGCCTGTTTGAATCGGAATGAGACTCCTAAAGTTGTTGAACCTCCTCCAGCTATCATTTATATATCTATGTATCAACCTTTAATTTCACTGTAGAGAAGGTTCCAATTATGAAAGGTAATTTAGAGCCCCCTTCTAGTGCTGAAGCCATCCTACACACTTTGGGACTTCATTCCCCTATAGATGTGATTCACCCACAAAATTTAACTAGTATTAGAGGATTCCTAATTAAATGGTCAGGATTATGTATTAATGAATATTGTCAAATTGCATGACCTTTACATAGTTCCTAATGATGAATTATTTCAGTAACATACTTCTAATTCTCTGAGTCGATGCAATCATCGATGAGGCCGTTATTAGGTTGACCACCAGAATGCTCAGGCCCACACTTCCAGCCAATCATTACACACCACTAAGACACGATAGTAGGCTCAACACAGAATTTAACATGCACTACCCACACATCATATAGTAAGCCACACTTTTAAAGCATTATCATTAAAACAAATTTGAGGAATTATTAAACATTATACAAATGGACACCCAAAGTCCATAGTATGTATGGTGACTTTTAAATCTTAGAAACATAAACACTAGTACACATGTGAGCTACATCATCTCTCTCTATGTTATTCCTAACTAGCAACCTTCTTCGAAATATCTAACATAATAAATATAATCATAACCTATGGGAAAGGAAAAAAAGGGTGAGCTTAAATTCCTAGTGAGGGTAAACAAGGGAGACATGTAAGCATAAACATTAATATAAGGGTATGATAACTTGATTCTATAAAGTGAAGATCTTACCTGACATATCAAAGATCATAACTACAATCAGGGAATGAATATTGGATGTAAATAAGACATGAGTCATATGAAATAAAGTTAATAATTCATGAAAACAAAACATAGGAATGAGACCTGTAATTGTGTTAAATACATAAACATATAATGATTTTCATAGTACCCAAGGAATCGCTGCCAAGATCATCTGGGTAGTATGGGTTCACTACCCATATCATCATATTAGTCGTGGTTTACTCCCATATAGAATCATTTTTAACGCCTCATACCATCTTACTATTCATGGTTCACTCCCATGGCCATCAGATTTGTCATAGTTCACTCCCAAGTCAATCGTAGTTTATCTAATGTGATATAAAACATTAACCAATGCATTAGAGAGAAATATAGTTCCCACCATTCACATAATGAAATAATACATACATTTTCCACAAGAAAATAAATAAACTTCTCATAACCAATGAAATGAAATGGGTATAAAAAATAAGTAATCATATCATAACCTTTTGAAAGAGATAGGTTTCATAATAATTTCATCTTAATCATAACCCATGGAAAGAAGTGGATTTCATAAACATATAACCCATGAAAAAGAAGTAGATTTCATAAATACCATGAATTTGAGATTAAACTATTCAAAAAAAGAATATAAATAGAACCATTAGTCTATTTTCTATAATTCCTTGTGTAACATCAATAGATTTCATCTTAGATGGAAAATGATATTGAAATATCATTCAAAAATGTTTCTTTAAGTTAATATCCTATCTTTTTTAAAAAATAATTTTCAATATGAAAAACCATTTAAAAAACATTTTTAATGAAAATAAATTGAAAACTTATAAAGGGAACTTGAAATCATTTTGAAAACCAATTCTCTTGAAAACATGTATATTAATCGGGAGAAACTTTTGAATTTTTTTTCTGAAACCTTATAAAATAAGCATCAAATCATCATAAAATCCTTTTTATTTGAAAACACATTGAAATATTATAAAATTATCTAAAAATGTTTTTATAACCATTGTACATGAAAATATATACAATTATCTTGAAAACAATTTCTAAATCAATTCTATTGAAAACATATAAGAAAATATTCAAAATATATTGAAAAACATTTCCATATAATTTTTTTGGAAACATATATAAAGAGCTTGAAAATGTTATGAAAATAACAGTACATGAAAATATATTAAATAAGATTTAAAACATTCTAAAAACCATTTTACTATATGTTATCTTTTAAAAAAAATCTTAATGATCAACATTTTAGAAATTAAAATAGGGCATTGAATAAATAACGACGGTTATATCCATGTGTGTCATACAAGGTCAAAATATTATTAAGTTTTCATTGTGAAAAGGTTAGAAAAGTTATTTGTTCTAATAGATACATGAATATTACATTGAATATATTTTTATAAGATAAAATGGATAAAAAATTAATTTAAATCATATATTATATTGGTATAATATTCATGGAATCCTTTTTTATATTTCAGACCACTGAAAGGGCAATGTTTGGCATTCATTAAAAACATTATTAATAATCTTATGTACCCAAGATTAAATTAATTTACCAATACATGGTTTTATCATTAAATAATAGGGGATAAGAAAAATCATGAATATTATTAATGGATGTATCATAATATTTCGTCAAATAATTATAAACAAAAACAATCTATAAAAGAAATGAGATTGTCTCAATAAACTCTTATAACATAGTATCTTGTGTTCATAATTTTGTTGTATGAAAAATAAATAACATGATTAATATAATATCATAAAAATATTTATGTTCTGATATTTCAGAAAAAATATAAATATATGCACTGTAAAAAAATAGTTTAGGTTCACAACAAATCACAAGCCTGAATGATAGAAAATTGAGGCCAAATTGTTTTACGGATTTGGAAAATTTCAAAAGCTAAACCCTATAAAAGAAGGATAATAATATGGAAATGTGAATACATATAAATTGTTTTATAATATATATAGAATAAAATAATTTTAATTACATACACCACATTGAATAAAATAGTGCGGAAAATTACATGTATCTCACAGAAATTAAAAGTGAGATGAAATCCCCTTACCTTGTGACTTGAATCACTATATACATGTACATTATTCCTGTATAATAAATATAAGATTATTATAAATATTTTATAGAATAAAATTCCTATATATATTATCACATATGGTTTGATTAAGTCCATATTTTAATTTTTTGTTAATGATCATATGTTAAGGTTTCACTCAGCATAATATTCACCTTGTTCGTCACATGTGTCTTAATTTGATATACCATTGGTACTTATATATATATATATATATATATTGATTCTATAATTTAAACCATGGTATAAATATCATATATATCAGTAGTATTTAAGTTATAATATTTTATGTGATAAATAATAAGGAAATAGAATACACCATTCATTGAGATGGTAAGACGTACGTACGCATAAGTGTTTTTTCTGTTTTTAATGTCAAGATAAAAAAATGTATGTAAATGAATGATTTCCATATTTATTTATACACATATTTCATTATTATAGTATCATTAATATATAATATATATCATATATGTTCATTAACCCAATCCTTAATACATTGTATGTGGTTTGTAAATGCATCACATCGCATTGAAGGGGTGGTAGTCCAAACATCCTCAAACCTAATTATCATATTAACACCAAATAAAGAGTGCCTAGATGTCTGTTATAAAAATAAATAAATAAGTTTTAAAACATAATAAATATTATATGTAACATATATAACTATATTTTCCAAAATAATGGCTTCTATTATAGGAGATGAATTAAAAATGAACCATTCTAGTTTTCTGAGGTAATTGTTCTCTATACACAGAAACAATATGATCAATATAGATTTGATGGAAGGTTATAAAAGTGTAGGTAGATAAAATTGAATTAAAAAATAATATTATTTTTAGTATAATTTTTTTATCCCACAAAAAATTAATAAATATAATGGAGGGCTGAAAAAGAAAAATAAAGGAAATGAGCTGGAGATTAGACATTACCTCTTAATCAGGTAACTCCTTTTGGTTTATGACAGAAGGTTTCCTTGATATGACGTCTGAATAGAAATAGTGTTTATTGTATAAGAGAGTAATTTTGGGAGCAAAAATGGACAAATATTTTTTGAACAAAAAAGTCAATAGAGGTCTGAGGAATGGGTGGAGGTTGTAACCTTTTATAATGAAGGAAAAGGTCTTACATGGAATTTTTAGAAAGAAGTTATGTGTTCACATGTTATTACCATAATAGTTTCACAAAAAAAAATTAATAATGGTTGGTTTATGTTCTATTAGTGGAAATCTAGTGGGTATTTGAAATGTTTCCAGGTCATATGGTCCCTTAATTTTATGGTTTTTCCCATAATTATGATTAATTTGGACTTAACTCTTATGATAAATTTTAATCACTTTTACTAATCATTTTTGTCAAAACAAAAACATGGTATTATTAGACTGTAAATATTTGACTTAATACAATGGTTTATGTCTGATTTTTGAAATGCAATTCTCTAAATCCGCAAAATTAAGAATAGAGATAATCCTTTCGATAAGATGAAATATTGGAGTTTTAATGTAGGAAAAAGTTCCAATGTATGTTAATATTTTTAATTCAAAATTAATGTAAAATTGAATTTAATGAATTAAATTTTAGTAATCTGTGTAGTATTTATCTAAATTTAATATAAAAAATATTTATAATATTATTTTACATTAATAATTAACTAGGCAAAAGACAGTATTCTTAACTATTCATAAAAAATGAATGTTAATAGAAAAATCCAAAACATTCATCCAAGGATAATTTTAATGTTCTAAATTAAAAAATAAAGTTTATTTTATCCAATTAATTTTATAAATTTGTCTATTTTATCGGTTCAAAAAATTTGTCCTTTCAAGAATATGATATTTTTAACATAAAAGGACATTACATAAAATCTCAACTTTCATTACCAATATTTTTTATTATTATGAAACAATTATAGAAAATATATGGAAGGTATTTATAACTAATCCTATAACAATTTTTAATAGTTATGTAATAATTTTACCATTTAATTAATGATATATATAAATATCTGTGTTTCATAAAAAGTAAGTGTTCTGTGTATCGTACAACATGTTAGTGTTTCCTGGAGTGCAAGACAAATGTCTTTTACATAGAAGGAAAGCCAGGTACATATTTAATGTATCCCAAGCCATGATGGTATTCCATGTAGCACAAGAAGTGTTGGTATTTCATGTGAAAGGAATGTTTGAATTAGTGTTTTAATATATTTATATATATATATATATTAATAACAATTTCAAGTTTCTTGTTAAATAAAAAATATTGTAAAGATAAATTAAATTGAAAAAATAATATCAAAATCTCTTGGATTTACATTCTACCCCAGTAAAATGATTTTATACAATAAAATTATCTTGGGATATTGAAACATTAATACATGAATGGTTCATTCATACAAATCCCATATAGTAAAAATGGATTCTAAAATATCCCATAAAAGGGAAATTTAGAACCCTAACGGTTACCCAAAATAACATATAACTTGGTATCCATGTAGGAGAACATATGTTGGGTGTGAAGATTGGACATGGAGGAAATGTTGAAATATTTATAGGTAGTTATTAAGGTTATCAATTACAAATAAGTGAATGATCCAAGGAATTTTGAGGTCCTCAATGTCATAAATATCTGATTATTTAAAAGTCTATCAACTCAATGAAAATTAAGATATTTGGACAAAACAATTTTTGATTATTTTCATCACATTGAGTAATTATTTATAAATTTCTATGACCAATATTTCATTATTGGGTTGTGATTTGAGAAATTTATGTTAAAAATATTTACTCAGGGAATGAACGTCCAAAAATAATCCTTGATGAATAAATCACTAAATATGCTTTTAACGGATAATAAGGCCCAAAAGAGAATAAAAAGTATTACAATGTGTATTTAAAAAATAAACATGCATTAATCTATAAAAGTAACACTACTGGTCTGTCAAAAATATTTATTTAACAAAAATAATTTTACATTAACTTAAACAACATGTAGGCTAGGGGTTGTCGCAAAACCCTTGTTGTCCTTTCTTCAGGGGTTGAAGACCTACGGCCGTTCCATACTTGATTTTTTTTCACCCGACACACATGATATCATTTTTTAAAACCACACTAATATAAAATATTATATGGAAATTCTTGAAATAAAGTTAATCACTACATAGTTTTTTATCCAAAGTGTTTAACACAAACTCAGTGCACAAATACTTCCACTTTTGTTTAACATAATCTTTTACTGAATAGTTATCCTTATATCTCATATCAATTATTAGAAAGTACAACACCTTAGAAAGGGAGTCATGAAATAATAATAACATTGATTCCCTTGTATATCAAAATGTAGCACTTGGTGGTCATATTCTATACACGTGAATACCCTCATCAAATACTCAATTGAAACATGATGACGACCAGAATTACCAAAAATATTTTTGGATAACAATAATTTTTCCTCATTCCAAAGTATATTTTAATTACACCTTAAATCCAAAAATGATGCAAACGTGAATTAAGGTAGCATAAACAACTTATAAATAAGTCCTTATGTTGTTATTAAGATATAAATACAGTCCAATTTACATATTCATATCACATTAATCTTTATCAATAAATCATTATCTTATCATAGAGAACATATTAATTGTTAACTTAAATTTTTCAAAATATCATATTTTCATTAAATAACATCACCAGTACATAGGTATCATTCAACATAAACATGAAAATACTATGAAAAAAACATTATTTTGACAAACCTTTTTTATTTTATTATTCATAATATTTGAATCCAAATACATAAATACTTATTTTACTTCATCTTTAATCCATTAACAATGCTACATCAACCTATTATATAAAACCACTTTACATTAATATTGCATCTGTAGACTCTTTATCATATACAATGAAACCATTACTCACACCACCTTGATGATTCTCATTAGATACATTATTCAATGGATATTAGGTTCCATAATTTTCATTTTATGCACACTTAAAATACTTATACACCAATGAAAACTTAGGGAGGTCAAACTACCATCCGTTTCATTAATATACATATTCATTTTTTCCTTGAAATAACTTGATTTGTGTCCTTATTTTTTTACAATAAAAACAACTTCAAGTTCCTCTATGACATTCACTATGGGTGATTCTTTTTACATTCATGAAATAGAGGAAACAAAATATTCTTTCCAAGCTACTACATCTTTTCTATGAACCTAAACCTACACGTCTCACTAGAACACAACTATCCCATTAAGCATATATTATTCCACCTTAACCGCCCACCCTAGTGGCTTCTCAAGCTGCTCAAAAATCCTCATCATGATCTCTATATAGTTCTCAGCTACCTGTAGACCACCCTCTCCTTGAAAAATAACTGGGGGCTTTGACTAAAACTCCCATGTCCAATATTCCATCATTGGATGTCCCCCCTTTTGATCATATTTCAATCCCATGAAAGGCATGTACCAGGATCGTTTTGAGATGCGAGTAAATCAACATCCCAAATGTTTTCTATCATGGAAGTTATATATCCTACACCGTATCTAGGACCTAATCCTTCACCCGAGCCAATACCTATAGCTCATGTTCTACCTACCCCTTAGGGGTCTGAACCTGATCATCCTCCTATGGAATTGTAATATCACCCAACTAATGCTTCATCAAGCTATCTAGTATGAACAAACTGAATACCAAAAAAATGGTAACACAACCCATATATAAAGAAATATATTCAATGTAGATAGAGAAATTAGTATTGTGGCTAGGAATTCTCACTACCATCCCTCTTCCCCTCAATAACCATGAAGAATTTCATCGTGGATTCTTAACCTCATTACCCTAACTTAATAGATCTAAGTATCAAAATATCCCCAGGCCACTCCTCTCTTGAAAAACATCATCTCCTGTTTCTGACGACTGATTCACCTAATACTGGTAATCAAAATCACCTCAACAATAATAAATCCCTTCACCTATAAGAGCTAGTCCCAAATCCAAGGCCACATGTAATTTTACCAAAATTTAATGCATGGAATATCAAATTTCATCACACCAACAATTATATAATGAATTTTAAATTTTTCACAAGGAGATTGACATATTTCACTTGGTATTATCACTTCAAAAAGAAGACATGAATTTATAAAATTGAAATGCCATAAAAATGTTCCTATAAAAATACAAACAACCATGCCTTGTTTTATTGGGCCAAGGACCAATTATTCCCTACAACACCAGGTCAGGGGTCACATATCACACCATGTAATCATGAAAAACTAAGTGATCAATCAATGTTTAAATCATATAAACTACAATTTGAGAAAAAAAATCATATCCCACCCAATTTAACTCAGTACATCCCTCGTACATGGGTTGGAGGATTCCATGAACATGATCGAAATATAGTTATAATAAAAACCTATATCTAGTCTACAATTATCCAAATTAGTAATATCTAGAAAAGTGGATAAATAATCTTCTCTAATACCACTTGTAGCATCCCCAACCCGAAAAGACACCAAAATAGTTCAAACAGGCTTGGTAACACTATCTGTAGGTGCACCTCCCAAAAATACAAATGCCGCCAACTAGCATTGAGGGTGTAAATAGTTATAGTGGATAAGATATACACTCTATGAATAGAACATATATTGGTCGAAGAGTAATAAGATATCAAGTAGGGTAAATAATGAATCAACTGACTCAAACTAGATCCATTGAGGAGAGACACATCCAAAGTCAGTAAATAGGAAAGGCTTATAGAAATAACTCCTTCATCAGAATGTAAACATAATAACATGCCAAAAATTCACTTACATCCACTCAAACAAACCAAGATAGACGACATTCTTTATCTGGTCATACATGTAAATATGAAAACATGATCCCATGGTTAACCATTGTATCTAATTACAAAACAAAAATTTTTATACATGTGTGAAAGTTTAGAAGAATAAAGAATAGCTAGGAATGACCTCATAGTCTATTCGAAACTCTAGGAAAACAGCTACTATGATCCAACTCTTGTGGCTAGTCCTTTACATGTATGCAAGTTCATAAAGTATAAATGTGTCCTAACTGACCCGTGCAAGGTGTGAGATGAATCTCAGTAATATACTAACAAATAGAACATACATATAAAAGTTTTTAATCAGAAATGAATCTCTAAGTAAAGTAATCAGTATGATAAAATAAATAAACACAACCTCTACTATGTCTTAGCAACCACCATGGAGTATCACCTGCTTCAACAAAAATAGGAATCTCTGAAGCATAGAGTTTCATTGGCCCATGATGAAAGGTACCAATATAATCACAAAGTCCTAATGATCCCTCAGGTTCTACCTTAATCACATAGCTCAGTCCTATGGGCCTCTTGACACCTCATGTGTCAACGTATCAATGTCCTGATGTTGTGCCCAAATAAAAGTATCCCATTCTCACGGAACCATTCAAAAAATCTCAAGTCATCCCATGGAATGAAAAATAGATGAATAATGATATCATTACCAAAATAAATATCCATTAACAATTCCACAAGCATTGATATATCCATCTCTAGTCCCAATATCCTTGTCATTATCAACTAAAGGATCCTCACATTCTACATAGATTTCTATGGGAATCACCCTAAACCATAAATACATTATCTGCAACAATCATGGCCTCTGTCCACATGAGTAGTAAAAAAACCACATCCTGGAGTCAACCTATGTGCACATGAATAAATTTTCACTTTCGACATCATGGGTGGGTAGTAGTCTCTAAATAATGAACATAATCCACACAATCTCTAGCATCTTATGCCCTTCGACCAGGTCGCTCAAATATGATAGCCATGATAACAACGTATCATGGGATATGCACAATATGACGGTCAAACTGTTTCAAACCAACATCCATGATGCTCAATCATGTGGTCAAACCCACACACACAAATCCAGCCGAGGCCCACCAAGTGATTAAAATCACAAAATCCCAATGAACATGCCATCCCAACCTCATGCCCAGACCGTCAGAACCACATGAGTCTCTGCAAATATAATCTCATTCATTTCTTAATCATAAACACATTTAATCACTTTAAAAATGTAATTCAGTTTAAACATATTGAATTACACTAGTAAAAAGCTATAATACATTATAACAGAGGGATTAAATGCCACTAATGAACTTATTCAGTCTTCATCAAATTAATCATACCTGTGTAAATAGAAAAAATAATTAAAACCTTTTTGGAAACTCCATAAAAAATATCCAATGGAGAAACAACATCTCTCCTAGCCTTTCTCATGAATAATAGGTATATAGAATCCCCACAACATCCCACAAGGTCTATGAGTCAAGTAAATATACTATTACAGGGTTCCACTCAAAATACGTCATTGTGCTAAAAATATAAAACCACAAAAATTATATGAAAAATTAATAAAATGTATGAAACACTACCTTAGACCAGTAGCCATAGGTATGTAGGGTATGATGATACAATTCAAAGGCGATATACATAGACCTATGTTTCCGTCTTAATTCTTAAAATCAGCTCAGATGGAAAGAGGTGTTTCTACGTCGAATGATAAACAAAGAATAATGGTGTGTAGAGTTAGCCATACCAAGGTGGTCCTATAGACACCAACAAATAATGTAATAGAGGAAATACAAAATATTTAGATTGAAATCCACCGGATTAGAAAAGGGGAGGCTATACCATATTGTGAAATTCCAAGAAACAATAAAGAGGGATTGAGAATAGAAAATGAAAGGAAAAATAAAATAATGAAAATATAAAGAAAATAAACATGTAGCGGCCACATAGTTTACAAAATGGTTTCCCAAACCCTACAAAAACCATGCAGAAGCCACAAACTAATTTTTCAGGGCCAAATGGTTTACCCATATTTTTTTCCAAACTGCGTCGTAATCATGAGGAAGGCACTGCCTAAAGCTGTATGCATGCACGGTTTACCCGTACGGTTTTCTAAACCCTGCATAAATAATGCACCCTATTATAAAACTTCAAATCAGGCCATTTATCATATAATTCTCTCCCAAACCAACAAGAATCAATTAGTCACTCTTAAAGCTCATAAACCAACCCAAACCCATCAAACAAGGGCAATGTAACTCTCAGAAATGAGTTATGATCAATTAATCAAAACATAGAATAACCACTAATTGAAATATTCTAACTGGGGGGATTTGTACCTTTTCTAAAAACTAAGGTCGTTACACTTTCCACTCGACAAGAAAATGAAATAACATTGATGTGTACATACAACCTACCATATCCAAGAATGGTGTATTTTATTTCATATTTCTGGATTTTATATATTATTATAAATATGTATATACTGAATATATAATATATTTATATCATGATTATCATTACGAATATTATGAAATAATTATTAATTTAATAAAATAAAAAAAGTAATGACCCAAAAACTTATTAATGAAAATTAATATTGATCTAATTAAATGTATTATTATGTAAACATTTTATATAAAATGTATGAACTTCCATGGTTTTATGTTTGGGAATTTTAAAATACCATTAAGAATTGTTACCTTTGATAATATTGCTGCTGAACAATGATCACATGATTAGTAAAAATATATGGCCTTAAGAAATCCAATTTACCCAGTCAAAGGAATCGATGGCCTCATTAATTATAATTTCTCCATAAAAATCCCATTTGTCCGAGCTCGGAAAGAAGGTAGTATCACCAGGCTTCGCTGTTGAAAAATCCCAAGGTGAGATTAATAATTTTATTTTTGAATGGAATTTCCAATAGGGGAAGTGGAATTTAATAGAGATTACCAAACAAGAAATGTTATCTGAGCCACCCCAAGAATCGATCACCATCGTAGACCTTATCCTTATGTGTTATGTGGGATTTTTAAGTGGTTATATAACAAGACCCTAGTATTATGATTGTGTGATTTAATTTTTGTATAAATAATAAACATTTATTTTATTATTGTGAATTGTTTTTGAATCCCAAATAGTATTATTGTTAACATTAAATTATGAAATCTACTCTGATAAATTAATGGATTTTTTAATTAAATAATATCATAATAAAATATTATCACTAAATAAATTTTTATTAAATATAAATTATAATATAATTTTAATAAATAAATTTTTAATTTTTAATATGGTATGAAAAGTTTTTTTGTCAAAACCCATGAATTTTCAATAAATGTAATTTTTTCAAAAGTAAAAATGCACAAATTTAAAAATTTATTTTGAAAAAATTAATATTATTTTTGGAATCAGTTTGTCAAAATTACCCAGTAGTGAATTTTTCATAATTTTCTGAGACAGTCGAATTTTTGGGTAAAAATTAAATACTTTTTAAATATATAATGTGTTTGATGACATCATAATGTCCCAATAGTGATTTAATAAAATAGTATAAAAGTTATATTCAGACAAAATATGTTATACCTCTTAAATAATGTGATTTTAAATTTATTTAATTAATTTTATGATGCCTCAAGGGACCCTCGAAGACTTATAAATATATTTAACCTTTTAAAATGTTCTCATAAAGAGTGTGACTCACCTCCACATAAGAAAGCCAGATATTATAAGATGTCCTCCCATTGGGCATATAAAATAATTTCTTCCACTCCCCTTTGGAAAAATCCATTGGCAAAAAACATGGGTTTTTTTGGGGTATGGATTACTTTATTGTGTAGTGTCCAAAACCAACATAATAAAGAATTCCCTATCATTTCCATTATAAACCCACTCAATATCTAATTCCTCTTCACTCAAAACCTTTGGATCTCGACCAAAATCTTCTTACCCACTCTATAACACTCATAGGGATCCTAAAGCTTCATATAAGCCTATCTCAAGCCTCTCCCAAGCCTTTGAGATCACAATTCCAATTAAAGGATTTATTCCCTTCTCATTTTGGTCCAAATGTATTTATGTTCTTATACCATTTTATTTTCAATTAAAAATTTTGGGGTATTCTTTTTCACCTCCCCCATACTTACCACCTAATGTTTTAATGATAAGAGACCTTTTTCTCTCTCATTAATTCCTCCCATTTACACTTGTTACCATGCTGAAATTTCATAAGGAATTTCTCTCTTCTCATTTACATTCACGAAATTATTTTATATTATGCTTCAAAATTCAATTACATATATTGGGATAATATGTTCCATGACCCCATTACTATCTATTTCTTGTATAATTTATGAGATACCCACTTCTCTCTCATCATCCCATTTTACTATATTTATTTGATGATGTTATGCTGCCAAAATCATTGTGTATGTGAATACCATACCCATTTCTCTATTAAGGGTATTTACCATTATGCACAAGTACTTATTTATTCAGAACATACATTTATGTATTCCATATAAATTATTCGTAGAATAAATTATGATGCTTAATCAATCCATTCTGTATGATCAATGTGGAACACTTATGCATGAAATGAAATGTTTATAAAGGGTGCACTGTAATGAACCTGGTAAGCCTAAAGGCCAAAAAAACCATCGATGCCCAAACCCAGCCCTCTAGTAGATAGTAGACCCCCACCCCCAAGAAGATAAGAGCCCCCACCTTAGACTATCCTAGATAACACATTCCAGGTATTGTCTCCAACCTGATGAGTATTTAAATCACCTCACCCGCAACTTGAACCCATGACCACAAGCATAAAGGAAAACTAGGAAATGTTAAGAGTACCAACTGAGTTACCTCTTATTTGGTACTTGTAACACATCCCAGTTGACATTAAATCTTGTGTTCATGGGTTCAAGTTGTAGAGGAGGCCATTAAAAGTCTTATCAGGTAAGGGAAAAAATCTTCCACGTGTTATCTGAGACCGTCTGAGGTGAGGGCCTATTATCTACGTGCAGGTGGGGGTCTTCTATCATCTAGAGGGCTGGGATCATACGTGGATGAGTTTGTTGGGTTTGAGGCCCACCAAGTTTATTATATGGTACTCGTAATTCTTCTTGGTCAATTGGAACTTGTAAAATTTCCTGGTTTTCCTTTAATCCTATAGGTATGAGTTCAAGTTACGGGGGAGGTTATCTAAATCCTTGTCAGGCAGGGGATAGTAACTGCCATGGGTTATCTGGGATAGTTGGTGGTGGGGCCAGTTATCCTCCTGCTGGTGGGGGTCTGCTATCTGCCAGAGGACTGGTCTAGGGTGTGGCTGAGTTCATTGGGATTTAGGACCACTATTTTCATTACATACCCCCAAATATCACTCTGATGCATTAGGTAAATGATAGTATCATGATATGTTAGGTGCTGTGAGGGTTTTTTCATTCTAATTCATGTGAAATGAGGGTTTAATCTTACTAATTATATTGTAATGAGGGTTTATGAATGATAATTCTAGTGAAATGAGGGTACACTAATTCTCCATTTGTGATGAGCCTTGGCTCATGCTAATATAATGCTAAATTGTTTTTCCACATTTCCCAGTTATGATAATTTTTTTATATAATGCCTTTATGTTCATGTTTCTCTGGAGCTCCCTTGATATGCCTATGGCCTAACATGTACTACATTTTTCATGCCATATATTTTTTACTCTTTTAATGGGTTTTAGAGCTCAAAATTTTCTTATGAGTGTCCTCAGGTTATCACATGTAATGCTATGTACGAAGGAATTTTCTTGTCCGGTAAAAGATGTTTTCAATAATTATGTTTTATTTTTATGTTATATTTTTTTGTAATGTTCTAAATCCCCAAATACACTAGTCATATAGATCTTCTAGGTTGTATTAAGTGCATTTTTATATAATAAATCATTATTATGTGTGTAATAGAGATCAGGGTTGTCATAGTTGGTATCAGAGGCTAGGTTTAGTTATTTTTTGGATTAGGATTAGAAAACACCAATAAATGCCTAAGGGATAAGACTAAGTATAATTAAAACATGCTTAAATTTTGGTGAGTATAGATAATGTTTTTTATCATGAAAATACATCCTTTTCTAGATACGAACAAGTAGGGGTGGCTCTGGAACATATGTATCTAGGGTTAAAACCAGAAAACACCACTTTGTGCTAGACTCAAACAGGAACTGATACACAATAATGGGGCTTGTTGCACTCTTGGTTATGACCCACAATAAGGATATGATTTGGTAAATTCAAAAGCATAGTATGAACCATTGTTAATGTAATAAAAAGTTTCCACTAAGAATACATATTGTAAGTATATCATTGATATCATAGATTGAAGCCAATAAATTCACATGTTAAGGAAATAATTTAACTTATATGTTATCCCTTTTTTCATTGTATTACTCTTTTTGTGTTACCCCTAAATTTCATTTTATTTAATTAAATTTCCATTAATAGGTGGACATAGGCTAACAACCGATGCGAATATCAATGTGACGACTGTTCTAATGAGATACTAATCCAATAGTAGCAGGAAATGAAAATTTTATCACGATACTCTCTCAGTTAACTCGTGTTTTGAATAGAATCATTAGTCATGATTAACATCACCCCCCCAAGTAATGGAATGCCAAAATATAGGGATTCATGATTAAAATTCCTCTAACTATTAATGGATCATCTAATACATCAATTGTCGAACAACTGATAAACTCCATTGAAAATATCTCTATATCCATAAATGTTACAAACAAGAGAAGGTACTTCTAGATTCTTTTTGTATGGAGTGAAAATCTGATCAGTGGTGGAAATTGATCAAAATCACAATGTATGAGAAAGATATCAATGCATTTTAATGGAAGGATTTCTAGAAAATATTTTTCAATAAATATTTTCCCCGAATCCTTGGACATAAGATTAAATGAGACTTTATTAACCACAATAAAAAAGATGATAAATCCATCAGAGAATATGAGGAAAAATTCACATGGCTTGCAAGATATGCCTTTAGATTTTTTGTTACCCCTTAATGCAAGGTTGACCGCATCTTTGGTGCGATAAAACCTAGCTTACAAAAATCTCAATTGATCCATGACATAGATATCTATGATGAAATTTTACGATGTTCCCTAAATGTAAAAAATAGATATCATAGAATATCATGGGGGTCATATTGATAAGAAGCATAAGGAAAATTTAATTATTGCATTTTGATTGTTAAATCCAATGGGGATAAGAAATTATAGCACCCCACATTCCAAAGGTGAAGAAATAAGCACCCAAAAAATTTCCTAAAGGGGATGAGGACATGCTTTAGGTGGGGGATAGAAGGGCACCTGGCTATTAAATACCTACAAGAAAAACCCGTTGTTGCGACATATGAGAGTAACTCTCCGAACAACCCTTAATGAGTATTTTATTTCATCATATTCAATGAACCGGGGAACTTTTCAAACTATTTCTCTAATCCAAGGGTTTTAAGAGGCATCCAAAAACCTCTAAGGAAGCAAAAACAAGCGTTTTCAATCAATACCACAGATGAAAACCATGAAATAAAGTGGTGATAGGTGCACATGTTATTCATTTAAAAATAGTGAACATACATTTTGATTATGGTTCTATGCATTTTTTATATCCCAAAAGTTTAGTAGGACATTGCTAACACCACCAAAAATCATGGATGTAATGATGTAGGTGAGAATATAGAATGGGGAAATCATTCCATCTCATGAATATAACACCTCCCCTTTCACAATTTGTTGTCTGAACTTCACGGCGAACCGCATCACACTCTCTATGGTGTTATTTCATCCAATTCTTGGTAAGTATTAGATTTTCCCATATAGATCCCACATAAATTACCATGATAGGGAAATCACTTTACATATGGAGAATCGACCCCCGATTCTATACACGTGTAAGGAGGAGGATGAATCTTCTTTAGAATCATTATCTCAAGAATTTATATTACTTACCTATATTCATGACTATCTTTTTCATAATATTATGTATAAGTAATAAAACATCCTTGAAGATATTACTATTTTGAGGGAATTTGCTGAAATTTCCATCCGAGGAGTTTCCAAGTCTTCACACAGAAGACATGTTAAATTATTGATTGATCTTATACCTAGGGAATTTATAATATGCAAGACTCCATAGATAATGGCTATTGTGGAGGTTGAGGAGATAAAGAAACTACTACATGAGAATCTAGACAAAGGGTTTATACACCCATGTTCATCAAAAAGGGGTGCACCAGTCCTCATCGTCGAAAAGAAGGATGAGTCAATGCGCCTATGTAATGACTATCTTGAGCTCTTGAAAATCATGAAAAAGAAAATGTATCCTCTACTATGGATTGATGACATGTTCAATTATCTTCATGAAGTGCAATAATTATCCAAGGTGTATTTGAGGTCGTGATATTACCATGTATGGAAAAAAGATGGTGGATATCTACAAGAATAGTTTTTGTACAAGGTACGAGCATTATGAATTCATAGTAATTCCTTTCAGATGCACTTATGCTCCAGAAATCTGCATGGAATTGATGAATAGAGTATTTAGATATTGCCTCAACAAATTTATTATTGTATCTATAGGATATATTCAAATATACTCCAAAGCAAAGGAGGAACATGATGAGCATCTAATCACTATACTAGATACCTTTCATAATGAGAAGATATATGTAAAGCACAACTAGTGTGAGTTCTAGTAGAAGGAGGATGCATTTAGGGAACATATCATTACAATAAATGGGATATATGTTGTTCAATCCATGAAAATTTTATTGAAGGGATTTCCAAGGACAACATCTATGACTGGTTTTAGTAGTTTCTTTGGGTTAGTTGGATATTATCACCAATTTGTGAGAAATATCTAACTATAATCAAAACATCATACCAAGATAAATTTTAAGGGAGTCATGTTTTCCTATAGTGATGAATGTTAAGAGAGTTTCTAGGAGTTTAATTGGAGTCTTATCACCATTCATCTGATCACACTACCCATATGTAGAGACCTTTTGTGGTATTTAGTGATGATTCAAAGAAGGGCCTAGTCTTTGTGTTGATTCAAAATCACAAATTAAATTCTAATGCATTAGGGAAATTAAAATTTAATTAGAAAAACTATCCATCACATGATATGTAGTTGGTTTTAGTAAACCTCATTTAAAAAATTTTGTGATATTACAAAATTGGGGTGAAGTGTGAAATATATATGGATCGCAGAATCCTCATGAATATATTTAAACAAAAATAGCTGAATATGCACCAAAGAATATGGTTAGTACTAATCATAGATTATGACTGATCAATCCATTACAACCCTGAGGAAGAGAACAAGGTGGTAGATGCTCTAAGTATAAAGAATCCTACAATTAATTCATTGATATGAATTGAAAAGGATCCAATATTCTTAGATTTGATGATGATGGACATGGGAATCATAAATAATTAAATATAATCAATCCATTCACAAATTATTTTATCAAACATCAATTTTGGAAATGTTAATGGATTCCCAAAATAATTATTTGTGAATTACAATGAATGTCGACACTATAATTAAAGGCAAATACCCATAGTTCAGTGATAAAGAAGAAGGAATTATGAAATTTAGAAAAATACTATTTGTTATGTCAATTCCGGAGTTGATGAATGAAATTTTGGATGATGCACATAGTTCAAATTTATCCATTCACCCATGAAATAAAAATTTGTCTTAAGGTCACTGAGAGCATTATTTTTGGGATAACATGAAGAGGGAGATCGCTGAGTATACATCAATGTCCCTGCTATGTTAGTGAGTGAAGTCTGAGAGGTAAGAGGTATAGGGGGGTAATGTAACCATTACCCATACCAACATGGAATTTGTAGAAAATCACCACGAAATTGGTCACCAGACATCTAATGATATCCAAAATAAACAATTCTATCTGGTTTTTTGCGGATCGTCTTAAAAATAATAGAGACATCATTTCAATTCTAGAGGATTTCCCATTGGTTCAAATAGCACATATATACATCAGAGAAGTGTTAAGGCTGTGTGGAGTACTGTTATCAATTATATCCAATCAATATCCATGATTCACCTCTATATTTTGGAAGAGTCTCCAATATGATCAGAATACTGATCTGAACATCAGTACAACTTGTCATCCTCCAACTGATGGGAAATCTGAGAGGACTATCCAAACACATGAGAAAATGTTTAGAGCATTCTCAATGGACTTAAAACAAAGATGGGATAAACATCTTCCCATAGATGATTTCTCTTACAATGTCAATTTATAATCAATTATCCAAATGGCTCATTATGAAGCACTTTTTGTGGAGAGGTGTAGAACACTGGCATGTTGGGAAGAATTTTGGGAGAGAAAACTCTTAGGACTAGAAATTGTTGAAGAAATGGTGGAGAAGTATGAGACCATCCAACAATATTTTAAAGCTTCATATTGTTAAAAAAACACCTATGATGGTAATCTTTTGTGAGACCTAGAGTTTTATGTTGGAGAAATGTTATTCCTCCACGCATAACCGTGGAAGAGAGTTCAATGATTTGGGAAGAAGGGAAAACTTATTTAATGGTAAATCAACCATTTTGAGATCCTTGATCACATTGGAACATTGGCATATAATATATCACTACCACAAAACCTATCTAAAGGACATGATGTATACCATGAATCACTCTTTAGGAAGTACATACCTGGACCATCGCATTTCCTCAATCCGAAGGTGGTACCATTAGAGAATGACCTCTCATTTGAATAGATTATTGTGAAGATCTAAGTTCATACAGAAAAAGGTATACAAAATAAAATGATGCCCCTCGTCATGGTGTTGTGGTGAAACAACATGTTTGAAGAAGCAATCTGGGAATCAGAGGAAGTGAGGAAGAAGAGTGACCCATATTTATTTTTGTGTGAGAAAATAAAATTTTGATGGTGGAATCTCTTAAGGGGGAAGATTCTAACGACCCAATATTTTATTGCTAAAAATTCCACTTGATCCAATTAAATTTCGTTCTATGTAAAATGTTTATATACAACATATGAACTTCCTTGGTTTTATGTTTTTAAAATTTAATATACCGTGAGTTGTTGTTACAGTTCCTAATATGGTCATTGAAAAATGTTGACATAATTAATGTTATTATAGAGCTTTAACAAATCCAATTTACTCAGACAAAGGAAGAGATGGCCTCGTCCAATATAATTTCAACATATGAAGGCCATTTTTCAAATCTGAAAAAATTGGTAGCAATACAATGCTTTCCCCTGACCAAGCCCAATCCAAGATTCAACATATTAAGATTTAACGGAATATCATATAGGGGTAGTGGATGTTCATAGATATCACCACCCAAGAAATGTTATCTGAGCCGCCCCAAGAGTCTGTCACCATCACACAATATACCGTTTGGTGTTATGTGGGTGCTATAATGGGTTATGTTACAAAACCATTGCACTATGATTTTTTAATTATTTTTTATAAATAATATAAATTCATTTTATTATTGTATATTGATTTTAAAGAAAAAAATATTATTTTAATTAATATTTAATTTTGAAATATATTTTGATGAATTAATGAATTATTGAATTAGAAAATATTTTAATAAAATATTATTACTAAATCAAATTTTATTAAATATAAATGATATTATAATATTTATAAATTCAATTGCATTTTTTATTATCATTTGAAAACTATTTTTGTCAAAACCCTTGAATTTTTAATAAATGTTAGTTTTTAAATTGTAAAAGTGAAAATTCAAATACTAAAAAAATTATTTAGATATAATGAATATAATTTTTGGAGTCAGGACATAACAAAAATCCAACAGTGTATTTTTCATAATTTTTGTATACAGTAAATTTTTTTGGTAAAAATTAAATATTGTTTAAATAAATAATGTGTTTTATAACATCATAATGACACAATAGTTATGTAATAAAATAATATAAAATGTACATTCTGAAAAATTATGTATAAACTTTAATATAATGTGATTTTATATTTGTTTGATTAATTTTATGATTCATTATTGTACCCTCCCAGACTTACCAAATATTTTAACATTTTTAAATGATTTCCTAAAGAGTGTGGCTCACCTCCACATAAAGAACCATATTATTTTAAGTAGTTGGTACCTTGGACAAATATAATAGGGTTTTACACTCCACTTTGGAAAAAACCCATGGGAAGAAACCATGGTAATTTTGTGGTTTTGATTAGTTTAATTTATAGTGTCCAAAACCTAAATAATAATGAATTCTATCACTTTTCCTATATAAACCCACTCAATATCCCAATCCTCTTTACTAAAAACCTGTTTAGCTAGACCAAACTCTTCCCTAATATATCTATAATCCTCCAAATGCACCTCAAACTCCCTCTAAACCTCTATGAAGCCTCTCATAAGCCTTTTGGATCACACTTCCATGTAATGGATGTCATCCTTTCTCATTTTTAACCATATTTCATTATGATCATATACATTTTATTTTTCAAATGAAAATTTTAGGGTATGATATAACACATCCCCCATACATCCCTCCTAATTTTTTAATTATGAGATATCTATTTCAATATCATTAATGCTTCCCATATACACATGTTACCATGTCAAAATTCCATAAGGAATTTCTCGCTTCTCGTGTACATTGAAACTATTATATTATATTATTCATCTAAATTCCATTACATATGTTGGGATATTATGTTCCATGACCCCATTACTTTCCATTTCATGTATAAATTATTAGAGGCCCCTTTATATTTCATCTACTCATTTTAAAATTTCTATTTTACGACATTAAGTTGCTAAAATCATCATGTAGGTGAATACCATACCCATATATCTTTCAAGGGTATTCACATTTATCCACATGTACTTTTTGATTATGGTATTACATTTAAGTACTCTAAATATTCTATTCATGGAATAAATTATGATGCATTATGAATCTATGATGTATGATCCATGTGGCACACTTATGCATGAAATGAAATGTTTATAAATGGTGAGTCCTGAGAGAATTCCAATACATAGGGTAAAGAATAGTATCATGATATTCCATGTGAAATGAGGGTTTACTCATACTAATTCGAGTTAAATTATAGTTTAATCATGTTAATTAAGATGCAACGAGTGTTTACTCATGCTAATTCAAGTGCAATGACGGTTTACTCATGATCCATGTTCAATGACCATTAGCTCAAGCTAATATCAAGTTTAATGTTGTTGCCACAATTCCATTTTATGATAATCATCCTATATCAGGACATTATGTTCATGCTTCTCTTTTTCTCTATCATTATTCCTATTTCCTAGCATGTACTATATTTGTCATGTTATTTCCTGTTTACTCCCTTATTGGGCTTTATGTATCACATTTTTCTTATTCTTGTCCTCAGGTTATCCCATGTAATGCTATTTACGACGGAATGATGCGGTCATGAAAAATAATTTTTCAATAAACTTTTTTTGTTTTATGTCCTATGTTATTATTTAATGACCCTAATCACCAAAGACACTAGAACTACCATTCATCTATGTTTTATTCTATGATATTTAATTTAATAAATCACGATTATGAGTGTAATTTATAGTATGTTTATTATATTTAGTATCAAAGGATAGGATTATTAAATTTTGGGATTAGGAATAGAAAACCATAGTTAAGGTCATAGGGATAAAAATATGTATAATAAAAACATACCTATATTTTAGAGATTATAGAGTAAGAGGTTTATCATTAAAATGAATCCATGATTGGATACGAACAAGTAGAGGAGGCTTGGGCACAAATATATCTAGGGGTAAACCCGGAAACATAGCTTTGATCTAGACTTGAACGAGAACTAGTCCATGATAGCGTGCCTTGTTGCACTTTTGTTTATGACACTCCCAAGAGATATTCTTTGGTAAATTCATAAGATTAGTATGAACCATTGTTAAGGGTATAAAAATTTTCCCCTAAGAATATTGTTGGAACGTAAATGATTGATTACATAGATTGAAGCCTATAAATTCATATGTTATGTAAATAAATGTTATTTATATGTTATAACATTATTACATTGGATTATCCTTTATGTGTTACCCCTAACATTCCATTTATTCAAGATAATGGCCGGTATTATGGGGACTCGGCTAACAATTGATGCAAAGATCAGTGTGATGACTATTCTAATGAGATGTCCAATCTGATTGGAGTGGGAATCACAATCTTTTTCATGATACTATCTCAGTTAATTGATGTTCTGAATAGAAACATTGTTAATTATGAATGTCCAACCCCCCTAAGAAATAATAAACTACAATCAAGATATTAATTTGACAAAGGCCTTTTACTTTCAATGGATCAGTTGATCTATCAATCACTGAAGAATGGATAAACTCCATTGAAATGATCTTCTTAATCCTTCAATGTCCTGAACAAGAGAAGGTTCTATTGGATTCTTATTTTAATGAGGGAGAAGTACATCAATGGTATAAATTGACCAAAAATTCTAATCCAGTGGAATATATCATGGAATTTGAATGGTAAGTTTTTTAGAAAATGTTTTATTGGTAAATATTTTCCACGCACCTACCAAATTAATATGGAAAGGTACTTACTTTACAAAAAATAAAAGATAATTAATCCATCGAAGTGTACTAGGAAAAAATCATAAGGCTTGCATGATATGCCTCTATCATTTTCCGTACCCCCAAATGCAAGGTTGTCCACTTCTTTGGGAGGCTAAAACCTAGCTTATTAAATTCCCTATTGATTTGTGACTTCGATAGCTATGTGGAAATTTTTTGATATTCCATCAATATTGGAATGGATATCGGTGAATCTGAGGGGAATCATTTGGATAAGAAGAGTAAGGTGGAATTTAATGTTGGCAGTCCAATGGTTAAATCCAACAGTGATAAAAAATTACAACACCCCACTTTCCAAAGGTGCGGAAAGATGCACCCCAAAAATTGCTTGAAGGGGACAATAAAATGCATTACATGTGGAAGAGAAGGGAACCTGACCATTAATTTCCGACAAGAAAAATATGATAATGCAGTAAAGAACATGAAATATCCATTCAACCCTCAACATGTTGTTCATTGATTTAACTACATAGAACCATGACACTTTGAAAACTAGTTGCCGAAGCCAAGGGTTTTTTGAGGAAACCGACAACCTCTAATGAAGAAAGGGAGAGCTTTGGCCATAACTACATCCAAAGTGAACCCCAAAAACAATGTGGTGATAGGTGTGAATGTTATTCATTCAATAATAGTGAACATGCTTTTTAATTTAGTTCTAGGGACTCTTTTATATCCTAATTTTCGATTAAAACAATACCAACACCCCCAAAAATCATAGAAGTAATGATATTTGTGAGAAAAAAAATGGGGAAATCATTTCATCCCATGATATAACTCCTCCTCTATCACAATTTTTGGATTTAACATCCCGGAGAACATCATCCAACTCCATCTACTGGAATTATAAGAAATTCATGTCAAGGTTTGGCTTTCCAAATATAGAGACAACATAAATTTCCGTAAGAGGAAGTCACTCTATATATAGAAAATCAACCTCAAATTTTGTACAAGTGCAAGGAGGATGATGAATCTTCTTTAGTACCATCATATCAATCATGGATATTACAACCATATGAGCATGAATATCTTGATTATATGATTATGTCTATGGAATTAACCAACCTTGATGAAATTTCTATTGTGAGGGAATTCGTTGAAGTGTTTATTGAGGAATTTTTTTGGTCTTCCTCCAAGAAGATATGTTTAATTGTCAATTGATTTTGTACTAGGAGTGTTTCCAATATCAAATACTCTATATATAATGGATGTTTCTGAGCTTGAGGAGATAAATAAAAAACTATCGGAGAATATGTATAAAGGACTTATATTCCCATGTGCTTCACTATGGGGTGCACCAGTCCTCTTTGACAAGAAGAAGGATGGTTCGGTGCATCTTTTCATTGATTATCATGAGTTCAAGAAATAACAATAAAGAACAAGTATCCTCTTACACAAATTGATGACTTTTTCAATTAGATACACAGATTGTAGAATTTTTTCGAGCTAAATGTGCGGTTGAGGTATTTCCTAGTATGGGTGAAGGAGGATGTCCACAAGAAAGGTTCATGTACAAAGTACGAGCATAAGGATTTCATAGTAAATTTTTTCAGAGTCACTAATGCTCCAAAAATCATTATGGACATGATGAGTAGAGCCTTTTGGAATTACCTCAAAATATTTGTAGTAGTCATTATAATAGTGTTCTAATATACTCCAAAACCACGGAGAAGCATGAGGAGCATCTACGAACTATTTGAGATACCTTGAGAAAGGAGATGCTCTAAGAAAAGTAAAAATATTGTGAGTTTTGGTTGATGTAGGTATCATTATTATGCCATATCAGCATAAGAAATGGGATATCTACGGATCCCTCCATGAAAAATGAAATTGAGTGATGGTTGAGGGAAACATCTACGATGGATATCTATAGATTCCTTTGGTTAGCAAGATATTATCTCCAGTTTATGATAAATTTATCATGATTTTAAAATCCTCTTACTAGGAAAAATTGGAAGGGGGTCATGTATTCTTGGAGTTATGAATGCAAAATGTTCTTCAAGGAGTTTAATATGAGGCTTATCACCATGTATGTTCTCACACTATCCATAAGTGGTGAAATTTTGGGTGTATTTAGTGATTCTTCAAAGAAGGGCATAGGGTTTTTGTTAATGAAAATTGAATAGTAATTTCCAATGCTTCAAGGTAATTAAAATTCCATAATCACAACATTAAATCACATGATATAGAGTTGGCATCAGTAAACATCACATTATAAATTTGGTGAACTTACCTATTTTGATAGGTGTGTGAAATAGACACGGATCACAAAAGACTCACGTATATATTCACATAGAAACTATTTAATATGCACCAATTAAGATTGGTAGAGCTTATCAAAGTCCAGCACTACTCAATCCATTACCACTGTGGGAATTCACACAAGGTGGAAGATGATCTATGTATAATGGATCATGACACACTTTCATTAGTGAGAATTGAAAAGTATCCGATCTTCTTGTATTTAATGAATATGGACATGGGAATCATGATGAAGGGAACATCATCAATCCACTAAAAATTTATTTCTCAAACAATGCTTTTGGAAAAGTGTAAGGATGATCGAAAGGAAAATGTGGGAATTCAGAAGAAAGTAGAAACTATTATAAAAGGTAAATACTCATAGTTCAATGTTAATGAATATAGAATTGTGAGATTTGGTAAAAGACGATGTGTTCCGTCAAATCCACTGTTAAATAATGAACTTTTTTTTGACTCACATAGTTCTAATTTCTCTATTCACCCATGAAACATAATGATGTATCGAGATCTCTGAGATCATTATTGGTGGTATACCATAAAGAAGGAGATTTCTGAGTATACATAAATGTTCCCAGTATTTCAGAAATAGAATATTGAGAGGCATATGTCTAAGGGGATGATCCAACTATCACCCATCCCAACATAAAAATAGGAGAAAATCCCCATGGATTTTGTCACCGGACATATAAAGACTTCCAATGGAAACAATGCTATCTTGGATGCTTTTTTCATCTTAAAAAAGCATAAAAATTATTGAAATTCAAGAGGATGCTTCCATAGATCAACTGGGATAGATTAAAATAAGAGATGTGGTAAGGATGCATAGGGTACAACTGTTGATTATATATGATCACGATCCAAAATTCAGCTCTATGTTCTGGAATAGTCTCCAGTATGATATGATTTCTGATATGAACTTCATTAAATATTATCCTCTTCAAACTGATGGCCAATATAAGTGGAATAACCAAACACTTGAGGACATGTTTAGATCATGCTCAATGGACTTCAATGGAGGATGTGATCAACATCTTCTTTCAGTTGACTTCTCTTACAACAATAGTTTCCACTCAAGCATCGAAATGGTTATTTATGATGCACTTTAATGTAATTGGTTTAGAACATTGACATGTTGTGATGAAGTTGGGGAGAAAAAACTCTTAGGTCCAAAAATGGTCAAAGAAATGGTGGATAAGGTTACGATCATCTAATAGCATGTTAATTCGAATCATAGTCGTTAAAAGAGCTATGATGATAATCATCGATGAGACCAATATTTTGATGTTGGATACATGGTATTCCTATGCAAATCACAGTTAAAGATATTAATGAGATTTTGGAAGAAGGTAAAGCTCAGTCCAAGGTACAACATCCCTTATGAGATCCTTGATTTCATTGTAGGAGTGGCTTATCAAATATCACTCCCACAAAACCTATATCATGTACATGATATAATAATTGTATCACTCATGATGATGTACATACTGTACCCATTTCATGTACTAAATCTAGAGGTGGTACAATTGTAGAATGACCTTTTCTATGAAGTGAAGATGGTGAAGATCTTAGATCATAGTGAAAAATTTCTATGAAATAAGATAATTCCCCTCTTCAAGGTGTTGTGGAAAAACCACAAGTTTGAAGAAGTAATGTAAGAATCATAGGATTTGACGAAGCAGAGTTACCCTTATCTATTTAATTGAAGTAAAAAAATTCAAGGGAGAAATTTCATAATTAGGGAAGATTATAACGATACAAAATTATATATATGAAAATTCAACTTGATCTAATTAAATGTCTAGTTATTCAAAATGATTATATGAAAAATATTCAATTTCAGGGTTCTATGTTTTTATAATTTAAAATACCATTAATAATTATTACCATTTATAATATATCTATTGATCAATGATAACATGATTTCTATAAATATATGGCTTTATCAATTCCAATTTACACAAGAAAAGGAGTCGATGGCCTTATCAAGTATAATTGATCCATAAAAAGCCCATTTGTCGTTGTTTGGGAAGGAGGTAGAATTACTGGGCATTTTTCATGACCAAGACCAAGCCGATCTTTTACATGTTAAGCTTTAACAGAATTACCTTTATGAGTAGTGGATGTTAATAGAGATAACCACCTGAGCGATGTTATTCAAGCCACTCCAAGAGTCAGTCACCATCGCACACCTTACCCTTAGGTCTAATGTGGGTTTTATAAGGGGTTATGTGACAAGAACCTATCATTATTATTTTTGATTTTATTTTTTTATAAATTATATACATTCATATTAGAACTGAAAAGGGTTTTTAACACAGAAATAGTATTTTTAGTTAATATAAATATAAAGAAATCTATTTTGATGAGTTATTGGATTTTTTTAACTAAATAATATTTATAAAATATTATTTCTATATAATTTTTTATTAAATATAAATGATCTTATAATATCTATGAATAAAATTGTCATTTTTATTATGGTTTGGGTTTTTTTGTCAAAACCCAAGAATTTTAAATAAATTTTAGTTTTTGTTTTTACAAGAGTAAATTCACATATTTAGGAAGATATTTAGATCAATTTATTATTATTTTTGGAATCATGACATCGAAATTATCCAATGGTTAATTTTTCATAATTTTCTGAGACAATAGAATTTTTGGGTAAAAATTAAATATCGTTTAAATATATAATGTATTTTATGACATGATAATGACTCAATAATGGTATAAAAAATTCAATAAATGGTATGTTCGAACAATATATGTTTTATCTTTAAAACTATTTGATATTATATTTGTTTGATTAATTTGATGATGCCTTAGTGGAATCTAAAAGAGTTATAAAATATTTTAACATTTTAAATTTTTTTCCTTAACAGTGTGACTCACCTCCACATAATAAAGAATAATATTTTAAGAAGTTCAGAAATTTCACATAAAAAATAATATTTTCAAATTATTTTTGGAAAAAACAATCTCAAAAAACAATGGGTTGGTTTGTGCATTTGATTATTTTAATGTGTGGTTTTCAAAACCTAAATAATAATGAAATCCCTATACTTTCATATATAATCACCCAAATCTCCCATTCGTCTTTACTCTATACCTTTTGAGCATGACCATCCTTTTCCCTCCTCTCTATAGAATCCTACCAAGGCTCCCCTATATTCCTACAATCCACTCTCAAGCCTTCGCCAAACTATTGGGATCACACTTCAAGGTAAAGGATTTATTCGCTTCTCATTTTTGTCCAATTTTTTTATGTTGTTATATCCTTTTATTTCCAAATATAAAAGTTGGGGTATGATTTCAAACCTCCCCCAAACTTCCCTACCTATATTTGAATGATGGGAGACCTCTTTCTCTATCATTAATTCCTCAAAGGTACACCTATTACCATGCCGAAATACTGTAATAAATATGTCTCTTATAATTTACATTCCAGATATTTTTTATATTATGTATATAAATTACATTACATATGTTGGGATATTATGTTAAATTACAAACTTACTGTCCATTAAAAGTATAAATAATGATATACCACTTTCTATCACCTCAACCCATTTTAATATTTCTATTTTATGACGTTATGTTGCTAAAATCACTTTGTAAATGAAAACCATACCCATTTCTCTATCAAGGGTATTCAATTTTATCCACATGTACATGTTGATTGAGAACCATCATTTAGTTATTCAAAATAACATATTCGTGTAATAAATTATGATTCTTAATGAATACATGATGTATGATACTTGTGTCCCACTTATGCATGAAATGAAATGTTTATAAACGGTTCACCCTAATAGCGCTCTAATGAATTTGATGAAGAATAGTATCATGATACACCATGTTAAAGGAGGGTTTACACAATCTTATTCAAGTTTAATGGGGGGTTAATCTTTCTAATTATAGTGTAATGAGGGTTTACTGTTTCTAATTAATGTTAAACGATGGTTTACTCATGCTTTATATGAAATGATCCTTAGATCATGCTAATATCATGTTAAATGTTGTTGTCACATTTTGATGTTATGTTAATCATTCTATATCATGCCAATATTATCATGTTTTTATTTTTTTCCATTGATATTAATATTTCCTAACATGTACTATAATTTTCATGTTATGACCTGTTTACTCCCTTACTGGGCTTTATAGCTCACCCTTTTCTTATTCATGTCCTCAGGTTCTATAAAAAATTTCCAGTGTTAGCTTCTTCCGATATTTATATTCTAGTACTGAATCATTTAGATTAAACTAAGGTGGATGTTTCATGAAGATGATCTTTAAGATATCCATGTCTTAAATTACATCTCTATGACCTCGTTTATCTTCCCCAAAATATTTACCATGTCAAAGAATGCATCAATATACTCATTCGGGTTCATTCTATAGATCTTCATAATTATTCTGTAGCCCTAGAAACTATTCTTATCTGAACATTGAATCTCCTTTATATTTTTTCAAAAACAATTCCTACAAGGAATGTGACATTGTCATGAAGTCACCTTCGTATAGATAGCATTGGATAGGACTCCACCTAATGTATTAACTTCCATGGGGTTATCATCTATGTTTTTTCATTGCTCGGCTTCCGATAATGCATCACTATTAATATTGGCCGTTATACCAGGCATTACAGTTGTAAACACATTCATGCACATTGATGAGATGTAGTGTGTCATATAATTCTTCCAAATCTGGAAATTTTTCCTTTCGAAAAATGGAATCCCTTTATGATTTGTAACCTTCATTTGATTTAAAACACTGATATCAACCATTCTCTCTGATACAAATATTTAGATCCACTAGGCTATATACCTTGAGAGGTGGGTGGGGGTGAATCAGGGTATGAAAGATTAAACCAACTACCCCTTTTGATATTGTTTTTTTGTTAGAAGAAACTATATTCTCTCTCTCTCTCTCTCTATAGTAGCATAGTATGAATGAATATTAAAGCATGCACTAGAAACATCAATTTTACATGGTTCACCCGCATTGGGCTAAGTCCAAGGAGCATACTCTAGCGATGAGACAATGTAACAAATCCACAATAATAGATCTACTGTTTACAAGTTAAAAGTGGACTCACTATCCCTCGAATTTTAAAACCATTCACAATTTGAGAACTCACTACTATCTCAACTGAAGTGAGCTCACTAATTCTTTAGAAGATCCAATCACAGATTAAAGACATGTAGGCCCTTTAATTATCTCTAATGACATCATCCTTATCGATATGCAGATTCTCTGTTGAATTCCAAATTTCATCCACTGATTATTACCCCTTTTTCACTGCTAATTATAAAATTACCACTGGAAATACCATCGCAATGCTACCTACTTTTTGAAGCTCCCAGTTTTTCCAAGCTCAAACGGGACTTCTCAAAGTCCTTGAATCTTCGCAAAGAACCAACCTTCACAGATCTCAGTGCTTCCCAAAGTACACTCATTCACAGTTCTCAAGTCTTTTTAAAGCTCAATCCTTCATAGAGCTTAGGCCAACATGGAGGTCAAGCTATCATAAAGAGACTTCATTTGTGAAGCTCACTAAGATAATGTGGAAATACCTCTTTTGTAGAGCAATATTTGTTGCCTTGCAGCTTATATCTTTTGTGATGCACCATACCTCTGCAAACCAACAATTTTATTAGAGAGGTACAAAATTTTCTTGGAAAACAGCACTTATCTCAAGTGGGTTGAGGTCTATTTATAGGCGATTCCACTAGTTGAGAACCATACACACAAATTCAGCGCCACATCACCTAAAATTGTATTGCTCTAAAAATTCCATACAATTTATCTCTATATCACAAGGAACAACAACAATTTTTGTATCACAAATCTTATTTTAATCAATGAGGATTCTGTCAATTTCATTGCACCACCTCTACAATGCATGGCCACAATGATAATTTATTCTACTGTTTGTGAAGCATGTCTTAATCACAATTCTCACCATCAACATTTTTCCAGTATCTACAAAATACACATCAAGAAGCCCATTTTTGAAAAACTCATGCCTTTTCTTTATTTTTATTAAATCTTCATGGAAATCCACTTTTTGTGATTCTCACCAAATTCCAAATTTTGGACCCCAAAAATTTAGCAAACACTGGAAAATTGTGCCACCATGTATCTATTCTTTTGTACCACCTCCATATATTCTCTTCCTTTTTCTAGGTTCATTTTCAATATGGACTATCAATGAAATCACTAGATCTAAACAATTCTCCTTTAAATCTTGTATTATCTACAAACACAACCAACCCAAAAATGATTCAATATTACCTTGAGAGATTTCTAACAAACAAAAACTGTTTCCTTTAATAATAGATTTGATAAATTATAATGGATGATTTTAAAATATTAAAAAATTATAAAAAATCTATTCCTTGATAATTATATTTAATTTTCTTTCGAAATAATTTTTGAAACATTTTCAAAAACATTTTTTCAATATAATAGACTTCAGACCAAAGAGAGAGCAGTCAGATTCTACAGAAACAACATTAGATTAAGTAAAAAATATTGGAAAATGGTACTAATAGTAGAGAATATAATTAATAAGCATATTATGAGGAAAAACATGAATATTATTGAGATATTGATTATTACATTTCGTCAAGGGATGTATCGACAAAAACGATCTTGGAACGTGATGAGATTGTCTTAATAAACATTTATAACATGGTAACTTTGGATCATACACTCCATGTAATAAAAGGAAATTAAATAAAGCATAAGATATAAGTAAAATAATTTTATTCCTAATATAACATGCATAATGTAATAAATACACCTCAAAAAAATATTTTAGGTGAATAGAAACACGAGTCTTGAAGAACGAAAATTGAGACAGATCTATTTTATCGATTTGGTACTGTTTGACAGATAAACTGAATGAATTACAGATAATTAAAGGGAAATGTGAATACCCCTAAATGTTACTATAATATAGATAGAATACAATAATGGTAAGTACATACACCACACAAATGTAAATAGTTGTGAACATATCATGTATCTCATAGAAAATAAATGTGAGTTGAAATCCCCTTACCTTGTGTCTTGAACCTCTACGTACTCATACAAGATTACTATATAATAAATATATGTTGATTATACATATTATGAAGAAGAATATTGTAATAAATAATACCATATATATTTTATAATTACCTTATATTATACATTTGTTAACTTTAAAATATTAATGTTTCACTTCGGGAAAAATTCACTTTGTTCATCACATGTGTCTAAATTAGTTACATCATTGGTATTTATAATAATATCATGATTACATAATATAAATAATGACATAAAAATTCATATATATAATTTATATGTGTATTATAATAATCTATATAATATAATAATACAAAATGGAATAACTATTCATTGGGATGGTAAGCCGCACATACGCATAAACGTAGTTTCCGTCTCTATTGTCGTATTAAAAGAAAGTATGTGAATGAAATATATATATATATATATTTTCATGTATATATATATTTTATTATTACAACAGAATCATTATTTTATATATATGTCAAATATTTTCATTAAACCCATCCTTAATACATTCCATGATGTGTGTGGATGAATCACATCGCTTTGAGTGGGTAGTAGTCCACACATCCTCAAAAGAGAATATTATATTTACAACAAATGGTATGTAATGAAATATGTGTTATGAAAGGAATAAATAAGATTAAATAAATATTTAATATATTATATGACATATATAACTAAATTTTCTACCATAATGGCCACCATGATTGGAGCTATAGTTGAAATGAACAATCATCATTTCATTAGGCGATTGTTCATCTTACACAGAAATAGTGTGTTCAACATCTATTATATGGATGTATGTGTAAGTGTAGGTGAAAAACATTCCATAAATAATTGTTATTATATTTATGATACTGGTATTTTCAAAATATAATGATATAAATAGA
This sequence comes from Viscum album, assembly GCA_963277665.1. Lineage (NCBI taxonomy): Eukaryota > Viridiplantae > Streptophyta > Magnoliopsida > Santalales > Viscaceae > Viscum > Viscum album. The sequence goes on along the minus strand of OY728158.1, from coordinate 1,551,256,039 downwards.
GTGTAGGGGTGATGAAGGGAAATAAAGGAAAAGATATTGAGAGAATACATTACCTCTTAATATGGTAACTCCTTTGGGTTTTGGGAAAAAATACTTCCCTAAGAAGTATTCAGTCCAAAGAGATGATTCAATGTAGAAAGGATGATTTATGGGAGGCAATTATGGAAGATAATGGATGAACTGAATATTTTTGAGAGTTGCAAGGAATGTGTAGAGGTAGTGTACTTTTATAATGAAGGAAATAGACTCACTTGGAATTATTAGGATCATGTTTGGTTTTCACAAGTTCTTACCTAAACAATGTTATTCCAAACCGACCGAAATAAATACTTGATGGTTAATGGACGAAATATGAACAAAAAAGGGGTGTTGGAAAAGTGTCTATGACATTTTTTCCATTAATTTTAAGGATTATTCCTTAATCAAACATAATTTGGACTTAACTACAAGGATTAATTTTAGTTAGTATTACTACTCATTCTGTTAAAAATTTAAAATGGAGTTATAATAATCAAAATATTAGACTAAATAAAATATTTTATATCAGGTTTTTGAAATTCAATTCATGTAAGTTGAAAAATTAAAATAAGTTCTAATCCCACAAATTGGATGAAAAGATGAGGTTTTAAACTAGGAAAAAGATGAAATATTTGTTTAGATTTTATATTTTGGTCCACAATGAAATTGATTATAATGAATTACATTGTATCAATTGATGTAATATTTATATAATGTTTCCATAAAAAATATATATAATATCATTTTGAATTAATAATTAACGAGACAAAAAGGATGTTTTTAACTATAAAGAATTATTTTTCAATATTTATCAAAAAATGAAGTTTCTCAGAAAAATTACAAAAATTCACACCTCGAAAATTTCAATGTTTTGAATTAAAAATTGAATTTTATTTTATTAAATTCAATTTTTATGTGTTTGTATAATTAATTTCTTAATTATATGTGGTTTATTCTAGAAAAATGATGTTGTAAAACATAGAATGGCTTTACCCAAAATCAAATCTTTCATTATCAGTATGTTTTATTTTAATAGTCAATTGTAGAAAATATTAATATTCATATAACTATGTTTAATTGCTAATTTATTATTATTTCCTTAAAATTATAACAAAAAAAGATATTTTTCATCGAAACTCAATGTTGTGCATATCATATGCCAATGTGGTGTTGCGTGTAAAATAGGCCATGTTGGTGTTTCATATAACTGATGTTAAGTCACTGTTGTGTATAAAAGGAATATATGAATTTGTGTATTGAAACATATAAATGAAAAATTTATTTTATTCAAAAGAAACTTGTCCATAAGAACTCAGGGTGTTATATTCTACCCCCTTAAAATAAATTTTACCCTCAAAATTTATAACTCAGTTAAAAAATGAGGATATTTCTTCTTTATCATATCAGAAAGATCCCATGTATAACCCTCTAATTGGTTATTTATTAAAAAAATTAACCTTGTGAGTGGTCTTGTATTATAGTTCTTTCTCTAATTAGTCTATAATTTCAATAGGTTGCTCCTCGTAAGAAATATCCTTATCCAGTAGTAAGACTTCTATGTTCAGAACATGTGAAGGGACAGGTATGTAATTACTCTTTATAGATAAATGGAACACATCATGAACTTTATAAATATATGGTGGATGTTCCATGAAAAAAGATACGATTCCTATATGATCACTAATTTCAATGGCACCGATATACCTAGGGTTTATTTTCCCTTTATTCCTGAATCTCGTAACATTCTTCTAGGGTGAGATTCATAGAAACACCTTTTCACCAACTTCAAATTCTATATCCTGCTAACTATTTTTAGAATAACTATTCTATCATCATTGAGCTACTTGATATGATGATGAATGGTTCTATCCTTCTAGACCATTTATTCAATGATCTCATGTCTTAATAGCATTCGTTCTCTAACCCATTACCAGCTCGTTGGAGCTATGAATTTCTTCCATTAATGGGATTCATACTGTTCCATTTGAATCTTTTATTGAAATATATTATTGTATGAAAACTTTACTAGAATAATGTGTTTATCCCAACCAGCTTTGAAATCTATAGAACAATATCTCAACATATCCTCTAGTGTTTGAATTTTTCTTTCAGACTAGCCAAATGTTTGAGGATGAAAAGAATTTCTGAAACTCAATTCTATATAATGTTCTTTCTAAAATAATTTATAGAACATTATGTAAACATTAGATCTTGATATAATAAAATAAGATATGATACTCCATGAATCATTACCACATAATAATTGTATATTAATTAAATCTGATCAAGATAGAAATATTCTTTGATGAAGATCATGTGTGCTGATTTAGTAATAAGATCAAATACCACCCATATAAAATTAAATTTTTTTAGAGGTTTTGGGTAGTCCAATGAAAAAATACATAGTGACTTTCTCCCATTTACATTATTTTATGGGTAATGGAGGCAAAATACCCTTAAAATATTCTCTTTAATCCTAATCTTACCGGCATACCAAACTACGAGATACAAACTCTGCGATATCTTTATTAATACCATCCCACCAAAAGAATTATACTATGACTTTATATATCATCATACATCTAGTATGAATAGGGAATGAGGAAATATGAACTTCTTCTAGAATCTCCTTCTTCAAATATGGCATGGAAAGAACACATACATGGTTTGTGAACCATATTATTCCAAACTAATCATGTATAAACTCAAGAACAATTCTATCCTTCTTTTGTAGTTATTCTACTTTATTATATGCCTCCTTAATATTTTCTTGGATAGAGGGTTTTACCTTATTTTCAAAAAGATCAGGATTTCCCCTTCCTTAATTATTTATTGATCCATCCTTTTGAAATATATAAATATTGAATCTTTTTTGATCCTCATCAGAAATATGCCAACATGATCTTTTGGACTCAAAGAATCGATCACCATGTTTTCTTTCATAGGGTGGTAATGTATTGAGAAATAATTATCCTTAATCAACTCTAACCGCATTCTCTAGATCATTTTAAAAACTTGTGTGAATATATATTTCATACTTTTATGATCGGTAAATATATAACACTTTTCACAATAAAGGTAATGCATCGATAACATTAATACAAAAATTACCACTGCTAACTCCAAATCATGAGTTGGGAAATTTTCTTCATGAATCATCAACTTTTATGTGGAATAGGCTATAACCACGTCATTTTTCATAAGAACACATCACCATACATTATTGTATGCATACATGTAAATTAAAAAACCCTTCTCGAATACAAGGTGATATAATCTAGGTGCACTTACAATCATCCTTTTATATTCCTTGAAAATTTCCTCAAAATCATCTATCCAGAGGATTAAATATTTTTGAGAAATTACCAACCAACCATGGAAAATATCTAGATAAGCCAATACTAATATGGATCACAATAATTTTGGTTAGACATGGAAATATTTTTATAGCCTCTATCTTTAATGGATCTAATTTTATACCATCTCTTGAGATTATGGGACCAAATAATGAATCATTTTGCAGCCGAAATTCAAACATTGTAAATTTTTCATATAAATTCTCCCTCTTTAGGGTATCTAGTAAAATTTTCATGTGAACTTCATTCTCTTCATTTCACTTTGAATAGAAAATAATATATTCTATAATGAAAATCACAAACTGTTAAAGGAAATATCTAAAGACTATATTCATTATATCCGTGAATATAGTTGGTGAATTAGTAAGACCAAAATGCATCACTATATAATCATTGTGACCGTACCCAATATAGAATGATTTCTTGGGTATATCCTCCTTATTTACAATCAATTTATGGTATCAAGAATGAAGGTAAATCTTGGAAAAGTATTGAGCAATACACAGTTCACCAAACAATTCATCAATAAGTGGAAGATGATACATTGATATTGATTGTGATCTCGTCCAACTCTTGATAACCGATCTAGATTTTAATTTATCCATATTTAAAAAAAGTATAACCAGTGAACCCCATGGTGACACAAATAGCTGAATGAATCCCCTATCTAGGATTTTTTAGAGTTCCTTCATCAATTCCTATAACTTGATCTGGTCCATTCAATAAATGCTGTTTGAAATTAATGTGGAACGAAGTATATGTTCTATTGAGAACTAAACATCATGTTTTTGTGGAAGATTAGGGAAAAAATTCGAAAATATGACCACAAAAACACTAAAAATAGGAATATCATCAATGTCAATCTTCTCCCAAACCATTTGAGATAAAAAATCACTTTGAATGGAAATTAAGACCCATACAATTAATATATTCTCCACAGGAATTTGAAAATTATTTTCACATTGATGGATTATCATTGGATGCATTGAAATATCTAACATAACTTCACCTACATGATAATTTATGTGGTATTTATTCATCAAAAACGAATATATTCCTAGGATGACATCAAATTTGACCAAAGGAATAATGACAAGATTTTTTGTAAGCATATTACCACAAACAACAAATGTAGAGGAATCATAGACAATAGATGCAATCACCATACCATTATGGTTTTTTCACATATTATTACACCTCTATAGGTGTATTGAGATGGTCTTAACACCCTTATAAAATTATTTATATAAGAAAAGTGGGTTGTTCCAAAATCAAAAATGACATTAAAAGTTCTGGAGTGGATGGTTTATCTACCTTTCATCACATCTGTATGTCACCCCTCATAAGATATAGTTGTTTCATGGTATTTACCCATGTTACATAGCTTATGAGGTTTATGGAATCAATAATCAACACCAAAACTTGGGATTTGGAAGTAGTTATCATAGTTCCAATTCACCATAAACTTATAGATGAGAAACATGGGAGGTTCACTCTATACGGCTTTTTTTAAATTAGAGTTTTGATCCAACATCTTCCTATCCCCATGGCAGTCAATTTCTCCATGGCATTATTTTCTATACATAAAACATTTATTAAACCCAAAAATAAATTTTCTCCATGCTTCTTCAGAAACGTAATGAATAATGGAATGGTAATCTTCATTTATCTATGGTTTTTATAGATTCCTTTAAACTCCATATTCCTCTTTAGGTAAAATCCAATTGATTGATACATGACACCTACCTCCATTTAAACCTTGATGGAACAATGAAAAATATATTCGTAGCTACAAGAGTCATTCATGGTCAAATCCCTTATGAGAATTGGTGATAATCCATCGAAGAACCTATCAACCCTACATTTAGGATAGATGATAATTACTTAAGTGAACCTCATAAGTCTCATGAAATTCTCCTCATAAATACCAAAACACTCATAATTCCTTCATTTCAATATAAGTAACTCTTAATCCATTATGGTATGAATAATTTAAGGAATTTACATAATGAAAAATAAGCTATTGAACTCATCCTAAACAATGGATTCAATATCTTCATACTACCGCATATTCTTGATTAGAGTCCACCATGGATTTGCTTCCCCTTATATCTAATAAACAACCAGAATGAAATTCCCATTCTCTAAGCACTAAAAAATGTAGATTATTTGTTCAGTGGTATTAACCCAGTTTTTAGAAACAAGTGGATTAGGGGAGCCTCTATAATAAGTTGATGTTTCATCATGTAAGAATCAATAGAATGTTTTTCTCTTTTTTGATCATTAGGAAGTGCACCAGGGTTCATTTCTTGAGAATGTTGTTTGAGCATATAAATTAGGATTTTCATTCAATTTCAAATTGAATTCAATTTTTCTAGATGAAAATAATTTCATTTTCTATTAAAACTTACATTATCACTTTTCTTTTGGGTTCCATTCAATGAATAAAACAAATAGAATAGAGTTAGAAGTAGTTATAATAATGAGGAACCACATAATAATGAAAAATAACTTATAGGATGTCTTAATTACGTCACATTACATAATCTATGGATCTTTAGGTCTATACTAGGTTATTTATATCCAACATATATTCAAATCTTCTAAATTTTCAAGTCATATCCCCGTAGAGTGTAAAAAAAGGTGTGTAGAAAGGCCCATTGTCCAGTACCAGATTATCCTGAGTCAGGCATTGAACATCTTTTCTAAGTTTTTACCCCTACATAAACTTGTTCCAGAGCCACATACCCATGTATAATCCCATCATGGATATATTTCATGGAAACAACATACTCTATCCTTCAGCAAAATTCCATAACATTTTCATATACATTGACTGTACCCTATAATTATCCTTAGATACGTCCTAAGGATTATCTCAAAGGTATTAACATAATATTTTCCCTTGGTTAACTAAATATTTCCTTTAATACTAGCTATAGCAACCAATGTTTTTCAAAAATTAACATAATATAACTTTTTGAAAAAACACAATACATTACAAACACAGACACAAGAAGACCATACAAGTCAAGTGCATTTGGAAACACGAAATACATAAACATTGATACATAATAGAGAAATATTTTATACCAGTAGGTTCTTCTTGACAATTACCATTCATAGACACCTCAAACCTAATACATATCTCCACATCCTATGGAAGGAATCATAAAAATGGGAGAGATAAAATGATCAGTCAGGGTAAAAAAGTGAGATATTTAAGCATAAACAAGGGAATAAGTGTTTGTAAATGTGATCATGATGATAGAATATCATACCCTACATATCAAATATCATATTCATGAATCATGGAATAGTGATCGGTAGTTCATATGAAAAGAATAAAAAATATGTAAATGACATAAGCCATGAAATAATAACATAGGAGAATTAGATGGAATTTTTGAAAACACATAATCATATAATTATTAGACAAGGAATCAATTCCAATACCATCTAAGTAGTATAGTTTCACTCCCCATACCATTATAATCGTAATCATTCACTCCCATTACAATCATTGTAAAATGGATTGACTCCTCACACCATCTTAGTAGTAATAGTTCAATACCATAACCATAAAAGTAGTCAAGGTTCACTCTCAATACCAAATTAATTTATCTCATGTTATATAAAAAGATACCCATTTCATTTGAGAAAGACTGGGGTCTCACCCCTCAAATAAATAAATCATACATAAATATACCACAATATCATAAATAATCATATCCTAACCCATGAAATTAAATGGGTATCATAAAAATGTAAACATATCATACCCATTATAAAATATAGTATTCAATATAATTTCATCATAAACATATGTAGTGAATAGAAGTGGGATTAGAAAACATACAACTCTTCAAATAGAAAGGGGTTCCATAACATCATTCCATAAAAACAAAATCCATGTACAGAAAGAATATGGATGGAAACATTATATAATTTCCCCATAAAACAATTAGTAAAAAAATGGATGTTATCTAAATTGGTGAATAATATTGAATAATCTTTTAAAAATATTTATTGAGGAAAAATATACTTTTTTCTTTGAAAATTTTTATTTATAACATAAGCCTTTTTGAAATCATTTTTCATAGAAAATAGAATTGATAATTTATAAAAGAATCATTGAAAATAGTAAAAAAATTAAAAAATCATTTTTCCTTGAAAATTATCCTCATGGATATTTATAAATAATTATGAAAACATTTTTGAAAACATCGTTTTTTCAATATAATTGATTTATGACTGAACAGAGAGACTTTCAAATTTTAAATAAAAACATTACCTCAAGTACCAAAAAGTGTAAAAATGGTACTAAAAATTATGATATCATGAATAATAAGTGTATAAGGAAACTCATGAAAATTATTTAGATATGTATCATAATATTTCCTAAATGTAATAAAAAACATAAACAATCTCAAAAAGTGATGTGATTCTCTCAATAAACTCTTATAAATTTGTAACACTGGATTATAGTATCCATGTTTGAAATGGAAATTGTATGAAGCTTAATATATCATGAAAATAAGTATATTTATGATATAATAGGTATAATGGATGTAAATATAACTTGAAAAAAATTATCTTTATAAGAAAACATGAGTCTCAATGAAGGAAAATTAGGACAAAACTGTTTCACTGATTTAGTAAATTTTGAAAGATAAACCCCATGAAAGAAGGATCATGAAAATGGCATATAAATATACATTAATATATGTATAATATATATAGAATACAATCTTGGGATGTACATAAACCCCAAAAATGAAATAGTGGTGAAGACAGCTTTAATCATAGAGAAAATAAAAGTCTGATGAAATCCCCTTAACTTGTGTTTTGACTCTCTCCGTACTTGTACATGATTATTTTATAATAAATCATAGTTTATTATTAATATTTTAAAAATTAATATTATAATAAATAATACAATATATATGGTTTTATTTTTACTTTATATTAACCTCTTGTTAACGACATTATGTTAAAGTTTCACTTTGTGTAAAATTCCCTTTGTCCTTCACATGTCTCATAATTTGTTACATCTTTGGTCCATATAAATATTTCATGATTAAAGAATTTAAACCATGATATAAATTTAAGATATATACATAATATTTTTATTATAACAATCTATATAATATATAAGTAATAATCGATTACACTGTTCATGGAGATAGTAAGTTGTACGAACGCATGAATGTTGTCTATATCTTTATTATTGTATTGAATTAATGTATGTGAATGACAGATATATATATATATATATGATTCTATATATATATAATTATTCTTTTATAATGTATATATCCTATATATCATATAATTTTATTAAAACCATCCATAATACATTCCATATGGTGTGTGAATAAATCACATCATTTTGAGGGGTGGTAGTCCACACCTTCTCAAATTTGAATATTGTATTAATACCCAATGAAAAGATAAGAGATGTGTGTTTTAAAAGTAATAACGAATGTTAAATACCTATTAAGAATAATATTTGACATATATAAATAGATTTTTCATCATAATGAACAACATTATTTATGGTCATGTATAAATTAACAATCATCGTTTCATGAGGCAGTACATTGTTGTACACAAGAACAAGATGTTCAACATTCATTTGATGGAGGTATATGTAAGTATATATCTGAACCTCTAAATAAAAACATACAAGTATATGGAGAATACTGGTGTTTTCAAACAATAATTTGATAAATAGAGTGGAGGGTGAAGGAGGAAAACAAAGGAAATGAGCTTGAGAGAAGATGTTACCTATTAATCGGGTAACTCCATTTGGTATAAGACAAAAGGATTCATAGAGAATATTTCTTCTAAAATGGTGGATTCAAGATCAAATGGATTATTTTTGGTAGGTAAAATAGGTAAAAAATGGATGGGTTTAAAATTTATTTGAGGTGTGAGGAATGGGTAGTGTTGGGGCCTTTATAGCGAAGGAAAAGGACTCACTGGTAATTTTTAGAAACAAGTTAGGCGTGTACATGTTATCACCTAAAACAATGTCATACAAAACCAGGCATACACAATATAAGAAGTTTTAGGAAGTAAATATGGACATAAAATGGGGTTTGGACAATTTTTTAGGTCACTTGGGCTTTTAATTTTATGGTTCAGTCCAAAATTAAGCATAATTTTCCTTAACATCAGTGATTAAATTTAATCAATTTTACAAAACCTTTTGGTAAAACATTTATATGTTCATATTAGAATATTAATATTTGAATGAATAAAATATTTAATGTCCAATTTGTGAAATTAAATTCCCAAAAGAGGGAAAATTATGATTAGTTATAATCCTACAGACGAGATGAAATAACAGTATTTTAAAGTAGGAAAAACATCACAAGTTTTTTAAGATTTTATATTTAGCACCCAAGTGAAATATTCTAATGAATTTAATTGTATTAATATATGTAATATTTCTATACTATTTCCATAAAATGTATTTATAATATTATTTATCATTAATAATTAATTAGATAAAAAGGTGGGTTTTAACTATTAAGGATTTATTTTTCACTATTCATCAAATAATGAAGCTTCTCAGAAAAATCCCCAAAATGACTCTTGGATAATTTAGAAATTGTAAATTCAAAAATGAATTATATTTTATCAAATTAAATTTATAAAGTTTTCTAAAAATAATTTCATTATTATAAGCAGTTCATTCGAGAAAATGATGTTTTTAATAATTGAAGGACTTTACAAAATATCATATTGTTAATTATTAATAATTTTTACTTATATAAAATAACTATAGACAAATATTAACATTAATATAAATATTTTTAATTTATTGGTTATAATTTTATCTTTTCTATTATAAAAAGACATATGTTTCATAGAAACTCAATGTTGTGTGTATCGTACTCTAAGTCGGTGTTGTGTGTAACGTGCACCAAGTCAGTGTAGCATGTAATGTACAACAAGTTAGTGTCTCAATTTAAAATAATATTTTACTTATTTTATTTCAATATATAAATGCACATTTAAATTTATTTGAAAAAACATTTCCATAAAAACACTAGGTGTTACAATTATAAAGGATTACTGCACCAGGAATAAAAATTAGAATCTATCCTCTAAGGAAAGAGATGAACATGATATTGATCAAGGAAAAAAATGTGATATTGTGTTAATAAAATGGAATGTAATCAAGTTTGAATATCTACCTCTAAAAAATTCATTATCTTTAGGAAATGGATAATGTGGTAAAATTTCATCTTGTTTTCATCATTTTTATAGTATCAATGAAACTTTTAGTGCTATTTAAGTTATGATTGATTGATTGATAACTTTATTGGGATAAACTAATATCATTTTATTAGTGATATTTTTAACCCTCTAAAATTATTTACTCATAACTTTAATGCCCATGTCCTTAAATTCAACCGTTGTTATCCAATGTTGAAACTATGTTATGAGTTACTTTTGGTAAATGTTATGTTCCCAACATTATAATTTTAAGGAAGATTTAGAATGAATTTATATGATGATGGTTTCTATGAAATGATATCTCTAGTAATAAAAATATAATAAATAAAACTAATTTTTGGGATAAAATTATTTTGTATGGTGTAGAATTTAGCACTACAATTTTTTATGAATTAATATTTTTTGAATAAATTAAATTTACTTGAAAGATTTCATTTCATGGTACACCATTTTATTCATGATTTAAAATATATTGAATTATTTAAATACACACAAAATAGTTACTATATTTTGGAACATGATTCACTATGTTTTTCTTATGTTACACACAATGTTGTGTTCCTTTGATTGATTTTGCTGCACACAAGACCTTCTTTTATCAAACCACAATATATTATTAGTATTATTATTTAAATATAATATAGGTATCACATAAACATTTGTTTTTTTGATAAAAACATGATTGAATAATTTTTTAAAATAATTTCTACACACAAAAAATATATATATATATTTATACTAGATCCTTTGGTTAATAATTATTTATAAATGGGTGTAAGAACAATTTTTTAAAAAATAAATTTGTTTTGTAAAAAAATATTTTATATTCACAGAAAAATTTTATCTCAATAAATGAAACAAAAAATTGTATTTTTATAAATTTTAATATATTATATATTACCTAAACATCTTAACATTAATCATGTATATTTTATAAGACAATAGATAAGAATAAATCCAATTTTACGTATAAGAATGATCTATTTTTCTAGTATCATGTCTTCCTTTCTTTTAATGGAATACTTGTTTTAAAAATAATTTTTTAAACCATTATAATTTCGTTATGAAAAATTAAATATAATTTTTCAATTATTAATATCAAATTTTTATTTTGTTATTTTATTTTCTAATCTTTTAATAAGACAAATTTTTTCTTGAATAATTAAAAACACATAATTTCAATTGAAAACTACATTTTGATCTAATGAACTAATATTGATTGATTTTATTTTAAATCAGTTTAAATGTATAAATTGATCAATTATACAAAAATAATTTACTTTAGTACATTATAATAAATTTCATATTGAAATTATATTTTAAAAAAATTCAATAATATGAACTATTTTACTTTATGAACTCATTGTTACATATCGTATGTGGGTTTATTTGTAAATTAAATTCTTGAACATGTGTGTTTAGAATTTGGAAAGATAGATTCAATATTTTTTTATCATTAATATATAACTTATATTATGTTCATTTTTTGTTATCGAAAATAGTAGTGAATTAAATTAAAATTAATTACAATAATTAAAAGAAAAACATGTTTTTTGGGGGCTAAAATTTAAACATAAGGGAAAAATGACCTACAAAAATTTCCAAAATCCATTAGATTATTATATTTCAACCATTTCTATATTTTGTAAATAATTTAATATTATTTTACACACATGATGTAATGAATTCATCTCAATAGTGTTTTTCCTTTTTGTATTTACAATAATGTCACTCACCCTACATAATAAAAGGGAACTCACCCCCTCATTTATTCAAACCTATCAAATATTTTGGATCAAAAACCCTTCCATAATAAGCTCCCACAATTCCGCCTATCATCCTATAAGTCTCAATTTTTTTTTAAAAAATTAGTCAGTTTTTTTCCTTAGTTGCAATCAAAAATTAGATAAATAAATAAGAGGTAACATTCTTCAACACACACTTTTGTTATATTTCTTTCTCCACCCCTTCAATTATTTTTATTACATTATTAAATAAAAATAATAATTATCTTAAATATATTTTTATGTTTTTTTTCTTATACTCAAACATACATGAACAACATTCAAATGGTATATAGAATAATCATTCTTGTGTATGGAAGACTACTACCTTGTGAATGATATTGTCCATTCTCCCATGACCACCACTCATGGATGAGAATAATTATTTAAATAAAATTTTAATATGATATATATGAAATATATTACGTATTTATGCTGATTAAATTTTTATATAACACATAATATCACACTTTACATTTTTTTATAATACGATTACTTCGTTTGTGTAAGTGTGGACTATCACCTCCTCAAAGCGTTGTGATTTTTCCACACTTTACATAGAATTTATTAAGTTAGGGTTCAAAAAACATATGTGATATATGTGACATAATAATTATAATTTAATTATTACATATATATTTGTGTCATTTACATTATTTCATTCAAAATATTAAAATTAAATGGAAACATGGTTCATTATTACGTATGGCCTACCGTCTCCAGGAACAATGTATTTAATTTCATATTTCAACATTTTATTGATTATTATAAATGAATATATAATGAATATATATGAGATTAATATCATGGTTTAAATTCATCAAATAATTAAAACATGATCATAGTAAGATAACTATGAATGATAAGCCAAAACATGTACTAAAAACAAAGCAGTTGCCACCCGAAACATAACATTGACATTATATTTTTAATTAATGAGTAATATAAATTTATAATTAAATATGATATGGAGTTATATATATAAATATTATCCTATTATATTTTTATAAAAAACGCATATTTATTATAAAATGGTTTTTAACATTTATGATGATAGTCAAGACTTACAGTAAGGGTTCTCACGTCTCACATTTATTTTTGTGACATATGTTTTAATTTTATCAATTATTATTTCTATGTGGTGTATATACATTCCTATGAAATGTTATATAATGAATATAATTTTTAAAATTAAATAAAATCATTAAATATATATTGTTATTTCATGGGTATCATAATTCACAAGTTACTCAGGCACTAAATGAATTTCATCTCACATTTTTTATCCATGAAAAACATTTCATATTAATCACTTAATTAATTTATGTGGTGTATATAACACCCTATGAAATTTTATATAATTAATTTAATTTTTTTATTAATATTAAAAGTTGAAATTGAAGTCATCATTTCATGGGAATCATGGTTTATAACTTACTCAAGTAGTAATGAGATTTCTAGACACACTTTTGTTTTTGTGAGACATATGCCATATTCACCAATCATTTATTTTGGATGGTGTAGAGAATCCCCATTAATATATTAAATGATTATTATCTATAAATTTTTGGGTATTCACAAATCCATTTAATGGTATCCTTTTTATGTGGTTCATATTCCAAATGATACAACATCAGTAATGTAATTTATTCTCAATTTTCCTTCATTAAGATATAAGTTATGTTATGCACCTATATTATTTTACAGGTTGAATACAATTCTACATTGACTTTTTATATCATGAATATAAATATTTTTATGAAATTTTATTATTTGGAAAATTGTATTATTTCGTGGGGATTTTGATTCAATATTAATTATATTTTATAAGTTTATTGTTACAATCTCTTTATTTATTTTTATTATTTAAGATTATTGTGACATTGATCATATCTTATGTTCCATATCTTAATAATTCTCATGAATTTTATTATAATTTGATTATTCAGGACATCTTCAAGTAATGGGACCATTTTTTTTACTCTTTGGTACTTATAAAAATTAAGAATGTTTCTTAAAAAAACTAACCATATTTTTATCTATGGATGGAGATCTGTTTTATTGAACAACATTACAAAAATATTTTCAAAAATATTTTGAATGATATTTTAATGACACTGTCAATGGAAAACGATTCTAAAAATGATTTATATTTTTTAAAAAAATTTAAAATGGAGTTCAATGTTTCCTTTGTATGTCATCGAATATATTTTCAAAGAAAAAGTTCCCCAAATTGTTTTATGTAATAAAATTAGTGTTTCCATGTGAAAAGGATAAATTACCCAAGAAATGTTCTAAATATTTTTGAAATGTTACTTCATAAGTTATCTCTGTTGTTTTCAAAGAAAATAATTATGAATATATTTTATTTTTTAAGAAAATTATTTTTAAAGAAACGTTCATTTCCATAAGAAATTCACTATTTGACCTTTCAAAATACATTAAAATCTAAGATGGAATCCTTAGATATATTTTATTCTTTAATATGGATATTATCCAATCACACTGTTCTTATTCTTTATTGGAATGGTATATGGTTAATATGAAATGTTGTTTATGAATCCAATTTCTTTTTCATAGGATATACCATAATAAGATGAAAATAAAACCCACTTCCTTTAAACTATTATTTTATGATGAAATTTTTATGATAAGTATTTTAGTTTTTTTCTATGTTGTAATGTTTATGAAACCATTATATTTTTTGGGTTTGTGATGTGATTAATGGATTATTATCTTATAGAACACACATATATTATTTCATTATATGATGGTTCAGACCTATATCTTCTTTAAATGCATTTGTTAAGGATTTATATCTAATGAGATTGTGAGAGATAGAATGAAAAGTGGAATCATTTCAGTAATACAGGGAATGAATGAGGAGTAAGCTCTGATCAGTTATATAGGGATAAAATGAAGAGTGATCTTAGTATAGTAATTCAAGGATGGAATAAGGAGTGAACTCAGTTTAGTAACAAGTTTCTTTAATGTGAAGTGTACATAGTTCTGAAATATAGGGTTGGAATGAAGAGTGAACATGGTTCAATAATAATGCGATGGAATAAAGATTGAAGTTAGTTCATTAATGCATATATAGAACA
This sequence comes from Viscum album, assembly GCA_963277665.1. Classification (NCBI taxonomy): domain Eukaryota; kingdom Viridiplantae; phylum Streptophyta; class Magnoliopsida; order Santalales; family Viscaceae; genus Viscum; species Viscum album. The sequence goes on along the minus strand of OY728158.1, from coordinate 1,551,240,526 downwards.
AGATAGGAACCCTATTAAATAATGTAGAGTAACAGTAAAAAGGGATCCCCATTTAGTAATATAGGGCTATAATATATAGTGAACTGGATTGAATAAATTAATTTTCTCCCTAATATGGACTTTGGACTGTCCCAGACTATGAATACTGTTTTCGGAGTGAACCTATACCACTATGATAAACATGGAAGTAAGCCTTGACTAAAATGGAAATCATTTTTTATATTTATCTGTATTTGATAATTTAGTTTCTTATTCATATGTCATGCATTCATGGATAATGATAATTACTCTATTACTACTAATATAAAATCAATAGAAAATATTTTTGACAAGATTCTTGTTTATGATCTCTTATATTTGGGTTATCATCTTATAAGGTTATGATCATGTTATCATAATGTTATGCTCATGTTGTGATTACTTATCTCCCTTTTTTCCTATAGTTATCATTTGAGATTACCCTTTTCATAATTTTACGTTCCCTATGTTTTTGAACAAAGGTTATAAGAAAGTGTAATAATGAGGAAGATCTTAAAGGGAGATATTGAAGTTCTATCCCCATGATAGAAGATTATGTTTCCATGTAACACCCAAATTCTAAAATATTTTTATATTTCTTATTTAGTTATCCTAACATCCCCCAATAAGTTCCCCTTAGGATCCCACATATTTTGGTGTCTATTGAAGACATTGTTAGGGGAGAATGCAGGGTTCATGTTTTAGGTGCATGGTTTGTAAAACCGTGTATAAAAACTATGTGCCTATGCCCAAGTCATTAACAATGTTTGAAAATTACTTCTTTTCCCTAATAGGATTTATTCAAACTCATTCATTTCTTCCCCCATTCTACCATTATAGCCATTGAAGACTACCAAGAACCTATAGAATTACTTGGATCTTCATTTTGAATGGGGTTTGGGGGAGTAACATCAAACAATTTTGAGTAACTACTTCTCCCCCTTAGTTCCTCCCATTTTCATGAAGTTTTATTACATTCCATTGATGTAAAAAATGGCCATATAATAGGTTTTAGATCCTAGGGTTTAACCATGAGTTTTATTTCTCTAATTTTCTTCTTCTAGGCCTCATATTCCTTTTATGAGGTGCAAAAATTGTGCGTTTGAGTTTTCATGCAATGGATTCAAGGTTTTAACAAATTTTGCAGGTGATTCCATTGTGTGGGAATTTTTTGTGACTTATCTTTCTATATGATGGTATTTTAATGTTTATTTCATTTCAATGATGGGTAAAAATTGGTTTTAGTGGTAGATATCTGGAAAATGAATTTTAAGTGTAATTTTTATGTGAAATTTGGATTTTTTCCTATATACATTTTTATTGTTTCTTTTTGGGATTCCCTATAACTATATATTTGATTTTATTGGGATGAATTAGGGATAAAAATACTATTTTTAATGTTAATTACTTTTGGTTGTTGTTGTGAAAATATTTTTTAATTGTGTTTGTGTGGAATATGAACTTTAAGTGCCATGTTTGTAATGCCACGATCCTAGATTCCCAGAGTCGGTGCATTATTTTAATACATTGTCATGGTTACAATGAATCAAGTCCCAAAAGACCAATCAGTTTAGCAGTCTTGGAAAATAGATTTCATACATGAATGTTACATTACACTTTCTAACATACAACAAAAAAATAATCCTTTGAGAATTCTATTGATCCAATAGCTTAGCCCTGCATCTCAAACACGAAACACTTCTTGGGATCCTATGAAAATAAAACATAAGAATGGGGTGAGCTGAGATGCTCAATAAGGGTAAAAAATTTATCAGAAGTTAACATAAACAATATGCATGGTGAATAATCTAAAACACATGCCTTTACAAATAATAAACATGAACAATTTATCACAGAAATATGAGCTGAGTAAATAATTCCATAATAAAACATAGTCATGGGTATTATACTCATTGAATAACCACATGAACCATCAATACTATTTTCATAATGAGGGAATTTATAATTTCAGAAATTTTGAAACATTTTTTCAAGGCCTCATCCAAGACGTATTAGAATGATTAAGGCCTCGGCCAAAACAATTTATCAAATTTGGAAAGGATTCATCCAATTCCATGTCTAATTGTCTTATTAGACCTACCAATTCATCTAGGATCTATAGTGGGATACACCCGTCACTTACTAAGTCCAATACATTCGTCATATGAAAAGGTTGAAACATAACATAAATATTCGTATTAAAACTAGCATACGATATGCCATACATTATCCATAAACCATGAATGGTATAAAAATAACACATTCACAGTCAAACATATAACAAAAGCTTCAATACAATATGGAAGATTTGTATCATAACAAATAAATTTAATATTTTTTTAACATCCATCAAAGGATGTTGACATAGATGAAAATGATAAGTAAAATGATTTGAGGGAAATACCCCTTTTTAATGAAATCTTTTTTAAGTCTCAAAATATATAAAGGATGTCATTTAAAAATTTCTTTTAATCAAAGTGTCCCATACCACATTAAAACTATTGAAAAAATTATCATTTCAAAACATTCAAGTCCATATAAATAAATCAGTAAAATCATTTTGAAAATATGGACAATAATAAAAAGGGGTTAGAAAGATAAATCATTAAAACATTTAAAATGATGATATATTTAAATAGACCCTCCAATAAAACCATAATATATTTATTTTGAAAACATTTTTACGAAACACGGGTATCTATGACATGTATATCCCAAAAAATAATTACATAGGAACAATCTCGGATAATAATGAGATTGAGGAAATAACCCTTACCTTGCACTTTCCATTGCTCGAGGGTACATTTAACCTCTTGTATAATCAACATGGTATGTTATTAAATTATAAAAGAACCATATTCATATTTATTACATCATACATGATTCATTTATGACTTTATACTACCCATTTAATAATGATTTCCATGTTAAATTTACATTTTGGGTAATTATCACTTTCTTTGTCGTATGTGTTTTAACTTGTTATTATTGATCGTATCATTTAGATTATGATTTAAATTATTCAAAAATATAGAAATTGATTTATATATCTTATATATTTAGAATATAAATATTTATAATAGATGTATATATGAAATGGAAGGCACCGTTTATGGAGATGGTAGGCCGTACGTACGCACGTATTGTGACATGTCTTTCATAGGATTGATAAAATAATGAATATGGTTGTAAAATATTTATAATAACATCATAGTATATAGATGATACATGAGTTATTTATTTTTAATGGAAACAAAAAAGAAATTGGAAGTGGAAGAAGAAAAGAACTTGAAAGAGATGATGAAATATTTACCTCTTCTTCAGGTTCTTTCTATTGATTTGATCAAAAGGGCTCCATAGGATTGCTTTTTGATCAAAATAAGCCCTCTAGTATCAGGTGAGGGAAGTTGGAAGGATATTTGAGTAGGTTTTGGCCGAGCCAAATTTCTTTGGAGGTGTGATTTTGAGAGAAGGGGAAGTGCCCTTTTATAAGAGGGTGAGGATCACTTTAGGAAAAGATTAATGTATTAATTTATTATACAATCATATTAAGTTTATAATGGTTCCAAATGAATTTATATCAATAATTATATGGTTATGGGTCTAAATACTCTCAACCAATATGTTTTATACAAGTTTAGGTTACCATTTTAACATTATCATTATGATTTAACTCTTAGTTAAATAGTTTGACTTTTACCTTGTCTTCATGTATTCTTACACTATATGGTTAATAAACTTAATATAAACATAATAGAGAACCTAAAGTGGCTAATTAATGATTTATATAATATTATTTAATCCATTTTGATGTTCCTTACACGTTTATGAATATCATATGAACAAATAATATAGTATTTGATTTAAATATTAATTTATGTCAATTTTGACTATATTTGGTATTTTGTTTTTGTGAAAATCATCACAAAATTATTAAATCAAACAAGATACATTCAATAAGACTTGACATGTCATATTCACCTTGAAAATTCGTGGATGTCATTAAAACATTGAAATTATATTTATTTTAATATTTATAATACCATTTATTTGATTCTTTCATTAATAATGTAATTACTGCATCATCATTGTGTCGTAAATAATTTTAATAATTTAAATTATAAAAATTTTAAAAAAATACCATGATGTAGTAAATAGTTTTATATTTTTAATGAATATTTATAGTCGAATTTAAATTATGCAAAACCCTATATTCAAAATGGTTTATTTAATAAACTTTGAATTTAACACTTTTAACAATTCTTTAATTTAAATAATAATAAATGTTCAAATTTAATCCAAGTGGACATAAAGGATAATATTTTATTCCTAAGGTTGTTTTTGGTTTAATTCTATTTATCCAATATAATTATGACATGTGTTATAATAATTATAATATCATTTTTACCCTTAACTACCCTATTTACTTTTAATCATGGTAAATTAAAGTCAACAGTTATCATTCACCAAAAACTATTTTCATCTTATTGAACCACATTTTAATTAATGAGGTTAAACTTGTTTCTCTAATTTTTAAAATTCAGCTAACAGAATCAGTAAAATTATTTTTTATGAAAATTTTCAAATGCTCCTAGAATGTGGGTAAAAGACGGTGAAGAGTTAAATAATATTTTATATATCTAATATTATTATAAAATGACTCTAATGAATTAAATTAAACATATATAGATATTATGTATCTATTTTTACCTAAAATAAATTTATATAAATTATTTATTTATTTAAATAAAAAGTCTTTTTTAAACAATAACGCAGTGTTTTTCACTATTCATCAAAAATTGAAAGTTTTTAGAAAAGTACCAAAATTTCACCCTAAGATAATTTTAATATTCTAAAACCTAATATGAATTCCATTTTACCGATTTAAAATCCTAGAAGTTTCATTAATTAATTTAAAATTAAATCTTGTCTTCAAAACCAAAAACCGTATTTTTAAGAAATATTAACTATCTAAAGATTTACACTTGTTTATGTCCAATTTCATGTGAAATTACATATAATGACCAAAATTTTATTAAGTGGTAAAAATATAATTTAATTATACTTCCTAACCATTCAAATTTATAATTGGAAATTATAAATTATTTTGATTAAAATAGTTGTTTTCAGTTAAAATTTAGTATTTTTTATTATTCATCCAAATATGAAAGTTATCAGAAAAACACCAAATATTTATCAAGACTAAATTTTTATGTCCTTATTCTAAAGAAGAGGTATATTTTTTTCAAATTAATTATATAAAAGTTTCAAATATTGGATTTAAAAAGGGTTCACCATTAAAAGGCGGTAAAATTTCATTTTTTGAAAAATAATTCTTTTATTTGAAAAAATTGAATTTGTTCTTAAATTATGTATAAGAAACTAATAATATGGATTGAAAAATTATAAGGATTATATAAATTTCAATATTCATTTAATAATATTAATAACCTCTTTTGAATGGTTATTTTGGTATGTCATGGTGTGCTTGAACTTGGTGTTGCGTGTAGTGCAAGTTATTGAATAATTTTGAAAAATAACATACTATGAAATCTTTGGGGGTTACAATGTTTGTCTGAAGATAGAGGTTTTACAATGATATAAATTATTAAATCATATGGGGATGACCTAAAATTGATTTTTTTGGATACATTGGAAGGTTTTTTACTTCCATTTTTGTTATAGTAACTTACATTGTGCACATGGTGTGAAAAGTAGGTGTTTCAAGGTGTTTTGGGTACAGAATCATATTAGATTTTGAGAAGAAGTTTATATAAAATCAAAATTATTTGTTGTTTGTTTTAAGTGTTATAAAGTTTGTGTATCTATAGTAATGTTTTTATGTGAACCATAGTGGTTTTTTATAAAAATTGATGTGTTTTGTTTGTGGAAATTGTTTTTTCACAATGGGGGAAGCACAAGTACCATGTTTGGGGGATATGTACTAGTATAGAAAGAGATCTGGATAGGTTTTGTCCTGGTTTCACTGAGAAAATGGATAAAAAAACTCTAAATAAACTATATCGAGTATGTTTTGGTGATACTAGGTTATTGGTATGTTCCCTACTAGTGACTCATGTATGGGAAAGGATTTGTTACATGGTTACATTACACTGTGGTACAAGGTACATAGGGCCTGTAACTATCTAGTTGCCTAGGGGTGTTCCTCGTTTTGGTGCTCATTGGATTTATGATACTTACCATTGTCTTAGTTAGAATTTGGATATACATTGTAGTATATAACATCTATTATTTATATGTTATAACATTATGAAATTTTGTGTTTGAAAATGATTTTCAATTGAAAGTTCCATTTCATGGAATTTATCACCACTTTTCTTTACATATTAAAACTGATTTCTTTTTCACATTATATTGCATACTATTTGGAATATTTGGATGGAATACTATGGGTATTAGTCTCACACACTACTTAGACCCCTTGGGTGTATGTATACATGATTATGTTTGACTTTGGTAAAGGCAAAGCCTTGGGTAAAGGCAGTTCGGGTTGTTGGACCCCACATGTGGTACGTTGTTGTGGAGGCGGATTGGGGGTGATGACCCCTTGACATATGGAGTCATTGTGGATGACATGATGCTATTATTATTTATGGTTTGACCACATGTAATTTATTTAAAACCATTTATTCGGTTCTGGATATTTCTTAAGTCTTTTTTGGAATTGAAATTTCAGATTCATATTAGTGATTATTTTTAAGGTTTTATGCATTCATACTCCGGTAAATCATTCCCAAAAATAATTTGTTGATACTTGGGAATTTGGGCGAGCTTGTGGGGATAGGGAACTCCCTTTAGGACTTGTCATTTTATACATTTGGTGCCGGTATTAGTGGAGACCAGATGCGGTTCGTTAAAAAATGGTATTAGAGAAGGCTAGTGTTTTTAGGGTATATTATTATTTTTAGATGAGTAGCGATAGATAAGAGTAAGGACTATTGGTTATTGGGTTTTTGGTCATTATTAGGGTTCCTAGACCTCAATTGTTATGGAAGATCTTGAGTCACTAGGGGATGTTGGAATTGACCGATTGAATTAACTTCTAGGTATGATGTGTGGGATACAGACCACACATGGACATTGGGCGGGAGTGGAGTAGTTGTTTATTTTGTTATCATGTTTTGTTTAGTAATTTTTTTTGATTTATTTGATTAAAAAATTTATAATTATTGTATTTACTATTTTTTGGGACTGTGGAATTTTTAGAAACATGCCATCCCTGAAATCTACCATGCACCCATGGGTGGAAGCTGAAGAGAGTTCTCCCACACCAATTATTCAGAGGATAGTCGAGGTCATGGTATGGGTCATCTTGGATCTAGGACTAGGATAGATCCTATTATATCCCTAGTTAGAGAGGATGAGACTAGTCCTATGAAGGAAAATGACCAAGAGTTCCTGAATAATAAGCCTCCCACCTTCGGAGGTATCATATAACCATAAGAAGAATATGAATCAATTGAGATGATGGAGTGCATGTTCGAGTTCCAAGATACACACAAGGAGAATAGGGTGAAATGTTCCTCCTTTCTATTTGTGGGTCCCAATTTCTGGTGGTGGGAATCTGTACTACAGACTTGGAAGAATTATCAGATGCGCTGGTGAGATTTCAAGGCTACCTTTAATGAGTAGTACTACTCGGAGGTCTCAACATATTCCAATTCCTGATAGTTAAAGAATATTGTTCAGGTGAATTTTTCTATGATGGATTACACCTACCATTTTGTGGAATTGGTTCGGTATGCCCCTGAAATAATCTCTAATTATCTTGTGAAGACCTAGAGGTTTGAAAAAGGCTTTCAACCAGAGATACACTCCCTGGTGTTATTCTTCAAGGTGTCGACATAAGCTGAGGTCGTTGGCCGGGCGTGCATGGTGGATATTGACTAGAAAGGCATGAGTGGTTTCTCTATATAAGTATCAGTAGTGGTTAGTGGTATCTCTCAAAAAAGGAAAAGTAAGTGGGAGGAATAGATGAAGAATGGATGTGATAGTTCCGGCCTGTCCTCTAGGCAGTTTTCATCTGTCGCTTCTGATACGAGAACAGTCGTATGCCACTAGTGTGTAAAGCTGGGGCACATCCGACCATCATTCCTGCTTCCTCCAAAACATTGTTACCAGTGTTGTGGTATGAGGAATTTGCAGTGCTTTTATAGGGTGGTACATCCACATCCATTTGGGGCTGAGTTAGTGACTTCAAGAGGAGTTCCATCATAGGCCTAGCCATTAAGGATTGGGGGATATATATTTGGTGGTCGTGGTGGTAGGGTTGGGTATTCTTCATGGTAGATCTAGTTTACAGCACAGCCACAAACTTGAGGTCATCCATCGGTAAATACCAGACATCCCCAGGTAGTATATCAAGAAACAATAAGAACAAAGGCAAGACCGTCGACATTTTTAGGTACCATTTTGATCACATATTCTATATCTTCACTATGTTTGATACATGTACCTCTATTTCATTCATTTTATGCCCTTTTTTTGGACATGTGTAATTTTCAACCGAGTTGATGTCTCTTGTCATGGAATTGGAGACTTTGCTGGGAAAGAAGAAGGAGAAAGGGTCTTAGGTGCCCATGGTGTGCACACTCCATGTCTGGGATTGAGATAAAATGGGACCTCTTGGTCATAGATATAAATATTTTTTATGTGATAATTGGAATTTATTGGTAGCTACACATCCATGAACACATCTATTCCTACAAGCGGTGAGTGAGTTTAACAGCCCCTGATTGGAGTCATCAGATTTTTCATGGAGAATGGGATCCTCAGTCGGGTTGCGCTGGATCTCCACTCCGAGAGTTGAGATGTGTTATTTTCAATTTTCTGTCGCTTTATCAAGAGAATGATGTTATTTCCCGAGAAGGTGCACTAACTCTAGTAGTGAATGATTTTCTTGAGGTATTCGAGGATGATTTTTCATGTTTTTCCATGGAGAGGGATGTGGATTTATCGATTTATATGGTTCTGGAACATAACTGATATCTATTCCCTAATAGTGCATGGACCATACTGTGCTGAGGGAAATAAAGATACAACTGAAAAAATGGAATACAAAGGATTCATTCACTTGAACATCTATCTTTGTGACGTTCCGATGTTGGCCACAAAAGAGGCTGATAGATCCCTCTGGTTGTGCGTTGACTACAAAAATTAGAATGAGGTAACAATTAAGAAAAAAAATTACCCTTTTCAGAGATTAGATGATTTGTTCGATCAGTTGAAGGGGAAAATTGGTTCTAAAAAATAGACATGCATTCAGGATACCATGAACTTAGGGTGAAAGTGGTTGATCTCCATAAGACCGCATTCCGAGTAAGTATGACCATGTCGAGTATTTGGTCATGCCCTTTGGATTGACCAATTCTATAGTAGTCTTTATGGAACGCATGAATTGGGTGTTCCATCAGTATCATTATTTCATTACTATGGTGTTCATGGATGAAATTCTAGTATACTCTATCTCTATGGAGGAACTCGAACATCACTTGAGAATATTGTTGGGAATATTGAGGGATCACCTCCTTTATGCAAAAATGTAAAAGTGAATATATTAGATTAGGGAGGTGAAATTTCTAGTGCATGTAATCTCAGAGTAGGGGGGTTTAGTGTATGCAGAAAAGATTAGTGAAGTTATGAAATGAGTGAAGCTGAATAATGTTTTCGTGATCTCAAGTTTCTTTTCCATGGCTGGTTATTAGTGGCGATTTGATTATGATTTCTCTTGAATTTCTTCACCAATGACCATGCTCACCTAGAAAGGGGTGATGTTTGTATGGGGACTGGAATTTCATGCATTCTTCAAGGAGATGAAGTGGCATTTGACTACCACCACCATGATGTTTTTTCAAATGGCTGGAATGGTGTATGTGGTGTATTTTAGTGCTTCAGGTCTGGGTATTGGGTGCGTGCTTATACTAGATGATCAAGTGGTGGAATTTGGATCTCACCAACATCAACCACAAAAATCAATTACCCAACTCACAACTTGTAGTTAGTAGCGGTGATACATGCTTTGAAGACATGGAATCACTATCAATTTTATGAGATGTTTTCTGTTTACTCTGATCAGAAAATCATGGCCTCTATTTTCTCAAATAAGATCCTCTACATGAGGCAACATCGTTTGATCAATTACTTGCAGGGGCTCGATATTAACATTGTCTATACCCCGGGAAAGGGTTATGTGGCGGTTCATGCATTTATTATAAGTGTTTCAGTGAAATATTTGAGGAAGTCTAGTGATGAGAGGACTTTGATGGGACACATTACTCATATGTATGTGGAAAAAATTGAGAAAAATGGGGGTTCATTCTAAGAAATTATTTAGTTGACTCCTTCTCTCATAAAGTTGAGCAAGTGGGAACAACCTAGTGATGGGCTTTGTTAGTGGTCGAGGTAGTTTCATCCTGGTGGGGATATGTCCTCTGATTAGTCATCATATCCTAAAGGCATCATGTGCTTCATGGTCTAATCAATAGTGTCGTTATCTATGTGATGTTTTGTGATGGTGGATATCCAATAGACTAAGTGGTCTATTCATCTATGTGCCACCAAGATGTATTGTGATGATATACAATAGTTCTGGTGGCCAACAATGCAACATGACATAGTGGACATTATGTCGATATGATACACATTCCAACAGTTGAAAGGAGAGCACTAGAGGCCATCTGGTTTTCTCCAGCCATTACTTATTCCAACATGTAGGTGGGGCAAGTTTTCCATGGTCTTCATTATTGTCTTGCCTCATACCCCTTGGGTTAATAATTACATTTTTGTTGTTGATTGATCGTCTAACCAAATCATTCCACTTCATTCCGATCATAGATATTGATAAAGTGAATGAGTTGGGCCATTGGTATAATTAGTAGGTGGTTAGAATCCATGGCGTTCCACTAGTAGTTGTCTCATATAGATACCCTTTCATAACTTACTGGTTTTGGGGGGGACTTAAGAAGGTCTTGGGGTCTTAGATTAAGATTAGAATAGAATACCACCCTTAGAAGGAAGGTCAAATAGAGTAGGGAATCAAATATTGGACGGCTTACTCCGTGCATGTGTCCCGAACATTGGAGGATCCTGGGATAGCCATTTGGGATTGGTTGAGTTTTCTTATAAGTGTTATAACCCATCCCCCTCGGGGCCCATTCCGTTACTACCCCAAGCTTTCCATCCATAGGCCAGGGGATATCATCTAGCACAAAAGATGTATTTCTATTAAACTGTGAAGGAATTTCCTATATAATCTATAAACACACTAAACAGAGCACAAAGGTGGATACAAAACACTAAGTAAACTATAAAACAAAAGAGTTTTGAAAAGTAAAAGGGACCTGATATAGAAGCCCAACTGTAAAGTACAAGGAACTAGAAGTACAAGTACAACTGAAGACAGGAAAAATTGTTATTGGATCATCCTATTGGATTCCGATGTAAAGGGTAGGTACAGATAGCCTCCTCAGCACTCCATGAATGTTAGTTCTCTCCTCGTACCAACTCATTATAGGATCCACCTTTGGGTACTCTCCAGTCCTGGAACTCTCATCCCCAGTCAGCACTGTCCATTGTCTACAACCAATACAACATGGTGCAGGCATAACATGTGTAGGTATGAGTATAATGATACTCAAGCTGGAACCCGAGACCCTCAAGGTCTCACAAAATCCAACAAGGATAAACCACAAAGTATGAAATCAATAGATAAACATACATAAGTATATGCCCATATATATACCTAAGTAATCAAGTGATCCATCTCAATCATGAAGAAAACACAGATGTAATGACTCTACTCAACCAAGATTTTTATTAACATTAATGAAACCATGATTGTAGGAGAACTCCTCCTATGTCGAGTACAATGGTTCTACCGCAACACCAAGCTTGTTTCCCACTAACCATGGACTACTGAGGTACTCCTCCTATCGAGTACCATTGGTCTGCTACCAAAACTAGGTGCTCCCCACCGCGGGTCTGCCGCAACACCCAAGCGCTCCCCCTCATAGCCTGTAGATGTACTTCTCTGGTTGAGTACTGTGGGTCTTTCGTGTCACAATGATCGTACTCCGCCACTGTGGGTCTCCCTCCGCAACCAGATGCTCTCCAATTGGCTAGTAGAGTCCCTCCAAGTCAAATGGTCATCAGTAGTCAGGTCTTAGCTAGCTATCAGGTCTCCTCCCTCTGCTCACTCGTCACTAGAAGGATCCGCTCCATGAGCTACTAGTCAATACTCCAACTATCACGAAGTCCCACAAGGAAGTATTTCAAAGGTCTGACACGTCACAGGGTCTCAATGCAATAGAAGGCACATCAACTAGATGCCCACCCTATGAGTTATTAGCTTTTTAGTCCCAGGGGCCTGGTTGGATTTGTGCACGATCAAACCTAACCGTATCTCAACTATACCCAAAAATCATGTGGGGTATACTCAAAGGGACCGTCATGTTCCATGATTACCAGCACCGTAGATGGTTCTTCAAATGGACAGTCGATGCCAAAAATATGTCCAAAAGAAAGTAAAGGGCCGTACTGGGCCTGGGTCCGGTCTAACCCGATCGGACCGAACTCTTTCAAACCAGTCTGGCCAACCCGGTTTGGGTTGACCCAGATCATTGGGTGGGACATCCTCTTAGGTTCGGCCCGACCCACAGGGCCCAGTCCAGCTGGGCGTAAGGGGTCGCGTAGTGCCGCGAGGGCGTGGAACGGTTGCGAGGGAGAATATCGGCCATGAGTCAGTGCAAGAGCAGTTCAGCCTAGAGGGTTCTGCTAGGGAGCAGCTTGGCTCAGAGGGAAAGATGAGGAAGCAGGCCAGTTCGGTCAGGGCGCTATGAGGGGTGCACTGAGGCCGGCACGACTGAGGCACCATGAGGGAGCGTAGAGGCCAGCTCAGTCTGGGCGCCGCGAGGGGCATGTAGAGGCTGGCTGTGCTAGGGCGCCTCATGGTGCATGTGGATGTCGGCCCTACCGAGGCCCCGTGAGGGGCTGACAGTGGTCGGCTCGCCCGAGGCGGCTCAAAAGGCCTACAGGCTGGTTCAGGCAGCGGGGATGTGGGGTGCGTGTGGTGCATGGATGTGGAAGTCATGGGGCACACGGGGCACGTGGAGGCTAACTCTGACGGGGCACCGTGAGGGGCTGGCGCAGGTTCAAGAGGTTTCGAGTAGCGTGGTTGTTTCCTTCGTCACCTACGTCACCTTCGTCGTCGTTTCGAAGAACACCACAAGGATGTTGAGCGGGGGTCAGGCCATGTTTGTTTTCCCCACACCCTCCTCATTTAGGGTTTTAGAAAATTAGTTCATCAAGAGCATAAACAAAGAACGAGGATGGAAGATATCTTAAAAACATCAAATCCCATAATCCCTTGTTCACAATATATTCCCAAAATGCAGGGAAAAAACATATGTAGATCAACTTCATAATAAGTTGGTTTTCATTCTTTGCTTTAGAAGGATAGAATCAAGGGAATAATATCATACATAAATAAAATCCCTACCTTGTTCAATGTTGGTTGATGTCAGAACAAGAAATAGGATGTCGATTCATTGTAGATGAACACGTTCTATGTCGAAGGAAGCCTCGAGAAAGAAATTCATAGTCGAGGATGACGTTCTTTGTCGGTGGAGCGTTGTTCATGGAGGAAGCATTCTTCGTTGGATAGTTTTCTCCAAAGAGCTCTAATCCTCCTTTTCCCCCTTTTCACCAACAAATGAATAGATAGCCCCTCCAAATAATAGATTATATATTATTTATTTTGATTGGTTTAAAATTTAAATTGTTGTATTTAATTAAATGAGATGGATGAATTAATTAAAGGGGGAGGGTTGGAACTATTAAAAGGGGGTGGCAACATTTATTTAAGGGTTGTCAGGAGACTCTCCCGCATTTATGAGGGAGTTGAGAGGTTTTCCTCAATTAAATGGGGGGGGGGGTTAGTCCTGAGTGATCCCAACACCATAACCTCTCATGGGAGGATAGGTTTGGGAGGGCCCCACCACCATAACCTCTCAGGGGAGGTTATGTTATGGTGGTCCCCACCTCAAACTTCAACATGGGTGGTTATAATAGATAAAATATAGTAAAACATGAGTTTATTTTATTATATTATTTTCATGAAAAACCAAAAAACTAACATTCACCCTCAACCAACTGGTATCAAGGTCAATGTCTTCTTATGTGAATACAGGTGCTGTGAGTTCAACGGTGTCCTTGGATTTCAATTCCATGCACTAGTTCAAAAGTTATAAAAACCTTCTCGGACTATCACATAACGTACCTGAAAAACACTAAAAATTTATTACGGACACACCAGGACTCTGAATCACATGCCGTCAATGTTCATAGACTTGTAAAATTTACATATATTTAAAAAATTTACATAGTAATTACGAGTATTTTAAATAAAAATAGTAACCAATCCTCTATTGTAATGGCTTATTTAGAGGTGATCTATGGTCATCCTTGTTGGCCCCCACTATGTTGGGATGAGGTAGGTGAGACCTCACTGCTGGGGCCGAGTCGGGTGTCGGAGACATATGAGAATGTGAAATTGATAAAGAAGCATTTATTGATAGCTTAGAGTAACTATAAATCTTAATCTTACCATAGGTGTCGACACTTGGAGTTCTCTATGGATGATATAGTATTCAGGAAGGTGGCCCATCGTCCGGGCCATCGTTGATTAGGAAACAAGGGAAGTTGACGACACGGTATGTCAGAAATTTTAAGATCCCTAAGAATGTTGGAAAGGCTGAATACATGTTGTCTTTACCTTCTCATTTCACATCCATAAATGATTTCTTCCACTTCTCCCAGATTAATAAATACATCCCAAATTCATCCCATGTGCTGAGTTGGGAAAAACTAAAGATAGAGCCAGACTTGTCATTTTTCGAGTAGATAGTGCAAATAGAGGACACATAAGAGAAGGTTCATTAAGAGAAGTCAATTCTGATGGTTTGGGTTCATCTGAAACATGGTAGTGATACACATGAGTCCTTGGAGTGGAATTCATGGGTTGAGGATGAGTACCCATTCTTATTTTCTGATCAATCCTCTAGTTGAATTTCTGGGACAGAAAGTTTTTATGGTGGGGAGAATTTTAAAACCAAAATTGATCATTATAAGTATTTATATTTCTTATATTTTTATCTAAACATCCCTATATGTTCCCTATAACCCCCCTCAAATTTTGGTGACTTTAGAAGATGTTTTGATGAGAGAATGGATGGTGCATGGTTTTGGTGGATGGTATTCCAAACCGTGCACACAAACCGTGTGAATATGTCCAGGTCCTTAAAAATGTGTGAAAATTACTTCTTTTACCTCCTAGGATTTAACAAAAAATGGAACATTCTTCCCACATTCAACCATTAAATCATTTTTATCCTCCCAAGTAACTAAAGACTCCATTAGATCTTACTTTTGAAGGGGGGTTTAGAGGAACTTCGAACAATCTCTAGTAAATGTTTCTCCCTCTTAGTTCCTCCCCTTTTCATGAAGTTTATTACAATTTATTTTATGTCCCAAATGAAAAGAGGTCAATATTTCTAACCTAGGGTTTAACCGTGGGTTTTCTTTGTCCAATATTTCATTTTAGTCTTGATCTAACTTCCTTGAGGTGCGATAGTGATGCATTTGATATTTCACCCAAATGATTCAAGGATTTTACAAATTTGGTTTGTGGTTCCATTATGTGCAAAATTGTTTTCACATATATTTCTATATTATCTTTTTTCATGTTTATTTTATTTCAATGTTATAGCAAAAATTGGTTTTATTGGTAATTATCATGAAAATGAATTTTATGTGTCATTTTTATTTGAAATTGTTTGTTTTTCATAGAAACGTTTTTTATTTGTTCAATTAGGGCTTTCCTATAACAAACTAATATATATTATTCTTATTTATTAGGGCTGAAAATACTATTTTTAATATTTATTTTTTTGGTTTTTCTGCCAAAATCTATTTTGATGGTGTTTGTGAGGCATATGAACTTTAAGTGCCACATTTTTGTGAAAATGGAGGTTTTACAATGATATCACTTCTTAAATCATATGGAGATCCACTAAAATTTATTTTTTGGATTCATTGGATGTTTTTGAACTGCCATTATTTTTTTCTATCTTAAAGTTTGCACATGGTGTTAAGAGTAAGTGTTTCAATAAGTATTGGGTACAAAACGAAACAAGATTCTGGGAGTTTTTTTTAAAAAAATCAAAATGCATTGTTGTGTGTTTTATGTTGTATAATGTGTTTGTAGCTACTGTATTGTATGTATGTGATATGTAGGGGTTTTATTGTTTGAAATTGGATTTGTTTGGCTTTTTTAATTTGTTTGATCACAATGGGGGAAGCCCGGGTATGTAGGTGGGTGGATATTTACTAGTATGGCTTGTGATACGGATGGGTTTTGTCCCTATTTCACTATGAAAATAGATAAAGAGAACTCTTAATAAAAAATATAAATGATTTTTTGGACCAATATGTTATGGTAATTTTCTTTACTAGTGTATCATGCATGGGAAAAGATTTGTGAGATGGTTAATTTACACCAAGGAACGAGGTACATAGGGCCTTAGATTATCTTGTTTCCTAGGGGTGTTCCCTATTTTGATTCACATCGGATTTTGATATTTACACTTTTCATAGGTTCTGTTTGTATGTACATTTCAGTTGAAAAATACATTAATTTAAATGTTATAACATTATGAATGTATTAGTTTGAAAATGGTTTTTAATTGAATGTTTCATTTCTTGGAATTTATCACTACTTTTCTTTACATATTAAAACTGCTTGCTTTTTCACCATGTATTGCATAATATTTGGAATATTTGGGTGGTATGATATTGGGATTAGGATCAAACCAAAATTAAACCCCTTGGATTTATGTATAATTGATTATGTGATACACAGGTAAAGGAAAAGCCTTAGTTAATGTCAAAGCCTCAGGTAAAGGCGGCTTGGGTTGTTAGACCCCTCTTGTGGTGCAGTGTTGTAGAAGTGGCTCAGGGGTGATGACCCCTTACATTGTGGAGTCATTTTGGATGAATTGATGCCATTTTCTTATTTTTGGACCACTTTTACCTTATTTGAATCCATGTATTATGTTTTGTATTTTTATTAAGTTTTTTTGGCATTGAAATTTCAAATTCATATTAGTGTTTGTTTTTAAGGTTTTATGCTTTCATAATCGGGTAAATCATTCCCAAACCTTATTTTTTTGATACCTTAGATCTTGTGATATGAGTTGAGCATAGTGAAAACCCTTAGTGACTTGTCATGTGATTGATTTGGGGCCCGTATTAGTGGTGAAAAGTTTATTTTTATGACATTCCATGTTACTAATGACACTAAACTCATAGATTCCTCGATCTTTTAATTATGTATATTTTTGAATATTTATATTAATTGATGTATTATACATGCATTTAATGACTTGTTAAACTTAAGTACTGAAGGTGAAGATCATCTTATAATGTAATGAATATATTTCAACAAGATATCATTTTATTTTTCCTTGATTCTAGAGGTTGTAAACATTTATGGTCATTGAGCATGTGTTTGTGTAATGTAATGAATATACATAAAAAATGATGTAATATCGATGAATGATAATCTGGGGACATAAAATAATGGTTAATTAATCCATTGGAATCTAGGATGAAAAAATTTAATTATATCCCTAGGTATATTTCTAAGGTAATGTTTGGGGGTGTCTTTAAGGATAAGTCTACAGATTCGATAATATAATAAAAAATTTCATGGAATTTTGGTTATTGATTAAGTGAGTTTTTTACTATAAATATTACCATATATGGATACTATAAGTGGATTAGGATCAATAACATACATACCTAGGGGTAAAAACCACAAAAACATCATACTGATCTATACGCTATTGGGAATGGGTGCATGACAACCAGTATTGCTACATACCTATTATGAGACTCCCAGGATATATACTTTTAAAATTTTAAAACTCTTTAAAATACATAATGATTAATTTAAATAGAAGATGAAAATAAATGACCTAGTTTAAAGCTAAAGTGTCTTTTATTATATAAGCTGTCATGGTTTAGATATCATATAATTTTTCTCTTGAACATTTGGTTTCCCACTATGATTATTGTTTTTCACACTAGACATTTTCCTTTCAGAAAATGGTGAGAATGAGAAGAATCTGGTTTAATATTTAATGTGAAAAAGGACATGTTTATAATAACCTAAATGGTATTAGAGATAGATTAAAATATGTTTTGATTAGGTCTAATCAGTTTTGACAGAACATTATTAACAATATCTACTTATCCAACTCTCAAACTCTCCAAAGAAGAGGATGAAACAATTATATAGGATTCATATAGTAGAAAACATATAGGAAACGAGAGTATGTTTCCTATGTGTCAAGAATTTAGGATGAAACACCCTTGTTTGTGTATTATAGTAACACAATGATGTTTTGAAATTTGAATATAAAGACACAAATAATGTAACTTTAACGGAAAAATGAAGAGTTTGATTAACACAATGGATAATAATATTGGTCTCCCAATGATAACATAAATAATTAATGTTTAAAATGTGTATTTTTTTTGAATTATAAGAATAAATATTCTTATTAGAGAATAGCATGATGATAATATAAATGTTTGTGGGTGTAATGATAATATTTCTTACAATGAATATAGTATGATTAAATTAAGAAAAGAAAAAAATAAATTAAGGAATAACATGATGAAGCCTAGTTAGTGTCAATGAAATATAAAATTTTATTTAATGTAAAGGTTATATATTTTTTGGAAAATCATGATTAAGGGAAGGAAAACTTTAATATGATGCTAAGGATGAATAAATGGTGTTTAGTTTGGGTAAATAGATGATTGATATAGATAATGTAAATTGGATGATATTGACGACCTTAGAAATGATAAATATTTGTTGAATAGGTGGATAATTATATCATTTAAGATGTTTAGAGGATTTTGTATTTAAGGAATTTTTCCAATTATATTCATAAAGAATGAGGAATCATGACTATATTCCACAACTATTTTTAAAAATTTCTGTTATTACCATGTTTCAAGGGAATTCAGGATGAAGGTTTTGAAATGATTGGTATGTGGAAATATAGAGGTACATTATGATATGTGTTGGATAAATGTTATGGTGATTTTATTAATCTTCCTTATATTGTTTTGGATTTTCATATTTGGAATGTTTCATAAGGAAAATAATTCATGGAATTGTTTATGATGAAATTTGGTTGGGGAATTAGATATTAATGTTTTATTTCACCATATGATGATTTATGAATAAAATCTAATATAAATATTTTGGTTATTCTTACTATAGATATATATAATGAAATATCATTCCATATGAGATCATATGATTACTTTTTTCTTCTGCCATGATAATTCCTCCTTTATTTATCAATCTATGAGATGAAGTGTAAGTTGATCAAGGAACAAAATAAGGGTGATATTTTCCTTAGAAAATGTAATGATATAATTTAAGTATATATCCTCATTAGAATTATTCAAATTTTGGAATTGGGCCTTAAAAAATTTAAAGCCTTATTTTTTATAGCTTTGTGACCATTAAATTTCCATAAACCATTTTATTTATCATTATCCATCAAAATTTGGTTGTTAGATTTCACTTTAATGTCAATTTTTTCACATTTCACCTTTTTTATGCAATGTGGATTCCTAGTAATGAGTTACATTAGGCAATTGTTATGTTTCCAACATCCGTTTTTTCCAAAGAAGTATTCTAATTAATTTTTACGATGTTTATTTCAATTAAAGGATCATTCATGAATTTTATATTTTATTACTAAGGAAAATTTCATTGGAGAAATTTATTTTAATGTGACTATATTTTATCCACATGAGTTTTTATGATTCTTTTCAATGAAATAAATTTTTCTTCATGGATTGTGTTTCAAAATAAACCAAGTTCATTTATATTGATATGAAACATTTTGTTAATATTTCTCCCAAAGAAACACATATTTTATCTTATGATACATGAAACACTGTTTTTGTTTTGTTCAATAGAAAATACTTACATCCTTGGATATCTTTCATTACACGCACAACCTAGTATTACCTAATTACCAAATACTATAAATATTACTATTTAATATAATTGATATGAACTACCCATTAAAACAATATAAATGAATTTGATTAAACAAATTATGAAAATATATATCTTCTATATGTATATTATTCATCTGTTTTTTTTAAATAAAAACATTTAAAATAAATTGAAATGTATTCTGAAAAACAATATCTTTTCTTAAAGACAAGTAAATCATGATTTACGAACATGATTTGAAAATAAATATTACAATAACTATTAAATTAATTATCAAAAATAAACATCAATTTTGAAATAATATTAACAAAATTACCTTCTTGTGAGGTTAGGGAATTTTTTTTAGACTTTTAAATTATTTTAATGAATAGTAAATAATGTTGACCATTAATTGAAAACTACATTTTGTTAAAATTTATTTATATAGTTATATTATATATAAAATTGTTTTTAGTTTATAATAACATAAAAAATACGTATATAATTATATCATTGATAATAAAAATAAATTTAATAATTAAATGTTATATACAAATATTGTTAACTTACGAATGTTTTTACTTTAAAAACATGATTTCATATCAAGTCTTTGAATATTAATATTAAAATAATTTTTTACACTGATGTGATTTTAATTTGGAAACAAAAGATTCTATATTTTTAGTAACAATAATTTAAATTTTCCAATAAGGCAAACATATTTTATGAGGAAAATTATTAGTGGATAATATAAAATTAGTCATAATGAATAACTAAAAAAAGAGTTCACTTAGTAGTTCAACATATCATATAAGGAGTTAAAATGTCACAAAACATTTATTTAACAAATTACATGGACTTATTTATGCTATTTTAACTTATTATATAATTTTATTTTATTTTGGGATATTTTTCCATTATGGTGACCCATATAATATGTTCTGTGATGAAAAAGAAAAAAATTATTCTTTCCTTCATTTTAATTTATAAAATGATTTCGAATAGAAAAGAAAGCATATTCTAAAATGATTATTTTAGAATATACATGATATCTTTTTCATCCTTATATTTCTTAAATTTTTATATTAAATAATTAATTTATATTTATAAAAATATAGGTGTAGGAATTGTGTAGTTAATAATTAACATAAAAAAATGATAAAAACATTTTTAAAATTGATGTATGTTGAATAAATTATTATGAAACCTTGATTTTGTTGATTAATATACAGTTCCAAATATTTTTAGACCTAATATATTAAAATAAAATTATTTTATAGACAATTTTTTTGATTAAATAATGTTAAAATTGATATTAATGTCATTTTATAATAAATGACATTTTACTAAATTATTTTAAATTTAGAAAAAATTATCTTTTGTCAACTGATTTTTAAATGTTACAAAATAAAATATATAGTACATTCATGCAATAACTGACTTTTTATAATGAATATATTGACTACTAAATAGTAAACATTTATAAGAACGATTATAATTAATACACTATTTTTTAATTATGTACATTCCTGTTAAAATTAATTTCAAACTAATATGTGTTTTTTATTTTATAAATTAAATATAATATTTAATAATAAATATTTGAACATTTCATAATATTTAACACTTTAATTTATGTTTAAAATAAAAATTACCTATGATAGGAAATTATTTACCATAATAAAAACCAAAATGGAAACAATATGGAAACATTGAAGATAATGACTGACATTATAAATATGATTTTATTTTTTGGGTGTGGTTATTTATTAACTTACTAAAATATAAAATAAATTATTATCCAATATGGAGACTCGTGAGGTACGTGATACCTCCCAATATTAAATAATTTTCCATATTTACAAGAATACCACTGTCGAAACTTACTCTCCCCCAAACATCACACCTCAATAGAAATTCATGATAAAAAATATCTACCAAAATAAAATCATAACATTGATATAAAAACCTTATAAGAATTAATTTTCTCAACAACCCAACCATGAATATTCTGTTCTTAAAACCAAAAGGAGATACCTGAAGAAGATGTAACATTCATCAACGAACATTTTGGATTTATTTCAATATCAAACCCATTAAATAATTATTATATCATTATTATATAATTGATTGATTATCTTCAATATGATAATATTTTTTTATTATAGTTAATACATACAACCACAATCACTTCCATCAAATTGGTTATAAAATCATCATTTGTGTGTACGACAAACAACTGGCTCACGAATCGATGATGTTTGTTTTTATATTACCATATTTAATGGTTTTATATAATAATATATATAATATTTATATATTATTTTTATGGTATTGATGATACTATTAATATTTTGGAACTATTATATCACACATAACTTCCTGATTTTGAATTTGTGGCAATACCATAATGTTATTCGTGTTAATGGAAAACAACTACCTCACAAAATGATGTTATTCATTATTGTTTTACATAGATCATATTAATGAGGAATTTAAATAATAAAATAAACAAAATTACATATTAATTATTATAAAATTATAATATATCATATACCATTCATTATTTCAATCATATGGAAAAATAAAAGCAACATTCATGTGTACGTACGACATACTTTCTCGATGAATATTGTATTTCATTTTTATTTAAATCATTTATAGATTATTATAATTAAATATATATAAATAATATATATGATTTAATATCATGATTATAATTCTATATATTATTAAAAAAATATTATGTAAATATAATAAATAATTATAAAAGTGAAAAACTTTCATAAAAAATTTGGTTATTACCCGAAATCGTAACATTAACATAGAATCATTATAAAATGGGTAATATATGTTCATAAAAAATAATATATATATATATATATATATTAATATAATTATATATTAAATTTATAATAAAATTTTATTTATTATAATAGAGTTTCAACCAAGTACAATGAATGTCAGGACTTAAGGCATGGGCATTTCTACACTCATTATTATTTATATGAATCATATGGCATATTGACCACTTGTTTCATTTATGTGGTGTATATAATAACCTATGAAATGTTATATCATAAATTTAATTTATTTCAACATACTAATGGTTTGAATTTTATTTTATTCATTCAATTATCTCATGATTGAAGAGTTACTCATGTAATAAAGGTCTTTCATCTAACTTTTTACTTTTTTGATACCCCTTCTATATTCACTACATATTTCATCAATGAGGAGTATATAAGCCCCATGGATTTACATTATTATTATTATTATTATAATTTATAGTATTTTATTATTCATTTTAATATCTCTCTTTCATGGGTTTACAGTTTCAATGGTATCGAAGGGGTAAGGGAATTTTGTCCCGATTTTCCTACATTTAGACACATGTAATGTTATAATCCATTACATTTTTGTGAGGTGTATATAATGACCCTTTGACCTGTTTTATCATGAATACAATTATCTTAATGTTATATGAAAACTTGTGTAATTGTATTCATTCATTTGGATCATCATTCAATGTTACCAAATATGGATGATTTTATTTCTAAAATCACATCATTTATCAGGATTGTTTATGACTATGCTTCCTTTAATAAAATATTATTACCTATATTTTAATAATTATCTTCAATATCATTATACTCTAGTTACTCATGATGTATACATGTAATTTTAACATATATCCACTCTTTTTCAATTATTAATATTATGGAAATGTTTTTAATAAAATCAAACTAAATTTCTCTCTTCGGTCAGAAATCAGTTTCATTCCAAATAAATGTTTTCTAATTTTTTCAAATGTTCTATGAAATGATATATTTATATATATAATGAAAAAATGTTTTTTAAAAAGTTTTCAATTATTTGGAATGATTACTTTATAATATTTTGATGTATATTTTCAAGGAAAATATTTTTAAAATTTATTTACATTGAAAAAGTGTTTTCAGTAAATTGTAATTATTCTTTTATATTATTTAAAAAGTCACTTTTTATGAAAAGGTTTTGAATTTTTATTACTATGTGGTTAAATGTATTTTAAAAGATTAAATTATCTGTTTTGATGGTTTTTTTAATGGAAATAGGTTTCAATATATTTTATGTTTTAAAAATAAATTTTCATAGAGGAATTAATATTTTCCTCGAGGAATGTTTTAAATAATCTGTAATAAAATATTTTATAACTGAGATGACAACCATTAGTGTTACTCATTATTTACTGGGCGTTCTATAGAGCTATATGATTTGTTTTGTTACTTTTAATATTTTTGTGATGGAATGATGTTTATGATACTCATTTTTCATTCAATGATTATATGCTTTTGGGACCCATCACATTTAATGAGTTATGCAGTGATAGAGTTATTATGAAACTTATATCATACACACTGGTTATGATATTATGAAATGATTATGGTACCTGTTTTTTATCATCCATTAAGATATGATGAAATTTATGATCATGTGTAAGAAATTAATATGGGTTTAATTAATAAATGTGTGGGACCTATATAACCCTCTAAGGCATTGTGAAAATATTTATATATCTCTTGAGATATACTTGGCCAGAATGTGGAGTGAGCCTTGTAGAGTAATATCAGTATTGAACCAGGAGTAAAATCTGTAAAGAAATACATGGCATGAATAAGGAGTGACCTTGGTATCATAGAAAATTTTTTCTACTATGATCTCCTTCGCAGTATGCTTTGAATAATATAGAAATTATTTTTTAGGCTCATAAGTAAGCAAAAAATATTTCTTAGTAATATCTTATTCTCTGTTGATATTTGTATTGAGATTACCTTTTGATTCAATCCCTACAAAATTTCAATCATTATTTTATAAATCATAATTTTGTTCTTTGATATACATGGTGTAGTTTTAAAATAGCATAATCATGTTCTCAAACACATTGATTCATGTTAATCTTACATATCTCATTTATTTAACATTACATAAAATATAAGAAGACCATTTATTATGTTTTTATTCCTTATTTGATGAATAATGGTTTAAGTGTGACTACTAAAGGGAAGAACATTATGTGATAAATTTAATATATTTTACCAAATTACAAGATTACATTTCCTTGTTTCCAAAGGCACTAAAATATTGAAATCCTAAGTCATGTGTTTGTGTAATTTGATGTATATTAATAAAAAATTATTTCATATCACTATATTTTAGGCATTTTTATTATATCACTAGTAAATATTCTTTTATTAAACTAATTACAAATAATCAATGGATAGGGGATCTCATGTTTACTTCTTAACATGGTTTCTAAATAACCACACATTCGATAATTCTCAATATATCACACACAATATAAATTATCAATGTTTCAATATATTCTTATATGAATATATATTTATTTTGAACTCTTGTGGCTTATTTATTATATTATCATCACAGATATTTAATTTTATTCTCTGGAATCGACAAAAATAATGTGCCATGGACAGATTCATGAAAATGTTCTATACATAGCATGTGTTTATGAAATAATATAGGGATTTTTTCATGAATATCATACAAATAATATAATTATATCTTGGAATATATATCTCAATACAATTTCATAATTTGTTTTCTTTACACATATCATAGTGATGAAATGATTACCTATATAAACATACAATGTAACGGTAAAATAATATTACAATTACATGACGCAGACCCACTCTTACAAATTAAAGGAATTACCTTTACAAAAAATGCTACTTCTTGATTATACCCGTACATATCTCATATTCACCGAAATCATGCACACCACATGTTTTATAAATAATTATGTGTGACTTCTTCATTGTTCACATATACCCACTTTCTTTTTCATATAACTATGGAAGCATGTAAACATTACTATTTTATGAACAACAATGAACACATAACTTCAACTTCTTGTAGAGTCTCAAGCTTTTTCAATGTTCCTTGTGGGTGATCAGTTTCCAATATCGATTCCTCTTAAATCACACTATTGGTTATCATACTATATTTCAGATGATATATCATAATTCCATGAATCCCATATTAGATCATAATACATTGTCATTCAAGGTTGATCATAAATTTTAAATGCACAATGGATTAAATTACTCCCACAAGTGTTAAATTGTAATAAAAATATTTACTACCAATTGAAATACTTTTTATCATTCTCGTTACTCATGGTCATCCTAGATACCATTAAGCTTCTCATAGAAATTCAATTTCTATAATAATATCATTCACCTCATTGCTTCTCTCCAAAAAAATGGTATATTCATCTACCATGAGATACTTATAATAGAGAAACCATATATAAAGTATCCTATGCTTTCGGAGAATGGTGATTTGGAATAACATAGGATGGTGTTGTTTGAGTAACATGTTGTTCTCCATCAATATATCCAATTTTTTAAAATGAGATATATTTTTTACTTAATTTTATGATTCCCACATCATATTATATAGTTTCATGCAAGATGCTAAATATATTAGGACACTACTGATACACTCTGAAAATAAGAACTGTGTTTACTCTTTAAACACTACACACCCATTCCATGATATGCTCCAATAAATGTGAACCATATTTCTCTAATGTGTGAGACATGAAATAACTTCCCTTCTATTCCAAGAAGTTAAAAACATAATATTGGCCAACAAATTTACCTTTCCTTACTGGGAATCTTTACTTGGTACTGGCCTCTCTCATTTTTTTAAACTCATTCCACACATAGTGAAATAATAAATTTAATGTAAATTCCAAGATCCATATTCTAAAATTTAGTATCCTTCTCAAAATCTATCCTAAGTAATTCTATATAATTTTTTATGCCTAACCATTCCACTCCAAATCATAAAATATCCCCTTTAACTATTATATAACTATTTTTCTATTGAAAACCTTAATAGAACATGCCTTTTAGAGAATAAAATGTTTCTTCATGGATATTAAAATTAGTTTTCTTTGAGTATGTAATCTATAAAAATCATCCTAGAATCATCACTTACATCTGTATAAACACATATTTACATACTAAAAATAAGTGAAATTGTAGTCTTTTGGGTATAATTGTTTTATTTATATTTTATTATTCTCCATTAAATATTTTAATTTACTATTATTGTATGTTATTTATTATATATAGTGATTATATTGATGTCTATATATAATTTATTTTATTTTCTGTTATATTTTCAAATATTATTATGGTAATGTATTTTTTTTATGTCTACACCTACATGGACTATAACGGATTGAGGCTGGTTTCGATTATACCCAAATTATAATTGTTCTATTATATTAATTTTATCATCCATAATAGTTTTAATATATTATAGTTGATATATGAATATGTGTATATATATAGATGTTATAATGTACTGATGTGTATTTTTTGAATATATATATATATATATATGAAATCTATAATTTCACAAAGGTGAGGGGAGGTTAAATTACTTATGGGATGTAATTGATTTAGGTTATGATATGTTTACATATATATAACCTATGGTGGAAATGAGTTATTACATATATTGTTTTTGTAATAGAATATAGATATTGAATGAGTTATTGATGTTATGATGTGGTGGTTATGATTGTGATGATGTGGTGGTGATGGATATATTGATGTTGCATCAATGTTGTGGTTGTGATATGTGGTGACGGTGTGGTTGTGGTGGTGATTTTGTGAATTTTTTTATTAGAATATTAATAAAATAATGTGGAATATATGATTATGGTGATTTAATGAGTGTTAAATTATTTTATAAATTTTATACATTTTTTAATTTCAATATAGAAACCCAGTAAAATATTTGAAAATATTTCCAATAGAAAATAAAAGAATCTTTTGGGTGTATTTGACAAAGGATATTGTTATTTTATATACATTTGGATTTTCATAATATCATAATCATTAAGCATGATTATTCCATTTTTTTACATATTTATTGTCACCCATGTAACTCCCAACACATTTATTTCATATGTATATATAGTTGATTAGAAATATTATCCTACATAGCACTCCAAATATTTCACTTGCATATACATTCTAGAGCTATTTTGAATGATGGGTTGATAGATATTATAGATGTTATTATTTGGGAAACTAATGTTAAGTATTGATGGTTGTCTATGGATTTTCATTATACTTATTATATTTAAAAAGAATGTAGACATGGTTAGGGATGGGAAATGTATCTTTTGATTTATATATATGATTTATTCATTGGTTATTTGTTTAAAATTTTCCTAGAACTTAAAAGTAAATTCTTTCTAAGTGTGTTAAAAAATAATTGGTGTTAGTTTGCACATGATGTCATTTTAGAGATTGTCTTGGTGGGGTCAAACTCATCATCACTTTCTATATGAGTTGGGTTCTAGTGGATGTGGGTTATTAAATAGTGGGATCCGATCTGTTAGCTAAAAAATATAATGATGATTGGATTTTGGAATAAGTGAGTCTTGGATGGGTTTGTAAAAGGAATAATGAAAATTAATCTATCCAATGTGCAATACAAGGTAATTTCATGAATAAGGGTATTTATATACGCTACTAAATGAGATGGAATATCTGTAATATCAAGGATATCTGCTATGATCCTTTTATCATGTCCCCTTGGGATCAAATAAAAACACATTAACAAGTTTCCAAACATGTTTAGATGGAAATATTCTTTAACTATAGGGAACATTTCATAGAAATGGTTCATGTGTTATTACCTAATGTTATATTTAATAAAAAAAATTATATTTTTAAAACGTTTTGAAAATTTATTAATTTAAAATTAATATTTATATAATTAAGCCTTTTATAAGTATGTAATAATTATATTAAATAATTTAAATCATTATAGTTAAAATACCCTTTCATAATATATCATGTCCGAGTATGATGTAATATGTTCTTTATAAGTCATGTTAGTTTTAAAATATTAACATTAAAAAATGATTATTAATCTTCCTGTTACTACATTTTATTATCTAATTTTATTATATAAATATAGTATTTGAAAATTATTTGATCAATAACTAATCTTTTATAACATATTTTTTTATAAAAAAAGAATCTTTCTTGTTTAAGAATTTTATTAAGGAATTATTATTAAATTTAAAATATTTATTTTCAAATAAATACATCCAATATCATTATTTTTCTTCTAATGATTTTTAAAATGAAATATTATTTATCTCGAATGTATAGTAGATAAGTTGGGGGAAATCTTAATTAAATGCATGCTTTACGTAATATCACATCTAATTGTGAACGATTCTAGAGTTACAATTTTTTTCTAATCATGTATAATTTAATGAATGTTGTGAAGCATTATGAACAACTAATTTTTTGTCAATAAATAATGTGTCATCATCTGAATTGAGAAATAATGGTGTAGGAAAGAACATACATTTGTAAACATCTTATTAATGATTTCTAAAGGATATAAACAATTTTATATTAAAGTATTGTAAAATATGTAACATGTTAATTGAAATTTATTCCATACTGAGCATAATGATTTTTAAAGGTTATGACTTAAATAAATTACAAGTTTCATTATCCGATAATTCGATTATGTAAGAACCATAAAATAACAACATTTAGAAATTAAGTGAATAATTTAAAAACCATGATAATATACCAATGAATAAATTAATAAGTTAACGCATTATCACATGATTGTTAAAATCATGTTTTACATATGTGAGAATTGGATATAAATATTCCTTATGCACCTCCCATGAAGTAATATTTCATATGATATTCTACTATCTTGTGTCATGTTATTACCTTCATTAGTAAATATCATAATGTAATATTGACAATATGGTTTCCTTAATCCCATATATGGTTGTTAATATACAATATAAAATAATAAAATTATGAAATAAAAAATTATAAAATTCTAGTTGAAATCCATTGAAGGATTTGATATAATCATTTTAGGAGTAATGGTTGATAGGGGTTGTTTTGTAGGAAACATATTATACTTCACTAAATTTCTGTGATTACAATATATTATTTATTTATTAGGTTTTTAATATTGTTTATTTAGATACTATTTATTTCTTTAAGTATTTTTCCTTATTTTATATTCTCCCTTATTTCTATCAATTGTTAGATATTTTCTGATGGAAATGAGTATTCCCTAGAAGTGTGATAATAATTTAATATAAAAAATTTATATTGAATGTATCCTAAGATACTTAATAAATCAAATAAATACCTAAAATATTTCTTCATCTCTAGAAATTCAATTAAATTATGGAAGACAAAAAAATGACACATCATTTGTGCGTTTTATTATGGGGTGTGTCTATTGTAATCAGGATATCATATCATGAAAATATTTTAGTTAGGATCCCACTAAATTATCCATAATTTCATTAAATGATCGTTATTTACCATTATATGATATTTTTCTTGTAATATATTTCTATCCTAAATTTATGATGTGTCTTTTATTGTGATATGAATGAAAACATGATCTATGATAGTGGGATCATCCATTATTGTTCTTCTTATCCCTATTTATCTAATCATTGAATGAAACATGAGAGGTTCAAATTATTGAAATATATGAGATATTTTCTACTCAGAAGCCTAAAAATATCATAAATAATTATTTTTTATTTTCTAAAATAGAACATTTTGCCTTGGAGAGTTATGACATATATTTTAGACACTTATTCATGGTTATGATTAAATTAAAATTGTCATGAATGTCATAAAATTTAATAATACCTTGTAACAAATTAACATTTCATGTGACAAAATAAATAACACAAACTCACCTTATTAGAGACTAATTATATTTAATATTCAATTAAAATATATCATTTATTTAAATAATAATATAATTTTTTGTACAATATTGGTCCTGCTGAACAAAATTATAAGTGGGTGAATTAGGAAGTTCTAAATATTTTGATTTTCATTATAAAAATTGAGACATTTTATTTTTATTAGAAAATACATGTTCTATCCCTTTTTTATAATAATATGTAACAAAATTAGATCACGATCACTTTATTTTTAGTAGGATTTCTCATGGAATCATACATCAAAATAGAACATATTAAAGATGTGTGTATGTACTAGTAACCTCTAATTCTCTAGTATATGGTTATAATATTTATGAATAACTCAATACTAATCCATTATACAAAAACTCTTTTGCTATTATATTCACTAATATTAGAAGGTATAAAATGATAATTCCAACACACATATCAATATTACAAAAATTTAAAATGATAAATTACAACCAAACTGAAAGGTGGTTCTTTGTGTTTCTACAATGTTCACTTCCAGATCAAAAATCACATAAATAGTACAATTTTATTATTATCATTTGTTGGGAAAAACCTTAATCTTATTAGTTTCCAATATAACCTCGTTAATTCGAACAAATCAAACCAATGGAAGTTCATTCATATTAAACATAAAAGATAAAATAAACATATAACCTCTCACATGAAATTTAATATGTTTATTTGAATATGGATTTCTAAGTACCCCAAAAACCACACCATATCAACCTTGTAAACATCTTAGATGAAAACATCCGAAATAAATAATAACAATTCAATCTATAGATTTTCATAAAATGGGAAATGAATAAAAGACATTAATGTACTTTAGAAATGTTTTCATTTGTGCTTGGGATAAAAAATATGGACTTTTTTCATTCATCAAATGTACAAAGATTACATTCTGATGAAAAATAGTTTACAAGATGTCATTAATATGAATTAAATTTTGGTAAAATTCTGATGAAACATATATAATCAAGATTAAGTTTACATGATTCTATTGCATAATTCTCATCGATACATTTTTAGTACTTAATGGTACTAAACAATACATTTAGAACCCAATTCCTAATCAAATTTATTGAGGCCTTCCTTATTGAAATTAAATTCTTTTTTCATGTAACCTCATTAACCTTGAACACATTTATTGGTTAAATTCTATAGTATTTATACACAATAAATTTATCTAAAAAAATTAAAATATTTTGGATCACCTTTTTAATTCATTAGTTGAAAAAAAATGCAATTTTACAACATTCATGGAGGATATGACCTGTCATTTTCTGTATATAGATTCCATCCTCCTCCGACTGGACATATTATTATAAAATTTAAATAATATGCGTGTTCATATAGAAACCCTAATGTATGATTCACATCAACATAATCTATAACATGAAATCATGTTATATATAATCTCTTAATGTAACTATTTATAATAAATACCTCATTATGTTGTAAACGTAGTTTCTCCATCTACGACCAATAACCCAACCCTAATTATTCATGATGTTTATTCAATCATTCATGAACAATTGTTTTTCTGAACATGTCCCCAATATGTTGTGTACCTATTATAATATGAATACATATACCTTTTTTATAAAAATTTTACTAATTCTGTGGAACTTAAAGTCAATGTGCTTAACTCTTTAATGGAAAAGAATATTTTTAATAAGTGGATCACACACTTTCTATTACATAACGACTTACTCACAGCTTCCTAAACCCGTTATAAATTTAGTCATCAAAACCATATATTTCCCTAAAATCATTTTATATGCCTACTCAACTTCTATTGTACAAAATGTAATAATATATTGTAATTGATCCAACCCAATAAACATTATTCCTCAATAGGTAAACATGAATATTTTTCTCCACTTATAGGTTTCTGAATCTCAAGTAGTTAATT
Source organism: Viscum album (assembly GCA_963277665.1). Lineage (NCBI taxonomy): Eukaryota > Viridiplantae > Streptophyta > Magnoliopsida > Santalales > Viscaceae > Viscum > Viscum album. Next base: position 1,551,207,664 of record OY728158.1, on the reverse strand, counting down.
ATTCAACTTAACCATTTTAGGAATTTTATTCCCTAAAAATTATCTTTATATTTTTTTCTAAATTAAAAATGGATCCAATTAAGGGATTACTTTTGTTATTCTACATTTTTCTAAATATATAGAATTAAAAACTATTGTGAAAGAAACAACATTATGTGTATAATCAGATAATACATTATGATTCCATAAACTAATAGATATGGAACTCTCTCCATGTGCTGGTTCACATTCCCTATTACTATTTTTTGTTCTTTAGAAAATTTTGATGAGTCTGAAAACATGAGCAAATACTAGATTACATATACTTTTCTAAATCATTCATTTTTTTACTAGTTTTTCCATCCTTATCATCCCATTTAATTCTAATTTCCAATATTTTATTTACCATACAAAGATATATTATTTCAAAACATTATGAAATCTTACACATCAATTTCCATATCATTCATTCATATAGTTATACTAGTTTAACCTAATCTATAAAAAATTAATGATGATGAAATTATAATCTTCCCATTTCATCTAGTATTAATATTGATATTTTAAGATTTCTTGAATCATTCTTACAACATAAATCCAACAATTTTCTAATTCCACAGTGAAGGTTATTTCATTTGGCCATACAATATTTGCTATAGTTTATATACAATAATTTATTCAAATTCCATGAATCATAAAGACTGCATCAGGTAAATTTCATCATCTATGTCACTATGATGTAAATTTTTCTGACGGTCTATATTTAATAATTAAATTTATTTTGATTCCCCAATACATTTCAATGTATGGATGATGGAATGATTAACTATTGGTGAGAATATTTCTATGAAATCTACAACTTAATTTTATTGAAAACATTTCCCTACAAACATATATTATTAATACATACTTTATTAATCTAATTAAATATATATATATATACATATATATATTTCTTATCTAGTTAATTTATTCTTTATAATGTTTATAAAAATATCATTTATTTTTATCATCAATTAATATATTTCATCATTTATGTTGTCTCACACCATATTGAGTAACGAATTGTTTCCTCTAATTTTGATAATTTAGGTCCCTTAAAAGGAATTAAGATTAGATAATTAGATTCTTCCGCAAAACATCAAACTAGTCTTATAATTCTAATTGATCTCCTCAACAGAATAAAATTCCCTAACTAACATGTCTCAACTTCATCTATTAGTGTATGAACAATTGGTACATGATCATTATGTACTCTCACAACTAAGTACCGAACATATAAATTTATTTCATGAGAATCATCTACTCTATAACATCTGGATGATATCCCAATACAATTCACTATGCTTTCTTGTCGTTTTAGTACCCACATTATATTTCACTGTCTATTGAAAACATTTGGTCACCTTACTCTGATGAACATTTGTTTAAAATGATGATCTTACTTGAAATAAATTCTCATCCAAGTTTCCTTCCTTCTTTTTATTTATATAATTAAATATAAAATATATTATCTTCATTACCAATAACATCCCATTATCCTATAGTTTATATCGGACATTTCTATCTCAATATCCAACTATTAAAACAAAATTTTTATTTTTCATAATGTTTATCTGTGTCAAAATAATTTACAAGTGTTTATGCTAAGATACCCAAGAATATTATATAATGGAATTTTGTTTGTTTGGAAAAATATAATATATCTATAGGTTCCTACAGAACTAGTAATTCCAAATTTCAATTGATTATATCATTCCACTCTATTGAGTGTCTTCACCAAAATTGCCTTAGTAATTCTTGACTAAAGCATCAAAATATGAATATTCTCCACAAAATACTCATTAATTATTTTAGACACTCCACTCTATATTGGTGTTTTGATAAACATCATCTAATTACTTATTTAGTTTATTTGAAAAAATATCCAGAGGGTTTTTATGCTGCACTGACCACAATTTTATATCCCAATGAACACCAAAAGCCATCTACATTTCCTTTATACCATAGATAGAATCTAAATAATAAAATAATATATATTAGAATTATTATTTAAAATTTAATAAATACTTTTATATTTTAATTATAAAAAATATAATAAATTAATGTGGAAATATTTTTCACTGAATATTGGTACATTCTAAAATATCTATTTGAATGAGTTACAAATTATGTTTTTTTTTGGATTTTTTCTATCTAATTGAAAGATCACACTTTTCAGATTTCCCAGCACATGACATTCACAATTTCCAATTTCCATATGATCAAAACTCGTTATAGCTCTATTTTATAGAAAATATTAATTTATCTCACTGAGGTGACTAGACGAACATTGAAAAACGTTTGGATCATTAAGAATTTCTATTCTAGTAACAACACCACCATATGAATTTTAGAGAATGAAAATATTACTATCCTTTACTTCCCACACAACTATCATAGTTCATTGGAAAACCCACAATAACCTATTTATAAATCCAAGACACATTTCTTACTTGGTTGAGAGTCTCAATAGACATAACATTTTTTATAAAATGAGGATATAGAAAAAATAATTTATACTCAATAATCCCTCACCACTCTATAATATATTTACATAAATGTCTCTAAAATATTCCAAGGCTTCATAGTAAACTAGATAAAAATTCCCAAAAATACATATAAGATAATCGGTTATACATCAATATTAAATTGTTACATGAAATTATTATCTAGAATCATTCATGGATATTCTTACATAGATTCCATAATCTATAAGTATTTTTATATCCCTTATATATATCAATTGAAATTTTAACTACATTAGGATGATGGTTTTATAGTACACTAATTTAAAAAAATTAGTTATTTTTGAAAATAAATTTCTTCCAATAATTATAGAATTTTAAACACAATCCAAGGTACTTATTTCAACTCCTTTATAAAGACTTGTTATAATAATAATTACTATAATATGATTACATCTATTGGGGTGACCATAAATATTTATCTATATTAAGAAAACATATAGTAGGTACTTGAAAAATTCACTATTACATATCATAATTCAATAGATATAAAAAAATTTTGTTTTTTTATATAGTTTATAACCACATATACCATAACATACCATAATTATTGAAGAAAAAATATATAGACAATAACACCCATAAATCATCATTTAATGTTTCCACTACTAATTTGGACAAACCATAGGTCCTATTGATGGTAATCTCATGATCTTTAATTGGTATTACATCTATTAACCATTAGGTGAATAAAATCTTCTATAAGGACCCCAAATTTTATCAATTGGATTTTCTTTATGAATATATAATTTTTCCAATTTAGTAATATAATATTAATCATATGCACCACATTATAATAAAAAAAAATTATATTATATTTTTTTTAATAATATATATGGAGTTTGAAAATTTTCATAATAATTTAATATATTTTAATGGTTTAAAAAATAAAAATTACCTAACAATAACATGGAAAAATGAAAATGCTTGATCCTCTAGAAGAATCACACTAATGATCTGCACTGTAGAGATATATCATAATGTGAATAATATAAAATGTATTTTTGAAATGAAAATTTATATCACCTGAAAAACAAATTATTAGAGAATTAATTATTCTTGAGATATTAATAGGAATTTTGTATGGCATATAATTATTACAAATCTAAAGAGAGGAATAATATTCAAGAAATTAGAATAGTAACCTGATAGTAGTAAAAGTAATCAGACATTTCCAAATATTAACATAATATTGTGAATTGTATTGTTACGACCCGAGTTTCTGGGGGTCCCATACTTTGCAAAAATCACTTGTTGGGTGTTCTAGTCTTGGAATCTTGGTGAATTGTGGTGTAACGGTAGGCCTAACAGTATCCTTATCCTACCGGTAGCATGCCTACAGGTAGCTCGGTCTATCGGTAGCCACAGCCTATTGGTAGATCTATCTACCAGTAGCTCGGTCTACCGATAGCTCTATCTACCAGTAGCTCGGTCAACCGATAGTTGCAGCCTACCGGATTCTCGGTCTACCGGTAGCTCGTTCTACCTGTAGTTGCAGCCTACCGGTAGCTCAGCTAACGGTGGCTCTGGCCTACCCTACAGATTCTTTTCAGTAGTTCTCCTTTTTGTGAAAATTGGGTTTTAAACAATATTTTGACCCATATAATCTCGTTTTAAAATCCTTGTAATTCCCTCATGTTTTAATTAAATATTAATGAAATAACCTGGTGTGTGTGCATCGGTTTAAACCACCTGACCCCTTTAAAGGCGTGTGGGGCCACGTGGTCAACCCACTACCCCTGCTCACGCGGTTTCACGTTCTTATCTCAACCATCCGTGGCCCTTATAACTAATGGGTTCGCATGGGTTTCTTCTTTTCTCGATCACCCTCGGTGAGTGATTTCGTCCCGAGAAGCCGATTTTTGTGCATCGGGCGAGCCGTATCGTTATGCGTTATGTTTGGCGCCCGAGATAAGTGTCGATCATCAATCAACAAGTAGGTAATTTATCCTTCACCTCTCTATTTTGTGTATCATGCGGGGTGGGAGTGCTTTTTATTATTTAGAATTGGATAAACCAGACCTAAATAAAGATAATGTTCGGATTCTATAAAGAAAGAATGGGGGCTGTGATTGTTGATGCTATTTTATATTATGATCTCCTTTCTGAATTGTGCGGGCTTGCACTTACCGAAAATCAAGGCCGTTGGTGGTCTTTCTCTGTGAATTAATGAACCCCTAGTGATGTTTTAAATGGCTTCTTTGTGGTTGTCAACTTTTGCTGTGAAAAGTAAATTGGTTAATCACGTATACCCAGCGGAATAAATTGAAAGCACCAGGATCTACCCTTCTGTGATAACTCCCGGTTAAAGCACACAGAATTTGAAATCATGAAGTGTTTTAAATCGTTTAAATCAGAAAATAATGGTATGGCCCTGCTTTGTGTCGGTGGTAGTGGTTTGGTTGTTTCCTTTTTCGGTCTAATTACTATAGATGTGGGAGGGGATGGGGTACCCAGTTTTTATACTCTCGGTGGTTGTGGAATTGGGGATAGGATCTGCTGTTGTTACAGATTCGGTGGTTGTGAGATTTAAGACCGGGTGGTTACATTGTTTATATCACGAATTGGGGTGGGATCCTCTGTTCATGAAAAACATTTTTGGGGGAGGGGACACAGGGCAGTGTCTCGGGGTTGTCTTTGATTCCAGTACTTTGAGGGATCTCACTTATTCTTTTGATGTTATGGCATTACAAGAGAACTGGGTGTTGGTACTTAATTGATGTTTGGATGGATTATTCTCCTTGGTTATGCTTATGTTTTAGTTGCCCATTAGTGCTTAAAAATATTTGAACATTATTACTAAACATGAAAACAAAGGGAAAATGGGTTTTTTGGGGAGAGTCGTGACTTGGATCTGATTGATGTTTGTGTCCCTTAGGCTGGCTGAAGAAAAACCTAATTGTGGGTGAGTTATTTTTAACTATAATTATATTTGTAGTTTTGTGTTTCTTATTCGCGCCCCACCCAAGTTGAGCACTTATTTCCAAACACCCCCATTTCATGGGGGAGGGTGTTTTTCCCAACACTATTATTAGAGGTTGGTTATTAGCTCCTTTTCTGCTCCCTTTCCCGGATAGCCCAAGTGTCTTCGGGCAGGATGTGATGGCCTAAAGTCCATTATTTTCCCAAGAACCTTTGGGCGGTGTAGTGTGGTGGTTGGCCAGGAGTGTGCGGCAGTTGGTTTCCCATGTGTCTTCAGGATGAGGCCCAAGTGTCTTCGGGCGTGGAAGTGGATCCTCTAGCCCAGGTGTCTTCGGGCGTGGTGGTGGTTGTTCTTTCCAAGGTGTTTACAGGCATGGTTATGTGTGACAGTTGTGGCCCAGGTGTTTGCGGGCGGGGTTCGACAGTGGAACTGCGTGTGGATGCGGCCGAGGTGTGTGCGGGTAGGTGTGGCAGTGAGATTGCGGTGAGAATGGCGGGATTGGTTCAATGCGTAGGATGTCTCAATAACCAGTGGTAAAGTGGCGCGGGGTACCCAAACATTGATGTGCTCTTATTATATATATTACTTGACTTGCGTTATTTGGGGAGCGTTCCTTGGTGAGGATTGGGTGGATAGGTTACCTTGATAGGTGTTTGGTTTACTCTTTTTCTCATGAGACTTTGGCACGTTCCCCCACTTATGCACGAGAGTCTTTGGTTTTCCATACTGAGTGTACTTGTATGCTAACCCTACGTATATTAAACTGCTTTCAGGTTTCCAGGAGGAATTCGGGGATCGCTCGGGACCATACTAGCTCGGACCTTTGGGGCAGTTGCAGTTGCTATTTTCCATTCTTTGGTACATACCTTTGTATTCACCATTTGTACTTTGTTGCTTTTACTTTTGGAACATGCATGTGGGAATGGTTTGCTTTTGGCTTTACTTTTCTTTTACCATGGTGTTGTTGGGTTTCATCATCTTATCTCCCGATCCAATAAAACAAAAAGGGGGTAATGCATTCCATTGTGTGTAATTTCTATACCCTTGGTGCTAGTTTCCACTCCAGGACCTATTGAAGGTGGTTCTCGAGGGTCATTATCTCTCATTCAACTTAAAGAAGGAAGGGCCTGGTAATATGCTGACCCATCCCTCCTTTTAGTGAATGCGAGTCGTGAAAGAATGGTATCAAAGGCTGATGGTTGAGAGATAGGATGGAGTCTGGAGTTAGGCACAGTAAGGATTGCATGGGATGGTAAGGCAACAGTGTTGGGTGACCTTGTGGCATAAATTAGGCCAGGGAAGACCGGCTAGGACACGGGATTTTAGGGCCCCCCGTAATCTGATGCAAGGACTCTGGACCTACCGAACGTCCAAGTGATGACAAACAGATTGCAGGGTAGAGACACTAGAAAAGGTGCATGCATCATAATGACCTGTGTTCTCGTTTTTATGGGGTGTTTTGGGAATTAAGAATAAACGAAAATTTTAAGAAGTTTTAAAGACAATACTTTGCACTACTTGGGCTTAGGAATTCCTTGTTTACCTTACAGCTATGGAACCTAGAAGGTGACCGCGTGTGGTATAGGTGATCGAGGTCGCACAAACTACCTTGGCCGATTGGCAGAGAGTTGACCGAGAAGAGGAGGACAAGCAGTGGCATAGGAATCTTCGGGCCTTCCAGCGGCAGACCATCGAGAAGTATGAGGGCAGCACCTCTGACATGAAGACGGAAGGCTGGCTAGAGGAGCTAGTGATAGCTTTCTGCCTGATTCAGGCCCCGACCGAGTACTGGGTTCCTCAGGCTGTCAGCCAGATGCGGGGAGCGGCGCGTCAGTGGTGGACGCTTTACCTGGGGGAGAGGAGGGAGGCTGAGGTGACATGGGATGATTTTGAGAGGGAGTTCCAGGCGGAATTTCTCTCTTCGACGATGAAGGAAGAAAAGAGACAAGAGCTACTCTCCCTCCAATAGGGGATTATGTCCGTGAGGGAACTAGGGTTCATGTTCAAGGACCACCTAAGTTTTTCTCCGGACCACTTTCCAGATGAGGAGTCTAAGGCAAGACATTTGGAGGAGGCGCTCCGACCCTACCTCTAGTATGTTGTTACCGCCTTTACCCTTCTGACGTACATGGAGGTCCAGAAGAAGGCCAAAGTGGTGGAGAGGATGCATGATCTAGGAGGAGTGTCACGAGAGGGGATCCAACTTGGACCATCGAAAGGAAAGGCCGTCAGTACTAGGCCTCCAGCGTCAGGACCCTCTAGGTTTCGAACGACAGGGAGTAGGCCACAACAGTTTTAGTTTCGATCCCCTGGTCCTCACCATTTTCCATCGGGCCTGGGACCGCAGTGCTTCGTCTGTGGGAGCCCAGTACATCTCCGGAGTCAGTGCCCGGACCGGGTACAGTACAGCGGTAGCGGACAACCCCACCACCCGCCCTAGCAGTAGCTTCCAGCAAGGCCTTTCCAGCAGTAGCATCAGGGACAGCGAGCTCCCGCTCCTCTGAGGGCAGAAGTAGGAGGAGGAGGCCGACCTTAGGGCGCTCCTCAGGGACCTCGACCGGGGCGTGGTCGGGGAGGTGGCCGACAACCGAGGGGCATAGGAACTAGGCATGGACAGTTACACACCACATAGGCAGCAGTTCCAGCAGGGCTGGAGGTTGTTTGAGGTACGATCAGTTTTTTAGTACCCTTGCTTATGCCTTGTTCGATACCGGAGCTTCGCACTCCTTTGTTGCACCCAGTCTAGCCCGTGCTTTGGGTCTAGATGCTGAGAGACTCCCATTGCCCCTGGTGTTGTGCCCACCAGTCGGGGGTCAGACCGACTTGATGATTGTTTTTTGGGGATGCAGATTGATGATTGGGCCACATCAGTCGGTTGGGGATCTTCCCCTGCTATAGATACAACCATACGATGTCATCCTAGGAATCGACTAGCTATTCTCTCTGTGTGTCGTCATCGACTACTTCCGAATAAGGGTCGTGTTCTCAGATTTGGGTGGCCGACGTGTTGTTTTCACCGGTGAGTGGAGTAGTCTGAAGGGCAACAGGAGAGTGGGACCCCTCCTCTCCCTGTTAGCTGAGCTGTCAGTAGGGTCAGTAGATGCTAAAATGTCGGAAGTGCCAGAGATCGTCTGTGGGTTTATGGACGTCTTCCCTGAGTATATGAAAACTCTACCCCCTCGACGTGATATTGAGTTTGGCAAAGACCTGCAGCCCGATACTCATCTGATCTCGATGGCTCCTTACCGGATGGCACCTTCAGAGCTGCGGGAGTTGCAGATCCAAATTGATGATCTGATAAAGAGGGGATATGTTCGACCGAGTGCGTCACCGTGGGGTGCTCCAGTCTTGTTCATGAAGAAGGCAGATCATGGTATAAGGTTGTTCATAGACTACAAGAGTCTTAATTAGGTGACGATCAAGAATTTATACCCTCTTCTGAGGATAGAAGATATTTTCGACCAGCTGAAAGGGGCAGGATGGTTCTCGAAGATCGACCTGCAGTCTGGGTATCACCAGCTGAGGGTAAAGGAGGGTGACATTCTGAAGATGACGTTCAAATGTAGATATATACACTTCGTGTTCGCGGTTATTTCCCTCTGTGTTACGAACTCCCCAGCTGTGTTCATGGGGCTTATTAACTCCATCATCTGGGAGTACTTGGATCGGTTCGTGGTTGTGTTCATCAACGATATCTTGATCTATTCGAGGTTAGAAAGGGACAATTAAGAGCAGCTAAAGGTAGTTTTGGAGGTCCTCCGACATCATCAGCTCTATGGGAATTTGTCGAAATGAAAATTATGGACATGAAAAGTGCACTTCCTCAGGAAATTGGTGTCTGAGCAGGGAGTAGCGGTGGACCCATCAAAGGTTGAGGCAGTTGTTTCTTGGGCAGCACCCAAGAATGTGGCATAGGTACGTAGTTTCCTTAGGCTGGCAGGTTACTATCAGAGGTTCATACCCAACTTCTCCCGAGTACCAGCCCCTTTGACAGACCTGACCAAGAAAGACCAGGTTTTTGAGTGGAGTGAGCAGTGCGAGTCAGCCTTCAGCCATCTGAAGGAGAAGTTGGTCAGTGCCCTAGTGCTGAGATTACCAGAAAAATGGGAGGCCTATGAGGTGTTCTGTGATGCTTCAGGACAAGGCCTGGGATGTGTGTTGATGTAGTAACAAGGGGTGATCTCTTATGGGTCCAGGCAGCTACACCCTCATGAGCGTAATTACGCCAACCACAACCTGATGCTTGCAGCGGCCGTTTTTGTGCTAAATTTATGGCGGCACTACCTCCCCGGGGAACACTTTGTGGTCTTCACAGATCAAAAAATATTGAGGTATATCTTCTCCCAGCCTGACCTAAACTTGTGACAACAGATATGGGTGGAGTTCCTCCAAGATTACGACATTGAGATCTCTTATACTAAGGGAAAAGGCAATGTAGTGGCCGATGCCTTGAGCAGGAGGACACAGAAGGATGCAGTCCGAGAGTCGGCGGATGCCTGGAAGGCAATGGAGGAGTTTTCTACCTTACACCTAGATGTGATGATTGATAGTAGTAGAAATTTCCTGTATCAAATGACAGTGTAGTAATCACTGTTTCTGGAAGTAGAGGAGTCACAGTGGGGAGACCCAGAGTGCGAAGTGATGCGTGACCAAGTTGACCGGGGTAATGCTTCGGAAGGATGGACAGAGGATGGTCAGAACTGGATGCTTTTCTAGGGAAGGATGTTTGTTCTGGAGGGGATGCATGGCAAGGTTCTCAGTGAGTTCCACAACTCACCCCTAGCGGTACACCCAGGAGTTTCTAAGATGTACTAGGGACTGAAGAGGCAGTTTTGGTGGCCTGGAGTTAACCGAGCGGTGGCAGAGTTTGTGGCCAAGTGCTTAGTGTGTCTGCAAGTGAAGGCTGAACACCGAGTTCCTGGTGGCCTACTGTAGCCTCCAGATGTCCCCGAGTGGAAGTGGGACGACATATCTATGGATTTCTTCATGGGACTACCCAAGGTACAAGGGGGATACGATGCCATTTGGTTGGTAGCAGACAGGTTGATGAAATCGGCTATCTTTCTGGAGATCAGAGAGTCAAGTGTAGTAGATGCTTTGGCGCGAAGGTACGCGGATGAGGTGGTGTGGTTTCATGGGATTCTGAGGTCTGTAGTCTCGGATAGGGATTCACGGTTTACCTCGCAAGTCTGGAGAGGATTACAACATGCTTTTGGAAACCAACTACATCTTAGCACTGCTTTCCATCCCCAGACAGATGGACAGGCAGAGCACACCATCCATACCATGGAGGATATCATGCGGGCATGTGTTCTAGACTCAGTGGGATCATGGGTGTGATACATTCCTCTGGTAGAGTTTTCCTACAATAATAGCTACCACTCTACCATTGGTATGGCCACGTTTGATCCTTTGTATGGGAGGCCATGTCGTTCACCTGTGTGTTGAACCGAAGTAGGAGAGGCAGACATCCTTGGCCCGGAAGTGGTGCAGAGCACAACAGAGAAGGTTCAGCTCATTGGGAATGGTTGAAGGTGTCCCAGGACCGACAAAAGTCGTATGCTGATACTAGAAGGAGGCTCTTGGAGATTGAGGTCGGAGACCATGTGTTCTTGATGGTCTCCCCTCGGCATGGGAAACGGAGGTTCGGCAAGGGGAGTAAGCTTTCTCCTAGGTTCATCGAACCCTTCGAAGTGTTGCAGATGGTCAGCGATGTGACTTATCAGCTAGCGTTACCACCGCCACTACGGATGATACATGATGTCTTCTATATGTCCCAGCTCCGTCGGTATCTGCACAACGATTCACACGTCCTTGATTGGGGTGAGCTGGACATCGAGGATGATGTGAATTTTGTGGAGAGACCAGTGATGATCGAGGATCGCAAGGAGAAGGTGCCTCGTGGGAGAACCATTCCCTTGGTTCGTGTGTTGTGGAGACATGGTGGGCTTGAGGAGAGTATGTGGGAGAGGGAAGCACAGATGTGTTCCTAGTACCCAAAGTTGTTTTGAGTTTTGTTCCTTGTTGCACCTGTTGTGGTAGAACGTTTTGTCTTTTTGGCTATGAAATGTATTGGTTTTCATTTCACTGAATGTGTGTGAAAAGCCCTAGATATGGGGTAGGATAGAACTCGACCCCTAATCAAGGCGCATTAAGGTTGATGTGATTAAACCCATGTGGGCGAGTCAGCGCCTCCCAAAGCGGATAATATCTTAACATGGGGGAGGAGACTCCCCAACCCACATGCTCGGGATGTTTGAATGTTGCTTTGTGCTTCTCCGGAAAGTGTTTTTAGTTAGCATGGGTTCACTCCTAATAGGTATCTTTCGAGGGGGTTGTTCGGTCCCTCTCTTTCCCTTCTGGTTTGTTTTCATTCCTAAGGACGAGAATCATTTAAGAGGTATCTGATGTAACGGACCGGGTTTGTGGGGGTCCCTTACATAGAGAAAATATCGTGTTGGTTTTTCAGGTCTAGGAATCTCGGTGAAGTGTGGCGTAAAGGTAGGCCTACCGGTAGCCTTCTCCTACTGGTAGTATGCCTACCCGTAGCTCGGACTACCGGTATCTGTAGCCTACTGGTAGCTCTGTCTACCGGTAGCTCAGTCTACGGGTAGCTGTAGCTACCGGTAGCTCGGTCTACCGGTAGCTCGGTCTACCGGTAGCTCGGTCTGTCGGTAGCTGCAGCCTACCCGAAACTCGGTCTACCGATTGCTGCAGCCTACCAGTAGCTCGCTCTACCTGTAGATGCAGCCTACCAGTAGCTGCAGCCTACACGAAGCTGGGTCTACCGGTAGCTGCAGCCTACTGGTAGCTCGGTCTACCAGTGGCTGCAGCCTACCGGTAGCTCGGCTATCGGTGGCTCTGGCCTACCCTGCGGGTTCTATCCAATAGCGCTCCTTTTTGCGCAAATTGGGTTTAAAACCCTATTTTGACCCCTTTAAGCTCATTTTAAAATCCTGGTAATGCGCAAATGTTTTAATTAAATATTAATGAAATAACCTGGTTTGTGTGCGTCGATTTAAACCAATTGACCCCTTTAAAGATGTGTGGGGCGGTGTGGTCATCCCACTACCCCCGATCACGCGGTTTCACGTTCTTATTTGAACCATCTGTGACCCTTATAAATAGAGGGTTCCCTGAGTTTCTTCTTTTCTCGATCACCCTCAGCGAGTGCTTTCATCCAGACGAGCCGATTTTTGTCCATCGGGAATGCCGCCTCGTTATGCATAAAGTTCCGTGGCTGGGCTAAGCGTCACTCATCGATAAAAAAGTAGGGAATTTCTCCTTCGCCTCTCTCTTTTGTGTTTCATGTGGGGTGGGCGTGCTTTTGATTCTGTAGAATTGAATAAACCATACCTAAATAAAGATAATGATCAGATTCTATAATAAAAGAAGGGGGGATGTGATCGTTGATGCTATTTTATATTATGATATCCTTTCTGAATTGTGCGTGCTTGTGCCTACTTAAATTCATGGCCATTGGTGGTCTTTTTTGCGCATTAATGAACCCCTAGTAATGTTTTAAATGGATTATTTGTGGTTGTAAACTCCTACTGTGAAAATTAAATTGGTTAATCATGTATAGACGGATGAATAAATTGAAAGCACCAGGATCAACCCTTCTATGATAACTCCCTGTTAAAGCACACAGAATTTGAAATCATGAAGTGCGTTTAATCATTTAAATTTGAAAATACCAGTATGGAACTTATTTTGGTTGGTGGTAGTGGTTTGGTTATTTCCTTTTTGGGGCTGATTACTGGAGATGTGGGAGGGGATGTGGTCCCATGTTTTTATACTCACAGTGGTTGAGGAATTGGGGATGGGATCCCTTATTGTTACAGATTTGGTGGTTCTGAGTTTTAAGACCGAGTTTTTACCTTGTTTATATCACGAATTGGGGTGGGATCCTCTGTTGATGAAAAACCATTTTGGTGGAGGGGACATGCGGCAGTGTCTTAGGGTTGTCATTGGTTCCAGTACTTTGAGGGATATCAATTATTCCTTTGTTGCTGTGACATTACAAGAGAACCGGGTGCGGGTACATAATTGACATTTGGTTGGTTTCTTTTCCTTGTATATGCTTATGGTTTAGTTTCCCAGTAGTTCTTAAGCTTATTTTAACATTATTACTGAACATGAAAACAAAGGGCAAATGGGTTTATTGGAAAGAGTCGTGACTTGGACCTGAGTCCTATTTGTGTCCTTTAGGCTGGATGAAGAAAAACATAACTTTGGGTGAGTGCTTCTTACCTATATTTATATTTTTAGTTTTCTGTTTCGTATTCACGCCCCACCCAAGTTGAGCACCTAGTACCGAACACCCCCATTTCATGGGGGAGGGTGTTTTTTCCAACACTATTATTAGTGGCTGGTTATTAGCTCCTTTTTTTCTCCCTTTCCAGAATAGCCCAAGTGTCTTTAGGAAGGATGTGATGGAATGACGTACATTACTAGCCCAAGAACCTTCGGGAGGGGTAGTGTGGTGGTTGTCCAAGTGTGTGCAGCAGGTGGATTCCCATGTATCTTCGGGATTAGGCGCAGGTGTCTTCAGGCATGGTAGTGGATCTTCTAGCCCAGGTGTCTTCGGGAGTGGTGATGGTTGATCTGGACCAGGTGTTTGCAGGCGTGGTTACGTGTGATAGTTGTGGCCCAGGTGTTTGATGGTGGGGTTTGGCAGTGGGACTTTGTGTGGTTGCGGCCCAAGTGTGTGCGGGCGGGTGTGGCAGTGGGACTATGGTGAGAATGGAGGGATTGGTTCCATGCGTAGGATGTCTCAATAACCAGTGGGAAAGTGGCACGAGGTACCCAAACATCGATGTTCTCTTTTTATATATATTACTTGACTTGCGTTATTTGGGGAGTGTGCCTTGTTGAGGCTTGGGTGGATAGTTTACCTTGACAGGTGTTTGGTTTACTCCTTTTCTCACGGGACATTAGCACGTTCCCCCACTTGTGCATGAGAGTCTTTGGTTTTCCCTACTGAGTGTACTTGTATGATCACCCTACGTATATAAAACTACTTTTAGGTTTCCAGGAGGACTTCGGGGTTCGTGCAGGACCATACTAGCTTGGACCTTTGGGGCAGTTGTATTTGTTGTTTTCCTTTCTTTGGTACTTACCTTTGTAGTCACCTTTTGTACTTTGTGGATTTTACTTTTGGAACATGCATGTGGGAATGATTTACTTTTGGATTTACTTTTCTTTTACCTTGGTGTTGTTGGGTTTCGTCATCTTATCTCCCGATCCTATAAAACAAAAAGGGGGTAATGACTTCCACTGTGTGTAATTTCTATACCCTTGGTGCTAGTCGCCACTCCGGGACCTATTGAAGGCGGGTCTTGGGGGTCATTATCTCTCATTCAACTTAAAGAAGGATGGGCCTGGCAATCTGCTGACTCTTCCCTCCTTTTGGTGAAGGCGGGTCGTGATATGTATCCTCAACTATGGACATGTAGAATAATATTATGCTATCTAATATATGAAAAATATTAATATATTTACACAATGGTACATGTAAATAAATGTTTTAGAAATGATAAAATATTTGCCAATATATTTTGGGAAATATAAATTTTAAAATGGGAATTTATAATAAACATAATGATTCAAATGAAATTTTTTATCATAAAATGGATTAATAAATTTATATTATATTAACCTTTATTGATAATTTAATTTTATGAGAGAATAATTAATTTTTTAATGGATCAGAAAATTAATTGAAATATTAAAATTGGAAATCTTCAAACAAATAATGATATTTTATTTAGAAAATAATTTTCAAATATTAGAAAAGTTATTTTCATAATATGGATTCTGTTTTTTTAAATTTTCTCCATAGAAAATTGTTAGTGTGAAATGTTGACATTTTAAAAAATAATTGATTTTGCTATGAATATTGATATACGGTAAAAAAATAATTTATCATTATAATATGAATACAATAATATTTGAATAACAAAAGTTTATTTAGACTACTTGTTCAAAATCACTTACACCATTTATATTTTATAGTCACAAGAGTAAAAATTAATGGTAGACTTGATCTGAGATAATAAAAATATGAATAAACTCTTCAAAAACACCTCTCTCCACACCTTATAAATACCACATATTCTCCCCACACATTCTATTCCATAAAACATGAAACATTTCTATCCAACTCTAATAATAGTCATCTCCCTCACAACTTAGTATTACTGGTCTAATAAAATGACCAATTCTATGTTCCATAAAGAGTTTTTCTAGGGAGACGAAATTCTAGAGGTAATATTCTGAAATAACCTTTTTTAATTTCATAACTTATTCTAGCTTCTCCACACTATCCTCTTACAAAATAACATAAAAATTGTAATATAAAACATATTATTTAAATTCATTTTTCTGGTCTAATATTCACAATTCGACCTCTTCTTTTACCTACATTGTCTAAAAATGAATCCATTTTCCATATTATATCAGTTCCCCAACATTATGGATGATGATTTCTGGTTTTATATAAACCGATTGAAGGCTAATCATAAAATTATTATTTGATTAAATATTATGATAATAACTATTTTAAACTATATTTGATGTTATTTAATTTTTTTACAGTCATTTAGTTAAATTAAATGAATATATTTTGTGATGGGATATAAAATAGTTTAAATAGAAAAAATCATATAATGATAATAATATATACAAATTAAATCTTCCTTATTTTAGTAAATACATGGGTAGTTGGTGCTATTAAAATTATTAATTTTTCATGAATACCATTTCATTTTATTTCTATAGTTGAATTCCAAATTTACAATAAATTTAATAATTATCCACAATGGATCCATCTTTGAAAACATGAATGATACACTCTAAGAACCATGAAATTATTAATTATATCCCATTTAAAAGGTCATCAGGGAACATAAAAAATTATATAAAATAAAATATATATGGAAAATTTTATTTTTTATGAAATTAGTGAATATAATTTTATTATTTAGGGAATTAATTTTATTAGAAGATTGATTATGGATCTAAAGGTAATGGATCTCTATAAACCGACCATTTTTGATAGGTTATTACCATTCCCTCTAAAAATAAATTTCCCCATATTGCTATGATTTTATGAATTTATTCTAAATTATGTATATATTCCTCTTACATATATATCTAGTTTATTATCCCTTACTATAATTGGACAATACATTCCTTAGGTTTGTTTCTCAAATTTAATCGTTAAAATGAAAGCCGATCAAAAGATACTTTTTTATCCAATAAACATTTTATGTATCACACATTTAAAGTATTTATTCCAATTAAAGATTTCAATAAATAAGAGAATGATTTTTTCTAACCATTCTGGTTTACCAATGGATTTTAATGAAATATTTATACTTATTCATTTGTCAAAATTATTTAACAGATTCATCTAAATTCAACATTGAATTCTTATTTTTATACCAAATTCCCAACATGTTGTCATAAATTTTTTTATAAATATACACCATATCTTGATACCTCTTCTTATTTACAGTTATATTAGTTTCCAAACTATTCGATTGCTTATTAAATTGGTAATATTAATGAAATACTCCATTGATATGATAGACGTAAAATATTATTCATCCCATTTCATTCCTTGTGTAAACCATGTGTTTATTAATTTTTGTATTTACTTATCTGAAACAGATATTAATGTACATGTTATTATGGGTGAACCTATATAGTGTTTCAAATCGTGGGGTAATTTCTTTTCTCTGAAGATTATTTGTATGTGATTAAGGAGGAAACTAAATCCACAATGGGACTATACACCATGTGATGTGGTCTAAATGATCTTCATTAACTTATATTTATGTCATGTTTAATGTTTCTTCTGCTTCCCTATATTAATGGATCATTATTATTACATTTTATTTAAGTTTTTCATCCATATTATTAATCGTTATACTTCTATTTTTATTTATCATGTTATGTCATTTTACTCTTATGTTATTCGTCATTATAATTTTTGTTCTCTTACTGAGTTTCATATGTCATCACGTCCAGTATTTGTATTCCATATGATATCCTATATAGTTTTATAATATAAAATGGGGTTCTGATATCATTATTTATAACAAAATAATTAATTTTAATTTAATTTGTTTTATTTATTTCTTTACTTAGTATCCCAAACTAAATATTCCTCTCAATCCATTTGTTTCATTCATTTGACATTGATATTAATGAACAGATAATAATATATGTAAAAGGATTTGTATTCAATAGTTTTTATCTATGAAAATAATTTTTATATTTCATGACAAGGGAAATAATAATTCATTGACATCCCAAGGGACATGACTATGTATAGAAAAATATCTTGAAATTTATGTGAAGTATAGTGTGAGTAGTGTTCGAGAAATTATATCCCAGTCTAGATACATCAAGGGGATTTGGGTGTCCCACTGTTGAACCTAGAGGAATTAATTTAGAATATATAAATTTCCAGAAAACATGATATTCACATATTTTTGGATAAATATTTCTCATTGAACAACTAGATGCAGACTTTTCTAAGGTAGTATTTGGGAAATTTGAAAACAGGTAACACACCATTATAATGGAATTGAATTGATTGTAAAATTAGACATCCAAATGGGAAAATTACAATGGATACCCTATAGTTAAATTATGAGTCCCATAATTTAGGATATTCTTTTCATTTATAAGTTAATCATTGAAATTTAAAAGTTTCCTTTTTAAATTTTTATTAGCTAATGTATTCTCATCTCATTTTCCTTTAATTTTAGTTGATGGTCGTAAATATAAGGATCTATGATTGGAACCACCTTGATATTAAATGTAATGATTTTCCCAAAAATATTACATTACTTTTGGGACTAGCATAATTTGACATTATTGAAATACAGGCTCATCAGGCTCTTTTTAAGAATAATAAATTGATCCACGTGAATCTCTCTCCATCTCTTAAGAAAGAGATGTAGTGGTTGACTCCATTATCAGAGAAGAACTCTATATTTTTAGGGATCTTGTGATCATTTCATCATGAAATAATTTATTAAATCCATTTATAAGATTTTTTCTTTTATCCAATTAATAGAAAAAGTAGAATGATTTTCTAGTCATCTATCACATTATTGGGGAAGCTAATCCTTGGTGATCATTGATCTAGAAAATGATGTCCAAAGTGGAAATTTATTTTATAAAATGGTTTGGATTCATGAAAAATATTTCAAGAATATTTTCCCCAAAATCCCATAATAAAATGGATGTGGAGTTCTTTAGGATAAATAAAATAGAAGTCAATTTTAGATAGGTGTCTGAGTAAAATATAACTAGGTTTTAACAAGACAACTCAAACTTTTTCATCAACACTAAATGTAAAGTGGGATGCTTCTTTACTAGGTTAAACCCATGTATATTAATGTATTTATAGATTCAAAATTTGATAGTTATGAGAATATATTAAATTGTTCCCTCAAGGTCATGATGGATATTGGAAATGATCTAGGGCATCAAGGTGTCTTAGATAAAAAGAAAAAAATAGAGTTTTCTTTAGGGGATCTGTGCATAGTTCCCATGATGAAAAGATAACTGAAATGTCTATATCAAAAAATTATAGGGATAATTATCATAGAATGTTTATCAAGGGAACCATGATACATTTCATGTGTCAAAAACCAACCCACTGGGATAGTCAATATCGAAATGATATGAAGAAACTTGTTAATAAGATGATGAAAATGAAGTTTATATCAACACATATCCTATGGTAAAATATTTAAAATATTAGGGAAAAGAGTATTATGGGTCCAATAATATATAATACAGTCTTTTTGATATAATAAATTTAAAAAACTGTTATTCCTAGTTTTCATTGATGTAAATATAGTACCAATACTATTAATATTGATCCATAAAATGATGTGGTAACATGTATGTGGGTTATGAATTCTATAATAGAAAAAATAATTTTTGATTATAGTGTTATAAATTATTTCATATCTTGTATGTTTATAAGAACTATTCAAACACCACCTAAATATATTTCAGATTAGCTAAATTCGATAATAGAAAATGGAGATATTATTTTGTCCCATGTATATAAATAAAATTCTGTTCAATGTTGGTGGAATGATCATCCCCAAAAATGTTTCCCATCATTCTACAATGTAATTTGATTATGTATGGTCCATGTATTGGATATCATTATATAAATACAATATAAAATATTTTAAGAGGAAGTTCACTATTAAATTTCCAAACCACCCTATGATTCTACATAAGATTGAGGAGGATGATGAATTACTTTTATAATCATGTAATCAAGTAATGATATGTTTTACTTGTGTCTATGAATATTATGCTCAAATTATTGAATAAAATAGTGAATATTGCTTCAATACATTCGGATTATAAGGGATTGTACAGATGTATTTCCTAATCAATTTCCTGATCTTACACATAACCATGATTTTATGTTTTCCATAAAATGCAAATTGATTACTCTTTCCATATCCACAACTCCCTAAAATATATAAAACATTTAGTTGGAATAAATCATGATCCTTGGTGGGGATGAAATTCATGCTTGGGATGGATTGAGGATTTCTAATACCATTTGGAAACAAATAAAATTCTTATGAGTCAAAAAATTACCAAAGGGGGATACATCACGAAGTTCCCTCACTATTCCCCTCACCACCACAAATTTTGTGCAGCCACATGATGGAATCCACTATGAGTTTTATGCTCTATTTGAAGACAATGAATCCACTTGGTGGAAATATTCATGAGTTTGATGGATCTTCCTCTATTCATGAAGCACGATTACCTTCACATTCCCCATCTAAACATTATGATTCATAGTGCCTATAAATATGTGTCTCACCACCACCACAAAGCATTTCTACCCTAACCATTGAACTTTCAAGATCCAATATTTCAAAGATCCATGTTCTCCATATACCAGATAGATAATTCATCACCAAAGGTATTTAAACATCGCAAAAAAAATATCCCTTTGTACCTATTTACTTCCACTTAATGTTTAGACACACTTCTGGAAGTTCCACGACCATAGTGAGGGTATGAGTTCCGCTTGGGAACGTGGGGCATCATGAATCATTCAGCCTCTTTAATGCACCCCGAAACACATGTAGACCCCATACCATAGATGGGTCTCCATACTTCATGAGGCTCCTCCCTTCAGGGAGACCGTTTTCTCCAGGATTTGTGATGCCCCCATTGCGAAGCTCATTTCCTCTTTGATGTACCAAATATTTGTGAAGCTCCTCTCAATGTGGCCTCCTTATTTATTAACCCTTTTCTTATATGGCCCTTTAGGATCATACGTGGTGATTTTAGGATTCCTCATGTTTTTTCCATTATCTTCTTTTCTACCCCATTCTTTTTGGAACATTTATGCTAATGGATCATACATTTCGATATAGACACTCTAACAAGGACCCCATTATTGAACATTACTCCACACCCCTTAGTTTGGACTAGCAGATTCCCTCCCATTCCCATGTGTGGGAATGTATTAGTAATGTATATCTTGGGGTATTTATTTAATCTTCCTTGTCCAAGAAGTAGGATTTTAAATTGAAAGAACCATAATACTTAGCACATGACGTTAAACTATAGTGTCCCCCTAGGAAAGGCACATGTTGTATACAATCTCAGTTATTCTAGACACCCACTAGTGTCTATGGGATTGATATCTTCCTCATCCTAATGTAATATAATGACATCCAACTCTCATGGGACTCGATCATCCCTAGGAGCCTCTATAAGAGTATATCCAAATCCCCATCTCCTCAGACTGCTAGTCATGTGTATTCCTTGCACCATCTCTCGTAGATGCAAAATTCATTACACAAAAGATAGGTCAACTTATACACGTTGTTTCTCAGACCGAGCAAGACTATTGTGGGCTTAGAGTAATAATGACCATTACAAACTCTTTGGGATGATAACAATGATTAAGACCTATCATGTTTATGGGTTGTTTCTAGGTGTTCACCCCCATTTTATGCCCAACATACTAATCTACATGGACTTATATCCTTTCCTTTTAAATAGGGTACATAGGAATCCATTCGGAGGTTCAATCCCATCACTCCCCATAATACAATTTTTTATCTATTTCATGCCAGTTCACAGATCCTATAATACATTAAACTACAAGCTCTAAATGACACAATTCATATCCCTTTTGGGTATATAGGATACAAATTTTATGTTCAATCCAAATCAGTAGTAAACTATGGTGGTCCCTCATAGTATGTACTCACTAGATGTGACACCTCCCCTTTTGGGGAATCATATCCTATATCAACCCCATTATGTAAGAAACCAGGTTTTGGGACTCTAAGACTTTGAAAATTTTCTTGATGTAATTCCAGAGAAAGGCATTTAGACGGCGTGCAATTCTGAGGACCAGTGTGCCCAGAATAAATTATATAAAAAAAGCTAAGTTTTTTTTATATTATGCATGCATGGTTAATGAAAGAAAATGTGATATCTCTTGGATGGTTGATCAGATCGAAAATCTGAGACCACAGTTTGGTCCGGAACATGGTTTTTACCCTAGGCTAGATATAAAATGAGTCGGTGCGGGACATTCGGAACCATCGCTTGTTGGCGGTGTGTTAAATGGATGATTAAATTATCAAATTATTCATTTAATAGCTCAAACCTGATTAAGTACTAAATGGTTGCTCATATGGGAAAACAGAGAGCTCTGTTGAGTCTGAGGTGTGTCGTTTACCCTAGGCGGGGTGTAAAAGCTGTGGGCACGGGCCTGCTATGAGAGATGTCATCCAGGGGAAAAATGGTAATTTGGAAATGACAACTTAGTGATTTTTATCACTGGTGTTATTTTCCAATAACTATCAAACAAAGTATTGGAATTGAAATCTGAGACATATTTTGAGTTCTAAATGGGGAGTTTTATCTAGGTGCAGTATAAAATAGGCGGGCGCAGAGGTTTCGGGATCCACGCCTGTTGGGAGAGTTTTAGTGAATTACTATAAATTCACTAAGAGTTAAGGGATAAACCATTTCTTCCCTCTATCTCTCTCTCCCTCTTCCCCTCTCCCTCTATCTCTATCCATTCTTCTCCATTCTTCGTCAGATCGAGGAGAGATCTTCACCGAAACCTCGGCAGTTTGATGGTGGAGCCTCACGGATGCATCACCTACGATGCGCATCAAAATCGAGGTATGATTCTTGTTTAATTTATCCACCTTCGTTAATTTATGGAGTTTTCATCAATCTATCATCGTTTAGAAATAAATAATTCTGGAACATGGTGCGATGTTCGAACGGACAAGACAATCGCCCGATCCCCATCCCATATTCCATTTTTGGGCATTCATCTTTAGAATTTCGGATGTGTGAATTCTCAACGGGTCAATGAGTAAGGGGCGGCGCTATGAATGCCTCATCCCGAGGGCCTGAATTCCGGCCTCGGAATCAAAATTGGACCTCCTATGAGGTCCTGGTGGTCCGCGGATGGAACCACCGGAGTGGGCCAGTGGAAGCGGTCAGCGGCTGCGTGCGGAAGCTGCTGCGAGTTGAGCGGGACCGAGGGTGAAAGCCGGTGCAGAGAAGGTCGGAGCGAGGTGCTATCGGTTCGTGTGGCTGGTGAATCCGGGTCAGCGGGTCAGTGGGTGAAGCCCCGAAGGAGGCCTAGTGTGTGGTTGGGGAAGCACAAAGGTGTGTTGTGGCAGCAGTCGGAGGCGTCGGTCGAGCGGCTGCTAGGTGGCGGGGCAGGGAGCCCCAGGAAGAGCAACGTAGGTTGTCGAGGTGATGGAGTCAAGAGGTCATGGCGTTGAGCGGTGTGGGGTGCGTCATAGCGCGACAGTTCTGGAGGAGGACGAGGGCCGGGGCTCGTTGCATTTGAAGGGAGACTGAGGCATGGGCTTAGGCGTGAAGAGGATCTTGGACCCGTGCCGCGAAAGTCCTCCTGGCGTGTCAAGAAAGTCCTTCCAAAGCCGTCTATTTGGGAGAAGACTAGGACCCACTGAATGCGGGTCCTGCTATGCGATGCGGAAGACCGGCCAGTTGGCCGGTCTGTGTGGTGAAAACCAGACCAACTCGGGTCTGGTGCTGCAGGGCGGGACAGGTCCAGCAGGCCACGACGTGACGGGCCGGTCCCGCGGCTGGGCTGTGGGCCGGCTTGTCAGACTGGGCCGGACGGGGTGAACCTTCTAGGTTGTGCCATGTTGTTTTCGGGGGGCTGTATCTTCTAAACAGCACATTCGTTTGATGCGTTGCCTATGGTTGCAGAATCATGTTAGCGAGGTGCTCTTTATAAAGTGGGTTTCTGTGATTTTGGATTTCGTTCTCGAAGATGGGTAACCCGAAGATATTTAATTGATTAATAATAAATTATTAAATAATGTCTGCGATGCATGCACTTCGAGAGCCGAACATCCGTTTGACGTGCCGTTAGAGGGACATTGGCCCCGGAGTTGAGGCACCCCTTCTAAAGTTCGTTCCAAACCGTTGTGGTTTGGTTTTGTTGCTCGGAGGCATGAAACACTAAACACAAATAATTAATTAATTTGTAAATTTATTAATTAATTGTTGCGTCGAACCTAACTCCTACATGGGATGTCCGATTGACGCGCTGTTAGCGACAGCGTGACCCCAGTCCTCATGCGAAGTTTTCGAGATGCTTTTCGAAGAATTTGGGTTGGAGACAAGGATCAGGCCCCACAGGGCCTAGTTCACACGTTTTATGGTGAAACACAAATTTTTCACCCGACATCCATTTGGGGTGTTTTGAGCACTACATTCTGTGTGTTTTTTCTGAGGGGATTGCCACAGTGCATTCTGCCCTCCTAAATTGGAGTTGAGGTGTGGGCCCCATGAGCCGTCTATTAAATGGTGTGCACCGTACTGCATCTTTTTCATCAGATGTCCATTCGGGGTTAATGAATAGTCATTTGGATGGGTTTTCTGGAGAGAATCATGATAGCGTAGTTCAACCGACTTTTTTTGGGATCGTGGTGTGGGCCCCACACGGGCTAGCTATAGTGAATAGTACTATATTCGCCGGTTGGCCGTTTCGGGCGAGTAAATGGTCTATCTCACGTGTTTTTCCACAAGTATTACAGCGGTGTGATCCATTTGGGCATGTGGAGCCTCGTTTGAGATCTTATTAAATGTGGAAACATGAAAGGGTGTTGGATGGAGGTCCCTTTATGCACTCCGAACCAACGCACGATAGCGATGTTGGTAACACCTGGTCATGTCAGTTGCAATGCTGAGTTATCAGACCAATTCCGGGTCTACCCTTCAATAAGGTTGGGCAGTGGGTCACCTTTAAACTTATTAGGGTCTACCCTCTAGCAAGGCTGGGTAGTGGGACGTCTGTCGACTTATTAGGGTCTACCCTCCAGCAGGGCTGGGATGTGGGTTGTCTATCGACATATTAGGGTCTAACTTCCAGCAAGGCTGGGCAGTGGGACTCATGTCAACTTCTTGGGGTATACCATCCAGTAGGGATGGACAGTGGGCCGCATATCGACTTATTAGTGTCTACCCTCTAGCAGGTCTGGGCAGTGGGTCGCCTGTCGACTTCTTAGATTCTACACTCCAGCAGGGCTGGTCAGCGGTTCACCTGTCGACTTATTTTAGGTCAACCCTCTAGCGGGGCTGGGAAGTGGGTCACCTGATGTGTTATCAAGGTTTACCCTCCAGCTAGGCTAGGCATTGGGTCACCAATTGGCATTTTAGACTCGGTTTTTATCTATGAGGTATGTCAGTGACTTTTTCACTGTGACTACCGGAGTGGGATCCTTTGTCATACGGATCGGTGATGTCACAGCTTTGACGTGACCTTAGTACATACCAGAATGAGGGGTTCTTTTCCCACCAAGACGTGTCCTTGCGTCGTGACATAAATGTTGTGCAGGCGAGTCAGTGTCGACCAAAGAGGATAGTATCAAGGTGCGGTGATTGAGCCCCTTTGACTTGTATCTCCTAGGATAACGTGCAAGTTGTTTTGGTTCAGTGTTGGATGTCCTTAGAACTGTTAGTGACTCTTCTTCCGCAGATCTTGGAGCTAGATATCCCCTTACAACTCATTCGGGTTTCTTAATGAGCTTATATATAGGCTCCCTACTGTTGTTCCCACTCCATGGGTTCAGTTACTCTCCTTCTAGGAGGGGAGAAGATGTGTTGGGTATGCCACGTGCTTTCCGTGTCTAGATCCTCTTGGTTGGTAGAGTCTACTCTCCTGCTATGGGTAGCGAAGACTCTACGAGAAGTTTGTCTTCTCACCGTCTCTAGCTCCTTACGTCTGGATGAGTCTGCTTCCTTTCTCTAGATGGGTTGAGCTTCACCATCTATCTTTTTCTCTCTTACACTGTTCTTTTCTCAATCTATGGTTCACCATTTTAGTACCTCCCTTGTTGCTCAGTCGAGCTTTTGGGGCATCGTACTGAGTGTTTTTACACAAACCCTTACTTGAGCTTTTCCCGCACTTGGTTTTCCCTTGTAGATGAAAGATAGGTCGGTCGAGACAATGGAGGAGCGTAGAGGAAACAAGAGCTTTATCTGCATTAAGTGGATCTAGAATGACTTTCTGGGTGTGAGACTCACCAGCTGTTTACCATTGTTTTACCTATTGCCGGGTTGTGGAACCTTTCTGGTTGGGGATGTGTTTTATCCTTTTACTGTTCAGTTTACTTGTCAGTAATTTTCAGCACTTTTCTTATACTAGTTAGTGGTCAATGCATGTATTTTCTTTACCCTTTTGTAGCGGTGTTGTATCCTTCTTTCCCTTCTCTGCATTTTTCATTGCATTGGCTGCGTGTGTGTGTGTGTGTATATAGTTTCTTAGGAAAAGTCCTCCCCAATATTTTTGTGCCTTCGGTGGTAGTCGCTAGCCCCTGGCTTATGGTGGGGGCTTGCGATAGTTGCGGCTCCAGCCCTGGTGCGGGTCAGGTCCTGACAAAGTGGTATCAGAGCTGGTTCATTCTTTGGGGTGATGTTCAGACATCCCTAAAAAGGAATTGGTTAAGTTTTGGGGTAATAGTGTCAACATGTCTTGAGAGCGGCTCTCAGGCCAGGGAGTCCAGTGATGGTGTGGTGGCCAACGTATCCATTCACGAGGAACCTGATAACCCACTTGTCAACTCGGTACACTGAGACACTTGTTGAAAGGAATTTGATTCATGTATCATATAGGATTGAGTCTTTGACTGTCCTTCTTGAGTCATCTCCCCATCGTTGTTGTTATATATATGCTCATTTGACCACGGTGCTCCTTGATCATGTTCAGGATGTCTCTGTGATGATAGCCAGCCTGGATACTAGCTCCAGTTCGTGACAATGATTCCATGAGTAAAGAGGCTTTAATTCAAGATCCATCATACAAGTACCCTTTCTCCATGAGGGTAGGCAGCAACACCTCCACCTATAGAGTAGCAGATAGTACTAGAAATAAGGGCCAATGTCGAGTATAGGCTAGGCGTGCTATGTGAGTTCCAGCATCATGGACCGCTGAGGATCCACGGCGATCTAGACCCTCAGATAGTAAAGGGTTGGCTAGAGTCGGTGGTCTGTCTCTTCAGGCTTATTCGAACACTGATAGGTTAGATGGTGGCTTTGATAGCCAGTCTTTTTCCACCACACAATTTGGTGTAGTAGAGCTAGGTTTACTCAGATACACGATGTATTGGTACTCTCATGGGATGACTTCTAGAAGCTATTTCTTGAGGAGTAATTCCCCTCCTACTTATGCTTTTTGTGGTTTCAGGAGCTGCTGGTGTTTCAGTGGTGAGTGATGGTAGTGGCTAGGTATGCGACTAGGTTTGAAGGCCATACTCGATACTCTTTGGGCGTGGTCTATAATGGAATCTTCTGAGCATAGATGTTTGAACGAGATTTCTGTAGAGGAGATTCGTTCCAGCATAGTGCCCCTGTGCATCCTCACACATCTCAGGGTACTGGAGCAGGCACTGGTGACATAAAAATTTCTATCCAAGGGACTTCAATTGGTGGGGCCTCGATGCCGGTGGTTTACCCTTAATGAGACTCAGTCACATGTTCAGGGATAGTGTATAGAACTGAGATAGCCCAGGGAGGACTAGTGTTATGTCTGTGATGTGTGAGATCATGTGGCGTGAGACTACTCAACCAAATGTGCTGAGTTCTCTAGATAGTCGGTAGATGTACCACCACAACAGAGGAAGTGTCATGATAAGAGAACTCCAAGATGGGGATAGTGTGGTCACCAAGGAGGAGGTGTTGGTAGAAAGAAGGATGAATTGTGGTTGGCAGATGATGTTTTGAGGTCCTTCCACCACCACTAGGTGGCCCATGTTAGGCTCAGGGAGCTGACAGATGGGGTCGCGGGCAGGTGTGTGCTATGGTTGTTTACAATTCTACTATAAAAGTGATGATAAGATGTACGATATGTGTCTTTTTCTACTTTTTAGAACTTGTTAGACACTGCGTGAGGTACTCTTTTGTCGAATTCCATGCTCGAGGGGTTATTGAGGGTGACGCGGGGTGTCGGTGTAACCCTGTGTTGGTGCTGGTGGGGGTAGTTTTTCCCTAAGAATGTGAAGACAATATCTTCAGGAAGAGAACATTGTGGTTTGCTCAGACCACCATTTTCTCAAGTGTGTCCCCACATAGAGAGACTTGAACTGAAGAAGACGGTGCTGGCTGGAGTTTCTGCAGGAGAGTATGGATTGTCTATAGTTGATGAAGCTGACCCCATCACTGGTTGAGTGTGTAAGAGAGTCTCGGTTGTGATGCGCCGACTATGAAAACTTGTGTGATTGGATATCCTTGTGTGTCTCACCAGATGGGTATTCTGGAGGGAATCATGAAACCATGTTCTAGGAACAACCCATGATTTTGGTCATGATGTGGAAAGTAGAGGTGCGGCCGGGAAAGTCCCAAGAGTTTCCTTGGGCCGTTCGGGAATCTTGCAAATGGTTTAGAGGTTTCCTACCGTCTTTCCCTACCCTCCCAACAGTAGGAGTGGGCACACGGTGTCTTCCACATGTTGTAGCTAATGAGGTGTATGCATATTCCTAGGCATATTTTCTAGAGTAGTAGACCTTATAATACCCATCCATTTGGTTCGTGTGTTGTGTTAGCATGGTAATGTGTATGTTTTCTTGGGCGTGGGAGAGCTAGGTGTGTGCTCTGAATCCCAAGTTGTTTTTCCTAGTTATTCTTTTTGGGGATGAAAATCATGAAGGAGGGAATGATGTAATAACTTAAGTTTTGATACTTTGAAACTTTAAAAAATTTCACGATGTCATTCCAGAGCAAGGCATTCAGATGGCATGCATTTCCGTGGCCCGGTGTGCCCAAAATTAATTACCTAAAAATGATAATAGTTTTTTTATATTATGCATACGTGGTTAACTAATGAATATTTGATATCTCTAGGACAGATGATTGGATTGGAAATCGGAGACCATAGTTGGGCCTGGAACACAGTGTTTACCCTAAGCGCAACATAAAATGAGTCGGCGCGGGACGTTCTGAACCCTTCCTCATTGGCAGTGTGTTAAATGGATGATTATATTGTCAGATTATTCATTTAATAGCTCAAACATCAATAACTCCTAAATGGTTGCTCGGATGGGAAAACCAAGGGCACTGTTGAGTCCGGTGCGTGCAGTTTACCCTAGGCGGGGTGTAAAAGTTGTGGGCGTGGGCCTACTGTGACAGATGTCATCCAGGGGAAAAATGGTCATTTAGAAATGACCACATAGTAATTTTTGTCACTGGTGTTATTTTTCAATAACATTTGAATGAAGTCTTGTAATTTAAATCAGAGACTTCCGTTGAGTTTGAAATGGGGCGTTTTATCTTTGTGCAGTATAAAATAGGCGGGCATGGAGGTTTCGGGATCCACACCCATTGGGAGAGTTTTGGTAAATTCCTATAAATTCACTAAGTGTTAATGGAGAACATATTTCTTCTCTCTCTATATCCCTCTTCCCCTCTCCCCCTCTCTCTAGTCCTTCTTTGTCATTCTTCACCGTATTGAAGAGAGATCATCACCGAGACCTCAGCGGTTCGAAGGTGGTGCCTCACGGACGAATCGCCTATGATGCACATCAAAATCGAGGTAAGATTATTGTTTAATTTACACACATTTGTTAACTTATAGAGTTTTCATCAATTTTTCTTCGTTTTATATTCTATAATTCATGAACTTTTGGTGATGGCGAAATGAACAAGACCATCGCCCAAGCACTATCCAATATTTCGTTCATGGGCGTTCTTTGTCTGAATTTTGGTCATGTTAATTCTCAATGGATCGACGAGAAAGGGGCGGTGTTGTAAAGGCCTCATCCCAAGGGACCAATTTCTGTCTTCAGAATCAAAATTGGACCTCCGAGGAGGTCCTGGTGGTCCGTGGAAGGAACCACCAGAGTGGGCCGGCGGAACCGGCCAGAGGCTGTGCGCGGCGGCCGTGTCGAGTTGAGCGGGACTGGGGGTGCAAGCTTGTGCGGAGGAGGCCGGAGCGGGGTGTTGCCGGTTCGTGTGGCTGGTGAAGCCAGATTAGCGGGGCAGTGGGTGAAGCCCCGAAGGCAGTGTGGTGTGTGGTCGGGGCAGTGCAGAGGTGTGCTCCGGTAGCAAGCGGAGGCATCGGTCGAGCGGCTACTAGGTGGTGGGGCATGGATCCCCAGGAGGAGCGGTGCAGGGGGCCAGGTTGATGGCGTTAGGCGGTCGTGACATCGGGAGGTGTGGGGTGTGGTGTAGCATGGCGATGCTGCAGGAGGCCAGGGGCTACGACAGACGCACTTCACGAGCCCAACATCCGTTTTACATGATGTCAGAGGCACTATGGCCCTTGAATTGAGACGGACCTTGTGATGTTCATTAGGAAAATTTTGGGTTTGGTTTCGTTGCTCAGCGGAACAAAATGCATAATGCAAATAATTAATTAATTAGTAAATTAATTAATTAATTGTTGCGTCGGACGTAACTTCAGTTTGGGATGTTCGATGGACGTGTCGTCAGTGGCAGCATGACCTCAGTCGTTGTGAAGCATTTTTGAGATGATTTTAGAAGCGTTCGGGTTGGAGACATGGTGCAGCCCCCATAAGGGCTAGTTTACACTTTTAGGGTGAAATGCCACTTTTTCACCCGACATCCATTTGGGGTGTTTGAGCACTGAATTTTGTGTGATTTTTCTGAGGGGGATGCAACAATTCATTATGCCCTCCTAAATTGGAGTTGAGGTGTGGTCCCCATAAGCCATATTTTAAATCATTTGCAGTGTATGTGAATTTTTCATCAGGCGTCCGTTCGAGGAGAATGAATAGTCATTTTGATGTGTTTTTCTGAGAGCATCGCGATGGGGAAGTTCGCCCAACCGTTTTTGGGATCGTGGTGTGGCCCCCACATGGGTTGGATACAATGAATAACAACCTATTCACCAGCTAGCCGTTTCGGGCGAGTAAAGGGTCTATCTCACATGTTTTTCCATGAGGATTGCAACGGTGTGATACATTTGGGTATGTGGAGCCTCGTTTATGATCTTATTAAATGTGGAAACATGAAAGGGTGTTGGATGGAGGTCCCATTTATGCACTCTGAACCAATGCACGGTAGCGATGTTGGTGACACTTGGTGATGTCAGTTGCAGTGCTGAGTTATCAGACCAATTCCGGGTCTACACTTCAGCAAGGCTGGTCAGTGGGTCAGCTGTCGACTTATTAAGGTCTACCCTCCAGCAAGGTTGGGAAGTGGGTCGCATGTCAACTTCATAGGGTCTACCCTTCAGTAGGTCTGGGCAGTGGGTCACCTGTCAACTTATTAGGGTCTACCCTTTAGCATGGCTAGGCAGTGGGTCACCTATCGACTTCTTTGTGTCTACCATCCTGTAGGGCTAGGCAGTGGGTCGCCAGTCGGCTTATTAGGGGAATCCCTCCATCAGGGCTGGGAAGTGGGTTAAATTTTGACTTCTGAGGGTCTACCCTCCAGTAGGGTTGGGCAGTGGGTCGCCTGTCGACTTATTTGGGTCTACCTCAAGCGGGGGAGGGAAGTGGGTCACCCGATGTGTTATCAAGATTTACACTCTAGCCAGGCTGGGCAGTGGGTCACCTGTTGGCATTTCAGACTTAGTCTTTATTTTTGACGTTATTCAGTGAATTTTTCTTCATGACTACCAGAGTGGGATCCTCGGTTGTACGGATCAGCGATGCGACCACTTTGTCATGACCTTAGGACATACGATAATGAGGGGTGATTTTCCCACTGAGATTCGTCCTTGCATTGCGACCAAAATGTCATGAGGGCGAGTTAGCGCTGCCCAAAGTGGACAATATCGAGGTGCAGTGATTGAGCCCCTTTGACTTGTACCTCCTAGGTAGACTTGAAGGATGTTTGGGTTTAGTGTTGGATATCCTTTGAACTATTGGTGACTATTCTTGGACTGAGCTAGAAGATAGAGATCCCCTTACTCACTCATTCGGGTTTCTCATTGAGCATATATATACAAACCCTAATGTTTTTCCCACTCATTGGGTTTAGTTACTCTCCTTCCATGAGGGGAAAAGATGCCTGGTGTATGCCACATGTTTTTTGGGACTAGCTCCTCTTTGTTGGATGAGTCTACTCTCCTGGTATAGGCATCGAACACTCGACGAGAAGTTCATCTTCTCACTGCCTCTAGCTCTTTGCGTTTGGATAAGTCTACTTCCCTTCATTGGTTGGGTTGAGATTCACTCTCTCTCTTTTGAACTCTTACACTGTTCTTTTCTCTTTCTATTTCTCTCCATTTTAGTACCTCCCTTGTTGCTCCCTCAAGCTTTCGGGGCATCATACTGAGAATTTTTATACTCACCCCTCTTTAGGATTTTCCCGCACTTGGTGGGCCCTTGTAGATGACAGATAGGTCGTCCGAGACTACGGAGGAGTGTAGGGGAAAAAGGAACTTTGGTTGCGTTCAGTGGCTGTAGCAGGAATTTCTGGGTGTGAGACTCACCAGCGGTTTATGTTAGTTTTACCTATTGCCGGGTTGTGGCACCATTTTGGTAGGGCGCATGATTTTCCCCTTTTACTATTTAGTTTACTTGTTAGTACTTTTCAACAATTTTCTTTTACTTGTTAGATATTTATGCATGTATGTTGGTTCCCTTTTTGTAGCAGTGTTTTATCTTTATTTCCATTATTTGCACTTTTTCATTGTGTTGGCTGTGTGTGTCTGTACAGTTTCGTAGAAAAATTCCTCCCCTAGTTTTTTGTGCCTTCAGCTCTAGTCACCAGCCCCTGGCCTATGATGGCAGGTTTGGGGTAGTTGCAACTCAATCCCTGGTATGGGCTAGGTCATGACACATTATGTGTTCTGAAACATCCACTCAAAATTCTGACCATTTGTAAGCCCCTTTCATGTATCTGGGTAATTATCTATATATACACCCCAATTATATTCCTCCCTCAAAACTCTAAGGGAAATAATTCCCAATTATCTAGGATATCTAGGAAACCTACCAAAGGTTTTATCCCAACACCATCACATTAATGTTAGTACACTCGTCTCTCATTACTTCAAATTGCATTCTCTAATCTATTTGTTTATTGATCCCTTTTGAGTACATAGAAAGAATCTTTGATGTTCAATCCCAACTAATGGTAAACATTGGTGCTCCTTCCTTTGGATATGTCCTTTGAATATGACACCTCCCCTTCTTAGGACTCATCTATCGGATCCACCTCCTAAGGTGTTCTGATCCATTCTCCTGTGCTGCTAACCATGCATAAGCCCCACCCATCTCACATCAATCCCATAAAGTGCGATCCCCTTGTGATGGGACAATAACTGTGTGTAATCCCAAGGCATATCTTCTCTTCTCTATCAATATGTATGTCCTGATTATAATTTCCCATCCTGAACTACACATACATTGATAATTCTCTTCTAAAAATGGTATGTTAGAAGACTCTATGATGTTCAAACCCCTCACACATTCCCATATTGACCATTCTGTTAAGCCTCCATGTATTAGGAGGTTCATGCCCTGTCCTAGATGATCATATTTCATAATTTCCTTACCAATTTGTTCATCCTCATATTCCACCTACATAGGTGACTCCATACCCCTAGAATAAATAAATGGAAATTGATTTCCATCCAGCTAGGATACATAAGAAGTCTCCAAGATGATCAAGCCTGTCACTAACATATTTATGTCGGTTCCATACCATCCATTCAATCCACTTCATCCATCCCCCCATTATCCATAGTGATTCTTTCTCGAGCCGCCAATTCCTGAGGGGATCATGCCCCTCACTCAAGAATATAACCATACATAATTCCCATCCACCTTCTCCATCACCCCACCATTGTTACGATGAGGTCTCACCAACCACTACTAGTAATCTAAGTGTGTAATACCCAATGAAACATTTACTTCTCACAGTAGCACATGGGTTTTCTGAAGGTGTATGCCCCATTCATCCCATTTCATCTCCTTGCAACAATCAGCTAGCTAATCATGTGTATGCCCAACCCAATCCATAATCATTCAATCAAAAGTGATCCTCTTGCATTGGGCTACTATCCATGTGTAATACCTATTCCACTTCTTCTTAAAATACAAAAGTTTGGTCCCTTTATCCTAAAAATTGTATGTAGTAAGACTCACTGATGTTAAATCCTAGAGAATAGCAATCCTTTGAGTCCCCACAATGGTGTACCCCTCACTGATCCACCCTCAGTAGTGTTTAGATCTGCCTTTACGATGTGAAATCTTTTCCAAATGATAATCCCCACTTTGGGTCTTCTCTCACTGGGCATCCTAATCCCTAAATCCTTGGTGTAACCCTCTTTAGGGTCCACCTCCTAGATATTCCCCCAATGGTGTTCATATCAGTCATCATGGCTTGAAAAATACTCTTCATGAGACACACCACCATAGAACTGTTCTCATTGGTCATTCAGATATGTTTGTTTAGTAAACCATCCAGGTGCTCCCTCTTGGGGATGTACCCATCTAATACACCTTTATAAGAGTCTTGATTAATCTGAACTATCCTCAAATGATGTTAAACTTACAAAATACCACCATCTAATCATGGGAGGATCAGAGAACATCAGATACATGGCTATGGAATATGATCCCCCACAATCGATGTTGGTTGCCTCGAGTTTTTTACCATTGATAAGACCTCTGATGATGAATAATATATGTGTTCCATTATTTTAGTTTCCATATAATCCATATATTCCCAGAAGGACTACACTTTTTACTAAATATTGCTACACTAACATGAACCATTTGGATTGTCCTAATAGAAGGATCATAATTAAATGACTTCAACAATGAGTTGGAAGTAGGAACATGTTTCATGAAAAATGACTTAATATTTGGGATATAACCGTAATAGGTAATAAATTCCAATGAGGAATACATTGAAGGAAAAAATTTCATCCCATAAACCCTTTTCGATCAAGGAGAATATATATATGATAAGTGAATAATGCCACCCATCATTTGAATGTGGGAATGTGAGATACAATGTGCTTTCAGGGAGCCTTCAACATGACAACCCAGGTGGGCACGCTCCTATGGAATGTGTTAGAAACAAAAATTTTGAACCAACATAATCTAGTTCTCCTTGAAGAATAGGGATTAGTATAACTCGAGACATTGGTAGATGACCGTGACAACATATAGAGCAATCGAGTGCTAGGTCTCACAAAAAAAGTAGGCCTTGTGTGGTACTCACGAGAAATTGGGGCAGTAAATCATTGGGAATTCTGGTTTCTATCACTACCAGTGAGGATCTATATCGCTAAACATAGAAGACTAAATGGTGATGTTTAATTATGCATTAAATTAATAATATCTATACTAATGGATAAATATTCTTTCTTCGCAGGAACCAATCTATAAGAATCCAATCGACCCCTACCCATAGATGTGGGGCTAGGAGGATATATAATGTGGAAATCCTCAATGGATCCACCACCATGAGGACATCATCCACAACCACAACTATTAGACGGCACTTCCCCATCTCCCATATGAAATTGTTAAGTGGAGGGTATTAAATATTCTTTTTCATCTATATGTGCATGGGGGTCATTCATATATGATACATAGACAACCATGATATGAGGATCCAACCCTCACCTTCACTGCCACCCCAAGGTCCATGTAGGGAGCCACTACTCCCCACAATGACATTTATATGTTTTGGGATCCTCCCCCTTGAAAGTTACTATGACACATTTCCATATTCCATTGATGTAAGGAACATTCGAGTCATCCTAGTGATGACTACAACATGGGAGATACAAGGGAGGGCTCCCTTCTAGGCATGTTAGTGAAACCAATTCTGGTCCCTTTTAATGAAGTGTAGGTGACCCACGCCCCTTCTCTACCGCTACTAGATCAGACGACCCAATGCTAATTTCATGACTATGTTCAGGGTAATGACCAATAGTGGGAATCATCTTCAATAGTTTTAGTGCGCCACGCTACTAAAAAACATAAAATTAGACTAATGACACTACATAGAAGTGTAACATTAAATCCGGATCGAGATTGAGACCTTACTCCCTAATAAGAACGTTGGGTCGACTCTTTCTGTCACCGTCACGATCAGTAGTTGTTGCGGTCTGACTCATGTCAATGATATTCAATACGAAGGTCCTCCCCACAAAAAATTCATCCTAATTGGAGGTCCTCCATGCTCTCACACTAAACATGGAGGTCCTCCCTATGTTGCCGGCATAAGTACAAGTGGAGACGCTCCCCGTCTTCTCAAATCTCAACACATTGGTCCTCCACATTCTTATTATTCACAATACGGAGGTCCTCCCCATATATCAAATTGCCAACAGGACGGTCCTCCTACCATCTTTTTCAGCTCATGTGGAGGTCCTCCTCATAGCAGCACTAACCAAAGTAATGGTCCTCCTCACCCCATCACCCATCAGGATGGATGCACTCCACATGTTCTCTCCTGCTACATCCGAGATCCCCCCTGCTCCACTAACATTCCAAGAGAGGCCCAAACCACTTTATAAATGTTAAACACTGAGGAAATCCCCATGTCTTGTTTGATCAGTAAAAAGGAACTCCTCATGGTACCACTTCCAACTGGCATAGAGGTCCACCTCTTGTCGTAGGAACTAAACATTGAGGTCCTCTCCATGTTCTCTCTTGCGAGAGGATAGGACATCCCTAGTCCAACAACTATACAATCCGAGGTCCTACCAACATCATTTATAGTTAACATGGAGGCACCACCACGTCTAGTTCGATATGTATAATGTCCGTCCTCATGATACCGCTATCAACTAACACGGAGGTACTTCCCATGAGATAGGTAGTAGACAACATGTTCCTCCCCATGTCATCACAAACTACAATGGAGGTCCCTCACCCACTTCAGGAACCCATGAAGTTGAGGTCCTACCGACATCATCAATGGTCATCATAGAGGTCCTCCCTATGTCATGATCGAGTAGTGTAAAGTCCCTCCTCGGGATACCACTTCCATATGGTGCATAGGTTTTTGCCTTGCCATTTTAAGAAGACATGGATGTCCTCAATATGTTCCAACTATCTCTAATAGAGGTCCTCCCAACTCTAGAAATCCATGTTGTTGAGGACCTCCCCACTTACTAGTAAATCAACATTAAGGTCTTCTGAGTGTCCTGTTTGACAAATTCACTGGTGAAACTCACACATCAACTCCACATGTTAGAAGTCCTCACCATTATTACAACAACCCATTAGGAGGTCCCCCCTATGTGTACAATATACCGTACCCTAATGAACTGTCTTGGGGTAGAAGGGTGAATTGTCAACATCAATGAAAGAACTCTGAGAAGAGCCAGATTGTCATAAATCCAATCCACATTTTGAAATTTAATGTAGAATCTGTCATGATGATGTATTCTTCACCCTAATCATATTCATCAAAGTCTGGGATAGGGACCTAGTAGGTGATCATCCTCCTTCCAGAAGGAGAGATGTACTAGAACCCTGAAACCCTCCGCATGTATATGCAATAAGATTCTTATTTGGATCCCTCCCAAGTTCTGGCCATGTAGTCTCCTCTATCATCGCCAGATTTATTCAATACCTCAGCAAAAGATCATGGATAATTGTTCTTATGGTTTGTAGATAATGAGAACCACCCTGTTCCAGAACCAAAAACCACCTCATTTATTCATGTTTCATTGGATGAAACCCAATCCTATAAGGACATGATGATGTCGTTGATACCATACCAAAGAGATGGCCTAGTATGTAGCAACATGTTAGCTCACACTCTGTTCTCTCTATTGACTAGTCACTTATTACGATGGTCTACATCAGTGACACATCTACTTCCTTAGCCCCACATCCTCAAAAATGGTGAATCCATGTTCCATAACCCTATGTTGAGTGAAGAAGATTATGGGAATATTTTGTATAAAATGAGTTATCTGATATTTCCTAGATAATAGTGGCCAAGAATTCATCATTCCAGAATCACTCATTAATGATGATGTCATGAGTTTTTACTAGACATTCTGGGAGACACATATCCACCTTTGGAACTTTCATTTGATTTATCCAATGATTATTGGGCACATAAATGACATTAGAAAACATTGTATCATGGATGACTTATACGTGCTTCCTATGGATCAGTACCATGCATCACTGGACATTAATGATCTCTTCAGTAGAGATATGTCCAGAGATTCCATGTCCTCTACTAAATTATAAATGAGGAATATTTATATGTGATGATCCGATGCTGGGGTGAATATGCTACTCTTCATTTCATCCTAATCCAATAACATCCAATCCTACCCAGAGATATTTATGGTATTCCTTCGAGCATTTCCAGGAATAAAAATTAAATCTCAGAAATATACTCTAAAGGGGGGATTAGCATAAGATATGTTAATAATGGGCCACCCCTATAGAATCACAATAATCGGAACACCCTGTAGGTATCCACACTCATTATTTGTTGTTGTTTCATGGCCTTGGGGACCCTTCTACATCATTACCCATTGGCCAAAACACCAATAAGGGTAGAAATAGTATTAGGATGCTTGTCCACTCAAACCCATCTTATTCAATGCCAAAGATGAAGGATGATCTCGATAAGGCCTCAACACTCTAATAGCTCATGGAATAGAAGAAAATCTTTGAAGAGCTTCTCATGGGAGTTACTTGTTGAATGACATCTCGACAGTGGTGATCCATAGTACTATCTCATCCATCATCTACTAGGGTAGCAGGGCAAACTATAGGTTCATCCCTAAAATTTTCATCCCATTTTCACTAACGAACCAGCTCCTCTCAATAATTTATAGGTCATAGATTATGTCAAATGGCCAGGGTATGAATCACTGTGTCCTCCTAAACTACGATAGAATCATCCTAGGGACCCATCTCAGTTCGTTCTCCTAGTGGTTCCTCATGTTATTACTCTAGGGAATCCACCAGATACTCTATTTTTTCATTGATACATGGAGTATTACTATTACTTTCAGGAGCATAATAATTCAAAATTGTTATGGAATCCATGACAATGTGAACTGATGGATACTCTCATCAACCAACCTGAGTCCCTTGAACAAAATAGGTTCCAATTCCACCTAATGGTAAGTCGTATCTGGAAAGGGTGGTTGTAATTCTTGCACCGCTAGTTTTCAAGAACCAGAATTATTTCCCGTTCAATGGGATAGGAAAACCTCTATAGCATCAGGAACCCTATATTTGAAGATGTAAACCTAGGGTGGGAACTCTATCTCAATAGGTATCCACCATGATTTGTTGTTCCATGCAGATACTAGAAGGACTTACATAATTTTGGAATATCCATTTACCCATTGGGTCTATATTATGTTGGGATGATCTTAATATAATGTTTTTATATCAGTTCATCTCCAACACACAAAATACCCTCATTGTCAAACTCTTCAAGTGAAATCAATGTCCAGATGTGTGAGACAAGAGTTTTTTTTTTCAGGTGGAAGGGTCTCACACATTCACTCAATATGATTCCAAATTGAGAAAAACATCTAGTGATGTGTGTGGGGGAATGTAAAAACTAAATTGGCTCTCTCCATTATCACTCAGAACATCCCAATTGGACTCCAGGATTTTTATTGACAAGGCTCAACACCTTGAGGAAGCCTTTAATCTTGATAAACAGGCATTCCCATTGCACTCCACAACTCCTTCAAGAAGAGTCCCATGGACAATACTGATGTCATCACATAGGTAGAGGCCCATAAAATGTTATAATTTTTATTATAGGAGGCACCTCTACAACCTCAACAAGGAAAAAGATCTCAGTACTAGCGTTACATAAACCCACCTTTAAATTGGCTAGCACTAACCCATCATGAAATACAACTTAGGTGAGAAAATTAGGCTTATGACCCTGGTCAGGATCCATATCCTCATCATAGATAGGAAACCAGGTTTCCATTCAAAGATAAGAGAATCCTAACCTAATAATTCGATGATGCTTAGGTCCCCAATTTTTTCTAACATTCCTAAGATCGGGGAATATAGAAATTTATAGAATACAGGAATCTTTATGAGGTTGGTATCAATGATCGCCCAAACTACAACCCTTATCAAAGAATCATTGGGCACACTATCATGTGATTCTATGTGTTGAGGACTGGCTTCAAGATCAGATTGACGAATATGTTTTAAGATTAGGTCATTTCTCTAGAACATCTACCACGTGTTTCAATGAATCCCAATAGTGAAATTGAAGGTGAATAAAACCAATTACCCATGCATTCGTCTCAAAAGTATTATGATTGGTTATCCCACATGGAAGTCGATCACACCCATGGTGTCATTTGTGCCTGTTTGAATCGGAATGAGTCTCCTAAAGTTGTTGAACCTCCTCCAGCTATCATTTCTATATCTATGTCTCAACCTTTAATTTCACTATAGAGAAGGTGCCAATTATGAAATGTAATTTAGAGCCCCCTTCTAGTGCTGAAGCCATCCTACACTCTTTGGGACTTCATTCCCCTATAGATGTGATTCACCCACAAAATTTAACTAGTATTAGAGGATTCCTCATTAAATGGTCAAGATTATATATTAATGAATATTTTCAAATTGTATGACCTTTTCATAGTTCCTAGTGATGAGTTATTTCAGTAACATACTTCTAATTCTCTGAGTCGATGCAATCATCGATGAGGCCGTTATTATGTTGACCACCAGAATGCTCAGGCCCACACTTCCAGCCAATCATTACACACCACTAAGACCCGATAGTAGGCTCAACACAGAATTTAACATGCACTACCCACACATTATATAGTAAGCCACGCTTTTAAAGCATTATCATTAAAAAAAATTGAGGAATTATTAAACATTATACAAATGGACGCCCAAAGTCCATAGTCGGTATGTTGACTTTTAAATCTTAGGAACATAAACACTAGTACACATGTGAGCCACATCATCTCTCTCTACATTATTCCTAACTAGCAACCTTCTTCGAAATATCTAACATAATAAATATAATCATAACCTATGGGAAATGAAAAAAGGGTGAGCTTAAATTTCAATTGAAAGGT
Organism: Viscum album; assembly: GCA_963277665.1. NCBI lineage: Eukaryota > Viridiplantae > Streptophyta > Magnoliopsida > Santalales > Viscaceae > Viscum > Viscum album. Next base: position 1,551,166,626 of record OY728158.1, on the reverse strand, counting down.
AAAAAAGGGAGACATGTAAGCATAAACATTAATATAAGGGTATGATAACTTGATTTTATAAAGTGAAGATCTTACCCGACATATCAAAGATCATAACTACAATCAGGGAATGAATATTGGATGTATATAAGACATGAATCATATGAAATAAAGTTAATAATTCATGAAAACAAAACATAGGAATGAGACATGTAATTGTGCTAAATACATAAACATATAATGTTTTTCATAGTACCCAAGGAATTGCTGCCAAGATCATCTGGGTAGTATGGGTTCACTACCCATATCATCATATTAGTCGTGGTTTACTCCCATGGACATCATAGTATCATTTTTTAACGCCTCATACCATCTTACTATTCATGGTTCACTCCCACGGCCATCAGATTTGTCATAGTTCACTCCCAAGTCAATCGTAGTTTATCTAATGTGATATAAAACATTAACCAATGCATTAGAGAGAAATATAGTTCCCACCATTCACATAATGAAATAATACATACATGTTCCACAAGAAAATAAATAAACTTATCATAACCAATGAAATGAAATGGGTATAAAAAATAAGTAATCATATCATAACTTTTTGAAAGAGATAGGTTTCATAATAATTTCATCTTAATCATAACCTATGAAAAGAAGTGGATTTCATAAACATATAACCCATGAAAGAGAAGTGGATTTCATAAATACCATGAATTTGAGATTAAACTATTAAAAAAACGAATATAAATAGAACCATTAGTCTATTTTGTATAATTCCTTGTGTAAAATCAATAGATTACATCTTAGATGGAAAATGATATTGAAATATCATTCAAAAATGTTTCTTTATATTAATATCCTTTATTTTTTGAAAATTAATTTTCAATATGAAAAACCATTTAAAATCCATTTTTAATGAAAATAAATTGAAAATTTATAAAGGGAACTTGAAATCATTTTGAAAACCAATTCTCTTGAAAACATGTATATTAATCGGGAGAAAATTTTGAATTTTTTTTTTGTGAAACCTTATAAAATAAGCATCAAATAATCATAAAATCCTTTTTATTTGAAAACACATTGAAATATTATAAAATTATCTAAAATTGTTTTTATAACCATTGTACATGAAAATATATAAAATTATCTTGAAAACATTTTCTAAATCAATTCTATTGAAAACATATAAGAAAATCATCAAAATATATTGAAAAACATTTCCATAGAATTTTTTTTGGAAACATATAAAAAGAGATTGAAAATGTTATAAAAATCACAGTACATGAAAATATATTAAATAAGATTTAAAACATTTTAAAAACCATTTTACTATATATTATCTTTTTTAAAAAAATCTTAATGATCAACATTTTAGAAATTAAAATAGTGCATTGAATAAATAACGACGGTTATATCCAAGTGTGTCATACAAGGTCAAAATATTATTAATTTTTCATTATGAAAAGGTTAGAAAAGTTCTTTGTTATAATAGATACAAGAATATTACATTGAATATATTTTTATAAGGGAAAATGGATAAAAAATTAATTTAAATCATATATTATATTGGTATAATATTCATGGAATCCTTTTTTATATTTCAGACCACTGAAAGGGCAATGTTTGTCATTCATTTAAAACATTCTTAATAATCTTATGTACCCAAGATTAAATTAATTTACCAATACATGGTTATATCATTAAATAATAGGGGATAAGAAAAATCATGAATATTCTTAAGAGATGTATCATAATATTGTGTCAAATAATTATAAACAAAAACAATCTATAAAAGAAATGAGAATGTCTCAATAAACTCTTATAACTTAGTATATTGTGTTCATAATTTTGTTGTATGAACAATAAATAACATGATTAATCTAATATCATAAAAATATTTATTTTCTGATATTTCAGAAAAAATATAAATATATGCACTGTAAAAAATAGTTTAGGTTCACAACAAATCACAAGCCTGAATGATAGAAAATTGAGGCCAAATTGTTTTACGGATTTAGAAAATTTCAAAAGCTAAACCCCATAAATGAAGGATAATAATATGGAAATGTGAATACATATAAATTGTTTTATAATATACATAGAATAAAATAATTTTAATTACATACACCACATTGAAGAAAATAGTGCGGAAAATTACACGTATCTCACAGAAATTAAAAGTGAGATGAAATCCCCTTACCTTGTGACTTGAATCCCCTTACCTTGTGACTTGAATCTCTATATACATGTACATTCTTCCTGTATAATAAATATAAGATTATTATAAATATTTTATAGAATAAAATTCTTAGATATATTACCACATATGGTTTGATTAAGGATATATTTTAATTTTTTGTTAATGATCATATGTTAAGGTTTCACTCAGCATAATATTCACCTTGTTCGTCACATGTGTCTTAATTTGATATACCATTGGTACTTATATATATATATTGATTCTATAATGTAAATCATGGTATAAATATCATATATATCAGTAGTATTTAATTTATAATATTTTATGTGATATATAATAAGGAAATATAATACACCATTCATTGAGATGGTAAGACGTATTTACGCATAAGTGTTTTTTCTGTTTTTAATTTCATGATGAAGAAATGTATGTAAATGAATGATTTCTATATTTTTTATATATATATTTCATTATTATAGTATCATTAATATATAATATATATCATATATATTCATTAACCCAATCCTTAATACATTCTATGTGGTTTGTAAATGCATCACATCACATTGAAGGGGTGGTAGTCCAAACATCCTCAAACCTAATTATCATATTAACACAAAATAAAGAGTGCCTAGATGTCTGTTATAAAAATAAATAAATAAGTTTTAAAACATAATAAATATTATATGTAACATATATAAATATATTTTCCAAAATAATGGCTTCTATTATAGGAGATGAATTAAAAATGAACCATTATAGTTTTGTGAGGTAATTTTTCTCTATACACAGAAACAATATGATCAATATAGATTTGATGGAGGGTTATAAAAGTGTAGGTAGAAAAAATTGAATTAAAAAATAATATTATTTTTAGTATACTTTTTTTATCCCACAAAAAATTAATAAATATAATGGAGGGGTGAAAAAGAAAAATAAAGGAAATGAGCTGGAGATTAGACATTACCTCTTAATCGGGTAACTCCATTTGTTTTATGACAGAAGGTTTCCTTAATATGACTTCTGAAAAGAAATAGTGTTTAATGTATAAGAGAGTAATTTTTGGAGGAAAATGGACAAATATTTTTTGAACATTAAAGTCAATAGAGTTCTGAGGAATGGGTAGAGGTTGTAACCTTTTATAATGAAGGAAAAGGTCTTACATGGAATTTTTAGAAAGAAGTTATGTGTGCACATGTTATTACCATAAAAGTTTCACAAAAAAAAATTAAGAATAGTTGGTTTATGTTCTATTAGTTGACATCTAGTGGGTGTTGGAAAAGTTTCCAGGTCATATGGTCCCTTAATTTTATGGTTTTTCCCATAATTATGCTTAATTTGGACTTAACTCTTATGATAAATTTTAATCACTTTTACTAATCATTTTTGTCAAAACAAAAACATGGTATTATTAGACTCTAAATATTTGACTTAATACAATGGTTTATGTCTGATTTTTGAAATGCAATTCTCTAAATCCGCAAAATTAAGAGTAGAGATAATCCTTTCGATAAGATGAAATATTGGAGTTTTAATGTAGGAAAAAGTTACAATGTATGTTAACATTTTTAATTCAAAATTAATGTAAAATTGAATTTAATGAATTAAATTTCATTAATCTGTGTAGTATTTATGTAAATTTAATATGAAAATATTTACAATATTATTTTACATTAATAATTAATTAGGCAAAAGACATTATTCTTAACTATTCATAAAAAATGAATGTTAATAGAAAAATCCAAAACATTCATCCAAGGATAATTTTAATGTTCTAAATTAAAAAATAAAGTTTATTTTATCCAATTAATTTGATAAATTTGTCTATTTTATCAGTTCAAAAAATTGGTCCTTTCAAGAATAGGATATTTTTAACATAAAAGGACATTACTTAAAATATCAACTTTCATTACCAATATTTTTTATTTATATGAAACAATTATATAAAATATTTGGAAGGTATTTATAATTAATACTATAACTATTTTTAATAGTTATGTATTAATTTTAACATTTAATTAATGATATATATAAATATCTGTGTTTCATAAAAAGTAAGTGTTCTGTGTATCGTACAACATGTTAGTGTTTCCTGGAGCGCAAGACAAATGACTTTTACATAGAAGGAAAGCCAAGTTCATATTTAATGTATCCCAAGCCATGATAGTATTCCATGTAGGACAAGAAATGTTGGTATTTCATGTGAAAGGAATGTTTGAATTAGTGTTTTAATATATATATATATATATATATTAATAACATTTTCAAGTTTCTTGTTAAATTAAAAATATTGTAAAGATAAATTAAATTGAAAAAATAATATCAAAATCTCTTGGATTTACATTCTACCCTAGTAAAATGATTTTATACAATAAAATTATCTTGGGATATTAAAACATTAATACATGAATGGTTCATTCATAGAAATACCATATAGTAAAAATGGATTCTAAAATATCCCATAAAAGGGAAATTTAGATTCCTAACGGTTACCCAAAATAACATATAACTTGGTATCCATGTAGGAGAACATATGTTGGGTGTGAAGATTGGACATGGAGGAAATGTTTAAATATTTATAGGTAGTGATTAAGGTTATCAATTACAAATAATTGAATGATCCAAGGAATTTTGAGGTCCTCAATGTCATAAATATGTGATTATTTAAAAGTCTATCAACTCAATGAAAATTAAGATATTTGGACAAAACAATTTTTGATTATTTTCATCACATTGAGTAATTATTTATAAATTTCTATGACCAATATTTCATTATTGGGTTGTGCTTTGAAAAATTTATATTAAAAATATTTACTCAGGGAATGAATGTCCAAAAATAATCCTTGATGAATAAGTCACTAAATATTCTTTTAACGGATAATAAGGCCCAAAAGAGAATAAAAAGTATTACAATGTGTATTTAAAAAATCAACATTCATTAATCTATAAAAGTAACACTACTGGTCTGTCAAAAATATTTATTTAACAAAAATAATTTTACATTAACTTAGACAACATGTAGGATAGGGGTTGTCGCAAAACCCTTGTTGTCCTTTCTTCAGGGGTTGAAGACCTACGACCGTTCCATACTTGATTTTTTTTCACCCGACACACATGATATCATTTTTTAAAACCACACTAATATAAAATATTATATGGAAATCCTTGAAATAACGTTAATCACTACATAGTTTTTTATCCAAAGTGTTTAACACAAACTCAGTGCACAAATACTTCCTCTGTTGTTTAACATAATATTTTAATGAATAGTTATCCTTATATCTCATATCAATTATTAAAAAGTACAACACATTAGAAAGGGAGTCATGAAATAATAATAACATTGATTCCCTTGTATATCAAAATGTAGCACTTGGTGGTCATATTCTATACACGTGAATTCCCTCATCAATACTCAATTGAAACATGATGACGACCAGAATTACCAAAAATATTTTTGGATAACAATAATTTTTCCTCATTCCAATGTATATTTTAATTACACCTTAAATCCACAAATGCTGAAAACATGAATTATGGTAGCATAAACAACTTATAAATAAGTCCTTATGTTGTTATTAAGATATAAATACAGTCCAATTTACATATTCATATCACATTCATCTTTATCAATAAATCATTATCTTATCATAGAGAACATATTAATTGATAACTTAAATTTTTCAAACTATCATATTTTCATTAAATAACATCACCAGTATATAGGTATCATTCAACATAAACATGAAAATACTATGCAAAAAAGATTATTTGGAAAAACCTTTTTTATTTTATTATTCATAATATTTGAATCCAAATACATAAATACTTATTTTACTTCATCTTTAATCCATTAACAATGCTACATCAACCTATTATATAAAACCTCTTTACATTCATATTGAATCTGTAGACTCTTTATCATATACAATGAAACCATTACTCACACCAGCTTGATGATTCTCATTAGATACATTATTCAAGGGATATTAGGTTCCATAATTTTCATTTTATGCACACTTAAAATACTTATACACCAATGAAAACTTAGGGAGGTCAAACCACCATCCGTTTCATTAATCTACATATTCATTTTTTCCTTGAAATAACTTGATTTGTGTCCTTATTTTTTTACAATAAAAACAACTTCAAGTTCCTCTATGACATTAAAATGGGTGATTCTTTTTACATTCATGAAATAGAGGAAACAGAATATTCCTTCCTCCATGGTCTCCATTACCCAAACTCTCAATGAACTCCTTTTTTCTCTGCTTTGATTAGTCTGAGTGTTTGTAAATGTAATCATTGTAAACCAGATTCCGTGAACACATATTAGGAATGATCTTGAAATATTTAACTATACTAATCATCCAACCCACCCACTCATCAAAAAATCTCCCATCACATTCAAAATTAATACATGTCCTTCATGTTCCCTCCATTAACAAAAACTAGAAGAATAGTGTGAGCATAACTTATCATAGTAGATACCCACACAATCATGGAAATATATTCTTATAGGATGTCTAAATCATGACACCTTCCATAATCTACGATACCATCAGATTATCATTTATTATTCATAACTAACATATATCTAAATCCTTGATAATGGTTTGTGAAGAGTTCATGAATTCCCAAATCATATCCCCTGGGAGTGGAAACCCACCTCTCTAGCAATGACCATTTTCATATAACAAATGACCCCAAGTCATGCCATAAAAATCTTATCAGAGTTTTTACCTTTTGTTATATCGGTGCTAGAGACACATCCACATGTATTATATCAACATGGATGTATTTTATGGAAACCACTCACTCTATATTTTACAAAAAAATTTGTACATTTTCCTAAATGTTAAAAAATCCATATACATAACCATAAATACATCCCTAGACATATAATTTCAAATATACCTAGGCATATCACTATGATTTCGTCATTTTAGTTTCCAAACATTAACTATACCTTTTTTCTAATACCAACTATAGTGACCCTCACTTTTCCGACAATAACCTTAATTAATTTTTGTGAGTAAATTAACATTATACAAAAAAGACGTCCAAAGATCGTAGAAGGTATAGTGCCTTGGGAAACATTAAAACATAAACACAGGTACATATGTGGACTATATAATCTCTCAATAGGTTCTTCATGACTAAGAACCTTCTTAGAAATATCAATCATAGTACACATAATCATAACCTTGGGGAAAGGAAACATAAAATGGGTGTGCTCAAATGCTCAGTGATGCTAATAAAGGGAGACATGAAAAAAAAAACATGTGGATATTGGTATGAGAATATGATTCTGTAAATAGAAGTTCATACATTGCATATTAAATATCATAAATGAAATCATGGCTTGAAGATTGGGGCTTCAAAATACATGATTTATATTAAATAAATTGTGTACTCTATGAATTAATTACATAGGAATAAGACATGGAATTGAGGAAAATCCATAAGAATATAATGATTTTCATTGTATCCAAGGCATTGCTGCCAAGAACATCTTTGTAGTATGTGTTCACTCCCTATACTATCATAATGGTCATGGTTCACTCCCATGGCCATCATAGTAGCATGGGTTCATTATAAAACCATCATAGTTTTTTGTTTCACTCATATGGACATAATATTATTCAAGGTTCACTCCCAAGACAATATTAGTTTATATCGTGAGATAGAAAACTTTATCCAATGCACTGGAGGGAGATACCAGTCCCACATTAAACATAATGAAATAATACAAACATGTTCTACAAGATCAGTTAAAATCCTATCAAGACCCATGAAATGAAATAGTTTTCATAAACATGTAAACGTATCATAACCTATGGAAAGGGACCGGTTTTATAAAAATTTTATCATAAGCATAACATGTGAAGAAAAGCATGTTTCATAAAAATATAATTCATGAACCAGAAAAAGATTGTATAAAGACCATGTAATTAATAATAACCCATTCATATAAAAGATATGAATGGAACCATTAGATCATTCCCTAGAAGGGAAGGATTATCATTAATGGATTCCATCAAAGATGGAAAATAATTATGAAATATCATTCGAAAAAATTTCATGAGGAAAATGACCTATCTTGTTTGAAAAAAAAATTAATACAGAAAACCATTATAAAATAATTATAATAGAAAGTACATTGAAAATATATAAAGAGGACTTTAAATTATTATTAAAACCTTTTTACTTGATAACTTGTTATATAATATTTAAAAAAATTCAAAAAACCTTTTCTTTGAAATCTTCTTAAATAAGCTTCAAAACATTTTAAAAATAATTTTCCGTAAAACCATTAACAACATATAATAATTGATTGAAACAATTTTGAAAACAAGTTTACATGAACACATATAAATTAATATTTAATTTATTTTGAAAACAATATCTTTTAATAACTTATAATATATGATTCAAAATATTTAAAAATCATTTTTAAACTCTTTAAAAACTTTTAAATGAAATTAATTTTTTTTTGAAAACCATTGTACTTCAATACAAATAAATAATATTGAAAAAAATTTTAAAACTATTTTCATTGAATATATAAATTAAAATAATTTTATTAAAGATTAAAATTATAAAAATGCAAAGGGATATTTAATGAAATAACGACAGTTAAATCCATACATGTCATACGAGGTCAAAAGAACATTCCTTTTCCATAATAAAAGTTTAGAAAAGTTCCTTGGTTAGAAAGAAACAATAAGATTACCTTGAATATATTTTTACAAGACAAAAATGGTAAAAAAATTCTTTTCTAATATATATTATAGTGGTGTAATATTATTGTAATCTCTGTATATATTTCTGACTGTTGAAAGGGTAATGTCAGGCATTCCAAAAAAACACATTCTTAACTATCTTATGTACCGAAAAGTAGAATATAGTACCAATAAATTATTATATCATTAAATAACATAGGATATGTAAACTAATGATTATTAATGAGATATGGATCATATGATTTCATCAATGGACCGATAAACATACAAAATCATGGAACGTAGAAATATAGTCATAATAAACAATTATAACTTGGTATCTTGGGTTCATACTCCCAATGTTGGTAATGTAAATTAAATTAATCATAAAATATTTTGAAAATACTTAGATTTTTTATATTTCAGGAAAATTGTAAATATATGCACGTTGAAAAAGATTTTAGGTTCAAAACCAAACATGAGTCTCAAAGAAGGAAAATTGAGATAAAACTCTTTTACGGATTTGGTATCCATTAATAGTTAATAAAAATGAATGAATAATTATAAAATAGACATGTTAATATCCTTAAATGTGTTTATAATATATATAAAATAATATAAATATTAGTACATACACAACACCAATGGAAAGAGTGGTGAAAACTACATGTATCTCATGAAAATTAAAAGTCTGACGAAATCCCTTTACCTTATGTCTTGACTCTCTCCCTACTCATACAAGATTCCTTTATAAAAAATATAAGTTTATTATAAATATTTTATGGATAATATTTCTATATATTGTTTAATATATGCTTTTATTATGACCTTATATTACCCTCGTTTTAACATTCCTATGTTATGGTTTCACTTCAGTTAGTATTTACTTTGTTCATCACACGTGTATATAGTTGTTATATCATTGACCATTATAAATATATCCTAATTTCATAATTCAAATCATGATATAAATATCATTTATATCATGTATATTTATATTATAATAATTTATATCCTAAAAAATTATGAAACATAACACACTATTCTTGGAGATGATAAGTCGTACATACACATTAATGTTATTTCCATTTTTATAATAATTTTGAAAGAAAGTATATATATGAAATATGTATAAGTATATATTTTTATAAGTCAATATATATATATATATATCATTATTCCATTTTAATGACTATATCACACACACACACATATATATATTGTCAGACTCCTCATGATTTAATCATGTTTTAATGATCACAAATCTTATTTAATAATGTATAAATGACTCTACATCTGATTCAATCTAGATCATGGGTAGTTATATCTAAATATTTCTCATTTTTTAATTAGAGCCATGAAAGATATTAATTTCTCTATATTTATTTTACTTACATTATACTATCTTTAATCTAATCTCAGAATACCTTTTTTAACAAATGCTTATGTCTAATCCTTTCTATTATTATCTATATTAGAGTATCCACATAGTTTCTTTGGAAAGTCTAAGCCACCATGAGTCTGCGACTGGATTTGTATTTCTGGCACCATGAAGCCAGACACCATGAACAATACATTGTGAACAAGACAATGTGATGCCAGAAACCATGAACAATACACCGTGACCCTGAGACATTTTGAACTAGACATCGTGAACAAGACATCGTGAACAAGACACCGTGAACAAGACACCATGAACAAGACCTCGTGAACAAGACACCATGAAGCCAGACATGATGAAAAAGACAATGTAACCCTGAGACACCGTGAACCAGACACCATGAAAAAGAAACTGTGAAAAAGACACCGTGAAAAAGGCACTATGATCAAGACACAGTGAAGACAGACACTGTGAACAAGACACTGTGACCTTGAGACACCGCGAACACGACACCGTGACTGCGAGACACTGTGACACATAGACACAGTGATAACCAAAACACCATGTGAAGGAGACACTGTTTCCATGACTTACTGTGACACCCTTTCATAAACTACTTTTTTATTTTTCAATTTAGTTTCTGACGGTCATATTTGATGACTTTAATGAAATGACATAATTAATGTTTCATTGTAGAAATATCATCAGGCCATACGAGGTACGAGGTACAGAACACATGCAACCTGTCGGCTCCAACACGTGCATTCCATGTTAAAAGTGAAGTGTGATCAAGAAGGAAAAAGTGTGACACAGAAACAAAAATAAGGCAGTGAGGAAAAGATCAAAGAACATACATGGAGGAAGTTTCAGAATAAAGTCACAATGCATGAAACTTGACATGACTGAACAGAAAAATAACATTTGATTCCTAAAGAACATCTTCAATCGACTGAACCTCTTAGAGAACAAAAGCAGAATCATGACACCTTGTTTTCCACTCAACATCTAGAGAAGGAATCAAAGATTTCTCTTCTTCAATCCAAGGGAGTCAAGAACTACATTGAAATCACATAAGATCATTCTAAACTTATCTTTTATTTTCTTACTCGATTGTGATCATCCTTTTCTCCACATTTTGAGCAGTGTGTGATTCCCTCTATTTGAACACACACGGACTCCAAAGAAAAATTGAAGGATTTCTAAATCCTCTCTCAATCATTCCTTTACACTCTTGTATCCCACTGTGGATAGTGGTAGAGGTCTGAGGACCTAGATTGCCTGTGAGCTGTTGTAATTATTGCTTTCCCACATAAAACTGTGGTAGAGGACTGAGGACCTAGACAGTTTGAGTACTATTATGAACCCCGATCAAGGGTGTGGATCAATGTTTTATATATCTTTTTGAGAGGAATAAGTCTCATCTTGAGACTGAGCCGCTCGGTTAAAACTATTTTGAATATTCTGCTGCTAAGTACTTAAAATATAAATCAATTTTAAAGTTACTCTGATAGTTAAACTAGAAAGTGTATGTACTTATTACAAACTAGTAGGTTAGTATCAAAATCTAATCTAATCTTTAAATTAGATTAACTGAGAACTAATAAATTTATTGAGAACCTAACTGACCCATTAATGTATTACAAATTTACTACAGTTTTGATTGTTATTTAAATTTTGGGATTTCAATATAAATCTTTTAAATAGAAATTAAAAATAGGAACTCAATTCACCCCCTCTTGAGTATCCACTCTAACCAGAATTTGTTTTCAGAGGTTGGTTAAAAGGTTTTCAAAACTCTCAGTTTGTGAAAAGTTTTCAACTATTATTTTAGTTGTATCTTAAAGATCTCAAAATTTATATTATTTCTAAATTTTATCTCTTTAGATATATTTTCAAAAATCTTATTATGGATAGTAGATTAGAAGGTGTAGCTACCAATAATCCACCCTTCTTTAATGGTGTAAATTATGCCCAATGGAAAATCAAAATGAAAATTCACTTAGAAAGTATGGGATTTGACATTTGGACTACTATAGGGACTCAGTCTAAGATTACATAAATTGTTATAACTACTTGGGATGAAGCCATTAAAGTTGGTTACAATAATAATTTTAAAGTAAGGAATTCCCTTTATTATGCTTTAAGAGATGAAGAATTTAATCCAATATCTACTTGTAAGACTGTTTATGAAATATGGGATACATTGGCTGTTTCCCATGAGGGAATAACCAATGATAATGAAATGATACTAAATACATACACTATTAAGTATGATAATTTTAAAATTATATCTGATGAATCTATTTCTGATATGTATATCAGGTTTAATGAGATAGTCAACACAATGAGATCACTGGGAAAATTTGTTCCAGCAAAGGATCAAATGATGAGGATACTAAGATGCCTAACAGAAAGACGGAGAGGCACATCATTCTCTATAAGATAATCATGTGACATTGTCTTGCTACCTGTCAAATAGCTGATTGGTAAGTTGATGATGTATAACGAAGAATTTAAAGTAAACAAAGATGAAGATGATGAACCACGAAAGAAATCAGTAGCCTTCAAGACCTCTACTTCAAAAATCAAGGACAGAGAGAAAATTCAAGATGCAAGTGATAGTTCTAGTAGTGAAGAAAGTGCATCTGATAGTGATACTGAAATGGCTCAGATAGCAAGACGATTTAAGAAGTTTTATAGAAAAAATAAATATTTTAGAAAATCCAACTACAAGGGAATGTATGACAATAATGTTCTTTGGAAGGAGGATTGGAAAAGGATTGATAAAAGTTATGATATAGTCTGCTATGAATGCAATAGGAAAGGTCATGTGAAAGTAGACTATACGAAGTTAAAGTACAAGAGGAAATATGAGTACAAGGTCAAAAAATACAAGAAAGGTATTAATGAAACCAGGAGTTCATCAACAGATTGTTCAAGTGATTCTGATTCCACTCAGGATGAAAAATATCAAAAATCTAATATGTGTTTCATGAAAAACACATATGAGGTAACATTGGATACTCCTTCCTTAAACTCTTATTATTCTGGACATAATGTTGAATCTGATGATGAAAACATGTCTAGTGAAGAATTATTTGAATAACGTAAAATGCTAGATGATACCTGCAATGAACTGAAAGACAAATATAAAGCCTTAAATAAAAAACATGCATTGACTAGAACTGTCAAATATGTACTCGAAGTAGAAAAGGAAAATAATTCTCAACTACTCAAAGAGAATGCTGAACTGAAATTGTCTAATGAGAAACTCAAGAATGATTTAGAAAAATTTACTAATGAAAAGGACACGCTTAAACAAATTCTAGGAAAAAAAAGTAGCACCAAAATAAACTACTGGTTTAGGCTATCTGCTTGGATAAAGACAGATTACAAAGAATAGATTTATTCCTAACTCTGGAAAATATGCTGCTAGTTCCAGTTCTGAAAATTATTATGTCTCAACTAGCTACTCACATAGTTATATATCAAACAAAGCTTAGCGTTTAAAATATTTTAAAACTACTGATTATATGAAACCCATTAGAAAAATATGGGTACCAAATGTTCTAATTTATAACTTTTTTGGACCCAAGAAAATCTAGGTACCAAAATCATTTCTTATCTAAAATCATGTTGTAGGTAAACTGCTTAAAAATTTCCTGTAGGAAGACACGGTACTCAGACAATGGATGTTCAAGACACATGCCATGAGACTTTTCATTCTTCAAAAGATTAATCAATGTTGATAGAGGATATGTCACATTTAATGATAACTCAAAAGGAAATATCATCATCTTAGACCAGATTGGTAACTCTGATCCAATCTTAATTGCTAATGTTTTTATTTGTTGATGGACTATAGTATAATTTGTTAAGCATTACTCAATTTTGTGATGATTATTTAAATGTAAAATTTGAAAATGATTCTTGTAATGTGATTGATTCTAAAAATTATCTGGTATTTACTACCTAATAAATGAAAATGTTTATACTATAGATTTGAATTCATTAGCTAAAAAATACTACCTGTTTAAATGCCTTTCATAAAGAATCTTGGCTTTGGAATAGAAGATTAAGGCACTGTAATATACACTCACATAAAAAACTGACTAGTGAAAACATAGATTGAGACCTACCTAAACTTGAATTCCCAGAAGAGAAAGTTTGTAATCCCTTTTAAAAGGTAAAGAAAAATAAATATTATTTCAAATAAAAGAAATAAGTTTCTACTTCTCAACCTCTCGAGTTTGTTCACATGGATTTATTTGGACCATCTAGTGTTTCTAGTTTAAATGGGATGCACAATGACTATGTTTTGGTAGATGAATTTTCTAGATACACTTGGGTATATTTTATAGATCAAAAAAGTAAATAATGTTCTTACTTTATTAAATATTCCATGTCTGCAGAAAACCGTAGTGGACTTAGGACCAAGACCGTGAGAAGTGATCATGGTTGTGAATTTGAAAATCAAGAGTTTGAATATTATTTCTCACATAATGGTTATAGTCAAAACTTCTCTGCTCCTAGAACAGCTCAACAGAATGGTGTAGTTGAAAGAATAAATAGGACTCCTTAAGATATTTCTAGGACAATCCTCAATGAATATGATTTACAAATTTACTTTTGGGCTGAAGCTGTTATTACAACTTGTTACATTATCAATAGGGTCTTGAATAGACAAATTCATAAAAAGACCCCTTATGAGCTTTGGAAAAAAATGAATACTAAGGTTAAAAAAATTTAGAGTTTTTGGATGGAATGTATTTATCCTTAATACTAATGATAATCTTGACAAAGTTTCTTCCAAAAGTGATGATGTTATTTTCCAAGATTACTCAATATCACGTAAAGCCTATAGAGTATTCAAAAAGAGAACCAAATGTGTGGAAGAATATGACCACATCAAATTTTTTGAAACTGATCCACATGAACCTAAGACTCCTCTTCCAAATCTTGAAGAAGATATGTCCATTCTAGACCTTAAAGACAACAACAGTGAACCTGTTGTTAAGACAACCAGTTCTGGAAATGTTCTAGAATCTGCTTTTGTTGAACCTAAACCTGTAAATGAACCTGAAATCTATATCCCTATATTTTATAGACCATCTACGACCCTTAAAACCCATCCTTTAGTTTTTGTAGTAGGAAATTTTGATAGAGGAACAGAAACTAGAGCTTCTCTAAGAAATCAGGTTGAACATAAAGTTTTCATTCATAGCATGAACCTAAAAATATCAAGGATGCAGTCAATAATTAATCTTGGGTGATGGATATGTAAAAATAATTAAATCAATTCGAAAGAATCAAAGTTTGGGAATTAGTAGACAAACCTAAGGACACTTTGACCATAGACACTAAATAGGTCTTTAGGAATAAAGTCGATGAAGTTGGTAACATAGTTAGAATCAAGACTATACTTGTTTCACAGGGCAATAGTTAAGAAGAAGGAATTGACTATGAAGAGACCTTTTCACCAGTAGCTAGATTTGAAGCCATCAGAATCCTACTTTCCTATGCTGCATATCTGAATTTCAAACTATATCAAATGGATGTCAATAGTGAATTCTTAAATAGGTATATAGCTGATGATGTTTTTTTAACAACCCCCTGTATTTACAAACCCTCATTTTCCAAATCATATTTTTATTCTATCAAAAGTTTTTATGATTTAAGGCAAGATCAAAGAGCTTGGTATGATAGATTGAGTTCTTTTATTATTTCCAAAGGATTTAGAAATGGAATAGTTGATCCTACTCTGTTTATGAAAAGAATTTCTAATGATGTTTTACTTGTTCAAATTTATGTAGATGACATTATTTTTTGATCTTTTAAAAATTCATTATGTGTTGATTTTTTGATAATGATGAAAAACGAATTTCAAATGAGTTTAATGGGAGAACTCAAATATTTTCTTGGATTTTAGGTTTTTCAAAATGAAAATGGTATTATTTATTATCAATGTAAATATAAAAAGGATCTTCAAAAACATTTTGGATTTGATAGAACTAAAATTAGTGACACTACAATTAGCACCACTTGAATGATGGATCTTGATGAAGATGGAAAATCTGTTGATCAAACTACTTATAGAATAATTATTGGATGTTTACATTACAAAACTACTAGTCGTCCTGACATTATGTTTAGTGTGTCTATGTGTGCTCATTTTCATGAAAACCCTAAGGAATATCATTTAAATGATTTAAAGATGATTTTCAAATACCTCAGGCATACACCTAATCTAAGACTATTTTATCCTAAAGGAATAACATTTGAGTAAGTTCGTTATTCTGATGCTGACTTCAGTGGCTGTAAGTTAGATAGAAAAACAACTCTAGAACATGTCACCTTTTAGGAATGTCACTTGCCTTGTGGTGTAGTTAGAAACAAAATTTTGTCTCATTATCTACCGCAGAAGCTAAATATAGAGCTTCTAGAAGTTGTTGTGCATAAATTTTGTGTATGAAACACACATTAATAGATTATGGATATCAATTCACACATGTAATTATAAATTGTGACAACACAATTGCTATTAACATATCAAAGAATCTTGTTTCACATTCTAGGACAAATCATATTGATGTAAGACATCACTTTTTGAAAGATCATTATCAAACAAGTGATATATATTTGGAAGTCATTAGTACGGAATATCAACTAGCTGATATATTCACTAAACCATTAAATTCTGAGAGAATTGATTACATCACACATGAACTAGGAATGGAAAATCCCAAATAGAGATCTTACTTGTTTCTGTTTCTGGTCCAATAGTGCGATATCATACTGTGTTATACAGTACTATTTCAGGATTGTAGTTTCTCAGTTACTGTCTCTCATTTTTACTGTCTCATTGTAAAGATTTATGTTTACGGCCTCGCCATTAGCATTCTGTACTTACAATCATATGTTTACTGTCTCACCGTAACACGCACAGAAAAGTAGACTCACTGTCTCACCATAATTACAAGTCATGGTCTCACTGTAATAAAAATATTTATGATTTTATTTAAACCTGTATAACGGTAATTATTATTTCACATCTTTTATTTTCTCACATTGTTATTTTAGCGATGTTTGGTATTACTAAATGATAAAACAAGAAATGTATCACTTAACTCTTCATTCAAGGTTTCTACTACCTACTTATTCATCCTTGAAACATTTATCTCGCTCGAATTGTCAGTGAATTCCAAGGATGAAGAATTCTTCATCATTGAAACCTAAGTAGCACAGCTCGAAGAAGAAGATTTTCCTAAGATGACATCTAAAGGGCCTTTAAATCTAAATCTGTTAAACCACAGTGTTGTACCTGAGAAAGAAATTTTCCCTAAGTGGCTTATGTCTAGTCAGTCACTGGTACTGAATGTTTTAGAACAACATGGTTGGTTGGAATGGTTATCTAAGGAGGGTTGATCCATCTATCCTTGGTTAGTGGATCAATTTTATCAATACATACAGTTATCATTTGATTTTGGTTAATTCTATGATTTAAGGAGTTGGGTCAATGGCCAGAAATGTTTTTTCTCTTCTAGGTTATGGGTTTTATTCCTTAGGATAACTCATGAGGGAATTTATGAATATTGTTAAAGAGGACCTCCAATGGCAACTGATTTATTCGATCTAGAAGATGCTCTGAAACCCCTAACTGGAAATGGCACCCAGAGAAGAGCCATTGCTGCTAAATTAGATGGAGAAACAACTATTCTGTTTATGTTTGTACATAATTTGGTAATTCCAAGATCAGGTGATTTTTCTATGTTAAAATATCAAGATGTGTTTTTGATTCACCTCATGAAAAATGGTCATAACATCACCCTGTGCAAGTATATTATACACCACATATGTGAGCTGATCAATGTCATATCCATGTTAACATCCATGTTCTACTCTAATCTTATATCAGCCATGCTTCTAGGAAAAGGTGTGGTTGGACCTAATGAGGAAGTGATTATGGACTATGAGTATTGTGTCTCAAAATATGCCATCAAGAGAATGAAGATAAACTTGAATCCTTGGAAAAAGGAATGGGTAGAAGACAATGACAAGGTTTATGAACAATTCAATCATGTGGATTATCCCTCAAGGCCAACGGAAATTTATGATCCTGGTTTGGAACCATATTATCTTGTTGATTATTCTGAAGAAGAGGAAGACGAGGTTGTAGTGCCACCCAAGGAGGGTGTTTTTGTTGAGGAAGACAGAACTACTGTTTCTTATGGAGTTCTTGAAAAATATGTTTCTGCTCCTAAAGAAGCAATTAGTTCGGAAACTCAACTGGAGGCTATCACAGAATTAGTTTCCAATGATTCAGAAAAGCATGCCTTAGAATAGCCTACAATAGAATTTCCTACAATAGAAGAGACTATAGTGGAAGAGTTACCTATTATGCAAGAGGCCAATATTGAGGAACTCCCTATGGAACAATCTATTCCTGAAATCATAACATCTGTTGAAGAATGGATGGAGCAAACTTTTCAGCTGGCTAGACAGGAAATGAGTGAGGAAATTCGAATTGAGACTGTGGTTTCAGAACAAGCTCCAAGGCCTCTCAATACCGAGAAGGAGGCACCTGTTGAGGGGGAGAAAACCCCAACTCTTGAGTCTACTGAATCCTCACATCCAACCAAGTCAAGTCCTGGAGACATTAAGTAAAAAATTTCCTAGTTTTTATGATTTGAATGAGTCTCAGCAGAATGCATGGTTTCTCTTCATGGTTTGTTCTTAGATATGTCACCGGGATTCAGGTACGAGTTTCGTTGAACGTTCTCATGGTAAGTGTGAGATTCCTTGGGAGAAGGCATCGTTGTTCAGCTTATAAAACACCGGCTGTCTAAGCAGGGCATCTTCATGAATAGTCAGCTGGAGTGGCTTGAATCCTTTCGACTTGGGTTTACAGGTCGATGGGGAAATCAACCGTTTGATCGTTCCAAATCATGCTAGGTGCATCGTTGGAATGCGTAGAACATGCTTTTTAAAGACAGCTCAAAAGGTGGTGGAACTGTGGTTTGAGTCTTGGATGTTTAATGTGAAAAAAAACCTAAAGTGGGAAGTACATTTGTTTGGTTTCTTGATGAGATGACGATGTGATCATGACTCTTGTGGAATGGGCTCGGGTAAGAGAATTCGTGTTGGTTCAGTGGGAAAATGAGTGTTGGCTTGGGTGTCGACGACTTAAGAGTCGTGTGCTAATGTGGATGATCGTGAAGCGTTGAACGTTTGGAAACGTAATGCAATCATTGAATGAATCTTCACAACCCTTGTAGGTCTAATTAAGTGTGTGTTGTTCTCGATGGATTCTTGGGGACGAGAAGTTCTAAGGTGGGAAGGTTGTAATGACCCGCGTTTTGAACCGGGTTAAAAAGTGGGGGAAATTGAACTTTTTCAATTACTGAAACGGTCATTTTTAGAATCGGGCTTCGGAACATGGTTCAAAAGGTTTGAACCCTCCGTTTTTATGTTTTTGGAAATGGGTGAATTACCGTTAAGTTTCTCGGGTGGCCCGAGGGGATTCCGAAGTGTAGGACCCTTGTTTTTAAATTGCTACAAAGGGCCCACGGTTGGTACACGGTTTGGACAACCGTGCGGCCCAAACCGCGCGACCTTATTAAAGGAGGCAGTGGCATGCACCCAGGTTGTGCACGGTTTCCCCAAACCGTGTGCCTAGCCCATGCGAGAGATATCTTGGAGACAGAAGGCTCCGCACGGATTGCGCACAGTTTGGAAAACCGTGTGGGTCAAACCATGCGCTCAGATGTGTTTTAGGTTTTTGATTAAAATTAAAAGAAAATAAAATTACATAATATAAAAACCTAAAATCTAATAACACTCCCTCCCCTCTCCTCTCAGCAGAAGCATGACACCAGCCCAAGGGGGGGGGGTGGATCTCCCTACCGCACGCTCGACCCCCACCTTGGCCTCCCTTCGACAGGTGTTTCCTCCTCCATTTATTGGGGTTTCTTCTCTGGATCAACGTGGTACGGTCACCTCCCTCCTTACTCTTCTTCTTTGGCTGATTTTCGGCCTCCCCTTTTCCCTAATCCAATTCAGCAAAACCCTCATGGTTAGGGTTTTTGTTTAGTTTGTTTTTTATCTTGTTTCTCTTGTTGTAAAGGGATGCAGAAGATCCCTTGGGACCTTGTTGGTGTGCGTACGACATCGGCCGCCGAAGGCATGGTAGATTACGGTTGATTCGGTCCACTAGTTTGTTTCCCAGGTAAGGGTTTTACCCATTCTTGGTGTTCACAAAATCTAAATTATTACCTTATATGTTATAAAGGGTCCTGGTGCATGTTTCTTAGTGCGTTGGACCTTTAGAGTTGGTTTTGGGTTGCCAGAGCTTAGGTGACTCACCAGCGTAGTCATAGGTACATATTTATATGTACATGGGTTCCCCCGGAGTGCGTATATTTGTCCATGGCAGTGAATATACACGTATCGGGCTTGTTGTCCCCATTGCATATATAAAAGGTGCATGCGCAGGTGAGTGGAGACAGGTATATGTGTATAAGAATATGTGTAAGGATTCTCTTGTGCATGCTCATGGCCATGTGGGGCATGTGAATAGAGGCTATGTGTCCTTATGCGTATGTGAAATCACATATGCCTCATGGGGGAGCGGCAGCGGTAGCTTTAGTTAGAATGTGCCAAGAGCCAGAGCGGACGGATGGATCCACCATGAGGTAGTGTCCCTCTCTGTGCCTTCTTTTTTAAATCAAAGTTGTAAAGAGTTATTTCTGTAAGTTAGTCTGGAATAAATGTTTCTGTGAAAACTGTGTTATTTGATGGAATAAGATAAAATGGTTTCTTGGTCACCAAAATAAAGATTTAATAATAAAAACCTTCTATCATAGGTTCGTTGTCTTCATGATAAAAGTCAGAAGTAGATTCTTATACTTTCCTGATTGATTCTTATTATGCTTCGGTGATAATTTATGAATTGGTTAAACATGAATGAAATGGATTAGGATGTTAAGACCATGCCTTAGGATAATGGAATAAGCATGGATTATGTTAATGGAATGGGACTAGAGATTGGGACTTACCTAGGAGGAGTAGTCCGTAGCACCTCTTAATGCTTTGTAAATACCTATATGTCTTTGAAATGAAATTAAAGGAATAAAGAGTGAATTGGGGGTTAGCCAATACCGTACATGAGCGGGTTGTCTCATGTACCTTATAACAATGTGATGAATATGATAAATTATGTGATTAAGTGATATTTTCAGATGGAAATGCCATGTTTTATTGATATGAATGTCATAAGAAGTGTATGCCTTATAACCCATTCTAAATAAATGTTTATGCTTCGGGCCAGGGGTAGACTGTGAGACCACCCCTATGATACAGATTCAGGTTAGGGGAAGACCATGAGACCTCCCCCGATTAAATGATACAGCTTCGGGCCAGGGGTAGACTGTGAGAGCTCCCCAATGTCACGGTTTCGGGCTAAGGGTAGACTATGATAGCTCCATCAAATCATTTTTAAGAGTTCTAGTCAGGGATATACCATGAGAGCTTTCCCAATGTTGGGCCAGGGGTAAGATCAAGAGAGCTGCCTCTAGGTTAAAAACCTCTGTTAGTTCCTTCCTAGTGCTACCCAACGTATTATATATATATATATATAACTTGAATAATTAATAACCTTCGGGCCAGTGGTAGACCGTGAGAGCTCCCCGATGTTACGGCTTCGGGAAAGGGATAGACTATGAGAGCTTCCCCATGGTTGGACCAAGGGTAGGATCGAGAGCGCTACCCCTAGGTTAAGGACGTTTGTGAGTTCCCTCCCAGTCCTACCCAATGTATTATATATATATATATATATATATATATATATATATATATATGGTGACATGATCTGGTTACATTACCATCAATGAGCCGAAGTTGGTATAGCTGTCAGGTTACCACTGGGGAAACCGTGACGGGTGTTGTTATTTATTGTTCTGTTTATAAAATCCTGGTATACCTGCCTACTGCTTTTATTATTATTACACCATCTAGATTGGGTTAGACACAAGTAGTGCCGGCCTGCTGAGATTTATATCTCACACCCTACTCGGGCCGCCATTGCACTAGGGTACCCGAGTAGACCTTCTTGATTACAAGATCTAGGTAGTGTGATGTGCTGTTTGTACCTGAGGAGTTAAGAGCAAAGGACCAAGCGATAGCTTGGGATGCTCAGAAAATCACCCATCAGGATTTGTTGTCTTTTCTTCATTTCATTAGTATTGTATTGAAATCATGTTGTATTGTTTACTACTTTCCATATATGTATCACCATCCCTATATTGTGACAACTATCTTTGGCACAATTTATGAAATGGATATTGATTATCTTTCGCTGTTGTTTTTCAATTGTTTACTACTTCTGCTATTGAATATTATTTACTCTGAAAATACCACTGTGCTACTATGATATGACGGTATAGTCTCCCCACTATCACCTCTTGAGACCCTCGCTACTAGTCGGCATCCTCTGGCAAACAGGGAGACGCCCTTGAGGCCATGTGACCTACCGATTCGGCCACCGGTTCGATGGTCAGCCAGGCCGGTACGTAACAAAGTGGTATCAGAGTGGTTTTCTCTTCTTATTTTTTTTTACTGTTTTGCGACATTAGACCATAATTAGAAGAAACAAGAATTGGGTAATAAGTTGTGTCTGGGATTGGCCACCCCACACATAGGGAAAATCCAAATTGCCTCGAATGCAATTGTTAATTTAATGATTTTGATTATTATGGTTGATTTGATTTCACCGTTGGGTGACGCACATGGTTTCAGTTGATACTGTTGATGCAGTTGTGGGTTCTATTTTGGTTTCAACACGATGAGATGAGGGTATTCCATCTCATGCATCATAGAGGCACCTTGTAAGACACTACTACAAATACGGTCTTTATCAGTGCTAAAAATGGCCTTTATTAGCGCTAGAAGACCACTGATAAAGCCGGCGGAGATAACGGGGGGGGGGGGGGGTCCCCTTTATCCGCGCTCCGAAAAGCGCTCATAAAGTCCACTTTTATCAGCTCTAAAAAAGCACTGATAAAAGTACCCCTTTATCAGCACTTCATTTAGCGCGGATAAAGGGGTCTTATATCCGTGCATCCTTTATCAGTGCTTTTGTTTTAGCACTGATAAAGGACACTTTTATCAGTACTTTTAAAAAAGCGCTGATAAAAGTTAAAAAAAATTAAAAAAATTTTAAAAAATTTTAAAAAATTGAAAAATACTGCCAATCGGGGGAGCTTTTATAGCGCTTGAGCCGCCCCTTTTACAGCGCTTTTCGGCCCCTATACATCACCCCACGCACCTCCTGCACCCTTTGAAAGCGCTTGCTCCAATTTTTCCCATGCGTGCACACCCCTGCCACCACTAGGATTTGAACTCGAGACCTCCCCCCTGCATGCCTAAGCCCTTACCACTACTCTATTTTGATTTTCTTTCCAATTCATGATATCTATATATATATATTTATATTTATATATTTAGTTATATTTATTCGTATAGTAATATATATTTATATTAATATATATATATAGTTATATTATAATATATATATATATAGTTATATTATAATATATATTGTAATATTAATATATATATAGTGGTATTAATATATATATATATAGTTATATTTATTCATATAGTAATATATATTTATATTAATATATATATAGTTATATTATAATATATATATAGTTATATTATAATATATATATAGTTATATTATAATATTTATAGTAATATTAATATATATATAGTGATATTAATATATATCTATATATATATATTTAGTTATATTTATTCGTATAGTAATATATATTTATATTAATATATATATATAGTTATGTTAACATATATACTTATATTAACATATATATAGTTATATGAATATATATATATAATTATATTAATATATATATAGTGATATTAATATATATATTTATGGTGATATTAATATATATATTTATAGTAATACTAATATATATATGTAGTTATATTAATATATATATAGTTATTAGATTAATATATATATAGTTAGATTAATATATATATATATTTAGCTTAATATATATATAGTTTGATTTATATATAGGTATATAAATATCCATTGTATTTTAAATAAAATGTATGTTAGGTATTATTTAGATAAAGCTAATATATTTTATATGTAAATATATTTTATTATTTATATTTATAATTAAATTTTTAGGTGTGAATATTTAAAAAATATGAATATATTGTTATATATTTGATTATAAATCGGAGTGAATTATAAAAAATGATGAAATTTCAAAGACCTAATATCAATATTAATGTAATACCTTGGAATAAATTGAAAACCCAAAAAAAATCCAATATTTCCACCTTAAACGAGGGTGAAAATCCACAAAATGTTAAAAAATCGGGGTACCCCGACTAAAAACCCAGTTTTCAAGGCCTTATGTGCCTCTTTTGGCCTCTAAAATCTCTTTAAAGGGTTCAATCCTGGTCACAACGATGTAGAGCTCGTCACAGGATTCGATTTGATATGTGGTAGAGCTCAAACGGACACCCGGATCAAAAGTTATGGTTGTTTGAAGTATGAGTTGCGTTTTCAACATATTTTGGATATTTTTTTATTTTTTGAACTTTTTAAGTCTTCAAAATGTTATTAAATGACTATTACTCCATAATTGTTAGCAAATTATTAATTAAAAATATTTTTTTAAATTTTTTAAGAAGCCATTTTCACTAAATATCTTATATATTATGTATAATAAGTGTAAATATACATTTATAGTTATCTAAAATATATTTAAAAATTATATATTATATTTATATATCAATATAACTATATTTATATATTAATATATTAATATATTTTTAAAAAAATAAAAAAATTTGAAGCGGACCCTTTATCAGTGCTTTTAAAAAAAAGCGCTGATAAAGGCCCCCACTTTATGAGCGCTACTAAACAAGCGCTGATAAAGGGGGGGGGGGAGCTGCGAAAAACTATTTTTGTGGTAGTGAGAAATTACATACCATACATTATGCCATGCCATCTAGGATGCATTATTTGATGACTGCTGTTGTAATAGGTGTTGTGGTAGTTATTTTATGCTTTGATGATATAGTATGTTTCTGTGTTACTGCTTATGATAACATACTATTTTTTATTAAGATGAAATTGTTTTCTTTTGCAAAATTAAGTGTTTGCAATTATGACAAGATCCAATTTTCAATTGTAAGGTGTATGGTCGCCTTATAGCTGGAAAATGGTAACCCGTGTAATCGGATTTCTGAAAAAGGTCTTCTAAAGTTTTAATTTTAAAATAGAATTGATTTTAATTAAAGGGAGACAAATGCCAAACTATAAAGTGTATGGGTGGTTTACAGATTGGTAGGTGGCCACCCGTATGACTAGATGATTGCTTTGATCTTGTTTATTTCTGAAATATGTTTTCTTTTGTCTAATGGGAGGCAATTTTCAACCCATGGAGTGTATGGGCTCTTCATGAGTTGGGGACTGGAAACCCATAATTAATGTGATGACATCGTGCTTTGTGAAATGCTTATGTGAGTAAAGAATGATTTATTATGAATTGGTGTGTTTTGTATTTTTGGGACCCTCGTAGGTCGCCTAGTTGTTAAAAAATGGAGTTTGTTGAAACTTTCCTTATTTTTGTTGAGTTATTCGTTAAAAATGATCAAGTCCCTAGTAATTTTTTCTTTGGAAAAGTGTACTTGATGTGTTCAATTTAATATTTTAAAATTATTATATGATAAATGTGAATAAATATAAAGGTCTTGGGAAAAAAACATGTAGTGGTGTCCTCTGTTGAGACCCCATGTGTGGGTATGTTAAGTCTTTCTTGTGGGTGCCTTGGAACATGACCTTACGCATATTCCGTAGGCTATTTTCTATTAGCAATGACGTTATCATCTTTGTTGGGCGTGACCAAGTGCTAGGTTCGACGCTTGTTTTTCGTGAGGGACTAGCCTGCGGTAGGTAGTGCACTTAGAGCTTATGTGCCTGGCTTGTTCGGTGAACTTTTTGATGTTTGGTATTGTTCTGGTACCGTTGTCCCATGTAGAACTTCTATTTCTAATGACAGCCTTGGTTGGACAAGTGGTCATGATATTTTTGATCTTGTTAAGGGTTTGAACATCAGGTAATGCTTTGTATCAGTTGGTTAGACATGCCTTGGGCATGGTCGGTCACCTTGTTGGTTGTTTGGCCCTTTCTATTGCGCAGTAATATATGAATTCACATGTCATAGTCCAAGCGAATGGTTATATGGGGAAATATGATGTTTGGTTGTATCTCTTGCGCTGATGTGTACGGTCTCAGGTCACCTACGTGGTAGAGTGACCCGAGCATTTGAGAATCAAGTTGTCCCAATGTTGGGGATGATTTTTGAAAGACCCTAGTGGTTGTCATGCCGGTCTTGTTGCTTTGGTTTCCACGTACGTCTGAAGTGGTGATCATGGCTCGGAGGAGCAACGCACATCCTTTTAATTAATTAAGAACAAGTTTGCTTATGAGCAGCTTGTCTTTCTCCTTTCAATTACGTCGACCCTTATAAAGTGGGAAGTGTCATGCTAGTGGAGTATAGTGTGTCCTTCCGGGTAGAAGTAACACGCCAAGAAGGACATTTTGGGAATGGTCGAGTTTGTTTGGATGCCTTTGAGGCATCCAGGTGTCGTTATGTGTTGATGCTTGCCCGACAGCATGACTTTGATATGGTTGGAAGTGTATAAAACCCATATTGAGAAACATCGATGGTCATGGAGGACTTCGGTGGTAAATCGGGAGTGATCATGGAATGCCTTGTACGAGAAAAAAACATTGTGATCATTTTAGGAATCCTGATGTGTCGGCTGGTGAAGCCGACTTTCTTCTTTAGAGTCGACCAGGGGTGGTTCGACTATTCTCCTTTCCAGTTTTTGGGTATAAATGGTTGGAATCCGTTTCAATCCTCCTAGTGTACTCTGCTACGTGACGAGCATGTCCCCTATCTTTTCCTCGTCCTAGATGCACTAAGAGAGCGTCTGACTTACACCGCGCTAATGTTTTCAATGGATGTTGAGATTTTTGGTGGTTCCCTTTCATCGTTGCACGCAGAATGTGTGGTTTCTCTTTGTTGTTTGATCTTAGATACGTCACCAGGAGTCAGGTTTGAGTTTCGGTGAACGTTCTCGTGGTAAGTGTGAGATGCCTTGGGTGAAGGCATCGTTGTTTAGCTTATAAAAGGTCGGGCGTGTAAGCCAGGCATCTTCATGAATAGTCAGCCGGAGTGGCTTAACTCTTTTCGACTTGGGTTTAGAGGTCGATGGGGAAATCGACCATTTGATCATTTCAAAATCATGCTAGCTGCGTCGTTGGAAGTCATAGAGCGTTCTTTTGAAATACTTTTCAAAACGTGGTGGATCTGTGGTTTGATTCTTGGCTATTTAACATGAAAAAACAATCTAAGATGGGAATTACCTTTTTTTGGTTGCTTGACTAGATGATGATGTGATCATGTCTCTTGTGCAATGGGCTCGGGTAAGAGCATTTGTTTTGGTTCGGTGGGAAAACGAGCGTTATCTTGGGTGTTGAAAACTTAAGAGTAGTGTGATCAAGTGGATGATCATGGAGTGTTGAACGTTTGGAAACATAACGGAATCATTGAATGAAGTTTCATGACCCTTGTAGTTCGAATTAAGCGTGTGTTGTTCCCGATGGCTTCTTGGGGACGAGAAGTTCTAAGGTGGGAAGGTTTTAATGACCAGCGTTTTGAACCGGTTTAAAAAGTGGGGGAAATTGAACCTTTTCAATTACTGAAGCATTCATTTTTAGAATCAGGCTTCGGAATGAGGTTTTGAAGGGTTTAACCCTCATTTTTAAAATTTTTGGACATGGGTGAATGCCTGTTAAGTTGGTCGAGTGGCCTGAGGGGTTTTGAAAGTTCCGAACCCCTGTATTTAAAGTGATTTAGAGGGAATAAAGTGGGCACACAGTTTGGAAAACTAGGCATCCCAAACCACACGACCTTATTAAAGGAGGCAGTGGCGTGTGCACGGGCTGCACACGGTTTCCCCAAACCGTGTGCCTAGCCCGTGCGAGAGATCTCATGGAGACAAGAGACTCTGCACGGTTTGTGCAGGGTTTGGAAAACCGTGCGTGTCAAAACATGAACTCGGATGTGTTTTAGGTTATTGATTAAAATTAAATGAAAATAAAATAAAATAAAATAAAATAAAATAAAAACCTAAAATCTAATTACACTCCATCCACTCTCCTCTCGTCAGAAGCGCGACACCAGCCCAGGGGAGGGGGGGATCTCCCTGCCGCGCGCTCGACCCCCACCTCGGCCTCCCTTCGACCTACATTCACTCCTCTGTTTCTTAAGGTTTCTTCTTTGGATCATCGCGGTAAGGTCTCCTTCCTCCATCCTCTTCTTCTTTGGCTGATTTTTCACCTCCCCTATTCCCTATTCCAATTCGGTCGAACCCCCACGGTTAGGGTTTTTGTTTAATTCATTTTCACTCTTGTTTCTCTTGTTGTAGAGGGATGCAGAAGGTCCCTTGGGACCTTGTGGGTGTTCCTACGACATCTGCCGCTAGAAGCGAGGAGGATTATTGTTGATTCGGTCCACAAGTTTGTTTCTGAGGAAAGGGTTTTACCCATTCTTGGTGTTCGCAGCTTCTAAATTATTACCTTATTTGTTCTAAGGGGTCCTGGTGTGTGTTTCATAGTGTGTTGGACCTTTGGAGTTGGTTTTGGGTTTCCAGAGCTTAGTTGAATCACCTGCGCAGGCATAGGTATGTATTTATAGGTACGTGGGTTCCCCCTGCATGCGTATATTTGTCCATGGTAGCGAATATACATGTATGAGGCTAGTTGTCCCCATTTCATATATAAAAAGTGTGTGCGCTGCTCAGTGGAGATAGGTATATCTGTATAAGCATATGTGTAAGGATCCTCTTGTGCACGGTCATGGCCATGTGGGGCGTGTGCATAGGGGCTGGTGTCCTTATGCATATGTGGAATCACATATGCCTCATAGGGGAGCAGTAGTGGAAGCTTTAGTTAGAAAGAGACAAGAGTTGGAGTAGATGGATGGATCCACCATGAGTTAGGGTCCCTCTCCTAGCATTCTTATTTAATGCAAAGTAGTAAAGAGTTATTTCTGCATGTCAGTCATTAATAAATGATTCTGTGAAAAAAGTGTGAATCGCAAGAATAAGATAAAATGGTTTCTTGGTCACTAAACTAACGATTTAATAATAAAAACCCTCAATCTGATGTGCGTTGTCTTTAAGATAAAATTAGGAAGTAGATTTTTATACTTCCCTGCTTGATTCTTGTTATGATTTATTGATAATTGATGAATTGGTTAAATTTTAATGAAATGGATTATAATGGTAAGACCATGCCATAGGATAATGGAATAAGAATGGCTTATATTAATGGAATGGGTCTAGAGAGTGGGACTTACCTAGGAGGAGTAGTCCTTAGCAACTATTAATGCTTTGTAAATCCCTATATGTCATTGAAATTAAATGAATAGAATAAAGAATGAATTGGGGGTTAGCCAATATGGTACATGAGCGGGTTTTCTCATGTACCTTATTTCAATGTGATGAATATGAAAAATGATGTGATTATGTGAAATTATGAGATTGAAATACCATGTTTAATTGATATGAATGTTATAAGAAGTGTATGTCTTATAACCCATGATAAATAAATGTTTAAGCACCAGGCTAGGGGCAGACTGTGAGAGCTCCCCAATGATACAACTTCGAGCTAGGGGCAGACCTTGAGAGATCCCCTAATTAAATGATACAGCTTCAGGCCAGGGGTAGATCATGAGAGCTCCCTTATGTTACGGATTCGGTCTAAGGGTAGACTGTGAGAGCTTGCATGAATCATTATTAAGCTTTTGCGCCGGGGATAGACCGTGAGAGCTTTCCCAACATTGGGCCAGGGATAGGATCGAGAGCGCTACCCCAAGGATAAGGACGTTTGTGAGTTCTTTGTCGGTCCTACCCAACGTATTATATATATATATATTCCTTGAATATTTTTATGCTTCGGTCTAGGGGTAGACCCTTAGAGCTCCCCTATGTTATGGCTTCAGGCCGGGGATAGACCGTGAGAGCTTCCCCAAGGTTGGGCCAGGGGTAGGATCGAGAGCACTGCCCTTGGGTTAAGGACGTCTGTGAGTTCCGTCCCGGTCCTAACCAATGTATTATATATATATATAGTGACATGATCGGGTTACTTTTCCGGCAACGAGCCAAAGCTGGTATAGCCGCCAGGTTTCTTCTAGGGAAACCAGGATGGGTGTTGTTGTTCTTTATTGTTGTATTTATCAAATCATGCTATGCCTGCTTACGACTTTAATTATTATTACACTGTATGGATTGGGTTAGACATCGGTGGTGCTGGCATACTGAGATTTATATCTCACACCCTAATCGGGCCACTATTGCACTGGGGTGCCCGAGTCGACCTTCTTCCTAGCAGGAACTAGGTCATGTGTTGTGTTGTTTGTACCAGAGAAGTTAGGAGCAAAGGACCAAGCCAGAGCATGGGATACTCAGGAGATCACCAGTTGGGCTTTGCTGTATTTTCTTCATTTCTTTAGTATTCTATTGAAAGTATATTGTAATGTTTACTGCTTTCCATATCTGTATCATTATCCCTGTATTGTGACAACTGGCTTTGGACACCTTTATGTAATAGATATTGATTGTATTTCACAGTTGTCTTTCAATTATTTACTGCTTCCGCTATTTTATATTATTTACTCTGAAAATACCATTGTGTAACTTTGATATGAGGGTATAGTCTCCTCAATATCTCCTCCTGAGAACCTCGCTGCTAGTCGATATCCTCTGGGGTACGTGGAGATGTTCTTGAGGCCATGTGACCTACCGGTCTGGCCACCGGTTCGATGGTCAGCTGGGCCGGGACGTTACACTTAGGATCAAGACCTTGAGAAGTGATCATGGTCGTGAATTTGAAAATCAAGAGTTTGAATATTATTTCTCACATAATGGTTATAGTCAAAACTTCTTTTCTCCAAGAACACCTCAACAGAATGGTGTAGTAGAATGAATAAATAGGAATCTTCAAGTGAATTCTAGGACAATGCTCAATGAATATGATTTACCAATTTAATTTTGGGATGAAGCTGTTATTACATCTTGTTAAATTATCCATAGAGTCTTGATTAGGCCAATTCATAAAAAGGCCTCTTATGATATTTGGAATAATAGGAAGACAATGGTTAAAAACTTTATAGTTTTTAGATGCAAAGTCATTATCCTTAATAATAAATATAATCTTCATAAATTATCTTCCAAAAGTGATGAAGTTATTTTCCTAGATTACTCAATATCAAGTAAAGCCTATAGATTATTCAATAAGAGAACCAAATGTGTGGAAGAATATATACACATCAAATTTTTTTGAAACTGATCCACATGAACATAAGACTCCTTTTAAAAATCTGGAAGAACATATTTCCATTCTAGACCTTAATGACAAGAAAAGTGAACCTGTTGTTAAGACAACCAGTTCTGGAAATGTTCCAGAATCTGCTATTGTTGAACCCGAACCTATAAATGAACCTGAAATCTCTATCCCTATATTTTATAGACCAACTAGGACCCATAAAAACAATCCTTTAGTTTTTAGTAGGAAATTTAGATATAGGAATAGAAACTAGAGCTTCTCTAAGGAATCAAGTTGAACATCAAGATTTTCATTCACATCTTGGACCTAAAAATATAAATGATGCAGTCAATAATGAATTTTGGGCCATGGCTATTCAATATGAATTAAATCAATTCGAATGAAACAATGTCTGAGAATTAATAGACATACTTAAGGACACTTTGACCATAGACACTAAATAGGTCTTTAGGAATAAAGTCGATGAATCTGGTAATATAGTTTGAAACAAAGCTAGACTTGTTTCACAAGACTATAGTTAAGAAGAAGTAATTGACTATGAAGAGACCTTTTCACCAGTAGCCTGACTTGAAGCCATCATAATCCTTCTTTCCTATGCGGCACATCTGAATTTCAAACAATATCAAATGGAAGTCAAGAGTTAATTCTTAAATGGGTATATAGTTGATGATGGTTTTTTAACAACCACCTGGATTTACAAACCCTCATTTTCCAAATCATATTTTGAAACTATCAAAAGATTTATATGGTTTAAAGCAAGATCCAAGATCTTGGTATGATAGATTGAGTACTTTTCTTATTTTCAAAGGATTTATAAAAGGAATAGGTGATTCTACTCTTTTTATAAAAAAACTTCTAATGATGTTTTCGTTTTTCAAATTTATATAGATAAAATTATTTTTGGATCTTCGAAAAATTCATTATGTGTTGATTTTTTTAAAATGATACAAAACAAATTTCAAATGAGTTTAATGGGAGAACTCAAATATTTTCTAGGATTTTATGTTTTTCAAAATAAAAACGTTATTATTTTTTATCAATGTAAATATAAAAAGGATATTCTAAAACGTTTTGGATTGGATAGAACTAAAATGCGTGACACACCCATTAGCACCACTTCTAAGTTGTATCTTGATGAAGAAGGAAAATATGTTGATAAAACTACTTATAGAAGAATGATTGGATGTTTACTTTACATAACTTCTAGTCATCCTGTCATTATGTTTAGTGTGTGTATGTGTCCTCATTTTCATGAAAACCCTAAGGATTATTATTTAAATTCTTTAAAGAGGTTTTTCAAATACCTCAAGCACACACCTAATCTAGGACTATTTTATCCTAAAGGAATAACATTTTATTTATTTAGTTATTCTAATGCTGACTTCATTGGCTGTAAGTTAGATAGAAAAGGAAAATCTGGAACATGTCACCTTTTAGGCAAGTCACCTGTCTCGTGCTGTAGTTAGAAACAAAATTATGTTGCATTATCTACTGCAGAAGCTAAATACATAATTGCTGGAAGTTGTTGTGCACACATTTTGTGTATGATACTCACATTACTAGATTATGGATATCAATTCAGAAATGTACATATAAATTGTGACAACACAAGTGATATTAACATCTCAATGAATCTTTTTTCACATTCTAGGACAAAGAATATTGATGCAAGACATCACTTTTGACAGATCATTATCAAAAAGGTGATATAACTTTCGAATTCATTGGTACTGAATATCAACTAGCTAATATATTTCTAAACCAATAAATTATGAGAGAATATATTACATCATACATGAACTAGGAATGATAAATCCAAAATAGAGATATTACTTGTTACTGTTTTAGGTGTAACTGTGTGATATATTACTGTGTTATACTTTACCATTTCATGATTATAGTCTCTCAGTTACTGTCTCTTATGTTTACTATCTCACCATAATGTTTTATGTTTATGGCCTCTCCATTTTCATTTTGTACTTACGATATGATGTTTACTGTCTCACCGTAATGCGCATAGAATGGCTGACTCACAATCTCACCATGAAACTCACTCGATGTCTCACCATAATTACAAGTCATGGTCTCACCTTAAAAAATTATTTATGTTTTTCTTTAAACTCATATAATGGTAATTATTATTTCACCTCTTTTATTTTTCCGCATTTTAATTTTAGCATTTTTTTGTATTACTAAATGATAAAACAAAAAAAGTATCACATAACTCTTCAGTCAAGGTTTCTTCTACCTACTCTTTTCTAACCCTTATTAATCCTTGAAAAATTTCCCTCGCTCGAACCGTTAGTGAATTCCATGGATGAATCATTCATCATCATCGACACATAAGTAGCACAACAAGAAGAAGAATAGGATTTCACATAAGCTGGCACCTAAAGGGGCTTTAAATCTAAATCTTGTAACCGCAATGTTGTACCTAAGAAAAAAATTTTCCCCAACTGGCTTATGTCTAGTAAGTCATTGGTACTGAATGTTTTAGAACAACAAGGTTGGTTGGAATGGTTCTCGAAGGAGGATATATCCATCTATCCTTTGTTAGTGGATAAATTTTATCAATACTTACAGTTCTCATTTGATTTTGGTGAACAATATGCTGTAAAGAGCTGGGTCAATGGCCATAAATGTTTTTTCACTTCTAGGTTATGGGTTGCATTCCTTATGATACCTCATGAGGGAATTTGTGATGATTGTCAAAGATAACCTCCAACGTCAACTAATTTCTTCTATCTTGAAGTTTCTCTGAAAACCCTAACTGGAAATGGCACCCAGAGAAGAGCCATTGCTACTGAATTAGATGGAGAGACAAGGATTCTGTTTATGTTTGTACAAAATTTGGTAATTACAAGAAAATATGATTTTTCTATGTTAAAATATCAAGATGTTTTTTTGATTCACCTCATGAAAAATGGACATAAGATCACCCTGTGTAAGTATATTATACACCACATGTGTGAGCTGATCAAAGTCACATCCATGTAAACTTATCTGTTCTACTCTCATCTTATATCAGCCATGATTTTAGAAAATGGTGTGGATGGACCTAATGAGGAAGTGATTATGGACTATGAGTACTATCTCTCAAAAGATGTAATAAAAAGAAGAAGATAAACTGGAATCCTTGGAAAAAGAAATGGGTAGAAGACAATGATATGGTTTATGAAAAATTCAATCCCGTAGATTATCCCTCCAGGCGGAAGGACATTTATTATCCTAGTTTGGAACTAGTTGATCTTGTTGAGTATTCTAAAGAATAGGAAGATGAGTTTGTAGTGCCACCCATGTAGGCTATTGTTATTGAGGAAGACATAACTACTATTTCTCATGATGTTCTTGAAGAAGATGTTCTTGCTCCTAAAGAAGCTATTAGTTTAGAAACTCAACCGGGGGCTATAATAGAATCAGTTTCGAGAGATTCATGAAATCATTCCTTAGAATATCCTACAATATAAAAGACTACAATAGAAGAGCCTATAGTGGAAGCGTTAACTATTATGCAAGAGGCCAATATTGAGGCACTCCCTAAAGAACAATCTGTTCCTGAAATCATACGATTAGCTAAAGAATGGATGGAGATAGCTTTTTAGCTAGCTAGACAAGAAATGAGTGAGGAAATTCGAACTGAGTCTTTGGATGCAGACCAAGCTCCCAGGCCTCTCAATCCGGAGCAGGAGGAACCTGTTGAGGGGGAGAAAAACCCAAATCTTGAGTCTGCTGAATCATCACATCCAACAAAGTCAAGTCTTTCAGACATTATGTACAAATTTTCTAGTTTCTATGATTTGATTGAATCTCAGTAGATTACAACAACCTGATTTGATATGTCCTACATATTTCAGTTGAAATCAGTCACAAACCCTGCACATGAGGAGGAAACTGAAACTAACCCTATACTAGTTCCTACTCCGGTACACTTATCTGAACAACAATCTTTTGTGAGTAAGGATGATCTAAAGGAATTTAGGGATACTCACTTATCTAGATTTGAGAAACTCATGAATACCCAACCTCTTCCTATGAAAAATTTATGTGAGAGATATGCCTCAGTATTATTAGAGATGATTATTTGGCAAATAAAACCTAAGATGCACCATTAGATTCAAGAGGAAAGAGTTCAAAATAGAATTCTCAGTAATAAAGTTAAGTCCTTAAGAAGTATTGTTGAAAACATACAGAAAGAGATTCATTCGAGATCTGAATATGTTGCTCCTACTATAGAATCTACTGCTCCTCAAATACCACAAGTTGGTGTGTCTCAGATTCAACCTTATCCTGCATCCATATATGAAAATATTACTGAAAGTAACAAGAAAATTGTGAAGGAAATGAAATAGCTTATTTACAACCCCAATAAACTCACTGATGAGTATATTGGATGTCTTCAAAATGTGATGAATCAACTAAAATCCCAGACCATGGCTCTCAAATTATTTAGTTGATCCTCTAAACCTTCCTTGGACAGTGATCTGTTCAAATCTGTAGTTAATGAAGATCTCCAGAATATCTTCAGTGGCTTTAATGCGTCTCCATTATTTAAAGTTTTAAAACATTGGGATAGTGTTTTTGACTAACAAAGAATCCACTACAAAATTGAAAGTGATTCTCATTAATATATTTCCAAGAAAGTGGATATCTAACTCAATAAAATTTTCTCCAAGACCGATACGACAAACCATTTCATGTACCTTGTATAAAATCTGCAGATTCCTCCTCTAACACAACCATTCAATAACCAAGTTTAGAAACTCAAAATGTTTACTCGTTTGTTGGTCATGTTTATGGAGAACAATGATGATTTTGAGAGATCCATGCAGTATGGTGGAGAGATCATTACTGATTTCATCAAACTCCTCCGACCCTATATTCATGTTCAATGTACATCTATTTTTGCTCTAGTGGCGGTACATATCAGACCAGGACTGCCTAATATAAACTCTTCCCTATCCTCAACCACCATGTCAGTTGGCCAAGCAATTAGTCAAATCATGCATGTGATTCTTGATCAGCAACTGCCTATATCTTCTACTTCTCCTACCTTGTATCCCTCTGTATTTTAAGGCCTTCCTTTAACCTCTTTATCAACCACATCACTTCCTTATTCTACATCAACCACTGCACCTATGGATTCCTCTTATACTATTGAAAAAGGAAAAGAGAAGTCCAGTCCTTGAAGAAGAAAAGTGTTTACACTTTTTGATAGGGATGCTATTGTTTTTTGTAATGTTCTTTTTGTGTTATATCCCTTATTTGATATTAATGTACTGTAAAACTTTTTGACCTCTCTAAGTTAATCTTTTTGATAATCCCAAAATGGGGAGAATTTATTAGATATTATGTTAAAATTTTATCATTATGGTTGAATCTAATATGCACATTAAAATTATATGATTTTTGATCATCAAAAAGGGGGATATTTTTGGACACTTCATGTTTTAATGATAAAAAATATTATTTAATCATGTAATAATGATTCTACATCTTATTAAATCTATATCATGTGTATTTATATCTAAATTTTTCCCATACTTTATGTAGTGCCATGAAAGATATTAATTTCTATATATTCAATTTACATTATACCATCTTTAATGTACTCTTCGAATACCATCTTTAACAAATTATTAATTCTAATCCTTTCTATTATTATCTTTATTTAATTGTGCACATAGTTACTTTGGAATGTCTAAGACAATGTGAGTCTGCTACTAGCTATGTATTTCTTGCACCGTGAAGCCAAACATTGTGAACAAGACACCGTGAACAAGAAAAAGTTCTGCCAGACACCGTAAACAAGACACCGTGACGCTGAGACACCATGAACCAGACACCGTGAACAAGTCAACATGAACATGACATTGTGAAGCCTGACACCATGAAAAAGACACTATGACCCTGAGACACCGTGAACCAAACATCGTGAACAAGACACCATGGACAAGACACTGTGAACAAGACACCATGAACAAGACACCGTGATGATGAACATCGTGAACAAGACACTGTGAACCTGAGACACCATGAACAAGACACTGTGACCATGAGACACTATAACACTTAGACGCCATGATCAACCTAGACACCGTGTGAAGGAGACACAATTTCTATGACTTACTATGACACCATTTCTTAAACTACATTTTCCTTTTTCAATTTAATTTATAATGGTCATATTTGATGACTTTAATGCACTGACATGATTAATATTTCATTGTAGACATATCATCAAATAGTACGAGGTATGAGGTATAGAACACATGCAACCTGTCTGCTCCAACACGTGCACACTAAGTTAGAAGTAAAGTTCCATAAAGAATCAAAATGCGTGATACAGAAAAAAAAGGTAATGAGGAAAAGATCGAAGAACATACTTGGAGGATGATTCAAAAGAATGACACACTACATGAAAGAAGACATGGATGAACACACAAATCATATTTAAAGCCTAAAGAACATCTTCACTTGACTAAACCTCATGGAGAACACAAGAAGAATTGTGACACTCTATTTTCCACACAACATCCAGAGAAGGACTCAAAGATTCATCTTCATCAATCTAAATGAGGCCATAACTGCATTGAAATCACACAAGAGAATTCTCAACACATCTCTATTTTCTTACTCGACTGTGATCATCATTTTCTATACATTACGAGTTGTCTCTGCTTTTCTCTATTTGAACACACACTGACTAATAAGAAAAAAGGGTGGATTTCTAAATCCTAACTCAATATTTCCCTTACACTCTTGTATCCTACTATGGATTGTGGTAGAGGTCTGAGGACCTGGACAGCCTGTGAGATGTTGTTACTATTTCTTTCCCACGAAGAACTGTGGTAGAGGTCTAAGGACCAAGATAGTCTAAGTAATATTGTAAACCTCGATCTAGGGTGTGAATAAAATTTTTATATAAAAATTTTGAGAGGACTAAGTCTTAGATTGAGACTGAACCTCTTGGTTAATACTGTTGTGTATGTTTATTTTAGTTAAAAATATTTTTAATATTACGCTGCTAAGTACTTTTAATATAAATCTATTTTAAAGTTACTCATTTAGTTAAACTAGCATGTTTTTGTACTTATTGTAATCGAGTAGGTTATTTTCAAAAGATAATATAATCTTCAAATTAGATTAACTAATAACTAATCAATCTCTTGATAACCTCACTGAACCTTTACTATATTAAAAATTCACTATAGTTTATCTTGTTATATAAATTTGTGGATTTCAATATAAATCTTTTAAACAGAAATTTTAAATAGGAACTCAATTCACCCCCCTCTTGAGTATACACTCACACAAACACACACACACACACATATATGTATTATTCTCATTAATAACATCCTAAATACATTCTAGGTGGTGTGTGAATGAATCACATCGCTTTGAGGAGGCAGTAGTCCATAGTTCCTCAAACGAGATGGTCAATTGAACATAATATAGAAAGTAAATATATTTATCTTTTAAAAGTAATATGAAATATTAAATAGATAATTAATATTATATATACCATATATAAATAGGGTTTCTATCATAATTACCACCATTATAGGTGGAAAATGTAAAATTAATAATCATCATTTCATCAGGCAGTAGTATTGGACACACAGAAATAATATGTTCTATATCGAATGCATATAGGTGTTTGTATGTATATGTCAAAATAATTACATAAAAACAATAAAATATATATTATACCAGATTTTTCATATTATAATAGAATAAAGAGTTTGTAGGGGGTGAATAAGAAAAATAATGTAATGGAGCTTGAGAGATGATGTTACCTCTTAATCGGGTAACTTCTTTTGGTTTATTCCAAATGGATTCTATAAGAATATTTAGGACTGATGAGAGGTTTTGAAGTAGAAGGGAGGTCATTGGGAGGCTAATTGGTCATATAATGGACGAAATTCAATTGTTTTCGAGGTGTTAGTACGGGTTAGAGGCAATGTCATTTTATATTGATAGAATATGACTCACCTTGATGATTTATAAACAAGTTAGGTGTGCCCAGTTATTACATAAAAAAGTCAAAAAAAAAACAAAACTCAATAAGTGAAGGTTTATGGAATGAATATGGAAATATAATTGGTATT
This sequence comes from Viscum album, assembly GCA_963277665.1. NCBI lineage: Eukaryota > Viridiplantae > Streptophyta > Magnoliopsida > Santalales > Viscaceae > Viscum > Viscum album. Next base: position 1,551,126,758 of record OY728158.1, on the reverse strand, counting down.
GGATAATTTTATAAGTCATTTGGTCACTTAATTTTAAGGTTTAGTCCCAAATTAAGCTAGATTTGGCATTGACTGCTATGATTAATTTTAAAAACATTTTCTTATAATTTTGGTCAAAAATTATCATAGTCTTTTTATATTATAAATATTATATAAAATAAAAAAAATTATGTTTTATTTTTTTAAATTCATTTCATATAAGTTGTAAAATTAAGATTAGCACTAATCCCACCGACGAGACAAAATATTGGTGTTTTAAAGTAAAAAAATAAAAAGATTGTTAATATTTTATATCTAGTTTTGAAGTGAAATTGAATATAATGAATTAAATTATATTAATAGATGTAATATTTATCTAATTTGAAAGTAAATAATTTTTATAATATCTGTTAATATAAATAACTTATAAAGAAAAAGGTTGTTTTTAACTAAAAAGATGTATTTTTCACTATACATCAAAAAATTACATTTCTAAGAAAAATACCAAATATTCACCCAAGGATAATCTCAATGTTTTTAAGTAAAATTGTAGGTTATTTATCCAATTAAATTTATAACTATGTATAAAAATAGTTTTATTATTAAAAATGAATCTATTTAAGAAAATATTAATTTTAACATAAAATGACTTTACCAAAAATCTAATCATTCATTATATAAATATTAAAAATATTTGGAATTTGTTTATTACTATTCTTATAAATATGATTAGTGGATAGATTATAAATATATAAATTGATTAATTATATATATGTAAATATGTTTCATTGAATCTCAATGTTGTTTGAATCTTACGACAAGTTACTATTAGTTGGAGTGCAAGAGATGATAATATTGTGTGTATCTCAAGAAAAGATAGTATTTACAGTTAAATGAATGTTTCTATTAGTGTTTTAATATATATATATATATATATATATCTATTTCTAGTGTAATGTGAAATGAAAAATATTGAAAAGATAGATTGATTAAATAATAATCATTCTAAAATACTCAGGGGGTTACAAATCCAACCTCATTAGGTTGGCTACCACTTCTATTTGGGATACTCAATTAGGGAGGGATTATCCGACCACAACGTGATCATCCAATTTAGGGAAAGGCCTTACCTATGGAATTTGATAGTCTGTCGATACTAGTTTTGTGTTTTTCATATGGTGACCAATGGGACATCCCCACTATCATCCAGAATCAACTGGTTCAACTAGAAGTTCTCATAATTACTCCATCCAAAAATTTCCTTTTATAGGAAGAAAAATTATTGAAGAATAGATATATGATTTGATTAAGAATCATTCCAAAATTCCAACAAATCCCTCCATCCTGGTGGATATCCACCTATTAGACAATATGTGTTTAGCCCTCGTATAGGCTTTAGAAATTCCCCTCCAATATGAGATAGTGGTAGAAGTTGTAGAAACATTCAAGGATGAATAATCCAAGTGATTATAATTCCAAAACATCATCTCATTATAATAAGAATTTGATGGCTCTCACATATAGGGGGACATCTTCATTTTGTACAAAACTGTCCATTTTAATTGAGTAGATGTAAACTGTTGTCTTATCGACATAGGTTCTAAGATCAATCTCATACATACTAGGAAACTATGAATATAGGAGTATATTATAAAGATATGTGTCCATATAAAGTGAAAATTCATGTTTATGACAAGAATGAGCTGAGGCCAGGTGGAAATATTCACCGGAAGAACCAATTTTGTGGATTGATTACTAGCATTTAATTCATTACCATCTCACAGAAAACTACCTACAATGAATTGATTTTTAGTCCATGCCTCCTTCTACATGAAATAATTCCCTCCTAATGTCACCAATGCCTCATGTACTCCCTCAATGGTCGAGTGGGTGTGATCTAAGGTGATGTGTCTCCCATTTCCCCTTTTAAATCTCTCTAATTGGATGATGATTAGAAAAAGGGAGAGGAAAATTACATTCAGACTAATGTGGTTCATCACACTAATACTATGGTCAATCCATGGATGTATTTGGATGATGAATTCATTCCCCCGATTCCATGGTCATAGGCGACAACCCCCGAATTAGTATATTGCATCATCATTCTTGAGATTAGTGTTTGAAATGTCCCCAAATACATGGAATGTAATAATATTACCTCATATTGTTATACAATCCTAGATAGAGTGATAACAAATCCACTTAGCTATTTTAGGTATTGAGACGTTCAATTGATGGAAATAATAGTACATTATACCTTCTAGTTTTTTAGTCTGGGCTGATTCAACATAAACATACCCACTAGCAATACTTAAATACCATCAATAATGGGCCTGTTGGCCAAAGACTAATTTATTTTTTCAATAGACTTTGGTTCCATGATTTTTAATCTGTAGGATATTCCTGGTGATGATTCAACCGGAACTCAAGCAGGCAGCATCATTCATACAGATTTAGTTGAATTGGACGATTTTCCTCTTACTCCCTCTATCTTAGATGATAAGGATGGATATATAGTTCTCTGCCGCATTTTAAGAGGGTGTCTCCCCCATCATCGATTAGTTGGTACAACTGAATCATTGTACCAAGGTAGACTTGGGACCAACACTGATCATCACAACCATTCCTATAGAAGAATAGTTGTAGTACGTGGATTTATAGAAGATGATTCAGGATGTATTTTCTTAGATTTATGACGAGATGATGGAACTAGATCATCAGGTCCCTGTCCACAGACTTGGTCTCCGGATAAGTCATCATTGGTGAAAAAATAAAACCTGAAAGATACTCCCATCTCATGGTTTCTAGGTCAAGACCAATGTTGATATGTTCATCGAATACAACCCTTTCAAGGAAGTGTAGTACCTTAGGTTATTGGAAAACACCATTCCCATCAGGTAGAGGAATTTAAGATCAAATTCAGCATCATCTTTTGGGATTTCAACTATCATTTTGTGAATGAGGATTTTACATTTTATATTACCAAGATGTGGATCTATGCCACTATAGGATTCCAAACACCCTTCTTCATGGGATGATACTCAGGGTATAATCAAATATAGATGGATCCCAATAATGAAGATTCCATTACCTTCAAGGTATTTTAGGGTACCTTTTTTATCCAGTAAATCTATTCCATAATAATAATGTTACTGCAACCTATCAGCGTTCCATGTAACACATATTCAATATTATCTAGGGTCTTTAGTGAAGTGTTATGTTGACAATTTGGTCGTGAAATCTCTCCAATGATAGGACCATCTCTAAGATTTTGATAATTTGTTATACTTCCTCTACTCCAACCATCTGAAGATGAACCCCTTTTATTTTTTTCTTATGGGGTTACCCCTAGGAATTTTATTAGCTTCATTGTTAGATAATGTGGAATCAAGAACGATGTGCAGAATATCAAGGCTATTAGTAAGATTCCACCTCTTGGTAAACATCATGAACTCCAAGGATTGCAATTCCACTTAGTAAATATACACCTGTTCATTGTGAATCTGGTTTTAAAGAGTAATCCATTTTATAGTATCATGAATTATGGTTCCATCGAACAATGTGATGAATAGATTCTGAACATTTTTTAGATGATCATGAAATATTTTCTAAAGCCTTTTGTTTTGATTCCACTCAACTCTGTAATGTTTCTGGTCTTTTATGTGGCCCCCTAAGAATGATCCCTCAATTCCCTTCTCCCTCACAATAACTATTAATGTATGATGAACAATTTTTACAATATTGGTCACATGATTCTCGAAAAAAATTCCATATATTCTTTTATCCATAAGAACTAACTTGCACTAGTTTTCCATTGAAGATATTGAAAAATTATCTACAACACCGTGAGATATAGTCAGCATCTGGCATAGAAAAAAAAGTATTTTTTTAACATCCATATGTTGACATTACTTCTAGATTCATGGAATTTTATCCTTTAGTATATTGACATTAGGTTCATCCTCTATATGTTCATCAAGGTTCGGGATCTCGCATACTTTATGACTGCCCATTCGGCTCCAAAAAAGAATTTTCTATATCTCTTTTTTCCAGATGAGTCCTTTATCTCAATGTATGAAGCTATTCCATATTGGTAGATGCATTTCAATGGTCCCTCCTAAAGCCCGACTAGAAGGATGCAATGATATTAGAATCAATTGGGTAGGCATGAGTGTTGATTCATCCAACCTATATTGTATGTCTCACCCTATTTGTTCTTACGATCAGAATGCTACACCAACAATGAGGAATGGAATGAGGATCTAATCACTAGTATCAAGATGTTTCTCGAGATCGATAATCCCCACCAACATGTTAGGGGTGATTAAAACCTAGTAATAATGTAGACAAAAGTTGATTATATTGTCTAGAAGCCCTAGATCATTCCCTTTCTCAAGCACGTTCTCTTATGGATTGCCCAATTCAATTCCCATCCAGTGCTCACCCATGTTCCTCAGTAATCGATTGGTCTCTCCAATGCCTTGTCTAATTTATCATCTTATATCACATATCATACCTAGGCTAATCTATTCATTCATGTGGCACATCAAAGACACATCACTCCCTTTTTTCTGGATGATGATGAAAACTACTAGGTAATATATTTTTTTCATTGATGATTCTATATTAGATCATAAAGATCCCCCTCTGCAGTAGAATGATTATGTGATTGGAACATTCCTTTCATCGTTCACCTCCAGTATGACAATCTCCTAATAGAGAGAGCCAAATGTATGTGAATCTACCAAGGTATAGTGTAGTTCACACTTCATTTTTTTCCTAGCCTTGAACATATAATTTTAAAATATGTATTTGAAGGAATTATCATCCATATAATTTAAGGAGTCATGATTCCCCTGGTTATGCAGGAATTTCATGTCGGTTTGTGAGGATCCCATCATACATAGTTGAAACTCTCTCAATAGATTCGAAGGTCAGGATAAGTTTTTCTCACCATAGTCCATAATGGCATTGAGTTAAGTAAGAGGTTCCATGTATATTAGATTTATGACAACATTGTGCATTTAATTGTAAAGCCCCTATATACAACCAAATATTCATTGTCATTGAAGGTCAAAGGACTCGATTTCATGGGACTATGTCCGCTAGAAACATCTTTATAGATAAGGCTTATTTTGACTATAATAGATTTATTTTCCAAGTGGGAAGAGGAAATTACAATAAAGGATGACAAGTACCATTGTGTCTTTGAGTTCAAGAGATCCAATATCATCCATCTAATTGGAGTCCCACACACTATTCTATAAAATATTTGCACAAAAATCTGAGTAGCTGAGCAAGAGAAATTTTCTAGAAATTATATCATCTGGTCCAATAAAACTTCTCACTACCATGCATAGAGAAATGGATATATAGAGGAATTCAAATATACCCTCTCTAACATTATACATATGATGGTTGTCAAAAATAAGAAGAGTTGTCTAGAAAATATCCCCAATGATCTCTCATCTAATATGATGATGACTCGATACTCCACCCAGTTGACCTAGTATTCCATTTTTTATGGAACATAGGAATTATTAACCCTCAAAATTTAGTGTCCAACACTCTATAAAAGTTTCAATGATCAGAAGACATACAACAGAGTACGTAAAATTCCATCTGGCTGCATTAGAAGTCATCAATGACAATATGTTCTGGGCTTTGCACAATCAGGAAAGGCACCATATCCAAATAAGAAGAGATTTTAATAAGAATTTTTTTGTTTATCCATTCCTCAAGGTGATATTTTATCATCTATGGGGAATAATAACATTCCTTGAAGTAAGCTACCATAGTAAGATCCCAAATGGGAAGGATGATGTATCATTCACAAGGTGTACCCGAACAGTGCATACTCTATGGTAACCATGGATAGTGAGGAAGTTCCACCCTACACCAATGTCATGTAACTCAAGTATTACTTTTAATAAGATATGATTCATCCTAGTTTCCTAATGTTAAACAATGTTACAACTCACATCAAGAAATATGTTAACCTATTGTTCCCTATCGTATGATGATAAACTTCAATTGGCCTGAGTCTACAACATTAAACTAAGATATCTGTCATCCTTAAAAGATGATATTAAACTTCACATAGTTCAAGAACTACATGTGGATTTATTCACATCCTCTGGGGTATGTAAGAGAACCTAGACATATTTTCTATTCCTCAACAACCAATTCAACTTTTCAGACCTAGGGCCTTGGTTTTTCCTTGGGAGTGTGTGGTATGGTGATGACACATACATTGCCCTCATTCATGAAGTATTATTTTAGGAAACTATGTTATAAACAACCATGAGGATATATTTATCACACATTATAGGTTCTATGACATAAAATGAAATCTCTCTCATCTTGAATGACATTAAATTGTTGCATCCTACATGAAAGACATTAAACTGAAAAGCATTTATTATACTTTTAGCATGAACTTAAAACGAAAGTTCCATTTTTTCTAGAATGACATTAAACACCCATATATGATAGGTTGTTGAAATTTATACTTCATCCTAGTTGTATTATGATTATCTTCAAAACACATTGAAGTCCTAATCTATGTGGAAATCACCTATGGCAATTATCACTCTTCATTCCATTTTCAAAACTACATGTAACTCAATTCCCATTCTTATGGTATATGTATGGATGCATAGAAATTTTTTCTACTATAATGCATCAAGATTACAATAAATTATTAGCCAAGTTTCCTATTGGGAATGTGTGGTGTGGTGTTTAGATCTCACTTTTTTCATTCCCATCATGCTATAATAGTTTCATCGTGTAACACCCTCATGAATTCCCATCGTCAATTCATCATGATTGAATGATATTAAACTACACGGATTTAAAGAACTATTTATGGAAGGATTCTTATCCTTGTGGGATACGTATAAATTCTTAGACATTTTTTCATCAAGTACATATCCAATTTATCAACCAATCTCTTAGGAGTCTCTGGTATGGTGACAAGCCTCCTTGCCCCTCATTCATGTTAGGTTCATCACCTCTTTATGCCATGTAAATCCATTAAAAAAGAATCATTGGTTGGTCTAAGATATATTAACATAAACATACATACCATTATCTGATTTACATGATGATAAACTATGATAGGCCTTCCTTTTTAACAAACGATGTTAAACTAAATATAGTTTAAGAACAACATGTTTCTTGATTCCCATCCTAATGGGATAGATAGGAATTCCCATATGATTTTTCTTTGGTTCTAGCCCCAGGTTCATTAAGCCAAAATTGTTTGTCATATCCTCTTTATTTGGAATAGGTCCATTACCATGTCATGTCCAAGAGCCCTCTTGAGGTTTCTTCCCTTATGAAGGGGTTCAAATCCATCTATCTGATATGACCCATTAATAGGAAGATGTATTATGGTTAGGACATAAAGTGTTGGGTTCTGCATGGCCCTTATCTAATTCTGTCTCCAATCTTTACATGTTCATTTATTTGGTCCTCCATCATCTTTCGCATCTAATGTGACCCCCCTAGAGATAGGGTTCATGGTCTTGTGGATCTCCTACCATCATTGGTCAATTCCCCAGAAGATTTTCAAATGGAATTTTGAGATAAGTTCCATGTTCTGAATATTTTGGATGGTCAAGCCTCATTTTTCTATTCCAATTATAAGTTACATGATACTAATGTTGTGTTTTGATGAAGGTCGATAGTAATCCTACATTTTTATGCCACCCCCATTGTGTATGAACTATCATACATCAATATTCACATCCCTTTCTACTTCGCTCTGTACAAACCTAACACAAACACCATCAATGTTACACCATTGTGAACCATTGAACGTTGAGCATGATGATCAGAATCATTGGTAAATCCTTAACCTAGCTTCCCTATTCCCTTTTTTTGTGTCTCCATGTGTCATAAAAATATTATCTTCCCCTTATTCCCCCTAATAAGAATGGATCACGTGGCATTAGGGGTCGTAGTAGGGTTTGTACCTGCATGGAAAAATCCCATAGTCGTACAGTTAAAATTCTATGAAATTAAACTAGGAGTTCACATCCTAATCTCATGACATTAAACTGAGTGTCCAATCCCATGTCTTGTAATTTCAAACTTTGTGTGTGATTTAATTAGGGATTGCGTGTTGTGGATATTTTTGGTTTTCGTTCACACAAGGTCACTTCATGGTGTCGTAATACACATTTTTCCTTTTGGATAATCATTTTCAGTCGGTTATCTGCGACCATAAACTATGATCCTCAATTTCTTAGCCAAAAAACAATAAACTATGTAACATATTCTCACTCACCACATTATGTCACACTATACTGGATAATACCCATGGGATGAAGTTAAACTGGGCACCTATAGTCGAAGCTGTATGACTTTAAAATAAGAGCCTCTATTTTATTCTTATAGGGAGTGTGTAGTATGGTGTGGAACATTTTTTTAATCATTCTTGTCTGGTTTCTCATATCTCTACATGACATATTCCCAAATTGGATGTTTAATCACCACTGTCCAAACACTATTACCCTAATATAAAAACTTATAAATCTTATTATCATTTGGGATATGTTGTGTGGAGGGGTCCTCTTTGGTCCCCATTAACATTAGGTCTGTTAGGAAACTGTGTAACGTACACCAATGATTGTATTTCATTATGGTCTATACACTAAGACATTAAACAATGATCCTATCATTCTTAATGATGACGTTAAACTACAATTATGTCCTAAAAAAGGTAAGGATGTCCTGTGATGGTCATGGGATGCTTATACTTCCTTGATAGAGAGGATTTCCATTGCCAGTGATGGCATTCTAATGTACATTGTTTTAAGAACAATATGTGGCATGGTTCCAACCCTCATGGGATTCGTAGTCCACATGGGAATTTTTTCATGGGTCTGACAATAGGGTTTTCATCCATTTTATGTATCATCATTATTTTTGGTCTATGAATCATGAAAAAAAATAAGAATCCACTTTATGATATTTATATTTTTCTCATATCACATGTGATTCGTTCTTCTATATTCCCGGATACTTTTATGGTACACGATCTTATTTTTCCATTCATTTTAGACATATTTCATCTATATCACATGACTATTTTGGGACATACATTACCATGGTCTATGAAGTACAACCCTAAACTATGTGTAACATCTCTAACACATGACTATAAACTACAGAACACATCCTGGTCTTATATCATTAAAATATACTAGCTATCATCATCGCTATATGACATTAAACTATGTGTTAACCATCCTTATTTACATGATGTAATAATGTAAGGCATCATAATCCCTCTTTAGAGAGTTTTTCCTTCAGGATCAATGTTTGATCTTTGTTCAGACCAGTACGCCTTCCCTTGTATAATCTCAATCATGGAGGAATAATTTCATGAGTGTTGGAATCATTTCAAATATTTCATCACATCACCTCATTCCATTCACTCCCCTTATATGGATCTGTATCATAATTCATGTCTAAAGGGACACCTTGATGGAGTGGTCTCATGCTGTTTTGGCTCACTTGCTGTTCTGGCCCAACGCCCTAGAGCCTTTGGATGAAACATCATGTTTGGTCCCATGATTCCAAATACGATCAGCAGTTTCATATCATTTTTTTGTTTCCAGAAATGGACTACATGATCAAGACAATTTGTATTGAATACAGTTAGTAGTTATCCTGCGTTGAAATTCATCCCTTATTTTGTTCTGAATGTTGAGTATCTAATTCACACATTTTTATCCCCCATTGTTCTGATTTTTTTCAACTCCCTTTTCATTGTCCCAATCACTCAACAACACACATTGGGGAAAGAATGTTGGCTATTCTGAGAGACTTGTTCTCCAAACATGACCTCTCTCATCCAAATTTCTCCAAGTGGTAAATATGTAATTACAGTCCCCATGTACACAATGATTATTCAACACTCTTATACATAATGATAAATTATGTGGTCTTCCCTTGATTCTCATGCCATTCATGACACACATGAGCTCAGGGATTGATAATCACTTGTTTCATAGATATGATGGAGGTTTGATAATTCAAAAAAATCATGAAATATTTAATCAGTTAAAAATAAAATATTTATACCGAAATATACATTACAAGTTTGGAAAAACAAAACCACTATGGATTTTCCCCTTCAATGGAGTGTTTAACCTCCTCCGCACATTATAAAGTATCCTTCAGAATCTATTATAGCCATCTAAGATCACATTATTCCTATTCAATTGTAGGTAGAATATCATTAGTCGTGATCTTCGATCGATCCCACTCAGTTCAGATATTTTCCACTTCACAAGATAATTTTCTGAGTTACTCTTTGGATTCTTCCAACTGGACCCTCAATCATGATATGAGTTCATATTAGTTGATAGTGAAGGAAGAGTGATCGTTCACCCATTCATCTATGAACTGGACCTCTTATTCACCCTCCTAGAGTTTTTGAGTGTCAAATAACTTCTTTTAGTTCCATGAAACATCCGAGCGATGATCTCTCTCACATATTTATTCCAAAAGGTAATATTGTACATGCTTATGTAGACACTATAAATCCACCCCTATAACACATATTTTACATAGATGAGTTATAAGTGATTATATATAGATTATCCACTCTGATTCTATGGTATTTTCAATATATAACATGGTCATATTCCATGATCAGTGATAGATATATTGACTATTCTCCACATAACAATTAGACTCTTCCAACTCCTCTAGGTCAATGGGTTCGTACTAATGAAATATGGGAAGAGTTATAGGGAATGGATCATCCTTGAGCATTCTATTAGATGGGATAGGCTCTATATCTTGTGTATGATCCTCATTACCTGATCCCACATCAATGTGGTTTTTTCAATAATCTTCATGTTCCCCCCCAACTTGTGGTCCTATTGACATCCATGATTTCCATGTTCTGATCGTCTTGGGGGCTCAGTTCCATGTAAATTAACATTATGATTAGTAGTAGAGCCACGGGACCCCCAGCCATAGACAAAAATAGTATTCATACTACATCATGGATAGTATAGATAGAGATTATGTCAGTTAACCTAGTTGAGTAAACAACATACATGACTCAGTGGGGATAGGAATATTATAGAGGACAATAAATTATTACCCGCAACCTAGGGCTTTTATTTTTGGAATCTCAGGATGTGGACCTCTATATATGTTGAGAGATCCATAAATTCGGGAACTTCCACCCTATTTTTTATAGAATTTTTGTACCCTATATCCCCCATAGCTTGATCCTACACTCCTTTCATCACATCTCAGTACCCGCTGGAGGGGTTACATTGCACCAGGATCTCTTCTACATAAAAAATTTCTTACAGTAAGTCTTGATAAACATGAATGATATCAAACAAGGGGCTGGTTTAGAGCCTAAAATATTTTCATTAGTGAACCCTCCAAATGATTAATCATCTATGGTCCCAACCTCACCTTCAAATAGAGGTATCACTTAATTAGAATCTTCTACCCAAGACCCCTCAAATTCCTTGGGCATAGGAAAGTGCTCTGCCAACTCAGTAGAAGGAAATTGTGGTGGAGATGCAAATTTTATAAATACATTTACCTAAGCCTTCATTGGACCCATAGATCCATGATAATAAACTATGTCTTCATTCTCTTCCACATATCACCCCCACTTCTTGAGATACAAAAAAATTCATCCCTGACATAATCATTGCTGAGATGTTCTTCACTAAACTAGTTAAGGAAAGTCTATATTTTTTAATAGGATTGAGGAGTTTCCTACTGATTTTTCAGGACTCCGAATCCTTGGGATAAACTTAATCCCTAGGTATATCCACAAAAAACAACCACTTCCCTAGAGCATGGGTAGGTTTTCAATAGAACCTACTAAATGGCTCCCCTTCCTCATATGTTAGTATTGTTGGTTATACTAGGTCTTCTTCCATTTCTCCTCTTTTTTTCTGGTCAGTGAAGGGCATGGAACTAATTTCCCTGCTACCATAGTTCTTCCACAATGATTTTCATTATCCCTACCAACACACATACTATTTTCATCATTTTTCCCTATCCTAGAGTTTGAGGGGTCACTCTATCATTGGATCAGGTGGTTATTTGTTTTATTATATCTCCCATGATGGATTCCTCGAAACTTTTTAATACTCCTTGAGTAGCCTATTAGTAGAGGTAAATGAATGCATCACATTCTTTATTTTCCCATCCTCCGACATGAATGTTATCCAAAACTGCCTCATCATGCATGGGTGATCCTCATGATGTACACCCAAGTAGAGTTCTTGTTTAATCTATGTAGACTCCTTAACTAACTCACGGATTAATGTGTGCTATAGGGTTCATAGATCGATTCATGATCCTCCAACATTACCAGCAAATCCCCTCATATGTTCAGGAGATATGATTATTTCTCATAAGATTCCCTTACAGAATCGGTGAACACTGCTGTTGGTTAAGGGAATGGAAGGAAGATGAATTCCTATTCCCTTGAAATTTAGTTTAGCACCACCATCATCTTTAGTTTGAATGGGAAACTTCCCAACACATTTATAATGGCTAGTTTAAAGTCTCAAATGGAATGGGAGATGAGATTATAATATTTATATTCCATAATGTGTGATTCCACCCATCCATATAGGTAGTAGAGTGGTATACACATGCATAATGTCTTTTCTGCCTCACTAATGTGCCAAAGAACCTTATACCAATTTGACAACAACAGAATCTCAAGGTTGATACACTACCCATTTACAATATAGATACCATAATAAATTTCCTCCATCAGGAAACCATCTGTGTTTATCTAATTGGAAACATCCATCCACTATGGAGAACTGATATAAACCCATCTACCCTAACCACTAAGTGATTCTCAGTGTTGATGTTGTATATCCATATCTTCCATTGGTAATCCTCTAATATTTTTCAATGGGAACCTAATAAATATAATATTTTTATTATTTTTTATTTTTGTTTCTATTATTTAAAACCATAAAATTAATCTATGTGATCTTATTTACATCATTTTAGTATTTTTTTGTGAAATTTGGAATTAATTGTCAAAAATTATTTAATTCTAAAAATATAGTAGTTTTGTAGATCTTCAATATTTTTTGAATATCATTTAAAATTTTGATCCAAATCACGTGACTACAATTTTTAGGCCTTATTTTTCACTGTATTCTATTTTTTCTTCTGGAAATAGACCCAACTATTCAATAAAAGTCCCAAAAAATTAATCAATTGAAAAATGATTGTTGGACGATAAGATGGACCCACATCTGTTACAAAATAATAGCTCAGATTAAAAACTCCAAAATGAGGGGATTATTATTGGATTTGAAAGATAACTCAAAGAACCTGCTTACATAAAATTTCTTTGAGAGAGTTTCTCATTAATGAAACCATTGCAGGCACCCAAGTAGATGTAGATGAGTAGTATCTTTCAGAAGAAAAAGTGTTTATTATTAATTTGAGCATAACTTTTATGAAACATATCAACACACACAAACATTTTCTGGTGCATCGAAAAGAGATAGGGGGAAAACAATTTTGAAGAAACATTTCTGGTATTCAACCACATATTATGCTAAATGGTCTCAATATTTGCAGGGATTTAATCTTAGGGGAATCTTTTTACCACTCTTGCCAAAAAATATGTGTTTCCACATCCATTATAAGGTGTAGTTGATAGATAAGGAGGGGATGTGCTAGTGTATTTTAAGATTAGATTGTTTTTTGTTTTTTATTTTATCGTTTATTAGTTACATAATGCTCTCATCTCCCCTTTCAACTCTATTACCCTTCACATGAAAGGGTAAAACCATTGAGTGATCACAGAAGGGGTGGGGTTTCTCTCATGTAATAATGGTGTCTTGTTCTTAGATGCAAAACACTATTTTTCAATTGAATTATTTATATTTTCATTTATTCCCAATAATATCAATGATATTTTGTTTTGTGTTATGGTTTTATTTATTTATTATAGATTTGTTTGAATATCATCAAACTCCCTCTACCTAGTGCAATTTATCACTATTGAGTAGATTTTGTTAGGTGGCGATGGTATATCAATCATTAGAACGTATACGTAACAAGAAAATAATTTCAATATTTCCATGGAAAAAAATGTCCTTATATTTACATTCCTTCGTTTCTCAGTAACTTTTTAGGAACATCCTGGCACACATGAGTCAGTTCCATTTATTTCTATAACCAAGTCTGATAGATAACTCGGTCAAGTAGTCTTTCATTTATCAATCAATTGGAAGAGTGGGTAATGATATTTATGACAATTATGACATTGAAAAATTTTATACTAACCTGACCATGTCACCCTCATCATCCATTAGTGTTCAAAATTATTTTTAATTTGATTCAATGTTTTAAAAAAACTATTTTAAAAACAATCTAACATATTTCTCACATTTTATGGTGATTTCGTGATAGTCGTACTCTCTACTTTAGAAAGAACACTGGCTACCCACATTTCTACATTTATAATTTTTGAAATATTTGATTTTGTCACACCCCCATGATAGGCATGTGTCAAAACATAGTGCCATTTCTGGGGAGATAGTTACAACATTTAATTCTATCTATACCTCTCTCATTCTTTTATATTTTCTTATTTTATCATCAAAATTATATGACTGGAACCTCTAACACTAAACCTTTACATCTATATCCAATAATTGAATGAATATTTTTGAATTTAATTAGAAAAAAAAATTGATATCAAAATTTTATGACATTTCTCTTACATACTCAGTTGAAACATGAAGTGTTCACTCTTAGCCTATCATCATGGCTGTAAATCAAAACCCAACACTTATATATCCTTGTTCACTAAAAATCCATAATAAAATAAATACCATGTCAGTGATAAAAAATTATTTTGAGAGGAAACCTTATATGAATCCACTACATCCCAAGATTCAATTCATGGTAGGTGAAGAATGAAATGAATATATTAAATACATCACATATGCCCAATTGAATTTCTGACCTAGTGCAGTTTGCGAAGAATAGGTAAAGTGAAAGGAATTCCTATTTACATTGGAAGGAGCTGCCATAGAATGATTGTATGCTCTTGAAACATGAGTGGCCTATTATAGGAATGACTTTGGGAGATTTTTCATGCAACTATTCTTCCCACCTCCAAAATCAAAAGCATTATAAAGGAAATATATTCCATTATATAGTCATCAGGAGAAACCTATTACTAGTAGTGGAGAAGATTTCAAAAGATATGGTCTATCTACCCACATCAATCCATTGAGGGTCAAAACATTCATGTATTATTCTACCAAGGATTACTAAACAATGATAGAAACCTTCTTGATGCATCATAAAGTGGTGTATTTATTTAAAATTTAGTAGAACAAGCCACGGGATGGATTGAGAAGATTTCCCAGAACACTCAATTGTTTGTTATAGAATGCACCGGAACAAGAATTATTGTTTAAGTATGAAATTATCTTCCATCACCCTTACAGGAAACTAGGATTGAAGAGCGATCCAGTTTCATGATATAAATAGCCTTGATACAAGTGGGTAACCAATAAGCACAGGCTATGGTATGTATTTTATACTCATCGCATAATAATTTTACTAACTAATGTTCTGGTATATATGAAATTCAAAATTGTGTGGAATCATTTTTTCATAGGCTGTTCCAATTAAATCTAGGATGGAGAGAGCCTAACCATTTTCAATATGGGTATAGAAATCAATATAATTGTGCTAGACTCTTGAACCAAAACCATTTCCAAGACCAACCCCCATTCTAGCAATAATTCCAAAAAACACCACCATTTCAACAAACAAATATATTATAACCAGAATTAATGTCACCAACCACCCATTTTTCCAATACCCTATTATCAATCATCCACCAATACAAAACCTTCTGTGGAATTTCTATAATCTAGGTATGAGGTCCTAGAGGATAAGGTTGATAAACTAGAAAAAAATAGTGGGATGTATTGTTGACATCATATCCAAAATCCCAATAAAACACCCTTCCCTAACAATACCAAACCCAAAAGATAATTTCAATATGATAAAAATAAAATCAAAAAAGATATCTCACCACTATTATCCATTGAAAATGAAACATGACCACCTATTTTTATGTAGAATGAAGTTTGAAATTATGAAACATTTGTAAAAATGCACCAAGAAGAAGAATACATAGAGGAGGATGAGAAGGATAGGATGATGAGGAAGAGAAAATAAGAACCATTTAAAAGGAAATATAAGCTTATGTATGACATAACCCCACTATTTCCATCATGTTTTATTTAATGAGTGAAATATTTGACATAATAACTTCATAATGAATTTCTGGTCAACATCTAGAAATCAGAAATTAATATCCCCAATCTTTTTGAACTCAAAAAATTAAAAATAATGATAAAATATTGAATGATAATTGAACTATGAAGGTGATACATAATGGTAATGAATGGATCACCTTCTGAAGACATTATTCATCCAGTGTCACACCATAATTTCAAACAAAATGTTAAGATCCAGGGATATTTTCCTTTCCATAAACCATTTGTTTGTTAAATTTATCTAATTATTTGTGGGATCTAGGTTCTTGAATTTATATATTTCCACACTTAGTATACACTTATTTTAATAGGAGAGATTTGAGTACTATCAGATAGGTGTCCCAATTTGACAATAGATCCACAGTCTTACAAGAAGGAGTTCAGGAAGTTATCCTAGTGAATTTGAAAGATCACACATTCCTAGTTGTATTCTTTGTACTAAATATGGAAGTATATAGGATCCCATCACAGTCAAAAATAATTTTGGGGGATACATTTCCTGATTATTTTCAAACCCATGTTCAATTTCCATAAAAGAAGACTTTCTATTGTGTTTGGAGTCAACGCTGTCTATATCAATATTTTTGAATCCATGAGGCACCCATCTAATGATCACTCTCTCTAGGAACACTTCCATGAAGTTGGTACTTAAACCATTAAAAAATTAGGTATTTTCCATGAATCCTAATCCTTAAGAGATAAATCATCCATTTAAAATATAACATAAGATTAAGACTCCCAAAATGTGGGATATTTTGATTTCATGTGGGTGGAAGTAGTAAAATATAATTTTATTAATGATTTTTTATCTGATTAGAGTGATAATATGGTTTTGTGTGTGCAAGAAAGTCCTAAATTTGGAAGAGGGGAATGTTAGTTTAGTATCATCCCTTGAGTATCTCCCTAGTCTCTAATTAAAACAACTACCCACTAATTTTATATATCTGTACCTTAGTGTGGGAGAGAAATTAGTAGTGCTAATTTCTTATAATCAATCTAAAATAAATGAAAATTATTTCATTGTGATTTGGAGAGGTAATGTTTAATAAATTGGGTGGATCTTTGGTGATAAAATTAAAATAAACCCAAAAATATTCGCACATAGTATTTTAATTGAGTTAGTTTTCAAACTAGAATGATAGACCCAAAAGAGTCTGAATCCCATCTTGATAGAGGTTGTGAATAAGGTGATTGAAAATATTTTGGTATATGGGTTCACTTATCCTATATAAAATTAACAATGGGTTATCCAAATTAATATTGTTCCAAAAAAACTATCCTAACCACTGTGAGGAATGAAAATAATGAATTAATCTCTGTGAGAATTTAAATTAATAGGATAGTGTGCTTCGATTTTAGGAAGTTGAATCTTATCAGATCTAATGATCATTTCCCCATTCCGTCCATTGATAAAATGTTAGAGTTATTGGTAGGTAGAACACATTATTTCTTTTGTGGATTGATTTTCATGTTATTTTTAGGTACCCATTTCTCCCGATGATCAAGTTGAGACATCCTTTACTTTTCCCTTAGGAATTTTATAATATAAAAGGTTGAATTTGTATTATTTAATTATCCTAGTATATTCTATAGGTTCTTAGTAATTATATTTATTATATAATTGATGAATTTATCGGGATTTTTGTGGATCATTTCATATTTATTAGAAATTATTTTTACCATTGATTGAAAAATAGTGAAAATATTTTCCAAAACTCCATTGAAAATAATAATATTTTAAATTTCAAAGAAGGTTTATTTCAATGGATCATGTAGGGAATCATTTTATTAGATTAATTGGATATTTATTACACCACTGGTGATACAGTCCCCAAATTGAGAAGAACCATTCGAGGTACTCTATGATGCATAAAACCATGTAGTTAGAGTAGTCCTTTCTTAGAATATTCAGATAATGCCACATGGTTTTTCCAATACCTAATGAACCGTGCATGTAGATCAATTCAATTAAAAAATAATAGAAAATGTGTTTTTAGTAGTGTTTTTTATTTCGAATGATTTACATCATATCACCGTTGAACTAATGTCATTGTGTTTTTTGATCATATAGTTCGTATGTACTTCATGATGAATGTGGAAGCTGAAAAGAAGTTAGTGAGATTTATTCTATTACTACTAGAGTATAACATATAAATAATGGAAAATATGGGATTTGGTAAAAAAGGGGACGGTCATTTATGTAGACTGCCTAACACAGCTAATACTAAAATTCTAGAAAAATATAAATTGAATGATCAAATTATAGGAGAGAAGGTGTAAATTATTGAAGGATATGTGTCAAGGTATGATAACATGGTTGATTATCTATTAATATATTAGGTCCATATCCTTACAATTCTCATAAAATTGAGAAATGAAATATTGAATCTAGATATTAAAAATGTGATGTTCAATTTATTTGGATGATTTTTAATTACCATTAGATAAGAAGATATTTTTCAAAGAGTGAAATTAGTTCTGTCTTTGAGTTTCATCAATCATTTGATTTTGGAATACTCTTTGAAACTCAAATTATAGCAAGGAAGGTTTTAAAATATTGAATTTATTGGACGAACCTTTTTAATGATGGACAAGAATTTTGTAAAAGGTGGAAATGTGTTATTTTCCAAAAATCTTTTCAAATAGAAACAAAATGTTCCTATAGTCAAAAAATTTTTCGAGAATTTTGAAGTCTGGGGGATAGATATTACGGGACCTTTCTAAAATTTATTTGTAAAATTTTATATCATGATTATGGTTGATTATATTTCCAAATAGGTGGAGGAGAAGTCCTATATGAATAAATATGCTAATTTTATTTATGATTTTCTAAGCGAAAACATATTGTGTTTTCATTGTGTCCCTAGATCCGTCATGAATGATCAAGGGAATCACTTTTACAATTGGATCATACCTTCTTTTCTAAATAAGTATGTGTTTTTTCATAAAAGTTCAACTCCCTATAATCCACATACTAATGTGAAAGGTGATGTTTCCAATAGGTAAATAAATGGAATCATGTAAAATGTTATAAATATAAATAGGGAGGATTGGAGAAAAAATTTGGAAGCACTATTATGGGATTTTATGAAATCCTACGAAACCCCGATTAGAATGAGTCCATATAGGCTGATTTATGGGAAAAGTGGTCACCTTATTATGGTTTTGGAACATAAGGAATATTGGGATTTTAGAAAGATAAATTTGGATCATGAAAGTATTGAAAAAGATAGAATATTTTAGTTTTTGGAGTAGGAGGAAATTAGACAAGACTCTTTTAAAAATTCCAGGATTTAAAAAGAGATAACTAGAGTCTCTCTTGATAAGCTAATCCAAACAAAAAACATCCATATTGGAGACAATGTGTTGTTATTCAACTCAAGAGAGAATCTAATTATTTATAAACATCATTCACTATGGGAATGTAAATTTATAGCTACTCGTATATACCATTTCGGTGATATGAAGATAGTAAAGGGTGGAGATAAGAGGCTATTTACTATTAATGAACACAAGCTAAAAAATTCCATGGGACCATTCCATCGGATCTAGGGGCCGTCACACTCCTCTAACATATATGTCAATAAAATCCATCAGATTAAACCTAATCTTTACACTTGCATTCTTTTGATGAATCATTTTGAAATCTAGATACATGTTAAATCCATTTTAATGAATTTAGGACACTAATAATTTATGTGTGTGGGATGGAAGCAGTTCACTTTTGTATTTTCATTTTTTTGTTTTTTTATATTTTAAATAATATGTGTGTGTCTTCACAAACAAATTATATTCCATTTCATGGTTGTTTTTAATGAATTTGAGATTAAATTATTATCATTAATGTTTTTGAAAACAATTTAAATGAATGAAACGTTTATTCAATTAAACTGAGTGTAAATCAATGCTTTAAATGAATTAGTTTTAAGATAAAATACTTGTGAATTACATAAAAATAACACTATTTTTCAAATTCTATGCCACATTACACAATATTTATCATTGAATTCGCATTTCTATAAGGATTTTGAAATTTTTTTTTTCATATTATTTCCATTGATCTCACATATTGAGAGAACAGAAAAATTATTTATTTAATTAGAATTTAATTGATTCCTATTAAACCAAGAGGTTTTAAGGTACTTATGTTTCAAAATATTGAGTAATTTTATTTGTTTTAAATTGTTCGTTTCAAGAGAATCCGTTTGCAAGGTCACGTTTCTGAGTGGATGGAAAATTTTCATATTCTCACATCTTATAGAGTTTAGAGGAGGCTCAGAAGAAGTCTAGAAGGACTCGGGTGATGAGAAGTGGGAGCAGGGAACATCCACAGTATGAAACTAGGTTTCACACCTTGTAGAATAATTTCAGGATGATGAATTTTTATTCACTCTGTGTAATTTTTCTGGGATTGAAAATTTAAATAAATAAATAGGTGGTGAATTTTTTTGTAAATACCAACCTCTATATATTTCATGATGTGAAAATATAATACACGACATGTAATCCCATAATGATGTAATGTTATAAGTGTTTCTCTAGCCACTCAGCTTTCCAAAACCTATGGTTGTTGCTTCCCTCCGTCTAATCTTAGTAGACCCAACAATCCCCTCTTTGATGTTTTGGATAAACCTTTGATGGGATTATATCTTGGTCTTCCATCTTTGATCGGTGGTGACATGGCAGGATCGAAGATCAGTTTTTCCCATCATTTCTAATGGGTTCTCTCATTTTTTATCATTTTTCCTCATTTTCTTCTCATCGTTCTATGGTGGTTTCTTACACATTATTATAATGGGATTTATTATCATTTGTGTTGGTGTGATGGTGATAGGAAATTCTTAATTGTATGTAGTTCTGGCGAGAGAGGTGATCCGAGATTCATTGGGTGGTCTATTATCATGTTAATAACATCAACAACCATTTGAAGTATGGTATTGATTACATCTATATTTATTTTTTATAAAATCATAGAACTTAAAAACGTTATCCCTAGGTATCATTATAAAATTCAACTTACTAAATATTTTAACCATATTAATGAATTTGTATTGATCATATAACAATGTTGTTGTTTGTATCGTGATAGTAGTTTTCCACTTAATTATATAGATAATTAGATATCTATGACTTTATATGTTTTAATGTTGTTCTTGGTAGAAATTCAAAAATAAAAAATTGCTAGAATAAATTGATGATTAATTGGGAAAATTAATTAAAGAGGCATGTTTAATGAATCTGGAAATTGTTTATGCAATTTTATGTTAATCAGAATGATGCAAGCATGCATGTTTAATTAAATTGGATAATGAACCTGAATCATGATGATTTTTGTTGTTAAAATAATTAAAATAAAGTTAAATTATTTTTCTAATTAATTTGTGATAGCTTTGGATATCTAGTTTGTTATGTTCCACATTGTTGGAAACTATTGATAATGAATCAGTTAATTTAAGATGGAATAAAAAAAATTATGTGATAAAATATAATTCCTTTTTTGGGATTGTGTATCCTTCTTTTTTGTGAAATCCACATTCCTTGTGCATTGGATCCATGAGAGCTCACTTTTTGTTAATGTTGTATTCCTAGTATTAGGGAAAAAAGATAGGTGTCTCTTTTTTGGTTTCCAGCTACATTTGATTTACCATCATCCTCAGATGGCTAATCCAAGAGGGGTATTTTTGTATGTGGGTAGGGAGGATTTGATGTGATGTAAGCCTAGGATAGTTGGTCCTCGAGGACTGTTGTGGTAGGTGGGGCAAAGTGGCCATATGTTGTGAATGTATTTGATTCCTTGAGTAGCG
The DNA here is from genome assembly GCA_963277665.1 of Viscum album. NCBI lineage: Eukaryota > Viridiplantae > Streptophyta > Magnoliopsida > Santalales > Viscaceae > Viscum > Viscum album. The sequence goes on along the minus strand of OY728158.1, from coordinate 1,551,104,635 downwards.
GGATGTATCAGAATAAAGATTTTTGTGTTAGGGAGGGCACTAAGGGCTATGAAATAGGATAAATCTTGGATTACTAGTTGTTATAAACATTATATTATTATTGAATATTTTTTGTGATTATCTTCTTTTTTCCCAATAAATGAGATAGATAGATTTTTTTGGTTACTATATTTCCATGGGAGATGAATATGTGTGGGGTAATCCATGTGATTTTCATGTTTATCTCAATGTAGTGGGATGAGTTTAATCTCCTACTATAGGTATAAATGAATCGAAATATAGTTCATCAACTATCTGTGTTGATCCCCGGGTGTTTGGGGAGAAAATATTTTTTATCATATAAAACCTACTGATATGGAATGTGTTGTTGTAAAATAAATGAATAAATGTTCATTCGATGGGGTTTTTGGTTTCTTGAATACAATTCTGAGGTTGGAATTCTGAGAATCCATGGAATTAGTTTTCACATTACTAGAGGGAATGGATCGTTGTTGAAATGGTAATGTGATGTAATGTAGAAATGATAATTGTTAATTAAGGGTTACGAATTAATTAATAAAAAGTGAAAATTATAAAAATGGAAAGCGTAATATAATTTATCACTTTGAATGGTTGTGTGTTTATAGGATATCTATTTATATAATTAGATGGTGGGAGTTTGAGAGACATTAGTTGCAGTTGAGTGTGAGACAATGTAATTCCTGTAGTATTTTTGTGAGCAGTATTATAATCTATATGTTTTTTGTTAATATATGATACACCACATATTCTATTAGGGAAACAAACACCCCTTGGATTTAGATCCATGGGGTGTTTTCCATAATTTTCTTCTTGGAAGATGGATGGATGAGTACCCCATTAAACCCACTCTCTTATTGTGGTAGTTAATTGGGATGGCATTCAAGATGGTTAGTTTTCCAAATATATGTGTATATAATGCTATAATGAGTTGTGGTTATTTCAAAAACATGTAATTTGGATATAGTTCCTAATGACTATGTTAGGTATAGTGTGTATAGGCTATAATGGCTAGAGGATCCTTACTCATTATATGAGTTGTGATGGCATCGGGTATAATAACCAACATATGATACAAGTTATGTGAGCTCTGGTGTCTCCTGTAAACTGCTTGATTACTTTTGGTTATCTGAATGTTGTGGTTTGTTTCATAAGGAAAAGGCTGTGGTTCTTTATTTTGGTGTATGTGGGATATCATTTTTCGAGATAGATGCTTAAAACATGTGATGTTGGGGTAGAGCGACAAACCTTTGGGGATACAGTAGTGGGATACACTTGAAATTAATTATTATGTTATATGCTAATGTATATGATGTCTGGTAAGAGTTTCCATGGTGATTCTAGGAACATATAATATCTATTTAGTGCATTTGTTAGTTTCAATTATCGATATCTATGATTTTCATGCTGTCGTTTCATTTGAATGAGAAGATTCAAAGAGGATCATATGAAGTATACTGTTATACTCACCCTGTGTACATATAAACAAATTTTTCTTGTCAGTTGAAGTATGTTGGAGATCAGGCTGGTTACAATTAGCTTTTGGGTTGGTGGAGCAGTTTGGTACACATTGGTAGTTTCTTACTTACATTCTTTTAGTACTTTTAGTTTTTCCTATTAGTTTTAGTAGTTCTTGAATGACATTACATTTGTGAACATGGGTTTCTTCAATATTGTATTATGATATAGAGTTGGTTTGTGATTGTATTATCTACATCTTCTTCATGAGTTTTTATTAGAGGGTAATTCCTACTTCAAAATGTTTATTAGACCCTCATTGCAGGTGCCAACCTGGTGCCTATTGGAGGCGTGGCTCATGGGGTCACTATCTCTCTTATCCCATTAATTTCCTAGGAAGAGTACACATTGTGGGGAGGGGGTTATTTCCCCTTTTCAATTTTTCCTTCCCTATACATTTAATATGTGTATCCATTAGAATCCATTATGTCCCTGTTATTATAGCCACATTACAATCTAATTTTTTCTTATCCAACCTGATCTTGATGTAAAATTTCTTGATCTAATTGTAATTAATTGTGTGGAGATGCTATATTATATTGTGATACCCCATTTGGTGATGCATTGGGTGGAAAATTAAATTTTGAAGAGATGTGTGTGCTTCTAAAAAATCATTAGGTTTAAATATCATCATATTTTGAGCATTACTAATAAGATAAGTTGTTCCTGTATGGATATTCTTGTGAAGGAAGAATGGTGTATCATTTCTGAAGCACTAAAAATTGTGTTTGAGAATATTGAAATTTCTTCTGCTAAAATTATAAATTTAGTGAACATTCCTTGAGTTTTCATGATTATGTATATGATTTTATGCTAAGGGGACTGAGGAGGAGAACATTCTTGAGAAAAAATTATAATCCTACAATTTTTCATCAAAAAGAGCCAATCCCTCCTCATTCAAACTCATATTTTTTTTGAAATATAATATAACTAATTAGAATCCATTGATAAAACCTGAAAATTAATAATGTTAAAAAAATTTCTTGAATCATCATGAGTGGATAACAAGGAATTTATCGTGCATATTGGGACACGTTCATTGGTTTGGATGAGAAAGGCTTTATTGGAAATGGACATTTTTGAGATGAGAGAAAATTCATGTGAGGTTAGTGTATTTTGTGAATGTGTAGTGTGATGAAGAGTAAAAATATTTAATGATAGAAATGGAGAAATTTTAATATTGGTTTTTCATGAGGCATTATATGTTTTTTATGTTGGTATGGAATTGGGGGATCACATTAGCATGAGTCTAGAATATAAATTGATTTGACATTGATGAGGACCTATCAAGGAGACCAATTTCTATGTGTGGGGGAATTGATAGAGTTAATATTTCCATTATTTATTAGGTTTTTTGAATTTTTTAATCCATTCCTTTTAATAAATATGAGGTGGTTTGCATCATTTTATAATTATTTATGATTTTTTTCTTAATTGAGAATAATTTTTAATTCTGGAAATTTAGTATTTTATTGATTTTATGTATTCTAGGAATATCATTTACAATAATGATCCAAATTGAGGGATTCCTTTTTTGGATTTATATATTCACGGAATTAATGATTTTCATCTATAACAAGACCTAATTCAAAACATAATGACCCATAAAAATAAATCAACTGAAAAATGTCTATTGACCTAAAGAATGGACCCTTAATCACTTATTGAATGATATATTTGCATAAATACCTACAAATGAGGTGATTCCATGTTTATATGAAAGATAAATCGAATAAACATGCACCCATAATATTTCATGGAGAAAATGTCTCAATACAGTAGCGATTTCAGTCTCCAATGTGGAGGTAGTTGATCTGTTTCCACCAGAATAAAATGTAGTTATCAATAATTAGATCATATCATTCAGGATGCCTTTCCATATTCTATGATATTTTTTGGACAAAAGAAAAATCACGAGGGGAAAAAATCTTATGAAGAAAATATTATGATATTTTCTTGTTATCACAAAAAATGGACTCATGCATTTATAGGATTGAATCCATAGGAAAACATTTCTACACCTCAAGCCTATAAATACGTGGGTCCACTTCCATTAATGGGTATTGGTGAAGGAGGAGAAGGATAGGCTATTATAAAGGATTCAAATCATGAAGTGATATGGATTTTCTCATTTATCATTTATTATTTTCATATTTCTCACTTCATACCCTTTAAAATATTTTAATCATTGAGTGGCTGGGTAAGGGGGAGTTTCAACTTTGTAATGTCAGAGTCTTAAAATAAAATATAAATCTCAGTTTTTCTATTTAATGCTATCTATTTTCAGTGATATTAAATTTTCATAATGTGTTATTATTTTTTTGGTTTTTATTTAATTCCTTATTTATAGTATTGGATAAAGAACATTAAACTCCATATGCCATGTGAAATTTGTCCCGATTGAGTAGACTCTATTTGGTGGTGAGTGTTTGGTATTTTTGTGGAACTAGTGAATCCTTTCTAGATTTATAAGGGCTAAAAATTAACAAATGGGACATTATATAGTACATTTTTTATTTTTTATGATCTTCAATTTAAATAAAAATGGGTCCCGCTACATTTTTCAACCAAGGGTGATTGATAACTCAATTGAGTTGTCTTTCATTTATCATTCAATAGTAAGAGATGGTGAATAATCTTTATGAACATTAAGACATTGAAAAACGTGATCCTACCATGAACCCTTCAATCTCTTAATCAATTAATATTCAAAAGTTATTTTAATTTCTTTTATTATTTTCAATAACAAATAAATTGAAAAACTATTTCACTTCTTTCTCAAATTTTATAGTGATATCCTGATTATTTTGTTATCCTCTATAGAGACAACCTAGGTTACCAACTCTACTACATTTTAACGTAAGATATATAAATATATATATATATAAATATAAATATAAATATTTCACAAACCATGAAATGAATTTGTCTGAACATTCATTACTATGTTGAGCCCCTCTAGGATAGGTATTGGGAGTTTTGTGAGGTTCCATTATCACCTCCTGTCCCCCAGTAGGACACTCCGATGAGAAATTTAGAAAATGGATAATCCACAAATTGAAGTGGATCTCCCTCACCATATTCTTATCTCCATCCAAAACTAGTACAAGCAATTCTATATCCATCCATGGTATATACTCTAGATCCTCTCATGCATTCTCCGAGGGGATAAATTCATCATAAATTTCCCCCTGAATGAGAATCCCAAAAATATTGTGGAGGTCATAAAGGCTAGTGTCAACCACCTCATGATGAATATAAACGGTGTTTATACTTGACAAATAAACACTAAAAAGCATGGTAATAATGTATTTTGGGTGATATATGTTGAATTAAGTGGCCTGTGAAGCCTTATATAGGACTAAATACATCATCTCTGCTTCGAATTCTACACCGAATGGACATACCCAGTAGGCCTAGGCCCATTCGTCTATGAAGTTTTCATCTTCTCATATGTCCCAATAATCTATTCGTCCTTTCACTGGGATGCTTAAACCCACCTTAATGATAGATTGGCGTTGTGGTGGAGATACCTCTGGTTGTAATGCTTTCCCATCAATTTCATTGACATGGATGCAAAATAGTTGACGATGATAACTGTATGTTCCCTCTATGTATAACCATCATTTGCTTTAAACCACTAGTATTGACTTGTATTTCCCCTTAACTAGTAATCTAGATCATCCCTACTCACTTCTAAGATGATAAAATCCTACCTCTGGATGAATTCAATTAACAAATATCACTTTAAAATGGTGTAATCCTTTTGAACACCTCAAAAAAGAGCCAATAATGTTTCATTTTCAGAATGAACTCGAATTTTCTCCTGTATCATGATGTTGTTCATCATATATTATCATCTAGAAGAACCTGTATGGATATACAAGGAAGCTTATTGATCGGCCTTTTTTTCAATGACTTAGTTTTTTTTCCTTTTACTGATTATCATTGCCAAATACAACTCAAAAAGTTCATTCTCAAAGGTCGTTCATAGAGAACAAGATCATGGATCTACGATCTCCTCATCACATATCATGGATTAATAGAGGATCACAATGCAATGGTTTTCTAAGTAGTGTTAATGGATAACTGGTCTGAGGAACCAAATTCGTATAGAGTGTTCGAAGGGGAGCTAGGCCTTTGAGATTTAAGAATTCATGAATAGTGTACACAGAGGTCAGATCTGGAAACAGGGGCACGTGCACTAAATTTATAGGTATTAGATCTTGGACCTTTATGGAACCCACGAAGATAATGATATTCATGGACATATCTCCCCTAAAATTATCACACAGTCATCACAATATGTATCCTCGATCGATAAATAATCAGTGATCTACCATATGAATTATGCCCTAATATTCCCATGGATTCAATTTGGATGGTCTCCATCTGTTGAAAATGAAATTCATTCCTTGGATCGATTAAGACCAAGACCATTTTGAAAACAATTCAAGGCTTATGAGTCAAAAATCACCAATGGGCATAAATTATGATTGTTTATGTATAATCCCCTTACCATAATGAATGTAGAAAATCCACATGATAGAAACCATAGTGATTCTAATTCACTTCGTGAACACTATGAAGACACTTGATTGAACTCTTCAAGAGTTTAGTGGGTCTTCCTCTATTTCTGATGCTTAATTTCCTTCGTGGAACAAATATTATCATCATCATGTTTGTTTCCAATAAATATATTAATCATCACCATCTCAGATAATATCTTCCTCTAACTTTCAACTTATAAGCTCCCATTTCATGAAGATCCATGTGTTTCGAAAACGAATGAGTAAATTCATCACCTTATGTATTTGAGAATATTTAAATTGAACTCCATTTGTTCTTATTTACCTACTTACAATGTGTAAATTACAATAAAGAAGATCCATGACCGACATGAATGTAATAGTCCATATTGGGAACTCGAGAATTTGTATAGCATTCAACCTTCACGAAACACCCCTTGAATACTTGTTTTCCCCATTACTAGGCCCCAATTTCATGCATTGTGAAGCTCCTCCCATCACAGAAACCATTTTTCCATGATTTTTGATTCACATCCATTCCTGATGTGCCTTTTTCCATGAAGCACCACAGATTCCCAATGATCCTCATAGTAAGGCCTCCTACATCCTGAAACCCTTTCCTATGTGGCCCTCCATGCTCATACATAGTAATTTCAAGATTCCCTATGCATTATCCCTTTCCATGCTATCCATCCTCTTGTTATTCAGAATATGTAGGCTAATGGATCTTTATTTTTTTCATCTCCATGCTAATGTGGACCCCAAGATGGACAATTCCACAACATCCCTTCCAAAACTATGGGTCAGTATCAATCATGTATATCCAGGTGGTAAGAAGTGAATCCACCTCATCCGAGCTACAGGACATTAAAATGCCAAACAACCTAATCCTTAACACATGACATTAAATTATACTCTCGCCCCATGAAATGCACATGGGGTGCTCTATCTTGGGTATTGTCCATTCCCACTAAAATCCATAAGAGTGGTATGTCCCTCTCACTATAGGAATGTAATGAAATCCTCCTCTCATGGGACTAGTTCCTCCTCGTGGATCTATCTAAGAATAATACCCAATATCTATCACTATAGGTCGTTATCCATGCATAATCCCACACCACCTCTAGTTGAAGCACCTTTTGCGACACCACCTTCAGGTCTGCTGCTACCTCTTGTTTCTCACTTTGAGAATGACCCATATAGTCTTAGAGTAATAGAGACCATGACATCATATTTGAGCCACTAACATTGCATAATCCCAACAAAGCTTTTGGGTCACTGGACATGTGTTCCCAATGATTATATTCCCCCTTGTACCAAACTACATAGACATTGATCCTTTCCCTCTAAATAGGTCACATAAGAAGCCTTTCTTAGGTTCAATCCCATAACTTCCCACAATACATTTGTTCCATCTATTTCACATTAGTTCAATCATCCCACAAGACTTTGGATTGCATGATATGAAATATGTGTGTTTTAATCCATTTCAAGTGTGAAGAAAGCCAATTTGAGGACAAATCCTAACCGATATTAAACATTGGTGCTCCCTTTTAGGAAATTTCCCTTCATTATGTGACACCTCCCTTTTTGGGAAACATCTCCCAGATCCACCCTAAAGTGTTCTTATCTATCCACCTCGGATACTAACCATGTATATGCCACACACATATCACATCCATCCATCCATGAAGGACCCTCTTATGATAGGCCTCTAACTATGTGTAATCCCATGGAACATCTCTAGGTCGTTGCCCATACATACGCCCCAATTCTCTTCCTCCATCAGAACTACTTGGACTTTGATTCCTAACCAGATTGGATACATAGGAACCCCCCTAAGGGATCAAGCCCAGCACCATCATATTCACATTGGTTCAGTCATCTAGCATGACATTTAACATCATGTTCATAACTACACAAGGTTGTATCCATTTCAGTTACATTGGAATCCTCTTTTAGGTTAAATCTCAACCAATGGTAAACCCTACTGCTCCCTCCAAGGTATGTACCCTCATGATAAGACACCACCCATTTTTAGGACACATCCTTCAGATCCACCGCATGAGGTGTTCTGATCCGTCATCCTGGGCCACTAACCATGCATAAGACCTACACATATCACACCAATCCAACAAAGATTAATCCTCTTTAAATGGGACACTAACCATGCATAAGACCATGGAATATTTCTAGGTTTCAATCCATATTTTTTCCCTAGTTCTCTTCCTCTATCCTGAACTACATGAACTATGTTCCCTGCCATCTAAAATCTATACATACACTATGCCAAAATTTGTATCAACCTTGGTTTAAAATGTCGCTAAATAGTGTGTCTCAAAATATTTAGCTATAGTTTTATCAAACCGTCATAGAACAATTTTGCGATGGGGTTTTAGCGGCTATTTAAATCTTCACAATTTTTTTTAATTTTTAAATTTTTAAATTTTTTAAATTTTTAATTTTTAATTTTTATCTATTAAATAATTAAAATTTTCATTTTTGAAATTTATGTTTTTATTTCATATTTTTTTTGTTTTTTTATTTTATTCATAATTTATTTATTCTTATAATTTATTTATATTCTTAATTTATATATTATCATTATGTACTTATTTTTTTATTTATTTTAACCAAGCTCATGATTATCTCCATGTAAAAGTCCATGTCCATGCACATTCCCATGCCATATATAGGAATTCTGTGTTGTGTTAGATTTGAACTCCTTACCTCTAACTAATTCTCCAAAGACATTGCCACTCTAGTAGGATCTTCATGTGGTCAATAAATTGAATTTAACAAATATATATATATAAACTGGAAAAACAAATAATACATAACAAATAGATGCACACTAAATAATCAACAATCAATAACGACTAATCAATAATTAATAATTAATTATTATTATGTAATAATTAATAATTAATAATTAATAATTAATAATTAATAATTAATAATTAATAACTAATAATTAATAACTAATAACTAATAACTAATAATTAATAATGTATAATTACTAATTAATAATTAATAATTATATCTTACTAATTAATAAATAGAATAAAAATGGCTAATAAAATTAGAAATATATAATATAGAAATAACTGGTAAAAAAATTTAAAAAAATAAATAGTAAATAGTAAATAATAAATAATAAATAATAAATAATAAATAGTTAATAATAAATAATTAATAGTTAATATTAAATAGTAACATATAATAAATAAATACTAAATTCGAAATACTAAATATATATTATATATAATAAATAATAAATAATACATAATACATAATACATAATACATAATATATAATATATAACACATAAAACATAATATATAATACATAATACATAATACTTAATATATAATATATAATACATAATACTGAATATATAATATATAATATATAATATGTAATATTTAATAAGTATTATATAATACATAATACATAATACATAATACATAATACATAATACATAATAGATAATAGATAATAGATAATAGATAATAGATAATATATTATATATTACATAATATTTATTATACATAATATATAATACATAATATACAATACATAATACATAATATATAATACATAATACATATTTCACAATATATAATACATAATACATAATATATAATATATAATATATAATATATAATATATAATATATAATATATAATATATAATATATAATATATAATATATAATATATAATATATAATATATAATATCTAATATATAATCTAATATCTAGTATCTAGTATCTAATATCTAATATATAATATCTAATATGTAATATATAATATATAACATATAAGTAATAAGTAATGTAAAATTAATAAATTAAGTAAAAAATAATTTAATATGTGATAAATAAATAAAAAAATTAACAATTAATAGATAAATAAATAAATAATAAATTTCTAAATTGTAAATAGTGAATGATAAATAATAACTAATAAGTAATTTGTAATTAATCAGTAATCATTATTAGATTATAATTAATATGTAATAAGTAATAATAACTAATTATTAATAATTGATAATTTTGAATTAAGAACTAGGAATTATGAATTAATATTTGAAAATTTATATATAATTAATAAATTATTAAATATTTATTAATAAATAAATAATTTATTAGTTTTGAATATAGAATAGATAACTTATAAATGAATAAATGAATAATAAATGAGTAATAAAATTAATAATTAATAATAAATTAATATTTTGTAAATTAAAAATGAATTTATAAATATCCAATAATAAATAATAAATAATAAATAATAAATAATAAATAATAATGAATAAAGAATAAAGATTAAATATTGAATAATAAAGAATAAATAAATAAATAATTATTAATAATTTGTAATTAATAATTAAAAATAACTAATAAATCATAAATCATAATCAATATTTTATAACTATTTACTCGTATTTAAAATTAAAAAATAAAATTTAGTTTACAAAATGTAATTTTTTGTAAATAGAAAATAATTAATAATAATAATAATAATTAATAATAATTAATTTATAGTTATTTAATTAATAATAAATAAAGAATAAAAAATAACAAAAAAATAATAAATTAATAATAAAATAATAATAATAAATATATATATATTAATCCTTAATGAAAAAATAAATAAATTAATAATGGGTATATAATTACTAAATAATTAATAATAGATTAAATTAATAAATACATATTAAATATTAAATAATTAAATAATTAAATAAATTTATCAATTAATAAATCGATTAATAAAAAAATAATAACAATAAATAAATATTAATTAATAAATAAATATAAACCAATTTAATAAATAAAAAATAATTAATTAAATAAAATAAAATAATAATAATTTATCTGAATCATAAAACGTTAAGAACCTCTTAAAACCCTAAAACACTAAAATGGCCATAAATTCAGATTTGGGATTCGCTATTATGGGCCTCAATTAGTCAAATAAAAAATCATGAAATGAACTTCAATATAATATTTGGTACATGCTGAACATACACCTGGATGGAAGGTTATAACCATTTGAATTTTTGAGAAATCAAGGACTGCAAGTAAAACAACTGTTTTAGAAGACCGTTGGGCCTTTTTGGTGGAAAAAAATGGGTACAATACTAAAAGAATTTTTAGAAGATTGAAACTGCATAAAGCTCGACACAGGCTTTGATTTGATATGTGGTAGAGTCCAAACAGACACCAAGATTAAAAGTTATGACCGTTTAAAGTTTGAGTTCGATTTATGACTTTTTAAATTTAAATTATTTTTTCCCTTTCATTATCACATGATTATAATCTATCTCATTTTTTTCTCATCTAATAAACATCGATTTGATTAGTTTTAGAGCTAAAATTTACCCCCTGATTCAAAGTAATGATCATTTGATGTTGAAGTCTATTTTTCAACTTATGGATGATTTTTTTCTGTTTAAAAATATTATTAACTAATAATTACTTATATTTAATAAATTATAAGTTATAAATATTAAACTATATTTTCATTTACATAAAAAACAAGAAATAAATAAACAATAATTAATAAATAATTAATCATTAAAAAATATTCAATTTTGCGGTGGTTTAAAAAACCGCATTTATTTTTTGGTGGGGTTTATCAATAACCGCAACTAAAAAAATTAAAACACTTCAAAAATAAAATTGAATACATTTCATGGTCGTTTTTTGGAAGTGGTTCTGAAAACTGTAGGGAAAACCCACTTCTAAACATTGTCTTTCTATAGTGGGGGGAACACTCTCTCATTTTCAATCCCATCATAATTTTCCATCCATGACATTACCATGGGTTTCTATGACTCGGGAGGTTCATGCCCTAACATGGAGTTTCCTTTTCCTTTAGGTCCCAAACCATGCATTCATTCTCATGGGATGCCTTTTTAAGTGACTCAATGCCTCCATCAAAACTAGGTGGACTTTGATTCCCAACTAGTTGGGATATATAATAAACTTCCCATAGTTTTAGTCCCAACACCATAATATTCATGTTAGTTCCATTCCATTCATTCCTTCCACTTCATCCTACCCCCATCATACATCATGATTCTATTTTGGGCCACCAAAACCTGCTAGGATCATGCCACTCACTCGAGAATATATCCATTCATAATCCCCAGTCATCTGCTCTATCACGTCACCCTTATCACAGTGAGGTCACAACATCCACCACGGGCTGTCTCAGTGCATAATCATCATTCATCCCTTTTATGCTCTTAGAATCATGTGGGGTATCTCAGTGCCTAAGCCCAATTCATCCCCGGATGCTCCCTATGGTGCCCATGCAGCAAACCATGCATAATCCGCACACAAACCACATTCAATCAACTTAGAGTGATCCTATAGCATTAGGTCACAATCCATTAGTATGCCCCAAACCATCCCCCCTTGAAATACATGGGTTTTGATCGCTATCTACTAAACATGGAATGTAGGAAGCCCCCCCCCCTACCTGAGAAAAAAATACCAACCAATGGTAATTTATTGTGTCCCCCTGTTTAGGGTCCACCTCCCTAGTCCTCCCATAGTGGTAATTAGATCATTCTTTATGTTGTGAATCATTCTCTTCATATGATTCACCACTTCGGCTCCTCTCTCATTGGGCATCGAGATCCATCCATCCTTGGCTCCCCCCTCTTTGGGGTCCACCTCCCTTATCTGCCCTCAGTGGTGTCCAGATCATCCTTCAAGGTGAGAAAACTTCTATTAATGAGATGTACCACCTATGATCTGGTATCATTGGGGTTTTTGATCTTCTTATACATTAAACCTTCCAGGTGAGCCCTCATATGGATGTACCCATATGATCCACCTTTATAAGCATTTCAATTTGTCGTGTATATCTATAAAAGAAGTTAATCTTGATGCATACCCAGTGCTAAACATGGGAAGCGGTGAAAAAACATGTAGAGATTCCTCATACATAAGATACACCATGATAATTGTGGGAAGCCTCGAGTTTCTACGCTCATAAGAAGCCTTCAGATGAGAAATTATACTTGTGTTTCAATGTTTTAGTATCCAGACATGCAATCAATTCCCATCAAGACTACTTTCTTGAGTGAAGGATGTTGCCCTAACCTGACCCATTTGAAATATCCTGACAGAAGGAGTGTAATTATCTTGATTTTAAAAAGAGATGGATCTAAGAATGAGTTTCATGAACAATGTATTAATCAATGAGGGAGACCCATACTTGGAGATGAATTTTTAGGAGACATACACATAGGAAAAAACTAACGCCCCATAATCCTAATTTAATCAATGACAATACATATCTACATAAGTGATGAATGTCTCCAAACATTGGAAATTGGTAATGTGGGATATAATGCGCGGTCAGTGAGCATTGACCCAACAACCCAGGTGGGTGTGCTTTAGTGGAAAGCATCTGAAGTAATATAGTTACAAGATAATCTAAAAAAGTGTTTTTTATTCCCATGTGCTTATGAATGGGGTACACCAGTCCTCCTGGTCAAGAATAATAATGGTTAAAATCACCTTTTCATTGATTATAATGAACTCAAAAAAATCATGATAAGGAACAAGTATCCTCTTCCACAGATATACTAATTATTCAATCAACCACATGGCTCTCTATATTCCTTTATAGTGGACCTAACAATGGGATATCTTCAATTAAATATGAATAAAGGAGATATTTGAATGATTTCCTTTCGAATGATGTATTGATACAATGAGTTCACATTGATTACCATCAAACTCAATAATACTATAGAAATATTTGAGGGCCTAATTAATTGAGTCTTTATAGATTAAAATGATTTGATTGGGATTGCCGTTATAAATTTTATAATTATATAATCGAAAATCAAGGATAATAATGACAAACAATTGAATATTGTTCTAAAGAATTTAAGAAAGGCTAAGGTATATACATAGTAGAGTAAATGTGAGTAGTATATTGAGGAGGTATCATTCAAAGTGAATGTTATCACCAATATAGTGATATCTATAGAACCTTCAATGTTAAAGGAAATTGTTTTATATTCAATACCAACTTATATCTTTGAGATCTATATCTTTCATGAACTAAATGAGCACTATCAATTATTTGTGAGAAACTTATTGGGATTTTAAAAGACTCTAACCAACCTAAATTGGAAGAGAGTAATGATTTTATGGTCTAATTAAATGCAAGATAGCTTCATGGAATTGAAAAATATTCTTAACACTCTACCAGTCCTCATGCTTCCCCCATGTGATGAAGTATTCATTGTATACAATGATTCTTCAATGGTCATATGTTTTATACTAACTCAAATTGATAATGTGATAGTATATGTCTAATGTTAGGTTAATGGTAATGATAAGAAGAACCCAATACATGATTTGGTGTTTTTTGTTGTGATCCTCATATTTATTATTATCAGGATTTATCACAACGGTGATAAATTTGAAATACATATAGATCATAAGAGATAAAGTATATATTCAAATAGAATGACCATAATTTGAAGAAGAGAAGATAATTAAGGTTGATTACGTACTATTATGGCTGAATCCACTACTGTCTTTAGAAGGTTATCAATGTATATGATTCTTGAAGTAGAAGAGATCTTACAACCTAATTAATTATGAGGGTTGTGAATGATTCAATCTTTTTAAACATAAAAAGAGTGTACATTGTGATCATAAATAAAGAAAAATAATTTCTCCTTTGCCAATTTATTACTCAAACATCCCTTTTAAAAAAGATAATGGATGATCAAAGAGATGATTTATAAATTCATATTACAAAGGATTCTATAAAAAAATGATATCCAACGAGATTCGAATTGATGAAAAAGGTGTGGTAGGATTTGGTTCATGGATATGTGTCCCGTAATGTTTTTCAAAGACAAGGTTACATAGAATGATGCAAAAATCTCTAACTTGTTCATCTACCCAGGTTGAATAAATCTGTATACAGAACTCCGAGATCACTATTGGTGGGAGAATATGAAGAAAGAAATCATATTATATACATATAATTTCTTGATATGAAAATATCTGAATGATGAAAGGAATGGTTCTAATAGGATTCGGTAAAAATGATAGATTACTATTTGAAAATAAGAAAAAATCACCATGGGTGTTGTGAATAGTCTTCCAAATACATCTATATGAAATAATTTTATATTTGATGTATGAGATAATTTTAGTAGGACTAGTCACTAAATTTTAATTTGATAAGGATCCTCAATTTATTGACTCATAATGGTATACATCTAGGAACTGGTGGGGGTTCATATAACACCACAATCCATTTAATCTGATTGAGATCCATGGTTTTACACAAAGTTCTAGAAAGATATCCTTAGTGATTAAAAGTCCTAGTTAAGATTCTATATATTATCACCCTTAAACATATAAACAATCTTATATGACTATCCAAATACATGATGAAATTTTGAGGGCATGCTCGATGGACAACAATGTAGGATGTGATTAACATATTGATTTAGTTTAGTTCTCATTTAATAATATTTTCCACTCTGGTATTAAAGATATTAAATATTAATCCCTATATTGGAATAGGTATAGAGAACATTCATGTTCTGATGAAGTTAGTGATACCTAGCTATGAGGTCATGTAATGGTCCTGGAAATGGAACAAAATATCATGACCATTCAATGGCACATTAGGGATACATGGAGTAAATATAATTGGTATGATTATTATCTTTGACGAGACTTGGAGTTTAATGGTTGGAGATAACGTATTATTATAAATGTATCAATGGAATAGAGTCTTGGTATTTGGAAATAGGGGAATGATATTTCCAATGTAAATCAGTCTAATTTATGTTATTAATCACGTCAAGGTAAGGGATTATCAACTAACACTCCCATAAACCCAATATCTAATGCACATCATATTAAATGTATCCTTATTTTGGAATTACATATTAAATCTCCCCCATATATTGAATTTATAGTTGGAATATATTGAATATAAAATCTCAAATGAGGAGCTTGTAGTTAAGACATCCAACCATAGATATAAGATTCTACATACTATGATAACTCAATTTGTCAATGGTCTATGGGAAAAACATAATTAGAAGGAGGAAAAATATGAACTAGATGAATCCATGAAGCAGAAGTAACCACCCATGTATTACCAATAGTGTTCAAAATGAAATTTTTAGTGTGAATTTTATATGGGATGAAAATTTTAAAAAATAAAAAATTTATCAATGGAATCTTCATTCAGGATATATAATTCTTTTTCCAATTTAGCAATACAAATTATGCACACATAAAACATGATAAATCGAACTAAATTTTATTATATCAAAGTTAATATTTCATTTATAGAGTAAAACTTTCCGTAAAAATTAGAACTAGTTAATTTGTAAAAAAAATATAAAAAAAATATAATATAATAAGAAAATTAGGATCTGCTTAACCCCCCAGAATATTCATACACAAGAACAAAATTATATGAATAAACCATATTATCACTAATGATATATGAGTTTTGGGAATGACGATATATATATTAATGTTAAAAGATAAATTTGAATAATAAATGAATGAAATATCATTTATTTATAGGAACCAAGGAAACTTTATAACCCTTACAAATGATACTATTTGAATAGTAATCTTACCATTAAAAAAGTAACATTACCATTGGAAAATGAATATAGAAATTTAGTATAATAACATGATTATTAAATTTATACACTCTTTTATATATGGGTACAATAAAATTTAGATATCATATAAAATGAAATTATGATATTTTTATATTGTGGTAGGAGTAAATAATTGTTTTTAAATGATAAATTAATTGTTTTTATTTTTATAAAACATTATCGTTTTTAGTGAATTTTTATAATAAATTTCATTTTTAAAATAATGTTTAATTTCATAAATATATTTTCTTATTAATATAAATTTTTATTATAATTATAATTTAATTTTAGAGGACCCTGCATAATTGTTAAAATATTGTGAAAATTTACCATTATATTAAAATTTGTATTTTTTTAACAAAACAATGATATAATTTAAACATTAATTTTATCACATAATGAAAAAAAATTTAAAAAAAGAGAATTTTATTATTTGAATCGACATGAATGGAAATTATTAGGGATTATTTATTGAGTTTTTGGAATATAATTTAACTTTTGTGAATAGTGTAATATGGAAAAACGTGATATTTAACCTTACAATCTAAATCCTAGATTTTATTATGTAACTAATGTAAGAACCAACTAGTGTGCACATTAATTGATCATTTACAATGTATAATACCAAGAACATATACTATTTCTTGCATTGAAAATAATAATCTAAAGAATGTAATAATGAAAAAAACTTATATCCACCACTTATAAATACCACAACTTTTTCTCACACCTTCTAAATCATGGATGGTAACACCCATAGATTTTGTGATTTTTTTCCAATTAAATATTACATTTTTATATATTTTTTATTAAATAATTTTTTTAACTTGTGTTATATGAAATAATGAGTATATATCGCATTATACACCACACCGATTTTAGCATGCGTTAATGGAAATGACGATACTATACAAGACACATGACACCGAGATTTGATGAACCATGAAGTAGTATTATTTTAAATATAATCATTATAACATGACTGTTAAATAGGTTTTAATTTATAGTATAAACTAAATTATGAAATATAAATATAAATTCCCTAATCCATTTAATTTTATTTATAAATTCTTAGTAAATCATAAATAAATTTTAGTAAAGTAATTGTATTCCTCAAATTTTATTTCATTTATACATAATTTTCAATCCCCTTTATGGGATAAAAATATAATTAATTTATAGATAATTTATATAATTTTTTTTTTATAAAATTGGTTTTATTTTTAAAATCAATATATCAAAATTATCTTATGTGTATATTTTTGGTTTTTTAAAAAATAAAAAATTTTAGTGAATTGTTAAAAATACTTACTTCTTTAAAACTATCATTTATTTTCAATATATTAAATATTTTAAATTTTCCATTATTCTTTAATGTAAAATAAATATATTTAGTAAAATTTAATCCTCATAAATTTTTTTATCATCTTTATATAGTATAGGATTATATTATGGTTACAAAGAGGGGTTTTTCAGAAAACCATTTTATAGTGAATAATGTTTTTGTGCTGTAATTAATAAAAACTGTCGCAAATGAGGAAAGAATGTAATTTTTTTTCTTATATATTAATAAAATGTATTTTATATTTATATAATAAAATTTACTATACATTTAATAAAGAGTAAACAATCTTAAGCTTCAAAATAAAATTCATGAAAACCCTCTTTTTCATTGCATCTGTGGGTATTTTTGAAATTTAATTATTCAAAATATTAGAGTTTTTTTATAAAAAATATATTTTTCAAAATAATCATGTAAAAAATAGTTTATTTTATATTTTAGGGTGTTTCTAGAATGGTTTTATTTCCTAATGAATAGTGAAACTATGCAATTTTAATTGTAAACTTTATTTTTGATTAATTTATATTTAAATAAAATTAAATAATATGTTTCTTTATAAAATAAAATAGTTAAATTATACATCCCTTAATAAAATATATTTCATTTTAATAAATTTCATACCTGGTTGTGGTATATAAACATTGAAATCATTTGAACATTTTTGCATCAAAAAGATAATTTTTGAACGCGTCTATGAGATTAAAATAAAATTAAAATTTTCATGTTTTGTGAGTTTAATTTTCAATAATGGATTCCATATTTTTATAATTAATTATGTATAATATCTAATTTTTTCAAAAGATGTTTTGAAAAAAATATAATAATGATTCTAGTAAACAATTATTATTATGTATAAGGTGAAAATGGGTTTATCAGGGGTTAAACTAAATGGAAAACATATAAAAATGAGTTATATTGATGGCTAAAAATTATTTTATGGAAATATTTTGATCATAAAACCTATAAGGTTTGTTAATATCCTATTTTAGATAGATTTTACTTGTTAAAATAGATTCAACACTCAATTTTATTCAAATATTTTATGTGTCTCCTCTTCCCCACATATAAATGGTCTCCCACACTCCTCTCTATTTAAAACATTAAAACCCTTTTCATTCATACATGACTGACCAAAATCACATAAAATTTTCCCTACCATACTCATATAAGAATTATTCTTATCATAATGACCTCTATGAAATTCATCTATTCCATCTAATAGGGTTCAAAATCGTCATTTGGGCATACTCCAGGATATCTCCTTGCGAACAGATGTGAATCATTTCTCCATTACCACATATTGAGGATGGAAATAATTATTTATATATTACCTAAATATGATATATATCATATATATGATGGTATTATGAATTGTGAATTAGTATATCACACGTACCATTGTATATTCCATTTTGTTTGAATAAAATAATATCCTTGTGTATGTAGATGATTACCACCATATGGGGAGATGTGATTCATTCACGCATTTCATGAAAGGGATTAATAATTTTTTTAATCAAACTATGTGATATATATTAATGAATAGTTATTTTTGAATTAAAATATATGTACCTTAATTCTCTTTTTTAAAATCTTACACAAAAATGGAAGTAGTGTTCATACAAACATATGACTTACCATCTCCATGAATTGTTAATTTAATTTCCTATAAATGAATATTATGGATTTTTATAAATACATTTATACTGAATCAATATGTTATTTATATCATTTTTTACATTCTATAGAATATGAATCAATGATCAAATAAATACAACCCTGAAATAACAAGCTAAAACAAATATGAAAAAGAGAGCATTGTTTTTCTAAAATGGAATTTTAGTAAGGAATAATTAATAATAGAGTAATATAATCCCAGAAGAATATAATAAATGGATTTATTTAAATGAATATGGTTCTATAATAGATTTATAATAATCATATATTTATTATACAGGATAATTGAACATATATGGTTGGTGTCAATACATAATGTAATATATTTCCATCTCACATTTTACATATGTGATACACATTTAATATTCACAAAAAATTATTTTATATGTTGTGTATAATTTAAATTAATTAATATTATTATTATTCATACAAATAATTGAGGTTTTATTTTCCAATTTATGATCTCTATTTAATCAGTTTATGGATCAAAAGTTAGCAAATATGAATGTTTTTTTGTTACAAATTGACATCATTGAGACATATGTTATGTTGTTCACCTATTTTCATTCATGAGTAGTATATAAATATCATTTGGAATGTAATATAATGAATTTATTCAATATCGATATTTTTTCAGTTACATTTTTTGTTATTCCATTAGGAGGATTATGATTCAATGTAAATAAAGTAGTAATGATTTTATGTAACAATATCAAAATTTAAGAGGTTTTTATATGATTAAGTACCCAAATAATTTAATATCATGGTATAAATATCATGAATTCTAATGAATTTTTGACTTCTCAGGTTATTCATGATATATTCATGTAATTTTACAAGTTTTCCTCTCTTTGGTACATAAATAAAATTTGATTTTTTTAAATAATATCCTTATTTAATAATATCTTTAATTAAAAATAAGTTCTCTTCCAGGACCATGTTTTTAAAGAACTATTTTCACAAATGTATTATAATTCTCCTATAATTGTTAAAAATACAATTCAACTCAAGTTTTACTTTCTAGAAAATGTTTTAAAATTAATATTCATGTCATTTCCCAAAAAATAAGAGTTTATATTTACCAAAAAAATTGAACGTAATATTCATTTAATAGTTTATGGAATGAATGTATTTTTATAATGTATTGAAAAATAATTTAACAGAATCTATTTTTATATTTTTTCTAATATATTATAAAATAAAATAGTAAAAAAAATTATGTTTTAAAAATCATTTTTCAAGGATGAATGGATAGTTTCCCCCCAAAAATGATTTAAATAACTTTTACAAGATTTAATTAAAGGTTTCTAGAGTAATTTTCAAAGAAAATTTATTTCAAAAATGTTTTTAATTTTTAAAATTTATTAGTAAAGAAATTTTATTTTCTATAAAAAATATCCCAGTGATATATCATAATCCTTCTCCATCTAAGATGAAATTGTTTGATATATTTTAATTTTTTCGGGGATATAAAATAATGAAGTCTTCATTTTTATTTCTATAAATGGTTTATGATTTTTATGAAATGATATATATGAAACCCATTTTATTCTTTGGATAATACCATGATATAATTATATAAAACCCACTTAATTTCATAGATTATTATATGATGAAATGATTATGAAACCCACCTTCCTTCATTGGTTATGATGTGGTGAAATGTTTATGAAATATGTTTCATTTCATGATTCATTACATAATGAATTTGTTATGTTATTATGTCACACATATGTATTAGTTTCATATTTTGATTGTTGTAACATTATAACCATGTATTGTAATTTTTTTATACCAAGGACATTGGTAATGTGAAAACCACTGGTTGGTGGTACCTATATCTATATCGAATTCATGGAGTATGATTAGTATTTCTTGAGTTAGACAAGTTTAGAATAGGGAACAAACCTTCATCAGAATGAAAAGACTGGAACGGGGAGTGAATATTGTTCGAGATGATTGGGATTGAATGGTCTGTGAGCTCGAATCGTCTTAGGAGAAAACATTTCTTACTAAAAAGGTTTGTAGAGTGAACCCTTTCTACTATAGGGAAAGGGATTCCACTGGGTATAGTTGTGGGTCTCACCTAGGAGGTGTATCCACCCAAAGGGTTCCATTATATGTCTTTGTAATAATCATTGTGTTTTAAAGAGATGGTTCCCTATTCTTATATGTCTCTTAAAAATAATTTCCTTATGTTAATGTTATCAAAACTTGGATAATGTTTTTTAATTTTTTAATTATTCATTTATATTATATTCTTAGTATTTATAACATGACTCAGTATTAGGATCGTTAATATAAACGGTATAATTTTAAAATTTTATTCACATATTATCATACCATTATGATCATGTTATGCCTACATATCTCCCTTGTTTATCATTACTGAGAATTTGATCTGATACATTATTATTTTTTACTTTCCACATGTTATGTACAAAATTTATAAGTATGATTAGAAACACAGAAGATCTTTATAGGAGACATTTAAAACCATCCATGAATTCCAATGTTTTTGTTCAATGTTTCTAATGGAACCAAAATATTATGGTAATTAGTAATGAGTTTTCGTAACGTATTGAACAATCATATATTAACATATAACACTATTTTATGTAAATCTTGGGTCTCTATAGTTGGTATCAATTGAAATTCTTAGAAATCCTTTGAAAACTATATTCAGAAAGAATTTGTAAGATCCCTATGGCTATTTATAATGATGTCTCTGTGTATATGTTTTAAGATTAGTCAATGTATCAGAAAATGACTATGAATTTTAGTAAAAGATATAGAGTGTGAAATTAAAGATATGACATACCATCCATGATACTAAAAGTGGATGTGTCCTCCGAATTCATAGGGGTAAAAATCCCAAATATACTATATTGATCATTTGTCAATCGGGAACTGGTGCATAGAAATGGGCCTTGCTACACACATAGATTTATATAAATAAGGAATATTCTTTATAAATTCACAAACTATTTAAAACCCATCATGAAGTTTTAAAGTATATGATTACTATAAATTTTTTTGTATATACCTAAGGAGTAAAATATTGACAATATGGTCTCATGATTTCTAAACTTTTTATGTTATTTTAATGATTATTTTATCTCCTACAATGATTAGTATTTCTAAAACAATAATTTTTCTTGTATTATATGGTAATAACTAGAAAAAACTATGTTAATATTTATTTTGACATGAAATTTTATGATGAGTAGCCATATGGGATCATGACTAGAGTAAAGGATGTCCTGATTATGAAGGATTATTTTTTTGGGAACATGATTAAAAATGGGTACCTTAAAAAACTCTCAAAATCACCAAATAATATATGTAAAGTGTTTATAAAGACAATTCTCATTAGAGACCATGGTATAAAGAAGATTAATTTCTTATGTTTCATGAATGGGGGATGAAACACAAAATTGGATTTCATTAATGAATGGTATTATTTTTATCTCGAGAAAATAATGACAAGAAAAATATAACTATAAATAGAAAATGAAATGTTCAATTATTGAAATTTGATGAGAATAATTACTTCCCTATGATATCATAAACTGTTGAATTTCGTACTATTCGAATGTTTGGAAATTATGTAAATTTATGTCTTAATGGGATAACTCATGATGAAAATCAGAATTGTTGAAAGAGTAATGGTTATATTTTTGATGATGAATAATCATCAATTGAAATTTGAATGGAAATACATAATACAGAATGAAATTATAGAGAATAGTTAATGGTTTCAAATAATAGTAGTTATTTATGTGTTGGAAGTCAAATATAATTTTATATGAAACATAAAATATATATGTATTAATAAGTAGGTGTTTTTCATTACGGTGTGAAATAATTTTTTGAATAATTTTGATGGATTAGATGATTGAATAAATGGAAATGTGATATTTTATGTATGGTCCAATAACCCTTGATTATTTCATGATATAGAAAAAAATGATTATATTGAATGCAAGTATAATTGATATGAAAAAAATAAATCAGATTGTATTGATGGGATCAAAAATTATAATGGGGTTTCTTGAAAGAGTGGTTTATGTTATCATTGTTGGAGGTTACAAAAATATATGATAGACAAGTTATATTCAATAATATGTGGTTTTATTCAAGGATATAAAAATAATTCACCTTTTTTATATACTATAGTAATTCTAGTTTCATTCGAATACATGATGAATTTATTCCAATGTTTTGTATGTGACAATTGAAAATAATTTCATGCATTTTGGGTTACTAATGTTATGCTATTTAGGGGTATTTATTTACCTTATTTCAAAGTATTGGATTTTAATCTTTTTGAAGGCTCAGAAGGATAAATATTTATGAAATTGTTTAAGTTGAACATTGGATAAGGATAAGGAGATTCATGTATTATTTTCTTATATGAATATTTATTCATAACTTATACTAACCATTTATCCTTGATGATAACTAAAAAAGATTAAAGGATTTAGTATTCTATTTATAGGTATGATGTCATGTTATTTCTTTAGGCATAAAAATACACCTTCATTTCATGGAGTTATAGATAAAGGTAAAATTGATCAAGTAATAACCAAAGGGTGAAAATATTCTTAGTAAATGGAATAAAATCATGTAATTATATATTCTAATGGATATTATATGAATTTAAGAATGATATACTGGAATAATTTGTTTCCCTAATATTATATATTTATGATATCAATGAAATATTTCATTACTCTTTGTTTTATGCTTTTGTGTTCGTTAACATTCCATGGTTCACCCATTTAATTGTTCCCAATGATCACTATCACTATATATTATTATTTAAATTGTTATTCCACGACCAAATATTCACCACCCACATATCATCTATGATGTGTATACATAGTAGTTTTTACATTAGGTAACATTTATTTTTTTCATATTTCTTTTTTAAAAAGAGATATATTATTAACTTTTATGATATTGGTATCTATGATGTATTTTACATATGATAAAACATTGAAAATCGTGAAACAATTAGAGGTTGAAATTCATTACAAGGGTGGTAGAATGTAATACCCTATGATTTTGTGAATTGTTTTGAAATAAATTTAATATTTAAAAAATCATTACACACAAAACTAATTTTATATTATGTTATAGTTATTAAATAAAATAGATTGGGTTATATGAAATGTCGATTTTATTTTTCATTACATGAAATAACAAAAACTGGTAGGACATGACCAACCAATATTCAAAAAACCATGAAATAAAATTATTTTAATTATGACTCTTATAACCTATTAATTAAATAGGAGAGTATAAATATTATAAACTATTTTATGAAATATAAATATAAATTTCATAAAAACTATAAGTTTATAAATATAATAAATTTAAATAATAAATAAATTATTTGTAAATTAATTATATACATCAAAAATATGTTTTCTTCATGAATAAATTTTATACCATTTTATGAGAAAATATTAAAATTATTTTTTTAGATTTAATAAAATTTATCTTATAAGATTAAAATTAATTTTTCAAATCCTCCTATCAAAAATAACTTATGTTTAAATGTTTTAATTTTTCAAAATATAATGATTTTTCAGTGAATAGTTGAAAAATTGAAATTCTAAAAATATCATTTATTTTAAAATTAATTATGAAATTTAAATTAAAAACTATTTAAATAATTAACATATGTATTATTTATTTATATTAATTCACATAATTATTTTTTAATCAACATTTTGAGTCATTTTAGTACAATTTTATTTTAGTGTTCAAAATAGGGGTTTTCTGAATTTTTTTGATGTGCATAATCCTAATGAAGCATATTCAATTAAATTAATATATAATTATGAATGTTTTAAATTAAATTTATTTATTATATAACATGGTATTCTACTTTTTATTAGTCAAATAATTATTAGTAGATATACAGTTAATATAGAATCACATTATCTAATAAAAATACAGTACGTGAAAACATACATTTTTCATCACAACTATGGGTTTATGTTGTAAATTTAATTTTTGAAAAATTTAAAATTTTAATTTCATTTAAAGAAATTTTTATAATTTATTATGTAAAAATTATTTAAGTCTTATGATTTGTGTTTTTTTTGAAATGTTTGATTTTTTGATTAATAGTAAAAAATTCTAAATTTTAATTCAAAAATGCCTTATCAATTATTAAATTTAAAAAGGTAATTTATATTTTTAATTTATTATAAAGTTAATTATGTTAAATTATACATACATGAATCTTATTTTGTTCAATAAAATCAATTTCATATTCCATATTGGTAAAATCATTATACATATTTGTGCATTTTCTCATCTGAAAACCCTTTTTCTCATTGTGTCTACCGAAATAAAATAAAATTATTTTTTTCAATTATATCAGTATAATGTTAAACAACAAATTCAATATTTTGAATCATTCTTATTTATATAAAATAATTATGTAAAATTTATTTTTCTCAAAATTGAATATTGAATGTAGTAAAAATAGATTACGAAGGATATCATAAAAATGGGTTTACGTAGGGATAAAATGAAAAACTAAGTATTAAAAACTATTAATCTAAATAAATAATATTTTATGGAAATATTTATCCCCTTGATCCAATAAGGTTCTATAATTTCCTGGTTGAGACCCTTCTGAAATATGAAAAATATGGAACAAATGAATTCTTTTCAAAAATACCATGTATGTCCTCTCCCCCACATATAAATGATCTTCCACTCTACCCAATTATTTAGACCATAAAACCATTTTTACATTCAATAACAACCCAAATCACATACCAAATACCCTACCCTAATATTAGATTCTTTATTTTTGATATAAATCCTTCTTAGTGATTATTTTATTAAAAACATAAGGAGGATACCAGAAGAAGCGGTAACCTTCATCAAGGTGGACATTTTTATTTCAATCACCATAACCTTAAAGTATTTCAATATATTTATTATATAATAAACTAATTAAATTACATATAATTATTATTTTTTTATTAATTTCATGACCCTAAACCAAGTCCTCTACCAAGAAATGGTTTTAGAAATCCCAATTTTTGTGTACAGAGGAATACCACCACGCAAAATGATTTATTTATCTCTGCATTACCACATCTCTAAGATGGAAATAATTGTTTATTTATTTTTTATAAA
The DNA here is from genome assembly GCA_963277665.1 of Viscum album. Classification (NCBI taxonomy): domain Eukaryota; kingdom Viridiplantae; phylum Streptophyta; class Magnoliopsida; order Santalales; family Viscaceae; genus Viscum; species Viscum album. The sequence continues at coordinate 1,551,077,692 of OY728158.1, read as the reverse complement.
TATGATATATTTTTAAATTACGATATTAAAATAATTATGATGTTTTTATATCACAAATACAAATATAATTTCCATTTTGTAAACATTTTATTTCGTTGTTCATGTGTTGTGTGGACTACCGCCATGTGAAACAATCTGATTAATTAGTGAAATACATGGAAGGTATTAAGGATGGGTTTAATGAAAATATATTATATATTTGACTTATAAATTATTCTACAATGATAATATGTCCCTTACATTCAATTCATTCAGTGAACTAACAAAATGGAAATAGCTTCCATATGTACGTACGAGCTTCTACCTCTATTAACTCTATATTTCATTACCTATATCTAAATATTATGGATGAATATTAAAAACTATATAATTAATATAAATTATATTTAGATCAATTTTTACATTATTTATATAGTGAAACCACAATCTATGTAATATGGAAATGAAATGACATGTGAAACCATAAGTGAAAAAGGATGTTATTACTCAAAATAGGATTTCAACCATGATTTGTAAATAAAAATGTAATTTATGTCCATAAAAAATTAATATCTAGCATTATATATATGATTTTTTCTCTATAATAGATTTCTCATAATATTATATTAATTATACATGAGTTTCAAATGTGTATGAAGTAATTCCTGACCTAAATTAACGAATTTCAATCGAACTTTTTACCACCTTAAGGGACATGAGATATTCACCATCAATTTCTATTAGGTGGTGTTCATACTTCACCTGAATGTATGTTATTATTCTTATCCATAAAATATTTTTTTTCATATCCATTTCAGGATCCTACTTTCATAGAATTCATGGTTTAATAGTTAACTAATCAACAATGGATTTTAGCGTCAATTTTCCTTCTTTGAGGTGTATATTATCTTAAACACCATTATTAATTAGTGATTTCTATATAAATTTCTTTTTAAATATAATATAATGAATTGAATCATTATTAATATATTTTATATTTCATTTTATTTTCTTCTTTCATGGGGCTTATGATTCAATGTTACCAAAGTGGTAATGATTTTAAATTTAAATCTCATCATTTACTAGAATTATGTTTGTTAAAGTATAAAATGTTGAAATTTAGTTAAATTACTCTTAATAATTCTAATGAAATTTATTATAAACTAGGTTTTGAATATATCTCAATGGAAGAATGACATTTTTTCTATCATTGGTACTTAAAATTATTAACAAATGTTTTTATGGATAATCTTACTTTATCTCTCTCTTCAGTTGAAAATATTTTTTTCCATAACAAATTTTTTAAATGTTTTTGAAAATATTTTATGACATGATTATGATTTTTAGAATAGATTGTTACAAATTTTTTGATATTTTTTTTAATAGTTTTTTATTTTGTATTCCATATAATTTCCATTGGACATTTACTGATAATGTGAAGGGAATATTTGTGTTGATGTGTAATTTACGAACATAATATTTGTACAAAATGAACAATAATTTATTCAACGATACCTTTATAAAATTTAAACGTTATTTTTAAAAATATTTATTTTTAACGAAAATTATGTTTAAAATATATTTTCCATAAAAATGATTTAAATAAATTTTCAATGTTTTTTATATAAATCCACTGTAATTTTTAATGATAATAATTTGTAAATTTTTTTATTTTAAAAATTTATTTTCATTGAAATTTTATTCTCTTTAATAAATTTTCCATGCGATCTTTCATAATCCATCTCCATCTAAGATAAAATAATTTGACATAATTTGTGCTTTACTGACGATATAAAACAAGGATATCATTATTATTATTTCTATTAATGGATTATGTTTATCATGATAATATATTTATAAAACATGTCTTCTTTAATTTGTTATATCTTCATAAAGCTGTTATGAAAGCTATTTCTTTTCACAGTCTATCCTACGATGAAATGATGAAAATATTATGAAGCCTAACACTTTTCTTTTTGTTATAATATAATGAATCATTTATGAAACTATTTTCTTTTCATGGGTTAGGATACGATGAATGTTAAATTATCTTGTGGAATAAAAATCTATGATTTTCATTATGTGATGGTGGTTACATTACAACCAATGATGATGGTTACATTATAACCAATAACAATGGCTACATTAAAATCAGTGATGGGTGGGACCAATATCTCCCTTAAATACATTGGGTTAATATAAAAGTCTCATTAAATATAAATGATTAGAACTATGAATGAACAATGTTATATAGATTGGAATGGAACACGGAGTGAACCCAGTTCAAAAAGATAGGTCATGAAAGCAGAGTGATGTAACAAACTAGAATTATATCATTTTAAATTTCATTATTATAAGTTCCCCATATAGTATAAATCACAAATTATCAAATAGTGAACACCATACAAACATTATAAATTACTAATGAATGAAATGAAAGGTACTTTAACAAGTTAAATAACCTATACTAATTGAATAATAACTTGACTATTGGAATAATAACATCAAAATAAGGAGTAGTAATCCCACCCATATATTTGTAATATCACCAATAAAAGTTAAAATAAAATTTTAGAATATTATAAATGATAATATGATATAATAATAATAATGTATAAGTAAATTAATGTTTATGAAAATATTAACTAAGTGTTGATATTTTTCATATAACATAAATTCATGTTTTCAGTTTTATAATAATTATATTTATTTGAAAAAAAATTTATTCCAAAAAATTTATTGATATAATAATATTTTGTTGTATTCTCGTGATAATATAATTTGAGGAGTCCTTAATTAATTTTTTAAAGTGTTAATAATCAATTTTAATTTTACGACTGGTATTTTCCATGTAAATGATGATTTTAATTAAAAATAAAATTTCACATATTTAGAAAAATATTATCATAAATTTTATTAATTTTATTAATAATAAATTTCAAAAAATGGCTAGGGTGATTTTTTGTATTTTTTCTAAAACAGTTGAATTTTTGGTGAATAGTAATCATAGTAATTTATGGTATATATACATTATTAGTTAAATACACTATTAATTGGGTCTTTGTAGATGTAATCAACATAATAAAAAACTATAGTTCATTATTTGAATATATGTTTCAGATAATTAACTATTTATTAATTGTATTTTGGATGAATAATAATCTATTGAATAAAATAATTGGAAAACACCACTCCCATACACTATAAATTCCACCCTCACCACCTCTTATCCTCTCACCTATTTAGCCAAGAAACATGTCTAATTTATTTAAAATATTATAACCATGTCTCTTCCCCATTTCAGGGATGACATGGTCTTAATAAATTTCTTGAACAAATTTCCTAGTGGAGGTTCACAAGAAAAATAATCCAAGAGGTAAAATCCTCTTTCTCTTTCATTATTTTCTATTCAATTTATTTTATTTTATTATATTATCCTTACCCCATCTATCAAAAAATTATTGATAACTATATTATATTATATATAGTGGAATTTTATTATGTTAATTCCATCTATCAAAAAATTATTGATAACTATATTATATTATATATAGTGGAATTTTATTATGTTAATTTAAATTCCATCATCAAGTCTCTTATCCAGTAACTTTTCTATTAAAAATTAAAATATTATCTGTGAAGTATTGATTTATCACCTTCAAGGATGAAAAGATTTCTTTTTTCCATTAACATAAACTAGCCTAGACAGAAACCCATTATAATGTTTGGTAAAATTTTAAATATTTATTTTAAAACCCTTTTTTGTATTGAATCATAATTTCATACCACACAATTAATAATTAAACAAAACTAGTTTGTGATGATCAATCAACCACCAAAACAAACTAAACAATTCTCGCTAACATCTTATCAAATAATTCATACTCTACAAAAATTTATAAATTACATATATAACCATTTAATATTATTTATGTTCATTGATCACATATATCATAAATTATAGATATCAATTCCCATTTATGTGATCATTCATGCATTTAAAAATGTGATCTAATCAAGAAAACCAAGGAAACAAACACTCTCAAACGATGAAGCAATATCTTATAACCCATCCAAAATTACATAAATAAATACAATAAAATTACAATAAATAAAATAGATATAGAATATGTTACCAATTTATTAATTAATGTATTTAACTTGATTTTTTATGAAATTAAGATGTAGTGCATAACGCTTTCAGACATAAGGAATGGGATTCATTCCAATATTTTATTTTTATTCTTTCAAGTTACACATTATCTATATTTAACCAAATTTGAAACTTATTTAATTATAAATAATTCTCCTTTAATTTTTATATGTTGAAATATCATTTTTCAAGATCATTAATTCCTTCTTTGATGGGTAAATACATGTCTTAAAAGTGATCCCTTCTCAATTCTTCTCAATAAGAAAGCCCCATTAAATGGAACTTCTCGATTCCTAAATTATATTTAAATAGGCTTAACAATCTATTTTAAGACCTCATTTTTTTTATAAAATCACTAATTTCATAATGAAATAATATATTTTTTTCATTTATGGTTTTATGAAAACCCAAGTTCTTTTTCTTCTTAAAAAACTCTTTAATATGTTCCTTAAACTGTTCAGAAATAATTTTTTTCCAATGAATCTATCATAATATTTTTACTTTTATTCACTTAATATTACATCACATATTTTGATCTTTACCTATTTTACCACACTAACATCCATGTATGGTTTAAATCCATTTTTTCATGGAAATCATTATTAAATTCCATTTTTTATGCCTTACGACATTATTATGATATTAAATTCTTTTTATATGTAACCCTTAAGATATATTCATCATGCAGAACATATTATAATTAACATGTTATGTTGGGTGTTCCCAGATATAGCTCCCAAGAATTGGGTAATATTTGGTCTCATGAGACGTCATACTGGGGTAGAGAGTGAACATGATTCCTTTATGTGACTTTTTCCACCATGTGTAATGGTATTGGTAGTTACCCATATCTCATGATTATGTCATATTGTGTGTTGATTCCAAATTCATATTATTCAATGATTACATGTCCCCATTCTATATATTTATTTATTCATCCTGTTTATTCATACTTGATTCATTTTTACACCAGCATGTTATTCCTTCTAACCCATGTACTTTTCATTATTTGTATGTTTATACCATTACATGTATTTTTAGCCCATCCATTTTGTTCATGTATTTCCCATATTATTTATATAGGTGTAAGCTCTCAATAAATGCTAGGATAACATTTTAGATGATGAAAATGATTTTTATTTATTATGTCTACATGTTTTTTATTTTATGTACCCATTCATCCGAAAACACTACACATTATGATCAATGGAGATTAATATGGAGGTTAATTATCCTTAAAATCATGTAATAATATGTGTAAGAGGATAGGTATCTATAAGTGAAGCTAGTTAAGTAAGAGAATTTTTCTTCTATGATGGTCTTGAGAGTGAAACATGAATATTATGATGGTTTGGGGAGTGATCCCATTACACTATGATGAAAGGTATTCCTCTAGAGATGTTGGTGTGCACCACCAAAGAGGTTTATAATAAACTAGAGTGCCCATATATGTTTTTGGAAATAATCCATTACTACTAAGTAATTGATTTTATATGATTATTTTTATGTCACATATCAATGTTTTATTCCATTGTTATTCTCTCATGGATCATGTTCATTGATTTCATAATGAATCATGTCTTATGAACTACAAATATGACTTCTAGGTCTCAATTTTACAATCTTTGATGAAGAGGGTATGGTTTTATAATGTTCTTATCATGAAATCATATATTTATTATGATGTTACTCTTTCATATCAACCATAATTACCCTTATTGGGAATGTGATCTCAACCCATCTACTGTTTATTTTCCTTAGTTTATGAAGATAAGATTTAAAAACTAATAAAAAAGTGAATATCTCAATATGATACTTTGAATTTATTCTATGAATTATGAAAATTATTTTCCATGATTCCAAAGGAACTAAACTAATATAGTCCTTAAGTGTGTTTTTTTGTAATATACTAAATATTAATAAAAAATATGTAATATACATGTATCAAAAACACAATGTTTTTAAATAAATGTGTCCAAATTTATTCACATTTCACCTCTCCATACTCTTCTAAATTCTAATGAACTCATGGTCCCTTCCAAAGGATAATTATAAGTTCTTTAAAAGAGTTGTTCATTGAGGAAACATTAATGATGTAGTATTCTCAAACTAACTATTTTAAATTATTTTCAACATCTAACTTCTCCTCACCTCTATTATCCAAACATGTGTAATAATTATATAATAAAAAATATACTATAATTTTTATAGTTCTAATATAATATGTACCACTCATCAGCTTAGTTTTTCCTCTTATCAAAAAATGATGCCACAGTACATATTATGATGGTTCACAACCACTATGAATGATGAATGTTTTTACACTACAAGAATCATAGATGGTCACAAAAATATAATTATCCTTAAATATGATTATAATAATTATAATAGAGTATTTTTAATTTTATATAGTGTTTTATTAAATATTTAATTAAATAAAATGAATTGAGATCACAATTCTAGGTTAAAAGTCCTAAAAGAACTAACAGGAAAACAATTATGTATTTACTAAGAGAATTATCCTTATATCAACAATAATATAGGTATTTGGGACTATTTAAATTTAAAGATGTTTATTAGTACCAAAAAATAGTTTTTTTGTGCTGAATAATGATTTGACCAGATTATCAATAATTATCCACAAATGATCTGACCATAGAAACATGAATCAAATGCTTGTAGTATAATGAAATTAGTCATTATATATCATATAAATGGCTATTAATGAACATAATAAGACTATTTAAAATCAAATATATATGTAAAAGGGTATGAATAAAAAAAATAAAGAATTTAAATATATTATAGACGATTTAAGGTGAATGTGCATAATGATTTCATAACATAAGTCTCGGGATCTATCTGAATGATTCCTTTTCATTAGATTATGAACATTATCCCTAAAAATTTATTTTTATCTCTATTTTATTTAATTCAAAGTAACATAATTCTATATATATATATATATATGTTACATATATACTAATATTATTCTTCCTTACATTGATGTTTAAATACATTACATCAGTTTATTTATCAAATTATCTCGTTAAAATAATACATTATTAAGAGGATGTTTTCGAACCATTAATCATTTCATTTAATCTTAATTTAAAAAAGGCATTCCAATTAATACATTATTTAAATAATGGAATATTTTTTCATATAACTGTCTAATTTACCTATCGGTTTTAAATAAAATTCCTTATTTATTCATTCTCTAAATGATATTAATTTATTCCATAAAAAACCTTTCATAATGTTCTTTTCTATACCCAATTATCTACCCCTAATCATGATTTTTTCTAAAATTAATAGATGGTTTTAAGTCCTATGATTATTTAATATGATATAAAAGGACTGAATATATAATTCATTTTTTCTCTATTAAAGCATTATAAAGTCCCCTTTGATTTTGATATGAGTGAATATTATGCAACTCCATTCTTTACAGGTGTTATCATAATTTCTATTATATTTGATTGATTTCATTATATGGTGAAAATATGAATTTTTATGTTATGACTGGTGTATAAAAATATCACTCAGATTATTGGGTATTTTTTCTCATGAGAAGATATGTATGGGATTATATATTAATCCTAATATATTATGGGATTGTTCCACCTTATGATATTTTCATGGAAGTTAATTATAAGATATATTTATGTAATTTTTTATTTTATTTCAACATTATTATATTTACTTAATAATATGAACCGGTATTCAATATATTACTCCCCCAAATTATTATTCATTATACTTCTCTTTTTTATATCATGTAATATCATTTTACTCTAATGTAATTCTTTGTTATCATGTTTATTCCCATAATAATATTTATAGATCTACCCATTATTTTATATATTCCCAATATCATACTATATATTATTAGGATACCAAATTGACTTAGGTGAACATTATGGGTAATTAAATAATGAATTTTTTTAGTTTCATGTTACGATTTTATGTACCTTGTTTCCAAATACACTAGACCTCACAATCCATTGGTTTTATTTATTTTTTATTCTTAATATTTATCAGAAAAAATATTTAAATGGTTTCGAAAACTATAATAGAGACATTAAAAATGTTTAGATCAATTATATTTTCATACATGTTAAAAAAACATCATAATAGGACTGCAGTTTTCATCTCAAGGATGTTGAAAGGAACATTCCATGTTAGTAATTTTTTTCGTGATCCAAAGTCCTTCTATCAAAATTTCCCAATTATACCTATTCATTTAATAGGGTTTAAAACCATTAAATTTTACATAAATATCATTATAGATATCATTATATTCTATTTGTATCTTCCATAATCAAAAATCAATTCCATAAAATTTATTGATAGGTGTGTTTTCTTTATCCATTTCTAATAATGTGCTTCTAATAATGTGATTAATGAACCCTAAAATACAATTATATAAATCCACTTTTATGAAAAAAAACTCAGATGACCTCTATTTTTAAAATGAAACATCCAAATTTTAATCAATTAAAATAATGAGATTTCATTTTCATTAAACACAATGTAATAACATATCATCTAGAAGATAACCTTCATATTAATAAGATTAATGGATGTATGAAGTAAAATAACTAAACTCAATACACTTAGATGTGATTTAATTAAGTTAGTAGTGTACACAAAGTTAGAGAAAGTAATGTAAATTATTGAATAAATTACATACAATATGAATATAAAAATGATATTATTGAGAATCAGAAAACAAAAACAATATGCATAGGAGAAAATTGTTCCTTTTCATTTCATTATCTGGATGTACAATGATAACATTCAACTGAAGAAATAGTCCCTATGGTTTCATTATATTGGATTAAATCTCTATAAAAATATTTTTAATGTCTATAATCATGATGTACCATACATGTGTATGATGAATTAATATCCCCATTCTTTAGATCCATTTATATGAAACATATCTGGTAATACATATGTCACAATTCCTATAGAAATTTATAATGAGAATCTATATGGAATGTTACTGTTGGCTTCTAGTTACTTTTTTGATGTTGACTACTTCAATCAGTAAACAACATGATTTGTCATTTGAGATACATACTTCAAAAAATATTCCAAAAATCATGAAATACCCATTGATGTCATTAGTAGAAATAAAAAATGATGTTATTTCTACCACTAAAGTGATAAACTATTGCTTCCTATACACCGAGTCTAGTAACTAATCATAGACCATATTTCCAGGAAAAACAAATTTGAATCATAAACATCTGATAACATAAAACTATGAATCATATCCAAATAGCCTAATATTTAATGTAATTAAATCTATCAAGGTACATTTAGAGAAACACATCACAAAGATCAATAAATTTGTTAACCATAATCATAATAGAAGAAGAAAGAATCCATATGTACATTATAATCATTAATGTGTTAGAAATTAGAAGAAATTACTCACCAAAATAATCAATCCATGTTCAAATTACTCTATCCCAATTACTAAAAAAGCACTCTTAAATTCAATGTAATAAAATAAATGAAATCATTTATTGAAAAAAGTGGTTATTCATGGTTCATACCTTCTTCTATACATCCGTGGATAGAATAATTATAAATTTTCATTTCATAAAATTTTCAATTTTTTTATATCCAATAATACATGGTAGAATCATAGATCATTAAACTCAAATGATCACACAAATACCTTTCTGGTGGTCCATCCCACCTTTTATAAAGGTCTCATAGAATTAATCTGTTGAACTAAACTTTTATAATTGTAGGGATACATCCTTTTCACGAGACAGTACTGATTCCTTTCAGATCTTTTTTTTTTCAAATCTCTATCATCTAATAGAATAATAGAGTTTTATTATCTTACTTCTATGATAAAAATACATTATGGGAGTTTGTTCATGAAAAATTATATTAATATTCTAAGAATAAGACCCCAAAACTAAAAGGAATAATGCATTGGTAGATTTAACCTTCTAGAAACTCATTATACACAAATTGAATCTTGTTTTCACTACCATGGAAATACTGAAGTGGTTTAATATATTTTCTCATTCTAATAAATGAATTCATACAATTGAAGAGGATTCAAAAAACCCAATAGTATAAAACCTGAGTACTACATAATGAGATCCACGAAAACCTATAACACTTTGTAAAACAACATACTTTGACTTTGGAGAACAAAATACTTCCACTCACACTATGTGAAATGATCATGGTTCCCATTCATTCACCCAATTATAATAGAGAAAAAATATTTTTATAAAATCTCATAAACTAAATCCGTGGTGAATATAATCGAGGAATATTTTTTTATGAAACCAAATATAACTGCAACTCTCAATCACATATAATCTTCAAAATTATGTGGTACATATTGTCGATAAGTTTTTTCCTTATATAGGATGCCAGATTATTTTAAAAGTGAATTTATATTTTACTATCATATTAATGTCATCCATGTTTTATAATTCTTCTGATCTCCTCAATAAAATTAATAAACCATACAATTTTATTAGTAGCTTTTATTTTTCCAACATACTCTTCCACAATTATAGAGAGTGAAGTCCCCAAGTGTAAGTTATACATCTAATTAATTATACATAATCCAAAAGTGAGACAATAAAAAAATTTATGTTATACAATGTGGTTTATTCACCCCAAAACCATATCTTAATATACCTTATCAACATATTAACTTATATAAATAAAATAATTTCATATTCTATTTCATAGGTTAATAGATAATCAACTTCATAACCTTTTAAAAATATTTCTCTGAATTCTCAATGTAATTTCTGTATTAAACCATAAAATTATTTGTTTTGTTAACCAATTTATATTTCTATGAACTATATTTTTATATTTGTTTATTGAATTTAATTTTTGTTTTCCTAGGAATAGAATGATGTTTAGAATATATATTGGGGGTTGAAGATAAAATTTCATGTACAAGTATTATATAATGATGTGGTATCTATGTGTCCCATGATAATGGATTTTGGGAAGAGTCCTGGTTATCTTCCTCGATGAGGTCAGTCTTCAATCATTGTGACCCCCTATTAAAGAATCTAGGTAGAAGGATAAATAACTAATCATGGAATAGGATTTCACATGACCATTATTGAGGTAATTTTATTTCTTTGATAGTTAATTATATGGGTAAAAGTAATAAGGGATCCCTTATTCACTAGTTCACATGACTCCCTCCACTCCTCCTTGAGTTCATGCTATTTCAATGATATTTTACAATTATTTGTTATTATAATGACTTGTATTTTTATCTAAGATATTGGTAGAGGTAATAATTACAATCCTCTTATATCCTATCTGGTATTGTTTCACTATACGTGGTCTCACACTATATATGATAATTTATTCCCTATCTTAGAGTTTTAATCAGATTATTTTATTAATATAAATTTATTTCAAATCAGAAACTAATATTTTTTTTACATATAATAACATTATATGGGTTTCCAATAAACTATCCCTAACATATTTCATCATTTATTTTTGATTTTGTTTTGTGACCATAGAGGCCTACCATTAATTTAGAGAAGTTTTAAATGTAATATTTTAATTAGGATATTCACATGGCTTATTTTTACATTAATATGTTAATGAATTATAAATGGGATGTATTCAAGGGTGTAAAATGGTTATGGATTAAAATCAAGATTTATTAATTAAGGTTATTCATATAGAATTTATTTATTTTTAAATATAATTGTATAATTATAAAATTGGAAAATAAGGATTAGGTAAAATGGAAAATGATGAAATGTGAAATAGGAGTTGGAATACGATTAAAAAAATGAAACAGTGGATATTAAAATGGTATTTTATTTAGAAATTATTATATGGTAAAAGATTTACTAAAAGATAAATAATAAGAATGGTTCATGTTAATGACAATATTATATAGATTGATTTTTCCCTAGTAATTCTTTTTATGTGTCTGGAATTGGTATATTTCCCACATTTGGTTCTCATATATTCGGAGGATGGGTATATTTACCTTGGTGGATGTCTATGTTTAGGGACATCCAAATAATTATGAACCATGTATGGTCAATCTCAGTTTCATTTTGGAACCCAAGAACTGATGATGATATTTAAAGTAATTATTATTTATGATTCCGTTATTTACTTTGGATCTATAGAATACTTTTTACTCAGTTTATATTTTTTTATAGAGATTGTATGTGGGTCCTATTATGTCATACCCAAATACTATTTGTGATATTGTGGGAGACATAAAAGTAATTCATGGATGTAGTACCATATATGGGAAGGTACCATACGATCAAAAAATATCTTTACCATTTATAATGTAAAATTAGACTTTTCACTTATCCCGGATATAGAAACATTTTATAGCCTCTAAAAGTATTTTCATTTTTCTCATTGATAATTGATGTTTATAATCATAAAAAATCAATCAATTTTCTGTAACACAAGGCAATAATTTATATTACAATTATTTTATTAAATCATTTATTTATTATATTATTTTATTTTCTAATTACTTGTCAGTGATATTCATTTTCATGTGAATATGTATTGGTGATTTTATTACACTATTTCAACATTGATGATAAGGTATATTCTATCCAAATTATTTCCACATACTCTTTCCACTATTCGGTAGCCAGTTTTTTACTTTGAGGCATGAAAAATTTCATATAACACCACAATCATGTTACAGTAATGTAAACTATAGATAAGTAATTGAAAAAGTGGCATTAGAGAATCATTTATTTAGTCACTCAATTTTTTGGAAGGTAGATAAGAGATATGATGCCAATTAATCTTAATATGATACATATTACATTTATTAGATCACTTACATAAGATAGAAGGATATGTTATAATGGATAATGTTGATGTTCTAATGTTTATCTTCTACAGTTGAGTTAACTCTCCTATAGTGCCACAATCGATTATTGATTTATGATTTATGGGACTTTCACTATATGGATATAATGGAAAGATTGTGTGTGTTCATGCATCTTCTGATGCACATAAGATTCATATGTCATTTTTTTCTTTTCATGTATTTGGTACTAAAATCTACGAAGTTTTTTGATTAATTAATGTATTAGTTGCAATATATATGTTGTTTTCCCACAAAACTATAAACTATAATGCAACATAACCCATACATTAAAATAAATAATACATATTACATGATCTCTTTGATTTATAATTAGGTGTAAATGACTAAATTAATTTTAAAATATATCTTATAAATAGTAATTCCCTATAATAAAATATTTATATATCATTTAACTAAGAATATTCTATGGAATCCCTTATAATAAGTGAAATTTTAATGTTGTGATTTAGGATTATAAATTTATATTTAATTTACTTTGTGTATGGTTTAGCAGGGATCAAGAGAAAAATTGGGAAATGTGGTAATTATGTTCAGGGTATGGTATGGTTGATAGACATTATTACTATTATTATTTTCCCTGATGTCGTGGTAGTGAGTATTTTTAATGGGAAATGGTACTGATATGTTAAATTAGAATTATAAATATATGTCCCATAGAGACCACCTATAGAGGATTAATAGTGTAATTTTGACCACAACCCATGGTATAAGGACAAGAGACTCATATGGTGTTAGGTTTGTGGTCACTGATCAAATTTTAGAGAGATTCTTTTGGGTCAAGCAGTAGATATAAATAGAGTCTCTAGGTGTAGTAGCTATGAAATCATTGTTGATCAGGGTTTTTATATTTATCAGTAACTATTTTTACTGGGGTACAATGTTCTCTAAGAAGAATATTTTTTTATTGAGTTCATTTAGAATATTTTTGATCATCTAGAGACACCCCCATGTAGTAGGTTGAATCTCTCTCGGTATATGCATTACGAGCCAACAAAGCATTGGAATAACATCTTCTGGGAACATATGATCATGGGAATAATATATAGGGGGTATATTTAGTCATTAATCAAATTCGTTTCATCTATAAATGAATATCTACACTTGTTTTAGTGAGTTTATAATTTTACATACCACACACCGGAACACACACATTTAGGGAATGAGAAAACTACAAAGCTCAAAACACAATATGTGTATCTAGAACTTGATAAGATTTGTTAAAACAAATAATCACATGATCCAATAGTTATATATTCTTAACCAATATGAGAAATGAAAATACATATAAATATATTTACATATATCCTAGTTATTTTCTTTCATTCATAACTAAAAAAATAAAATTCAATATTTGGTTAAAAACAAATATTTTTTCCTTATATGTACAATTATCTTCTTTTTGGGTGTGTTGAGATCATATTAACTTTTAATACCATGCACAAAACCAAATAAAACATCTTAATAGGGTGACCACATCACCATAAAGAAGAAAAACCATTAATGAATAATATATGTAGAAAATGTTTATTCTTAAATCCCTATTTCATCCTTCATGACTAATAGACATAATTGATTTCATCAAAAAATACACATTATTTGATTTATAATATATTTGAAGAATATCATATGAATAATTCAAATTTAAATATTCTAAATTATTTAAATCTAGAATTTTTAATTAATCTTTTACCATAACTAATTAAATCTACATTCAATTGTGAATAAACCACATAAATTCAAACATAAAAAATTATCATATCCTTATTTCATAATTACATATAATAAATATGTCTATAATTAAATAATCATGGATAAATGAGACCATACATTTATAGTAGTTCTCATCTCCATTAATTCACATCCTCTACCTCATATCAAAAGGACTTCTCTGTTATGTAATCTTATAATTATTTTTCAGATTTACCATCAAATCATATTTTACAAAGAAAACATTTCATTAATTAATCTTATACGTGACATTATTTTTTCAAATTCATCGATGTATATTTGTGTTAATATCATATTCTTTTTATATGAGACTTACATGGATGTTAAATAACACTCCATGAACCTATACACCATATTTTAAAATTAAATACCCAGCACACATGAATGATCATGAATCTGAATGAATGTATTATGATTACATTATCTCAAAAACATATACACCCATTGAAACTCAATTAATCCAACAAAACATATCATTAATGAATTACAAAACCCTTGGATACTCTATTTTTCTTTGTCAAAGTAAAATTTTAATACTAAAACTTCAAGGAATATCTCACAATAACTTTGAGTTTGGCTTGATTCACCAATAGTAAATCACCCACCCCATGTCACAATATTGTGAATATTGTGTTTTTTGGTTATGTGGTGTCCTAGTTAGAATATCTATAGAGTAACATATCATAACATGGAAATTTTTTGAGGTTATTCATTTACATGGATAAGGTTCTTGGTTAGAGGGAGACCATGTGGTATCCTTTTGTAATGATCCATTTTAGTTATTTTTAAAAATTAATAGCATATCATCAGATTATACAAATAGTTAATTCACACATTGATGGGTCCTAGGACACTCAATGATGGATCCTTAGTTTTTATATAGTGTAGATAATGAATTTAACATGTTTTGGTAAACCATACAATAATCATGGGTTTGGATAATTAAATTTGTATTGATCCATTTTTATTACTTCATGACAATTTATAAAACTATGTGGGTGACTCTTGAAGTTCATTCATGGTTTGACGTGGTACTAGGGAGTGATAGATGGTCTTTCATAAAGAATCATACTCTAATGAGTATGATTTCGGCTTAAATTTTTGGGAGGTAGAGGCTCATACCTGGTTAGCAAAGAGATTTCCTTACTATGGGGCCAAACCATGTTAGTTGTCAGGGTGTATCAAATTTAGGGTATTATATAAAACAACCTTACCAACTAGGAGGTCATTCACCCCTCTTCTCTAGTACATGAGCTTATTAGACCTAAGGAGATCATGTATGATCTCTAACCACCTTCAAATTTTATTATCTACCTCCCATTATTGGTTTAATAGTGGATTGAGGTGATTTCATCCTCATTTTTCCTCTATATTTATCCATATCTTTTCTCTTGGTTGTTGATTCCCCCATTAACTATAGTTATCATGTAACATGTTATTAGGGCTTTGGGTTGTTATAATGATAGGTATTTTGGTTTCCTAGAGTTGTAAACACCATTCATTATCACATGGGTATGTTTGTCATTGAATGAGACATTTTGAGGGATTTTGTCTTCATTCTCATCATTTTGAAATGGGTGTTACTATGACATTGTTTCACTTTGGAACTATATTATGCATATTACCTCTAAATTCCCTATTTACGAACATAATATTATATATTAAATCCTTGTAGGGATTTTGAACCATTTATCATTGTTTTGTGTTTAGAAATGGTTGTATTCTATTTAAAATTGTTTTCATGCTTTAAATGGAATGTTTAATAATGATATGTTTAATTTGAAATGGATTAGGGATTTTTTAAAAGGCTTTCATGTTGGGGAATGGGATTTATCAATTTTTTTCATCAATGATTAAAAACATGATTCTAAAACGAATTTGGTATTAAATCATGGTGTTGACAATTAAATGGTTTGTTAGTGGGTTATTTAATGTATTAAAATGATGATTTGAAATGTGATTGTTGTTTTTACTTTTTTTAAATTTCATGGTGTTTTAAAAGGGTTTATCAGTAAATAGTTTGCCTCTAGGTTTTTATTTGGTTTTTAAATGGAGTATATCTTTTTGAAGTGTAGATTTGATTTATTTTAAAAGAAATGTGTGATTTATTTAGTCAACTTTGACGATTTTATGTGGGGTTTTACGAAATATGAGATATATATAATGGATTTGGAAATTTTTTATATTTTCAAAAAACATATCCCTTATATAGGTGTGAATTATATTTTTTTTATACATTTTGGATGATTTCCATTTTTTTAAATGGTGTTTGTAATGTATTTTATAAAATTTTATGGGGAATGATATTCTAAGAATGGTTTTATTTTTAATATACCATATAGAAATTATGGATCTTATGGTGTATGATTATGGTAACCATTATTACCACTTTCTTGTTACCCCATAGATAGTTTCATCATCACTATGTGATGTTTCATGCTCTCATTGTATAAAAATGATCTTTTTATTCTGTTTTATCATGTTATGTTTATGGGAATTATCTTCCTTTGGTATTATGGGTGAGATTATGTGGGATTACACCATTTTTATTAGGCTTGAATACTTTTCTATAGAGAATATTTTCTTTATTGGAAATGGGAATCAAAAGTACTAAGTCAATAATCAATATTTCCCAATTAGTTGGTTCACACACTTGTTGCTTCACACTAATAGTGTTATTCATAAGGACACTGTGGTTGGGGGTATTACAATAAGGCTTTTTTGTCTACTTATATGATGGTTTTTACTATGAACATGTAGTTAGTTAGTTCAGGTGGATATACACTTACATTAAGATTCTTGTCACCTTAGTGACATTTGGGTAGGACGTTGACACATTTTTTCTTAGTGAGTTATTGACCATAGGGAGTATGATCATGTGCCTTATTTAATCATTTCGACCACTTTCACAAAAAAAATAACATTATATAATTATGTTACATTAATATATTCCTTGAGACAAATAGTTTCTTAAATCGTATGAATTTGATTATTTCAATGAAAATGTGTTGTCAATGATATTTTTGGAAAACTATTTTGTATTTTTTATGTTAGTTTTGTGAGATCGTTATTGTAGAATTAGAAATGGGTTATGGGTTTAATGATTGATTCGATTGATGAAATGTTTAAATGTATACAAATTCATTAAGATAAAAAAGTGAGTTTTTTTATAAATTCTAACAATGTGTATGGTTTTGAAATGGATTTCACCAAATTTTATAATTTCAAAATGTTTTAGATCAGATTTAAGAAACTGAAGTGAAATTATTTAGAAATTTTATTATGTAATTTTTTACATTTGAATTGTTTTTCTATATATATTTCTTACATAAAAACCTTATTTTCAAACTAGAAATGATGAATTACCATATAAACAAGTTATCTAATTTTAGTGGGTTGTGGTGACATAATTCTCTTTATAGATCCCAGATAAAAAAATTACGGTCTATTTTCAATATTGTATCATTCTTAGAATTAATGTAGAACATGGGTTTATTTTTTGTAGTGTTATGCAATTAGATGATTCATGGTGGTGTGTTGGGCCCTACTTGATTTAGTTTCTTTTTGAGAGTTTTATTTCCTATTTTTTTATTTCTATTCAGACCACATGTTTCTTACTTATATATATTGTGATGTATATAAAAATGGATTGGATCATGGTATTTGATTATAATCTATTGTATTTTTATTTAATTATTTTTATTTATTTATACATTACACAGTTGTAAGTTTGATTAGGGAATCATTTTTCCAAAAGGAGTTCTTATGATGCCTAGGCACTCATCGCAGGCATGTGGGGATCAGAAAATCCATTTGGGCCTTTTGAAAAATTGTACCTGGTGTAGGGTTTGGTGGAATCTCATAAAGAATCATTACACAATTTATTGTACATTATATGGTTGATTGTCTCATGTAATGGTGAATCTATTTTACATAAGTTTAGAGTCCCTCATATAGTTGTTTATACCTCATTCAATTTATATCGAACTTTTATTTCATCTGCAAATGTAGAGTCAGTTAATCTACCTAGTGAATGTAGTGGTAGCTAATTTAAATAATTCTATGAGACACATCTCATACATAATCAATAGTAATTTCTTTAATCTACATATTTATAGTCAATCCAAAACTCATATAAGTGGCTCATCTAGGTATGATCATGTGGGAGGTATAACTATCAGGACTGATTCATTTTGTGGTTGTTCATAGATTATGTTCAAATATAAAATTATAATCATGTAAAACCCTTGAAGGAAGTGGCTGAAGACAATATACCGTACACCAACTCATTTGGTGTTGTACTATTTAAATTATTCAAGGACCACATCATTATGATGAACAATGCACATATATAGGAATGTACTAAATGAATTATACATTCACCATTATATTACTTAATAAACATTTATAGCATATTGAACACTCATCCACGATTAGTGTGTCAAATCAGCACACACAGACACACACATACCACTCAAGGTGTGACCCCCCCCCCACATTAACCTAGTTCCCCTTGTTCATTAACTATGTGAACTTACATCTTATAAAATTCATGACATATAGATATGTTATTCCTTACCAATTCACTCCCTCAGATATGTTTCGGGAGGGACACTCCCCATGTTAATCCCATGATTTTCCTGGCCCTTATAGGAGGCAGAATTATGGTTTAGATAATATTTTGGGTGTACTCATATTCAAATTCATATTGAAAAATATATGAGTGTAAAAAATACATTAAAATTATTCATTTTAAATTAATCTAAATGATTACATAATTCTCAAAAAAATTAACTAGAATTCATTTATTTAAACATCTCAAATCATTATCCAATAAATAGAAGGACAAAAGCCTCATTTTTTCAAATCATAAATATTGTGACACTTTCAAAAAATACATGAACATTTATTTGGAATAAATGAATTAATTCAAAAATCACAACATATAAAATATTAGTATAACTTTTGTGTTGTCACAAAATAAAAACACATGATTCAAATCCACGTCAATATACTCTATTAAAACATTGAAGATGAATATCACATATAGAGGTACCTATTTATGTGACATACTTTTTTCCAAGAGACACTCCCTATCTAGTTTTTTGGATACTAAATATGATAAACCACTTTCAAAATTATCACGCATATCTATTGTCACATCCCATCCTCGGGACCCATACCGTGACTACCCCAAGCCTACCTTCCATAGGCCAGGGGAGGGCGACTACCACCAAAGGCATAAATCCCGATAAAAATGGAAGGTGTTGCCTTTATAAAGTAAACAAACACCATAGAGTACACAAGCTGAAGTAAACTCTAAGTAAACTGAAAACAAAAGAATGTTCTGGAAGTAAATGGGCTAGAATACAAACCCAACTGAAATTAAAGTACAACTGAAAAGAGAGTACAATAGCAGAAAAGTAAAAAAACAATTCTGAACCATCCCTTGGAAATTCCACCTGAAGGGTGGGTTCAGATAGTCTCCTCTGCTACTCAGCTCCAGTCGTCCGCTCCTTAGCACGTCTAATCCAGTGATCCACCTCCCGGTACTGTCCAGCTCCACGAGCTCCTACCTCGATCAGCGATGTCCGTCCTCTACATCCAACAAAACGTAGTGCAGGCATAGCCCGTGTAGGGGTGAGTATACTCTACTCAGTAGGGACCCCGACACCCCTGAAGGTCTCCCAAAATCAACGAAGGATAAACCACAATGGAAAGTAACAATCATGAAGTAACAACCAAATCTAATTAGGTATATACCCATACATATACCAAAGTAATAAATTCCATTTCGGCTCCAACATTCAAGCCCATGTTCGATCAAGTCCACACAGGATTGCACAATCCAATCCTCATATGATAACACAACCCAATCCACACAAGAAATCAAAACAATAATATCAAAGAAAATGATTGATAGTCAAGAATCATCTCACACATGTATCTATTTACGAAGAGGGGTGGAGATGATTAGATGTAGCCTCTGAATCATCTCTTCTGCCGAACCCATGTAGGATCCAAGATTAGTAGTCCACGCAGCCGAACCCATGGAGGATCCATGTATAGTAGTCATCATTTTTGAAACCACAAAGGATCTCAGTGTGGTAGTCAATCCTACAGAGGATCCCAGTATAATAGTCATCCTCGCGAACCCATGAAGGATCCTAGTATGGTAGTCATCCTCATCGAACCCACAAAGGATCCCAGTATGGTAGTTGTCCTCATCGAACCCATGGAGGATCCTAGTATGGAAGTCATCTTTGTCGCAATTGCAGCTAGCTCTAAGGTTCCCACAAATAGCATTCTCGATTCTGGGAGGGTATGCTCCACGATCCACGAGGGTCGATACATCAACTAACATATAGTCTAGAGTTGATGTATCTCAACGTTCCATATCGACAATAGAAACTCAATGTGACAGATGACGCGTCAATCGGACGCCTGGTCTGAGAGTTATTGAATTTTTTGTCATAGGGGTCCGGTTGGTTTTTAATTCAAAACCAACATGAATTTACTCTAACTACATCCAAAACTCGAGTAGAGTAAGCTAAAATAACCGTCTCACTAAGAGGAATCCAACAAAGTCGACGTCACATCAGTCGAACGTCTGGTGCTCAAGTTATAAGCGTGTCTGCTCTGAGGGCCCGGTTAGTTTCACGTTCGAACCAACCCGGTCATACCCAAAGTTCTCTGAAACCTTTAATGTAATATACCGGAATGAAAATATCTATCCAATGATCACTACGCAACTAATGGTGCGGCGATCAGTGGTTAGTAGCCCAGGTTACGAGGGTTTGAACGAATCTGTCCGACTTTAGGGGGGGGGGGTTTGGGCCCAGACCGACCCGGCCCGAAACCCCCTGGGTCAGACCGAACCATGTCGACCTGGCCCCGGTCTGGGTCCGGCCCATTAGGGTGCGGCTCGTAATGGCCAGCACGGCCCATCCCGGCTGACTCGGCCCAGCCTTGCGTGGCGGTCCGACCCAGCGCGGGCAGTCCGGCCTGACGCGGCCAGTTCGGCTCAGCGCGGCTGGTTGGCCTGGCACGGGCGCGGCCCACGTGGCCAGCAGCTCAGCCGTTTCGGCCGAGCGGAAAACGTGGGGGCGCTGTCCCCCATTATATCAAAATGGAGGCCTCCACGTGGAGGGGCCCCACCTGTCTTCCGCCGAGGGTTACAACCCCCAACCTCCTCCGAACGGACGGCCCGGTTTGCTGGCCGATGCTGCCGCTGTGGGACCCCACGGTACCACCCTTCCAATGTTCGGGCAGCCGGTGATTCTGGCCACCCTCCTCTGTACTGTTGCGGCCCGACCTTGGTCGCGGGTTCTTCGGCTTCGGCGGGGCGCGACGGCGTCATGCTTCTTCACCATAGCCCGCTCCAGCTGCGGTTACCTCATTCCTGTGTGGTGCGAAGGAACCACGTCACCTCTTTTCTAAATCATAGAGAAAAAATAACAACCATGTGGAGGAGGTTCGGCCGTGTTCATGCAGTCTGACCACCTCCCGTTATCTTTATAACATGCGGCTTAATAAACTTCCATGAAGATCTTAAATTAATCTCGAATGTAAAACAAATCCCTACCTTGATAACGAGTTGACAATCGGTGAGCGTTGTGGAAAACAATGTCATAGGGTGAGGCTCCGTACACGTTGATGGAGATAGTCCGAGGTGGAGCGGCGTCTCACATCGGCTGCGGAGAGGAGAAGAAAGGCATGACGATCGCTCCTTCTGGTGATGGTTTTCTTCGTCGAGGTCTTGACGTTCCTCGCGTTCTCCAACGAAGAAGATGAAGATCCCCAAGGATTAGTGTATTTTTTCCCAATCCTTCACACACAACAACCCCCCAAATAAAATAAGGTTCACCCTTATTTTATTAATCCCAAGCCATGAATTCAAAATTCAACACTTAATTAAATACATTGATTAAATTAATCAAATAATTTAATGAGAGAGTTGACATGTAATTAAAAGGGGGAGAGGATGAGTTACACATTTAGGTGTTTAATGGGGTGTTATAAAATTTAAGGAGGTGGGGGCTCGTGTGGGCCCCACCTCAACTTCCTCACAACTTCCTTTCCCTCAACTCTTAAACAACCAGTGGTGTAAATAAAATATAATTGTAAAACTACTATATTTTTATTCATCGCATTTTTAACAACTCCTCCCGAACAAACGCACCTCCAGAAAAGGTGTTCCTAAGTAATTATAAGCGATGTGGTTTCATCGGTGCCCTTGGATTTTGATTCTGAGCACAGGTTCAAATGTTAGAAAAACCCTCTCATTCGTTCACTGAACGTACCTGAGCTAAACTTCGGAAAATGATTCCGGGCACACCGGGCCTCAGAATCTGGTGCCGTCAAAAACTAAAAACTCGAAAAATACCAAAGAAATAAAGAAAGAAATTTTCCTTAAAATTTACAGGTCTTTACATTACTCCCACCTCAGAGATTTACGTCCCCGTAAAGATACACCACAAACTTGGGCAACAAATGAGGGTCTTGAGCACGCATCTGAGCCTCCCGCTCCCAAGTGCTCTCCTGGGGTTCCCGTGCTGCCACCTGATGCGCACTAGATAAATCAAACGCCCATGTAGGACCCTCTCTTGTCGATCCGTGATCTCAACCGGGACCTCTACAAAAGTTTCTTCGTCATCAATGTCAAGATTTCCATAGTGATATGTGTCAGTTCGTGCACGTATCTCCTCAGTTGAGATACATGGAAGTTGACGTGCACCTGGTTCAATTGAGGTGAATGTGTCAAGTGGTAAACCAACTCGCCTAACCTGTTGAGGACCTAGAAGGATCTGATGAAGCACGGGGATAACTAGCCGCCACAACCAAATCTCCGGAATCCACATTGAGGTTAGACCCATAAGAAAACGTGGTCACCATACTCAAACTCTAGTGGTCTTCACCTCCTGTTGGATTAAGACTTCTGTTGGATCTGAGTTCTCATCTGCTCCTAAATGACCTAAACCCTCTCTGGTCCTACAAGAGCTGCTAAGATTTCATCTTTTCAAATAAGAGAAATCAAGTCTCATCCCCTGGATGAACCACATTATTTTCCTAATACAGTCAATCCAGACATGGATGATACTAATATATAACAAGGATGACGTCGTAAGGCCTCGATGATACTATAAAGAGATCCAACTATTACTCTCACCTCCAAGAATTAATCACATTGTTGGAATCAGTGTTTGGTAACAGGGTCTCCTCCAATAGGTATCTCAAAAGTGAGGTTCATGTCAACAGTTTTAAACCGGAACTTCTTAGTATCGACTTCATAAAAAGAATAGGGAATAAAACATCACAAGAAAAATGTATTTTATTACTACAACCCCAAGTTACAAAGACCCAAAAAATCAACAAATATTGATGCAACATGAAGAAAAGTCCCAATGTTTGAATCTAGTCCTGCTCCAGTCCATCTGCTCAAGGAGCTCCATGGTCGTAAGCCTTAGCTACCTGATGTTGAGCTCTCCCATGTCCACCCGTTCCCTGCGGTCGGGGTGGTCTCTCTGGTGGTGGTGGTGGTGGTGGTAGGGCCTCAAAGTGTCACCAACCACCTACTACTCAACCATCTCCTCTACCTCATCTTCTTGCTCCCTGTGGACCACCATGGTCGAAACTCTTTCTGAGAGGTCCCTCTACCACATGTTGCTCATCTTCAGGATGAGTCGGGCAGTCTCGAGCCATGTGACCTTGCCCTCCGCATGCATAGAACGACCTACTCCTCGTGTGGCTGGCTCTCCTTAATGTGCCCCATACAGTCGAATCTGCATCATGAGATTGCTCATCTGATGGTCTGGCCCACTTGGACCTCTAGGTCATCTGTCTACTGCCAGCTGCAGAAGACTCCGCTACAGGTCGTCCGGCGGAGGGTCTCACCGCTGGTGACTACTCGGCGAGAAAACTCTCCATTAGAAGGGCTCTCTCTAACAACCCCGCCTGCGTCGCGATGTTTAGGAAGATCATCAAAGCCCTGATCTCACACCTTAGTCCGCACTCGAAGGTCTGGGCCTTGATGAACGGGTCCCGTACCATATCTGTGGAGTAGCACGATAGATCATTAAACCTCGCCAAGTACTGGGCCACGGTCATGTAGCCATGCTGCAGTTGTAGTAAATCCTGAATGTGCACCGCATGGAGGGTGGTTGGAATGATCTCCAAGCGGAAGAGTCTCTCAACGTTTTTCCAAAGTAAATACTCCTCGTAGTGCACTTGGAGTAGTAGACTCCACCATCTACCTACTACCATGTGTAGGAGATTCACATCAAGGATCACCCTTAGGTCAGCTGGTGTCCCTACTAACCTGAAAACTTGTACAACATCCTCCATCCAATCCTCGACTGCATGAGGGTCCATCTCCCCACGGAACCTGGGTGGTCTCTGATGCTGAAACTCTTGTAGTGCACTATGGTGACGTGCACTCTCAGCGGCTGGGGCTGGTGGCATCGGTGGCTCGGCGGGTAGAGGTACCGCTGGTGCCCCCACTGTAATAGGGCCCTGCATCAAGGCCTTGTCGCTCGGTGGGCTGTCATCTCATACAACGCTCGGAACTATGGATGGCTACCATCGTGGGGATATCCTGAAATGAAACAGGCGCGCCATGGTCAATACAGTATACTTGGTGAGCTGACACAATGTAATCACAAGGAAAACATTTCAAACACACAAGCAATCAATGTTTTCGTGCACTGAGTCGAAAATCAGATGTCAGGGTCCTGGTGTATAGATACTTTGGCCGCCGCAAAAAACAAGGAAATACTTGGACTGATAACCACACTCAATACCCTTAACACTATTACTTCACATAGAATAAGGATCAGAGTCCTATGTTTTGTGGTAGAACCGAACTCCTCTAATACCAATTTGTCATTACCCATCCTCAAGACCCATGTCGTGACTACCCCTAGCCTACCTTCCATAGGCCATGGGCTTGCGACTAGCATCAAATGCGTAAATCCCAATAAAAAGGGAAGGAATTGCCTTTATAAAGTAAAAAAACACTATAGAATTCACGAGCTGAAGTAAACACTATGTAAACTGAAAACAAAAGTATGTGTTGGAAGTAAATGGGCCAGAATACAAACCCAACGGAAAGTAATGTACAACTGAAAAGAGAGTACAATAGTAGAAAAGTAAAACAGCATGTCCAATCCGTCCTCTGGAAATCACACATGAAGGGTGGGTACAAATAGTCTCCTCTTCTCAAGGCATCCAGCAGTCCTCTCCTGAGCACATCTCGTCCAGTGATCCACCTCCATGTACCGTCCAGCTCCACAAGCTCTGACCTCGATCCGCGATGTCCATAGTCTGCGTCCAACACAACGTAGTGCAGTCATTGCCCGTGCAGGGGTGAGTATACGCTACTCAGTAAAGACCCCAAGACCCCTGAAGGACTCCCATAATCCACGAAGGATAAACCACAAAGGAAAGTTATACTCACAAAGTAACAACCAACTCTACTTAGGTATACACCCATACATATTCCTAAATCATCAATTCCAGTTCGGATCCAACATTCGAGCCCATGTTCGATCTATTCCACCCAGGATAGCACAATCCATTCCACACAGGATAACATAACCCAATCCACACAGGAAAGCAAGAAAGACATATCGAAGATAAAGATTTAGAGTCAAGACTCAGATCACACAGGTATCCATTTATGAAGAGGGGTGGAGATGATTAAATATAGCCTTTGAATCATCTCCTCTACCGAACCCACATAGGATCCATGTTTAGTAGTCCTCGCTGCCGAAACCATGGAGGATCCAAGTATAGTAGTCATCATCGTCGAACCTACAAAGGATCCCAGCACGATAGTCAATCCCACGGAGGATCCCAGTACAATAGTCATCCTCGTTGAACCCACAGACGATCCTAGTACGGTAGTCACCGTCATCGAACCCACAGATGATCCCAGAATGGTAGTCATCCTCGTCGAACCCACAGAGGATCCTAGTACGGAAGTTATCTTCGTCACAGTCGCAGCCAGCTCTAGGGTTCCCGCACACAGCATGCCCAATTCCGAGAGGGTCCGCTCCATGAGCCATGGGGGTCAATTCATCAACTGACACATTGTCCGGAGTTGATGTATCCCAATGTTTTGTCTAAAAAATAGGAACTCAATGTGACAGACAGTGCGTCAATCAGACGCCCGGTCTGAGAGTTATTGGCTTTTTCGTCCGAGGGACCCGGTTGGATTTTAAGTCAAAACCAACCCGACCGTACTTCAAATACATCCAAACATCTAGAATAGTAAGTCAAAAGATCCATCTCACTATTAGGAATCCAACAATGTCGACGACACGTCAATTGGACGTCTGAAACTGATGTTATATGTGTTTCCGCTCCGATGGCCTGTTTGGTTTCGTGTTCGAACCAACCCGGATGTACAAAAAAAAATCGAAACCTTGAGTTTAATATACTGAAATGACCGTCCCAATCCAAGGATCTCTTCACAACTGACGGTGCATTGATTAGAGGTCTGTATCCCATGTTATGGGCGTTTGAACGAATCTGTCCGATTTTAGGGGGGTTTGGGCCCGGACCGACCCTGCCCAAAACCCCCTGGGTCGGACCGAGCCAGGTCGACCCAACCTAAGTCTAGGTCTGACCCATTAGGGCATGGCCCGGCCTAGCGTCGGGGACTGGCCTAGTGCTGGCAGCCCGGCCCAGCCCGGCCCGCGTGGCCAGCAGCTCGGCCATTTCTGCCGAGCGGAAAACGGGGGGGGGGGGGATGCCTCCCCTTGTCTCGAAACGGCAGTCCCCCACATATAGGGCACCCACCTGACTACCACTAGGGGTTATGACCCCCGGCCTCCTCCGAACGGTCGGCCCGGTTGGCTGGCAGATACCGCCACCGCGGGACCCTGCAGTCCCGCCCTTCCGAAGCGCCAGCAGCCAGTGATTCCGGCCGCCCTCCTCTACACTGATGTGGCCTTAGGCCATGACCCTTTTCTGATCGGCACAGTGAGATGGCGCTGCGCCCCTCCACCATGGCCCGACCTTGGTCGCGGGTTCATTGGCTTCGGGGTGGCGCGACGCCCCTGGGCTTCTTCACCGCGGCCTGCTCTGGACGCGGTTCCCTCATTCATGCGTGGTGAGACGACACCGTGTCGCCTCCGTTCCAAATCATAGAAAAAAATAACAACCATGGAGAGGAGGTCTGACCGTGTTCGTGCGATCTGACCCCTTCCCATTATCTTGATAACAGGCAGCTTAATAAACATCAACGAAGATCGTAAATAAATCTTGAATGTAAAACAAATCCCAACCTTGATAACGAGTTAACGATCGGTGAGTGTTGCAGAAAATGACGTCGCGGGGTGAGGCTCTGTACACGTTGATGGAGATCGTCCGAGGTGGAGCAGCGCCTCACACGGGCTGCAGAGAGGAGAAGAAAGGCACGACGATCGCTCCTTGTGGTGATGGTGTTCTTCGTCGAGGTTTTGACATTCCTCGCGTTCTCCAAAGAAGAAGAAGAAGATCCCCAAGGATTTATTTATTTTATCCCAATACTTCTCACTCAACAACCCCCAAATAAAATAAGGTACACACTTATTTTATTAATCCCAATCCATGAATTCAAAATTCAACTCTTAATTAAATTCATTGTTTAACTTAATCAAATAATTTAATGACATAGTTGACTTGTAATTAAGAGGGGGAGAGGATGAGTTACTCGTTTAGGTGTTTAATGGGGTGTTAGGAAATTTAAGGAGGTGGGGAATCGTGTGGGCCCCACCCCAACTTCCTCAGAACTTCCTTTCCCTCAACTCTTAAACTACTAGTGGTGTGAATAAAATATAATTGTAAAACATCTATATTTTTATTCTTCACATTTTTAACAACTCCACCCGAGAAAACACACCTATGTAAAAGGTGTCCCTATGAAATTACCGGCGCTGCTGTTTCATCGGTGCCCTTGGATTTCGATTCCGAGAATCAGTTCAAAAGTTAAGAAAACCCACTCGTTCGTTCACTGAACATACCTGAGCTAAACCTCAGAAAATGATTCTGGGAACACCGCCCCTCAGAATTAGGTGCCGTCATAAACAGAATACTCGCAAAATCCCAAAGAAATTTAGAAGAAAAAAATTCCTTGAATTTTACAGGTCTTTACATCTATAAATAAAATATTAAATGTGTTAATACTATGCCAGAAAACTCTGGGTAGGAAATAAGAATATTGAATAGAAACCAATTTTATCCATAAGAAAATATTTATTTTATTTTCCACCACATCATTCATAAATATTATTAAAATAAAAATAGATTCTATATCATATAAATTACAACATTCACTAAAAACTACTTTTAAAATAGATCAGACATGAAATAATGATACTTTTATTATTTACTCATTTTAAAAATAGGCATAAATCTATGCTCCGCCTAAATTGAAAAGGAAACTATCAATTAATATTCTCAAAATTCATTTATAAACACTTTCAATATATTATCCATTGATTAGACGAGTTAGGGGATGTAAACAGCATACCAAGACATTTAAATCAGTAAGGATGAACCCCCATCTTTGTCAATAGATTCCAAAGATCATCCATATAAAATGGCTAGGTGAACACATTATAAAACTTCTCCTTTATTGAAATATAATACATATTCTATTATTCACTTTCCAAAAAATCCATGATAATTTGAAATATAATATAAATATATTTTTTTATAGATATCAAAATAGTCATCTTTGAAAAATTACTAGATCACTGGTTATCACATCCAATAAAATGTGAATTTTTCATTTCCAAAATCAAATCATATAATTATATCTTCATCCACATTAATTAGGTTGAATCATGGATGATGACCACATATTATACTATAAAAAAGCATTAACTCAAACAACTCTACTTCATAGTGTTCCAATAAACAGACCAACTATCACTAGAAAAAAACCCAAGATGTGGATCATTTCTCGTCATAATAGCTTAACCAATCTATATTTGTATTACCAAATTGATCCTACATACCTTCATTTTCCTATATCAACTCAAAATTTTTTGAACCCTTTATATAATTAAAAATCATTTTCTCTTATATGAAATGTGATTTTTAAGACAAATTTATAACCTCAAAAAAATAGTGACAACAAAAATCAATGAAGTAGTTAATGTTATGAGATATAAAAAACAACAAGTCAAAATTATGAATTCACTATATTCAATTTATTTTTCTTAATTATCATTTTATATCATTATTCCCAAAAATATTTGTGTGTAAATATTATTTGAATCATCCATTATTTTTTTTCAAGAGTTCTATATCATCTTTCTATTGAGAAATATAAATTTAAACATTCTCTTGATATTTTTTTAAGACAAGAAATACCTAATTTCGACCAGTCTGGAATTTTCATGTAATTTAATTATCTCAATATGATACATCTCACAAATTTCATCATTATTTCTATCGAATAAATTTTCACCATTATAGAAGATAATAAGAGTAGATACCACTTTGCTGTGTTTTATGTAGTGATTGTTTGCCACTCTTCCCATTCGGAAATTCAACCCCTTCAAAAATGTGTATATCCTAGAATATCAAGCTCTTGGATATGGTTTCAATCTATATGAATCATTTATTAATATATAAACATAATTATCATCTTCTATAAGAAGTAACCCACATATTATGTCAATATAATCCCAATATTCTATCTCTCCACTAAAAAAGTAGACCCCGTATCGATTTATAATATAATATATTTATTTTATTCTATAATTTTATGAAAATTTTAATTTCTTTGAGAATTGAAATATGTAAAAATGTATTATAGATGTAATGTAGTTATACTAACCAATAAAATTTAATCTAATATATATATATACATATATATATATATATAATTATTACTAAATCTTTATATTCATTCAAATTGTATTAGTATACCCACATTGTTCTAGCCACATTCTTATCTCTATGTTTGAGAATTGAAAACCAATTTTCATTATTCTCAATTTGGTCCCATTAGTTCTTCATAAAAGTAACCAACTCTTTATGGTCCAACACCTCTTTGACATTCATATTGTCAACTTCAAAGAAAAATAAAATATGATATTTTTTTAAGATATGAAACACGCTGACACAGGAGCCACTAAAATGGTTCCTAAAGATGTTTCGTCATGTGGTATTAATAATTCCCCACCGTATGCTATATGTTGTATACTATAAGTGAGATTCAGAAGAGGGTATTGTTGTGAGAGTATATATTTTTGGTAAGTTAATAATTCGGAAGAATAAAAAAAATATAAATGAAGATATATAATGAAACAGAAAAGGTAAATTTAAACAAACCACTAGGACAATTATGAATAGTCCAACAATGAATAAACATGTTAAATAGTAATCAAATAATTTAAAAAAATTGATTGTAATACATTCAATGGGAATAGACTGAAAAATAATAAGTAAACCTTCTACAAAAATTTAGTTCTCAACCCAAGTACATGCTCAACCCCCCGTTTCAATACACGTCCATGTCTATAATTAGCAATAGTAAGCAAGCCCTACAATAACCCAAACCTGAAAAGCCACTAAAACAATGCTAAAAAGGTCTGGTGTTACTACCTTAGGCACACCTCCCTAAATTCCAAAGGCTACTGACTGGCATCAAGGGTCTCAATAGGTATAATGGGGAGGATATACCATCTCGGAGGATAATAATTGTATTGGTTTGAGTACATTAACAAAGTTGCAGTGGAATAAATGACTTAGCATACACGAACCAGACCGGCAGAGCAGAAGCACAATCAATATCAATAAATAGTGGTTGCAATAATTATAAAAAATAGCAGTGGAATGTAAACACAACATCATGTTGAACACTTGAAACTACCATTGAATAACAAAACATTCATCCAAAGCAGGTCATACATATCCATATATGAAAAGGGAGCCAATGGGAAACCAACCATCTCTAAAAAACATGTATTCATTCTGATATAGGAGATCAATAAAAACAAAGTAAACTACAGCTATTCAAGACCTCAAGGTCCATACCTTCTCCACACAACAACTAATGTGGAACATCTCTTGAAGCAAGCCTCTTTC
The DNA here is from genome assembly GCA_963277665.1 of Viscum album. Lineage (NCBI taxonomy): Eukaryota > Viridiplantae > Streptophyta > Magnoliopsida > Santalales > Viscaceae > Viscum > Viscum album. Next base: position 1,551,045,839 of record OY728158.1, on the reverse strand, counting down.
ATGAACATAAATCCATAAAGTTTTCACATGTCCTAAAGGGCCCGTCTATGGTGTGAGATGAATCTCAGTAGAAAACCACCCAATGGTGCATACCTAATATAATTGTTTAAGAATACATGATTTTATAAGGAAAATAGTAAATAGAATGATTAAAAAATAAACAAAAACTCCACTGGTGCTTAGCAGACACCATGGTGTGTAACCTGATTTGATCAACACCATAATCTCTTTTATGTAACTCAGTACCATGTTCCCCCTGACACCATGTGTCTCAAGTACCGACATCCCGATGGAACACCCATGAAATAGTAACTTGGAGGAATATCAATTCCTGTACTCAATAAGTAACCAGAGGGAAAATGATGTATACCCTTCAAATAATGTAACTGGAGGGACGAAAAAATTTTCCCCCAAATAATGTATCTGAAGGGACAACAATGTCTGCCCTCAAATAACGACGAGCCATTTACCCTCACCTGATAGCCTCAATGCTATCCCTTGAAGGCTCCTCACCTCCCACGTGGATTCCTACAACAAGAACCCCCAAACCAATAATACCTAAACTGCAAAATAATGGGGGCCTCTACCCAAATGAGTTGTCAAATCCACCTCATCACGGAGTCTCTCTGTGTGAACACTACTCATAGTTCTAGGTGAGTGGTAATCACCAAAATAGTACCCAAGCGACAAAAACTCTGACACCTCGTGTCCCAGTGACCATGCCTCACAAGTATGATTTCCTCGCTATCCTAGTAACCCGGTCCATTCCCAACCTAAAAGTCATCTTGCCTCAATTTGATGCCCTTAACATGCAATAATATTGTCAAAACCACCCAAAGTAACCTGGCACAAGCCCATCATGGTATTATAATCACTCGAGAATATCAGGGCCATTCCCAACACAACCCAAATGTTCCAGTATATGAAATTCAACAATTACATTTAAACAAAACACATAAACATGAAAAACAATATAAACAGTTTTATGTGCTAACTAGGTGTTGATCTATACCAACAATAGGATTTTTTGGTCTCCAAAAATTCATATAAAGGTTCAATAAACTAAACTCAATAGTTTAAAAAAATAGTAAACAAATACAACAATTTTGGCATCCCCTAGCCTAAATGCCACAATGAGAAATGGCCACTCACCCAGCCCCGCTAAAAAAAATAGTTACTGGTCATACTCAAAGGCATCCCATACGTAAAATAACAGTTATATATGCAATCATAGGTAAAACAGGGTCACACTCCAAATACTTGAAAATGCGCCCTAAGCCGCGCCACCCAAGGTCTGCTAAAACACAGAAAGTGGTATGTACCACCTACATAGAGACCTGTATGATGATACTACTCTAATAACAGCCTTTAATTAGGTCTACAACGTTGTAGATCTACAATAGAATCAAAACCCATCAAACCAATATATCTCATTCTAGAACATAAATCAAGAAGAATGTCTCAGGAGAAATCAAGGACTTATAGAGTGGGTAACAATGGATCAAACATTATTTCAATCAGAAATCAGATGAAGAATTGGGAGAGAAATGAAGTCCCTACTAGCTCTCCCCACTCATACCCTTTCTGGGTTTAGGTTGTACCTAAAAACGATTCTACTTCCCATTTTAGTGGAAAAAAATAAAATACATGGCGTGTACATTAAAACATCATGTCATTTACTATTCATAAGGCAGCTGATATTTCATTGAGGACTTGCTAATTGAGTACACGATATTTACCTATGGTACACGACGTGTACCTCTTTACCCTATCGACATCCCCAACACACCATGTATATCCTCATACATGGCCCCTCTACATGGTGTGTCCAAATTGTACATGACATGTACATGCTAAACAAATTCTACCACTCCAATAGGCCTACAGGCCATGTATGGCCTCCAAACAGCCAAGTGTACACAACGTGTCTATAACTACCTGTCGTATAGTAATAAATTCCTACACGGTCATCGCACAACCTGAACTTGGTGAGCACACAGTTGGTACTCGCCCCACCCATACACGGAATGTACACTAGAGTACACGGCATGTAGTTTGAAAATTTTCAGAACATCCTAAATTTTCCCAGTTATCGTAGCGAGAGATGAAAATTCAAACTGGGTCAACATTTTGACCCATTCTAAAAACACAGGTTCTTAAAATCTCCCCACATTAATAAATTTTTTCCCCATGCTATCAAATAAATCATGGATATGGAACCAAAAATACCACCCCGATCAAAGTAACCAGGAATTCCCTTATGTCAAGGGTCCTTCCTAAATTTATCAAGGGGGCTCCCCACCTTAGGAATTGACTAGATCGGTCTCAAACTGAAAAAACACAAAACATTAAAATGTTCACTAGCCTTATTTCTAGATGCATGGTCCTCTCATGACATATCGTCACCCATGTGCCTCATTGGTGCTCCTGCGTTGTTTCTGACATCCAAATGCATCCCACACCGCACATGTGTCTTCCTCAATGAGGTCTTGCATCACGTGGACACTCAAAATAAAACCCAATTCCATGCACCTCAATTAATATTCATCCTCGATGCGCTGATTCCCATGGAACCTCATTTAAATTTCACCCTTGATGCCCCGATGCCCACTATAACTCAAGTAACCCATATCCTCGATGCCCTGATGCCCACAACACCACAATGAACCCGCATCCTCGATTCCACTGATGTTGTACATCTCATATATATATATATATATATATATCATGCACCTGATATGGCACCAATCCCACTGACTAGCATCTAGCGAGTCCACATAGATCATGTTCATCACATTCCCTCAAAACGGACATGCCTCTATAGGTCATGCCAAAAAATAAAACATGGAAATCACAGCCACACTGATGGTGTACCTCCAAACATCATCGGATTACCAGCCTGGTCAGCCTCTTCCAGCTCCATTGTCTACACCTAGCCTGATGTATGGCTAATGGATGCCTAATCTCTGTGCAGTGCTTCCCCTGTCACTGGCCATTGACCCCTTAGCTGGATCTCACAGTCTATGTCACTCCCACCAGGTGCAGCTGAACCCCAGCTACCCTCTTTTGGTACCAATCATGAACCGACCCTAGATGCCACCGATTATCCTGGACCTTACCTACCGGTAGTCTTAGAAGGCATCCTGCAAAACATCTCAAGATGCCCGACATGTCCACATGACTGACACTCATTTTGAGGCATATCACACATAGTCAGAACATGTCCTAGTTATCCACAATAAAATAAAACCACTGAAGAACTACCACGAGGTGGTCTAGCTGAGTCCTTGGCCTGACTTCCCTATTTGAACTTATACCATCCTTGCTTCATGTTGTCGGATCCATCACCTAAATCCATCACCCGACCAATAAAGGTCATATCCCTCTTGTTTCCCTCTTCTATGAACGCCTGATTCACTACCTTTGAAAAACAACCCATCCTGGAGATATTCCCCAAGATATGAATGGCATGTTGTAATCCATACTCGATGTGCCTCATCCTAGCTATGTCATTGCTTACCATACCTGGTGCCAAGAGAGAAAACTCAGTGAAAGTAGCTTCATTGTCCATGACCGACGTTTCTCTTTGCCTAAGACTCAGGTACTCTCAAGATCTCTCTACTCTTAGTGTCTCTGGATGAATTTTCTTGAAAAACCTATCCTAGAAGTATTTCCATGACAGTCCCTCATTTCTGCAGGCCTGAACCTACACATCCCACTAATGCTTCACTGGTCCCCATAGAATGTATGTTTCTTTCTTGACTCTCTGCCCTGGAGGCATATCGAGCAACTTGAAGATCATCTACATGATCTCTATCCAGTTCTCAGCTTCCTGTGGACCACCGTCACCCTGAAAAAGCAGCAGGTGTTAGGAATGAAACTCCCACGTCAGATATTACTTTGATGGCCCTATACCCTGCATGCCTATGTCTATCCACTGCAAGACATGTACTATGCTATCTCAGAGCTTCTCGTTGATCCATGGTCCAAACACAGAAAAACCCAGCTACTGTCTTACCTACACTGGATCCTAAACCTGATCCTATCCCTGAGGCACTGTATCATCACCCACCTAATGCTCCATCGAGGAGTATAAGAGGAAACTGCTGAATACCATATATGGTATGATATCCCATATAAATATATAAAAATATATTCATGCAGATAGAAAAAGTATTAAATAGTATCACGTAACTACTACCCTTAATCTCCCCGGTAAATACCCATGCTTATGACATCCAAGCCTCATGGCTTCTTTACCAGTCCTGCAATAAATCCATCTATCAAAATCACCTCAGTTCATGCCTGTTTCGACAACCAACATTGCCTCAAACGAATGACCGAGTTGCCCAATCATGATGATCAAAATGAACTCAACTGTAGTACTTTCTTTCTCATACAAGAGCTAGACTCAAATAAAATACCACTTGTAATTCTACAATATATAAAGCATGGAAAAAACATTACAACAAACAAGAAATTCTATCAGGAATTTCATCTTACCTCACTTCAAAGAATATAAAGCATTGAAATTGATATTATTTATAGGGAATTTTCACTTCACAAAGAATATGTGCAGTTATGAAAATTAAATACCCTAAATATGTGGAAATATCAATCCTAGAAAACATGCCTGGCCATACTGGCCATGGTCCAATTCTCTCTTACCGCACCGAGCCAAGGATTAAATATAACAGTAATTATCATCACAAAACAAGTGAGATACCACGGTGGATATCATATAAACCGTAATCTGAGTAAAAATGTAAACAACAATTCCCACCATGGCAATTTGGTCCATCCCTATTACATGGGGCTATATTCAACCAAGCATGGGATAGAATCCCATTTCCAGTAACAACCTATCTCCAATATCAAGTATCCCAAATAGTTAACCAATAGAAATAAAAAGATATGCCTCAATATCATTAGTATCCAGCAAAACACAGCTACAAAATCCTTGTAAAGAACTCCTCTAATATCACTATGTAATGTCATGGACCCGAAGAACCACTGGAATAGTGATAAACGGGTGGAGTGTTACTACCTTAGGTGCACCTCCCAAAACAACAAAGGCTTCCGACTAGCAGCGAGGGTCTCATTAGGTATAGTGGAGAGGCGATACCCTCTTGTATGATAAAAATGGTACTGGTCCTAGTATAATAATAATGATGTTATGGAATAAATGACTCAGTAGACACAAACCACACCCGTATTGTGGAAGCACAATCAAAATTAATAAATAGTGGAATCAATAAAAGTAAACAATAGTAGCGAAAAGTAAACAAAACAGCATGCTGAAAACTCACAACTACCACTAAATAACAGAACATGCATTCCATGCAGGTCATACATATCTATATATAAAAATGGCGCCAATGGATAACCAACCGTAGATAAAAAACATGTAATAATGAAGATACATGAATGTTAGAAAACCAATGTAAACTGTAGTTAGGCAAGACCTCAAGGTCCATAAAATCTCACCACAACAACTAATGTGGCCCAAATCCTGAAGCTAGCCTCTTTCCTGCACATAAATACATAATGTTTGCACGCATCCCGAAGGGCCCATGTAGGGTGTGAGATGAATCTCAATAGGATACCACCCAATGGTGTGTTCCTAATATATGTGTTTAATAAGTCATGATTTTATAAGAAAATTAGTAAATAGTACTCTGCACAAATAAACGAAAACTCCACTGGTGCTCTGTAGGCACCATGGAGTGTCACCTGCTTCGGCTATCATCGAAATATATGTCCTGTTTACCGGAACCATGGGCCCCCCGACACTACATGTCTCAAGTATAGACGTCCTGAATGCACGCCCAATAAAGAGAAACTCGACAGAACATCGATGCTTGTCCTCAATAAGTAACCATAGTGATAGTGATGGTTTCCCTAAAAATAAAGTAACCGGTGGGAGGGCAATGTCTTCCCTCAAATAATGTAATCGGATGGACAATGATGCCTACCATAAAATAATGGCAAGCCTATTCCCTAACCTGAAAACATTAATGATTTCCCATTAAGGCTCTACACCTCCCATGTGGCTTCCTACATCAAGAACCCCCAAACCAATAGTACCTAAACAACAATCTAATGGGGCCTCTACCAACACGAGTGGTCAAAACCATCTCATCATGGAGTCTCTCTATGTGGACACTATTCATTGTTCTGGGTGAGTTGTAATCACTAAAATTGTACCCAAGCCACAACACCACTAACACCTCATGTCCCTATGACCATGACGCTCAAGTCTGTTGGCCTCACCATCCCAGTAACCCAGGCCATGACCAACATGATCGTCATCATGACTTAATCTAACACCCATGACGCCCAATCCCGTGGTCAAAACCACCCAAAGAAACCTAGTCCAAGCCCAACCTGTGATCAACATCCCTCAAGAATATTTGGGACTTTCCCAAAACATTCCAATGGTTCCAGCCTATGCAATTAAACAATTACATTTAATATTAACACATAACTAGAAAAACAATCTAAACCATTGTTTGTGCTAGCTAAGTGTTGTCATATACCATCACTGGGGTCTTTAGGGTCTGAAAAAAATTCATATCAAGGTTCAATACACTAAACTAAATAGTTTAAAACAATAAAAAACAATTATAACCATTTTGGAAACACCCGACCAAAATTCCAGAATGAACAAAAACCACTCTCCCGACCCCACTCAAACAAACCAGGTAACATGGTATTCCAAAAGGAATTCCATTGGTCAAATAATAGTTATATATGAAATAACAGGTAAACATGGTTACACTCAAAATAAAAAGAACGCATTATAAGCCGTGCCACCCAAAAGTTTGTGAAAACAAAAAAAGAGGTATGCACCACCTAAATGAGAGTCATATGATGATACTCTTTCGATAACAGCCTAAAATTAGGTCTAAAATGCTGAGATCTACAAAAGAATCAAAACTGATAAAACCCCTATAACTCGTTCTAGAACAAAAATCAAGAAGAATGGATCAAGTGGAATCAAGGCCTTACCATGGGGGTTCCAATGGATAAAACAGTGTTTGTATCCAACTTCAGATGAAGAATCAGGAGAGAAATGAAGTCTCGGCTGGCGCTCCCCACTCAAACCCGTTACGGGTTTGGGTTGTGCCTCAAAATTAGACTACTAACTGTTTTACGTGAAAAAAGGAAAATACACAGCATGTACATTATGACTACACGCCGTGAATGATTTTACTGTTCATAATGTGGATGATATTTCACCAAGGACTTGCAGATAGACTGCATGGCATGAACCTATGGTACATGGCGTGTACCTCTTTACCCTGACGACATCCCCAACACACCATGTATATCCCCATACACTGTCCATCTATACGGCATGTACAAATCATACAGGCCAAGTACATGCTAAAATTATCTACCCCGCCAACCGACCTACTTGCCATGAATGGCCTCCACACGGTCAAGGGTACATGGAATGTCTATAACTACATGCAGTGTAGTAAGAAATTGCTACACGGTCATCACACAACATGTACTCAGCGAGTACATGACCGAACTCACCCCACCCATACACGGTGTGTAAACTAGAGTACATGGCGTGTAGTCTGGAAATTTCCAAAACATCCTATATTTTCCCAGTATTCTCAGGGACATGTAAAAATTCAAACAGGGTCTGGATTTTTACCCGTTCTAAAAACCTGTGTTCTTACAAGCACCATGTAGGGTCATATCATGAAACCAAGATGCCATTATGGTTTCCAAAGGGTTTCTTGGACAGTGTGTGAGTGAAGCACATTATTCAACCATCAATGGTGTCTAGTTCATAACTATAATTTGAGTATAATATTAATATATATGTAAGTTTATTTATAAGATGTTGTTAATATAAATATAATATGTGTTCTTTGGGGTTCACATGGGACAACTAGAATACTATTCCATCTTTTTCCTAGTATCTAATAGCACTGGGAATTACATTATGGTTGTATATATATACATATACATCTATATATACATATAGATACATTGACGGGGACCCAAGGTTTAAGACCAAGGCATCTAGATAAAATAACAATATAAAAATAATAATAATAATAATAATAATAATAATAATAATAATAGTAATAATATGAGTCTCATTGTCTAAATATTGGATATCCTGACCAACACATTCTGTAGAATGATAATATAATTATGATCACATATTTTTTTAGGAATAATGAACAAAATAATATTAATAAGTGATATATGGTTACATGTTCTACACTCACAATCAAATAAATGATGCATCATCTCTATCATCGAAATAAATGATGTGAAATGTAATGTTAACTAACCAAATTAATAAGGGAGAAATTTCATGTCCAACAACCCAAAATGATGTGAATCACCATATAAAAAACCTAGAACAATGGGATGTTCAATACCCTATCCAAACACCATAACCAAATTTAATATTAAATAATACAGTATAATGTTTTACCTTTTGACCTATAAGCCAGTATCCAAGGAGTGCTATAATGAGGAGCTCATATATCATTCACAGTACAGTATACATCAATATTCATAGTTCATTTATTATTTACGTGTGGTACCAGAGATCACCCATTTAAATATATAAGTCAAGCAATGAAATTAGATTATTTCATTTATAACCAAACACAAATTCCATTGAAATAATCTATGTGTCAAAGAAATTTAAAAACATTATTTTAATCATTTGATTTAGTGACATATTAATGATAAGATGAGACATGTTTTTAATACATTTCATACTATTATTCAATTAAATGTATACTATTTAACTATTTATAAATATTAAACATAAGGTATTTGATCAAGGCCCAATGGTTTATCCAAACCATTAATCTTATTAAGGCATTTCCCTAGCATGGAGCATGCTCAATATACCAATCATGGTAGTTTAGTAAAATATGAATCAGGATTCATTGTAATCATTTTTTATTGAAATCAACATAGAGGGATGTTTACGTATACTTATTCTACCTTAGAATATGTTATGTGGACTTAGTAAAATCACAATTGTGGAATAAGTATTTAATTTATTCCATTTCAAATTTTGAACCATTTCACGGATGGTCCGGCATGAAAATAAATTACACAATTTGTAAAATATGATGCATTTAGGGAAAATTGTTTCAACCATATACCATAGACATAAGATACATAAATCACCCATTATAACGATTTGATTTAAGCCAAAAATTCATAAATAAAAAAAATTGACAATCTCTCGGAAAATAAGGAATGTGATATCACATTGAAATAAAATAACAGATAGTGAGACAGAAAAAGAATGAAATGATGAGGAATCAAAGACAAATCGAATTCAATACTACACAACATGAAGTGACTGATTCTGAGTCCAAATGATAAAGATCTATTAATTTCTAAAAGCAGAGAAGGGAGATCAACAAAAGTGGGGAGGATGATTAGTGAGAATGAGGTGTAGATTTAACATCCCAGGTAAATAAAAAATAATACATAGTTAATATTTATTAATATTTGTGAATTAAATATTTATTTTACTTTAAATGGTTCTCTATGTTTGATAGCATACCCGATATGCAACAATGGGTTTCATTGAAATATAACATTACACACTAATAATATAATATTATTTAAAATAGTAGTTAACTCCTAGATGTTGTATTGGAGGGAATGAACAAAACTAACTACAATTTATTTATAAATATTTGTTAAATTCATTTACATTTATCCAATTAATGGTAGAGGCTTAAAATACGAATAAATCTAATTCTAAGCATGATTTATATTAAAAGGTCAATTTTCCGCCTTTAAATGGAGCACCCTCATTAAATCTTGCTTTGGTCACATTAATATATAATATATGACCAAATAAAATCATTCTTTAGAATGGGGAAATCAACATTTACTTTGGGTAATTTTTTGTATTTTTTGGATACAGTTCATTTTTAAATAAATAGATGAAAATATTGTATTTTAATTCAAAAATTCCTTTTAATCTAATTTATTTAAATGGTTAGATTTTTTTTAATTGGTTTTAAAGTGTAATTAGAAGATATTTTTGCCATGTAATCCAATTTTGGTCATTGTAATTAATTTCCAATTGAAATTGTACATAAACAAGTGTCAATCTTGTGATAGTTATTGTTTCATAAAAACACGCTATTTGTTTTAACAACGAGAATTAATTTTAAATTAATTAATGCCACTTCTATGTTTTGAATTTGAAAAAATATGCATCATTTTTTAATTTGGAATATCAAATATATCTTAGGCTGAATTTTTTGTATTTTTTTGAAAAACAACAATTTTTTATGAATAGTGAAACCACTTAGTAGTAGTAAAAAAAACTAACTTTTTCATTTAAATGAAATTTTACCACATCTATGAATTGAATTTAGAAAATCCGATATACTTGTTTTTTATAAAGATGTAAATTTTTTTTCAATAAGATGAAAATAATATTTGTTGAATAGTAACTTTAGACATTTATTAACTGTGGTTAAAGGCAAAGAGGGTAATTCAAGGTTAAAAGAATATTTTAATAATTCAAAATTACCTCAATGCTTGTCCTAACCAAATTGGATGAGTAATGGACGACCATGGGCATTCTTGGGTCAATTTTGGGATCCCATGGAGCCACATATGAAGGATAATGAAACATAAGATTAATTAATTTAATGTAAAGGAGAAAATAACGTAATAAAAAGTCTCTTAGTAAATTAATTTTTTTATGGTGTCATATAAATTATATTTTTGACTTTAAATATTCATTGTAAAGATAAAAAAATTTCATAAATTAGGGTATTTTTTATAATTTTTAGATATCAAATAAATTAAATTATTTATGACACAATAATGATGCAGTGATTACCTCATCAATACATGATTTAAATAAATAATATTATAATGATTAAAATATTATCCAAAACATGTCCAATTATGATTGGATGACTTTATTTCGAATATAAGTCATCTTATCTTCAACTTTAATTATTTTTTGACCTTTAGATACCTAATTTCATTATATATTAAAATAATGTTTTCACACTTTCCTAAAGAGCCCCTCCTCCCCTTATAAAAGGAGACCACTTCTAACCAATTACTCACACCACTCAAGAAATATTGCTCGTCCAAACTATACCAAATTAATCTCCCTACATCTCTATACTCATTTTATAAGTCTTACCGTAGGCAGAAGGCACTTCAATAAGTCCTTTAGTTCAAACCAAATGGAGTTACCCAAATTAAAGGTAACCGTTTCTCTTAAATTGTTTTCTTTTATTTTATTTCCCTGACACCTAAATTCTTTTTATACCTTTATTTTGTAACTAAAAAATTATATTAAATATACTTGGATGTTTTTATGATAAGTATTATGAATAAACATAGTCACACATCCATCTAATGGGTGAAGAACATAATGTTTCTGTGGATGGAAAAACTAACACCTCACAAAACGATGATTGTTCAATTACCTCTTACTACCTCTCATGGTGGACATTATGATCTAACTATATTTATATTTGATATATATTATGTTTATGTTTTCTTTATTTCTTCTTTATTTTCCATTTATTTCACGCCTTTATGGTTTTCATAGTGAGTAAATACGATATTCTCATTTGAAGAAGTGTGGACTACCACCCCCTAAAAGTGATATGAATCATTGATACCATATGTGGTACATATAAAGGATATATTTAATGATATTATATATTATAAAATACATTAACTATAATAATACTATGTATCATTATGTTTTAATTCCATCAAATATGAAATATAAATGGAAGTAGCGTTCATGCGTACGTACAACTTACCGTCTCCATGAACAGTGCATTTCATTTCTTACCTCTAAATGTTATGTAATATTATAAATACATGTATATTCCCGATATATATGATATATATGATATCATAACAATGAATATAATTTTGGATATATTGAAACATTGACAACATGATCAACATGGGATTATAAGAAGTCCATTTTTAACTCAAGTACCAAATATCGACAAAACGAAAATTATTAACCTAAATAATTACACAATGATTATAATATGGTAATAAGTGATATTAATGGAATAAAAAACTTTAAAAGGTTTTTAATCAAGTAGAAATTATCTTTATTTTATTATTCAGGAGATTAAGGAATGATCATGTCAATTCGGATACGAGGTAAGGGACTTCGTCTCAATATCCTTTCATTGCGGCATATTTTCATTAATAAAAAACTTTCTTTTATACATTGTATAAAACCCTTTTACATTTACTTTTATTCAAAATGATTATTTTTCTACGAATCATTTTAATAAATTACAAAAAGAATGTTCCTTTTAACATATATGGTGACAACAACATTTTCTACCGCTGTGAGTATTATTTGATCATTAGCTTCGTCAACAAGCCGTAATATTTTTAAAAGAAAATAAATACCATATAATCATTTATTTATTTTGTTATTAAAAATGTCTTTGATAATTGATTTGTTATGTCAATATATTTAAGAGATATATTGTGATTTTAATGTGGAAATGTTTTCTTTCCTTTATATTTTTTTATTTCTTATGATTTTATAATTTTACTTAGAGACTTGACGAGTGGTTACGCGATAAACCAAATGACGGGTCGTGCCTTGAATACCAGGATAGGCGGTTACATTATAACCTCTAATTCATTGGGTATGGAAGTCAGTCATATGGATATTCCATTAAGTGATATGTGTGGAAGTCGACCGTATGGTTATTCCATTTAAGTATTTATAGGTCCCAAGATACCTTTATATGTTATGTGTTCTTTATATGGGTTTTGTGGTAATATTTTGGTTAAAAAGGGTTTGTAAAGATCTTTTATTTAGTGAAGAGTATTAACTACTACATAATGTTTAATAGTATTACTTATGATAAAGTATTCATTGTTTACCCGTTGTTTTGAAAAAACTAACAATTTTCCATTTTGTATCCCTTACTGAGGTTTTTATGATCATCCCATTTTTTTGAAATGTTTTTCACAGGAAATAATGTGGAATATGTTTAAGGATGGTATCAAGGAAAAGTCATGTTGTCTTAAACATAGAATAATACATGACTCTTTTTTTCAAGAGTTCATGTTTTAAAAAAAATGGAATCTCTATAGAAGTGTCTACTTTGTAATCTTTTGAAAAGTAATAGTTATGTCCTAATTCTCTAAAACTATAATCCAAAAAAGATCCTCAATGTGAATTATTCATTTAATTCAATATTATGTAAGGTTTAAGGCTGGGTCCCCACAGTTGGTGTTAGAGGTCGGTTTAGATAACTTTAGGAGTTAGAGTATTGTTAAATAAATGTCCATAAATTAATTTATGGTCATAATGAAATGATATAGCATTTACAGATTACCATGTTGCTTCACAAAAGATATTTATGTGTTCAGAATGGTTTTCCATAGAGGAAACAAGGAATCTATGTTGGGATGACATTAGGAGGAAGAAAACCTTCAAAATCAGCAGCCTGAGATGGTCAGAATCGGAACTGAATAGTTTGTTGCAGTGATGGAACAATTTACTCAGGATATAAATGGTGGTTGTATCCATGCACGAGATCCGCCAGATCAATAATAGAGCAACATGTGATTAGTGGAACATTTAATCAGGCAACATCCCCCATCATTCAGAGGATCATCTTACCCTGTTCTATATGAAGGTTTGATTAAAGCATTGGAAAAGATTTTCGATGTCATGGGTTGTTCTAAACATCAAAAGGTTAGTCTCACTATTTACCTTTTTGAATTTGAATCTGATCAGTGTTGGTTTATGTTGAAAAAATATCAGGGATTGTGAAAAGATTGATGCTATTGATTGGGATGACTTCGATGGTATGATTCATTAGATATATTTTACTAATGTGGTTCCTCTTAGGATGGAAAAACAATTCCTAGAATTGAGGCTAAGGGATGATTCAATGGCATCTTATGAATAAAAGTTCACACAAGTGTTAAGGTATGCACCAAATCTCATCCAAGTTCTTGATAGTAAGATAAATCTATTTTACTTACGACTGAAGACACTATATCGAAGAGTTTTATCCTCTAATGAGTTAAAAAATTATAAAAAACTTGGTCGATATGTGGTGAAGGTGGAAATTGAGTTTGTAGATGGTTATGTGTTCTTTAAAAAACAACTGAATAGGAGGTCGAGGTGGGAAGCTAAAGGGAAGAACTCTTCAAAAAAATCTGATGGTAAGAATATTATGTTTATAGTTTTTGAGAATTGTGGAAAAAATCATGTTGGGGAATGTCTTTTTGATTATTTTAAGTGCTACCGATGTGGTAAAATGGGAAATAAGGCTCGTAATTGAAATGAAAAAGATTAAAGTAGTGGTAAGAAAAAATCTGATTTACAGTCAGAAAAATATTTTAAGTGCAATGAAATGGGTCATTATGAAAATGAGAGTCCAACAAACACTCAACTGAAGGAATGTAGCCAGACTACAAGCAAAAAACGTTGTTGAAATCCTTAGCAGCTACTTCAGCAGATGTTGGGACATCAAATGAAGTAGTATCAAGTACACTATTTGTTTGTTCAGATTATTCCATCATGTTGTATGATTCATGGGCTACACACTATTTCATTTATGAGAAGTTTTCTAGTAAATTGGGAATTCCATCTCTAGATATGAATACATAACTTATGGTAAAAACACCTGGAGGAAATATTGAGACAAACAAGAAAACATATGATCATTCCTTTCCTTGTGTGCGGAAATAATCTACCTATAAACCTTATTGTTTTGCCTATAATAGAGTTTGGTGTTTTTTGGGAATGGATTGGATATCTATTTATCATGCTAATATTGACTGTAGAGCTAAAAAGGTTTCTTTTCATAAATATTTACAGTTTGTGTACAAGAATGAACCCCTTCTTTTAATAACATATCAGAAAGGTGAGATAATTGTAAAAGATTAAAATGAATGTTACCTTGCACATATTGTTGAAAATACAGGAACTATTCAAATTACTGATGTGACATTGGTAAATGAGTACCTTTATGCTTTTCCTGATGAGTTTCCTGGTATTATACATGACCAGGAGGTTGAATCTACAATTAACTTATTTCCTGATGCTAAGCCAATTTTAAAACCCCCTTATCGAATGGCTCAAATTGAACTTTTAGAGTTAAAGAACCAATTGAATGAGTTATGAGATAAATGTTTCATTCATTCTTGCACATCACCATGGGGATCTCCAGTATTGTTTGTTAAAAAGAAATATTTTTCAATGAGACTTTGCATTGATTATAGAGCATTGAATAACATCACTATTAGGAACAAGTATCATTTACCTCATATTGATGATTTGTTTCATCAGCTCCAGGGAGCTCAGTAATTTTCGAATATTGATTTGTGTTTGGGGTACCATAAGTTGTAATTAAAGAAATCATACATTTCGAAGACCACGTTTCATATGAGATATGGCCATTATTAATTTGTAGTTAAGAATTTTGTGTTAACTAATGCACCTACTATATTAATGGATTTTATGAATATAATTTTTTCATGAGTCCTTGGATATTTTTTGGTTGTCTTCATTGATGATATTTTGGTTTATTCAAAAAATTAAGGAGGAAGATGAATGTAATTTAAGGGTTGTCTAGAAAACCTTAAACGAAAAGAAAATTTTTGGGAAATTCAGCAAGGGTGAGTTTTGGTTACAAAAAATTTCTTTCTTTGGTCAAATTGTTTCAAAAAATGGAATAAATGATGATCCTACTTAATGAAAAGTTGTTGAAGAATGGCCAATACCCAACAATATAACCGAGATCCATAGTTTTCATGGTTTTCAAGTTATTACCAGAGGTTTGTTGAAGCATTTTCACAGTTATCTAGTACAATGACTATGTTAACTCAAAAAGGTGTTAAGGTCATTTGGACAAAAGAATGTGATGATTGTTTTTAGGAATTGAAATGAAGATTGGTGAATGCTCCAGTTTTAGCACTGCCTTCTAGAAATGGTGAGTTTGTTATCTACAGTGATGCTTCGTTGAAAGTACATAGTTGTGTCCTTATGCATAATGATCTGGTAATTCCTTATGCTTCACGACAGTTGAAGCCCCATGAGATAAATTACCATACACATAATTTGGAATTAGCTATTGTTTTTTTTTCTTTAAAAATTTTGATGTATTATTTGTGTGGAGTGAAGTGTGAAAATATACTAATCACAAAAGTTTAAAGTATATATTCACTCAAAAATAATTGACCATGAGGCAGAGGAGAAGGTAGGAATTAATCCAGGATTATGATTTCATGATCCATTACCATCTGAGAAAATCAAATAAAGTTGTCGATGCTTTTAGGCGAAAAAGTAATGATTCATTAACTATGTTACATTTGGAACAAGATAATTTTGTTTTTGATTTGATGAAATTTGGCATAGAAGTTATCGGTGCAAGAAATTATTCTGTTTTTTATTAGGTGTCAGTGAGATCATCTCTATCATACAGAATAAAGCAAGCACAGAAAGAAGAAGGTGAGATACAAAAAAAGGTAGATATTGTTCAGAAGGGTAAGATGCCTGAATTTAAAATTGATAGTGATTGTGTTTTGAGGTTTGGAAAGATATTATGTGTGCCTTGTGATTCACAGTTAAAGAATGAGTTGTTATGTGAAGCTCATAGTTATCCATTTACAGTTCATCCTGGTAGTACTATGGTGTACATAGATCATTGGGAGTATTATTGGTGTGATGGAATGAAAAGTGATATTGCTAATATTATTGTGATGTGTTTGACTTGTCATTAGGTTAAAGTAGAGTGGATGTTACCAAAAACAATTCTTTAGCCTTTACGAGTGCTAGAGTGGAAATGAGAAAATATATCCCTGGACTTTGTTGTGGGATTACCAAAGAAATCTCGACGTAATAATGCAGTATTGGTTATTATTGATCGATTGACTAAATATGCTCATTTAATTCCTATTCGAGATACATTTTCTCTAGATTAACTTGCTCAGTTTTATGTTAAAAGGATAGTCAGGTTGCATGGAGTTCCCCTCTCTATTGTATTTGATGGTGATCCCAGGTTTACTTCTATCCTTTGGAAAGGCCTTTAGAAGTCGTTGGGTATTGAATTAAATTTTAGTACAGCATTTCATCTGTAACTAGATGGGTATTCAGAATGAACAATTTAGACCATGGAGCATATTCTAAGTGCTTGTTCAATGAATTATCTGGGATGTTGGGACCAGCAACTTTCTTTGGTTGAATTTCTATTCAATTACAGTTTTCATTCTAGTTTACATATGGATCCATTTGAAGAATTATATGGAAAGCATTGTCGAAATCTAGATTTTTTGGATGAAGGAGGTGACAGTAAGCTGATGGGACTAGAATTGGTAGAAGAGATGGCAGAGAAAGTTCAGTTGATTGAAAAGAACATGAGAATAGCTTAGAGCAGACAGAAATTTTTTGCAGATAACTGGAGGAGGGATCATTATTTTGAGGTAGGTGATCATGTCTTTCGCAAAGTTTCTCCATGAAAATGTGTGATGAATTTTTGTTAGAAGGGAATGTTGAGTCCGAGGTTCATTTAAACTTATGAAATTCTAGAGAAAGTTAGATAAGTTGTGTACAGAGTGGCTTTGCCCCCATGTTTATCCCAGGAACACAATTTTTTTCATGTTTCGATGTTGAGAAAGTATATTTCAGGTCTATCTCATGTTTTTAGCCCAGAGGTAGTTCAGCTGGAAGAGAATCTCTCTTATGAAGAACAACCAGTCTAGATTCTTGACTATAGAGTGAAAGTGTTGCAAAATAAGGTAATTCACTAGGTAAAGGTTTTGTCGAAAAATCATTTGGTTGAAGAGGAAACGTGAGAATCTGAAAACGCTTTGAGGGATAAATACCCCCAGTTATTTTGATAAGTAAAATTGAGAGGTTGCAATTACCCAAAGAGGGAAAAGATGTAACATCAAAGGTAAATAAATAATAAGAAATATTTAATATTTATTAATATTTTTGAACTAAATGATAATTTTACTTTAAAGTAGTTTCTATGTTCGATAGCATACAAGATACACAACAATGGGATTCTTTGAAATCTTACATTGCACACTAGTAATATAATATTATTTTAAATAGTAGTTAACTCCTAGTTGTTGTACTGGTGGGAATGAGAAAAACTAACTACTATATAATTATACATGTTTGTTAAATGTATTTTCATTTATCCAATAAAAGTTAGAGGCATAAAATGTGAATAAATATAATTTTAAGCACAATTCCCATTAAAAGGTCAATTTACCACCTTTTAATGGAGAACGCTATTTAAATAAAGTTTTGGTCACTTTAGTATATTTTATATGACCAAATAAAGTCATTATTAAGAATGGGGACATCAAAATTTACTTTGGGTAATTTTTTTGTATTTTTCAGATAAAGTTCATTTTTTAATGAATAGTGGAAAATATTGTATTTTAATTCAAAAGTTCCATTTAATATAATTTATTTATTTATATGGTTAGATTATATTTTTATTTAGTTTTAAAGTGTAATTAGAAGATATTATTACCATTTTACCCAATGTTTCTCATTGGAATTAATTTCATTTTGAAATTGGATAGAAACAAGTGTCGATCTGTAGATTTTTATTTTTTCTTAAAAACACACTATTAGTTTTAAAAATGGGATTTAATTATAAATTAATTAATGCCACTTATATGTTCATAATTTGGAAATATAGACAACATTTTTTCATTCGGAATATAAAATATAACTTAGGCTGAATTTTTGGTATTTTTTTGAAAAACATCAATTTTTGATGAATAGGTTTCAAGGAGAGAGGCCTCTGAGCGACAGAAACCTCCTCTCTCACGGAGGCTAGGGTTTCAACCCATTCTCCTCCTTCTTCCCTCCCCCGAATCGCTCCGGATCGGTGGATTTTTCCTCAGCAGATCGGAGCTGTGCTTCGTCGGATCTGGGTCTAGGTGGCTTCCATGTTTCGGTGGTTCTGCAGCGGCTCCGTGGTTTCCAGGGTTCCATTGTCTGATCTGGAGTAGCTCAAGGGGAGGGGGGATTTTTGCTTCTGGATTTTTGGTGGTGGTGTGCAGCTGCAGCGATCTATCTCTCGTTGACTTTGCGATTCCGGTGGATTAAGAGGTGTCTTTGAGGTTTGAAATTTGTGATTTGGCGCTGCCTCCACTAGTGGTCTCGGCCCCTCCTTGATGGTCTCTTCAGCTTCTTGTGGATGGCGCGATTTGGACTTCGGCGAGGGATTTCGTGGTTTAGATCTTTCAAGATCCAGCTCAGAGAGGCGTTTCTGGGGCAGATCGGCTCGGATCCCTTCAGTGGTGACGCTTCCTCCAGTGCGGTGTTGGGCCCCCAGTCTCAGGTGATGGTGGTTCGGCTCCGTGTTCCTGGGTTTGATTTCCTCTTCTTTGTCTCTGCGGTTGATGGAGGATGGCTGTGCGGAGGCTGGGTCCCTCTGGTTGGCTACGACGTCCACTTGCTTCAGATTTTCTTTTTCTGGTTGACGTTTGTTTTTGGCTTATGGTGATGTTTATGGCATTCTGTGACATGTCAAGTGATGAATTCGGCCATGGAGCATGGTTGAAGGTCACGCGTTGTTGAGGGGATTATGGTGCTGTTTCCGGTGACTCTTGTCGGCGGCCTGATTTGGTGATGAAGCACGATGGCAGTGTGCTGGGATCGAGGAGGCGCTACATTGTGGTTTGGTTTGCTGATCAATTTGAGGAGTCGTGTTGTGCATCTGTGTCTCGTCGTGTTCTCTGCCGGCTTGAAGTTGTGATTTTCAATGAACTCGAAAATGATGAAAGTTTTTCGCTGGCTTCGGGCTGGGAATCAGAGCGGTGTTCGGCCTTGCGATTTCCGATCTGGTTTCAAACCAGATCTTGTGTGCCGATGGCTATGGATAGCTCCGAGGGCTGGGAATGGGAATTTTGGACTGGCGGCCATCACGGCGTGCTGTTGTCATCGTTGGTGGGGCTTCGGGCTGCAGCGGGGTTGACAACGGCACAAGAGCTTGTGATGTTTTTCACTTTTAATGGGTTTTCCCACTGGGATCTTCTGTCATGTCATCTGATGCTTTGGGTGTATGTCTCTAAATGGGTTTTGTCCCACTGGGACTACAGGCTTTTAATGGGGTTTACCTTACCCAACTCAAAATGGTTTACTGTCTTTTTTCTTTTTCTTTAATAAAGGGGCTTGACCCCAAACCTTTAAAAAACTTTTTTTGATGAATAGTGAAACCACTTAGTAGTAGTTAAAAAAACTTACTTATTCATTTAAATCAAATTTGACCAATTTTGTGAATTGAATTTTGAAAATCTGACATACATGGATTTTATCAAGTAAAATTTGGTTCAATAAGATGAAAATATTTTTTGGTGAATAGTAACCTTTGACTTTTCTTTACGGCAGTTAAAGGTAAATAGGGTGATTCAAGGTTAAAAGAATATTTTTATAATTAAAAATTATCTTAACACTCATCCTAACCTTATTTTATGAGTAATGTACGACCATGGAAATCATGGGGTCTATTTTGGGACCCCATGGATCCACTTATGAATGATAATGACACTGTAGATTAATTAATTTAATGTAAAGGCAGAAATGAAATAAAAAAAAATCTTTTAGTAAATAAATTTTTATATGGTGTTATATAAATTATATATTAGACTATCAATATTCATTGGAACTTTAAATAGATTTCCTACATCATGTTAATTTTTTTATAATTTTTAGACATCAAATGAATTAAATTATTGATGACACATTAACGATGCGGTGTTTACCTCATTAATAATTGATTTAAATAAATAAGATTATAATGATTAAAATATTATCCAAAACATGTCCAATTAAGATTGGATGATTTTTTTCGAATATGAATCATATTATCATATAATTTAATGATTTTTGGTCCTTTAGAAACTGAATATCATTATATAATAGAATAATATTTTCACACTTTCCTAAAGAGCCCTTCCTCCCACTTATAAAAGGAGAGCACTTCTAACATTTTCCTCACACCACTAAAGCCTTTTGGCTCATCCAAAATCTTCCCAATTAAGCTCCCAACATCCTTTTACTCTTACTAGAAACCTTACCTTAGATAGAAGGCACTTCAAGAATACCTTTGGTACAAGCCAAAAAGAGTTACCCAAATTAAAGGTAATAATTTCTCTTAAATTGTTTTATTTTATTTTACTTCTCTAACCCCGAAACTCTTTTTATTCCTTTATTTTGTAACAACACAAATATACTCAATATACAAGGATGATTTTATGAGATGTATTTGAACTACACTTACACACACTTCCATCTAATGGGTGAAGAACATAATGTTTCTATGGATGACAAACTAATGCCTCACGAAACGATGATTGTTCAATTACCTCCTACCACCTCTCATGGCGGCCATTATGATGGAACTGTATATATTTATGATATATATTATGTTTCTGTTTTCTTTTATGATTCTTTATTTTCCATTTATATCACTTAATTAATGTTTCCGTAGTAGGTAAATACGATAATCTCATTTGAGGAAGTGGGGACTACCTCCCCCTCAAAGTGATATGACTCGTTCATACCATATGTGGTATGCATATAGGATTGTTTTAATGATATTATATATGATAAAATACTGGAACTATAATACAAGTATGTATCATTATGTTTTAATTCCATTAAATGTGAAATATAAATGGAAGTAGCGTTCATGCGTACGTACGAATTACCATCTCCATGAACGGTGAATTTCATTTCTTACATATAAATGTTATGTAATATTATAAATACATGTATATTCTAGATATATATGATATATATGATATCCAAATAATGAATATCATTATGGATATAATTAACCTTTGACCACATGAACAACATGTGATTATAAGAAGGTCATTTTTGACTCAAGTACCAAATATCGAAAAAATGAACATTATTACTTTAAATGATTACATAATTTTTATAAAATTGTAATAAGTGATATAAAAGGAATAATAAACAAAAAAAGGTACTTAAAGAAGTATAAATTAACTTTATTCTATTAATGATGAGATTAATGAACGATCAAATCAAGTCACACACAAGGTAAGGGACTTCATCTCAATCTCCTTTCATTGAGGCATATTTTCATTAATACCCTACGGTAATTTATACGGTGTACAAACCCCTTTTACATTTAGTTTTATTCAAAACAAATATTTTTTGATGAATCATTTTACTAAATGAGAAAAATAATGTTCCATTTAACATATATGGTGAAAATGACCTTTTCCACCTTCGTGTGTATTATTTGATCTTTGGCTTCCACAACAAGCCATAATGTTTTTAAAAGAAAATAAACATCATATAATCATTTATGTATTTTGGTATTGAAAATGGTTTGGATACTGGATTTATTATGTTAATATATTTATGTGATATATTGTGATTGAAATAGAGAAATGTTTTCTTTTCATTATATTTGTTTTATATCTTATGATTTTATAATGGTACTTGGACATTTGAAAGGTGGTTACGTGATAAACCAAATAATGGCTGGTGCCATGAATACCAGGATGGTTAGTTACATTAAAAAATCCCATGAATTAGGTATGGAAGTCAACCATATGTCAATTCCATTTAGTGATATGTGTGGAAGTCGACCGTATGGTCATTTATGTTTATGTCCCAAGAAACCTCTATATGTTATGTGTTATTTATATGGGTATTATTGTAATCTTTTGGTTTCAAATGGGTAAGTAATGATCTTTTATTTAGTTAAGAGTAATTACTACTTCATAAAGGTTAATAGTATTACCTATGATAAATTATTCCTGGTTAAACTGTTGTTTGGAAAAAACTAATGGTTTTCCTTGTTTATGAATCCCTTTCTGAGCTTTTTATGCTCATACAGTTTTTTTGAAATGTTTTTCACAGGACATGATGTGGAATAGGGTTGAGGATGGGACCAAGGAAAAGTCATGTTGTCTTAAACATGGAACCAGACTGACACTTTTTTTCTAGAGTTCATGTTTTGTAAAAAAATGGAAACTGTGTAGAAGTCTCTACTTTGTAATCATTTGAGATGTAATAGTTTTGTCCTAAATCTCTAATACTCTAAACCTGAAAAGATCCTCAAAATGAATTATTCATTTAATTCAATATTATATAAGGTTTAAGGTCGGGTCCCTATAGTATAAAATTGATAAGAGGGGTTAAATGAAATTGATTAATCGTAAGAATTTCCCTTACTTTAATGGGGACCACAACATGGTTTCTGGGTTTTCAAAATAGCGCCCCAACCATATTCATAAACAATACAAAATAACATTTCATAGGACCATTAGGTGCACTGTTAGATAAACTATGGACAACCCATGTAGTGCTACATTCTAAAAGGCACACCCCCTTGCATAGTTACGGAACATGGTTATAAATTCTATGAAATAACTATGTGTGTCACTCTAAACATTTACACCAAATTTAAATTCCGTCTAAGACACCGTCCATTGTTAATCTAAATATGCTCCACCTTTTAATGGTTCACAAGATTCAGGTTCACTATTACAACTAACCATGTTCCAACCATGATCATCATCCAATTTCAATCAAAAATAGGTTTTTGAATCAACAAATTATAAAAAATCATGTAGAAACTCAATTCACCTTTAAAGACTTGAAATGAGTATAAAAATAACACATTTTGGTGGTATAACTATTAGAATACCATTCTAATTATTGATTTATGTTTCAAAAAAACCACCAAATAAAAAACCAAAGTTCCTTTATAATTTTCAACTCATAAAAAGGTGGGATGTTTCAACCTCCACACCTTTATTCTTCTTGTCCAATGAGATATTTCATGAATAACTAAAACATCAAAAAAACTAATTTGACCATGGAATCCAATGAAAATGTTCATAATGTGATTTCAAATACACAATGCACCTACAGGAATCTTCTTAAACATATGGAATTGAATATGTTAAACTTGACCATGAACTAAAATTTAAATATAAAATAATCAGATGGTTCTTACAATATCCTATCTTACCCGATACGTTATCACTTCACAATCTCTTTCACTAATCAGCCTATGGTCTTCCCCACCAACATATATAGTACTTAACTTATAATTTAGTGTCATAGAATTCCAACTGTCAGGGTTTCTTATAGAAACATTTTATAAATTTTCTAATGATACTCAAGACATTTTTAATATAATACAAATACAGATTCTATACATAGTACTCAATTCGATCAAAATTGTCTAATTCTAATTGAAAGAGATAATATTGGCCATGGGAGGTTTTCCATGAAAATTCATGACCAAACATTGAACTACACAATTATTATTCCGACATAATTATAGATGTGGTTCCTCATTGGACACAAATATATACAAAAGATAACTCATGTTGATTCATTTCTAGACGAATTTTTTCGAGATTAATAGGTTAAAATTTTGTTGAATCAGTCAAATTACATTTTGAATCATTTTATCCCATGGTGTACTAATATTTTTTTAAATCATGATTATTGATGACCATACCCAATATTCAATGTTTTCTCCTATTTGAAAACCCCTTATTCAAAACCAAGGTTATAATATTACAAAAGTAGGTAAAAAATCCCAATCCATCATCTATGATTTTTCATAACCTACTCTGATATGAATTCCCACACATGGACATCCCAAAGTCCATTTATGAAACAGTAACTAGTATAGTCCATAAAATCCCACCATACAGTATTGAGTTTATACAAAATAATATGAGAGAAAAATAATGGTTAAATAATTTTGGTCAAAGTCTCATGGACCCTCTCAGTTGAGAGTTACCACCCAATAACTAATTCACCATTCCCTACCTTAGGAGTATCCATATCATCATCTACCTAACCAAATGATTTTTTTTTGGATTTTCACACCTCATTTCGCATCCATCATAGGACGTACATGGATAAAAACCATCTCATCCTTGAAAATAATTATAAATTTTAACCATCACATATTCATACTTTCCAAAAATGGGTTTTTATGGTATCGCTGAAATTTGAGTCATATAAAGGGTAACCACCCTCAAATGGCCAATGGTGCACTACAAACTACTGATCCAACCTTGTAACACTCCCTGATCGGAACTCCCATGGATACCGTTCATCTACCCAGGGATTATATTTAGATATCTCAATGCATATCCAAATCTCTCTCAGTGTACATATAATTATTTCATCTTTTTTCCTTGATAACCGCTAAATTAAGAGTACACCTATATTCCATTAACATGTGAGTATATATCTCTCCATACCACAATCAAATTAAAATGGATTTCACTTGTTAGTAAATAATTTACAACAACATGTTTATTAACCATTCATCTTGAGGAAAAACAATGGACCAATAATATAATATATCACGATTTAATTCAAGTTTATAAATAATTATATAACTTAATTTTAAATTTTCATCTGTTCCTTGGTGTCAATTCCCCTAAAATTAAATTTAAAACCTTTTATTTTCATCCCATACCAAGCTAGAAATATATAATACATATTAACCATTTACCATAAGAATCTAGTGTGAACTAATCCTATCGTATTGAGTGGTTTTAGATCACATTACACCATGCTAAATATTTGACTCATTCTCCCAGTAGTGACACATTAAAAATTTAAGCTGACTATACTACATGGCATGCCATTTTCATAATGAAGGATATTCTCATGGAAGTCCTGTTGAAAAATGGGCACCTCACCAATGCCATGATTTATCAAATTACATCCCACCTCACAAATTCATCCCTGGAGTTTAATCATCACGAATTCCACCATTGGAAAATAGTGTAACACACCCGAAAAGTACATCCCACTAATAATTTTTTCCAAAAACTAGTACTCAATGTGCCCATCCAGATTACCAATGGTGTCTTAAATAATATATTTCAAAAAAATGGTCACATTACACAAATCTGTCTCAAAATAATCATAAATCCAACCATATTATCTCAATGTGATTTTATAACTCATGGGAAAACCACCTCATTAGGTTACCTTAATTATGAAAATGTTTCTGACCAACTATAGTTTGGGCTGATGTAAGGGGAGACTAGGTCTGTCTAACTAGAACTATAGTATGTTCTATGAGAACCATATTACATGTAAGGAATCATATTACATGGAATACATTATGCCTATAAAATCTATTTATATAGGTCAAAATGATGCTTGGTAAAATGGTCATCAAACTACAGGGCCCAACCGGTCAACAAAAGCACAACGACGTCACCTACCAAGAATTAGGATAGTAAATAAATTATATTTATTCATTATCATATATAACTTCTCAAAATATGTACATTATACCAATTTAATAAATATTTTGATATGGAACACATTGGGTGTGAACATTTGGTAACACTCCATTGACGATTTTCTTATCCGAAAAAAATCATCTAACATGGAGGTGTCATTTTCATAGCTAAGATCATACGAAACAAAAATAGATAGCAAATGACACCAATCATTCCTAAGAATGAGGATCCAAATCATACTATCAATCTATTCCCAAGGGAACTAACACAACAGGGTATGCCAAAAATTTTATCATAAGGAATTATCTTTTAATCTAGACTCACACTATAAAAGTTTCTCCACAATCTACCACACATTCTTTAGACCAAATGAAACCTAAAAGTTATACAAACACCCATAGAAAATACACGTTTTCATTCAAGGTAGAAATTATATAAATAAATTGAAACATACAATTATAGGTGGGTCCATTATATAATCAACTTAAAAGGGTCTCATTTTATTGAAATTCTATTTTTCTCATTAATTTATATTTTTAATGAACGTCATATATATGGAATATTTTGTATCGATACTAATTGAAACTATACTAAGAACATTACATAGAGGTAACATTAAAATATTAGAAACACTTCCATATAATTTAATTTTAACCATTGTTTATTTCTTTATATTTTCTCACATTGGGATTAGTTAAAGAAAATATAAATTGAGTTCTATAGAGGAAACACCATTTAGGTTCTAATTGTAATTTCTAATAACGGAAGCCATAAAAAATAAATCATAAAAGATAATAAAACATATTTTGTCGTATTATAAGAAATATGATTATTAAATTTCAAAAATACTTTTATATTTGGCATCGTATAAGTGGTTATTGGGACCTTAAATAAAAATCAAATTTTTTCATAATCCAACCCCATTGGGTTATGTACTAAGGAATATAATGATACAGAAGACCTATAAGGATCCCACCAAACCATCCTAGGATTGTTTTTATGTGAATTCATTTACAATATATGGATTCAATGTTCAATAAATTATAATTAGCATACCATTTATGTGAAACCCATAATTGTTAAATTATTAAGTTTTCAAAACACCCATAGCGGGTTTATCTGTTAAGAATATAAAGCAAAAACTCACATAAAATTGAAGACCAAAGAATATAATGGTCTATTAATATGTTCCATCATGCCTAGGATATATTTTTATACGTCCTTATTTTGATATTTTCCATGGTAAATTAGATGCATTAGCATTCCCTTGTTATAATGTCACTGTCAATTATATGTTACAAATAGAATTCTTGAAACTACAAAAATAATTTTACATTATTTCATAAAATATAAGAAATCCAAATATGATGGTTTGATTATATGTGTCACAATTTTCCAATTTAAAAAGGAACAAACTCTATAAATTATGGAATTGGAAAAAATTTAATGTCCACTACTGATGATTCAGTCCACATAATCAATGTTCCATGGCTCAAAACTCTTATAAGTTATCAATTAAGGTTTCTCCAAAGAGATATATGAGAAAATCCATTTAGGTTGATGCATAAAATATTATAATATATAATACATAATAATTATAGTAATAAATTCTATAAAAGGGAAATGAATAAGGGGTGCAATGATAAGATACTACATATGCAATGAATATATGAATATATACAAAAAATCACCAATTTAGTGTATATATATAAGATTGAAAAATAATTACACACGGATTGTCCAATCAATATTAAGAAGTATTATAATGAAATATATTTTATATGGAATATGCATTCCATGTGACTCTATATGTGCCTTTGATGATGAATATAATAATACTTCCTTTCATTATTAGGACCAGAGTAAAAATTTAGAAATCAGAATGTAGTGAAAATAATAAGATTAAATTATGGTGAAATATTAATCAACGGTAAAATTTAAGAACCATAAATACCAATCCCATCGCAATAATCATGAGATCCCCCTAATTTATGAGATATTTGGGCCCAAAAATTATCAATTTAATAGTTTTTGTGATGTTCCTAGTCTCATGAATACCATCCCAAAACTGTAATACAATTAAAAAAGAAAGGTTGATACCACAAATAACTCCTAAAATTGGGAGCCACTAAAATTTTATCCTGATCATGACGGTCATGTGGCCTCAAGGTCGCCTCCCCATACACTAGAGGCTACTGAATACAATCGAGGGATGAAACATGATAAATTGGAAATACTATACCTTTGGGATCAGTAATGAATACAAAAGAAGAACTAATAAATTAATACATTATAATGTATATAATTAAACTATATAATTAATCATAAAAAGTGGCAAGAGTCGAATAATATATCCAAGCATGAACAAGATGAGTCATAATAAAAAAAGGCAATAAATAGTATGTAATTCAGAATATATGACTATAATGGTAAATTAATAAATAAACAAAATGCCCAACTCAACATAGAATCTGGATTAGATGCTCATCCCCCAAACCCCTTCCATTACATAGTCCATATAAAGAAACAACAAGTATGAAAAATCCATTATCATATACCATATACAAGTTTTATATTTTGGTTCCAAACCACAACCCAAATAGGATGTGTGTAACTCATTGCTGGCCCCTAAAATTGGTTTCATATACATATATTGTGAGTGAGTATAAAATGATGAATTGTATGTGTATAATGATAAGTAGTAAAGAATAAAAGTATAATGCATAAATGCTCGGGTTCCAATGGGACAAATAGATATTCATACCATGGACCTTTGATATCTCATCCCTTTGATTAAAATATAATATATTTATAAATTCCATGGATATAGTTTATTTTCGTGTTTATTTCATATATTTAGGGAAATAAGTATTAAGAATATAGGATTATTAAACCATCATAAAACCTACCTAATTATAAATATTGATAATTGGATTACATTAATTAATGATCATTCATATATGGTTTTCAACATAGTGACATTAGGTCTATTATCATGGGTTTCATGATCCTAAACTAGACTATCTTGGGATTTATATAGATTTTTCTACTTCCAACTATAAATAATCATAGAAGATTACACACTAAGTGTTTTTGTTAATTTTGATTAAATTATATTTGAATATAATTAATTGAATAACTATTATTCTCATGACTATGGAATCCAATTAGTTAAATAAATTTTTATTTTGGGGTATGTGAATAATAATATATATATTTATTTAATTAAATATTTAATAATACCTTTTTCACATGGTTGTGAATAAAATATTTATATATGAATAAAAATATCTTTCCTAGTATTCAATAAATACTGACGATATCAAAGGGACCAATGCCATATTGGGTGATAAATAATTATCTAAAAGACAATAATTATTATTTTATTAATATCCCGTGATGGTGTATATCTTAAAAAATTATACAGTTTTTTGTGTCAATGTGTTTATTAAAGGATAAAATATTGTTTAATAGTCATCATAAATTAAAATATATTATATCATAAACATTACCACTATAAATTCCTCATTATTGTTATTATGTAGGTGATCAGAAAAAGAGAGTATTGTTTTTAACAATGAATTCTCATTCTAATCCTTCATATCACCTTCTCTTAAGAATGATAATTTATAAAAGGTTTTTTAAAGACCAAATAATGAGGTATAAAGACTAAAATATGAATTATATTCACTTTGTTGTGACAGAACCCATAGATTGACTATCATTTCTTGGAGACCGTTGGAGCACATGTGGGTCACCACATGAAGGATTATATCCTTGGATCCTCATAATCACAATGCAGGAAATCAAAAAGGGTATTTTTAGATGATTATCATCGAATATGATGAACAAAACCTATGATATGGTATTTTATTTCTTCCATTATAAGTTAATTAAGTATACAAATAACATGAATGATCATCTATAGTGGTTATAGGAAAATGAAAATACTTAAAAATTTAATTATCACATCACCCACTTCATGTTGTAACTACTACTTGATCTTACAAGTGGTATATAAGATGTCACATTAAAATTTTTAATTATTTGTGTGATTTTTGATCTCTTCACATTTATATTAAAATTTTCAAATAATTATATAAATAAAAAATTCTTATTTAACTAACATGCTTCAAAATATTATTCAAGATTTGATTAGTACTTTATTTTCATAAATAGATCAGAAATTATGATGAACAATCAAGAATTCCATCGGGAACATCAATGGATTTGGTCATTATGATATGGGAACGAGGTATGTACTGATAAGTACATGCTATATACCCTACTTCATTATATATTAATGCACCACAGGATACATGGTGAATAATGAATTCACTAAAAATAGTGTATTTATTTCTCACTATGTGTAGAATAGGATATGCTGCCACATAGGATGTGAAATCACATTTCATGTATTAGAGTACACTCAACATGGCCTAAAAAGGTTATCTAAATACATTTTGGAATCTTTGTGTTTAGTTTAAATGGGAAATCACATAAAACTGAAAACCGTAACATCAAGGATCTAAACATAGTTTTTATGGTGTATATGAAACTTTTCAATCAATTTCTAAATATGAAAAACATATTGAAGACCCATCTATGTGTCCTAGACCCATGGAATTTGGAAGACCCCACATGTTTCTAGTTTTTAAATGTCATATAGTCAGACCATGGTATAAGCCACATAACAAAGAGAGTAACCTAGATACACAATAACTGAGATACATTTTTTGTATATAGTATTAAAATGTCGTGTAATACCCTTTCTAAATAATAATTAAACGTTATAATAAATTTATGATATCTTTTTTAAAACCATATTTTATTGATTTTCAAGAAAATTTGTTTTTGATAATTTAATTGTGGTTTTAATAAATTTTAAATTCTCATATTTTTTTGTAATTAATATTTCATTATAGGTTCTAACATTTATTTACAATGAATTATGTAAATTATGGTAATCTACCAATACATTCTGATATTTATTAATACGAATGGGAATTAATTAATTATTTAATTAATGAATGAAATATTTTTATTTTTAATAAAAGATAATGAATAAATAAATGAAAGATATCCAGAAACTTTTGTGAATTAATTACATGAAGAAACAATAAAGAGTGTGTATATATCTTATGTATCTATTTAAATTTACATAATTTAAATTATTCCATGAGTTTTAAATTATTTATTAATAAATTAAATGATGTTCTATGTGTCATCCCACCCTAAATTATTATATAGTATCTTCATCTTCAAGGATATTTATGAAATTACATTTGACCAATAATTTGGTTCCCCTCACCTAAAAATTATTAAGAAATATTTTCTATTTATTGATAATATAAATTCACATTAAGGTGGTTCAAGCTAGAACAATGATGTTCCAAAATTTCTGAAACCATAAAACTATGTGCTTTACCAAAACCTTTTGGGACACCAAAATTTATATTTTTATTTGTTTGGAATGTTTTGTGTTGACTTAAAAAATTTACATCATGAAAATTATCCCTTTCAATATTTGGAGTCATTTGGATGCTAGTGTTGATGAAATACAAGTCGGGATGTAAGGATTGGGGAGTCTACTAAACGGATCGAGGAGATGCAAACCAATTTTTGAAAAATAAATGCCTATCTAAATTCTATGAAATAACATAACCAACCCTTATTGTTGTTATGATAATGTAAATATAGATCATCTTAATTATAACGTCATTGAAACTTGAAATACTGATTTTAGTGGTGGGGATTATTGGTACATAATAAAATACATGATGATTTAAGTAATATATTAAATTTATCTCACCAAATTTAAACGAATGAAAATTTCAAATATTATTATATTTTTAATTTTATCATATAAATTAAAATACTATCATCCATATTATCGTTTCCATCTATATTAGTGAAAGACCATAGTATAATAGGTAGTAACATTAAGGAATCAGTTGACTTACTTTAGGATGATATTCACCCTAAATGGTAATCATATGTACTATGATCCTAACTTCCTAATCCAATTTCTATGGAGTATAGAAATTGACTGACCATAATATATTAGAAACATATGAATTATTCAGTTGGTGTTTGATGTTTGATTCTTCTATCCTTGTTTAGTGATCATTTGAAGTATCATGAAAACATTGATGCATATAGAAGGTTCATGCATGTCTAATTCCGATGTTAGGAGCTAGTTATAAAATACAATTTTCAGATATACATGGATAATTTTAAAGATATTTTATGAGAATTTTCCCTATCTGGGACCCATGTAGTTAATCTTATTATCAACTTTATTCATATGGACGTCCAACATTTTAATCGTAGTTAAGAAATAGGAACTCATTTAATTATAACATCACTCCATCTGAGATTATCTTTTTTTTTCTGGTATTTTAATATAAACAACATTAGTTTTCATCAACTATATCATCTCACTCTTCTTACTCTAGTAGAAAATGAAAACAGTCATTAAAATCCTTTGGTCCTTATGAAGAATCAGAATAAATACGATGAAAAAATTCCAAATGTCAAGGATTCTTCAGAACACCCTTCCATGAATAGGAATATAAAAAGAAAAGAAATGGAAGAAGGTGTTTTTTTCTTGGAAAATAAGCGATACATGACTAATATCTACACCCAAAATAAGATGTAATGGGAGGATTCACATCCATTTTTTATCTAGTGAAATTTATCTATTTCTACTAATTTGTTATTAGATACAACTTGTGGTCCTCACATATGTATTAAAATATAGGAACCAAGAATATTTCAAATAGTTTACTGATGGTAGGTTTATATATCAGTATCCAACAGATCTAAAATTATTTATAGATATCATGGACTACTACTACACATTACTGATTGGAGAGATCTTTGTTGTGAATGGTTACTAATATTTTTAATATATAACCAAAAAACAATAAAATTATCTAGAATAGATACTTGCTTTATTATATTCAAATTTGGAAATAAAACATTATCCTTTTATTGATATATAATTTGGTATGAAAAGAAATATTTATATAATTTTCTTTATGTTTTGTACTACACAAACCAAGGAATGTAGATCGATAATGAAACAACCTCACATGAATCACACCACACCCGACATTGGAATCAGTAGAGAGGTCATGTATGTGAATAATGATAGTATAAATTACATCAATAAGGAAATTTAGATTATTTTTAACTAAATGTCATGTGTGATTATGCGAAAAAATCACAAATTCCATTTTAGTGGGAATGGTGAAAGGGACAAAGAGCTTCTAGAATTAGTTTATACAAATTTTTATAGAACATTTCCTATTGAAAAATGGTGTATGTACTCATATTTAATAACATTTACTAATAATTTTACATAATAGATATATTTTTATTTAATAAATATTAATTCATATTCCATTGATAAATTTTATGACATAATAGAATCACAATGAGATCCAACATGGCATGAAGACTAAGAAACTCATATCAGACTATAGTTGTTAATATCAAAATTATAAAATCATTAATTATTTATGGGATTTTGGGTTTTTATATCAACTCACTCTTACTTATACACCTCAATGGAATGGTAAAAGTGAAATTAGGAACAAAACCCTGTTGAACATGGTGAGATCAATAAGGAGTCATGCGAGTCATCAATTATCCTTTTGGGGCTACACATTACAAACATGAAAATAAATACTCTTCAAATTACCACCAAAATAGATAAAGGGTATTCTATATAAATATTGCAGTGGAATAAAAACCGTGTTATCTAATATATGTGTGTGGGGAAGACAATAATTTGTGAAGTCATATATAGTTAAAAAAAATAAATCCTGATTAATAACTTTTATCTTTATAGGAAACCCCTATTAAATAAAGGAATGTTACTATTATGATCCATCATAAAGAATAGTTATACTAGAAAGGCAATACATATTACATGACATAGATTACATATTTAAATGACACCGTGAGAGAGATATTGACCTCAATGAAGTCTAGGATCAAGGAATATATGTGTTGGTACCAAAATAGATTTCATCTAACCCCATAGAATAATCAATAATTCTGAAGACAAAAATACAATTTACAAGAACTATAGAAGTTTAATAATTATAATTTTATAGTATTTCAGTCAAGAAGTATCGAGACTCATTATTGGTTGAAAATAATTTTCCTCTAACCAATTTGTCTTTTTTAAGTGGAACAGATGTTTTCAAGTGTAAAAAATACATGAATTTTGATATTGATTCCATGTACCAAAACAATGTTTTGAATTTTTGAAGATCTTTCAATAGATTTAATGATTTTTTTTTTCAAATGGGTGTTCAATAATAAATTTGGATTGGAAGTACAAGTTACAACCTATAAGGATTGATATGATGGATAAGGGTATAAATCATGTCATGGAAATGACTATGAAATAACCATATTACCATTTTAAATGGAGAAATATATAAGATTTATATATTACATTTTGGAAATATGTGATTATGAGAAGTTGTAAATGGATTTCAAAATATCTTTCCATAACGGTAAACTTTAAAATGATTTCCATATAAAACAACCCAAAGTATTTGTGAATCCAATTCATAAAAACAATGTATAAAGGTGACAATAATACATTAATGGATTAATGGAACCCTCCAGGTTATATAAAATTATTTTTGAGGAGGCTACAAAAAATTTAGTTTCCTGAGAAAATAATGTGAGTTGTGTGTCTATAAGTTGTTTAGTGAGAGTATTTTCATTTTCATAATTGTATATTTTGATGAAATATTACACATTGGAAATAAAATTCTAGTCATATAGTTTTTAATGTTATTCTTGATAAGATATTTATATGTGAAATAAATAGGAAAGGAAGAAAATATTCATTGGATATATATCCACTATGATAGATCTATGAGAGAACTCATACTATGTTAAGGTAAATTTATTGGAGAGTTCCAAAATAGATTCACTATGGGAAAATACATGAAGGGATTTTTTCCAATCTCAAATAGAATTTATCTTTATTAGAAATTGTATACTAAAAAACATGAGGAATGAAATATAATATAAATTATTACATAAAAATCAGTGATTGGGATATTAAAGTATGTTGTGCTATAAATTAGAATAGATTATTCCTACACATTGAGTTTGGTAGGTAGACATCATAAAAATCCAAGTGACTACCATTGGATAGCAGTGAGGACAATTCATTTGTATCTAAGTCATAATAAGGATACAATATTGGAATATGGAGGTCATGTGTAACTAGTCCTTAGAAGATAAGCAGATGCTAATTTCCAAATAGATAAAGATGACATGATGTAATGAACATGATATGTGTTCAGTCTGACTGTAGGTTTTATGACACATAAGTGATTAATGATGGATGATGCCAAAAATTATATAGTGTAGAATGATTATATTATGGCTCTTGTGGTAGATAAAGATGTTGTATGAATAAATAACATTATCCATGATCATTAAATGGTACATAGACTTAATGATCCTATCATAATATATTTTGATAATACTGTAGTGGTGGTTCTCACAAAAGATGTTGTATGAATAAATAACATTATCCATGATATTATGGCTCTTGTGGTAGATAAAGATGTTGTCTTTATTCCATGTGGGAGTTTATTAGAGATGGTTTCCTAGGACCAACTAATTGTACTTTGATTACATTTATATTTTAGGTATTTAATATTAATTTATCAAATTATTATATATTTTTCATTACTCGAAAAGTAATTAATGTAATAATTTTCATGAGTAATTTTCACATTGATATGGTTATAACACATCTCTACTATGATGAGAAACATGAAGTGATATGAAAATATTCTCAATATAGTTATATAGTAGGGTAACATAATACGAAATGACATGTATTATATAGTCCATCATGTTTTAGTACTCATAAGAGGATAAGGTTTCACCTAATTATGTTCTCACTCGATTGGCACCTAGATGGAATATTATGAGAAAATGCACACCAATATAAATTATGAATGCTTTAAAGACGTCAGATATTCCTTTCTATGAGTGCGTGTATTTTTATAGAGACGTTTTGATTATAAAGTATTCATTAAATGATGAAAATATGCATATTTATAGAAATAATGGACGTTCTATATATTTCCTGTAATGAGGGTAAATTTGGTGCATCATATTTGACATGTAATTATTGGATAAAGCATGGAAGTATTTATCAATCCTATATTTGGGGAGGGATATATCAGCCCTTTGACAGGAATCTAAATATCACCAAAATTCATTTTTTAGGGTGAATCGACATGTTGTTTTCATATTTTCAAATAATTTTGTAAAGAAAAGATAGGGTGATGACCCCATTGTCTAACAAGTTTGATAATATATTGTTTCAAAGGGATTATATTACTTTGTGGGCATTAATATATGGATATTTACATTATGACAATTTAATCATTCTATTGTGTGACATGAACTACGTCTATATAGTATTATGGGATTTTAGGTAATCCTGCCTAAGGATAATTAGATATAATTATAGACAGGTTCACCCAATGTGTTTATATTGATTTCAATAAAATTATATTTGAATTCAATTTATCTAATAAGTAATATTCTCAGGAAAAAAAGAATAATTATATTCATGTTACATTGAAAAAATATTTTAAATATATATATATTCATAGGGATGTTGATATATATATATATATATAATTTTTTATTTTATAATTTTTTATTATACAATATGAGAATGAAATATATATATATATTAGAATGATATATTTATTTATCTATTCAATATATACTGAGGAGTTTGAACTGACCAAAAATATGTTCAGTGATATATAATTATTTAGTAGTCGGAAAATATTATTTTATCATTTTATGAAGATGTTGAATGCTAAAAAATATATATTAAGTTATTATTTTGTGGAATAAGTTTTATTAAAGGTTTTAATACTGTTTAATATCAAAAATGAAAATATAAAATTTTATAACCTTAAACATGATCATCAATTTTTTTATTTAACTTTACAAACGAGTTGAAACCATTGAGAAATAACAAATAGAACCTAAAAATAGAATGAATAAAAATTATTGAGGCCTAAAATAATGGAGTCCAAGAGAGTCCCCTCACAAATGGTTAATCCACTCATGTGGAAGTGTGTTATCTTTTTAAATTAGTAATCATTTTTCGTTGTTCTTCTACTGATTCATGAAATCCACAACATTTTTATTCTATCTCCATGTGTGAAGGATACTCATATTTTCATTGATGGGACTCTTGCACATTCTAATGATTTACAAAATTTACTTAGGGACAGTACCTATGAAATGATGGGAACTATACATTATTTTGTAATCTATTTCAACCACTGCGAGTATGATATTATTCTACCAATAAATTAGTAGACCTATGTCAATTTTCCATTCCCATTTATGTTTAGAGTATCCATGGATGAAGTATGTAGTAAATTCAACAATGATATCACCCAAAGGATCTCCAACCAATCCATCTCCCTGCATGAATCCCTAGTAATACAAACCATTCATTTTCATTTTTGGACTTGAACTCTTAGTGTACCAGTGAATCCATAGACATTGATTGGTTATCATCTCTAAATGAGTGAGTTTCCTACTAGTTAATATTGTTAAAAGTGTAGGATAATCCATCCATATTTTTATGGTTCAGACCATGGGAATGAATAATATTTGGATTTTGATAATAAATTCCCTTCCTGTGTATGTTGTGCTATCAAGCTGACCATTGTTTTCCACCTTCCAGATGCGCAAAAAAAAACATACTGAAAGGACCATTGCAATAAAAATTATCTTATGGCCCCATATTTAAAAATACATGGAACCATCAATCATTAAAATAAATCCCCTTACACTCGTAATAGTAAAAACCAACAAATTTTCCAAACATTTTCCACATGTCACATGCCCGACCTCATTTATATAACAGCTCAACCATGATCTCCTTATAATGAAGCACACAACATGAGCATATGGACCCTATGTTAATACCTGAAATTTTTATATTATCACTTATATACAGTAATATTTTTTTTATTCTCCATATAAATTTTTTTTGTTTCATTGGGAGTTTCTTGTCACATAACACCCTACCCCAAAAATCATCATGATTGGGAGAAAGCATTATTATTTAGAAATAATTCACTAATAAGTTTCCAAATGAAGAACTAGTGAAAAAATATTTCTTGATCACTAATAATTTAAATCGGATCAAAAAAATTATTATTCATTTATAAATTTTTTATGAAGTCAGAGAGTCTGCATGCATGAAAGAATTAGATACCTGAAATAGGGCATCCAAGGACTCCAATACAAGATCCATCCTTGTTATTATTCAAGAACGATATCCCACACCTTCCCACAATCCATTAAGTGAGAATATAGAGGGTTGAGATATGATGATGGAAGAAAACACAAGAATAAAAAATTCTTCTTTATATGGCCATATTCCAACTGTTTCTTTCATGAACCCACCACAAATATTCCACTCCTTAAGGACCACCTATGCCAATTTTCCATGCATACATTGGAGGATGTTTGAGTGATTTATTAAATTATTCCTCACTCCTTCAACGACCTATCCATTATTTCTCATGCATCCCAATAATGGTTTATTTCTAGGTGGACAACATAGATGAACGAATCTAAGACATTGTAAATGTGAGAGACGTCTCCATTCAAGACCATAGTTGATTAAAAGGAATGAATGGAATAGAGAACAACACACTCTTTACAATAGTAATTATACAATAGTAGGATAAATATTCATTCTTCAAATTCAAAATTCCCAATGTGATGCTTTACAATATTTTATCAAGAGTTAAATATTATTCATTTATAGAGAGAAGTTAGAACCATGGTAACAAATAGGAAAGTCCATTCCCTCTATTTTAGGATTATTAATCATAGAAAAAATGATTTTTTGGGAACCTTCTTGAGATGTAAAAACTAATCTTCTATGGGTACTATTGACCAATCACATTTGCAATAATCTCATATAACATCAGTTCGACAACATATTGATCTCATTTTGGCATTAAAAATTATTATTATATCATCTATAAGCAAAATGTGACATATACTAACAAAGTTTATCCTACATCTATAAGGGAGAACATTAGCCCATAAAATAATCATGTTAATGAGTCAACTGAGCACATCCTATGTAATAAGAAAAATGTTTCATGATAACTGATTCTATTTTCTAAGCCCACTGACCACCTTGAAGAAACCAATTTTTTTACAATGAAATAAATTGAGATCTATGAGTTGTTATAACACTTAATACTGATATCTGAGTCCTAGGAGAATAACCTAATTCTTTTGGACAACTTGAAGACATATTTACCCTCCATGAGTTCATATGAATTATATAAAGCCAATTCTATAGCCATGTTTGAAACTGTAACCTTCTGGTTCATGTCACTAATCACTTATTGGAAAAGATTAATCACACATTGGATTATAACCTAAAGTATACCTCCATAAATTACACATTATAAATATAGTGTAGGTAACTAAAACAGATATAATTTTTTCACACACTGAATTCTCTCTTGACTACTCCATTGATCACTTTATTGAGAATGATAATTTAGAAGATATTTCTTCATGATAAAATAATGATAGATCATGAATCAGTGAAAAATGATTTTAGATTTCCCATGACAGAACATAGAGATTGATTATATTTTCATGAAGAAAATTGGATCTCATCTCGATTAATTCTAGTAGAATTATTCAATTGGATACTCACAAGTGAAATGGCAAAAATATTAATGGTTCTTTTCATATTATTGTAATTGAATAAAAATAATGAAACCTAATAAAAGGTAATTTATTTCTACCAATCTAAATGAATTAATTAAAAAATAATATGAAATATCTTCTATTGAGTTATGGGAAATTTATTTTAAATGAAATTTTAATTATCACATCACAAACCCCACACTTCCCCACTATAAGATATCATATTAGTGTGTCAACATATTTATTTCAGATCACCAAAAAAGTTGTATTGCCTATTTTTAATGATTAAACTATCATCAAACATGGTTGATTTGATATTGTAACAAATGGATTACATTACACAGTTGGCATTCATATATTGTTTTTGACAATGAAAAATTAAGTTATATCTCTAACGTGCTTAGACCCATTATAGACAGTAATCATGGAAATTAAAAAACCCTCCTAATACTAATATTAATGAATCATAGTGGTTCACACACTATGTGATTCTAATGATCTTGATTAATTTTTTTTTGAATTTAATTAATGGAATAAATATTGTTTTGATGAATTAGGAATTATTTTATTGAAATTATATTGATCATATATATTATATAAATATTTATTCAGTAGTATGTGAATAAAAATAAAGTTATTAAATTTATTCAATAATTATTAAATATTTATTTCTAGTACATTAATGAAATATTTATATATGATTAATAAAAAACATTTAAGGGTATGAGTTGGGTGACCATTTCATATCTATGTTTGACTAAAAAAATATTTTTGATTACAAATTATTATTCGCTTATTTAATTAATATAGGGGAGTTTGAATGGTCCAATATAAGGTCTAGAGATACATATTTACGGACAGGACAATAAATATTATTTTATCTTTTTCAAAATATGTCACATGCCACAATATAATTATTAGTTTTATATTTTCTGGAATGGGGTTATTTAATTGCTGCAAAATAGTTCAATTATAAGGTCAGAGCCTTAAAAAATACATAATCTTCATTTAAATCAAGAATTTTCATTAAAGGTATTCTCAGGTTTACAATTTAATATAATTGTACTAATAAATGTATATAACTACTAAAATATTACAATGTAGACACTGCTACTAACTATCCATTTTTTATAAAATGATATATTATAAAGCATAAGATAAATTTTTTCTTGATAAAAATCATCATAACATTCATCTTGACTTATTCCTTAATTTTACAAATCCTTATAGACTATAAAAAAATTCAATAACTTTGGATTACCACCAAAATATTATTAAGGGAATATAAAATATGGAATGAAAACGTTATTCCTTGAATACTTATAGACCCATGAAATCATAATTTTCAACCATAAAACATAAGGACCTTAACATACCTCATGAAATAATAAGATATCTAAAAACCCCATAGGAATCATAAATCATAAATGTAACTTGTGGAATCCATATAATACTTACATTATAGCTTTCACAGTTATATATGGGGTAACCTTCATGGATACATTTGGAATACACATCAAAGTATATTCCCAAAATCTCTTGGGAGATACTTTATCATATAACTATGTCTCATTACCCAATGCTTTGGAGAACTATCACGGGATCAGACTCCATTAATTTATCATAGAACTACTATTATATATTGTAAATTTCCATGAAAAGTGACATAATCATAACATGATAATGAGAATAAAGGAAAAATAACATTTCCACTTTGTAATAAAAAGAAATCACTTCAATATGTTTACCTAATAAAAATATTCTAAAAACAATTTCAATTCCAAAATACATTTAAGGATAAATTTTAATTTATTTTTCTAATAACAACATTATGACTTGTAGCAGATTCCAAATATCAAATAATGGCCATGGCGGATGAAATTTCATTGTCACCATATATGATAAAAAACATTCCTTTTGTCATTGAGTAAAATGGTTTATTGAAAAATATTTCATTTGAAAACCTTTTAATGTATTTAAATATAAAAGGGGCATATTATACACTGTATAAAATAAGCTGGTGTATATTATCGAAACATGCCTTAATGAATGGAGATTGAGACGAAGACCCTTACCGTGATTAACAATGATCACTTAAAATAATTATATTCATGAATAATAATTTTTTAATTTATTCATTATTGATATCATTTTTCATTTTAGTAATCCTTTTTATCACTTATCACAATGTTATAAAAATTATATAATTATTCTAGTTCATAGTGAACATTTTGTCGATATTCGATACATGATTTGAAAATGACCTTGTTAGAAAATAAATTTTCCATGTGGGAATAATTCTATTACACCCAAAATTGTATTCATGAAATAATGATCACTTTTTTAAATTAATCATGCATTTTAAATCATACCATTAATTTTTTTTTGAAAAATGAACATTGTTATATACTTAGAGACGGTAGGTCATAAAAATGAAGAGTAACGTTTCAATTTTTTTTGATCATTATGGAAAAAGTATTTAGTATTTTATATTTCCATAAAGATAAAATCATAATAATTGTCTAAATATTCTGATATATATCATACAATTGATTTTGGGAATAAAAATTATTCATATCACTTCGTAGTGGTGATAGTTCACATGTATTCATGAAAGAAATTATTATTTTTCTATGTATGGAATATAAGAACATAATTGTAATATTATTATTTTGAAAATTTAAATATTTCATTAATATCATATAAAAACATTTATTCAATCACTATAAATAGTAATGATATATGGTAAGGAATAACCAACTATATCAGTTAATGTGGTGGTAGCCCACTGTACACATGATTGAAATGATAATTTCAAATTTCATGAAATTAGAGATGAATTTTTGTGAAGATATTAACAGAAAAACATATCATTATATTGAATATACTAGAGTTATTATCTCATATTATAATAAAGGGATTTAATGGAATCAGAAGAAGAAATAAAACCGAAAGACATAAAAAAGGATACCTCTTCTTTGGTTGGTCACCTTTGAAGAACACCTTAAAACCTCTATGAATTATGTTATACATAAAATAATTCCTCACGAAAGTGTTAAGGGATTCTAGGAAGGGGTTTTGGAAGA
Organism: Viscum album; assembly: GCA_963277665.1. Classification (NCBI taxonomy): domain Eukaryota; kingdom Viridiplantae; phylum Streptophyta; class Magnoliopsida; order Santalales; family Viscaceae; genus Viscum; species Viscum album. The sequence goes on along the minus strand of OY728158.1, from coordinate 1,551,002,682 downwards.
TCTTGGCTAAATATAATGTGTGTTGATGTAAGACTCATAGAGAGGAATGCCTACCTTTTTGTAGGAGGGGAGGGGTAACTTTATAATTATTAAACTCATTAAATTAATATAAATACAATTATGATTACGAAGCAACCAAAATTAATTTATATAAAATATAATTTTATGATATATAAATAATCACATCCAATTATTTATATATATATATTGATTTTATTTTAAACCTTATCTTTTCGGTTAACCCTAAATTATTTTCATTTAATTTTAATTTTGGTAATAATATTTCAAATATTAAGAGGATATAAATTTCATATATATGGGTTAAATTTCCCACAATTGGACAAATAATAAACCATTAGAAATTATGAAATCCTTTTTTATTTTTAAAATATATTTAAGATTTTTAAATAATTTAATAAATTATTATTTTTATAAAATATAAACTGTGTCAAATTTTACACTATTCATTTGATAGAATCTTAATTAAGTTAATACATATAAATAAAATAAAAACATTTAATATTATTAAAAAATGTCATAATGACATATAAAATTCGTGTATGACCAAGATTATGTCAAATAGTATTTATTATATCATTTAAAATATCGCTTATTAGATTCATTTATTAATAAATCAATCACTGCATCATCATTGTGACATAATAAAATTTAATATTTTAATGCCAAAAAATTATAAATAAAAAACCACGATTTAGGTAATATATTTAACATTAAAATTACTATATATACTAAAATATATCACAAATATAACCCAATATTAATTTTTTTATTAATAACAGACATGCTTATGATGTTTTTGCCTTTACATCGAATTAAATACTATAAATGTTTTAATCATACCCATGTGGTTTCAAAAGGCCAAAGGGTTGTCTCATGATTTTATTTGTTGGAAATATCTCATCCAATAAGTGTAGGACAATCATTATGGTAGTTTTTTATTATTATATTATTTTAACCCTTATTAACCTGAATTACTATTTAACCAGGGTAAATAAAATAATAAAGTTATTATTTATCAAAAAATATTTTGAACATATTAGATCACATATTACATACTTGTTAAAACAATTTATGTCAATTTTTGATGATTATATTATAAAAGTGAACAAAATTAATTTAATGTCAATCTTGATGATATATCAAGGAAATAATCTTTTAAAAATTAAAAACCATCAAAATATTGATATGTGTTTATATCCAATTTAAATGTGGAAATAATTATATTAGAAAAAATTATATAAAATTATAAAAATATAAACTAATTAAAAATTAAATCCATAAAAATGTATAATCTATAAATATAATTAAATTAGACGAAATGGTTGTGTTGAATTAAAATATAGTAATATTTTCTATATTATTTAATAAATGAATTTTATCAAAAAATACTAAAAAATAAATCAAATCCAATATTGTTGTTCGTATTATAATAAATAATCTTATTTTATATATAAATATATCTTATAAATGACTCAAAAAAGAAATTTAAATTGGCATCTCTATCATATGGTGTTAAAAGTCCATTTTTATAAAAACACTAATTTTTTCCATAAAATTGTATTTGTTCTTATATAATGTTCAGAAAAGAGATTAGATAAATTTTAAATAATATATTAATTAAATATTTCATTAACATAATACAATAAAGGTGATTTTATTATTTTATAAACACCATTTTCTATACATAAATAGTTTTTCCTAAAAACACATCCTTTATATTAAATTGGTTTTAATTTGCATTTGAAATTAATTTTCAAACCAATGAATAATTATATAAAAATTGGTAAACCCTACTTTCATAATTTCATTAATATAATTCCTTATAACCATTCTATTGGTTACTTGTTAACAACAAATTAAATTAATAATATTAATAATATATTATTTTTCACTGTATTTCAATCTTGTGTCAAATGTAAGATTTTAGAGAAACCCATTTCTGTGTGTTAGGTATGCTATCAGAAATAGAATCCATTTCAATGAAATATGAATATCTAATTTGTAAATGATAATAAATTTGAAAAATTGTTATTCTATTATTACATAGTATTTTACATCCTTCCCCCCTTTTTGTAAATAACATGCTTGAAATTTTAAATATTGTCTCGGCGACTAAGGTTTCACATTTAAAAATTACATCCTTCAAATCCCACATAGTAAAAAGGAGACAATAAATGTTTCTTGTTTGATGAATAAAAGTAAAGTACAATAGTCACCCGAGAAAACACATACTTGGATTCCATGTAGTAAAGCATAGATATGGAAGAAAAACTAACCATTATGTTCTGATAGGGAGTGATAGGAAACATGAATAGTAGATATTTAATAATTAGAAAACCCCAAACTTGTGATTTGATAAATGGGCATTGTTTTCATGTTCGAAAAATTAAACAAAAAACATTTTCTAATATCATTTTTATAGAGTTAAAGGGTTATTTTACTACATAAAATTTTATCATATGGAAATACACTTACGTGACAAGTAGAGTTTCATTATTAAATCAAATTAAACCATAAACTCTTCTTTTTCTCTATACAATGAGTATTTAGGATGATATTTTTCACATTGGATGTTCTTTAATAATTTACTAAGTTTTAATAATGCCAAAACATTAGACAAAAAAATAACTCATACCTTTCATAGGTAATTTTCAATTTCATCATCTTCAATTGGAATTGATATAGGTATTTCATAATATGTATTAGTATTTTCCTAATGACCCCATTCTAGATCATTTTTTAGGACATCTCTTTTCATAATGAAAATATTCCTCATATTTAAAATAGTTAATTGATAACTTGGAAATAATTTTATTCCCTTTCTAGTATTCATTTAAATGATTCCATTTTCTTTGGTAGTTTATTGCTTTTTGACATTTATAACAACATCTATAACACCTTCATGTAACTTGAAAACATTTTCCTATGTGTTTCATTCCACATCCTTGACGCATATGTTGATGAATATACTTACCATTATGACCATTATTCCTTAAACAAACAAATGGATTCATTTCTCACATATTTTATACATTAAAAAAATCAGAAAAGTTCAAATGGTTAATCATTACTACCGATAGTTGTTTTATAATAACCTATATATTTCTCATTGGTGAACCCATTTCATTTGGTTTGTCATTAATAGAGACACCGAATTTTCCTTTACATCAATTGTTACATTGTTTCCTACTAGATCAAGCCATTTACTGAAACAAAAAAATGTTAGTGTGAGTATATCAATAAAATCATCATATATTATCTTATTAGGAATATAATACCTAAGATATACTTATTCATGTTATCTCAAACTCATTCAATTTATCTAAAATAACATTTAATCCTTCTATTTTGATAACCATTGTGGTTGTATATAACATTTAACTTATGTTTGAATATCACCTTAACCGATAAATTTATCTAAACCAACCTCCAATACCTACTATAAGGCTCCGGCCTTTATCATTACATATGCTTGAGTAAAATAATGAATTCTCATTAAAGATATTTTCATGTTTAATGTTTTAGTGATTTAGGACATAAAGGGTTCATAACAACTAAAATTTTACAATGTATACACTTCCACTCACTATCCATTTCTTACATAATGAATTTATTTAAAATTGGAAAATATTTTTTTTTCTAGATAAATATATTCATTAAATTCATCTGAAATTCCTTCTCTCTTTTAAAAAACCTTATACACTGTGAAAAAATTCCAAAAACCAGGGATTATAACAAAAATATCATTAAGGGAATAAAAAACAAGGAATGGGAACATTATTCTATGAATACTTATAAATTCATGAAATATACATTTCAACCATAAAACATAATCGCATAAAGAAACCTATTGAAATAAAAATATTCCTAAAAAACTCATAGAAATAATAAAACCTAAAGGAAACATGTGTCTTCCATATCATATGTAAACTGTCACTTTTATAGTTACATAGGGGGTAACCATCATGGATTTGTTTGGAATACCCATAACAACATATTATCTAAATATCTTAGGAGAAACCTTATTATTTTACTCCGTATCATTACACATTAAACTGGATATTTATCATCGGCTCACCCACCATCAGTTTATCCCGGAACCACTTGTATACAAAATCAATTACCAAGAAACATAACATAATCATTACACATTAATAATAATAATGGAAAAAGAACATTTTCACCCTACAATCAAAAGCTATCATTTCATGGTATTGACATAGTCAATCCATTATCAAACCCATTTTTATAAAACAATTACATGAAAAGGGAAATATGGTATTTATTTTTCTTTTTAAAAACATTATATTTTATAAAGGAATCCAAACACCAAATAATGGTCTTGGTGGCAGAAATTTCGTTGTCACCACATTTGTTAAAAAAATTAGTTTTTTCATTTCGTAAAAATATTCAAAGAAAAATAATTATTTTGAATTTTTTAATGAATTTATGAGTAAAAGGGGTTTATTAGACACCGTATAACATAATGTGTTATATATTATGGAGATATACCATAATGAAATGAGTTTTGAGATGAAGTGAAATATCTTGAGCCTGACTCATCACTTACAAAAAAATATTCTATAATAATAATCCTTGTTTAATTTATACTTTATTGGAAAAAATTCGAGTTTATTATTCTTTTTATATCACTTATTTCTGTGGTATAAAAATAACATAATTGTTTATGTTTATATCAGACGTTTTGTTGATATTATGTAATAGAGTCGAAAATGAACTTGTTATTATGCAAATTTTCCATGTGGTCATAAGTCTATAATATCTAGAATTGTATTCACAAAACAATTGTCACATTTATCCATTAATCATATTTTTCAAATCAAACCAGTAATTATTGATATGAAAATTGAACAATGTTATATTCACAGATACGATAGGATGTAGGTACACATGAGTAATGTTTTCCATTTTCCATTGATCATTATGGAAAGAAGGATATTATTATTTTATCTTTACAAAAAAATAATAATATTTTTAATATCATGAAAATAATTTAAATACACTTCTATATATCATACAAGTGATGTTGTGAATAATAAGGATTCACATCGCTTCGAGGAAGTGATAGTTCTCATTTACATGTGAACAACGTTATAATTTTTTTGTGTATGGAAAGTATAAATTAAATTAAAATATAACTATTTTAAAATGATATATATGTAAGGAATTTGATATATAAATATTAATTCCATCATTATATAAATAGTTGATAGACGGTAAGGGAAGATGAACTATATCAGTTTGTGAGGCTGTTTTCTGCCGTACACATGAACGAAATGTTCATTTCCCATTTGATGAAATTGGAGATGTATTTAAGTGATATTATTAACATAAAACAAATAATTATATTTAGTATAATATAGTTATTTACACTCAAAATAATATGAATTAATGGAAGTGGGAGAATAAATTAAATAGAAACACTAAAAAATGAAACATCTTATTCAGTTAATCACCTTTGAAGAACACCTTAACACCTATTTGAAGGGGTCTCTGTCTCAATTACGTCCTAAAGAAACTGGAGAGGGACTCTAGGAAGGGTTTTAGATATTTATTGGCTGAAAAAAAGTTTCATGAAGAGTCAGTAATAGGGTGGAATGGGTGCATTTTTATAAGAGAGAGGAGGGGCACCATTGGAGTTAATAAACGTATTAACTTAATATAAATTAATTATCAATTCAAAATGTTCCAAAACACATTTATTTTGAATAATAGATGTGGATGGTTCACAATAAACTCCTACAATTAATTTCTAGCATGTATGGTTTTTATTTTAAACCATATCTTTTTGGTTAACCCCTAATTATTCTCTTTTAATTTTTATTATAGTAACAACAATTAAAATATTAATAGTCTATACATTTTATATATTTTTGATAAATTTAATATAATTAGACTCTTAATGAACATTTAAACTTTATAATATCCACCTTTTAATTTTAATGGTTTTTTGGTATTTTTAAATAATTTAATTATTTATTTTATTTATAAAATATTAATTATGTCAATTTTTTCACTATTCGTTATATTGAATTTAAATAAAATATAAAAATAGTGATAAAATAAAAAAAATATCAATAGTCTAATAAAATTTCATATTAACCTATAAAATCTATGTATGGCATAAATTATATAAGAATATATTTATTTTAATATTTATAATATCATATATTTTATTCATTTATTAATTTTGCATTCACTACATCATCATTATGTCAAAATAAAATTTAAAAATTTAATCTATAAATTTTGAAAATAAAATACCATGATGTATTTGATATTTTTCTCTTTATATGTACTATTTTTAATCAATTATATCCCATATATAGCCCCATATTAAAATTGTTTTGGTAATAAGAGACTTGTATTTGAAAGTTTTCATTTACGATAAATTAAATGTTAGAAATGTCTAAATCCGACCCAGGTTATATAAAAATGAAAAAAATTCAGGCCAAGGATTGTCTTGGTTGGAAATAACTCATCCAATTATTTTAGTAAATTTTTTATTGATGTTTCTTATTATCACGAACCAATCAGGGTCGACCCTAAACCAGTCACCCCAGTAGATCCACAATAAGACCCGAGAGGTGTTCTTGATCATTCCTGCTTCGTGACAAGAAACATGGAATCAAAGGAGAACAAGAGGGATTGATTTCAACCAATAAAAATAAATAAATCATTGAAAAGAAGATATAACAATGAAAATTTAATAAACAACATGAAAAGTGAGAACAATCAACAATAACCAACTAACCATCCCACAACCATAACTCCTCACGACTCTGAGAGTTGCTCACCCAACCACAACGAACTCTCTCCCACGGGGAGCATGCTCGAGTCAAACGTCCCTCAAAACTAAAAATAGGAAAACAATATAACTGTGAGTATAAAAAATCAATAGTTGTTCCCAACAACTATTTCAAATGCAATTACTTTAAATAATGAATTTACCCATTTCAGGTGTGAACTAAATCTTACAAAATATGGTTTTACACACACATAATTTCATTTCAAAAACAAGTAACAGTCCATTTCAATTTTTAATTTTAAATTATGTTTAATGAATGAAAGGAAAAGGAGCATTTCATTTGAAAACATTTCTGTGAAAAATTGAGCTATCCAAATTTTAGTTGTTTGGGAATAGTAGAACCACACACAACCCACAACACACACTAAGGGAAATGGAAAACTATTTGCACACACGGGCCAAAAACCAAACTAGACCTCTTGATCATCCACCATATAAAAATAAGCACTAAAATAACCATGGATAGAACCTAGGAGCTTGTGAATAATCTAGAATTTACCATACATGTGACTCATCCTGAAGGCAAGCCTACTCTCAATGACGTCATAACGCCCTAACACTCGATCATCACCCTAATAGTCTGGGTAGAGGGGTCCAATCCCATAGCAATAATAAAAAAACACCTCTCTACTATTGGAAACTATCCAGTTCGTGATCTAAACTAGATAGTAATAATTTTCAAGAGATTCATTCACTATGCCAGGTCCCCATGTCAACATGTATAATAAAAAGGAAAAGGGTGAGTGATCAATGTAAATCAAGTAACTAGTCATGATTTTCTAGCATCATATGCAACTCACTTAATTTTGGTACAAAATAAGACCACCACTGAGTCACCCAAAGAGTTTTTTAAAAATATCTCATTTCATCAATGTGCTAAACAAGCCATAACTAACCACTCAACACCTACCTGTTTTCAGAAGAACCAGCCCCCGCCAAATAATTTCCAAAGAATCAAAGGAACCGAACATTCAATTTCAAAACAATTGGAAACATCATTTATGATATCCATTTTAGAAAACCGAATACATTTTCAACCCAATCCATTCCTTAAAAGAAACACAATTTACATATAAAGTCCAGCCTGTCATTTTATCAACACTAAAGATGCACATTTAAAAGAAAACACTTTTAGGTAATTAAAAGTAAGAGGGAACCACTATCCTTCACAATGAATATTTATTCTAAAACTATTTATCTAATATTATTTAACATTAATTTAAAACTTAATGAAATAAAAATAAATTAATAAATACTAAATATAAAGGCAAGTGCAGTGGGGGCCTAACTCGACATGATGCTCAATCAGGATGACGTGACACATCTCCCACTTGTGAATAAGTGCGTGCATGGTGATGATCGTTGTTTCACAAGATTACCCCACCAATGCACTATAACAAACATGAAAAAACTAAATTATATAAATATGGAACTAAAACAATCCAAACAGACAACTAGCCCAAAAAACCCTTGGACATGTTTTCAAAATACTACTCGCACCATCTACAATATTTACTATACCAACTTAAAACATTAAATGCATTTAAAAAAACTATAGCACACCATAATGATTCACTAATCATTTTAAAGAGCCACCATTCTATTTCATGAAAACACTTAGAGTGCACAACCTAACAAAATCGCATGGTACATTGAAAAATACATTTAAAAACAAGCACAAATCAAAACTCTTTCTATCCCAGAGATGCAACTTCAATATAGTTTAATAAATAATTAAAAAATTTATAAATCTGGTTTTAGAAGTATACCATAGCATTAAACACAAGAAAATAGCTCAAAAGTCCTTATTTACATCATACACACCAATTTTCAAATCTGCTAGCCAAGAATTACAAACATACCAGGAAATCTATAATTTTTATAACAAACCACTTTCTAGTTTACACACACCAAAACCTATTAAAAAACCACATTTATGACTCTACGCACATTGATGCTAAACCAAAACACATTCTGCATTGTTTGTTCAATGAAAATAAAAAATTCAACTTTGGTGTTCATAGAAAACATGCATATACCATATATACATATCAACATCAATTGAAAACACGATCTGCATCAAAAAAACTCATTAATGTATATGATAAATTAATATAAGAAGAAAATTAATTCATAAAACATTGGTTAAATGCATAACCACCAACCTCAAATGTGGATGGACCTCTTGAAGATGGTGCAAAACATTGTTCGTACCATAACCACACCTACGGTAAACCAAAACCAACACACACAAACAAAATTGAACACATTATAATTATGATTTAACCATGAAAAAACATCCATTAACGAAAAGGGAGAGAAAACTCCCCAAATGTGGAGGTTTTTTCTTAGGAATGCAGGGGCTATGCCGAGGGGAGTTGCACCAGCCAGTAGTGGCCGTGCCAGTGACGGAAAAAAGTGTTCATGGGTCTGGTCAGGGTTAGGAAGAAGGATTGTAATATCAGGGTTGTGCTGGAAAGGGAAGGCTCATATGATGTAAGGATGTCGGCAAGGAAGAATCGATGTGGCGGAGGGGCGGATGCTGGGATCAGTGCCAGTGGTATGCTGAGGTAGGGAGGTCGAATGATGACTGGGGTGGCTTGTGAGATGGAGAGCGGTGGTCATGGGTTCTTCCTAGGGGAGAAGGCCGAACGGGAAGGGAGGTCACATCCGGGGGGTACAATTAAAAGAGGGAGACCTGCGAGGGCGGCGTACCAACAAAGGGAGGATAGGGGCCTTGCAGGTGTTGCGTGTGGGATAGGTCGAGAGAGGGTGGATGCTCGGCTTCCTTCAAACATGGGGGTGGGTGATCTTTTTCAATAAATGGGGAAGGGGAAGACGTGTGGTGCCTCAACTTTAATTCCCCTCCTCTTTTTTGTCAAAATTTACTTAAATTAATTTGATAACATCATAGTAATTAATAAACCAAATTAATAATTAGACAATATTAATAAGATAATAATGAAATACACATGATATTATTTATAATGAATATATTACTAATATATTTAATAAAATTTAAATAATAATTAAATAATTCTTTTAATATTAAAAATTTATTTAATAATAATAATACTAATACGAAGAATATTAATAATATTTGGATCATTATTATAAAATATTTATAACCACCATTTTCATTCCACATAGAACTTTTAGTTTTCCCCTCATGTCGGGCATGTAACGCAGTGACCTGGGTGTCACAACAGTGTCCCTCTACTGAATTCTACTCGGGCATAGACACTACCACACACACATACATGCAATTTTATCTAAAAACACAATGTTTTAAACATGGTTCAATAAAAATAAAACTAGAGTCATATCCAAAAGAAAAACTTTAAACCCTATCATTACAATTCTCCCCACCATAAGGCTTTCCTCCCCTGAAATGCCATAACAAGGCCAAACCTCAAAACATGAAGCGAAATTTAGATACAATTCAAGTCGAATTCCAATGAACGACAACAAAGAGATCCCAAAACACTACAAAAAAGTGATAGATAAATAAGAATAACCTAGGTGAAAAAAATGAATTCCTCTCTTAGTGTCACCCACCTCCTAAAGGGCGACTACATCTAGATGATCTGCTCAAAGGGAACATAAATTTCATGATGGTAAAACCAGGCTCAACATAACCACACATAAAAAATCATCAAATGGAACTTAACCATTTTCTACACCCTCAATTATACCTTAACAAACAACATCTGATACAACACTAAGAGAAATATGATGACTCTCTCGAAACCAACCCACTAGTTAAAACCACATCCAACGAGTACCTTTTAAAACCTTACTCCAACAGAAACTGGAACTCTCACACCCCAAATCATTAATAAAAAGGATAATATAGAATTAGGTGGTTCTGCATGAGACCACCCACCACTAAACTACAACCCGGAACGAAACTGGGATATTGAAATGAGAGGTCCGAACAGACTCCCCACCATAGGAGTCTTGTCCAATTGAATTAAATGTGCCCCGCGATGGGTCTCCCCACCATAAGGACTATTGAGTTCAATCGAACTCATATACTCTTACACTGGCCTACAACCCCACTATAGTGGGATGGGTGGGAAGGAAAGGTCCCAACTGAGAGAGTATAAAAACTACCACCATCGCTACACTAAGAACTTCACACCCTCAGAAGAACACGAACCATGATGCACTAAATAAAGGGATTAAATCAAAAACATTTTTTGTGGTAGGGGTTCTATTGACTATGCGCTAGCTTCACACTAGGACCTAAGGCTGGAACGTTGATGATTGAACTAGCTCTTACCTCACAGTTAGGCTTTAGAAACTCCCAAACACCAGACACGAACCAGAATTTTACCACACACACTTCCATTATATATAGAGGTTTGAAGGAGGTTCAGCAACAACCACTTAACCACTGAACAAAAATGAACACCGAATAACACTACAAGATATGATTAATAAATCCAAGAAACACTACGAATAGAAAACCAAAAACGGGTCCGTAAACATCACCCTACTCCTACTAATTGGGTGAGGTGACCTTTGATGAGCCAGGTCTAGCTTCAGTTCACATTATAGACACAACTAAACATAATCTCTTCATGTGACCCAGGTGCTAATAGGGGTTTCATGGTCTTGTACCATTCGGGCACATCAGACTCTTGTGCCCCCGCAAACCCCATTATTCACATATCAAGGTGTTATAGTGGTATGAAGATGATTGATGGTTTGAAGGCCTCTTGATTCTCCAAGTAGACCCACCAGCATTAGGGCACTTCTAATTCTTCATCTCGTCATCCTCTGGACAACTTCCCAAGATCGATGGAGGATTCCTCACCGGATGTCCCCCTGGTAACTCATTCTCAGCAAAAAAGGATTCCCCCACAACATCTGAGAAGGTGGTTAATTTGAGGTCTTCCACATTCTACTACAGTTTAGGTTAGAGTCCAGACTCAAATTGTCAATCCATCCCAGGATCATTTGAATCAAACCATTGGTCGTACAGATCTATCTCTATGAAATTTCGATAGAATTCTAGTACTGATTCAACAGCCTAGTCAAGATAAAAAAACTACATCCTCTTCCTCTGCTCCGTCAATTCAGATAAGTATTGTTAGATGAATGAAGAAATGAAGAGTAAACATTTGAGATCTTTTCAAGTATTATTTTAGGACATAGACTTCCACCACTTCCTATTTAGTCCTTATAGAATAATGTTATCCAACTTAACCTTCACTGAATAAGGCATCCCAATGAAACTGATGTTCCCTTAAGTCTTCTGCAACCACTCATCTGCCTCAAGAGGCTCTTCTTGTCCATAAAATAAAGCAGGGTTCAACTTCTAAAACATGAGGAAATAATCTAGGATCTTATCAAAAGGAGGATTTGCTAAGGATGCACCATCACAAGCTGCACCTTGGGCATCCATCGAACCTTCTTGGGGGTGAACCCTAAGGAACAAGAAAAAAAATATTTTAATCGAAACATGGTCATTTAAATTTCAAATTCAACTTTTCACAATCTCTAAAATAAAACATTACAAAATAATTCTTAGAAGTAAAGAAGACCAAAACAATCCAAAAGGAGAAACTAGTGCTGAAGGGTGACTTAGACATATAGATGGAGGCCCTATGCTAGTCACGCCATAGTCACAAAAAGTGATCTAGTGTAATGCCACCAGCTCCACATGGCTTTCCAGACCATGCGAGCTCACAGAGGTCACCATCTCGGCTCCAATTTCATTTCCCAATATAAAATAATTCATTGGAACCCTAAAGGCACCTACAACATGGACATCCCAAGGAAACCCGAGGTTCAGAACGAGCAAGGTTTCATGAAGACCTTCTTGTCCGTACGCATCGAGTCCTGACTATTATACACCTTCTACCATGACAACCCCAACTAATAATGGGAGCTCTGAAAAACACGGTCTTCTCAAGTGCTGACCTCCTTTGATACCATTTTTCAATGAACCTACCCTGGTCGACCAGGAACCGGTCACCTGAGCCGATCTGTGGCAAGACCCGAGAGGTGTTCCCGATCCTCCCAGGTTGGTGACTAGTGCCCAGGAGTCAAAAGAGAGAAATAGGGATCTACTTCACCCAATTAAAATAAATGAAAATAGGAAATAAAACAGAACAATGCATTGTAAATAAATAACATGAAAATAAAGAACGTCCAATAACAACCAACTAACCTTCCTAAGACCAAAACTCCTCGCGAATCTGAGAGTCCCTCACCAAATGATAACAAACTCTCTCCCACGATGAAAAATATCATGTAAAACTTGAAAAAAAAAACCAAAAACATGAAAAAACTATGCGCGTGACTATTAAAACTCAATAGGGATGTCCAACAAACTATTCCCAATGAACTACCTATAAATAATGATTTTACTAATTTTAGGTATAAACTAAATTATACAAAATATGGGTTTCCACAAACACAATACCATTTATAAAACAATTATTATTCCATTTCCATTTTTAATTTTAAAAAAGGTTTAATGTATGAAAGGAACAAGTGAATTTAATTTTAAAACATCTTTTTAAACAATTTTGAAATCTAAATTTTAGTTTTTAGTCAAAATTTGAACCAAACAACATGCAACACTGACTAACGGAAATGGGGAAAAAGTGGAACACATGGGATAACAACCGAACATGACCTATCTGTCATCAACCACATACAAATAACCATTGAAAGAAACATGGTCGAACCAAGGTGCTTGTGAAAAATAAAGAACATACAAAACATGTGACTCATCTAGAAGGAAAGCCTACTCTTGATGGCGTCATAATGCTCTAACATGTGACTGTCACCCTACCTGTCTTCGCTGAGGGTCCTAATCCCATAACAATAATAACAAAACACATCTCTAATTTTGGCCACTAGCCAGTTCTTAATCTAATCTAGTGCAACAATTGTTCTCATATGATTCCCTCACTATTCTAGGTTCCCATGTTAACACCTATAACAAAAATGAAAGGGGTGAATCAACAATGTAAATCAAGTTACCATTCTCGATGCGCAAACATCACACACAACTCACAAAATAAAGGTACACAATAATATCACCACTGAGTCACCCCAAAGAGTGTTTTAAAAATATATCATTTCATTAAAGTGCCAAACGGGGCTTAACTAACCACTCAACACCAACCAATTTTCAGAAGAACCAACACACACCAACTCATTTCAAAAGAATATGAGGAACACCAATTTCAATTTCAAACCCATTTCAAACCTCATTAAATAAATCCATTTTAGAAAACTTAACACATTTTCAACCAAATTATTTCTTTAAAAGAAACATAATTTACTTATAAAGGCCAACTGAGAATTTAATCAACACTAATGATGCACATTTACCAGAAAACACTTTCAGGTAATTCAAAAAAAGATAGAAACATTATCCTTCACTATGAAAATTTATTATAAAACTAATAATTCAGTATTATTTACAATTAATCCAAAATTTAATGAAAAAAATAAATTAATAAATTCTAAAAATAAAGGAAAGTCCATTGGGAACCAACATTGACATGCTGCTCTCTCACGGTTACATGACACATCTCCCACTTGTGAAAAAGTTTTTAAATGGAAAAGATCATGGTATCATGGGGTTACCCCACCAATGCACTGCAACAGACCCCCAAAAACTAAAATACATAAATACAGAACAACAAGCACAAAAGAACCACCTGGATAGTTTTTCAAAATATAACTCGCACCATCTACATTAATTACCAAAACTCTTTAAAATTTTCAACGTTTATATTGAAACCACACCACAACATAATTATTCACTAATCATTTCAAAGATACACCATGCCATTTAAATAAAACACATAGACTACACAACCTCTCAAAAGAGCAGGATACATTGAAAAGTACATTTAAAAGCATGCGTCGATCAACAAATTTTCAATCCTAAACTTGCAGCATCCATATAATTTAAAAAATAATTTAAAAGATTATAAATCTAGTTTGATAAGTATACCATAGATTTACACACACAAAATCATCTCAAAAGCCCCTCTTTCCACCATAAACACCAATTATCAAATCTAAAAGCCAAACATTACAAACATGCCAGGAAATCTCCTCTTTTTATAAAAAAAAACTTTCATGTTTACACACACCAAAACCTATTCAAAAACCACTTTTATGACTCTACACACATTTACGCTAAACCAAAACAAAATTTGCATAGTTTGTAAAATGCAAATAAACAATTCAGCATGGTTTTTCACGGAAAACACGCATATACCGTATATACATATCAAATTCAATTAAAACATGATTTTAATCAAAAAAACTAATTAATATATATGTTAAATTAATATATGAAGAAAATTATTTCAAAAAACAATAGATAAACACATACACACCAACATAATATGTGGATGGACCTCCCAAAGCTGGTGTGAAACCTTGTTCTCACCCCAAACACACATGCGGGGAGCCAAAACAAACACACACACACAATGTCAAACTAAAAAAATAATGATTTAAGCCTAAAACAACATTCCTTACCAAAAAGGGAGATAAACATCACCAAATGGAGAGGGTTTCGCGCTGACAAGCAGGGGCTACGCTGGGGGGAGTCGCACTGGCCAGAAGTGTCCGCACCAGTGAGGGAATGGAGTGGTCACGGGTATGGTCGGGGTTAGAAAGAAGGATTTTTAGATCAAGGTTTCCTCATAAAGGGATGGCTCGTCTGATGTTGTGACGTCGGTAGGGAAGAATCAGCATGACAGAGGTACTGAAGTTGGGATCCGTTTAAGTGGGATGCAGCGGTAGGGATGTCGAATGACAACTGGGGGTGGGGGGGTTGCCGAGATGGAGAGTGGCGGTCGGGGGTTCATCAAAAAGAATAAGGCTGAAGGGGAAGGTAGGTCATGGCTGGGTGGTGTGGCGAAAAGAGGGAGACCGGCCGAGGGCGGTGCACCGGAGAAGGGTGGAGATGGGCCATTCATGTGTTGCGCACAAGCTAGGTCTGGTGGGGGGAGGGCTGCTCGGCTGCCTTCAAACATGTAGGAGATCTGATTCAATCAATGTGGGGGAGACATGTGGTGCCTCAAACTTAATTTCCCTCCTCTTTTATCATTTTAATTTAGTTAAATAAATTTCATAACATAATAATATTTATTATACCAAATTAATAATTAATCAAGATTAATAAGATAATAATGAAATACATATGATATTATTAATAATAAATTCTATAATATTATCTTTAATAAAATTTTAGTAATTATTAAATAATTCTTTTAATAAAAAAAATTTATTTATTATTAATAATAATAATAATATTTGGATCATTACTATAAAATATTTATAACCACAATTTTTATTTCTCATTAAAATTTTAGTTCTCCCCTCATGTTAAGAAGGTCACGTGGTGACCCGGGTGTCGCGACATTATCCCTCAACTGAGTTTTTCTCGAGCATAGATGCTACCAAACACACATACATGTGCTTTTCTCCACAAAACTCAATGTTTTAAACACGGTTCAACCAAAACACAACCTGCATATTAACCAAAGGAAAAAATTTAAACCCTAGAATTACATTTATTATAAAAATATGATTATAAGACATATTTTATAGATTTACCCATTTACGGTGTAAAAATAATAATAATGTTACTATTCACCAATAATTATTCTAATCCTATTGGATCACATTTTTATTATTTATTACTTCCATGTATGTATATTTTTTAAAATTAAATTCATAAAATTGAATAAATTACTATTATTTTTTTCTCGTTGATAGATTGATGAAATGAGTTTTTAAAATGTAAAAACCATCGAAACATTGACAACTAGTTATATCCAAGATAAATGTGAAATTACATCCAAAAGAAAATAGAGAAACAAATGTAAAAAATATAAAATAATTATACCCTAAAATAATGTTAATGGATAATGTAATAATATCATTAAATTATAAAAAAATGAATCTTTGAATAAAAAAGCAGTATTTTTAACGCTTTATTAAAAATAGAATTTTATCAAAAAATAGAAAAAATTCAACCAATGGAAATTTTGATGTCATGATTCTAAAAGAGATTATTATTATCTTTTCAAATAGAATATATAACTATGCCAAAAATCATATTTATAATGGGGTTTCTATCCAAAGATGATAAAACTTCTTTTTCCGAAAAACACTTATTTTACCTGTAACATTGTGTTTTTCTTATATAAGGTGTATAAAAGACATTAGATGGATTATAAATATTATATTGAATTAGTATTTCCATAATATAATCCAAAATGAGTTATTTTAATATTTTATAAACATATTTATTCTTACTTAAACTGTATTTCATAAAAACACATTATATATATTCAATTGGTTTTTATTTACATTTCTAATTAATTTTATAACCTATGAGTCATTGTATAATCATGGGTAACCCTATTTTCAGAATTTAGTTATTATATCTCATTCAATCCATTCTAATGTCTATGTGATAACCAAAACATAGAATAATAATATTAATAATATATAATTTTTCAGTATAACTCAGTCTATTTTGCAACATAAGATTTTGAAAAAACCCATTTTTTCATTTGGGCAGACTACAAGAAATAGAATACCTTTAAAAGTAATATTACTATCTAATTCATTAATATTAATAAATATGAATAGGCCTTAATTGATAATTTAATAGGATGTAATATCTAGGGTCATCATGTAATTAAACAATATTTCTAAAATAAACCATTACTCTTTAATTAGCTTATTATCGGTATTGTGTATGTAATAAAAAAAATAAACAATTATCATGCACAGACAAATTCTCTTTAGAATCCTCCATATCTACCCCTCTAAAAAACAATAATGAAACTGTGATTTCTTCAAGTCTAATGAATGAGAAATCAAGAATGAACAACATAAGAAATTCCATTCAATATGATAGCACAATGAGATCAAGTGGCATTACATGGAAATCATTGTAGAATGGGTGGATCATTGGTAGATTAATTTTACACTTATATCCTTATAAGAAACACTATGTAATCAAAAAGGGTCTTTTCTAATGATCAATCTCAACTATGAAGAAATAAAACTTGAATGAGCTAATTTATTTCAGCCAATGTAAATGAAATAATTATAAAAACATTATGAAATGTCATCCATTGATGTTTTGAGTTATTTAAATTAAAATAAATTTTAATTATCACATTGAACACATCATGCTTCTATTACATCTTGGACCTCTAAGTGATATGAAAGTGATCACATTAAAATTTATAAATATTTATTTTATTTTCTATCTATGTGAAATTTTGGTTATATATTCATTTCATGTTATTCACTGGTTAACCCTCCTAGAAATAGAATACATCACCATATTAATCATGATTCCATTAGTGTTTCATTTTCATAAAGTTCTATGAACAGATGAAAAATGATTGGACATCAAGACAAGGTTACGAAGTGTGTACTTAGAAGTACACACCACATACTATTATGAACTACATATGGATATACTGATGGATACCTACTGCAGAACATAGTTACTACTAGCGGTGAAATAATTTTAGACTGCATTTAGACATGGCTAAAATGGTTTAAGGATTTTTAGCATACACAGAATGTATCGGTGTACAAACCATGTAGTCTAAAGTAGTTAATGGTATAAATCATGAAAACTGTGTGATCATTTACATGGTCAAAAAATTAATGGGAGAAAACCACGAATGTTTTGGATATACATGACATGTATGAAGAGTGCATGATGTTTAGTTCATCAATTACTAAATCTAAAACAATCATCAATGATCCAACCATATATCCCAGACATGCAGAAAATAGATCACATGGCATGTAAATGATATATATATAACATATATTTTAGCCAAGGTACATGATTTAGACAGAGGTGTGTACCCATAATTCATGAAAACATACATAAACATCATATTTCTATACTGTACAAACCTTGTAGTCTCCCAATAAAGTAAAAAATTGAAAATGACATTTAAATGATAGTTGAGAAATTAAGACCATACTTTATTGAATAGAACACCAATGTGTATTTGGTGATTTTATAATGGTCTTAAATAATTTTAATATATATTTCATTATTGGTTCTTCTATTTATTTTCCATGAATTCCAAAAATGACGGGTTTCTGTAATTATGTTTGGAAGGACATTTTGCTGAAATTGAATAAGAGAACTCATTAATTAATTAATATAATAACATTCATCATATTAATAAGGGATTAATAGATATATGAATCCTATATAGTTAATTTTTTTTATTTATTTCATTTATCATCAATCATGAGACCGAACAAGGCCTATGTATGTGTTTTTATTTATTTTATTTAAATGAATGCAAGGGTTTGATATTTTATATTATTATATTAAATAATGACATGTGATCTATCCATCCATCCTTTATTATATAATATTTTTTTAATCAAGGATATTTTTTAATCCCCTTTAACCAATCAATTGGTTCCCCTAAAATTATTGTGAGGAATAAATACTAGTATTTATAGAGGATCATATGTTGTGAAAAGGTGTTTCAGGAAAGAACCATGATGATGCAGACTTTGTATTACATAGTTTTACAGGTGGAGTGTTGTAACTAATTTAATGACCAAAAAATGGAGTTATTCCCCTTGTTCGTTGGTTTATTAAACATCATCTCATTAAAACCACTATTAGATAAAATTATGATCATGTAATTTAATTTAATTTTTTTTTCATTCTATAGATTATGTTTTTAGGAAGTACTGTAGTAACATAAATAAATAATGTTATTTGGAAATATGTAATTTAAATAAATGAATTATGAACAAATGGTTTTTTCTGACAAAGTGAATTAATTAAGTTAAATACATGTAATATTAAAAATATATGTAATGGAAAAAATGAATATATTTAAACATAAAAATTTACAAACTGTAAAAAATATTACACCAGACAAGGAATTATATTAAATGATTTGGAATAAATCCACTAGAAGTCATTGTTCAACCCTGATTTTTTTGGACACATTCTTCTATAGAAGTAGTTCTTATAAATGATTTGTAATAGAAATTTTACATCAAGTGGAGTATCCTTTGGTATAAATTCATTTCTTCTGAGGCATGTTTTGTGAAAATATAGGATATGATTTCAATATTAGAGAGTCTACTAAACATATCAAGGAATATTAAACCAAAAGTTGGTAATGATGTTCTTACCTAAATACTTTCAAACATCATGAACAACCATTTTAAGGGTTATGTGAAGGGAAATATTGATTCTTTCCACAATAATTTGTTATATACTAGGCTTTTTGAGTTCAATAGTGAGAGATATTTGGACTTCCTAAATAAATGGATATTTAATAGTAACATTTAATTTATTATATCTCTCTAAATTTCTAATCATGAAAGGTTAATGTAATATTATATTTTAAATTTTCAAAAAAATGGAAATCTCTCCGTCTACACTTCCCTTCAATTAATATTGGAAAAAGGTATTATTCTCACTAAATTATAATCTAGGAATAGTGTAGACCCATTTGGGTTGTTTTGTTCCACGAATGAAAATATTACATTCTAGAATCCTCACATCCAGATCCACCTAATATGGCGGTGAGTAATGAGGAGTTAATTCTTTATGAGAAACATATGAAATATATGGTTGGTATTAAATATTTGATTCCTTAATCCATGTCATGTGAGATCAGGAATTCTAATGAAAATATTGATTTGTGTACAATTCTTGATCATCTTTATGGCCTAGATCAGTAAAGATATAGAAGAAGTTGGAGTTATCCAAGTATCTATTTTTTAGAAATCATTGAGAATCATCCCCATCTAGGCCTCACCTAGTAAATATTATAGGATACATTGAAAAACTATATGTTATAAGGTTTAATATCTGTAAATAATGTGTCACTAATCACATTATGGCATCACTCCCTCAAAGTGTCTATTTTTTTTTGAAATTTAATATAAACAATATTAATTATTAAATACAATACCATCTCATTGTTTGTTTAATTGTGGATAATAATACATAGCTCAAATATCCTTCTATCTTTATGGTGAAAATGTGGAAAGGCCAAGATAAAATCACCAATTACAAGGGTTTCTTTAATAACCCTTCTACAAAGAGTAATACCATGGGGAAAAGAGAGGATCTTGATGTAGTTTTTTCATGTGGCATGATGATACATTAGTAGAAAAACTATACCCCAATCTAAGAGGAAAGGGGAAGATTCATATGTGTTTTTTATGAAGTGAAATTTATCTATTTCTACAAATTATGTATTAGATAATGGTTCTTATGATAACATCTATATTAAATACTATAACCAAGTAGATAAAAGAATTTACAAAGTATTGGTAGATCTATGAGGAGACAAAAGAGATAAACTTGATATTTTAGTTATAAGGGACTACCTCCTCATGTTTCATACTAGAATGATCATGGATTTGACTGGTTGTTATTATGTTATAGTTTCCTAATAAATAATACAACTATACATACTAGATACATGTAATTTTTTTTTTTAAATTTGAATATAAAATTAACATAAATTATATATATAGTTTTTATGCCCTGGGACATTTAAATAATTGTATTTATGTATTTGACTACAAAAATCGTGTAATGGAAATAAATAACAAAAAAATCACATTAATCATAGCACGCCCACAAGGGTATCATGAGATAGATTATATAAACAAAAAATATGTGATTAATTTACCTCCAGATTGATATTTAGATTATTTTGAACCTAAACCACTTGGAGTATTCCATGCATTTTTATAAGGAAAAATGACCAACGTACCATTTAGTTGGACACATGGAAAGGACAAAGAGTTTCTAAATTTAGTTCAAATAGACATTTGTTGACCATTTACTATTAAATTAAAGTGTTGGTACTCATACTTATTAAATTTAAATTATAATTTTATTAAATATAGATATGCATACTTAATGAGGTATAAGTCATAAACAATTATCAAATTTTTGGAATACATGAATAATGTTAAGAACAATCATGGTGATAAGATTAAGAAAAGGTACATATACTATGGGGGATAATATATCAATCATAAAAACATTGATTCTTATAGATTTTTGGGTAATTATCTCAACTCAACCCTGTAAATACACCTAAATGGAATTGTATAAGTGAAAGGAAGAAATTATCATTGAATGACATGGTTAGATCAAAGTTGACTCTTATGATTATTCCATTATAAATGTTGAGATATATGTTACAAACTATATAAAATATACTAAACCAATTATAGAGAATATATACATTGTATTCTACAAGAATTTTGTAGTGGAATAAAATTCTGCTATCAAATTTACATGTGTGTGTGAAGTGAATCATTTGTTATGTTATCTTCGGGTAAAAAACATGATCCTTGAGGCACAATGAATACATTGACTAGATACAAAAAGTTAACAATGAGATATTTACTATATAAATCATCATAAAAATTGTTAAAGTGGAATGATATTCGAACTTCTATGAGGGGGATTACCTATCTAAGAGAGAGTAGGAGAGAGATAGACTAAGATGAAGTTGTTTTTCATGGTACAAAAGTGCTGGAGCATGAAAAAATTACACAATTCCCCATAGATGAGGAAACTATTCTAGAGACAAAAATAATGCATAGGAGTATAAGAGAGTATTTTGTACGAAAACATTATGATATTATTGTCACCAAGTATCATGACTCATTATTAGTTGATTAATGATCTTCTAAACAACAATGAAGCAATAAGTGGCACATATGATTCCAAGTGTGATCAATACATGAATTCAAAAATGGATTCCATGTACCAAAATAAATAATGGATTTTTGTAGACCCTATCGTACATCTAATGTCCATAGGTTTTAATTGGTCATTCAAGATGATTATGCACAGGGAAGGACAATTCATTACATATAAAATCTACTGGTTCAAGACGGTAATAAATTAAACAATGATATTGACAATATAAAAACAATTTTACATATTTCAAGGATAAAGTAAATTAGAGTTCTACCTTCTATTAGGGACTTAAATATTCATAATATTTAATAATTGATGAAAAACAACATTCTTAAATGGAATCATTTCAGAAGATATCTATATGACATAACTCGAATTGGTTGTGACCCCAATAGATTCCAACAAGGTATGAAAGTTTCATAGAAAAAATTATGGGTTGAATAAATAACCCAGGTCCCGTAATTATCATTTTGATGTTCCCAGAATATAATTTTGATTCATGAAGAAAAAACTTAATATGTGTATCTAAAAATGGTTAATTATGAGTTTAAGTATTTTCTTAATAGTATATGTCAATGACTTATTACTTATTAGAAATGAAATACTAGTATTATATTCAATTATAGTGGGGTTGAATAAATGATTCTCCAAAAAGTACATAGGTGAGGCAGCATATATTTTTGGGAAAAATATCCATCATGATAGATCCAAAATACTACATCGAATAAATTAATGTACATATATTTATAAGAAACATAAGGGATTCACTATTGATAAATCCAAGAGGGGATTTTTCTCATTGTAACGTGAATTAATATTTGTAGGAAAATTTTTCCTTATATGCATGGAATGAAATATAATTCCTAGGGTTCAATAAGATTTCATGATTGGGTCAGTCATGTATGATGTTATTTTTACAATAATAGATGTTTCCTTTTAATTCAGTGTGGTAAGAAGATATCATGATGATCTTGGTGATCTCCATTATATGGAAGTGAATATTATCTTATATGAGAAATTAATATGCTATATAAATGGTATATATAGTATAATAGGAACTAGTCATTAGAGGGTACAAATATTCTTGTATCTAAATTGATCGAGATGACTCGAAGTCACAAATGGGGTACATATCTATTCTAAAAAAGTGGTGTTGAGAGTTGGAAGAGCTAAAAGTAGGTTGAGATCACATATTCTAATGGGGATTATGAGTTTTTTGTGGATTTTTATGAACCTAATGAAGATGTATGGATTGAAATTTTTGAACTATACAATGACATGGTATATACTAATAAAGACTCAATCACACTATTTTGTGATAATAATTTATTAGTGGCTCTAACAAAGAAGCCAAGGTCACATCTGCATTTAATTGTATATTTCATATATATAATCAATTGAGGGAGTTTTACCCAAGATTTGATGTTTTAGTGAGAACAATTTCCATAGAATACAACATGTGTGAACCAATAAATAAATCATTGACTCATAATAAACATGATTATCATTTGATTTCTAGTCAAATAAAATTCATAGGAATTTAGAACTTTTCTATTTTGGTGTTTGTTAGAGTTTTTTTTTCTAAAAGGAACGTATTGTAAATTTATTAATTATATATTTGATGTAATCAATATTAATTAAAAATCTTATTACATAATATACATTATTCTTGATGACTCTAATGCAATACTTACAGATATTGTTCTGTAAAATTGACGAAGTTAAAAATGTTCACCGCTAGGATATGATTCAAGAAGTTCTATAAAAATATTAATTAAATAATTTTACAATTGGAAAATTTATATGACGGGACACAAATTATATAGAACATCATGTGTAAGTATTCCTAAGAGGATGAAGCTTCTTATCAAGTATTTTTCACTTTGTGATCTCTAATGTGGGATATTATGATAACATATCGACCAATCGAAATTATTCAGGTTTTTTGTCATTATATATTCTTATATGTGAGTGTTTTTAATGGTATTTAGACATTATTATTATCATTGGTACATGTAATCTCTAAAAGAAAGTTGATTTTCTAATATAATTGAACACACCATATTTTAATGGGATGTTGGAAACATTTGTTGCCTCCGGAATGACATTTCATTAATGGTTATTTTGAGGAATTATTATTCCATTCTATCATTATTGGACTAGATTTCATTTTCCTTAGATTGGATTATAATGGGTTCATAAATTCCATAACCATAGTTTATCGATGTGTTTATTTCATATAGTCAAAGAGACATGTATTGAAAATATAGGTTGATAAAACCATCATGAAACCTTCTTAATGAGATTATTTTACAAATGGATTACATTATACATTTATCATTATTATAGAATTTTCCACATTAATATGTTATGTTATTTTTATTGAGTAACTTGAACCCCTACTAGACAATAAACTTGGAGTCAAGGAAAGCTGCCTAATTCCAATGAGAAATAACCCTATATGGTCACACACAATGTATTCTTATGGATATGAATTGAATTTTACTAGAATTTAAATAATGTAATATATATTTTTCTCAATTCCAACGAATAATTTAATTAATCTTATATTGAATTCAGAAATTAAGTAATAATTTATTCACTAATATATGAATTTTTTTATTTATTTTTGTAAATATTTAATACACAATATGTGAATGAATAATTTATTTACAAATAAATATCCTTTCTGGTATTTAATAAACATCACAGAGTTCAAACAAACCAATAATGAGTCTGGTGATAAATAATTATTAACATTGGGTAAACATTATATTATTATTTGTGAAATAAGACACATGTGGAAAAATTATATTTATTTTATTATTCTATTTTATATGGTTTATAAAAGGTTCTAATGTTGTTTAATGGAATCCAAATATTTATACAATATTATAATGTAATTAATACCTCCATTAATATAATTTAATGGCTATTATTTATGTAATTGAAAAAGAGATAATGTTTTTCCACAATGTATTCCCTTTGGACTCGTCCATATATCTCCCTCTCAGGAATGAGAATGCATGTGAAATTTCATCAAAACTAATTAATGATAGATCAAGAATGAACAACAAAATTTATTTTATTTACTACTCTAGCACCCAATGATCGAGTTGTGTTTCACTATGATCATCGAACAATGTGTAGATCTCCACAAGAGGGATTCTACACTTGGATCCTCACAAGTGAAATGAAGGAAATTATTGAGTTTCTTTTGGATGATCGACATCAACTAAGAATAAATAAACCTATGAAAAGTAAATATATTTATTATAATCTACCTAAATTAATTATAATATAAACATTAATGATCCTATAATTAGGATCCATGAAGATGAAATAAATAAACTTTAATTATCCCATCACCTCTTCATGCTTCTAATGAATATAGAACCATATTAATGGAACATCATGGTTGTGGTGTATGTATTTAATTTAAAAAAATTTATATTTTATAAGTAGATAACAGTTGTCCCACTATGTAGTATAATGAGAATTTATGTAAATAAAAAATCATTGAGGAAAAATAATATGACCCCTTACCTCATTCATAGGATTCCTCCACAATACATTATGAAGATTTGATGAAAGACAAAATGATAGGAATCAGACAAATAGAAAACACCCAAAAAACTGGTCATATGTGCTATCACGGAAAAAACATAATTGAAGGCTAGATAAAATTTGAACAAAAGGAGGATGAATAAAATAATAACATATGGTTTTCCAATGCAATTTATAGTGACCAATTAAAACACCAAACATGGAATATCCATCGAATCCTAGTAGGAGAGGAGGGAGAGCTCCACACATAGGGAGGCTACTATGTGAAAATGTGTAGAAAAAATAGAGAATATGGGATAAATAAAAAAATTTCACCTATGAAATTTACACTTTTTATAGGGTCCAAATTTTTATTCACCCAGGTTTTCAAACCTTACACCACCAATTCCCAAATACACATAGAATTTCATATTTAGATTTGTTTATTGAAATAATATACAAAACTGATGCAGTGTTGTCTTCTAAATGGCAGACCCTCTAATGTACATTCCGCATGTGGTTAGAAAAACAACACTACAACCAAATGAGTCTCTCTTCACCATTATGAAAAAAATCCTACATACATCTTCCAACCAATAGTGTTTTACCAAATTTACTCCACCATTAAATGGGTAGCATAGTCTTGTATCATTATTACTGAAATCCATTCACAATAAATGGGACTCAACTTGTTTCAAATGAAAATGGGTTTTTGATGATGGATGTGGGGACTTAATCATTATAGGCATGCGTATTACTAATTTTTAGATTAATATTCTTTAAATTACACAATAAAACACCTGAGGTCCAAAATTGTTTAGTAGAACCCTTGGTATCATGCAATTGAATATTCTGAATTAGGGAAAGAGCTTCAATGTATCCCATAAATATCATACCACATTGGAAATCCTACCTAAAAAGAAACTCTTAATAAACTAGATAATGTAATAATAATAAATGTTAACATAATATTATTAGTTAGGTGAATAAAGGGATATATATAAGAACAAAATGAGAATCAGCGTATGAGGACATGAACATAAAATTTGAATACCATAGCCGGCATATCAACGACCATAATATTGGGTCACAATATTTATATTAGTAGTTTGTAAGTCATGAATCATAATTGAATCAAAAAACAAGACCCATGATTTAATAACATTTGAAAAAGACATATAATTTTTTCATACATAGACGAATGGAAAAATATATTTCATGTTTACCCACAAGGAGTTCATAACATGTTTGTCATGGACAATCCAACTGTGTATGTATTATCATGACCAATTTATAGAAATGAATTGATATTGTTTTTAGGTTCTCATTTACATTGTTTTGTTATTCCTATTCTTGATTTTTTTTCAAGGAATTATGAGTGAAAATTTTAGAATTTTGGAAGAACATGGCAAGTGCATGGTTGGCACATAGTTTCCCAAAATAGTGCACCTAACCATGAACTACCCATGAAACCCCAGTAAGAAGGGTATTTCATGGATGGAACATAGATTTAAATCCATTTTACATTTTACTAGAAACAATTACCCCTTTGGAAGAGGAGAATATTTAAGGTGTGAGGTTTGGAAAAACCATGTTCTCCATAAAGAAAACCATATATAGTATTTTAATCCCAAAAATAATATAAAACAATTATCATAACATAGTAGTTAACCCTAATCACCACTATTTGACCAAAAAAATATAATTTTTTCTATTCCTAAATGATGATTCCAAGGACTTATAAACAATGTTATTGTCAATTTAGGAATGGATTAATGAATCTGCACCTCTCTCGGTAAGAGATTCTCATCATGATTGGTTCACCCCGCACTCTCCCATCTATTTTTTCATCATTTGGGGGGTTGATCTATTCCATTTAAGGTGATTTATATCCAGGATTTATTTAATCTATTCCATTTCATAGGGGATCAAGGTTATAGATCAATATCTTGTTCTTCATGTTGTAATTGAACAATTCGCTCCAATGTGGGTATTTTAGTCGGTGAGCTCCCATAAACGATATCGTGGTTTGTTTTCTAACAATAAAACCATATAGTTTGGATTTAATTATGTGTATGTTATTGTGAAATTTAAATTTCCATGATAAGGAAATTCCATCATAGATTGAACTGATTAATCCAAACATCCATGTGATAATAAATTGGGTTAAAATTGAGGAAATTGATTTTTATGAATTTTTATCATGAAATTGATGGGTAAATGTGACTGTGTAACTATTTTTTTAATATAATATTGATTTGGTTGATAATGGGAATTGATATATGTTTGGATTAACTATGATGTTTTATTGGGTTTTGGGAATAAATCATCACAAATGGATTAATGATTAATTGTAATTATTATTCCGTTAGAATAAAGTATAGAATTATGATTGAATTGATAAATAAATTGATCTATTATGATTTTAATTTTTAATATTGGGTTAATTTTCATTAACCTTGTTGAATTTTATATATTTGAATAGGTATAATTATTGAGAAATTGGGTGTGGGAGCTGAACTGGTGCTCAAAATAACCACGGGGTGCTAGACATGACGTTCTAGACCCAAATCCATGCATGTGGTTTTTATTGTATGGTAAATGAACTGAAGATCCAAATACATATGTGGTGTGGGATATGAACTAACGTTCCAAATATGGATGAGGATCTAGATTGATGTTCTATTATGATGATATTGGCATTGGAATATGGTTCCATATGGCCATGATATGAATTGATTGGATTCGTTAAATGATAACCATGGTGTTATACTATGTGATATCCCTTGGTTATAGTACAGTCTCTAGCATTGGTTCAAGATGGTTTTGAGGGATTTTGTTTCTTGTGATCCCATAGATTTATTTGGTTAACTAAATAATAATTGAATATGTAAATTGTTTACATTATTATTTTATTGTTATTTTTTATAATAGTTAATACAAGGTTATTGAAAATATATTTTCATTGATTCTATTGGTTGTGGTGTACTGAGTTTTATCCACACACTACTCATATACCCGGTTAGTTCCCAAATAGACTTCACGTTTGTAGGATAGGATAATGGAAATATTCATATGTTAGATAGATGAGTTCATATATATCATGGATGAGGAATATTGACATGGTGTTAGGATCCACATGGAAATTGTATTTTTTTATTTTTGGATTTTCCATTTTAACCATGTCACATATATGAAAGGATATATTGAATATTTTGGTTTCAATGTTTTTTTAATTTTTTTTCATATTATGACACTAGTATTATTCATGTTTTGGTAACTATACTTTGGATATTTTTTATTTACTTCTGTTATTGTTCTACATTGATAATGTGGGTATTGTATCCCCATGATCAATATTAGAACTACACCACTAGTGGAATGCCTCTTAAATACAAGGAGGCACACCTAAGGTTATGTGACTAACTGGATCATTGCACCTGTGTGGGGCCCTAGGTCGGGATGTTACAAATTCTGTTTAAAGGATTTTTCATTTTTTTAAATTTGTAATTTATAGTTAGAAATGTCTATAATGATACAAGGAAGATTTAGTCCATTTTATGATATTTTAAATGGGAGTATCTGACTAATTAATGGGGGTAAAACCATGTACCATGGGTAGGAATTGATGTTATTGATCTGTTTTGTTATAGTTTAATGTTATTTCACTTCGAGTGACGTACTTTTTGTGTGATGTGATTATCATTTCAAATATTTTATAATATTTTACTCATAGATGGTATGGAATGAGAGTTGAGTAAGCACCCAATGTTCTTGTAACATATGGATTATTTTTACATGCATAATTTTTAGTAATTTATGGAAAATTCCGAATTGGGTATGTTTTTTAATATGAAATGTTTTTCACTGATTGGGTAATTCAACTAAATATGGTACCTAAATTGGAACTAAAATTTATCAAATGATTCTATATTTGAATATCTTGGTGTATAATAAGAAACATTAGTGGTGGAATTGTCATACTCTATGAGAACCATGAACTACTTGAATGATGGTAATGGTTAGTTATAGTTCATTGTTTGTGGCTTTGTTGTTTGATATGGGGGTTTAATTGATGTGGATTTCTGTGAAACCCTCTTGTTTAATCATGATAATGAGAACATTTCATAATACATTTGTTTGGTATTATAGATATATTCCTCCAAGAAAAATGTTGTTGAGAGGAAGACATGAAGTTATGGCTAGAGATAATTCACTAGCATTGGAAACTGCGGCACAAATTTTACTAGGTAATGAAGTCGTAGAGAAGTTATTCAAGAACATTTCACATTTTGTACAGTTTAAATAAAGATACCCTAGGTAGGTTGTAAAGATAATATCTATGTTGAAAAGGGAGTTTCTGTTTTAGCACTGTCAGACATTCATCGGAGCGAGTGGACATGGGGAAGCTAAGTGCTGAATTGAGTATATCCAAAAGATTATAGACCAATTAGAATATGATACTATGAAAGGAGCCAGGTTTGAAGAATATATGTTTTGAGGAATAGGGATGAAATTTTGGGATATCTAGAATCAATATTAATAACTAGAAAATTATTTATGGATGTACTCCAAGATAATTTCCTGAAACACTTTTATGTAGAGACAATGTGATAATATAGGGAAGAAGAGTTCATGAGGTTTTTCCATGGGAGTATTTCAGTGATGGACTATGTTGGACACTTTATCATTATAGAAATTCTTTTTTCCAATGCTGGATGGTGATGATATAGTAATGACAAGACATTTTGAGGATATGATAGAATATGAAATTAAGTCTCAAATTTACATAATTCAGTAAAATATGCTTTCTAAGATAGTGGACCATGCTATCATATCTGAGGGGAACCTGAATGAGGATTCTAGAGGGGGGTAGGTGGATTATTCATAAAAAATATGTGGTATATCATCTGAAAATAGGAGGTATGACTATGAAAATATTGAACAATGAAGTGGGAAATATAGTGGACATGGGTACGGAAAAATTATATTGGATCTTACCCAAGTTCCCTTAAACTAGTGTGGTATGTCTTGTCCTTTACATAGAAATTTTTCTGGACCACCGATAGACTATTGTGACTGGATAAGGATAGGATATATATAGTAGTTCTGTATTAACCCATTACATATGGTTAGTGAAGGAGTGGATATACTGAACCAGAGTGCGAGAAGGGGTACTTCTACATTGTATTAATCTGGATGTCGGTGTTATACTTTTATCAGTCGTTATGGTAGTTTATGCTGTGATTATATGAGAAATTTCAGGTATAATTAGTGGGGTGAATATTTAGGGACTCAAACATCATCATTGGGAAAAGGTGAAGGATTGTTTCATGTAGTTCAATATACACTTGAGGATAAAAATACAAGAACATTTACAGTTAGGGGGAAAATTCTTGTAGCTTCTATTATTGGTGGTGTTTGATACCGTTTCCACTAATTCATTTAATTTTTCAAAATTTTAGAAAGGGTTTTTCTTGGATGTGGATTTTTTGAGTTAGATTATGATGATCGATACAACTTTGTGGGTATGTTCAAGGGATACATTTTATGAAAAGGGAGTTCTCTCTATTTTGGGAAGTATCATTTTCTATCAGATCTTTAAATACTATTTATGTGATTATTTAACCTAATCATGGGTGTTGTGGTTAGTGGTGTTTCGAGCCTATGTTAATTTTTATCATAAGAAAGTGAAATTATATATCCTCATGGTTTGACAATTATACTCACCCTTGATAGTGGGATATCAAGGTAGGCCATTCAAGGATAGTTCATTAGAAAATGGGTAATCTCACCACCCATGATTCAATAATTTTTTAAGATGATAGGGGTGTAAAGCATTATTTCATTGCATGTATAGTGGAAATGTTCTAGGATGAATTTCATGAGGAATTCTTAGTGCAATCACCTAATAGATAAGTGAAATTTACGATATAGGTTAGGATGGGGGTTGATCTAATTACCATTCCATCGTGATAAATGACACCAATAAAGCTGCAAGTGATCAAGGGTGAAAAGGATGATTTAGTCGATAATGTATTTATCCATAAGATTGTATCCCATATTGGTTCTCTAATATTGATTGTGATTAAAGAATAAATTACATTGGAATTTTGTGTTGAATATCAAAAGTTGAACTAGATGAAAATGAAGATCCAACGTTCTCTTCTGCATATTGATGATATCTTTGACTTGTTGAGGGGAGATTGTGTTTTATCTAAATTAAGCATGAGACTATGTATCACCAGCTGATATTTTACCCTTATTATATAATATGGGCTACTTTTAGTAGTAGGTATGGCATTTTTGAGTTTTTTAATATCACTCAGACTGATGAACCCTCTAGCAATGTTTAGGACCTCAAAGAAGATAGTCCTCCACACATACCCAAAACCATATTTCTGTAGTGTTTTTAGATATCATATTAGTGTATACTATGTTTAATGAAGAAAATTTACAACATATTGAAATAAACTTGATTACATTGAGAGAGCATTGTCTATATACCATGATATCTAAGTGTTAATTCTAGATTGAACATGTACACTTATTGGGTCACATCAACTCAGAAGATGGTGTCTTGGTGAAACTAGTGAAGGTATAATTATTTTTTTATTGGTAGAAACAAGAGAATTTATTTTATATACACATATTTCTAGGATTAGTAAGTTATTATTAGATTTACATCAATAAATTCTTCCACTTGTAATCACTACTATTAGGCTCATACCAAAAGGGAGTTATGTTTGAAAGGACTAAACCATGTGAAAATTCATTCCAGGAGTTGAATAGACTCATGACTATAGAACCAATAGTGATCCCACCCATGACTTGTGAGGAGTATATAGCTTTTTTTATGCTTTTTGGATCATACATGGAGCACAATTTATGTAGGGAGATAGAGTTATGGCGTATGGGTTATGAACGTTGAGGATATATGAACAGATCTACCCTACCCATGAACTCTATCTTGTTATATTGGATTATTTTTTTATGTGATTGTAGAATTATCTACAGGGTTATGAATTTATAGTGTATAATAATAAAAAGATCCTAAAGTATATATTTTCAAAATAGGGTTTGAATCTCCAACAATAGAGATGGGTTGAGTAAATTCATTTTTTTTATTTTGTTCTAGAATATAATCTCTGGAAGGGAAACATTGTTGTTAACGCATTGAGTAGGAAAATCAGACTCAAGATGTTATGGTTTAGGATTCCATGACTAGATGACCCTCATGTCATTACCAGTAGACTCTACACTTTTGTGCTGGATCATGGAGAGGGCGTGTTGTGATATAGAGTGGTTTTCCATGATGGAAAGGCTTGAAGGTGGTGAGTCTCCTTTATATTGGACTATATATGTGGATGATAATAGATATGTTAGGATTTGGGTGGTTGTGCCTACAACTATGTAGGAATACCATATTCGTGAATTTTATGCATCAATGTGGGTGGTGAATCTGAGATTGACCAAAATATACCATGCACATCATCAGAAATATTTTTGTCTTGGAATAAAAATTGATATTATAGGGTTCATGAAATATTTCTATACCTATCAATAGGGGAAGGCCATGAATTTATGACCTGGTGGTTTACTACATCTGTTTCCCATTATAGAATGGATTTTGGATTATGTACCGTGGCCCTTTTTTGGTATCTCTTGAAGACCACTCATGATAAGGATTCTCTTTGTGTGGTTGTGGAATGATTGTAGAATTTACTGTTTTTCTTTCCAATACCAAATATTTTCACATTGGAATTGTGGGGAGGCTTGTACATTTGGTCTATAGTCCCACTACATGGGTAACCAAAGAGCATTCTGTTATAATTTTACCTATGTTTTTATGCACTTTGAGAAAGGATTTAAAAATTTTCATGGTACATAGGTTTTATGGATTATTCCAATATACACGTAGACATATGGGTAGACCTAACTTACTAAAATGGTTCTTAAGATGTGATATGCATTTGTGTCCTATATATTTTTGTGTCTTCAGAAAAGCACCTATAATTGGTGGAGTTAACCTATAAAAAAATATATGGAAACTATAAATATAAATATAGCTCTATATAAGGGTCTTCTAGTAAAACATGAAAATCACCTGTCTGTTGGATGGATGTATGTGAGTCAGATATTATGGGACTAAGTCTCATGTAAGAGAAATTGGAGTTGGCCCTACTTCTTCATTAATGTATGCATATGTCTCAGAGTTTGAAGAATTCATTTGGTGATAACCATCGATGGCATGTTGAGTTTTTAGTAGGTTATTGGGTGTTCCTATGGGTGTTACCCAAATTGGGTCACCATAGTATTTGGAGAATGAGAAATTTGGCACCCAAATTTATTAGAATATTTTTGGTTGTAGGGAAAATCAGGTCATTGTATTACCAATTTTCTCTTCCACATGGGTATATTGATATACATGATTTTTTATTCATGTGTTACATCTTTAATTTTATCACCCTGACACCTCCCATATGATTGATTTTGATTATGTAGATATTTAGACTGATGCATCCTTAGAGGAGCATTTGATATGTGTGTTAGATCGCAGTGAAAAAGTGTTGTGGGGAAATATTTTTCTTATAGTTCATGTATTGTGGAAACATAGAAGTGTTCAAGAGTAACCACATGATATATAAGTTGATAGGTAGGCTTACTGACCCAATACTTATTCATCATAATCATAGATATACATGCGCATAAATTCTAAGGGAAATCTGTTTTATTATGAAGAGATTGTTGGATATTGAAATTTTTCTAGAGATATCTTGATCCCATTAAAATGTATTCATTAACTTTTTTTTGTAATTCCTTGTGTGGTATTTTCTATAATGGACTTTTGGATGAAAATTTAATATTTTTTTAAGAAGAGGGACAATGCATGGTTGGAACACAGTTTTCCTAAATGGTGTGCCTAACTACTAGAAAACTATGCAACTGTAGAAAGAGTAGGATTGTATGGTAGGTGTATGGTTTTTCAAATCATGTTCCTTGTTTTAAGAATTTGGGTTCCCATTAGTTGAGGTTTTTGGACTAGTAGAACTATTTGGGATAAATGTGCACCCTTTATAGGAAACCAAGAATACGATATTTGAATCCTCTAAAAAAAATTAAATAAATCACGAACCTCCTAAAACTAACCATGAATCACCCCAACTAATACCTAACTCATTCTAGTTATTTTGGAAACCTCTAAAAATATTCTAATTATTTTTGATCTCCGTTCATGATGAATCGATGACCAAATTGAAGAATCTGCACCCCTACCCGTAGGTGATTCTCATAACGATTTATTTACTCTCTCCCTCTCTCTCCCATATTTCCATATTATTTTAATGTTATTATTTTATCATTTTTATGTCTATGATTTAGGTTTTCATATATATAATCTGTTTGATCTATTTTAATGGTTTTTGTATTTAAATCGAATTCTTCTCTATGAAATTTAACAATCCACTTCAAATTGGGGATTTCCATTGGTGAGAATTGTTAAAAGATATTGAGTAATGTGGTATAAATTTAAAATACCATATAATTTAATTAATTTCATGTATGTAATTGTGAAAAATAATTTTACATGTTTTTACAATTTCCTCATATACTAAATTGTTTATGCCAAATTTTCATGAGATAATGAAATGGGTTAAACAATGGGCAATTAAAATTTCTTTAGTTGTGATCAAAACATTGATGGATAAATTGGATTGTTTAATATATTAATTGATAGAATATATAATTAGATGATAATTGGAATTGATAGATGTTTGGATTAAACATGAAGGGTTAATTGGTTCTGCAAATAAATGTTGATATTTTGTTTAATAATTAATTTTTTATATTATTGCAAATGATTAATTCTTTTTTACCTAATTAATAAATGAAATGGTATATCATTATGATAATTCTTGTTTATGGGGTTAATGTTTATAATCATTATTGACTGTGATATATGTGAAAAATGTGAATGATTGAGAAATGTGTTGTGGGCCATAATATAATTCTTTAAATACCTATGTGGTGATTTACATGATGTTATAGACCCATATTGATGCATGGGATTATTATAATATCGAACATGGACTAATGATCAAAAAACTGAAAGTATGCGGGATAGAAAATGATTCTCCAAATACCAATAGGATTCTTGACATGAATTTATATGCCAATAAAAATGGAATTGAACTATGTTTCCAGATTATCGAGATATAAAATTATTTGTATCAATAAATGATTACCATTGTATTGTGATTTGTGATATCCCTTGGGGATAGATTAGACTCCTTCATAGGCCAAAGAAGGTATTGATGGAATGGGTTTCATATGAGCTAGAGGATTAATGTGGTTAGTCAAAAAATAATTTAACAAGTAAACTATTTTCATTGTTGGTTTTACCTAATAATTTGGTCAAATAAATATAAATTAATTTTATGGACATTGTATTAGACATATTTGGTGGTGGACACTGAGCTCTTCTCACTCCCATCTCAGGCTTCTTGACCAGTAGCAGAATATAAATCAGGTTTATATGACTTGATAAGGGTAAGGTCCTTATATTAGATGGATTAGTTGGGATGGATTATGGAAGAGGGAATGAGACACAGTGTTGAAAACCCCTTTGAAGTTATTACTGTCTTTATTTTTCAGTTTTTCCATTTACACTGACATGTATAAGGAATGAAATATCTACAATTTTGTTTTTGATTTTGTATTTCAGTTTATTCCATTTTTTTATAATGGTTTTTTTTCAGGTTATTGTTTTTAGGCATTGGATATTTTTTTATTTCCATTGTTTTAATACTTTTATATAGCGGGTACATCTCATGATGAAAGGTATTATACCTTGGATACTAGTTTGGAATATCTAGAATATATGGAGGCATTATAGAGTTCATGTGACTGACCAACTCAGGGCACCCTTGTGTGGCACCCAGGTGGGGATGTTACAGTGTACCTACATTGGGATTTGGATATCCTCCTATTTACCCTCTTATTTTGGGCTTGTAATACACTCCCATTTTTCCACATGGTTTAGTCTTAGAATCATCTACCATGTAACCATTGATTTCTTATGATATTTATCATTTCAAAATACATTGGATGGAGATATAGGTCCCAGTTATCACGTAATAAAAATCGTAAGTTTATGTGCTACAGGATCATAAATCATTCCTCATATCATAACCAATGAAATGAAATTGGTTTCATAAAAATTACATCATATCCTAATATATTGAAAGAAGACGAGTTTCGTATTTATTTTATACTTTCATCATTGAAAAACCAATGAAATGAAGCTGTATTCCTAAGAGTTCTATAATGTTATAACCCATAAAAGAAAAAATCTTTTATAAACATCATTCCATAATAAACATAAACAATTTATCAAATGAAAAATAATTTAATAGATTTATTATATCCACACACAAAAATATGTAACCTCAAAGGATTTCATATTAGATAGATACTGATTTGGAAATAAATATTATATAGAATTTTTCTAGAGTAAAATAAAAAATATTTAAACATCACATATTAAATTTAATCTACAAATAATAGTTTTTAATCCTTTTTTTGTAAAAAAACATGAAAATATAAAATGTACTTTATAAAAATAAATTTTAACATTTTATAAAGAAACCCTTATTTCGTCTTTGAAAAAAATATTTTAAAACATAAAAAATGTTGAAAATGCATTTATTTGAAAATAATCATTAAATTTTTTATATAAAATTCATTGAAAATAATGTTCATTATTTAGTTAGATTTCATTAATTTCGTACATGTTGAAATGAATATTCCTTTCACATTTCTAGTAACTTTATGACATGTATTGTTTGGAAAATTAAATGATGATTCCATTAAAAATAATTTATAAAATAGATAACATGGATAAAAATTTATTTAAATACTATTTTGATATTTTTCAATAATTGATTCTAGAAAACAATATTTTTTAATAAAAATATGTTTTGCACATATTTTAGAAATTAGGTTAGATTTTATTAAAAACATTTTATCTTAATTTAATTATCAATGAGTTATATATTGTATTATTTCATTGTAATAATATGAATAAAAAATTATAACATAAGTAAAAATTTTCTTTAGAGCTTTATCATATGATTTTATGATCATAAACATAATCATTAAAAAATCTAGATAAATGATGATATTGTAACAAAAAGACATTACCACTTTAGTAAATTTCAATATTAAATCCCATGAAATAATAAAGATAAATGAAAAAATTAATATCATTAGAATAAATTAATTAATGATATTTCATTTCAATGTGGTTGTAGATATACCTAAAAAACTTTATAAGTGAAAAACATAACTTTTGTCTCAATAAAAGTAATTTTAGAAAATGATCCTTTACCATAGGTCTTGAATACCTTCATACACATTAAAACCTATTATATACTACATATAAATTTATTATAAATATATTATTGAACCATTAATATCTTTACATATAAATATATCATACAAAATATGATTTACTTATGACCATTTATTACCTGTTAATTAAAAATTATATGTTAATGTCTCGTTTCTGCTAATAACTACATTCTATTTTTTATATGTTTTGAATTTTTATTTTGGGTCCTATAACATTTATCATGGATCCAAAATATCTAAAATTATAACCATTAATTTTAATATCATATATATTTGATACATATGTATTTTGAGTAATCTGTAATATATATACGGTGGAAATGAAATGCCCCATTCATGGAGATGGTTTGTCATATGCATGCATGAATGTTGTTTCCATTTTTACAACATATTGAAATAATGAATGTTTATTTATATGTATTCATTAAATAATAAATTTATTCCCTATTTATCATAAGTATTCATTAAAATAATCATTATAACCATTCATATAAACTATAAAGGAATCACATCACTTCTTGGGCGGTTATTTATTGTACACATGAGAAACATTATTGTATTCCCAAAAAATGGATAGTATGATGGTATGCGTGATATAATAATTATATAAGAATAATAATATCATATATATCATATATGAACAATAAATTATTCATTATTCATTGTAATTAGAGTTGATGAAGGAAACATTAATGACATCAATTCAAGAGGCTACAGTCCAACGTACACACGATTGATGATTTAGTTACCCATTTCATGGAAGAGGAGATATTATTATGTCATAGGTTTACCATTAAAACTTATAATTTTATTTAATATGTTGAGTTTATTATATCATAATGGTTTAATAATAATGTTAGTTGGTGGAGCAATAAATAATATAAACACGCTCGATGAAGAACATTGTTATTTCTCTAGTAACCTCATTAGATTTTCACAAAAATCCATCCAATGTTGGATTTCATCCAAAAATAATTCTTCTAAGATTAGAGGATATAACTAGTGATGTTTTTTTGGAATGGAATTATCACGCCAAATTCTAGGAGTGTTGTAACGAATTTAGTGTAGTGTGTTCCATTTTTAAATTGAGGAGGAGTGATATTTTTGTAAATAACAAAAAGTATTCAATAATTGGATGTAAATTTCACCTCATGTGGCTATAAAATTGATGAAATCTATATGGGATAGATAATATGGATGATAAACATCTCCACCTAAAAAACACATGTTCTAATGATTCGGTCCATTTAATTTATATTTTTCTACCTTATACCAATTTAATTATCAAATGATTGACATATTTTTTTAAACTAACCCAATTTATATTTTAACAAAAAATATATTGAGACTTATTAAATATGTTTGACATATTAATTTTAAACAAGAAAAAAATTATCAAATTAAAATCCAATGTTCTGAAAATTAATTTTAATACATGAACATGTAATGCACAAAACCCCATTTTAACATTAATGAAAGTAATTAATTTTTAAATATTTTCACTATTAATTATGGAAAAAATAATAATTTTACATTTTAGGATAATATAAATTATATATCCTTAAATCCTCAAAACATTTTGTCCATGTTCAATTAACATAAGTGCTATATTGTACATTAAAATTATTCCTATAAATTTTATTAGAAAGTTGGTTATCAAAAATTAAATGTTCAAATGAATACAATTTTTTATATCCATTTTATAAATTAAATTAATTTCAATGAAATAAATTTTATTAATATAAATATATTTGAACTAATTTCAATTTAAAAAAAATTAATATAAACTTATCTTTATAAATAAATTAATCAAAAAAATAATTTTTCAATTTGAAATTAGTATTTTTCACAACAAATAAAAATATTATTATTTTTAGAAATTTATAAAAAAATATAATTAATGATGTTATAATTATTTAAAAAAATATTTTTTAAAATATAACTTATAAAAGTTCTAAACATAATATTTAATTCAAAATTAAATTTAAACATTTTTGTGGGAAAATTCTTTTTAAAAAAAAAATAAAAACACTTCTCTAAGAATTAACTGCTTTTTCAATAATATGTTTTTATAAATAAAAATTAAATTAAATTTATAAAAATTATTTATTATTATTCATATCTATATTTATAATATATAGGTAATAAAAATTTCAATTAAATAATAATATTAATAATATATCATGGTTTTTTAAAACTCAATGTCAACTGTCTTTCAAGATATACAGAGTGTTTTTTATAAAACATGTTTTACCAAATGTTTCATATAAATAATGTATAAAAAAGATTAAATTTATCGGAAAACAAAAATCTATTTACAATGTATCTTGGTGTTACATTCTACCCCCTTAAAATGATTATTTCCCTAAAAATTAATTTTCAATCATAAGAGATTTATCATTTTAAAATTCCATCATAGAAACCAACACTGTATAAATTAATATGAAAATGTCCTATAAAAATAAAAAACTGGAAACATAAAGGTTACATAATGTAGCTAATAAATATGATTCACATAGGAGAACAAAGGTGTAAAGTGATGATGTAAATATAGAAGAAAAGAATAATTAATTAAAGAGATTGATATATTTCATTGATCATAAGGAAGAGGGTGATGTATAGAAGGTTAGTGACTGCAAAATAATACATCAAAGAGGAATGAAAAAGTTCATTCATATAATAAAAAATGACGATAATAGGATAAAATTTTATTGCAAGATAGTTTTTCAAAACATAGAATATTTTTCATGATATGATATACTTACTTGATATAATTTAACTTCATATGAAAATTGCAATAATTTAGTGTTTCTATAATCAATTTCCACATCATCTATTACTCTAAAAAATAATTCCAATTTTTTTATTAAGGAAGCACTAATGGACCATATGATCCATAAACATAATTTCAAGTCATTACGTCTATCTTTTATTATCATCGTAAAGAAATGGAAAAGTTATGTTTTAAAATATGCATAAATCTACATATGGTGTAGTAATACATTAATATATAAAATGTCATCAAAATTTAAACATACACCATCTAATAAATGGTTATCATTATCATACATCCCAAAGATTAAAATTAAACAAAAAAATATAATTAAGTTAACTAAATATACAAAATAAACATATCATTAACCCCTAAAAAGATGAAGTAGGTATCAATTTCAATATACTGAACATTTGATTTCCTTCTTTGCGTAATCACGTACAACATGGTAATAAAAAAATTACCATAAAAATAATATAAAATATAATTTATTTTTTTATTACTCAAATAAAAAAATATATTATTCAATGCATTATATAAATATAATATTGTTTTAAATTCCATCAATGATTACAGAAACCACTTTTTCCTCAAACAGTTTATCAGTTCCAAATTCATCAATACAATCCTATTTAACTTGTTCATAGTAATGATATAATTATCCCAAACTCATCATCAAGAATATATTAAGGGGTATATTTCTCTTAATCATATATTTTCAAAGATTATAAGATTTACCGTAAATCAAATTTTTTATTTCATAAACATCATTCAAAATATTCATTTATATACATAAAAAACATACTAATCAATACATTTATAATTATTGTTTCCCAATAAATAAATCATACAAAATATTAATGTTATCATTAAATAAGATTCGTCAACTTATTCATTAATACATATTTAATTTTATATGTTATTCATAACCTCTTCATCCTCAAATGTATAAACATTACTTATATCACCATTCTAATTCTCTTCATGATCATCAACACTAGTATATCACTGTCATAGTGCCTATGATTTCAACATTTAAAACATTAATCCATTGATAATACCTTAGGGAGACCAATATTTCCATCGATTTCATTAACTTAAATTTAATTTTTTTTCATCTAATAATTCATACATTGTTTCCTTCATCTCAAAACAAAATAAATCATATTATTATTTTTAATGCATTCCATGGAGGGCCTCATACCTCATTATTAACATATAAAAAATAAAATATTCTTTATCCCATAGTCTTCATATCCCTAAACCTCAATAAACTATATCTGTCACTAATTTCATATTTTCTAAAAGTTTTTTAGGTGCACAGTTTTAATCATATATAATTATAACTTATTATGAATAATCACAATATCCACACTCTAGTCATCATCCCATTTTTCTGATCATCAATTTTTTTTATCAAGATCAATATTAACCTAGTTTCTTTTTGTTATCTCCCTTTAGTAAAACCCAAAATAAAAATGACATAAATGATAATGATAATGGAACACCACATATTCTGGAAAAAAAAATTGGATGTATAAATATATATTCATACATTTAAATATATGAAACCATATGGTTAAAATGTTTCATCCAATATCATCATCCATTTAACTCTGTAATTATGGTTCATAAAAATTTAGTTAATTTTAAAATCATATCCCTCTTGGGTGTCAAAATAGGTGTGTAGAAAGGACTATCTCCATGAACTAAGTTATGATTGAGTCCATATAAAAGAATATTGTTTGGAGTTATTACACCTAGTTACTGATGCTTTATAGGCACAAATAATTGTAGTATCTATAACGGGATGTAACTTTACGGAAACCAATTTCTCTATCCTTTACTAAATTTCTAGGGAGACATCCTATATATTTAGAAATTGTTAAAATTATCCTAAAAAAAATTCCAATAAATATCTTTAGAAATATACCTAGGGATCTCAAAATTTTTATCACATCATAGATTCCATATGTTAACCAATCCTTTCCATTGAAACTAATTATAGTGACCCAGTCTTCTCATACATTGATATTACATATTTTTTAATAAATAATCATAACATTAGAAAAACACCCTTCTTAGGGATGAAATACTATATTATATTTGGAAACATGTAAAAAATTATTATTAATTCATAATAATTCATCATTGTATCACATTGATATCTACCCCTATAAATGTTCATATTAATTCAGAAGCATAATGATTAACATTCCCAACAAACATTAAAATTGTAAAATAAAATACATTACCTATTTTGGTAATATTGAATAATACTACACATGTAATAATAAAGTTAAATAAAATATATAATAAAATGAGAATAAATAAAATCATGTTATTACTTGATTAAAGTGGTATATATACACCTCAAAAAATAAGTTATGTGCATAACATAACATATCTATAAAAAAATTGATATTATGATGCATTATATTTTACCATTACTTAATTCATACAATTTAAAACCTCATATATAATAAATATAAGTTTATTGTACCAATATTACAGAAACATGAATATATATATCATACCTTATACAATTTTCTTATGACCTTTTGTTACCAATTTGTTAACAGTTTGATGTTAATTCCATGTTTCAGGCAATAAATAT
This sequence comes from Viscum album, assembly GCA_963277665.1. Taxonomy (NCBI): domain Eukaryota; kingdom Viridiplantae; phylum Streptophyta; class Magnoliopsida; order Santalales; family Viscaceae; genus Viscum; species Viscum album. Next base: position 1,550,958,737 of record OY728158.1, on the reverse strand, counting down.
TTTTTATATATTGATTTATTATTTTTGGTCCCCTTATTTTGATCATGGTACCAAAATATCTTGATTTTAACCCATTATATATATATCTTATATATTTAGTATAAATGTATTTATAATAATCTATAAAATATAGAGATAGGAAATGAAATACATTATTTATAGTGATGGTATGCCATATAAATTCTTGAACATTATTACCAGTTTATCAAAAAAATGTAACAAAAGAAACATAATTGATATATCAACATTATAGAATCATATTTATCTCATATATTTCACTTATTTTCAGTATAACCATATGTATTATGTTTAATGTAATGTGTGATAGAGTCACACTGCATCACAATGTTTTAGTCTACTGTACACATGTGAAACAATATTATATTACCATAAAATAGAATGTAAGACAGTGTGTGTGATATAATCATTCCTAAATCATAATAATGAAATCAATATTATATATAAAAACAATCTATCCTTATTTCCAATGTTGAGATGTGGTAATCGAAAAATGGATGACATCAATTTGCAATGAGGTAGTCTGCTACACACACGAATGATACTTTCATAACCTATTTGATGGAAGATAACCTGGTTATATGAAATTAACATAAGGTAATAAATTATTTTTTTGTTGAATATAATGGTGTTTTTATATATTCATGGTTTAAAATAAATTTATGGGGTAAGACATTGAAATAAATTTATCATGCTCGAGGAATAATGATACCTCATCCTTAGGAATCCTCCTCGGCATTATCGAAAAATCTATCCAAGGATGGATTTATTAATAAAATTCTATGATGAGAGGAGGAATTATTTTATGATATTTGGGTATTTTATTGTTATTAAAAATGTCTAGAGAGATCTAAATATGTTTTTGGAGTGAATTCACTTTTATAAATGCCAAAGAGTGTCATTTTTTTAAATACCAAAAGTATCCCCCAATCAGAGCTAATTATATTCGAATTTTTCTATAAAATTTATTACTAATTGATTGGAGTGATTATATATCCTATAAAAATCTCCACAAAACAAAGAACATGTTTTAAACATGTAATTCATTAGCAATTAAATTGTACTCACATTTACAATTTTTATTTTCCCCACGAAAAAATAGTTTTTTATAATCTAGTTAACTTATCGTTCATGCCTAAAAAAATATAAAAATGATTATGTAATTTATAAATAATGATTATAACTATTTATACAAATTTATCAAAAATATATAATTTTTTTGAAAATTATTTTTAATAAAAAAATTTGTAACACATAGACCCCATATTAACCAAAATCATAATAATTAATAATAAAATATGATTACTAACAATTATAGTAAACAATTATGGTGAACCTATTTCATAATAAAAATAATTATGATTAAAAATATTGAATCCTTCTTTCTAAATTCAATTTATAGAGGTGGAAAAAATTTATTTTATAATAATCCCTCAAATTTAATGAGAAAGCGTGTTTTCAAATAGTAAATGTTCAATAGTGTACATTGTTATTATATCAAATTTAAATATAAATTTTATTAAAATTACATAAATTATGTTTATATACATATAATTGAAATAATTAAATTCTAAAAAAAGTTATAATCTAAATTATGTTTATATATTATTTAAAAAAACTATTTTTTATTTAAAATTTTCCATTTTTCATTATTTATCGAAAAATTTATATATAGTGAAAATTAACATAACATGAAAATAATATAATTCTTATATGTTTGTTTAAAAACATTATTTTATTTTGTGATATAAATATTATAAATTTGAAAAAACTAAAATTTTCTTATATTTATAATATAAAATAAAAACATTTTTATGAGGAAATAGAATATTCTATAAATATAAAGACATTTCTAATTTCTATGTAAAATTTTATCAATATATTTCATTTTTTTAAAACAATTATACATAATATTATAAAATAAGTAGTTATTATTCATATCTTTGTGTTTAAATTCTTGATTAAAATGGTTGCATGAAAATAATAGTACTATTAATATATCACGATTTCTTAAAATACAGTGTCATGTATATCACAATAAAAAATCATTGTTGCGGGAAATAAAAGAATAAATCTCTATTTCATGTAATAAAAATTTTCAATAAGATTTAACTAATTTGAAACAATATATTTTCACAATGTCTTTAATTGTCACATCAATCTCTTATAATCCAAAAAAAACTTTTTATTTTATTAATAACGAGGGACTAGAAAGACAAGAAAAAAACTAACAAAAATTGTGCAGAAAAATTGAAGAAGAAAAAGTGAAATGGTTAAAAAGGGGGACTAAGGGGGGCGGGTGGTGAAAATAGTGTAGTCTAAGGGTGTCAACACGCACAAAAAATAGTGTCATCCGAAGGAAATATCCCAATACCAGAAAAAACTAACACATTATCATGCGTCTTAGCTTTAGCGGCCAGATAATCAGCCACTATATTCCCCTCTTGCAATGTGTGGATAATGGGCGCGTGACTATCCCAAAGCAGTTTGCATCTTCTAATCGAGTACTAAATTCTCCAAGGGATTGAGCCTTTTTCGGACAACACCTTGCTGATGATAAGTGAGTCAAACTCCACCTCTTGATTGGAATTTCCCTCCATTTACAAAGGATAAAACTAGTGAGTACGGATTGAGATTCTGCTTGAAGAGAATCGCCATTTCCAAAAAAAATCTGAGAAAGCCACCACAGCAGATCCGACAGAATCACGAACATCTCCGCCTCCACGCATTAGGCCTGAGCAGCACGATACATCAGTTTTGAGTTTGATTCCCCTTCTAGGTGGATTCCATTTGACTCACATCACTTTAATGGACCTGCTAGAGGTTGGACAGTAAACCAAAGATGAAGATCCCTTGACCCCATCTTTACATTGACTACCCAAGTCAAGAAGGAGTAATCTAGATCTAAAAATAATTCCAGCAGTCGACACAGGCATGGATTGATGTCACATCCTGTTCTTGGACATCCATAGAACCCACCATCCTGCAATGAATCATAGTGCTCTAACCTAATGTTCAGAGCCATGCCTCATCACTCCCTGAAACCAGCTTTTTAGAATGTCTGAAACTGTCTCCACACAGGCCGAACGCCCTGCAATCTGGCCAAAGAAACCCAAGACCTCTATAGCCCACTCGTTGTCAAAGAATATGTGAAATAGAGAATCATACCGTTCCTGTCTGAAACAAGAAAATTTAGAGGCCAGGTTTATCACCTACCACTGTATGTTCTCCTCTGTTGGCAGAGAATTATGTCAAACATGCCATACTAGGAAATAGTACATCACTGGTAGCTCCTTGCACCAGAGGATATCACCCCATGAGTTAACCTATAATAAAAAGACCTTTATGTTTTCTAAATCTCAAAATTACATTTTGAATCTGGTTTTATTATTCAACCCATCCCAAAAAAGAAAATACATAAATTCCATTTGAAATTTATAACTATACAAAACATAGAATGTTACATCCGTTTTCTTCTAGTATGTACATATTTTGTTATTTAAAATTATGTTTTGGACTTCAACAATATTTATTAACCATTTATGATTTTAATGAAATTGATTCTCATCAAATGAATTCAATAAATATTCATCAACACAATGTATATAATTGACACATTCATATTTCTCTTTAATTACCTTATTTTGATTAAGAAAATATCTATTATCCATTATTATATAACTTTATTCATTATCAACAACTTTATTATTTATTTGTTTCACAATCCTAACATAAGTATTATTAATATTTCATCATGTTTCATTGTTTTAATAGTGTAATTATCTAATATGTAGGGAATTTAATTGAAATATTATAGATTAACCGCTTAGGATAATCCTAACCAAACATTAACCTTTAATGTTGATGGTAAAAGGATAGTAAAGAAGTCCAAGACACTTAAAATGTTATGTTTAACATTAAGGAATAAAATTTTAGGTCATATAAGAAATTAGTATATAAAATTTATTTTTAACATGATATACTAATCATATAGATTTCCTCTAAAATATTGAGAGGTATCCTTCTCTATCATCATCATCTGAGCCATATCTACTAAGATTATGTTATTCCATCCAAACACACCATTTTTTATGGTTAATTAAGTTAATGTATATTTATATTACTTTGAGGTTAAGATTAAAACATTTTGTTATTATAATTATCACAATCTTCATTCATGAATTTCTTTAGTGAGTAATCGAAATTGTTTTTTAATGGTTGTCATTGAACTCCTAAATAAATTTATATTTTCTGATTTATGAATTATTAACATAATACATGTAGTGAGAATAAATACATCGTAATAGGAACTAAAATAATTATCTTTAGTATTTTAACACTTTCTTGTGGTACCAATAACATCCTAATGAATTATATATAAAGTATAAGGTGTGTGAATCTATACCATTTTGAATGAATAATTATAATTCTTCCTAGTATGACATTTTGAGTAACACAATCAATATCTCTCTTCATCAGAGGCCTATATTGAAATTTTTTTATTTGATAAATGTCATAAGATTCCATTTTTCTAATATTATTAGGCCTTATATTCCACGGTTCATTTTCCAAAATCCATTCCAAATATCATGTATTATGTGTGTCTAAATCTTGAAATAAGTTATCCTTTATTACCTACAATATGTTTTAAAAAATTATAACATTAATATATTTCCTCAAAAAATTGATTATCCTCTAAAAGTGGGTAATAATCATTGATAATATTTTAATATTAATGTGTTTCAAGTCAATAAATATCCATTTTTGTGACAAATATAAATTGAACCTCATTTCTCATCTGAAATTAAATTCTTGTTTAAAATGAAGATTTGGGCTCAATCAATCATCTTTTTGTGGAGAAAATTTTATTTATTTTTTTAACAGGATATTTTTGGATATTATTGATAATTTTCTTTGGAACATTTTTCTTTTAGTTAATATTGATGAATCCCAAAGGAATATGATGATTTTTGGTCATGATTATAGAAATTTTATAGACATGGAAAAATTGGCCTAAGGCCCATCAAACAAATGCGGGGCCCACAATACATGCGCATTGAAGCTCAATTTTTATCATTAGAAAGTAAAACAAAATGTGGTTATAATTTCATTTAATTGTGTTGGTATATATTCATGAAGCCTTCATGGAGATAAATGGTTCACATATTGACATTTAAATGGTAGGCCAGATTTGAACGCCCATAAAGTCAGTCCACTAGACCAAGCACAACTTTTGTAAGGAGAGTCTAATTTTCCTGACCATTTTAACGATGATATAGGACACATGTAAGAACATATTTTTCTTATATGAACTCTCTATATTCTTTCATATTTATTTATAAATTCACATCTCAAAAAGGGTATGAATCTGGATGATTTTCATGTTTATATTTGAAACGTCAAATTTCCCATGGTTTTATAACCCTCCTTTTGAATATTTCAATTAATGGGGAAGTAATTTATTTATGGTGGATAAAACATAAGCATAAAAATATTCCTATATAAGGATATAGTGGTGATGATAATTAGTATCCGTGTTTTTTTATTGCATGTTTTTTCCTTTTAATTGAAATTTCATGCTTCTATTTTGTAATTGAATCAATAAATTTTCTAATGTAACTTGTTTCATTGTCAAAATTTAACTAATAAAAGTCTTATTATTATTATTCACAATTTATTATTTCATTTTATATTTCAAATTGATATGATTGCATTATGGATTTTGGATATTCACATTATCTTTTTTAAAAATCATCACACAATGATGGAGGAATTTTTATTTCTTTTTATTCTCCAATTCCACCCTAATTAGTCATATTCCCACTTATATTGATATAATAGAATCAATTAATTTATAAAAAACTATTATTTTTATTCAAATTTGTATCAAGGTAATGAACTAGATGTTATTTATTATTTAAATAATTCTCAAACAATTATATTTTTGGGATTTTCATTCAACGATGTACCTTCTACTTTGAACTAACCTATTTCAAGGATATACATCCGAGGTAATAAAAATATACTATACCTTGGAATGACCTTAAATATGATATGAACTCTTTATAGGTTATTATCCTATGTTTAGTGAATACTAAAAATTCTACGATTGATTTGAGAAGTTCATAATGTTTTTTGATGATTACTCTCGAATTTAATACATAGAAATAATCTACAAATAAATTCATCCATTCCACCCCATGAAATAATTAATGATCAAATAATTATTTTTAAATTGAATTATCTTAATTCTTAAAAATTTATCAGTTAATAATTCAATCAATTCTATCCAATTATTTAAACATCATCACCAAATCTGTCTATCAAATCATTGGTGTTTATAGGTTTCTTCTTTGGTCTTTATAGATTCAATAACCCATGCTATTCTAAAATTTGTCTCATACACCATATAACATGTGAAAATTTTGAAGAAACAAAAATTTTGGAACCATTTCTAGGCACCCATGTTTATAATATCAGATACAAGCATTCATAGCTCACCCTAATTTCCCTATTCTTATCCCCATTTCCCTACTATTTTCTTCTTTATGTTTCTATGTGTCCAAAGAATCCCAATTCAAAATTTCATTCTACTTCAATGGAGTATCAAAATATTTATCCAATCGTAAACCAAACATTGAATCAAATTGAAAATAAATATTTTTAATCAATTCATAATAGAACTTTCATTGATTAAACATGAATTATTTCCACACCACTGATGACAAGTAATTTTTTTGGATAATGAACATTTGATTTATAAATTTATATCCCTCTCCTGTATGTTTAATTAGATCAAACATAATGAATCCCAATATGTATAATAACATATACACCCCAATCCCCCTCAAATACATTGAAAATTTACTAATCAAATGAAGATAATGATTTATGAGTTTTTATCTTGGAAATTTGTACTAGAAAACATTTAAACTTTTGAGGAACCCATCCCTACAATGAATATCGCTTCCATAACCTTATGTGATGACTTTATTTTCCACCAAAAATCTCTTGAATTTACTAAAGAAATGAACATATGATTTGGGATAGCTGGAGAAGACCAATAAATTGTAAATGTGTATTTAAATCAAGAAGGAATTTTTTTTTTGATTCAAAAGAAGGAAATTTGACAATATATACTAAATATTTTGAATATGGAATCATGGATGATTTTCTAGGACTGCCAAACACTAAACCATTTGATGAAATCACAAATAATGAGACCATACCAAATCTTGAAACTTATCTATCCTAATTTTTTGTTGAATATTTTCATCATAATGAAACAATTATGATATTCAATTTTGAAAATTTAATTTGGTTCAATTCCATTTTCCAACCTATTTCTAAAAGTGGTTTCCAAACCGTGATTGAATTCAAGTTTGTTACCACTTATCTCAACTCTTTTATCATTGGGGTTAAAGAAGACATTTTTCTTATCATTTCATACTCTCCTGAAACCAATGAAGCTGGAATGGGCTTTGATGTCTTTGGAAAGACTAAAGAAGCTACCAGATAAACCATTTGTGATTTTAGATCGATTTTCTAACTCATTATAGGACAAAGGATTGTACATGAAGGAAATCCCCAACAAAGAATCATTCTAAATCAAGTAGAAATATAGAAAATGGGGTTCATAAAATTTTTAATGTTGGTATTGGATACTTTTGGTGGTCCATGTTCAGCTAATGACTTTAAATTATGTGATTTTCGAGAGTTAACCTGGCTTCTACATTATTTTTATTTTATTTTTTGTGTTTTTGAGTTTTTTTAAGTGAACTACTTGGGGTTTACAATTTTAAATTATTTTTCTAGATTTTGTGATTTATGTGTTGATGAATTTCGGTATTTCATAATAAAAAATTTTCCTTCTAAAGAACAAACCTAGCAATCAATCATCCCTGAGGAGTCAACATGTGACAATAATCCAAAGAAAAAAATATCTTCTTTATGGGTCATCAAATACAAACCTAGTGGATTAATTCAATGGTTTAATTTCGAATCACATATCCCACTTGCTTCTGAAATATTTTTTTTATCATTTATTATGTTTTAAAACATATGGAAGTTTCATTCATAGTTGGGGGATTGAAAATATACAGTCTTGAAAAAAAAATTATGTGGATTTTGTGAAAAAAATTTAAAACAACTCAATTAATTATCCATGAATGTAATAATATACACTGTGAAATATTAAAATTGAATATCTATTCATTTTGAGTTCCTTGATTATGATTTTAATGCATGTTTATTTTCATGAGCATAGTTTTTTGGAAGGTATGTTTGTCCAATGTGATTTTCCATGATTAAATTTTCATCCTCTTAATAAAAATTCCATAATTAATGTCCATTTGATCATGGGGGTAAATTTGAGTTCCTAGGTCCCTTTTATCATAGCATAGTTTTTGGGGTCACAGTTTGTTTTATTTTAGTATCACAATTTTATTTAAATAATTACTATATAGAGAAATTTATTGTCCAAATGGGTTGAGTATGACACTTCGGGATCATGAATACATAGTTTTCATGACCATAGATAGGATTTATAACTATATCAAAGAGTATGGAACTGACAATATGTGTGGCATCCGAAACTTGTAGGTCATGACTCCATAGTTTTATTGCCCAATGATAGCTTATTCACACATATTGTGGTCTAAAAAACCAAAAATAAAAATAAAAATAAAAATTAGATACTCATCTTAATGATTAATGTGAATCCCACCTAATGTTTCATTTTTCTTTTCTATGAATATAAAAATGGGCCCTAATTCTTCCGTGATGCAAAATACATCATCATGATTAATTAAAATTAGATGAAATTTGGAAATTAATGTTATCAATGGAATTTTCTTGGGATTGGGATATGAATTTAAACCTATCATATGTGAAATTATTTTGAAATTTTTCATTATTGTTTTGCATGATGTCTTTCGGTGAGAAATGTTTCTTAAAAGTATTTTAAAAAATGGAATTCAATGTTATATATCATAGATATGTTTTTCTCGGGTCAAGAAAAATCAAAAATTGGGGGGGTGATTATCCTCCGAAATAGTATAATATTTATTTATTATATTTTAATATTCATGTGTTTCAAGTCCATAAGTATAATTTTTATTTAATTGTTGGAATTAAACATCATTTATCATCTCAAATGAAATACATATTTAAAATGAAATTTTAAACCCAATAATTCATCTATTTTTGGAGAACATTTTATTAATTTTATGAACATGATATTTTGGGGTATGATTTATCACTTTATATGAAACATTTTATCTTTCACAAGAAATGTTTGAATCCCGATGAAAGTGGAATATTTTGGGTCATTAATGTATAATGTTTTTAGACAAAGCATAATTGGTACAACACCCATCCAACAAAAGTGAGTCCCACAAACCCAGCAAAATTAAGATATAATTTAAAGTGAATAAAGAAAAAAATATGGAAAACAATTCATTAAACTGTGTACATAGATAATTATTACAGTTTCATAGAGATAACTGGAGCCCAATTCGACATTTAAAGGGTGGGCTAGATTTGAGCGCCCATAATGTCCTTCCACTAGATCAACCATAAAATCAAAACTAAGGGTCCAATTTTAAGGAAATTTTAATCTATGTTACAGGAATCCTAGATGAATATATTCACATTCTACTACCTTTTATGATTATTCAATATTTAGTTACAAATTCATATGACAACAATGGGGATGATTCCTGATGATTTTCTAAGTCAACTTTGAAACATCATATTTAACTTTTTTTTTCTCACCCTATATTTGAATATCTCAATTAATGTTTAAGGAATGTATTGATGGTGGGTAGTCCTAAGGATCCAAAAATTCATATATAAGGATATGTTGTTTATGTGAATTAGGATTGATGATTGTTTCTTTTTATCACAAGTTTTTTCCTTGCAATTTTAATTTCACGATTACAATTATAATAACATATTCAAATTTTACCTGTATGAATCTTGGCCAGATTCTTTTAATTAATAAAATTCTTATTATTATTCTTCTTCTGCATATAGTTTTTCATTTTATATATCACATTGTTATCATTTCATTAGGGAGAGATTCAATTCACATAATCTTCTGCGAAAATATCAATTCAATGGTAGGGTAATGTTTTAATCTTTTTAATCTCAAAATCCACCCTCATGAGTCCATTTCCCACTTATTTTTATAGAATAGAATAAATGAAAAAATATACCTATAGTGGGATAATATAAGAAAGTATAAATGGTGTTTATTTGATGTTATTTATCTTTTTAATAGTAATTAATCAATTATATTTTTGAGATTTTCATTCAATGATCTACCTTCTCCATTGAACAGACCAATTTTAAAGATACCCATCATGAGGGATAAAAATAACATCTACCTTGTATTTCTCATAAATACTCTCCTCCATTTGTATATGTTTTTATCCTTTGAATATTGAAGACTCAAAATTCTAGGAGTGATTTTGGAATTTCATATTTTTTATAAGTAAATGCTCGAGTTTAATAAATTGAAATAATTCAAAATGAAATTCATCAAATCCATCCCATGATATAAAGATGTTTTCACTGATTATTTTTAAATTGAATTATATCAATTCATTAAAAATATAATTTAATAATTCAATCAATTCAAATCCATGTTGTAAAATTCATAGCCAAATATATCCATCAAATCATATGTGTTTATAAGTTTCTCCTTCAGTCCTTATGAATTCGATAACCTATGTCATACTATAAAAAACTGCCTAAACTATATAACATGGGTAAATTTGGGTGCAACCAAAAAACCATTTTTATTAATCAAAATTGATTATTTTCATCATCACATAGATGATATATAGTAAAGAAGTTTCTCTTCACTCAGTAAACAAAATTAGTGTTCTTGGAATTTAATATATCATTTCTATAAAGAGAAATTCTATAACCATAGATATTGAGTGACACATAATTTCCAAAATTGAAAGAACCATCATTAATATTTTCATCATAATTCGATGACATCTATTCTCCAATGGTGTGTGAAGACAACCCACTGTCAAAAAACCATAGAAACAATTTATTTTATGGTTTATGTGAATTTTTTATAATAAGAACCATTTCATTAACATAATCATTTTTCTCATGAGACTTATTTATATGGTTAGATTGTAGAAAAGTGATTCACCTGTCAGAAAGGTTACTAATATGATATCAATATTTCACACACTAATTTCCATATTTTAAATCAATTTATAATATTTATTCAATACTTTTTAAATTTTTCTCTGAATCAGTTTCCTTTGAATGGACTTAATCCCCAAAATGATTTATCCCCCATGTTGTTTTGACTCATTATACTGATGGTTATTAAACAAACACATCTTCTTCATATGTCTAAATCCTCCAAAGTACCAAAGATATCCAAAAAATGAATATTTTTATATGAAAATATAATTTTTTCAAGATCTATATATCTTCTTTTCCTTAATAGTTTGATCATTTCATGGAAAATCCACTTCAGAATTTTTTTTTGTATTTTTAGATTCACCTACCGTAGTGTATTTTGAGTAAGTATTCAAATTTCTAGAATTTTAAGGCTTTCAAGAAACATTTGATTTAGCAACAAATTTTTTCTTCTGGATTTCATATTTATTCTACACGTTTTCAAAAGAATTTATACACTAAAATTATCACTTGAAGTTTTTTAGGGATATTTTGTCATATAATTATTCACTACACATTCTACGTCTTCTAGAATTGAGATTTTATAAATTATTTTGGATGTGTTCAATTATTCATTGAAATTTTATGTTTTATTTAAAGAAGATAAATATAATTCTATAAAGTTATACCATTCCCTTAATTTTTTGTACACAAAGTCATTGTATAATCAATAAAAATATTTAGAACATTAATCAACATCAGTAGACTAGATTAATCTTATTCATGGATTTTTTGTATACTAATGATCAAATAACCATCTTTATTCAACATTATTTTATTTATTTCATGCTTCCATATTATTTAGATACATTCACATAGTTATCTTGTCTACATGAATTCTATTTGACCCTCCTAGTATTCACTTATAGAATTGTGACATTCATCACTAGTGAAATATTATTCATTAACAGTACAAATGATATATTTTTCAATAATATGCTAATTTGTTTTTACATCTACTTCATCATCAATATTTTCACCTTCCACATATGTAGATAAAAAATTTATCTTTCTATTCACTGATAAATTATTTTCCATTCATATAAAATAAAATATCAACCGAGTTGTTTTTTTTGAGAATATTTTTAATCTATAATTTCCTTATCAATAACTTAAACTTCCATCATTTTTGTAATTTTTTTATAAACTTTATAACATACCCATTTTTATAGGATTTATGTTCTAAATTTCATTTGATATTACCGTTTCATTAAATTTTATTTCTAGAGAAGAGTTTCATCATGTTTTCCAAAATTATTTTCACATGTGAATCTAAATATGGTGATCTTGATTCTACATTAAAAATATTATAAATCTTCTATGATATTAACGATGTAAATGAATTTTTTATCCATTTTTTAATATAACTATATTTAATTATTTAATAAAAATTAATACTACTATGAAAAATATTTGGAGGAATCTAACCCTGGTACTCATATTGAAATGTTGAGGCTTTATCATTAAACTTATATTGTATGATATGTATATGATTATTAACAGTATTATAATCATAAATAATATCACGATAACATCTGATAGAACTCAAAAATTGATATACCTATGTAAATAATCTATCAATAGATTCATAATCATATATCCAGATATCTTCATATATATGTGAATAAAATTTTATCTTTTATCACATCACTTTAGTTATACCATAATTGATGTTTTATTTTTCCCTAATTTCTTATGCAATCTTATGGCCTTGAAATCTCAAAAATATAGTATTTTATAGAGAAGATAAAATAGAATTGGATGAAAGTAATTTTCTAAATTATTGTTATAAGATGTTTTCATAGTAGAATTTGTTATCATGGGGAATAGTTCCAATGGTTGTAGCATATAAAAGATCATAACTTATTGATAACTGATAATTAAATAACCCATCCTTCAAAATATAAAAATACTTACCATAAAATGAATGAATTACCTTTATATTTTTTTATTTTCATAATATATTATGGATAATATAAATCAATAAATTCTACATCATGAGAGGGAATTTAAAATTCTCTTAAAATATCTAAAATAAAATGAAGGAATCCAATCATTCATTACATTTTAATGAACATAATATCAATAGAATCATTGATGGGGTGTCAGTGATTAATCGATTTTTTTCTGCTAAAATAAAAGGCATCACTTAATAGAGTGATTTATTTTATATCCCACCAGATACATGCACACATACATAGAGGTAACATTTATTTTATATGGTTCACAACTCAATTAGAGTAGTTATCCCTTTCTATGATCTGGAGAAACTATGATCTTATGATATACAAGAAATATATTATGTACCACTAAATGTTGGGAAAATCCATTGAATTATCTTTGTATGTATCCTGAATTTTTTATGTGATGTAATACTAGGGAATCTAGAATAATACAATAATGATAAATGTTTGGGTAATAATAGTTATTTCATCATCCATTAGAAATTTTCAATTTTTTTGTGTACTACGTTATTAATTGATTCAAATCACATGAACAGGTATGTATTAAACCTCTTAGTAAGGTCAATACATCCACATAGGTAATGAAAACCATTAAATAATATTGGTTCAAAAATCTTCTATAGCTATAAACTCTATACTGAACATAACGAACTATTTAAAACGTTGGATTTTTCAAAAAAAAATCAAAAAACATTATCATTAATTAATTTATAATATATTCATAGAATACCACATGAAAATTAAAATATAAAATATCTCAAAAATATTAGATCTAGAAATTCTCTATATACATATTCAATTATAAATAAAAACTGATAGAAATCATCCATTAACCATCTAAATTAAATCATTTGGAATTATCATATCCATCTTACTTAATTCAATCTAAGAAATTTTCCAACATTTTAATCATTAAGTAGGCATGATACTATTCATTTAAAATAGATTATATATTTTTTTATACATGTATTCTACATCATATAATGAACAAGTCTCCCTTTTTTAATCTTGATACTCTTCATCAAAGTTATTATAAATCTTCAATTTCAAAAAATAGTAACATTCATTTAATATGTACCTGGAATTCCCTTATTAAAATTCAGGAATATGAATTCGTGTAAATATAACATGAATTATAGGTTTGGATTAATAGTTGATAAATATAATTGAATTAATAGGAATGTAAAATCATATTAATCCTAATTTTAATCAGATGCTTACACATTTTTCTGCATGTATGTATATTTATTTCATGATTTCATAAATATACACATCCACATCAAGTCAATTTATAAATAAACTACTCCTATATGCATAATTTCAGTCTCAACATCTCTATATTTCATTCAGGTGTCTTTTAAATACTCAACATTCATCCATGATTACACAACATATTCAATAATATCATGAATCTCCTAAAGTCTATAATACATCATCCATTCAATTTACTAACCCTATAGTTGATTCATCTCATTATATATTATAGTTCTTCATGTACATTTTTATACCTCATCTGTTTAATTTGGAGCTCATAGTTAATTACTTAATGTGCAGTTATATCAGTAACTGTGGGAAGCTTGTTCTAGGTCATTATCATTTTGCAATAGAAAACATATCACACATTGTCGATGGGGATATAGCCGATCATTGTATTCATGGTAAATATGATAGTCATAATGTGGATGATCTAGGATTGAATATGTAGTAAGTATAAATCTCATGTTTGTTTTAGCATGTTCCAGTTCGTTGATTTTTTTTGACCATGAAATGAATGTCATTTAGAACCCATAAATCATGAGGATGAAGATAAGACACATGGTTCAGTTTAATTTTCTACTCCATCATTTAAATCCTATACGAACAACATCATTAAACTAATACATGAGAATATATAGGGGCATCCAATATCAAATATCTACATGTACTTCCTTCATTAGGGAAACATTGATTCCACAATGATTGAATGTCCATATGCAGTGTTTTAGCTCTGCATACACTAATGCTCCACTCATGATTCATGACACCCAAGATGAACCTTGTCCCTTATGTGTGTTCACAATGAGTGAATCCTTCTTGCACCATGTATGAACTGTGTATATTCTCTTACACACTAATACAATACCCCAATAATTACTAGATAGGTCTGACATCAAATATTCACTGGTATTTTCATTGGAATCCTCAGTGGAGAATCTTAGACTTGACCTCTATATTTAGAATAATAATACTCAACACTATGTGAAATAATTATGAGTGTATAACCAAGACTCTATAAGTATTACTTTAATATAATTCCAAAATAAATTCTATTCCTCAAAATTGTATTAATTATAATGAAATGATATATACATATCATATCTTCATCCAATCAAATATTGGTTGTAATTTATAATTTCTTAATGTTGTAAACATTATTGTAGTTTTTAACAAGACTAGAACATATCTTAAGAATTTTGGGATTATCTAAAAAATAATCACTTATAATATTTCAATATGATTTATATCTTTACATAAAATAAAATCATCCACCTCACCTATATACATTAAATCATATATAAATTAATATAAAAAACAATTGTTACTTTTTAAAATAATATAATTTTCCCCAACATATTTTTGTGTAGTAATAATATAATGTATTCCTATCATTAGTGAACTTCTATACGAGGTTACTCAATAATTCATACTGAAATACTCTAAAAGATGGCATGGGAAAAGAGGTTTTGAATTTTACATATTGTTTGATCCATGTTTTTTTCTATTCTACCCATTTATTTATCTTCAATATTTCTCCCCAATTTTGAATAGGGGTGAGATAATTAGGGGATGGAATTTTGAGTTTTTATTAAGGTACAAGATATAGTTCCAAGTGAATGTATATTATCATTATACATTAATATATAACATGGATTAGGGATTGATAATAGTTTGGACCATAGGTGATGTAAGAGGTTCACGATAGATGTCATCTACAATGGGATTAAAGGTAAGATCTTCAAGTAGAAGGAAGATTCATTTTAATGAGTGACACCCGAATAACGGTGGTCAAAGTAGACAAGGTATTGGGTTTTCTTCTTCATCATATAGAGAACATTATATGAAGTGTTATATGTTGGGGACATGAGGCCATACAAAAGCCTTTTTCCCCTATATGGATATTTATTGATTATTTTGTGGCTATATAGGACACATATAGTGGGTTATTAGGATGCCTTATGGGTTAGTGAGTGGAGGAGTATCCAGGATGGAACCGAGATTTGGATTTTGACAAGTTATGTCATGGAAGCCCAGTAGTTAGTGTTGAACTCGCCACATAGGATGGGTAAAAGTGTGTTGTACACCACGGTAGGGGTAGAACCACCATTAGAGCCTTTATGCATAGGGTATCCAGGTATAGAGCTAGGGATATAGTTTTAGTTAGTTACATTTTGTTGAATAAGAACTCAAAAGTTTGGATATTCTAGCATTAATATTAAAAGGTATGATTCTGATAGATTTTATTAATGATTATTACTTAGTTGATGTTGGAGTTTCAACTTGTTTTACATCTACTAAATTTATGGATGGATTTTCATGTAAATAATATATTTTTATGGAGTGACATAAATCAACACACTATTATGGTTATGGTATGAGGATGTTCTCTATTATAAGGAGTGCTTCCTTGATATTTGTGCCTCTTAATTTAACTTGGATATCCTTGCCTTAGATATGAATATGTTAGATTACGTAATCTATAGGGACTAGTTTGTTCAATATCAATCCCACATTGACAATTAACAATAATGGGTGTCTTCCACATCTCATGAAGTTATAAGAAGTGCTATTTTTGGATAGTGTGACATACATTTAAGTAATCCAACTCAAGGGTATCCACAGATAAGACATATTACAACATAGTTTGTTAACATCATGTTAGATGATATATAGGTGCAATGGAATATTTATTCTTCCATGGTGGACTAGATTTAGAATGTTTTTTTCATTATTTCTCTAGGTTTTAACATGAGATAGAGGTAAAATTTAATATCATGATCATTTCAATTGAAAATACTATTTACATTCCGCATTATAGGATTGATCATACTATTTTTCAGTAGCTAAAGCATCAATTAGAGTAATAAAAAGACAAGGGATTCCTTGGATTTAGTATATGTCTTTAGGGTTTAGTAGTCTTATTCTCTATGAAGGAGGGTGATTACATGATGCACTTTATAGACAATCAAAGCATGAACAAGGAAATGATATGAATTATATTATTCTAAAAAGTATTTTGGACTTTAATGATCATATTTGAGGCACAAAATTACTCCCTATGAATAATTTGAGTCCCTATTTTCTCCTTCAATGGGTGAGGAAATCAGATATACCAAATTCCACCATCAGGATAATGTGTGGTATATATGATGAATTTGTGATATCATTCATTTTGAGGAGAAAACCAATTTTATTTCTGTCTCTACTTATTCTGGTGTTCCCCCCTATATGGATATATTCTTGGTCATATTTGTTAATGATTTAATCAAGTACTACTTTTAAAGGGAGGATCATGTGCAATATCCGAAGATCATTTTTGGGCACTCTTCGTGTGCATTGGCATTATTCCATTCTATCAATGTTGCAATTTTAGATTAATATAGTACACTTTGTGGGGATAAGTTTTCTTACTTTCATGTATATATAGATCCAAATATGGTTAGAGAAATGGATTTCAAAGAGAATCCAAAGAGAAATTATTGTATCCATAGATTTATATCAATAGCATAATATTATTAAAATTTCATTGCAATATTCTATTTCAAATAAGAATCAATGAATGTACTGACTAGGAAGTGGGTATGGTTTTTTTAGGACCGATGCTTTTGAGAAATCATTTCTAGATTTAAATGGGATATTAATACAATACCCGTCTAAATATTACCAAATGATGGTAATGGGTACACATTTTGGTGTGATGTATGAGGAATTAGGTTGGGAGCTATATATATATTAAATATAATCATGTGGCCATGTATGGGTCTAAGAAGTTGAATCTTCATTATTCGAATTACCCAACCAATAACATAGACATGGAATCAATATTAAATTAATTTTTTATGGGATTTATTATTTATTTTGGTGATTGGTTTTTCATGTATAAAAAAATAGGATCATAAAATATATTTCTTCACCAAGGGACCAGAACCATAACTAATGAAGGTGGATCAAATTATTATTTTTTTATTTTGAATTGTTGTATGACCCTAAAAATGGTAACATCATTTCAAAATCTTGTGAGTAGAATGATAGAGGATTAGGTTATGTAGGGGTCTAGTGGTGAATTCTAATTTATGGACTAGTTGAACAGAATGAATCTAGATATTTAAGAGTGATAGGGTTAATAAAATCATACAACATAGGCATAAGAGACTCTATATATGATGGGGATCCATAATTACATTGGAATATAAATAAATATGAGTTTTTTTTATTTCATGGATCATTTAATGGTTCCCACAAGCATGCATCAAAGGACGATGAGGATCTCATGCATCATAAATTGATAGGTATAACTAGTTATGACTATGATGTGTCAACAAATTTATTTAATTTGTTGGTTTATACCCATGAAGAGGGAAACTAGGGTTTTTTCACATCGTGATCTACATATTATTGGGTAATGGTTGATTTCCTATGAACTATTATGTCATTGTAATCATTACCCACATTAGAGTTGATATGAGATGGCAATATTATTTTATATATGACGGTGTTTTCTAATAAACCATGTGGAAATGATATAGTGTGGTTGATCAGGGATCAATTGAATAAGGTGTCACAATTAATACCTATCATGATTCCCTTTCAATTTCCATTATAGGGAGGTATTATATTCTAAATTTAGTGTGATTGTATGGGGTCCCTAAAAGTATTTTTCTAGAAATGAATCTTCATTTCACGATGAACATGTAGAAGGGATTAAACAATGTTCTAGTTAATTCATTGAATCCAATAAATATATATCATATCATGACAAGTGGTGTGTATTAGTTTATTGTTTTGATTTTAGTCAATAATAAGATAAAACTAATATTTTATTTATGTGATTCATAGGAAGAAAAAAATGTATATTTAGGTATTTATTATAATATTACTTTTTTTGAATCCACTCAGAAGGTTATTGTAGAGTCTCTATATGGTAGAAATTTTCATTCACTGTTTTGTTGGCTAGACTCAAGAGAGTCAGCTACAACTAGACTATAACTTATGGATAATATTTATAATAACATACAGTTGATCCAAAACTAGAAGGTGACTAATCAGTGTAAGAATATAATGTATTTCGATAGAAAGTAACAAACTCTGGATTTGATAAAAGGTGTCTGTGTATTATTATATGTGATTCCTTCATTGGGACATCATCATGTTTAATTATTGTGAAATCTGGCACCAGGGTATATTAGTCCATTTGAAATAGTATAAAGGGTTAGTATTGTAAAATACCTACTACGCTGACCTTAGTGTCTAAAATTTATTCATGATGTATTATCCATATAGAAACATCAATGATACAGTCCTGATAAATCTACTTTGGATGACCCAGATGATATTGAGTTTGTGTATTATGAATCTTTTGAGGAAATTCTACTTGGTATAGTGGATCATTGTGAGAAGTCTTTCAATGAAATGATGGTTACTATTTTTTTTGGTATAGTAGTATCAAGATATTATCTCATACAACACATAGAATAGAGGTTAGGATATGTGAGTCCAATGGTTAGAGTTTTTTATCAGTGATACTTTGTGATGTTTGAAAAGTGATTATTGAGGATGAACTCTTATATGATGGGGATTTTTTAAAACCACAATAATTTTCAATGTAATAATACATTTTAATGACACATAAACACATGTATTTTCCATTTAGTTGAGTTTTTTAGTGGTTTTGGGGTGAATCAGAGAAAATTTAGAAAATGTAAAGGGGTTAAAATATAATTATCAGTTTTTAGTAGTTAGTCACAGAAAGATTGATATGTTTAATTCTGTAGTGGGTTATAGGAAGATCTTAGTACATATACATGAGTAATGTTACACTAAAAATAATTTTTCACACTATAAATGTATATAGGAATAATGGTTTGCACCTTGACCTAGACAATGATACATAAATACCAATAAGTTGTTGTCAAGACCCCTCTATTGGGAGTTTTAATAGATAGGTAATTAATTATTTTGTTCTTTTATAATTTTTTCCATCATTTATAATAAATATGACCCCTATAACCCTCCCTTAGTTATTAATCCTCCAATTCATGTTATCCACAATTCATTAATAGAATCACTTTTCATTTGAACGAAGAGTTATCTAGAATTAAGTCTAGCACTACTGTCACATGCTTTCTCATATATCCGTATGGTTTCTATTCTTTCTATAACTATTATGGGTTATTTATTACGATACTTTTTGTATAACCATGTGGACATAACATGTGTTAGGACTAGATTTAATTTAAATTGATTCATTAGGATATAAACATGGATAAGGGTTACTGTAAAATGAAATTATATATAAAATTTATCTAGAAAATAGGGTTCTCTAGTTGTGGATTAAATTCTTGATCTATTAAATAAATTGGTGAAATAATAATTGATTTGATGTTAATTGTATTTGGATAATTATAAAATTGGGAAAACAGTTATGGCTTAATAAGAAAATGTTGACATGTTAAATGTAAATTATTATTAGAGTAAGAAATGTATATTGAAAGTAGTGTACTAGTAAATTATTTATTAATTATTAGATGAGAAATTCATAATGAATTGGTAAATAATTAAATGTTATTTTATTAAATACATTGTCAACATAGAAATATTTTTTATGATTAAAATAATATAAAATACATTTTTCATATTAACGTATTTACTGATCACTTTATGATTTTTTTCATTTGATTTATTATTTGATATTGTGTTTTAATGAAAATG
Organism: Viscum album; assembly: GCA_963277665.1. NCBI lineage: Eukaryota > Viridiplantae > Streptophyta > Magnoliopsida > Santalales > Viscaceae > Viscum > Viscum album. Next base: position 1,550,937,579 of record OY728158.1, on the reverse strand, counting down.
AAAAAATTATGAATGTATTATTCAAAAAAAAAATTCATGCTACATTAGGAAGGGGCACGACATGACAAGATTTTTCTACCAGAACATAATACATGAACTATAAAAGAACGGAGTTTTAAATGTCCAACAGAGACAACTAAAATATTAAGAATCATTCATGGAATAAATATACAGATACATGGATTCACAGAGATTAACATCAGGATGCCTCATGAGTCATTTATGATGTAAAATCCATTGATTTCATAAGACATTTGAGAAACAATAAATCAACAATGCAAAACCATATCATATGATGTATGATTAATGGTAAAGTATATTTTAGAATATAATATACTATTTTTGATGATGTAAAATCATATATTACATTTTCAACCATCAACAATAAAAAACAATGATTGATTTAGACATTTATTCTTAGATGGGATCCCAATTTATTTCACTACAGATATCTACACATGCTCAACCAGTGACCTCAAATCCCATTAATGACCGAAGTCTAGACCACAGTTCTTAGTAGGACTAAAAATAAATGTTATTAGAGGACTATAAAAACTATTATTTGAGGTATCACCACATTTTTATGATATTATGGATATGATTCATTGGTTTTTATTTTATTTTTTACTTATATTAATTCCATGTGACACATTCAACTTTTCAATTCAAGTGTTAAAAATTATTCAATTCTATATTTCTGACATCGATATCTCAATATCAATTGACACCACTATTACATATTTCCAACGTGATCACATCCACTTAGAAACAATATCAATGTAACCCCTAGAATGGCCTTGGGGTATATCTCATAGTTGTCATTTTCATTGAGTTTTAATATGTTAGTTTTTTTTTATTTGATGGCATTTGATAGGGAATCACATGGGTGTGGAAAACATCCACCATAGTATGATACTCACATTATTTATTATTATCTACCAAGAGGTGGTGATTTTATTTGGAGAGGTATCCTTAAAATGAAAACAATTATTGATAGGGGATAGGAATACAAGTCTATGTATGAATGACTAGGTAGTAAAATTGAATACAATAATGAAGGAACACACACAATCTACCCCTAAGATCAATACTATCCTCAACTAACATCATTCTTCATTTCATTAGGTGGAATTTATTTTTTCCATTCTCATTTCAATATTTTTCAAAACTAAAGAAATCCATTATTTCTTTAAAAAATTAAATAACAAAAAAGTTGACTAGCTGAATTATATTTAGTGATTGAAACAACTACAATTATCCCCAAGATAAATGACAATTTTGAGCCTCTATTATATATTAGGAAAAATAAATTTTCCATTGTAATTACTTATGACATTTGAAAAAAATACTCCCATTTTCATGGAGCAACGAAGTTAAACATTTAATTATATATATTATTGTTTTTTGAAGATTATTTGATATTTTATTATAAAAAAACAATTTTTATCATGATGTATCCAAATTACTAATATTTTTCATGGACTCACTACGTTCATGTGTAATAAAAAAAAATGAATAACTCTATCCTATCAAAGTTGGTGTTTCTCTATTTCCTATAAAAATAAGTGGAGAATGAAATAGAGATTTTAATGTGGAGGAATTCAAGGATTTCATATAGGATCTCAATGATACCCAAAAGTACCCCATAATTGATGTGTTATCCATATAGTTAACCCAAATATGGGAGAAATTCCAATTATTATATCAATAAATGGTTGATACATTTGTAGAGTCTCTATTACCCTCCCCCATGTTTTTAGCAAATTCATAATGATTAGTATCAATAACAAGTTGATGATAATAAACATTATTTATAGTTTAAGATGATTTGAGACAAATTGAATGCCATTTAGAGGATAATGTAATGGATATCTAAATATTTTCGTGCATCCTAGGAGAAAACTTAATAATGAAATTGAATAAGAACTTGGCTGAATGGTTCAAGAGATATCCCCACTCATATTTGAAGTAAAATAACCTGATAAGGTAATATATGAGATTTTGGTTGATTTATTCCACATTTTCCACCCATTTCTAAATAAGAGTGGTAGTAAATACATCAATTATAATATTTGAATGAGATATCGGTATTATTTTTATATCTTGTATAATAAATACTAGGTGCAATTAAATCTAAATATACCATATAAATAATAGGATACCTTCTATTTCACATTACACCATCCATGGATGATGAAAAATTCACCCTTGTGTTAGAATTTGAATAAAGGATGGGGTATCATGACTACCTACCTACACTGACTACCAGTCAACTATATGAGAAACTAGAATCTATATAATAAATAAATGTTGAACCAACTGTGTCAGTTAGCCCTTTCTCAAAAATAATAACATTTATTTTTATTAAACCATAATTTTTTATCATTAATTTCTATCTTGATTTTGAGATTTATTCTAAGACATACTATTCCTTTAAGTATGTTGAATAAAAATGAGATAGAACAATTGAGTAATATTTAGAGAACATAAAATATGTTTAAAACATACTAGTGGAATCCCGATAATTGATCAAAATTGCTCTACTATAAAAGACCAACACATAATAATATCATACTAAATGGGATAAAATTTATATTAAATCATAAAATATTAATTATACTCGTAGCAAAGTTTCATCTAAAATCACCTTGGATTATTAATTTAATGTAAGATATTTCAGGACTGAAGTATTTGGAAATTAAGATGTTTTAAAATTCTAAAATTGAGAGAATTAGATTACATATATCAACCCATTCTATCCATGAAAAATGTACTTAATTTCAATGGGGGAAGAGCTAGTGTATTCTATCCAACGAGACCTTATAAAAAAAGAAACAAAATCATGATGGTTGGTACAACATGTGGTAGATAATTTTCATGAAACTCCTCCCATGAAATACTATAGATAATTATTGGTTCTTCCCACCTTGATGTGGTCAAGACCCATGGCCCACATTGGGGATCAAAGCAAGGATAACCAATATTTTTGTTTTTTATTATCTTTCTGGGAAAATAAATTTAAATTCATTGTTTATGAACTATTTAATAGGAAACGACCATATTTACCTATGATATTTTGGTTATTAAATTGACATGGTACTCATACATATAAGATCTGTTTTGTTTTTTAGATCAAAAATATTTACAGAACAAAAAAGTAGTTGAATAAATATATTAGGATATCTGCCAATGGGTTTCACACTACAAAAAGGGATTTTAAACCATATAGAATAATTTAATTTGTAGATGAAAATTAATTTAATCCAATTTCTCTATAATAGAAGTGCAAAACAACTTGTGCATTCAATGCACCTATTTAATAAATTAGGGTGCAGTATGAGTTTAAATTCAGTATTTTATGTTATATTTATTTTTTTATATTATTTTCTTATATTAAAATATAAATATAATTATCCAATATAACCATTTCACAATAGTGTCGAACTAGGAGACATGAAATTCAATATATAATCATTATACAATTTTCTAATTTCCACTATTAACAATATTTTATTATTGAAATGGTAAAAAGAGCCATTAAAATTATTCATTTGCTTTCAAATTTGAAAAATAATTATTTTTTAGAGTTCATGTCATTTTTATTATTGAAATTATTTTTTGATTTGAAATATGTTGAATATCGGAAATTGAAATTTTTTGAGATGATTTATTTTGTGCATTTCAATATATAATATTCAAAATTCATATGTTTATGTTCTTGAGAAAATAAAAAATACTATATTACTAATTATGTTCTATAATATATTTCTTGAGATTCTAGGGAATGTTTTCTTCTAGAACATTCATGGGAAATTACTAAAGAAATGACTAACTATAAAATTTTTTAAGAAGATTGAGTAATTTTTCATGTTTAGACCATTATCAATGGACCAAACATGACATAAACCCTATTTTCTAAAATAAAAATATTTTAACATACTTCATAGGAAAATTTCTATGTTATAAGCCTATTATATTCATCCTAACCGTACACATAAAATATTGAAGTATATTTAATAGACTAAATATGGTCCATCTTTTCCCATGGTAGTGGCTATGTAATTTATTTTTCAAGGGGTATTCACAAAAATTTATGTATGGAAATGTTTTCATTTTACATTCCTATTTAGTACTTTTTCATTAAAAAATTAAAAATAGGTAGTTTCTTAAGATGATAAATAAGATGTATTTCTAGACCAATGATCTCAGTTTCTAATGTGGTTTGGTGAAGGATATGATAATGACAATATGAATAATTTTTATAAAAAAGGAAAAAATAATTGAAATTATAATTAAAAAATTGAGGGAGATTCATTCATTATGATTATCTTTATCATGTTCCTACATCTGACCCCTGGGAATTGAAAGAAAACATTATTCAAGATTATTTTCTGTATGCTTAGATTTTTGTATCATGTAGTATTCTATAGAGTAAAACCTCATTTTATCATTATATTTAAACATAAAAAACTAAAAAAATATACATCAGAGACATTTCAAAATTATAGAAAATCCTAAATGATTGATTTTGATTTCTATCTTTTTTTGTTGGAGATGTTTGAATACTTACAAAACTATCACAAGTGACATGTATATAATATCTGAACATAATGTCATTACATATATTAAATAGAGAGATGAGTACAAAAGTTCAATGTGGGGTTTATTTAAATTATATATTTCATTAATGATTAATTATGAAATAAAAATTGACTGAAGGATGAGAACAATTATCTAGTAAGAGAAAACATAAAATGAAGGACTAAACAGTTTATTTGAAAAAAGAGTAATTAGAAAAATTATTTCTATGATGGATATATTTTGCTTTACACTGAAAAACAATTGATTTTATTTATTTTTAAAATAAAATATTTTTATAATGAATCTCATTTTAAATATTTCTGTGATAACTTATTGAGGAAGTGATACACCGAGTTTCACATCCCCTATTTGTATGATACATTTATGACATAAAATCAATTTACAACATAATATTTAAAATACGGAATATGTTTACCAAATAAAATAATATATTAGGAAGTAATTTTATTAATAATGTATATTTTAAAATTCGGTATATTGATAATTATTAATTAAATCCATATATTAGGTCATAAAACTATCATCAATAGAGAAGAATGTTTGATTTGAACATGAGTTATTTGCGGGGATCTCAATTTATTGAATAAGTATCTTTGTACATGGACTATAGGTGACCTCAAATACCATTTATGAGCAAATAATGACCAAAGGTTCATGTGATCCATACATATACATGGTAGAAGATTGAAAAAATATTATTGATTTTTTTCACCGTGCTGCAATGTTAGGGTTCTACATCATAGGATTTTTAATTTTTATTATTTTCATTCTATATAATGAATTAAAATATTAAATTAACTTGTTATACATTCTACTAATCCCAATTTCATTCTTCTATATATATTAATATAAATTTATACTTCTCTTCCTTTTTCCCCATTCATGAATTTCACCCATAAATGAAAATTGATTAACTTGATGCATGGACATGGTGTAGTTTTTGTGGAATTGTCAATTATTTCTCCCAAATAATTAAATGATGTTAGTATAATGTTTGTTGAATTATAGATAAGGGAACAGGTGTAGAGGGAATTCACTACTACATGAAAATCACATTCATTCAAAATATCTACCAATAGGAGGTGATATTAAGTGTTCCCAAGAGGTTTCATATTCATGATAAAAATTCAACTAAATATTGGGATAAATAATACATTAATGAATGACTCAATTATAAAAATAAAATTAATAATGAATGAAATTACAAAATTCACCAATATGACTATGTCCATTCATCCTTAACAGCATTATTAATTCATCATCATGCATTTAGGATTTATATTTTCATTGAATATTTTCTAAAACCCAAAATAGATAATTCAACAGTTTCAATAAATATTGAAATACAATAAAATATAGATTCTTTGAATTATATTTTTTATGGAGTAAACTACAATTTTCCTCAAATTCAATGACCATGTTCATCATCTATGATGCATTTGGAAAAATTAATCAGATTTTCTACAACCCTTCGAGAGCCACATCCAGGGTTTTTGGGATAGTAATTTCTCAAGTTACTCAACATATGTTTTGTGGATGGGTATATTTCTATGAGATGGTTATTATTTTCTAGAGTTATGTATATTTCCCACGGTATGTTCATAAATTATGTGGATTGGTATATTCTTCTATGTTGGTTCTCATATATTGTAGGTATGAGTATATTTCTCTAGGGTGGATTCTTATGTTAAAATAATTTCGTTAATTGGATAAGTAATTATGGTGTATACCTTTTTTCCTTATGGAACCCAAGAAAATATAATTTTTTTGAAATTAATTATTATTTTTTCTTAATCTACTTAAATTTTGACTTACCATACACATTACTCAATAAGGATATGTTTATATATTCTATTGACAGTGGAATAATTTCTTCTACTAAAAAACAACTCGAGGCATTATTGGTTACGTAGCATACATCAGGGTTATATGAAAATATATAGAAATTCCCCCTGTAATTAGTAATTTTACCATAATTTTAATCAACACCAAATTTATAGTCTCTCCCATTTTTTCATTTTGAGGTATCTAATGGGTATAAATCCTTAAAAGATGATTTTTTTATACGTATTTCAAGAATAAAATTTATATTTCCATCAATGTTTTTTCTAAAATGTTTTATTGATTTCAATATATTATAATTTAACATGTCTTCGAGTCTTGCCCTATTTGGAATATCCAATTATCATTATTTATGTAACTATTTCTACTATGGCATGATGGCATAGTCAATTGAAGGTATTTCCATAGACCTTCAATTTTAGTCTGTTTCTTTTGGTTTATGAGGTGACACAATTGTGGAAATGTAACTCACAAATCTTGTTACTATAGAGTAAACCAAGGAAGGGGAATAAATAGAATACAAAATCCCATTGCATGCCCTATTTTGAACTGAGTTTACACAATGGAATTTCTTAGAATCCAAACCATTGATGCATTTGGTTCCCTCAATATTTTATTTTCATATTCATAAATCTATGGTTTTTATTCCTTCTAATGATTAATGTTATGAAAAATAGACTTTGAAACTTATTTTCATCTATTAATTGTAAATTCCTCAAATATAATTAATAAATACATTCTCTAATACATTAACAATCTTCTGATATGGTTATCTCTTCCACTCCTCATATACAATATCTTATTTTATTAACCATTTTCTTCCATTATAATCATTCAATAAAATAGAAACTTCAACTCTTAAATTTGATGAGTTGATGGAACAACAAATAAAAATCTATCTATAAATAGTTTAAAAATTATGAAGCCATAATTATATTACTCAACTAGGTAACATTCGTTGAGAGAATTTAGTTAGATGAACATTTTCTACTCCATGAATGAGTTGAATAATAAGTTTTATTTCCAGGGACCTTATTTGAATCCATAAAGACTACTTATAATTTTTAACCCTGTGTCCTAATTTTGTTGGACCAAAATATCAATATATTTCATCATATTGATTGATTCGTCTAGATACCCATGATTAATGGCCTTCTCAAAATAATTTTTTTTCAAAATATAATCCACCTAAAGAAACAATGAATAGCACAATTTGAATCCATTTGTGTTTCACTACCACATTCATTTTTCATAAAATAAAATTACCTCCATCCACTGAAACAGTGAGATCACTAGGCATTCCTAATAATTTCTACTTCAACCAAATTCATCTTTGAACTATATAATCCACCTATTTTTGGGTTAAATATTTTCAGGTGGTATTTATAATCACATTCTGGTGTTGTTCACATAAAGTAAATCTTACTCACACTTCATAACCCAAACAGAATTACCAAAATAAAAATATCTTTCCACATCATATGAATTTATTTCTAATATCTATTGAAAAAAATAATTTTATTTTTTATTCATACCACTTTACACATCATTTCAAACCAATTTACCCCTGAAATTCTTCTTTCATCTCAGATCAACGTAGAATTGAATCATATAGAATTTTATTCCATGTAAATATAAACTAAACATCACCAATCCCTAAAACCTTATTGATAAGTTTCATTTTTCTCAATCATTAATTATTTATATTTCTATCGAAAGTTTACTTTTCAATTATAAAAAATCTTGTTGATTCATAGAAGACTAAATTATCTAAATCAATAATTTTTTTAGATTCTCTACATGGGTCACCATAGATTCATGATTACTATTTGTAACTTATAACTTATTTCTATACAAACATATTATATTTCTAATTGTACATATCTGTATAAAAACATTTAACCTTTTTAAGGCATTACTTTTTTAACTGTTTGAATTTCATAATCATAGATTTTGATTTCCAGATCTCATTTAAGAAATTGAATGAGATTTATCTTCATCATAATATATTTTCTTGTTCATCCACATATTTATAGAATAATATTTTAAATACCTTATGGTGAGCTGGATTTGGTGTTTTTTGGACTATGGTGCTTGCAACCTCTATGGAAGATTTGTGGTGAGGTTCCCTTATTGATTATATTTGATGTTGGGTTTACTATATCCAACCAAATATTAATTATCATGTAAGAATTTAGTAATAATATTTGTGATATTTTTATAATTTTTCAGTTTTTCTTATTTTATATGAACTGAAATTTTGGAATCCCATATAAAGTTTTCAAATAGTTGATACCCCTATACTGATGAAAATTTCTGAAATGTATTCTTGTAATTTCACCTCTATTGTTTTACATCATTATTCACTATATTCTTCTATTTCATATTTAACAGAAATGTTTACTCTTAAGAAAGACTCAAAATAATTCTAAAATTGTTGTTTTAATTATAAATATAAATTTTAAGGGTAATTGTTTATAAATGTCAAAAAATACCATGACTCTCACTGTGATTTGACAATGGTTGGTCCATATAAATATTTGTATATAATATAATTTTTTCATCATGTCAGAATTATTTTACTCATATTAAAAGAAACCATCTATTTTTTTACAATTTTTCAAGTCTTACAACATCCAAAGTCAATACGATCTAGTATTATTATGTTTTATTTTTCATCTTGAATATTCATATTTTTCTCTCTATGGTTCCAATGTTTTTGGTTCAATAAATTTTATCTTCTGAAAGTTGAATCAACTATGAGATTCATTCACTCAAACCTTATGGTTAAATAATGTGTGAAATACATTAAGTATCTAGCTACAACCATGGAAACCCATATGTTGTACCATACTCTATTTTCAATTATCTTTCCACAACTCACTTCACCCAGCATTCCAACTACGATCATAATCTTCCAAATAATATTAATATATCTGACATCCTTCTGTTTATGAAAACAAAAATTACTCATCCATATATTCAAATCCCAATTACCAAAAATTTTAAGATACTAATAATCAAAAAGTTGAATTCTTTCATAAATACTATAAAAAAATTGATTCTTACAACCCTTTTAACTGGTGGTGTGAAAGAATGAGTCAAACCCAATAACCAATGAATATTCTTGAAGATTAACACTTATGAGTAGATTTTCACTACTATAAATTACAAGGATCATGGAATTTAGTCTTCTGAATGACTTTTTCCAAGAATAACATTTCTTCATAGGATAATCATTTTTTAAGATTACCCATATTCTAGAGTTCCAATATGATATCATGAGTCCCAAAAATATACCTACAGGCTTCTCTATTGACTTGTCATTTTATTTCCAATGAATCATTCATTGAAGGGATAACCTATTAACCTTGATATTAATTAACTTCTATAAGAAGGTTTAATTTCCCAAATACAGATTTATTCATTTATAATCATGTTCATGAAATCCACGAATATCCAGATGATTTTTCTTTTAATGCTACCCATTTTCTTCCATTAATCCAAAGAATCCAGTAATTAAGAAAAAATATTTCCTAAAAATATTTTATGAATGTTTATTTTTTAAATAAATGTCTCTATGGATTAGATTAAAATCATTTAAATGATATGTTTCAAACCTCCCATTTGATGGACTCATGTTAATTCTCATTTCACTAACCCAATTATCTAATATTTCGTATGCTTCTCATAAATATCTATATGTACTACTATAAAAATCACTATACTATTATCATCCCTGATGTTCAGATCCTCATATAGTGTTAATGAAGTCCTCACCAAAATTAACACCTTTATATCCATATTTTCCAATTCCCATTTCATCATTACCTATGGTATAACTCCATTCAAAATTACATCTAGGTTCTTTTGGATGAGGTATTCATCCAACAACATCTTAAAGAATAAAAAGTAAATTATCTCAGTTATGTTAACCTAGAGATTTTAACTTTAGATTCTACCTATATATGGATAGTATCTACCATTAAATGTTTAATAAATCTGATGTAGATAAAAAGTTACTTGAGATATGACCAAATATATTTTCTGCCTCTAGGAACCTTACACTCTGATGAAATTTTTTTATAATCTCATCCATAACTTCTAAAAGATTATATTTGGTCACTAGAACCATAATAGAAGAAATATTTTTTAGTATATAACCTATAAACAACATTATATAGAATCATAGAATAAATGACTCCCCTAAATCAATAGATTGAGTTCATGAAACTATAGTGTGATCACTTACCACTCACATATTCAATAAATAAATGAATAAAATTAAAGGATATGAATAGCCATGTGTATTTAAGTGGATCAATATTTTAGCATATTTCCCTAGAGAAACACATTTACACATTTAATTTTATTATATGTTTTCTATATTTATAGTCACATTGAATTAGTGGTGACTTATATAAGAACTATAGTGATTACATGACACCTCAATATGTGATTCTCCCCAAATTCCATAGTGGGTATTTCCCAATAAATTGGTTTCACAAACCATTTACATTTGTGGAGATGATTCCATTTAAATGGAAAACTAATGATTACATATTGATATTAATATTCAAACAATGAATCAATTATAGACGATCATTTCACCATTGTCTCACTCAGTCACTATAAAATAGTGTTAGGACATTTTCAAAAAACAATTTTATTCATCTATCAGTGATGCAACTCTAGTACCACATTCATTCATTAATTAGAAGATAGAACCTTATAATAACTCCATTTATAACTAGTAATTATTATTACATATGCATTCATTATCCTTAACATTTACATATAATTATCTCTTCCCAGTAAACTGACTCTAACAGTAGTAGTGGATTTAGGAATCATTACACTTCAATATTCTAATGTAGATATTAAATGATTCTATATTCTCCAGGATCATCAATTTTATATAAAAAATAAATTCTTATCTAAATTATTTATTATATACAAAAAATAATTCTAAAAAATATTTTATTTTAATTTTTATATTGAAAATTAAAATACCCTTAACTCCTTTTAATTCAAAACCATCCTTCATAATGATTCATAACTGATATCCACCATTAAATTTTTAATTTTTGGTTTATTAGATATTAAATTAAATAATAAATACTAAATATTAAACCAACAAACATATTATCACCTTTTTAATCCAATATAAAGAATCATTGACTTCATGACATGCTGCTTTATGGTGTGATGTATCTGTTTCCCAATAAATACTCTCAACTATAATATTTGTCACTGTGTACCCTATGTATTTGATGAAGTGACTTAGTCAACTCCATAATCATTCATGTATACCCAAATTCCATTAATAAATCACATATTATGAAACATCATGCTCATATTCTTTATATATTGACTACAAATATCCCATATATCTTTATAGTTTCAGCATTGACATCACAGTTTATCACATTTGAGAAACAAGATTTCAAATTCTACTGAAATTACATTTGAGGTGAAACAAATTATATCACAACACAACCCCACATCTCCAAATCGACAAATAATTATTACAAAGTATGTTTTTAATTTATACTCATGACATAATTATTATATTTTTGATGTGTATGATAGTTAAGTATTTATTCTTACCAATGAAAACATTACCATAGCAACACATTCCCTTCATTTGAAAATTTCCAATGATTCTTATGAAATCCATGGGGCCCATATTCATGGTCATGACATGGACTATTTCATTTCCATATTTTAAAAATAATGATATTTCTAGAGGTAATACACATCATTCATGATACTTTATGATTTCCAAACACACATTGATAAATATTTAAACAAAAAAATCATGAGTTCTTACAAACCTCCATGGTTTTCAAAACAATAATTTAACCATCACCACAAATCCATCCCTAATTAACCAGATACAATATTCCTATACACTCCTCTTTTTATATGAAATATTGTTATAATTATCCCTAACATTATATTTTTCCCAATAATTATTTTCTATATATTGGATAAAAAATAAAAAAGTTCATTTATAGTTTTTCAAAAAAATATGTAAAAGACATAGATACTACCACCATTACATTTCATAATAATTATTATTAAATTATTCTCTATGACCTTGTCAGTCAAATGATGATCTTGTAGAATAGATATATAACAAAATTCATCAAAATTATCCGTTAAATATCTTTGAAACCATTAATTATTCTATATACCATTGAACAATGCCCCCCATTTTATCTTGTAAATAATAAAATTTTATTTATTTAGAACAACAATTATCACCAAATATAGCATTACATTCATTTGGAAGATGGGCCATTAAAACATATTTTTTTGAAGAGATTAGTTTAACCCTAAAATTAAACTTATGATTATTAAAAAAAATGTTCCACTAATGGTTTTGTAAAGATATCAACCAATCTAAATATATACCACAAACTTCTAGATTCATACTATTATTCTCAACCATAGCCTTTATAAAATGATATGTGATTTCTATATGCTCAATTTGGTAGTGTTGAATGTGATTCTAGTTAAATAGATCTTTTCTTTTCAAAATGATTCATTATAGAATGTTGTACAACATAACCAAATCCTATTAGTGTTTAAACATGTTTTCACATCAGTTTTAAATATTTTTCACGTTAGTTATTAAGTGATGTTATTATAGAGGAAATAGTAAATAAATTTCTCACATTGGATAACTAAAACTATTGTTATAATTAAATATCAATAATTGGTGCTTCATGTTGGTTAGGGGATAATTGAAGCTAAAAATATTTTTTTTTAAATGTAAATTGATACATCCTTAAATATATTTGTAGCCGAGGAACAGTTGGAAATGAAGTTAAAAACTAGCAAAATAGACATCCAATTCAATTTAAAGAAATCATAAAATCATTCAATCATGTAAAATCATGCGACCATTCAATTTGTAAATGTATCAACGCCTATTCAGTATATGACTGTGAATAATAAAAAAAACTGATGAAAGAATTTTACATGAATTTTCAAAAAAATATATTATATATTCCATAAATAATTATAAATAAATATATCCTTATTTATCTTTATAACTATACCAATTCATATTATTTAATAAGTGAATATTAAAACATAATATCCTCATCTAGTTACACCTTGGTTTTTATTACACTTTTTCAAAGGGATTTTATTTAAAAATAACATTTTTAATCAACATATTTAAAATTATGTAATTTTCAAAGAAAATTTAACTTCACTTTTACAAACATGATCAATGATCTCTTCTTTCTTGTTGTATATGTAAAGAAATATTATATCTTATTTGAAAATAATATGAATATAATCAATTTTATTATTTATAATATAAAAAGTTATTGATTTAAGAAAAATTCTGTGTAAAATACATTCTTAATGATTTCTCTCATTTTAATATGGATAGAGCATACCAATTAAAATGTCTTCTCCCTTTGATAAAAAACACCCAAAAACCAATGAAGACTAACACAAAAAAAATTTGAGTTTTTTATATTTTATTTGATATTTAAATCATTGTGAAAACATTTTCTTGACACTCTTCATGATATGGAAACATCTAACACAAAATTATGACATTATTCTCAAATATTTCAGCAATATAGTATATTCTTTCAGCAGTGGTCATTGTCAGAGATACATTAGAAATAAAATTTTGATCTATAAATCCATATAAATATGTCTCATCATGCTCTATACAAATGTTCTATATATACATAATAAAATGCATACATAATTATAAAATTTCACTAAATTAATAGAATGATTAATTTTTGTTAATCAACAAACATGGAAAAAAATTTCATCATGTTGATTTCCAATTGATCTCTAGCTATATTATCCATGATATCATTTTTCAAATCCCCACAATCATTACATGCCCAAAAATAGTAGTATCAATTGGAATCTCATATACTGCCAATAAAAAATTTGAGTACATTGAAAATCAATCGAGACTAGTAAAATATGTATCTAAATTCATGGCCATATGATTTTTTTATTATCTATACAATATTTCTTAACATTTAAAGTATTCATGTAAGAAATAATATAAAAATATAAACTTCTAAATGATAAAGTAATTTAATTTAAAAATAAAATAAAATATAACATATATGAATACTTCATCTGTATTATATTGAGGTAGTGAAGATAGAAAAACTAAATAATTAATGATACTTTATCCAATTTTACTCAAATTATCTGTAGGACACTTTATTTTTTGACCGATCTGTAATATATTATAGCGTTACCATATGATTTAATATCTCAATCTGGAGATGATTAATGGTATTACTAATATAATATATCATCCAAAATGAAATAGTATTATGAGTATCATCAACATATAACTTACATAAACATGGTAGTTCTGGAGGAGGGGGTTTTGGGTTCATAAAAGAATGGATGGTGTCTGAAAATATAGATATGAATGTAGGATAACAATGAAATGGATCTGCTGGAGGACGTGGAGGAGTCAGATCTGTAATCTGAAATTATCCTTGCATGTATAAAAACATCATTTGTAGAGATGTTCTAATAATATCCTCTATAATCTCTTAAACATCCATATATTTGTCTTCAAAATATTCTATTATGTTTTATAATCATGTTCCTCTAATGAAGCTTTAGAATAAGGAAACACTTTTCATACTGATACACCTATCAGGTATCCTCATACATGGCGTGGGTGTTCGATATTTCCAAATGATATAGCTAGAATATCTTATCTACCATCAATAAAAATGACCCCATGTCTATGCTACTCCTCAATAGAATTTGGTATGGAATATTTCGAAGTATCTTTAATGGATTACAATATAAAAACAGTTTATTTAACCTCAGTAAATAAATAAAAATCTTATAATCATATCAACATAAAATCTTGTATCTTTTATTAGATATTTTTATTTTATGCTCATATGACTCCTCTTCCATTTTTGTTGTCTAGTGGGGGTGGGGGTTAGGGGAAAAATTATCATATCCTGATGACATGACTATTACCAATAGATGTTTTTCCTGTATAATGTGTTCTTCCAAAAATACATTCCCATCCTGAGAGAATGTATGAGAGTATACATTTCTTTCATTACATTCCAAATTTGATATTACTGGGGTCTTAAATTAATTATTAGGAATAAAAAAACAATTAACATGATCATTAATATAAGAAAATTATAAAAAGTATACATTACACATACTAATGAATCTTTTTCAACATCTTCTACCAACAGTTTTATTTTATGTATATTCATTTATAAATGGATATATATCACATATATTTTCGGAATATATATTCCCAAAAATAAACTATGATGTAAGGGATGATTTAATATCCCTCAATCTCCAAGAATCCAATGAAAAATATTTCCTCTTCAATCCTCTAGTGTCGGGTATAGCATATGTCATCTAATATGAAGGGGAAAACATATATTACTATAAAAATCTCATGATATGTTAAATAATGACAATTAATATTACAAAAATGGTCGTCCACTATAGTGATAATGTCTCATAGGTAACGCTCTGCTAATCATTAAAAAAATAATAATTTTTTTATCCTATACTAATATAAAAGTCGTGAATTGTTTAGAATTTGGAGGTTATGGAATATCATTATCATAAATGTTTATTGGTATCCCCTATCAACGTATACCAACAAATGATTAGTTTTGTAAATGTTTTGCACCAAATTTACAAACCCTGAAACTTTTTCCCTTAACGATGTAAATATGTCATGTAAAGAATGATGTGGAGGCTCATCAATATGATCATGTGTATATTCCTCCCCATATTTAAGAGTATTTTCATCTGATGAAATATGTGGTGGATCAGAATAATGATATTTCATTATTCAACAAATCAAAGAAAAATCAATTAGTATAAAAATATACAAATACAATAATTACATAAAAATGTATATTTGAAATTAACAATTATAAAAAAAAGTAAATAAAAAGTATCAATTTTTACTTCATATTTTTTTGTTAAATAAATTTATAGAAATATTAATTTGAGAGGAAATGACATCAATTAATTAATATGACCCAATATTAATGAGACATGAAATGACATCGTAAAAAGTCATCATCCTAATATATATGTTCTACAAAAATAATAATACTTGTATATTATACTCTTATACCATATATTTCTATATAATTCAAAATGTTTAACTTAAAATAATTTGTTTTTAAAAATATTTTTTAATAGATAAGATAGTTAAGGGAAAACTTAGAAAACTATACAAAACTAAAAGAATATAGTAAAATTTAATTATTTAGTTATAATACTCATATTAATAAAATAAATCAAATTAAAATATCTATCCTATGAAATTTAGAAATGTAAACAGTAATTAAACTTATGTTACATATAATATTAGGAATTTACTATAGATTTTCTTCAAAAATTCGTACATCATGATCATTCTGTATGACACAAACCATGTCTTTGACATGTGCATCAATATTATTGGTTAATTGTTCCACATATATAGGGATCTCACATAAATCAGTATAATAAGAAATATTATCATCACCAACATATATTTTTTCCTTTTAAAATAATATACCACTACATATCAGATTTATCAAGAACATAGATCATTTTTTCATGTGATTCCATGATAAAAGGATCATTTTTTAATTCTAATTTATTCAGATTTACTAGTATCATTCCAAATTGATCGTGTCAGACACTATTTTTACAAATAAAACTTTTACACATAATAACTGGACCATTAAATTTAATGAAATCAACCTCACATATTTCTTAAGTGACACCCTAATATGAAGTTGATATTGATATTGGGATATTGATTTTGGCACTAATATAAATTCATTTCTTCTATGACCATAGACACTTTACTATTATGAACTAGAGTTCTATTTTCTTGACCATTCATAAAAAAATTATATCTATTTATTTTAGAGTCAGACAATTTTTTAAATTTAAACTTGGGCCTTCCACTAACCATCTCAATTTCTCATATGCATTTGGTTGCAGGATCACTTTAAAACATTTATTTTTTTTGTTTTATAAATACAAAAATCACATGTATTCCTTCATTGGATAACATTGTTTCAACCCAGTAATATGAAATGTTATATATGGTTGAGAATAATATATGTTATTCCTGATGTATAACTTTACCTTATTTATCTATTCACCTTTCAAAAATTTTACTATCAATCCAGTAATCCCCTCTCCCCCATAATTAAATCATTCATATAATCATATAGGAAAACCGATGTGGTCAACATAGGAAAATAACTTGTAAAAATCATTGTAACCTCCTCATAAATAAACTTTTCCCTAATGGATGATTCTGGTCGATATCGACTTTTAACCAAACCCTTAAATATTTCCATATAACATTCAAAAGGATCAATCCATAATAGATATATAGGTCTATGGAGATTTATTTATAAAAAAAATGAACTATTAAATTCAGCATGATGTCAAAAAAATATGCAGGAAAATACATTTCAAATTGAAAAATTATAGAAACCACTTTGTTCGCAAAATTTTTCAATGAATTAAAATAAATAACAATACTAAAAATCGAATTAAAAAAATACGCACCTTCATGATAGTCATTCAAACATGGGTGGGTAATATTCTATGCATTAAAATTGGATGGAGATGTTACATCATGATGTGACAGTCATGAGATTTCATACCTATCAACATAATATATTTCAAAGACACAATATTTTTTAAATTTTAAGAATAACCATGTCGAATTTTTTTTTCATGAAGACATTTAAAAAATATAATTTTTTATTTCATTGATGAATTAGGAAAATTGTGGGCTAGGAATGTTCGCCTTTGGTTAAGAGTGGGAGCCAACTCCAAACATACTCCCAATGAGAGTAAATCCATTCTTGCATACAACCCACCATTATTTTTTCCATTAAAATATAACAATGTTACCATTAAAATTTCACATATATTTATCTCAAAGTGAATTATATCAACATTATGATTCACCTCATGATATCTCCAATATAGTTTCTCAAAAAATATTTATTTTTTCTTCTAAATATTTCTATCATTAATAGATTTATGCGCCTTTTCAAATGCCAGATCCATGTACTTCGCCTGATAAAAATAATGATTATTGTATAATGGTTTTGTAAAAAAATAAAATTCATGTGATTTGTTGAAATAATTTTGTAATATTATATAGGATTGATCAATAGGTAAAAAATTTGATGACACATTTATAGTCATTTCTACCATGATTACATTGATAATATGAAGCTTGTTGTCCCAAATTGGTCCACATTTATACCCCATAACACCATATCAAGAAAACTTTTCATATACTGGGAAGTAATTTGTAGTAAACATAAAAATTACATGCAGGTGAAAATATTTCTTTCTATAAAAATCATACAATCTTAGACCATCCTCCAATAACAGTTTCAATTCATCAATTAATGGTGATAATAAAATGTAAATATATTTCTAGGAAATTTGATCCATAGATCATAAAACTTAACAGGTTATATTTTATCTTCATAAAAATTATGGGAGATAAGATGTAAATAAAAAATTAAATAGGATATTAACTATGTTTTATAATAAGCATTTGAATGAAATCATTCCATCTTTTCATAGTCCTAGTCTTGTTTTTATAACATCTTGTCTGAATATAGGAAACTGGTGATCAATTTTCATCCACTTTATACAATCAGCTGGATATCCTATTTTTCCTTCACATATTCAGTCATCAGCATATCGCATAACCTTTTTATTATGTTATTTATCAAATAAATGTTTCGAATGACCTATTATAGGAATATACCAAAATGGTTTTTCAGGGGTCTCTGAAACATCTAAATCATCCTGTTATTTTTATTTCAACATATACCATGATTTCTCATATTTAGGACACTTGGATAGAAATTTGAATTATATTCTATATTGCACACATCCATTTGGGAAGACATGTATTTTCTTGTACCCTAACCTCATCGGGCATAATATATTCTGTTCCTTTTAATGTGAATATATAAGATCATTGTATTTATGAATAATGAAATTCAACCATTGTACCACCTCTTTAATACTCTTGTCACACCATCTATGTTTCGCCTTCAATTTTATCAATCTTAAACCCACTGCAAAAACTATATATTCTATAAAATCCAGATACAATGGTTTTTTGGACTCACCATAAAAATTTTAAATTAGAAGTTGGTTCTTAATTTCCTATAATTTTATATCATGAATCATCTCATCATGTTTATAAAATTTATCATATAGAAAATCACTTACATCAATGGATCTAAAATTCATCTTGGTTTGACCAAGCCCAATCGAAGAGCTGTAAATCAAATGAAAAACATGAAAAATTAAATGATATTTAATCCTTATTCTTTTCAAAATCATTAAATTTAAATATTTTTGGCTTGGAATAAAGAAAATTTTATTATTTGGGATTTTTCATTTTGAAAATTTTGAAAAACAATCATCAACTCCTTCCTCATATTTAGTACCTATTTGAGTTTCATTAATCTTACATTGATTCATTATATATGAAAAATATCAAATATAAATATAAATATTGAAGGTAGTAATTTTAAAAAAAATTTGATATTATAAATTTCATCAAAAAATATAGAAATCCATGAATAAAAACCTTAGATGGATAATTTAAAATTTTGATGACCAAATTCATTCAAGGTGAAGGAATTATAGAATAGATTATTTAAAAAGTGTGTCAAGTAAACATAAATGAATATAACTATACGAAGTTATTAAAAAATATCTACAAGGATATCTATAATATGATATCTATAAAAAAAATATCCAAGGAGAACAAATAATTCAGAGTTTATTATTTATAAAAATAAAAAATGTATTCTATATTATAATTTACAGTATAATCTAATCATAAATTGAGCCTTTGTTTAAAAAAATTACATTAAACATTTCATTATGGGACTTCATAGGGTACATACTATTATCGAACATAGTACATGGTTGGTTTGCTACATTAAAAGGTTGTCCCATCACCCATTTGACCCATGTTCAATGACCCGAAGTAAAATTTGAGACACATGACCGTTCATAAAAACAACCCCTAAAGATGGGAATAGTCTCGAAATTATCATATAAGTACAATTTAAAAGATTATTATAAATTACATACAAGGAATTAAATCACACTAAATTGATTAACCTATAGTGACTCACCCAATTATAAACTCCACACAATAGGTATTCTCATCAATATGATTTATTGATGATCCCTTTAATCATGATCATCCATTATAAATGGGTTTCACTACTAATTACCTTTTCCAAAGTCCAAAATAGTTTTAATAAGAAATTTCATTCTATTCTATAATAAAGACAAACCATCATTGAAACAAAACATATATTTGAAAACCCATTACAAAACCCATCTCGTGATGAGTAATTAAACAGAAAATAATTTGTCAGCTCTACCAAGCTATAACTTTATCTGAACTGAAATGAATAAACTGTGATATCAACACATAATTAACTTAAAACCCAACTCATTGAAATGAATGAAAATTTAGAAACACCAAACATTCCAAAATCATGTCACTTGATTAATACTCCTTATTATAAAATAATAATTATTTAATCCAAACAAAGAAAAATATATTGAATGAGAACAAATAATTCATACTAGAAATAAAAATCATGAACAACTAACAAACACTATATAATAGATATTTGAACCTTCAGATTAGGTAATTGAGATGGGAAGATCTATAATAAAATGAGAAATGATGAATCTGAAAAAACCCAAATGTATGAAGATAGTAATTCAAGAATGAAGAACTCATGATTGAACAATTGTTAGTTATAGGTTCAATGCCAAAGAATAAACAAAAAGTGAGAAACAATAATTTTTGAGGCATACCTCAGATCCATCTTCCATGAATAACACAATGCCTATGAAACCGAGGGATTTATTAAGATCAAAATGTAAGATTGGAGAACCAGATCAATGAAATTAGAGAGTTAAGGCTTTAGTGAGAGAGAAACAATAATTTCCATCATGAAAATGGAGGACTGCATAACGAACCCTCAATCAATTCATTAGTTATTAAATGTTATTTTAAATCAATTATATTATAACATTTGTAGAAATTAGATATTTACTACACTTTCTTGTCAGTTATACTATAACCGACTTAAAAAATATATCTTTCATGTTAGATAAATTATTTAATGAAAGTTAAAGAGTGTTTAATATCCATTTATATCATCATTTTTATGAAAACTGACATGAAAAATGACTTTTCACCTCGGTCAATGAAAAACTGACGTAAACAATAAGTTTTCCATGATTTTTATGTCAGTTGTAAATAACTGACATGAAAACTGTGATGTAATAAAAAAATCATACTAGTTTCATTTCAAAAATTTCATCATCTATATATGTTGAATACATACTGTGGTGATTGGAATATTTTCTTCTTCTTCTATACTCAATGAAACAAAAATATTATTTCTTACCCTTCTAATATATTTTCTTCCAATATAATGGTCCCCCACAAGTGTATTTTTGAGTCATGATGTCACCAACCAAATCATCATTTAAATATTCATATAACTACATGTTTTCAATATCATTTTCTATTAAAACATAATTTAATTTTCAATTAAAATACATCGTGATTATCATAACAGCTTGTCAGTTCTCCTTATTTAGAAAAATTTGGAAGCAATATTCGAAACCCATGGAATAAATTAAGTTTATCCTAGTCATTGATAAATAGAGTATACACATAAATATTCTTTTATATAGTTTTATGTATAATAACACTCTATCGTCATGCTATCACAATTCATTTCCAATGGTTATTAGAGATGAAACATGATTACTATCTTCAAGATGTTATTTCCAAAATTTCACTACGAAATAAATGTACTCCCTTTTTATTTTGAATTTGTATCCCCAAAAATAAATTTAACACTATAATCATGGATATCTAAATTTTTTAACTCATTAACATAGAAAATAAATGAATTTGTTTCTTTTTTGTACCAATGATCATATCATCTATATACTCATAAACTACAAATTAATATTATTTTGAAATAATTATATAGAATTTATGATCAACCACTCCTATTATAAATTATAGCTTTCTAAAATACACATCCATCTATAAAAAAATATTTTCACTCCTTTGTATTTGAATTTTTTTTATGATTCACCGTTTAGATTCATCATTTCCATGAGAAAAATACACTGTTTGGTTAATGTATACCTCCTCATTCATGGATTTATTTAAAAATTGTGCATTAAATATATAAAAAAATGATAAAATTTGGTTATGTATCAAAATATAGTAAAATTTTATTATATTATATCCTTTCAAATAGTTCGAATGTATCTTCATGATCGATACCTTTAACCCATTCATATATCTTATAAAGAAGTATTTCATTATTCCAAATTGCATTTCCATTTTAATCCATATTTTTTCTTGATGACTGATGGTATACCAATCATAATATGGTAATTAATTATGTTCAAAATCACATAATTCTAATATTTATCAATATTTTCCAGTTATTTGTTCAATGATTTAACACATCATTCCTTCTTTTCATTTTCATCAATTGAAGTGGTTTTAATCATGGATAATAGATAAATCTGATCTATTCTATTCAACCTCTAGAACTATGTTACTGTATGTTTGACTAAAATAGTATTTCTTAAATAAAAGTGAACACTTTATCCACTTAAATGAGTCATATTCTATCTCACTTCATCAAGTTTATCTTGAGTGGATTCAATTTTTGAATCAGTAATAGCCTGAACTATTTCATTTTTCACCAAATCTATATTAATTTTTGTTTTATTTTTTTCATAATATTCATTAGATATAGTTTTCTAAAATTATGTGTGTTATCATTTTTATCCACCATCACATCACAACTCTCAAAATTATTTTTGATCAAAATATTGATGAACTAATAAGAAAAAATCATTCTATAGTATCGTCGAAAAATACCTAAATCTTATACATCTCCACTCCTACCTTGATTTCAATATTTATTTCAGATGGAACACATTCTTTGAAATAACCTATGTTACGTGAAGGGTATATTCCTTAATGGAAACATATTTTATGGTGTCATCTCTTCTCCTAAAATATGTAATATACTTTTAAATTATAGAAAACTACATGAACATATACCTTCTAGTATTAACGTGAGATTCCACTCTCAATCAACAATGTATTCTTCATGTTGTTCACAATGTAATTTATTTTTTCTAAAAACCCACTCATTTGTGGGGAAGGGTTCTCTGTAAAGACTGTATATGTTTAATATATTTCCATTTAGGGTTATTTTCTACTATATACTATGTGTTATCTATTTCAAAATTTTATATTATAATTTCCATAATTCATTTTTTATTCTACTTGAGAATATATTTCTGTAATCTATAACATATATTTTGGTTTTCATAATGATATCACACAAATATATGTCCTGATATTATCAATTATACAACACACATCTGTGTCACCCAAAATTAGCAGACTGTTTCCTCTCATCTTATATATATGATTTAGATTTCAAACCATCTTTCCTTGTAAACATTCTTCACAAATATTTCTTCAATCATGATTCAATTTTTTGTATATCTACATCTCCTTTACGTTTTCAACATTTCTACATGAATTATTGAATATGAAATCCAGTCCTTCTTGTATAATAATTATTTTTCTTATTCATCATCATGTAAATGTTTGATTCCAGAATGATACAACAGTGCCTGAAAAAATATTTCCAAGTGGGATAAGGGAAATGGGACTACAGGGGTCTGAAATGATGAAGAACAAGGGAATCCCCAATAATGATGTTAATCCCTATTGGTTATAGAATATCTTGGTTATGATTAAATATACTCTCTAATCTAGGGATGTCATGCGAGGCCAGGTAATATACTACCTTATTCCCCTCCCACCAGGTGTGAGACTCTTTAGTATTGGTGTCAAAGATACTACGACACTTTAGAATGATATAAACTATAGACCACAGGGTAATACCAAGTGAATGGAGAGTGGTGTGAATTTACATCGAGTTTGTTTCATCTTCCCCTAGATTCAAACTCCTCTATCTAAAAATAGTGAGGCCTACCAATATGGTCATAGACATAGCCAGCAACAATGTGCCTTGGACTAGTTGAATAGAAATCTCATGGATGAATGATTTGAAGCTATCACAAACAATCCCTCTGTCGCACAAAATACCTGAAAAACACAATCCATCGGTGGTGATATTTAATCATTAATGGGGAGGTTTCCATCTAACCTAGATTCCAATA
The DNA here is from genome assembly GCA_963277665.1 of Viscum album. Taxonomy (NCBI): domain Eukaryota; kingdom Viridiplantae; phylum Streptophyta; class Magnoliopsida; order Santalales; family Viscaceae; genus Viscum; species Viscum album. Next base: position 1,550,912,793 of record OY728158.1, on the reverse strand, counting down.
TTAGGATTGATGATGGAAGAGATGAAATTGAAAATTTGTTTAAACCACTTCAATGTGGGAGACTCCCTCTATTTTTTGAGAACCTTGACCATATCGATATGTAGTTCATTGATCCTAGAAATTTTCGAAAGGATAAATGAATTCACCCAATCATTGGTCCGCTTATTTTGTGTCTACCACAGACACCAACATCCTTAACTCAAAACTAAGGCATGGTCCCTTCTCTCTGGAACCTTCTCCCCTGATCCCTGGAACCAATGGACTAAAAAGGATTGTTCGTCCATTCTTTGAATCAAAAAGGTTGTGAACTCAATTATTTATCCAAACCTCCTTTACCCAATAATTCTAAAATAATAGGTTCCCCGAGAATTACTCCATATGTATCCAACAGAAGACACAACTAGATGCCACACTAACCTTACACCTCTTAATATTCTAGTCAGTAAGGATTTTATTGTTCCATATTCTCCAAGTGTGAAAGTTATACACTGTGGGAATGTTTGTATCCCATAACAGCTCATTCTACTCATCTCTAGTGGCTGGAATGGAAAGGAATAAATGATAGTCCTTGGTTATAAAATATCTTGAGGAAGACATGGTAAAAAACATATATTTGAGGCTGAGGTCAACTCAATGAGTTTGAACACTTCTATATGATCCCAGTAGAAAACAGAATTGATAAAAGAGGGATGGAGGGTGGCTTCTCTAAAGGATATTTCAATGATATAGAATCCTGAGAAATTATTTAGACTAACTTACACCGATATTCTAATATCATCCATTATAATATATTCTTATTCGTTTCTTTTAATATAAAAAATTATGTACAATATATAAATAATAAAATAATGTCACCATAGAATTAATAATTATAAAAATATGATGAATACTCTTACAATCTCCTTTTATGAATTTAGATTTATTCACCTCTTAGGGAATGTAATATTTCCCCATAATGTTACATTGTGTGCCTTGTGAAGCTATATAAATGAAACTCTGTGATTATAAAATCTTGTCACTATAATCTCACTCCAAATCACTAGAATTTGATTACCTACTTGATTATTGATAAGTTCTCAATGTCTTAGAACATTCTCCCATCAATAGCTCCATATTTCACTTCACCTTTGTATATATTTCTTTTTATTTCTAATAAATGTTAACAAAAAAAATTTTACCCATAAAATTGGATCATTGATCACTAAGATTATATTCAAATATTATTACAAATAGTTTTTCCATTTCATTAAAATCTTTTTCTAACAATATCACAATCAAAAGTTTATTCTTCATAAAATTTGTTTTTATTTCTATTGATTGAATATGTCTCAAGGAAATGAAATTTTCTTCAATCTAATTAATGTTATTTAATTTAAAAATGAAAAAAATGATAAGATCAACCATGATATTAGGCCATTAATTCGACATCAAACTAAAATTTATATATTTTTTTATTTAATTGGATTCCTTCTACTATCTTCTATAAAATTATAAATATGATAAAATTCAGCATCATTTTAGTAGAGATAAATTAAAGATTCTATGGTAAGCCTGTAATTTTATTTTTCATTTTTCTCTAGAATTAAATCTCTTCATGTGCCCCTTCAAAATACACTTTAAGATCAATATCTCCCTTATGTGGTTCATTATACTATTCAATGTTAGTTTTTTAATCTTCCTCCAATGTCAACAATGAAATAATAAACATCTTAACTAAGTTAAATATTAATAAAATATAATAATTCTTCCTTAGCATACTCAACTTCTTTTCTAAAATTAACATTCCTACGAATCTTATTACCATTTTAATTTATTTAATTAAAATTCCATCTAGGTGAAAAAAAAATATTTTTTTATTGAAGGGATGAAAACTCATCATCACCTACATAAATAATATTTATATTCATACTATAATTAAGTAATAAATTATCAATAAAATAATTTTATAAAGCTAACATACCATTAAATAATAATTTTTATCTTTCAAGATTCCGTGTACTTGGTGATAAAAATTTCGTCAACCTTGTCATATTTATTTTAAGTTTTGTAAACCACTTGCTTTTCAATTTATAAGAAATTTATATCTTTAGATAAATGGACTAATACTATATCTTTCTTCAACCACCTATCATAAGTACTTATATTTAAGTAATTAATAATGATATATACCTCCAATACTGAAATACTCATTTTTGATAACATTCAAATTGTTCATCGTCTGTAAAATTATAATTATTTCATCACAATAGAAAAATCCATGATCTGAATACTAAGCCCATGTATTTCACTAATAAAATACGTAATTGTAATATAAAAAACAGAAATATTTTCACTTATAATAAACATCATATAATCAAACACATTATATTAAAAATGAAACATCACATACTCTACTTTTGTGTCCCCTTAAAATATATTAGAATGTTTATAAAAAACATAAAATTTCATTTCTTTATCTCTCATAATTATATAAATGTAAATAGTAAATATTGTTGATAAAGAATTTCGAGCCTTGGAATCATCATTCAAAATCTTCATATTGTCTTATATCATCAACTTTCTAGTGGGGTCTCTGACTTCAGTCCCATGATCTATAGCTGACTAAACATCCATTAGAATATATTTAATATGTTATGTCTTTTCATTCCCCTAATTTTGTTAATTTCATTCATCAAATAATGGTACTAAATTTACAATTCTAATGTTCTCTATGACTATATAAATCTTTTATCCAACTGATTCATGAAATGTCATATAGATCATATACAACTTTTTGAACCATAGTAGCCCCACTAAACTACTTTAGGGGGATAGTTATGATGTTATACAATTCATATTTTATTTCTAACAAATTGAAATTTTCATTTGAATAAGAAAAGTCATATTCAATTATTTTAATAATCAAAAGAAGATAAAAAAAAGTAAGAGAATACACAGATAGAAATTTCAATAGAGATATAGTGATAAATTCAATAGGTGGGTCTATCATAATAGAGTTTAAATAAATAAATCACCTCCAAACAGAACGGATGTTCTCAATATTACTCAAAATATCACATCAAATTGACTGATGATATAAAAAATTGAATCTTATTCCAATCATTATTTTCATTGTAATTCAATCTCAGACACTACACTCTTCAAATCCAAATATTCAAATATTATATATTATACCTAATCAAATTTTTTTTTATATTAATATGTTTTTCCATTTTTAATATTATATAGGAAATTACCCTAAATGTAATTTTTTTTTGAAATTCATATTTTAAATTCAAACTTTTCATAACAACTTTTAATTCAAATTTGGTGTTCAAGTTGGTTCCTAGATTATATATACAATTGAATTTTGAAAGGGTAGTCACAGAATGTTAATAAAAACTGAAAAATAATCAATCAACATCAACATAATCAAATTAGTTTGAATACAAAAAATAATTCACAAATCAACCTGATATACTCTAGAATGGTGTAATAGTTTCTCAATTACTTATCTCAAAAACAAGATAAATCATTGTAGGAGATAGGTTTTTTAAGGAATGAAATGATTAATTCTAGAATCACTCGAATTTAGTGATATTATTTATTAGACACTCATTTTGTTTCATGAAACAACAAAATCCTATCCATATTTAATATAAATACATAAAAATATTCATGAAACATCATTTAATTTTTAGAGAGCAGTTTAAATATCAATGATTCCAAATTATTCTAGGATATCCATTATTGTCCAATATAATTTTTTTTCTTACACCCCATATATCTCCAGATTTTAAAAACACATAATTCAAAGTATCATATGCTATCCCAACTGTATAATTATATCAGTATTTAGGTGGGATTAAATATTATGCAATGTGTCTTTAGAGTTCTACCTTTAGTTTCATAGTGTGTTCCTTTCATAGGATTTTTCCCAAGAATATTATCAAATCTCCAAGGAAAAATATTTTTTGTCAAGACCTGTCTTAGATAAATTAATTAGTTTTTAGACAAATCTTCACAATATTCTTCTACTTCAATAATATATCTTCCAGATTTTTAAACTACCATAAAAAAATACAAAAATTTTGTCATTATAATTTTTCATTTTCTCATTTAAACTATCATAAAAATATTATTTTACATTAGTTTTTTTATATTTTTTCATATTTTTGGAAAACATAATATTGACAGATGTTTTAAATAATTTCTAATATCCATTATATGAAACCAATGTAAAATTGTCAAATATTTTTATTATTTTTAATAACAGGTGACATTCAATGTTAGTTGTTAAAATAAACAATGTGATATATTTAAAAAAATATATAAAATTTCATTAGACATAACATAACATTGATTGAATAATATTATAATATCCATAAATTTTTTTGGCGCTAAATAAAATAAATAGTTTATATTGTGACCTATTATCCATACTTTTTGTTAATACCTCCAATAATAGTGAATAGTTATTATTATTTTATTTCATCACAAATGGTAAAAATCTTGTGTTATTCTGAATATAGTTTTCTTTCCAATTATAAACTCAGGAATAATTTTTATCATTGTCTTATATATCACATGTCTAGGATTTATCCCTTCTAATCATTTCATATTCATCAAAAAAATAATGTGGTCAAAAAAACATTATATGATGAAAATCATTCAACTAAAATAATTAAATAAGGATATATTATAACATAAAATTGGGGGATGGTGAAATTTTAGTACATAATGATAGGAAAAATTCCCAAAAATAGATGAATTGTGAGAAAATAATAATTATGTTTGATATACATATTTGTAAGAGGGATGAATTTTTTTGAAATTTCATGTTGTATTTCTAGTTGAAAGAATTAATTAATCAAGAACATGATTTAGAAAATGGAGATAACTAACACATTCATTTGAAAAAATTCTTAAACATTTTACTATTCCTTTCAAACAACAAAAAGAAAAAATAATTTTTTATCATCAGGTAATCAAAAAAAAACATTGAAATTCAATTTTATTGGTTGTTTTTATGGTTTTATAAAATCAAATGTCATAATCATAGTTCTAACATTATTTTTATCATTATTTATGTGAAAATATATTTTCATATTTTTTCTACAAAAACATTATATTTCAATTTAAACTTTTAATATTTTCATATAAGAATTTTTTAAAAAAATTTGTTAGAATTATACTCTTATTTTTGATTTTTAAAAATAATTATGTATAAAAATATTATCACATCTGTTGTATAAAAATTGTGTTAAAATTGTAAGGTTTTATATTTATTTCCATATAGTGATATGCATCAATAACATGAGAAATAAATCAAACCATCATTATTCTAAACGTGTAAAATATATAAATAAATTTATTTATTATTTATTTATAATCACTTACTCTAGGACATTCATCCCCGCCCAACATAGGCCTAACGCTTTCCTAATGTTCAATTAATTTGAATTGGTGAAACTTGTGGATATTCTTTTTGTGTACCCCTCTTAGCACATATATAGATAGTCGTGAATCATAATCATAAAACAAAATTGGTATCTGGAAACCCATCATGTCCAAAAATAAAATAACTAAAAATTGTAGTTGTAGAGATATTTTATAAGATCACATTTTGTAATATTAATTGTGTCTCTTGATATCATATAATTATGGATTCATACATCAATTCATCATTATTTATTTATTTATTTATTATTCATAATTTTTCAATGTATAGGATATAATTGTGTTATTCTAATATTTACATAGATTAATCCAACACAATACCATTTGAGTCATTGTGCAAAAGGTAACCTTTTCTTTACTGAATGGACAAATAATGTCTTGATAATTTAATCAATGTCATAACACCATTGGTGGACCAGATGCAAGTAACCTCACTACAATTATAAATGTCATGGATTTTTTATTAAAAATAATATTTGATTAATATAAACACAATGAAAATGATCTCATTTATAGATAACAATACACATTCCCAATAATAGTAACATACAATGACACCCAAAACATGTAGTGTTTCTATTAGTGATTTAGTCTTCAGGATCTCCTCTGCCCAAGATTACTAATTGAAAACATCCAATGAATAAGTTTAAATGAATATGAGACCCCAAAAAGTTATATTTAGAAGTTACCTATATCATATAAGAATGATTTATAGTACCCAAATATTTCTAATATCATTATGTTTGATTTTTCACAGAACATGCACCACCGAGCATTAATTAATGTCAAATATTATATATTTAAATTTGAATATAATATAAAATTCATTGAAATTGAGTGTATGAAATAAAGTAATTAAATTATAATATATATATATATAATAGACCAAATTAATAAAAATTTATAGAATAAAATATAGTAAATAATCACTCAATATTTTAAAATGTAAATATATTATTTAAAAATATAGTTTCCTTAAAAATGGTTTTTATACCTTCGTGAGTGAATTTTATAAATAATTTTAGAAAACTATAGATATATAATTTGATAAAAATGAATTTAAAAAAAATAATAATATCTAAATTTATCTACATGTTATTTTTGGATTTTTCCTGAAAGATTGATTTTTCCCTGAATAGTGAAAAATATAGATTTTTAAAAAATATAATTTTTTTTAATTTAAATGTACCTATATAATTCTAATTTGATATTAAAATTATATAAGTATATTTTATTTAGAAATAATATAATTAATTACATATGAATTTTCATTATAAATGATTTTGGTAAAGCATCAATTTTCGTTTTAAAAATACATTTTTCTAAAACAAGCTTTTCCATTATGTTTTATAAATTTTTTTTTAACATTTATGTATAAAACATTGTTAAATTTAATACTAATAATAGATTATATATTTTTAATAAGGATTTTAAAATATGATAAATATTCCAAATTTAGGTTTGGTCGTGATGAATTGTACCATGGATAATATTCCAAATTAAGAGTCAAAAAAAAAATTTCTGGGCTTTGAAAATAAAAAATATACCTGAATTATTTATATCATGTGTGTTTAATTAGGAAAATGCCTTAAAAAATTTTAAAATATGGCATTTTGGTTCAATTTTTTTATAAAGCCCTTTTTATTATATTTAGAAAATAAAAAATAATCAAAATTTGACTATCTTGATTCTAATTTCTATCATAAATTTAAATATGGATAATAACATGTTATGAATGATTAAAATTGTTTTATTTGAAATAAAATTATTTATTCTTCTTATAATATTTTATTGGCAATTTTTAGTGAATTTATAATTACATTAAACTCTTACAAATCACTTATATAGTGTTTGTGAACAAAATAGAAAAATTAAAGAAACTTATTTTAAAAGCATTAATAGTAATATTTTGTGGATAAAATATATAGTCACCTGAATTTTATGGTCAATAAATATGTTGTGAATATAATAATAGATTTTATATTTTAATAAAATAATTTTATTTATTTCATTAGAGTTAAAATATTAGAACAGTTTATAAAATGCAATTAATGATTTTTTATGTTAAATAATATAATATAAAATGATTAAAAATAATTAAAATTTTGAAATAGGAAATGTGGGTGGTATGTGATAAAAATTTTCATCCATTAACAAATTTTATCCAATTAATTCTTTAGATGTAAATTAATAACCCCTAGTATTAAAAGTTTTGTTACAACGACTGAAATTTAAATTACATAACTATGCGACAGAATGATAATGTTGAAACTAAAAAAACAATCCATATTTTATTGGATAAATTTTTTTACAACATATACTACATTATTTATAAATTTTTTTCACTGGTATCCACTTTAACATAAAAAAATAATTTATTGTATTTCAATGTATTAAGTAATATTAGGTTTTCCCTTTCCATCACTGTGAAAGGACATCACCTCTCTTCTATTCATTACACCACCATAAGCAAATTATCTAAAAAAACCACCAAATAATCCTACTAACATACTTTTAAATATTATAGAGGTTCAAATTTCTTAAAATACCTTCTACAGTGTTCATAAGGATAAATCTAGGAGGGGTTCTTCCAAGAGGATATAATTGTCTCATTAGAACGTTTGAATTTTACATCCTCTCAAACCTCGTTCAATTATATTCTATAAATTCCTATATATAAAAATAATAATATCACATATAAATATATTTTTTTATTTTTATATTATAATTATGTTAATCTCTTTTTCATCTTATGGGAACTAAAAACATCGTTTGTGCGTACGTCTAGATAACCACCTCCACAAATAGATATGTTTTTCTATCACCACCAATACATGTAATGATATGATGATGGATTTAATAAATCTATATTAAATTCATATTATAATTAAGATTCTATAAATATAATATATTACATACCATCTCACTCTCTCATCAGTTAAAAAAATAATGTTTCTTATTTGTACATGTGGAATACAACCTCTATTAAGTGTTGTGGTTTATTTTTCAATTACTCCTTTCATGGGTAATTTTAAAAGTATAATTTTATGTATAACTGTGATAACAATTTTATGATTATTATTCTTTATATTAAGAAACAATAACCATATTTAGCTCTCTAAACCTACTAATGTCATTTTTCAATTACGAATTGAAGGTCCTCAAAAACACATAATATTTACAAAATTGATTAAATAAATAAAATTGTCATTGAGATAAATAGTTTAAATCCAAATTAATAAACATATAAATTGTTATTAAATTGGTAAATAATTATTTACCTTAAATCGTAAATGATTATATTTACCCATACTATGTTTTTGAGACTGTCTTTTATATATTTTCCGTTTCCATAGGTTATGAACATTTATGATCGATTATTTGTAACTAGAAAAGTTTCATTTTTAATGAATTTTATGTGAGATGTTGATGACATATTGTGAAATATTAAAAGCTAGTTATAATATAAAAAATCATCACTTGAAGTAATTGTAATTATAACATAAATGTTTTTTTAAATTTTCTCATATTATAATAAAAAATTCCCTTGAGTATGTATGGGACCTAATTTATTTTGATCTTGAATGTTTTGGATGGAAAAAATAGGGTCACTTTTATTGATAATAAAGATATAAATATTAATATTGTGTTTTTAGAACTGGATCTGATAGTATGTGTTCAGGGTTGTTAGATGATTTATCTAGACCATAAGAAATATGATTAACATTATTATCATAGTATCTCAAAAATCACATTATTTTTTGTAATTAATATAATATATTTCTATAATAAATCACCCTAATAAATTTCCATGTCAAAAATAGAGACGGTTGTAACAACACTATTATAGTAATGAGACATCATTCATAAATCTTTTTACATGTGATATAACAATTGATATGTATATACAATGTTAGGTATATGGAACAAACTTCTAAAACACTTCCACTTCCACTGAAACAAAAATTCTTACAATAAGCCTTTTATATCAGACGTGATAAGAATAATCATCTACTAAGAAATTAGTTTTTACATAGTGTCGTCCATGTTTTCTTATATTGATACTCTTCTTTCATTGACATCATATTCTTTAGTGAATATCCCTTAAGATATTATATATTGTAGTAACACCATTTTTAATCTATCATAATCTTGAAATCATTTCTAGTACAATTATCATAAGAAAATAATAATTTTTTTATTGTGATACATTACATTCCTTGTTTGATTCCAGAGACTATACCAAATAACTATGTATTTTATAAATCAAAATTATATATATAAAAATATTAATCAGATTTAGTATTTGTAGATATAACTACCATTTACATTAATTAGTAACTCTTACTCATGACCTTAGCCAAATTCATCAATTTATTCATAGGAACACTACTTTTATATCCCCTTGAAAAGTAGTTTTCCTTTAACTCGTTGTAATATATGGATATTCCATGCACTTTATCTTATAATATTTGATATAATTAATACTAAATATGATGTTATAAAATATTTATTTGATATTTTTATACCATAGTAAATCTATTGTAAATATAATATCTAGTACAATGTACAAAATCTGTGATTGATCCATCGATGAAGTGTATAGTACTCAATTCACTATATTAATATCCTCTTATATCTTATACATGTCTACATTGAGAGATTTAAAAATTGTAATGTTGTAAATTATTCCCTATCTATATTTTATAACTTTTATATGTTAATACAATATCAATATATATACCATTACATGGTATAACAAACCATTAGACCAACATTAGTTGGTCTTGTTCCATATAAATTTGTTTACTTCTTTATGTCATTATGTGGATAGTTTAATTCAATATAGTATTGATAAAAAATATTAATAATTATTATTTTCCCTATCACATCCACAAATGTTTCTATGAAAACACTATTTCTACCACTAACCACTTAGAGGAAAATGTAAAAACAATTATTATGGTATTAAATGCCTACATTAATCCATAAATGGATTCATGTCATACAAATATTATAATGTTCATCTGTAATATGATAATTTGAATTGAGTTGTATTTTTACATCTATATTAGTGAAAAGGATTTTAACACAGTAAAAACATGGACTAATATTAATCCTTAAACAAAAGCTCATTAATTATAGGAAATCACATTACCATTCATTTTATACTCACACTAGAATATCCATTCTAACTGGATGTCAATTAATTTTTTTTAAAACATGGAATCATACCACTAATGTCATCAAGGAGTATCAAATTAATTGAGACTAGGTGCTTCATTTATGAAAATAAGTTTTAAATCATTAGGAAGAGATCCCAAAATAGAGTATATAATCATTGTCTCTTTGGGCCTACCCTATCTAGCTGAACAATCAGTCACATATTCCCCTCCAAACAATGTATGCTCAACAAAAATATTTTTTTGGAAAAGGATCCTATAGAACATATCAATGTAAACTTTCTTCCAAGGGATGGACCCAATATTTTGATGAAACAAGACCTTCATATTATAATCTATCTCTACCTCAGTGATGTGGATATCAAACTTCCTACATAAAGAAATATTTGTAACCAAGTCTTTAGCCTATACACCCATGAAATTACCTGCACAGAAGATGGAGCTAAATACCATAAGCATGGAACCCCTTCCATCTTGAACCATCCTACCCCCTCTCATCTCCCAATTCATGCCAGAACCATCCACATAAAATTTTATCCATATAAAAGGAGGAACCAATCTTACGCATCACTATTGATTGATTTGTCTGGAAACCATACCATATTAGAAACCGTGGAAAAATATTTTCAAATTCACAAAGTAACCTCAATTTTATATTTAATCTCCTACTCCATCACAAGAAGCGTCACCTGCACCAATATATTGTTTCCAAAAATCCCGGAATCATACATGGATTTGTTTCCAGCTTCCCACATAATCCGGAAAGCCAATGAGAAAATCATCATGCAGATCATGACCTCTTTCACAAAGTCCCCCAACCCTATAACCAATTATCAATTGTGTCCAGCATGGGACCAGTGAAGGCATTAAATATTTACCTGTGTGTAGATAATTCTAGAAGTCATTCTCCAAATGACCATGAAAAAACATGTGGCCCATGGTTTCCTACTATGGCCTACAACATCATCGACTCTAGGAGGATAGATTTTCTCATTGTCATTCCACTTTCTCATTTGTTGGGATATCATCGTTTCTGATACGCCAAACTATGGAGTTTATATTCCCCATAATCTCCATGAAATTAATCTTTTGGGACTAAATATCCATGTCATTACATTAGTAAATCAGGTTCCTAAATTTGTGAATGAAAAAACAATAGGACTACAATACCAAGAAGTTACACAGGTCTATCTAATCCACCAATGTGATACTATCAAAAACATCCCTTTTACCCCTGTTCAATATAGCGTCGATGATGTCGAAGTATAAACTATCCTATCTAAATGAGATGGTTAGAGGGGTCAAACCCAAAATGTTTTGAATATTTTATGGCCAATTTGTATTCCAAAAGATGATATCACCCCAACCAACAGTACATCAGAGACTTCCATCCATCACCTCCAAGTGGCATAGAATTCATCCCGTAAGGCAGGATGATTTTTGGGAATTCACGTCCCAAATTCTCAACCCCTCCCCATATATATGAGTATCGATTTTTGACCTTATAGAGTTCCCTTTAAGAATATCCCATGCCGGCCTTGCTTAAATATATTCCATGGACTCCACCATGTTGCAAATACCCCCACCACCATTATTGGTAGGTCTGGCCATTTATTTCCATGGGGTCAAATGACAACATCGGACATGATTTGTATTCTATGAGAAGGTGGTCAAAAAAATTATAGGATCCTAATAGTCCTCTTTAGTGGCCTAATAATGGAATGCACATGCATCATAATAGATGTTATAGCACTATTTACGAAGGTGATCCTACCTTCAAAATAAAGCAATTGATTTTCCCAGTTTTAAATTCTCCATGTAATCCCAATGATAATGTCATCAAAAAGGAACATTTTTACTCTTCCATTGGAGATGGGGGTGCCATGATACACCATATGAATTTGGCATCATTGTATACCCATTATGGATTGTATTTCATATATGTGTCTTCTGGAGAACATATTGGAGATGAAAACACTACTCTTTATTGAGTTCATTCTTTGACCACTCAACTTGAAAAAATTTGATATCACATTAGAGAAACTATATAAATATTTGTTTCCATCCATTAATGAAAAATAACATATCATCAGTAAGAATAATGGGTGATATCACGCCATTCCCAAATCTGTTATGATAGATAATGATATTCTCACCCACAAGTGTTTGTCAAATCTTCCATGTTAGTGCCTCTTGGCCTAGGATAAACAAGGGAGTTAGGAAAATATCACCATGACTAAGAACACTTGATGATTTAAAAAATCCTAATTCCTTTCCCAGAAGAAAAAATGTGGTCCATTTGGGGCATATAATCTAATTAAAAATTCACTCACCCAGTCATGAAATCCATTGTTCCTGATAACCCAAATAATAAATTTCCATTCCAATTTATCGTATCCCTCATCCATATCCAACGTAATAAATATTTTCAAACCCACTAGTTTTTTATTTAAATCTATGACCATTTCCTGAGTGATACTGATAGTCCCCTAGATACTTCTACCTTACACAGACCAATGTTCTTCCTCAGAGACGATTCTTTAAATAACACTATAAAGTATTGTATAGAGAAGAGTGGATAAAATATTATATGGAATGTTACATAGGAATATAGGTCTTAATGGATTCAAATGGGATGGTTCTTTCAATTTAGGGATAACAACCACATTAGTAGCTCACAAATATCTAACCAGCGAGTTGGCAGTGAAAAAAATCTTACACTTATTCCATCACTTTTCCTTTAACTATATCCAAGGATTCCAAAAAGAAATCCACAAGAAAACCATCCAGCCCAAGAGTTATTTTCTAGTTCATACCAACCACCGTTCTTTTTAACTTCTCCCCCTAAGGTATCACCCGGATAAAATCATTTTCCCAATTATCCACTATCCTTGCAATGTAGTTCATAAATGCCTCCCCTCTAACCTGAAAACCTGAACTCTCTTCATTGAATCCCTTCAGTTCTTTCAAGAGGGCTTCAATTAATCCAAATCCTTTTTCCCAACCACATGAACATTGAAACTAAAAAATACATATTCAAGTTTGAGGTTAATTCTCCTACTCAATTTTTTTTTCATCTGACACACCTATATGTAGGGGGGGGGTTCATCCCTATATTTGAGGCACAAACCTCAAGAGCATTATCTACAATAAATTTCATCCACCATTAGTTTCATAGAAAGAACATTCTAATTTTCAACCAACATAGTAAAGTTTTTATCATCCCAAGAGACAAAAAGATCATTTTCAACCTCCTAAATATGTCCCTTTAATCCTTCCATACTTCTATCCTTATTCCGGTTACTTTGAATCCAGTCTTGTATGCCCTCTCACAGGAGCTTAAGTGGATTTATGTGACCAGTTTAAGTTATTACCCACTCTCGTCTCTCCCATGAATTATTAATGGTCTACAAGAATCCATAAATATGATGCTAATTAGAAGAATAGAATATAATATAGGTATTGCATCACATTACCTTACATTCACTAGAAATAAATCACCGTTAAACACTTCTCAGGTATGATTTGTGACAGATGACAAAGCAATAGAGTTTATTCCTAAAATGTTGGAAAGGCAACCATATAGTCTACTGCAAATCATCCATGTGACATGCTAGTTATTAAACAAGTTATACATGTTTCCAAAAATGTCAATATCAATGAGACCCATTAAAGTAATAATGTTTCGAAAATACCATGTCAAAGTGGCTGAAGTCTCATCTCCAACTATTTGTTCAGATCCATTAAAAAGTATTCTAATGTCACCTCCAACGAACCAAGAATAAATACCAGGATTGAAGGCATGGAGTTTCCTCCATAAATGACTCCACTCATAAGCTTTATATCTCGAATAAAAAATGGAAAAAATAAACTAATTTACCCTTGGCATCATTCTTGGTTCTAATTTACTACCAATAAGCCTCGATGATATCAAATAGGATTCCTCCTTTAATGAAAATCTAGATATTTCTATTGTGCGAGCCTGTATACCTACTACTGATGAATCTCATATTTTTTGCGAAGAAAGAAATGTGATCAACACCTTGTTTTGGTTCCAGAATAGAGACAATGGAGGCACGAGTAAGAAGATATTTCAAATTCTCTGAAGGTGCACTTAACGTGATCCCCCAGGCCCTAAGAATTCTATATGATAAAATAGATCATTATCCAAAAAGAGGGGGTAACCATCCTACTAGTCCAACCTATTTTCAATATCGACCCTTGAGACCCTGATGCCAATGACATTGATATAGTGGTAGGGATGATGTTCGTCCCCATCACTTCTGGATATCATGGGTATCTTTTCCTGGATATGCCAGGAAGATCGAATAGAAGTAGTAGTGTCGGAGATCGATAAAGGGCCTGAAAATGGTCCAAAAGATCATGATATTGAGCATTGAGAACCAAGGAACTCAAGACGGGGTACCTCAAAGGATATACCAAAACCACAGAATTTGAAACTAGAACAATGGTGGAGGGAAACAGAACTATTTTGGGGAGTGCCCCTTCACGAGAGGTAGTCCCCATGAAATAGCCATGATCTATTGGGTGTTTTTTTTCATTAAAATCCAAAATGAAAAAACAATGTTTATATTCAATTTATTACATGAAAATTGAAAAAAAGAAAATATGATTGCACTACCACTTACTAATCAAAGAGCAATATTCAATTGAATCAACAACAGAGATAAACACAGTAGTAGTGGAAATTAAAACATACAAGCTTGCAATATTTCTCATTAAACAACACACAAGATCTGTAAACCACTAATTTAATAAAACTAAAAACAATGAGATAAAAATTCAAGAATCCAATATATATTTAAATGAATGATGGAAGGAAACAACATCCATGAAAAATTGTTCCACAACTAGCTCAAAAGAGCTTCTAAAATTCACATAAAAAGATGCAAAAGTTCTGCATTTAACAAATTGTAATAAATTAAAAAATTGAATGTAGTAAAAGGGATATGGATATTTTCGTGCATCACCCATATGGCCTACATATATTGGACAGAATCATTGGGGGTTTTTTACTATGCAAATTATAACCAATTACAAGATCATCAAACCAGCAGTAGAAACAGGGATCAAGAATCAACAGAAAAAGAAATAAAAAACAGAACCCAAATCCCTCTACCAAGGGTTTGATTTTACATCTTCTGTATTATCCCTCCAGGTTTGTCTCGGGGTAGACACCATTGTCTATAACCACCACTACTATGCAGGTCCACCGTAACCATCCCAATTTCTGGCTATAATCAAGATATATTGCTTATGACCCAAATTGTATGACATGAACTAGATTCGTCAGTAACTATGTTCAAGAATGAGACCCACATCCCCTTTCTGAGGTGATCTCTTCCTCTACTATGGCTCTAGAATAGAGACTTGCATCTTGTGATGTGTTGGTCTTGGTCAAGAAGGGACTAAACCAGGGGAAATTTCTCCCTCTCTAGCTGAAATTGAGCACCAGGATGTTCGGAGAGCCGAGGAAGAATAATAATACCCTGTTTACTCTTGTAATCCAATAACCCCACTACCTGTTACCGAAGGAATACAGTCATGCCGCTGCTTTGGGGCTCTCCATGGACGAGAAACAAAGAGCTCGATGCGAGAACTCCACTCCTCCCTGGAAGCTGAACCTCACGCCACCTCTTTGTAGATCAGACCCACATAGTCATTCCCCACCACTTGAAGATCCGTCAGAAGAGGAGAGGTGAGCTACCATGTATCCATAAAATGGTCGCACCAAAAATGAGTGACGCACACCCCGAAAGTGATGAACTAAGAGCTTTAAAAGGGTAATGATACCGGAAAATGTCTGTTCAAATTTTCAAAAATGTTTCCGCACGTGGATGACTAAAAGTTTTCAGGCATTTCCACTATGTAAAAAAAAATTAATAAAAAAAGGAATATTAAAATTTGCATTTAATTAACAAAAATAAATGAAATTATTAATTCTGAAATCTACACCTTGGAAATTAAATTCATTAAAAGATTTAATATGCAACATCACGCTTTCCACCTTTCAAAAAAAATAAAACCACATGATGATTCTGCACCACATAACATTATCAACTTGTGCATATCCTAATACCAGAAACAACATACGAGGTAGGACCCAAAATGTCCACCTTCCATGTATCAACTGTGATACATGTCGCCCAAAGTTGAGTGATATCGAAAGGCCAATAAACATGTTCAGAATAAAACAATTCTAAACAACTGCATGATAAATCCATACCTGCAGTTATCTGAGTCTCACTCTGAGATGATGCCAACGAGGAAGATGGGACTAGCAAATCACATGCCAAAAGGTCCTGAACAACCTCACATGTGCCTGTAGAACACAAATAAACAGATTAGTATCAATCCTCACATGAAACGTGGAAAGAAACAAAAAATCTCATTAATTTATAGAGAATGCTACTAGGAAATAAATAGGTCTGGTCAAACAAGTAGCAAAATACACAAAGATCAATGCAATAAAATCGATCAATCAACCTGAATCTAAAACAAACCAAGAAAACACTCCACCTAAGTGGAAAGCACTGCGTAGAACCAATCCAACAAGAGAGGTTCCTCAACCATAGGGTACCACAAGAAAATTCCTTGTAGTACCAAGAGACCTAAGGGAAAACACTAGACCCACGTGAACACCGATGATCCAATGGCAGCACGCTACCGACCAAGAAAACCCAACTCAGCCTAGATTCCTAAAAATATCTAGGAACCACCTAATATCGCTAAAGTGATCCTGACAGAACCGCCATGAATTATGATTTTCATCGAACCTATTCACATGAATCTTTCACTCTAAGAACTGCCCAGGCCTAATCACCACTCGTAACGGGTCATGACCTAATGAAACAAGACCAAAACAAGGACACCCTAGAGGAAGAAAACCTAGAGGTAATTACCAGCTCACTCTCCTAAGGCAATATACAACAAAAAGAACAACGTAGAGATGATAATAATCCATGGTAAATGAATCAAACCAAAGAGGTCTCCACCTGATCCCAAAATGAAATAATAGGACTAAAGTACTAAGCATCATCAGCTTTAAAACCAAGACACGCCGCCGGAAAACTCTAATAGGAAGACTCTCAACCCAAGGTACCAGAAGATCCTCAACAGATGGATTTAGAATCTCCACCATAGGAGGTGACCGCCTAAACAAAATCTAGAAGGAGACACCTTCACACAAAAGGGAAACTACAAAGACACATACAAGGAGTCCCAACATCCTATGACAGCTCAAAGAAATGAGAACAAAGGCTACGAGCGAGCTAGAAACTAGGGGTAAACAAGCCACTAAAGGTCCACACATCATCGTTTAGAATTACTAATGACACACTGTTCCAATGAAACCACAAAAATCTGCTAAATAGGCTCGAAAAATAGACAATGAAGATTTGTGATCAGCCAAGTGACACTACACCCACAAGCAACCCAAACCTAAACATCAAACTCTAAAAAGGACAACACCTGGAGAAAACTATCCTAAAGGATGTGGAGGAACACAATGGAGCTAACATAAATCATATACTAAGAAAAGTTCCTACACTAGATACAGAAGATCCTATCAAACCCTTTATGCAACCCAGTAATCAATCATAGGCAAAACTCACACAGAACCAATTCCTTCCTTGAAACTATAGACAGACATATGTTGCAACTACCAAGAGGAATATTTGAAGTTAAGAAAACCATGAAAATAGAGAAATAATGAGGAAACAAAAAGCCATCAATTGAATTAAATTACAACTTATGAGAGCTAATGACCTAGAGGAACAAAGAAATCAATGCATGATGAAACTTGTAAAACCCACCATAAAAACATTGGAAATCAATGAATAAACGATTTGAAATTTTAACAAAGAAAAACTTAAACCAAAACACCCTCTGATACCATGTTGTTGTGGGGAGCACCCCTATGTGAGAGGCAGTCCCCATGATATAGCTGCGATCTATTGGGTGTTTCGGTTCATTAAAATATGAAATACATAAAGGATGTTTATATTCAATTTGTTACATGAAAATTGATAAATAGAAATCATGTTTCCACTGAAACATCCCAACCAAAGAGAAATATTCAAATTTATCAATAATAGTGAAAAACACACTGGTAGTGGCAATTACAATATACAAGTTTGCAATATTTCCCATTAAACAGAACACATAATTTTTACTACACTGATTTAATAAAAACAAAACAAAGGAGATAAAATTTCTAGAATCAGACACACACATATATATATCTAGAAATGATGGTGAGTAGCAGCATCAATGACAACCCGAGCCACAACTGGGCTAAAAATGGATTCTAAAATTAACATAAGAAGCACCGAATGTTCAACATTTTACAAATCAAATTAAATGAGGAAATTAAAAGAAGTAAAAGGGAAATCGAAATATACATGCTTTAGTCATATGTCCTACATGCATTGGGAAGAATCATCAGGGGTGTTTTAATATGAAAATAATAACCAATTACAATATCACCAAATCAGTAGCAGAAACAAGGATCGAGAATCAACCGATAATGAAATAACAAACTGAACTGAAACCCCCCTACTAGGGGTTCGGTTTTACCTCTACCACATGATCCCTCTAGGTCTATCCCCAGGTTTTTGCCACTGTCTAGGACCACTGCTGCTATGTAGATCCACTACAACCATCCCAATTTCTGGCTACAATTCAAATCTGTTTCTTGTGACCCAGATTGTATGACATGAACTAGATTTTTCAACAACCAAGTTAAATAATGTGACCCACTGCCCCTTTCCGATCTGATCTATTCATTTGATGGGGCTCTATAAGAGAGACATACAGCTTGTGATGTGCAGGTCTTGGTCAAGAAGAGACTAAACCTGGGAAAATTTCTCTCGTCGTAGCTGAAATAGAGCCCCTAGATGAGTGGAGATCCAAGAAAGAAGACGTATTCCCTCTTAATTCTTGCGATCCAAGAACCCTGGTGCCTATCAACAAAGGAAGATGGTTGTGTCGTTGCTTTGAGGCTTTCCATGGCTTATAAACAAAGAGCTTGATGCTGGAACTCCGCTCTTCCTTGGAAGTTGAACCTCACACTACCTCTGTGAAGATTATATCGACATGGTCATGCTCCACCACTTGAAGATCTGTCGAAAGAGGAGAGGTGAGCCTCCCTCTAGCCTAAAAATAGCCACACCCAAATGGAGTGATGAACACCCCAAAAGTGAAGAACAAGGATCGGCCAAAGGGGTAATGATACCAGAACAAGTATGTTAAAATTTTCCAAAAATTAGCCAAACATGGACGACTGATAATGTTTAGGCAGTTCCACTGTGTAAAATGAAACTCTATAGAAAAAAGGAATATTATAATATGTATTTAATTAACACAAATAAAAGGAAATATTAATTAATAAGAACAATGGTCTTTGAGGAAGCCTCCAAAATGGAAACATTTCTAGGGTCATGAGACACCCATTTCAAATTTGAAAATCTACCCAATGATGAGGACACATAGCTACCCACCAGTTGGGAACCATGATGCAATTTCACTGAGTCCAGAATAAGAAAATAACCCCCCACCACTGGGATCACCCGCATGGTAGAAAAAGTATGCATAGAAGACATAGAATAACCTGAAGCATCCATTGGAATAAACTCCATGAAGAGAGAATGACATTTTATAACAACATCCACCATGTTCCTCTAAAGGCCATATTCTAGGCAGAAACTGGGTAGAGCCTACAACCCTAACCGTTTCCACCACGAGAACCCATAAATTACTATTATCAAAACTATAGAAGGGAGGGACTCCACCAGATCCAGATCCACACAAATATAAGAGCATGATCCATCCTGACGACACCTGGAATCATTATCTATGCATAAAAACTCCCTAGGTAATTTCCAATCGATTCCAAAATCGAAGGATTGTGAAGAGGCAGTGGGATCCCAGGAACCGATCCCACACCACTGCCTTGCTCGACTCCTTTCCAAAATGTGAATCCCATGGCCATTGTGAGTGAGAATGGTGGAAATATCTTCACCACCTCTCCTTATAGTACCATTGTATCACATAATCCTCATTATTGTACAGATGAATGCAAAAAAGAAATAGTGGATAGCACAAAAATCACCACTGGTTGGGAGATCCCCCATGAATCCACATTCTTTTCGAAGATTTAAATAGATGAACTATCATGCCTAAATCATTCTAATAAGAAGTGTTCATAAAAAGATGATGCAACATTGAGTTCCTTCTCCCACTAGTCAACCATTTGACAACCATCCACCTTATCTGAGTAGTGGGGCGCAAGCTGAACATCCATAATATTGGAATGATGACGATGGAAAAGCATAGCCTCCAATCCTGAAAATTCTACTTTAATATATTTTTAACTCAAAGAATCCATAGGAATATGATCGTTGGTCACACACACCAGCCTAAAATACTTCACCCCAAACCGTCCCGGTAGAGGCGACAATGATCCTGGATCAATGTTAGCCAGAGAAGGCAACCCCACCATCGAAAGCACAACTATTGATGGCCTAATGGTTGAAATTTTCTTAACCCTAGGAGGTGCGTGAAACACATTAGAATTATAAGAAAGATCCATCATGTTGAATTCTGAAAAGACGCATAAATTTCTAGGAAATTTTTTCTTAAATTCTTTAGGATTTTACAAGTATGCAGTTTTTGACGGCACCTGATTTTGAGGCTTGGTGTGCCCAGAATCAATTTCCGAAGTTTATCTTGGGTAAGTTCAGTGAACGAACATGTGGGTTTTTCTATCTTTGAAACCAGTGTTTGGAATTGATATATGAGGACACCGATGAAACCGTAGTGCCGGTAATTTCTTAGAAGGGCATTTACTGTGGTTTCATTTTCATGGGAGGAGTTAAAAATTGTGGTTTAAATAAGAATAAAATAAAATGTGGATCAATTTTTATTCTTTGACTATTCTGGTTTTATCCCATAAGGGGGAGTTATGGTGGGACCCACTAGCATCCTAACTACCCATGCGAGGATAAATTTGAGGTGGGGCCCTCACGAGCTCTTACCCTTCACATTCCTTAAACCTTCCATTAAACCCTTGTATTTAATTGGGTAACTCTACCTCTCCCCACTCCCCTGCATTTAGTCATGAAAACACACACTTAATCAATTAATTGAATTAAGTGTTTGAATTTGTAAATTTGAATGCATGGAAAAGTCAAATAAAATAAGGGGAAGATAATTTTATTTTGGTTATCTTTTTGTGTTGAGAATTGGAGGAGAGAGCTCTAGTCCCTTTTGAATAACATCATCTTCAATGAAGAACGACAAATCTACGATGAAGAACTTCCACTCGGTGGCTTCGGTTTATCAATCCTCTTCTTCCTCCACTACAAGGGAGGAGACACTTGCAATGAGGGAAACGACCCCATCATCCATGGAACTTGACAATGGAAATTTTTTTAGAGGTAGTGGTGTGTTTTGGATTGAGAAATATTGGTTTTCCTTCAATGTTTTCATTCCACTTAAACCACTTTTTATTGGACTAATGCGGAAGGGACCAGACCAAACTAACACAATCTGATTCCTCTATCATTCTTGTGAATATGTGGAGACCATCAACTATTCTTGAGTGGTGAATCAAGTTATTTTTTTGGAGCTGATCAGAGGCCCAAAAACATCATAAATGACCTCAGAGCTTCGGGGAAACCAAGAAGTGGAAGTTTCATAGAAATCAGATCATCAGAGCGAAGAACGGACGTCTCGGGAGGCATGCTGTCCAGAGCCGTCATTTCTGGAAAATTCTATAATACACAGTGTGTCCTCCAGAAGCTGAGGTCATGTAGTAAAATCATAATGTGGCTTCCATTTCAGATGTTAGAAAAGTAACACACGAAGTGTGACTCTAGACACACGGCGTGTACTCTCCACAGTGTTTGTCAAAGGAGGCTTCGATGGACATGGTGTGTATTCAGGAAAAATACACGGACATAGACAACAATACATGGCAATGTAACATGGCATGTGTTCACTTCACAGAAAGGTAGAAGAGGCTTTGTGAGGCTCGGCGTGTAATCTGGGATATACACGGACACGGGAAGAACCTCATGGCCAAGAGGAATGGAGTGTACTACCTTCACCATGGCAGAAGCGGCATCGTGATGACTCGGCATGTATTCTCGGAATACACGGACACAGGGTGGAGAACACGGGCATGTACTCCACCCCACGGCCAAGCATGGCCAGCACACAAGGAACCGACCCTAGAGGTTTGAACACGACGTGTAACCATAATACAGGCCGTGTACTTACTTATCTACATGACCATCGCTACGATGTGAGCCGTTTAACACGGGCTTTACCCGGTGTCTGATGACACGGCGTGTATCACATACCTACACGCCCTGTACTTTAGGAAAATGTCTGGTTTGTCTGGTTCTTCGTGACTTGGGCACGTTTTTCTTGGTTTTCCCATATGATGTGGGACTGAACTATGGGATAAAATCACTTTGGTCTTCGTGACGGTTGATGTATCTTCCCCTTTGACTCGAGGAGAGGACCCTCCCAAAATCGATTATGTTGTCTGCGAGAACCCTAACACTGGCTAGGAATGCAACGACTACCTTGCTGGGATCCACCATGGGTTCGATGATGATGACGACTATATTTGAATCCTACTTGGGTTTGGCAGTGAGGACGATTGTACTTGGATCATTCGTGTGTTCGGCAGCGATGAAGACTATACTTGGACCCTTCGTGGGATCAGCAGCAATGGATACTGTACTAGGATCCTACATGGGTTCAGTAGCGATGACTTCTGTACTTGGATCCTACGTGGGTTCGGCAAGGGAGATGATTCAGAGGCTACATCTATCATCTCCAGCTCTCTTCGAAACTAGTATACCTGTGTGAGCTGAGTCTGGATCTTCAATCATTATCATTGGTGTGATTGACTACTTTCCTGTGTGGACTGGGTTGTACTTTCCTATGTGGACTAGGTTGTACTTGGGCTCGTGTGTTGGAGCCAAACTGGAATTGATGGCTTAGGTATATGTATGGGGATATACCCAAGTAGAGTTCATTGATACTTTGTGTTTGTATCTTTCCTTTATGGATTATCCTTTGTGGATTCTGGGAGACCTTCAGGGGTCTCGGGGTCCCTACTGAGTATCATATACTCACCCCTACATGGGCTATACCCGCACTACATTGTGTTTGTTGTAGACGACGGACAACATTGATCATGGTTGAGGCTCGTGGAGCAGAACAGTATCCAGAGGTGGACTATCAGGTGGGACGTACACGGAGCGGACGGAAGGACTCAAGGTGCTGAGGAGATGATATGTACCCACCCTTAAGGTGGGATTTCTGGAGGAAGACATGGTGGTAGCTACTTTACTTTTTAGTTATTGTACTTTCTTTATCATTTGTATTTTACTTTTAGTTGGGTTTGTATTCTGGCCCATTTAATTTCCATCACTTAATTTTATACTCATTTTACATAGAGTTTACTTCATCTTGCATACTCTATTGTGTTGGTTTACAAGTATAAAGGCAATGCCTTCCCTTCTATCGGGATTTACGCCTTTGGTGCTAGTCGCTAGCCCTTGGCCAATGGAAGGCAGGCTTGGGGTAGTCACGGCAAGGACCCTGGGGACGGGTCGTGACACTTTGGAATTAGAGGAGTCGGTTCTACCATAGAACTTAGGACTCTGATAATTTCCTTCTATGAGGCAATATTCTTAAGCATATTGAGTGTGGTCATCAGTCCAGGGAGTCCGGTGTTGGTGCAGTGGCCGACATATCCATACACCAGGACCCTGACATCTAATTTACGACTCAATTCTCGAAAACACTGATTTCATGTGTGTTTCAAAAGTTTTTTTTGTGAATACTTTGTGTCAGCTCACCAGGTATACTGTATTAACCATGGTGCACCTGTATCTTTTTAGGATGGTCCCATGGCAGCAGCGAGCTAGGGTTCGGAGCATTGTGTGGGATGACAGCCCACCGAGCAACGAGGCCTTGGTGTTGGCCCCCATTACAGCGGAGGCACCAACGATACCTCTACCCATCGCGCCACTGATTCCACCTGCCCCAACAGCTGATACTGCACTCCGCCTGAGTGTGCTGCACAAGCTTCAACGATAGAGGCCACCCAGGTTCCGCAGGGAGACAGACCCTCAGGCAGCCGAGGATTGGCTGGAGGCTGTTGTTTGAGTCGTCAAATTGGTAGGGACACCAGCAGATCTTATGGAGATCCTTGTTGAGAGTCTCCTGTGCGTGGTAGCAGGTAGATAGTGGATCCTGATGCTTCAGGATCATGATGAGGCATCACTATTTTGGATGAAATTTGAGAGACTTTTTCACTTGATGGTCATTCCAGCCACCCTGTGTGTGGTGCTCATTCAGGAGTTACTACAGCTGCGGCAGGGTAGCATGACAGTAGCCTAGTACTCAGCGAGATTTACCGACCTCTCACGCTACTCCACAGACATGGTACGGGACACATTCATCTTGGCATGTACCTTCGAGCAGGGACAGAGGCATGAGATAGGTGCTTCGATGATCTCCCTTAGTATTATAACGCCGAAAGGAGTACTGGGGCGATCCTAACTTGTGGAGAGCTTTCTTGCTGAGCGTATGCCAGCAGTGAGGCCTACCGCAGGGCGACATGTGGCGATGTCTTCTACAGCTGGCAGTAGACAGATGTCACAGAAGTCCATGTAGACCAGGCCATCAGGTGGGTGACCTCATGATACTGGTTCAGATGTGCGGGGAACACACAACAGAGCTAGCCATAGAAGAGGCAGACAGTGCTATGCATGCGGCGAGTAGGGCCACATGGATCATGACTGCCCGACCTGACATGCAGACGAGCAACAGAAGGTTGAAGGACCTCCCAGGTAGAGGCATAGGTTCGATCGTGGCGGTCCGCAGGGAGAAAGCGGATGAGGCAGAGGAGCTGGCCGAGCAGAAGGTGGTGGGTGACGCTTTGAGGATCTACCACCACCACAAATAGGAGGTCTACCCCGACCACATGGAGCTGGAAGATAGAGAAAGGATTAGCTTCAGTAATTCGAGGCCTACAACCATGGTGCACCTGATATGATTCGAGGTACTATTTGTGTCTACTCCACCCTTGTTGTAGTTCTTATAGACACAGGAGCGTGTCATTCTTTCATTGTTGCTGCCCATGTTCGGAGCTTGGAGATTCCAATGGAGTCGTTGGGTCGATCCTTTTGGCTAGAGGCTCCTACGGGAGCAGACTCGATGATTACACACAGGTTCTGGTAGTGTGAGCTTACTCTAGGAGGTGAGAGCTTCTGCTGGGATCTTCTTTTAGCGGCGTCGAGGCCTTACGACGTCATCTTGAACATGGATTGGATATCTACAGTCCATACTCGGATCGATTGTATTAGGTGCATGGTGTGGTGTGTCTGCACCGATGGGAGCAGGTTAACATTCTCCGGTGAGAAGGGATGCTTTACATCACATGATGGACTTACGAAGAGGAGAGGTCAACCAATCAGACATCAGTTGGCTAGTCTCATCCTTGGTGCGTTTGATGTGTGGAGTCCATGTTTTCCTTTTGTGGTGGATCAGTACGCGGATGTTTTCACTGACGATGTTCCAGGACTACCTCCTCATAGAGAGGTATACTTCTACATTTACATGTACCCTGGGATAGCCCCGATATCTACTCCAGCATATCAGATTGTTCCCGCTGAGCTTCGTGAGCTATAGGTATAGTTGGAGGACTTGTAGGGTGATGGATTCATCCAACCCCGTGTTTCACCTAGGGCTTCTCTGATTTTGTTCGCCAAGAAGTCAGACGGGCACATATGACAATGTCTCGACTATAGTCGCCTGAATCAAGTGACCATAAAGAACAAGTATCCACACCAATGGATTGAAGACCTCTTTAATCAGCTCAAAGGAGTACGATGGTTCTCGAATATAGACCTCGGGTCAGGTTATCATTAGCTAAGAGTTCAAGATGAGGATGTGCAAGAGATACCCTTCAGGTGTCGGTATGGCCACTATGAGTTCTTGGTTTTGCCTTTTGGTGTAACCAACTCTCCAGCAGTGTTCATGAGTCTCATGAACAGGACCTACGATCATTAACTTGATCAATTTGTCATAGTCTTCATCCACTACATACTGATTTACTCAATTACTACGGAGGATCACGTCTACCACATGTGGGTTGTAATGGACACACTCTGAGAGAACCTTCTTTATGGTAATCTCTCGATGTGTCAGTTATGGATTTGAGAGGTCCACTTCTTTGGGAACGTCATCTATGAGGTGGGATTTGTGGTGGATCCTGTGAAGATCGAGGCAGTACTAGCTTGGGAGACACACAGGAGAATGACTGAGGTGCGGAGTTTACTAGGTCAGGCTGGATACTATCAGAGATTTATGCCAGAATTCTCCAGAGTTTCAACACCACTTTAATATTTTATGAAGAAGGGGAAACCCATCGTGCGATCAGATAGATGTCAGCAGAGCTTCCATAAGCTGAGACAGAGATTGACCAGTGCACCCATCTTGAGGCTACAGAGGAGGGCGTAGGGTATGTAGTTTTCTGCGATGCATTAGGGACCAGACATGGGTGTGTCCTCATGCCAGAGAAGGTAGTGATAGCTTATGGTTCATGATAGTTGAGTCAGAACGAGAAAAACTATGCTACCCATGACCTGGAGGTAGTATCAGTGGTATTAGTAATGAAGATGTGGCGGAACTATCTGATCGGCGAACACATTACAGTCTACTCTGACCACCAGAGTCTCAGGTATTTCTTCTCACAAAAGGACCTAAAACCGAGATAGTGGCGATGGCTCTAGTTCTTCCAGGACTATGACATTGAGATAGTATATACTCTTAGGAATGGGAACGTAGTAGTTGATGCTCTCAGTAAGAGGACGGGATTCATCTACTTCGAGAGGTGACAGAGCAACTAGCCGCATTGCAGATATCCTTCATGGATAGAGACAGAGGAGCCTTTCTATAATCACCCATAGTCACTCCTCCACTACATCAATGGGTTAGAGAGGCACAACGTGGGGATGCTGACTGTGAGACGCGACGTGCACAGATATCCATAGGATAGGCACCTGATTGATTTTTTGTAGGAGGACAACACGTCATCATCTTTAGGGGACGTACCATGGTACCAGTTGAATTACAGGAGGAGGAGCTGGGGGATTTTCACACATCTCCGTTAGCGGTACATCCTGGAGTAGCGAAGATGTACCGGGATCTCAGACGACAACACTGGTGGCCGGGTATGAAGAAATATGTGGCAGAGTTCGTTTCATGATGCCTCACCTACCAGAAGGTGAATGTGGAGCACCAGGTACCAGAAGGCTTGGTATAGCACTTAGAGGTCCCAGAGTGGATGTGGGACGGGATATACATGGATTTCGTGATGGGGCTCCCATGTACTTCTATACGACACAACTCCATCTGGGTGATTTTCGACCGACTCACCCAGTCATCCCACATCGCAGCTATCATATAGCAGGGCTCAGTGGAGATCTTGGGACTCCTCTACGTTCAATAGATCATACTGCTTCATGGTGTGACATTGTCTATTGTCTCCAATCGAGATACTCACTTTACTTCCTAAATTTGGAAGGGGTTGCAGGATGTATTTGGGACACAGTTACGCCTGAGCACCTCTTTTCATCCTCAGACAGATGGCCAGATGGAGAAGACCATTCAGACACTCAAGGACATGCTCTGTGCATGTGTCATCAATGTTGGTCACAGTTGGGAGGATCATCTACCCTTGTTGGAGTTTGCGTACAACAACAGCTACCACTCCACCATCGGGATGGAACCAAACAAGGCATTGTACAACCGACATTGCAGTTCACCTCTGTGTTGGACTGACCCTAGGGAGTCAGCACTGGTAGGACCATAGATGGTCCAGGCTATGACGGAGAAGGTGCAGATCATACAGAAGCGGATGAGGACTGCACAGAGCAGATAAAAGTCATATACTGACAGGAGGCAGAGACCACTAGAATTTGAGTATGGCGACCACATTTTCTTACGGGTCTCACCTCGATGTGGATTACAGAGATTTGTCTGGGGCGACAAGTTGTCTTCGCACTTCATCTGACTTTTCCTGGTTCTCAACAGGATAGGTGAGGTGGCTTATCACTTTAGGCTTCCACCTTAGTTGCACCGGGTGCACGAAGTCTTCCATGTATCTCAGATAAGGAGATATGTACATGACCCAACACATATCATTGATCATGATGAGATGGACATCAATGACGGGATGTGTTTTGTGGAGGTCCCGGTGGAGATCGAGGATCGATAGAAGCAGGTCCTAAGTGGATGGTCTATTCCTCTGGTGCACATTATATGTCAGCACAGGAACTTCCAGGACATCACATGGGGCTGGGAGGCTCATATGCATGCACAATACCCTAATTTGTTCCCCTAGTTTATGATGTAGCTTTATGGGGAAGTAAAGCCCTAAGGTGGGAGTAATGTAAAGACTAGTAAATTTGAAGGGAAATATTTTCATAAATTATTTGGTATTTTTGAGTACGCAGTTTTTGACGGCACCGAATTCCGAGTCTCGATGATCCCGGAATCAATTTCTGATGTTTAGCTCGGGTACATTTAGTGAAGGAATGAGCTGGTTTTTCTATCATTGAAACTGGTGCATGTAATTGAAATCCGAGGACACCGATGAAACAGAAGAGCCAATAATTTCTTTGGAGGATATAAAGACCCGAAGCCTGACGTACATGGACATTACATTACTTTTGCGGAATACTTAGTACATAACATAAACACACATACAAGGACTGTAATAGTTTAGTGTCTTTGTAAACTCGGAATATAATATTCTAATCGTGGTGAAAGATCTTCAACATCTCCCATAAAGATGTTCTTATTTTTATCCTAAATCCTTTCGTTATGTCCTGGGGAAAAGAAAACATAAAAGGGTGAGATAAAATGCTAAGTAAGGGTAAACAAAGAAATATCAATCACGTCATATTTATAAGAACATATCTTTTGAAAATCTTAACCTGCAAAAGATATCATAATTTCATAACACGGGATAAATCATAGTAGTGAAATGAAATCCCAATAATCATAACTTAAAACATGAAACTTCGTGGCATACACACATAATCATAGTGAATCATATCTTATTAGTCAAGAATCATTGACAAGACTATCTCAGTGGACATAGTCTATTTCTGAACCAAGTCACCCTCATTTCAGTCTTATTTCACTGAACCGATATAACCTACCTTTCCAGCCATGTCTATATCATGAGATAAAAAATCATTACCCAATGCATTAGAGGGAGATATAGGTCCCACCCATCTCTTAATGATACCATTATTATGTGTGCCACAAAATCTTAAATCATACATCATTGCATAACCCAAGTACTAAAAATGGGAATCTTAAACATCGTGACATCATAAAACAATTCATATAAGATAAAGGAATTCATAAAAATAATTTAATCACAACATAATCAAATCAATGTAATAATAGGGATAAAAACAGAACCCTTTTATTATCTTAGATGGAAAATAATTTTGATACAACACTTGACCTCCATTCTTGAGGAAAATATCCTTTCTACTTCAAAAACACTTCTCCTTTCTTAATATGTCGTACAATTCTAAACTAAAAAAATTTGATTAAAAATAAACATGAAAACATGTAAAGGACGAATCTTGAAAATAATTTTTTAAAAATCCATTCATGCCGTATAAGTTAAAAAAACATTCTTCGTACTTTTGTCGGAAAAGTCAAAAAGTACCTCGTACGAAAAACGAAAAAATATTCCTTTCATTCCTTTTACTAAAAACTCACCGAAGGGTAAAATTTGGTTTACAAAATTGTAGGTGGATGGAAATAATATTACATATTGAGGAAACATGAATGTGGATGATAAAATACACCCCAGTAAATACTAAAGTATAAATAATCTCGGATAAAAATGAGATTGTGATATTTCCCTTACCTTAGGTCCGATATGATTTGTACGTTTCCGAACCTCCTGTATAATGATTTAAATAATGTTATTGAATTATTCCAGAATCATACTTATATTTATGATATCATATATGGTCATATTCTTAGCTTCTTAGTAGTAATATTTCATTGCTACTTGTTATTCTGGTGTTTATAACTTTTTGTTCTTATGCGTGTTTTGTCGAATAAATTCATATTCTTCTCTTTAGGTTATAGATACCTCATTTCCAGAATGGTATTAGTGTAATATACATCATATTAATTCATTCAATTCATTCAATTCATTTATATAATCAATATGAAATGAATATCATGTAGAATGAGTCGCATCACATCGTGGATACGGTATTCCGTACGTACGCACGAGTGATGATATCGTTCCTATGATCGTGGAATTGTTTTCTAGTGTATGTAAACTATTTTAGAATCCAAATAACATTATATTAGTCATATATACTCATTATTTACACCATTATACCCATCCAAGTATGGGGGTGGTGGAAAATAGATTACACCACGGCGTGGAGACTGTATTCCGTACGTACACACGCGCGGTGATTTCTTTTTCCGTAGGATGTATAGATGGTGAAATAGGGTTGTTTCATACTTATAATGACATATCAGTATATGAGTTATATTGATGTTATTACTTCATAATTAAAAAACTAAATAAGAATAAGTGGAAGAAGAAATAAAGATGAAAGAATCGGTAACAGACATTACCTCTTCTTTGAAGTGCTTCTTTGAGACCTTCTTTTAGGGCACTAAAATTGGTCTTTGAAGAATACCAGGACCTCTAGGATGTCTCTAGGGAAGTAGAGAGTAGAAAGAGGCAGGGTTTGGCCGAGCATGAAGGCTCAAAGTGGTGTGAGGAAGAGAGGGAGGAGGTGCCCTTTTATAAGGGAGGAGAGGGGCACCTTTGGAATAACTAAAAATATTATTTTATTATAAAGTCAAGTTCGGTTTTAAATAGCTCCAATTTGAGTTATATCAAAGGTAAGGTGGGTATGGGTAGCAATCCTCTCATCCAATAGAATTTAGACAAGTTTAGGTCATTATATTAACCTTATCTTTTAGTTTTAACTCTTAGTTAATTAGATTGACATTTACCATGTCACTTTGTATTTTTATATTATATAGTTAATAAACATACCATATACATCCAAGAGACCCCCCAAGTTGTGTTTTATTAATATATATAACCTTATCTAAGTCAGTTGGCCGAACCTTAGATTTTTAGGAATAAAATAACAATTAATAATATAATATTTGTCTTAAAAACTATTTTATGTCAATTTTAACACTATTCAATAGTTGATTTTTTTAAACTCATAAAAGAATTATTACTTCGACCAAAGTAAATTAAATCAATCCTCACATGTCATATTAACCTAGAAAATTAGTTAAATTCCTAAAAAGTTTCAAATTATACTTATTTAGGTATTTATAATATCAATTTTTCTAATTTTTCACTATTATGGTAATTACTGCATCATCATTGTGTCATAAATAAATTAACTTATTTAATGTCTAAAAATTAAAAATAAACTACAATTATGTAGGAAATCGTTTTATCTTTCTAATGAGTATTTATAGTTGAATTTATCTTATGTATAACCCCATATTAAAAATGATTTACTTATTAAACATTGATTTTAAATATTTAACCCTTCTTTAAATAAATTAATAATAAATGTCCTAATCTAATCCAAGTGAGCCTAAATGGTCATATTTTATTCCTAAGGTTTTTTTATGTCTAATTACACTTGTCCAATAGAATTAGAACATGTGTTGGGGTAATAATAATATCATTTTTACCCTTAATTACCCTATTTACTTTTAACCGTGGTAAAAAAAGTAAAAAGTTACTATTCACCAAAAATTTATTTTCATCTCATTGAACCACATTATACTTACTGACATCAACCGTGTCTCTCGGATTTTCGAAATTCCACTCACAGAAGCGGTAAAGTTATGTTTTATGAAAAATTCAGTTCTTTAACTACCACTTAGTGGTTTCACTATTCATCAAAAAATGAAAGTTTCCAGAAAAATACCATAAACTAGATCTAAGCTATATTTGATATTATGAATTCAAAAATGATATCTATTTTATCAAATTCAAAACATATCAGTTGCATTAATTAATTTAAAAATTAATTCCCGTCGTCAAAACAAATAGTGTGTTCTTAAGAGATAATAACTATCAAAAGATTGACACTTGTTTATGATTTGTTTAAATGTGAAATTACATCCAATGACCAAAATTGTATTAAATTGTAAAAATATATTCTAAATATACTTTAAAACAACTCAAATTAATAATTTATCACTATTAATTATTTCAATTAAAAAAGTTGTTTTTAATTATAATTTAGTAATTTTCACTATTCATCAGAATATGAATGTTATCTGAAAAGTACCAAAATCTCACCTTAGGCTAAATTCGACACTTCAAATCCAAAAATGAAGTCCATTTTGAGAGCTAAAATTTCAAAAAATTTAAAAGGTGGTTATTACTATTCATAACGGCTAGTTTTAATAATATTTTAATAGCATATCGTTGTTCAGTGAAACTCGGTATTGCGTACTACACACGCTATCGAGGAAGGTCGCGATTGCGTGTAATGCAAGGCAAGTCAAGGATGAGTGTTTAGCAAGCTCCTTTTGGTGTAGCGTACAACACAAGACATTAATGAAATTAAAAATAATATTTTTTTATAAAATCTCGGGCTGTTACATTCTACCCCCCTTAAAATGAATTTCACCCACAAAATTCATCAGGGTTATAAATGGTTTACTACTCGAAAGTTTCTTTAATAGAACCCCACATTGTAAAAAGGAATACCAAAACTTGGCTTTAAATAATAAAGTATGAAATGTAACGATTGCCCAAATAAACTAATCACTGGGTTTCCACATAGGTGAAAATATGGATATGGACGAGAAATCTAACCATAATTTTCTGATGGAGAGTGGTAGAGAACATGGCCATAGAAAAG
Source organism: Viscum album (assembly GCA_963277665.1). Lineage (NCBI taxonomy): Eukaryota > Viridiplantae > Streptophyta > Magnoliopsida > Santalales > Viscaceae > Viscum > Viscum album. The sequence continues at coordinate 1,550,879,153 of OY728158.1, read as the reverse complement.
CTAGCAATCACAAAGCCATAAATTTGTGACGATCTAAGGTACCATTTGATTCATCAGATATAAGAGCACTAGGACAACATTTCTGGTTTTCAAGATCATTTCCCTAAAGTTGATGAAATTGGAATTAGAAGAAATACTATCTTGATTTTTGTATAGTCTCACCGTTTGTCGTTCTTTGGAAAATTTCCACTTCATCTCTTAAAGAAATGAAGTCGAATTTGTCATTCGTGATGTGTTAGCAGATCATGTGATAGAATGATGGGTCATTCCATCTGTCTCAAACAAAAGGTTAGAAAAGTTATCAAAAAAATACATAAGTCCATCTATAGTGAGATTAATCATATATAGTTCCTAAAATGGACTTATACTTCATATATCATAATGCTTAATTTAATAAAACAAGTTTCTACTAAACATGGACTTCTTGTAGTCCAGTGGTAGGTGATAAAGGCCAGTCGCACCTCGGTTGTGGGTTTGATTCCCACAGCCTTGTCTGACGCGATGGGTAGTCGCCCGTCTTGCAGGTTGTCCTTTTTCTAAAACTACATTACTATAACATCACAAAAATAATATCAAAAAAAGTTCTATCCTTAAACAATACTAACTTATGGTTAACAAAATCCATTCCAAACTTTAGTCTAATCTAAAATACTTCAGTCCAAGCTCATAGTATAAAGAAAACGATAACTTCAAATGTCGTCAACCAAGCATGTGAATACCATCATTTATCCCCCATATATCTTGTTGGACACATTCCAACCATGTGAATACCTTAATGATGTATTCTCTTGAAAAATGAATACCCATTAATCCTTTGTGAAAACATGAATGCTGTCAAAAGTTAACTCTTTCCACATACCAAAATCCAAAAATTCTATATACTCAAACCATGATATAACCTTCTCCTTATATCAGTCATGAGCTCATGAATACTATCAAACATTTAATTTTCTCTTTATCCCTTCATTATGCGCATATCATCTACATTCCAAAAATATCTGAATAATCTTTCATGGATACCGGTAACATTAATCATACACATTCAAAACTCAAGGAAACACAACAGTGTAACAATCCTTAGATGTCTCTTTATTCCATAGTACCATGAGATTACTTATACAACATTACACATGATAAACATGTAATCATTCCACTACATTCTTAAACCATTGACTGAGCTTCAACAATTCTTTCATCTCACATATCATTTGTAGTCTCTTCAGCATCATCCAAATAAATACTACCCATAAGACCATACTGATTCTCTTCATGAGATTTTCCCTTAGGGAATTGGTTTGCATAATGCCCGTACATTCCACATTTAAAACATTTAACCATTGTTGATGTCGTAGCAATACCATTAACCTCATCCCTGGTGTTAACTAAACATTTTCCTTTGCACTTACTGGCTTTGTGTTTTTCTTTTCCACACCCAAATCATCTTCCAGTTCCTTTGAAACATTCTCCTTGATGCCTCTTCCCACAAGATTTACATAGGGGAAATTTAACTTTCTTTACTCTATGATCATCATTAAACTCCATCTTTCTCTTATTAGCCGAGTCAGAAAACTTACCAAATTTTACTTTTTTGATCATATTATGAGATAGCTAATTCGGCATAATAATGATGTTTGGACTTCCAAATCCCATTTCATTTTGTTGCTCATGAATAATTTCATTCCATTGTCCATCATATCCTCTATTACCGTGAATCATCTTGTTTCCAACCATTTTCTAAAACCCAAAAAGAATAGTGTGAGAGGACAAAATCATAATAAAGGGGGAGTAACTTCAATATCTAACATCTTTGGTTTAATCTAATATCCTTACCATAGTTCTAGGACTATATCATATACGTATACTTATCCTTAGGGACATCCCTAGACATACCATAGAAATATCTCTAGGGATCTCACTAACGTTTTCGCATCCTAGTTTCCAAAGGTTGACTAAAATTTTCCTCTGATACAAACTGTAAAGACCTGAAGCTTGACGTATATGGACATTACATTACTTTTGAGGAATACTTAGTACATAAAAAAACACACATACAATGACCGTAATAGTTTAGTGTCTTTGGAAACTCGGAATATAATCTTCTAATCGTGGTAAAAGATCTTCAAAATCTCCAATAAAGATCTTCTTTTTTTAACCTAAATCCTATCTTTATGTCCTGGGGAAAAGAAAACATAAAAGGGTGAGCTAAAATGCTCAGTAAGGGTAAACAAAAGAAATATCAATCAGGTCATATTCATAAGAACATATCTTTTGGAAATCTTAACCTGCAAAAGAGATCATAATTTCATAACATGGGATAAATCATAGTAGTGAAATGAAATCCCAATAATCATAACTTAAAACATGAAACTTTGTCGCATACACACATAATCATAGATAATCATATATTATTATTCAAGACTCATTTCCAAGACTATATTAGTGGACAAAGTTCATTTCTGAACCGAGTCACCCTCGTTTCAGTCCTGTTTCACTGAACCGGTATAACCTACCGTTCCAGCCATGTCTATCTCATGAGATATAAAATAATTACCCAATTCATTGGAGGGAGATATAGGTCCCACCCATCTCTTAATGATACCATTCTTATGTGTGCCACAAAATCTTAAATCATACATCATTGCATAACCCATGTAATAAAAATGGGAATCTTAAACATCGTCACATCATAAAACAATTCATATAATATAAAGGAATTCATAAAAATAATTCCATCACAACATAATCAAATCAATGTAATAATAGGGATAAAAACAGAACCCTTTTATTATCTTAGATGGAAAATAATTTTGATAAAACACTTGAACTCCATTGTTGAGAAAAATATCATTTCTACCTCAAAAACACTTTTCCTTTCATAACATGTCGTAAAATTCTAAACTAAAAGAATTTGATTAAAAATAAACTTTACAACATGTAAAGGAAGCTTCTTGGAAATAATGTTTTAAAAATCCATTCATGCCGTATAAGTTAAAAAAACATTCTTCGTACTTTTGTCAGAAAAGTCAAAAAGTACCTCTTACGAAAAACGAAAAAAGATTCCTTTCATATCTATTACTAAAAACTCACCGAAGGGTAAAATTGGGTTTAGAAAATTGTAGGTGGATGGAAATAATATTACATATTGAGGAAACATGGATATGAATGATAAAATACACCCCAGTAAATACTAAAGTATAAACAATCTCGGATAAAAATGAGATTGTGATATTTCCCTTACCTTAGGTCCGATATGCTTTGTACGTGTCCGAACCTCCGGTATAATGATTTAAATAATGTTATTGACTTATTCCAGAATCATACTTATTTTTATGATATCATATATGGTCATATTCTTAGCTTCTTAGTAGTAATATTTCATTGCTACTTGTTATTCGGGTGTTTATAACTTTTTGTTCTTATGCGTGTTTTGTTGAATAAATTCATATTCTTCTCTTTTGGTTATAGATATCTCATTTCCAGAATGGTATTAGTGTAATATACATCATATTCATTCATTCAATTCATTTATATAATCATTATGAAATGAAGATCATGTAGAACGAGTGGCATCACATCGTGGAGACGGTATTCCGTACGTACGCACGAGTGATGATATCGTTCCTATGATCGTGGAATTGTATTGGAGTGTATGTAAACTATTTCATAATCAATATAACATTATAATAGTCATATATAGTCATTATTTACACCGTTATACCCATCCAAGTATGGTGGTGGTGGAAAATAGATTACACCATGGTGTGGAGACGGTATTCCGTACGTACGCACGCGCGGTGATTTCTTTTTCCGTAGGATGGATAGATGGTCAAAATAGGGTTATTTCATACTTATAATTACATATCAATATATGAGTGATACTGATGTTATTAATTCATAATGAAACAACTAAAGAAGAAGAAGTGGAAGAAGAAATAAAGATGAACGAATCGGTAACGGACAGTATCTCTTCTTTGAAGTGCTTCATTGAGACCTTCTTTTAGGGCACTAAACTTGGTATTTGAAGAATACCAGCACCTATAGGATGTCTCTAGGGAAGTGGAGAGTATAAATTATCAGGGGTTGGCCGATCTTTATGGCTAAAAGTGGTGTGAGGAAGAGAGGGAGGAGGTGCCCATTTATAAGGGAGGAGAGGGGCACCTTTGGAATAACTAAAAATATTATTTTATTATAAAGTCAAGTTCGGTTTTAAATAGCTCCAATTTGATTTATTTAGAAGGTAATGTGGGGATGGGTCTAACTAATTTCATCCAATAGAATTTATACATGTTTAGGGCATTATATTAACCTTATCTTCTAGTTTTAACTCTTAGTTAATTAGATTGACATTTACCATGTCACTTTGTATTTTTATATTATATAGTTACTAAACTTACCATATACATACAAGAGACCCCCAAGTTGTGTTATATTAATATATATAACCTTATCTAAGTAATTTGGTCAAACCTTAGATTTTTATGAATAAAATAACAATTAATAATATAATATTTGTTTTAAAAACTATTTTATGTCAATTTTAACACTATTCAATAGTTGATTTCTTTAAAACTCATAACAGAATGATTACTTCGACCAAAGTTAATTAAATAAATATTAACATGTCATATTAACCTAGAAAATTAGTTTAATTCATAAAAAGTCTCAAATTGTACTTATTTAGGTATTTCTAATATCAATTATTCTAATTTTTCACTATTATGGTAATTACTGCATCATCATTGTGTCATAAATAAATTAAATTATTTAATGTCTAAAAATTACAAATAAAATACCATTATGTAGGAAATAGTTTTATCTTTCTAATGAATATTTATAGTCGAATTTATCTTATGTATAACCCCATATTACAAATGATTTACTTATTAATCTTTGATTTTAACTATTTAACCCTTCTTAAAATAAATTAATAATAAATGTCCTAATCTAATCCAAGTGGGCCTAAATGGTCATATTTTATTCCTAAGGTTGTTTTTGGTCGAATTACACTTGTCCAATAGAATTAGGACATGTGTTAGGGTAATAATAATATCATTTTTACCCTTAATTACCCTATTTACTTTTATCCGTGGTAAAAAAACTAAAAAGTTACTATTCACCAAAAAATTATTTTTATCTCATTGAACCACATTTTACTTACTAACATCAACCGTGTCTCTCGGATTTTTGAAATTCCACTCAAAGAAGCGGTAAAATTATGTTTTATGAAAAATTCAGTTTTTTAACTACCACTTAGTTGTTTCACTATTCATCAAAAAATGAAAGTTTCCAAAAAAATAACACAAAATAGATCTAAGATATATTTGATATTATGAATTCAAAAATGATGTCTATTTTATAAAATTCAAAACATATCAGTTGCATTAATTAATTTAAAAATTAATTCCCATCATCAAAACAAATAGTGTGTTCTTAAGAGATAATAACTATCAAAAGATTGACACTTGCTTATGACTGGTTTAAATGTGAAATTACATCCAATGACCAACATTGTATTAAATTGTAAAAATATATTCTAAATATACTTTAAAACCACTCAATTTAATAATTTATCACTATTAATTATTTCGATTAAAAAAGTTGTTTTTAATTATAATTTAGTAATTTTCACTATTCATCAGAATATGAAAGTTATCTGAAAAGTGCCAAAATTTCACCTTAGGATAAATTCGACACTTTAAATCCGAAAATGAAGTCTATTTTGAGAGCTAAAATTTCTAAAATTTTAAAAGGTGGTTATTACTATTCATAACGGCTAGTTTTAATAATATTTTAATAGCATATCGTTTTTTAGTGAAACTGGGTATTGCGTACGACACACGCTATCGAGGAAGGTCGCGATTGTGTGTAATGCAAGGCAAGTCAAGGATTCATGTTGAGAAAGCTCCTTTTGGTGTAGCGTACAACATAATAAATTAATGAAATTAAAAAGAATATTTTTTTTATAAAAGCTCGGGCTGTTACAGAGGACCTTTTCCGTTGTTGTGTTTTCTTGGGAGAAGGAGTTAAAAATTGTGGTTTAAATAAGAATAGAATAAAAATGTGGATCAATTTTTATTCTTTGACTATGGCGGTTTTATCCTACATGGGGGAGTTAGGGTGGGACCTACAAGCATCCTAACTACCCATGTGAGGATAAATGTGAGGTGGGGCCCGCATGAGGCCCAGCCCTTCACATTATTTAAATCCCCCATTAAACCCTTTTATTTAATTGGGTAACTCTACATATCCCCACTCTCCCACATTAATTCATGACAACACACACTTAATAAATTAATTGAATTAAGTGTTTGAATTTATAAATTTGAATGCATGGCAAAGTAAAATATAATAAGAGGAAGCTTATTTTATTTTGGTTAGCTTGTTGTGTTGAGAATTGGAGGAGAGAGCTGTAGTCACTTTTGAATCACATAATTTTCAACGAAGAACACCAACTCTCTGATGAAGAACGTCGGCTCGGAAGCCCCGGTTTCTCTATCCTCTTCTTCCTCTATGACAAGGGAGGAGACACCGACGATGAGGGAAAAAACGCCATCATCCGCGACACTTGAAAACTACGAACTTTATTCGAGGTATGGGTGTGTTTTGGATTTAAAAATATTGGTTTTCCTTCCATGTTGTGTTTCCTCTTAAACCACTTGTTATTGGACTAATGCGGATGGGACCAGACAAAACTAACACAGTCTGATTCCTCCGATGTTCTTGTGAATAAGTGGAGACGTTCATCTATTCTTGAGCGGTGAATCAAGTTATGTTTTTGGAGCCGATCGTAGGCTAGAAAACATCGTAAACGGCCTCAAAGCATCGGGGCGATCAAGAAGCGGATGTTTCATAGAAATCAGATCATCATAATGAAGAACGGACTCCTCAGGACGTGTGTTGGCCAGAGGCGTCGTTTCTGGAAAATTCTCAAATACAAGGTGTGTACTCCAGAAGAACACGCCATGTAGTAAAAGTGTAATGTGGTTTCTGTTTCGGACGTTAGAAAAGTAACACACGACATGTGACTCTAGAGATATAGCGTGTACTCTCCACAATGTTTTCCAGAGAAGGATTCTATGGACATTGCGTGTATTCATGGAAAATACACGAACACGGACAACAATACACGACAAAGTAACATGGTGTGTATTCACTTCATAGAAAGGCAGAAGCGGTTTAACGAGGCTCAGCATGTAATCTGGGAGAAATAGGGACACGGGCAGAACCACACGTCCAAGAGGCACTCCGTGTACTACCTTCACCATGGAAGAAGCGGCTTCGTGATGATTCGGTGTGTATTCTAGGATTACACAGACACGGGGTGGAGTACACGAAAATACAGTCCACCACCCGGCTAGGCATGGCCAGCGCACATGGTACAGACCCTAGTGGTTTGGACACGGCGTGTAACCATACCACACGTTGTGTACTTACTTATCTTCATGACCAGACCTGCGACATGGGCCATTTCACAAAGCCAGTACCTGGTGTCTGATGACATGACATGTATCACTTACCTACACGTCGTGTACTTTAGGAAAATGGCTTGGTTGTAATGTTCTCTGTGACTTGGGAACGTTTTTCTTGGTTTTCACCTATGATGTGGGATGGAACTACAGGATACGTCAGCTCTGTTCTTTGAGACGGTTGATGTATCCATTCCTTTGACTCGAGGACTGGACCCTCCCGGAATTGAGTATGCTGTGTGCGGGAAACCTAGAGCTGGCTGTGACTGCGATGACGACCGTGATGGGATACTCTGTGGGTTCGGCGATGATGATGACTGTACTTGGATCCTACATGGGTTTGGAAGCAAGGACGATTGTACTTGGATCCTCTGTGGGTTCAGCAGTGATGACGACTGTACATGTATCCTTCATGGGTTCGGCATTGATAGTTACTTTACTAGGATCCTACTTGGGTTCGACAGCGATGACTTTTGTACTTGGATCCTACGTCGGTTCGGCAGGGGAGATGATTCAGAGGATACATCTATCATCTCCACCTCTCTTAGAATATAGTATACCTATGTGAGCTGAGTCTTGGTCATAAATCATTATCATCGGTGTGATTGAATTCTTTCATCTATGGACTGGGTTGTACTTTCTTTTGTGGAATAGGTTGTACATGGGCTCGTGAGTTGGATTCGAACTAGAATTGATGGATTAGATATATGTATGGGCATATACTCAAGTAGAGTTGATTGATACTGTGTGTTTTTATCTTTACTTTGGGGTTTATCCTTAGTGGATTATGGGAGACCTTCGGGGGTCTCGGGGTCCCTACTGAGTATCGAATATTCACCCCTTCATGGGCTATGCCCACACTATATTTTTTTGTTTGCAGAAGACGGACGGTGTTGATCATGGTTGAGGCTTGTGGAGAGGAATGGTATTCAGAGATGGACTATCAGGTGGGACTTACACAGAGTGTACATACATACTCGAGGAGCTAAGCAGACGATCTATACCCACCCTTCAGGTGGGATTTCCGGAGGATGACTTGGTGGCAGCTGCTTCACTTTTCAGTTGTTGTACATTTTTTATCAGTTGTACTGTACTTTCAGTTGGGTTTGTATTCTAGCCCATTTACATTCTATAACATACTTTCGTACTCAGTTTACATAGTTTTTACTTCAGCTTGCATACTATTTTGTGTTTTTTTACTTGTATAAAAGCAATGCCTTCTCTTTTATCAGGATTTATGCCTTTTTTGCTAGTCGTCATCCCCTGTCCTATGGAAGGAAGGCTTGGGTTAGTCACGACACGGGCCCCGAGGATGTGTCATGACAAATTCTAACACTAGGAGCATACATCAACTATTGGAGTAAGAAAAATTTCTACCATATTTGGGCACATAGAATCCATTATAGAATCCACATACACATTCCATTTATACTTAATTTCATTTTCTACTTCCTTGTAATATGAACCATTCTCAATGAATATATCACCTAACATAGTTATTATAAAAAATATTCTATTTGGTTTTATCATCCATATCTTGTTCGACCATTGGAACATCCCTTTTCCATGAGCTATTGTTGATCCTGTTCTTTTTCAATGTACTTGTTCATATATAGCCTTCACTGTATCAATGTATTTCTGTAACAAACCACAATTCTATCAATGAAATATTATTTATTTTAAATAGATCATATATAATTACATAGAGAACACAATACAAACATTATAAATGAATAATGAATAAAATATGAGGTATTTATGGAAGTTAAGTAACCCATACCATTGATATAGTACATTGAACATAGGAATAATAACATTAAACTAATGAATAGTAAACTGGTTAAATGAATAATAACCTCTTCTATGAAAGTATAAATGAAATTTAGGAATCTTATAAATAAATGTCTTATATATTTATATCATAGTATAAGTAAATAATTATTTAAAAAATAATTAATTAAGTGTTGGAATTTTTTATGTCATAAATAAATAATAACAATTATTCAATTATTATAATGATTTAAGAAGATGTTTTTAAAATGTTACACTCCAACCCCAGTTACCCAGAGTTGATGCATTATTTTAATACATTGGAATGCTAAAAGGAAATAATGTCCTAAAAGACAAATTAGTATAGCAATCTTGGAAATATATTATATACATATACTTAACATTTCAATTTCAATCATAAAATACAACATAAAAGGTTTCTTGAGAATTTCATAATTCCCTTTAGGATTAACCCTACAAATCAATCATACTACAGTTCTTATAAATCCTTGGAAAAATCATAAGAAAAGGGTGAGCTCAAATTCTCAGTGAGGGTAAACAATTTACCGGAAGATAACATAAATAATAGGCATGGTGAATAATTGAAAACACATGCCTTTACAAATATTAAACATCAACAATTTTTGGGTGAAATATGAGATATTTAAATAATTCCATTATAAAACATATTCATGGTTATTCTACTAGTTTAATAACCAAATGAACCATTAATTTTATTTTCAAAATTTTGAATGTATAATGATAGAAATTCTGAAACATTTTGTCAAGGCCTCGACCAAGAAATCTTAAAATGAATAAAGCCTCATCCAAAACCATATATCAAATTGGGAAAGGCATCAGAAAATTCCACGTCTAATTGTTTCATGAGACCTACCAATTCATCGAGGAGCTATAGAGGGATCCACCTGTCACTTACTATGTCCAATACATTCCTCATTTGAAAAGTTTGAAACATATCATAAACATTCGTATTATAACTATCATACCAAATGTAAATATTTTAACCCTAAACCCTGAATCGTATAAAAATAACACATTAAAAGTCAAATATATCACCAAACCATCAATATAATATGGAATATTTGTATAATAAATCACCCATGATCAAGAATAATATCCCGTAATGGATGTTGACATAATTGAAAATGAGTAGTAAAAATATTTGAGAGAAATATTCCCTTTTTAAGAAATCATTTAAAAGTCCAAAAAATTATAAATTCCCTGAAAAGATTATTTTGAATCAAAGTGTCCCATACCACTTTGAAATTTTTTAAAGGAATTAACATTTTAAAAAATTCATTTCCATATAAATAAATCCTTAAAATCATTTTTAAAACATGGAAATTAATGAAAAACATTTAGAAGAATAAATCATTAAAACATTTAAAATGATGTTTTAGTTTAAATTACCTCAAAAAGAATGTATTTGAGTACAAATTTATGAAACATGGACATGTATAATAAATATTTCCCAGTTTATACTTATATAAAAACAACATTGGATAATAAAGAGATTGTGAAATTAACCCTTACCTTGCACTTTCCTTTAGTCGAGAGTGCGTTTAACCCCTTGTATAATGACCATAGTATGTTATTAAATTATACCAGAACAATATTTATATTTTTTATATCATACATGAATTATTTAGGACTTTATACTAACCATTTAATAATGATTTCTTTGATAAATTAAATTTTTTGTTAATAATGGATTTCATTAACATATGTGTTTTAAATTGTTATTCTTGATCGTATTAATTAGATAACTATTTAAATAATTACATAACATAAAACATGATTTATAAATAATATATATTTACAATATAAATATTTATAATAGACAGATATATTAAATAGAAGGCACCTTTTTTGGAGTTGGTAGGCAGTACATATGCAAAAATGATCTTTCTGTTTTTAGATCGTATTGAACGAAAGTGGATAAGATATATGAAAGTAGACACACACACACACAAACGCATATATATATATATATAGTAAAATTATTATTTCATATATTACATACTTTTTAATAATATATATTTTTATAATCATCATTGAATGGTGAACGTGGAAATGAATTTCATCGCGTCGTGGAGACGATAATCTGTACGTACGCATTAGTGACAATATCATTATACTAATGGTGGAATTGTTAGTAATTTGATGGTATATAAGATATATAGAATCATTAACATTTTATATTGATTATTTACATCAGTTATACTCATTATTATACCCATCCAAATAAATAAGTGTTTGAATTATAAACTTCAGCATGACATGGAGACAGTAAGCCGTACGTATGCACATATGGTTTCTTTGTCATTTATATGATGTATAGAATAATGAACATGGTTGTACCATTATTGTAATAACATCAGAGTATATATAATATACTAGAGTTATTATTTTATAATGGAAACAACAACGAAAGAGGAAGTTGAACAAGAAAATAACTTGAAAGATGTGATGAAATATTTATATCTTCTTCGGGTTCTTCCTTTTGATTTGATCAAAAGGGCTCCTTATGTTGTCTTTATGACCAATATAATGCCTCTATAATGAAGGGAGGAATGTTTGGAGGATATTAGGGCATGGTTTAATGAGTAAAATGGCTTTGGAGGTATGAAATTAAGAGAAGGTGAAGTACCCTTTTATAAGTGACGAGATGGTCACTTTAGGAAAAGTTTAAAATATTGTTTTATAATAAAATCATTTTCAATTTATAATGGCTCAAAAACGATTTATTTATATTATAAAGTGTGTATGGATCGAAAAATATCATATAATTGGTCTGGTACAAGTTTAGGTTTCCATTTTAATATTAGCATTTTGATTTAACTCTTAGTTAAATAGTTTAACTTTTAACATGTCATCTAGTATTCTGACACTATATGGTTAATAAACTTACTATTAACATTCTAGGGAACCATAATTGGTTCATTAAGGACATAAATAATATTATTTATTCCCTCTGGATAAACCTTAGATTTTTAGGAATATTATATCAACCAATAATATAGTATTTGTTTAAATAATTAATTTATGTCAATTTTGACACTATTTGGTATTTTGTTCTTGTGAAAGTAATAAGAAACATATATCTTCAAAAAAAAATTTATCTAATCAATCCTAACATGTCATGATAACCAATAAGATTAGTGGAATTCATCATAAGTCTCAATATACATATATTTTGTTATTTATAATAACAATTATTTTTATATTTCAGTATTAATGTAATTATTGTATCATCATTGTGTCACACATAAATTAAATTATTTAATGACTAAAAATTATAAATAAAATAATTTTAAGTAGGAAATACTTTTATCTTTCCAATTAATATTTATAGATGAATTTATATTGTGATTAACCTTATATAAAAAATGGATTATTTATTAAACATTGAATTAAACACTTTTAACTCTTCTTTTAATAAAATAATAAAAAATGTCTTAATCTAATCCATGTGGACCAAAAAAGATCATTTTTTTCCTAGGGTTATTTTTGGCCAAATTAATCAAATCTAATAGAATTTGAAAATGTGTTATGGTAACTATAATATCATTTTTACGCTTAATTACCCTATTTACATTTAATCGTGGAAAATAAAAGTCAAAAGCAATTGTTCACTGAAAATTATTTTCATCTTATTAAACCAAATATTACTAACAGATATCAACCCTATCTATAGGAATTTTGAAATTCAACATATATAAGCGGTAAAATTAGGTTTTATAAAAATTTGAAAATGCTTCTTGAAGGTGGGTAAAAGAAGTTAAAAAGTTCAATAAAAATTTATGTATCAAATTAAATTATAAAATTACTCCAATGAATTAAATTGATCATATATAGGTATTATATATTTATTGGGAATTAAAATAATTTTAAATAAAACATTTAATTATTTAAATAAAAAGTCCGTTTTAAACAATAACGATGTGCTTTCATCTATTCATCAAAAATTGAATGATTTCAGAAAAATACACAAAATTCACCCGAAGATAATTTTGATATTCCTAAATCAAAAATGAATTCTATTTAACATAATTGAAAACATTGAAATAGAATTAATTAATTTAAAATTAATTCCCATTGTCAAATCCAAAAAAATGAGGTTTTTAAAATGTAATAACTATCAAAATAATTACAAGTGTTTATGTTAAATTTAAATTCGAAATTACTTATTATGACCTAAATTGTATTTAATTATAAAAATATAATCTTATAATACTTTAAAACAATACAAATTCATAATTTCACATTATAAATTATTTTGAATTTAAAATTAGTTTTCAATAAAAACATAGTATTTTTCAATATTCATCAAAATAAGAAAGTTATCAGAAAAGTACCAAAAATTTATCCAAAAAAATTATTTTGTCCCATTTGTAAAGATTAATTTCATTTCATTAAATTTAAAATATAAAAGTGTCAAATATTGGTTTTATAAAGGGTACACCATTTAAAGAATATAAAATTGCATTTTTTTTTTTGAAAAATACATCTTTTATCAGAAAAATTTAATTTGTTCTTATATTATGTCTAAAAAATACATAATATGGATTTTAAAATTATATAGATTATATATGATTCAAAATTCATTTAATACTATTCATAATAGTTTTTTGAATGGCTAGTTTGGTACGTTGTGGTGTGCTCAAACTCAGTATCGCATGTAGCGCAAGCTATTGATTTACAATAATGAGACAACATAATATGAAATCATGGGGTGTTACATTCACCCATACTTCAATAAATTGTGTCCATGCAATTTGAAATTATTTTTCTAATATAAAAGGTTAAAAATTGAAAAATACATTTGTGGAAAACCCACATCAGAAATTGGGTTAATAAAATTTAGTCTTAATAAGAGGGAAAGGGAAAATTAGTGTCAATTAGAGACACATAATTTGGGTAAAAACATAAATATTTATAAATAATGATTTAGTTCATCTATCACAAACAAGTGTAAAATTGATGGCCTCATAGCCACCAATCTATGATGATTTAAAATATCATCAGTATAACAAAACATATGGTATTAGGGTAACACCTTTTTGGTTTTACGATGCCTTCCTTAGAGGTTAAGAATTATTTTATTCATAGTATAAGTAGAAAAAATCATATTTTACATGTAGAGTTCCATCTGTTAACCAATTTCTACAACAAACCCATTTTCACTCGAAAAGACAATAGAACTCAAAAATATTCTATTTATCCAAATCGTATAGGGTTCAAAAATTTGAATTTACAATTCATATGTCAACCCAATTATAAAAATAATAAATTATACAAACCAAGACATCACATATTAATGGGAAGGGGATCCACCATTGTTGCACTTCAGTTATGGGATCAAGTCTCACGGCCTTGATTGATGCAACTGGTCGTTGCCCGACCTCTGGGTTGTGCTTTTTATGAAAATCCAAAAATAATCTCAAGAAATGATTTAACATTAACAATAGTATACAATGTGAAAATTAATTGATACTAGCCAGTAGACTTATCCAAAATAACTCTATCGAAACTCACAGTACAACATTTATCAGGAAGGTAAACAAAATGAAGATCCTTTTTTCCAAGTAATAACATGTGTATAACTTCATCATTAATTGTTTTAAAACAGGATAACACCATGAATTACCATAAAACCTTATTGATTACATTCATGTTCTCTTATTCCTTATTGAATTCTGGATATACCTCTTCTATTCAAAAATGTTGTAAACTCCAAAAATTATGGAATATAAAATTCCTTTATCTATTCAAGGTAGTCAAGAATATCCAATATAATTTATCCAAATAAATCATATATTATTTCAAAATCACTACCTCGGTTTCAAAACTATATTATGGTTGATCTTTCTCTCAACCATATATTTTCCAAAAACATTAACCTTCTATTGGGTCCCTTATCTTAGTACCATAAAAACTCAAAATATCGATGAAATAGCAATTCAATACAATCCTTAATGATTTCCATAATTCGTAAAACCAGGACATCATCGATACAACACTCAAATTAAATAATTCTTTAATAACAACATAAGGACACTAGTAATTCCTCTTCATTAGTGGTAGTCTCATAACTTGATTATTATTCAACAACATCATTTATGTTATAATCTGATAAATGAATCATGTAGTGTCCCAAATCCCTACAGATGAAGCATTGTACATTTGAAAACTTTTTCTTACCCTTGTAATCACGTACATGGTGTCCTTTTTTTACCACACTTAAAACAAACTCCCATTCCCTTAAAAAAATTACCAAGGTGATTTTTTCTAGATTTATTACATATGGGAATATCATTCATTCCCCTCTAACAATTATCCATCATTCTCTCTTCCATCCTTTTCTTCTCTTACATACCTTAAAATTCACAAGACTCAGTGAATTCTTTACTTATCTTATTAACACATGATACTATTTCTTCATATGATGAGAATACATGAGAGACTATTTCCCTTTTTAAATGTTGGCTTAATACCATGAATGTGATGGTCCATCGTAATCTTTTGATCATGCGTATTGTTGTAATTCTCATTCCTTCTACTAAGAACCATTTCAAAATAATGAAATACACTATGTTAGTTCAGGAATCACAATGCATAATTACAAACTTTTAAAATACCTAACATAAGTTGAAAATATTATGCATATAATATTTAATAATAAAATATTTTCTCCAATGACGTATTTACTCCTGAATCATTCATAATGGCATCTAATGAAAATGTTATTTATCCTAAGCATATCTCTCGGGGATGTTGTAACCAAGATTTCAACAAAGATTTTTTTCACGAACCCGAATACCCTAGGTCCAGCTCGAAACTATGTGTGAGTGATTTCACTCCTAGGTACATATCTTCCAGATCGGCCTCTACCTGGTCATATCTAGATAGGGATGTATTGATTGGAAAATACAAAAAAATCTCTAAATTACAAAAAATATTGGATGTTATTCTATACTAATCCTCAAAGTCTATCTTAGGTTAATGTTCTCTAATTAGAGTTTATCTAAATCTATTTCCAAGGTTGTGGGAAAACATCCTCTGATACAAACTTTAACACCCCAACCCCAGTTATCTAGTGTCGTTGCATTATTTTAATACATTGGAATGATAAAAGGAACTCATGTCCCGAAAGACCGATCAGACTAGACGTCTTGGAAATAGATTATATATATCAACTTCACATTATAATTTCGAACATAAAATACGTCATAGATAGTTCCTTGAGAATGCCATTATTACATGATAGCTTAACCATGCATATAAATCATAATACAATTCTTGGAAATATTATGAAAATAAAACATAAGAAAAGGGTGAGCTCAGATGCTCAGTAAGTGTAAAAAAAATTTCGTAAGATAAAACAAACAATAAACATGGTGAATAATTGATAACATCTGCATCTAAAAATAATAAACACCAACACATTATTGTAGAAATATTGTATGTGTAAATTATGACATAATTAATCATTGTCATGTGTATTCTACTAGTCGAATAACCACATGAACCATCTATATTATTTTCAAAATGAGGGAATTTATAATGCCAGACATTATGTATTTTTTTTTCAAGGCCTCTGCCAAGATGTCAAAAAATTATTGACAACTCAGAAAACACCATATATCAAATTGGGAAAACTCCTTGGCCAACTCCACATATAATTGTCCCACGAGACCTACCGATGCATCGAGAAGCTATAGTGGGCTCCACCTATCACTTAATATGTCTAATATGTTCTCATATGAAAAGGTTGAAAAATAACATAAACATTCATTTTAGAACTATCAAATGAAATGTCAATACATTAACCCTAAAAAATGAATTGATAAAAATAACACTTTAACAATCAAATATATCACAAAACCATCAATAAAATATGGAATATTTTTATCATAAATCAACCTTGATCATGAATAATATATCGTAAAGGATGTTGACATAGTTGAAAATGGTTAGTAATAATTATTGAGAGAAATATCACTTTTTCACGAAATCAATTAAAATTTACATAATTTATAAATTATGTCATTGAAAAGATAGTTTGGAATCAAAGTGACTTTTACCACATTGAAATTTTTTAACGGAATTATCATTTTAAAACATTCATGTCCATATAAATAAATCCTTAAAATCATTTCGAAAACAAGAACATTAATGAGAAAGATTCGAATAATAAATCATTAAAAATTTTAAAATGATGTTTCAGTAAATATTTCATTAATATGAATCTCTTTGAAAAACATTTTATGAAACATGGTCATGTATAATAAATATGTCCCAATAGAAAAGTAATAACAAACATTGATAATAAAGAGATTGAGAAATTAACCCTTACCTTGCACTTTTGTTTAGTTGAGGGTATGACTGACCTCCTGTATAAAGACCATAGTATGTTATTAAATTATACCAGAATCAAATTCATATTTATTATATCATACATGATTCATTTATGACTTTTTACAACCCCTTTAATAAGGATTTCCATGTAAAATTTACATTTTGGGTAATAATCACATTCTTAATCGTACATGTTTTAACATATTATTATTGATCATATTAATTAGACCATGATTTAAATAATTCCAGAATACAAAAAATTATTTATACATAATATTCATTTATAATATCAGTATTTATAATAGATAGATATATGAAATGGAAGGAACTTTTTATGGAGATGGTAGGTCGTATGTACGCATAAATGTTGTTTCCTTTTTCAAATCGTATTGAACAGAAGTAAGTTAATAAGATACATGTATGTAAATATATATATATCCAGTAGAATTATTATGACATATATTACAAACTTATTAATAATATGTATTTTTATAATCATCGTTGAATGGTGAATGTGGAAATGAATCTCATCACGTCGTGAAGACGGTAATCCGTACATACGCATGAGCGACAATATCATTATATTGATAGTGAAATAGTATGTAATTTGATGGTATATCATATATACAGAATAATTATCATGTCATATTTAGTATGAAATCTGTTTTACTCATTATTATATCAATCCAATTAATGAAGTGATTTAATAACAAACTACACCACAACGTGGAGGCGGTAAGCCCTACATACGAACATATAGTGACAGTGTCATTAATATGATGGATAGAATCTTGAATATGATTGTACCATTTTAATAATAACATAAAAATATATATAAGATACAAAATATATTATTTTAGAATGTAAAAAATAAATAATGATGAAGTGGAAGAAAAAAATATCTTGAAAATTGTGATTAAATATTTACCTCTTCTTCGGGTTCATCTGTTTGATTTAATCAAAAGGGCTTTATAGGATGTCTTTCTGACCAATGGAA
The DNA here is from genome assembly GCA_963277665.1 of Viscum album. Lineage (NCBI taxonomy): Eukaryota > Viridiplantae > Streptophyta > Magnoliopsida > Santalales > Viscaceae > Viscum > Viscum album. Next base: position 1,550,860,538 of record OY728158.1, on the reverse strand, counting down.
GGCCTCTAGTATGAATGGATGAATTTTGGGAGGATATTTGGGTAGGGTTTGTGTGATCAAAATGGCTTTTGAGGTGTGAAATTAAAATATGGGGAATTACCCTTTATAAGAGAGTTGAGTGTATCTTTTGGAAATGTTCGAAATATTATTTTATAATAAAATCATTTTGCATTTCTAATGGCTCCAAAATGATTTATTTATAGTATAAGGTGTGATGGGTCGAAATAATCTCAATCAATAGTTTTTATACAAGTTTAGGTTACATTTTAACCTTATATTTTAGATTTAACTCATAGATAAATAGTTTAACATTTACCATGTCTTCTTATATTCTTACACTCTATGGTCAATAAATATACACTAATCTTCCATGAGAACAAAAAGTGGTTCAGTAATGAAATATATAATATTATTTATGCTCTTGGGCTGATATTCATAATTTTAGAAATATTATATCAACCAATAATATCATATTTGTTTTAGAAATTAATTTGTGTCAATTTTTACACGATTTGGTATATTGTTTTTTCGAAAGTCATAACAACCATGTCACTTTGAAATTGTTTTTTCTAATCAAATCTATAATGTCATATTAACCTATAAAATTAGTGCAATTAATCAGAAGTCTCAATTTACATTTATTTGGATATTTATAATATCAATTATTTTAATATTTCATTAATATGGTAATTACTGCATTGTCTTTGTGTCATAAATAAATTACATTATATATTGCCAAATTTTATTAAATAAAATACCATTATGTAGTAAATCTGTTTATCTTTCTAATTAATATTTATAGTCAAATTTATATTGGTTGTATCCCAATATAAAAAATGGTATAGATGTTAAACATTGAATTAAACACTTTCAACTTTTCTTTAAATAAAATAATAATAAATGTCCTAATCTAATCCAAGTGGACAAAAGATGATCAATTTTTATATGAAAGGTAGTTTTTGGTCGAATTAAACTTGTCCAATAGAATTAGGACATGTGTTTGGGTAATTATAATGTCAATTTTTTCTTAATTACCCAAATTAATTTTTCCTATGCTAAATAAAAGTCAAAAGATACTATTCACTAAATATTATTTCCAACTTATTGAACCACATAATACTTACTGATACCAACCGTGTCTCTCAGATTTTTGAAATTCAACTCACATAAGCTATAAAATTACGTTTTATACAAAATTTCAAATTATTCAAGAAGGTGGGTAAAATACTGTAAAAAGTTCAATAAAAACATATACCTCGAATTTTATTATAATATGATTCCAATGAATTACATTGAACTTATATATCTATTATATAACTATTTTGACATAAAATATATTTAAATAAAATAAATAATTATTTAAATAAAAAGTCTATTTTAAACAACAACATAGTGTTTTTCACTATTGATTGAAAATTAAATTTTTTCTAAAAATACCTAATATTCACCATAAGATAATTTTGATATTCATAATTCAAAAATGAATTCTATTTTACAAAATTTATAAACATAGAAATATAATTAATTAATTTTAAATTAGTTATCATTGTTAACGCCCAAAAACATGTTTTTAAAAATTAAAAACTATCAAAAGATTGACATGTGTTTATGTCAAATTTAAATGTGAAATTACATATAATTACTTATATTGTATTAAATGATGAAAATATAATCTAATTATAACTTAAAACAATTCAAATTCAGAATTTAACAATATAAAATATATTGATTAAAAAATTTGTTTTCAATTAAAACATAGTATTTTTCATTATTCACCAAAATATGAAAGTTATCAGAAAAGTAAAAAAATTTATCCAAACTAAATTTTTGTCCCACTTCTAAAGATGAATTAAATTTCATTATATTTAATATATAAAAGTGTCATCTATTGGTTTTAAAAAGGGTTCAGCATTAAAATTCTGTAAAATTGCATTTTTTTGGAAGATTAAATCATTAATATGAAAAAATGATTTTGTTCTTATATTATGTCTAAGAAACACATAATATGGATGTTAAAATTAAACAGAGTATATATGATTCAAATTGTATTTAATACTATACATAACTGACATTTGAAAGGCTAATTTGGTAAGTTGGGGGGTGCTCGAACTAAGTGTCGACTATAGCGCAAGCTATTGAATTATTTTAATGAGATAACATACTATGAAATCATAGGGTGTTACATAAAATATATTCATATATTTTTTTTCTTGTTAATGTATGATTAATTTTAGTATACCATATTTATATTTTACATGTGACATAAAATCAGTTATAATATTAAAATCACAATGTTTAGAATAAATGATATTTTTAATTAAAAATTAAATGTATCATATTTAGAAACTAATTTACAAAGAGTGGGGTTTTTTTAATTATTCAAGTCGATTCATGGTTATTTTTATGTTTTGGGATTTTCTTAAAATAAATGAAATTTCTGTGAATAGTGAAATACAATAATTTACAGTATATATACATTATGAGATAAATAAACAATCACTTAACTCATTAATTATGTATGAGACATAATCTAGAAAATAACATTATTATATTGATATGATTTATGCTAATTCTAAACATATTAATATTCTTGAGCCTAAATAATAAAAAAAATTAATAAAATATTTAAAACACACTCCCCCCTCAACAATAAATAGCATCCTCATCAACTCTTCGCCTCAAACCACCCATGCCTGACCATTGTATAAAATATTCCCATTTCTCTTACCATGCCCCTCGCTGTGTCTAGGAGCTCATAGTCTCATAAACAGTCCTAATCCATTCCCCATACAGAGCTTCTCAAGGAGAATAATTCAAGAGGTAAAAATACTCTTTCTTTTCTTTTATGTTAATTACAATTTGTTTTATTTTCTTATCCTTCAATTACATCCCCTATCCAAATAGACATGTTATCTCTAATGTCATTTATATACTATAATTAGATATTTTTAATGGAATATCAATCATCAAACTCCTTTCTCTCTCTCTCTCTCTGTCTCATTCTATTAATGAAAACAGTGCTCATGATTTGTCAATTTATGGACACTAGGGACGATGCATCTTTATTTTCCATTAACACCATTGAATATAGTCATAAAGCCATAATTATGGTCAAAAAATTTACTATTACACATGTTTTTTTATTTAGTATTTTTGAACCGGTTTATATACATTGTACTAATTAATAATACAACCTATTTCATGATGATCGTAAAACCATAAAAAATATAAATGGTTAACATCAATGTTCAATTTATGGACTCAGCCTCATAACCGAAAAAATTATATGTACAATTATATATTAATTATATTCATTAATAACATATAATTCCAATTCTGGTGAATTATTCTCATTTTACATGATCTTCAATGATTATAAATAAGTAAATCGATCATAAAAACTAAGAAAAAAAACACCCACAAATGATGAATAAAAAATATATAACTCACCAAAAAGGATATAAATGAACTTAATAAAAGAATAAATAATAAGATTAATTTTAAAATGGTTTTAAATTCATTAATTATTGTATTTAATTTTATTTTATTGGATATTATGAAAATTTGTAGTGCACTTTATTTCATAAGGTAAGGGTTTCTTCCTGAATCTCTATTTTCATTCAGTTTATGATTTCTCCCTCTATACGAAAAATGTAATTCATTTATTATTTTTATATAATTATTTTAATTTTTATGTATACATTCTAAAATGGTGTATCAATAGTAGTTCAGCATTCATTTATCGGTAAATACATGTTTTACAAGGTTCCCTTCTTAATTCATCTCGATACAAAATCCCGATTAAATAGAACATCGTGATGACATAACTATTCTTAAAGAACCATCCGTTATTTATTTTAAGACACCAATTTTTTTTTAAATCACTAATTTTTTTATCAAATTTTTTTTATATTTTTATACAAACAATTATGAAATTATAAATGATTATTCCAAAATAGATATTCTTTGAATAGTAAAAGGGGCATTTCTTTCAAGAATTCCTTGACGATTTATTAGAATGTTTTTATCTATTTAATAACATCTTCTAAATTGTATGATTTATTTATATTAGTCTCCTATTATTAATATCTACCATATTTTATTTAATGGATTACGAATAGATTTTCAATGGATGTGCTATCATGATACCATTCACTATTTTACTCAGAATGGTTATGGATTATGTATATAGATTGCAGAAAGTTATTAAGATTTCATATGTAAATTTTGGTAATGTTTTTCCCCATTAATATAAAGAATGAGTTGGTATTATGTTGGTAATGTTTTGGTGGAGGCCTTAATCATTTTCAAATGTCTTGGTCAAGGCCATGATGGTATGTTTCAAATTTCTAACATATTCATTACCTCATAATGATATTCTAAATTGATTATCCATCGAAATATTCAAGTAGTATAATATCAATGGTTAATATTTTTTCTCATGTGATTATTTTTTATGTAATTATTTATATATCTTTTGTCTTTACAATATCATGTTCATGATTACATTCTAATGGCATATCTTTTTAATCATTCACAATTCCTTATTATTTGTATTTTCTTCAGTTGTATTACTAACCATTACTGGGAAACTCATCACACCCATTTCTTATGTTTTATATTACCCATGGACATGAATTTGAATATTATGAAGGAATCACAGGGTTAATATATTTGTTTTTGGGTGTTACCAATATATATTTTATGTTTTATATCATTTCAAGTTATAATGTGTCGTTCATTTAATTAATCAATAATACCAAACTACTATACTAATTTTTCCTTTGGGATTTGTGTCAAGTATTTATGACAATGAATTAATATAAGGCACCGACTATGGGAAACTGTGGTAAGGTTCATTACAATTGGTATCAGTTCAAGTTTAGTTGAATCCATGGAAACTAGATTTATAAAACATATATCTGGGAACATAACCCTAAATGATACATTGGGTATAATCATAACAAGAAAATACTAAAATTTTGGAGAGGTTGATATTTTGTTTGTATTCATAGCAATATATCTCTATTTGAATACTACATGATTATGTGGTTTTAAAATAGATGTAACTCGGGGAAAAAAATCTAACAAGGTGCATCATGACTGACTCATTGTAACCTAGTACCTGAAAATAGATCTTACTACACACCTTCTTTGACACTCCCGGGTGATATTGTTTGGGTAAATCACATTTTCATTAAAGACCATTATGATGGATTTAAAATTACAAATTTCCCTAATGAAGCCATGTTATTGATTTTGAGAATAGATATATATAAAACTTAAATTTATAATTATTTGTTCTCCTAGTTAGATATTATGCATTATTATTTATAACAAAATTTAATTTAAACTGTTATTTTGAAATTGAACCTAGTAGATGGATTGAAAATCATAACAATACATGTGTCCTATGAAATAATTTCCCTCATATGTAATATAATGATATTGGTACCAGAACTGCGAATAGTGCTAATAAACTTATAACTAAACTGGGTTATCCAACTCATGTTATGAACAATACACTTACCCATATAGAGAATCATGATCCACAATGTGGAGGAGAAATTCAAGGCCTCTATATGTGACAACATCCTATATCATCAAATGGGACTATAAAACCATTTGTAACTGAGCAGTGGATAAAATTATTATAGAATATATTTATCAATTTGGAAAGTAATGATTTTGAGAAGGTTTTCATGACTATTTATCATATTTCAGAAGTTACAGATCAATGGTGGTAATTATTTTCAAACACAAAGGACAATGAAGAAATTAGAAATGTGGAATTAAGGTATTTAAATGATATTTTACAAGAAAAATATTTTCATTTTGAACATCGAGATGATATAGAGATGAAATTTTGAGTCTAATACAAAATGACGATGAAAAAATTTCAATGTATGAATCCAAATCAACCAGCAAAGCAAGGAATTTCTCGGAAAATGTACGTAATCCAATAAACACGAGTGACCGATTTTTTGATGTTCTAAAACCATTCCTCTAATGTGCATTGGTCTCCCAAAATTTATCCTCAGTAAATCATATGTTCTCCTAATATTTCTAGATAGAAAAATAATTTTCAATGTATTCTTACATTATGGGAATATAAGATAATAAGTGGGTGGAATATGAATGAATGGATAAAGGGAAAAACAAAAAAGAGAATTTTCCATTTCACGATAATAGTGGAAGTAAGCACCATTGTGACTTTTTAAAAGGAAAATGTGTTTTCTAAATGTGTGGTGGTAAATTCCAAAAACGTCAATATTTAAAATAAAATAATGAAGAAAAAAATGTTAAATGATACAATTGTATGGATATGAGACACTATGAAAGTCATTGTCTAATGATTCATGGAAACATACCCCAGAAAATGGCAACGGAGAAAGGAAAATATTATGTGATCACAACTAATAATTTTTATGTTCATAATAATGTTGCGGTGGGTACTTTACTAATTTTATCAAACATACACAATGATTTATTAGAATCTGGATCATCATGTAATTATATAAGTTACTTGTTTTATAAGAAAATTTTACATTTCACTTTAGATTTAATAACGGTTTTTTTCATTCAAAACTCTTAAGGGATGTATCATTGCCACAATGATGTGTCAATCCCTACCCTTAATGACATATAAATATGCTTTAGTTTTTAAAGTTTCCAAAATACATATTATTCAATTTTATAAAATCTTCAGTATTGATGTAATTTCAAAATATGTTGCAAAACAAATATTACAAAAGGAATGAAATTTTCATTGGCAAGGAATATTTAGAATCCATTATCTTTAGAGTATAAACCTCAACATTTAGTTATAATTTAATCCACCTACACTAAGTCTTTTAATTGAAATTAATTAGGAGGAAGATAAAACATAATCTATTGATAAGGAATGAAATATTGAAATTGACGATGTACATATTGTGCAAGAATAAATTGATGTATTTATTGAGGATTTAGCTGGACATAATCCAATTTAAGAAGTTGAGTTATCTATTGATTTAATTTTTTTTCCTGACCTAAATCAAATACTATCTATTCAAGTGACACTGTGGAATTATGGGAGGTAAAGAAAAAAACCTTGGTAATTTATTGATAAGGGATTTGTTCTCCCAAGTGTATCTCTTTGGGGATCTATTGTTACCTTTGTCATTAATAAAGATAGATCAATGAGTTTTTGCATTGACTATAGGGAAATAAATGATATTATAATAAATAATAATTTTCCACATACTTTCGTTGATTTTTTATATGACCAACATCATGAATATTAATATTTTTTGAATATTTTTCTTCAATTGAGATATCATCAATTGTTTGTGAGGATATAGGATATTCCAAAGAAGACATTTCAAACAAGGTATGGACTTTTTGAGTTGTAACATTCCATTAATGGTCTATTTAAAATACCATAAGTTTGTTTTGAGAGACTATATTGGAAAATAAAATATAAACAGGTTGTGTAAGGGTCTCCTTCATCAACACCTTTATCCATATCATAATATGATTCAAAATCTTGTGATAAGGTAAAATATTTTAAATTGCCTTGATAATATTTAAATTTCTTGAAAATATGAGAATATTGTAAAAATAGGATATGCTTAAATAAAAACCATGATCCACGATGATAAAGAGGTATAATGGAGGTATTTGATATCTCAAACGACTGCTTGAAATTGAGATGTATTCAAGAAAAATTTTCACAATCATCCGAACATGACTTTGCTATAATTATTGAAATCATGTCATCCGGAAGAGATATGAATGTTGTTTAATATACTCCTCCTTCAATTTTTAACTGACATTCCATGATCTGAAAAATTATAAAACAAGGATTAAATGGAAATAATAGACATAGGGACTAGCTATGCATCTAATGAAAACTTCTAATCCCTAAAGTTGTCTAAACCGACATCTGTTACCAACTATAATGAACTGTACTTAAACATGACATAATCCTAAATTAAATGATTAATTCTCATTGAGGATATGTTTAGGTTTAGAGTTTTTGAGATATAGGCCTTAACTATTTCATATCAACATGAAAATTACATGTAGGCACTACTACTTAGTATCCATTTATTTCAAAACATAAAAACATTTTAAAAGAAACATGTCTACTTCTATGTTTTAGATAGCATGTCTTTTCCTTGATACCATCCTTGACCCTATTCTCCTTTAAGTCCTCTGAAAAAAATTTTCAAAAAATGGAATGAGCATAAAAAGATGAGTAATGGTTATAAAATAAGGAAGGAAATCATTATCCTATCATTAAATACAAATCAGTAAAACCATACATTTCACTCATTAAATACCTTATGAAATCATAAGATTTATGAATAACACACACAAATCATAAATCATAAAGTTATGTTGTGGAATTAATAACATACATACATTGTAGCTATCATAGATACATAGGGAGTCACATTTGGAATACCCATCACAGTATATTCCCTAAATCTCTTAGGAGAAACATTCATGTTTACCTTTGTCACGTTACCCAATGCATTAGAGAGATATATCAGGCTCACCAACCCTAGGATTATCATGGAACCACCCGTATACATAAACAATGACCAATAACTATATCATATTAATAACACATAACATAATCGTAAAGGAAAGATAAAATATACACATTCCAATCACAATAAACCAAATCAAGATATTGAAATAAAAAATGCATTATCAAATCATTTTCAAAAACATTAAAAATATTTAATAAAGATATTTTTGAATCAAAGTGACCCATACCACTTTGATGATTTTAAAGTAATTAAAATCTTAAAAAAATAATTCCATATAAATAAATACTAAAAATAATTTTGAAAACATGGAAATTAATGGGAATGATTTAAAATAATAAATCTTTAAAGAATTTAAAGTGATATTTTAGTTAATGATTTTTTAACAAAATTAGAGACACATGGAAAAAAATAATTGAAGATAAAAAATTAATCAGAAATTTATAATATCATGAGAATAGTGGGATTAATGATATAATATTCCAAAGTTCAGTATATAAACCGTATAAAAGTGAATTGGTTCATAATGACAATGAAGTCTCAATGGAATGTAAATTGAGATGAAATCCCTTATAAAAATGGTATCCTTAGATCATGGATAAACCAATTGCATAATAATGTGTGACAAATGTAAATACACTAAATATGATTGGATATTCAGTGTAAATAAATCATATTAAATTCACACATGTTATTTTTATGACAAAACCAGTGACTTGGATGTTTAACAAAATGAATGGAAATTGAGTTAAAATTACTCTTATCAAGTTCATATCGATGACTTGAGAATTTAACAATATAGTGATTAAGTATATATACAGACTAAGGGGAGTGGGAATTACTACATAAATAAATAAATAGTAATTCCACACATAATCATATAATGATATAATTAAGAAATAGAACACTAACCCTGGGGATAAAAATTGGGATAAAAAGTTCTCTTACTGATTTTGTAACTTATGAAACTTACAAACCATGAAATAATAATCATAAAATGAAGATGAAAATAATGATAATTTCAATTATATTACACATTTAAAACAATCATGGGCAGTACATGCACCACACAAAAGGAAATAGTGGAAAATATTTCATGAATCTCACAAAAATAAAAAGTGAGATACAAATCTCATACCACATTGTCATCAGTCGATTCGTATGAAAAAAAGTTAATAACCACGAAATGATTCACAAAATAAAATTAATATTAAGAGTGTCACGATAATATATATCAAATTTCAGTACACAATACATCACATGCAATAAATTAGTGGTGAACTATGGAAATATTACAGAATTAAAAGTGAGATAAGAAATCCCTTACCTCGTGTCCGACATGACTCATTTGTTCCTTCTTCATCCAGAATAACAAACTAAAGTTAATTTATAATTCTATAATAACGTTTTTAATGTTTATTATTCATTTTATATCACTTATAACCATGTTATAAACATTATATAATTATTTCAGTTAATAACGTTCATTTTGTCAATATTGGGTACTTGAATCCAAAATCGACTTCTTATAATTACAATTTGTTCACATAATAAAAAGTTAATTATATCCAGAATTATATTCATGATTTAGATATCATATATATCATATATATCCATTATATACATGTATTTGTAACTGTACATAACATTTGGAGGTATGAAATGAAATGCACCGTTCAAGGAGACGGTAAGCCGTACGTACGCATGAATGCTACGTTCATTTATATTTCTCATTTTAGGGGATTTAAAACATAATGATACAAAGTTTTATTATATTTCCAGTATAATATAATATGTAATATATTTATATCCATCCTATATAATTCCAACATATGTCATTAAGGGGTCATATCACTTTGAGGGTGTGGTAGTCCTTACTTCCTCAAATAAAACTATCACATTTTCCTATAATGGAAACCATAAAGGAATGATATAAAAGAAAAATACATAATTATAAAGAAAACATAAAAATTAAATATATATTATATATATTGTTTCATATTAAAGGAAACCATTAGAGGCGGTATGAGATAATAGAACAATCCTTATTTCGTGAGACGTTAGTTTTCCATTCACAAAAACAGTATGTTCTTCACCCATTAGATGGAGGTGTGTGTAAGTGTAGTTAGAATAATTCTCATAGAAACATCTGAGTATATTTATGATACCAGTATTGTTATAAAATAAAGTAATAAAAAGGATTTAGAGGTTGGAGAAGTAAAATAAAAGAAAAGAAGTTAAGAGAAACTCTAACCTTTAATTTAGGTAACTCTTTTGGTTTAAACCAAAAGGACATATTGCATTGACTTCTACCTAAGGTAAGGTTTATAGGTTGAAGATAGAGATATTGAGAGCTTATTTGGGTAGGATTAAGATGATTCGATGAGCATAAGAGGGTTGAGGAATGAGTTAGAGTTGAGGGCTTTTTATTAGGGGGAGGAGGGTCTCATTATGAAAGTGTGAAAATGTTATTTTATTATATAATGATATTCAGTTTCTAAAGGTCCAAAACTAATTAAATTAGAAGATAAGATGACTAAAGTTCGAAATAAAATCACTAAATAAGAATTGGACAGGTTTTGGAAGTTATTTTAATATTTATAATCTTATTTATGTAAATCATTTTTTAATGAGGTAAACACTACATCATTTTTGTGTCATAAATAATTTTATTTATTTGATGTATAAAAATTATAAACAAATACCATGATGTAGGAACTATTTTTATATTTACAATTAAAATTTATAGGAAAAAATATAACTTACATAACACCATGTAAAAATAAATTTAGTAAAAGATAATTGTTTGTCTCATTTTGGTATTTACATAAAATTTATTCATCTAAAGTGTCATTATCACTCCCAAGTGGCTCCATGGGGTCTTTAAATCAACTCAAGGTTTCCAATGGTCGAACATGACTCATAAAATAAGGTTAGGAAAAATTTTAATGTATTTTTTTGTTATTATAATATTATGTTTTACATTAAATTACCTTATTTACCTTTAACCATGGTAAATAATATTCAAAAGTTACTATTCACCAAAAATTATTTTTATCTTATTAAACCACATATTACTTAATAATAAAAACCATATATGTAGTATTTTCAAAATTCCATCTATAGAAGCAGCAAAATTTCATTTCAATGAAAATGTGAGTTTTTAACTAACACTTAATGGTTTCACTATTCATCAAAAATTGAAGTTTTTTAGAAAACTACAAAAAAATCAACCTAAGCTATATATGGTAATCCAAATTCAAAAATGATGTCTATTTAACAAAATTCAAAACATAGAAGTTTAATTAATTAATTTAAAAATATTTCCCATTATCAAAACAAATAGCGTGTTTTTATGAAACCATAACTATCAAAAGATTGATATTTGTTTATTTCCAATTTCAAAGTGAAATCAATTCTAATGACCAACATTAGATTAGATGGTAAAAACATAATATAATTACACTTTAAAACTTATTGAAAAGATAATATAATAATATAAATAAATTATATTAAAAGGAACATTGAATTAAAATATAGTATTTTTTTATTCATGAGAAAATGAATTTCATTAGAATAATATCAAAAATATACCCAAGGTAAATTTTGATGTCCCGATTCTAAAAGAAAAAATTTATTTTTTCAAATGGAACATATTAAAATGAACAAAACTATATTTAAAGAGGGTTCTCTATTAAAAGGTGGTAAATCAACCTTTTAATGTAAATTTTATTTAAAATTAGATTTATCCACATTTTATGCCCCTAACTTTTATTGAATAAATGTAAAAACATTTAACAAAAAAATATAATAATTTTTTAGTTAGTTCTACTAATTCCCACCATTAAAACAGCTACGTGCTAACTACTACTTAAAATAATAATATTATATTATTAGTGTGCAACGTAAGATTTCAAAGAAACCCATTGTTGTGTATCGGGTACGCCGACAAACATAGCATCCCCTTTAATGTAAAATTAAAATTTAGTTCACAAATATTAATTAATATAATTTTTTTGTTCTTTATTTTACTAGGATGTTACAGATATAAGAAGAACTCCTTATTATTTTTATACATACTCTTCAAAAATCAAACTTTTTGTCTTTCCATGAATTGCAAGAAACCAGAAATATACTATCAGAACTACCCCATGCTTCCTCACCTGACACTATCAGGGCCTCAGGATCCATTTCAGTAGATCATCTCTAGACATCTTCTCCAGTCAACCTCTCAGTAAGTTTCATCAGGGATTCATACCTCAAAAATTACAAAACACATCTAAAGATTAATAACACAAAATTTTAACTTTTATATAGGAGTAATTAATCACAACAAGTCAAAATAATTGTTTTCCCAAACCTCTCCACGTAGTCAAAACTGAGGATCTATTACTAATGTAAACAATAATACTCTTAGGTATCGGTTATGTTGGGTAAATAAATTCTCATATAATTCTTCCCATTTAAAAACCCTTTATTTCACATTTTGTATCATTTTACATTTTTTTAATTCTCTATGACGAACTATTATAAATTAATTTTAAAAAGAATGGTAAAACGTTTATATTCAAAAAAACACCTAAAAAACATTTTCCTTCACATGCCTAAAATGATGCATGTCACAAAATAATCCTGGGTTCTTATAATGATTCATGCAGACTCAACATTGTTTATATTCTAGGTTACAAATCCATTCTCATAAAATATCAAATATAATCATCACCTCACACAACAAAGCTCATAACTGAATCTGAAATAATATTAAAATATAACAAAAAAGTTATAAGAATAATCGAACTATGGGAACATAGGTTTTACTCTATACAAGGTTTAATAATCCCATCCATGAGGTCATGTCCATTCCTCAACTTTTCCAGTTATATTTTCTACCATTCCCAAAATAGTAAGACAAATGTAAATGAAAATAAAATTGGCCTTTGATACCAAATTAAGATGGCTCAGTATGGGTTCCACACACCAGTTCCCCAATCCAGTCAGTCGAATGACCTCAATCACACCTCCTCAAATTCCATAGGTTTCTAACTAGTAGGAATGGTCATATAAGTAGAAAATTGGTATACGAGAATTTTATTATTAGAGTAATACACTATTGGAAATAAATAGAAAATATCTGAAGAATATAAAACGATGAACAATATTGATTTACCAGGATAATAATAGTATGAAATATAATATCCCACTATAATAGAAAATAATAATTGATAATTTAAGTGTATAGTTTCTAAAATTAAAACTGAAAATAAATAAACCAATGACTCTCAAGTGAGTCAAGAACCACGTCTAGTTCTTTCATTCACAATCCATTATTAAATCAGAAATCTAACCTAGGTCCTTTTCCTATAACCAATACTGCAATATTTATGTATATTTGTGTACCAATCAAGAAACCAAGGAGTGTTTCATAATGCCTCAGTAGGACACCACTAAAGGTCTCCAAAACATTTGTGTCAATAACTGTGTATAATGTTGTATAAAGAATAATCCCTCTAGTTCTTGAGTACACCTGAAATTTAATATATGCATCATCCCATGTTAGACTATGTTCTATCTATATGGGATATCACATAGGAATGTCCATATTACCATCTTAAAACATGGTTTAATATCAATGTTACCATTCACCATTTAATATCGCATAATTGAATGAACATGTTTCTACTAATAATACATGGTTGAGAGTCCATGATACCATTAACCATTTAGACATTCATAATTGAATGAACATGGTACTGTTTATAGTACATGACCAAATTTATAGGGTACCATTTAACAATTAATATGACATAATTGACAAAATCAAAATATTACATATATCACAAAAACCAATTATTAAATTCACCATTTAATTAATCGAAATCATAATTTAAATATCCAATAAATTATTAAAAAATTAATTATTCCATTATTAACACTAAAATTCAATAATTAATTCCAAAATTGATTTTTTCAGTACATTATTTCAATTTAACACAATTAATTATACTATAAATTATCTCAATTCTCAATATCAATATTTAAAAATTAATCTAAAAATTAGTTATCTAAATCACAATACCTAAATCTCATAAATAATCCTCCAAATACTTATCTAAATCCAAAGTATCTGAATATCATAATTAATTCCCAAATTAATTATCCATTTCCAAAAAATATCAATTAATCAATTTATCACATTAATTAACCAAATTTATGAATTCCAATTTCTAAAAACACCAGAATTTATACAATTATCATACACATACCAAAATCATGACTATGGGAATTGAATGTTAGACCACATAGCTCAATTCATCATAACATAAGAACCCAACAAATATCCATAAAAAATCATCACAACATCATAAAATGATATATGAATTTCAAAACCCTAAATAAATCTTATATAAATCAATATCTTTTAAATTAAGAACTATATTAAAAATATTAAATCTAGATCTCCCCATATTTTTTTATGTATTACCATAAAGTGTATTACATCTCTAAAAGAAATTTTGAATAATGGGAATCATATTAGAAAATAATTGGGATATGATTCACTTACACAGAGTGGTGGAAATATTCGATATAGGATTAAAATCATGAAGAACATAGGTATAGAAAACATGGAATTCATTCTTATATCCAAAAAACATGGGAAGAACTATTATGCTATAATGTTGGTAGAAATGTATAAGTTTTTGTGGTTTGAAATTTTCAAAAAATTTAAATCAAGTGAGATTCAAAATAACACATGGTTTGATGGGAATGGAATCATGGATTTACCAAACAATTCCCTTAAACAATTAACAAGTTTTATATGGGATCATGGTTACTTCTTATAGGGTGTATAGTTTGGCAAACTATGTTCCAACGATGCAATTCCCCTCTCTCCAGGGTTTCACAGTTGGCTGGGATTGGGCACATAGTATTCTTTAACCACGCACAAATCATGCATAACCCCTTTTGTTTCATTTTCTTTCTGAAATTTGAACCCAAACACACCCCTTCAAAAAACACAATCAAATGGTACTCAAAAATCCACAAAAGAGTACCTAAAAAAGATCCCAAGACAACTCGAGAAAAGTTTTGGATATAAAAAATATATCCTAACACACATTATATGAAATGAAAATAAATAAATTCTCCCTTATTTATTATGTAATTTAATTAATATATGAAATAATAAATGAAAAAAACCTCATTCATGTGTTCGATTTCATGTTCTATCAATCATTCATGGGATGTATTTGAGGTGAATAATTCAATATTGGATCCCACTATATTGTTCCCACAAGAAACTAAAGCTCTTATTTTATTTTTTCGTTGATATTAGAATTCTAGAATAAAGGAATCTATATATATATATAAAGCTACTTCGGTCAAAGGAAAATAGAAAAAAATATCTAAGAAAGTAGGATCAATCCAATATTGTTCCACATGAATCTCAATATAAATTTAATAGAAACATGGGTGACTAAAAAATTCATTAAAAATTATAGAGATAATTTTTATCAGTCATAAAATAACCTAAATACTTAGGTTCTAAATTCCAAAATTACATTTTCGTCTCAAAAATTTTATAACTATCATTTTACACACATATTCACACTTATTAGTTAATCGGACAAGTCAAAAACAAAATCAATATTTTTTCCCCACAGAAAAAAATCATTAATTAATCATTAAATAGAATGTGAATTATTAACTTGGGTTTTTAGGAATCATAATTATTTATTATCCCTTAAACAATTAATGTTTATGGGAAAAATTTTATTTTTTATAATATTCAGTTTTATACGAAAATAAATCCAATAATCATTATTATAAACATTTAAAAAATATAATCGAATTTATATTTTTTTATTTTATATCACTCAACATCAAATATTAATCATCCCCCACACATTATAACAATTTCATCCAAAATTAAAAATCCTATATTATTGTGGAACTTGTCGGTAAACAGTAAATGTGACCCTCTTGGCCAATATCTTGAAATCAAAAAATCATATTCATAAATAAAGTAAAATATAGTAAAATTTAATAAAACCTAAAGGGATAAGAAGATTTCATATTTATGATAACTATATATGAGAACACTGTATTTAATAAAATATCTTTCACTAAAAAACTAGTCACAATTGTTTATGGGTATTGTTTTATAAAACATCATTATAACATATTATATATGAGGCAATTTCTTCATAAAAACGTTTTCATAGATTGTGAAATCAAAATAAGTGTTATCTACAATATAAAATCACTATTTTACGGGAAAAATATTCCAAAAAAATACTACTTAATAAAATAGATATAATTATCAATGGAATGTTAGTCCATCACAAAAAGTTACGAAATATAAGTAATTAAAAAATAATAATTATAAAATTTCATATAAATGATAATAAAAATTTCAAAAAATTATATGTTCATATATTAACCAATGGTTATTGGGTTTACTGAAGGATATAGTGGAGGAAACACTATATATAATCCTATGTCTTTATTACATATCTTTTCATTTACATTATACAATGAGAAGAAATTTTAATGTTTTGTTTTTAGGAATAAATGTACAAAAACAAGATAAAAATTATAATTCCCCTAATAAACATATAATACTTCATCATAGGTTCATTCTATGTACATTTTTTGTATCTCATAACAATGGGACATATATCAATGGAATGGGTGAGTAAAAGGCCCAGTGAGGTAAAGACACGAGAAACAATGAATTTGAAATCTTGAAAAATATTGATACGAACTTTATGAATATCATAAATGCATGATAAAAGGAGAAATAGGCATATGAAAAAAAATACATGAATAATAAAATTTAAATGGGAATGCTATACATAAATTATACATTCATAAGAATATAACCAAGGTTTTTCATCGATGTATCATCAATATTTCCAAGGTTATACACCAAGGTAACGTAAAACATGTTCTCTCAAGTGATTAAATTCCTTACACAATTCATTTGGGAACTATCAGGAAAGAACCATAATATATATTAATTAATTTTATCTTTATATACCTAAATAAAACTTTTCCTAAATAACCTGTAGAAAGTAAATGAAATGGGTTTCATATCAAAATCATAGTGTATAAGAAAATGTTCTTAATGATAAGATATATGTGTTAAAATTAACACAAGAAACTAGAGGGATATTTTAATATATGTATATACCATAATAATATATATAATTTTTAAAACTATATAAATAACCATAGAAAATAAATAAATTTTTAGAATTCACTAAATAAAACAGTTGAATATCAAAAAAAATGATAAATTTAGAGAAGAAAATTCATCAGCATAACAGGTATGAAACATGGTATCATTAAATAGAAAAAAACAGGGGGAAATATTGTCTCAGTCATAAAAAATACTAATACATTAAATAGATAAAATAATTTAGATAGAATTACATTGTTTGGAAATTTTGATGAAATAACACATTAAAAGGGAACTTGAAAGGAAAAGAGAAAATGAGATTTCCCTTACATTGATGAATGTTCCAAAAACATGATGATCAGGAACATGGGGAATTCTGTACACCTTGGGAGGACTCTGTGTGAGGTAAAATAATCATATATTAATGGTGGATTAATTTTAATTTAATTGAAATAGAAAAATGGGTGGGTATATATAGAAAAAAGAAGGATTTCTTTATTAATTTTCTTGGAAACCTAAGTATTGGTAAATTAAAAACCATGGGATTTACCCTAGTATTTTCCCATGGTATTAAAAATATGGAACATATTTAATTTTTTTCCCTAAAAGAGTATACTATAAATTTATATTACTTATTTGGGCCAGTAAAATTAAGGATTCAACACAATATCATTTTTACTTAATGTTTCCAATTTAAAATTTGGAAAGTAGATTATTTATTTGAAAATAGAATAAAATATATTAAAATAGATTATATTAATAAAATTAAATAACGTTTGTAATGTAGGATGGAAAAATAATTATTACATAATTATGAAATAATTATGATGTCATTAAACGTACGGAAAAAATGTAAACTGTATTTTTACAATTCACCGAAAAAGAAAAATATTTTAGAAAATTCTCATCAATTCACTTTACCATAAATTATACCTTATTATTTCTAGAATGATATATATTTTATCTTAGTAATTATTCTAATATGATAATTTTAACTTTTAAATATAAAAATTTTTGTTTATTAAATATAACAGATGATAGAAAATTCATAGTGTAATTTTTTCCACTTGAAAAAAAAATATTATTTTATCTGATAAGTTTAAATATGAGTGTTTTAATTCTACTGTTTTAAAAAAAATTATATTATTAATAATAAATTAGTTTGTTATAACAAGTATATCTTTTATAATAAGAATAATTTCAGTCTGAAAAATCAATTTATAAAATTCGTCATATTTTTATGAAAAACAATTCTCAAAGTGAAATTGATGTAATAAAAATTTTATTTATAAAATAAGAGTACACATTAAGTTGTTGGGTCCTTGAAACATAAAACATTATAACACCTTCATATGACCTAAGGTCAAGGTGTGAAATGGTGGTCGATTCTATGGGTGGCTCAAATTACATCGTTCGAGTGGTAATTTCTAATAACATGAACTTCTCCCATAGGGGATTTCGTTAAAGATTAAAATATTGAAAAACATCTTGGGATTTGTAATTAGTAAAGCCCAGTGATGATACCTCCCTCTAACACTCTAAAAAATGTGCTTCTAAAGGAACTACTCTTCTATTAGATTCCATCATTTCCATTTTATATATGAATTATCGATTATCATTTATACTTTTAAAGATAATTATGACATAAAAATTCTATTATAGTGTTGTTTTGAAAGATCAAATTGACCGGGATTCATAATTAACCAGTGTTCAAAATGGATTAATGGTAATATAATTATCAAAACCTAATATTTACATATACAACTATAATCACTTCATTATTAATGTGATATATTTTTTGAGTTAAAATATTATAACACAAATTTTTATGGGAACAAGTAAAATTTAAAAATTTTGTGTCATTACATTCTTCACCCATATGAGATGTTTCCCAACTAATTTTAAATTGTTCACTTTGATTAGAAGTGATGTGGGTTCTTTTATCTAATTTTTACCTCTAGTTCCCATATATCTTCTTCATATTTAAGGTTCTTCTCCAACACTTTGTTGAGGTGGGTAGTCTTGTTGCATAGAACATTGTCTGTATGGTCTATGATCTCTACCATCTTCTCCTCAAAATAGATGACTTGTTATAGGTGTACCAAAAAATGAATTAAATACATATAAATGTCTATGTAAGTAATTTATAAAGAGGGATACATATAATACATTATTAACTCCACAAAAATTTATAGGAAGTGCCCGACGGTAAGCCACTACTCTTACGTGATGAATGATTTTCTAGGGGATAATGTAAATCGGGCTATGACCCCCTTTCTACCGAAACCACATTACTCTCTTCCACAGTGAAATTCTGTGGAATAATTTTTAACTAAAATCAATCTAAAAGTCCATTTTATTTTTGTCCTCATAGCTCTTATACCAACTCTGATTAGTCTTTATGTGTTGTTGGATGGAATGAATATTTTCTATCATTTGTTATATAAGATCTAGTATAAGAAGATATCTCTCACCAACACCATCATAAGAAGTATAAAATCTACAACTATTCCCCTAAATATCATCATATAGTGCCATTTTTATTATTAAATGGATGATATTATTGTAGGTGAAATAAAATAATGGGATATGTTGATCCCATCGACCTTTAAATTATTTTTATCATGTTCATAGCAAGTCCTCGAGTTTTTAAATAGTGATTTTATATTGGCCATTAGTTTTGTGCTGATATGTCATACTAAAATTAAATACATTATTATGATCTATTTAAATACTTATATATAATTTTGATGTGATATTTTGATCATGATCAGAAATTATAAAATTTGGTACCCCATGCAACCTCACCACTTACATCACATAAATCTTGTCATATTATTAAAGAGTAAAGTCTTCCTGGATAGAGACTGAATTGGCAGTCTTGGGGAGATGGTCCAATATAACCCATATCTCATTATTTTAATTCGTGTTATTGGGATACTAGTGAAATATTCTATAGTGTTATTATACCACTTCCAAGATTGTATGGTAAGTGGTTACAACTCCCCTTAGGAAAGTTTTCACTCTTCCTTCACTTATTGACCCACCAAGAACCTTCTTGTGTAGTCAACAATCTCCCTATTCGTGTGTTCCCACCAATAATGATAACCAAGGTCCATATATTTTTGAGTTCTTCTATGATGTATAGATAAAATAAGGATATTATTGTCATGCATAAAATCATTATTTATTTCTAAAATCTATGGAAAACATAGCATTGTTGGAAATTTTAGAAATACATCTTGAACAATATTAAACATTGGAAACATCAAATTCCTCAAATCCTCTAAATTATTTTTTAACAAAGGATATAATCTATTAGATTTATTTATATTATCTAGTAATGAAGTTGGGAAATAATTTGGGATAGGGTTGATGTGGTCCTTTCCCTTATGATTAACATTTCATGTTTTACAAGGTCTTCGACCAAAGGATATCCTTGAATCATCATCATTTCCAAAAAACATGGCATTACCTACGTAATGCACCCAAAACATTATTTTCTATTTTGGGATGATAATTAATTAGACATTCATATTATATAAAAAGTTCCTACCATATTCTATATCTCATTTTCAATTCCTTCTTTGTGAAACCATACTTCAAACATTGTGTGTTTGAGTTTATATCATATTTCCCCCAATAAAGATAGTTCCACCATATCCTCATAAAAAATCACAACTAGTTCCTGGTCCTGTAAAGTATAATTCTACTAATGAGAATTTAACTATTGAGATACATATTAAATCACATTTTCATTTTCTATGAGGACACACCCAATCCATTTGAGTTATGGATCACCAAAAATAATGAATTCTTCCCTAATAAAGGGTTAATTTAACATGGTTTCTATAACCAATCTGTTCTTCATCATATGGAATCCTTCTTCAATATCCATTATCTTAATGAACTTATCCACACTTTTGGGATAACATGGTTATTATATTATAAATTCATGACTTTTTTTGACAAACCACATATAATATCATGAAAAACAAGGAAACTATGAATCTAAGGTATTGTTTTAGGATGAGGATACTCCTCCAAAACCTTTATAATGGGTATATCAGCTAATATTCCTTCATTGGTTACAATTTTACCCATGAAGGAAGTATTTTTCAACCAAAAATCCACAATTTCTAAACATTACAAATAGTATATCCTTCCTTAGAGTTTTCAAAATAACCCATTGATTATACCTATTATCCTTGAAAAAAAATTACATACAAAAATATCATCAATAAAAACAACAAAAATGTTATAATGGTAGTCTTCAATTACACTATTCATTAAAATCATAAATATAGAAGATGAATTATTGAAGACTAAGAGAATAATAACAATATCATAATTTCTGAATCTTGATCATAAGTCAGTTTTATAATATCTTCTATCATTTCCCTATGTTAGTGATATCCATTCAATGATCAGTCATGGAGAAAAATTAATACCCATAAAGATGGTTAAATTTATAATTAATTCTTAGATGATGACATCTTTTTTTCACTATGATACCATTCAGTTATCTAAAATAAATTAATATCCATACTGATTCATCCTTCTTTTTCAAAAAGATAATTGGTGTTGCTCAAGGAGACCAAATTTTTTGGATAAACAATTTCTCTAACATATCATATATTAGTTTCTTAAATTCATCCAAATTTACATTTTCTATTCTATGTCATTAAAATTGGCTTCGAACTAGGAATGACCACAATGGAGAACTCTACTACTTATTTTGGGGTGGTCCAGTTAACTTCCCTAGAAATACGTCAATATATTCCTGAATTATGGGGACATTCTATATTAATATATTTTCAGTTATTCTTTATCTTCACTAAAAATTTCTATATAGAAGGCTATATTTGGAGTTTTTAGACAAAGCACAGGTCAAGATATCTCTCCTTTGAAAAAAACTATTTTTTCCATTCAAGGATACTAATATTTACTAACATCTACAATTGATATTATCATAATAATTTGGGATCTATTCCTTCCTTAGAATAGTGTAAAATTACAGAATGGGAATGACTACAATATTTGTGATATGAATTTTCACTCTAAATTTAGTACTAGAGTTTCTATACAATGTTTAATCATGGAAAATGACTCCGATATTCTTAAAAGATAACATTATTTCTATAGGTTTAGGGATTGATTCTACATTCATTGTATACATGAAGGATATAAAAGAATACATATAACTTTAATTAAACAGATTACAAGATATCCTTAAAAGAATAAGGACATTTGGATCTTCAACTTCAACCATCATGATTGAAAAAAGTATGACCCCACTCCCTTGGCCTTTGTGGAGGTTGATGTTCATCCCCTCTACTATCATAGGATTTGAACAATGATTTTAAAATTTATTGATCTATACATAATTAATACATTATACTTTTCTATGGGATTTCATTGTCCTCCCTTTGTTTTTAATACTACGAATTTGAGGCTTCACTTCACTATGATAGTTATGAGAAATATGGCCATCTATTTCCCACATGTATCATTTTCCACTCATGTGGAAGAAGTTCCTGGAGTACTTCATCTAAAATTTGTTTCACGTTGGATGTTTCACTTTCTATTTCCCTTCTTCCATGATCAATGTTTATCACCAAGTTAGACTCTAAATATGTCTTCCTTTCATTCAATATTTGATACCACTATATCACATCGGATTCTAGATCATCCATTATAGCACTTATCACTATATCCACATAGCAATTATTATAATTATTGGCTTGATTATTCTCAAGATGTTTTCTAAATTCACCAAATAATATATCAACTATTCCTTAGGGTCCCTGAAATATCTATCGGTGCATAGGGAAAGCCCTGTAATGTTCATCTCATATATTACCATAAATACATTCTTATTATACACTACATCTAGGAATTCCTTCTCCATTTTCGTTCACAAAGAATTTTGGGAATATTTTATGATAAACATTCCCTTAAAACTTTTCAATCAATAGAATCATTCACCATTCATAGCATCATGTTTTAACTAGTTTCCACTATGTATCATCTTCTCCCTCTATGTGGTAAACATCCATGGTGGCATTATCTTATTATGAATAATGGATTAAAAATATTCATATTTTCTATAGATCTTATCCATTAGTTAGAAATAAAAAATTCTATACAACGACTAATAAAATTTGGCCAATAAAGAAAAAAAAAAGCAAGAGAATGTTTTTTCTTCGATGTTAATCTTATATCTCTACTAGATTCAATTTAACTTTCATAACTTGAGTCAGTCAATTCATCATTCTCATAATGTTTTCCATACCAGATTCCATATAATGGCCATCTGTGCATGTTCTGTTTCACTCCCCGTTTACTTGGTTTCCATTATTTCCCACAATTTCATCATAGAGGGGTAAAATAGTGAGAAAATTGTTTATTTTAAAAATATTATAATTCTAATGTAATGTTACGTATTAAAATGGAATTTATAAATATTTAATTCATTAAAAAAATTAAATTTTCTATAAACAGTACATATTGTTTCATAAAAAATATGTGATGAACCAATTATATCATCCAAGAGTGTCAAGATTGGTTTGAAGTAAGGCACATTTTCGGGTTCCAGGTTATGTTGATTTAGTCCCTACACATTCTGCTGGTGTTGTTACCCCTAGGTACATCTATACCCAAACCACATCATCTTGTTCAAATAAATACATGGATTTCATTTCATATAAACCACATCGTTAATAATTTACCCAAATATGAGGATTTTTTCTTACATTTTAATATTTCTATAAATTTATTACTAAATATTTAAAATCATAATTTCCAAAAAAAATTAACATAACCTTACATAGATAAAAGCAGTGAAACTACAAAAAAAATACATAATATTTCATATACAAGGTTCAAATACTGGATCTTTTAATGATTAGTGTCATTGAATAATGTAAAACAATACATGAAAAACATAAAACATTAGTCACGACCCATCCCCTAGGGCCCATGCCGTGATAACCCCAATATTTCTATCCTTGGTAAAGGAGTTAGTGAATTGCACTGGAAAGGCATGTCCCAAAATTGGATGGCATTTACATTGAACCTGTACACACACAAACAAAATAAATGACAAAAGAAAACCTCAATGTAGAACAACAGTTTGAAAAAGTGTGAACAGAAAGTAAAATGGGCTAGTATACAAAACAAACTAAAAAGAAATTAAAAAAAGGGAAAAAACTCTAGAGGTCATCCTCCAAGGATCCTACTGGAAGATTAGGTACATATTGTCTCCATAGCTCCCCACATCAACCAGCCACCTCTGTGTACCACCCAGTACTGGATTCCTAAAGTCTCTACCAAGCTGTTTGTTATCTGCACAAGAAACGACAATGTGTGGGAGAATCCTTTGCATGGGTGAGTATAACAATACCTAGTAGAGACCATGAGACCCATGAAGGTCTCAAAAAACTCATCAATGGAAAAATAACAAAGCATGACCTCAATCCCAAAGCAAAAAATAAAGTCATCATACCCCAAGTATACAACTCAGAGATCAGGAATGAAGATGATTAGTCATAAGCTATATCATTTTATTCTGTTAGGAAGTTCCAAATTTGAACCATGAAGAACATGTTTCATTAACTATCCACATAGGTCCGTATGTTGATGATCCATGATTGGCTGCTCTATGGCTGGTCCTTGTCGGGTCACATACTGCATATCCACACAAGGTGTCTTGGATTATGATCCACACATAGATGCTATGATGCTGATCCACATAGGGTCGCTTTGATGCTGACCCACACATGGTCCCTATGATGCTAATCGACACATGGTTTCTATGATGATGATCCACACAGGATCTCTATGATGATGATCCACATAAGGTCGCTATGATACTGATCCAAACAGGGTTTATCTTCAATTGACAGCCAACCACAGGATTCCCCGCACTCAGTGTGCTTGTGTTTCATAGAATCTTCATCTCAAGATATTGTTAATTCCTCAACTACCAAAAAGATCCATAAATGTGTAACTCAAAATATGGTCATGTCATTTGGATTCCAATGCGACTTACAGTGCATCAATCAGACACTTGGTCTGTGAGTTATAAGCGTTTTATAATACCGAGGTCCCGTTTGGATTCGGGATCGATACATCCTAGAAATACTCCAAAAATCTCCAAAACACATGTGGAGTATCTCAATTGAAATATAATTTTCCATGGATTCTATATCCACAAATGGTTTGTCAAATTGAGGTCTGGTTTTTGAGATACAACAATTTAAGCGAGACTTAGTCGAAAAGGGTGTCTGGCCCGGTCGACCCGACCTGACTTTTCCCCATCTAGGCCTACTCGACGTGGTTCAGGTCATCCCAATCTACTCCAGGTCTTATCTGGGTCTATCTCATCCCGGCCCGAACAGACAGGTCCAGCCTGAGCGAGCTGGACCATGACGGGATCGGCCCGTAGTTCCACGAATCTTCCCGACCCGCCTTGGCAGGGCATGCCCTGCCAGGCCGCACGAGGCTCAGCTTCCCTCCCAAATGGAAATTTTTCCATTATGATTGCAACAACGTATCCATGTGGAACTACCCCATCTTTCAAAATGACTCATAGGGTGTGGGTCTTTCTCCACTAAGACATGAAGTAGTGGCATCCCTCTATGGTGTGTGATAGAACGCCACGCGCAGCCAACGTGGCTGACCAATGGCCGGGCACCCCTACTATCCATAGCAGCATCTTCGAGCACCCCATTTCACCACAAGTATTAGGAGATGCCTCCTCTGTCTCCCACCGTTGTCGGTGGGGCTTCTGTAGGCCCCGGTTGTGCTCTGATGGTCTGTTTTCCCTTCCGATTGTGTCTACCGGCCTCCTTAAAAGCTACCAAAACTATGTGGCTCTGAGATTCATCATTCCAACATATTATCTTGATTTCCATGAAGACAAAAATCAAATCAACAAAGGCAGAGGGTACGAGTCTTTTTTGGTTGGTTCGTGCCCTCAGCTTTTTCAATATAATATGGGTAAGAGTTCAAACATCTTCAAGATAAGACTAAACACATTAAAACTCCCTCACAACCACCAGGAATTTTCTAAAAATTAATAATTAACTAATTTTTGTTAATCTTCAATTGTCACATTATTTCAAGGATAACAAATTGAAACAAAATCACTAGAATTTAATCAAAAAACTGCTACCTTATATTCGTAGGAGATTTTTTGGTTGTTAGAGAAGAATCCATGTTCATTGAAGCCATCAGTATTCTTCGTCACCCATCATTTCCCCCCACGTTTCCCCCAATGGTCTTTGATTCCTTGTTCAAGGTTTGAGGAAGATTTTGTGGTACTTATTCTGAGGTTTCTCTCTGAAGTGCCAAAAACCCATGCCCAAGCTTCATTTAAATAGAGTGGTGGAGAGAATCAATGTACTACACAATTAATGTGGTTAATTAATGAAAATAAATAATGATCCTCATTAATTCTCTCAACGGTGCAGTTACACATTCTTTTAATATCCCCCAATGGTGCTGATACACAAAAAAAGAGTCAAGACATTAAATAACTTGATGTTTCACCATTATCCCACCACCGTTTTTCCAAGGCATCCAAAAAGAAAAATAAAATAATCTTCAGTTATTTTATAATTTTTTTGTAAAGTCCACCAAATTAACTATTTAATTCGACCCTTGTCGGTCAAAGTTAATTGTTTCATAAGTGAATCTTGGCGTTGTGGATTAAATGGTTCCCTCATACTTTTAATCTGAGCTTCGGTTCATAAGTTATAAATAGTCACCCACACGTTTACTGAACGTACCTTAAAAAGGATCAAAATATTTTTTTCGGCTCTCCATGCCTCGGAAACAAGTGCTCTCAATTTTTGAAGACTAGTAATAATCCAAAATAATTTTAAAAACATCATATGGAATTTATAGGTCATTATACTCTCCCCACATTAGTGTGTATTCTTCCTCAAAATCTCCAACAAAACTAGTGGTAAAATGGTGGTAATGAGCACGTATATGAGGCTCCCACCCCCATGTTCTCTTTTGATGATTCATGTGCTACCAATGAACTCACACCAGAGGAATCGATCGCACAAAAAAGTCCCACTCTGGTTGATCCTCTATCACCACCAGTAACACTGAAAATTTCATTCCCTAATCTATGACTATCTCTAGCTAGTTGATAACGTATGATGGATCATGCTTTCACCTCCTCAGCTATGACACATGAACAACATTACGCACTCGTTGCTTCTGAGGGGGATGATCTAGATGGTATGCTACATTACCTACTCTACTGAGGATATGGAATGGTCTGATGAACCATGGAGATAGCGTCCCACCCTGTCCAAGCCTATGTAATCATCATTTGGTTAAGACCCATTGAAAGACATGGTCTCCCTCCACAAAATCTAAGGTTCTCTGTCTCTTGTCAGTATAAGACTTCCTTCAGCTATGTGTAGTCTTCATCCTCTCCTAGATTACATGCACCTTCTCTATGGTAGCCTATACCAACTCTAAACCTATATGTACTAACTCCCGTAGGAGTTTTATATCATAGAGGTGATTTGAAAGGTTTCCCATAAAGGTCCTAAAGTTGATACATGCCAATGGAGGAGTGATAACTATCATTGAATGAAAACTCCAACAGTAAAGGGTGGTCCTCCGAACTGCGGCCAGAATCTCAGACACAGGCCCGAATCATGTCCTCGAGTGTCTGTATAGTCAACTCCATCTGAAAATCTGTATGAGGGTGAATGTCAATGATAAATCATATCTATGTGTCGAATGCCTCTTGTAATCCCATCCACAAGTGGGATGTAAAATGTGGGTCCCAATCTGAGACGATCGTCGATGGAATCCTACAAAATCATACAATCTATTATATGTATATGGTTATCAATCTCTCTACTAATGTCTACTCTCAGATGGGTATGAAATGGGCCGACATGGTGAGTTGTTCAAGGATCACCTAGATGAAATTGTAGATCCTGAATGTATGTGGTAGCCCCATGATGAAGCCCATGGATATACCATTCTGCTTTCATTTTAGAACCTCGTGTAGCTGAGCTAGGCTTGTGGGTACCTGATTCTCAGACATCATTTAATGACATGTGAGGAAAAATGATACGAACTACGCCACTCCTTTCTTCATCCCTTGACACCAATGCTGACGCCGAAGGTCCTGGTATATCTTCCAAACACCAGGATGTACCACCAAAGGGGATGTGTGGAACTCCCTCCACACCTCCTCTCGTAACGTCGCTATTACCATGGTGCATCCCCTTAAGAGGATGATGTGCTACCCACCTTTAGAAAATTCATTAGGACTCGGTCCTGATGATATTTGAGAACATCGATCCTCTCCACCTATGTCCCCAAGCTCTAGATTCCTGACTTGTTGAAGGAGTGGAGGAGTAATTATCATAGACTGGAGTTAAGTTACTCCATCACTAACCACAAAAGATAACTACAACGTGGATAGATGCTATGTTGTCTCACTCAGAAACTATAGAGAAGACCTCATACTATGTGCATCTGCCACTATATTCTTCTCCCCAAGAGTGCAGACTATCTCAAAGTCATAGTAATGGAGGAAAACTAACCATTATCATTGTATAAGGTTTAGTTTATTATGTGAGAAGATATAGATGAGTCTTTTTATCAATGCATATAGTAAAACATTCTCCCATCTAGTAGTGCCACCACATCTTCAAGGCAGAGACTGCTGCTACATGTTCCAGGTCATGGGTAGCATAGTTTTACCAATGCTGACACAGCTAAAGTGAGCTGCAGGAGACCATCACTTTCTCCTACCTCAAGACACATCCTAGTTTGGTTCTTGATGTGTCATAGTGGAGTACATACCTAACACCCAATTCTGGAAACCTTATGATCAGGGAACTCGTCAGTCTTTGCTTCAACTCCTAAAAACTCAGCAGAAATCTTTGCATCCACATTAAGGGTTATCCCTTCCTAGTCAGGGCTGGAAATGGTGTTGTAACTATGGAAACATCATGTACGTACCTCTAGTAGTTTCCCACCAACCCCAAGAAACTCTGCACCTCAGTCACACTCCTTGGTGTCACATATGTATGTATTGATTCTATCTTTGCCAGATCCACTTTGACTCCAACCTTTCGGATAACGTGTCCATAAATTTTAACCTCTCATATCCAAAACTGGCACATTAAGATATTACCATAAAGTTGTTTCCCTCATTGTGTATAAAGATCTATTTATAGGTGAGTGGCATGCTCCTCCACCTTCACTATGTAATCCAAGATGGTGTCAATGAATACCATCATGAAGCGATCGAGGTATGTCTAGAAGATCATGTAAATGAGTCTCATGAACATTTATGGGGTGTTGGTCAAGCCTAAATGAATTACCTAGAACTCATAGTGGTCATACCAACATCGGAAGGCCATCTATGGTACATCCTCATCTCTTACCCTTAGAATATGATAGCCGGATCTAAGGTCTATCTTCAAAATCCATTGAGTTCCCTTTAGATTTTTGAAGAAATCCTCACTCTTTTAGAGTGGATACTTGTTTTCACAGTCACCTGGTTCTGGTGCAGATAGTCCACGAAAGCCTCCAAGTCCCATCTTCCTTATTGGGGAACTAAATTTGGGATTCCCATGGAGAAACATTGGGCCTTATGATCCCCTTCCTCAACAAGTCCTCCAACTGTACCTACAACTCACAATGCTCCGTAGGGTCCTTCTGATGTGTAAGATTAGATATCAATGCATCCCCAGGTACATGTCGATTTAGAGGTCTACCTCTCTTTGAGTATGTAGTCATGAAATATCCTAAGGAAATACATCAACATAATGCTCCACCAATACAGGATATCTCATACTCCTATCGTCAACTGCTCCGAGAGTAAGTCTATCTAACTATAGTGTGATCAGCTAATCTATCCTCCGAGAAATTCCATCCTGAGCTACAAATGATCCCTTCTCGTTGGTGAAAGAAAAACCTTTTCCGATCCTCACGGATACACCACACATTGCGCATAAAATAGTGAATATGAGCATAGACCGTAGATAACTAGTCTATACCCAAGATGATATTGTATGGCCTCGACGCTGCTACTAGGATATCCAAGCCAAAATATCTCCCCTCCTAGAGTAATCTAACACTACCATCACCAATGTGCAACCATGGAATCCTCTCTTGAAAGAGTCTCCAATCGTAAGGAACGAGCCATTAGCTCCATCAAAATCCCTGAGCTCCGAACAAGAGCCATGGGAATTAAAGAGTGACTGAAACATGTGTCCATAAGTACTTTAGCTAGGGTGGAGTAGAAATATATCGTAACTCAAATCATCTCTAGAGAACCATGGTTGTGGGCCCCAGCATCCTGAAGCTGAAGTCATCCTTGTTCGCCTACTCCTTGAGGTCGAGGTGGACCACGTGGAGGTGGTGGTGATAGAACCTGAAATTTCCGCCCACCGACTGATGCCCGACCTTATCTTCTTCGAATTATTTTTCTGTAACACCCCATGATTTCATAGTATTTTATTTATTCAATGTAATACAATAACATGCACTACATGCAACACTATGCTCAAGCGCACCATGACTTACCAAAATAGTCATTCAAAAGCAGATATTAATAGTATGAACTGAATTCTGAACTTTATATAATTATTATAATTTTAGAATCCATATTATGAGTTTCTTAGACATAATGAAAAAAAAAATTAGTTTTTTCAGATAAAAGATGTATTTATTTTTAAAATTCAATTTTACCTCCTTTTAATGGAGAACCCTGTTTAAATCCAATATTTTAAAACTTTTATATATTTAAGTTGACAAAATAAACATATTATTTTGAATTGGGACAAGATAATTTATTTTAAATAAGTTTTTGGTGTTTTTCTAATAACTTTATATTTGGGTGAATAGTAAAAAATACTACATTTTAACTGAAAATAACTTTTTTAATCAAACTAACTTGTAGTGTTAAATTATACATTTTAATGGTTTGGAAGTATAAATAGATTAAATTTTTACCATTTAATTCAAATTTATTAATTGGAAATAATTTCCTTTTGAAATTGTACATAAACAAGTATCAATCTTTTGTTAGTAATTATTTCATAAAAACGCGATTTTTTGGTTTTGACAATAGGGATTAATTATAAATTAACAAATGAAACATCTATGTTATGAATTTGGTAAAATAGACTTCATTTTTGAATTCAAGATATCAATATTAGCTTAGGGTGACTTTTTTGAATTTTTCTGAAAACTTTCAATTTTTGATGAATAGTGAAAACACTAAGTTATTGCTTAAAACTGAGTTTTTATCTAAATAATTATTTTTTTATTTAAATTTATTTTAGTTCAAAATAGCTACATAATATCTATATATTTTCAATTTAATTCATTGGAGTTAGTTTATAATAATTTTAGATATATAAAAATTTTATTGAACATTTTACCGTCTTTTACAAACCTCCTAGGGGAATTTGAAAATTTACATAAAATGTAATGTTTATTCTTTTGAGAGTTGAATTTCAAAAATCAAAGAGACATGGTTGATATCATTAAGTCAAATTTTGTTCAATAAGATGAATATAATTTTTTGTGAATAATAACTTTTGACTTTTATTTACCACGATTAAAAGTAAATAGGGTATATAAATGTAAAAATGATATTATTATTACACTAAAACATGTTCTAATTCTATTGGATAAGTGTAATTAGAGCAAAAATATTCTTAGGAATATAATATGATAATTTAGGTCCACTTGTATTAGATTAGGACATTTATTATTATTTAATTCAAATAAGAGTTAAAAGTGTTAAATTCAATGTTTAATAACTAAACCATTTTTAATATAGGGTTACAATTAGATAAATTATATTATAAATATTCATTAGAAAAATAAAAATATTTACTACTTAATGGTATTTTATTTATAATTTTTAGTCCTCAAATAATTATATTTATTTTTCACACAATGATGATACAGTAATTACCGTATTAATCATAGATCAAAATAATTGATATTATAAATATATAAATAAATGGAATTGGACACTTTTACGAATTAAAATAATTTTATAGGTTAATATGACATATTTGGGCTGGTTAGATGAATTTTTTTAAAGTAATAATGCTGTTATGAATTTGGAAAAAACAAAATACCAAATAGTGTCAAAATAGACATAAATGAGTTTTTAAAACAAATATTATATGATTGATTGATATTATATTCCTAAAAATATATGGCTTGGAAAAAATACTTTTGTAATTATAGGCGTATCATTAATTAACCAGTTGGGGTTCTCTTGGAAGTATATAGTAAGTTTATTAACCATATAATATTAAAATAGAAAAAGACATGGTAAATGTCAAACTATTTGACTAAGAGTTAAATATTACAGATAAGGTTAATATAGTGACCCAAACCTATCTAAAACTTTTTGGTTGACCGTTTTCAGACCCATCCCTTCCTTATAATTTAAATAATTCATTTTGGTGCCATTAGAACCTGAAAAATATTTTATTTTAAAATAATATTTCTAGCTTTTCATAAGATGCCCCTCACCCCTTTTATGAAATTTCACTTCCCCTTCTCTATAATTCACACCTTCAAAGCCATTTGGATCGGCCAATACCTACCCAAATACACTCTAAAATATCCTCCCTTCATCCTATGGGCCTTAATTTAATAAGAAAGCCAATTTAAGGAGAATTTTTGATCAAATCAAATGAAAGAACCCATAGATGAGGTAAATATTTAATCACCTCTTTCAGGTTTCATTCATATTCCACTTCTGATTTCATTGTGGTTTCCATTCTCAAATAAAAAATCTATTATCTTATATATACTGTGATGTTATTATAAATATGGTACAACCATTTTCTTTATTCTATCCACCTTTTGAATGACATGTCACCATACCTGTGTATGTACGGCTTACAGTCTCCATGTCATGGTGTAATTGTTATTCAATAAATTTGTATTTGGATGACTATAATAATGATGTGTAATTGAATTAAATAATAAATATAGCATGATAATGATTCTGTATATATGATATAAAATCCAATTAGATATTATTTTAATATCAAAATAATCATATTGTCTCTCGTGCGTATGTACACATTACCGTCTCCAAGAACACGATGAGATTCGTTCCCCATCGTATACATTCAAGAATAATTTTCATTAGATGATTAAAAATAGTTTTTAAAGACTTTATATCATTATTAATATGAATAAGATACATCCTATCCCTAATAAACATTACTAATGTAACAAATCATATAAAGGAAAAAGAATCAATTAACACCCTAAATGATGATAATACCAAAAAATTATTATCAAAGAAATATTAAAAGATCATATATGATATCATATTAATGTATATGATTTTTTTATAATTTAATAAAAATTATTTCACCATTATATTTGAGGTTAACCTACCCTTGACCGAGGAAAAGTACAAGATAATGTTTAATTACACATTCTCTTTATTATCTGAGGTTGTTTATACGTTTTTTTAAATAAGGATAATATTAATGACGAATATCAGCAGCAGTACATGAGAAGATCCAAGAAAGGAAGTTATCCAGCCATAGCTGGTTGACATCAAAGGGGCCTGAGGCAGCCAGTTGATGGGCCGCATTATTTTTCTCCCTTTTGGTATAGGAGAAGGTGAAGTAAAATATGCTTTGGCACAGCAAGCAGATTCTCCTAACGATGAAGCCATAGGCCTGAAGTCCAGCGTCATTGTGGTGAATGGAATTGATAACCAAAAGGCTTTCCAACTTGATGATGATATCAGCCTATCCACATTCCACAGCCAGCATCATCCCTGCCGGAATGGCAGAGGCCTCAGCAACTGCAGGTTCCCAGAAGGAATGATATGGTTCATATTTTGCTGCATTGATCTGCCCCAGGTGATTTCGAGCCAGGAGGCTAAGAGCAACTGGCCCATCCTTGGAGAGAGAAGTGTCCACGTTGAGATTAAGAATTCCTTCCTTTTGGGGGGGGTCAAAAGAGGGGGAATGAGGGCGATGCACTTGGAAAGAGGTGTCCATTACATTCCTTCTCACCCTCAATCCATGAAGTGGCTCGTTAAATACAGAACTCGGGGGGCTGATGGACAGGGTGGAAAATCAAATAATTGTGCTGATCCCAAATGATCCAAGCCAGGGTGCAACAAGATCTTGCATTAGACGATCAAATAGAGGAGCACTAGCGCATTATAATATCATGGATGTCAGAGGCAATGTTCAGTGAAGCATCCGAAGCCGAGCCCCATTTATTCCAAATTTCATTGGCGCCCGGGCAGTCCATAATGGCATGCCAAGGAGTTTCAGTAATATTTTGGAAAAAGGGGCATGAATCAGCGTTGACCATATATCGGTAACCAAGGAGGCTCATGGTAGGAATGGTTCCCTTGCACACCTGCCACCAAAATTGGCGTATTTTTTGGGGGACGTTGAGCATCCAAAGCACCTTCCATGGTCCCCCATCCCGGTCTCCATAGTGAATGCCAAGAGCCAGTCTGTACCCGGATCTCACCGTGTACTCTTTTGAAGAATAATTGGTCCAAAAAAGATGGTCGGGGCCTGTATTTGGAACCCAGGGGATTCTCAGGATACTTCTTTGGTCTCCTTCATTAATCCATTCCTATAAATTTTACACACACCATCCCGGGCCCTGGTATGAAAAGAGGAAGTGGACTGTGGCATTTTCCAGACCAGGTTGGCTGGGGGATGTGGCCTGCAAACCATCCTTATTGATGATCCAGGGATTGGTCCAGATGTTTATAGAAGAGCCATTTCTAATCCTCCATCCTAGTCATTTTTTCAGGAGACTTCGGGCCCCCCAAACACATCTCCGGAGGAAGCTAGGGCGGGGGCCAAGAGAGGTAATGCGGAAGTCTGCGTGGGGGAAGTACTTGTCCTGGAGAATTCGTGCCCATAAAGATAATGGACAGTTAATGAGGCGCTATCCTTGCTTGGCCAATAGAGCATTATTGAACAAAAGAAGATTCTGGAATCCTATCCCTCCCTCCGACATTCACTTGCAGAGCTTCACCCAGGCCAACCAGTGGGGTGGATTTCTTCGATCATTTTCCCCCACCAGAAGTTGGCAGTATGTGAATGGATCTGGTTAGCGATGGCTGTCGGGAACTAAAACATCAACATAATGTAGTTGGGGATAGACTGAATGACAGCTTTAATGAGGGTTCCCTTGCCAACTTTGGAGATTCTTTTTGGAGTCCAGCCTTGACTTTTTTTCTCAATCCTTTCCACAAGAGATGCAAAGAATTGTTTTTTGGACCAACCAATCACCATAGGGAGTCTGATATACATCAGGTGTTTCTCAACCAGATTTATGCCTTCCAAAGCACAAAGCTCAGCTCTCTTGTTAGGAGGCACCCCTATGCTGAAGGAGATTTCCAATTTTCCGTGATTAACAGACTGACCGAACGCTCGCTCATATTGCTGGATTGCATGGATGATCACCTAACATTCATTAACAGATGATCAGGATAAAAGGAGGAAGTCATCCACAAAGAAGAGATGTGACACTTGTGGCATCTCACGGTAGAACTTTGCACCATGAATAGACTTATAGGATGAAGCCTTGGAAATGAGGATAGAGAAACATCAGCCACCAAAATGAAGATAAAAGGGGAAAGAGGATCTCCCTTGCATAGGACTCAAGTTGGGGTGAATCTTCTGTTAAGCTCCCCATTAACAATGATTCTGAAGGAGATGGTCGAGATGAAGTGCATGACAATTTCTGTCCATTTAGTACAGAAGTCCATTCTCAGCATCACAGCTCTAAGGAACTACCATTCCACCTTATCATAGGCTTTGTTCATATCCAATTTCCAGGACATGGTTCCTTTTTTCTCAGTGTAGCACATTTTCATAGATTGAAACACTTCATGGGCCACAATAACATTATTAGTAATCAACCTCTTGGCTACAAAGGCGCTCCGGTTTTTGGTAATAATATCATGAATCCAAGGACACAACCGATTGACAAGGATTTTTGAGAAGATATTATATAAGAAATTATAGAGACTAATCGGTCTGAAATCATGGATATCCTTGGGTATTTTGATTTTGGGAATGGCGACGAGGATAGTTTAGTTGATGGGGGACATTCTTGTATTCCCTGACCAGTTGTTTTTTATCATTTTGCAGATTTCGGGACCGATAATGTGCCAGTATTGTTTAAAAAATATGGCGTGGAAACCATCCATCCCGAGGCCATAGTGGGGTGGATATGCTTCAATGCCTGATGTATCTCATCATTCGTCACATATTTTGTGAGCTGCCGGTTGATCTCCTCAATGATCACGGGTATGATGCATTCATCCACTTCAGAAGGCATGAGAGTAGTCCCAATGGATAAGAGGTTCTGGAATTAGCCAACCAATGCTTCGTGAATGCAACAAGTGTCAGAGGATTTTCTTCCATCAGGTTGTGAAAGGCTCCTGATAGAGTTTTTTCGGTGCCTAGCAGACACTTTCAGGTGGAAATATCTTGTATTAGCATCTCCCCCTTTAATATGGATGTCACGCGACCGTATAGCCCAAAAGATTTCGTTGACACGAAGGTCCCCGTCCAACTCTCTTTGAGTGGCACCAATCCTGGAGATGTTGCTATTGGATGGGGGATGCCCGATCAAGTTGTGAAACTTCCATTCAAGGGTATCATAATGCCAATCCGGTTGGTGGAATTTCTTATTGCTCTAAAATCTCGTACCAGAAGCTACCTATTGTTGGTTGAGTCCAACATCATCCTGGGAACTCTTCCAATATGATCGGACCTCCACTTCACATTCCTATTCTTTTTCCCAGAAGATCTCACACATGAAGGGTCTGTCGAGTGGTCGATTACGTTCACCTTGAAAATAGTCAATGAGAATTGGGCAGTGATCCGAACAGTTAAGGGCCATGTGGTCAACATGAAACATGTTGAACAGATTGATCCAGTCAGTAGAACCCAGAAAATGATCAAGATGTTCATCAATATGAGTACCTTCGGTACTGCCGCAGAACCATGTGAAATTGTTACTTCTGAACCCCAGATCAACCAGGTTCGCCTTAGTGATCATGTCTTTGATGTTAGACATAGAGGCAGAGTGATGAAAACTCATTCTTCCCTTTTCCATTTGGAACATGATCAAATTGAAATCACCTCTAAAAAAATACGTCTAGGTAATTCATGTCATAGCTTGCAGAGAAGGTCCCATGACTTCCCCTTATCGGAAAGGGATGGCCAGCCATAGAATCCCACAAAGGTCTAGGGTGGGATCAAGTCCATTTGAATAGTCGCCGCCACGTGTTGCATGGAGAAAGAAAAAATTTTAAAATCAAAATTGTCCTTCCAGAGGAGGCAGAGTCCCCCAGAATATCCTTGTATGGGTACTAGAAAGCATCCTTGGAAGCCACACTTTAGAGCAATACCACTGGTGTCCTTGTTTTCTAGTATCGTTTCAGACAGGAAAACCAAATCGGGGTGACTTTGAGCACAATTACACTAAATCATGCGAACCATTCATAGGTTTCCATGCCCCTGACAGTTCCATAATAACACAATAATTTCTCTAGGTGGGGTTGGGTCTCACCCTCGGCCTCCTTTGGTTCCTCTAGACTCGTTTTGTCACTAGTCATTTTCCTTCATTTGGTGAGATTCCTCCCCGGTTGGCATGTTTCGGTTTGTCGTTTCTAAACCCCAGGGTTAGGGTCTTTCGTGTGACCATTTCATCCTCCAAAAAACACCCTTTTCCAATTGTGATGGGTGGTTGGGCCCAGCGTTGGAGTTCCCGTCATTACATGGGCCTCTGTTAGTGTTTTATCAATTACGGGTGATTGTGGATCTGGATGCGGTTCAGGTGGCTTGAATTGCATCGGCATTGGCGTTGAGAATTGCCTTGGTAGATCTTTTGGCCTCATCCCCGACCATGTGGATGGTTGGTTTTTGTCCTTCAAGTGGTTAGGATTAACACCATATTCTCTATGGGTGGGACAGTTTTCTTTGGAGAAATTTGGGGTCCTAGAAAAATGTCTTGTCCATGTGTATGATCCCCCTGACTGGTGTGTGCCAGCGTGAGATGATCGCGGTCCTTTTGATTTTCCATCTCCGGGATGAATGCAGTTTTATTAATTTTGGCACGGATCCAAGGGCCATATTGGAGGGAGATGTTGCATGATCCACTCTTAGGTTTTGAGCTACACATTTTTTCCTAGTGGCCAAGACGACCACAAAAAAAGAAGAAGAGTGGGAGCTTCTCAAATTCAAATGAAATCCAGGTGTGGGTGTCTTCGACTTTCAGGAACATTCCCCTCATCAGGGGTTATGACACCTCAATATCATCCTTGATCCGTACCTCGGGGCCTCATTGTATTGGGTCTGAGCCGTCCCATTCAATAAAGTGGCCTAGACATTCCCCAATTTCCCTCAAAATGCATTCCATTCTCATGTGGAATGGGATTCCTTTAACTTGTATCCAGAAGGGGGAGCGGGATAAGGTCACTCTCTGGATATCATCTCCCCCTTTGAACTCTTCCATGAGTAGGAGTTGATTATCAAAGGACCAATTTCTACCATGCAAGATTGTGTCCCTATCTCTCTCATTAAAAAACTCGAAGATGATCCGATTAGTCCCCGCCTCCTGAATAGCCACTCCTGCATCAATCTATCAGATGGACTAGAGGGTGTTTTTGAGAGCCCCCTGATTAACCAAAATGTTTTCCATGAACTTTCCAACAACGAGAAGAGACATGTGCTTTTCCAAGTGTGGGTATTTGTTTCTCAGTTCCTTGATCGCCTCTTTTTCTTTGTCTATTAGGGTCCGGCCCTTTCACTGACTCGCCAAGTTGGCTTCCATAACACCAGTAAAAGGGTGTGTGCACAATCCTCCAGATGGGCCGACACCCTTGCGGATCACAAGACACCCTCACTTCCAAGGACCTGGTCCATCCAAGGGGTCACTAGACCGGAAAATTTCTCACAGCTCTTAGTGCGGTCTTCCTTGTGCGGTCTTCCCACCTGCGACAGCCCCCGAGCCAAGGAATTCAAACCACCAAAAATTGGTCACGCCCGAGACTCGCATTCCGTACCACAAAATATTCATGGAGAAAATCACAACAGGGTTCCCATGAAACTTCACCACGGAGAGATCACGCAACACCACCGACCTTCGCGGCTGGCAAAGGCAACTCGGGCTTGACATGGACACGTCACGAACCAGAAAAATGCACTCCCAGTACCACCGCCCTTCGCGGCAGATGATTCACAAAGTGAACGCAGTTCGCACAATCCAATGCCGCAGACCTTCACGGCTGGGGCTTCGCGGTTCAAGACTACTTCGTTACAGGTGCCTTGCGATTCTGGACTCTTCGTGAATCGGCCTCTTCGCGGTATGTGCTTCACTAATCCAGACTCTTCATGGCTTCTTCACAAATCAAGAATCGGCCTCTTTGTGTGGAATCTAGTGGAGGTTGCTTCGCGAGACAAAACCTAGATCGTCGAAGTCATCTCCCATGCGTGGAAATCAGAACTCATCCAGAAATCATCCATTGTCTTCATGAAGCAGGAATGGTGGCCAAAAGGAAATGAAATCTGCGAGCGAATTTGGCGCCGATGGGGATGACGGCGTCGGGAAGGAAGGTACGGTCCCCTTGAAGCCCGGGACAGTGCCAGGGGGGAAAACAAACAGGAATGTAGTTCTGATTCCCTTCAATTCCCAAAGAAATTATCAAGAATAGGCGGAGACACCCGGAGGCCGACGGAAGCAGAGACTTCTCCGCAGATGGTTGAGGAATAGCCCAGAAGATGGGAAACAAAACAAATACACAAAACACCACAGATCCACCGCACCACACGGACACAGAAGGGGAGAACGTGTCGCCACAGACCCAAAACTCTGAGGGAGGTGACGCCGTCCCTAGGAAACCCTATGAGGGAACTCTCAGCTGCAGTGAGAGACTGTTAGGTTTTTTATACGTAGTTATCTACTGGGAAATTATTATCTTCCACATCCATGTTTCATAAAAATGTATTTCAAAACATTTTTACTATTTACTAGAAAATTGGGTAAAGTCATTTATAACTTTATTTCACCTTATATGTTTTTAAAGGAATCTTTCTTTCATTTTCCAAATAAGGTACACTATGATATTTTTGAAAAAATTAATGTAAGATTGTTTTTTAACTTATACAGAGTGTGTGGCTATTTTTCTCCATTATAAAATTGTCAAATCTTACCTTAAAAGAATATAAAAATATTTTCAAAATAAATTTTATTTTTATAATTATATGATGTTTAAATTATTTCAAAATAGTAAGAGATATTTCTCTAAAAAGGTTCTGATTTCATCAAAGTTAACATCATTTGATTGATTTTAAGATTACCTGAATTTGATTTATAATGGTACAAATCTTAAATATTTTATTAAAGCTTTTGTAATATTATTTACTCTGGATGTGTTATTGTTACCACATTCATGATTTATGGATAATGTATTGACATATCGTAGGCTAGTTTTAAAATGAATGTTTATGTTATGTTTAATCCTTTTCATATGAGGAATTCATTGGACTTAGTAACTAACGGGTGGAGCCTGCTATAGCTCCTCGATGCATCGGCAGGTCTCTTGAGACAAAATGGTGTCTTGACATAAGGCCTTGAAAAAATATTATTTGTAGTATTGGCATAAGACCTTGACTATGGGGTTATGAAAGTCTGGCATTATGCATTCCATCCTTATGAAAGTGTCTATTGATATTTCATGTGATTATTCGACTAGATTAATATCCATGTGAGTGAGTAAATGGAATTATTCTGATTTATATTTTAATATTATGATGAATTTTATGTTGAAAATGATTTTTTTGTTTTATACATTGCCTTAAATGTTTATTCTTATTTCAGAAAGATTATTCTATATTGTTATCATTACTGAGCATCTAAGCTCACCCCTTTCTATGTTTTATTTTTACCAGGATGCGAAGAAGTATATTATTACTGAACTATAGGGATATTCTGTGGGATATCAGTGTTTATTAAGGAATCAATGTTGTTTTAGTTTTCCATTTTATGATGTAATGTAAACCTTATGAATGTATATAGTACATCCAAGGCTACTAAACTAATTGATAATTCAAGACTTCATCATTTGTTATATTTCCAATGATACATAATAATGCACCGAATAAGGGAATTTGGGGTCAGGGCGTTATAGTTGGAATCAATGTATGTTTAGTATAAACCTTTGAATCTATATTTTGGTGAACTCTGATTAGAGAACATTACGATATGATAGACTTTGATGATTAGTGTAGAAGAACTTTCTAAAATTTTTGTATTGTAGAGATTTTATGTGTTTTCTGAGCAATACATCTTTATATAGATACGATCAGGTAGAGGTGGCTCTGGCACAGATTTACCTAGGGGTAAAACACAAAAACAATGCTATGAGATAGACTCAAACGAGAACTGGTTCAAGACAACGAGCCTTGCTGCAATCTTGGTTACGACACTCTCGGGGGATATGCTTTGGATAATTCTCATTTTCTTTACAATTCACTATGAAATATTTACGAGTATATACCTCCTCCAAGAAAAATATTTTTATGATTATGGATTACATCCATAATATTTTAAATTTACATTAGGTATTATAAAAGTTTAGAATTATTTATTGCAATTCAGAAACTGGCCTAGTGTATGGAATTGTATAGAAATTGCACCAAGTAGAAAGAATGTGAATTCCATCAATACGTATGATCCAAAGAGAATAAAGGATCATATCATTCACTATATTCATCCAAAATTTAGAAGAGAAATAGTATCCCATGTATTCTCAGCATATGAAGAAATATTATCATGTGCTAATAAGATAAGTAATGAATACACTGAATATTATGGCATTGAAGGTAAACAAGATAAGAAAAGGATGTAAGTGAGAAATATGCATAAAGGGAAGAGGGAAAAGAAGTATTTCCCCATATGTGATAACTTTTGATAAAATCACCTAGGTATAAGCTTGAAGGGAATGAATGTTTTTGATTACTGTGGATAAAAATGTCACCATGTACGTAATTACAAGGGTAAGAAAATGGTTTTAAATGTAAAATGCTTCGTCTGCAGGGCATTTGGACACTATATGAATCAATGTCCCAGTCATTAGAGTATACCACAAATGATGCTATTGGATAATAATAAAATTATGATACTACCTCAGACGAAGAGGAATGACTAGTGTTATTATGTTGTTTTTATAGAATTATTTCATTTGAGTGTTATATCAGTAATATACTGGTCATATGAATTATGGAGATAAATTAAGATTGTACTGCAGTACTATTTTATTGAGGTTTTAATATTATATTTTTCTAAGAAAAGAAACTTAATAGAAAGCTGAATTTTTTGAAAAATATATGGTTGAAGGATAGGTAACCATTAATGTGGTCCAAATAATGAGGTAATGATTTTGGAATAAAAGATGGTTCATTTGGATAAATTATATTGGATATTCTTGAATACAACAAAATAGATTAATGATATGTATATTCCATCATTGTTGGAGTTTACAACATTTTGGGATATAAGGAGTATATCTAGTATTCTATAAGGTACAAGGGAGCATGAATGTAATCAATAATGATTTAATGTATTTCAGGTTGTTTCATTATTTGAAAAGAATAAATGATGTAGGTGTTCACATGTTATTACGTGGACAAAATGATCTTCATTGTGTTTACCTTCCTTATAAATTTTGGAATGTGTGTTTGGACAAATGTATTTTGGATATTCCTATTTTGAAAATATTTATGGATTTCCAAAAAAGAACAACCTGGAGTTCTGGTGGAAACACAACGCGTCTAGCAAGGCCGTGAGTCATGAAGCCACAATCAAAGGTTGACAAGGGTGTATAACCTACCACTGGCCCATGTGATGTCTTGGATTGAATAATGTAGTTTTTTAAAAAGGTCCAGTAGTTTAATTATAAATTCATTTTTTTGACCCCTATACCAATTTGATAAATAGAA
Source organism: Viscum album (assembly GCA_963277665.1). NCBI lineage: Eukaryota > Viridiplantae > Streptophyta > Magnoliopsida > Santalales > Viscaceae > Viscum > Viscum album. The sequence continues at coordinate 1,550,816,778 of OY728158.1, read as the reverse complement.
TATTATTTAAGTTCTATTGTCTTTTATAGTAAAAGAAGAGTTTTTGGTAGAAATTAGTTAAAGGCTGGAACTCTAGTTATCTTGTATATTTTTTCTTCTTCTATTATTCTATGAAGAAATTAATTCTAAAACATTAGGTAATGGATTTTAATCCAATATTATGTTATTATAATACCTTATGTTTTGTAGAAGAGATTGTATTTTAAATCATCATAGATTAATGGCATTGAGGCCCTACATTTTATAATTGTTTTACTGATAACCATAATCACTCCCTATAAATATTAACGTTTTTCCTCCAATTATGTGTCCCTAATTTTCACCAGTGTTCTTCTTATCGAGATCATCATTTGGTGGTGACTTTTTCAATCCCCTTTTCCTTTTATTTAGAATACATTTTATTAAACTAATTTTCGATGTGGATTTTCCCATAATGGTATTTTATATTTTCAACCTTTTATTTTCAAAGAATAATTTCAAATTGTGAGGACGCAGTTTATATAAGGATGGAATAATGTAACACCCCAAGATTTCATAGTAATTTATTTCATCAAATTAATGCATTAACTTGCACTACACGAAACACTGAGTTCCAGTACACCAAAAATTACAAACTAGATGATCAAAAGAGGTTATGAATAGTATTAACTGAATTTTAAAGTTTATATAATCCTTATAATTTTTAGAATCCATATTATTATTTTCATAGACATAATGAAAAAAATTCATTTTTTCAGATATGAGAAGATTTTTTTAAATCATATTTTACCACCTTTTAATGGAGCACCATTTTTAAATAATTTATTTGAAACTTTTATATTTTAAATTTGACATAATAAACTTCTTATTTATAATCAGTACATAAGAATTTAGTTTCAATTAATTTTTGTTGTTTTTCTGATAACTTTCATATTTGAGTGAATAGTGAAAAATACTATATTTTAACTGAAAACAACTTTTAAAATCAAAATAATTTATAGTGTTAAATTATACATTTGAATAGTTTGTAAGTATAAATACATTATATTTTTACCATTTAATCCAATGTTATTCATTGTAAATAATGTCACTTTCAAATTGAACATAAACAAGTATCAATATTTTGTCTGTTATTATTTATTAAAGACACTCATTTTGGTTTTGAAAATGGGGATTTATTTTAAATTAATAAATGAGACTTCTATTTTTTGAATGTGGTAAAATATAATTAGTTTTTGAATTCATAATATCAAAATTATCATTGGGATAAATGTTGTTATTTATCTGAAAACTTTGTATTTTTGATTAATAGTGAATAACACTGAGTTATTGTTTAAAACCAACTTTTTATTTAAATAATTATTTATTTTAGTTAAATTTATTTTAGGTAAACATAGATACATAAAACCTATATAATTTCAATATAATTCACTGGAGTCATTTTATAATAATTTTAGATATATAAAAATTTAATTGAGCTTTTTACCGTCTTTTACCCACCTCCTAGGAGCATTTGGAAATTTACATAATACTTATTTTTAAAACATTTGTGAGTTGACTTCCAAAAATCTGAGAGACTCGGTCGATATCAGTAAGTAAAATGTGGTTCAATAAGTTGATTTTTTGGTAAATAGTAACTTTTGACTTTTATTTACCACAGTTAAATATATATAGGTTAATTAACGGTAAAAATGATAGTATTATTACACTAAAACATGTCCAAATTCTATTGGATAAGAGTTGTTCGATAAAAAAACATAAGGAATAAAATATGATCCTTTAGGTCTACTTGGTTTAGGTTGGGACATTTATTATTATTTAATTCAAATAAAAGATAAAAGTGTTAAATTCAATGTTTAATAACTAATCCATTTTTAATATAAGGATACATGTAAGATAAATATTACTATAAATATTAATTATAAAGATAAAAAGATTTCCAAAATAATTATATTTTATTTATAACTTTTAGACCTCATATAAATATATTTATTTATGACACAATTGTGATGGGGTAATTACCATATTAATGAATGATTAAAATAATTGATATTATAAATATATATACAAATGTACATCGATACTTTTATAAATTCAACTACTTTTCTAGGTTTATATGACATATTAGGGTTGGTTTTATGAATTTTTTTCTAAGTAATAATGTTGTTATGAATTTAGAAAAAACAAAATACCAAATAGTGTCAACATTGACATAAAATGGTTTTTAAAACAAATATTATACTATTAATTGATATTATAATTTTACAAACCTATGGTTCAGCCGAAATACTTATTTAATGATAGGTGTATCATTAATGAACCACTTTATGTTCTCTTAGAAGTATATTGTAAGTATACTAACTATATAATATGAAAATACAAAGTGACATGGTAAATGTCCAACTATTTGACAAAGAGTTAAATCTAAAAGATAAGGTTAATATAGTGACCAAAACCTGTATAAAACCTATTGGTTGAGTGATTTTAAACCCATAAACACATTATAAATTAAATAATTCATTTTTATCCATTAGAAACCTAAAAATATTTTATTATAAAATAATATTTCTAGCTTTTCCAGTGATGCCCCTCACCCCTCTTAAAAAGGGAACTTCCCCTTCGCTCTAATTCACACCATCAAAGCCATTTGGATCGTTAAACTCCTGACAAAATACCCTATAAACTATATTCAATTAATCCTAGAGGTATTCCTTTAGTAATAAAGCCATATTAATGAGCGCTTTTATCAAATCAAAAGGAATAACCTGAAAAAGAGGTAAATATTTCATCACCTCTTTCTAGTTCCTTTCTTCTTCCACATCCTATTTCTTTGTATTATCCATTCTAAATTAAAATCAATATTGTATTATATATACTATGATTTTTTTATATATATGGTGCAACCATATTCATTTTTCTATCCATCCTTTGAATGAAATGTCACCATACGTGTGTACTTACGACTTACCATCTCCACGTCGTGGTGTAATTGTTATTCAATACATTATTATTTTGATGGGTATAATAATGATGTTTAATTTATTTAAATAAAAAATATAACATGATAATGATTCTAAATATATTATTTACCATACAATTATATATTTTTTTAATATCATAATTTTGATATTGTCGCTCGTGCGTACGTACGGATTATCGTCTCCACAAACGCGATGAGATTCATTCCCCATTGTACCCATTCATGACTAATTTTCATTAAATGATTAAAAAATATTTAAAGGCTTAATATAATTTTTAATATGAATAATATACATCTTATCCCTAACAAACATTACTTACATAATAAATCATATAAAGAAAAACAAATCAGTTAACACCGTAAACGACGGAAATACTAAAATATTTTTAACAAAGAAATATTAAAATATCAAATATGATATCATATTAGTGAATATTATTCATGTATAATTTAATAAAAATTATATCACCATTATACAAGAGTTCAACCTACCATTTACCAAGGAAAAGTGAAAGGTAAGGGTTAATTTCACAATCTCTTTATTATACATCTCTGTTTAAATGAAATTATCTAATGGGATATCTTTATCATCCACATATATGTTTCTTAAAATTGTATTTCAAAACATTTTTACTAGTTACTTGAAAATGGGGTAAAGTCATTTATACCCTAATTGGATCTTATATGTTTTGAAAGGAATCTTTCCGTCATTTTCCAAATTAGGTACTTTATGACCTTTTTGAACAAAATTAAGGTAAGAATGTTTTATTTAACTTATATAGAGTGTGCGGCTATTTTCAATTAGTATCAAATTGTCAATGTTTCATTTAAAAGCTTATAAGAAGATTTTAAAAATAAATGTTTCATTTTATAATTATATGACTCTTAAATGATTTGAAATAGTAATATATATTTCTCAAAAAAAGTTTTCGATTTTATCTATGTCATCATCCATTTATGGATTTTAATCTTATTTGATGTTGATTTATTATGGTACAAAACATCCATATTTTATTTAAGGTTTTGTGATATGTTTGACAGTGTATGTGTTATTTTTACACAATTCATGGTTTATGGATAAATTATTGAAATTTCAGATGCCAGTATTTATACGAATGTTTATGTTATGTTTAATCATTTTCATATGGTGAATGCATTGGACTAAGTAAGAGATGGGTGGATCCCGCTATAGCTCCTTGATCTAATGGTAGGTCTCATGATACAAACAAGTGTCATGTCACAGTTCCATGAAAAAATATTATTTGTAGTATTGGTTCAATTCCTTGACTATGTGGTTTTGAAAGTCTAGAATTATGCATTCCATCATTATGAAATTGGATATTGATATTGTATGTGATTATTTGATGAGTAGAATATCTATGTGAGTAAGTAAATGACATTATTTTGACTTATATTTTCCATATGATGATGAATTTTATGTTTAAAAGGCCTTTGTTTTAGTTTTATACATTTCCTAACATGTATATTCTTATTTATTAATGTTTCCACTATATTGTTATCCTTACTAATCATCTGATCGCACCCCTTACTATGTTTTATTTTTCCCAGGAAGCAAAGAAGTATATTATTTCTGACCTTAAGGGATAGTCTATGGGATCTCAGTGTTGTTTATGGAAACAATGTTGTTTTAGATTTCCATTTTATGATGTAATGTAAACCTTATAAATGTATCTAGTACTTCCAAGGCTTATAATGTAATCGTCATTTCGAGATTTGATCTTTTGTGATCATTCCAATGATACGTAATAATGCACCGACATTGGGATTCTGGGGTCAGGGTGTTACAACATCCCTGTAGACCTCCTCTCTTGAATCACTGACTTTGCCTCATCAGTCCCTCAAACATCATCTTCCGTACAGTGAGGTGGTTGGTCGCGATCCATGTGGACCATCCCACTGCATGTGAATCACAGTATTTCCTCTGTTGGCTTTCTCAACCATGTGATCTCTGCACTTTCGACCCTGCTTCATGGGGTCATCCTCCAGATGTTTTTGTCTTCTTGGACCTCTGTGTCATCTTCCAACTACTTGCTACACATGTCTCTACTACCTATCGTTAGGTTGTAGCTCTCAACGTCGGTACCTGCTCTACTATGAATCTATCCCCCAATAATTCTCTCTCATGTACCCCAGCCTACGTCGGGATATTGATAGATATCATCGATTCTATTATCTTTCAAAAGAGACATTGGTTGATGTTTTGGGACCTATGGAAAGAGTCTCATACCATGTCGGTGGAGTGGCGAGAGAGGTCAGTGATTCTCACCGACTACTGGGTCACTGGTACGTTTCCCTATTTTATGTGCAGGAGATCCTAAATATGAATAGAGTGTAGTGTCCTAAGAATAAATCCACCCTGATGTGGATATCAAAGTCTGTCAAGGTGAGGGTCGCCTCGTCATTTAAACAGATCATTAGGATTCACCATCTCTTTGTCACTCCCTGGGAATGACTAGTAGCTCGGATCACCATCTTCTTTGTTGGTGTCTCAACTAGGAGGAAAACTCTAACCACATCATCCATCTATTCCTCAACATTCTATGGATCCATCTCACCTAGAAATCACGAAGGCCTCTATAGTTGGATCTCGTGAAACATGGTTAGTCGGCGTGTACTCTCTACTAGTAGGGATAGTGGAAACTGCTGCCTAATGGGAAGGGGCGCTACTGGGGAACCACTAGAAGGTACTATCGCTATAAGAGAGCCATGCACCCAAGACTCATCATTTGGTGGGCCATGAACCAGAACTCTCCATGGAATCCTAGATAGATGTCTACGTAGAGGTATCCTAAAAATAAACAGATGTGACATGTTCAATAAGTTATACCTATTGAGAAGAATCAACAGGGATCGAATGTAAAAAATTCCAAAACACACACAATCAGTGTTTTCATGCACCTATCCAGAAATCAGAATTCATGGTCCTGGTGTATAGATATTTCGGCCGTTGCACCAACACTGGACTCCCAAAACTAAAAACCACAGTAAAAACACTCAACACTATTTCTCCATTGGAATGATTAAAGTACTAGTTCTTTAGTAGAACATGCTTCTCTAATACCACTTTGTCACGACCCATACCCTGGGGCCTGTTCCATGACTACTCGAAGCCTGCCTTCCATAGTGAAGGGGTTGGTGACCATCACCAGAAAGGCATATCCCAAAAATGGAAGGTATTTACTTTAATCTTGTACACACACAAACTAAGTACACGACAAAATAAATCCACAAAGTGGAACTATTGATAGTAAAAGTGGTAACCACAAGTTAAATGGGCCAATATAAAACCCAACTGAAAAAAGTACAGCAAAAAGAAAAAATAGATTAATAGGTTTTCTTCCAAGGATCCAACCTAAAGGGTTGGTACAACATGTCTCCAAAGCTCTCCATACCAACCAGTCACCTCTGTGTACCACCTGGTCCTGGCTCTGTAAAGTCTCAGCCAAGCTACTTGTCATCTGCACAAGACAGAATAAGGTACGAGTGAAGCCCGTGAAGGCGTGACTGTAACAATACCCAGTAGGTACCTTGAGACCCCCTAAGTAATCCCATAAATACACAAAGGTAAAATAAAAAATCATGAAATAGATCACAAATAATGAAATATAGTCATCTTACACTAGGTATACATCTCAAATATCAGGAATGAAGATGATTACTCTTAAGCTATATAAATTTATTCCATTAAGCTGTTACACATCTGAACCAAAAATAGGTTGTTCTATTGATGATCCACAAAGGTTCATATGTCACTGATCCACGACGGGCTACCCCATGGCCGGTCATCATCGGTTCTCACACTATTGATCCATACAAGGTCTTGAGGATGTAAATGCTCACATGGTTGCTATAATTCTGATCCACATAGGGTCACTTTGATGATGATCCACACATGGTTACTATGATGTTGATCTACATAGGGTCACTATGATTTTGATTGACATAGGTTCTATACTATGTTGATCCACACTTGGTCGCTGTGATGCATATTCACATTGGGTCGCACATCAATTGACATCCAACCACATGATTCCCCGTGCTGGACGTGCTTGGGATCTATAGAAAATGATCCACATGATATCAGACATGCCTCAAATGTCCTAATGTTACAAAATGGAGTATCCCAATGGACTGCCATGTCGTAAGGGTTCCAATGCGACTGGAGACGCATCAATCGGACACTCGATCACTGAGTTAAATGTGTTTTAGTACTGAAGTCCTGGTTGGATTCAGGTTCGATCCAACCCAACTGTACTCCAAATTTCACTAAAAATCAGGTGCAGTATCTCCAAAGGACCATCACCTACTAATGATTCCAGTTCTGCAGATGGTTCATCAAATAAACATATAGTTTATGTGATACGATATGTTAATCAAAAATGGTCTGAAATGGTTAAGGGTCCGGCACAACCCGGTCGGACCAACCCGAACCGACCCAGTTTGGGATGCCCGACCTAGTGGGGGTCCGACCTAGCCTGATCCAAACTGGCTCGGTAGGGTTGTACCATAGGGCCGCGTAACGGCCCGACCCACCATGGCTTGGTGCGACCTGTCGGGCCGCGCGGGGGTCGGCTCCCCTCCCAAGCAGACATTCATCTATTCGGTTTGTGAAGGAGGCCCAATGTGGAGACACCACCTCTTTCAGCGAGACATGTGGGATTTGAGTCCTCCTTCACGGGGGTCATCTTCCTTCCTGAACAGATATTCTTCAGTTCAGTTTACAACAGCGGCGCTACGTGGCACTGCCCCCTCTCTCAGTGGGACCTGTGAGGCGCAGGTCCCCTCTACTGTGACTCCAAGTCGCGACTCACAATAGTGTGCCTCCAGCTTCCATCATGGCTGGTGAAGGTCCAACCCCTACGCTATCCATGGTAGCACCTTCAGGTTCTGCCATCTTCAGTAACCGGTGAGAGATGGCCACTACCATCCTTGCCACCGGTGGTCACTGGTTCCATGCCAGTGGGGCTTCTGCGGGCCCCGGGTGAGCTCTGGTGGTATATTTTCCATTATTATTGCACCTAAGTTCATCCCTAGATACTTCCAACATTTCATGGCTCCCAGATTTATCTTGCATCTATACATTTTTGGTGTCCCCCAAAGAACACAATAAAAGCCCCAAAGGCGGAGGGTCTTGGCCTTGTTCAGTTGGCTCGTGCCCTTTGAGTTAACATTATATCAAGGGCGAGAGTTCAAAAATCATCAAGAGAAGAAAAAATCCCATTCAAAACTCCTACAACAACAACTAGAAATTTCAAACAAATCCTGGATTAACTTATTTTTGTTAATCTGCATTCTTCCCATTTTTCAATGAAAATAGGTTTAAAAAAATAACCTGATTTTAAACAAAAATACCTACCTCAGATTAGTACGAGATGTCATGGTTATGGGAGAATAATCCATGTTCTTTGAAGTCGACTTCATTCTTTTTCACCAGTCGGTTCTCCCAATGGTTGTCGAAGCCTCATTCTAGGTTGGTTGAAGACACCGTGTCACTTTATCAGATGATCCCCTCTTGAGTGACGAAAACCCATGCCTAATTTTTTAAAATAAAGGGGAGGATATGATCAATCCTCCACATAATTAGTGAGGTTATTTAATTATTATAACTAATGAACCTCTTAAATCTTTTCAACAGTGTGGTTACTAACAATTTTAATTTCCCCCAATGGTGCAGCTACACAAAAAGAGTGTCATGCCCTTAAATGGAATGACTTTGCACCATGGTCCCAACACCATTTCTCCATTGGTTGAAAAAAATCCAATCTTCAGTTCTTTTTTCTGTAATGTCCAAGAAATTTACTTTTTTTATAACCCCTCTCGATCGAATTTAAACTTCCTTATGTGAATCCTGGCACTGTGGATTCAACGGTGCCCTCATATTTTTAATCTGAGTAAATGTTCAAGATATTGAAAATTCCTCCAACATATTTAATGAACACACCTTAAAAAAGTTCAAAATTCATGTTTGGGATATCCGAGCCTCGGAAACACATGCCGTCAATTTTTGCAGACTCGAAAAAATCAAAAATAATTTTAAAAAAAGTATATGGAATTTTCAGTTCTTTATAACATTCCTCTAATACACTTTAAAATCTTCGTCATCAGATTATAATATGTACATTTAATGAATCTCATAACCTAAGGACATACATCAAATGAATGAGAGAGTATAAGGCCTAGTAATGGAAACATGTGGGCTATAGTTAACATGTGATCATGATAAATATTGATAATAACATGAGAAATATATTAAAGTAATGAGAAAAGGAAAAGTGAAATATCATAAATCAAATATCATTAGTTATTAGATGAAAATATTGATAAAAAATTAAAATGATACATAAATATGAATATCAATAAGGTTTTGTGCCGAGGTGACATTAAAATTACCACGGTTATTCACCTCTGTATCATAAAACATGTCATCTCTAGAAATTAAATTCTATAACAAGTGATTTGGAGAAATATCATGGCACACAATTAATCAATATTAATTATTTTCACTCACATATATAATAATAATACATATAGATACCATATCCTTTAAATTATATCAATACATTATTTGACGCGTAATAAACCATCATATTACAATCCTGGGATCGTGAAGTTTAGTCTCTTGAAATACTACGTACGTAAAATAGAAAACACAGGACTAAATAAAACATTTGATTATTTAATATTAATAAAGATCTCCAAACTTCAATTGTGCTCATACATATTACTAGGTTTTCCTGGGGATACCATTAACAAAGGTATGAGCTAAAATCCTAGAAACGGAATAAACATAACAAAAAATGTTTCAAACATGGATTAAAATGCATGATATAAGGATATAAAATGGAATGGAACATATAGAATCGTAACATATAAACATGGGATCAAATAAAAATAAATTATTAGTAATGTGGATGAAATACAAAAATTTCTTTAGCACGATTCAAGGATCATTTCCCATAGATGAGCATAAGTCTAGGTTAACCCCCAGAACATTTCACATGGTAGCACGAGTCAAGGCTAACCTCCAAGACCATTGCATATAATGTCTCATGAAACTCAACATTACCCTATGAATTGGAGAACTATATGTGTTTACCGATCATAACATGGTCATTAATATTATTTCCCCATATATAATCATACATAATTAATCATACATAAACATAAGGGTTACCATGGAAAAGAATTGGGTATCATATTCATGTCATAAAGCATAAGAAATGGGAATTTCATAAATATGTCCATTAAATAATGAAATTATGTCATTCATGGAAATTCATTATATAAAATAGTCATATATCATGATATGTGATGTCAAATTTAATTGAATATATAAAAATATGACTAGTTAATAAACATTAGAATCAAAACATTTTAGTTTCGTTTAATGAAAATATCAAAGAACTCATAAAAAAGAAAATGGAGTAATATTATATGTAAAACCTGAAGTGAACTAAGAAGGTTTTTATATTCAAACTAGTGATTTTATAAAAAAATATTTTTCTAAAATAGTTTATATAGTGTACTCGAAATGGGTATGGATTCAGAAAGTAACCTTCAAATGGATTTGGTTTTCATGATGTATTTAAAAGGAAATCATTTAAAACATGTATATCCCCAAAATAGAATGATGAGTGGATATTGGTACCTAATTTTGGAGCATATAGACATAAATTAGAAAATGTACATATAAATAAAATATAACATCAGTTGGGTAAAAAAATGATAGAGCAACCTAAAGTAATAAAGGAGGTTTGGGTAGAATCCATTACCTTAAGTCTAATACAGTCCTTAACATGATCTTAATTTCTTAGATAACTAAATTATATTCATTAATTAATATTTCCAAAATGTCTTATTTATGTAACATATTTTTTATAACGTTATTATGTTCATTCATGTAATTTTTGAAAGGTAAGAGGTTCAACTGGGTTGTTTGATTCATTGGTTTTCATGGTTGGTTTACTAATATACATGTAAGGATAAGCATGTCAGAAAAGAATGGTTTTCCAGAATTGAAGTTATATGTTATTAGTTATGATCTAGTATATTACATGTTTATAAGATTCATTTAGTTATTTGTATTGATTATGAGTCATTTTATTAGACATTAATGTTAAATGTTTTAGTTTATTGGTGATTTGTTTATCACATCGAACACATTTTGTTGTATTAATAAATATCACATGGAAAAAAGATTCCAAAATCATAAATTATAAAAAATAAATATATTTTCCTCTCGGTCAACTATAAAAATAGTATCATGAATATAATTGAAGATGTTAAAATAAATTGAAATAATCATCATCCTTGAATGTGATAAATTAACACGTCTATATTAATGTCTTCATTTCTTGTATAATAGGATAGGATTGAGATAAGATTATGTATTATCCCATTATCATAAAAAAATTACAACACATTTATTTTACTAGAGTTATCATAAATTTTGATGAAATTATGAATGTAAAGAACAATAAAATAATTGAACAAGAAAGAAAATAAATGAAATGGAAAGAAGAATTTACATCTTGAATATATCTTCCTTGAGAAACTCTTTAATGGAGAGTATTTAGTTTTTTGAAGTGACCAAGTTATACTGGAATTGGGACCATGTCATAGAGAGGTATTTGAGAAGGATTTGTACTAGGCACAATGCTTGATAGGAGTTAAGAGAAGTGGAGAGTTATGGTTGTTTTTATAATGGAGGAGAGGAGGTTTTTATCAACATTTTATTCATTATTTTATTATATATATCAAGATAAGAAATATTGATGATTATTATGTCGAAAAATAGTTATATTATTATGTGATTTATAACCCAATGTTATTAAATCATCCTAACAAAATCCATGACTTGATAAATAATGTATTTATATTATTCAATCAATTTTTTTATTTTACTATTCACCAAAAATTGAATGATTTTAGAAAAATGTCAAAAAAATGACCCGAACCATTTATCGATCTGTGTAATTAAAACATAAACCTCATTTTATGAATATAATTATCAAAATATGTGAAATTTAATTTCTAATTAAATATATAATTTAAAAGAAGAATCAAAATTTTAAAAATAAAACTGCTTTCGTAACCCAATGATAAATTAATTAAGGTATTTTAAAATTATATTATAATAATAATTCATCAAATAAATTATTCATGAATATATTTTATGAGAATAAATTTTCATTTCATATATTAAATTAATCATAAAATTATAATTAATTATACATGAATTACAAAAAAACAAACAATTAATTAAAAATTTTCATATATTTAATTACTTATACAATGATATATTTTTATTATATTGGAACATTTAATAGGTATAAATTTTATTTATAAATTCATTAGTTAGTTTACTTTTCAATTGGGTGGTTTAATATCCATAAGGGTCACATTACATTTCCAAAGGTAAAGTTACTATTTCATCGGTATGTGTTCTTTAACTTCTAGTAATACCTTTTATTTCACTCATTTTTTATATATAATGTTTTTATTGAGTTATTTATGTAATCCTATATTATTATACAATAAAACATAATTATAATAAGATAATTCCATTTATAAAATAATCGGTCATTACATTCTTCCCCCCTTATGAAATCTGGCCCTTAAAATTTGGTTTTAACTTCTATGTTGTAAATTGGTGTGTTTATTTTTCCTTAATTTCCTCCTCTAGATCCCAGGATTCATCTTCATACTTATAGTTTTTTCATAGCACTTTTGACCAGGTGAGTAGTCTTTTATCATATGACTCTACCTCTATGATCAATTATTTTCATTGGCGGCTCCTCATAGGAATGTTAATTCTCTATCTCTAACACATCTAAAGACAGTACATTTGAAGGATCTGGTATGTACGTCCTTAATAGATATAAATAGAAGACATTATGTCATGTAGGCATGGTAGGTGGAAGTTAATGTTGATAAGCAACAACAACAACATGATCAAGAGTCTAGAAGTGGATAATGTACCTAGGTCATAACTTTTCATTCATACCAAATCTCAAGACCTTCTTCCATTGAGATATATGGAGGAATACCATATCTCTATCTTTAAACTCAAAATCTCATTAATGATTTCAGCATAACTGTTTTATCAATTTTGAGCTTCATTGATGTGATACTAAATGTTTTTACCATGTCCCACATTTCATTAAATGATTCAGGTCCTAACAGCTTATTCTCACCGAATTCATATCATCTTTTCAGTGTTCTACATATTTTACCATAAAGGGATTCATATGATACCATTTGGATGCTAGAGTGGAAAGTGTTGTAGTATGATAAATAAACTAGTAGAAGATGATGGTACCATCCTAATTTTAAGTCCATGGAACACTCTCTTAACATGTCTTACAGTGTCTGAATATTTATCTTAGATTTCCTATCCGTTTAGAAATGATAGGCCATACAAATTTTTTGTTCAGTTATTAGAGCATGTTGGTTTCATTTTCATAACATTGAGGTGAAACATTGATCTATATAAAATTCAATATATAGTGGTACTAATTTAATCCTTACAATCTCTTATATATATATATATATCCATGCAAGTTGATCCAATGATATGTCCTCTCAAATTTTGATAAAGTGATCTATCTTTGTAAGATGATTCAAAATGACCCATATAGAACTATTTCATCCAGTTATCCTATGACATACAATGAAAATTTCTATGGTGATGTCTTCCCACTTCCGTTTTTCTATCGGTATTTGTTTCATCATCACCTTAGACTTTTTTCTTTCTGCCCTAACTTGTTAACGTACCATGAACTTTTATGTATATTCCAAAATGTTCTTTCTCATATTTTCCCACAAAAATTTCTTTCGAATATCTAGATAAATATTATTGGTCCCTGTGTGAAGAGATATGGTATAGCACTTTACTCTTTTAAAAATCCATTTCGTTATATTAGGATCAGATGGTATACATAATTGTGATCCATATCTTGCAACTCATTAATCATCAATCTGGAACTCATCGGATTTCCCATTTCAAATATCAAAAACCCTTTTCATAATTTCCACATCATTTCTTTGAAAATATTGTATTTTCACTATGATGGATGGTTGAGAAATTGTTTGAGAGATGATTGGTTTGGTTCCTTAATTAGTAATTCATATGTCCATACTTTCTAAATATAAGAATATTGTATCCTTTTTAACTCTCATCATTGATAATGATGTAGGATCTATTCTACTTAGTGAATCTTCTACCTTATCTGCCTTATCGGGGTGGTAGTGGATAGAGATGTTATAATACATGACAAGATTTAACCATCTTCACTTGTGCATATTAATGTATTTCTATGTGAATATATTTTTGAGACTATTTTGGTTAGTAAATATCTAACCCTTATTCCCATTGGGATAACAACACCAAATTTTCAGTGTAATGATCATAATGGCCAACTCTAGATCATGTGTCAGATAGGTTTTCACCTAGATTTTCAACTACCCCAAGGAATAGGCTATAAATTTATCAGTTTTCATCATCACATATCCTAATACCATATTTTAATAATTAATGTACACCACAAAGAGTTCTCCACTTATTTGGAATGTGGGTACTGGTGCAGGGATAATCCTCTATTTTATCTCCATAAATATTTACTCAAATTATTCAGTCTTGACGAAAATTAATCAATTTTGTATCACCTTGTTCATTGAGTTTCTCAGATTGTGATAAGTTCATCATAAATTGTTGATAATACCATGCTAGACCCAAAACATTGTGGTTCTCTATTATCAATGTGGTCCTGGTCCACTCAACAATTTTCATTATTATGTTAGGGTCCACAGATATTACTTTTTTGGTGATAGAATCCCCAAGAATGATAATTCCTCCATCCATAACACAATTTATATGTAATTTTTCAAAAAATTTCTCCCTTTTCAAATTATTCAGCATAATATTCTATTTCATCTCATATTCCTCCTTGCCTTTGGAGTATATCAAAATATCATCAATAAAGACCGCCATGAATTTTTCATGGTAATAAATAATGAAAATTTTTATTAAATCCATTAGTATTTAAAGAGAACCAATAATTAAGAAGGTCATCACTATGTAATCATAGTGTCTATAGATAATTTGAATGGATGTTTTGGGGATATCTTCCTTCCTCATTATTAAATGGTGATATTTTTTTCAAGGACGATCATAGAGAAATAAATTCCCCAATAAGAAGATCGAATAAGTCATCTATCTAATTAAGGGGTTGATTTTTCATTATAAAAATTTTATTGAGCTCACGATAATAAAATAAGAGGCTCATTAAGTGATACTTCTTCATGAAAAATATGACTAGTTCTCCCTAAGGTGAAGCACTTGGGTGTATAAATCCCATATCTAGATTGTCATATAAGTGGTTATTCAAATCGTACAACTCTAGGGTGGACATTATATATGAATTCTTTGATAAATGTATGGATTTAAAAACAATTTCAAATGATAACATAACCTCTTGATTATGAAGAAGACCATACAATTCGTTATGAAATACACCAATGTAGTCAATTACAACGGGAAGGTATTTAAAAATGATTTCCCCTTTAATCTTAATCATTTGATCTAGATATGAATGCTTATAGGGTAGTAATATACAAACACAAGAAAATGATTAAAAAGGAGATTCATCTTACTCATTACACATGTAATGAATTTGAGGATGCTTTGGGATGTGAAGAGTAATATCCCTTTCCCGATCGTTGATTATTTATTTGTATAAAAATACAAAATCTATTCCCAAGATAACATCAAAATCCAATACAGGATGTATAATGAGATTTGATGGGAGGATATGATGAAATATGTTAACTGGGTAGGTGTTATATACATTGGATGCAATAATTTAAAAAATTTATTTTCTCATATATAACTCAATCTACATATTTTGAGGTGGTGTCTGAATAGATCTACTAAACTCAAAGATACAATAGATTGTGTAGAACAAGAATCATACAGTACATTCAATATTATGGAATGAATAACTACCATACATTTCTCCACATCATTCTCTAGCACCACCTCATTAGTAGTGACAACATAAAAACTTCATTTTTTCCTTATTGGTTGATATTTATTTCCTCTGACAACCCCTGTCTTAGGAAATTTTTTTCCATAATTCCCTTGATCCTTGAAGTTGTAAAAATACACTACAAGCTGAGTGATAATCCTAACCTTCTATTCTTCTTCTATATTAGTGTTATTATTCATAATTTTTTATCCAAATGTCCCATAATTCAACAATTTATGTAATTCCTGTTTCCCTTTAAACACATCCTATGATTCTTCTTACTACAATTTTGACATGTGGGATGCTCAATCATCTTCCCATCATGGGATTTATTTGTTTAGCCACCCAATTAGACTCAATTTGCTGATATATTTTGAATGAATCCATGAGACCACTGAGAATCTATGATTTCCATTTCATCCTTGTGGGCACAATAGGAAATCTCTTCATAATTGTAGAATTCATGAATACCAATAACTTTTGGTAGATTAGACATTATTCTGCTAAAGAAGCGATCCAACTTGATTTTGGTGTTCATTAAAATTTCAGATTCAAATCTCACTAGCCTTGTTATGTTTGTTTTGTACGCCCCAATGGACCCATATTCATTCTCTATGAGTCCGATGAACTCTATTTCCATCTTGAGGTGGACTGTTTAGGGAAAATATTAATTATAAAACATTTTCATGAAATCTTCTCAATCCATTAAATCACTTTTCACATGGGACTTCTTATTCATTATATGTGTCCACCACTAATCATTTTAACATAAAAATGAAAGACCAGAGGTACGAATTTCTCTTATTGAGAGCACTAGAGGATAAATGGAGTTAACCCACTATTATATGATTATGGGACCATAAGATCCACTAAACATGGGAGGATTTTTAAACATGAAGGATTCAATGAAAACATTCTCATTCTATATAAGAGTGGGGTGGTCCACATTATTCATGTTATTATTCATAAAATGAGCCATCTGAGCAAGTACCGTCAGAAGTTTTCGATCACCCATTCCCATCATATCTGGCATATCATTAGGGAAATCATCACATTTCCTATAACATTTTCTATTTAATCTTTTTCTTCTATTTCATTCCATTAACTAAGAAATATAACATACAATTATGGGGGTTGAATACTTATCTAATAATAGTAAATAACATTAAATATCAAAGGATAAACTCTTAATGGAAAATTATATCTGAACTTGTGATTCCATAGGATTAAATCTAGGTTAGGCATGATCCATTTAATATAATCTATTCTTTTGGGTTTCATTTATTGTTCACTTATTAATTTTTCATACTACACTTTTAAATTTACCAAATCATATCACCCAACTATGTTAATCTAGGTGCGAAACAAGGCCAATTGGAATGCCCCGATTCCCATTTGAGTCTAGCTCAAAGTGGAGTTTTGTGGTTTACCCCTAGATACATATGTTCCAGATCCACATCCACATGTTCGTATCAATACATGGATGTATTATTGTGACAAACCAGTTACTCTATAATTACCAAAAACTTGGGATTTTTTCTTATATATTGTATTATTCATAATGTTTTTTATTCATAATCTCTAAAAATAACTATACCATATCCTGATACCAACTATAGAGACCATATCCTTTTAAACCTGTCATTGCATAATTTTAAGAATAATAAAGCATCATATTACAAGACAAAGATCATTAAGTCTAGTGTCTTGGAAGAAAATATAGAAAAAATAGAAAACATGTGACTAAATAAAAGTAGTATGTAATTAATCTATATAAATATATACTAACTTAAATTATTCTCATAAATCTTCATAGGATAAACTAGGGATAACATGAACACAGGGATGAGCTAAAACTCTTAATAATGGAATTGTTGGTCAGAGTAGATTACTCCAAAGGTGGGTGAATTGAGTATCTATAAAAAACTATCTTATAAATTGGATAATTAACAAAGATTCGACCATTTAAAAATATAATCTAACTCACTTTATAGTGAATTTATAAGAGTCATGAATGTTCAATTAATTTATAAAAATATTTATTAGTTCTCAGTTATTCTAATATAAGGATTAATACAACATTTGAACATATCATAAAAGTTTAAACTAGTTATAAAAATATTTTAAACAAACTATAAATTTTCAATTTAGTTTTATGAAATATGTGGTAAAAAATGTAAAAAATAAAATTTAATAACACAGTGAAAATAAAAAAGAGGTTCAATCTCAAGGTGGTATTTAATTCTCTCAACTCAGTGATCACCTTACCACAAGAAATTTAAATTAATAAATAGTTTGATCCAGACCTGGGTCAAGGTTCAAAACAGTACAAAAGACAGTTGACCTAACACATGACCTCTACCATAGTTATTCGTGAAAAAAACAATATGCAGGTCACACACCACACAATCCACTATTCTAGGTGGGATATGATGGGATAAATAGAGAGTGAGTTTTAGGATATCATGTGACCACCAGTTATGCACATGAGTTATTATGTGTAATAGAAAGATAACCTCACTATACATAAATGAAAATAAAATAACACAATAGAGAAAAATATGTAGAGATAGGTTTAGAAGTCTCTTTGTGTTATGTAGTGTATCTTTGGACCCATTTTATGTAGTGGAAATTAATATTGAGTCCTTTTATGAATGTTGAATCCAAAATATAGTATCATAGTCTCTATGGTCTGGAATTCAAGAGTAAAAGATGTTCAGGTTTGCTCAGCTAGTTATGCTAGACTGCTTGATCTTTGTAACACCCCAGGTAAATAAAGAATATGACATTTTCTTATTTATCCAAATTTGTGAATAAAATATTAATATGACTTTAAAGGGGATGCTATTCCCGATGGCGTACCCAATACGCAATAACGAGTTTCTTGGGAATCTTACGTTGCACTCTAATAATAAAATAATATTATTTTAAATGGTAGTTAACATGTAGCCATTTTATTGGCGGGAATGGATAGAAATAACTAAAATATGATTATATATGTTTTTAAATGTTTTTACATTTATCCAATAAAATATAATGGCTTAAAATACGGAAAGAATTCAATTTTAGGCGTATATGCCCTAGTTTTCACTAAAGGTTCACTTATCACTTTTTGATGGCGAACCATCATTAAATATAGTTTTTTTCACTCTAATAAATTCTATTGGACCAAATAAAACTCTTATTAAGAATCGGGACATCAAAATTTACTTTGTGTAACTTTTTGGTATTTTTCTGATAAAGTTCGTTTTTTTAATGAATAGTGTAAAATGTTGTTTTTTAATTCAAAACCTCTTTTTAATCTAATTTATTTATATGACTAGATTATCTTTTGAATTGGTTTTAAAGTGAAATTAGAAAATATTTTTACCATTAAATCCAATAGTGGTCGTTTGAATTAATTTCACTTTGAAATTGGACTTAAACTAGTGTCAATCTTTTGATACTTATTGTTTCATAAAAACACGCTATTTGCTCTGACAGCCAGAATTAATTATTAAATTAATTAATGTGACTTATATGTTTTGAATTTTGTAAAACGGACTTCATTTTTGAATTCAGAATTTCAAATATATCTTAGGGTGAATTTTTGGGATTTTTTTTGAAAAACATCAATTTTTAATGAATAGTGAAACCACTAAGTGGTACTTATAAAACCTGATTTTCCGTTTAAATGAAATTTTGCCATCATTGTGTTTTGATTTTCAAAAATCCGACATACATGGTTTTCATTAAGAAGTAAAATGTGGTTCAATGAGATTAAAATAATTTTTTGGTGAATAGTAATTTATTAAGTTTTTAATCACGATAAGTGGTAATTAGTGTAGTTTAAGGTAAAAATAATGCATTAATAAAATTAAATGAACTTGACACATGTCCTAACCTCATTGGATGTGTAATGTCCGACCAAGACAATCCATGGGTCAACTTGGGTACCCCATGGATCCACTTTGTTTGGGAAATGACATAAATAACTTTTTATTTAATGTAAAAGTAAAAATGACACAAACATGATATGTTTTACTAAACAAATTCTTAAGTGGGGTTATAAAAGGCATATTTTTTATTATAAATAGTCATTGGAAATATCAAAAGATTTCCTAAATCATAGTATTTTTTTTATAATTTTTAGACATTAAATAAATTAAATTATTTATGACATAATAATGATGCAACGATGACATCATTATTTGACGATTTAAATAAAATGGAAAGATAATGTAAAATCTATGAACTACACATGTCCAAAACTTATTGTATGGGTGGATTTAGAACCCTTATCACCTTATCCACGAATTATATCAATGTGGGACCTTTTAAAACCGATACACATTTTCAAATAAAGTAATATTTCTTACTTTCCAAAAGTGCCCCTCCTCTCCTCTTATAAAAGGCCCCCAGCTCTACCACCTTTCACACACTCCTCAAGCCTTTGGCTCGGCCAACCCCTGCCCATTTACTCTCTCCACATCCCTCTCCTCATTCTAGAGGATTCCCCTTCGGCAGAATCCTTTCGAAGGAAGCCTTTAGGCTCAAATCAAAAGGAGTTACACTTTTAAAGGTAATTCATTCTCTCTTGTTCATTTGTTTTATTTTGCTTCTCCAACCCCCTAAACTCTTTTTATTTACTTATTTTGTAACAAAACCAGTATATTAAATATAATAGTATGTTATTATACGATTTATTTGAGCTACACTCTCACACAACTACATCAAATGGTTAAAGAACATACAGTTTTCGTGGATGGCAAAATTCTGCCTCCAGAAACGATGACTGTTCAATACTCATTTAACACCTTCAAAGGTGTCCATTATGATGTCACTATTTTTATATATGATATATAATATGTTTATGTTTTCCTTAAGCTTCTGTGTTTTTCATTATGGGCATACCTTTATGGTTTCCATTATGGGTAAACGCGATATCTTCATTTAAGGAAGTGCGGACTACCGCCCCCTCAAAGTGATTTGATTCGTTAAATACCATATGTGGGACGTATAAAGGATGGAACTATGATATTATATATGATATTATACTGGAATTATAATATTCCTTTATATCATTATTATTCCATTCTATAAAATATGAAATATAAATGAAAGTAGCGTTCATGCGTACGTACGGCTTACCGTCTCCATGAACGGTGCATTTCATTTCTTACCTCTAAATGATTATGTAATGTTATAAATGCATGCGTGTACTGGATATATATGACATATATTATATCTACATCATGAATACAATTCTGGATATAATAAACATTTGGCCACACGAACAACAGTTAATTGTAAGAAGTCCACTTTCGACTTAAGAACCATGTATCGGCAAAACAAATATTATTAACTTAAATGATTACATAAATGTTTATGACATGGTAATAAGTGATATAAAAGGAATAATGAACTTGAAAAAGGTTCTTAAGGAATTAGAAATTAACTCAAGTTTATTATTCAGGAGATTAAAGAACGATCGAGTCAAGTCGGACCCGAGGTAAGGGATCCTACACCTCTCTTTCTTTTTAAGTACACTCTTTTATGTCATTCCTTTTAAGCTCATATTTCTTATGATTGGGATGTTATTTTATATTAATCTTACTGTAATTATTATGTTCATATGATGAGAGACCCTATTTCCTCTCATCAATCCATTTTGGAAGTTTTGAGTGGCGCCGTTAGGCTACCAAATTTTCGTAAGGGATTTTTCATCTCACTTTTATTCCCATGAGATTTATGCTACATTTGCCACAAATTCCACTGAGTGGTTTATGTACTGACCATTATTCTACTCTTTTTGTAATATAATTTCGTTTATGAGTATTTACATCAATGATCTATTGTCCTTATTTCATGGGGTGTATGTTTTGAAAGATACCCAAGTCGGTAAGGGAACCTTTCACCCTCCACTTTTTTTAAAAGACTTCTTTTGGTGGGTATTTTAATTTACGTATTTTTATGTCGGGATATGTTCTCATATATCCTTATTAATGTAAATTTTATGTCCAAGTGATGAGATACACTTTTTATCTCTCATCAAATCATTTTGATGTGATGTCGTTAGGCTGTCAAGGGAACTTTTTAACCCAATTTGGATTTCTCTAGGTTCAACATGTAGTCATTGAATATGTCATCCATTGAATATGTGTGAATGAAATTTTTATTGTTTTAAACTTAATATCCACTTATATTGGGTGTATTTATAAATGTCACACATATTTTGGATGTTGATTTGTCCTTAATTTAAGGATACCTTCTTTATAAGGGATTTCATCACATTTGACATTTCTATTGAGGGTTCATTGTTGTTATGCACCTATTCACTCTTATATGGTGTATATACTGTCCTTTGGAGTATTATATCATGAATCCGTGATATTATAAAGTTCTGACTAAATGTTATTCCTCAATTACTGTATTCAAGTGTCTCTAATTTTGGTAAAACCCCTTTAACCAAAATATCACTTTAAATGTTTTAATGATTTCTTCTTATTAATATACATGTTTTCAAAATGGTTTTAAGGATTTATTTATATGGATATTAATGGTTTAATATGTTAAAAGCATAAAGGTGGTATGGGACACTATTATTCAAAAATCATTTTATTAAATGTTTTAAATGGTTTTGGAAATGGTTTCTTTTTGTATGGATTCATTATTTCAAAATACTAAAATGTTATGTTGTGATTGAAATGTGGAAATGTTTTGTTTCCTTTATGAATGTTTTATGTGATACGTTTATGTTATGGTTCTTGGGCATTGTTATGAAGATGGGTGGTTCCGTGATAGACTAAGGGAGGGTGAGCCCGATATAGCTTTCCAATGCATTGGGTAACGCGAAGGAGTGAAACGTTAAGGTTTCTCCGAAGAGATTTAGGGAATATACGGTGATGGGTATTCCAAACGTAACCAAGAGGGTTACTCCCTACGTAAGAATGTTATGAATGCCTCATGCTACCTTTATGTCTTATGATTTCTATGATCTATTCATGGTTTGATGAGGTATAAAAGTGCCTTTGTTTTATGGGTAAAGTATGATTTCATTCTTATGTATATATGAACTCATGTTTCCTTTCCATATCTTTATAACCCTTACTGAGCTCTTTACGCTCATCCCAAGTTTTTGAAATGTTTTTCACAGGTCAAGGGAAAGGTACATGTCGTGATGATAGTTTCAAGGATGTGTCAAGAATGAATCCATGTTATATTTTAAATATGTTTCCGTTGATGGGAAGAATGAACACTGTCTTTTATGTAACCACTTTGTTTAAATGTGGAATGTAATGCAAGTTTCATGATCTAATTCTCTAAAACTCTAAACCTGAAAAGATCCCCAATGTGTAATCTTGTAATAACTCAAGATTAAGTAAGGTTTAATGCTGGGGCCTTATAGTTGGTATCAGAGGTGGGTTTAGATAACTTTAGAGGTTAGGGTATTCTCTAAGCATAAGTAACAGTACCATAATGGTTATGATTTTAGAAAGAGTCCTAGTTTTAGATAAAGTGAATGAGTAAGTATATCTTAGTTTTTATCTTCCTCATTAGTACATGATGGTTATGTTGATATACTCACACTGACCTTTTTGGTTTTAGTAAATGGCTGGATCTAGAAGGCACCAAAGTGACAATGGGTTTGAAGGAAACTATGGTGGTTCTCTGATTAAGATACTGGATGAGATGGGGGATTCAATGAGGAATCTCATAGTTATTCCAAACCAACTATCAAGGAGTCATGATCAACCACTTCAAACTTGGTGAGTTCCCTAATGCATCATGCACGAGATGGCCAACTCGATGTGGAAATTCAAGTAATAATTATTAAGGTAACCATTAGGGTTTATATGATCCTTACTTTTTAGTTAATTGTGGGTTACTCTATGATATGATGGAAAATGAAAGGAATGATATAAAATTGAGGTTAAAATATGTTTGATCATTTTTGAAGATTTTTTTTCGTTTTGGGGGATGTTTTAAGAATTATATAGTTTTGGAAAAAGGAAAACACGCAGACCGTGTGACAACCCGTCGCGTCGGACAAAGCTGCGGGAATCAAACCCACAACCAAAGTGCGACTGGTATTTATCGCCTACCACTGGACTACGTGAAGTCCCTGGTTAGTTTGACCGATTATTTTTAGTTATATGATTTTATGAATTAAGAGTAAGTTGATTTTGGGTTATTTATGAAAATGATTAACCAATCATGGAGGATATGTCACTAGGTTAATTACTTTTCAATACGAGACTTTAGGAGCAACTGATGTTGTTTGAAGATAAATCTTATGATTTAACTTGGAAGACTATGTGACTAAATCCTCAAATATTTGGGTTTCAATATTATATTGGTTTACTTTGAATAATTTTATGGAAAAATTGTTTATCTAATGGTCCTCGTTGAACTTTGGGTTTTGTTTGACAAATCTTGGAGGTTAAGAATAGATTTTCTTTTATAAAGGGTTATCCTTTTCTGGATTATCTGACCATGTACTAAACTTTTTGGTTTTGGTTTTGGTTAAAGCCTGAAGACATGGGATGTATATAGTTCACTTTTTTGGATTAGGTGATTCTCTAGAAGTTGATTATAGTACTCTTAATGCGAACAAGTCTCCTTAAATACTCGTATTTTGAAAAAAATATGAGTTTGATTAAGGAATCTAGTAAAAGTTGAAAGTCAACATGATAAGTGATTATGTTTCCTTATGAATAAATTCCTCAATAAAAAGTAACTTAAAACAAAAATTTTGTCTATTAACATTTCCTACTGGGGAACCCAACACCGTTTAACCCATCACAAGTTTGTGATTTTCTCATTGTTAACTTTCTCCTAAACATGTTTTCTATCACTCTCCATCAGAACATGACCCTATGTTTTCTCCTCCATATCCATGTTTTCCTACATGGAGTCCTAGTATGGGTTAACTCAGGTGACCTTTGTACTTATCTTCCATTATTTTAAAGTGATTGTTTTACCGACTCTTCTTCCGATGTGGGACTTTCAAGGATGTTTCCAAGCTCAATTCTAAAAATTGCGAGGACGCAATTCCCAAAAGGGGGGAAGGATGTAACACCCCAGGTAAATAAAGAATATGACATTTTCTTATTTATCTAAATTTGTGAATAAAATATTAATATGACTTTAAAGGGGATGCTATGCCCGATGGCGTACCCAATACGCAATAACGAGTTTCTTGGGAATCTTACGTTGCACTCTAATAATAAAATAATATTATTTTAAATGGTAGTTAACATGTAGCCGTTGTATTGGCGGGAATGGATAGAAATAACTAAAATATGATTATATATGTTTTTAAATGTTTTTACATTTATCCAACAAAATATAATGGCTTAAAATACGGAAAGAATTCAATTTTAGGCGTATATTCCCTAGTTTTCACTAAAGGTTCACTTATCACTTTTTGATGGCGAACCATCATTAAATATAGTTTTGTTCACTATTATAAATTCTATTGGACCAAATTAAACTCTTATTAAGAATCAGGACATCAAAATTTACTTTGTGTAAATTTTTGGTATTTTTCTGATAAAGTTCATTTTTTTAATGAATAGTGTAAAATGTTGTTTTTTAATTCAAAACCTCTTTTTAATATAATTTATTTATATGATTAGATTATCTTTTGAATTGGTTTTAAAGTGAAATTAGAAAATATTTTTACCATTAAATACAATAGTGGTCGTTGGAATTAATTTCACTTTGAAATCGGACTTAAACTAGTGTCAATCTTTTGATACTTATTATTTCATAAAAACACGCTATTTGCTCTGACAGTGGGAATTAATTATTAAATTAATTATTTTTACTTATATGTTTTGAATTTTGTAAAACATAATTCAATTTTGAATTCAGAATATCAAATATAGCTTAGGGTGAATTTTTGGGATTTTTCTGAAAAACATCAATTTTTAATGAATAGTGAAACCACTAAGTGGTACTTATAAAAACTGATTTTCCATTTAAATGAAATTTTGCCATCATTGTGTTTTGATTTTCAAAAATCAGACATACATGGTTTTCATTATGAAGTAAAATGTGGTTCAATGAGATTAAAATAATTTTTTGGTGAATAGTAACTTATTAAGTTTTTAATCGCGATTAGTGGTAATTAGTGTAGTTTAAGGTAAAAATAATGCTTTAATAAAATGAAATGAACTTGACACATGTCCTAACCTCATGTGATGTGTAATGGCCGACCAAGACAAGCCATGGGTCAACTTGGGGACCCCATGGATCCACTTTGGTTGGGAAATGACATAAATAACTTTTTATTTAATGTAAAAGTAAAAATGACACAAACATGATATGTTTTACTAAAACAAATATTTAGTGGGGTTATACAAGTCATATTTTTTATTATAAATAGTCATTGGAAATATCAAAAGATTTCCTACATAATAGTATTTTTTTTATAATTTTTAGACATTAAATAAATTAAATTATTTATGACATAATAATGATGCAGCGATGACATCATTATTTGACGATTTAAATAAAATGGAATGATAATGTAAAATCTATGAACTACACATGTCCAAAACTTATTGTATGGGTGTATTTCGAACCCTTATCACCTTATCCACGAATTATATCAATGTGGGACCTTTTCAAACCGAAACACATTTTCAAATAAAGTAATATTTCTTACTTTCCAAAAGTGCCCCTCCTCTCCTCTTATAAAAGGCCCCCACCTCTACCACCATTCACACACTCCTCAAGCCTTTGTATCGGACAACCCCTGCCCATTTACACTCTCCACATCCCTCTCCTTATTCTAGAGGATCCCCCTTCGGCGGAATCCTTTCTAAGGAAGCCTTTAGGCTCAAATCAAAAGGAGTTACACTTTTAAAGGTAATTCATTCTCTCTTGTTCATTTGTTTTATTTTGCTTCTCCAACCCCATAAACTCTTTTTATTTAATTCTTTTGTAACAAAACCAGTATATTAAAAATAATAGGATGTTTTTATAAGATTTATTTGAGCTACACTCTCACACAACTACATAAAATGGTTAAAGAACATACGGTTTCCGTGGATGGCGAAATTCTGCCTCCCAAAACGATGATTGTTCAATACTCATTTAACACCTTCAAAGGTGTCCATTATGATGTCACTATTTTTATATATGATATATAATATGTTTATTTTTTCCTTAATCTTCTGTTTTTTTCATTTTGGGCATACCTTTATGGTTTCCATTATGGGTAAACGCGATATCTTCATTTAAGGAAGTGCGGACTACCGCCCCCTCAAAGTGATTTGATTCGTTAAATACCATATGTGGGACGTATAAAGGATGGAACTATGATATTATATATGATATTATACTGGAATTATAATATACCTTTATATCATTATTATTCCATTCTATAAAATATGAAATAGAAATGAAAGTAGTGTTCATGCGTACGTACGACTTACCGTCTCCATGAACGGTGCATTTCATTTCTTACCTCTAAATGATTATGTAATGTTATAAATGCATGAGTGTACTGGATATATATGACATATATTATATCTACATCATGAATACAATTCTGGATATAATAAACATTTGGCCACATGAACAACAGTTAATTGTAAGAAGTCCACTTTCGACTTAAGAACCAAGTATCGGCAAAACAAATATTATTAAATTAAATGATTACATAAATGTTTATGACATGGTAATAAGTGATATAAAAGGAATAATGAACTTGAAAAATGTTCTTAAGGAATTATAAATTAACTCAAGTTTATTATTCAGGAGATTAAAGAACGATCGAGTCAAGTCGGACCCGAGGTAAGGGATCATACACCTCTCTTTCTTTTTAAGTACACTCTTTTATGTCATTCCTTTTAAGCTCATATTTCTTATGATTGGGATGTTATTTTATATTACTATTACTTTATTTATTATTTTCATATGATGATAGACCCTATTTCCTCTCATCAATCCATTTTGGATGTTTTGAGTGGCGCCGTTAGGCTGCAAAAGTTTCGTAAGGGATTTTTCATCTCACTTTTATTCCCGTGAGATTTAGCTACATTTGCCACAAATTCCACTGAGTGGTGTATGTACTGCCCATTATTCTACTCTTTGTGTAATATACATTCTTTTATGAGTATTTACATCAATGATCTATTGTCCTTCTTTCATGGGGTGTATGTTTTGAAAGATACCCAAGTCGGTAAGGGAACCTTTCACCCTCCACTTTTTTTAAAAGACTTCTTTTGTTGGGTATTTTAATTTACGTATTGTTATGTTGGGATATGTTCTCATATATCCTTATTAATGTAACTTTTATGTCCAAGTGATGAGATACACTTTTTATCTCTTATCAACTCATTTTGATGTGATGCCGTTAGGCTGTCAAGGGAACTTTTTAACCCAATTTCGATTTCTCTGGGTTCAACATGTAGTCATTGAATATGTCATCCATTGAATATGTGTGAATGACCTTTTATTGTTTTACACTTAATATCCACTTATATTGGGTGTATTTATAAATTTCACACATATTTTTGAT
Organism: Viscum album; assembly: GCA_963277665.1. Lineage (NCBI taxonomy): Eukaryota > Viridiplantae > Streptophyta > Magnoliopsida > Santalales > Viscaceae > Viscum > Viscum album. The sequence continues at coordinate 1,550,788,256 of OY728158.1, read as the reverse complement.
ATTGATTTGTCCTTAATTTAAGGATACATTCTTTATAAGGGATTTCATCACATTTGACATTTCTATTGAGGGTTCATTGTTGTTATGCACCAATTCACTCTTATATGGTGTATATACTATCCTTTGGAGTATTATATCATGAATCCATGATATTATAAAGTTCTTACTAAATGTTATTCCTCAATTACTGTATTCAATTGTCTCTAATTTTGGTAAAACCCCTTTAACCAAAATATCACTTTAAATGTCTTAATGATTTCTTATTATTAATATCCATGTTTTCAAAAAGGTTTTAAGGATTTATTTATATGGATATTAATGGTTTAAAATTTTAAAGGGATAATGGTGGTATGGGACACTTTGATTCAAAAATCTTTTTATTAAATGTTTTAAATGGTTTTGGAAATGGTTTCTTTTTGTATGGATTCATTATTTCAAAATACTAAAATGTTATGTTGTGATTGAAATGTGGAAATGTTTTGTTTCCTTTATGAATGTTTTGTATGATACGTTAATGTTATGGTTCGTGGGCATTGTTATGAAGATGGGTGGTTCCGTGATAGACTAAGGGCGGGTGAGCCCGATATAGCTCTCCAATGCATTGGGTAACGCGAAGGAGTGAAACGTTAAGGTTTCTCCGAAGAGATTTAGGGAATATACTATGATGGGTATTCCAAACGTAACCAAGAGGGTTACTCCCTACGTAAGAATGTTATGAATGCCTCAAGTTACCTTTATGTCTTATGATTTCTATGATTTATTCATGGTTTGATGAGGTATTAAAGTGCCTTTGTTTTATGGGTAAAGTATGATTTCATTCTTATGTATATATGAACTCATGTTTCCTTTCCATATCTTTATAACCCTTAGTGAGATTTTTACGCTCATCCCAAGTTTTTGAAATGTTTTTCACAGGTCAAGGGAAAGGTACATGTCGTGATGATAGTGTCAAGGATGTGTCAAGAAAGAATCCGTGTTATATTTTAAATATGTTTCCATTGATGGGAAGAATGAACACTGTCTTTTATGTAACCACTTTGTTTAAATGTGGAATGTAATGCAAGTTTCATGATCTAATTCTCTAAAACTCTAATCCTGAAAAGATCCTCAATGTGTAATCTTGTAATAACTCAAGATTAAGTATGGTTTAAGGCTGGGGCCTTATATTCTTCATGTATGTACTTACTTGGGAGTTCTTGGTTATTGGAAGAATACTCGAGAGTTGGAGTAGTTCTTAGGATTTAATTTCTCTCATCTGTTTTATGTATTTTCCACCATGTGAATGATCGAGATAGTAATTATTTTATACAATCAGGTCCATCCCACTTAATTATATCCCCACGTGCATGTACCTTTTACTATCCTTATATTATCCTCTATATATCCTACAAAAAAAATTAAATAATATCAATTGAAATAAATTCTCTAAATATGATTGTTAGATATAAATTTGAATTAATAAAATAAAAACAATTTTTATGAATATCGACAAGTCATTAGAATTGGTCTGTTAGCATCAGCCTTTTAATGTTAGTAAATTTCTATATTGATGAGTCCTTTCTATCGGTATCGGTGACTCTGGGAATTAGAGTTTCGTTTGTGATATCGTCTAGTCATGCAATTGGTGAGTTTTCATTAGTGAATAATTTGGAACAATCGGTGTGTCACCAATCAGTGTCTCACCTATTGGTGAGTCAGTTGAACTGTCAGTGTGACCGTTCATCGATGACTTGTTCATCAGTGTCTCATCTCTTATATCGGTGAGTCCTACATCAATGTCTTCTTTTATCGGTGATTCCTCATCCTTTAGTCATCCGATAGTGACTCCTTTTAACTATCAGTATCAGTACATTGAAATACTTACAACGTGTCTTCCTTATAAAGAACACTACCAAATTATGTGAAATTCATAATTACATGTAAATATACACTTTTAAACATATTAAAACATAAATATCCTTAATATATTGAATTATTTAAATGTATTATACCATGGGACACAATTTATTCATTTATAAATATTTATTGACATGATTAACAATAGTTATAACTCAAAATATGCATTTTAATGATATGTAAAGCGACATGGTTTGTGATTATTAAAACAACTATATCACATAGGGTCCAACAGTATCCCCATTTTTGATAATCACAAATCATGGTATTATTGAGTTATAAAAGATGTTATAGAATAAGAATCAATTGAATTATCATAACAATAGTGAATGTGAATTCTCAATATAACTATAAGGTCTTTCCTTTTGAGATCCCCCTCAATTATTGAATCAGTGTATATATATATATAAGGTTAATTTTAGGAGAGGTATATTAGAGAATTTTCTTGCTCTCCATTTAGTAAAGTTGTATTAGATAAGTTTTAGTGAGTTTTATTAGAGGTGGAATATATATATATATATATAGTGTCTGTTGAATACATTCAATCAATCCTATTTAATAGTTAGGCTCCCCTCAGGTTAATAAGTTTGGCCATCCATAGATTTATCCCCATTGGATGACGAGTTTATTCTATACATTTATTTCTCCCAATTTTGGGATTAGAAAAAAAGTAAAAAAGAAACATTAAGATTAACAAAAAAATAACACAATGAAAATTGAAAACATTGTGAAGGAAGCATGATATTCATTAAATCACAAAGAGTACATTAATCAATATATATCCATAAAAATAAATGTACAATGACCTATCAAAAAAATAATCAAATCAAATGATTTTGTATTTTAGTAGATTTACCTTTAATTTAAGGGTCATTTATAGATGCTGGAGGTGGTGTTGTGGATTTAGGAAGGTCCGATCAAATGGAAACACCATGTAAGGCAACACAAGGGGGAACATTAGTTGCTAGGCTTTGTATTAACTCTGACAGAACAAGACTCTGAGGTTGCTCTTTAATCACTTGTCTAATCTATGATAAGGGTTGAGATACACTCATTTGAGTAGGGGTATAGAACTTGGTCCAATGGATGCAGGTGTAGGGACCACTCTAGCTTCAGCTTGCACTTGCATGTAGGGATTCAGAAGCATGATAATGCCATTTATGATTTCACCCCCGAACTACATTTCCTATTCAAAATCCTCGAAGTTCTCCATGACCATTTGTAATGTTTGTGTAAACACCTTCAACTAAACTACACGAGTTTTGAAAGCTTCTGTCACTTGTGGAATCATGATGTTATCACCCAAGTACCTAAAATTGTTAATCAGATCATTCTTGGTATATATTTTTGAAACATATATGTCCAATTTTTCTATGATCACTTTTTTTTTGAAGAATAGGCTTCATTTTAACATTTTATCACCATATTATAATCATGATTATAGTTTCTGTGCACTTTAGAAAGATATTATTTATTAGTGTCACTCTGAATTCCATTGATCTCTTACCTCATCACAGTCCTGAGGGACACCATATTAGTAGTAGTAGGCCTGGTAACTTTAGAACTGGAAGCACCAAATATAATTATCCCAATATCCACTTTCAACTTTTCCAAATATACACTTAGTATATGTGTAATAGTATTCCTAATAACATTTATTACTCCAACAAGTGTGGTCTTGAAACCATTGGTTAAAAATTCTAATTCAGTACACATTCTTTTCACTTCTTCTTTCAACATTGTATTATTTGTAACAATGGTCTCAGCTATAGTGACATTGTTAGGCTAAATCCCCTGAATCACCATTTTGGAAATTTTGGCTGCATCGGCCTCAGAAATAGTCACAGAAGTGGAAGCATTACTTAAAACTCCAATAAAAGATATCATTGACTCACATATATCATCTTTACATTTTTCCAAATCAGGATTGGTGACATAGTCACTAGGAATTGTGGGCACAACATTCTCATCAACATTAGGTACAGTTGGTGAAGTCTGAGAATTTGGTTCCACATCAGTTTTTGGAGTAGGAATAGAATGAGCTACCATCTTCTCATCAGATTCCTAGTCTATCCCAAATAGGATATTTCCTGGATTTCTATTCCACTCATGAGAATAGGCCTAGTCTATAGGCTCCATATTATCATACCTTACTATTATTTGTCGTGGCTCAGGTACAATCACAGCTTAATCATCAAAATATTCCTATACTCCATCCATAATGACATTCTAAGGTACTGAAACTAACTGAACATAAGGATCTACTTGATCTCCAGCCACTTGAACCACCTGAGGCTCTTCCTTATTTTGAGGAAGAGGTGTAATCTGATATATATCCTCTTCCTCTGGTCCTCCATCCATGATATTATTATGATCTTGACTGATGCCTCGATCATCATCATGGTGGTCATGTCTGACCTCATTTCTAGCATCATCAACACCATGTCCTTTTTGATCAGTAACATCATATCCAATAGGATCAACACCATCCTATCTATCTGCCTCATCATCTTCTATATCCCCAGAATCGGCATCATAAATAACATCTTCTTAACCTATTTTTAGTGAGTCATTCACATGCTCACCTTCATCATCCTCACCATCATTACCACCACCATCATCATCATCATCATCGTTCTTTCTCACAAATCCTTCTACTCAAGAGACATCAGTCAGTTCTTCATCTTCATCATCCCAACAAAGTTTCTGAAAGAGGCAATTCCAATGATAAACTGGAATGTCCATATGACATGTCTTAAAAAAAATTCAGCAATATCTGGGTCAATCATATCATCTATAAGAGACATCGATTGTCTTAGCAGCTCGGCCTAAACCTGTTCATCATCATAATGAGCAACTTGCTCACCAGGTTTATGACCTGGATCAGCTTGATCCCTTGTTTTGGTAGGATTATCTATGGGATATTAATCATCATTTATTTTATCCTAATCATCTACTCACATCCCCTTTCATGAGTTCCAAAATATCCTCATCCTTTTCAAATGACCTTTTGTAGTTAAAATGAAATACATGTGTTGAATACCTCATCTCCATCCTCTATGCATCCTAGCTTCTTCCTCAATGTAGAAAACATAATTAGGTATTATAAAAATATTTATTTTTTAGAGGGTTTGATCATATATAAAATCTTTACCATGAGGTAAATATATAAATTCACTTTCACATCATTCTATAACAAATAAATCAAGTAAACATCCTGATACTTTATAGCCTCAAAATCTTATTTCCTTGGGTGGATTTGGTTTTGGATAGACATAAAATGTAATATGGGCTCTACATCATTTTATATTTCTATTTCTCTCCTCGAATACTCATTTCCAATCACTTCCATTGATGGATTTTTATAGGATAACAAATCATAGGTTGGAGGAATAATACCCATGGTAGTCAGCTTATAAACCATCATGGGGCATCTACATGCAATTTGCCCACTCTTTTGATGAAATTTAAATTTCTTTTCCCTTCACCACATACTTCATTTGAGACTCCTCTGCTCATTCTGGAGATGCATTCATGTTGAGAAAAACTCATGTTCCATCTTGTGATAAAACGGTCTCTAATTTTTTGAAAACTAGCTAATCCACCCTTGAGATTGCCAAACTCTATGCACGGGAGGCTTTCCCATCAATAGCCACTCAACATACACTTCATCGTAGTAGTTGACACATGGATTCCCATTCCTGGCTTTGCAGAACCTACTGCCCTACTCGACTCTCTGTTCTGATACTTTTCCATCGACGAATCACTCAGTCCTTCCATCACACACTTCATTCTCGCCATTCTAAATGTTTTTTTATGAAGAGGCAGTTGAAGGGTCTAAGGTATAGAGGTAGAGTGTTAAATGTTAGAAGTTGCATGGATCAAATTAATATTATCATTTATGGATTCTAAGTTGTAAAATAGAATATATAATAATTGTAAAATTTAAATTAATGAATCTATATCATTTTACATAAAATGATATAGGTAAATAGATTAAAATACATTATCAGTATCAGTTTCACTCTAACTGTATCAGTCTCACCGGATCAGCTTCATCTGATCAGTTTTGTGTGAATTTTCTCACTCAAATTGTTTCACTTCATTGGGTTCATTCGAATGATTTCATTCCATCAATTTCATCGGATCTATTTCACTGATCGGATTTCTCTAATTGGTTTCACCTAATCTATTTCACATGATCAGTTTCACCCTTCATTGATCGGTGAGACATGATTAGTTTTAGAGTGATCATATTTGCACACAATCATATATTTCTAATGGAATAAGGTCATATAGTCATTCTAGATTTATCATTCATAGTTCATGTCTAATGTACCTCATTCTCTCAGTGTTTGATGGATTGGTGAAAATGTCATCTAGTTGATGCCCAGTCCCAATAAACTCAAGAGTTATATCACTTTTTATATAGTGATATCTCAAAAAGTGATGTCTTACATCAATATGTTTTGTTATAGGATAATAAATTGGATTATTTAAATGTTAATAGAACATTTATTGTTACAATTTATGGGGATATATCTGAACTAGAATCCATAATCTAATAAAGTGTATTTCATCCACCATATTTTTGCATAGTAACTACCTATAACAATGTACTCTACATCAGAAGTTGATAAAGAAAACAAATTTTTCTTTTTTTTAAAACAATAAGAAATTATAGACTTTTTGAAAATGTTTGATTCTATAGATGTTCTCTTTCTATCTGACATTCATCCACAAAAGTCAGCATTAGAATAACGAACCAAATCAAATGGTTATCCTCTTGGGTAAAATAGTATTAAATTAATAGTATATCTGAGGTATTTTAAAACCTTTTTAACAACATTTAAATGTGATTTTTTTGGGTTTTCTTGAAATATTCCACACATACCCTCACTAAAATGATGTTTGGGCTACTAGATGTTAAGTAAAGTGAACTCCCAATCATTCCTCTGTATGCAGTTTGATAAACACATTTTCAGTTTTCATCAAGATCTAATCTACATGTAGAAGTCATAATATATTCACTACTCTTAATTCCATCAACTCCATAACATTTCTATAGATCGTTATAATATTTACCTTGATTAATAATAATACCGCATGAGTTTTTTAATATTTCAAATTGATGAAAATAATTATGTTCACCCATTAAACTCATTTCAAACTCACATTGAATCATTTTTGAAAAATCATTTCATAAATAATTTTTATTATATATAATAATAATATCATATATATATATATATGAGGTATTAAAAAAATTAGATATTATTTATATATAATGTAGGGTCTGCAACACCTTTTATAGAACCATTAAAAATAATAATGTTACTTAACCAATCATACCAAGATCTTGGAACATGTTTCAAACCAAATAAATCATTAATTTATTTGAAAACATGATTTGGAAAATGTGGATTTGAAAAAACCTTGGGATGGTTCAAGAAAAACATCCTCAATTATATAACCATTTAATAATTCACTTTGGACATCCATTTGATAAATTTTAAAATCCATGTGTGTTGCATAGACAAGTAAAATTCTAATGGAATCAACACTAGATACTGGTGAAAGGGCCTCATCATAATCAATTCATCATTCCTATTTATAGCCTTGTGCAACCAAACTAGAATTGTTTATAACTCTATTTCTAGAATTATCTACTTCATTACAAAACAACCATTTAGTTCCTATGGTCAAGGAATGTTTTGGTCTATCAAAATGATTCTAGAATTTATTTATTTCTATCTAATTAAGTTCTTCTTACATATCTGTAACCTAAAATTCATCCTTGAATTCATAATTGATATTTTTTTGTTCATGTTGCTACAAGAAGGATTGATGTTCAACCTGATGTCTCAATGAAGATATAGTTTGTGTTCCCTTATGAAAATCTTCAACTACAATATATAAGGGAAGATTTTTAAGAGTCATAGTAGGTCTAATAAAAATTATGGCTAGTTATTTCAGTTTCATCACATTGTTCATTTTTCGTTATGGATAGAATCAAGAGAATTTCCATTAATGGATGTCTTAACATGTTTCATTATAAGATGTTTATATTTTTTTATATTATTTTTAAAATTTGACATATCCTATTCAAAATTACCTTGTGAGGTCATAGGAACATAGCGATATGTTTCATCAAACATGACATGTATAGATTCTTTCACAAATTTGTTTTTTTATTATAAACTCTATATGTTTTTCATGATGTTGAATATCCAAGATAAATTTTTTCATCATTTTTAGAGGAAAATTTATCTATATTATCATTCATGTAAAGAATAAAAACATTGCACTTGAACACCTTAAAATAACATACCTTGGCATTCCTATTATTTCAAAAATCATAAGGATTTTTCTTCTGGGTAAAACTCATTAAGACTCAATTTGTTATATCAAATGTTTTATAAAGAGATTCAGCACCAAAATAGATCGGTAGGTCATATTGATTGAGCAATGTTCATGCAATTTTATGTTGGGTTATATTTCTTTTTTCTAATACACAATCATGATGACGTGTCCTAGGGGTAGAGAAGTTATGACTATTGCAATTTTTTGAGAAAAAATATTCAAAATCATGATTTTAATACTCACAGGCCTGGTCACTTCTTATGGATTTAATTTTAATTCCACTATGATTTTCTACAGACCTAGCATACTTGGAAAAATGAGAGGCAGCTTCACGTTATATGGGCTATGAAATAGGTACTGGTATACCTAGAGATTTCATCTACAAAAACATAAACATAGTAAATCATATTAAGACGTGAAACTCTATATGGTCTAAAAAAGTCCATGTGAACTAACTTGAGAGGTGGAGAAGTAGTAACATTTTTGTTTTGTTTGAAAGCTTTTTTATATCGATTTCCCTTTCGACAAGGTTTCACACTATATTGTCTGGAAGCTCTAGTTTGGGTAGGTCTTTAACTAAACATTTTCTAGTCAATTTCTTAACTGAGTGTGAATTAAAATTTCCTAGTCATATGTTCCAGTACCAAGAACCTTTGTGGAAGGCACTTAGGGTTGAAACATTAGGTGATTCTAGTGTGTCTAAATTTATATAAAATATATTATCATTTGTAAGAGCAGTAAATACAAAATTGTTATTAGAATAAATAACATAGTTTGAATAATTTTCAAATATGACATTAAATCCATTATCACATAGTTGGGATATGTAAATAAAGTTATATTTTAATACATAAACATAATGTACATTGGAAATTGAAATAGAGTTTGGGATACCCATCTTGCCTAAGCTTATGATTTCTTCCTTTATCATTTCCACCAAATGTGACATGTCCTCCATCAATATTAACAATATTATTGAAGCTTGTGTTGTCTCTTGTTATGTGTCATTAATAGACATAATACATGTACCAAATATTTTTATAGGTACTCTTTAAATAGTTTACCTGCAAAATAATTTATCCCAGAAATGATTTTGGCACCCATAATTTTCTAGGTCTTGAAACAGTAGTAATAAAATAATTAGGAACCCACATTTTTCTTTTAGTTTTTTCTGTATGATGAATATAATGTATTTGAAAAATGAACATTATTTGGTTTAGAAAAACCTAATGCAACAAACGATATTTGATAACTGGAACATGCAGTAGAATCATGATTTTTGGACAGAGAGTCATATTTTCTAGATTAAGTTATAATGTGGGTCTTTGATAGGTTTATTTATCTAGATTGATATCTAATAATAGAAGTGTACATAGGATCTATCTATTTACCATTAATTTGAGTATTAGTATCTTTTACATTGGAAAAATTTTCTAAATCCTTCTTCAACTACTCATTAGACATTATTAATTCGTTGTTTTCCTTGAGGAGTTGATAATTCTTTTCATTTTCATTAGTATGTTCAAATTAATTGGTTACAAAAATAGCATGTTGTTTCATTAATTTCATACAATTATCATTCATTTCATTACAATTTTAATCTTAAAGATTTAAATAATCAATCAATTTATCATTTTTCATATTTTTAGATTCTTATTCATCTCTATAATAATATTTATTAGGTACAAGAGAGTTTAAGAGAACCTATGAGGTATTTTTCATAAATCACATGTTTTCCAAATCTTCTTTCCAATTCTGTGAAGAAGAAAATTCTTTGGAGTTGTTCTCAGATGCACTCAAGGTGGCCAACATTTCTTTCTTATGTTTCCTATCTTCATTCCCGTAATTATTTTGATACTTTAATTTTGGACAATCTTCTTTGACATGCCCTAGACTTTTTTATTCATAGAAAACTATTACTTCAAAATTTTTGGGCTTCTCCCAATCCTTTTTTCAATTTTATTTGTTGTTATATTTTACATTATAGTTTTGTATCTTGAAGGACTTTTTATTTTTTTTAAATCATTCTAAATATCCAAGATAGCTGAGCTATTTCCTCGTCACTATATTAGGAGGATTCTACATTACATTTTCTATCAATAGCAGCTTGAACATACTCTTTGTCTTTTCTTTTGGGCGTGGTTGTCTTGAAATACAATGAGTTCCTCTTTGGATCTTCTTCCTTTTTATTTACCTTTAGTTCCACTTCATACATCATTAATTTTCAAATTAGTTCCTTCACTGTAATTTTATAAATGTCGCATTATTCTATTATGGATAGTGACATCCTTCACAATCTCTTGGGAATGAATTTTGGTATCTTCATCATATGTTCCTTTGTTGTGAAAATTCTTCCTAAAAAAATCATGGTGTACACAATTTCCATTAACCCGAGACACATATCAGAAATAAATTCATCAAGATTCAGTATAAAATTGTCATATTTAATAGTATATGTATTTGATCTCATCTCTTCCACGTTATATGTTCTTTCATGGGAAACATACAAAGTGTTCCAAATATCATGTGTAGTTTTATAAGAGGAAATGTGATTAAATTCTTAATCTCCATGTGCATAGTATAAATCATTCATTGATTTACATTTTTTGTTATAGGTAGTCTTGGTAGCTTCATCCCAAGTATTTCTAACAGTTTTAAGTATTTCATATTTACATTCAATAGTAGTCCAAAATTGAAATCCCATAATTTTTTAATGTATTTTCATTTTAAGCATCCACTTGGCATAATTAGTTACATTATAGAATATATATCATCTAGTTGGAACACCTTCCAATCTATTATCCATAATAAAATTTTAGGACCTGATTTCCATGAGGTAAAAATTTATGAAGAATAGAAATTTTAATATCTTTGAAATACAACTACAATCACATTTGAAAAATTTTCAAATGATTTTATAACTGAAATATTATTAAACCTATGAAACCAAATGATGGTCAAAGTTGTTTATTGAAAAAGGGGTTGAATTTCATATCTATAAAAATTCCTATTATAAATTGGCTAAATAAAATTTTACCCCCAATTAAAATTATTATATAAGTCAGTTTATAGTGAATTTATAACATTCATGAATGTTCATTAATCTCTCAAAATATTTGTTTTTTCTAAGCTATACTGATCTAAGGATTAATAAAACTTTTGAAAATACCCTACTAGTTAAATATAGTTATAGACAATTTAAACACTATCTATATAATATTAACTTAGTTTTAGGATAAATTTTATAAAAATAGAGTAAAAAATTGATTGGTAAAAACACCTCGTATATAAACAATAGGTTCAGTCTCAAGCTGAGATTTTGTCCTCTCCTCTTGGTGATCACCTACCACAATGTAGTTTAAATTAATTAATAGTTTGATCCTAACCATAGATGAAGGTTCAAAATATCTCACAAGGCTGTTCAGGTCACACATGAACTCTACCATAGTTATTCGTGAGAAAGAATTAGGTAAAAAAAAACCTCTTCCACGGTTCTATGTGGGATACAAAGGGATAAATAGAGAGTGAGTTTGATGATATCTAGTATTCTATAGTTATGCATGGGATTCTGTATGTGTGTAGAAAACAGATACACAGAATTCTTAGAAACATAAATAATAGAACACAACATAGCTAAATATGTAAAGGTTTGTTTAGAATATTTGTGTGTTATGGAGTTCAACTCTATAATCATTTGATTTAGTGGAAATGATGTTTTGTCCTCTTCAAGAAGTTTACTTAAAAAAAGTGCATCGTATTATTTATGGTATATATTTTAGGCGTAAATGATGTTCAGGTTCGCTCAAGTGGTTTTTTTACTCCTTGATCTCTGCGTATGTTCTTCCTTGTGAGTTATTGGGTTTTGGAAGTATGCACCAGAGTTTCAAGAGATCATATGATTTCTTTTCATTCTCCTATTCTTTTTATATTCCACCCTTTGAATGTTCCATCTTAAAATTCTTTTATACATCAATGTCCAGATTATATAATGATCTCCCACATGCATGTACCTGGAACTGTCCTCATACTATCCTCTGAATATCATACAAACAAAATTAAATAATTTCCTAAGAATTGATTTTTATAAATATGACTATTAAATATAAATTTGAACTAATGAAATAAAAAAATTTATGACTATCAGTGAGTCATATGTATAGGTGAGTCATTAGCATTGGTATGTCAGCATCGGTGACCCTCTATATCAGTGAGTTGTTTGTGCTACCAGTGTATCCAGACATGGGGGAGCCATCATCGGTGACACATTTTTAACAATCAGTGTGTCACCCATCGTTGACTCACCAATCAGTGAGTTTCTTGAACTCTTATTGCGATCGATCATCAGTGACTTGTTCATCAGTGTGTTGTTTGTTCAATTGGTGATTCTAGCATTGGTTTCTTCTTCGATCAGTGATTCCTCATCGTCGAGTTAGAAAACGATGAAAACATTGAACTATTTGTGTCAGGGACTATGAAAAATAGAAAAAGTATCTATCTTATACAGAACAACATCAGATTAAGTGAAATTCATAATTACATGTTAATATAAACTTATAAATATATTGAAACATAAATATCAATAATTTATGTACTTGTTGAAATGTATTATTCCATGTGACATAATTATTCACATATAAATATTTATTGATATTATTAGAATTAGTTATAACTTAAAATATTAATTATCATGATTTTCAAAGTGGCATGGTTTTTGAATATTAACACAACTATCTCACATAGGGTACAACAAGCATAAATATAAGAATAACGCTTTATCACATGGGTTAGAAGGAATGAAATAGTGATATAAAAAGGAATCAAACATATGGAATGATAACATAAACATGAGATAATACAAACATATATTCATATTAATATGGAAGAAACATAAAATTTGACTATATAATGACTCAAGGCTCATTGAACACAGAAGAGAACAAGACAAGGTTAACCACCAAGACCATTTCGCATGGTAGCAAATGACAAGGTTAACTGCTAAAACCATTGCAAAAATTTTCTCATGAGATCAAAAATTACCCAATGAATTAGATTAAGAATTAGGTGCATAAATCATAACATATTCATTAATATTCTTTCCACATATAAAATCATATATAATAAATCAAAAATAAACAGCAGGGTTACCCCATGAAAAGAATTGGGAATCATATTCATTTTTTAACGAATATCAAATGGGCATATCAGAAAAGTGAAAATTACAGAAAGTAATTTGATCAATCAAGGACATTAATTAGGTAAAATAAGAATATATAATGATAAGTGATTTCAATTTTAAGTGATAATAAGAAACAAGAGCATTTATGAAACATAATAATTAAAACATTTTATTGCGGTTTAAGGAAAATATTAAAGAATACTTCAAACAGAAAATGGAATAATATTTTATATAAAATCAGATTTAAACTGAGATGGTTTTCATAATAAAATTACTAATTTTATTAAATTAATTGTGGCTTAAAATTATATTATATTGTGATCGTGGAAATGGGGATAAAATTTGGATGTTCCCTTTAAACGATTTTTCTTATATGGAAGTATTGATTATGGAATCATTTAAAAACATATATAAACCCAAAATAGAATGATGAAAATATCATGATACATGAGTATTATGTCACGACCCGTCCTCAGGGCCCATGCCGTGACTACCCCAAGCCTGCCTTCCATAGGCCAGGGGCTAGCGACTAGCACCAAGGTGTAATTCTTAGTTAAAAGGGAAGGCATTGCCTTTGTAAGGTAAACAAACACCACATGGCAAGCAATCTGAAGTAAAAACAAAGTGAAAACTGGGTACTACAGTAAGTGTGGAAAAGTAAGTGGGCTAGAATACAAACCCAAACTGAAAGTAAAGTACAACTGGAAAGGATAAACAGCAACTGAAAGTAAAGCCGCAATGTCGAGCTGTCCACTGTAGGTCCCACCTAAAGGGTGGGTACAGATAGCCTCCATAGCTCCTCGGGTCCAACAGTCCGCTCCAAGTACGTCCCACCCAGTGGTCCACCTCCAGGTACCGTACTGCTCTACAAGCCTCAACCACAATCATCGTTGTCCTTCGTCTGCAACCAACACAACGTAATTCGGGCATAGCCCGTGTAGGAGTGTGTATAAGCTACTCAGTAGGGACCCCGAGACCCCCGAAGGTCTCCCAGAATCCACATGGATAATCCTCAAAGGAAAGATACAATCACGAAGTAACATCGGACACTACTTAGGTATATGCCCATCCATATACCTAAGTCACCAATTCTCATACGACTCCAACATCTGAGCTCAAGTACAACCCAGTCCACAGAGGAAATCACCACCCAGTCCACACAGGAAACCAAAACGTAATCCACACAGGATAACACAGCACAATCCACATAGGAAAGAAAATAAGATTCATCTCACACAGGTATACTTCTTCATAAGAAGATAGAGATGTTCAGATGTAGTTACTGATTCATATAAGCCATCAGACCCACACAGGATCGATAGGTACTAACCCCCGCAATGACCCACAAAGGATCGGTATGTAACTAACCCCCTCAATGATCCACAAAGGATTGATAGTTAACTAACCCCCGCAATAACCCACATAGGATCGGACCCACACAGGATCTGTAGGCGCTAGCCCACACAGGACCGCTGAGCGCTGACCCACATAGGATCAGACCCGCACAGGATCGGTAGCACTATTCCACGTAGGATCGATGAGTGTTGTAGTCGTCGCCATCAAATCCACGGAGGATTTCTATACAGTCGTCGTCGTCGCCGTAGTCGCAGCCAGCTCTAGGGTTCCCGCACACAGCAAGCTCGTTCGGTAGGGTCCGCTCCATGAGCCAAAGGTCTGATACATCAACTTACACATATTCCAGAGTTGATGTATCCAAAAGTTCCATATCGTCAATAGGAACTCAACGTCACTGACGGCGCGTCAATCGGACCCCAGGTCTGAGATTTATTGGCTTTTTCGTCCCAGGGGCACGGTTGGTTTTTAAGTCAAAACCAACCCGAACGTACTCCAACTGCATCCAAACCTCAAGAGGAGTAAGTCAAAAGGTCTATCTCACTTAGAGGAATCCAAAAAAGCCAATTTAACGTCAATCGGTTGTCCGGAGCTCATGTTATAAGTGTTTCCGCTCCGAGGGCCCGGTTGGTTTTGTGTATAAACCAACCCGGCCGAACTCAAAGTACTCCGAAACCTTGAGTGCGATATACTGAAAAGACCGTATCGATCCAAGGATCATATCACAACTGTCGGTGTGTCAATCAGAGGCCCATAGCGCATGTTATGGGCAACAGACTGAAAGAGGTTCGGTATTAGGGGGTTCGGGCCCGGTCCGACCCGGCCCGATACCCCCAGGGCCACCCCGAACCAGGTCGACCTGAACCAGGTCTGGGTCTGGCCCGCGTGGGCACAGCCGGTCGCGCTGTCCGGCTGGCTCGGCCGAACGACCGAGCCATTCGGAATGATGGGGTGGGGGGCACTGCCCCCCGCTTGTAGTAACCGCGACCCCATAATGGGGCCACTCACGACCGGCCAGCCAGGGGTTTTGAACCCCCGTCTTTTCCCCTACTCCTAGATGCATACCGCACAGAGGGTGGCTGGGATGAACTCTGAGTGGAAGAGGCTCTCAAATTCTGTCCAGAGGAGAGATGCCTCATCTTGCACCTGGAGCCTCAAGCTCCACCATCTGCATGTTGTCGCGTGCCGTAGGCTCACTGTGAGGATCACCATGAGGTCTGCTGGTGTCCTCAATAACCTGAAAACCCGTACAACTACCTCCATCCGATCCTCGACTGCCTGACGGTCCATCTACCCATGGAACCTGGGTGGTCTCTGACACTGAAACTCGTGCAGTGCACTAAGGCGACGTGCATCATCAGCGGCTGAGGATGATATCATCAGTGGCTCGCCGGGTAGAGGTACCGCTGGTGCCTCTGCTGTCAAAGGGCCTTGTACCAAGGCCTCGTCGCTCGGTGGGCTGTCATCACGCACAACTCTTAGAACCCTAGCTGGCTGCCATCATGGTGCCATCCTGAAAAGAAACAGATGTGCCACAGTCAAATAGTATACTTGGTGAGCTGACACTATGTAATCACAATGAAAACTTGAAACACACATGCAATCAATGTTTTCATGCATTGTGTCAGAAATCAGAAGTCATGGTCCTGGTGTACGGATACATCAGCTGCCGAACCAACACTGGACTCCCTGGACTGATAACCACACTCAATACTCTTAACACTATTTCATCAGATAGAAAAAGATCAGAGTCATGAGTTCTCCGGTAGAACCGAACACCTCTAATACCAATTTGTCACGACCCGTCCTTGGGGCCCGTGCCGTGACTACCCGAAGCTCACCTTCCATAGGCCAGGGGCTGGCGACTAGCACCAAGGCGTAATTCCTGGTAAAAAGGGAAGGAATCTCCTTTGTATGGTATATAAACACCACCGGGAAAGCAATCAGAAGTAAACACTAAGTAAAAACTGGGTACAACAGTAAGTACGGAAAAGTAAGTGGGCCAGAATACAAACCCAAAATGAAAGTAAAGTACAACTGGAAAGGGAAAACAATAACTGAAAGTAAAGTCACAATGTCGAGCCGTCCACTAGAGGTCCCACATGAAGGGTGGGTACAGATAGCCTCCACAGCTCCCAGGGTCTAGCCGTCCGCTCTGAGTATGTCCCGCCCAGTGGTCCACCTTCAGGTACCGTCCTGCTCCACAAGCATCAACCACAATCAGCGTTTCTATTGTCTGCAACCAACACTACGTAGTGCGGGCATAGCCCGTGTAGGGGTGTGTATAAGCTACTCATTAGAGACCCCGAGGCCCCCGAAGGTCTCCCAGAATCCAAAAGGATAATCCACAAAGGAAAGATACAATCACGAAGTAACATTCGACACTACTTAGGTATATTCCCATACATATACCTAAGTCATCAATTCTCATACAGCTCCAAAATCCGAGCTCCAGTACAACCCAGTCCACACAGGAAATCACAACCCAGTCCACACAAGAAGGAAAAACGAAATCCAAACAGGATAACACAACACAATCCACATAGGAAAGCAAACAAGATTCATCTCACATAGGTATACTTCTTCATAAGACGATAGAGATGATATGATGTATTTACTGATTCATTTAAGCCATCGAACCCACATAGGATCGATAGGTACTACCCCCCGCAATGACCCACAAAGGATCGATAAGTAACTAACCCCCGCAATGACCCATAAAGGATCGATAGGTAATAACCCCCGCAATGACCCACACAGGATCAGACCCACACAGGATCGATAGGCGCTGGCCCACACAGAACTGGTGAGCGCTGACCCACATAGGATCAGACCCACACAGGATCGGTAGCACTGTTCCACATAGGATCGCTGAGTTTTGTAGTCATCGCCGTCGAATCCACGGAGGATTTCTGTATAGTCGTCGTCGTCATCGCAGTCACAACCATCTCTAGGGTTCCCGCACACAGCGAGCTCGTTCGGAAGGGTCTGCTCCACGAGCCGAAGGGCTGATACATCAACAAACACATATTCCGGATTTGATGTATCCAAAAGTTACATATCTTCAATATGAACTCAACGTCACAGACGGCGCGTCAATCGGATGCCCGCTCTGAGAGTCATTGGATTTTTCGTCCCAGGGGCCCGGTTGGTTTTTTAGTCAAAACCAACTCGATCGTACTTCAATTGCTTCCTAACCTAGAGCAGAGTAAGTCAAAAGGTCCGTCTCACTTATAGAAATCCAAAAAATTCAATGGCATGTTAATCGGACGTCCGGAGCTTATGTTATAAGTGTTTCCGCTCCGAGGGACCGGTTGGTTTCGTGTACGAACCAACCCGGCTGAACTCAAAGTACTCTAAAACCTTGAGTGTGATATACTGAAACTATTGTCTTAATCCAAGGATCATATTTCAATTGACGGTGTGTCTATCAGAGGCCCATATCTCATGTTATGGGCAACAGACTGAATGAGGTTCGGTATTAGGGTGTTCGGGCCCAGTCCGACCCGGCCCGATACCCCAAGGGCAGGCCCGACCTGGGCGCGGCCAGGCTCAGTGGCCCGACGTGCTGGCCGGGCGGCTCGGCCGAATGGCCGAGCCGTTTGGAATGTGGGGAGCGGGGGGCGCTGCCCCCCGCTTGTAGTAACCGCGGCCTCATAATGGGGTCGCTCACGTCCGGCCAGCCGGTGGTTTTGAACCACCGGCTTTTCCCCTGCTCCTAGATGCACACCGCACGGAGGGTGGCTAGGACAAACTCCAAGCAGAAGAGTCTCTCAAAGTCCGTCCATATGAGAGATGCCTCATCGTGCACCTGGAGCATCAATCCCCACCATCTGCATGTTGTCGCGTATAGTAGGCTCGCTGTGAGGATCACCATGAGGTCTGCTGGTGTCCACACTAACCTGAAAACCCATAAAACTGCCTCCATCCAATCCTCGGCTGCCTGAGGGTCCATCTCCCCATGGACCCTGGGTGGTCACTGATGCTGAAACTCGTGCAGTGCACTAAGGCGATGGGCATCATCAACGGCTGGGGCTGGTATCATCAGTGGCTCGACGAGAAGAGGTACCACAGGTGCCTCTGCTGTCAAAGGACCCTGTACCGAGGCCTCGCTGCTCGGTGGGTTGTCATCATGCACAACTCTCGGAACCCTAGATGGATGCCATTGTGGGGCCATCCTGAAAAGAAACAGGTGCGCCACGGTCAAAAAGTATAATTGGTGAGCTGACACAAAGTAATCACAAAGAAAACATGAAACACACATGCAATCAATGTTTTCATGCATTGAGTCGGAAATCAGAAGTCAGGGACCTGGTGTACGGATACATCGGCTGCCGCACCAACACTGGACTCCCTAGACTAATAAACACACTCAATACTCTTAACACTATTGCTTCAGATAGAAAAAGATCAGAGTCCTAAGTTCTACGGTAGAACCGAACTCCTCTAATACCAATTTGTCACGACCCGTCCTCGGGGCCCATGCTGTGACTACCCCAAACCCACCTTTCTTAGGCCAGGGGCTGGCGACTGGCACCAAGGCGTAATTCCAAGTAAAAAATGGAAGGCATTGACTTTGTAAGGTAAACAAACACCACATGGAAAGCAATCAGAAGTAAAAACTAAGTAAAAACTGGGTACAATAGTTAGTGCGGAAAAGTAAGTGGGCCAGAATACAAACCAAAACAGAAAGTAAAGTACAACTGGAAAGGGAAAAAACAACTGAAAGTAAATCCGCAATGTCGATCCATCCACTGGAGGTCCCACCTGAAAGGTGGGTACAGATAGCCTCCACAGCTCCTCGGGTCCAATTGTCCGCTCCGAGTACGTCCCGCCCGGTGGTCCACCTCCAGGTACCGTCCAGCTCCGCAAGCCTCAACCACGATGAGGGTTGTCCGTCATCTGCAACCAACACAACATAGTGCGGGCATAGCCCATGCAGGGGTGAGTATAAGCTACTCAGTAGGGACCCCAAGACCCCCGATGGTCTCCCAGAATCCACAAGGATAATCAACAAAGGAAAGATATAATCACGAGTAACATCCCAAACTACTTAGGTATATTCCCATACATATACCTATGTCACCAATTCTCGTACGACTCCAACATCCGAGATCAAGTACAACCCAGTCCACACCGGAAATCACAACCTAGTCCACACAGGAAAGAAAAATTTAATCCACACAGGATAACATAACACAATCCACATTGGAAAGAAAACAAGATTCAGCTCACACAGGTATAGTTCTTCGTAAGATAATAGAGATAATCAGATGTAGTTACTGATTCATCTATTCCATCGGACCCACACAGGATCGATAGGTACTAACCCCTGTAATGACCCACAAAGGATCGATAGGTATCTAACCCCCACAATGACCCGCAAAGGATCGATAGGTAACTAACCCCCGCAATGACCCACACAGGATCGGACCCACACAGGATATGTAGGTGTTGGCCCACACAGGACTGCTGAGCGCTGACCCACATAGGATCGGACACACACTAGATCGGTAGCACTTTTCCACGTAGGATCGCTAAGTGCTGTAGTCGTCGTCATCGAATCCACGGAGGATTTCTGTACCGTCGTCATCGTCGTCGCAGTCGCAGTCAGCTCTAGGGTTCACGCACACAACAAGCTCATTCGGGAGGGTCCGCTCCAAGAGACGAAGTGCTGATACATCAACTGACACATAGTCCAGAGTTTATGTATCCAAATGTTTCATATCATCAACAGGAACTCAACGTCACAGACAGCGCATCAATCGGACGCCCGGTCTGAGAATTATTGGCTTTTTCGTCCTAGGGTCCCGGTTGGATTTTAAGTTCAAACCAACCCAACCGTACTCCAGCTGGGACCAAACCTCGAGCGGAGTAATCCAAAAGGTCTGTCTCACTTATAGGAATCCAACAAAGTCGACGGCACGTCAATCGGATGTCCAGAGGTCAAGTTATAAGTGTTTCCGCTCTGAGGGCCCGGTTGGTTTCGTGTACGAACCAACCCGGCCAAACTAAAACTATTGCTAAACCTTGAGTGTGATATATTGATACGAACATCTCGATACAAGTATCTCATTGCAACTGACGGTGCATCGATCAGAGGCCCGTAGCTCATGTTATGGGCAATAGACCGAAAGAGTTTCGGTATTAGCGGGTTCGGGCCCGGTCTGACTCGGCCCGATACCCCCAGGGTCGGCCCGAACCAGGTCCGGGTGCGGCCCACATGGGCACTTCCAGGCCCGGCCTACGTGGCCCGATATCCCCAGGGTCGGCCCGAACCGGGTCCGGGTGCGCCCCGCTTGGGCACTGCCAGGCCCGGCCTACGCGGCCCGGCGCGCTGGCCAGGTGGCTCGGTCGAACGACCGAGCCGTTCAGATTGCGAGGGGGGAGGAGGGGGTGCGTTGCCCCCTGCTTGTAGTAATCGCGGCCCAATAATGGGGCTGCTCACGTCCGTCCAGCCTGGGGTTTTGAACCCCCGGATTTTCCCCTGTCTGGCCGACCCGCTCCGGCAGGCCGGCTTATGCCACCACGGGACCGGCAAGGCCAGTCCCCCCTGCTCCGTCGCCGATGGCCCATTTCCCGCCGCCGGTTCCCCTGCTCCGCTGTGGACTTGGACCGTCCGGCATCACGCGCCGGCATCACGCCCCTCCTCCACGTCCCGCTCTATCTGTAGTTTCTTCGGGTTTCTCCGACACGGCGCGACGGCGCCGCGACCTTGTTCTATTTCACAACACGGCGCGACGGTGCCGCGCATTCCTTGCTACATGATCCCGCGCAGTGCAATGACACCGCACCATTCCTGTTCCAATACACAATAGAAACAACAACATAGATAAGGGAGGATGTTCGGTCGTGTTTGTGCAGTTTGGCCCCCTCTCGTTAATCGATAGCAAATGGTCATAATTCATGAAGAACGTCAAATGTAGTCATCACGAACAAAAATAAACCCCTACCTCAACGTTGTCATCGAACGAGAGTTGGTCGTGGAATTAACCATCGCGGAAGAAGAGAAACGATGCGAAATAAAGCGTCACGGAAGGATCATCGTTGGCATTAGGTGATCTCCGAGGAAGGCGTCTCTCGCCGTCGTCCGCTGTCGGAATTCAGCGTTCTTCATCGGCAGCGGTGCGTTCTTCGCATTCTTCGACGAAGAACAATGAATCTTCAAGACCTCTCTTTTCCTCCCCAAATATCACACAACAAGGTTTTGACCCCAAATAAAATAAGTTCATCCCTTATTTTATTAACATAACTTAAAATTTTGAATTTCAAACATTCACATTTAACTCACTTAATTATATAACATAAGTTATCAAATTAATGGTGAGTTGAGGGAGTTAGATAATATGAAGGGGTGGGGTTCGTGTGGGCCCCACCACCCTCATAACCTCCAATGGGATGTTGGGTGGTTTCCCCCAACTTCCTCCCAACGGTTTTGACCACATAGAAAAGAAAATTGTAGTTAAATTTTTATTTTAACTTCCACAATTTTTATCAACATCTCTCATGAAAACGCAACTCCAGAAATGGTGTTCCTAAGCAATTACCGGTGCTGCGAATCCATCGGTGCCGTCGGAATTTGATTTTGAGAACCGGTTCAAAAGTTAGAAAAACCCACTCATTCGTTCATTGAACATACCGAAGCTAAACTTCGGATAGAAATTCTGGGCACACCGGGCCTCAGAATCAAGTTCCGTCAGAAACTGCGTTATTGTAAAATCCCAAAGAAAATTAAGAAAACAATTTCCTTGAATTTTACGGGTCTTTACATATTAAGGATATAAAAATTATTTAATATATGTACAAAAAAATAAAATATAAATTTATTTGGGTAAAAATAATTATAGAGCGACCAAAATGAATAAAGGAGGTTTGGGTATAATCTATTACATTAAGATTGATGGTTTAATTAACTTATTCTTAATCTCCAAGATGACCAAATTAAATTAAGCAATTAATATTCTCAAATACTATAATTTATGTAAATTATTTATTATAACTATATTAAATTCATTCATGACCTTTTTAATGAGTTAATAGGTTCAGTTTAAAATGTTTGATTCATTGGTTTTAATGATTATTTTAGTTGTATACATGTAAGGATAAACTTGTAAGATTATAATGTTAGTCTAGAACTAGAGTTATATGTTATTAGTGATCTTCCAATATATTACTTTCTTATTAAAAAATTTCGGATATTCTATGTGAAGATAAATCATAATATAAAACATTAATGATAACTGTTTTTATTAATTGATGGTATTTTGATCACATGGAATTCATTTTTCATTATAAATTAATAGAATGTGTACAATAGATTCTAGATAATTAAATTAGACATGATACATATATTATACAGTTGTTCAACCAAAAAAATGGCTCCAGGAACAGAATTGAAAATGGAAAATGAAATTAAAAACATTATTTAATTAAAATTGATAAATTAATACATCTCTGGTGTTGTTTTTATTTGGAGTATAAAAGGATGGTAAATTAGAGATGATGATTAATTATTAAAATACCACAAAAACATTCCAGTACATGAATTTTAATGGAGTTATCATAACATTTGGCTGAAACAAGATGATGAAATAAAAACAAAATAATGGAACATGAATGAAAATAAATGAAATGAAAGGTTGAATTTACATCTTTAATATATCTTCCATGATAACCTCTTTAAGGGATAAAATTTGGTATTTATAAAAGTCCAAGGGCTTATGAATGTGGAATAGGGTTTTGTGGAGATATTTTAGTAGAACTTTTACTATGGTCATGTATTGATAAGAGTGAATATTATAGGGGGTGATGGTGGGTTTTATAATGGAGGATATAAGGTTTTTCTAAATATTTTATTCATTTTTATTACTTATTGCATGACATGAAATAGTAATGATTCGTGTGACTAAAAACGGTAATATGTGAATGTGAGTTCCAACACAAGGTTCATACCATAGTATAACGTCATCCATGACACTATAAATCATTTATTTAGATTATTCGAAAAAAATATCCTATTTTACTATTGACCAAATATTCAATTAATTCATAAAAATCCCTAAAATATATCGCACGGATTTTTTAAATGTGTAGAATTTAAAAAATAACTCAATTTTATAAAAATAATTTTCTAAATATGATATATTTTATTTATAAATTCATTAGTGAGGTCACTATTTAATTGACTTGTTTAATATTCGCAAGGATCTCATTACTACTCCAAAGGTCAAGTTACTATTTCATTGGTATGTGTTCCCTAAATTCTATAGATTCCTTTTATTTCACTCATTATTAATTTATAAGGTTCGTATTATGTTATATATGTTTTATTATATTATCATAATATTATAAATATTTATAAGAACATAATTCCATTGATAAACTATAGGTTTGTTACAAAAAATTTCATAAATAACTTGCATTGAATAAAAGAAACTAGTTTCATATCAAAAACAAGACCTTTTAAAAAATGTTATAAAATACATTCTCATTGTGTAATTATTAACCCAGGGAATGGAATAATGGTTTCTTGTATTTTAACACCAGAATAATATAAGTCATTCTGAAATTTTTTGAATATTCCAAATGAATTAGTTTTTGGAATTCAAATAATATAATAAGTGAATTTTGTGAGAAAGGAGACATTTTTAATGAAAAATTCCACACCAAAACTCGTATGATAATGGTTTTAGGAAATAGTAAAAATAGAGGTTACAAGGGACTAAAACACATAAAAATCTTTAATACATTAATGGTGTAAAATAATAATTCTATAAGAACATATTTTGAATATTTGAAACACACCACAAAAAAGAGAACATGAAAGGATAAGAGAGGTTGATATTTCCCTTAACACTAAGTGTGTTCCAAAAACGTGATGATTGAAACAATTGGGTAATTAGGACAAATTTTTAGGAATCATTGGTAGTTAAAAATATCAGTTCTTCATTGAGGATGAATTGGATGTGAATTGAAATAGATAAATGGATGTGTATTTATAGAAAAAGAGTAGGATTTTTTATTAAATTATTTTGATACCTAGGTAGTGGAAAATGAAAAGTATAGGGATATCCCATCATGTTTTCCCATGGTATTGGAAACATAAAACATATTTTAATTAATGTTATCCAAAAATTGTTTACCATCATTTTATATAAAAAATTTTATCAAGGAAAATTAATGTTTCCATAAAATATCATAATTTATATTGAAGTCACCATTTCAATTTTTGAATGTAAAGTCAATATTTGAAAATTGATTAAAATATATTAAAATAAATAATATTAATAAAATAACATAATTTTGATGATTAATTATGGATAACTAGTTATTACATCATTATGAATTAATTATGATGCCATTAATCTTTTAAAAACAACTAAAAATGCACTTTTTCTATTCACTGAAAAAAAAATATTTAAGAAAATTATCCTAAATTCACATTAACCAAAAATATGATGATCCAATTTAAATAATTTTATTTAAATTTTTCATTTTAATGACATATATATGATTATTTTATCTTTTCATTATCAATAGCGTTATTTATTAAAAATAATACCGGATAAAAAATGCTTTGTGAAATTTACACACATGAAAACAATAAAATTATATTTATTATTAATATTTAAATACAAATGTTTTAATCATTCTATTTCATTAAAATAAACATTTTTAATAATTACTTGGTCTATTATAATAATTATATCATTTTTGACATGTAAATTTTTCTTTTCGAAAAATCAATTTATCAAATTCGTCTTATTTTTAAGAAAAACAATCCCCAAAAAGGAATTGATGGAATATAATTTTTATTTATAAAAAAGTATTATAGTTTAAGTAAATAGAGAAACCAAATATGACCCCTTATAACACCCACATATGACGAAAGGGTAAGGTGTGCAATGCCAATAAATTATTGTGGTGAATTGGATAACATTTCTCAAGTGGGAATTTTCACTAACATGAACTTCTCATGTATGAGATTTTATTCATGATTAACATGTTGAGGATCACCTTGGTCTTGGTCAAGGGTGAATCCTAGTGGCACTACCTCCCTCACATGTTCCAATAGATAGGCTTCAAATCACCTGACTCTATTAGTTGAGGACATCATTTCTCACTTCAATATTAATTATCCAATGTCATTTATATTAATAACACTAATTATAACATTAAAAATATTATTATATTATTGTTTCCAATGGTTGTATTGACCAACTGTCATAATTGATCGACATTCATAATTTACCAATGGTAATAATAAAATAAAGACCATACAATGGTTGAAACCTGATAGTCAATTTTCAAATTATACTCATTCCTTTATTAATTTGATATTATTTTGTTGAGTAAAAAATAATATATCACAATTTCTATAATAACCAAATAAAAATAAAAAAGTTTTGGTCTTTACACTCAATCCCTGAACCATATTCATGTAATTGAATGTACTCCAACATTGGTTCATGTTTCTAACATGACATCTCCAAATGATAATTATAATATTCTCTCTCTACACATTCTTTGTATAATATCATTTTAAAATCACATACAATCATCTTCACTGATATAAAATGAGGATTCTATATGTGATCCTTTTGAGATGATCATTTATATCACAACAATACCATATTAATTTGATGGCGTCAATCATTAATTGATACCAACAACCTGACATTTTATAAAACCATGAACGATTACTTGTATCCATGTCACCTCATTGAAAATAGAGAATGAAAGGTTTGGACTTCAGTATAATACTGACTCAATCGTCTGTGGGAACCCACAACCCCATATGACTCCTTTAATTTTGAATAGAAATTTAGATATTTAAAAAATAATTTAAACCTGATGTTATTATCATTCAAAAAAGTAGTTCATCATTTGTAAGAATAATTTTATATTTGATGTCATTAATTCCATAATAGCATAAAATTCAATAGGTCATTATTTTTACGAGAACCATTTAAACAAGTGGCACTATTCATTTTGTTGATTGACTATATGTGCATGTCTAAAATCAAAATCCATTAACCCCAAAAACATAATGTAATTAAAAATATATGGATTCTATGTTTCTAAATGTAAATAATCCAAGATCAATTTTTTTTACATGTTGTGATATGACATGAATAATAATAAGAGACAAAATAAAAAATTAATTTCATTTTTGTGAGTGTCAAGAATGTATGATATCCATCTTCGAATCCAATATGAAATTTTATGATAAAATCATTACATATGTATTATCGATGTAATTATATTTTTTATATTATTGTCATATAATCAATATAAATTAATATAATGGTTCTTTTAATAAAATTAAAAAAAATTAACCATATCATATATTGTACAAATCATTTTATATCTACAAAATTAAGAAAAACATATGAATGAGAATCATGTTATTCATCATCTGATATCATGAACACAAAAACCAAAATGTATATAAATAAATATTGATAAGCAGTTATTTATAGAATCCTTAGTTATTCTCTCATTTTGACCAATTCAGTTATTTTATGAAATACATAAGTTTTGGAAATAATTATATCTGATATTTTAAATTTTTTCAAATAAGTGTGATTATACAATCAATAATTCACTAAATCTTGGTTATATACTTTCATATTAAATTTTTTCAGAAATATACATTATGTGTAAATCCATAAAAACTGTTCGGACGACATATATTATATTTTTTATGAAAAATATCACATTAAATCTTCCATTGATTCCAAAATGATGGTGTAAATATGTAGAGACCCAAAGCTTGATGTACATTCACATTAAATTACTTTTGTGGAATACATAATACATAACAAAAAATGACACCCAAGGACTGTAATAGTTTATTGTCTTTGGAAACATGGAACATAATATTGTAATCAGGGAGAAAGATCTTCATCATCTCCAATAAATATCATCCAATTTTGTTTTCATACCTAAAACCTTTATTTATATCATGGGGAAAATAAAAAATATAAAGGATGAGCTTTAATGATCAGTAAGGGTAATCATGGAGAAAATAAAACAAACCATATACATTTAAACATAAAAACATGAACATAATGTTTAAACATCAAGATCATGAGTTGTGAAATAAGTCATGGAGTACGTAAGGCATAGATTATAAAAGAACATTAATCATGGTAAAATATAATGGGAATAAAAAATGTAATTGTGGAAACCATTAAGTACATGATATGATTTTGATAGTATCCAAGGAATTGATGCCACTACCATCATAGTGGACAATGTCCCTTACTGAATTGACATCACTCCTCATTCCAGTCCTTTATCACTGAAGCAGATTAACTTGTCGTTCCATCCATTAATATGTCATGAGATATAAATATTTAACCAATTAAATGAAGATAGATATAGGTCCCACCCATCTCATAATGAAAACATTCTTATGTGTGCCACAAGCAATCATAAATCATTCATCATAACCCAAAGAATAAAATGGGTTTCAAAAACATCATCCCATAATTACATAATCCATATAAAACTAATGGATATAATTTCATCATAAGTAAAATTAAACAATGTAAATAACAGAGACATTATATTTGGAACATAATCATACTAAATAATGTCATCTTATATGGAAAATAGTTTTGACAAAACACATGAAATGAATTCTTGAGGAAAATATCCTTTCTTCTTCAAAATCATTTTCTTTTCACAAAATGAAAATCATTTGTAAAAGAAAATGATTTTGTTGAAAATAATCCTGAAATATTGTAGAGGAAAAATCAAGAAAATATGGTGTTTTGAAACTGTAAAAATCCATTCATACTGTATAAGTTAAAAAAACATTATCCTCATAATTTTGCTGGAAACATCAAAAAGTTCCTCGTATGGTAAACAAAACAAATATTCCTTCCATAACACAATGTAAAATTCAAAGAGGGGTAAAAATGACTTTAAACATACATGGGAGTGTATTAAAAACTTTATTGAAAACATTTTTGTATGTACATGGATGAAAAATATAACTCCCGTAAATACTTATGTATAAGCAAACTCGAATAAAAATGAGATTTTCAAAATTATCTCTTTCCATATGTCCAATTTCGTTTGTATGCGTCTGAGACTCCTGTATAGTGGGTTTGAAAATATTATTATCTTGTAAAAAAATCATAATAATATTTATGATATCAAATATGATTCACTTATGGCTTTATATTAACCGTTCATTTGTCAATTCCATCATAAAGCAGTGTTTTGGGTAAAATCGTTTCATTTATCATACGTGTTTGGACTTGTGGTTATTGATATTATTATTACTTAGATCATGATTTAATTACTTCAAGACTTTAAATCATGATTTATATATCATATAATTTCAGTACATATATATATAATAGATAGATAAATGAAATTAAATACACCATTCATGGAGACGGTAGGTCGTACGTACGCATAAATGTTGTTTTCCTTTCCTTGTTGACTTGAATGGAAGTAAGTAGATGACATATATATATACACATAAATAAAGTATCTTTATTATTTTATATCTTTCATTATTATTCATTATATATACTTTATAATCTATCTTGAGTGGTTAACATTGACAATGAATCACATTGCATCATGGAGACGGTAATCCGTGCATAGGCACGAGCGATGATATTGTTCCCATAATTATTGAATGGAATTGAAGTGGATCATATAATATCTCAGAACATGTATCATGTTATAATAATAATATATTTTTATTATTTACACCATCATACTCATCTATTTATGGTGGTGGTAGAAAAAAAATTACACCACGGCGTGGAGACGGTATTCCGTATGTACGCACGCATGGTGTTTTTTTCGTAGGATGGATAGTATGTGAAATAGCTTTGTTTCATATTTATAACAACATATAATTATATATTTAATACTGATGTTATTAATTTATAATGAATAAACTAAATAAGAGGAAGTGGAAGAAGAATGAAACTTGAAAGAATCGGTAGAAGAGATTACCTCTTCTTCGACGTGCCACTTTTAAACATCCTCTTAGTGTACTAGAGTTGGTCTTTTTAGAAGACTAGAACCTCTATGATATAACTAGAGAAGTTGAGAAGAGAAATTTTCAGGGGTTTTTCGAGCTTTAAGGCACAAAATTATGTTAATAGGAGATGGAGGAGGTGTCCTTTTATAAGGGACGAGAGAGGTACCTTAGGAAAAATATAAAATATTATTTTATAATAAATTCACATTCCGTTAATAATGGCTCCAAGGCGACATATTTCGAGGATATGGTGGGGATGGGTTGAAATCCTCTCAACCAAAAGGTTTTAGACTTGTTTAGGTTACCATATGAACCTTATCATTTTTATTTAACTCTATGTTAAATAATTTAACTTTTACCGTGTCTTCTAGTATTATTACATTATATGGTTAATAAACATACTATAAACTGACAATCAAACCAAAAATGGTTCATTAATGTCATATATATTTTTATATAAGTCTTTTGGCTGATCCTAATATTTTTAATACAATTATATCAATTAATTATATAATATTTGTTTTAAAAAAGCTTTTATGTCAATTTTGACACTATTTGGTATTTTGTTATTTCTAAAATCATTACAGCATTATTACTTCGAAACAAATTAATCAAACCAATCCTAATATGTTATATTAACCTATAAAATTAGTTTAATTCATAAAAAGTCTCATATTACATTTATTTGGGTATTTATAACATCAATTATGTTAAAATTTCATTAATAATGTAATTACTGCATCATAATTGTGTCATAAATAAATTAGAATTTTTAACGTCTAAAAAATATAAATAAAATACTATTATGTGGGAAATCTTATTATATTTCTATTAAGTATTTATAGTCTAATTTAACATATGTATGTGCATATATTAAAAATGTTTTAGTTATTAAACATTAATTTTAACTATTTTATCTCTTCTTTAAATAAAATAATAAAAAATATCCAAATCTAATCCATGTCAAACTAAAGGGTAATATTTTATTCCTAATGTAGTTTTTGGTTGAATTACACTTATCCAATAGAATTAGGACATGTTTTAGGGTAATAATAATATTTTTTTACCGTTAATTACCCTATTTATTTTTAACCGTGGTAAATAAAAGTTAAAAAGATACAATTCACAAAAAATTATTTTCTTATCATTGAACCAAATTTTACTTATTGATATCAACCGTTTCTCTTGGATTTTTGAAATTAAAATTGCAGAAGTGGTAATATTAAGTTTTATTTAAATTTGCAAATGTTCTTAGAACGTGGGTAAAAGACGGTAAAAAGTTCAATAAAATTTTAATATATCAAAAATTAATATAAAATGACTCCAATTAAATAAATTGAAATTATATAGGTATTATATAACTATTTTTACCAAAAATAATTTTAAATAAAATAAATGATTATTTAAATAAGAAGTAGGTTGTACCAAAAAACTCTGTGCTTTCACTATTCATAAAAACATTTATAGTTTTTAGAAAAATACCAAATATTCACCCTAGGCTAATTTCGATATTTCGAATCAAAAAATAAAGTCCATTTTGAAAGATAAAATTTATACAATTTCAAAAAGTAAGTATTAATATTCATAATTACTAGTTTATATAATATTTTAATAACATATCGTTGTTTAGTGAATGTCGGTATTGTATACAATGCAAGCTGTTGAAAAAAAATTCTCTTGCATGTAATGAAATCCAAGAATAGTGTTGCATATACTAAAAGAAAATACAGCTTTTCATATAGTTCCAGATAACTTGGTTTAGTGTACAACACAAGATATCAATGAAAATAAAAATAATATTTCTCATAACATCCCAGGGTGTTACATTCTACCTCCCGTAAAATGAATTTCGTCCTCGAAATTCATCAGGGTAATAAATGGTTTACTACTTGAAAGTTTCATTCATAGAAACCCATATCATAAAAAGGAATACTAAAAATTAATTTTATAATATATTGTATGAAACGTAACAGTTACCCAAATTAACTCATCACTGGGTTTCCACATAGAAGAACATAGGTGAAAATATAGATATGGAAGAGAAATATAACCATCAAGTTCTGATGGAGAGTGGTAGAGAACATGGCTATGAAAAAGCCAACAATCACAAAGACAAAAAAAATTATGATCTATGGTACCATCTAGGAAAAAGTTTTTGGTTTTCAAGATAATTTCCCTAAAGTTGAAAAAATATGAATTAAGAAGAAATGATTAATTGATTTTGTTATAATCTCACCATTGGTCATTCATTGAAAAATTTCCACTTCATATCTTAAAGAAATGAAGTTGAATTTTTCATTCTTGAAGTGTTAGCAGATCATGTGAAAGAATTATGGGTCATTCCATCTGTCTCAAACAAAAGGTTCGTAAAATTTATCAAATATACATAAGACCATCTATGGTGAGGTTAATAGTATTTGATTCCAAAAATGGACTTATACTTCATCTACCATACCTCTTAATAAAATAAAACTAGTTTCTACTAACCAGGGACTTCTTATAGGCCAGAGGTAGGAGATAATGGCATGTCTCAATTCAGTTGTGTGTTCGATTCCCACGACGCGATGGGTTGTCACTCGTCCTGTAGGTGGTCCTTTTTTTAAAATATACTTTATAACATTCTAAAAAATGCTTTATCCTTAAAACATACTATCTACTGTCCAAATTAATCCATTCCAACCTTTCGGATTATCAAAAATACTTCTTTCCAATCACATAGTACAATGAAAATGATTACTACGAAGGTCATCTACCAAGCATGTGAATAACAGCATCTGTCTCATATATATCATAAGATATATCTTACGGGTCACATTCCAAATATTTGAATACCTTAATCATGTATTCTGTTGAAGAATTAATACCTGTTGAATATTAGGGAAAACATGAATTCTCTCAAAAGTTAACTCTTTCCAAAATCCCAAAATTTCTATATACTCGAACCATGATATCCCTTTTTGATTATATCATTCATGTGATCATGAATACTATCAAATATATTATTTTCACCTTATCCCTTCATTATGACCATATCATCTAGTTTCCAAAAATATTTCAATCACTTTTCATGGTTAATGGTACCATATAATTATTGAAAACCACAATAAACCAATACATAGATATTCCAATTTTCCATAATACTATAAATTAGATTCCACAACATTATTTCGGAATCCTGTTACATAAACAAATAATCATTCCACTACATCATTTTCATACTCCACATCGCCAATAGTGATAGCATGTGACTTCCCTTTGTCCTTTTCTTTAAGTGGTTGTTGAGGTCGATCATTATTAAACATTGTATTTGGGCATTGGTTAGAATAATGCCTTATTTCATTTCACTCGAAGCATTGAAGTGTTGGTGTTGCATTCTCTGTAGTCTTTTCTCTATTCTCATCATTAACTACAATTTTCCCATTACTTCGACACTCAACTACTCAATGACCTTCTTTTCAACAGTTAAAACATTTTCTAGAACCATTAAGACAATCTCCACCATGCTTCATTCCACACTTTGAGCATAACAAAACATTCATCTTTTTTTAACATTGTTTAGAGAATTTTCCTTGATCTCCATATTTCATTTCTTTCCAAAACCATGTGATGGATATGTAACACCAACATACAATTCTACCTTGATATCCCAACACACAATTTCTTCAAAGCTACGGAAGTATCTTATAGGTAATTCCCTTCGAAGACATGGTTTTAGTCCACTAAAAAATCGATCAACATTACTTTCAGGTTGGAGGACAAAGCCAGATTCATACCTTGCAAGCCTTGTAAAATTCACCTCATATATAACAATAGATTCATAATCATTTTTCTTAAGCTCAATGAACTCATTTTCTATCTTTGTTCGAAGAATACGAGGGATGTACTTATTGAAAAATAAGTTCTTGAACTTGTCCCATTGCATGGATTCAATTTCATCTTAGGTCCTTGTATTTTTAACTATAGTCCACCACTGGTCTGCTTCACCATTTAACCGGTAAACTGCCAAAATAAATTTTTCATGCTCTGAACAGTGAAGTATCGAAAATATCTTTTCAATGGTACTAATCCATTGTTCAGCAACATGTGGAATAAAACACTCACTGAAAGAAGGTGGACGTTGCCTCATGAAGGGCTTAATAGAATATTGTTCCTTTCTCTGTTCATTTGGAAGTCCAGAATGATTCATAACTTGTGTAAGTATAGCAATAATATTTTTCACTCCATCTCCCATAACATTGTTTTGTTCAGGATGACAATCATTGCATTGTCCATTACATTGATCAACACGATTCCTTTGGGTTCTAGCCATCGTCTAATGCCCAAAAAGACTAGTGTGATGAAAAAATCATAATAGGGAAAATAACATAATAAAGGGGGATTACCTTAAATATACAACATTTTAAGTTTAATTCTAATATCTTTACCATCATTCTAGGACTATTACCTATACTTATACTTAACCGTAGAGACATCCGTAGACATACCTTATAAATATATCTAGGGATCTCACCAAAGTTTTCGCTTCCAATTTTCCAAAGGTTAACTAATCCTTTCCTCTGATACCAATTGTAGAGACCTAAATATTTACGTACATGGACATTACATTACTATTTTATAATACTAAATACATAACAAAAAATTATTCCCATGGACCGTAATAGTTTAGTGTCTTTGAAACTCGGAACATAATCTTCTAATCGTGGTGAAAGATCTTCAACATCTCCATTAATGATCTTCCACTTTTTTTTCCTACCTAAAACCTTTATTTATATCCTGGGAAAAAGAAAACATATAAAGGGTGACCTCAAATTCTCATTAAGGGTAAACATGGAGAAAATAAATCAAGCCATATACATTTGAACAAAAAAACATGAACAAAATGTTCAAACATCAAGTTCTTGAGTTGTGAAATAAATCTTGGAGTACATAAGGCATAGATCATAAAGGAAAATTAATCATGATAAAGTAGCATGGGGATAAAACATGTAATGGTTGAAACCATTAAGCATATTATATGATTTCCATAGTAGACAAGGAATTGTTTCCAAGACCTTCATAGTGGAAAAAGTCCCTTACTGAATTGAGTTCACTCCTCATTCCAGTCCTATGTCACTAAACCAGATTAACTTACCGTTCCAGCCATGTCTATCTCATGAGATATAAATCTATACCCAAATCATTGTATGCAGATATATGTCCCACCAATTTCATAATGAAACCATTCTTATGAGTGCCACAAAACAATCCTAAATTATTCATCATAACCCAAATAATAAAATTGGATTTATAAACATCATCCCATCATTACATAATCCATATAAAACATATGGATATCATTTCATCATATGAAAAATCAAACCATGTATATAATTGGGAAATTATAATTGAACCACAATCATACTAAATAATGTAATCATAGATGGAAAATTGTTTTGATAAAACACTTGAAATGAATTCTTGAGAAAAATATCATTTCTTCTTCAAAATCATTTTCTTTTCACAAAATGAAATTCCAGTTTTAAAAGAAATGGATTTTGTTGAAAATAATCATGGAATATTGTAGAGTAAGATTCTTGAAAATAAGGCATTTTAAAACTGTAAAAATCCATTCACACTGTATAAGTTAAAAAAACATTCCCCTCGTACTTTGGCTGGAAAAGTCAAAAAGTTCATCATATGGTAAACAAAAGAAAGATTCCTTCCATAAAAATATTTAAAAGTCAAAGGGGTAAACATGAATTAAATATACATGGGATAATATTAAAATATTTATTAAAAACATCTTTTATGTTCGTGGATGAATAATATAACCCTAGTAAATATTTATGTATAAACAAACTCAGATAAAAATGAGATTTGAAAAATTATCCCTTACCTTATGTCCAATTTATTCCGTATGTGTCCGAGACTCATGTATAGTGGGTTTAACGATATTATTATCTTGTAATAGAATCATAATAATATTTATGATATCATATATGATTCCTTATGACTTTATATTAACTGTTTATTTGTCAATTCCATGTTAAAGCAGTGTTTTGGGTAAAATCGTTTAATTTATTGTACGTGTTTGGACTTGTTGTTCTTGATATTATTATTACTTATATCATGATTTACTTAATTCCAGAATGTAAATAATCATTTATATTTCATATATATTCAGTATATATATATATATAATAGATAGATAAATGATATGATATACACTGTTCATGGAGATAGTAGGTTGTACGTACGCATGAATGTTGTTTTCCTTTCCTTATTGACTTGAATCGAAGTAAGTAGATGACATATATATATACACATAAATCCAGTAGCTTTATTATTTAATATATTTCATTATTATTCATTATATATACTTTATAATCATTTTTGAGTGGTTAACATTGAAAATAAATCACATCGCGTCATGGTGAATGTAATCTGTGCGTACGCACAAGCGATGATATCATTACCATAATTGTTGAATGGAATTGGAGTGGATGATATAATATCTAAGTACTTGTATAATGTTATAATAATAATATATAGATATTTTTTACACCATTATACCAATCCATGTAAGCTGGTGGTAGAAAAGCATATTACCGCATGGCGTGGAGACAGTATTCCGTACGTACGAACTCGCGGTGATTATTTTCATAGGATAGATAGAAGGTGAAATAGGGTTGTTTCATATTTATAATAACATATAATTATATAATTAATACTGATGTTATTAATTTATAATTAAACAACTAATGAAGAGGAAGTCTAAGAAGAAAGAAACTTGAAAGAATCGGTTGAAGAGATTACCTCTTCTTCGACATGCCTCTTTTAAACCTCATCTTAGGGAACTGGAGTTGGCCTTTTGAAAAGACCAGAACGTCTATGATATAACTAGAGATATTGAGAAGAGAAATTGGTATGGGTTTTCTGATAATGAAGGCTCAATATTGTGTAAAGAGGAGAGGTAGGAGGTTCCCTTTTATAAGGATGTAGAGGGGCTATAACACCTTGAGATTTTATGAAAAATATTATTTTTAAATTTATTGATGTCTTGTGTTGTACACTACACCAAAAGGAGCATTCAATAAACACATCCCTGACTTGGCTTTCATTACACACAATCACGACCTTCTACGATAGTGTGTGTTGTACGCAGTACTGAGTTTTACTAAACAATGATATGTTTTTAAAATATTATATAAACTAGCTTGTATGAATAGTAATACCCACTTTTTGAAATTTTATAAATTTTATATTTCAAAATGGTCTTCATTTTCGGATTTAGAATTTCTAAATTAGCCTAGCGTGAAGTTTTGGTATTTTTCTAAAAACATTCAATTTTTCATGAATAGTGAAAACACTAAGTTATTGGTTAAAACTGACTTTTTATTTAAATAATCATTTATTTTAATTAAAATTATTTTTGGTCAAAATTGATACATAATACCTATATATGTTCAATGTAATTCATTAGTAATTTTATAATAATTTTAGATATATAATAATTTTATTGATCTTTTCACCGTCTTTTACCCACCTCCTAGGAGAATTTGCAAATTTACATAAAACATAATTTTTCGACTTTTGTGAGTGTAATTTCAAAAAATATGAGAGACACATCTGATATTAGTAGGTAAAATGTGGTTCAATGAAATGAAAATAATTTTTGGTGAATAGTAACTGTTTGCTTTTATATACCACGGTTTAAAGTAAATAGGGTAATTAATGGTAAAAATGATATTATTATAACCTTAACACATGTCCTAATTCTATTGGATAAGATTTGATTCAACCAAAAACATCCATAGGAATATAATATTATCATTTAGGTCCACATTGATTATATTAGGAAATTTATTATTATTTAATTCAAAGAAGAGTTAAAAGAGTTAAAATCAAAGTTTACTATCTAAAATATTTTTAATATAAGGTTATACA
Source organism: Viscum album (assembly GCA_963277665.1). Taxonomy (NCBI): domain Eukaryota; kingdom Viridiplantae; phylum Streptophyta; class Magnoliopsida; order Santalales; family Viscaceae; genus Viscum; species Viscum album. Next base: position 1,550,750,526 of record OY728158.1, on the reverse strand, counting down.
TATGATAAATTTGACTATAAAAATTTATTAGGAAGATAAAAAGATTTCCTACATAATTGTATTTTATTTATAATTTTTAGACATTATATAAGTTAATTTATATATGACACAAACATGATGTAGTAATTACCTTATTAATAAAATATTAACATAATTGATGTTATAAATACCCAAATAAATGTAATTTGACACTTTTTATGAATTGCACTAATATTATAGGTTAATATGATATGCTAGTATTGATTAAATTAACTTTTTTCTAACTAATCATGCTGTAATGATTTTCACACAAATCAATTTCCAAATATTATCAAAATTGACATAAAATAGTTTTTAAACCCAATATTAAATTATTAATTGACATTATATTACTAAAATAATAAGGTTCATCCAAATGACATATATAAGGTTATATATATTAATAATGAACCACTTGGGGCTCTCTTGTCTTGTTATAGTTTGTTTATTAACCATATAGTGTAAAAAACAAGAAGACATGGTAAAAGTTAAATTATTTAACTTAGAGTTAAATCTAGATGATAAGGTTAAAATAGTATCCTAAACATGTCTAAAACCTATTGGATGAGATTATTTCGACCCATCACACATTATCTTATAAATAAATCAATTTGTAGCTATTATATACCTAATATTACTTTATTATAAAATAATATTTTATGTTTTTCCTAAGGTGCCCCTCTCCTCCCATATAGAAGGGAACCTCCTCCCTCTTCTCTTTACACAATTTTGAGCCTTAAAGATCGGCCAAAACCTTCCCATTTCCCTTATAAACTTCCCTATAAACATTATAGAGGTTCTGGTCTCCTCAAAATACCAACTCTAGTGCCATAAGAGTAATCCTAAAAGAGGTGCGTCAAAGATGAGGTAATCTCTTCTACCGATTCTTTCAAGTTTATTTCTTCTTCAACTACTTCTTCTTTAGATTTTTCATTATAAAGTAATAAAATAAGTATCACTAATATACAGATATGTTATTATAAATATTAAAAACCACATTTCACTTTCTATCCATCCTACGAAAAATTAAATCTTCATGTGTGCGTACTTACGGAATATTGTCTCAACGCCGTGGTGTAATATGTTTTTCCAAAACCACCTTACTTGGATGGGTATAATGGTGTAAAAATACTATATTGAGTTATTATAACATCATAATGATTCTGAGATATTCTATCATCCACTATATTTCAATTTATTTGTTATGGGAACGATATCATCGCTCGTGCGTACGTACGGACTACCGTCTCCATGACGCCATGAGATTCATTCTCCATGTTAACCATTCAAGAATGAATCTAATGTATATATAATAAATAAGAATGAAATATATGAAAATATAAAGCTATTGTATTTATGTTTATATATTATATATATAGTTCATCTACTTACTTCCATTCAATTTAATAAGGAAAGGAAAACATTGTTCATGCGTACGTACGACCTACCGTCTCCATGAGCAGTGTGTTTCATTAATTTATCTATATATTATCTATATATATATATACTGAATATATATGATATATAAATAATTTTTTACATTTAGGAAGTAATTAAATCATGATATAAGTAATTATTATATCAAGAACAAAAAGTCCAAAAACGTACGATAAATAAAACGATTTCACCCAAAATGTTGTTTTAACATGGAATTGACAAATGAACGGGTAATATAAATACCTAATTGAACCATATATAATATAATAAGAATTAATATGATTATTTAATAAGAAAATTACATTATTTAAATCATTATACAGGAGGTTCGGATACATACAAAGCATATCGGACCTAAGGTAAGGGATAACTTTTCTAATGTCGTTTTTATCCGAAATTGTTAATTCGTAAGTATTTACTGGGGTTATATTTATAATCAATGTCCCTGTTTTCTAAAAATTGTTTCATGTATGTTTAAATTACTTTTTACCAAATTTTTTTTACTTTTACTTCATGGTATGTAAGGAATATTTCTATTACGTGGTACTTTTTGACTTTTCCAGCAAAAGTACGACAAGAATGTTTTTTTAACATATACAGCATGAACGGATTTTTGCGGTTTCATAATGCGTTGATTCCATGAATCTTCCTCTATAATATTTCATTACTACTTTAAAAAAAAATTATTTTTAAATTTAATGGAATTTTGTAAAAAGAAAATTATTTGAATAAGAAAGGATATCTTCCTCAAGAATTCATTTCAAGTGTTTTTTCAAAACAATTTTTCCATCTAATATGAAATTATTTAATATGTGTATGTTTCAAGTATAATTTCTCTATGATTTACATGGTTTTAATTCTCTTATGATGAAATGGTATCCATTTGTTTTATATGGATTATGTTATGATGGGATGATGTTTATGAAACTCATTTGATTCTGTGGGTTATGATGAATGATTTATGTTTATGTTGTGGCACATGTAAGAATGATTTCATTATGAGATGGATGGGACCTATATCTCCCTAAAATGTATTGGGTAATGATTTATATCTCATGATTTAGACAAGGATGGAACATCAAGATAATCCGATTCAGTGATACAAGACTGGAATGAGGAGTGAACTCGATTCAGAAAGGGACTTTTTCCACTAAGACGGTCTTGGCAAAAATGCATTGGCTACTATGGAAATAATAACATATGATTATTGGTTGTCAAAATTAGATGTTTTATTCTCATGATATTTTATAGTGATTAATGTTTCTTTATGATCTATGACTTACATACTACCATGTTTTATGTCATTGCTCAAAATTTTGATGTTTAAACATTATGTTCATGTTTTTATGTTCAAATCTATATTGTTTATTTTATTTTCTCCATACATACCCTTACTGACCATTTGAGCTCACACTTATATATTTTTTCTTTTCCCCAAAATTTAATGAAAGGTTTTAGGTAAGATAAGTAATGGGGAAGATCATTATGGGAGATGTTGAAGATCATTCACCGTGATTAGAAGATTATATTCTGAGTTTCCAAAGACACTAAACAATTACAGTCCTTGTGTGTATGATTTTGTTATGTATTAATTATTCTGAAAAAAAGTAATGTAATGTCCAAGTACATTAGGTTTGGGGTCTCTACAGTTTGTATCTGGGGAAAGGTTTAGCTATCATTTAGAAACTATGATGCAAAAACTTTAGTAATATCCCAAGAGATATTTCTAAGGTATTTATAGGGATGTCCCTAAGGGTTAGTGTAAGTATAGCTTATAGTCCTAGAATTATAGTAATGATATTATAATTAAACCTATGATGATAGATATTTAAGGTAATCACCCTTTATTACGTTTTTTTCCCTCGCATGATTTTTTCCTCTCACAGTATTGTTTTTGGTATTAGACGATGGATGGAAACCGAAGGGACCGTGTTGATCAATGTAATGGAAAATGAAATGATTTTCCTTCTTAATAAACCAATTTTATGGGAGATAGAGTGAAAAATATTATTTCTATACTTACACAAGCTATGAATCATTCTGTACTTCCAAATGAGCAGAGAAGGGAACAATATTCTATTAGGTCCTTCATGAGGAAACATCCACCTTCTTTCAGTGGGTCTTATGATCCACTTGTTGCAGAAAAATGAATCAGTATCATTGAAACGATATTTTCCATACATTGCTTCTCTGAACCTGGAAATTTTATTTTAGTTTTTTACCATTTATATGGTGAAGCAGACCAGTGGTGGACTCTAATTAAGAATACAAGGCTCCAAGATGAAATTGAATCCATGGAATGGAATGATTTAAAGAACTTGTTTTTCAATAAGTAATTCCCTCATATTAATCGAACAAAGATGGAGAAGGAGTTCAATAAACTTAAGAAAAATGATGATGAATCTATTGGTATATACGAAGTGAATTTTGCTAGGCTTTCAAGGTATGCATCTGGATTTCTTATCAAACTTGAAAGTAAAGTTGATCGATTCTTCATTTTCTTAAAACCAAGTCTTCTAAGGGCATTAGCTATAAGAGACTTCAGTAGATATGAATAAATTGTGCGTTGTGATATCAAGGTAGAACTGGAAGTTGGTTTTACATATCCATCTCATGGTATTGACAAAAAACAAAAGATGGAGTTCAAGGAGAAATCTTAGAACAATGGTGAAAATAAAATGATAGTTTTTTATGCACAAAGTGTGGAAAGAAGCATGGTGGAGATTGTATAAAAGGAACTAGAAAATGTTTTATGTGTGGAAAATAAGGTCATTGAGTAGTAGAGTGTTGAATTAATGGGAAAAAGGTAACTAATGATGTGAATAGAAAAAAGACTACAGAGAACATTCCACCATCACTTCAATGCTTCAAGTGCAAGGAAATGGGGCATGATACTAATCAATTCCCTAATCCAAGGGTTAATGATGATCGATGTGAGAAATATTTTAAGAAAAAGTATAAAAAGATGTCACATGTGATCAATATTTGTGATGTTGAGTGTGAAAATGATGTTGTGGAATGATTAAGTTTTTATGTAATGGGATTTTAAAATAGCATCATGGAATCTCATTTATGGTATCGTGTAATTTTGGAATATATATGTATTGGTTTTCAATAATTATATGGTACATGTAACCATGAAAGGTGATTGAAATATTTTTGGAAAGAAGATAACATACGCATAATGCTGGGATAATGAAAAAATGAAATGATCTCATGACTGATATAAGGACAAAGTTATATCATGGTTTTAGTATATAGAAATTTTGGGATTTTGGTATGTGGAAAGTGTTAAATTTTGACAGAATTCACGTTTTCACTATGGTTCAACGGGTATTCATTTTTCAGAAGAATACATGATTAAGGTATTCACATGTTTCGAATTTGACCAAAAGATCTACCTTATGATATATAGGTGATTAATGATGGTATTCACATACTCGAATAGATGACATTTTTAGTGATTGTTTTCTTTATAATATGAGCATGAACAAAAGTATTTTGGATATGCCTAAATATTGGAATGGATTATTTAGGGCATATGTCAGTATTGTTTATGCCTAGAACTTTTTTTGAGATAATTTATGGAATGTTATAGTAATGTAGTTTTAGAAAAAGGACAACCTGTAGGACGGGTGACAACTCGTCGCGTCGGCAAAGGCTGTGGGAATCGAATGCACAACTGAAATGTGACAGGCTGTTATCACCTACCACTGGCCTACAGGGAGTCCCTGGTTTGTAGACACTAGTTTTATTATATTAAGAAGTATTATATATTAAGTATAAGTCCATTCTGGGAGAAATATACGTTTAATATCTCCATATATGGACTTATGTATATTTGATAACTTTTGCTAAACTTTTGTTTGAGGCAAATGTAGTGAACCATCATACTGTCACATGATCTGTTAACACTTCATGAATGAAAAATTAAACATAATTTCTTTAAGAGATGAAGTGGAAATTGTTCATGGCATGAATAATGGTGAGATTGTACCAAAATAAAGTAAGTATTTCTTCTATTTCAAATTCTTCAACTTTTGGGAAATCATATTAAAAACCAAAAATGATGTCCTAGTGCCCTTATATCCGATGAATCAGATGGTACCTTAGATAATCACAAATTTATTGCATTGTGATTGTTGGATTTTTTATAGCCATGTTATCTACCAATCTCCATCATAACTTTATGGTTAGGTTTCTCTTCCAAATCCATATTTTCACCTATGTTCCCCTATGTAGAAACCTAGTTATGAGTTAAATTGGGTAAACAATATGTTTCATACATCAATTTTTAAAATTTGGTTTTAGTATTCATTTTTATGATGTGGGTTTCTATGAAATAACCTTTCAAGTAGTAAATCATTTATAACCCCAATGAATTTCGAGGGCGAAATTCCTTTTAAGGGGGGTAGAATGTAACACTCCTGTATTTTTTGAAAAATATTTTTTTTAATTTCATTTATGTCTTGTGTTGTATGCTACACCAAAAGGATCTTGTACTACACACATCCCTGACTTAGCTTGCATTACATGCAATTGCGACCTTCCACGATAGCGTGTGTTGTACACAATACTGAGTTTCACTAAACAACAATATGTTATTAAAATATTATATAAACTAGCCTTTATGAATAGTAATTCCCACTTTTTTAAATTTTATAAATATTATCTGTCAAAATTGAATTCATTTTTGGATTCATAATATCGAAATTAGCCACGGGTGAATATTTTGTATTTTTCTATAAACTGCCCTTTTTTATGAATAGTGAAAACACTAAGTTATTGGTTAAAACCGACTTTTTATTTAAATCATCATTTATTTTATTTAAATTTATTTCTTGTCAAAATTGATATATAATCCTATATATATTCAATTTAATTCATTAGGTTCATTTTATAATAATATTAGATATATAAAAATTTTATTGAAATTTTCACCGTCATTTACCCACCTCCTAGGAGATTTTGTAAATTTACATAAACCATAATTTTACCACTTCTGTGAGTGGAATTTTAAAATATCCAAGAGACATAGTTGATATCAGTAAGCAAATTTCGTTCAATGATATGAAAATAATTTTTGGTGAATAGTAACGTTTTACTTTTATTTACAATGGTTAAAAGAAAATAGGGTAATTATGGGTAAAAATGATATTATTATTACCTTAACACATGTACTAATTATATTGGATAAGTGTAATTCGACCAAAACCGACCTTATGAATATAATATTATCATTCAGGTCCACAAGGATTAGATTAGGACATTTATTATTATTTAATTCAAAGAAGAGTTAAAGATTTAAAATCAAAGTTTAATAATTAAAATAGTTTTAATACAGGGTTATACATAAGATAAATTCGACTATAAATATTAATTATAAAGTTAAAATTATTTCAAACATAATGGTATTTTATATATAATTTTTAGACATTAAATATGTTAATTTATATATGACGCAATAATGATGCAGTAATTACCTTATTAATGAAATATTAACATAATTGATGTTATAAAAACCCAAATAAATGTAATTTAAGACTTTATTTGAATTCCAGTAATTTTATAGGTTAATAAAACATGTTATTATTGATTAAATTAACTTTTTTATAACTAATCATGCTGTTATAATTTTCACAAAAATCAATTACCAAATATTGTTAAAATTGTCATAAAATAGTTTTTAAAACAAATATTATATTATTATTTTATATTATATTCCTAAATATCTAAGGTTCGACCAAATGATATAGATAAGGTTACATATATTCATCATGAACCACTTGTGTTTCATTTGGATTGTTATAGTATGTTTATTTATCATATAGTGTAAAAAAAACAAGAAGACATGGTAAAAGTTAAATTATATAACTTAGAGTTAAATCTTAATGATAAGGTTAAAATAGTAACGTAAACTTGTCTATAACCTATTGGTTGATCTTATTTAGACCCATCCCCACTTTATCTTAGAAATAAATAAATTTGGAGCTATTATAAACCGAATATGATTTTATTATAAAATAATATTTTAAGTTTTTCCTTAGATGCCCCTCTCCTCCCTTATAAAACGACACCTCCTCCCACTTCTCTTTACACAATTTTAGGAATTCAAGATCAACCAAACCATACCTAGTTCCCTTATTAACTTACCTATAAACATTATAGAGGTTCTAGTCTCCTAAAAATACCAACTATAGTTCCTTAAGAGGAATCTTAATAGAGGTGTGTCGAATAAGAGGTAATCTCTTCTACCGATTCTTTCAAGTTTCTTTCTTCTTCAACTTATACTTCTTTAAAAGTTTCATAATAAAGTAACAACATCAGTATAAATAATATACTGATATGTTATTATAAATATGAAACAGCCATATTTCACCTTCTATCCATCCTACGGAAAATGAAATCACCACGCGTGCGTACGTTTGGAATATCATCTCCATGTCGTGGTGTAATCTGTTTTTCCAACACCACATTACTTGGATGGGTATAATGGTGTAAAGAAAAACTATATATAGTTATTATAACATCATAATTATTCTGAGATATTATATAATCCTCTCCAATTCAATTCAATATTTTTGGGAACGATATCATCGCTCGTGCATACGTACGGACTATGGTCACCACAACGCGATGAGATTCATTCTCCATGTTAACTATTAAATATTGATTATATAAAGTATTTATAATTAATAATAATGAAATATATGACATTAAAAATCAACTGGATTTATGTTAATATATATATATCATCTACTTACTTCCATTCAAGTCAATAAAGAAAGGAAATCAACGTTCATGCGTACATACGACCCACCGTCTCCATGAACTGTGTATTTCATTTCATTTATCTATCTATTATATATATATATATATACTGAATATATATGATATATAAATCATCTATTACATTCTGGAAGTAATTAAATAATTATATGACTAATAATTATATCAATAACAACCAGTCCAAACACGTACGATAAATAAAACGATTTTACACCAAACGTTGTTTTAACATGGAATTGACAAATGAACGGGTAATATAAATACCTAAGTGAACCATATATAATATAATAACAATTAATATGAGTATTTTAGAGACTCAAAACTTAACGTACATGAACATTACATTACTTTTGCGGAATACTTAATACATAAGAAAAACAGACACACAAGGACCGTAATAGTTTAGTGTCTTTGGAAACTCGGAATAAAATCTTCTAATCGTGGTGAAAGATCTTCAACATCTCCCAATAAAGATCTTCCCCATTTTTTCTTACCTGAAACCATTATTTACATCCTGGGGAAAAGAAAACATAAAAGGGGTGAGCTCAAATTCCCAGTAATGGTAAACATAGAGAACATAAAACAATCCATAAAAAAATTGAATGCAAAAAGTTGATCATAAAATCTAAACATCAAAATCTTGAGCAAAGACATGAATAATGGAAGTACGTAAGGAATATATCATAAAGAAACATTAATAATGATAAGAAAGCATGGGAATAAAACATGTAATTGTGGCAACCATTCAGCACATGCCATGATTTCCATAGTAGCCAAGGCATTGCTGCCAAGACCATCTTAGTGGACAAAGTCCCATTCTGAATCGAGTTCACTCCTCGTTACAGTGTTGTAACACTGAACCGGATTAACTTACCGTTCCAGCCATTTCTATATAATGAGATATAAATCCTTACCCAATGCATTGGAGGGAGATATAGGTCCCACCCATCTCATAATGAAATCATTCTTACTTGTGCCACAAAATAAACATACATCTTTCATAATAACCCAACGAATAAAATCGGTTTCATAAACATCATTCCATCATAACATAATCCATATAAAAGAAATGTATATAATTTCATAATAATAAAAGTAAAACCATGTAAATCATAAGGACATGATACTTTAAACATACACATATTAAATAATGTCATCTTAGATGAGAAATGATTTTGATAAAACACTTGAAACGAATTCTTGAGGAAAATATCCTTTCTTCTTCAAAATAATTCCCTTTACAAAAAATATCATGAAATTTTAAAAGAAAAGGATTTTGTTGAAAATTGTCATGAAATTATTTTGAGTAAGAATCATGAAAATAAGGCTTTATAAAACCGTAAAAATCCTTTCATGCCGTATATGTTAAAAAACATTTTTCTCATACTTTTTCCAGAGAAGTCCAAAAAGTACCTCGTATGATAAACAAAAGAAATATTCCTTCCAAACATTGTGGTAAAAGTCATAGAAGGGTAAAAATGACTTTAAACATACATGTAAGAATAATAAAAATTTTATGAAAACACTTTTTTAGAAAACATGGACATTGAAGATTACCATAACCCCAGTAAATACTTACGAATAAACAATCACGGATAAGAATGAGATTGGAATAATTATCCCTTACCTTAGGTCCGATTTGTTTTGTAAGTGTCCGAACCTCCTGTATAATGATTTAAATAATGTCATTGACTTCTTCCAGAATCATACTCATTGTTATGATATCATATATGGTTTACTTATGACTTTATATTACCCGTTCATTTGTAAATTCCATGTTAAAGAGCGTTTTGGGTAAAATCGTTTCATTTATGGTCCGTGATTTGACTTGTAATTATTCATGTGATTACTTAGATCATGAATACATAATTTCAGAATATAAAACATGATTTATATATAATATACATTCAGAATATACATATATATAATAGATCATTAAATGGAAAGAAATACACTGTTCATGGAGACGGTAGGCCGTACGTACGCATGAACGCTGTTTTCGTTTCCTTATTGAGAATAATCGAATTAAGTAGATGACATACATATATATATATATATCCAGTAGCTTTGTAATGTTATATATTTCATTATTATAGCTTATATATATTTTATAATCATTCTTTAATGGTTAACATGGAAAATGAATCTCATCGCGTCGTGGAGACGGTAGTCCGTACATACGCACGAGCGATGATATCGTTTCCATAATTATTTAATTGAATTGGAGTGGATGCTTCAATATACCATAATCAGTATGATGATATAATAACAATGTATAGTTATTCTTTACACCATTTTACCCATCCAAGTAAGGTGGTATTGTAAAAACAGATTACACCACGGCGTGGAGACGGTATTCCGTACATACGCACGTGCGGTGATTTTGTCTTCCATAGGATGGATAGATGGTGAAATAGGGTTGTTTAATACTTATAATAACATATCATTATATGAGTTATACTGACGTTATTACTTCATAATGAAACAACTAATGAAGAAGAAGTGGAAGAAGAAATAAAGATGAAAGAATCGGTAACGGACATTACCTCTTCTTTGAAGTGCTTCTTTGAGACCTCCTTTTAGGGACCTAAAATTGGTCTTTGAAGAAAACCAGGACCTCTAGGATGTCTCTAGGGAAGTGGAGAAGAGAATTTTTCAGGGGTTGGCCGATCTTGGAGTATCAATGAGGTGTGAGGAAGAGAGGGAGGAGGTGCCATTTTTTAAGGGAGGAGAGGGGCACCTTTGGAAAAACTAAAAATATTAATTTATTATAAAGTAATATTCGGTTTTAAATAGCTTCAAATTGATTTTTTTTCGAAGCTAAGGTGGGTATGGGTCGAAATCCTCTAATCCAATAAAATTAAAACAAGTTTAGGTTTCTATTTTAACCTTATCATTTTGATTTAACATTATGTTAAATAATTTTACTTTTAACTTGTCTTTTCGTTTTCTTACACTATAAGGTTAAAAAACTTTCTATAACAAGCTAAAAGAACCCCAAGTTGTTTATTATTAATATATATAACCTTATCTAAGTCATTTGGCCTAACCACGGATTTTTAGGAATAAAATATCAATTAATAATATAATATTTGTTTTAAAATCTATTTTATGCCAATTTTAACACTATTTGGTAATTGATTTTTGTAAAACTCATAACAGAATGATTAGTTCGAACAAAGTTAATTAAATCAATAATAACATGTTATATTAACCTATAAAATTGTGGAATTCATTCAAAGTCTAAATTACATTCATTTGGGTATTTATAACATCAATTATATCAATATTTCATTAATAAGATAATTACTGCATCATCATTGTGTCATAAATAAATTAACTTATATAAAGTCTATAAATTAAAAATAAAATACCATTATGTAGGAAATCTTGTTATATTTCTAATTAATATTTATATTCTAATTTACCTTATGTATAACTCTATATTAAAAATGTTTTACTTATTAAACTTTGATTTTAACTATTTTAACCATTCTTTTAATAAATTAATAATAAATGTCCTAATCTAATCCAAGTGGGCCTAAATGGTCAAATTTTATTCCTAGGCTTGTTTTTGGTCAAATTACACTTATCCAATAGAATTAGTACATGTGTTAGGGTAATAATAATATCATTTTTACCCTTAATTACCCTATTTACTTTTAACCGTGGTAAAAAAAAGTAAAAAGTTACTATTCACCAAAAATTATTTGCATCTCATTGAACCACATTATACTTATTAACATCAACCATGTCTCTCGGATTTTTGAAATTCCATTCACAGAAGCGGTAAAATTATGTTTTATGTAAATTTGCAAATTCTCCTAGGAGGTGGGTAAAAGACGGTGAAAAGTTCAATAAAATTTTTATATATCAAAAATTATTATAAAATGACTCCAATGAATTACATTGAACTTATATAGGTATTATGTATCAATTTTTACCTAAAATACATATAAATAAAATAAATAATTATTTAAATAAAAAGTCGGTTTTTAAATAGTAACCCAGTGTTTTCACTATTCATCAAAATTTGAAAGTTTTCAGAAAAATACCAAAATTTCACCATAGGCTAAATTCGATACTCTGAATCCAAAAATGAAGTCCATTTTGAAACATAAAATTTATAAAATTTCAAAAAGTGGGTATTATTATTCATAACAGCTAGTTTTTATAACATATAATTGTTTAGCGAAACTCGTTATTGCGTACAACACAAGCTATCATGGAAGGTCGCGATTGCGTGTAGTGCAAGCCAAGTCAGGGATGCATGTTTTTCATGATCCTTTTGGTGTTGCTTACAACAGAAGAGATTAATTAAAAATAATATTTTTCATAAAATCTCGGGGTGTTACAAGTATGTAATAAGTCAATTACATTATTTAAATCTTTATACAGGAGGTTCGGATACGTACGATGCATATCAGATCTAAGGTAAGGGATCACTTTTCCAATATCATTTTTATCCGAGATTGTTTATTCGTAAGTATTTACTAGGGTTATATTTATCATCCATGTCCCTGTTTTCTAAAAATGGTTTCATGTATGTTTAAAATCCTTTTTACCCACTTTTTTTAATTTTACTGCATGGTATGTATGGAATAATTCTTTTACAAGGTACTTTTTGACTTTTCAGAAAAAAGTACGAGAAGAATTTTATTTAACTTATACGACATGAATGGATTTCTACGGTTTCATAATGCTTTCTTTCCGTGAAGCTTCCTATGCAATATTTCATGACTATTTTCGAAAAAAATATTTCCTTTTAAATTTTAATTGGATTTTGTGAAAAGAAAATTATTTTGAATAAGAAAGGATATTTTCCCCAAGAATTCATTTCAAGTGTTTTATCAAAACCATATTTTCATCTAAGATGTCATTATTTCATATGTGTATTTTTCAAATATAATGTTTTTTTGATTTACATGGTTTCACTTCTCTTATGATGAAATTATATCCATTTGTTTTATAGGGATTATGTTTTGATTGGATGATGTTTATGAATCCCAATTGATTCATTGGGTTATGATGAATGATTTATGTATATGTTGTGGAAAAAGTATGAATGATTTCATTATGAGATGGGTGGTACCTATATCTCCCTCCAATGCATTGCATAAAGATTTATATCTCATGACATAGACATGGCTGGAACGGCATGTTAATCTGGTTCAGTGATACAAGACTAGAACGAGGAGTGAACTCGATTCAGAAAGGTAATTTTTCCACTAAGATGGTCTTGGCAGCAATGCCTTGGCTATTATGGAAATCATAACATGTGCTTAATGGTTTCCACAATTACATGTTTTATTCCAAAGCTATTTTATCATGAATAATGTTTTTTATGATCAATGCAATAAGTACTACCATGTTTTATATCATTGCTTGAGATTTTGATGTTCAAACATTATGTTCAAGTATTTAAGTTCAAATGTATATAGTTTGTTTTATTTTCTCCATGCATACCCGTACTGAGAATTTGAGCTCACTCTTTTATATGTTTTCTTTTCCCCATGATTTAAAAGAAAGGATTTAGGTAAGAAAAAAAAGGGGAATATCTTTATGGGAGATGTTGAAGATCATTCACCAAGATTAGAAGATTATATTCTGAGTTTCCAAAGACACTAAACTATTACGGTGTTTGTGTTTCTGTTTTTTTATGTATTATGTTTGTGAAAAAAGTAATGTAATGTCTAAGTACGTCAGGTTTGGGGTCTATACAGGGGCACCTTATGAAAAACATAAAATATTATTTTATAATAAATTCATATTTGGTTTATAATGGGTCCAAAATGACTTATTTCTAGGATAGGGTGGGTATGGGACTAAATCCTTTCAACCAATAGGTTTTAGTCAATTTAGGTTACCATATTAACTTTATCATTTATATTTAACCCCATGTTAAATAATTTAACTTTTTCTGTGTCTTCTTGTATTCTTACACTATATGGTTAATAAAATTACTATAAACTGCCAATCGAACCCCAAAGGGTTCATTAATGTCATATATATTATTGTATATGTCCTTTGAAAAATCCTTATATTTTTAGTACAATTATATAAATTAATAATATAGTATTTGTTTTAAAAACACTTTTATGTCAATTTTGACACTATTTGGTATTTCTCTTTTTCTAAATTCATAACAGCATTATTACTTTGAATAAAATTCATGTAACCAACCCTAATATGTCATATTAACCTATAAAATTAGTTTAATTCCTAAAAAGTCTAAAATTAAATTTATTTGGGTATTTATAACATCAATTATGTTAATATTTCATTAATAATGTAATTACAGCATCATCATTGTGTCATAAAAAAATTAAATTATTTAATGTCTAAAAAATATAGATAAAATACCATTATATTGGAATTATTTTTATATTTTTAATAAATATTTATAGTCGAATTTATCTTATATATAACCCTATATTAAAAAAATTTTAGTTATTAAGCATTGATTATAAATATTTTAACTATTCTGTAAATATAATAGTAATAAATATCCTAATCTAATCCACGTGGACCTAAAGATAAATATTTTATTACTAAGGTTGTTTTTGGTCGAATTACACTTATCAAATAGAATTAGGACATGTTTTTGGGTAATAATAATATGATTTTTACCCTTAATTACCCTATTTAATTTTAACCGAGGTAAATAAAAGTTAAAAGCTATTATTCACCAAAAATTATTTTCACCTCATTGAACCACATTTTACTTATTGATATCAACCGTGTCTCCCAGATTTTGGAAATTCAACTCACAGAAGTGGTAAAATTAGGTTTTTGATAAATTTTCAAATTCTCTTAGGAGGTGGGTAAGAGAAGGTAAAAAGTTCAATACAATTTTTATGTATCTAAAATTATTATAAAATGACTCCAATTAATTACATTGACCTTATATAGCTATTATGAATATATTTTGACCTTAAATAAATTTAAATAAAATAAATGATTATTTAAATAAAAAATTCGATTTTAACCAATAACATAGTGTTTTCACTATTCATCAAAAATTAAAAGTTTTCCAAAAAATACCAAAAAGTCACCCTAGGCTAATTTCGATATTTTGAATCCAAAAATAAAGTTCATTTTGAATGATAAAATTTATAAAATTTGAAAAAGTGGGTATTAATATCCATAACGACAAGTTTATATAATATTTTAATAACATACCACTGTTTAGTGAAACACAGTATTGCGTACAATGCAAGCAATCAAGGAAGGTTTCTCTTACGTGTAATGCAAGCAAAGAATAGTGTTGCGTATACTACAAATAATACGGTGCTGTGTATAGTGCATGATAATCATGGTTGTAACACCCCAAGATTTTATGAAAAATATTCTTTTTAATTTCATTAATGTCTTGTGTTGTACGCTACACCAAAAGGAGCTTGCAAAACAGGCATCCTTGACTTTCCTTGCATTACACGCAATCGCGACCTTCCTCGATAGCATGTGTAGTACGCAATACCGAGTTTCACTAAACAACGACATGCTATAAAAATATTATTAAAACTAGCCATTATGAATAGTACTAACAACTTTTTGAAATTTTGTAAATTTTATTTTTCAAAATTTACTTCATTTTTGGATTCGGAATATCGAAATTAGCCTAGGGTGAAATTTTGGTATTTTTCTGAACACTTTCAATTTTTGATGAATAGTGAAACTACTAAGTGGCTGTTAAAATAAAATAAATTTTTCATAAAAGTTAATTTTACTACTTCTGTGAGTGGAATTTCAAAAATCCGTGAGACACAGTTGATGTCAGTAAGTAAAATGTGGTTCAATGAGATGAAAATAATTTTTGGTGAATAGTAACCTTTTACTTTTTTTTACCACGGTTAAAAGTAAATAGGGTAATTAAGGGTAAAAATGATATTATTATTACCCTAAAACGTGCCATAATTATATTGGATAAGTTTAACTCGACCAAAAACAACATTAAGAATAAAATATGACCGTTTAGGCCCACTTGGATTAGATTAGGACATTTATTATTATTTAATTCAAAGAAGAGTTAAAAGAGTTAAAATCAACATTTATTTACTAAAACATTTTTAGTATAGGGTTATACATGAGATAAATTCGATTGTAAATATTTATTAGAAAGATAATAATATTTCCCACACAATGATATTTTATTTTTAATTTTTAGACATTAAATAATTTAATTTATTTATGACACAATGATGATGCAGTAATTACCATAAAAGTGAAAAATTCAAATAATTGATATTATAAATACCCAAATAAATATAATTTGAGTATTTTTATGAATTCCACTAATTTCCTAGGTTAATATGACATGTTATTATTGATTTAATTAACTTTTTTAGAAATAATGATTCTGTTATAATTTTTACAAAAATAATTTACTAAATAGTCTCAAAATTGACATAAAATAGTTTTTAAAACAAATATTATATAATTAATTGTTATTTTATTCTTAAAAATCTAAGGTTCGGCCAAATGACATAGATAAGGTTATATATATTAATAAAATACAACTTTGGGGTCGCTGGGATGTATATGGTAATTTTATTAACTATATAATATAAAAATAGAAATTAACATGGTAAATGTCAATCTAAGGAACTAAGAGTTAAAACTAAACGATAAGGTTAATATAATGACCTAAACTTGTCTAAATTCTATTGGATGAGCGGATTTCGACCCATCCCCACCTTAGATTCTAAATAAAACAATTTGTAGCTATTTAAAACTGAACATGACTTTATAATAAAATAATATTTTTAGTTTTTCCAAAGGTGCCCCTCTCCACCCTTATAAAAGGGAACCTCCTCCCTCTCCTCCTCGCACCAATTTGAGCCTTAAAGCTCGGCCAAACCCAGCCAATCTCTACCCTCAACTTCCCTAGAAACTTCTTAGAGGTTCTGTTCTTCTTCAAAGACCAATCATAGTTCCCTAAGAATAGGATTCAAAGAGGCGTATCGAAGAAGAGGTAATTTCTTTTACCGATTCTTTCAAGATTCTTTCTTCTTCAACTTCTTCTTCTTAGGTTGTTTCATTATGAAGTAATAACATCAGTATCACTAATATAATGATATGTTATTATAATTATGAAATATAATTATTTCACCATCTATCCATCCTACGGAAAACGAAATCACCGCGCATGTGTACGTACGGAATACCGTCTCCACGCCGTGGTGTAATCTGTTTTTCCAATACCACCTTACTTGGATGAGTAAAATGGTGTAAATAATAACTATACATAGTTATTATAACATCATACAGATTCTGGTATATTTTATCATCCACTCCAATTCAATTCAATAATTATGGAAATGATATCATCGCTCGTGCATACGTACGGACTACCGTCTCCACGACGCGATGAGATTCATTTTCCATGTTAACCATTAAAGAATGATTATAAGGTATATATAAGCTATAACAATGAAATATATGACATTATAAAGCTAATGGATTTATTTATATATATATTTATGTCATCTACTTAATTCGATTACACTCAATAAGGAAATGAAAACAGCGTCCATGCATACGTACGGCCTACCGTCTCTATGAACGGTGTATTTCTTTCCATTTACTGATCTATTATATATAAGTATATTTATGAATATATATTATATATAAATCATGTTTAATATTCAGGAATTGAGTTATCATGATCTAAGTAATCATATGAATAATTACAGGCCAAAACACGGACGACAAATGAAACGATTTTACCCAAAACGCTCTTTAACCTGGAATTTACAAAAGAACGGGTAAAATAAAGTCATAAGTGAACCATATATGATATCATAACAATGAGTAAGATTCTGTAATAAGTCAATAACATTATTTAAATCATTATACAGGATGTTCGGACACTTACGAAGAAAATCGGACCTAAGGTAAGGGAAATATCACAATCTCATTTTTATCCGAGATTGTTTATACTTTGGTATTTACTGGGGTGTATTTTATCATCCAAATCCATGTTTCCTCAATATGTAATACTATTTTCATACAACTACATTTTTTTAAATCCAATTTTACCCTTCGGTTAGTTTTTAGTAAAATATATGAAAGGAATCATTTTTTGTTTTTCGTACGAGGTACTTTTTGACTTTTCCCACAAAAGTATGAGAAGAATGTTTTATTAACATATACAGAATGAAAAGATTTTTACGGTTTTATAAAGCCATATTTTCATGAAGTTTCCTCAAAATGATTTCATGACTAGTTTCAAGAAAATCCTTTTCTTTTAAAATTTCATGACATATTGTTAAAAGAATATGATTTTAAAGAAGAAAGGATATTTTCCTCAAGAATTCATTTCAAGTGTTTTATGAAAACCATTTTCCATCTAAAATGAAATTATTTCATATGTTTATGCTTTAAGTATAATGTCTCTTTTATTTACTTGGTGTCACTTTTCTTATTATGAAATGATATCCATTTATTTTATATAGATTATGTTATGATGGGATGATGTTTATGAAACCAATTTTATTCGTTGGGTTATTATGAATGATGTATGTTTATTTTGTGGCACAAGTAAGAATGATTTCATTATGAGATTGTTGGGACCTATATATCCCTCCATTGCATTCGGTAAATGTTTTATATCTCATGAGAAAGACATGGCTGGAACGGTAAGTTAATCTGGTTCAGTGTTACAGGACTTAAACGAGGAGTGAACTCGATTCATAAAGGGTCTTTGTCCACTAAGATGGTCTTGGCAGCAATTCCTTGGCTACTATGGAAATCATGACATGTTCCAAATGGTTTCCACAATTACATGTTTTATTCCCATGATATTTTATCATTATTTATTTTCTCTAATGATATATGTCTTACGTACATCCATAATTCATGTCTTTGCTCATGATTTTAATGTTTAGATTTTATGTTCAAGTTTTTGCATTCAAATGTTTATGGATTGTTTTATGTTCTCTTTGTTTACCCTTACTGGGCATTTGAACTCACCCCTTTTATGTTTTCTTTTCTCCAGGATATAAAGATATGTTTTAGGTAAGAAAAAAAGGGAAGATATTTATGGGAGATGTTGAAGATCTTTCACCACGATTAGAAGATTACGTTCCAAGTTTCCAAAGACACTAAACTATTACGGTCCTTGTGTGTCTATTTTTGTTATGTACTAAGTATTCTGCAAAAGTAATGTAAGTTCTATGTACGTCAAGCTTAGGGTCTCTACAGTTGGTATCAGAGGAAAGGTTTAGTCAACCTTTCGAAACTATGATGCGAGAACTTTAGTGAGATCCCTAGATATATTTATAAGGTATGTCTAGGGATGTCCCTAAGGATAAGTATACGTATAGGATATAGTCTTAGAACTACGGTAATGATATTAGAATTTAACCTAAGATGTTGGATATTGAGGGTACTCCCCCTTTACTATGTTGTTTTCCCTAGCATGATTTTTGCCTCTCACACTATTCTTTTTGGGTTTTAGATGATGGCTAGAACCTGAAGAACCGTGTTGATCAATGAAATGGACAATGAAATGATTTTCCTCCTGAACAAACAAATGTTATGGGAGATGGAGTGCAAAATCTTATTTCTATACTTACACAATCTATGAATCATTCTGAACTTCCAAATGAGAAGAGAAGGCAACAATATTCTATTGAGTCCTTTATGAGGGAACATCCACCTTCTTTCAGTGGGTCTTCTGATCCACTTGTTTCTGAACAATGGATCAGTACTACTGAAAATATATTTTCAGTTCTTCAATGTTCTGAACATGATAATGTCATCTTAGCATTGTATCATTTGGATGGTGAAGCAGATCAATGGTGGAATCTTGTCAAGAATACGAGGTAAAGAGATGAAATTGAGTCCATGGAATGGGATGAGTTCAAGAAAATATTTTTCAATAACTACTTCCCTCGTACTCATAGAACAAAGATGGAGAAGGAGTTTCTTGAACTAAAGAAAAAGGATGATGAATTTGTTGGTATATACGAAGCGAATTTTACAAGGCTTGCAAGGTATGCATCTAGATTTATCATCCAACCTGAAAGTAAAGTTGATCTATTCTTCAGTGGCTTAAAACCAAATCTTCGAAGGGCATTAGCTATAAGAGACTTCAGTAGCTATGATGAAATTGTACGATATTCAATCAAGGTAGAAATGGAAGTTGGTGTTACATATCCATCTCATAGTTTTGACAAGAAACGAAAGATGGAGTTGAAGGAGAAAACTCATAATAATGGTGAAAAGAATATGAATGTTTCCTTATGCTCAAAGTGTGGAAAGAAACATGGTGGAGATTGTCTTAAAGGGACTAGAAAATGTTTTATGTGTGGAAAAGAAGGTCATCGAGCAGCTAAGTGTCAAAGTAATGGAAAAAGGGTCTCAAATGATGAGAATAAAGAAAAGACTACAAAGAACTATCCACCAACACTTCAATGCTTAAAGTTCAAGGAAATGGGGCATTATGCTAATAAATGCCCTAATCCAAGGGTTATTGATGATCGACATGAGCAACCACTTATGGTAAAAGGCAAAGAGAAGTCACATGCGATCACTATTGGCGATGTTGAATATGACAACGATGTGGTGGAATGATTAAGTGTTTATATAATGGGTTTCCAAAATAATGTTGTATATAGTATCGTGGAATATTGGAATATTTATGTATTGGTCTATTGTGGTTTTCAATAATTTTATGGTATCGGTAACCATGGAATGTGATTGAGATATTTTATAAAAAAAGAATGATATGCGCATAATGAAGGGAAAATGAGAAAATGAAATGTTTGACAGTATTCATGAGCTCATGATTATTATAAGGACTAAGTGATATCATGGTTTGAGTATACAGAATTTTGGGATTTTGGTATGTGGATAGAGTTATCTTTTGAGAACACTCATGTTTTCACTATGGTTTAATGGGTATTAATTTTTCAAGAGAATACATGATTAAGGTATTCACATGATTGTAATGTGACCAACAAGATATATGGGGGATAAATGATGGTATTCACATGCTTGGTTGATGACATTTCAAGTAATCGTTTTCTTTATACTATGATCTTGGACCGAAGTATTTTAGATAAGCCTAAAGATTGGAATGGATTATGTTGGACATAAGTTATGATAGAACTTTTTTCGATATTATTGATGGGATGTTATAGAAATATAGCGTTAGAAAAAGGACAACCTACAGGACGGGTGACAGCCCATCGCGTCGGACAAGGCTGTGGGAATAGAACCCACAACCGAAGTACGACTGGCCTTTATCGCCTACCACTGGCCTACAAGAAGTCCCTGTTTAGTATAAACTAGTCTTATTATATTAAGCAGTATGATATATAAAGTATAATTCCATTTTAGGAACCATATATGATTAATCTAACTATAGATGCACTTCTGTATTTTTTGATAACATTTCAAACCTTTTGTTTAAGATAGATAGAATGACCCATCATTCTATCACATGATCTGCTAACACATCACGAATGAAAAATTCAACTTCATTTCTTAAAGAGATGAAGTGGAAATTGTCCAAATAACGACCAACGGTGAGACTATACCAAAATCAGGAAAGTATTTCTTCTAATTCCAATTTCATCAACTTTAGGGAAATGATCTTGAAAAACAAAAATGTTGTCCTAGTGCTCTTATATCAGACGAATCAGATGGTACCTCAAATCATCACAAATTTATGGCTTTATGATTGGTGGATTTTCCATAGCCATGTTCTCTACCACTCTCCATCAGAAAATGATGGTTATATTTCCCTTCCATATCCATATTTTCACCTTTGTGGAAACCCAGGGATTAGTTTATTGGTGTAACCATTATGTTTCATACTTTAGTTTTTAAAGATTGGTTTTGGTATTCCTTTTTAAAATGTGGGTTTCTATTAATGATACTTTCGATTAGTAAACCATTTATAACCCTGACGAATTTCGAGGGCGAAATACATTTTAAGGGGGGTAGAATGTAACACCCCGAGATTTTATGAAAAATATTCTTCTTAATTTCATTAATGTCTTGTGTTGTACGCTACACCAAAATGAGCTTGCACAACACGCATCCTTGACTTGCCTTGCATTACACGCAATCGTGACCTTCCTCGATAGCGTGTGTAGTATGCAATACCAAGTTTCACTAAACAACGATATGCTACTAAAATATTATTAAAACAAGCCGTTATGAATATTAATAACCACCTTTTGAAATTTTTTAAATTTTATTTCTCAAAATTGACTTAATTTTTGGATTCGGAATATCTAAATTAGCCTAGGGAGAATGTTTGGTATTTTTCTGAAAACTTTCAATTTTTGATGAATAGTGAAACTACTAAGTGGCTGTTAAAAAAAACTGAATTTTTCATAAAACTTAATTTTACTGCTTCTATGAGTGGAATTTAAAAAATCCTAGAGACACGGTTGATGTCAGTAAGTAAAATGTGGTTCAATGAGATGAAAATAATTTTTGGTGAATAGTAACTTTTTACTTTTTTTCCACGGTTAAAATTAAATAGGGTAATTAAGGGTAAAGATGATATTATTATTACCCTAACACATGTCATAATTATATTGGA
Source organism: Viscum album (assembly GCA_963277665.1). Lineage (NCBI taxonomy): Eukaryota > Viridiplantae > Streptophyta > Magnoliopsida > Santalales > Viscaceae > Viscum > Viscum album. Next base: position 1,550,727,719 of record OY728158.1, on the reverse strand, counting down.
TAAGTGTAATTCTACCAAAAACAACTTTAGGAATAAAATATGACCATTTAGGCCCACTTGGATTAGATTAGGACATTTATTATTATTTAATTCAAAGAAGAGTTAAATGAGTTAAAATCAAAGTTTATTTACTAAAAAAAATTTAATATAGGTTTATACATAAGATAAATTCAACTGTAACTAATCATTAGAAATCTAATAATATTTCCTACATAAGTATATTTTATTTGTAATTTTTTGACATTAAATATTTTTATTTATCTATTATACAATGATGATGCAGTAATTACCATAAAAGTAATAAATTAGAATAATTGTTATTATAAATACCCAAATAAATATAATTTGAGACCATTTTTGAATTCCACTAATTTTCTAGGTTACTAGGACATGTTATTATTGATTTAATTAACGTTTATCGAACTAATCATTCTGTTATGATTTTCATAAAAATCAATTACTAAATAGTGTCAAAATTGACATAAAATAGTTTTTAAAAAAATATTATATTATTAATTGTTAGTTTATTACTAAAAATCTAAGGGTTGGCCACATGAAATAGATAATGTTATATATATTAATAAAATCCAACTTGGGGGTCGATTGGATGTATATGGTAAGTTTATTAACTATATAATATAAAAATACAAAGTGGCCTGGTAAATGTCAATCTAATTAACTAAGAGTTAAAACTAAAAGATAAGGTTAATATAATGACCTAAACTTGTCTGAATTCTGTTGGATGAGAGGAATTATACATATCCCCACCTTATCTTCGAAATAAATCAATTTTGAGATATTTAAAACCGAACATGACTTTATAATAAAATAATATTTTTAGTTATTCCAAAGGTGCCCCTCTCCTCCCTTACAAAAGGGCAACTCCTCCCCCTCCTCCTCACACAAATTTGAGCTTTCAAGCTCGTCCAACCCCTTCCAATTTCTCCCCTCCACTTCCCTAGAAACATCCTAGAGGTTCTGGTCTTCTTCAAAGACCAAACTTAGTTCCCTAAGAGGAGGTTTCAAAGAGGTGTATTGAAGAAGAGGTAATTTCTTCTACCGATTCTTTCAAGCTTCTTTCTTCTTCAACTTCTTCTTCTTTGGTTGTTTCATTATGAAGTAATAACATCAGTATCACTCATATACTTATATGTTATTATAAGTATGAAACAACATTATTTCAACATCTATCCATCCTACGTAAAACGAAATCACCACGTGTGCGTACGTATGGAATATCGTCTCCACACCGTGGTGTAATCTGTTTTTCCAATACCACCTTACTTGGATGGGTAAAATGGTGTAAATAATCACTATACATAGTTATTATATCATCATACTGATTCTGGTTTATTATATCATCCACTCCAATTCAATTCAATAATTATGGAAACGATATCATCGCTCGTGCGTACGTACGGACTACCGTCTCCACGACGCGATGAGATTCATTTTCCATGTTAACCATTAACGAATGATTATAAGGTACATATAAGCTATAATAATGAAATATATTACATTATAAAGCTACTGGATTTATGTATATATATATGTATGTCAAATACTTAATTCGATTATACTCAATAAGGAAACAAAAATAGCGTTCATGGGTACGTACGGCCTACCGTCTCCATGAACGGTGTATTTCCTTCGATTTACTGATCTATTATATATATGTATATTATGAATTTATATTATATTTAAATCATGTTTAATATTATGGAATTAAGTAATCATGATCTAAGTAATCATATGAATAATTACAAGTCAAAACACGGATGACAAATGAAACGATTTTACCCAAAACGCTCTTTAACATGGAATTTACAAAAGAACGGGTAAAATAAAGTCATAAGTGAACCATATATGATATAATAACAATGAGTATGATTCTGGAATAAGTAAATAACATTATTTAAATCATTACACAAGAGGTTAGGACACTTAAGAAGCAAATCGGACCTAAGGTAAGGGAAATATCACAATCTCATTTTTATCCGAGATTGTTTATACTTTGGTATTTACTGGGGTGTATTTTATCATCCACATCCATGTTTCCTCAATATGTAATATTATTTCCATCCACATACAATTGTTTAAATCCAATTTTACCCTTCGGTGAGTTTTTAGTAAAATATATGAAATGAATCTTTTGTCGTTTTTCGTACGAGGTACTTTTGGACTTTTCCGACAAAAGTATGAGAAGAATGTTTTTTTAACTTATACAGCGTGAAAGGATTTTTACGGTTTTATAAAGCCATATTTTCATGATGTTTCCTAAAAATTATTTCATGACTATTTTCAAGAAAATCCTTTTCTTTTAAAAATTCATGACATTTTTTGAAAAGAAAATGATTTTAAAGAAGAACAGATATTTTCCTCAAGAATTCATTTCAAGTGTTTTATCAAAACCATTTTCCATCTAAAATGAAATTATTTTATATGTGTATGTTTTAAGTATAATGCCTATTTTATATACATGGTTTCACTTATCTTATTATGAAATGATATCGATTTCTTTTATATAGATTATGTTATTATTGGATGATGTTTATGAAACCCATTTTATTCGTTGGGTTATTATGAATGATGTATGTTTATTTTGCGGCACAAGTAAGAATGATTTCATTATAAGATGGGTGGGACCTATATCTACCTCCAATGAATTGGGTAAAGTTTTTATATCTCATGAGATAGACATGGATGAAATGGTACGTTAATCCAATTCAGTGTTACAGGACTGAAACGAGGAGTGAACTCGATTCCGAAAGGGACTTTGTCCACTAAGATGGTCTTAGCAGCAATGCCTTGGCTACTATGGAAATCATGACATGCGCCGAACGGTTTCCAAAATTACATGTTTTATTCCCATGATATTTTATCATGATTGATGTTCTCTTATAATATATGCCTTACGTACTTCCATGATTCATGTCTTTGCTCAAGATTTTGATGTTTAGATTTTATGTTCAAGTTTTTTGCATTAAAATGTTTATGGATTGTTTTATGTTCTCTATGTTTACCCTTACTGGGAATTTGAGCTCACCCCTTTTATGTTTTCTTTTCTCCAGGATATAAAGAAATGTTTAGGTAAGAAAAAAAGGGAATATCTTTATGGGAGATGTTAAAGATCTTTCACCACGATTAAAAGATTACGTTCCATGTTTCCAAAGACACTAAACTATTACGGTCCTTCTGTGTCTGTTTTTTTTATGTACTAAGTATTCCGCAAATGTAATGTAATGTCTATGTATGTCATGTTAAGGGTCTCTAAAATGGTGTAGAGTACAACACGAGACATCAATGAAATTAAAAAATAATATTTCTCATAACATATAGGGGTGTTACAAAATATCTCTTTATATTTTTATTAAATTATAATGATAACATAATTTATTGTTATTACTAAATCAATGTTGTATGTTTCAAATAAAGTTTCCTAAAAAATATTTCCTTTTTTGTTCATTTCATATATCAAAAATATTATCAACAATTTAAGATCAATAGTAAATAATATTTCTATTATGACATGAAAACTTTGAATTTTATCCTAGTAAAATAATCATTTCTGACAATGTGCCCCAAATTGAAATAATTGATACAACTTATCATTATATTTAAAATACAATAACATATTAATTAATTTATTTGTTTAGAAATTTAATAATCTTTTTTTTATTGATTAAATACTGTTATTTCTCATTTTTATATATGTGATGGTTGGGGTGATTTTAAATTTTTAAAAAATCTAATCATTATCTACATTATCTTTGTACATTTTGGTGTTTCAAATACAGTATAAAATATATTAATAAATGGTCCACTCAATATGAATCATACCTATCATGTTATGGACCAATAAAAAATTCCAAATATTATAGGTACAAACACATACTTTGTTTTATCCAATTATAATTCCTCCAAAATCGATTCATTTTTGGTTGATTTTTATTTGATCAAAACAATAAAAGATAATGAAGTGACTTTTGATTTTACTTGATAATGTAATGAAATTTAAATGGTTCTACTCTTCTAATTATGAGTTTTGTAATATTATTTATATTCTATAAAATGTATTGTCTTAAGTTGAAAATATCTAAAGAGAGTAAAAAAATTCCTTCAAAAAATGAGAATAAATCATTTTTTATCTAGTATGAATTACATACATGATTTTAGACCATTTTTATCCATCTCGAAAATGTACAATGCACTTAAAATTTACATATTGTCCTCATTATTTCAACTTTTTGTATAAACTTTTCTTCTCTGACTACATATTATTTAGTTACATCATCAATATATAATAAATTTAAAAAAAACAGTGGATTAAAATAAAAATCAATATATTTCTTTCGAATTCTTATATTTAATATCATAAAAAATATATATAGTTTGGTCACAAACTTCTAAGGAGATAAATTTTAGGGATTTATGAAATATGCCATTAATAATATTTCCTATTATAAGAAAAAGGATGATAAAAAACATTTGGAATGACGTAACTGTATGTTACATGGTTCTAAAGAAACACATGGATAATCCCCATCATGGTGTCTCCATAAATCACCACTACAAAGAAGATTTATTTTTTTATTTGTAAAAATATTTTATGTATGTCATATAATCAACCTGAATATTTCTCTAGACATATATAAATGCTTCAATTTGGGTTCAATTGAAAAATAAATAATCTGTTTAACAAGAATAAATACGGTATTTATTTATTTCACCTATTTTTAAATAGATATTATATATATTTTTAAATGAAAAATTGACTTGTATTAACAATAATATATTGTGAAACCATTTGAACATTAATTGATATTATGATATCTAATTCCAAAAATAATAACAAATTTTTCATTGAAATTTATAAGTAGCATATTTCCTTAGGGAATCAAATATTTAACCAAAGATTCAATTTGATCAAATAAAATACATTAAATTATAATATCTGATTTAAGGAATATAAATTTTTTAAGACCATTTTATATTTTAATCTTATATCTAGGATATAAGGACAAAATATTAGTTTTAAAAAATCCAAAAAATAAAATGGTTCCAATTCGGGATTTGAATTATCATTATGCATTACTGTTTCCTAAAAGGATAGGCCATCGACCACTTGTTCAAAATATAAATACTATGATGGTTTTGGAATCAAATCAAATTGTATCTTCTTCTGAATTGTGTTTACAATGTTTATACCATAAGACATAAACATTCTAAAACCCAAAACATGACATATTAACACCAATAGTAAAAAAACATTTCAAATATCCTATTTTTTAATTTGTGTCAAGGATATATAACTATCCCTTCTAAAACAAATTCTAAATTTGGTGATACAGATGAATTTATTATTTTGAAACCTTGAATATAGATAAGATTTATAACAGAATCATTTCTAGTTTTTTTATGATTTATCTTATCATGAACTCAAAATAAAAATTTCTATCTTTATTAATGTCCTATATATTTTAAGAGAAAAAATTATTTTATCATATAAAATGTTAAAAACATAATAAATAATGTATTAACAATAATTATTATTACAATTTTATAATTTTTAATGTTTCCTTTTTATTTGAATATATTTTAACAATCAGTAACTAATATATAATAATTGATAACTATTTTGTTTAAAATTTTATATATTTATTTTTTTCATAATTATAATTATAATTTATAATTTTAGATTAATATTAATAATTTTTAATAATTTAATAATAATATATATATATATATATTTAATTTTATATTTATAATTACGTATAATTGTAATTGTTTTTCTTAAATACAATAAAAATTTACTATTGGTTATTAATTATTAAATTATTTAGTTTCATATAAAATTTACTAAATAAACTTTTTTTATATCTCACTAATTAGTTTTACTCTACTATTATTTTTATTGTTTCTATTGTTATAATTATCATTATTATATATATACATATATATTAATTTTAATAATGTATAACTAATTTACAGTAATTATTAACTATTCATTTTTAATATTAAAAAATTTATATTTTATTTTACTTCATTGTTATATAAAAATTACAATTTTAGATTAATTTTAATAATTCATTTCAATTAATAGATATTTTTTATTTTTTAAATACAAATTGTTATAATTATATATTAACTACAAGAAATATTTCATATTGAAAATTATTTATTTAATTCATTATTTATTTTAATTATTATTAATAAATCATTTAGTTTTTTTAATCACTAATTATTAGTTTTTCCTAAATAAAACCAACATTTACTATTTGTTATTATTTTATTATTATATTTTTATTTATATTAATTTTCTTAATTATTTTTTTAGTTGAGTTTCTAATTTTAAAATATTATAATTTATAGTTTTATTTTATATTAATTTAAACGAGTTTCAATAATTTACTAATATTTATAATAATTAAAAATATTCATTTTCAAATATTAAAGAATGTAATTTTTTAATTAATTTCATAATTATAATTATCATTTCATTTCTTGGATGGATTTTAATAATTCATAAAAATTAACTACTATTAATATGTTACTTATCCTTTTCAATAGCATATTCTTTTCATTAGTATTTTATTAATGTAATAAACCATTACTATATGTATTTTGTTTTTTAATTTTTCAATTTTTATAATTTTTCCATATAATATTTTTTGTTTTTTATGTCACTAATTTTTTTTTGAGTCTAATATTTTTTTATGTTTTATTTTTTAATATATCTAAATTATTTATGGTAATGAATTCCCTAAAATATAATAATTATTAATTATTAATATTTCAATAATATAATTTAAATTTTTCTTATGATTGTATAATTTTAATGAAAATTTATAATTTCAGATTAATTTTAATAATTTATATTAATTAATAACTATTTAGATATTATTTTTTACTTATGGTTATTTATAATTTTATTTTCATTTCTTAACTCTAACAAAAATATATAATGTGTTATTATTTATTTATTTCTTTATAATCATATTAGCTTTTCCAAAATGAAATCAAAATTTTCTACTTTAAAATTTTATTTCAAAATAATTTTTTTATAAATTATTAAAATATATTTCAAATTATTTTATATTATAATGTTTTAATGTTTTGAATTCTATTTTATAATAATAATATAACTAATTATCTAAAATGTTAATTTTACAATTAACACTTTGAAATTAGATAGAAATACATACTATGGAAATTTAATTAACTTATAATACATTAAATTAATTAACAATCTATAAAAAACATACCAAATAATGATATTTATATCTATTAAAAAAATTTAAAAAATATACATTAAAATTGAAGGTTTTTTCATAATTAAAATCACCAACCTACACCTAATGTTTAAACTATAATAGTTGAATTGAAATAAAAAACATTAAAGGGGTTTAATATGAAAATAATTAACCTAAAAAATAAGGCAATGAATAAAAGAACATCAAGGATGAGTCTTAGAAGGATTTTTATAGGTAAAATATTTTGCAACAGATTAAGGGTGACGGAATTTCCCAACATTATTTCAATTATTTCTGATGGATAAGGGACTCAATTAGAAATAAAACCCAAAATAATTACCTTCTTATTAAACTCTATTAGAAAATATGTGGGACAAGCCTTCTTTTCTATCAAAAATATTTATCTACTACGATTGATATTCTAATTCAATTACATATATTTAATTTAAAAAAACTATTCGCAATGAAAAAATATCATTCTTTATAAATATTCATTAATGCTCATTTGGTGTGTATAGATTTCAAGTTATTTTTAAATGGAATAATATTGTGTATCTAAAATATATTTTCAAAAAAATATCATTTTAAAATTTAATTATTCATCATAAAATGTCCATTTATTTGAACTTTTGTAATAAAAAATTCATTCAATTAAAAATTTCTCCCTGAAAACACCTAATTGTATTTATAAATTCCCTTATGATATCTTATTAATTAAGAATCATACTTTGTTTTATCTTCTTATAACGCATTATTTATATTTTTTGATTGTATAAAATTTAAGTATCTTCGTCAACGAGGGACATGGATACAGTTATGACACTACTATCCTAGTTATGTGGAAAATTATATCCTCTTCCATATAGAAGAGAAAAATCATGTATTGATCATTCAATCAATTTCATACCACAGATGATGCACTCAATTCAAGATACCTCACCACTAACATAAATTCAATTGTTTATCTCTTATATAATTGTGTGTGATCAAATTATACACATTTATAATAATATAAAGTCATGAGGCTATTACACATACTCGTAGATAGGATCATCCAATGACACCAAAAATACAAGGTTTTCTAATTGGTGGGGTTTTCCCCCTGATATTATCTACATGAGATCGCCATGTAAAAACCTAATGAGATGAAGTTGCAAATTTTATGTGATTCTAGGACCAAATTGGTTGAAATTACATTTGACTCGTTAGTTTTTGGTGTCTGGATGATGGGATATATGTTTAGAATTGGATTATTAGTATCATGAGGATCCCATTATAGTTATGAACTATTGTTATCCTTTAAAAAAACATATAAAACATGTACATTACAATGTAAGTAGTGTATAATGAAGAAACAACATTATTATGGTTATAACACATCATACATAACTTTCTAGATACACGATATGTTAATTGAATAATATTGGTCGTGATGGATCTAAGGAAACCACTTTAAAAATATTTTTACTCCTTATTTTTTAATTTCATTTCCCCAAATTAATTATTTTATTAACAACAATTTGGTATGCTCATTGACATAAAAGAGAACTTTGATATTCATATTTAATAATTGGTTTCATTTATTATTATTTTTGGTTTAATTGTCTATTTTTATTGATATAAAAATACCCATAAAACCTAAAATAAATTAAAATAGTGTAAAATATTTAACAGTAGATAACTATGATTGACTTTACTTGTTATAAGTAACATATATTAATTGAACTAATGTTGATTTATAAATAAAAATTTTTATTAAAGGGATTAATATTTTTTCTACCATACATATTCTTGTAGAAGATATTTAAAATGTATACATGCGCATGGGTTCATTGAATAACTCGGAAATTATTTTTTTACTAGTCCTAAAATTTTAATTCTAAAAAATGGAGGTTTTTTCATATAGCTTCATGGGCCACCTGTGAATCAAGAACCTGATCTAGCATGTGCATGACCTAAGGTGTATTCTTTTTTTTCCGCAGTCAACTAATAATCACTAGAGAATCATATATAAACTCATGGGAATTTTTTCTCCCACTAAATGGGAAGAAACAAAGAAAATACTCAAAAAAGTATTGCACTATTATTATCTACATCATAGATCCATTCATTCTAAAAATAGATAGAGACAATATAATATTAGAAAAAACTGAAGCAGTATAAGAATAAATATACAAATAAATATAGAAAATAAATAAAATAGAAGTGCAACTAAAGAGTCAACCAAGATATAAGTAGTCATCATATACAACAAAACTATGATACTGAATAAAAAAAATCAAATAAAAACTCCATGTTACATCAATGTATCCATCCATAATACTGACTAGAACCCCTCTACGTGGGATCACAAAATAGAACATGAACCTATAAAGAATTTTTTAATATAACAAAATTGAGGGCCATATGTAGGGTGTGAGAATAATATCCTAGTAGGCTATCACCATAGAGTCATTATATTTCCTTTAATAAACAAAAAAAATTCCTAGTTTGAAAATATAAATAGAATAGAAGTATTGATATTTTAAAGGAATCAAACACATGATCATTCCTATAAACTAGTTATATATATTCAAGTCATACGTAAGGGTAAAATTTGAGCATTGCTTAAAAAATACATTTTATAACACACAAATTGAAATCCTTCAATTAAAACAAGCGTTTATAAGTAAAATTCACGGTTGCAAAATTAAAAAAATTAGAACCAACACTAAATCGCTGAATTTAATAAAAATAGAAAATTTAAAAGGAGTATATGTGTGAAAAATATGTCATATAATGGAAATGATTTTTAATGGAAAATTTAAAGAATAAAAATGTTGTATAATTAAAAATAGTGGAACATATAATATAAAAGAAACTATAATAGGGTTGAATAGTTATAAGAATTATAGATTTAAACAATAGAAAAGGAAGTATATATAATTCTGGGAAACTCCTTGAATTCCTATGATGCATGCCTATACATATTCGGATGGAATCCCATATCTCATTATAGATGGATTCGTAGTATATAACCAACTTATTTCTCTAACATCCCCACACCTTTGGGACTCCCCAATGGACCCCAATACCATATGGGTTCTAGTCAGTCTAATCATGACTTGAATTTCACAACCAAAAAATACCTCACTAATAATATTATGATACCAATGAGTAATAGGGATAAGAGGTGATGAGTCGATAATAACACATATATTATAAACAAAGTATCTTCTCCACATCCATCCACCTCACACTGCCTAATTATATGTCTATTTCTTTAATATATCCAACAATTTAAAAAATAAAAGTTCACATATAATAACCACATGGGGCTTAACATAGGGATGTTACAAATTTACGGATTTTGTCTCTAACAGGTAAAAATATGACCTATGTTGTAATACTTTTAATAAAAATTGAAACACATATTTTAACTGATTACAAAATAAGTTTTTTTCTAAAAAATTAATTTTTTATGTTATATACAGTTAAAAAAATTTCTCCTTTAAAATTTCATTTAAAAATCACTCTGAATTCCAATATAAAATTCATATACCAAAATTAATTTTAATAAAATAATACTTTGTTCCATAAGACAACTCATTTAGTGCACATACTATCCATGTGTTATTGAATAAAAAAACACTAATTAAAAAACTAAATCACATTTGGAATGTAGAATAGTTTAATGAAAAATCCATTTAAATATAATAATTATATGTTATATAAAACCTCTAACCCTAAAATATAATCACAGGGAAATATATGAAGTTATAAATCATTAATAGACCAAACAAAATTCGAAAGACACCCACTTTGTAGTTTAATCATGTTATTAACATGGAAATATATCCCCAAAATTAATAACTTTGGTTCATATACATTACAAAAATAATTAAACACATTTAAATACATTGAAATAACATTTTATTTGTGAAAATAATAGTTGATATAACACAATAATATATGTTATTTGAAGAAAAGAAAAAATACATGGAACCACCTAACTCATATGAAGTGAATATGATTGAAACAATATATATTTTATAAGAATATAGACCAAATAGATGACATGGACACACTAACATCATTAAATAAAGGAGAAAATGTTCAAAACATCAATTTATGATTCATCTAAGAAGATAAACAAGATGAAAGGAAGAGGAATGTAATTATAGATAAAAAAGATATAAGAAAAAGATATAACCATGTATAAACTCATCAAAATATAAGCAATAATTTTTAATAATATTAGGGGAAAAATATTGGATGTGCATAGGGATCCCTCTTCATATTCTTCCATATAATGGGGAGGATAATCTACCCTTTGGGGTAACAATTTATCAAGTGTATAAGGGGAATAACCAATATATTGAAATTATATTTAATTCAAATGGTGAATCCACAATTTTTAACCAACCACATGCTATCTTTGTTCTCCCACCTAACACACCTCGAGAGATTCCCATTTTGCTCAGACACTTAGACAAACGATGCTCCAACAATGAAAAACGGAACATATAAAAATTGTACATATTTTGTGTGGTTGTTTCATGATTATTATTAACTGTATATCAAATCCTATTTCATATGTTATGTTCCTAAAATTTAAACAATTCAAAGAAACATGAGCCAAAATATAAAAACAATTATAATAATCAATAAGTAAATATAAAAATAAGATAAATAAAGAATGGGGTGTTATAGTGTGCAATTATTTTTTTATGCATAATTAAATTTTCCCCATATTGAAATTAATAAGTAGATTTTTTAATGAAAAAAATATTATTTTTAAATTTTTTTTCTTTCATATAATATAATTTATTAAAATTTTATGTAATTTATTTCACTTATTTTTAATCTATATTATATTTTGTGTCATTATTTTTGGTGGATAGGTATATATTTGAGTGGAACCTCCTTATGTACATTATGATTTTGGCCTATTTTTTTGTTGGGTATGGATTCCCACGATGTATAATAATCTGAGAGTTATTTAATGCAATGACTCGTGTCATCCTTTCTTTTTAATAGAATGGCCATTTTTTCATGGATTAATTTCAATTTTCAAGGATACTTATTTTTTTATATGTATATAATTTAAGGGTCCATATTATCTTATGTATTTTATATTTTATTTGGATTAATGTGTGTCTTATGATGTAATATAATAGCATATATTACGCATTGGAAAACATTTCTTCTGAATAAATTTTTAACAGAGAAAAATATTGTATGAATTGATATATATCATGTGTATTTAATTTCCAAATATTATGTATTAATTATTTATTTTGTATCAGTTGAATTTATTACACATTGACTGATAATATATTACTTGACATATATAAATTTCTTACACATTAAAAAATCATATATTTGTGATAAAAGTATATTATACATATCTTAAATTGATATAATATATTTACCATTTAAATTTTTAAAGGGAAAATTTTATTACATATCTTATATATTTTATATTCTTCATATAATTAATTATTAATTCATAATATACTTGAGATAATATCGAATGTATTAATTAATTTTTTTTGTCTGATTTCTGATTATTACGAAACAATTTTTTGATGTGTATAATATTTCATAAAATATTTATAATAATATTTTTTAAATAATTTTTAAATTAATATTTTATAAGTCAATTATTTGAGTATCATGGTATTTTTAGATCACATCAACACATCTTTACAGTTTCTCTCATTTTTATCAAAATTATACCAGAAAATTATTTTATTTTTTATTAACTATCAAATCCTATATTTTTTAGATTTATTTCTGAGAAAGAAAATGATGGTCTTTCATAGATGAATTTATCATTAAAATTCCTAAATTTTTTATAATGATTATATATTTATTAGTTGTAGGGCATCTATAATTGGGGATATATGACGATCCTATTTATGAATAAAATGTAAACATTAAAAAAAGTGTAAAAAAATATCATATGAAATCATTTTGAAACCAAGAAAAAACTAGTGATCAATGAGGATGTATAAATACAGTAAATTTATATATAAAAAAAATATAGAATATATGTTTAAACAGATGAACTAACATTGTTCAATATACCTATGAAGTAGGGTAAAATGAAAAGGGATTCATGATTTTTTTAAAGGTTGGGGCTGAAGCCTCAATTTATTATTAAATAAAAGTCCTCTTTAGACTGGGTAGAGGGTGACCCATTACATAGCCCGAAGGCCCAAGGCCAAGTGGCCTACATATAGGGTTAGAAAGCCCATTTTTTGGCCCAAAGGACCCCTCAGGGAACCGTACTGCTACAGTACCCGTGCAGCTACAGTACCATCGCTGCTACAGGGCTATCATTGCTATAGTCTGTCACTGCTACAGTACTGCTAGGTGTGACCTGCTCCAGTGCTGTTATAGTACCCTCCTACAGTACTCGGGAATTTTCCCATGCCCGGATTTGATCCGGGGAATTTTGGATGCCAAGCAGGAGCCTGAGCCACTAGGGTACAGGCTCGTTGGCAGGGATTCATGATTGATAATAGTAATAATGATGTAATATATAATGATAGTAAGTGGATAGTTTTCCATTAAAATAAAAATTCTTATATTATAACATGTTGATTTCGTTTTTGAATATGGAATATGGTTTACATGTATAATTTAATATAAACAAATTTGTGGTATTAATTAATATTATTTATTATGGGATTTTATAGAAATTTACATATCAATTAGTTTTGTGAAATTATGGTCAGTGGGTTACTTATTAAATGTAATTTGTTCTCAGGGATATCATCCTTCTTCTTTTCATATATATATATATATATATATCTCATATTTTTTAATGTTTCGTCTTTTTTGGTAGAGATTTTATTGTTTTTAATAGGAATAAAATTTCAAAAAGAATATGGTGAATGAAGAAAAAACATGAAAAATTAACCTATTAAGGTACCGAATTTCTAAAGCTTATATTATCTAAGGAAATATCTGATTCATGATATGTAGTAAATTATACCATATTAACCTTTTTGGTTTTTTATATTTCTATTATTATCTTATAAAATCTAATAATTTTAATTATGTTCAAATTTCATTGATTATTATATCTTTAAATATGATGGATGATGTTTTTGTGAAATAATTGAACGGTTTCGCCTGATAATTGACTGAGGGTAATGTTTGGATAATCATTCAAGTAGGCTTTACCACATTGTTTTTATCATGAAATTTCACAATGAATCCCACATCCATAACTGAGTACATAAATGAATTCCAGAGGCTGGAAGTCCTTTGGGGTTAAAAACCAAATAACCCTTAGGAACTCAAATTGGTCGAGAGGTTGGTAGGTCAGGATCATCACACCCATTTTGGGGGAATTTTTACCTTCTCCATGAATCTCTTATATAATTACGATATTTTTTATCCTCATCCTAATAATGATGTAGGATATGTAACCCTAAAAAAAATTATCAAGTGTTGAATCAATCTATGTGTAATGGTGATTCTATTGATTAAACAATATTATTGTATATGACGTTATTCCTCAATTTCTCTTTATTTCATTGAAAAGTGTTGCATCTGATAATTTGAAGCCATATAACCATTAAAGATAGAGTTTTTTTACAATCGAAATATGAAATTAATATTTTGAATATGCGATGAAACATCTACAACGCTTCCTAAATATTCTATTTATGATATAAATCAGAACCCACAAAGTTCATTGAAACCATGTAGATTAACATCATTTTTAGATGACATATATGAAGAAATGTGGGAATGTGGTTTTGAGATTGGTCCTCAGGGAGTAGTCCAACATATCCTACTCATGACAAGAATAAAAGTCATCTTTGTTATATATGGCATCATGACTTACCCCTAGGAGGATGCCCTTGTGTCGGGGTAGCCATATCATTCCACTGAATTGGGATTACACAATAAGGTTTTCCTATGTGAGAAAAAAAACAGGATGTCAATGGTATGATTATTTAAAATCACTAATCCCAAGTGATCCATGTTCAATGTTGGAAACTAGGTATTGAAAGTAATAAATCACAATACATATGGAGAAGTACTTATATTATATGAAATCCCTGACAAGGTATTTAATATGGATATTGGGCATTAATAAAGAGTATAAAATCACCATTTTTATTGGAATAATAGTTCTCAATGTTTGTATAACTTATAAATCTGTTGATGGATGAGGTAGTGGGATAGAACCACAAGAGTGTTTGGATCCCATATGTTTGACTGTGGGATACCTAATTTATTTACACAAATGTGGATTTTGCTTAGGTTTCTAGTCATAGGAAGACATCTTATGTATCGTGTTTGGATAGGAATCATAGTTTTTGTCTGTGTATATTCTTGAATATTCCAATTGGAGAATGTTATCATCTTGAAATATGTCTTTCAGACATTTCATCCTCACCAGTTTTACATGTCCTCGTTATCTTCTTGATATACCATAAAGTTCCTCTAGATATGTATGGGGTGTCTTTATGACACGTCTGAGGATTTATAGACATGTATTGGTTAGACAGTAGAAATTTCTACAGAAATATTCATGATCTAATTTACTTGTATAAAGGGAATCACATGATACTGATGGAATATCTTTTAGGCTATCACATGATCTAACTAACTTTTTTAGATGATGTGAAATGATCTGGATGAAATAATTGGACGGTCTTACATGATCTGACTATAATTTTTGGAGTAAATTGCATGTCCAATGAAAACATGTCTGATGGACATATCATAACCTTTATATCATGTATTGTTTTCTCTAAATGACTTTCGTTACATTTCTACAGGACATCTCAAGACATGATGGCATTTCTAGAAGGTTTTCATTGGATCAGGAATTTGTTTTGAATGAGATCACATGATCTAGCTATCATGACATTGTTCTGCTCATGAATTGACCATCATGTTAAAAAACTGTAAATTCCATTTTTTACATTCCAGGGGGATTTCCCATAATCCAAATTACATGTCTAGATGTTTTTTCCTAGTCGAGATAGGTCATACTATGTGAATGTGGATTTTGCATCCTTCATCCCATATGAATTGCACCTTTATTAGTAATTTTGTAGTTTTTGTTGTATATGTGCCGAATCATTTGGAAGGAATTGGAATATATAGGTTCTATATGACCCAGTTAACATATGGGTACTCCATTGAATTATTAGGTTGAATCGCCAAGATTCTTTCACATGATCAAAAAAAGTGAAGATTTGAGGAACATATTCATGTGGCGTGACCCAATACGCCATTCCCCATATTTTACCTAGTGGAATACCTTTTAAAAACACACGCATTCCTACTATGATAAGTTTTACCTTTATGTCCATCCATTATAAATTAATGTGTGTTTTTTTCTAATGGGATGGTATATATAGCCCTCGCCATCCTTGTTTTAAGACACCTCACCTAGAATATATATTTCTAATATAAACTAGAGTTAGTGGAAGGATAATTAAGTCATGTACATAAAATGATCATACAATTATTCATTCATGGAACCACGTGATGGAAACATCCCTGAAAATATTTATCCATATCAATTTTTATTACACACCATCTGATCTTGGGTATTTCTCCTAACAATGTCAAAATGTCAACGGTCATTCACAAGGGCATGATGCCATGTCAAGAATTTTTCATGATGTCTCGATGCAAGTGGAAATGATTTCATGTCATTTAAGAAGACTTGTATTGGGTAATTCAAGAGGAAAGGAAGTATTTTTATGGTCCTTTCATGGTATTAATATGGTTTTTTAAAGACCATTCCTGAGATCGATAGGGATAATCAGGGTCCTTTGGGGAGATATTGTTATATTGTTAGAGGTCCTGTAAGTGAATGGAAATAATAAGCAGCACATAACTAATTCTAATGAAGACCAATGTATGAACCCTCCCTCAAAATCTTCCACATGTTCCCATTTTATTTTATTCCACATCTCACAATGATATGGGATCTCATGATGTCATTCGACCATTGTCATGGAAAATCACTCTTCTTGTTTGTAATGTGTCATGTGATTCATGATGGGTCTTGTTATGATGAGTGATTATTACCGCATGCAATCCAACTTCTTGTCATTGGATCTGCATGTTGGATGATAGATCTTATGATGTTTTGCTAGCATTTTTGTGTGTGATTCACCAATTCTCCAGTGGAGATGAATGGTAATCACATGATTGAATGGATTTGTCTAATTTTATACTCATAATGATGGTGACACAACAACATGTGATTTCAAAAAAAATATGGACATGCGTTTAGTGGATCTACGTTGTCTTTTGAATCCCATAGGGACTCCACATTAAAATCTTTTTAACTCTACTTCCCATGAGAAATCCTCCATTCAATGCCTTTATTTTGTAAGGGGTTTCAAATGATTACCAAGCCTCTGCCTATTTTCATGTTTCATAATATAAAGATCTCATCTAGTTTTCCTCTTATATGAATCAATGATTATTAGTATTCTTTTGAAAGAATACCAAGTATTTAAACAGGGTCATAAAAAGATCATAACCAAGTCATTTACTATGTATAACCCATTTTCATAACCATACAAAGGACATATGATTTTTTTTCAATATAATTTTTATAGGATCTGCATAAATCATCCAACTTTCCTTCCATAGTTTTTTGAGGAAAATAATATATATACATTAGGTGTTTTTTTCTTCTAGATTTGATGATGATCATATGGAAGTATTCAACAACCCCCCCCCCCCCATATGTGTCCTACATGGAGACAAGGGAATAGTTATGAGGAATGAAAATGAATACCTATGTCTTTCAGGCCACCACTAATTTGTGTCATGGGTGATGTTTGGTCTTCTTATTGACACTTCTTATTTCCCAAATCACTCAATTAATAGAGAGGCTAGGAGAATCTCATTTCACTGGTAACATTGAATCTTCTGAGCTATTGATATTTCAACAATCATATGATATCATGGAAAGAAATTATCATAATATTTCATTTTAAATACCTTTCCATGAGAACTGATTCCATTCCCTATTTAACATGATATATACAATAAAAATATCCCAAAAACTAATCATAAGAATTGACAACAATATTCTTTTGTGAGATATCTTTATATGCTCACACATTGTCTCAAAGATTATATAGATGAGATATAAATCAATTCTTGATAATTTCTGGAACCATCACCCAATTCCATAGTTTTATGGTTCTCTTGGAAGATTCACAAGATCTTATATCTTGGTCACACGATCGCTAAGACATTATGAAGTTCATTTGACCTTCTTAGGCTCACCCAATCACGAGTCTCATTACAAATTATAAAAATTCATGATTAATTATTAGTTACAAAATAATGAGATTTTTCCTAGGATATGCAAACCATGAGACCTATATATGGTAAAAAAAATTTAAACCTCATGGATTATATAATTTTTAGGATGATTCTAGAGCCAGGAATCTCTTTTGACAATATTTCTTCACTAGTTTGACATGGATTAATTTCTATTGTAAATATGGATTCTGGTTCCTGTAAAACATCCATCGTATACCAACATTGGTTCATGATTGATGGTAGTCATAATGCTGGACTTTTTATCATGTGCACTTTGATAATGAGGTTCTGAAGAGGCTTCCCCCATATGACATTTAGGGATATTTCTTTGTCATGCAAGATTCCTCTTTATTAATTTTGACTTCAGGATTATGTTGACATACTCATGCCTGACTAAAATATTTTTTATTTCTAGTTTTTTTCTTCCTTGGAATATGTTAAATTGAAAAATTATGATGTAAATGGGTCGGGGAACAGTCCCAGGGGTTTCTCTATATGTTGGTTGACACCCCTTAGAGACTAGATAGTTTCAATTTCTCCCACCATTCCATTTCAAAATGTTAATCAAGCATATGTTTCTCCCTCTTGAATAATCTAATATGGATTTGGAGATCGAAATGGTATTTTTAACCTAATTGTAATTGTTTATATAAATAGAAATGTTCATTTGGGATTGATAATGTTGCTCAAAATTTTCCAATCACCTACATGTTATTAATCATTATGAGGGTGTAGGGATTTATCAAATCATTTTTTACCACCAATAATATAATATTAGTGAACTGTTTTACAACTTTTTACTATGTTATAATTATTTTTATCTTTCCCATAGTGAGTTATGGGTCCGGATCTAAGACGTTTACCATCTAGGAGGGATATCATTACTGGGGAGATGTATAAAATGTTCCTTCCAATCGTGGAGATCTGGGATGACACTTCAAAAACTCTTCCCTTCAAAGGATAATTCTTAACATTTTAAAGAATAAGTTATGGAATGATTTGAATATAATAATACTCATTTCCATTATGGATGGAATCAATATCTATATTTAAAATATTGGAGCTCAACAACCCAAATATAATCCCTCATAGGTTCCCTTCCTGGTTGGTTTTTATTTAACATTCACTTATTAAAAAATTCATAAAGAGGGGGAGTATACAATGTGGGGATACAAGGTGAGAGTTGAGTTATCCCCGAGGGAAATTCATAGAGAGTTTCTTTGAAATGTTTCTAAATAGATGGTTTTTCCCAAATAGAGATTCTTTCCTAGGAGTTCGAGTGAGAATACTGGTGAAAATAGTTCAATTAGTATATGGGATGCATCTTATCCAAGATGTACTGACTCCTTTTAACCTCTACGAGGTCATGGGAAATATCAAATAAGGAAACATTGCCTATATTATTAATGGACTTTTTTTTTATTAGACAACATCATATATCATTTTTGTTATTATAAATACAACACCACTATTGGGATCCCCAATGAATTGTTCAATCTAATGTCACTGAACATTTATGGGTTGAGGAGATGCATCTAGGCCAAAATGAAGTCAACGAAATTATGAATCATTCCAACAATTTCATCATCTGGACCAATCATGTATTGATCAACATAATTTTGGATAATGTTAATGGATCCCTTGAAGTGAATTTCAATTGTTACTTATCCCCCCTCAATCAACGTGTGAGATGAATGCCGTTATAGGATTATCCAACCATTTTTTCTTATATTAGATAATGGTGACACAAACATTAATATTATCCTTTCTCCTTTTTGGAATTTTATATTTCAATCTTATATTTATTCCAATGATAGGGTGGAAGCCTACCTGGGGGTGTTCTAAATATGTTGGTCCATTAGTTGAAGAAACCATGTGTTTCATGAAACCCCTCTACAATAACAAAAATAGAGTTGATTCAATATTCATGATTGACTTTGAGGACATTTCCTAATCCTATCTATAACAATCCCATTAGTGGGAAATAATTTTATGTGGTTGTTGTTCCTTCAATACGTGATATGGCTAATGAATTATTTGATATAAGGGAAAATAAGAATTCCCCTCTTACTTCTTCATCAGCATAACCAATCATTCCTCATTATAACATACCTACTCTATTAATTTAATATTACAGATAATGATTCAAGAAAATATAGTATATTATTCACACAATGATCACTAAGACACCCCTGAAATCATTTCATCAATAGGTGGTACTCCTTCACCAGCTCTTCATGATTTAGGTGTTCGTGGTTTTGACCACGGACCATTAAATGTCATCATGGTTGAAATAATCTTTAATATAAAAAAAATTAATAGTGAGAATGTATTTAATAGTATTAAATATAAAGGGTCTCCTGTCTATCCAATAAGAAAATCATCAGAGGTGCTTGATAAAGGTTGTTGGAGAACCTCTACTGTAGATGCTCAGATGGGCCTCTTGACTGTAGAAATTGAATAATATGAAGCTCATGTTGTTTTTACCAGATCCCATATTGTGACATCATCACCATTATTTAGAACTAGTAAAAATGATGATGAAGAGTTATCATTTTTATTGAGACACATTATCATGATGTGGTGGAGGAGGAGGAATATAAAATTATGCTTCAACATTCCATTTATAGTTCCATCCAGGAAGTAGTGGATTTGGAAAATTTGGCCCATCAAATATTACAGTAATCTGATCACAAATGATGCGGGTATCTTTTGAGTGGTTACAAAATGTGTATATTCTTCCTTTTTATCTTATTATGGAATTAAGTTTATAAATTATACATATTTCTATCTATTCTTCTTTCATTTAGGATGTGCATGAAATTTCATTAATCTAAAGCACTATAGATTATCAATGGTACCAGTCCTATTAATAATTCCATATAAATCCAAATGATTGGATTTGAATGCTTAAATCACAATAGGTTTTTCTATTCTCATAATCACAAATGAATTCACATTCATATAAGATTCCAAATTTATGTAACTTATATAGTTATATTGAGATCAATTGATTTAAAATAACACTTTTTGTAAAATTTGACTATCCAGGAAGGTGAATTCTCTAAATATTTCTAAATTTAGAGGACCTTTCGAGTATTGATTTATTTCTTATAAGAAAATAAATGATGAACCCTATCATATTTATATATTATTATTTTATATGTATCTAATTTTTTCCTAAGTATCATATAGGGTAAGTCGTAGAGATATGGAATTGGATTTCTTTTCGGGTTACCCTCTTACATGATTTTTACCTGACATGTTCATGTCATTTCCATTTATGAGTGCTGAATAATTTATAGATTAAAAAAATTCATTTAAAATGGTTAGATATTCAACATTTTCCCATGAATCCCTTATCTGTTTTTTAACCTGGAGATAAATGTGTCTATCTCAATTGTTTATTTTATAGTCTTGAAAATTAAACATTTGATGGATATATTTTAGGTTCATATATCTCAAAAATTAATTTTTTGTATTATTGATCTTTTAGATCAAAATTTCCATTATAGTAACATCTCATAGGAAAAAAGGTTCACTCTATGTAGTGATATTTTCAGTGGTAATGAATTCGTCCATGATGATTAATGTGATGTTGTAAGGAAATATTCCACACAGTTTAGCATCATGTAGAAAGAAAATAAAATGTTATGTATTTTAAAATATTTTCCTGGGGACAAGATTTATTAATATGAAATTTGTAATACATACATAGGATGAAATAGAAAACATGAAGGTGGTATGTTCTTCTATGGTGTCTCAAGGGCCCGGGAGGATTGTGGAAACATTCCTATAAGAAGTAGAAGCCTCTAGTGGGTGGGTCCAAATTCCTTATGCATGACCCCTTACGGATAAAATTCATTTTCAATCAATGAAGATCCCTTCTCTTTTCCAAGGGTGTTGAATAATTTATGGGTATGTAATTAGTAGTTGGTAAAATCTTAAAGAATTTCAATCCATATGGATATTTGAAATATGGGGCGTGTAAATCACATTTCCAAGAGCATGAACCGATGAATATTTAATGGGGAAGACATTCCAGGGATAACCTAAAAAACTGTATCATATTGAGTACAACCACATTTTTACCATGGTTCCTGAGGATTGAATTTCCTCCATTAAAAAGTGGATATTCCTAATGATTCTAATATTGATGACCTTATGCATGAACACACATGGATTATGTGAATAGTAAAATAAAGGGTATCCATACCCTTATCTATGGGAATGAATGATTTGTAAATACAAAATCTTCTAGATGATGAAGTGGGGTATTGAGATAAGGACATCCATGGAGGGTTATGGAAACCTTGGGTAGTTTATCTTTTAGGTTGGGAGGCACTTCCCCTAAGCCATGTGGTTTAAATTAACATGGTATGGGAAATGAAATGTTGGAGGAATTGAGTTTTTCATTACTTTATTGAGAAAGGGAAAAAACATGGTGATGTAGAAAAAATGATATTAAATCCTCTTTATTAAATTGGTTATAGGGATGGTAAATCATGTTTCAAGGGTTTTGGGTCATGAGAAAGTATATAAGAAAATCACACCAGGGATATCCTATAGTACCCTATATTGACGGACACGACCACAGTGATGTCAGGCCCCACATGAATTGGAAATCCATTTTTGAAGGTAATGAAATATTTTGTTGGTGGTTTGGAGCACATATACAGGAACAAGGGGAAGACATGCCTAGTTAAAAAAAGGGTCCCTTAATGTCGGGTTTCCTTTTCCATGGTCAATGGAATGTTGCATAAACTTGACGATCCAAATGAAGGAAGTTATTTTTATTGAATTTTTAATATTTAAGAAGGTATTGATCACAGTAAATTGTTTTCCACGTTGTGAACATGTTATAATGATGAAGAGATTTATAAAATAATTACTATTAATTTCACAAGACAATGGTGTCCAATAAAAATGGATCAACATTTTATAGGGCCAAAACTTGGTCCCTATGAGATTTACACCTCATTAATTTACACTCTATATTTTCCATGAACATTGGAGATTATAAGTTTATAGAGATGAGACATGATTAATTCTTTACAAGGTTTAATGATAAAAAAAATTCAATAAAATTCACTGTATGATTTTTGTCTTTAAATTTTGACTATCAAAGGATAATGTCTTTTGTATGGATTTGACTGATGTGTATGTAGTTGAATGTAAGGGTCCACCTGGAATAAGTATGATGGGAATGTTTCAAAATGGTGTAATTAAAATACCTAGGTTCAAGAGTAATCTAACATCCTTGTATGTGAGAGAATAAATGAAGTAAATAATGGCTCGGGGTTCTATTACATGAGTAATAATACGGAAAAATCATATCAGGGATGCAATAGAACACCCTCATGTACCAGGTTCTACTGTAGTACAGTTATGAAAAAAATAATTTCAAATCACATTATACAGGCCCTAGTTATCGCTTCTTACTAAATAGAATCCCATAAACATACTTATCTTGGTCAGAGATAGAGATCTATTTTCCCATTCCTATGTCTCCAAAAGGGTCACAAGAACATGAGAATCCTTAGAAGTGTAGTGTGGTTTATGGGATAAGGTGTATAAAAGATGATGAAATCACTTTTTACTCTAGTTTATTGGTGGTAGAATCATTTAGTACATTATAATGAATGACTTGGTGTAATGGACAGAACATTTTAACATCATGTAGTGGGGGTCATATCTATTATTCAATTTTAATGTGAGGTGATCGGGATATTTTCCTTGATGTTTAGCGTAAACTATGAGGAAATTATAATTTTCATTTATTTTAAAGATCTTTATTTAAAGATGTAAATATTAGTTGATATAGAATGTATTCTTATTCATAAATGTTACTAGATTTGAGATATATATTTCATTTTTTATGAGTGACATTTTATTTTCCATAACATCCCACTAGTCATGCTCAGTGTGAGAAATAAAGAAAAAAATGGGAAATCAACAAAGCGACATGAGAGTTAGTCTCTTATAACATTCTACATAGCTCATTAAAATACGTAATTGGATGTGAATTTTTATCATTTTATATATTTTTTAAACCCCAATACTATATATTTGAGTGTTTCTATATATATTGTCGTGATAATAATCATGAGACATGTATTTCTTACATGAAATATCAACACATAGGACCAACCCATAAGTTAAGAGAGAGGTAATTTTTATGCTTATTATTGTGGATAGACCGTGTATTATAGATATGGGTGTCACTATGTATCCTATTAGAAAATTAATCAATCCCCACATAGTTTTTAAATGAGAAACCGATGTGCTCTCTTTGTGTATACATTTTCATATATATTAATAAGAATAATTTTTTTCACCAAATATTAATCATTTTGTGGATCAAATTCCTCTTATTGTTGATTATGTTGAATTTCATGTTTTATCCATCCAAAGTCTCAAATTGGTGAAGGATAAAAAAAATTCAAATATACACAACATGTACTTATAACACACGTCGAGTAATATTGCCACGACATAGATTGGTAGGACTACATACTCACCAATATTGTTGGCCAAAGATAACACATCATATTATTCCCATACAAATGTTGTGTCATCCTATCTAGAAGTAGTTGGGGGTCGATGATTGATATTACACTCCATATA
The DNA here is from genome assembly GCA_963277665.1 of Viscum album. Lineage (NCBI taxonomy): Eukaryota > Viridiplantae > Streptophyta > Magnoliopsida > Santalales > Viscaceae > Viscum > Viscum album. Next base: position 1,550,702,526 of record OY728158.1, on the reverse strand, counting down.
GGGAGGATGAACACGCTGTGTACCTCCACCTACAGGGAGGCAAGGTAAATCACCCACATAAGGAGAAAAGTGGTCGAAATTAGGTTGACAAGGGTACACTCTGTGTAAAATATGTTACACACCGTGTATTCCTAAAAACAATAAATATAAGGATTGTCCCTCCATGTTTAGTATGATTCATTCCCAACCTCACCAAGGGAGGAAATTCTAGAGAATCCCAAGGAGAGAAGAGAGGTGAGAAGGTTCTTCTTTGCAACCTTCCCAATGACCTTAAATCCAAAAACTTTCAATATTTAATTCTAGAATCACAAGTAGTTAAATACTATCTACTCTATGAGTAGCTAAATCACTTATGTGTTGGTGATGTGGATGATTATGAGTGTTATTTTTTTCAACTATTTTATTATACATGTGTTATTCATTCTTCTCTCATAATTCCTTCATAAAAGTTTCGAAATATCAGTAGAAATCTCATTCATACCAAGAATAGGATTTATAGGGATCTTTTAAGTAATTACAGTTAAAAAAATCTATGATCATAGGATTTTCTTGTCGTATAAAATGTTATGCAATTAATAAAATGAAATGAAATAAAATTCTAGGCAATGGAATTGGTTTCTATTGATTTAAAACAAAACTTGCTAGAGAAAGGGTATTCTTTTACATTCATATCCCATAGATTTGAGTTATCATGAACAACACAACCATATTACAAAAATTGATTTAATAACAACCTTAAAAATCCACAACCCTAACGCATTATTTCCATTTCACATCAAGAATCAAAATTTTGTGCTCTTTATTTACCTTTAATGTAATATATATTGTTAATGTAAATTTAATTAATATGTCATTGAAACATCATAAAATTTACTCTAAATTTCATCAAATCTCACCTAATTACTTAAAAACTAAAAAAATACACTAATTTCATCTCCTTGTGGATAGATCACATACTTTTACTATAATAGTATTAAGTTTCAGTAATTAAATTCGGATTATCGAAGGTAAAAAATTAGTAGAAATGATATAAAATTTTGGAACCATTTTCAGGGACTCGAAGTTAATAGTATTTTGATTAATTAGTTTGTATTTAATAAAGTGTAAATATAAAAATAAAAATTCTAAAAATTTCTGTTCTAAATATCATTACTATTTTTAATTATTTTATTTTTATACTTTGACGCTTCTTATTTTGTTTTGTGATGTACTAGATTAAAAGTGTAAGAGTGGATGAATCAAATGTTCTATGAGCACCAATTCATTGAACTTCCTTCCACTTGAAATAGAGATCGAAAAAATAATATTTCAGTGATGATGGGAACATATGGATGAGCACAACTAGACCAATCCCATGAAGAAAATAGAAGATGGAGATCTAGTTACAATTCAAGGAGTTGGAAAATAGTTTGTACTAGATGAAAACTAGATCCAACAAAGATAACATGCTCCATTTGTTCCAAGGTAGGCCCTGGAAAAACCCATGATGTTCCCACCTGATCAGTTTCTGTACATACAACTAGGTCAAGCCATTATTTTTCTATTAAACAAAAAATTTTCCCCCACCTCTTTAAGAGAAACTACCCCGACGTTGTACCCTTATAGGGTATGGTCTTCCTTCTATCCAAGGGGATGATATAGGAATTGTCAGACCATTAGTGCAAGCCTAGAGTTTTTAGATCTATCCCCCCATCATGAAACTGATCCAAAAATATGTGAAATTTGGTTGATTACCTTGTGATGACCCAATGCACATCTCTCTAATTTTTTGGAGATTTGTGAACCCTTCTACTACCATGGGGTGTATGATGATGATATTCACCTTCTGTTATTTCCCTTTTCATTAAGGGATAATGCGAAGGATAAGATCATAGGAATACATAAACACTCCATCCTCACTTGGGAGGCATTGGCCAAGGCATTTATGTCAAAATATTTTCCACCTTCCACGATGGTGACATTACAAACTGAATTCCACAATATTCGGTAGCATGATTTTGTATCCTTCTTTGAATATTGGGAGCATTTCAAAAAAACTGATATGGGTGTTCCTTCATACTAGAATTCAATTATTGATGAAATTACAAAAATTCTATGGAAGTCTAACAAACACCAAATATGTGGTAGGCGCAGTAGCATGAGGAATTGTAATAAGGAAACCACTAGAGAACTCTTTAAATTTCGTGAAGACTTGTATGAAAATAGTGTCCAATGGAACTCAGTGTGGGGAACTCAGAGGACAAGCATGCACGACATAGCTTCCACTACGATGGTTGCCACCCCACCTGATGCGGTGTCAAAGAACATTGATGAGTTGAATCTGAAAAATGCATCTCACATTCAAGTGAAAAATCACCTGACATATAGTGAATATGGTGACAACAACACCATGGGTGACTTCCCAGGACTATGTGAAAGTCCATCAAAAATTGAGGTAAACTATGTATCTCATAATATAAGGATAAATATTCACTCTATGTACCAAATCCTGGCATGGCAAGATAGATCAAATAAGGTTTGGGGACAACAAAAACAAAATTGTCAACCCTTCTCGCAAATACCAATCATTTATGGTAAAACAATATCATATTCCCTATCCCAGATAGTTGGATGGATCATTCTAACAATAAGGGTATCAAAACCATCGTCTGGAGAAACAACTGAGGCTGAAAAAACCTCAGTCAAATAAAAAACAACCTCAATGAAACAACTATAAATTTTATAGGAGATGATGTCAAAGATCAAAAAAACTAATAAGACATGATTTCAGACTAAGGAGGCCTCTATTTGGAGCCTTGAGAATCATATTGGGAAACATTCCAATCAACTATTTTCAAGGAAACTTGGTAAATTAACAAGTAATATTGAGAATAACCCCTGGTAGGTGGACAATGCTATTACATTATAAAGTGGAAAAGATCTCTCCCAGTAAATAACTGCAAATCAAAGTGAATATTATTCTCCACCATCTATCGTGTCGAAACATAAAGCTGATATCCAAGAGTCTCCCTCAGCACAGATCCAGTAAAATGAGAAGGAGGCTGAAAAAAAGTAAGGGAAAAGATGTGGTCAAGCCCTATGACCCCACCTTACCTTTTCCTATGCAAATAAAGCATTTCAAGTATGATCAACAGTTTATAAAATTCATGGGGGTATTCTTAAAACATCACATCAACATTCCGTTCGTAGAGGTGTTAACTCAATAGAAAATGTACATAAAATTTATGAAGGAGATACTATCCAATAAGAGGAAGATGAAATATTTTGGGACTATTCCTCTCACTATGGAATTATTAGCAGTGACACACAATTATCTTCCCCACAAGCTCCATGATACATGTAGTTTCACAACCCCATGTGGAATTGGATCTTGTGAGTTTGAGAAATACCTCTATGACTAGGTGGAATGTTTTAACCTTATTCCCTCTGGAGTCTTCAAAAATATGGGGCTAAATGATCTCAAAAAATTTGAGTAAACCTTTATCTAGTGGATAAATCCATAAAATATCCTAAAGGGATACTTGTGGATGTTTCCATGAAAGTGAGACATATTATTCATCCTCATGACATCATCATACTCAACATGGAGGATGATCATGAGGAACGTCTCATTCTGGGGAGACACTTCTTGGCTACTGGGAAGGTGTTGATCGATGTTACCCTAGGTGAGCCGATCTTCATAATGGGAGATGAAGTAGTCTCCTACAATATCCTAAAAGTTGTTAAGCAAGTATCTCTAATTGATTATGAGGATTGTTTTCCCTTGACGATTTTTAACGATATCTTAGGTTATATGGGTGATGAAATTGAATAATCATCTATATCTAGTGAAACAATCAACAATGAAATCTAGTTTGAATATAAAACAGAAGAATTGCAATTTTTCATAAACCAAGGTGGTTTTTATTGGAAATGTTTAATCATTCTAGATATCCTAGAATGATCCAATGTAGAACTAATGCTTCCCTCAGTTCTAAATTCCCCACAACATGTGTTCAAACCTCTCCAATAATCCTAAAAATATTGGTACTTGGGGGTTGATAACACTCTACCAGTAATCCTCAAGGAATCACTCACTAAAGATCAAGAGAATGCGCTCATTCAGGTTCTGAGGACAAGAAACATGCCCTTAGGTGGACAATTGTTGATCTTAATGGGATCAACCTAAACATTTGCAACCAAAAGGTATTACATGAAGAACGATACAAGACCTCTCAATAACCACAATGACTTCTAAATCCTCTTATAAGGGTGGAAGTGATAAAGGAGGTAATCAAGCTCTTAGATGAGGGGATAATTTACCAGATCTCTGATAACCCATGGGTAATTCCTCTGCATGTGGTTCCCAAAAAGGTGGGTATCAATGCAATCACTAATGATTAAAATGAACTTATCCCAACTAGAATAGTTTCAGGATGTAATGTATGTGTGGATTACCAAAAAATAATTGATTCCATATGAAAAGAACACTTATCAGTCTCTTTCATGCATCAAATGTTGGATCTCTTACCATGGTATGAATTTTATTTCTTCCAAGATAGTTATTTTGGATATAACCAAATATTTATTTCCCCTAAAGAATAATAAAAATAACCTTTACATGCCCATTTGGAAGTTCTTCCTATCAGAGGATGTCTTTGGGCAGGTGTAATGCTCTAGCCACAATTCAATGATGCATGTTTGACATGTTTGGTGATATGGTATAGAAAAGTTTTGACGTCTTCATGGGTTATTTTTTCATCTATGGGAAATAATTCAACATTTGTTTGAAAAATATAGAATTAGTTACTGAATGGTTTGAACACACAAATCTGGTTTTAAACTAAGAGAAGTCTTGCTTCATGGCATAACAAGTATTCATTTTAGGCCACTGTATTTCTAAGAAGGGAATTAAATATGACCCAACCAAGATTGAAATCATATTGAAATTTCCTATTCCCACTTTAGTACAGAAAATCAGATGCTTTCTTCAGTATAAAGGTTTCAACATGAGAATATTTCATGATTATGAAAATATAGCTCAACCATTAACCAATATTCTAAAAAAATGGTTTTATCATTGAAATTGATGAACAATGCACCACATATTTCCAAATTCTTATCCCAAAATTAGTAGAATTCCCAATTATGATTCCCCCAAATTTGAAGGAGAAGTTTGAGTTCGTGTGTGATGCATGTGACTATATAGTGGGAGATATTTTGGGAAATAGACTCAATCGAATCTTCTTGACCGATATATTATGATATCAGAGCCTTAATGGAAGTAAACATCAACTACACTATTAGTATGATGGAAATTCTCACTGTGGAATTTGTTTTCGACAAGTTTTGTTTATATTTAGTGCTGTCCAAATTAATTTTCTACACTATCCATGAATTAATTAAATACTTGTTGAACAAGAAGGATGCCAAACCATGAATCATCTGATGGATAATACATCTCCATGAATTTGACATAGAGATCCATCACATGAAGGGAAGTGAAATTTTTGTTGTCGATACTCTCTCTAGGTTATAATTACCTCATCTAAAACAGAAAGATTTTATATAAATGAAGGTGGACTTCTTGGATGAACACATATATTCTATTTGAACATCACCCCATCTATGGTATGCTGACATATCGACTATTTGGGTATGAGAATCATTCACACTGAAAAAATATTCCATCAAAAGAAAAGATTTATATTTGATATGAAAATATATTTAAGGGAAGATCCTATTTTCTTTTTCTCGTGTGGATATGAGGTGATCTGGCACTGCATCCTGGAAGAAGAAATACAAGAAATTCTAGAATTCGGTCACTCTTACCTAGTTTTGGGACATCATGGTTTAGACTAAACAATTGAATAAATTATTAAATATGCGTTTCTCTAGCCCATCAATCCCAAGGTTGCCAGAAATTTTTTGACACAATGTTATTGATGAAAGTGGACATGTAACATGGGGGCACCGAGCTGAAATACCACAACACCTCATTTTGGAGTTTGAGGTACGTGACTTATGGGGTATTGATTTCATGGGACATATTTTTCATTATATGGACACTCTTACATATTAGTTTTTATGGAATAGATATAAAAATGGGTTGAAGATGCTTCCACAACACACAACACCACCATGGTCATTGTGAATTTGTTGAAGAAGAACATTTTCAGCAGGTTTAGTGTTCCACATGTGCTGATCAGTGATAGAGAAATTCATATTGAAAATGCATTGATGGAAAATGTTCTTTTAATGTATGATGTGAGGTATTAAAAGGCGAAACCATTTCATCATCATTCTTGTGGCCAAGTGGAGGCCTCAAACCATGAGTTAATAATATCATAGAAAATACAGTGGGTGCTTCATGGATGGATAGATCCAAGAAACTTTATGATTCATTGTGGGAACATAGGAAAACCTTTGAAACACCTCTGGGCATGTCCCTATTCTGATTAATTTACAGAAAGTTGTGCCATTTAGCAGGGGAGCTTGAAAATAAATCCTATTGGGATATGAAGGGCCTTAACTATGATCTCAAGGCTGTATAAGTGAATCACATGTTTAAACTAATAAAACATGATGAGATTAGGAAAAAGGCATACATGAATTATGGGCTATATAATGAGAAGACAATTGCAATCCATGATTGCATTATCACTCTGAAATCATTTCATCCTGGTAATGAGGTGTTATTATTTAACTCTCATTTGAGAATGTTTTCTTGTAAAATCAGGTCCCAGTGGTCTTGACCATTCTAGGAAATCATGGTTTTCCACCATGGTGTGGTGGAAGTGGCTCGAGTGGATGGTCAATAATTCAAGGTAAATGGGAAGCATTTGAAACCATATTTTCAAATATAATATATGAGGTGTACAATCTAATCCATCCAATTGGGGGTGGAAAAATGCTCATGAAAGTTTGAGCCAACGATGATAAACAAAGGTTCTTCCTCAGACGGAACCTAGAGGATACATGCCATGTACCACCTATACACATGACATGTACTTATCTTTTTACTGTATATTTTATTACTATTATATATATATCTGCTGAATAAGATAATAATCATGAATTATTCCAGTGATGACGGTAAGGTCACAATAATATTTACGAGTGGTTGCCGGTTCGAATACATCCATACCAACCTTCTACACGGGGTTCATCACTTAAACATGTGTTTTATTAAACATCATGTGTGGTAATTTTTAAAAAATATATATATAAGTTTTTATATATAAATGAAAACCCATGATGGGGATAGACTAGCTGGACAGGGTGGTAAACCTATTCCAAAGGTACCAGGTTCGAATCTTAACAACCAGTCCACTTCCATTGTTTTTCATTTTAATTAAACCCCACTATGTGCATTTTGATATACTCCATGTGTGCAAATTTTTCAATAATATTTTAAAATGTATTTGAAATAAGTAAATACATGCTGGTGATGTTTGCAGATAAGTAGAGTCTCAACCCTAGATCCAAAAGACTCGAGTTCGAACTCGGTTAATCTCTATGCTTCATCCATTTTTTTCAAATTAAAACAACATGTCAGGATTTTTCTTCATCTGGTATAGAATTTCACCTTTACATTAAATACTAAAAGTAACAATAAATGCTTATCACTACAACATTTTATGCAGTGGTTGAGGGTTGATGTTTGGAACGGCAGATCGGAGGTTTGAATCACACCCTAAGAACTGGACCAAGTGTTGTAGTTCACTATTACATGTTTTAGACACATAATCTATATTTATCCAATACATTACCTTTATATATTTATTTTTAGTAAATTATATATATATAAATATATATTTATTTGAATTTTAATTATTAAAATTAATTAATTTATAAATTACTATAAATATTATATTATTAAATTTCTATTAAAAAAATATACATGAAGAGTACTCTCTATGAAATTTCGGGTACTCCAGCTAAAAAGTTTGAGACCCTACCCTGCCATAGCCCATGTCGTGCAACCTCCACCTCCTCACCATTTCTTCTGTCATATTTCGTCAACCCTCCAAAATACCAGTCAAACAAATATTTTTGGGTTTTACCTTGGATTTCATCCTCATTTTTTTCCTCATCCCTGGTACATCATTCATCACTCTTTATTTCAAATTTTTACTTGCATTTGGGTTAATTTTCAATTTGGGTGACTGTTCAAGATCCCTCATAGTACACATTGTTAACAAATAACACACACTATGTGCATCCTATACACGGAAACATATGGCATGCATTCTCCATTTGAAAAATACATGTAGTTTACATTTGGTACATGTCGTGAACATTCGATACATGCCATGTACTGCTCGTCCCCTTGCCTTCTATCCTAGACTATGTCCTCTGGGACATGGCCCCATCCCATGTCACCACACATGGTGTATTTTTAAGAAACACTATGTCCTCAGACCCCTTATTGGACTCCATGTGGAAATTGGACATGAATTTCACACCATGTTAACACACATGGTTCATACCAACTTCTACACAGCTTGTATGTTGTATGATATCCTACCCTAGTCGAGTCGTGTCTAGCTCTATACATGGGTACCACTCAATTTTGTACTACACTATGATTACACCTTGATACATATTGTGTACTGGTTTTTTTCCCAATACATGCCATCAAGGTGTATTAATCTAGAGTATACATGCTCTTAAACAAATCTAACTACATGCCATGTACCCTAGATCTTCATGCAATGATCTATTTAGTTTTCAATTTTATCACATTTCGTTTCTCTTTTATTTTTTTCTCATATTCTTTTTTGTTATCTTTTCTTCAGGTATGGAAGGTGAATATCCGACGACTCGGAAGCGACCCATTTTCACTACTTAGGGTTACATACTCCCTCATTTTAGGATTCATCTATGATATTTTGAGCCACTGACTTTGGATTTTACCATTTTCTAGGAACCAGTGTTGGCGGCTTTACCTCCTCTTCTAATGGATCCTCCCATTGTGGCCTCTTCCAGTTTGATTGCATTCGTGGATCCCCTCCCTAACCCAGCTACTGCCACACCTTCTACATTGGATGAGAGATCTGGTGCTTCTACTTCCTCTACCAACTCCATACCCTCAGAGCTACCCTCAAAAGCATTTCTGGCCCAGACTACATTGGTACACACACCCTCTACTTCCCAAAACACTGATCCAGCTTAGGTATCCCATACTCCACCTCCAAAAACTCTGGAAAGACCATCTGGTCTGGAACCTGTAGTTCCACTAACACGTACTGCAACTGCTGCTCGACCACAGCAGCATCGATGTCACCTCTTTCTTGATGATCATCAAGTGGTAGATAGATTGAAAAAATTCTCATATTGAACTATCTAGTTGAGCATACTCTACATGTGTGTCAGAATTACCTAGCATCTGAGCATCTGTTCGGTGCATTAGAAGCTTCTACTCCATACTCTTCTTCTGGACACATTTGAGGTCATCACTCCTACTTACAAAAATTTATTATTCTAGTTCATGGAAACCTTTGAGTTCAATGGGCCCTTCTACCATTAGATTCCCACTGATAAATCCTTCCCGGTGATCTTTTGGTAGGATGATTCACTTTTTTCCATTACCATGGTGGGATTATTCTAAGGGTGCCTATTAAATCCCCATCATACCACCTCCCACTTGTTTCCACCTTTACTCACCCTGAGTCTCTGACTTCATTGAATGTCACATGATCTTTCCTGGCATAATCACATATACACCCCCACATCGTAGAAGAGAACAGTAATCATTTATCCTATCCTTCATTTCTTCCATTGGTCCACTAGTGCCATTATTTTTCCTTTCTTTGAGGATATGGTTGTCCTATCTAGCCTGGACATTGAGTTCCTTACTTTCATTGTCTGTTATGACAACCAATAGCACCCCTACCTTCTTGCCACCTACTTCAATTCTTTGATTCATGACCGTCAGGGAAACCTGAATTGAAATTTCTAGGATACTAGTCTAAGATACCATTTGGGAGTCATTGATCCCTCTCTCCATCATGATCCCAGGGGAACTTTTAATAAATATGAAATTATCATGATTATTTGCATGAGGATGGTCCAATGATGGGGGATGGCTATGGGATTGCGGAGTATGCCCCTACTCTTGAATGGGATAGAGATGACCTAGATTCTCTCATTGGTGTGGATGATCATTACCCACTCAATCCATAAGCATTTGTTCCTTCCCCACCCACCCCCTTCTTTTATCCTTCCTTCTACATCCTTTATTTATTCTTCCTTTTCATATTCCACTTCCCAACATCTACCCACACCCTCAGTTGTTCTCTCCTACACCCTCCACCTAGCCATGCTTGAGCACTGCTATGATGCTATGTGATAGATGATTGGGTGTCTCAACAATATTTTGAGGATTCTTCTTTAACACCATGTCTTTTAGTTATCCATTGTCTATGCATTAGTACCTCTATCTGCTCCTCAATCTTCTACCATGCAGCCTCCACTGAAAATTCTGTCCAATGATTAAGGATATCTATCTACTATTGGCCTAGCCTCTACCTCCACTACCGCGTTTGTAGTGCCTGATATGCCCACCACTCAGTGTGCCATGCTCATGCCTCCTGCTTTCTCTAAAGCTTCTTCTCCATTGATGGATTCCACTTTAGCTGATCATGCATCTTCTGAGGCGATTCCAGGACAAGTTTTTGAATCATTTATATCCATTATATATATATATATCTCTTTTGAGAAATTATTTCCCTCTAAAGATATATATATCTTTATATTTCTTTTTTACATTCCCTCGATAGTCACAGGTCCACTAGAGAGCCTTGGACATCTCTTTTTCAACTTCTTCCATATTTTCCCATCCACCACTTGAGGATTATTTTTTAGTTTTTCTCTTTCCTATTTACATTATATTTACTTCTTCCATTATTTCGCCTCATCATTCCCCCACATTTTCTCCACATTATCTCCTCTTCCTTTGTATTTAACTTGAGAGGCATGTTCTGTATTAAGCGTAGGGTAGGGTCTATGACTACACTAGTCATTTACTCGAAGGGATTTGGGAGAAAACATTAATAGTATAAATACTGTAAATTGTTTATTTTTTTTAATTATTATTATAAATAATAAATATATAAAAGTAGACTTTTAAAAATACATTATTATATCAATTTTTAATGTATTTTTAAATGATTACTGATATCGATTTATTTGGGATTTAATGTCTTGGATATTTACATTTATTTGACTGCTAATTTTTACAAATCTCATGACCTATTTGACTTTTTATTTTTCCCATTCCCAAGAGTCACTCTCAGACTTTTGGACTTATTTATTTTCTTAAACACTTTCTTCGGAGATAATAGGGATATTCATAACTACCATAACATGCATTTTTTTTCTTCAAAACATGTTGATTTTTGAGTCACATTAAAATGATTAAGGTATTTGAATGTTCTTCTTCCCCATTTGGCATTGATATGTAACCTATGAATGATATTTGTTAAACCCATTGAAACCTTGAACTTCCAAGAATGGAAAAAAATTACAAGCCTATTTTTCCTTTGTACCCTTATTCATTCAAAAATTTCATGAAGATTCATTTAATCATTAGAGGTGTATTTTTAGAAATTCATAGTATTTTTTTTTGAGAAACCATGAATTTTTTTATGGGGAAGACTATCACATAATATTTTTGGAATAAGGTTTTCTAAAACTAATATTTATTATATTCTTAGTGGCCCCTTATTCAAAAAAAAGAACAAGATGAATTAGTTTGAATCACGGTTTATGAGCCCATATTAGAATGGGATTATCATGGTGATGATACCCTTTAACATATCTTTATTGGTGGTACATTTTCATTAATCATTATATTAAATATCACGAATTTTTATTTATGAATTTAGATGCCTTTTCAAGCCTTTAAAATTATTTTTCACTATTACCTACCAAACCTGAGCCTTTGAAACATTTTAAACTTATTGAATTCCCTAATGATTTTCTTATTTGACATCTAAAGTGGATAATGAGACCACTTTAATGCCTATGGATTGAGTGAATATATTAAGGATTGAGGATGACGCATATTAAATAAATATTGAGTGATGAGTGTGGTACTTTATGGTGAGGTAAATCATCATGTGGAATGTTTATTTATGGAAATATAAATAATGTTGATGAAAGAGGATTATAATTATTAATAAAATTATATTTAAGTCTTGATTAGAATATCATAGGAATTGAAATCTGTTTGGTGCCTTTTAATATCTTATAATATGGATAATGAATTTACAATTATAATTAGTTGAATGATTCAATTTTTAGAGTATAAGTTCATTTGATTGGATGTTGATATTTTTCTTGAGGACAAGAAAAAAACTATGTGTGCGGGGGAGTTTTATGTGCTTTATTTTTCTATACATTTTCATATATATATTTATGAGCATAAATACATTTTTTTCTCCAAATATCATTCATTTTGTGTATAAAATTATTTATAGTATTGATTATGATTATTTCTTTGTGTTTTCCATCCACTGTCACAAATCAGAAAAGGAAAAAACAAAAAATTACACATATACATGGAATGTACTCATTACAAACGTCATGTACTATTTACATGACGTGGATTGGTAGGACTTTATACATGCCAATGTTGCTATCCAAAGCTAACATGCCATTTTCTTCTTATATAAATACAGTGTTATCCCATCTAGACGTAGTTGGTGGATGATGATTGATAACGCATGCCTTGTAGTAGGTTATAACACACCGTTTACCTCCACCTATTAGGCGATGCTATGTTCCATGTCATGGGAGGTGAGGTAGCTCACCCACTGAAATAGTCAAGAGGTACAACACAGGTTTACCAGGTTACATGTCGTGTAGTTTATGTTACATGTAGTGTGTTTGTAAAAACTATAAATAACTGGGTAGTCTCTCCATGTTTGGTATGACTCATTCAAAACAAGACCAAGGGGAAAATTCCAGAGACACCCAAGGAGAGAAGAGAGGAGAGAAGGTTATTCCATTATAACTTCCCGACAACCTTCACTCTGAATCTTTTCAATGTTTAATTCATGTATCATAAGTAGTTTAGATACTAGATACTCTATGAGAAGCTAAATCCCTTGTCTTTTGAAGATGTGGATGATTATTGGCTGTATTTTTTCAACTGTCATATTATACTCATGTTATTCATTCTTCTCTCATAACTCCTTAATAAAACATTCAATATATATTTACAAATCATTAATCATACCATGAACATGATATATAGGGATCTCTTAAGAAATTAATATTAAGATCATTCTTGATCATTAGTTGTGCTTTTTATCTCAAAAGGGCTAAAATCAATAAAATTAAAAGAAATCAAATTCCATACCATTGAATTGGTTTCTATTGATTTAAAAAAGCTCACGAAATAGTTGGGATTCTGTTACATTCATATCAAATAGAATTTTGTTATCATAAAAAAACAACCTAATAATAAAATATATTTTTTAACAATCATAAAAATCCACAACCCTGATGCATTCTTTTCATACCCATCAAGAATCAAATTTTTGTGCTCTTTCATTAATGTTAAATTAATTAATGAATGATTGGAAATTTTATCATTAAAATATCAAAAAATAGACACTAAATTTCTATAAACACCACCTAATTAATAACAAACCAGAAGAACAAAATTCATTAACTTCATCTCCCTGTGGATCAGTACTTATTTGATCTATACTTGTCTTATGTTTGGGTAATTCAATTTTTATGGTCAAAAGTTACACTTTAGTAGAAATGATACTAGAAACCCTCTATGATGGACTGACGTATTTATATAGGGGGAATATTTCCTCTCAATTGTTGTAGCTAGACCTAGGATTAAAGAGTATAGAGTTTATATGTATCTTGTGATGATCATAATCAAGACACACATTGTTCGTGAATGAAGATGTGGTGGGAGGCCATCATGACGGATAATGGAATTTTTGGGAGAGGAACTAAATAATGCACAATTTTATATCCTGCAATATAAATCAACCATGTAGTTTAACTTTATGATTCATGGACTTACGTTGTCCCGTTTTAAGGTATTTCATTCAGAGCCATTATAACCCTTTCATGAGCTGATGTTTCTCGTTCATGTGGGAAATATTTTTCCAAAATAATTAATCCCACAAGATCTATGCTCTAAGTGTTTAAAATATAATAGAAAAGGTTTCTCTTACCACAAAAACAAAATCTGGAACGGAATGGGGAATTTTGTATCATGTGGGGGCATTTTCAGAATATATGATCAATGAATCCATTTTTATCTTATTAGAAGGAGAATAAATATATATGTAGTTCTTGGAAAACATTAAATTTAGTTTCTTTCAGTGACAACATAATCCATCTAGTTTAACTTTATGTGGTAATGATAAAGGTAACTCAATGTGAATAAATATCATGGATGGAACCATGAATGGATATCTAGGGTTCATGAACAATCATTTAATATTGTTAACTAGGACGAATATAGATTCTTTAAACGGACTAATGTTTACCTTCATATTGGATGGATATCAACCGTTTAGTTTAACGTTTTCTGGTATTGAAGAATGATACCCAACATGATAAATAAGGTTGCTAAATTTCCTTAAAACTTGTTATCATGTGATCAAGATGGATATATTATGAATAAAAATAGTATTTGGGTTCTGGGAAACATGATGAACACTATGGTCATAGGAATCAATCAACAGATATTTATTGTATTGACTGATTTTCTTTGCGATTTTGACTCTCACAATGGAATAAGGAATCATCATTTCACATTCACATTGATATCGATAATGTGTCTTGAATCATCGATGAGAAACTTATTCCTTCATAGTTTAATGATATTCAGTTTGGATGTTTTCATTTCATCTTAATATCATTTAGTAAGGAGATTTAATTCACATTAAAGTCACAAGACCAGGATGATAGAGACTATGTAGTTTAGAGTCTTGATTCTTGGAATCTGTCTATACCGTTTTACATCTTTTATTTATGACGTCTTTAAAATAATATAAGTTTGTCTGGTCCGGATTTCATCCATACCAATAAACTTCCTGAGGTTAAGATTTCATCTATATTATTTAAGGACAATTGTTTAGGATGTAAGGGTATTTGACAATGGATATGTAATTTATTTATAAAGAAACCTCACACTGAAGGGGGGGTGATTCATTCCCCATCCATTATAGATGCTTATGTATAATATATGCCCCATCCCATATTAGATCAAGAACTAGTGTCTTATACCCTTGTATCATTGGGGTTCTGAGATCTTGTACCAGTTCACCATGATGGAATGATTTTAGGAAAACATTTTTATTTATTACTTGTTGGATCCAATCATGATGGCCTTCATGGTTATTTAGTGTATGTGATGTATTATCACTGATATTTTCCAATACAACCATCTATTTTTTATTCATAATAATATGAGTGTTTTACATAGATAGATATTTGTAGAGTGGTCACATGGAAATATATAGGAAAAATTAACTCATTTTTGTACCACAATGAATTAGAATTTTCTTGGGTAGTATAAAATATGGTGGTTTGGTAGTCCTATAACTCATGCAGTAGCCAATACGACATGGAATTCGTACCCTTATACAAAATATTCTAGATTAAATTTAACATAGTCCAATTGTAGGCCTATATTTTTAATGTTTAGGCTTCATGATTGTAGGATGAATGGTATGACTTGTGGTTGTACTCTGGGTACAATTTTTCATCTTAGTGGAAATGTTTTTCCACTGTATGTCAATATCATTTAAGGGCCTTTGATTTTGGTGATGATATTGGAATTAAAAATGTTTATTATATTATTTTTTATGAGTTACATGAGGGGTATTTCCTCATCCCAATTGGAAAATAATTCAGTTATAATAAGTATGTACTTAAACCACTTGGCTATGGATAGGAGATATAGACCCACAACATCCATTCCACACTCAAAAAACCACTATGAGTTTTTAAATGTAATGATAAATTCTAGGTGTTGAGGGGTAGTGTTTTATTGAATTTGGAATGAATTAAAAATCCTGTTGAATTCAATAAATTCATGTATCATTTTTTTCTAGCAGTAACCCTACCTCATGATTTGATAGGAGGGCATGATCCCTGGTTGGTGAGCACTAGAACATCCAACATCAAATTCTTCTATGATGGTTGGAATATATTTTTATTATAGGAATCCATGGATAATTAAATCAAAGACACACTTTTATATACTTTTTTTCTTTAATTTTAATTATCTCGATGGGTAATTTTTTCAAATCAGTGCCGAATATATTTTCATGTGGCTTGGTCTATGAGAAGGGCCCCATTTTACAGATAATCAACTATTGGCTCCATCTATAAAGAGGTGGACATATTTTCATCAATTTATAGTGTTATATTGACCACATTGATCGCCTCCATGTTTCACACAATGATTTATGATACCATCATTCTATTTTAGATATAATGGACCAACTATACTAGAATAAGGTCATCGAAGACTAAGGATACATTAGCATGAAAATTGACATAATAACTCTATAATCGAGGTACAAGAAGAAATGAAGGATGAAAATGGATATATAACATCATTCCTATACATATCTAATGGGAGGGGATAATTTATACATTTTAATGGAATATTCACTATTGATTATCATAATCGCTAGCATTGAATCCCCTTTGATATTCAATTAGTTGATCTGCAACTGTTGGTATTTTTCCAAGCTAGCAATGAGAACATAGTATTCAGAGTCATTATTTGTAGAGACTTTGGAATGAGATAAAGAGTATTTATAATATCATTTTTTGGGGAAATATTTAAAATCAATTGGTAAACGTGATTGATCCATTTCTTTTATAACTACTTTTGAAGTAGACTATGTGAGGCACCATCAAAATACATCTCCCATGTTTGAAGAGCATCATGGGAATAGAAAACCAATTTGTCTAGATTTTTAGACTCCACTGGTGTACACTTTAGTTTATGATAGAATACATGTAAGAAAGCGAGGCTAGTTCCTTTCAACTCCTTCTACGACACAAACTAGATGTCATCTAGTTTCAAAATAACGACCAATATGGATAAACATAATGTAGATATAGGGTGTACCTGAATTTAATTATGTGGATCAATAAGAGAGAAAATTTTTAATTCATGGTTCTTTAAGTGATGTCTTATATTTTCACTGCAATAATGATGTAAAGGACATTCGAATTTTGTGTCCCAATTCCTAGCATTATTTTTCTAAGGTAGTAAAGATTTTTTATCATTCCTTGGGTTATTTTTGATATGTGAAGAGAGTACCAAGTTATCATTACATGGAATCTACATATAAGATAAGTTGATTTACCTTGAATGACCACATAATGATGGGTGAGTGTAGTGGGTACTACATGATACACTCAAATACATCTTTTCAGTATTCATCACTACAATAGGTGACCCAATTATTCATTATCTTGGTGATGGGAAGAATGTTTTCTTCAAAGTAATCTATGAAACACTAAAATTAGTCAAGGTTACCTTGGTTCCCCCTTATTTCCTTGACATTCCAACAAGGTGATATTAATATTATTGACCAAGATATTTTTAGGAAGACCTCAATATTGCAGTGACATATGACTAATTCCATGAACATCTCTAATGTATATCCAAAATAATAGTTCAATAGGATAATCTTAAATCTTCACTACCATAACATGTCAAAGATCATTTTATGATATATGATGTGATCACATCATTTTTTTCACATGATTACAAGTTCATCGACATACGATTCTTTTATTCTACCCACAAAGGGATTAAATATATGATGCATTGTTTATTGTTAAGTAGAACCAATTTTCATAAATCCAAAGGGAATGACTCGATAAAAGATGATTCCAGGACTTCCTATGAAGGTGTGTGATTCTTAATCTAATAATTACATATTTATTTTATTTCACCATAAATACCATCCACAATTAGAAGATATTAGAATCCTATTGTTGGATAAAACAAGAGTTTTTTATATGAAAGGTGAAATAACCCTTCATAAAATAATGATTATGGTCTGTGAAATAGATTCAATCAGTAATATCACCATTTATATTAATAATATAGAGGAAATTGAATATTAAATTTAGGTGTTTCACTTCCCAGATAGTATTATGTTGGAATAATTTGACATCATCTGACTCTATATTTGTAGAATGAAATTGGTGCATTCTCATGTCCCCCTTATTGAAACCTAGATGGGCATTGGATAAGGCTGTATGGTGGGTGGACAAATCAATGGTTTTTTTGAAATTGTTTTATAATTACAGGTGAAAAAATTAGATGTTTCTTTAAAAGTATAATTCACATATCATTCACCTCTAGAGGAATAGAGGAACTAATCAATATAGTCTGAGTGTCATATTATGTTCAATGATCCATCTTTATAAGATCATCTGTGGTGGTCGAGATTCCTTCCTAAAATGTGGCAGTAGTGTTCATGAGACAATACACAAATTCCTCTTCCAATGATTATATAGAGTCATTTTTTAACTTAGTATAAAAACATTGGAAATCATTGTATCTATCAAGGTTATAGAGGACATCAAAAGAAACATTGTCATCCCAAACTATAAGATTCATTGTAAATAGGTTGCAGGGATAATTATTTCCTTTTACAATATTTATAGAGACTTAAGGATCTTGGAAAATAGGGATTTTGTCAACTTCCTCAATCCGATTTGTTGTTAGCACATAATCAGTTTTTATAATACTCCAAGGATTCATATGGGTGGTCCCCATGGAATTTGAGGATATAACCAGTAAACTGTCATTCACCATTGGTTGGTATCCTTCCCCATTATAGAAAAATGCCTAAAAATATGTTTAATCTCATGAATTGGAGGTGTATATATCACTATAGAGTCTTTTGACCTTCCCATTAATGCGATATATAAATAAATGAAGAAATGTTTTTTGTAATGTTATGTTGTTGAGAATAAATGTCCTTCCAAGAAGTATATTATATGTGACATCATTCTAGATTAATATGAACTAATCATTTGATGTGTGATCCCAAATATATTCCTTGAGCTCGATCTTCTCTATAGTACTATGATCTCTCATACCAAAACCATAAATAGTTATATTTATGGTAGATAAATCAAACTTATTATATCATAAATTTATAATGGTTTTAACTGAGATTATGTTGATCACAAAACCATTTCCAAACATTGCCAAATAAAATTTTGATATCACTATGTTTTATTAAAACAAATTGGGGTATGATAAGTCCTTGGATGATTTCCCCCTGATCATATGTTATTAGCAAGATAGTGACATGACATTCTAAATGAATAGTCTACACTTGATAAACTTTACCTAGAAAAAATTCTATATCGAAATAATGTTGGATATGGAGAATGTGGATAAGTGTCGCTATGAGATATTTTTAAATATGTATAAAATCTACGATATAGGGCTTGGATGAAACAACAAAAAAATATTTCAGAATGTTAATTTTATGCCTTTGATCGTCACTTCCCATTGTAAAAAAATCAATATTATGTTGTTAAGAAGATGAGGTTTTTTGGATTAATGATTATGGTTCTTGAGAAGAGGTAAGAGGAGAGT
This sequence comes from Viscum album, assembly GCA_963277665.1. Taxonomy (NCBI): domain Eukaryota; kingdom Viridiplantae; phylum Streptophyta; class Magnoliopsida; order Santalales; family Viscaceae; genus Viscum; species Viscum album. Next base: position 1,550,682,914 of record OY728158.1, on the reverse strand, counting down.
TTGTTACACGTGGAATCAGTCATTCCGACCATCCCATTTTTATAGGAAAATAATAACACCACCCCAATTCCGACCAATCATATATGATGTTGGGGTTTAGTTGACTGATGGATGGCTTTGGGAAACTTTTATGTTTGTTTGGGATCACATAATCAATTTCCCATAGGTCTTAGGTGATTATATGTCTTCTATGGTGATGCAACAGAGATATTAGGCCCGACAATGCCAGAAATATCCTCTATGTCCCCAGATCCCATGGTTGTAACCTCACACTCCCTGGACATGTATCAGTAATTACTAAATGGAGGTATAATAATAAATTTATAAGGGGGTATTCTATTAGTATTACATTTAAATAACCAAATGTCATATCTTCATTTAATATGGGTTTCGATTTTTGGGAAGGTTCTGATGCTCCAGATGATGCAGGAATGAAGTATACAGGAGTCAAATCTTGAATTGGAGAAAAATATGACACTTCCTCTATTGTCTCTTTTTAGGTATGATTTATATGTCTATATATGAGAGGCATATTCAATTCCACCTCAAAAGTTTATAGGAAAATTTTGGGTTTATGAATTTATGCTCACAGGGAGTAATGATCTCAGCCAACATTCTATCGAGTCATCGAGTTTTTGAACATATTCCCACGTAGTGTCAAATATTATTGCCAATCCCATTATTCAATAAAATATAACATGGTGACACATGACAATTTTTCTAGGGAATTTTACAACATCACATTTCCAGAATCCACCATTCAATATTGGGAACCATTGATGAAAAATCAATCTTGGATTGTATGAACCAACCTAAAATGTATAGAAAGTTTCTTGGAATGATCAGTGAGGTTGAACTCATTAGGTTTCCTAACTATAGAGGCTTGATTAGGTTATTTTCTGAAGTTACAAGGACATTTCCTTGGACCGTATTAATCATTAATGGGTATTATTTGTAATTAAATTCATCATATCCTGGGTTATAGGGATCACATCATTGTTTTGGGATCAGTAGGTTATGTTATTGTTTTCACTAATGGGAGGAACTAAGGGATTCCAGACCTTATTTGGTTCTTGATTGGGAACAACTACTAGTTTGTGGGTAAAAACTATAGTATATTCATTACTAAGCATTTTCTCTATGAAAATAGTATTGGTAGAGAATTATATCAGGTCTATTAAATGGAAAAATCCAATCTTTTTCCCATTTTAGATAATTCATATAATCCCATAGGATATTTAATCGGTATTTTGATTTTTGAAAGCTCATCTATATGATTTTCATCAAATAGTTCCATTAATTATTCCTTTAAAATAATGATTCACAAAAAATTTATTAATCCATTCCATAGAGGAATAAAATCAAAAAAACCTACAATTTCTCATTTCATTTTGTTTTTTCAGTCTTCAATTGTCATTTTCCATATTTTAGAGATGAAAAGATAATGAAATTAATGTATATAAACCCATCTATAAATTAATCTGAATTGAATTTTTTTGTACAATTTTTTTATCCCTATCAAAGTCCATAACAATCAAATAAGCAAGGTCTCCCCCGATTGATATTGAGGGCCCACCATCAGACCATAACGGGATACAAAAAGTCTGAGATGATGTTAATGATATAAAATATCATCAAAGGTGGGGAAGGTAAGATTTTATAATATTTATGTGGTCAAACTGTCACCCACAAACTGAGGACATGTCTTCTTCATAACCAGTACAAGGTCACATCACCATTCATGGGACATTTTCTGAGAAAACATGGACATAAAGGAATTTAAAAACACTATAGGTATAAATGTTTAGTCCACATATTTCATATAAATATAATTAAGGGATTGATGTATTCTCCTTGTTTTCATATCCTATATATTATCAATCTATTCTAAGAATGAATGATCTCACGATAAGGGTAGAGGTTTTTTATATAATTAAGTGAAATCCAGATAATCTTTAACACCCTCTTTTATGTAGATAAGGTGCTTGGTTTTGGAATTTGTTTGAAGAAAATATGCTTCTCTTGTAGGTGGACTAAATATTTCTTGATATGTGGGACTAGGGATATCCATCTAATGTTGAAGACAATGCCTAGTTGGAATATTTCCCCTAAGTGTCTCCTCATTGTTTTTTTGAGATTTTTATCACTTTCTCATGATATTCCAACTACTCCTTATTGAAAGGAATTTGATCTCTTAAGGGTGATGATTGGGATATGAAATTATCATTACATTTATCATTGGGAATATTCTCTTATAGAGGTGGTAACTCAATATTTATAAGTGGTATGTTTGGGATTCTTCTCTGATTTTGTGTATGTGTAGCCTTAGTTGGTGCATCTAAATCACCCTTCTATTGAGGTATGATTTCTATATTATATTCCTTTATATTTTCAACATAGTACACATTATTTTTATCCTTTATGGTGATGAAATTCACAAATGTAAATTGGGAAATGATTTTCACATTACTCCCAATTCAATATTTTTTTTCAAAGTAGGACACTCCAGATGGGTGTGTGTTTGGTTCCTATAAAATTTCTGTAAAAAACATTATTTTAAATTTCACAAATTGAAAAAAATAGTCCAGTTAATCCATGAATTAAACTTATAATTGTTTGATTATTCAATTAATTTATAAAGAGATTGATTGCTTCTTAGTTATATCAATATGAATGATTGTAATAACTTTTGAAACCAATTTACTAAACAAAAAAAGTTATAAATTCTATCCAAGATTAACAATCAATGTGACACTTATTTTTTTTAATTTGAATTAAAATATAGTAATCTATATTTTAAAAAATAGTGGATAAAAACAAGACATTTAGTCTCATGTCTATACATAATCCTCTCCACTTGGTGATCACCTTCCACCAAGTAGTTTTAATCAATAAACATTGATCCCCACATGTATCACGATTTTCATAATAGTATACAAGTATTCTAGGTAACAAGACCTCTATCACAGTTCTACCTGGGAACAAAAAATTTCAAGGTAACACCAGACCTCTACCAAAATTATTTGTGGGATATAACATGTGTAAAAAAGATATTTGTGTATTGATATATTGAATCCTTATGTTCAGAGTACGAGAGAGTGTGTGTTTCAAAGATAGATGAACACACTAATCTAAATGAATTACAAATTCATATATTAGAGTTATAAACAAGGAGTTAGAGTTTAAAATGATCTACGTTTTGTGAAATATCACCTTTGACTCACTAGGTGTAGCAGATGTGAAGCCCGAGAACTCTTTTGTTAACATACACTGAAAATAGAGTGTCATGAAGCTTTGTGTTATATTTTTTCTAGAATATGTGATTATCCTCTATAGTATTTGTTTTCTTAAAGGATTACTGATGTTTTGATTCAAAAAAATCTTTCTATAGATCACATCTATATGGAATGAGAGTTCTTTATGTGTTCCCCTTCTTGGACTAGTATCTCTAAGCATGTGTTCGTTTCAATTGTTCTCTTCTTCAATAAAGCTCATTCACCAAGATTTCATTTTATTTTGGGTGTCTTGTGTTGGCTAAAAATAAGCATGTGGATATACATCATAATTCATATTATCCACTGACATAGTCATTAATGTTCTCTCTAAAAATCACTAATTAAATTAGTAGCCTTAAAACACTCAAATATGACTGTTAGAGATAATTTTAAGTAAAAGAAAATTTAATTAGTATATCGGTGACTTCTGTATCAGAATGTAATTTTGCCAGTGACTTATTCTATTAGTTAGTACTTCTCTTGGTATCATTGACTCATTATACAGTTTATACATTCTATCGGTATCACCATACATTGGCGAATCAATTCGTCAATGGATGATTTTTTTAGGGAGTAATTCCTTATGTCAAGGTCTCAATTATATCATATGTGAGTCATATATTAGTGATTATGTTTATAAATTAGGTGAAAATGTGTTCTGTCGGTGAGACATATGAACTTTTGGTGAGACATTTTCACTTTGAGAGTGTTTTTTTGTATGTTGGTGTTAGTGACTCATACTTATCCAGTTTTCTATTTTAACTGTCTCAAAACTAGAACATCAAAAGAATGTGTTAAACAACTAATGGCACATATATAATCATAATTAGAAATAAATAAAAATAATATCGTATAAATCAACATTATTTAAATTGTCACACAAGATTTGACATGATTTGTGATTATTACAACTATAAAGGGGCCAACAATCTCCTATGGACTAAAAATATCCACCATTTTGATGATCACAAATCATGGCATTATAAGGTACAATTAGTTGATGACTTATATAATCATTCATCTTAAAATATTCCATTACTAATTTTCTTAAAATAATGAAATTTCACAAAAAATGAAATTTTTTTTATCAGTAAAATAAATAATTCATTATTTTCTCCCCTTTAAAATTTTCTCCCCCATTATCATTATAGATGTCAAAAAGAATAATAATATTTCCTTTATGTTTCATCCCATTTTGAGATTATAAAAAATATTAAAGAATGGAATGAATATAAATAATGAAATATAAAGGCATAACACATAGAAGTATTTGAAGATTATAGAATTTTAGAGACTATGTAAAATAAAATATAGTGGAATACAAAAAAAAAGTAAAATCAATTTTCATTATCAAAATGTGATTCACACCACACCTTGTGATTTAGTGGGTCCTTCACATTTTCATAAGGATAGATGGTATGTTCAGTGGATGAAAGGTGAGATACAAGAGGGTTTTATTGAATAATCATAGGAGGAAGTATAACAGATTCAGGAAAAGAAGGGGAAAGAGTAGGTTTGGTTGAAGAATGAGGTTGGATCTTCTCTTTCATGAGAGTCCAAATCTGGATCAAAGACTGAGCAACTGACATAGGATATAGATTAGGTGGCATAGAGGTAAGAGGAGAGGATGAAGAAGCCAGAGGTGGTCTAAGAGGTTCCAAAGCTACAACAACAGTGTATTCACTTTGAATATGCAAATATATAATCAACATACTGTATAAATATATGATTATCTCACCAATATATTGAATTGCCTTTTCAAAACCATCCTAGTTCTCCATGTACTTTTCTTGAAGAGGTGTGAAGTCCTACAATTTTTGGGCTTGATCCTTAAAATATACAGTAACAGGAGGAAACATTAGATTCCATACCAAATATTTAAAGTGGTTGGTCTGTTGATTCATGGTGTTAATGTTTCTAAAATATGAATTATTCCTCTTTGTGTGTTCTTCCTAAGTATCAGATGCTTCCATGGAATAAAATATACCCATGTAATTGATATGATCACTATTCTTATCAATGTTTTTAATTATTTCTAATCAAATTGATCAAAAAAAGATTCAATCTCTTCTTGAACAACAGATCTGACCATTTCATTGTCAAAATATTGAGAAGGCTAATCAGAGGATGAATGAACAACAAGAGTTGAGTTGTGTTGCTTAAGAGCTTGATGAAAAATCTACAAGAATACTTTATACTCATAGATTCACCCATTTATGGAAGAGACCTATTTTCATATGTCATTAACAATCTTGGTATTGTTATCAACAATCATTTCATCTGTTGAAATTAAGATTTGTTGATTCTCAATTTATCCTTCTTTGAGAATTTGGCTACATCAGTCTCACTCTCACCAACTTCTTGAACTATATCATGTGAAACATAAATAGGTTGTCTAATATTTTCAATCAAATAATTTAAAGATTTTACCTCATAACATTGAGAAGGAATGGAAAAAACCTTAGTTTGAACATATTTTTTAATAGTCGATCATATGAATTCTTTAAAAATATCAAAACCTGTATTAGTGACATAGTCCCTTAAAGGTATCTTACCCATGGATTCTCTTGGAATAAGCACAAACACATCATCCTCAAAATTTTCATAGTACAATCCATGAAATACATATCTATAATTCATTTCCCATTCAGAAAACACATATTCATATAATAGTGTGAGAGTATCTTGTCTCACTCTTCCATCTTGATTCTCCCCCTCAACGTGATATCTCCTTTTATAAGGCTCCCCCTTAATATGATTTATTATTCTAAAATACCACAATAATGTTTTAGTGACTAACTGGGAATCCACTATATTAGAAACATTAACTATTTCTTCTTCTTCTCTATAAGAAATTTATAGCTATCCAAAAGGTTCCACGTTATTTCCTTTGTCTATATTAACATTTATATCTATGGTTCTATCTTGTTCATCACCATGAAAATCAAATCCATTGTAACATCCACTAATTTTAGTTACTTCATCATCTCTATAATTTCCTTCCTTTCCATCATCCTCATACTCCTCACTTATAGAGCCACATCAATTTTTTTCTTCCTCTTTGTCTGAGCCACATTCTATTGAGGCTTATTCTTGTTCATTTTATCTATCATCATCATCTAATGAATCCAATTAAGAACCACTACACATCATTTCATACTCCACACATATTGACACTTTGGTCTCCTCGTCACCATTTTCACTAAGAGTTGTTTCATCAGAAGTTAAGTCCAGAGGTGGAGTATGAGTTCTATATAATATTCCTTTTTGAGCTTTAGTGGTGTCAGAGTCAGTTATACCATTAATAGGAGAACCCTGATCTCTTTAAAGAGTATTATCCTCTTCCTCATTAGAATAATCAAGCTTAGTATCTTTTGTTCATAGAACAGGATCCACTAAACCTATCCTCTAAAAAAATGGTCCACCAGGTTGAATTCTTCATAAATCCTATCGTCATCACCAACCCATTCCTTCATTCATGTGTTCCAATAGATTTTCATCCTCTTCCATATATCCTTAATCATATAAAGTCAACTACATGTTGAAATAGTTTCTTCACCTTTACCCACACATTCTTTCACTTGTAGCATGGATGAGATCATTGTTAGGTAGAATAGGTAATCGGTTCTATAGTAGGCCTTAATCATTTCCCTGATATACAATATAAATAATCTTCACAGATTCGGTTGGATTACATTCTTCACCTGGTAGACTAGCAAAAATACATGGAACATCATGGATGGAAATACTCCTTTTATGGGATAGATCTGGTGATTAATGAACTTGTAAAAAGACTACTCTCCAAATATAGCTTAGTAACTATAGACCTCATGTTCTCCCCATTCCCAGTTAGCTCCTTCAGAGCTGTCTCATAGAAAAATATTTCACTTGGAAATGGACTACTTTTATTATAGTCAAAAATGTTCCTATATGTAGAATGTTTACACATTCTTTTCAATGTGTAGAAGAAAAAGATTATCCTTCCTTAAACTATAGATTTTATACAACATAGCTCACTTCCTTCAAAAATAAATTCCGATTTTTTGTAAAAATAATGCACAAGTTTAGTACAGAATGGACTTTAATTATCTAAAAACTAGTCCAGCTAACCATGGGTCTACAATATCATTAATAAGAGAGACATACTCTTTAACTTCCACTATATGAAAAAATCCTACTCTGATGTAACGAAACGGTTAACAAGATTTTTGTTGACAAGTAGAGACATATTAGATTCGTTCTTCTATGTCTTTTTAGGTTCCAACTGATGTCCAGATCCTCCTTCAAGTGCATGATTCATTCTCTCCATTTCAAATGGTTCAAAAGATGGTTGGAAGGTGATAGGTCAAGGGTATAGAACAACAATAGAAGATTGTAAGGGTGAAAGTGAGTGGGTATGGAATACAATGGATCAACACAAATTAATTAATTAGGTTATTATAGATCAGAAATTCATAAAACATGTTCAATGAAATAATTGAAGCATTGTCATTTGGGTTAATACATAAAGTAGAAAAAATTGTGGGTTCTTTCTGTGGTGGCATGATATTTCGTCATGACACTATCATTGTCAGAATGAAACTATCATCATGACACTATCTATGTGGCTATGACAATATATGCATGACACTATTAGTGTCATTATATATTTATTGGTTCGAACATGACCTTGTCAGTTCTAGCATGACAAATGTATCAGTGTCGTCATGACATTGTCCACGCGACATTGTCAGTTTGGGCATGATATATACATTCGTTTTTTAATAAACAATTATAAAAAAAATGTCCTTATAAAGTAATCATCCATATTTCATTATTTATGTAATTCATTCTTTCAGATTTAAATGGATTTGTGAATTTTTCAGCAAGCTAAGGGACAATGCCAATATAGTCTAGTGTTATATCACATTTTTGATAATGGTCTTGCAAAAAGAGATTTATTATATCAATATTATTTGTTCTATATTGGGAAGCATGATTCTTAGAGATATTAATTGCAGATGTGTTATTGTAGTTTACTGGGAAATGTCTTAATTGATATCCATAATCTAGTAATGTGTGTTTTATCAACAATATTTGAGCAAAACAACTACCAACAACTATGTATTCAGCCTCGACACTAGATAATGAAATAGAATTTTTCTTTTTGAAACACCATGAAACAAGAGACTTTTCCAAAATAGTTACATGTTCCATAGGTTCTATTTTGTATCTATCTTACAACCACCAAAATCAGCGTCATAAAAACTTACAAAATCAAAATTTTGTCCTCTATCATAGAATAATCCAATGATAGTAGTATATTTAAAGTATTTAATGATTATTTTAACATATTTTAGATTATACTATTTATGTTTATCTTGAAAGTGGGAACACATACACACACTAATCATAATGTATTTCTTAATTGTACTCAAATAGAGTAAACATCCAATCATTCCTCTATAAGTGGTTTGATCAACGGATTTAAATTTTTCATCACGACCCAACTTAATTGTGGTAGTCATTAAAGTATCACTATGTTTTGTACCATCAATGAAAAACCTTTTTAGATAATCATTAGTATATTTAATTTGATTTTATATAATACCATCTTTATTTTAAATGATTTGAAATGAAAAAAGAGAATTTGAGTTCCCTCATTAATATCAGTTCAAGTTCACAGTGAATCATTTTGGAAATATAAACAAATAATGATTCTTCATAAGATCAAAAAATAATATCTTCTACAAAACTTTGAACTACTAAAACATATTTAAAATATATTTTTATAAATATATTAGGATTAGCTATACAATTAATAAATCTTTTGGGAATAATAAAATTGATTATTCTATCATTCCAATCTCTTGGACACTACTTTAAACCATATAAATATTGTTTTTATTTAAAAAAATTATTTTTAAAGTGTGGTTTTGTTAAACCAGATGGATTTTTAACAAAAATATTCTCATCTATATTCCCATTTAGAAATTTACTTTTAACATCCATTTGGTAGAGCTTGAAATTTTGATGTGATGTATATGAATACAAAATTCTATTGAAATCAAGTCTAGAAATTGTTGAAAAAGTTTCCTAATATTCAATGCCTTGTTCTTGATTATAAACTTGTGCAACCAATAAAGATTTATTTAATAAAATATTACCAGATTCACTATATTTATTTCAAAAGAACCATTTTTTTCCTCTGGTCAAGATGTATTTAGGTTTGTATATTAGTTTCCAGAATGTATTTATTTCAAACTAATTCAGTTCTTATTGAATTTACATCACCCAAAATTCATCACGGATTGCATCATTATTGTTTTTTGGATAAATATGTGATAAAAAGATTGATGTTCAACCTGAATTCTATGATAAGGTCTAGTCTGTGTCCCTTTATCTGTACCTCAAACTATATGATCTAATGGATTGTTCTTATGAGTTCTAAAAAACCTAGGAAAAGAAGGTATGTCGATTTCTTCTTTGTTAATATGTTTGGGATCATCATGATATGAGTATAGAAAATTTCAAGAACAAGAATATTTAAAAAAAAATTAATAGAAGGGTTAATTTATTTTTTATTTAAGTCCATATTTGATAGATCATATTCATTATTTTCTTGGGAGGTGTTATGTTCATGTGGATATATTTCATCAAAATTTACATGTGTAGAATCTTCTTCACTCTATGTTCTTTTGATAAACATTATATAGTATTTACTAGAGATTAGCTAATGTACAAAATTTCCTTAATCACTTTTAGATGAAAATCTGTCAATATTTTCCATTGTATTAAGAATAAATTAATTGCAACCAAATTCATTATGATATATTACATTGAGTTTTATAATGTTCCATAACTTATAGGGGTTCTCTTCAAGAAATGGACTGATTAAGACTCTATTGGGAATATAAAAATATGTATTTATAGTTTCTTCCAAAAAATAGACAGGTATGTTATATTAATTAAACTTTTTCTGGGCGATATTTTGTAATGTTCTATTTCTTCTTTCTACTACACCATTTTTTGGGGTGTCCTAGTAGTAGAGAATTTATGACTATATACATTTTGTGAGAAAAAATATTCAATCTCTAGGTTTTTAAACTCATGGACATGGTCACTTATTAATGATTTAATTCTAAGACCACATAAGATTTATATTGTTCTATCATACATGGTGAATTAAGAAAATGATTCACATTTGTGAGTAGGAATGAAAGTCCAAGTATGTATTCAATTGTCCTCTACAAGATCATTGAAATAATTATTCCCATTTAGACACAAAATTATAGATGATTCAAACAAAGCCATGTGAACTAGCTCAAGAGTTTGTGAGGTGGAAACTTATTTTTTTGGTCTGAAATATATTTTAAGTTGTTTTCCCTTTGGATAAGGATTACAGACATTATCATTTTAAAAATGATGTTTAGGTAGATCCTTGAATAAATATTTTCTAAAATACTTTCTACTGGAGTGAATATTATTATGACATAATATTCTATGTCAAATCAATGACTCTTTATGAAACAAAATTAATCATGAAACATTTTGAGAAAATTAGGAATCTATGTTTACAACACAAACATTTTTATATATAAAATCATAAAATACTAATTCATTTTTTGAAATAAATATATAGAATGCGTCATTTTCAAATTTATCATTAAAACAATCATCACATTGATGAGTGATACTAAGCATATTGTTCTTTAATCTATCATCAAAAAGTACATTAGAAATTAAAACCAAAATTGATATACCAATCTAGATATGGAAAATGATTTTTCCTTTAGCATTGTTAACAAATGTGATATGCCGACCATAAATATTTCTCAGATTCGTAAAGAATGTAAAATATCTTATCATGTTTCTTGAACATCCACTATCTAAGTATCATATAATTATACAGGTGCTATTCAAAAATCTATCCTACAAAAATATTTTACCCATGATAATATTTTGGTACCCAAATTTATTTGGGTCTAGTAACACTAGTAATAAGTTCTTTTGGAACCCATACATTCATCATGGGTTTTTTATAAGAAATATGTAATGTATTTGAAAAATATAATTAATTTGAGAGGAGAAACATGAAACCATTAAATATGTTTTATAGCTGGAACATGAAGAAAATTTTAAGAAATGGGAATAAAACTACATTTTCTAGATTTGGATAAAAAATTGCTTTGAAATAATTTCTTATATAGGTTAATAGAAATTACCAATAGTGTATTTTGGTGAAAAAATTTTACATGAATTTGAACCAAGATATCATTTCAATTGGTAGAATTTTATAAATCATTTTTTAATTGCTCATTAAAAAACTAACAATCATTGTTTTCTTTATGTAATTGATCATTCATTTCCTTTTCTATGGTATAATATGATTTAACAATTTATGTAATTTAATTTTGTTTCTGTATTGATTTATATTTATATTTTAATTCCTTGAATATATCTCCAAGCATTTGGAAGTATTCAATAATTTCCACATTAATTATATATTTATAATCACAATTAACTCCAAAATAATTAGAATTATTTTTAGGAGACTTAAGGGTTACCTACGATGTGTTTGTCGTGGAACACATGTTTTACTTGTCACCTTTCTCATCCTTTGATGATTATGGTTTACTTGATTTTCCCTCAGAAGCACTCCAGGTGTCCTTAACTTCTATTTTGTATCTTTTATCTTTCTCCTTATATTTTTTCTTATATTTTAACTTAGTAAATTCACATGTCCACTATGCTTACATTCATAAAAGACTATTTCATTTGAGTTATCTTTCTTTTTCCAATTCTTTTTCATGTTTACCATATTATTATACTTACCTTTGTAGTTGGGCTTCCTAAAAAATTTATTCCTTCTATAAAAAATCATAAATCTACTGGAATATTGATTAATTTCCTCATCGATTCCTGATAGTTAATCCTCACCACTTGTACTGTTAGAATTTGTTTTAATCATTTCAATTTTTTGTATGGAAGTAGTGGTTCTGAAATATAATTACTTTCCCTTTTATTTATCTTCAATTATTTGTTGACTTTTAATTATTTTCATACATTATATAATTTCTTATCAACTCTATAATTGGAAACATAGTGATATCACATGATTATCTTATTGACACTGAGGTTCCTCTCCACATTTTTGGATGACATATATGCAACTACAAGATTTATTCTATGGCACCCACAGGCTTACAAAGAGATCTCATTTTATTAAATCTCTCATTGAACCTGATAAACATATTGTAAATGGATTCATTAATCTTCATATTAATGTTATCATAATTAATAATATAGTATTTAAGATAAATCTCAATAACAATAGTGGTTCTATCGTGTGAAATAGCTAAGGTATCCCAAATTTCATAAACTATTTTACATGAAAAAATTCAATTAAATTATTAATCCACTAAATCAGAATAATAAGACATATATAGATTTATAATTATTAATGGAAGTATTTTTTGTGGAGTCACTCCATTTAGTACTTGGTGTGTCTGATTTTTCCTATTTATCTTCTACATAGTCCAAATATCAAACTCCATACTTTCTAAGTCCATTTCCATGTTTAATTTCCACTTGAAATAATTTGTACCATTAGAGTAGGGAGGTTTATTGGTAGAAATACATTCCTGTATATTATCCATAATAAGAGAATTATGATTAAATTTGAAAGAGATAAAAATTTAAAACTAACAGAAATTTTGAGATCATTAAATAAAATAAAATCACAGTTGAAAAGATCTGAAAAATCTTTTAAAGAATCATTTGATACCAAATGTTGGTCGTAGTTGAAAATTTATAAGTGGTGTGAATTGAGTTCCTTTATAAAAATGTTGTAAAACCTCAAATTTTAAAATCCACCAATTATAAAAAAATACAATCCATTTAATCAATGTAGTTATTTTATAATAGTTCTACTAATCAATTAATTTATCAAGATATTGATTACTTCTCAGTTATGTCAACCTAAGTAATTTAAAAAACATTTGGAACAAATTTAATAATCTAAAATAGTTGTAATTACTATCCGAGACAAACTATCAAATTGAAACATAGTTTTTGGAGATATGAGTTAAAACAGAGTAAACTAAATTTGGCAACACATCCGATTAATAAAATGGTTTAGTATCAACCTAATACCTAATCCTCTCTACATGGTGATAACATTCCATAAAGTAGTTTAAATTAACAATCCTTGATTCACGCCTTTGATATGGGTTTATCAAATCATATACAAACATACCAAGTCAAAATACCTCTACCACAGTTCTATGTGGGAACTAAAAATAGATCGTTCACATAGGACCTCTACCATAGTTCTACATGGGATATAACATGCATAGAAATATATTTGGGTAAGGATATCTTGTATCCTTCAGTTCATAGTTGGAGACAATGTATGTTTAATAAAAAGATGAACACACTGTACTAAATGTTCTAAAAATGCACACAATAGAGAAGTAAATAAGGAGATAATGTTTAGAATTCTCAGTGTGTTTTTAAATGTATCTTTAAACTCCTTGTATGTAGGATATGTGAAGCATGATTCCTATTTTGTAAACAGACCCTGAAAATAGATTTTTTTGAAGATTTATTTTGTGGTTTTATAGGATGATGGGATTATCATCCTTAGTATTTTTTTGATATAAAGATGATTGATGCTTTGATGCCAAAAAATCCTTGTTCAGTTCACATCTTGACCGAATGAGAGTTTATCATGATTTATTCTTCTTGGACTAGTATCTCCTCTCATGTGTTTATTTTATTTATTCTCTTCTTCTACAATGATTGTGTGCCAAGCATTCATTTTATTTCCAATGTATTGTGTTTTCCAAGAAGAAGCATGTGGAGGTACATCATACCATGTACTATACATTAACATAGTCCTTAATGTTGTGTAGGGTCTTGAAAATCTGTAAAGGATATTTTACCCAATTCCCCCCGAATAATTGGGGGGGGGGGGATGGAGAAAACTAAAAGGAAGAACAAAACTGAACCAGTCCGCAGACCGATCCAAATGATGGCGCCCACAGCCGGTTCTGTGAAGAACCCCCTCTATGGACTATTGTTATTCGCGGAATGGAGGCAGAGATCCTCCACGGGCATGAAGCAGGACGAGTGCTGGACCGGTCCACCGTCACGAACAGCCCCCAGCCACAGACCACCTCAACTGACCCGGTCCGCATCCGCTGTCATTCGCGGAGTGGAGGCGGAACTCTCCGCGGCTACAAAGAAATCCTCGATCTCGTTTGGTTAGCGAGGGAGATGTGCTCGATGCCCCCCATGATTTGCGGATTGGATGGGTTGTTCCTGAATTGGGTTTTAGGTCGTGGGCCTCCACAAAAGGTGTCGCATGACCATAGATACATCATTTTTCCCACTCTATAAAAGGAGATCGAGTGGAAGGTAAAGGGGGATATGGAAGGAGATCGATCAGATTCAGGTGGAAAGATTTCGAAGGAAGGATCGTAGCATTTCGCAAACTGTGAAGTTCCAGACTGCTAACAAAAGCAGGTATGAAGCTGGAAGCGAACTAATAAGGAACTAAAATGCATAATAACGTGGTGAAATGCGAACTTAAAATAACAAAGAAACTAAGACCGTGAACCATGGCCCCTCCGCGGATGCACTCCCTACAGACCAGGGAGCTTATGCACTTTTCTAATCTGCCACACTGCATAACACCCTCCTATGCGGTTCAAGCCCTGACCAATGAACCCCTGACCAGTGCTACCCTTGGCCACTACTACTCGCATGGAACCCTCCACGAATCACCCTAGTACGCGGGTCGAAACCGAAGCCATGAACCACCTTGGTTCGCGGGATGCGCAATGTTCTTCGAACCACTATGGTTCACGAGATTACCATCTATTTGTGGATCAGCTTGGTTCGCGGATGACCTCTCCATCCACGTAGCTCCTTCCTACGTGATGGGCGCCACCACCAATACCCCGGTGTGGCCCGCCGAATCCTTCGGAGTTCCCATTCCCCGGGCCATACAAAATCCTTCCAATATATCCTGATCATCTGTGACTCCCTCATTGGACCACATATCGGCCTTGAGCCAAGGCCCCCACAAGAGCCGCCAGACCCAGGTGATGTAACCCTCAGGCGCATCAGCGCGCCGTTTTATGTCCACATACCCATGGTAAGCAGGGGCGAAGGGGTTGCCCCGACCCTTTAGTGGATTTCTGAAGAATTCATGGGTTCACATTCCCACGGTAATGTGGAGACTGATCTCAGGAGCCCCCTTTCTGCCCCTCCACTTGTTGGGGCTGGGCACTTCTACCTTCTTAGGGAGGTAGTAAAATACTTATCAGATGGAAGCCCCCATGCGCTTTCATACATCCCCAAGGATCATGAGAGGTGACGGGCATAAGAGCACCCCTTTCCATCTCCTGTTGCACTTTGTTACCCTGGGCATCCGTCCCAGAGTAAGCCCAGACCTTATGGGTCGCTCCATGTGTAAGCCCCACCTCGCTTCTCACAGACACACCTTTCACGACGTGATCGTCTGGTCCCTACTGCCTCTTGTTTCTCACACCGAGCATAACTCACATGGGCTTAGAGTAGGTGTTGACAATGACATCCACTCTTGTGACTCCTCAGAGTGTAATACCCAATCTTATGCATACTGTGAGGACTTTGATTCCCTACCATAGGGATACGTAGGAAGCCTCCATGAGGTTCAAGCCCGATCACCATCGGATGCTCGGGTCTACCTTCACGTCGACTCTCCGACACTACTATTTGAACTACGTGGACATTGATCCATGTCGTAGGGTGCGTAGGAAGCCTCCTTGATGTTCAATCCCAACAACAGGCTGATCCGACTATCTTCACATTGGTTCACTGTGCCACTCCTAGTACCGCCTCAATGAGTACTGACTCCTTGGGGGTCATTAATTCAACGATGGATGGTAATCCTTGGGCATAAATGATTCTGAACCCCTATGTCCAGCTGACCATTTCCCACCAGGAGAAGTCCATGGATACTATTCTTGGGTACCAACCAAAGATTCTCGAACATATGAATACATCTTAAATCTATTATAGAGTCCCAGAACAGGCAATAATTCCCCCCAAAAGGGTGCGATGATCCTGAATTCCCAACCTCTCGACCAATGTGAGTTCTTATGTGTCGGTTTCCAAATCACCTGGGAAATGCCTTCCTTTGGAAAGTAGGTCTACACGTCGTCGTATAAGGAACCGTTGGGCATTTTGAAACCGATACAAAACCAAAAATGGTGAACCCGATGTGAATCTTTAACCCATCGTGATGGATTTAACCTAATTCCATTATGTTCCCCCTTTTACTCACAAGGATGTCCAAGCAAGGACATTAATTATGAATGGGATCATGAGAAGATTCTTTGATGGGTTTGTTGTTTGTACTTGTTAAAATGGTCTATAAGTTCCACACATGACTCCCTTGGATCCAACGGCATCACGAAGGCACTCTCAAATGCATGCTTCCAACAACGCAACGACCTGACGTCCTCACCAATGGAGGACCCCATCACCTACCTAGCGTCTTCAACACTGGGTCTCAGATGCATTAATCCGAGAGTACCACATGAACGGTACTCTCCCGATGGTGGAGGCGGTCATGCACACCGTACAATCCACAAGAACTCACAGGTCGCCTGCCCAGCAGCGGCCGAAGAGGCAGATCCAGACCGCCCCTGTAGCTGTCTCTAACCGTTTTGGGAGTCTGTCCCTAGAACGAGACAACGCATACCTCCCTCATCTTAGGGAGGCAGATGAGGTCAATGTTGAAGACTTCATCTCCACTGAACAGGGCTTCCACTCTAAGGCCCCACCAGAAGATGTCATCACAGTCACGCCACGACCCGACATCCTCACACTCCGGAGGATTTCGCCCCGAGGAATCAGGCCCACACTCCCTGAGCTCTGGCCCCTCGGACCACCCAACGAGGGCGGAAAAAGTAAAACCAGGGACCGTCATCACCATTGTCCATGATGAGGAGCTCCACTTCCCAGTCCCAGAGATGCATCATGAACAAGCAAAAACACATGTTCGCTCCTCCAAAGCTCGCCATCCAGATATGGCAGCATCATATGAGCAGGCATGCATCCCCACCGAGATCTATCAATCATGTCGCTCACATAGGACGACACCTACCTTGCAGGAACCTCTCCCTGCCCATGGTCATGAAGCCCACTAACCAGATGAAGGGGCGACCCAGCTTATATAGGGTCGGCTCCTAGCTGATCCTCTTAATGACTACCATCCCAACATGATGGCGATCAACAAATCCCACCTTCCAGATGTGGCGGCAATTAATAGGTGGGCATGTCTCCCTGCCAATAAAGGCCACTGACTCGATATGGTGGGAAACCAACATATGCAAGGCCAGCTCCCTGCAGATGCAAGTAAAGTCCACCATCCTGATGTGGTGGAAAATGGAAAGATAAACTGGCATATCCCGGCCCAGGGGAAGATTCGTTCACCTGCCCCGACATAGGAGAATTTTCATTACCCATTGACCACCGAAGGACCGGAGCAGGATATTCCTACTCCAATACCGGAATGGGCCTTCAAACCCGTTCCAGCCAAAGATGTCTCTCTTCAAATCCTGGCAATGATGGAGGAGTAGGTATTGATCCCAGATCATATCTTGCATACTTTCCAAAATGTAATTTCATCAGCGGAAATAGAAAGGACTCGGGCCCGTGAGCCCATCTCCCAAATTGAGACGAATCATCTAAGAGACGAGAGAGCCTCCTCGGAGCAGATCTGCATCCCTAATTCAGCCCAGGAGGGTCGCCAGCCGTATTCCGCGATGCAAGGGAAGCTGGATCAAGCAGATTCGCTCATTCCAACTTGGGGACACGTGTCCATCAAGGTGGATGCTCCAGAGAAGGAATATATCCCTGCTAAAAGTCAAGATGTTCATCGGCATATCTCAGCAGCATCATGAGACCTAATTAGACAGGGACCCAAAGGTGGAGGCTGTTTTCAACAGCAAACGGTCCCTGCTACCCGTAGGAAAGCACCCCTTATTCCCTGAAGGAAGCCGGAAAATAAAGTGGGAGTTCATGACTCCACTCTTCCGAAAGCTGGGGTTCGCAAGGCTTCTAAGAACACATTGAAGGCTCAGAACCTTTCCCTACAATTACCATATTATGGGAGTGGAAGTAGTAGTTGCGAAGATCCTCCCCGCAATGTCGCTACCAGCAGCTCTGAAGGTCCTCCCCAGAGCACCCGTGGGGGCCTCCCCCGTGGGCATATTATGATCGATCAAAAGAGCTACATTTTTAAGCAAATCATAGAATCCCTCAACGTTACCAGAATATCGAGCTCCAAGAAGGTCCTCCACTTCCTGCGGTTCACCCTGAAGGTCCTCCCTCGGGTATACACTACAAGAACACTCCATGCAGTGGGACCACAGATTATTATAGTAGTCCTCTCTATCATAGTCACAACTACGGAGGACCACCCTGCAGTGACGACTCATCATGACAAGAATCTACTCCCCTTTTCGTAGCCTACCCTGAAGGTCCTCCCAAGGGGTTATGCTGCAATGACACTCTGCGCAGCTGGGCATCATATCACAGTGGTAGTCCTCACCACCCTGATAACAGAGGTCCTCCCCGGAGAGACTTCAAGAAACGAAAAGGCCCTCCCCTCGATGCGGTAAATTACGAAGGCCCTCTTCAGGGTGTAACCTACAAATATTCTCCCTACTACAGCTGTAATGGTAGTCCTCGCCATTACAGCAGCTGTAATGGTAGTTCTCAGCACCACGGCCGCCATTGCAAAGGTCCTCCCGTAGTGGCCCCAAGCAACAAAAAGTTCCTCCCCTTGTCGTAGTGTGTCTTGAAGGTCCTCCCCAGGATGCACATCAAATGTCAAACCATGATGGTCATCCTCACCATGATGGTATTAGTTGTGAAGGCCCTCTCATAAATAATGCTATGTAGCCAGATGGTCCTCACCTCGCTGCGACATTCCTCAAAGGTCCTCCCCAAGGTCTGCATTGCAAAATCCCTCTATGAAGTGAGGCATCCAGCTGTAATGGTAGTACTCACCATTATAGTAGTTTTGATGGTAGTCCTATCCACCATGGCTACCATTGCGAATGTCCTCACCGCGGTGGCCCCAAGCAACAAGAAGGTCCTCCCCTTGTCGCAGTGTGTCTTGAAGGTCCTCCCCAGGATGCACATCGAATGTTAAACAATGTTGTAGATCCTCACCATGATGGTATTTGTTGCAAAGGCCCTCACTGCATCAACGCTATGTAGCCATAAGGTCCTCCCCTTGCTGTGAAATGCCTTGTAGGTCCTCCCTAGGGTCTGCACTGCAAAGTCCCTCTATGTGGTGAGGCATCAAGTAGTAATGGTAGTCCTCACCATTGTGGTCACCATTGTGAAGGTCCTACCTGAAATGACATGTCTATCGACAGGAAGGTCCTCCCCATGCCGAATCATGCACGGAAAATACCTCATATTCTGAGGCACTTAGAAGGATGGAATCCAGCATTTCAGATTCCCAGCTAGTCGCTAACGACACCCTTCTTCAATCGGGAGACATTCCGGGGCCACATTCATCTTCTGGACCACCGCGGAATCTCCCACATGATGATTCAGCACCAACCAGTCCCACTGCTTCAGACCACACTATCGGCGGGTGTCTAAGTTGTTCCAACTAGGTAGAGGATTCACTAGCGAAGGAGTATGCCAACATGTTGCACCTGAGGAAACAATTGGATTGGGATGATATACCAGTTTTGTTTTGGCCCACAACCACCTCCCAATTTGACATACCCAGAGAATTGGATGATTAATGTGTGCATGACTTCTGCTAAAATATATGGACAACCCTCTTCCGGCTGAAATCATGCTTCATGCCCTCCAATGGGTATGTAGACCACGTCAAGACAATAGGAGACCTCCTGCATCACATCGACCTGGACACTCTTCCTTAAGCACGGCAGCAGCGACCTAAGAGGCACAATGGAAACATGGAGATAGCCTGCCACGGTGCGCTTCACCAGCTAGGCCGCCTCATCGGTGATGCTCTGACGGGAGTCCATATCAGGGGATGGGGGGAACATGGAGCTTTTCATTTTAGTCATCTCCCTACACAGAAGAACCCATTCGACAAGGTTTCTTGCAACATCATCACGTCAAGATGAAAATCGATTGGTCTCCCTGTTCGTGAAAGGAAACTCACCCAGCAAAGTCAGGCCTTGAGTAATTCCCAGAAGCGTCAGGCTTGACATGAACAAGCCATTCAAGAACTCCTGAATCAGGCCACCGAGAGAATACAATAGTCCTCTCTCCTAAGAGAGGCCAATCAGTGATATTTTCCTGCCTCCCAAGGTGGGATTGATTCACAAAAGATCTCGGCACCAAACCTAGTTCACCCATGAATGGGGGAACAGAAGATCAGGCTGGTAGCGATAGCTGCAGCCACTACTGCAATCTAGGGTCAACCCCGGCCTGTAGGGTTGGGGTAATTTTTTATAACAAATTCCCCTGTAATACCAATAAAAATGGGATGATACCCAGTGTCCATGGAACAGATCCAACCCCAACCCTCAGGGCTGGGGGAATTATTACCCCCTCAACAATAACCTCCCCCATGAGATTCATTATTCTCTCGTCTAGGGAGGACAGTCAGAAGAGGAGGTTCCTGTCCTATCCCATCATTTGAATCGTCATCCCCTCAAAGAGGAAGGTGCACCATAAGGTCGCATCAAAGAACACTCCGCGTCACCCTTCGTCAAGAAATCTGAATGCAATCCTGACACATGAAAGGGAAGGATAGTAAAAGACGTGGGAGATCCTCTTCTTATTTGGAAAATGACATCTTACCCGCCTCGTATTGTGCATCTATCAACGTCATAGAGCTTAACCCCACGAGTGACACCAGAGATGATGAAAATTAGAATGTATTGGGATATGATGGTTCCGGTCAGGCTATGACTCACAACGAACCACCAGGTGTGCACACTCGGAACCAGATGGCCACTGTAAATATGGCCACCCCTTCAACTAACCTCCCTCTGCTTACCCTATGAGATTCCAACAAGGACATGAACAAAGTATCTGATACCCTTATCTCGCCTCCTTCTCTCGATAAAAATGAGCCACTTACACTCGGAGAGAGTTTTTCTATACAAGAAGAGGAAATGAACGAATTAAGGCGGCTTAACGCAGATTTACTACAAAGGATCCGTCTTATTGAAAACACATCCCAAGAGGAGCCACGACTTGTACTCCCAGTAAGTGGACCTCAAGTATCCAGGTTTACCCCACCCAATGAGGCGCCTGGTCCGTCCAACTACCTAAATGTGGATTCGGATGAATACTATGACTTCCCTCCACTCAGGAAGCAATCGGATTGAGTACACCTGAACCCTCTGAAAGTGTCACAGACGGCACATGCACCCCTAGTGACAACCTAGATGGATACTCCAGCAATGCCTTGAGCTACACCTACCCAAGACTGGGCCCAAAAGGATGTAAACCAGGGTCTCCCCAACACCATCAAGGCACTAACAGCTCGATTAGATGCAATGGAAGGTCGACGCGCTCCGATACAACCAGAGCGGAAGCCCTACCCAGATTGGGTGAGCAACACACCACCTCCACCCAATTTTGGGAGCCCTGTATTCCCTATCATCAATGGATCAGGTGATATGGAACATCCCTTGATGTACTACACATCTTATTGCAACCCTATGATGGGAAATTCAATACAAAAAGAAGCAGTGATGCTCAGATGCTTCGTATGAACCTTACATGGATCCAACATTGTTTGTTATACGAGTCTACCAGCTCAGTAAATAAAAATCTATGAAGTCCTTCAGTAGCAGTTGTTGTTCCGCTTCAGCTCAAATTTTCCTAAGACAACAGTCAGCGACCTCATGAACTGCAAGAAAAGGGAGAACAAGAGGGTTTCAGATTTCATCACTAGATGGAAAGGTCTAACCTACTCATTGAACAAGACAGTGCCTGAAGATGATTTTATCCCCATATTCATCGATAATCTTCGAGATGAGCTGTGAACTCCACTCATGCCAGTGGAGTGCACCACTGGCTTCTTCCATCTCTTGGAAATTGCCCAGAGGATTGAGGACTCCCTACAGTGGACCAATTTGATGTCCTGAATAGCCTCCCAGGCTTCCACAAAGAGAGAAACCAGAGATAAAGTGTCATCTGTCACACTCAAGCCAGCCCCTGTGCCTACTCCACCGCTCAGGCCTCCATGAAATCGTCAAGGGAACCCTGTACATCAGTGGTCGACTCCTCCTAGGCATACAATCAGATAGGATCGAAGTGGAACCAGTTTGAGGAATGAAGACATAAAGCATACACGTTTCGAGAGGTCTAAGTTCGTGGCTGCTTCATCACCACCATGAATTGCAACTTCCTCCGCCTCCTGGAGTCGAGGAAACTCGAAGAACCCAGCTGCGATGAAAGGCCAAACTACTGTCCTTGAGAAGCTAGCAATAGTACCAGCCAATCTGTCCATCCTGGAGGCCTTGGTTTTGCCAGCCAACCTTAGGGAGGACCTAATAGAAGCCTTTATCAGCCCCTAGGAGTTTCAAGCCAAGTTAGCTACCGTCGAGATCTATCGAATGGAGACTGGTTCAGCTAAGTGAAATGTAGTGATTTATTTCACCGATCTAGATGAAGATTCCATCACGCAAGGACACATTAAACCACTATATGTGTCTGGCATGCTAGATGTTTTTGAGATCCTCAAAGTCTTTATCGACAATGGTTCTGGAGTTAACCTCCTTCCCCTACAGACCCTCCGTAAGTTGGCCTACAATGAAGGTGATTTAATTCCCTCGGCCACAATTATGCTAGGTTACGACAAGAGTAAGAAGAAGAAAATGGGAAAATCAAGATAAAGACCCATTTTGGTGACCTTGTGGCCTATTCCGAATTCCTGGTGGTCTGACAGAACATAGAATTCAATGAACTACTGGGAAGGTCGTGTCTCCATAAGCACATGGTTGTTCCTATATCCTAACACCGGTGTATTTTGTACTGCTTCAATGGGAAAAGTGGGACACTGCATACCAACAAGGCCCCTTTCGATCTCTCCATGTCACACTACATTGATTTTGGGTTCTATGAGAAAAAGAGGAAGAAGCCTTTGGCTGATTGCATTGACTGGATCCCAACTCCAAATGGTCTGGAAGTGGTTCCTAATGACCCCCTAAGGCATCTTGCCAAAGACTAAATTCTGCCCATCAACCATATTGAGAGTATGGGTTCATGATCAAACACACACTCAGATGTCTTCATCACTTCAGCCACAACGGTCGAGTGTGACAATGCGGGAACGTCCGTCGACCAACAATATGGGGAATATTACTCGAGCGAGGATACCCACGATGCCTCGACCTCACCTAAGGACTCCCAAGAACCTATGATAGTAGCTCTCCTCTCATTAGATAAAGAAGATGAGGATTTGGGAGAAGAAGAGGAGGAAGACCTCAGGGATGCACCTCCTGCATTTGGGGAAGGTATCTCAACCACTATGGACGACCTTAGGGAAATAAACATGGATACCAAGGAAGACCTCAGGCCCACTCTCATTAGTGCAGAAATGGACCCGACAGAGACTGAGGTATATACCTACTTCATGAGACAACACTTGGATGTTTCTTCCTAGAATTACACAGAAATTCTAGGACATGATCCCGATGTGGGGACGCATCACCTGGGTCTTCCAGAAGACCACCAGTGCTATAAAAATTCCGCTAGAAAGACACATCCCTCACATGCTACCAAAATAGAGGCTAAAGTCGATAGGATCATTAAAGTAGGCTTCAATCGAGAGGTCCAGTACCCCATCTGGTTGGCCAACATCATCCCCATTAAGAAAAATAATGGGAAAATCCACGTCTTCATCGATTTTAGAGATCTCAATAGGCATTTCCCAAAAGATGACATTACAGTCCCAATGACCGCGTTATTAATCGATGCAACGGACGGGTATGAGGCTCTCTCCTTCATGGAAGGCTATTTGGATATAATCAAATCATGATGGCCCAAGAAGACAAAGAATCCACTACCTTCCGAGCCCCTCAAAAGATATTTTGTTACAAGGTCATGCCCTTTGGTCTCAAGAATGTTGGTGCCACATATCAGTGCGCCATGCTTCGTATTTTCAAGATATTCCAGGGAAAATTCGTCTAATGTTACGTAGATGACATGGTGGTCAAATCAAGACAGCGCTCAGATCACCTATCAGACCATGAGACCATCTTCAACAAACTTCAACATCATGGATTGAATAAGAACCCCTTGATGTCCGCCTTCGGGGTTACATCATGGAAATTCAAAGGCTTCTTTGTACGCCATCACTGCATCGAAGTCGACCATGAAAAGGAAAAGGCTATCCTAGGCCTGCCACCTCCCTGACAACATCACTGAGTTGAGAGCATTCCAAGGGAACTTGGTCTATATCAGGCAATTTATAGCCAACTTGGTAGGCAAATGTTTTCCCTTTACCAGTTAAATGAATAAAGGAGTCACGTACCAATGGACTGATGACTTCCAAGAGGCGTTTGACAGCCTAAATAGGTACCTCTTAATCCCACGAGTTCTCATGCCCCCGGTCGAAGTACGACCTCTCATCCTATATGTGACGGCCCTAGATTAGTCACTAAGAGCCTTCCTCGCACAAAAGAACAACACCGACAGTGAGAATAGCCTCTATTACCTCATTCGAACTATGATTGATGTTGAGACTTGATACTCAAACATCGAGAAGAGATGTATGGCCTTGGTCTTCGCAGTTCAAAAGTTACGACATTATTTTCAGCATCATGAAGTCCATTTGGTCCCACGTAATAACCTGCTAATGTACATCCTCAGCCGCCTGATGCTGACTGGGCACCTATCTCGATGGGCAGTCATCCTGAAACAGTTTGACTTCCAGTTTGTTCCTCAGAAAGCCATCAAGGGCCTGGCATTATCATATTTTCTAGTAGAGCACCCTTCAACAGGGACCGTTACACCAGACGTCGAGCTACCTAATGAGGACATCTTCTCGGTTCAAGAGAAGTTTCCGACATGTGAAATTTACAACGACGGTGCATCCCAAAGCCCAACCGGGAAACGGATAGAGGACCCCAAATATAACAAGGTGGGATTGGGGATAACAAATCACGTCCCTAGAGAAAGATTTTTTGTCTTATTCCATCCTGCTGTCAGAGGGATGTATGAATAATGAATTTGAATATCAAGCGCTCATTGCAGGCCCGGAACTCACGCTCTAGGCACAAGTACAACACCTTAAGGTAAAAGGTGACATTGAACTAGTCATCAAGCAACTCAATTGTGACTATGATATTAAAAATGAGGAGCTGATTCCCCTATTTGACCATGTATACGGGTTGATGGTAAAATTTCCACAAAACCAACATTGACCTATATTCACCAGTCTCAGAATGCCCAGGCCGATGCATTAGCCAATGCAGCCACATCCATAGCTGACCCAAACCGGGATGAAACTTTAATCAGTTTTTCTCACCGCTGAATGGTCTTTCCATTTGTCTAGAACAAGACAGAGGATATCCACGAAATCAGTCATGTCCCTAAGCCATATGCTCCTACAACATGTTGGATGACCCACATTGCAAACTACCTTCAGCGAGGAGAACATCCATCAGACAGGGTTGAACGAGAGAAGATACGGAGAAAGGCATTAAACATTGCCCTATGTGGCGGCGCGGGTCAATAAGAGGTCCTATACAAACGAGGCCTCAACGGAGTCCTCCTCATATGCATTGATGGATAAGAAACCACTGTTGTCATGTCTGAAGTGCATTACAGAGTATGTAGAGCACATCAGCCATGGACCAAGCTTTCCCATCTGGTTTGGAGGGATGGGTACTATTGTCCCATAGTGGCATGAGATTGCGAGTGATTTACCAAAAAATTCCACTCATTCCAAATTCATTCCAACTTCTTTCAACAACCCCCGAAGTTACTTCATCAGGCCATGTACTATGTGCCATTCGTCGTCTGGGGAATGGACGTCGTGGGACCATATCCCCCAGCCATAGCCATGCAGCTGGAGTATATCCTCATGGCAACTGACTTCTTTTCCAAATGGTTAGAAGTTGTACCCCTTAAGGAATTCGGGGCAAGAAACATTGTCAGCTTTGTGAAAACCAATATGATCACCAGATTTGGTGTCCCTCATACCATACTTAGAGATAATGGCACCAACTTCTGCTCTTCTAAACTGGAGAAGTTATACCAAGAATATGGTATCAAGGCTAACCACTCATCCCACTACCATGTAGTGGCCAATAGACAGATAGAGGATTTCAACAAGACACTTTCCAACATTATCCAGAAAATGGTGGACAAAGACAAGAAGTCATGGCCGGATCAAATCCTCCATGCATTGGGGGCTTATCGAACCACAACCTGCACCACTACTCGGGATACCCCATACTCACTGATATATGAAACAGAGGTGGTATTTCCCTTTGAACTCCAACTTCCCTCACTCTTTGTTTCCATCCGTGATCAATTATCCGACGATGAGTAATTAGAAAAGCAGCTTGGTGAATTGTAGTAGCTAGATGAGAAGCGGCTTCAAACATGGCACCATCTGGATGTCTACCAGAACCAGATTGCATGAGCCTTCAATAAAAAGGCCCGTATTCGGTCTTTCTTTGAAGGATAATTGGTGTTGGCCCTCTGGACCCTAGGGATACATGGAAGGAAAGCTCCAAAGTTGGAGCCCAAGTGGGAGGGACCATACGTTATACATAATGTCTACTCTAACGGAGCATATGCCCTGATCTCCAGGGATGAGCAGTTCACCATGGTTCCTACCAAAGAGAGATTCATAAAGAAGTGTTTCGCATAGAAACCTTGTGTATCCCTCATCCTTACCGCATGATGTTAATCTGCAAAGATTTTAGAGAACTACATGAGGCTTGATTCTTACCCTAACAGGAAACGTAGTGACATTGGGGTTCCCCATCCTGGCCCAACCACCCCCGAATAGAAGGTTTATAAATGCCATTTTCCCCCATATACGGACTAGACCTGCACAAGGTGCACTCCTCGTCCTTACCACATGACGTTAAACTACACATATTTTAGAGAACTATGTACGGCTTGGTTCCTTCCAGTTGCAAGATATATAGTGAGGCCAGGGTCCCCAATCCTAGCCCAGCCATCCCCAATAACTTTTAAAAATGCCCTCTCCCCTGTGTACGGACTAGACCTACACAGGGTGTATCCCTCGTCCATACCGTATGAAGGTAAACTACATGGATTTCATATAACTATGTATGTCTTGATTCCTGCACTCACATGATACGTAGCAATGCAAGGGTTCCCCATATTGGCCCAGCCACCCCCGAATTAATGTTAAAAATGTCCTCTTTCCCCCTTGTATGGAACAGACCTGCACGGGGTGTATTTTTTCATCCTTACCGCAAGACGTTAAAATGCCAAGATAATTAAAGGTAAAAATACCCCTTTCCTCGATGTACAGACTAGACCAGCATGGGGTTTACTCCTCGTCCTTACTGCATGACCATAAACTGCATAAATAAGAAGTTAAAAAAATTCCCCTTCCCCCCGTGTACGGACCAGACCTACACGGGGTGTATCTTGCGTCCTCACCACACGATGATAAACTGCATGGACCGTGTCCTCACCGCATGACATTAAACTGCATTGACCATGTCCTCACCACATGATATTAAACTATACAAATTTTATCACAAACCACCTAAGATATATGGTGAAACCAGTAGGAAATTCTCCTTGTGAATTTGGATGAATCCTCCCCATACATCAGACTCCACGACCTAGAAAATTATGGATCTTCATAACCATTCACAACCATCGGAAGTGGAAAGGCATCGACCCGTGGACACCTTTTCATGACTATGCATACCATTCCCTCAACGAATATGCATATTCATAGCCCTAGGACCATCTACCAAAGGCAAGATTTCCACGGGAAACACTCTTTCTATCTCCGTACGTTTAGCGGCCTAAAAACCCACATACCCTACCTCATGATCCAAAAATTTATGGCGCATTGGTTTACATGTTCGTCCCCCTTTTCATAGCCAGACGTCGCCAGGGTATCCCTACCCGGTTAGCCTACATATCTACACGTGGTTCACATGACTACCTGAATAAATGAACATCAATCCAGGGCTAGTATACTTTGACTCAGTGGAAAATTGTAGAGAAGACATTTCTTGTATGCTCAGACACCATTATCCCCACATGTCGAACTCTTTACGGTGAGAAATATCAGGTTTTCATAATCATTAATGGCCATCGGAAATGGAAATTCATCAACCCAGGCACACCATTGCAGGACTATGCATACCATTCCCTCAGTGGCTCTGCATATTGATATCCCCAAGCTCGTCTACCAAAGGCAATATTTCCTCGGGCGATACTCTTCCTAGATCCATATTCTTATTGGCCTCAGAGCCCCCACACCACATCTTCGGATCTAGGAAACCTCAGAGTTGCAGTTTACAACCATCATCCCCTACCTTGTTCAGAGTATATCATAGCGTGGTACCTCAGTTATCCTTTGAGTGAATACAACAATAGCCACCCAATGGTCCAAGCTCTATGACCACTAAACTTGGAGTACATTGTCCTTACCGCCCGACGTTAAACTACATGGATTAAAGGTACACCCTCATGTGCAAGATAAATCAGTGCAGGGAGCTCTCTAAGCTTTAATAACAACTAAGGTCGAATATGCCCGACATGTCCAGATATTTTCATACCAGATAATAGACTTTGTGGCCCAGGCCATTGATGATCCTCATAACTGTTCACGACCATTGGAAGTGGATAGTTATCATCCCGTGGACACCTTTTCATGACTATGAATACCATGCCCTTAGCGGCTCTGCATATTGATAGACCCTGGCCCATCTACCAAAGGCAAGATATCCTCAGGCGATACTCTTCCTAACTCCGTACGCTTATCGGCCTCAGAGCCCCCATATCATTTCTCCTGATCCAAGAAGCCCCAAAACCATGATTTACACCAATAAACCCCCTTTACACGTATGAGGCATGCCAGAGTATTCAAGACTAGTTACATTCTAATCAAGAGTGGCCTTGGAAACTACATCCTTACCACATGACATTAAACTGCACAGAACATCATGGTCGCTTGGAATAAAGCTGCAAAACCAGGCATTAAACATCCAGATGGATGCCCCCCAACTAAAAGCATTTTCAATATTTTAAAAATCATCCCATGTCCTTGTTTTGTGACGTTAAACTACACAGCATCCTTTAATAATGCTGCTCATCTTTACAACATGATGTTAAAAAGCATGGCCAAACCTGTCATGGGTTCAGAAAGGAACAGAGTCTTTTCTTTGTCCCTCAGTGCACGAGTCAGACCTGTACAAACCACCATCTCACACCAGCGTGAGAAGGAATGACTTAATTGAATCTCGAGAAATTTAGCCTAGATGTTTCTCCTGTATCCAAGAACACTCTCCTCATCAACAAAACTCTGTACTCGGAATGATTTGAACTCTCATAAACCACCCCTGGGGGTCCCAAATCACAAACTTCCTTGAAGTTTCTCAGCTATTGCGAGAATGAAATCGTTGACCCAAGGACACCTTTGCATGACTATGCATACTATGCCCTCAGCGGATCTGCATATTTATCTCCCCTATCTTGTCAACCAAATGCAAGATTTCCTTAGGCAATGCTTCTCTTCGTACGACTCTTGGTCATTGAGCCCCCATGTCCATCCCAGGGTTTGGAGACTCTCTAATCTACAGTTTACCGGCCTCTTTCACAACCCTACCTGAATATAGTGGAAGGTCTCTGGAAAGATTACCGAGAACCAGGAGAATCCATTCCACTTTGAAGAATGTCCCTACTGAATGACTTTAAACTGTGCCAATCTCCAATCACCCTCTTCGCTAACTATATGTGTAGCACAGGGACCCTGAGTCCACACTCCTGATTAATACATATGTCCTCAAACCCTTTTCAGACATCACATAACCTTTCTGAGCCACCCCATGTGGATTTCATAATTCTCTAAGACAACCATGGTTGTTTCCACAAGCCAGAAGTCCAAGAATTCCTTAGGACATCATAAATGGAGGGTCATTGACTTAGGGACACCTTTGCATGACTATTCATACCATGCCTTCAACAGCTCTGTATATTGATCACCCTTGGACCGTCTACCAAAGGCGATATTTCTTTAGGCGATTCCCTTCCTATATCTGTATGCCAACACGACTTCCATGCCTTAAAACATGCCTGCATGTCGTCCAAATCTACATATGCTCCACCCACATGCTTCTGGAGGATATGGAGACATATTTTAATCAGCCAAACCTCATTGTGGACCTTTCCAAACAGTATCTGGTCAAATCTATTCGACCTAAAACATCAGTGATGATTGTCTTGTCTGCGGGACATTAAACCCATCACAAAAAGAGGCACAAAGCCTGTTAGGCCGAAAACCCGAAAAGGGTGACTTAATAAAAATTCAGGCCATACCCGTTGGGTCCACACATAATGGGCCCATGCAAAATTAACTCATTAAAAAAAGAAAAACAAAATTGGGGATTTTCTATAAAACTCTAGCAATAGTCAAACTATGCTCGCTGGACCTCATAATCCAGGAAAAAGTTAGAGGTCATTTGATTTTTCTTATTGTCCCAAACTCGGGTTATTCTAAGATCATTGTGTAAACATATATAGTAATCATGCCAAGTAATTCCTACCATAGGAGAGGATAGTCAGAGCATTAAGGAAAACATTTTTTTGTTCCATCACATGGCTGGTAAGAAGGGCATCCACAATCTGGAGCCTCATCTGGCATGAAATGTCATTACAGGAGGTTTTCAACAGATTCACAAAGTTTTATTAGGCACTAATGAGAATACTCGATTTCTTTATGTAGATTCCGTAGTAAGGCTGCCTTAGCTTCTGCACCAGCCCGCAACGCTTCCGCCTCCTGGGCTGCCTTTGAGCTCACCCTCATCTCCTCCTCCATTCGCCGCTCCCCTTTTTCAATTATGGCAGCGATGTTAGCCTCTTCCTGTTGCAGTCGCTTTATATCATTCCTTAGCACCTCCAGGCGAGAACTCTGCTCAGTGACTTCTCCATGGAGCCTCACAACAACCCTGTCATGATCATGAGCCTATGTTAGGCAAAGCTGTTGGGTTGAAAAAAAGTAGTCATTTGATTGAGCAGTAGAAAGGAGAGATTCAAAACCACCCAGTCTTTCCTGATAAAAGACCACTTTTTGACTATTTTATAAATACCAAGGTATTTGAAGCCATAAAATCCAAATAGCATAAATAGATTTTACAACTTTGGTAATTTGATCGGCATCTCATCCAAGGGTGTCTGAGAAATTAGCTTCCAAATTCTCTCCCAAACCCTTTGGAGAGTAGGCCGAAGACTGGAAAGTACATGTTGATCCGGATCAGAGTCACTTATAGATGAAGATAAATTTTCAGGGATGAATGTCACCAAGGAGGGCCCCGATGCGGTTTCACCCACAAACTCTGGTGCTACAGCGACTTCGCCCCCGACCGTTGGGGTCACAGGCATGATCAGATCTAATGGCCCAATCATCAAAACCAAAGGTCGTGGTACTAGAGCCCTAGAGCCGATAAGATAGATGAGTATCACTAATCAGAAAAAAAAAGTAGTCAGTGGTAAGAGGTTGAACAAAACTTACCCCTAATCATCAAGGGGTCGGTATCCTCAAGCTCTGCGCCATCGTGGCCACCCGAGGAAGATGCTGCATTTCAAGAGGCAAGGGAGTCTTGGGAACCCCCATGGGTGTCTAGGATATAAGGCCATGCCCAAGGCCAGGAGATCCCAAATCTTTCCTCAAACAGTCATCTATGGAGATCATGCCTAGGGAATCACTCCCCCAGTAAATAAAATAATGGCTCACTCTGGGTTTTTGACAACTGGTCTAGTGGTGGGATCTTCCTCCATCACCATGGGATCCATTGGGTCTGAAGTGGCTGGCCCCGTCGGATCTGGAGACCCCTCATCAATTATGGGCACCCCATTCCCCCCCCCCGAAATTAAAGGAGTTATCTAATTAGGAGTCTCTAATTACAACTGTTCCACATCTGACATATCTCCTATTGATGAAGGAAGAAGTAATGCATCCATATCACTAGCCCCTACAGTAGGGACCACCATCTCGTCACGCCCAGATGTGGATGTGGGTGATCCCTCCGAAGATAAGGGGGAAAAAGATACGACTGCTGGTGTAGCCACGAACGAGTCTCCGAGTGGCCCTACACCATATGCCAATACAATTATTAATTGGCAGAGTCAGAATATACGAGTCGACAATCGAGGAAACAGGAAATCCTAGTTACCGGACATCCCCTGTCTAAGCTGTTACCATAAGCAGGATGCCTGTCACCATCTATGGATCTACCCAGGGGTCAGTTCCTCACTTAGAACACTGGGAGGAGCTGGAGGAGGAATGACCCAGGTTGGGTCTACAATGGTCACTTCCATGAGCTCAGCTGCACCAGGGGATCCCTCCTCAATGATCCCTATAGATGGAAGTGCATGTTCACCTACCACAGTAAAATGGGGGGTATACTCTGGGGAAGGAACTACCCCCTGGGAATCCTCATCACCCTGCACAAAGGGAAGAAACTTTATAACCTTCATGGTAGTGGAGGAGGAAAGCCAGAATGAACAAGCAGGGCAACCTCTTCTTCAAGGTCGGACGATTCGGGATGTCTAATCATCATGGACACCTGGGTAGACCCACAAATCTGGTTCCAGAGTGAATGAACGTAGGTGTCCAACTCCTTCAGTGAGGTGAATATTTCATCTAGATCCTCCTCCAATAGCAAGTGGGGTGGAGCGAAGATCATCCCAACACCTGGAAGCTCGAGAGGGCTCGTTTGGAACAACTCCCAAACCTCTTTATCCGAACCACTGACCCTAAGGTCATCCCAAATCCTCCAAGCCTCTGGAAATGTAGCCGTGACGGGAACAACCAGCTGGGGAGGATCAACCTAAGAGGGCCCAGTAGTGGTTGGGGATGGAGGGGGCACCAATGACTGTGTTTGTTATCTGGATCTTGCTGCCACCCTGGAGCTCTTGGGAGCAACCTGTGGGTGGGACCTCACAGGAAGAGGGGGAAATTCCCTTACCTCAGCCGCAGTGGGGGAACCACTGAGATCGTTGTCCCCTAAGGATTGACCGCTCTCTTCCTCCTCCTCACCAGTCGCCGGCTGTAGCATGTCCTGGACTCGATGAGACAACACTGCAAAGCCCCGACATGCATGGATGTAGGCCTCAAGGTCCTAGAGATACTGATCGACCCTATCCAGGTCCACATCATAAAGAATGTCAATGGGGGAAGATATGTAACCCATCCTGTCAAAATCCACCTCCAATTCCTGAAGATACTTCCATAGAGAACGGGGGTACTAGCTGCGAAAGGATGACCAGATTTTGAATTATTCACATTGGCCCTAGGCCGTCAAGAAGGCAGCCTCAGCATGGAGAACCAACCCTCTCTAGGTAGCTTCGAGGGCATGAGAGGATACACCTCTGTTCGTTAAAACCTTCCCCAGAAGCACAGGACCTGAAGGGGGGTGAAGAACCTTTCTCAGCCTGGTTGAAGAACCATCCCCAATTCGCTTCCTCTTTCCCTTTGATGGCTTAGGGATTGAGATGGTAGGAACCCACAACCCTAGCTGGCCATTCGGGTATGATTTCACCCAGAAGTTATCCTAACTCTTGGATAAGAAGGGCATGGAGTCTGTTAGTGCAGGATTTATAACCTCACAACTAGTATCTTCCCGAGTAAACCTTAACCACAGTTGCCTGGCCACCGTCAAATGCCGATTCTCACGAGTGACATTGGGCAAGGAAGGACACTGTGCCTGGATGCATCCAAATTGGTGTCTGAATCAGAAAGGCGAATACCCCATGCAGATTAGTTCCCCCTAGATATGGTCCACTAGAATGCCCTCTCAGAGAGAAAACAGGTAGTCGCACTTACTAAAATCCTCTGATATAGTATTCCTAATTGCACTGGATAAGAAGAGTATGGATGGAAGATAAAATGGTCATAACTCGAGATCTGGATCGACCACAGATACATATTCTGAACCATCTATTTACCATCCTAATCTTGGGTCTCCCACTCTTTAGGCAGGACCCCACTGGTCATTTTCATGTATGGCCAAAATGCGGTACCCGAAATCTGAAAGGTTTTGATGAAAATGTAGCAGTTCTTGATATGCTCTCCCAACCATCCAAATAGTATTTGAAAAGGAGTGGCTACCTAGTTTGGCCAACTCCCATCGGTAATATTGCTAAGAAACCGATAGATCCTGGCCAATACTGGGAAAACCAAGTTAATGAAATTGTTGGTAGCCAACTGTGTTTCCATGAAAAAAATAGATACCCACATGACACCAGCCTTGCGTATAGGAAATAGACATCCACTCAGAAACATGGCCAGGAATGCCGATAGACGGAGCAGTCGATCGATGTTTGGAATAAGCTCCCATCCCCAGTCATTGAACGGGCCTTCTTCCAAGATCAACCAATAGTTTCCCCTCTTTTTCCGGGACTCCATCGTAAGGTAGGTCGTGGGCCTGCGTGGGAGAGTCAAGGACTTTCTCTCTCTAGAAAAATCCTTGACCCATTCATGATATGGGACAAGATGTTTCGGAGACGTGTCCTTGGAATGCTTCTGGGCTTGGTCAATAAGCTGCTTCACCAGGGGGGAGTCCTCTCTTCATTGTCCCCCACAGAAGAATGAGGCATGAATTCTTCATACATACCCCCAACTATGGGGACCTCAGAAATCTGAATGATGACCCAAAGACTAATACCCTCCTCACCATGGACTAGGTAAAATTTAATGGTGTCCGAACTCCAACAGCTCCTATGTTTCCTGGCGAGGGTTTGAAGTTGATGGGTATAGGATTGGAAAACCCAGGCAGCTTCATATCCTACAGCTCGCAACTCCACCTCAAACCTTTCACAGCATTGGCGAACCCAGAAGGGCCACCCTAAATCAATTGACTTAAATACCCCTCCGGGCCGGAGGTCTCAGTTCACTGACCAGCCATTCTAGTTGATTACCAAGGAATTGTAGGCAATGCTCCGGTAACAGTGAACTGCCCCTTCTTGCTGACGTGTATCTCCTTTTGGGGACACAGGAAGGTGATTCAACACAGATCTGGAAGCTGTGCTCCTTGAGCCAAGCTTCCCCCTGGCAGATATCACAAATCGTGGGATATTGGCTGTGAATATACATGCTCCATGATTTTTGTCGCAGGATGGTGCCAGAATCAACGTATCAGACATTAAACCGAACCTGTAGTTTGGAAGGCTATTGGAAAAGGGGTACTCCCACTGTGACTCGGAGAGCAGATTGGTAAGGAAGGAGCATAGTGGAGAGTGGGAGATTCCATCCTTAACAGATTCGGACACCTCTTTCAGGCATTGATCGCCTATTAGGAGAGGCTCTATAGTAGGTCTAGGTGTAGGGTGAGGGGGAACCATGTTTTCTCCCTGCATCATGAAGATCAGCAAATGGTTAGTCTAGAATAATCAAATATGGAAAAAAATACCAAGCATATGGAAAAGTCTTCCAGTAGGCCTTGAAAGGTGGTTCAAGATGACTATATCCCATGAACCAACCCTACACAGAAGGGGTTCGCGGTACCCTGGCCCGCAGAGCACTGGCCAGAAAACAGAAAACCAGGTTGCTCTGTGGGATCCTAATCCAAGATTTAAGTAAGTAAGATTCAAAAAAAAGGATGTTTTTAAAGTCTGAACGGTTTCATTGCACGGACCATCGAAACCGCGAAGCGAATTCCTCTTCAGACTGTCATGAATTAATTTTTGAATTACTTAAAAGTGTTGTCTCATGGGTGGGAAATTGGTTCGCAAGTGAAGGCGACCGTGAAGGGGGAATGATTCACGGAATGTGGTAGCTCGTTCGTAGACGAGGTGTTTCACGAAGGAAGGAGCCCGCGGAGAAAAAAAAGCGAGAGGGATCTGGTTTCGTGAAAAAACCATAATAAGACAAAGTAAAGGCCCCCCGTACTTATAGGCGTGGCCCCCTACTAGGTCCACCCCCCTACTGCAAACCATCTAAGTTTCAGGACCACTCTCCATCGGAATGTCCTCCTCTTAGTTCTTCTCAGACCCCATTCCAATGGGGGGGAATTCGTAGGGTTCTGAAAAATCAGTAAAGGAGATTATAACCAATTCCACCCAAGGAATTAGGGGGAAAACGGAGATAACTCAAAGGATGCACCAAAATGAACCGGTCTACAAACCGGTCCAAATGATGACGCCACGTGGCCAGTTCCGCGAAACACCCCCTCCGTGGACTATTTTCATTCGCGGAACCGAGGCGGAGATCCTCCGAGGGCAAGAAGCAGGATGAGCACTGGACCGGTCCACCATCATGAACCACCCCCGGCCATGGACTGCCTCATCTGGCCCAGTTCACATTCATTGTCGTTCACAGAGTGGAGGTGGAACCCTCCGTGGCAACGATGCACTCCTCAAGCTCTTTTGGTTGTAGGGGAGATGCGCTCAATGACCCCAGTGATTTGCGGATTGACCGGGTTGTATGTGAATTGGGTTTTTGATCTTGGGACTTCACAAAAGGTTCCACATGACCATAGATACATCCTTTTCCCCACACTATAAAACGAGATCAAGGGGAAGAGAAAAGGGGAGACAGAATGAGATCGATCAGATTCGGGTGGAAGGATTTCGAAGGAAGGAGTGTAGGATTTCGCAAACTGTGAAGTTCCAGTCCATAACCCAATTTTGGTATGAAGCTGGAAATGAACTAATAAGGAACTGAAAACGCATAATATCATGGTGAACTGTGAACTTAAAATAACCAAGAAACTAAGACCACAAACCATGGATTCTCAACGGATGCACTCCCCATGGACCAGGGAGCTTATGCCTCTTTTCCAATCTGTTGCACCGTGTATCACCATCCTACGTGGGTGATGCCCCAACCGATGAACCCCCAACCGGCGCCGCCCTTGGCCGCCACTGCACGCATGAAACCCTTTGTGAACCACCCTGGCATACGGGTCGAACACGAAGCCGCAAACCACCTTGGTTCGCAGAATCTTCACCATTCCGTGAACCACACTAGTTCGTGAGATTCCCATCAGTCTGTGGGTCACCCTAATTTGTGGATGGCCTCTCCAGCTGTGTAGAACCTTCCTAAGCGAAGGGGGCCACCACCCATACCTCGGTGTGGCATGCTGAATCCTTTTGAGTTCCCGTTACCCGGGTAATATAAAATCCATCCAACCCATCCTCATCCTCCACAACTCCCTCATTGGCCCACTCATCGGCCCTAAGCCAAGGCCCCCACCAGAGCCGCCATACCCGAGTGATGTAACCCTCTGGTGCATCAGTGTGCCGTTTTGAGTTCACATACCGACAATAAGCAGGGGCGAAGTGGTTTTCCTGAACCTTTGAGAGGATTTCAGAAGCATTTCTGGGTTCATATTCCCATGGTAATGTGGAGTATGAGCTCGAGATCTCCCTTTCTGCCCCTCCACTTATTGGGGCTGGGGAACTTCTCCCTTCTTCGAGGGGTAGTAAAATACCTATCAGAAGGCAGCCCACATGTGCTTCCATACTTCTCCTGGGAACAAGAGAGGTGACGGGGACAGGAGCACCACTTTCCCCCTCCTGTTGCGCTTTATCACCCTGGGCATCCATCCAAAAGTAATCCCCAACCTTATGGGACGCTCCATGCATAAGCCCCACCTCGCTTCTCATGGACGCACCTTTTGTGATCTGATCATCTGGTCCCTGCTGCCTCTTGTTTCTCACACCGAGCATGACCCATGTGGGCTTAGAGTAAGTATTGACCATGAAATCTTCTTCTAGGTCTCCTTAGAGTGTAAGCCCCAATATTATTTGAACTACGAAGACTTTGATTCCCTACCATAGGGATTCGTAGGAAGCCTCCATGAGGTTTAAGCCCGATAATCGTCGGACCCCCAGGTCCACCTTCACTTCAGCATTTCGACACTCCTATTCAAACTATGTGGACTTTGATACCTATCACAGGGTACGTAGGAAGCCTCCCTGAGGTTCAAGCCCAACAACCAGATGATCCGACTATCTTCACATCGGTTCACCACACCACTCCTAGTACCGCCTCAATGAGTCCCGACTCATCGGGGTCATTAATCCAACGAGGTATGGTTAACCTCGGGCATAAATGATTCTGAACCCCTACGTCCAGCTAACCATTTCCCACCAGGAGAAGTCTGTGGATACTATTCTTGGTTACAAACCAAATATTCACGAACATATGAATACGTCTAAAATCTATAAGAGAGTCCCGGAATTGGAAATAATTCCCCCCAAAAGGGTGCAATGAGCCCGACTTCCTGTCCTATCGACCAATGTGAGTTCTTAAGTGTCACTGGACAAATGGTCTGATGAACGTCTACCTTTGGAAAGCAGGTCCATGCAGCGTCAGATAAGGAACCCTTGGGAATTTCGAAACCGATCCAAAATAGTTGTTAACAAAAATCATTATTTAAATCAGTATCATTAAAATACTAAAATATGACCATTAGAGATAACTTTAAATAAATGAAAATTTAAATAGTCTTCCTGTGACTCTTCTCTCTATACGTCATTATATTAGTGAATCCTTCTAAAATTGAGTCCTTTTATGGTATAGGTTACTCATTATAAGGGTGATTCATTATTTCAATATCTCCATTCATCGGTGACTCAATGAATTAGTGAATCATTTTTTTCTATCGGTGCGTCATTCCATCTATCAGTTTCTCAATTATACTGTCAGTGAGACATCTATTAGTAAGTCTTATTGAACTATCATTGAAAAATGTGCTGTTTTTGAGAGAGATTTTCACTATCAGTGATATATTCATACTGTCATTGAGACAATCTCACTTTAGGTGAGTCATTTTGTCTCTCAGTGTATGTGACTCATTCTTATCCTATTTTCGGTTTTAACAATATTACAAAATGAATGTAAACAGAATGTGTAAAACATATAATGAAAAGTATATTATTATTATTAAACATTAATAAGATTATTTTAGTATAAATATACG
Source organism: Viscum album (assembly GCA_963277665.1). Taxonomy (NCBI): domain Eukaryota; kingdom Viridiplantae; phylum Streptophyta; class Magnoliopsida; order Santalales; family Viscaceae; genus Viscum; species Viscum album. The sequence goes on along the minus strand of OY728158.1, from coordinate 1,550,643,493 downwards.
TATTTGAAAAATTTGTACATGATTGGATATGATTTGTGATTATAAAAGAAATTGAGGGGACCACAATCTACTATGGGCCAAAAAATAGGATGATTTTTCAATTCTTTAATAAAGGATGTTCTTCTAAACCCTTTTATTATTTTATATGTTTTTCTTATTCCCCAACTGGGTTTTATTACCTTCAACGTATGTTCCAATCATATTGTTCTTTTATTAGAGACCCTATGTTGGATTTTACTTGATCTTTATGAACAATTTCTAAATAGAAATCGATCATTTTCTAGTGAATATAATAGATTGGATGAAAACCATTTAAATTTACCACCCGACCAAGAGAATAAATATTCCCTCTATAGGTATGATGATGATGAAAATGACCCCAGCTGTATACTTTGAGGTATATTCTTCACCATAATTTGAAATTTTTGATCCCACTATTGAGAAACAAAATATTCTTGTCATTTATTTGATGCCTCATATGACATTGCTTGAAATATAAATTCCACCATGCTCTAAGATGGGGTGGATGTGGGACCACCACTGATTTCGGGAGGATCTTATCTGGGTATGATAAACTTGGTGATAGATATTGAGACAAAAATTCCCTCATCTATATGAGGTGGTGTTGATTTGAATATATTATTGATATGTCCCAAATCATTTTAATAATTGATGATCTGAGGGTGGACGTAGTGCATAATATTCCAATGGCCTTGTGGGATGAATAATGCTCTAGATGGATATTGTGGTTGATTCTATTATAGCCCATTTTATTAGAAACATATGTTCTCGTGTATGAGTTTTGTGTAGTGGAATCCCAAAAATATAGTGATTTTCTATGGGATAATATCCAATTGATCACACCATTATCTTATGTGAATAAAATGTGTTCCTTTTATTTCGAGGGGTTATGTTAAATGTTCATTTGGAATTCCTCTATCCATTTATTTAATTTTTTTACATCATTTATGTGTGGATCTTCCAATATAGTGACCAACTAGCTCGTGTGTTACCTGATCTCCTGATCTCGTCAGATGCTAGAACAGTATAGGATCTCTGATTTGGGGTTATCTACTATTATAGGGGTCTGATGAAGTGAAACTACCCATACATTCCCCATAATCAGATACATATACATGACGTGTATTTAGTGATTTGTTTATGTAGTGTTGTGATACAATGGTTTCATCTGTGTTGTTGAATTTTAATACACATTTCTGGTTTTTCATCCCAGGTCAGGGAGATAGATTCTGGGTCTAGCTAGAAAAATCTTTTACTCATGGTCTGAACGAGGCCATAATACCTTGGATAATTGAGGTGTGTTGTGTCCAATAACTTATTATTTTCCAAAATAATTTTGTTTTGATATGGAATAAAAATATTATATAGATTTTCTGGGATCTCAAATTCATATGTGGTGTTGTTCTAAATCATAGTAGGGATAATTTATTTAGATAACTCTATTAATATATCAATGTTGGATCCATATTTAAAAAAATTATATGTCCCTACTTGGTCACACCACATAATTCATTTCCCTAGTTTTCCCACAGATCATGGTGAATGGTTGCTGATAGTTCATGAGGAATTATATAAAGTAGGCATTGGGTTTTCAATAACCTCCCTATATGTAGTTTTCTGTGGATGATTTTTAGTCTATGGGGGATATCACCATTGGGAGTTTGGCCACAATATTGGTATAGAGTATAGTCCCTACGATCTTTCTCCATACTACCATAAGGAGGTGTATTAATGTAATGATCTCATTATTCCTTAGTTGAAGATTCTACATAACCATGAAGTGTTCCAGATATGCATCAAATAGAATCAATGACATTGGGATTGATTATATTATAAATATGAGATTCAATATATTTCATGATATGAATATGATGACCTAACGTTTCGAGTAATGTAGGTGTGTGATTAAAATATATAATTGATCCTAAAATATTTTGAAAATTTTTTGGTTCTTTGTGAATATGATCCCACTACCATGAATCTTATGGGGTATGCTGATGAGTATATATATTGATGGTAGGAGTACGATCCTTCATGTGGGTTATTGCAAAAATATGATGGACAACCCTTGCTGAAGAGGGGATATGTGCCCAGTCCTAATATGAATCCCCCTCTAAATATTCCAAAATACTTTTATAATGGATGAATGGGTACAAGGCCCCTATTTTTTTCCTTTAAAGGATGTTGGTACAGTGTTTCCTTAGTGGAAGTAGGGGTATGAGGACTAATTCCTTAAGCAACTAAAAATATTAGATATTGCTTCACTGATAGGAATATGAGAATTTATTAAGGCCGATTCCACTACCACATAGTGGGCCATGGTTTTAGTGGAGATACAATCCTAATCAAGTTTCGTTGGAGTATGATGCCTGAATTTTTTGATAGAAATATGAGACTATCTGGAGGAATGTTCCACTCTAACATGGAGAGCCACAGTTAGAACCATAATATGAGCCCAAACAGATAAATTTAGATTATTCCATCAGTTTAATATTATATTAATGTGATCCTTTCCTATGAAATGTTCTAATCTCATTTGATGAGCCCTGTTTGGAATGGGAATATGATCGTGGCTTAGTGCCTCGTCCATTATGGAAATTTGCAGATAATCTACATGGACGGAGATTGAATGTACACATGCTCAAGAGAATCCACATTTAAGGATGATCAGTGTGTATTTTTATACTAGATAATAGGATAGGAATATGATAATTTTTGTAAATATGTTCCATTTATAGTATATGTTAGTGAAGATATTTTTCAGTTCCTAGAATGTGTTTACATTTTTAACAAAGTGTGCATATAAATGAAATCCCGCAGATTTTTTATCTCCAATAATTTCTAAAATATATCATTGAGTGAATAAGTGATATAATTACACTACTTTTTTCCAAATTCCATCACAGTATACCAAGGTCCTTGATCATTAAGTATAATGATATGATCCTCCTACGTACCTGCAATAAGAATATACATATAGACACAATCTAATTGAAAAGGGATATGATCTTGTCCACTGAATATGGGCAGAATGGTCTAGTTTTATTTTTCAGTGGGAGAGGTTATGTTATCCCACACACAATTATTCACATATTTCTATTCCTAAAATTACTTCCTTAATGCCTATGAATATGCATCTATTATGTAAATGTGTTAGTTTTTTCCCATAGAATGAGATGGAGAGGAACTAGTTGTATGGTGTTGTGGATGGATGTCAAAACAGACCCTCATAAGCGGATCTTTAATGAGAAGAGAGTTAGAGACAACTCCTTCTTCCACCTTTATATGATATAAAAGGTACTAAGTATCATGCTCTATATATAGAATCTTGTAGTGATTGGTAGTGGAAATGAGGACCATTAGAATTAATCTGGAGTTTTATGGATGAATGGGGATCATCTACTTCATCATTTGGAGACCCTTATATATGGCCACAATGGTCAATATTGAATCTCAATAGTGGTATTCCCAATGAATTTCATTTACCACTATATGGTGAAGGTGTTGGGAGGGTGAGGTGATTTAGTGTCCTCTAGTGGATTCATTCACAACTATGGTTCTATATAGTGTTCTAAATGAAGAAATAATCTCTCATTGGGGTATTTTTGTGACATCATAACACTCATTAACAAATAACACAATTAACAATGTCAATAATCAGTGATTCATATCATGTATAATACATGCTAATCAGATATTCACTAGAAACATGATTATCCTTATTTATTCCTGAACCATCAATTTCACTTGTTTGGACATTGTACAAGGATGATGTAATTATTTCATGATAAAACCAATTACATTTTTACAAAATATCATTTTTCATTTGGGAAATTTACATTAGGCTCACAAATTATGTTTCAAATAAAAAAACTTGTAATTCCCCGTGATTGTAAATTGTGGGGTGGGGGGGTTTCAGTTTTGTATAACCATTCACATTAGTATTAGCAATTTCTATTTTATTGCACAATCAAAATGGTTCAACATCCACAACTATGTATGAAACTACATTCCAAAGGCAGACCGTCCTTTGGGGTGTCCAACCCAGTAGTTCATAGTAACAAAAATTGAATGATATTATGGGAGGTTGGGCTCATCACAAAAAGTTGAGGGGAATTATTAACTTCTTTGGGACTCTGTTATTTATTTAAGATATGTTTCGGAACCTCTTCCAAATCCTGACAAGTTTCCTGTTTCAATTAAAATGTTATCATGTGAAAAATCATTCCACATACAATGTAGGTTCTACTAAAGAGACCATATTTATGTATGTGATGTACATAGTAATTCTGAATTATTTCATAGTAATGGGTAGAAGTTTATATTTTGCAAATATATAAAACTATACTATGGATATTACTTCCATTCAAGGAGGTGCTTTATATTTTGAAGATGTGATTGAACCTCTATGAGGGATCCTACATATCATGTTTACGATAAAAATAAAAGTCATTATTATTCATTAAAATGATATAGATTAATGAATTTTGTATAGGAAATATATGATGGATCTTGGGAAATAGGGATTATTCATTATAATTAGGGAGGATTCTTCTATATTCTTCTTATGATGGGAATCAGAGTCATAGTAGTTCTATGTACTATTGAGACTTACCACATGGTTGATTCCCTTGTGTGGAAATAGAAATATTAATCTTCTAAAGAGGGATAACACAATGAGATTTCCCAATATGGGATGGGGGGAATGAAATTCATGAGGCAATGGAAAATATTGTTCTAAATAACAAATCCCACATGAGCCATGCCATAGTGAAGAATAAGGGACAACAAGTAATCAATATCACTTCATATGGAGGTGATAATATTTCTCTAAGGAAACCCTAATGGAGAATCCAATATGGAGCTCGAGCCATAACAATACATTCTATATATATAATATTTTGGAATGAATCAATTTTCATTCAATTCAAATGGATTCTCAAACCACTGATGAATGTGGCTAGGGGATGAACCCATAGGAGACATTGGGTACCATGGTTTTGAATATAGGATTCATGGAGGGATTTAAACCAATGTGGATACATCTTTATTCTCAAACCATTGGAAGGAATCCTATATATCCTTTTTGGGACAGAACCCATTTTATCAAAGATAAAATCTTGAATATGATCAAATATTCCCAATGTATAAGGTTATCATGTACTGAGATGTCTTCCTGACATGTCTCCATAACCTTCTTGATATGTCATAATTGTCTTCATAACATACCATAATAGTCTACCTTACCTATTTGGGGAGACTGTATGACATGTCTGAGAGTGTGTAGACTTTTATAGGTTACCTATAATAAATTAGTAAATAAATATACATGTTCCAATTGGCTTGACTAAAGGAAGTCACTTAATCAGGATTGAATTTTTGGAAGACATTCTATGGTAGATTAAAACAAATTTGGATGACATAAAATGATCAATAGGTAATGTATGGATATTTATTACATGATATGGATTAATATTTTGGAGGAGATAACAAAATATAGATGACTTACTCAGAGGGTGTCACGTGATCTTGCCGACTTTTCTAGAGGATATCGAAAGTCCCATATAGACATGTTAGGAGGGTGACTCATGACCTGGCCAACAAGTCTTGACGCTACTTCTTGACATACTCACAAATTTTAGAAGATATTATTTGAAGAGGCTAAATTAATGGGATGTGTTTTTATGATATGGATGACATGTCTTGGTTCTACAACTTGAATTTATCGACCTATCTAAATGGATCATCAAGACTTGGTTGGCATGACTGGGAGACATCGAATGATCCAAAGAACATTTCCTGGTGGTGTTTCATGATTCAGATAGGTCATGTGAACCACATGAATATTAGATTATCCTTATTCTAAAAATTATTACATTTCATATAGTCTCATTTAGTATTTATTTAATTTTTTCCTCAATGTTTTTCAATCAATGTCCAAATTAGGTTTCACGTTACCCATTCTACATGTGGGAACTCCTTCTCATGATAAAGTTGTCCCAACATAATTATTTCACATGGTCAATAAGGAGATCTTTTGAAGCACATATTCATGCTCCATAATTCCTTAGGTCATTCTCAGGATTTTAAAATGAAAAAGTGTGTTTTAATCATGTGACATTCCACTCCATGAAGTCTAATCTTAGTATCTTTTAATCACCTCTATATTTGTGTGTCCTTTTTATTTGGGTAATTTGATTTATATTATTAAAAAAACTATTTTTACACTACCTCATGTGACAAGTTACTCAAAAATTTGATTTAGACTGGGCAGAGGGATTATTGAATCCTGCACTTCGAATGATTTTTTATGAGTCATTTGGGGAAGTGCATGATGAAATTGACTATAAAGAATTTCCTTCATCTCCATGTTTACTATACCCATAAAGAATAAAATATATTTCTTCTAACCATTATAACATGTTATAAAAATTTTATAATGTCTGGTAAATAAGTATAAGATCCTTAGTGAAAATCATGAAACCTATGAAATGGATTTCATGTTATCAAAGAAAACATTTCTAGGGTATTTCATGAGAGTAGGACAACTTGTTAGGGTCTATTCATGAGATTGGTACAGCATGTTAGTGATTCTTTGAGATAGTGGGATAACCTATAAAGGGCCTATAATGTGATTTCACTAGATTTTAGAAGTGGCTCTCGGTGATTTATAACAATTACATGAGGCACATAACTCCTTCACATAAAGGTCCACATATCATCCCTTCATGAGAATCTTCATCCTTTTCCCATTTTATTTCATCACGCATTATACAAGTATTAGGGACCCTGTGACCTCTAGCGAGATTTTTCATGGAGAATCACAATGCCTGACCATGATTCATCATATGATCAATGAGGAGTCTTTAAAGGATGCATAAGTTTTTCCAAATTCAATCTCTCTACCAGTCCTTGGAGTCATGTGATCGATCGTGGATTTTGTGATCCTGTGAAATAATTGTCACCAGTGATCCCTCCATTGGTATGTGGATTTGATGTGGCATCACATGATTTAACATGCTTATCTATGTTCCTTCGCATGAAGTTTGTGACAACCCAACATAACCTTTTGTGAAAAATTGTACATTCTATGTGGGTATATTTGGGGTCATGTGAATCATTCAAGCATGCCACATTAATATATATGTTACTCTCTTTCGCACAAGGTTTCCACCAATATCCAACTTTGGTTTATAATTGGTTTTATATTATTATCATTATTATATCAAATGAGGAGTCACATGATCAGAATAGGTCATCTAGAAGTTGTCACATGTTCATCAGTTCTTATCATGACATCTGCATATGAATAATCATGTTTTTTGAAGGAATTTCTCATGATAATAAGAAGACCACATGTTGCGTGAGTCCCATTCACAATACCTTTCTAAGGTAATGTGATCATGTATACTTATAAATATTATGTGATCCACTTGATTTGGCTACATTTTCTTCCTTTTTTAAGGAATTTAATACATATTCTTATGGTATATCATTCATTCTAGATTTGTCTGTACTCATTTTGTGGGCAGCAAAAGTTGGATTTACCAATATCGTCTTTATTGAGATGCAAACGTAAAATTGTATATTCTATGATGTTTTATAAACATCCAACATTTGTAATTTCACCCTTTTTCATACATTAAAATATGGTATGATACCACTCTATTAATGATCTTTTTTTTATTTAATTAAAAATATTTTCTATTTCTATTCCATTTTATTTCTACAATTTTAATATTGATATTTTACTTAATAATTTACCCAATTAATTTTTGTTTTGAGAATTGAAAATTTTATTCTTCCATTAGTACTATATAAAAATTTTATGATTTATATATTATGTGGTTAACAAGATGTAAGGGTTAGTATATATGTAATAAGTAGTGGGGGAATTCATGATTGATGGATAAGAATTTGGAAAGATAAACATTATTTATTTAATTGTATTATAATATCATTATCTTGTATTGAATATATATATATATATGTTCATGTATTGAATTATTAAAATATTTTTGATCACTTTTTCATTGTGTTGTGTTATACTAATGATGTTAAGGTGAAAAAATATATTTAAATCAAACAACAGTAATAACATGTTAATTCATAATTAATACTAATGTGATTGGAAGTATCTCAAGAATGAATGTAAATTATATGATAATATGGATTTCATATTTATTTGAGAAAGTATGGTTTAATGTAATATAAATTAGTTTCCCTTAAAGTCATTAATGTTGTCATATATATGTATACATGTTTTTTATTTAGAGTTCTCTTAGGAATGTACATAGAACGTTATGTTATGTCCATGTTATTCATATTCATTATGCTTTATGTAATAATTGAAATAATTAAATATTTGTAATATAATTAAATATTTGTAATATAATTAATTATATTCGTTTAACTAAATAATTAATATTATATCATTGTAATACTTAAATGATTAGAAAATAATTTGGTTAGATTTTCTTAAATGATACCTTATATATAAAAATTATTGATTATTATTTAAAATGATTCTTTTCAAACATGATTTTTTTTATGTTTGTTATTTGAATTTACTATTATTTTAAGTTATCTATTACTATAATGATTTTTTTATGTTTTTGTATGTTTGTTGTATTACTATACAAGTAGGCTATAATATATTTCTGTTATGTGTATACATTCCATGCAATAATGGTATTGGCATAGTTATCTTATATGGAAAGTTGAAAGCCATTATTTTCACCACGTATAGTATGTTAATAAAAAATATTACTATAGAATGTGTGATATTCAGAAATATCCTTTATCAGTTTGAAAAAATTGAAAATGGTGGGGCGATATATAAGTTGTAGCTAAGAGAGATGAAAAAGGCGACAACTATAAAAAATGATTGAGGGTATCTTTTTTCATTTTTTTTCTCTCTAATAAAGTTACCTCCTTATCATCACATTATATTGAGACAATAAAATCACCACCATTAACATCTCAAGTAAAGTAGTCGTAAAACCTAGTGAAAATATTAATTTATATAGTTTTAATTAATATCAATGTAATAATCGGTATATATATAATATATATGATTTATATTACTATATTATGATAAAAAATTATAATAAATATTATTTCCCTATATATATAATTTATATTGTTAAATTTTAAAAATAATAGAATATTTATATAATTTTTTGAGGGAAATAGTTACAGGGAAAAAATGAAAATTCCCATTTATTATAAAGGGAAAAAAATATAGTACAATTATAAACATGAAAATAATCCCATATCCAAGAAAGAATGAATCAAATAAATCAGAATAATAAAACCAAACAAGAACTATAAATCTTGAAAATCAATTACATATATACAGTTTGTACCAAATATACCCGTTCCCTGAGGGGGTGTTCCATATGGATATTGTAACGACCCAAAGTTTCATTAATGGAAATCCCTCTTGATCTTATTAAATGTCTCTTTATATAAAAATGTTTTATAAAATGTCGACTTCTTTGGTTTTGTGATAAGAATTATGATCGTTACTTTTATAGTCGTTGAACAGTGATCACATGATTAGGATAAATATAAGGCTTTAACAAACCCAATTTTACTCAGACAAATGAAGTGATGGCCTCATCCAGTAGAATTTCCCCATACGAATCCCATTTTTCAGAGCTCGGAAAAGAGGTGGCATCTTGGGGCTTCTCCCTTGACCAAGCCCAAGATGAGCTTCATTATGTCAAGCTTGAACGTGATCGTCTATGGGAAAAGTGGAGGTTGATTGAAATTACCACTTGAGCGATGTTATCCGAGCCACCCCATGATTTTGTCCCCATCGCACACCTTACCCTTAGGTCTTATGCAGCTGTTTTAAGGGGTTATGTAACAAATAAGTAGTACTATGTTCATGTACATTGTTTTTTTATACAATAATGAATATAATTTCTAGTCATTTTTGATACTTTATAAATAGTTTTTTAAAGTACAAATGGTGGTTTTAGTTATTATTTAATTAAGAAATCTATTTTATTAAATTAAGGGATTTTTGAATTAAATAATATTTTAATAAAATAATAATATTATTATTAAATTAATTTTTATTAATTATAAATGATCTTATAATGTTATTAATGCAATTAAAATTTTATATTAAGGTTTGAAAGCCATTTCTGTCAAAACCCGTGAATTTTTGATAAATGATGGTTTTTATTATAAAAGTGAAAATTCACATATTTAGAAATTATTTTTAGATAAAATAAATGTCATTTCTGGAATTAGGACGTCGAAATTATCCAACGGTGAATTTTTCATAATTTTCTGAGACAGTCAAATTTTTGGGTAAAATTTAAATACCGTTAAAATATATAATGTGTTTTATGATATCATAATGACCCAATGGTGATGTAATAAAATACCATAATCCTTAAGTTCGGCCAATATATGTTTTATCATTAAAATAATGTGATTTTGGGTTTGTTTGACTTACTTTTCAAAGCATTAATGGTCCCCTCAAGACATATTCAACACTTTGCCTTTTTAAATTAATTTGCATCGGAGTGTGACCCACCTACACATAAGCAACCTTATTATTTTAAGAATTTCGGACTTGGGCCTTATAAAATATTGTTTTCTTATTCCATTTTCCAAAAACCATCGGATAAAAACATGGGATGGTTTGTGGTTTGGATTAATTTAATGTAAGGGGACCCAAACCTGAATAATAAAGAATTCCCTCACCTTTCCTATATAAACCCACCCAAGCTCCAACTTCCTCCTCACTAAAATCCTTTGGATTTCGTCCAACCACTTCCCTACTCTCTCTACAATTCTCCCAAGGTGCCCCAATCTCCCAAGAATCCTCTCACAAGCCTCTCTCTAGCCTTTAGAAGCAAACTTCCAAGTAAGGGTTTTTTATTCCTTTCTCATTTTTGTCCAATTTTCTTTAAGTTGTTTTTCCCTTTTAATTTAAATTATGAATTTTGGGGTATGGTTTTTCACCTACCTCATACAGCCCTCTTTATGATTGAATTATGGGAGACCCTTTCCCTCTCAATAAATGCCTCCCATGTACACCCGTTACTATGCTGAAATTCTGAAAGGAACTTCTCCCTCCTCTTTTACATTCAAGCAATACTTTTGTATCATGTATCTAAATTCCATTAAAATTGTTGGGAGATGTATCTATATGACCTACTTAAATTCCATTACATGTAAATATGATTATGAACCCATTTCTCCCTCATCAACCATTTTTATGAATTTTTATGTCACGCTGTTACGCTGCTGAAATCGCTCCGATTTTCTAAGCCAATGTCATTGTGTAGTGAATACCATGCCCATTTCTCCATCAAGGGTATTCACCTTTATGCACCTTTACTTATTGATTAAAAATTATCATGTCTAAATTCCACATTCTTTTATCATGTAATAATTTATTATGTTTTATGAATCCATGTTTATGATCCATGTGGCACACTTATGCATGAAATGAAATGTTTAAGAAGGGTGCGCCCTTATAGTGCTCCAATGCATTGGATAAAGTATATTATCATGATACGTCATGTGAAATGAGTGTTGACTCATGCTAATTCAAGTGAAACAAGGGTTTACTCGTGCTTCATGTGCAATGAGGGTTTACTCATGCTCTATGTGCAATAAACCTTGGCTCATGCTAATTCAATGTTAAGTGTTGTTGCCACATTTCCATGTTATGATTATCATGCATTATAATGCCTTTATGTTCATTTTTTTCTTACGCTCTATTGATATTCTTATTATCTGACATGTATTTTACTCCTCATGTTATTCCATGTGTACTCCCTTACTGGGCTTTATATCTCACCCTTTTCTTATGCATGTCCTCAGGTTATCCCATGCAATTCAATGTACGAAGGAATGTAGTGGTCATGTAAAGGAAGTTTTCAATTAAGATGTTGTATTTCATGTTTTAGGTTTTTATTTAATGATCCTAATCCCCAAATACACTAAACCTCTCGATCTTATTTGTTGTATCAAGTGATTTTTTATGTAATAAATCATGTTTAAGTTCTAATAAAAAGCAGGGTTGTCATAGTTGGTATTAGAGGATAGGTTTAGTTATTTTTTGGATTAGTAAAACCCTAGTAAAGACTTAGATACAAGACTAAGTATAATAAAAAATCCCTAAGTTTTGGTAAATACTAAGTAAGTGGTTCATCAAAAAAATACATCCCTGTCGGGATACGAGCAGGTAGAGGTGGCTCTGGCACAGATGTATCCTAGGGGTAAAACCCGAAAACACCACATTGAGCTAGACTTGAATGAGAACTAGTGCACGAAAACGGGCCTTGAAGCACTCTTGGTTACGACACTCCCAGGGGATATGTTTTGATAAATTCACAATCATAGTATGAACGCTTATTAAGGGAAAAATGCCCCTAAGAATATATGTTAGAAAGTAGATCATAAAAAGCCTAGATTGAAGCCTATAGACTCATGAGTTAAAGAAATTAAAGATTATTTATAAGTCATCAACTTTTTTCTTTGGATTACCCTTTATGTGTTACCCCTATCTTTCATTTTATTCCATCCAATGGCCGGTAATAGGAGGACTCGGGCTAACAACCGTTGTGAAGATCAGTGTGATGATTGTACTAATGAGATGCACAATCCAATATGCGCGGGAATCGCGAACTTTTTCATGCTTCTCTCTCAGCTAACTCAAGTTTTGAATAGAAACATGGGTCAAGAGGAACGTTCAACCCCCCCCCCCCCCCCCATAATAAAGAACAAGTCTCTATCGAATGATTCATGAGACAAAGGCCTCCTACTTTTAGTGTATCATCTTATACCACGGTCGTTGAACAATGGATCAACTCCATTGAAAAGATCTTCTCCATCCTCTAATGTTCTGAACAAGAGAAGGTTCTTCTGGAGGCTTATCGTATGGACGGTGAAGCTGATCAATGGTGGACGATGATCAAAAATACAAAGCCTGATGAGGAGATCGAGGCATTGGAATGGAAGAATTTCCGGAAGATGGTTTTTGATAAATATTTTCCACGCACCCTCCGACTTAAGATGGAAAGGGACTTCATTTCCCTCAAGAAAAAAGATGAGGAATCCATTGGAGTGTACGAGTAAAACTTCACAAGGCATGCACGATATGCTTCCGGCTTTGTCGTTACCCCCGAATGCAAGGTTGACCGCTTCTTTAGTGGGGGGAAGCCTAGCTTGCGGAAAGCATTAGCCATTCGTGACTTCAACATCTATGAGGAAATTTTCTGATGTTCCCTCAAGGTCAAAATGAAGATCAGAGAATCAAAGTGGTGTCATGGGGATAAGAAGCATAAGGTGGACTTCAATACTAGTGGGCCGATGGATAAATCAAACGGAGCTAAGAATTTCCAACACCCCACTTACCAAAAGTGCGGAAATAAGCACCCTGGAAATTGCCTTAAGGGGACGAGAAAATACTTCAGGTTTGGAAGAGAAGGGCACCTAGCTGTTAACTGTCGGCAAGAAAGACCCGCGGCTACGACAGAGGAGAGGAATGATCCGTTCGAACCTCAACGCGTTGTTCAATGCTAAAAATGAAAAGAACCGGGTCATTTTTCAAATCAGTTCCCTAATCCAAGGGTTATCGGAGGCAACCAACAACCTCTAAGACAGCAAGGAAGAGATTTTGCCATCACTTCAACCGAAGTGAACCCTAACAACGAAGTGGTGATAGGTACTCTAGTTATTCATTAATGAATAGTGAACGTACTTTTTGATTCAGGTTCTACACATTCTTTTATATCTCGAAATTTTAGTAGAACAATCCCATCACCACCACAAATCATGGAAGTAAAGATGTCAGTGAGTACGGAAAATGGGGAAATCATTGCATCCCAGGAATATAATTCCTCCCCTTTTATAATATGTGGATTGAATTTCCCAGTGAACCACATCATACTCCCTTTGGTGGAATTTGATGCAATTCTTGGCATGGATTGGCGTTCTTTATATAGAGCCTACATAAATTGTCGGGAGAGGGAAATCACACTCTATATGGAAAATCGACCCCCGATTCATTACAAGTGTGAGGAGGAAGATGAATCTCATTTAGCTCCATCATCTCAAACATGGATATTACTGCCTTATGAGCAGACATATCTTGCTCAGATGATTGATTCCAAGGAAGAAACCATCCTCGAAGAAATGCCTATTGTGAGGGAATTCGCAAAAGTGTTTCCCGAGGAACTGCCTGGTCTTCCTCAAAGAAGAGATGTTGAGTTCTCAATTGAACATATACCTAGGGAGTTACCAATATCCAAGACTCCATATAGAATGGCTGTTTTTGAGAATGTAGAGCTGAAGAAAGAACTACAGGAGAATCTGGATAAAGGGTTTATACGCCCAAGTGCTTCACCATGGGGTGCACCAGTCCTCTTCATCAAGAAGAAGGATGGGTCAATGCGGCTTTGCATCGATAATCGTGAACTTAACAAAATATTGATAAAGAACAAGTATCCTCTCCCACGAATTGATGACTTTTTCGATTAGTTGTGAGGAGCACAATACTTCTCCAAGGTGGACTTGTGGTCGGGATATTATCAAGTAAGGGTGAAGAAGGAAGATATCCCCAAGACTACTTTTCGTACATAGTACTGGCACTAGGAATTCATAGTAATGCCTTTGGGACTCACCAATGCTCCAGAAATATTCATGTACTAGATGAATAGAGTCTTTAGAGATTACCTTGACAAATTTGTGGTAGTCTTTATAGATGATATTCAAATACACTCCAAAACCAAGGAGGACCATGATGAGAATTTATGAACTGTAATAGAGACATTACGCAAGGAGAAGCTCTCTGAAAAGTACAGAAAGTATGAGTTCTAGTTGAAGGAGGTATCATTATTGTGCCATATCATCACAAGCAATGGAATATTTGTGGATCCCTCCAAAACAGATGCAATTGAGGGATGGCTGAGGCGAACTTCTGTAAAGGATATTTGTAGCTTCTTGGGGTCAGCTGGATATTATCGACGATTTGTGTGGAATTTCACACGATTGTGCAACCCTCTTACCAAGCTAACTCGAAAGGGGGTAATGTTTTCTTGGAGTGATGAATGTGAAGAAATCTTCAAAGAGTTGAAAAGGAGGCATATCACTGCGCCTGTGCTCACTTTACCCACAAGTGGGTAACTTTTTGTGGTATTTGTTGATGCCTCAAAGAAGGGCGTAGGCTGTTTGCTGATGAAAAATGATAAAGTGATATACAATGCCTCAAGGCAGTTGAAAATCAATGAGTGAAACTATCCAACACATGATCTGGAGTTGGCGGCCGTGATCTTTGCCTTGAAAATCTGGCGGCATTATCTCTATGGAGAGAAAAGTGAGATATATACTTACCACAAGAGTCTTACATATATATTCACACAGAAAGAGCTTAATATGCACTAGAGAATATGGATAGAGCTCATGATGGATTATGATTGTTCAATACATTACCACCCTAGGAATGCGAACAAGGTGGTGGATTCCCTAAGTAGAATGGATCCAGCGATTCTATCAAAGATGAGAGTTGAGAATGATCCAATCTTCGTAGACTTGATGAAGATGGATGTGGGAATCATAAAGAAGGGAACATCATCAGTCCTTTCATAAATGATTGCTCAACCATCTCTTTTGGAAAGGTTAAAGGATGCTCAAAAGGATGATGTGGGAATTCAAGAAAAAGTAGAAGCTATAAAAAAGGTAAAATCCTCAGAGTTTAATGTTAATGAAGAAGGAACTATGTGGTTTGGGAAAAGACTATGTGTTCTATCAAGTCCGGAGCTGAAGAAGGAACTATTGGATGATGCACATAGTTCAAATTTCCCTATTCACCCAGGGATCACAATGATGTATCGAGATCTCCGAGAAAAATTTTGGTGGGATAATATGAAGAAGAAGATAATTGAATATACATCAAAGTGCCTGTTGTGTCAACAAGTGAAGGAAGAGAGGCAGAAGTCTAAGGGGATGAAGCAACCATTTCCCATACCAGAATGGAAATGGGAAAACATCACCATGGACTTTGTCACCGGACTTCCAAGGACATCCAAAGGCAACAATGCAATCTGGGTTGTTGTGGATCATCTTACAAAGACTGCACACTTCATTTCTATTCGGGAGGATTTCTCATTGGATTAACTGGCACAGATATATATTAGGGAAGTGGTAAGGTTGCATGGAGTACCAATATCTATTGTGTCTGACCGAGATCCAAGATTAACCTCTATGTTTTGGAAGAGTCTTTAATATGCTCTGAATACTAAACTAAACTTCAGTACGCCCTATCATCCTCAAACTGAGGTCCAATACGAGCGGACTATCCAAACACTTGAGGATATGTTGAGAGCATGGTCAATGGACATTAAACGGGGGTGGTATCAACATCTTCCTCTGGTTGAGTTCTCTTATAATAACAGTTTCCACTCGAGCATCCAAATGGCACCATATGAAGCCCTGTATGGGAAAAGGTGCAGAACACCGGCATGTTGGGATGAGGTCGGTGAACGTAAGATACTTGAACCAGAAATGGTCGAGGAAATGGTGGAGAAGGTAAAAACCATTCAGCAGCATATCAAGGAATCCCAACGTCGACAGAAGAGTTATGCAGATAATCGTCGATGATACCTTGTGTGTAAAATTGGAGACATGGTGTTTCTATGCATATCTCTATGGAAAACGGTCATGAGGTTTGGAAAGGAAGGGAAGTTAATTCCACGTACATCGGCCCCTTCGAGTTTCTTGATTGTGTTGGGGTTGTGGCCTATCGACTAGCACTTCCACCTACTATGGCCAAAGTACATGAATTCTTTCATTTATCCCTCTTAAAAAAGTACATACCAGACCCTTCACATGTACTCTCTTATAAGGTGGTAAAATTGGAAGATGATCTTTCTTATGAGGAGCAACCAATGACGATCTTAGATCGTAGAGAAAATGTTCTACAAAATAATACAATGCCCCTCGTCAAGGTATTGTGGAGAAACCACAAGTTTGAAGAAGCAACTTGGTAATTGGAGGATATGATGAAGCTGAGTTACCCAAATTTGTTTTAGTGTGGGAAAAGGAAAATTTCGAGGGCGAAATTTCTTAAGGGGGGAATATTGTAACGACCCAAAGTTTAATTAATGGAAATCCATCTTAATCTTATTAAATTCCACTTTATATAAATTGTTTTCCAAAATGTCAACTTTTTTGGTTTTGTGATAAGAGTTGTGACCATTAATTTTATAGTCGTTGAACAGTGATCACATGATTAGTATAAATATAAGGCTTTAACAAACCCAATTTTACTCAGACAAAGGAAGTGATGGGCTCATCCAGTAGAATTTCCCCATACGATGCCCATTTATCGGAGCTCGGAAAAGAGGTGGATTCTTTGGGCTTCGCCCTTGACAAAGCCCAAGCTGAGCTTCATTATATCAAGCTCGAACATGGACGTCTATAGGAAAAGTGGAGGTTGATTGAAATTACCACTCGAGCGATGTTATCCAAGCCACCCCAAGAGTCTGTCACCATCGCACACCTTACCCTTAGGTCTTATGCGGCTGTTTTAAGGGGTTGTGTAACAAATATGTAGTACTATGTTCATGTACATTATTTTTGGTATATAATAATGAATATAACCTCTAGTCATTTTTGATACATTGTAAATAGTTTTTGAAGTACAAATGGGTTTTTTAGTTATTATTTAATAAAGAAATATATTTTATTAAATTAAGGGATTTTTTAATTAAATAATATTTTGATAAAATAATTTTATTATTATTAAATTAATTTTTATTTCATATAAATGATCTTATAATTTTATCAATGCAATTAAAATTTTATATTAAGGTTTGAAAGCCATTTCTGTCAAAACCCGTGAATTTTCGATAAATGTTGGTTTTAATTTTAAAAGTGAAAATTAACATATTTAGAATTTTTTTTATATAAAATAAATTTCATTTCTAGAATCAGGATGTCGAAATTATCCGATGGTGAATTTTTCATAATTTTCAGAGACAGTCATGTTTTTGGGTAAAATTTAAATTCCATTTAAATATATAATGTGTTTTATGACATCATAATGACCCAATGGTGATGTAATAAAATATCATAATCCTTATGCTAGGACAATATATGTTTTATCATTAATATAATGTGCTTTTGGGTTTGTTTCACTTACTTTTCAAAACATTAATGGACCCCTCAAGACATATTCAACACATTGCCTTATTAAATTAATTTCCATGGGAGTGTGACTCACCTCCACATAAGAAACCTTATTATTATAAGAAGTTCGTACTTGGGCCTTATAAAATATTTTTTTCCTCTTATTTTTTCCAAAAACCATGGGCAAAACCATTGGATGGTTTGTGGTTTGGATTTATTTAATGTAAGGGGACCCAAACCTAAATAATAAAGAATTCCCTCACCTTTTTTATATAAACCCACCCAAGATCCCACTTCCTCATCACTAAAATCCTTTGGAGTTCGTCCAAACCCTACCCTAATCTCTCTATAATCCTCCCAAGGTGCCCCAAGCTCCCAAGAAGCCTCTCACAAGCCTCTCTCTAGCCTTTGGAAGCACACTTCCAAGTAATGATTTCTTCTTCCTTTCTCATTTTTGTCCAATTTTCTTTATGTTGTTTTTCCCTTTTAATTTCAATTATGAATGTTGGGGTATGGTTTCTCACCTCCCTCAAACTGACCTATTTATGTTTTAATGATGGGAGACCATTTACATCTCATTAAATGCTTCCCATTTACACCCGTTACTATGCCGAAATTCCAAAAGGAAATTCTCTCTCCTCTTTTACATTCAAGAAATACTTTTGTATCATGAATCTAAATTACCTTAAAATTGTTGGGACATGTATCTATATGACCTCCTTACTTTACATTACATGTAAATATGATGAGGAAACCCTTTCTCTCTCATCGACCATTTTTATGAATTTTTATGTCACGTCGTTACGCTGCTAAAATCGCACCAATTTTCAAAGACAATGTCATTGTGTAGTGAATACCATGCCCATTTCTCCGTCAAGGGTATTGACCTTTATGCACCTTTAATTATTGATTACAAAGTTTAATGTATTAATTCCACATTATTTTATCATGGAATAAATGATTATGTTTTATGAATCCATGTTTTATGTTCCATGTGGAACACTTATGCATGAAATGAAATGTTTAAGAAGGGTGCGCCCTTATAGAACTTCAATGCATTGGGTAAAGTATAGTATCATGATACGTCATGTGTAATGAGTGTTGACTCATTATAATTTAAGTGCAATGATGTTTTACTCGTGCCTCATGTGAAATGATGGTTTACTCATTCTTTATGTGAAATGAGCCTTGGATCATGCTCATTCCATGTTAAGTGTTGTTGCCACATTTCCATGTTTTGATTATCATGCTTTATCATGCCTTTATGTTCATGTTTATTTATGCTCTATTGATATGCCTATTGTCTAACATGTATTTTACTCCTCGTGTTATTCCATGTGTACTCCCTTAGTGGGCTTTATAGCTCACCCTTTTCTTATGAATGTCCTCAGGTTATCCCATACAATGCTAAGTACGAAGAAATGTAGTGGTCATGTAAATGATGTTTTCAATAATGATGTTGTATTTCATGTTTTAAGTTTTGATGTAATGATCCTAATCCCCAAAGACAGTAAACCTCTCGATCTTCTTTTTTGTATCAAGTGATGTTTTATGTAATAAATCATTTTTATGTTGTAATAAAAAGTAGGGTTAGCAAAGATATCGAACTTATTTCCATGGCTACACTCTCTTACATGGCTGATGAACATCATATAAACTACTCGATGCCTCTACATAGATCATGAAAGAAACAAAATCTCTTACAATATAATATATGTACCTATCAACACCTGGATAACTACATCTAGATGCCCCTCCAACCCTCAAATGATCCATGTAATTATTAGATGAATTAAATTTATGTTCCATTATAAATGATTCCATAATTCTTCTTCTAAAATCTGGTATTTCTCATTCAACGACCACATTATGTGAATAAGCCTCCAAGTGCACAAAATCAACAACATGATTACCAATATCTAAATAATCATCATATATTTCAACCAAAATACCAAAATTAGAAGAAAAATTAATGTATAAATGAGTAGGAACCTACCCTATAGAAGTACCCAAAATAGTTACATACTGTTTAGCCACATCATGGGGCCCTTTCTACAATCTAATCAAATAAATATGTTGTATAGAATTGTCTAAAATACCATACTACTATTAATCTAAAATAAAAACCATATAATTACCAATACAATCAATATTCCTAGTAATATCCTCCATATAATCACCCAAAATGAGGTCCTACTATTTAGACACATTGGGTTACCCTACATCCTGATGCATGAAATCATTTTCTTTCTGTAGAGATAAATATATCATGTGTTTTAAAAAATTAACATGAGTGGTTGGAATAAAAAGATCTGATATCTGAGCACTATCCAGTTTAACATATCCATCAATAGAAGGAATATCATTAATGGGACCAATTTTGATAGTCCAAAAATAATTTTACTCAGTGATGTTTCTTCCGGAATTTTTCACTTTTACCCATATATTTACAATTCCTGAAACATTAATATTAAATTCATACATCTCAATAACAAGTTAAATGTATTTAAAACTATCACACCTCAATCACTTTCAACAATTATCTATAGTATTTCAAACAATAAAACACTTGTATAATTTTGTTTTTGTTATTTTTCAACATGATTATGAAATTTAAAATGGAAATCCTCGTCAATCAGAAATACGATGTCAATAAGAGTTGAGAAAATTAAAATCTAAACAATAATTTTAATGATTAATCTAAATGTTTTCCTTGTTGATTCCTTATCAAATTTAATAAGAACAAAAATCTTAGATGCAACATTAAAAAAGATTTCAGGATACCAATGACACCAAGTAAGTCCATAAACATTAATCCACACCTGAATAGTATATTTTTCTACAGATGCTGGATTGAAACATGGATCCAAATAATGAATTCTTAAGAAACCATGTTTGAGAGGAACACAACCCATCCCATAGGATATCACCTTTAGATAATAAGATATAAAGTTGATGGAAAAAATAATTTTCCATGAGATTCCTACTTATAGTCACTGAATCCACAATAGTGAATTAGATGACATAGAAGATCATATATTATCCATGATTTGATCCCCTACTGGGTATCCAATCGAGCTACAATTCAATTATTACACTCAAAAATTCATTCTGGAATATTCGATTGATTTTCTTCAAAACAATCCAACTAGTCATTCTTAATGATTCTTCTTGATGTGAATGAACCAAGATTCTCAACAGAAAAAATCTTGAATAATATCCCCCATCTATCATAAAATCATTACAAAGCACAGTTGGAATTACCTACATTTCATGAATCTCATCCATTTTCAGATCACATGATACGTTACCATCTCCATTGTTTTTCATCCATAACTACCTGATTTGAAGATGAAAAGATCGGATCATCTTATAATTAAAGACCATCGATAATAAAACACACACACACACATATATATGTATATACTAAATTAATATTTTATTTAAATAATTATATAATTATATAAATGAATATATATTTTTTAAAACAGTTTTTATTTGAATTTTAATATTTATATTCATATTTAATAATATAAAATAAATAAATATATTCCAATGTATTGTTTGGATATTTTTATGTATATGGATGTATGTGTATGTCTACAGGGGTGGGTATTTATGTGTTGTAAGTTTATACATATGTAGTGTTCTGTGTACATGTGTGTCTATGTTTTGTGTAAGACTTTGTTTATGTGAACATGTATATATCTATGTGTCCTTATATATATGATTAGGTATGTGTATGTGTATGTATATTCATGTCGATGTATGTGGAAGTATGTGTGTTTTTTTGTATGACTATGTATAAGTATTTTTTTGTTTAAATAATTGACCGTAAACATTACGTATTTTAGATATTTTAAAACTAAAAATCACATTCCTTTACCAAAGATCATTTTGGATTATTTGTTTATATAATTTGGAAAAAATATTATATAGTGAACCCATAGAATACAAATAGCAGATTATACTTATTATCCAGTTCCTCCATAAAATAATAAATATAAAAATGAAACATGATTTCTTATTATAATATTTATTCATAATTTCCACTTGATCTCATCCTTAAACAAAATCTTCCACCAATCCTATGAAAAACATATTAGAATATGGGATGGGAAAAAAATCAGTACGATTCATAAAGAAATAGAATCGTTAGCCCACTTGAAACATGAACTTCCACTAGAAACCATTCATAAAAATCATTAGTAAGAATTGAAAAATCAAATGGGTGCCTTGAGACATAAATACCATATCACTCTTACATTAACCCTTAAAAATGAAATAACCATGTGGTTGAATTCCATCTCCGACGTACACAATGCATTGGAGATATGTAACGGCGATCACCCTTCATATAAACGGTATCAGTCAAATTGATTTCCTGAAATATATTTTGGATAAACCCTTATTATTATCTATATAGTGCTCTCCCATGAGAAATAATGAGGATTAAAACTTCTGGTGTAATTCCCATGGACCAAATAGTTGTTAATAACCTGGTAAAATCATTTATACCCATGTGTAAAGCACTAAATCATATCAAAATACCCCTTTTATATAAAAATATCTTTGAATTTTAAAAATGATGCACATAATAAAGAAACTACATTATTTTGAATGAAATGAAAAAACATATAATGGAATCATTAAATAATTAATGAGACACAAAAATATGATTTTTTATCATGTGTATATGTTAAATTTTTTTTCCATGTTATTAAAATAGTCAATACATTTTTAAAACTCATTTAAAGTGTTAAAAAAGATTTTTTTTGAATTGATGTTTCCTATGACTGTTTGAAAATTTTGATAGAAATTCAAAAATTAGCATTTACAAACATTAATTTACATATTATTAAATCCACAAAACCCATTTTAAAATCATATACATGAATGAGAAGTATTTGGAAGAACAAATCCAAAAAATCCATAAAATGATGTTTTGGATAAAGAGTCACTCATATTGAGTAAAATTTATCATAAATAATAAAATTATGTTATAAATTGATTTTATTGAGAATATTTTCATATTTATTATTCTTTTTATTAAACTTACAATAATGTTAAAATTTTATAATAAGTAATTAATCCATTAGGTTCATATTGGATTTTTGACAATATTTCATGCTTGAGTCCAAAATGACTTGTATGATGTCAATTATCAAATTGGTCAGTTGTAAATTATCACCAGAAAAATATTCATGATATAAAAATCACATTTTTACATATATTATACTTTTAAATTTATAAATAACGTATATATATGAACAATGAACTACATTACAATCAAAGAGATGGTAAGTCGTACGTACACATGAGTGACTTTTTCATTTTTCAATAGTACTTATGGAAATAATGTAATTATTATTTGTCTTCACATAAAATCATAATAAAATTATTTTTACACAAATAAATTCCAAATAATAATATATATCAATCCTGTGATGTGGTGATTAACAATGAACCACATAACTTCTTAAAGGCGATAGTTCACACTTACGAATGAAGGACATTTTCGTTTTTATGTGAATGGAAATGTATGATATTAATTGATATATTATACAATTATAATGATAAATATGTCATTAATATCATATATAAACATTAATTCCATCATTATAGCCAGTTAATAGATATGGTGATGGAAAACGAATTATATTGGTTTGTGAGGCGACAGTTCGCCGTACACACGAACGATAATTATATTCCAATTTGATTGAAGTAGTGATATATTTAGTTGAATATATTAACATAATAAAATATAAGTATAAATATAATACTGGTGTTATTATTTTATCATGGTACATGAATATTTGAGGGAAATTGATGAAGAAATAAAAAACACATTTTTTAAAATAATACTTATTGTTTGAATGATCTCATTTGATTAACACATTAACAAATATAAGGATGGTGTCATGCATAATCCAAGGCTATATAATGTTGCAAGGTATTCTAACAAGTTACTTGGTTTGATATTGGAAAATACAAGTAGATTTTTATGTAAGAGAACAGGATAAGAGTGGGTGTCCTTTTATAGGATAGGGGAGAGAAAATCGTCATATTTTTAAAAATATTTAATTAATATAAATACATTTTCTCAATTTATTTGGATCCCAACAAATTTATTTATACTATATGATGTAATTTTGTCTAATTCATTCATAAAATTAAAATTATAGAAATTTTTACTATTTTTTAATCTTTACCTTTTTTTAGTTTTCACCTTTATTTCTTGATTTTAATTCATAATGTGATGTCATGAAATGTACACATTGATTGTTAATATAATAACAATAAAATTACAAATGAACAAAAAAAGAATAAATAATGAAAATTTTAGACTTATAAAAATTAGTTTTCTGTATTTTAGAATTTTATAACTTTTATATCATTTAATAAAATATTATTTATTTTTAAATATCCATAACATATATTTTTATACTATTCATCAAATGTATTTTTATAAATATCATAATAACTATGAATCATTGAAAAATAATATTAAATCATACCTAAAATGTAAAATGAATCCATAAAATTTATGTATGAAATTAAATCTGTGAAATTCTATTATTTTTTATTTTTAGTATCATTTATTGTATTCTTCCATTAATTAAACAATTACAGTATCATCATGTTCCGCCTATTTTAGTAATTTTTTTATAGATAATAATTATATATAAATTACCATGATATTGATAAATATTTTTTATTTTAAACCAAAATTTATACTCAAACATATCAAGTATGTAAACCCATATTAAAAATATTTTACTTGTTAAAAGAAAAATTATGGGAAAATTGATTTACATTTGAATATAATATTAGTAGTATAATATTATAATACAAAAGACCATAATATGGCTCATAACCTATCCATCAATTCAAATGGAAGAATTATAATAATAATTTAAAATTAGTTCAAGTGTTACGGTAATATTATAATATTTAATTTATTATGTTTTTCTATAAAAACCGGGTTTACCCATAACGTTGATAATAAAAAAAATTCATGTTACTAATCATATTGTCCAAAAATTGAAGGGAAATATTAAATAAAATTAAAAATTATAATTCCAAATTTGTAATACATATTTCAAAATTCAAAACACATAATGTTCATATATTTATTAAAAATTAATCTTATTGATGTAATAAGAAAATGAGTATTTAAAGTAAAAATGTTCAAAATTTCATAGAGTTTTTATATCCATTTTCAATGTAAAATAGATCCAAATAATCTAAATTGGATAAAATTATAAAAAATGTATATAATTATACTTTAAAACAATTATAAAATATAATTTATCCTTATAAATAAATATGATGAAAATGTAGTTTTCAATTTAAATGCATTATTTTTTCACAACTAATCAAGAAATAAATTTTGATATAAAAATATCACATAATCAACCAATTTAATTTTTTATACTCATATTTAAAATTAATGGTTTATTTTTTCAAATGTTACTTATAAATGTATCAAAAAATAGACCTAAAAATAGTTCCTAATAAAAAATATGGCAAAACTACCATTTTTGAAATATAATTTTTTTATTAATAAAATTTGATTTGTTCTTATATCAATTTTATGAAA
Source organism: Viscum album (assembly GCA_963277665.1). Taxonomy (NCBI): domain Eukaryota; kingdom Viridiplantae; phylum Streptophyta; class Magnoliopsida; order Santalales; family Viscaceae; genus Viscum; species Viscum album. The sequence goes on along the minus strand of OY728158.1, from coordinate 1,550,617,707 downwards.
CACATGATATTAATGTCAAAAAATATATTAGATATATTAAAAAAATATGTTTAATTAATATGATTAAAAAATAGTGAATTAATAATTTTTTATTCATAAACACACTCGGGCACATTTAAATTGTTTTTTAGAAATCATTTCCTATTTAATTTAAAAATGTATTTACATTAATTTGTAATTAAATTTTTACACAATTTTTTAATTATACTTAGATTCCTAAACCATATTTTCATAATTTGTATAGTACATTTCATTACCTCTATTTTAATATCTAGGTTTTAATAATAACATTGTAATATTCAATTATTTGTTTAATAAAGATGTGGCGTATCATATAAGCTATCAAACATAGAATTTCCTTTCAAATACCCATGATGTTACATTATCCCCCTTTAATAAATTGTTCCCTCGATATTTTATTTTGGTATTGAAAACTATGGGTTTTGAATTTTTAAAATACCATTATTGAAATACCACATTAGAAAAGGATTAACGAACATTCCACATTAAAATAAAGAAAGTGAAGTATGAACGCCATCTAAGAAAAAAAATAAAACGGTTAAATGAAGGGAATCCTAGATATGAGTGTAAAATTAATTGTCATGTTTCGATGAAGACTTATATACAATATAGTCATGATAATGTAAAAAATTACAAAACCATAGTTTTGTTATGAGTTAAAAGGTCATTGATTTCTTATTAAGAAAAGTAAATTATTAAAGATTATTACGATCACTTTCATAATGTTGAGGAATTATTTTTCTATAGTAACTATGAAAATAAAGAATCAAACTTGAAAAGTAGTGATTCATTCACTAATCAATTTCATGCACAAACTCATATTTTCTCCAAATTATGATTATTCAAGAAATAATCTTCACCCTTGAAAAACTAGAATATAAATATATGGAATAACATATTCCAATGAATATTAAATATTTATTTCCCAAGCCATGAAACATAAAACCAACCCTGAATTTATATCATAAGAAAATATAATTCCCAAAAAATAATAATAATTTATAATACTAAAAATTAAATTAACCTCCAAAATTCGACATTAACACCTGATGTTCAACATAGAAAATTAAAAAATAAATATCTTTAAAATTCCTCAATAAAAGTTAACTAAAATTAACACCCATAAAAATTAAATATTTGATCACATGGTATTCTAAGATATTTTTTTACATTTATCACCAAATAATATCAATAACTAATAATACCTCACAGCAAAATGAAATTTCCCTAATCACATATTATCCAAGATAAGTTAATAATTTCCATAAAAACCTAAATTTCAATAAAATCAATTTCCAATCTAAAAGATAATTCATCCTTTATTCCACAAATAAAATTCCATAATATTTTATTTACTTTCATAATATAGGAAATTTATTCCAATATAATAATAAGCTCTTAATTACAAATTCAATTTCCAATCACAAGAAATCAAATTTGATAAAACTTATTTTTTCAATGTCAATGTATTATTAATCCACAAAATCTATTAACTGAAAATAAAACATCATTATAATTGGGACATCACATAGTCCATTGGTAGGTAATGCACCATTTTCACCCTTTGGGTACCGCATTATCGGACGCGATGAATTGTAACTCATACAGTGGGATTTCCTTTTTGGAGGTAGGGTTTTGGGGGATCAATACGCCCGTAAGGGGATCTACCATCGCTCGGTTCTCCCCCTACCACATTCTCTCTTCCCGCTTGGGTACAGAGGTGGATTCTTTCTCAGCCCCACTACGGGGTCCTTTGTGGAATACCGATCCCCGATCGTGGAGGCATCTTGTGGGTGTTGGGTCGGAGAAAAACGGGAAGGATGGCAAGAGGGGGGTGAATTGCCTTTTAAAAAAAGATTAACAATTTAAAATCAAAGTGAAATCAAAGTATGTGCAGCGGAAAATAAAAGAGTCAATCACACAAGAAATTGTTAACGGAGTTCGGCCAAAACCCGGCCTACGTCTCCGCTCCCAACTCAACCGTTGAGAGATTCTACCGCTTGCTTTTCAATGGTTTTAGCAAGAAACCCACTAGGCTTTGAGGTAGCACTAGGACCTATTACAGCTTGCTTTTGATGGTTGAGCAAGAACCCACTTGCTTTTAATGGTTTAGCAAGAACCCACTATCCTTCTTACAGGTGAAGGATAGCTCACCTATGTCTCAAGCTATTTAAAGGAAAGCTTGACAACCTTTTCACACCTTAATGGTGATGTGAAACCCAAAAGAAAGAGGGGATGAGAAATAGAGTGGTTTGTAGACACAAACCCAAATTAAGCTCAAAATAAATAAAACAATAAAACCCGTAATTGGAGAAGCCTTGGGCGCCTTTGATTGATAGGAGAGTTTGAAGGCCGCTTCCAAGCTTCTTTGGTGGTGCTCTTGGATGTGGAATTGGATGGAGCACTTGGGGTTCCTTGAGGTGGCTCGCCTGAGGATTGCCGAATGACCAACAAAGTGTCCTTGGGCTTGGTTTTAGTTCCGGTTAGTGTCCGGGGCTTCCTCAGCCTTTATTTTTAGGCATAGAACCCATTGGGGGCCTTCGGAGCCGTTGGAGAAGTCTTCGGAGCCGTTGGAGGCCAAAAGAGGGTTGACTGGTCAAAGCCAACGGCTAGTTTGACTGGGCTACCGGCTGGCCGGTACAGCTCCATCGGCTGGCCGGTGCCTTGGCAGAGGAGAAGAATTTTGGTCCAAGCTCTACCAGCTGACCAATGGAGGAGCCACCGGCTGGCCGGTGGGGAGACAGTAGCTGGCCAATTGATCTGGGTGCCACCGGCTGGCCGGTGATAGAGCCACCGGCTGACCGGTGGAACCTGGCAGTGGGCAATGCCTCTACCAGGTCCACCGGCTGGCCGGTGCTATAACACCGGTTGGCCGGTGGACTGAATTTCAGTCCACTTCTTGTCCATTCTTGGGCCAATCCTTTGGCAATATTTTGCCTATCATTCACAACACTTAAAAACAAGGTTAGACAAAAAATAAGGTGATTGTGATCATGAAAATTAAACAACGAGGGGAACGAGAGGTACAACAATCTTTCCCTATTTTGATGATCACAATCACCAAAACAATCAATGTAAAAACTTAAATTAAAGGCATGCTTTAATGAATAAAATGAAATGTAAAGCAAAGCATGATCAAAAGGGTTTCTCCCCAAATCAATCAAGAAATTTCTCCCCCTTTGTGATTATCAAAATAGCACGGGGCATAAAACTTGATTGAGGGAATAAGTTTAAAAAACTAGATTTTTAAATCAATTGGAATTTTTGAAAATTAAATTGAAAAAATTGAATAACTGTTTGAATTGAAAGTTTTGAATCAAAATTGAAATGAAAATTTTGAACCAAAAATTGAATTGAAAGTTTTGAATCTAAGACACGGTTTTGAAAAAACTCCCCCTAAATAAAACAACAAATCACCGGGGAGAGGTGTTTGAAAAACTAGATATGAGAATTGAAAGATCAATTGAGATTTTTGAAATTGAAATGAAAATTTGAATAACAGTTTGAATTGAAAGTTTTGAATCAAAAAAACAATTGAAATTTGAAATTTGAAACCAAATGAAATTTTTTGAAATTGAGAGTTTTGAATCAAAAGTGAATTGAAAATTGAAAAATGAATCGAAAGAGATTTTTGAATTTAAGAAAATTTCTCCCCCTAAATAAAACAAAAGATCATCGGGGAAACGAAACTATTTTTGGCCCGGAGAGACTCGCCAAAAGGGATTTTTCAATCCAAATTTGTTTCATGGAGGGTCTTCTCCTATAAAACTCGTCCGAATAAAAAATAGATTTGGGTTGACCGTACCGGGCATTTTTGCAATCGCATTCATAAATTAGGTGCCCGGATTTTTTTACAATAATTGCAAAATTTCTAACTAGAGCTCCCCCTTACAAAAACAGTGGGTGCATTGGAGGAGGAAGCTATATTGGTGTAGCCAAGTCCATTGGTGGTTCTAGAAACTCTTTGGGAACCCAATAATTTGGTCAAATTTTGTTCACCTTGGGTGAACTTGGCTAAGGATTCCCTTAAGTCTTTGATAGTTGATTCCATGGAATCAATGTCGGGAAGGTTTTGGATTTTGAGGGTCAACTCTTCCTTCTCTTTGAGAAGTTGTTCTTTTTCGGAAGAGAGTTTTTTGAAATTGTTTTTCAAAGCAACGAATTTTGAAGATAGCTCATGAAAACCATTTTCAAGTTGGTCTCGCACATGTTGGAGTTCTTCGTATGACAAATGATTAAAAGAATTAGAAGAACTAGAGGAGGAAGAAGAGGAAGAGGATGATGATACCTCATGTTTTTCCATTAGGCATTTTGTACCTTGGTCGCTTGAGGAGGAGGAGGATGATGATGATGAGGTGTCACTCCATGTCGCCTTAAGGACCTTTTTCTTTCCTTTTTCCTTTTGTGTGGCCCGTTTCTTGTTGAGTGGGAAATCGGGCTTGTAATGGCCCTTTTCGCCGCACCCATAGCATTTTACCTTGGGCTCGGATTTTTTGGTGGGTTCTTGCTTTCGGTGCTTGCGGGATTTCTTCTTCTTGTGCTTCTTCATAAACTTGTGCATTTGGCGGGCGAGATTCTCCATTTCCGAGTCGCCGCTTGAAGATGAAGTAGATGAGGAAGATGATGATGAGGAGGAGGAGCTTACTTCTTTTTGTACCTTGAGGGCAATGTGCTTTGGTGTCTTGATTGGTGTGCCCTCCTTTTGAGCTTGCCTCCTCATCGTGATCTCGTAGGTCATTAGGGATCCAATGAGCTCCTCGACCGGCATGTTTTTGACATCCTTAGCATCTTGGATTGCCGTCACTTTAGGTGCCCATGATCTCGGAAGGACCCATAGAATCTTCTTCACCATGGTTTCAGCTGAAACATCATCACCAAGAGATTTTCTACCATTGCACACGTCAGTAAAGCGAGTAAACATATCGGAAATAGATTCATGTGGATGCATTGAAAAGCTTTCAAAATCTTGTCTATACATGTCTAACCGAGTATCCTTAACTTTGTTAGTGCCCTCATGGGTCACTTCCAATAGTTTCCAAATTTCATGTGAAGTGGTGCAAGTGGATACACGATTAAATTCATTTCTATCCGACCCTCAATGAAGAGCATTCATGGCTTTGCCATCAAGCTCAAAATTCTTAATATCGGCGGGGGTCCATTTGGATTCGTCGGGGGTAGACAAAGTATAACCTTGCATGACAATTTTGTAAATAGGATATCCTATGCTTCTTAAAAAAGTGGTCATGCGAGTTTTCCAATAATTATAGTCGGTCCCATCAAAAAATGCAGCCCGACCCAATGAGTAGCCCTCGGGGGCGAAAGAGGTAGATGCCATCAAAAAGGATCTTTAAATTGAAACCGGTTAGGGAATTATTCAAATACTCCCTCTGATACCAATTGTTGGGTCGGAGAAAAACGGGAAGGATGGCAAGAGGGGGGGTGAATTGCCTTTTAAAAAAAGATTAACAACTTAAAATCAAAGTGAAATCAAAGTATGTGCAGCGGAAAATAAAAGAGGCAATCACACAAGAAATTGTTAACGGAGTTCGGCCAAAACCCGGCCTACGTCTCCGCTCCCAACTCAACCGTTGAGAGATTCTACCGCTTGCTTTTCAATGGTTTTAGCAAGAAACCCACTAGGCTTTGAGGTAGCACTAGGACCTATTACAGCTTGCTTTTGATGGTTGAGTAAGAACCCACTTGCTTTTAATGGTTTAGCAAGAACCCACTATCCTTCTTACAGGTGAAGGATAGCTCACCTATGTCTCAAGCTATTTAAAGGAAATCTTGACAACCTTTTCACACCTTAATGGTGATGTGAAACCCAAAAGAAAGAGGGGATGAGAAATAGAGTGGTTTGTAGACACAAACCCAAATTAAGCTCAAAATAAATAAAACAATAAAACCTGTAATTGGAGAAGCCTTGGGCGCCTTTGATTGATAGGAGAGTTTGAAGGCCGCTTCCAAGCTTCTTTGGTGGTGCTCTTGGATGTGGAATTGGATGGAGCACTTGGGGTTCCTTGAGGTGGATCGCCGGAGGATTGCCGAATGATCAACAAAGTGTCCTTGGGCTTGGTTTTAGTTCCGGTTAGTGTCTGGGGCTTCCTCAGCCTTTATTTATAGTCATAGAACCTATTGAGGGCCTTCGGAGCCGTTGGAGAAGTCTTCGGAGCCGTTGGAGGCCAAAAGAGGGTTGACTCGTCAAAGCCAACGGCTAGTTTGACTGGGCTACCGGTTGGCCGGTACAGCTCCACCGGCTGGCCGGTGCCTTGGCAGAGGAGAAGAATTTTGGTCCAGGCTCTACCGGCTGGCCGGTGGGGAGACAGTAGCTGGCCAATTGATCTGGGTGCCACTGGCTGGCCGGTGACAGAGCCACCGGCTGACCGGTGGAACCTGGCAGTGGGCAATGCCTCTGCCAGGTCCACCGGCTGGCCGATGCTATAACACCGGTGGGCCGGTGGACTGAATTTCAGTCCACTTCTTGTCCATTATTGGGTCAATCCTTTGGCAATCTTTTGCCTATCATTCACAACACTTAAAAACAAGGTTAGACAAAAAATATGGTGATTGTGATCATGAAAATTAAACAACGAGGGGAACGAGAGGTACAACAGTGGGTTTGTTTCGTGGTGATTCATTGTCGGCATGTTCTTTCGCCCTAACCGTAGATCTGGATTGGGTTTTTCTAGGTTGTGGAATAGCCCATGGTGGGGCCTCTTCTTCTATGTTCTGAGTGTGGGGCCTTATTTTAGCATCACTATTAGTTTCGGTGTGAGGTTTTTTGCAGTCTTCGTGTGCTTGTGGATCTGAAGGCGGCGACGGGAGTGGCTTGCGGTGGGATCTTCTTCGGGTGTAGTCTGGCGAAGGTGATGTTGTGTTTTTTGTTCGATTTTCTTTTATGAATTTTGGTTTTTTTGAGGCTTTGGTTGAAATCTCCTGGTGTTCGGTGAGATTCAGGCTTCGATGTTTTGGGTTTTGATCTTGAAGTTCGGGTGTGGCTTCTGGAATCAATGGAGGTGGTGTGCGATGTTGTCTTGGATTCAGTTCCGACGACCGATGGTGGAGTTCTGCTGAACGAGATCCAGTTTCGGGGTGATGTGTGGAGAGATATGATGGCTTCACGGTGGCAGACCAAAATGAGTTCAGCGAGGGTTTTGATGTGGTGGTTTTGCAGCATGTTGGATGGTTTTTAGAAACCATTGAAAGGTTTTTCTATTCAATTTGTGAATCTGTGGAATGGTTGGTCTGTTAGGTTTGTGGCACTTTATATCTCTATTTATGGGTCAATTTATCTGGTTCTCATCAAGGGATGGCTCCAGAGGAGGTTTAGAGCAAGGACCTTTGACCTATCATGGCTATCCGGAATTGGATGATTGAGAGGGTATGGCACATTCCATTGGTACCATGCCCATGCATTCGTGCACGGGACTGCTAGTCGGACATCGATGTGATGGTGAACGCTCATCCTAATGATTATTATGGTGGGGAGGAACCTACTTTGCATATTTGAATCGGATTTTTTTTATCTTTGGACATTGGTATGGAGTTCTTGAATGTCTTTATATGTATTTGAAGTCAATTTGGTTCTCCCTTATCCCAGAAAAGGGGGTCTATCATTATAATAAAAAATTATTTTTTATTCCCTTTTCTAACAATTATATTTATCACGAAATTAATAAAATAATATATCCATAAAATTGTTTAATCTCAATTTTCATAACATACCTTTCATTTAGCACAACAAAATTTAATAACCCATAATTACCTAAAAAATAAATGTCTCCAAAAAAATATTATTATTGACCTTCAAATTTTCTTACATTAAGCCTCAAAAGTGTATCTAATATAACTAACTTATGCTAATTATTAAATTTATAAACTCGTTATAATATCCATTACCATTAATAAATCATATTTATATCCAATATTGTTTAAGTTATCATCTAATTCAAGTTGTATGTACGTAGTCTTAAATAATTAATATTTTAGTTTTTTTAAAATGAGAAATCAAATTATTTCAAAACAATATTTTAGGTTATGAGTGTTATAAAAATATGACAATACCATACAGAGTGATCCCATACATTACAATTTTACACTTATACATAGTATCCATTTCTTTTTTAAAACTGAAATATTTAAAATAAAACATGCTTTATTATATTGGTATTTTTTTTTAAAATTCCCTTGATATGATAGGTGAACCAACTTATCCATAAACCCTTTAAAAATAGTTTAAACCAAAAAATTAGCCAAAATTATTTGCATGGAACATAAAGAAATTGAAGCTTTAGTCTTGTGAAAATAAGAAAAACCATTAAAGGACTTCTCATAAAAACTCATTAGTAAGAATAGAAAAATAATTTTGGTGCCTTTTGAAATAATTACCATGTGATTCTTAAATTCAGCCTTTAAAATGGAATAATAAAACGGTCAACCTATAAATATATAGTATCCAATTCACTGGGTAGTTATACTGTAGATCACTCTTCATATAACCAATATCGATCTCACCAATTTTTCATGAGCTATATTAGGGTTTAATCCCACATATAAGCAATATCAAACACATATGTGAGCTATAATATGGATCAAACATTAATATATAACATCCAGGGATGTAATAATTTGTATATCCCTTAAAAAAGCTTTTAAACCCATGGGTAAAACACTTCCAGATATCAAAATAACAATTTCATGCAAAAAATCACATTAAAATCTAAAAACTAAAATAAAGTAAAAAAACAAATTTCATTCAATGGGAATATGAAAAAATATAAAAGAAAAAAGCAATAATTTATTATTTATGAAAATGGAAATTTTTTTTCCAGATATTTATATTATAAAAACAATCCAGATTATTGAAATAACCTAACAATTTTTAAAACCCATTTAATATTTTTTAAATGTTATTTTTGAATTAATGTGTCCCTTGACACATAGAATCGTTTGAAATGAATTTGAAAATTAACATTTGAAAAAATTCAATTAAATATAAATAAAACAATAATACCCATTTTTAATTCATGGACATGTTGTATTAATATATAGAATATTAAATCTATAAAACATTTAAACTGATGTTTTTGTTTAAGGAGTCCCCTACCTTGGGTCATATTCATCACATATGCCATTTATCTTCAAGAGTAATAAACTAATGTTACTCAATTATATTATTTAGAGAATTTTCATGTTTATTTTTTTATATCACATATTACTATGTTGTCATTGTAAAATAGATACTTAATTATTTCAGATCGTGTTGGACGTTTTGGTGATATTTCGTGATTGAGTCAAAATGGATTCGGTATGATGTAAATAGACAATTTTTCCAACTGTAAATAATTTACATAATCATATTCTTGAAATAATAATATCTTTTATATATAAATTATACTAATTAATCCATTCAAAACATATGGATATGAATAATGTACTACTTTACAAGCATGAAGATGATAATTCATACGTACACATAAGTAACATTTTCATTTTACAATGATCATTAAGGAAAGGAAGTACGAATTAGTTACAATTACATAATGATCATAATATCATTAATGTTATATTACTAATTTAAAAGCACTTATGCATATCATTCATGTAATATGGGCATGAGAAATGAATGACATCACTTCATGGAGGTGATAGTTCACATGTATGCACGAAGGATGTTTTTTTGTGAATGGAAATAAAAGAATATAAATGAAATATTATAATTTAATAATGATAAACTTATCATTAATATGATATATAAATTTAAATTCAATAATGATAACTTGTGATCATAAATAGTTATAGAAAATGATTTATATCAGTTCACGAGGCAGTAGTTCGCCATACACATGAATGATAAATACTTTCACATTTATTGAAAGTGGATATGGCTTTAGGTGATGAAATTATCCTAATAACATATAAGTAATTATTTGGATAATTGATATATGATTTCATCATGTTTTAATAATATTTTAAGGATGTTGAAGAAGAAATAAAACAAAAACACTTAATAAAAAAGGACACCTCTTCTTCGGAGAATCTCTTTTGATTAACGCCTTAACACCTCTAAAGGGAGTTTTCTTCCTAAACTATGGACTCAATAATGTGGTGAGGGATTCTAGGAATATATATGGGTAGATATTGGATGGAATAAAAATGTTCTTATGTGTGATGAAATGAGAAGAATGTGTGACCTTTTATCGGAGGGTGTAATTTTTTTATTTATACAAAATATTTAATTAATATAAATTAATTTTTTAATAAATATTGCACCAAAATGTTTTCTTTCAAATATATTATAATTTATTGTTAAATTCAATTTATAAAATTGAATCTATAGATGATTTTACTATTTTTTAATCCATATATTTTTTAACCACCGTGTAACCTTTTTAATCAAAATCATGATATCATTAAATTTATACTTTTATCATTAATATAATTTCTATAAAACAACAAAAGACTAATAAAAGAATCGTTTATTAAATGTCTGGAGAAATAAAAAAAAATTGAATTATATAATTTTTATTAATTTTTATCCCATAATAAAGTGTAATTTATTTTAAAATATCAATAATATTAATTTTGACACAATTCACTACATGGATTTTTAAAAAATTATAAATAAATAATATCATTGAAATAAATGTATATTATAATATATAAAATGTCAAATTAATCCATTAAATTCATGGATGTAACTAATTATTTTAGATTATATTTAATTTTGAAGTGTTAATATCATATATTTGATACTTCGTTTAATTAAATAATTATCACATCATCATTATGTCGTTTTTAAGGTATTATCATATTAGTAAAAATATTAAATAAATTATCATGTCATTGATAAATATTTTATATTTCAAATTACTACTTATAATCAAACTTATCACATATATATCCTAACATTAAAAATATTTTACTTGTTAGAAATGCACTTCAAAATTGACTTTCCGATGCATATAATATTACTAAGGTTATATTCTCATGAAAAGGACATAAATGGTCTATTAACCTATCATTTAATTATTAGGGAAAAAAATAATCCTTCCATTTATTTAAAAAAAATTAATATAGTTTTATAATATTTATAATATTATTTTTACATTTAATTTATCGATTTACCCTTAACTGTGGTAGTAATGTTTTTCTACTAAAGTTACTATTCACATTATCAAAAAACTAAAGGGAAGATTTTAAAAAATTTAAACCTTATGATTCCATATCTGAAACCCCTTTCTCAAATTTTGAAAAGAATAGTTTGATGAAATTAACTAAAAATTAATCCCATTGATGGAATAAGAAATCACATTCTTAACGTTAAATGGTTCAATGTTACCAATGTTTTTATATCAAATATTAATGTAAAATTGATTCAAATAACGTAAATTAGATAAACTATTACAAATATTATCTAATTATACATTAGAAACATTCAATTTTTTTTAAAACTGTAAATAAATATGATAGAAAAGTAGTTTACTATTAAAATCCATGATTCACATTGCAATTCAATAAAAAATAAAACTTATTAGAAAATATGAAAAATTAAAGAAAATTAAATTTTGATACTATTATTATAAATTATAATTTTATATATTCAAATAGATCTAATAAAATTTCCAAAAACAAGATTTAAAACAAGTAAATCTTTAAAAGGGAGCACTAATAACATTTTTGAAAAATATATCTATTATTAGTAAAATTAGATTTTTGCTTACAACATGCCTAGAAAACACCCAAGATGAATGTTAAACCTTAAATTTAGTATATATATATATATTAAAAATATAGTCCAAAAGGGCGATTCATTAATTTATTAGTATAACACACTTGTCCCCATTTATATTGTTCTTCCAAAGAACATTTTCTTTTATTTCCGAACGAGATTCATATTAGTTTAGAATTATTTTTTCACCCAAGAATTAATTATATAAACATTTTTAAACCATATTTTCATAATTCAATTAATATTGTTTGTTCCCTTTATTCTAGCGACTAGGTTTTAATGACAACATAATAATATTTTATTATTCATTTTAACATGATGTGGTGTCTCGTATACGCTATCAGACATATTGTTTCCTTTGAAAACATATTATGTTACAATGTATGTGTATACATACATTTATATGTAAATTTATTTCTATATACATGTATATATATCTCCATATGTGTATATATGTGTAAGTCTATATGGCATGTGTATGTTTATGTAGTATATGTTATATATGAATATGTTTGTGTTTGTATGTGCAAGCATGTGTATGTAATTGTTTGCATAAGTATATGAATGTATGTGTGTATGACTTTTAATATTTATATGTGTATTTGAATGTATGAAATATTTATGTGTGTTAGTTAATCTAATATTAATTTTTAATTTTTAACAATTCCATATTATTAATATTTATTTAATTTATTCATTTTTAAAATTTATTCATATTTTCTATGTATTCATTTGACAATTATTTAATATATTTAGTTTTTTTATATATTTATAGAATTTAAAATATTAAAACATTTTATTAAATATTAATATTTTTTATTATTTTTAAAAATTACAGCGTTTTATCGTTATTTATATTTTTTATATACAATCAATACAATACAAATATCAATAATTATTAATAATATTTAATTTAATAGTTCATTTTTATTCATTTTTTACCTGTTCTCAATTAATATAAATAATTTTGGGAATTAATATTTAAAAAAATTAATTTATTATGTTTAATTATTTCATTTTTAAAAGTCAATATTTTAAAACAATTATTTTCATTTTTTATATTAAATAAATTAAGGTACTTTTTTGAAATTTATTCATTTTTTTAAAATTTGAAATTATTTTTTTAATAGGTTTTTATACTTTCAATATTTTTTTGATCTATTGGATTAATATTTAATCAATTTATTTTATTATGTTTTATTATTTACAATTTCTATGAAATTTAAATAATTTTTTTTGTTTAAATGAATTTTAATTTTAATATTTTTTGTATTTAATAAAATTTATTTTTAATAAATTTTTTATTTATTTTATTAAAGTAATTAATGTATTTAATATTAATCAATTTTTATAGTTTTTTAATTCTTTTAATTAATTTTATAGTTATAGTTTTTAATAATTTATGAAATTATTCATTTTTAGTTATTCATTTTTAATAAGCATTCATCTAATATAATATATTACTTTTTTATATTTATTTATTTTTAGTATTTCGGAATTTATTATTATTTATTTATTTATTTATGTATGTTAATTTACTATGTTTTGTTTTTCCAAAATCATTTTGGTTTAAATTATTAAGATTTATTTAATTTTACATATTATGTTTTATAATTTTGTAAATTTTTTGAAATTTGTATAATTAAATTAATTGAATAAATATTTCAATATCTTATGTAATTGAAATAGTCAATAAAATAAATTTCAATTATTTATTATATAATCTATGTTATTTTAATTCATTTTTTCATTTTTATGTGATTACAATTCATGTAATTTATCTTATGATTTTTTTACATATTTTTGTAATCTAATAAACTATACTTAATGACATTTACATTCTTTCATTTTAATAGTTTTTTTCTTTTTTAATATCTATAACATTCTTTGAATTTTACAATTTTTAATATTTATTTATACATATTTCCTTTTAAAATATTTTCAATAAGGTTTTAATTTATATAATAAAATTTTAATATATTTTTTCTATTAGTTTTTAATATTTTTAATATTTCTATAATTTATATCATTTAATTTCTGAAATTAATTTTTTAATAATTTTTTTAATTTAAAAACGAAATATTATTCATTTTTTAAATTTTTTTTATTTATAGACTTAATACTATTTATTTATTCATTTTTATTCATTTTCCATGTGTCTTTTATTTATGAAATTAAAGAGATAAATTCACATTTTATGAATATTTTATTAATTTATTGTAATTAATTTATTCATTTATAATATTCACCCATTCAATATTATATGTCAAATTTTGAAATTTATTAATTTTAAATGTTTTTGAAATTTATTCATTTTTAAATATGTATTTTTATATATATTTATGAATAATTTTTTATTTTTTTAATATGATTGAAATTTATGTAATTAATTTATTTAAATGATTTTTTAATATATTTTTTTAAAATTTAATATTTAGTTTAGTTCATTAATAATATGATTATAATTTATATAAATAATATTATTTAATTTTTAATTTTTTTAATTATTTTTCCACTGTAATAAAATATAATTTTATCAGTGATATAATATAAGAACTTAGAAATTCCAAATATGATAGCTCTTTTTTTAAGTCGTTAAAAGTGTTGATTTGTCAGCACTATGAATTTGCAGAAAAAAGGATATTTCTTGACACATATGTTCATAATGTTGATAAAATAGGCTTTTATGAATGATTTTAATTATGGGATGATAAAACCGTTCACAATATTTTTAAAGTAACCCTATAATATCGTTTGTTTCTTATGCCACATTCATGCACTTGAAGAATCGATGTTTTATTGCCTCTAATGTCGATCTTTTTGACAAATAAAATTTAAAACAAATGATATGAAATTCAAATTATGTTTTATGTATTCTGAGTTGATCATTCAATTGAATTTCATAATTTTTATACTATCACCCAATGAAAATAAAAAATAATTGAACACTTTATTTTAAAAATAAAACCTCAAATACGATGATATATTATTTCCAAATCATTTTAAAATATTTCTCATCAACCATTCATATGGTTTTCTATATTTTTTTATAGTTTTTCTATTATTGATCATATGTAACTATTCATCCCATATGTGTTCATATGTTACCAATTTTTATCATTGTTATTCCTTATTTTTAGAGTGAATATTTTAAGGTTCATTCTAATATAGTTAACCGATCTTGATTTATTTTTTATATTTTTTTGTTGTTATTCCTCTTTTTATATATAAATACAGACGATAGATAATTATTTCCAACAATATAGTTTAAAACATTATTATTTGATATTTATTGAACATTTAATGTTGGTATAGTGTAATGAAAATGGTTTTTATCGATTAGGTGAGGAATTAGTATATTGGGTAAATTTTAGATAAGAATTTAATTATCATGATATTATAATTCAGTGCATTCCATATAAATATTGATGAATTTGATATTATTCGTTTTGTTATGGTTTGGGTCAAACTTGAAACTATATTTATAATGGTAATAATCATAATGTTTAATTAGTGGTTCTTTTATTGCAACATGACAAGAGATAATCACAACATAGAAATAGTATATGTCTCAGTAACTTGAGGATTATAATAGGCCACTGAATATATCTATAACACAACATGGAAATAGTAGAATGCTTTATTAATGATGATACCAAGCCCAACCCTTGTCAATAAAATCCATGAACCTGCACTCATGGATCCTATGCTAAAATTAAAGATTGAATGAAATCAAGGATCATAAGAACTGAACTAACATATGATGACAAAATCAGAGTATATGAGAAAATAATAGTTGATCTCAAACCCATAAATACCTGAATCTTCAATCCTAAAATATTGTTTAAGGCTTTAATTAATGAAAAAGTCATATGAATAAATAATTAGAAAACATGTGATTTCAATCTTGATCAAAGGAAAAATTATAAACCCATGGAAGGAATATGTAAAATGCATCTGCGTCTTGCATCAACATCATATATCCCTTACAAGACCATTAAACAATGAGTTTCCATATGTATGGTATAAAATATAATTATCCAACGAACACAATAATAACCCAATGCATTGGAGCAATATCTAAGAGCAACCATCATATAAGCCATATTAAGATCAATACATTATATCAGGGTTCACCCATTTTATAAGCAATATCAGTCTATCCCCGATTCTATATGGGTTCACCAATCATATAATATATAATGGTATTTCTTTATGCTATCTGTTCATAACCATGTTCCACAATAATTTCTATGTTCCATTCAGAAAATATTGTACCCAGAGCCTTAAATTCCAAAATAATCAAAGAAAATACAAATATTTTTTCAAAACATGATTAAATGATGGAAAAGAAATTTTTTACATGAAAATATCTTGAAAACATAATTAACACAAGGAAATGAAATGGGTTAAAAAAATATCTTTGAAATTGTATTATCACAAGGAAATGAAATGGGTTCCATACCAATATATTTGAAACATGATTAAACTGTAGAAAAGAAATGAGTCCCATGAAAATATCTATGAAACCAAATTAACACATGGAAATGAAACAAGGTCACTAAAAATCAATTTGATTCATGATTCATCCTTGGATATAAACTACATTCCCTGATAATATCATGGAAAAATGATTAACACATGTAAAATAAACTCTTTCCATTGTAATTTCATTGAAACATGATTAATTGATGAAAGGACAACTTGTTATCATTCAATATCATTGAAATATTCGTATTTCATCCATTGAAATAATGATTATTTTATCATTAAAAATTACACCCTATGATTATATATAACAATAATTTTTGTTGAAGATGATGAATGGAAATACCCTTAAAATATTATTAAGAACGTTTTAAAAAAAATAACCTTTTCATTTTCAAATTAAATTTTGAAAAATAACTTTTTTAAAAAATATTATGAAAATAACATTCATTGAAAAAAACATTGGAATTATATATATTAAACATCTAGTAAAATGATCTATATAAAGGCAAAAAAATTTCATTCATGATATAATGGTAAAAACTAAACATTATTTCAAAAGCATTTTGATAAATCGATTCAAAAAAGACCCATTTGAAAAATGATATAACATTTCCTTTTAATACAGTTTAAAATAAGGTTGAAGCTCATGAAATTTTTATCCAGGAAATCATTTATAATTATAATATAATAATTTTAAAAAAAATATTAGAAATAATTTATATGGAATAAATTGATATTCAATCTAAAAGAGAATCCATGGTCAATAACACGTAGAAAATTATATCCTCATATTTATTCAATAAATATGATAGGAAATAGAATTATAACATGTTAAAAAAAATTCATAAATAGAAAAAGGTAAAATATATATAGTTAAAGAAAATTATAACATTGAATTATTCTAATGTAACATTTAACATAAACAATATAGAATGGAAGAGGAAAATAATATAAATCCTTTTCCACTTTGGTTACAATTCAATCAAATTCTCAAGGAAGAAATTCTATAATGTGATACAAAAATAATCATGAAAATAAATTGATACAAGAAATTACAAGTTAAATTGTAATTATATAAAAATTATAAAACGATCCAAGTTGCAAAAACCAACACATATGAAAAATAAATATAATTGGAGACCAATAACCATTAAAATGATCAAATCATATAATTGAGAATTAAAAAATTGAATGATTCACTTTAACAAATTTAAATCCAAAATTTTTTAAATACATAATAAAATAACTTAGATATCAATTCACATATCATCATATAATAAAAATATCAATCGAAAAAAGTTACAACCCAATGAAATGGAATAGAGGTAAGAAAATCATTACCACTTGGTATATTTCATGTTAAATCCATTTAGATGAAATAATTAAAATAGAAAAATGAAATACCACAATGTATTAAGGATTCATTATATAACATGTAAAATGGGATACCTATACACTATATAAAATAAATAAGATCCATAATATTATAATTTTCCTTGACGAAGGTAAATTGAGATAAAGACCTCTATGAATTGTGTACTATATGGATAAAACCCCCAAGAAAAGAGAAACAAATATTGATTTTTAAATCCCAATAATATTCATGAAAAAATTACTTAAATTCACTCATTTTTAGTATATTAACCACAAAATAAAATATGTATTGAAGATTTCTTATGTCACTGAGATGTAAAAATGAGATAAAAAACACCATAACATGAGTCCATTCATTCCACATTTTCCCTTTAATTATGTTATAATAAAATTTTAAAAATTATTCTATTTCATTAAAAAATTTAAAGGGGTAAATAATTTATACATAAATTAATTATTTTTTCAGTTTATGTACATATTTAAACACTGTATAAGTTCAGTATCTGTTGGGTGTTTTGAAGTTGTTCATGTCATTATTTCGGATCCGTTAAGTGTGTTGTCCATTTTCAATGTTTCCATAGATTTAAAAAATCAAGAATCATAATAATTAAATATTTATCATATTTATACATCAATTATAATTTTAATATAAATAGTGGGTTATTTTTATGAAAAATTATCTACATTCCAATCATGTAGGTGGTTGGTTGTGCATACACATGTGTAATATTTTCATTTTACAATGACCTATAGGGAAAAAGGTAAGTAATATTTTGCCATTATTGTAAGATAATAATATCATAAATTAAATATTAATTTATTAAATACTCTTATATATATCATTCATGTGTTTTGGTGATGAAAAAGTAATTGCATTGTGTCGTGGAGGTGGTAATCTCCAAATGCACAATAACAACATTATCAATTATCCATGTAGGAAATAAAATGGTATATTCTCATTTAATAATGATAAATATCTAATTAATATTATAATAATTATTTTATATAAAATATATTCAATAATTTTATCCTTATTTCAATCAATGTAAATTTTTAGTGAAAAAAATAATAACATCGCTTTTCTAGGCATTAGTCTATTGTAAAAATGAGAGATGTTGTTTTATCTCTCACAAAATGTATAGCAAGAAGGTAAATGTGATATCATAATTAAATATGTATAAATAAATTAAATTTATAATATATATATATATATATAATCATTAAATCCTTCATTATAAATTCTCATTAGATGAAATTATTGAAAAATAATTTCATCAGATTTTGAGGTGATATTCTATCTTATAAACGAATCATGATTTCATATCCCATTTTATGGATTAGAAAATAGAATTTATGTTATATAATTTAAATAATAAAATATCCAGATTTTATATATGAATTTTTCTTCATATTTTAGTATTTTAATAATATTTGAAGGCGGTATAAGAATAAATAAATTAATGACACTCAGTTAAGCATGATCCATTATTTTCAGGAAACATCTTTATGTAAGAAAAATTATCCTCCTTGGAATGAAATTATAATAAAATTAGTAAATCTAGGATTTAGTTAGGGAAGTATAAAATAAATTTTTTTAGCTATTTTCTAATCGAAAATTATTTTTTTTGAGCAATGAGGACATGATAGAGGGTTTCTTGTAATATTTGTGGTGAGTGAAACACATGAATTTTTTAAATGAAAAAAATATACCCATGTTTTTCACTTTCTACAAAGGTCCACTATGGATAATTATTGATAATCATACATATTATGGTCTAAATATGACTATTAAATATATTTTATGGAAGTTTTCAGATCATTTTAACCCTTATCATTTTTGTTTAACCCTTTTTAAATATGTTTTCACCTTTACCGTAATATGTTTTTTTTTATGTTTTCGCTGTTAATTAAGGTAATAAATTATGATAAACATATTATATTATATTAATTATTATTATTTCAAATATTTAATTCTTTTAAAAAAATAAATACATTTTTATGGATGAAATTTATTTTATAATTAATCTAACCCACATGATGAAACATAGAGTTTTTAAAGGGATTATAATTTTAAAAAAAGAACGATTTTGTATTAACAGTACGACTATTAATAAAAAAATTATGAACACAAAATATTTTTTAATTATATATTTTTTATAAATTTCATTTAAATCATTCCTGATTATGTTTTTTTAATATTTATAGAAATGTAAAAAAAATTATACAGTTTAAAACAATTCCAGGAGAAATCTTATTATTAAAATAAAAAAATAAACTTATAAAAAATAAAAATGTAAAGATACTTGAAATTTAATTAATTGTATAAAATATATATATAAAATAATAATTTTTCCTGAAATAATATTATAAATATAAATGTGATTTTTAAATGACATAATTTACTAAATGGTAAGCGCAATTTTACCAAAATCGAAATTTTACTCCATTCACTAAGAAATCAATTTCCCACAAATAAAAAACCATTAACAGATTGTTTTATATTCCAATTTAAGAAAATGATTATTATTATTTCAAATAGATAATATAATCGGTCTATGAAATAATTATATGATTTTTAATGAAAATAATTAAAATTATTTTTGGAAAAAATATAATTTGAAGAATAAAATAATAGTATGAAAATTTGATACTTTATTTACTATGAAATTATGAATATTTCATACTAATTTGGAAATTTATATATGTATATATTTCATAATGAGGTTAATATTTTTTATAAAAACCATTTTAATTTATATCATATAACATTTATATATTTCATGGTCATTTATGCCTGGTGTTTCATAGGGAATATTCTATAAAAAATTAGTTTAATTTTCTAAAATTACATGTTGTTAAATACCACCCAATTTAACAAAATTAATCCTCTCAATTGGAATGTTATGTCTTTAATAAAAGTTTTTGAAATTTGAAAATACATTTGTTGATGCCCCACATCATAGAAAATGTTAATAAAACATCCTCATGAATTGAGTTAAAAGTAAATACAAAATTCATCTAAAATTAAACATACTATGATCCCAAATTGGAGAACATTTGTGGAAGTTATGATTTGGACATAGATGAAAAGAATAATTTCCAAATAGTGATATAGTGTGATATAGATCATTTATTGTAAGAATGTAAATGACCAATAGAACATTAACAAACATAAAACCATAAACGAAAGCTGTGTAAAAAATGTTATTTAATTCACTAGAAGTGATGGTAAAAGGAAAAAATTTTATTCAACATCCATTTCCTAGAGTTGAGGAATTTACTTATTATATATATTACGATATTTTTGAGATATACATACATGATGAGTATAATTTCATCCTCTTATTAAATTACACAACAATAAATTCATTTTTATACAAAATTATTTGTATTCATGATAAATTTTTTTCATGGACGAATAACGAAAATAATAATAGAAAGGAACACATAACCACAAAAGGGATAATCATGTTATTTCCCTTAGCATTTTAGATCAAGTAAAACCATAATGATTATTAAATCTTATAATTTTTAACAAAATGAATAAACCATCATGCAATGAAATAATATTTCAATATCAAAAATTAGACATTAAAATTAAAAGATAAAAATAAATAACTCCTAAATAAACTCAACATTAAACAGTTTTTAAACTAAAATATTATCTTATTACATTCAGATCTTAAGACCAAAAATTTGGGGATCAATTTTTGGAAAAAATATTAATCACATAGTCACAAATCACTTTTTAACCTTTTGTTTACCTATATGAGAAAACATGTATTTCCTTATGTAACTTAATATCTTTTATCATAAAAAACAATAATGTTATCAATAGATTATATAATATTTCCCAAAAAAAGTTAAGGGATACTTTGTTTTAAAAAAACATTAAATATACATGGACATAACAAAATAACTCTTAAAATATCACTAATCACTTTAATATATCATCTCTTGCAACCTTAAATATGGTGTATATGACTTTGAACATATGATAATCACATATAATATAGACATATAATGGTATCTATAACTCTTATGATAAACTCACATTAAATATCACAATACACAAAGTAAAATAAATTGTACTTTAGAGACCATCAATAGAATACCTAAACCCATACTCCCAATACTTGTGCTAAAATCATAAACATTACATTTCTATATTTGATGATGATAATGGTGACCAAATTTTTTCCTTCCAAAAATTAAAATAGGAAAAGCAAAATTCTGGATAACTTATATCCCAAATAAATATTAGTTTGGCATGTTAATATAATTAAGATAAAATCATACATAAATAATACCCATGAGGATAAGAGAGTTTCTTCCATCATACCCATCGTTTCAGTATTCATATTTGGTCATCAAAATCATACAAAAAAACCTTCTTGACATAAATTATTCAACATCATTATTGATAACCAGGGGAAAAGGGAAAATAATAATGTGAGCTCAAATTATCAGTGGGGGTAAACATAACCCTTATGAATTGAAGATCACCAATGAACAAAACAATATTATAAATTTATGTGGAAATAATCACACGTAATGATAAAATCATTAATTAAATCATACCATTAAAAACATCATTTATCAAATATGAAATAAAGAAAAATGGTTTAATAATGGAAGGAGACACAACAATCAATAATCATAAACGATTTTATATTAATATTAGTCAAATGAAACATTATAAACCCATGGAAATAATTAATAAAACATGTTGGATTCTTATAACATCATCATCATAGAACCCTTATAAATCCATTACAATTTATATAATCATATGTTCGTTTTCAAAAATAATTATCTAGGATAAATAATAAATTTAGAATTTGTTGTACAGATATCTAGGTGGACCCATCATTTATGACATATCAGACTCTCCCAATTCTATATGGGTGCACTAATCATATAAGATAAATCCGGATCACTTGGATATGTGTAGGTGAAAAAATTGTATAAGCTATAATGGGATCACCCTGTTCTATCTAGGTAAACCCATAAACATTAATAATTTCCAATCATCATTGAATTTGTAATTTATATAGAGAATTTATTTCATTATAAACTCATATAATAATCATTATTATTTTAAGAACATGACAAACTATGGAAAAACTGGGTTTCATGAAAATCAATTCATTATTATTATTATTGATTAGAAATAAAAGATACAAAACACCATAAGGGAGGCCTAAAGTGATGAAACCTCTTATAATAACCCCTAAATATTTCTAGGAAGAAATGAATGAGTGAATGAAATATAGATATGAGAATAAATGTACTACGTGTATTAACCATTAAATCTGAATAGTCCATCACTTGGTTCCCATCTCTTCATGTCTTGGATAAGTATATTTTTTCCTTGAGTAAAACTTAACAAAAAAAATTGGTCAATAATATACCATGATATATATTCAATAGACCATGGAGTGAATAGAGGGTGCCCATATTATTAGTCTCAATAATAGTCATAATAATATTTTTCTCTCTCCACAATTACAACCCATTACACATGGAATAATCATGTTCTATAAGTGTATAATGATGTCCATATGATTAATTGAAGGAATAGATCATAGATCCATGCAGGCCAAGATAAATCACACCACCCTAGATAATACAATAACATAGTGCCTATTTGAATTTGTATAACCCCATTAACAGGTGAGTCCAACATATCTAGGGAAACCTTGGAGTCATTTGTGAACTTGAGTGATCCGGGATGATGATATAAAAAATGTCAGATAATGAAGGAAAAATCCCAAAACCTTTATGTAAGGTCACCAAGATAGCCATAAAACTGATCAATATATTCACAAAAAATACTATTCAATGTAACAACACCATCATGATAGGCCTTGTTCCTAGCTTCCCAGATACAGCAGCAAAACAACAACCAAGAGAATCTCATTTCATTCTTCTATATGATATTTATAGAATCCTTATTAAACTAGTAATTAAGAAATTCACCATTGTTGAATGTGTGGGATGTGACCCCTACAAATTCTCCAAACACCATTCACACATACATTACAAATTCTATTTTATAGAAGATATTGGATGTAGTTTTCTCTGTATGATTTTTGTAATACATGCACCACAAGGCTAGACAAATTATCCATGTTTTATATTCTTATTTATAGATAGTACATGTTTTATAATCTTTTATATCATTACGTTATATTTATTGTAACGACCCTAAATTTTGAATAAATATTTTTTCCTAATTTTTTGTGTTATTTTGTACTCAACTAAACTGTTTCATTTGATAACATGAATATAATTAAAATGAGACTGTTGGGTTTTGACTATTATAAGATTGTTGGTCAATATGACCGCTAGAAACAAAATGTTTCGATTAATGTCTCCAAATACAATTGATCTTGGTTAATTAATATAGAAAGAAGATTTGATGGCCTCATCCAGTAGTCTCGGGCCAATCGAATCCCATCTAACCGAACTTGGGAAGGAGGTAGCACCACTGGGATTTGCTCTGAACTAAAACCAAGTCGAACTTCATCGTGTGATGCTAGAACGGAATCGCCTTCACGAGAAGATTAAACTGATAGAAATTACTACTCGTGCAATGTTGGCCAAGCTACCCCAAAATTCTATCAAACTATCACACCTTACTCTTAGGTCCTATAATGGTGTCATAAGGGGTTATGTAACGAGACCATAACTGCCTTGTGTAATCATTTTTTATAAATAAAATTATGTTCTCTTCTTATGGTGAAGTTTGTGAATTTTCAAATTTCTGGATAAATATGGTATGCATATTGTTTATGAATTTTAAAAAAAGGATATTTTAAAAATGTTTATGTAAACTTTAATAATTAAAAAGGTGTAATGATTTTCAAAAAATGGTCTTCTAAAATTATGTTCAGTACAAATTTTAGAATCTAATAAGATCAACATAATTTTTAATGAGTAATAAATTATGAATAGTGATTTTATGCTTAGGATTATTAATGTGACCAAATGGATTAGTAATCTCACTTAATGAAAGTATTGATATAATCTAGGCACCTTAATTAAGTAAGGAGATTCAATAAAACCGGTAAATAACTATTTGAGAAATAATCAGTCAAGTATTAGTTTTTTCAGGTGAATAGAGTTTTTTAATTAAAAATTAAATTAAAAATATTTATAAAATTATTTTTATAAAATGGATTTCATTTTTGAACACAGAGCATAGATATTATGTTAAGGTAATTTTTGGGGATTTTTCTCAAAAAAATGAATTTTCTATGAATAGTGTATTTATTTAAAAATAAAATTAAAAATATTTAGAAAATTATTTTTATAAAATGGAGTTAATTTTTGAAATAAAAGCATTTATATTTTGTTAATGTGAAATTTGGGAATTTTTTCTGAGAAAGTTGAATTTTCATTGAATAGTAAAAATACAATTTTAGGGTTTCAGTAGGTTTAATGACAACAAAACTATGTCATGATGATGTCATGAGATATTTTATTTGTGGTACTACCAAAGGTGATGAATTATTGTATGGGGGGCCCATTTTTCCTAACTCCATGGGAATGCCATGGGAGTGCTCATGGTTTTGAGAAAACCACTTGTGAGGTGCCCCTTGGCCATTAATGTCTTGTCCCCTCACTTTCCCAATAAATACCCACCCTTTCCTCCTTTATTTTTCACTCCCAACAATCCCCCAACGAATCTCTGGTCTCATTACCTCCCCAAGAGTCCTCTCAAGGTTCCCCCAAGCCCTCAAGGTCCCAAACATTGGGTTTTAAGAGATACGTTTTAAGGTAAGGGATCCTACCTATCTCTTTCTTTTCAAGTAATCTCTTTTATGTCATTTCTTTTATGCTCCATGATCATATTTTGGAGGATGTTCTTTTATAATCCTCTTACTGACCTTTTCATGTTATTATTATGAGATACCCCCTCTTTCTCACATCAATTCGTTTTAAGAATGTTTGAGTGGCGTCGTTTGGCTGCAAAATATTTAAGGGATTCTTTCACCTTTCTCATTTTTCAAAGTTCTACTTTTATGTCAAGTCTTTCAAATTTAGTTTTTATTATGTTGGGGTATGATCTCTATATCTATCATACTGATCTTTTTTTCCATATTATGAGATACCCTATTTGATCCCGTCAATTTATTTTTACTTAAGTTCAAGTGGCGCTGTTAGGCTGCTGAATTTTTAAGGGATTCTTTCACCTTTCTCATTTTTCAAAGTTCTCTACTTTCATGCCAAGTATCTCAAGTTTATTTTTATTATGTTGGGTTATGATATATATATATATATCATATTTATCGTTTATGTTCATATTATGAGAGACCCTATTTTATCTCATCAATTCATTTTTGTTGAAGTTTAAGTGGTGCTGTTAGGCTGCAGAAATTTTAAGGGATTCATTCACCTTTCTCATTTTTCAAAGTTCTCTATTTTCATGAAAAGTATTTCAAGTTACTTTTTATTATGTTGGGGTATGATATCTATATCTATTATACTTATCTTTTATGTTCATATTATGAGATACCCTATTTGATCTCATCAATTCATTTTTTGTTGAAGTTTAAGTGGCGCCGTTAGGATGCAGAATTTTTAAGGGATTCTTTCACCTTTCTCATTTTTCACAGTTCTACTTTCATGTAAAGTCTTTCAAGTTCCTTTTTATTATGTTGGGTATGATCTCTATATATATAATATAGGTCTATTATTATTATATGATGATAGACCTTATTTTATCTCTTCAATTCATTTTGTTGATGTTTAAGTGACGCTGTTAGGCTGCCGAATTTTCATAAGAGAAATCTTATTTTTGTCTTCCTTTCATGTTCCTAATTTCTTATGTTATATCTTTCAAATTTCATTACCATGTTATTAAATCCTTTATATTATATCCCCCTACTACTTTATGGATCATTTATGAGTTGGTGACCCATGTCCCATCTCTTTTCATTGTTTTCTAAAACCTCGTAACATAGCTGTGATGCTGTAGAATTTCCATCTCAAAATGTCTCTATCTTATTCTGAAATTCATTTAATTAATTAAGTGAATACTCCAAAATCATTCTTATAATGTTTAATTCACATATATATCAAAATATTCTATTTTAATTCTAGGATTTACATACATGAGACCTTCTTTCCTTTTTCTGTGGGTTTAAAGTGACAAAAGGATCACTTCTTTAAAGTAGTTTTTTTAAAATGTGATGACTATGAAATGAAACCCATTTCCATTATGCCATATGGGTTGTTTATGAAATTTTTGATGATGATATATGTGGATCACATAATAATAAAGACAAATTTAAAGGTTCACCCTGATAGCACTCCAATGCATTAGGTAAAGACATAATCTCTAGAGATGACCATTTTGACTGATACCTTGGTGAATAACCTTGGTAATTTTTAATGACACCTTGGGGATGAACCATGGTGAAAAAGAAATGATTTTCTATGTTAAATGTTGTAGCCACATATTCAAGTTATGAAACACGTTATTTTTATTATGATATGCCTCATGATCTCTTTCTCATGCCTTAATGTTATTTCTCATGACTTTTGATGTTTCTCATGTTCTCATGTAAAATGGATCCCTTGTATCCCTTACTGGTTCTTTTTCTAACCCTTTCCTTTGATGTATGCTCCCTTGTTATGAGATGATGTAATGAACTTAGGATGAACAAATGAAGAAGCCTTTAAAGTGTTTAAGAAATTTTTTTCTCATGTAATAAGTTCCTAGTTTCGAAGACACTAAACCATAAAGATCCTCATTTTTGTATAATTTAATGAATGTTTATGTGATAAAAGGTGGGATTCTATAGTCGGTATCAAAGGATGGTTTAGTTATTTGTAGAAATTAGGATATGAAAACTCTAGTAAGAACCCTATAGAAAAGTTTAAATTTAGGAAATCTTCCTGGTATTTTGGTGAGTATTGAGTAAGGGGTTTCCAAGATAATACATTCCTCTCTGGATACAAGTATGTAGAGGTGGCTCTGGCACAGATGTACATAGGGTTAAAACCCGAAAACACCTCTTTGAGCTAGACTCAAACTGGAACTGGTACACGATAACGGGCCTTGCTGCACTCTTGGTTACGACACTCCCGGGGGATATTCTTTGGTAAATTGATAAGCTTAGTATGAACCATTATTAATGTAACAATGATAAAATAAAATAAATATTAACATAAGAATATATGATCATGGATAACCTAGTTTGGAACCTAGGGGATCACAAGTTAGGGTATACTTTTCTTCTACAAGTAATCCTTCTATTCTTTAAGTTCCTTTTCATGATAATTGGATAAGTATTTGAGCCCCTAATTGTACTTTGTTTCTTAGTTAATGGAGGAAAATTGAATAACATGTCCCAACAACCAATGTGATAGGAAATGTGATGATTTCTGTATTAATATGACAGAGATGATTAGGGGATTAAAATATGATAATTGTTTTGGAAGACGTTCACTATTTTGGGAACCCTATTTGATTGAGGTAAATAGATTACTACGGTATTTTCTTTGAGGAGTAAAGGTTGACTTATATTTTGTAGAATCAATGAATTTAAGGTGGACTTATAGTAATTTAGGTTTCTTATAGAAATGATTAACCTATCTTGGGGAAAATATATTTAGTTTAGCTACTTTTGTTATAATATGTTAGGAGTGGTTGATGTTGTTTGGAGATGAATGATGATGTTTATTTTGGAAGACTATGTTATCAAATCCTTCCTGTATTTGGGTTTCAATCTTAGTTTGGTTTGTTTTGAGTAATTTTAAGGATAGTTATTTATGGAATGGTCTATGATGAACTTTGGGTAGTACCATGGAATTTTGAAAATTTAAAGAAGTTTCCCTTCCAATGGGATTCTTTCTTTTAGAAGAGTTTTTTTATTATACCCTTTTATTTTATGGATAATAAAAGAACTAGATAGTTAATATTTAGTGGATTATGTGATTTTCTAGAAGATGATTCTTGTGCTTTGATGAGACCAAGTAGTTTTGAATGCTCGTCGTTTGGAGAAAGGATTATTTTTGGTAGAAACTTATTAAAGGATGAAACTCTACCTGAAGGTAGGTATATTTACCTATGTTTTAATCTATGTAGTAAATGAATTCCTCAATACTATGAAAAGGAACGTAAATCAAAAACCTTGTCTGTTAACGTTTCCTACTCGGAAATCAAATACCGTTAAACCCATCATAAGTGTTTGATTTTCTTGTTGTTAACTTTCTCCTAATAATGTTTTCTATCACTCTCCCTCATAATGTGACCCTTTGTTTTCTCCTCCATGTCCATGTTTTCATACATGGAATCCTAGTATGGGTTAAATCGGGTGAACTTTTTACATCCGTTTCATTCTTTTAAAGAAATAGTGTTACTGACTCTTTTTCCGATGTGGGACTTTCAATGAAATTTCCAATCCAGATTTTAAAAATTTCAAGGATGCAATTTCTTAAGGGGGGAAGATTGTAATGACCCAAAATTTTGAATAAATATTGTTTCCTAATTTTGTGTGTTATTTTGTACTCAATAAAACTGTTTCATTTGATAATATGAGTATAATTAAAATGAAACTGTTGGGTTTTGACTGTTATATGATCGTTGGTCAATATGACCGCTGGAAACTAAACGTTTTGATTACTGTCTCTAAATAAAAGTTATCTTGGTTAATTAATATAGAAAGAATATTTGATGGCCTCATCCAGTAGTCTTGGGCCAATCGAAGCCCATCTAATGGAACTTGGGTAGGAGGTAGCAGCACGGGGCTTTTCTCTAGACCAAACCCAAGATGAACTTCATCGTGTGAAGCTATAACGGAATCGTCTTCGCGAGAAGATCAAACTGATAAAAATTACTACTCGTACAATGTTGGTCGAGCCACCCCAAGATTCTATCACCCTAGCACACCTTACTCTTAGGTCCTATGCTGGTGTTATAAGGGGCTATGTAATGAGACCACAACTACCTTGTGTAATCCTTTGTTATAAATAAAATTGTGTTCTCTTCTTATGGTGAATTTTGTGAATTTTCAAATGTCCGGATAAATATAGTATGCATATTTTTGATGAATTTTAGATAAATTGGTTTTTAAAAATTTCTATTTAAACCTTAAATAATTAAAAATGTGTAATGATTTTCAAAAAATGGTCTTCTACAATTATGTTCATTACAAAATTTAAAATCTAATGAGATCAACTTAATTTTTGATGAATAGTAAATGATGAATAGTGATTTTATGCTTAGGATTAGTAATGTGACCAAATGGATTAGTAATCTCACTTAAATAAAGTATTTATATAATCTAGGCACCTTGATTACGTAATGATATTCAATAAAATAGGTAAATAACTATTTTAGAAATTAGTAGCCAGGTATTAGTTTTTTCAGGTGAATAGTGTTTTTTAATTATAAATTAAATTAAAATTATTTATAAAATTATTTTTATAAAATGGATTTCATTTTTGAACTCAGAGAATCAATTTTATGTTAAGGAAAGTTTTGTGGATTTTTCTAAAAAAATGAATTTTCTGTGAATAGTGTATTTATTTAGAAATTAAATTAAATAAAATTTGAAAATTATTTTTATAAAATAGATTTTATTTTTGAAATCAGATCCTTGATATTTTGTTAAGGTGAAATTTTGGGATATTTCTAAAAAGTTGAATTTTCAGTGAATAGTAAAAATATAGTTTTATGGTTTCGGTATGTTTAATGAGATCATAACTGTGTCATGATGATGTCGTGAGATATTTTAAGGGTTTTCCAACCAAAGGTGATGAATTATTGTATGGGGGCCCCATGTTCCCTAACTCCATGGGAAATACCATGGGAGAGCCCATGGTTTTGAGAAAACCACTTGTGAGGTGTCCCTTGGCCATTAATGCCTTGTCCCCTCACTTTCCCTATAAATACCCACCCTTTCCACCTTTATTTTTAACTCCCAACTCTCCCCCAACGAAGCTCTGGTCTCATTACCTCCCAAGGAGTCCTCTCAATGTGACCCCAAGCCCTCAAGGTCCCAACCGTTGAGTTTTAAGAGATACGTTTTAAGGTAAGGGATCTTACCTCTCTCTTTCTTTTAAAGTAATCTCTTTTACGTCATTTCTTTTATTCTCCATGATCTTATGTTGGAGGATGTTCTTTTATATTCCACTTACTGACCTTTTCATGTTCTTATGATGATAGACACCCTCTTTCTATCATCAATTCGTTTTAAGAAAGTTTGAGTGTCACCGTTAGGCTGCCGAATGTTTAACGGATTCTTTCACCTTTCTCATTTTTCAAAGTTCTAATTTCATGTCAAGTCTTTCAAAGTAACTTTTTATTATGTTGGAGTATGATATCCATATCTATGATACTGATCTTTTATGTTCATATTATGAGAGACCCTATTTGATCTCATCAATTCATTTTTGTTGAAGTTTAAGTGGTGCCGTTAGGCTGCCGAATTTTTAAGGGATTCTTTCACCTTTCTCATTTTTCAAATTACTCTACTTTCATGTCAAGTCTCTCAAGTTCATTTTTATTATGTTTGTGTTTGATATCTATATCTATCATACTGATCTTTGATGTTCATATGGTGAGAGACCCTATTTTATCTCGTCAATTCATTTTGGTTGATGTTTAAGTGGCGCCGTTAGGCTGCCGAATTTTTAAGGGATTCTTTCACCTTTCTCATTTTTCAAAGTTCTCTACTTTCATGTCAATTCTTTCAAGTTCATTTTTATTATGTTGGGGTATGATCTGTATATCTATCATACTGATATTTTATGTTCATATGATGAGAGGCACTATTTTATCTCATCAATTCATTTTTGTTGAAGATTAAGTGGCGTCGTTAGGCTGCCGAATTTTTAAGGGATTCTTTCACCTTTCTCATTTTTCAAAGGTCTACTTTTATGTAAAGTCATTCAAGTTCCTTTTTATTATGTTGTGGTATGATATATAAATCTATCATACAGATATTTTATGTTCATATTATTAGAAACCCTATTTGATCTCGTCAATTCATTTTGTTGATTTTTAAGTGATTCCATTAGGCTGGCGAATTTTCATAAGAGAAATATTATTTTTGTTTTCCTTTCATGTTCTTCATTTCATATGGTATATCATTCAAATTTAAATACCATGTTATTAAATCCTTTATATTCTGTCCCCCTACTATTTTATGGATCATTTATGAGTTGGTTACCCATGTCACCTCTCTTTTCAATGTTTTCTAAAACCTCATAACATAGTCGCGATGCTGCAGAATTTCCGTCTCAAAATTTATCTCTATTATTCTCAAATTAATTTATTTTATTAAGTGAATACTCAAATAAGTTTATTCTAAATGTGTATTCACTTATATATCAAAATTTTCTATTTTAATTTTGGGATTTACATACATGATCCCCACTTTCCTTTTTCTGTGGGTTAAAAGTGACATAAGGATCACGTCTTTAAAGCTGTTTCTTTTAAAATGTGATGAATATGAAATGAAACCAATTTCTTTTATGCTATGTGGGTTGTTTATGAAATGTTTGATGATGATATATGTTTACCACATGATAATAAAGACAAATTTAATGGTGCTCCCTGATAGCGCTCCAATGCATTGGGTAAAGACTTAATCTCAAGAGATGGCCATTTTGACTGATACCTTGTTGAATATCCTTGGTGATTTTTAATGAAACCTTGGGGATGGACCTTGGTGAAACAGAAATGATTGTCTATGTTAAATTTTGTAGCCACATCTTCAAGTTATGAAACACATTGTATTTATTATGATATTCCTCATGATCTCTTTCTCATGTCTTCAAGTTATTTTTCATAACTTTTGATGTATCTCATGTTCTCATGTAAAATGTTTCCCATGTTTCCCATACTAGGCCTTTTGCTCACCCTTCCCTTTGATGTATTCTCCCAGGTGATGATATGGTGTAATAAACTTAGGATGAACAAATGAATAATCCTTTCAAGTGTTTAAGAAGAATGTTTTTTTCTCATGTAATAAGTTCCTGGTTTCCAAGACACTAAACCTTAAAGATCCTCATTTTTGTATAATGTAATGAATGTTTATGTGATAAAAAGGTGGGATTCTATATTTATGGGGAATATATTTTCACCATGGGTAGAAACATCATACATCATGCACCACATTTCCTTGACTAACTGGTCGATATTCCCTCACTATAAAATTACCAAAAGTTTTTTCGATGAAGACATAGATATAAGGATTTTATTTTATATGATTTCCAGTAACAAATTCTAGATGAAATGTTTTTGGAACTGAATCAGTGAATGATGGGTATCTACTTGGGAGCCATGAAAAGATTTTTTAGTTCGGAACCATATAAATCCATGATCAAGACCTACCTAGTTGTTTTTTGACAAGCTGATATCCTCATATCCCATAATCGTGAAATAATTTTGCATAAGAAAAAAAATGTTCCCATGACTAATGATCAAATATCTAGATACCTCCCCCAATGGATATCTTAGTTCCCCCACATTTACTATTAATAAATATTATATAGAGAGTTTTAGCATCAATAACTTCAAAGAATATCTTAGTTTATAGGATATGTATCATTCCATATACATCCTTCGGATTGATAGAACAATCATAATAGTTTTTTTAAAACATTCCCCACAATGAAAAATGATTTATCACATCTTGGTGTTCATATGATATTAGCAAGAGAATATGATTATATATAACCATATCATTTATTTTATCACCTTAAATACTAAGAGTACAGTCATTGTGATATATTTGATAATATAGTTTAAAAAAGTGAACACTCTAATGAAAGAAAAAATGTTTTTCTAGTTATTAGAATGATTGGATATCTTCATTACCAACCGCTATAAATGATGGATTTGGATCCTAGTAGGTTATATGGGGGATCTGAAATATTCCATGGAGAAATATATACATATTATTCTTAATAAATCATCAACCTCCTTACCATTACATGCGAAAGAACTAAATTTTTTATAAACACTAAAATTATCAGGATTAATAGTTTAGAAACTCTATATTGAATAATCCACTATGTCCATATTGAATTCTCATAGAGATATCTTTATGAAATTGAGGAATAGAAATAAATCATCTACAAACATAATATTATATACTGCACTAAATAAAAACATGATTTTAAAAATAATATTTTCTCAATTATATAGGTAGTAAGAATCGTATTTATGGAGATTATCTTAAACCAAATTTAATGGGTTGGGGGAAAAATTTTTGGCTTTCCATTATCTGCTAACCATTTTCATGAAACCATACTTCATACACATAAAATATATAGAAATAGAAGTGGAGTTATTTCATCTAAAAAATAGGTTAATATACTTGGTAGAGAATGTCTACTTGTCTATAACCTTGCTAATAATGATTTATTCTAGCCTATAATCTGGTTTTTCTGTGTCCCCATTGATACAAATATTAGATAAAAAAGACTTTGTGTGGATGTCACAAATAATTTTATAGGAAATACCATTGGAACCATCAATTGACCTCCCCTTGATAAATCTATTATTCTTTTTAGAGGCACATTAATATAGTAGTAAAGAGATAATTCTATTGATGATAAATGAGAACCATTATAATAGAATTTTCACATGTTGTTTGGTCAAAAATGAAAAAGTAATTTTGGGTCCTTTAAATTTGAGATGGGTACTGGGGTAGTGGATCATGCCACTCCGGGGATCCCAAATCCACATAAAAAATCCTAGATGGCCTAAACTGGCTCATTATTAACCTAATCCCATGAAGATATATAGGCAGAATCGATGAAGCTATTTGGGATAGAATACATTTTAGGGATCTATGATTTAACAGCCTCTGAATGCTCATTTTCATGAAGAATATCTCCAAGAATTGAGTTGTTGTGGTTACTTTATACTATTTAAATGGAAGCAGAAAAAGATAAAACATATTTTAGGTTTCCACTATATCTATTGCGTTTCAAATAAAAAAGTAAGGACTTAAAAAACTCATCTAACATACCTTACACAACTACTAGATAATTATTATAGGTGCCACCCCTAGAAAATTTTAGCACTAATCATGTACCTCTTCTCCTTGGTGCCAGACTGAAAATACATAATACTGTGATGACCATCCATAATCCATATTTACATAGACTATGACCAAGCCTCCCTCTCTTAAACTATAAAAATATTTGAAATCTATTTCTTCTCATACAGTAATATATCCAAAAGGAAATCCTTCTAACCATTCTCAAGCTTGGACATAAGGAGCTCGATGTTCATCTTCATAGGGTCAAAATCCATACAAAGAGAGGGATTAAAATTATCCATGACAGCAGGTAACCCTTTGAATTCATAATATTATTTTGTAGGCCTACCCACTAAGATAAATTCATGGGTTTTACAAAATACATGGAATTCATAGCAATATAATTGAAGCATGATTAACCCATGGCAAATAAATGAGTTCACTATCCAAATATTTTAAAAAATAATAATATACCTAAATAAAGAATTAGTATTATATAATTTCACTATACCCCCATTTTCTCACATGTAGAAAAATGGTTTATCTATTTTGATGAATGGAAATATACATATAATATCATTAAAACAGTTCTGAGGAAAATAAACATTTCATTTTAAAAATCTATTTTCGAAATAGAAAATTTGAAAAATATTGTGAATATAATTTTATTTATAAAACCTTGGAAAATATGATAAAATATTAAATTAAAATAGTTGAAATGATTACATGAAAATCCATCCATGCTATAAATATTAAAAATATGCATTCTTTGTGAAACATTTTGAAAAAAGTATTCGAAATTCACCCATTTGAAAAACAGTAGAAAATTTCATCTTATAACTTTTTAAAATAAGTAAAATGTTCATTTAAAATATATTTAGGAAGTAATTTATTTTTATAAAATATCATTTCGGATATTTGTTTTTATAATCAATGGATTTGTAATAAAAATAGGCTAAATTGAAAAGAAAATAAAAGATCAGTATCATTTACAAATTAATTTCGGGATATTTATTGAATCAATAAGGGAGGTAATGAAAAGAAAAATGTTAACTACATTCATAAATAGTGGTGAATAAATATATGTGGTTTAAAAAATAATCACATATTATTACTTCTAATGAATCCTTGAACACAAGAATTCATGAATGGAATGGGATTGTAATATAACACTATTTCCATTTTTTTCCACTCTTCAATCGCAATACCTATGAAACAATAAATTCTATTTACTAATTATATAAAATGAAAATAAACATATTAATTATATTACATGTAAATTGGGTGTTATATGATCCTAATAAAAGGATATGGGTTTTGAACACCAACTTATGACCCAAAAAGAGGTTTTGAGATGAATTAAACTTACAAATATCGTATCATTTAATTGAGAATTAGTTAGTGGAATGATTATGGGTAATAAATTTAAATCCAAGAAAAATAATAACTACATAATAAAACTATTTAGAAATCAATTTACCTTTAATCATTGTATTAAAAATTCAATTGAAAAGAGTTTTAAACCTATTAATGAAATTGAGTTAGTGGATCCACTACCTCTTAAAAACATTCAATTAAAATACTATTAGATACGATAATTCTAATTGGAACATATAATAATATTACTTATAATGCATTCATGATAATACATGTTAAAGTATATATTTATACAAAATCTAAAAGAAAATTTGTGGAAAAGGTAACAATACTCCAAAAAGATGTGAAATTTAGATGAAGTACCTAATGATTTCGATAATGTATCGATGAAAACGCCATGAATGGGAAAACCATATATGAATTTATAAAATTCAAATAATTTTCTAGAATATACTACTGAAATTAATTCATAGTTTGTATATTATCCACAAAATAATATAATAGGTGAATTTTTAATTTTTCTAAGAAATGTAAATGTGAGATATGAAACCCCATAAATCATGTCCAAAAACATCAATGTTTGTAATTTAAATAATTTATAATAAAATTATATATATAATTTTATTATATAATAACACTTTATTGGTTCAATACCGTATAAAAAATAAGAAATTTTTATTAGTAAATATAATATTTATGAACGTAATCAGTTATGTCCACATTGGGTATTTTATGGATGTTCAGTTCATTATCATAATTCGACATTGGTGTGTTGAATATTGTAAAAATATTTCATAGTTTCAAAATATATATAATAATAAAAAATAATTGTGTATCATAATTTTATGTAAATTATTCTTATAAACCCAATCATTAAATGTGTTTATTAAAAATGAAATCCAATACAATGATGGAGATGGTAGGTCATTCATATACATGAGTAACATTTCTATTTTTCAACTATACTTTTGGAAACAAGGTATGTAATATTTTATCAATGTATAATTATCATAATATAATAAATAAAGATTTATTTAATAAAATATTCTTAAATATATGTCATCATTTTTTTGTGGTGATGAAAAAATAATCATATCCCTTTTTGGAGGTTGTAGTCCACACATGTACACGAACGAAATTATAATTTTTCATTGTCATAAAAAATGATATATTAAATATTTAGAGGGATAATATGTAATTAATATATTAATTATATAATTAATATCACAAATATTCATTATGTTTATCCTAATTACCTTCTATGTAATGTGTTCCTGAAAAACATATCACATTACTTCGTGAAACATTTGTCTGTCGAACACACGAGTGATAATATCATATGACTCAAAGAATGGAAATTAAGAATGTATACGTGATATGATATGTGTGGAAGTATAAAATTGTTAAAAAAATATTATATTAATTCTTTAAACATGTATTGAACACAATATGTGTGATGTGATGATGAAAATTGAATGACATCGGTTCATAAGGTGGTAGTCTGACATACACACCAATGATGATTTAATATCCAATTTGATTGAAGAAGAGGAGTATTCAGGTAATTATATTAACATGAAAATATATAACTATCTGGGATGTTTTTATATAATTATAATTCAAATATAATTGAACTATGTGGAAGTCAGAAAAAATAATAATTATTGGTTAAGCATGATACATCTTCTTTGTAAAACCTCTGTAGGTATGCACCAAAATTATTCATAAGATAGATTTATGAAAACAATAAGGGATATATAATTTCATGTGTAATATAATATATAAATTTTATAAGGTATTGTCTATGAAAATTGGATTTTAATGACTGAATAAAAGAGGACAAGTTGGTACCTTTTATAAGTAAGGTGAGTGACACACATGTATATTTTGAAATGAAAAAGGTTAATTTTCTTTAAAACTCCAAAAGATTTAAAATATATAATTATATGTCCTAATACATGTTAATATATAAATATAGATTTATAATAAAAGTTATACAAGTATATAGGTAATTTTAACACTTATTGTTTCATTTTACCCCCTACCCCATGCAAAACCGTTTTCACCATAATCATAGTAATTAATTTTTTCTGGCATCAAAATTCATTATGGTGAATGATTTAGTTGATTATATAAGATAATATATATATTTTTATTCCGAATATATATTTTATTAAGGGAAATTAATATATACTAATTTTTTAATTTATATTTAAACATTAATCCCACATACGCGATGAAAAATAATGTTTTCAATCAGTTTTTTTTCAAGAGATAAACAATTTTATAATAATATTTGTACTCATAATAATTATTTCATGAATATATATTAATATATATAGATATATACTCCATAAGTTTCATTTAAATTAGTTCTCATTATGGGTTTTTTTTAATTAATGTAATTAGGAAAAAATTATTCACATTAAAATAGTCTTAAAAACAAAGTTTCGAAACTAAAAAATAATATTCTTGTCAAAAATAATATAAATATGATTAAAATTAAATTAATTCAATAATATATAACTAAATAATATTTATTTTACTTTAAATAATATTAAAAGTATAAAATGATAATAATATTACATAATTATTTTAAATTAAATTATTGTTTTAAAAATAACTATATTTTTTATAATTCACAAAAAACACTATATTATTTGAAAAATTAAAAACATTCACTAAATTTAAATTATAATATTACAAATTTAAAAATTACTTTTAATTTAATCAAATAAATTTTAATAAATTTTATTTTTTTTATATTGGTTCTTATAGAGCAATATTAATCATATTTACAAATTTTTTGAAGAATAAAATTACATTATAAAAATTGATTATTTATATTATAATATTTTTTCAATAAATTATATTGAGTATAAAATAAATATAAAGATATAGTTAATAATGTTGTTAATAACATTTATACACACTAATATAATGGTTAGGTTATACTGGGAATATAATATGCAACTATTTTAAGGATGGTGTACAGTGTTGAATATACTATCAATAATAGTATTCTTTTCTAAAATAATTATATCTTATATAAACAATACATCATTATATGGTTCCAGATTAATATTATGAATTTTCATATGGAGGAATCTATTAATGAATAATGGAGTTGCATCCCAAAGTAGACTCAAACCCAACCATATGATTTCACACTAATAGCTAAAACTCATCTCGTTCCGCCTAGAATGTGCTTTGTCTGACAACACTGTTGAAAATGAAGCCACATATATGGTTCAATCTCATCAAAAAAAATATACATATCATTTATACTATATACATAGAAATTAAAATCCAGCATATTAAAATAAATAGGGAAGGCTATAGCGAAAACAAGAGAAATTATTAGACCAACCATTCGATTTCATCTAGATCACTCTCAATATTATGATGAAAATAATGTCAACTACAGAAGATGTCGCTAAATCCAATCATATTGTGAAGTTGGATTGTTCAAAATCATTATTGTTTAATATATATTAATTTACAGGGTGATCACCTATATAGATATGCCACTAGAAAAAATGAAATTTACGCATGATCCCAAGATTGTATAGATATTTTTATGTAGTGAACTCCCACACAATAATTATTCACAATTTAGCCTATAGAAAAATTTGAGGGTGTATGTACCCAAGAATTCATTACTCTAACTGAAATATTCCAGGGATTTACCAACAAAAATTGGATTGCTGAGAATAATACATCCATGAAAAAATACATTCTCAATATATATATATATATATTAATATTAGATATATTTTATTAAAATAATTACTTGAAAATTATATTAAATTATATCATCATATTGTGCATGTTGTTTCCCACTTTACACTAGTAATGAAATATTGACCAAGAGAGAAGACTTAATTCCTTCTAATATCTAGGTCTGTTATATCATCACATATGTGTTGATTTACAACTATACTAGGTATTACTGATTTATTATAGTTTGTACCTTCATGTAAGATTCTAGCATATATAAATATGATTTTAAAACAAAAAATTATTAAATATTTGAAATGTTAAAAAATTCAATAACATTAAAAAAATAATCTTAAAAATGTTATTAAAATGTTTAAACCAAATTTAGTGATGGAATACTAATATAAAGTGTTAACCTACTACATAAGTGGGTGTCTTATTGTATCATAACACATTAATTTCGGAATAACATAATATCCTAGTTTGTTAATTGAGAAATAATAATTAAACATGGTTCAAACAATGATGATTTCAAATTGAGTTTTATAATTTATTTTGGATCATTCCCCAAAAATAATAATATTCAAAGTTATCAATGTTTGATTCATTACAACTCAATATAAAATATTTGAGATGTAGACATGACAGATCCAATTTTTTTATAATTAATTGTTATTCAAGGTGACCTCTACTGACTTTAGATGAAATTTATGACCTTTGATGATGTGAACATACTGAATGTGATGAACTATATTTTAAAAATTATATTATTTCTTCCACTCATGAATACATTTAAAAAATAAAAATTTATGAAATGAAACATCTTATAATAATGTTATATTTTTTATAATACTTTAAATTACTTCAATAATTATTCTTTTTATATTTTAATAATTTTTTGAAATAATGATAATTTATATCAAATATGGGGAATAATTTTGTTTCTTTGTAATGAATATTCCTTTAGTATTCTATGTTAATACATTTTGTATTTATCTTATTAATGCTGAATATTACTAAATATAATTTGATGGATATGAATAAAAATTTGATTGTAGAAAATCAAATGACAATAGGATATTAGTAGATCCTGAATGAATTGATCATGTATATAAAATATCATCCATAAGATCCTTCTAAAATCCCTTTTCCATGTTTCCATTAGTGTTACTGAAAACTATTTAGTCTATATGATTTGTAAGAATACCTGATCTTCTATGGATTAGTTTGAATTTATAAATTTTTTAATAAACGTGAGGAATATTAGAATGTAGAAAATGTCTTGGAAAAACTATGTTTTATGGATTATATGATATGATTAAAAGTGTTAATGATGATTTCAACTGTTAATGATGATGAAATCTATATTGAGGTAATGAGAATTATGGTAGAAAATTAATATCAGGATTTTAAAATGGAATTTCATAACTAAAGGGTAGAAAAATAATTCCACTGCTTTCTCATAAATATATAATACTCTATTTTATTATAAAGCTACATAATGTAAAATATGGAAAATATTATATGACAAAAAAGTTACTGAACTTATATCTCTGTTGAGTGATATTATAAAAAATTTAATGACCTTCCCAAACAAAAATATGATGTAAAATTAATGATACATTCAATGTGAATGACATATGAAGTAATAAATGATTTTATAAATGGATGTATACAATTACCCACAGACCAATGATCACATTAAAATTTCACAATGTTTGATGTGTCTCTACACAAGAATGATTAATGAATACCATAAAAATTCATCTTATAAAATCAATCATTCTATTGTTTATAAAACTAAATAGAAGTGTG
The DNA here is from genome assembly GCA_963277665.1 of Viscum album. Lineage (NCBI taxonomy): Eukaryota > Viridiplantae > Streptophyta > Magnoliopsida > Santalales > Viscaceae > Viscum > Viscum album. The sequence continues at coordinate 1,550,576,166 of OY728158.1, read as the reverse complement.
ATGATTTTGATTAATTTAACAAGGAATGTATATATATGTAATCAAGATGGGAAACATTGTAACTTTTTATAATATCATTAGTGGTGGAAAATTGATATTGTGTATCCTAAATTAGGAAAAGAGCTGATAAACCATCATAATTCACTGCTTATATATGGAGTGATTTTTTGGTTCAAAAATAATTACTCTCAATAAATGTGTATAAATGTTTTAATATTATAACATATTGATGTGGTTATTATTGAATTTAAAATATATTATGTTTTATCTTCTTATATTACAACCAAAACTACTGGGTAATGATTTTTATTTTTATTAGAGTCCATTGATTTATGAATTGAAATTAATTTGTTATTTTTGTGTTATATTTTATGATTCTTATACAAATGAATATTTCATTTTGAGAGGTTTGTTGTATAAGATTATAAATAACATTATTCCTATATATATTTAAAAGGATATATCATTAAAGGATGTCATGTGAGTCCCATTTGTGAATAAGACACACATTCATGTATTTTGAACCATTATACAAGTATGCTGATTCTAGGTCATTGATAATTTACACAATAATGACAAAAATAAAAACCATAAAAACCATCATTTGATTTTAATTTAGAAGACGGTACAAAACCTTCTCCACTAACAGGTGATCAATTTTTGGGGAATGTAAATGACATTGAAACTAAATTTGGTAAAATCTATTCCATTAACCATACAAAATATGGAAGGAAAAAAGAATCATTGTTTTTTAATTACCATTGTATAAATTTTGGAACATTAGAATGTTTATTGATGTCATGATTATGGTAGAACATATTTAATAGTATCATTTGGAATGTAACCAAATTCACATAGACAAAAAATGATTGAATTATGTATATGTTATACATGATTATCATAGGGATATTTAGGATTTGGTTCTAGTGATGGGTGAAAGATGCACATTTCTTCAACCATTATATTTGTCACGACCCACTCCCCGCAAAGTGTGCCCCTCCTGGGTCAGAAATGTGAGAAGGGAGATAATGACCACTGAGTCCCACCTCCAGTAGGCCCTGGGTTAGAGACTAGCACCAAGGGTATAGTAAACACACAAATGGGAGGCATTACCCTCTAAGAGAACACATGCATAATAGAGAGAGATAAGATAGACACCAACCAACTCCAACTCAGAACTGAAATATAAAAGAAACCCATGAACATATATGAAATTCCATGCAAAATTACAACAACTAAATGGGGGAACTACAAGTACCCAAAAGAAAGTAAAACAGCAACGATCACAAACCCAAACAGCTCCTGCAACCACATGATAGTAGTAACCAGCCTGATCTCCAACCTACTCTAAGTGACCTGAAAAACAATTTATAAATACGTAGGGTGAGTATAATAGTATACTCAGTAGGATCATCCCCGATGCCTTTCGTGCAAAAGTATGGAAATAATGCTAAAGCACAGTGAACCATAGTGAAAATTACTCGTCACCAAAAAAAGTATACTATGTTCCCAACCTCACCACTCCTACTCTCACCAAGTAATGCATACAAGAATATATCATTTAATAAAGAATATCAAGGGTACCCCACTCCTACTTCCCCAATAGTTTTCAACTTTTCGCCAATGACTTATGTCTTGTGAATCTCTCTCCAAAGGCTTGCCCATATAAACTTGGGATAAGATCCACAATATATACCTTGTTCACCACAAAGGTTTCCCCACAGACACCTGGGCTAAGCTCCACACCATCCTCACAACCAAAAGTAATCAGGTAGGTTTCGGGAGCCACCACAGTCTGCATAGCATGTATTATTCTTCAGATATTGTACCTCAAGCCATTACAGACCATACACCATATAAGGATACTCAAGCCATCATATCCTATACATGTTACAAAAATAGTAGTCCATAGGATTCTACATCTATAATATATGTGTGGAAATAACAACAAGCCATTATATCCCTCTACACACATATATGGGGAAAACTAATTGATGTCCCAATGGCACTAGTATCTACCACGAGAAGAGATCAGAGTCAAAGGGGGTAGTCATCCATTCATCCTCCCACCTAAATGTTGGGGAAAACACCCCCCCCCCCCAGGGCTCGAAATCCCCGGGGTGTTAGTTTCCCTTATTGACAGGGTATAGTAGCATATAGAAACACAAAAAGTACAGAATATATTATAACTCACAACCACACTATGGGCACAACCTAGACTTAGAAACAACTACAGCTAACGTCTCTTGGACTCCGGGATGCCACTTCTAAGACTAGGTATCCTATAATAACACAACCAATTAAAGGGCATTATTATATTACTTCATTTACTTTTTATCAATTACACTATACTTTAATTAATTATTCCATCTTTAATTAACAATGAACAACCCACAATAACTTTCTTGGAATCACATTCAAAAACCATGGTACCTTCAACAGTTCACAATCTCATCATTAAGTTCCAACAAACTCTAACCCCATGGGTAAACATCATTTATTCAAAAATTTGTTAAAAAATTACTTTCCCATATTCCTAGGCATTTTAGAAAAGCAACCTACACTACTAAACACAAGGGGGCTCAACACGGTGAGTAGACGTACTACCCGTCGAGTCTTTGCCTCCTATAGCAACTGCGTAGACCCATTCTCCCTTGAGTGGATAAACACAGAAAGCACATGGCATACCCCATGTGTCTTCACCTTCTTTAGAAGAAGGGTAAGAAAGACTAGATTCCTTGAGTAGTGGGAAAAAGTAAAGAAGATAAACAACCAAGGATAAACAACATCCAACAATCACAACCATCCCATTCCATCATCCCTGGTTTCCTCCCTGACACCGACATGAATAAACTGATGCATCTCGCTACTCTAGGCGTCATCCACTACCACAACCACATAGCCTCCCTGCCTCCACATATCACAAGACCCCTCCAGGGTCACATCACAACACAAGATATAAGAGCACCCCTTCCAAGGTCACAACAAAACACAAGCAGTATGAAAACAATCATTACAACAAATGGGATCTTGTCCCTTTAATAAGGCATCCAGCCTTCAAACTAAAAACACCAACAATCACATCAAATGGGATTTTAGCCCTAATTCACAACAAGAAGGTCACTCTGAACCCTTAATGGAACTTAATTTAGTTATTTAATCCATCATTTATTAACAATTTCAATTCTTTGGTTCCTACATCATTATCCAATTTAGTAATCTATCACCAAAGATTAAAAATGCTTACTGTGCCAAATTTGATCAACATCAAATTAGAACAACTACAACAATGACAACAATCGGATTCATTTACATGACTCTTTATATTTAGCCAATTAATTATCAATTAATTACGTATTTACGTTCTTTATCAATTTCCATCAAGAACAACATGCTAACAAGCAAGGCATATATATCACACTTATCTAGAAAATCAAGAGGCAAATTGTTATCGTGGTACAAAGCAACAACATGCGACCAAACCAACTATTTTAATCCAATTAAAGTATATAATTAGGTCAACTCCATTGTGATCCCAAGGACTAAATCATGCTAACTCTACAATTTCACATAAACAATTAGAGAATCCACGAATCCCCTACCTCAAGGGTTTTTGAGGAAAATCGCAACGGTCGATGAAGGCCAAAGAAACCGGGTCAATTCTCTATTAATCCCCATTATATCTCCTCTCCTAACACAAAAAAGACCAAAGCTCATCACAAATGTCGTCCACACACTTATATCTACCAATAACGGGGGTAGATCTATGATCCAGAGAGAAAAGGAAGAGTAGATCTAGGTAGATCTAAGAAACCAAACAAAAAGGATCACTTACCTCGAAAAACCAGCTTCGATTCATGAAGAAAAGCCTCTAGATCGCCACCAAAAAGCTTGAGAGAGGTTCTTCCACCTCCAAGGAAGGGTAATCCAGAGTTATGGCTGATTATGTTATTAAACGAGGTGATTAAAGGAAAAACGAGTTAGATACACAGTTTTAGGATCTAACTTTAAGTGCCCACACGGTTAGTCTGCACGGTTTTTACGAACTATGTGCTAACTGTGCGTTAGATTCTTCCTCGACAACCCCTCCTCGCACAGTTAGTCCGCACAGTTAGGCAAACTGTGCATTAACCATATGTTACCCAATGTCCTCAAGACCATCCTTGCACGGTTTGGCCGCATGGTTTATGAAAACCGTGCTCTAACCATGATAAATCTATTACCCTTCAACTTTCCTCAAAAGTCCACCTAAACGCACCCCCATGTCACCTTGAAATCCAGGAACACCTCCAGCAACACATTTTCACAAAGGAATGGACCAAAGTGGTCTAGGACATTACATTAGATACCTCTTAAAACATTATCGTCCTCGATAATCCAAAACCCACCTAAAGAGAAAAAAAATCATGGTCTTAAAAACCAGCCCTCGAGATACCTTTCAAAAGAGAGAAAACCACCAAAGAAACAAAGGGAGCCATCTCATAAATTTGAAAGTTTCATAACCAAAAAAGTTACAATGATAGATGAAAATAGTTAAACATCAAACAACTATGGATACTGAGCACGTATCTATGACTCACGTTCCCAAGTACTCTCATCTATGCCACCATGTCACCACAAGACAAGAACTAAGGGGATGGAAGGTCTTTTCAACACATTCTCCTTGCGGTCTTGGATCTCCACAGGTCGCTCCTCAAAGGTAGCATCATCATCAACATTGATCTCTCCCCAATCGATGATGTGACGGTCGTCATGAATATAACGACGTAGCTGTGATACATGGAAAACATCATTTATCTAACTCATCTCTGGTGGATGTTATACTCAATACGACACAACTACAACATGAGCTAACACCTCGAACGGCCCAAAAAAATGAGGAGAAATCTTACTTCCATGACCATACCTTCACTGCCCATGATGGGGAGTCACCTTTAGAAACACATGATCCTAACATTAAACTATGAGGGTCTACTTCCCTAATCGGAATATGATTTCTAACAATCATGTGCTGCCTTCATCCTCTCATGAATCACCTGAAACTTCTCTATTGTATTCTGCACTAGTTCTGGTCCGAGAATTGCTGATTCTCCGAACCCAGTCTAGCATAACAGAGAATGGAAAAGCCGGCCATACAAGGCTTCTAACAGTGCCATACCGATGGTGGAGTGAAAATTATTACTGTAAGAAAAATCCGCCAAGGGTATGAACCTCATCCATGAACCTCCAAAATCAATAACACAAGAGCGCAACATGCCTTCAAGAGTCTAGATGGTTCGCTGTGTCTGACCATCCATTTGAGGATGAAAAGAAGTGCTAAGGGATAGTTGAGAAACGAAATCATGTTGGCGACCCCTCCACACGCTGGAGGAAAAACGAATTTCTCAATCATATATGATCATCCTAGGGACTCCATGTAGTCTCACCACCTCCTCTAGATACAGCCTCGAAAAAACTTCCACTGATCATGACTACTTGATTGCTATAAAGTGGCCTACTTTCGTTAAACGATCCCCTACCACCCAAATAGCATCATATCCGCCTGGAGCTCGAGTGAAGGCAGTAACGAAGTCCATTGAGATATCCTCCCACTTCCACTAAGGAATCTCTAATTGCTATAGAAGACCACCAGGAACATGATGTTTAGCCTTCACCTTCTAACTGACTAAAAATCGAGACACAAACTCCGAAACCACACGCTTCAGCCCATGCCACCAAAACATTCTCCTCAAATCTCGGTGCGTCTTTGTCATGCCAGGATGTACTGCTAGAGTTGAACACCGTAACTCTCTAAGAACTGTCTCACGCATAGTAAATGGAACAAAAAGTTTTACTTGATACAATACTCTGTGTTTTTTATCCTCAGACCAACCAACAGGGGCCTCACTACAAAAAACTCTGTCTCTCCAGACCTCCACCTCAAGATCCCCCAACTGGGACTCTTCCACACTCTACATCAGGGATGATTGTGCCATCATCTGGAAAAGACAACCTCTTCCTCCAACTTCTCCCATGTCAAGATGCAAAGCTGACAGTTCCTCTATTACTCTCCAGGAATCACCGGATTCACGCACAGCATAACTACGTGACTTTTGGCTTAGTGAATCAGCTAAAAAAATTCCCCTTTCCAGGTGTATATGATATATCAAAGTTGTATTCCTGCAAGAACTCCATCCACCAATGCTGCCGCAAGTTCACGTCACGCTGGGATAAAATATACCTCAAACTCTTGTGGTCGGTGAAGATCACAAAGCGCTCACTATGAGGTAATGTCTCTACAACTTCAGAGAAAACACCACAGCTATCAACTTAAGATCGTCGGTGGCATAGTTGCGTTCATGGGGACGTAAATGTTGTGACCCATAAGAAACAAATTACCTATACTGTATGTGAACACAGCCTAACCCCAGATGTGAAGAAACACAGAAAACATCAAACTGAACTCCCTCACCTGGATGACAATGAACGTGAGCACTTACTAACCTCTCCTTTAGATAGTTGAAGGCAGCCTGGAATTAATCAGTCCATTCAAAGGCCTGATCCTTCATAGTCAGAGCTGTTAGAGGAGTCACAGCCCATGAGAAATTGGCTACGAACCTCCTGTAATAGCCAATTAGACCAAGGATACTTCACACCTCTGACATTATCTTGGGACCTGCCCAAGACACCATTACTTCTATCTTCGATGGATCTCCAGCTACTCCCTGTTGGGACACAACATGACCCAAGAAACGGACTTCTCAAGCCCAAAAATCACACTTCGACATCTTCCCAAACAACTGATGTCAATGAAGAACTACCAAGATGGCTCGTAGATTCTCTACATTCTCCTCTTCAAATGTGGAGTACACAAGGATGTCTTCGATGAAAACTACCATGAACTTGTCTAGGAACTCACAGAACACAATATTCATCAAACCCAAGAACATAGTTGGAGAATTTGTCACACCAAATGACATTACAACAAACTCATAATGCCCATGAAGACAAACAGAAAGCAGTCTTCGAGATATCTTCATCCGTCACACGCATCTGATGATATCCAGACTGCAAGTGGATCTTTGAGAACCAACTTGCACCTTTCAGTTGATCGAATATGTCATTGATCCACGGAAGAGGAAAAAGGTTCTTTATTTTCACTTTGTTTAAGTAATGATAATCTACACACAACCTCAAACTGCTGTCGGCCTTCTTCACGAACCGAATTGGTTTCCCCCATGGCGACACACATGGCCAAGCAAAACTACACTGCAACAAACCATCAAGTTGTATACTTAGCTCCTGTAACTTAGAAGGGTCCATCCTATACGGAGACATAGATATAGGATACGCCCCTTGCTGTAGCTCGATCCCAAACGCGATCTCTCGTCGAGGAGGTAAGTCTACAACCTCTTCTAAAAAAACATCAGGGTACTCCTCTATGGCCCTAGGAAACACCTACTGCCGATCCTCTGAAGAACTCAACAACATCACAGCCGCCATGGTAGATAAGGATGGAATGTGCCTATGACCCATCCGAGGATCTCTGTCACTAACAAACACCACTTGCTCTCCATCTGCACCGATGAATATGACCTTCATCCTAAAGCAATCCATGATATCCTGCACCAAATACAACCAATCCATGCCGAGGATGACATCATATGGTTGTATCTGTAATCATAGAAAATCTCCCCAAGAGTGGTGTTTCCCCAACAGTATCTCACAGTCTCTACGTACTTCAAACAATCTACCTTGACATCCAACTGGTGTAGTAAATGCTAGGGGAATTGCAAGCCTCTATACATGAAGTCCTAAAGCATGGACAAGGGTAGGTGATATGAAGGAGTGTGTCGCTCCAGAATCAAACAAGGCATACACCAAGGTAGAAAACAATAAAAGGGTTCCTCGAATGACATCTGGCTCATTTAGTGCTGGAAACGCCAGAGCATGAAGCTGACAATGACCTCCTCCACTGCCTATCTGGCACTGATGACAACCACCACCACGACCGCACTCTGCTCTCTGAGGCGAGGAGTGTCATGGGGTTGTCCTCTTCCTACCCCATCTACCCTCTGCTGATTGATAGCTGGTGCAACTGGCTGCTGCTGACTCGGCTGTAACTACCTCAATGGAGGAACCTGAAGCGGAGCACCCGGTTCATGAGGACTACTCTGAATGGTCGGGCACTCCCACTGCTGATGAACATGACCACCACAATAAAAACAAGCATCTGATCCCTTGGCTTATGTGTGACAGTTGCTGCCTACGTAGACATGAGATGTAAAGTGCTAGGACCTACCCCCGGTTGAACTGAAACACTTCTGCCCCGAAAACCAGGAACCACAGACCACAGCCTTGCTTCGTGAGGAATCATGTTGATTCCCCTCTCGTGATAATCTAGTCTTGGCCAAATTCCCCTCAAAAACCTCCTCCATCGCCAGCACCTCAAGATATGTCTTCATCATAAATGGGGTGACCTAGCACTAGATATCTGGATATAAAGCCTCCTTGAAATGCCTCGCCCTGGTCTCCTCATCGAGTAATAGGTCTGAAGAATATTGTAGAAGTTTGATGAAATGGATTCCAATAACTCGAAAACTGTAGATCCACTGTCAATGGGTAAGAAGCTCATGACGACTGGACGCCTTCGTAGTCGAAGAAAGTAACTCAACTCTAACTTGTCTTGGAACTCCTCCCATTAGATCGTTGACTCCTCACAATACCCAAGGAAAAATAGCCACCACTACCTCGCTGTTACATGAAACATCGTCACAACCAAAGACACCCAGAGCTCCTTCTGAGTACAGATCGAACTGAAGCCTATCTCGACCTCCCCTAACCAGTCTTCCATGACTGCATCTGAAATTGATCCCTCATACTTTTGCAAACTCTAGCACTGAAACTCTTAGAGTGTCTTCCTCCAAGTGTCATCATCGTCGACCTCCACCCTGCGGTGATCTACTGGGACAACCTACTGGACATCCTCTATGCAAAGCTAATGAGGACGTCGACCTAGAGCCATACCTGTAAAATTAAAAATCATTAGAGCTTGTAATCCTGGAATATGGATGAATCAACATTAATTAATTTATTGTTCTCTTTCATTCATTTTAGGTTAACCTATCCCAAGGTCTACCAATTCAAACATAGGCACGAAGAAGAATGATGCATGATTCTTTCCAAGATCTCTACCCTACAATCATTATCACCTTGTTTATTATCCATTGTAAACTTAAAGCTCCATGCAACAGATCATAGGAGGCCCTAAAAGCCTATGTCTCTGCTGGTCTCTAGTGTCTACCCAACTTGCTAAACATGAATGACACCATTTCCCTACCAACCCATGCATCCCCACATGCGCCTAGCTCAAAACTCCATCCTATCCCTCAACCAGACCTTTGATACCACTCTGTCATGGCCCCCTCCCCACAAAGTATACCCCTCCTAGGCCAGAAATGTGAGGAGGGAGATAATGACCCCTTAGTCCTGCCTTTAGTAGGCTTCGGGATGGCGACTAGAACCGAGGGTATAGTAAACACACAAATGGGAGGCATTACCCTCTAAGAGAACACATGAAAAAGAGAGAGATAAGATAGACACCAACAAACTCCAACTCAGAACTGAAATATAAAATAAACACATGAACATATATGAAATTCCATGAAAAAGTACAATAATTGAAAGGGGGAACTACAAGTACCCAAAAGAATGTAAAACAGCATCGATCACAACCCCGAACAGCTCCTGCAACCACAAGCTAGTAGTAACCAGCCTGATCTCCAACCTGCTCCAAGTGACCTGAAAATAGTTTATATATACGTAGAGTGAGTATACCAGTATACTCAGTAGGTTCCTCCCCGAATCCTCTCATGAAAAAGTATGGAATTCATGATAAATCACAGTGAACATCAGTGAAACTAACTCATCACCTAACAGGTATACTATGTTCCCAACATCACCATGACTACTCTCACCAAGTAACGTATACAAGAATATATCATTTAATAAAGAATATCAAGGGTACTCTGCTACTACTTTCCCACTGGGTTTCAGATTTTCTCCAACGACATACATCATGTGTATCTCTCCCCAAAGTCTTGCCCATATAAACTTGGGATAAGCACCACAATCTTCACCTCATGCACCACAAAGGCCTTCCCGCAGACACCTGGGCTAAGCTCCACACCATTCTCATAGCCAAAAGTAACCAAGTAGATTCTGGGAGCCACCAAATCCCGTATGACTTGTATCATACGCAGGGTATTGTACATGAAGAAATTAAAGCCCATACACTGCGTAAGGATCCTCAAACCATCACAGCCTATACACGTTACACCTATATTAGTCCATAGGATACTACATCTAGAATATATTTTTGGAAATAACCACAATACATTAAATCCCTCTACACACATATAAGTGGAAAACTAACCTCTATTCCAATGGCACTAGTATCTACCAAGAGAATAGAGTGCGGCCAATGGGGTAGTCAGCCATTCATCCTCCCACCAGAATGTTTGTGAAAACACCCCCTAGGCTCATAATCCTCGGGGTGTCAGTTTCCCTTACTGATAGGGTGGAGTAGCATATAGAAACACAAAAATTACAGAATATATCATAACTCACAACCACACTATGGGCACAACCTAGTCTTAGACACAACTGTAGCTAACATCTCTCAGACTCCGGGCTGCCAAATCTAAGACTAGGTATCCTATAACCACACAACCAATTAAAGGGATTTATTAGATTACTCCTTTTTTATCAATTCCACTGTATGTTAATTAATTCTTCCATCATTAATTAACCATTAACAACACATATTAACTTTCTTGGCATCACATTCAAAAACCATTGTCCCTTCAAAAGTTCTCAATCTCATCATTAAGTTACAACAAACTCTAACCCCATGGGTTAACATCATTTATTCAAACATTCACTATAGAATTACTTTCCTATATTCCCAAGCATTCTAGAAAAGCATCCAATGCTCCTAAACACATGGGGGCTCAACACGGTGAGTAGACATACGACCCATTGAGTATTTTCCACCTATAACAAGATTGTAGACCCATTCTCCCCTGAGAGGCTAAACATGGATGGAAAGTGGCATACCCCATGTGTCTTAGCCTCCATCGGAAGAAGGGTAAGAAAGACCAGATGCCTTGACCAGTGGGGAAAAGTAAATCAGAAGAACTACCAAGGATCAACAACATTCAACAATCAGAACCATCACATTCCATCATCCCTGGTGTCCTCCCTAACACCCACATGCATAAACCGATGCATCTCGCCACTCTAGGCTTCATCTGCTACCACAACCATAAGGCCTCCCTGCCTCCACATATCACAAGACCCCTCCAGGGTCACATCACAACACAAGATATAACAAAACCCCTTTTATGGTCACATCATAGCACAAGCAGCAAGAAAACAATCATTACAACAAATGGGCTCTTGGCCCTTTAACAAGGCATCTGACCTTCAAACAACAAACACCAAAAATCACATCAAATGGGATTTTATCCCTGATTAACAATAATAGGGTAACTCTGAACCCTTCATGGAACTCCATTAAGTTATTTAATCCATCATGAATTAACAATTTCAATTCGTTGGTTCCAATATCATGAACCAATTCAGTAAGCTATCACCAAAGATTAAACATGGTTACTATGAAAAATTTGATCAACATCAAATTATAACAACTACCAAAATGGCAACAACCGGATTCATTTACACACCTCTTTATATTTATCCAATTAATTATCAATTAATTACAGCTTTATGATCTTTATCAATTTCCATCAAGAACAACATGCTAACAAACAAGGCATATATTTCACACTTATCTAGAAAATCAAGAGGAAAACTGTTATCATGGTACAAAGAAACAACATGCGACCAAACCAATTCTTTTAATCCCGTTCAGGTATATAATTAGGTCAATTCCAGTGTGATCGAAATGGATAAATCATGCAAACTCTATCTGGAACTCCTTTGCACATGTATGGATACGAATTCATAAGCTGAGCTAGTTATACTGGCATCCTCAGATCCTCTGGGACATCGCCTCTTCTGTTGGGAACCCTATTAGGTTAGATAAACAGACCGACAATCCCAATTTTGGAAATTATGCAAGAATACTGGTAGAGGTTGATATGTCTGGCACCTTGGTTGAGCAGGTTGTTTTCACTACTAGGGATGACAGCATTACCCTTGAGATCGGATATTAAAGGATGCCAAAATTCTGCTCAAATTGTCATATCTTTGGTCACACACTTCCTGAGTGTAACAGGAATAAATTCTGTTCGTTATGTAAAATCAATGGTCATGATGATTTACACTGTCGAAGGAAAGGGAATGAAACGGGTCAGCCTGTGGTCCCTGTGGAAGCGCCTGCTGATGAGCAGACTGTCATTAAGGATCCTCCGGTTGGGGGAGGACAAGGAGATGACATCTGTGAGAAGGTACAAGAGGCTGAGGGTGCTGAGAGGCCGTAGGATGTGAGTCATTCTGCTCCAATTGATGCTTCTGTTGAGGTTCAAGTGGCCAAGGAAAATGAGTAGGGCTTAATACTTGCTGCTCCTGTGGGAATTCAATATGTGGAGGTCTGTAAGGAAAATGTGGACACTTCTGCTGGTGACCAGGATGACAAACAGGAGCCTCCCATGTCTGAGGAGGTGGATGGAAGTGATGGGCAGGGGGAACCTCTCAATGCTGGGATTTTGGCAGTGCAGGATGATGGGGAATTTTCCCAAGTGCATGTCTCGAAGGTGGCAAGGAGGAAACTCCCTGCTGCCTTGACAGAACCACTCAACTCAGTTAACAGGTACTCATCCTTGTCCGATGATGATGCTGTCACTGCCACTGATGGCTGTTCTTTAAGTGAGGATTGGGAGGTTTTTTTGAATGAAACAAAGGAAAGCACAGCACCTAGCTATGCTGGTCCATGCACTAGGCAGCGTGCCTCTCATCAATGAAAGTCCTCTTTTGGAATTGTCAGGGTCTGGGGAACTCCTCTACGGTCAAGGTCCTGAAACACATTATTCTGACCAACAAACCAATGCTGATTGGCATCGTTGAGCCCAGAATTAAGTTTTCCAATTGGATGTCCTTCAATTGGTCGACTTTAGGTTACTCTTTTGTTACTCCAAATCAGTCTGACAGTGATGTTGAGGCTCTATGGGTTCTTAATCATAATACTGTGAGTATTGAATCTATTCAATCTGAATGTCAGTCTATCTATCTAATGTGCGCCCTTCAGTGAGATCTGTTTTGTGTTACTTTTGTCTATGCTCTAAACCAGTATGTTAGGAGGAGAAGTTTATGGAGTAGTCTTGTGAATATTTCTGCGTATATGGATAAAAGATGGATTCTACTTGGTGACTTCAAAACAGTTTTGAGACCGGAGGAGAAAACTGGGAATAACTTTTGTCGTGCAGCAGCGTGGGATTTCTCCACATGCACTGACCAATGTAATCTCATTGAAATACCAATTTTAGGTGCTAATTATACCTGGCAGAGGCATACTCACCTCGGGAGGCAAGCAAGAAAGATGGATAGATGCTTAGTGCAGATTGGTGGTCAAAGTGAGGAAATGGAAGTTTCTGGCATCACTTTGTCCAGGCTACATTCTGATCATCACCCGATTTTAATTGATATTTGTGTTAGCACTTCATGGTCAGCACATTTACCCTTTAAGTTCAACAATGCTTGGTTAACGGTTCCTGGTTGCAGGGAAGTTGTTTTGAAAGCTTGGGCGGAGCCTGTACAAGGCAGTGCCATGCATGTCCATGCCGGGAAACTGAAAGCTGTTAAGGCTGGAATAAGGGAGTGGAGTAAGAAATCGTTTTCCATACTTGACCAGGAGATCAAAGAGGCAGACTCTCACTTGTATGAATGTCAGCAGGACAACATGTCGCATGATTCTGTATCATCACAAGAGGTACTGGAAGCTTCAAGGCTTGATAACCTGCTAGTTCTTCAGGAAAACATGGCCAGAAATCAGTACAGTGCAAGATGGTTAAAAGAGGGGGACATGAATTCCCGGTTCTTTCATTGCATGCACAAGGAGAAGAAAGTCCGGAGAAATCTCAAGGCTTTGAGAATTGGTGGAAGCTTGCACACCTCTGAGAATGACATTGTAAATTATGTGACTGAATATTTTCAAGATCTTTATTCTGAATCAGGGCAGGACATATCAGACAAGGTCATAAGATGTATTGAACCAAGCGTGGATGAGCTGCAAAACCGAAAACTTACTGATATTCCTAACATGAAAGAAATCCATGCTGCTCTCTTCTCTCTGAACATAGATAGTGTGGCTGGTCCTGATGGCTTTTCCAACAAATTTTTCATGTTCTACTGGGACATCCTCCATGGGGAAGTGACAGAAGCAGTCCGGGAATTCTTCTATCATTCCTATTTGCCTTTTGGAATGAATTCAAATTTCATTGCCTTATTACCCAAGAAAGAGACTGCGCTTGATATCATGGACTTCAGACCAGTTTCCATTGGGAACTCCATTCCCAAAGTCATTAGCAAAATTATTGCAACAAGACTTGGTGTTATTGCTCGGTCCCTCATCTCTTTTAATCAGTTCGGCTTTGTGCCTGGCAGGAATATACAGAGCTGTCTATTTACTGCTTCAGAATGTGTCAACATCATGAGAACAATGGTTAGGCATGGAAATATGGCGCTCAAGCTGGACATCTCAAAGGCATTCGATACGATCAGATGGGATTTTATCTTCTCTGTTTTGAACATGCATGGATTCTCAAGTAAGTTTATTGGCTTGGTTAAAGTCATTTTAGAAAGTTCTAGACTATATGTACTGGTCAATGGTTCGCCAAGGGGGTTCTTTCAGTGTTCCAGGGGTGTACGGTAGGGTGACCCTTTATCTGGCTTGTTATTTTCCATGGCCGAGGACTATTTGAGCACCTGCCTTCTTGATCTTGTTAACTCTGGGATCTATCAGAGAATGGTGTATGGGAGGAACTGCTTCACTCCCTCTCATCTATTCTATGCTGATGATATCCTACTCTTCTCTAAGGCTGACAGAAAAACCATAACTTCTATAAAGACTATCTTTAATCACTATGAGGAAGTTTCAGGTCAGGTCATAAGCTGGAGTAAATCCTTTGTTGTTTTTGGTGAAGGCGTTAGAGCTGTTAAGAAGAATAAAGTGGCCAGAAGTCTTGGAGTTAAAAGGGGATCCCTACCCTTTACCTATCTTGGGCTGCCTATGTTTTGGGGAAGAGTGAAGAGGGTATACTTGGATGGTATTTCTCTTAGAATCACTAATCAATTGGCCAGTTGGAAGGGGAAATCAATGTCACAGGCGGGTAGGATTTGTCTTGTGAACTCAGTCGTCACATCAATGTTTGTGTATGCATTCTCACAATATAAGTGGCCTGTCGCTTTGCTCAGGGATCTTTCTCGCTTGATCAGGAACTTCATTTGGACTGGCTCAATTCTGCAGATGAAATTGGTTACCGTTAAATGGATGGACTACATTAGGCCTCTTTCAACTGGTGGAATGGGAGTTAAAGACGTCAGGGTTTTTAATGATGCTTTGCTACAAAAATTCACTTGGAGGCTACTCGCTGGTTCTGATTTTTCCTTGGAGTTTCTTTATAGCAAATTTTTTGACAGGCTGTGTCGAAGGTCGAATGTGTACCTGAGGTCTTCTGTATGGGCCGCAATTCGGAGTACCTATTCCGAGATCATGTTGCAGTCCAAGTGGCTTGTCTGCTCTGATTCTCATCTGAACTGTTGGACGACAAAATGGTTGTCATGCCCTATTGATAATGCTGCTACTATTTCTTTAACCATGCGGGATCTTTCTGTTGGTGATTTGTAGGTCAATACACAAGCCCGAGCTTTACTTCCTGCTACTCTCCAAGCGGAACTCTCAGCTTATGCTTTCATGGACATGGACACTCTGATTTGGGAGCCTTACATGGCTGGTGTCTTCTCCAGCAAGCTAGCTTATGCTATGTAGTGTGGCAACAATAATCCAGCTCCTGCATGGGTGATGGCGGTGAGGACAGCTTACATCCCACCGGCTGATTCCCTTCTCATATGGCGGATTTGGAAATGCAGACTTCCAATTCAATCTACATTACAAAAGGGAGGTTTGAGTTTGGCCTCGGTTTTCCCACTCTGCCTTGCTGCGGATGAGTCTATTGAGCACATTTTCATCAACTG
Organism: Viscum album; assembly: GCA_963277665.1. Taxonomy (NCBI): domain Eukaryota; kingdom Viridiplantae; phylum Streptophyta; class Magnoliopsida; order Santalales; family Viscaceae; genus Viscum; species Viscum album. The sequence continues at coordinate 1,550,559,972 of OY728158.1, read as the reverse complement.
CAACTTTGCTGCTCGGTTCTGGCTTTATATCACAGGAATTTTTCACTGTAGCTTGGATCTATCATCGGTTGGTTCACTGCTGAATTCTGATATACATCAGGAAAATAGTGAGCAGGTTCATCCCTTGCTTATTACTTCTGTTGTATCTGCTATTTCCTACGTCTGGAAGGCTCGGAATAAAACTGTGTTCAACGGCGGCAGTCCCTTCTTCAAAGAGGGAGTGATGGCGGTTCACCGAAGCATCAAGCTTGCTTCGGAGAAGCAAACTGGCTGCATGCACAACAACATGACTGATATCATCTTATTAAGATCTCTTGGTGTTTGTGGCAGGGAGAGAAAGACGAAGGTGATGAAACACATTAGGTGGATTCCTCCAATTGCTGATTTTTTGAAGGTGAATGTGGATGGGGCAGCTTCTGGCACGCCAGGGCCTGCTGGTTGTGGTAGCGTCTTCAGGACCTGCCGAGGTTTCGTAAAGGGGTGCTTCTTTCATTACATTGGAAACAGTTATGCTCTTGAGGCGGAGTTATGGGCGATGATAAAGGCTATAAGGTATGCTGCTCGTTATGGCTGGAGGAAGATGTGGATTGAATCAGACTCTTCTACTGCTGTGAAGGTTATTAAAGAGCAGTCCAGGATGGTTCCATGGAGGATGCTCCCTGCTTGGATCGGTGCCCTCAAAATTGCTGAATCATTTTCTCTTGAGGTTTCTCATGTTTACAGAGAAGTGAACCAAGTGGCGGATGCATTGTCAAAAAGAGCAATCCTTGAGGTGAGTTCTAGCTGGTCCTTTGTTCTCCCTGAGTTCTGCAATGATTTTGTTCACAACGATAGGATTGGTACTGTGTTTACAAGGTTGTGTAAGGCTCCCCCTTTCTGAGTGGCTTGTACTGTTTTAACTTTTATTTAATTTTATGGGAGCAGGCCTCCTGGCTCTCGGGCTTTTTGGGTATGATTTCATATAAACAATTAGAGAAGACATGAGACCCCTACCTCAAGGGTTTTCGAGGAAAACCACAACAGTCGATGATCGCCCAAGAAATCTGGTTGATTCTCCATGAATCCCCCTTATATCACCTCTCCTAACACAACCAAGACCAAAGCTCATAAAAAACGTCTTCCACACACTTAGATATACCCATAACGGGCGTAGATCTAAGATCCTAAGAGAAAAGGAGGAGTAGATCATGGTAGATCAAAGAAACCAAACAAAAAGGATCACTTACCTCGAGAAACTGGCTTCGACTCGCAAATAGATGCTTCCAGATCACCTCCAAAACGCTTGGGATAGGTTCTTAAACCACCAAGGAAGGGTAATCCCATGTTATGGATGATTAGGGGATTGAACTAGGTGATTAAAAAAACGAGTAAGTTCCACAATTTTAAGATCTAAATTTAAGTGCTCGCACAGTTAGTCTGTAAGGTTTAACAAACTGTGCGCTAACCATGCATTAGCATCTACCTCAAAAACCCCTCCTCGCATGGTTAGTCTGCACGGTTAGGAAAACTGTGCATTATCCACTGTCCTCAAGATTATCCTTGTACGGTTGGGCAGCACGGTTTTGGCAACCTGCGCGCCAATTGTGTGAAATCTATTACCCTTTAACATTCCTCAAAAGTCCACCCCAACGCACCCCCAAGTCACCATGAGTTCCTAGAACACCTCTAGCACCACATTTTCACAAAGGAATGGACTAGAGTGGTCTGGGACATTACATCAGATACCTCTCCAAACATTCACGTCCTTGATAATCGAATGCCCACCTAATGGGAAAAACGAAACAGGGTCTGAACAACCACCCCTCGAGATACCTCTCAAAAGACAGCAACCCACCAAACCAAAAATGGATCCATCTCATAAACAAGAAAGTTTCATGACCACAAAAGTTACAACAATACATAAAAATATTTTCACATCAAACAACTCTAGGTACTGAGCACGTATATGTGACTCACATTCCCAAGTACTCTCCTCCATGCCATTGTGTCGCCATAATACACGAACTAAGGGGATGGATGATCGGTGCAACACTCTCTCCTTGCGGTCTTGGATCTCCACAGGTCGCTACTCAAAGGTGGAATCATCATCAACATCGATATCTCCCCAATCGATTATGTGAGAGTTTTCTTGAAGATAATGACGTAGTTGCGATACATGGAAAACATCATGTTTCTGACTCATCTGTGGTGGAAGTGCTACTCGATACGCCACAGTTACAACATGAGCTATCACCTCGAAAGGCCCAAAAAGATGGGGAGAAAGCATACTCCCACGACCAAACCTTCACTTCCCATGACAGGGTGTCACCTTTAGAAACACATGATCCTTAATATTAAATTCTAAGGGTATTTTTCTCTGATCGGCATATGATTTCTGATGATATTGTGCTGCCTTCATCCTCTCAAGAATCACCTGAACCATCTCTTTTGTATTCGGCACTAGTTCCGATCTGAGAATTGCTAAATCTCCAACTCCAGTCCAGCACAACATAGAAGGGAAAGGTTGTCCATACACGGTTTCAAAGGGCATTATACCGATGGTGGAGTGAAAACTATTATTGTAAGAAAATTCCACCAAGGTTTAGTGCCTCATCCATGAACATCCAAAATCAAAACACAAGACCACAACATGTCTTCAAGAGTCTAGATGGTTTGCTCTGTCTGACCATCCGATTGAGGATGAAATGCAGTGATAAGGCATAGTTGAGAACTGAAATCATGTTGGAGACCCCACCACACCCTAGAGTTAATACTATGATCTCGATCAAATATGATCGTCCTAGGGACTCCATGAAGTCTCACCACCTCCTCCAGATACTGCCTCGACAAATCATCCATTGAGCTTGACTCCTTGATTGCTATAAAGTGGCCTAATTTCATTAAATGATCCACTACCACCCAAATATCATCAAATCCTCCTAGAGCTCGAGGTAAGCCAGTAATGAAGTCCATTGAGATATCCTACCACTTCCACTGAGGAATATCTAATGGATGGAGAAGACCACCAGGAACACGGTGTTCGACCTTCACCTTCTGGAAGACTAAACATCGAGACACAAACTCTGCAACTGAGTGCTTCTGGCCAGGCCACCAAAACTGACTCCTCAAAGCTCGGTACAACTTTTTCACGCAAGGATTTACTGCTAGAGGTGAACTATGGAACTCTCGGAGAACCGTCTCATGAATCGTCAAGGGAATAAAAATCCTTCCTTGATACAACACCTTGTGTTGTTCATCCTCAGACCAACCATCCGGGGCCTCACCACAAACAACTCGGTCTCTCCAGACCTCCACCTCAAGATCCCACAACTGGGAATCTTCCACCCTCTTCATCAGGGATGATTTTACCGTCATCTGAAAAAGCCAACCTCTTCCCCCATCTTCTCCCATGTCAATATTCCAAGCTGACATTTCCTCCATTACTCTCCAAGAATCAACGGATTCACGCACAGAATCACTACATGACTTTTGGCTCAGCGCATCAGCTACAACATCCCCCCTTCCAGGTGTATATTATATCTCAAAGTCATATTCCTACAAGAACTCCATCCACCGATGGTGCCACAAGTTCAAGTCATACTGAGAGAAAACCTACCTCAAACTGTTTTGGTCGGGTAAGACCACAAAGCGCTCACCAATGAGGTAATGTCTCCACAACATCAGAGAAAACACCATGGCTACAAACTCAAGATCATGGGTGGCATAGTTGCGTTCATGGGGACACAACTACTGAGACCCATTAGAAACAAGGGACCTCCACTACATGAGAACACAGCATAACCCCAGATGTGAAGCATCGCAGAAAACATCAAACTAGACTCCCTCATCTGGAATAAAAAAACGAGATCACTTACTACCCTCTCCTTTAGATACTCGAACGCTGCCTAACATTGATCATTCCATTCAAAGGCCCGATCCTTTCTGGTCAGATCTGTTAGAGGAGTCGCAACCTGTGAGAAATTGGCTATGAACGTCATGTAATAGCCTGCAAGACCAAGAAAACATCGCACATCTGACACTATATTGGGGGCTGCCCAAGACACCATTGCTTCTATCATCGATGGATCCACAACTACTCCCTATTGGGATAAAAATGCCACAATAAATAGACTTCTCGTGCCCAAAGCTCACTCTTCGACAACTTCCCAAACAACTGATGTCTAAGAACAACTCCCAAGATGGCTCGTAGATTCTCTGCATGCTCCTCTTCAGATGTGGAGTACACAAGGATGTCATTGATGAAAACTACTAAGAACATGTCCTGGAACTCACAGAACAAATCATTCATAAAACACATGAACACAACTGGAGCATTCATCACACAAAACGGCATTACAAAGAACTCAAAATGCCCATGATGACAACTGAAAGTAGTCTTTGGGATATCTTCATCCTTCACATGCATCTGATGATATCCTGACCGCAAGTCAATCTTTGAGAACCAAATTGCACCTTTCAGTTAATCGAATAACTCATCAATCTGCAGAATTTGATAACAGTTCTTTATTGTCACTTTTTTTAAGCGACAATAATCGACACACAACTACAAACTGCCATCGGCCTTCTTCACGAACAGAAATGGTGCACCATGTGGTGACACACTTGGCCTAAAAAAACCGCCCTACAACAAACCATCATGATGTATACATATCTCTCATAAATCAGAATGGGCCATCCTATATGGAGACATAGATATAGGAGACGCTCCTGGCTGTAGTTCAATCCCAAACTCGATCTCTCTTCGAGGGGGTAAGGCTACAACCTCTTCTGGAAAAACATCATGGTACTCCTCTACAACCCTCAGAAACGCCAACTGCCAATCCTCTGAATAACTAATCATCATCTCAGCCACCATGGTTGATAAGGATGGAACACACCTATGACCCATATGAGGATCTCTCTCACCAAAAAACACCACCTACTCTCCATCCGCACCAATGAAGATGACCTTCTTCCTAAAGAAATCCATGATAGCCTTAACCAAATACAACCAATCCATGCCAAGGATGACATCATATGGTTGTATCTATAAACAAAAGAAATCTCCCCAAGAGCGGTGTTTCCCCAACACTAGCTCAAAGTATCTACATACTTCAAACAAGCTAGCTTGACCTCCAACTAGCGTAGTCAACACCAAGGGAACTAGAAACCTCTCAACCTAAAGTCCCAATTCAGGGAAAAGGGTAGGCGATATGAAGGAGTTTATCAATACTGAATCAAACAAGGCATACACCATGGTAGAAAACAAGCAAAGGGTACATCGAATGACATCTGCCCGTATGGTGCTTGCAACACCAGAGCATGAAGCTGACCATGACCTCTTCTATGGCATCAATGGCCCCGATGATGACCACTACCACGTCTGTGCTTTGCTCTTTGAGGATGAGAAGATTTATGGGTTTGTCCTCTGCCTGTCCCATCTACCCTATGCTGATAGAAATACGGTGCAACTGGATGCTACTGCCATGATTGGAACTGCATCAACGGAGGAACCTGGAGCAGAACGCCCGGTGCATGATGACTGCCCTGAAAGGTTGGGCACTCCGGATTCTGATGACCATGACAACCACAAGTTAAACAAGCGCCCGATCCCATGGAAAAGTCCTGAGAGTTACTGCCTCCAAAGAAATGAGATGTTAAGGGCTGGGATATACCCCCGGCTAAACGAAAACTCTTCTGCCCTGAAAACCGGGAACCCCATACTACCGCATTGCTTCGTGAGGAATCATGTTGATTCCCCTCTCATGATGATTCGGTCCTATCCAAAGACCTCTCAACAACCTTCGCCCCCTCCAGCACCTCAAGATATGACTTCAGCATAAATGCGGTGACCTTGTGTAGGATCTCTGGATGTAAAGCCTCCTCGAAATGCCTCTCCCTGGTCTCCTCATCGGGTAACTGGTCTGAAGCATATCGTAGAAGGTTCCTGAAACGGATTTTAAACTCTCGAACACTAGAGATCCCCTACTGAAGGGTAATATGCTCTTGATGAATGGATGCCTTCGCAGTCAAAGAATGGAACTCAACTCTAAACTTATCTCAGAACTCCTCCCATGAGATCGCTGACTCCTCACGATCCCTGAGGAACAAGAGCCCCCACTACCTCGCTGATCCACCCAGAAATGTCACAACCAAGGAAACCCGGTGCTCCCTCCCAACACGGATCCAACTGAATCCTATCTTGACCTCCTCTAACCAGTCCTATGTGACTGCATATGAAACAGAGCCCTCATACTTTTTTAGACTCTGGCACTAAAAATCTCAAAGTGTCTTCTTCCAAGTGTCGTCGCCGTTGACCTCCACCCTGCAGTGATCTTCTAGGATAGCCTGCTGAACATCTTCTATGAAAACCTAACGAGGACGTCGACTTGAAGCCATACTTTTAAAATAACAGACCATTAGAGCTCCTAATCTTGTAATATAGAAGACTGAACATTAATTTGTTTATTTTTTTCTTTCATTCATTTTAGGTTAACCTATCCCATGGTATACCCATTCAAACATAAGCACAAAGAAGAATGGTGCATGATCCTTTTCTAGGTCTCTACCCTGCAACCAGTATCACCTTGTTCAGTAGCCATTGTCAAATTAAAGGTCCGTTCAATACAAAATTGGGGGACCTAAATGCCTATGTCATTGCCGGTCTCTAGTTTTTACCCCACTTGCTAAACATGAATGCCATCATTTCCCTACCAACCCATTGATCCTCACATGTGCGTAGCTCCAAACTCCATCCTATCCCTCAACCAAACCTCTAATACCACTCTGTCACGACTCCCTCCCCACAATGTGTACCCCTCCTGGGCCGACAATGTGAGAAGGGAGATAATGACCCCCAAGTCCCACCTCCAGTAGGCCCCGGTTTGGAGACTAGCACCGAGGGTATAGTAAACACACAAACGGGAGGAATTACCCTCTAAGAGAACACTTGTAGAAGATAGACACCAACCAACTCCAAATCAGAACTGAAATATAAATGAAACCAATGAACATATATGAAATGCCATGTAAAAGTACAACAAATGAAAGGGGGAACTACAAGTACCAAAAAGAAAGTAAAACAGCATCGATCACAAGCCCAGACAGCTCTTGCAACCACAAGCTAGTAGCAACTCACCTGATCTACAACCTGCTCCACATAACCTGAAAAACAGTTTATATATATGTAGGGTGAGTATAATAGTATACTCAGTAGGATCCTCCATGAAGCGTCTCGTGAAAAAGTAAGCAAATCATGCTAAAGCACTGTGAACAACAGCGAAACTGACTCGTCACCTAACAGGTATACTACGTTCCCAACCTCACCATGGCTACTCTCACCATGTAATACGTACAAGAATATATCATTTAATAATGAATATCAAGGGTACCCCTCTTCTACTTCCCCACTGGTTTTCCTCATTGCCCCAACGACTTACGTTTTGTGCATCTCTCTCCAAAGTCTGGCCCGTATAAACATGGGATAAGATCCACAATCTGACCCTCGTGCACCCCAAAGGCTTTCCCGTAGACACCTGGCCTAAACTCCACACCATTCTCACAACTAAAAGTAACCAGGTAGGTTCCGAGATCCTCCACATCCCGCATAATGTGTATCATATGTCTGGTATTGTACCTCAATCCATTACAGTCCATACACCACGTAAGGATCCTCAAGCCATCACAACCTATACACGTTACACCTATAGAAGTCCATAGGATACTACATCCAGAATACATGTGTGGAAATAACCACAAGCCATTACTGCCCTCTACACACATATATGGGGAAAACTAACTGACGTGCCAACGGCACTAGTATCTACCAAGAGAAGAGAGCGGGATCAAAGGGGGTAGTCATCCATTCATCCTCTCACCGGAATATTGGTTAAAACACCCCCCGGGCTCTAAATCCCCGAGGTGTCAGTTGCCCTTACGGACTGGCTGGAGTAACGTATAGAAACAAAAAAATTACAGAATATATTATAAATAACAACCACACTATGGGAACAACCTAATCTTAGACACAACTGCAGAAAACGTCTCTTGGACTCTGGGATGCCACTTCTAAGAGTAGGTATCCTATAAGGACACAACCAATTAAAGGGAATTATTTGATTACTTCCTTCCCTTTTTATCAATTCCACTGTATGTTAACTAATTCATCCATCATTAATTAATCCTGAACAACCAACATTAACTTTCTTTTCATCACATTCAAAAACCATTGTCCCTTCAAAAGTTCTCAATCTCATCATTATGTTTCAACAAACTCCAACCCCTTGGGTTAACATCATTTATTCATACATTCATTACATAATTACATTCCCATATTCCCAGGAAATCTAGAAAAGAAACCTATGATACTAAACACAAGGTGGCTCAACACTGTGAGTAGAAATACTACCCGTCAAGTCTTTTCCGCCTATAGCAAGAGCGTAGACCCATTCTCTCTTGAGAGAATAATCATGGAAAGCACGTGGCAAACCCCAGGTGTCTTCGCCTCCTTCGGAAGAAGGGTAAGAAAGACCAACTGCCTTGAGCAGTGGGAAAAAGTAATGCAGATAAACAACCAAGGATCAACAACATCCAACAATCACAACCATCCCATTCCATCATCCCCGATGTCCTACTTGACACCCACATGCATAAACCGATGCATCTCGCCACTCTATGCGTCATCTGCTGCCACAACCACAAGGCCACCTTGCCTCCACATATCACAAGATCCCTCTAGGGTAACATCACAATACAAGATATCACAGAACCCCTTCCAGTGTCACAGCACAACACAAGCAGCAGGAAAACAAGCATTACAACAAATGGGCTCTTGGCCTTTCAATAAGGCATCCAACCTTCAACCAACAAACACAAACAATCACATAAAATGAGATTTGGGCCCTAATTCACAACAAGAGGGTAACTCTGAACCCTTCATGGAACTCAATTGAGTTATTTAATCCATCTTAAATTATCAATTTCAGTTAGTTGGTTCCAACATAATGAACCAATTCAGTAAGCTATCACCGAAGATTAAACATTCTTACAATGCCAAATTTGATCAACATCAAATTAGAACAACTACAACAACAAAAACAAGAAGATTCATTTACACGCCTCTTTATCTTTAGCCAATTAATTATCAATTAATTCCGTCTTTATATTATTTATCAATTTCCATCCAGAAAAACATGCTATCAACCAAGTCATATATATCACACCTATCTAGAAAATCAACAGGCAAACCGTTATCACGGTACAAAGAAACAACATGCGACCAAACCAATTATTTTAATCTAGTTCAATTATTTAATTAGGTAAATTCAATTGTGATCCAAATGGATAAATCATGCTAACTCTACGATTGCACATAAACAATTAGAGAAGCCATGAATCCCCTACCTCAAGGGTTTTCGAGGAAAACCACAATGGTCGATGACTGCCCAAGAAACTGTGTCGATTCTCCATGAATCCCCCTTAGATCTCTATTCCTAACACAACCAAGACCAAAGCTCATCACAAATGACGTCCACACACATTGATCTACCCATAACAGGTGTAGATCTAAGAAACCAAACAAAAAGGTTCACTTACCTCAAGAAACCAGATTCGATTCATGAAGAGAAGCCTCCTAATTTCCTCCAAAATGATTGGGAGAGGTTCTTCCACCTCCAAGGAAGGGTAATCCCGAGTTATGGCGGATTAGGGTCTTAAACGAGGTGATTAAAGGAAAAAAGGGTTAGATCCACATTTTTAGGATCTAACATTAAGTGCCCAAATGGTTAGTCTGCACGGTTTATCAAACCATGTTCTAACCGTGCATTTGCTTCTACCTTGACAACCCCTCCTCGCACGGTTAATCCGCACTGTTAGGAAAACCGTGCGCTAACAGTGCGTTAGCCACTGTCCTCAAGACCAGGCTTGCACGGTTTGGCTACATGGTTTTGGAAAATCATGTTCTAACAGTGCAAAAGCCATTACCCTTTAACATTCCTCAAATGTCCACCCAAAGGCACCCCCAAGTCACCTTGACTTCCCAGAACACCTCCAGCACCACATTTTCACAAAGGAATAGACTAGAGAGGTCTGGGACATTACAATATTACACACATTACAATAAATAATGATATCATTTTGGAAATATCTTGAATGATGTAATTGTTCTAGAGTGATATTCGTATAATATCAACAATATCATGTCAATGAATGACTTAAAAATTATGATGTTATAAGTCCCATGATTTTCATGTTTTGATGAAAAATATAATACATGTATCTTTTCATAGAATATTTCTTGACAATTTTTTATATATATTACTGAAGTTTTTTTCATTTTTTAAGCTACATATATTATCATTATATAACTAATGGTATTTACAACATTTTCTGTCACACCTGCTTTTTTATTCATTTTATTTATTTTATTTCTCTTGGCATCGAGTGATTTTTTGTATGTGCGGGTTAGCTCTAGTTTAAATTTTTAATGTTGGGATGAGTTTATGGTTTGGGATAGTGTGCCAACACCGTACATTTAAGACACCCTCTTAGGTGTCGTACGGTGCGCAAATACAGCACGGTCAACCAGTTTTATGATTATGTGTGTAGATATATGTATATGTATGTTTATATGTTTATATATGGGTATATATATTGGTATATACGTTTGTATATCTTTATGTTTTAACGTTATGTGTATACATATATATGTATGTGTATATATTTTTATAGGTGTATATATATATATACATATATGTTTATAAATAAATATGTTTTAACGTTATATGCTTATGTGTATATATGTTTTTATATATGTTCATATATGTTTATATATATTATATATATGTTTATATATATATGTATATATGTATCTTTGTTTATATAAGTAGGTTTATATATGTTTACATATATTTATATATGTATATATGTTTATAATAAATATTATTATTATTATTATTATTTGATTATTATTATTATTATTATTATTATTATTATTATTATTATTATTATTATAAGGAAATAAAAGAAAACCCTAATACCTTGTTTTACCCCTCCCCCCCTTCCCTTGCGCTCCCATTTTTCCTCTCCCCTTGTCACACCATCCCCACCGGCTCCCCCTTCGCTCTCGTCGGCCGACCGTGCCGCACCCCCGTCGACGCCGCTCCCGGACCCCACCGGCTCCCCCTCCACTCTCGTCGGCCGACCGCGCCACACCCCCTCGACGCCACTTCCGTACAACGCATCAGCCCTACTCCTTGGCTTATTGCCGGATCTCCCTTCCCCTACACCTCTGCAGGTATCCCTCCCCTACGACGACGTCCCTCTGGCTGGCTACAACTATCTTCGAAAGAACCGACTCCTGTGACCAGCTGCCTCGAACACCCTTTGGATTCCGTTTTGTTTTTTCAGCGAACCTGACCCCTCCGTCCGACTATCTTTTTGCGCAAACCCGAAATCCATTGTGCATCACCTCTGCTCTGCTCAAGCGCGGTCTCGTTTCCCCTCGCTGCCAAACAACGGTTTTCATCTCATTTAAATTTTGGTGTTTTATTCAATTTAACTAAATTTGATGTCTCGGTTTGTGATTCAAGTTATTTGCACAATGTTTATAATGGGCAATTGATGTTTTGGGACCCTTTGGTCTAGGTTATGGCATTCGCCGCCAAGGTAACGGCGATGGCCTCTTTTCGATATGCCGATGTTGTTTTGGGTAAGAGTTTATACCAGTTGATTGGTTTTTCACTGCTTGATTTAGTGTCTTATGTTTGTTTTGAGTTGGTTCCTGGTTTATGTCAATATGAGTGTATGATATTTTTCTTGATTAATTGAAAAATGTTATTTTTAATATTTTAAAAATGTAATTCACATTGATATGGTTTTCTCGTCTAGCTTTTTTTGATGCTTAGGCATTAAAAAATTGGTTAAAAATTGTTCATTTGCGTTATTCATTAATTAGGTTTATGTGTTTATGTACTTGGGGTGTTGATAAGTTGTTATATGAGTTCTTAAAATAAGTTGATACAATTTTGGGGGTGTTTCCCATAGTTTTATTTAAATAAAAGTGTGATTTGGGTTTTACTTGTGAACGTTGTGATTTTTGTAGGGTTTGTTTTTGATTTGTATCTTGATTAATTTGTTTGGATTAATTTTATTATAGTGATTTGTGGTGTTTTGATTCTTGGGGATCTATCATATGGAGTTGTGGTTGGTTTCGAAGGTGCGCACACATATTCCCATGTATGAATATGTATAGATATATATATCTTTGGTGTGTGTGTTCCATCATGGAGCAAGGAACACGTGCGTCAGTTTAAGGATATATATATATATAGAAGTGCGTGCGTACGAGCGAGTTTCTTCTTGAGTTAGAAATCTTAATGTGACCTTTGTTTGAGGTAGGTGTTTCCAAAAATTTCCCATTTTGATTCAAACCTTGATCACTTTAATGTTTTCAATTAATTCTTTTATATCATTGCATTTCTGTTGTGTTTATGAAAAGAATCTGACATTGTTTTATTGCTGTTTTAAATTTCTGAAAGTGGATTTTGATTTTGGATTATATGAAATGAATAGGTTCTTGGAAAAGTTAAATTGATTTCATTGTGATGTGTTTTGTTGAAATTGATAGTGATTGTGTTTTGGAAATGTAAGATTTGGTTTGGTGTGCTTGTTTGACAAAATGATGAACCAATAGTTTGTTTTAGAAAATGTTTTGGAAAGGATGGTTAGTTTGAAAGAAGCAGTTTGCTTTTATAAAGTATTGTGAAAGAATTGGGTTTTGTTTCAATGCTATGTGTTTTATGAAAATGGTTTCTAAGTTGATTCTTCCAAAAACTAGATGTGTCATTGGATGTTGGCACATCCATGGGAGCACTAGGTGCTCGCATGGATGTGCCTTCAAATGAAAATGACACATAAAAACAATATTTTCGTAAATATTGGTTTTTGATGAAATGGTTTGGTATATCAAAGAGGGATGAAAAGAAGTTGGCCCAGTTGTCCTGTGGTGAGATTTGAATTGTTGTTTGGTTTGAAGGCCCATTTGGTATTAGGTTTTGAATGGGGTGGTTGTACTGACTTTTGGGAAAAGTGTGTGTGCCCGATTGGAAACATAACTCATTTATGAAATGTTATGAAACTTCACATGCTGTGAAGGCCTGGCTGGCACCTTGTTGAATATGAAATAATTTCATATATACATATTTGTGGGCATATCTACAGGGGGACTTCCCTTCAAGGGTTGTCGTGTGGTGGTGTCCGTGTAAGGGGTTGGTAAGTGCGATAAGATGAGTCACTCGTGCACGGGCCTCCTACTTACCCAGTATTATCGAAATCACCATGGGTTCCTGGGCGTCCATTAGAATATCGTGGGATGGTTTCTAGAAAACCCCTATTAGATAAGTTGGTTCCCCCTTGGTAGATAGGCCTTGTGGGGCATGCCACTGGTTGGCTCTTAGGGCGGCCAGTTGGTTATTGACTAAGGAGTACCACACGAGCAGGTGGTCTGAAAATGAGTACATCCATGGGTTTTCTAGGGATATTTAGGATCGCCCATGGTTATTGCTTTTAACTTCTTTGTTTCTTTTATATGCAATTGGTTTCTAGCATTTACTTATTATCTGTTCTTATTTTGCACAAATGTGATAAAGATGGATTTGAAATTCAGTTTTTCATAAGTAATTCATCATTTTAGGAAAAACGTTTTGTGGTGTGTGTTGGTATTTGAAGTGGTAAATTAGGATCCTTTTTCCTTTAAATTATGAAAACCATATTTTCTATCCTTGTATGTGCAAACTATTGTTTTTGGGTTTGTTTCTTCAATGTGGTCTTGGTTGGATTCTGTGGTTTACTTTGTCATCCCTACATAGCATTTTTAATGCCCACACCTATTTTATCATTTTAGTTGCATGTTTCCCTTGTTCAAGATAACTTGGCTCAGTTGCTCATTTTGGGAGCAATGTTGTCCATGGTTGGGAGGTGAACGAAGGGTCACATGGAGGTATGTCTACTGTTTGGTTTTATTTATTTCCCCTGCTAGTTTTTATTTTTATCGCTAGTTTTTATTTGTCTGTTTATCTCCTCTCTCATGAGCCAAATCATTCCCAACGTTTAATTTTTGATGCCCGGCACTAGTTTACATCCCGAGGGGATTGGGAGTGCCCCTCAGGACATGTCGCGGGTCGGCTCGAGGGACCAGTTCAGGTTCTAACTGGGATGGTTCATGACATAATGGTATCAGAGGAGGCCCTTGATATTTGGGATGTCTGGTAGAAGGAGATTAGAATTTTTTGGGATTAAGGAGGTAGGTTGCGGGATGGTGCTTGATCACCACCGCCCGTGAAGAGACCTCAGTTACCAGGGGTAGTCTAGTTTTGAGTGTTTTTCCTTTGATTGTTATGGTTTATGGGATGATAATGACGGTGAACTGGGTCATGTTGTGGCCCCACATGGGGTGGTGACCCAAGTGGAGTCTAAATGTCCAGTTCAAGCTCTTTTTAGTGACATACCTTACTTGGTATATGGCTCACCACCATGTCGCCGAGTTAGGCATATGCACCAATTCCTCATTCTGGGGGTTTGTTGTTGACTGTGATTCGTTTTGATCTCGGTCGATGTGAGCGTGTGTTAAAAATGGACGTGGTTTTAAAATGGAAATGTGTGTCTTTTAAAATTGTTTTGAAATTAGTTAACAGGGTTTTTAATGTGGGAGTGTTTCGATTTGGAATGGTTGAATGCGTGTTTGGATTTGATAATGGAAAGAAGTGTTAGAACCATGTTATTTCTTATGGAGGATCACATGTGCATCGATATGTGCATAGAGTGCGTGGGAGCACTTGTCAGTGAGCGATGTAGCCGGGATTGGGTGAACGCACATGTGACAGTCCATAAGGGTCCATAGGTGTGTTTTAAAATTTAAAATAAATGACAGGTCTTGGAAAATTAATTTTTACTTGTGTTTGTATATGTTAGGTTTAGGTGCCTGTTTCCTTTGACTTGGGTTGTTTCTTTGATTGAGTTTTGGCTAGATGCTGATTTGAGTAGTGTTTTTTGTGTTGTTCTGAGTGTGTCGCCCATAAAGGTCGCTAAGGTTTCTAATGAGTCGTGCCCAGTTTTTAGTTCTTTTTTCTTGTTTCCTATCAATCAATGTAATCAAATTCTATCAGGGGAAATTGTGTGGTTGTGGAATTAGAGTGGGTCTTTAGGTTGTTGGTAACTCCCAGGGTTGTTATGGTTCGTACCATCTCAGGTTTATTTGAGGGTCCAGTTTTGGACTTATAAAGGTAAAATGTCTTTCTATCATTGAAGTTTGGGTGTGTTTAATGGTAATTTTCTCTGGTATTGGTTCCCCATCTGGAAAGGAGTATATTCCAGAGGAACCTGTCTCCAAGACCCCATCTTCATCGGTGCTGACTTCCTGTTGTCTAACCGTTCTCTTGTGTCCCACCAGTATGGCCAGTTTGGGAATTCTAATCCACCATCTATCTTTCCGTTGAAATTGTGCCACCATTTTGGTCGTTTGCATCGTCGAGAAGAGGAAGAAGTTGGGGACTGGAAAATGAAAATGCCGGACTGTGAGGTAGGGGATGCTTTATCCATCAGATCCGCAACCACAGGTCTCGGGGTGAAGCTCGCGCACAGTCAGGAGTTGCTGAGGGTTCATAAAAAATTCGCATCAGATTATGTTTTCAACATTCTGAAGGGAAATATCCAATGTTTTCTTGTCCTATTCTTGTCATCATTGTAAGATCATCCTTGTTGTGGTCGCACGATGAGCTTGTTCTACCACAATCAAAGTGTCCACATTTGCTCTTGGTATAGTTTCTAAATCATTAAGATTCTTTGAAAGGTGTTGGGTCTGTGACTAAACAAACCCGTTTTGATCTTGAGGATGGTCTTAGCTGCTTACATTAGGAGGAAGTGTGGTTCTGCAAAATTAATGGGTGTCGTTTCTATGCTCTTTATTAGGCCGGACACCTCTCCATGGATTTTCATTTACTGTCTTTGAGTTTTGTAGGGAATTCCTTTTTCCTGGGGTCTCAGTGTACCGGTTTTTTCCAGAATAGTTTTAATCCTAGTTGTGGAGTTATTCCGTTAGTATTGAGATGTTTGGATGAGTTCAGTTTGGGGATTTCCCATGTTTCCCCCCTGGGGTGGTGTGATCGGGTGTCCAGGTCTCCGTGTTAGTAAATTTCTATGGTGGGGAGAACCCTCCAGTGTTCTCCCCTCAACCACATACAATGATTGTACTCATGTTGGTCGGGTGTGACTTGTGTTGGTAATGGTCACCCCGAGCCTCTCAATTTCTTCTGATTTTATCTGGGCACGGACTCGAGTTATGATAATTGTTGGATGTGTGAATTTCTGGGGGAAGAAAGTGTTTTTGGCGGGGAGAATATTCACACCCGTTTTATTTAGTCATTTTATTTATTTTATTTCTATTGTAATCGGGTGATTTTGTGTAAGTGTGGGTGAGCCCCAGTTTAAATGTTTAATGTTGGGATGAGTTTATGGTTTGGGATAGTGCGCGAACACCATACGTTTAAGACGCATTGTCCGCTTGGGTACCGTACGGTGCGCAAATACCGCAGGGTCATCCTGTTTTAACGTTATGTACATAGATATATGTATATGTATGTTTATATGTTTATATATGTGTATATATATGGGTATATACATTTTTATATGTTTATGTTTTAACGTTATGTGTATACATATATATGTATGTGTATATATGTTCATAGGTGTATATAAATATACACATATGTTTATAAATAAATGTGTTTTATCATTATATGCTTATGTGTATATATGTATATATATATGTTCATATATGTTTATATATTTTATATATATGTCTGTATATATATATATGCATATATGTATCTATGTTTATATAAGTAGGTCTATATATGTTTACATATATTTATATATGTATACATGTTTATAATAACAATTATTATTATTATTATTATTATTTGATTAGAATTATTATTATTATTATTATTAGTATTATAAGTATAAAAAATAAAACCCTATTACTAGATTTTCCTCCTGCCCCCTTCCTGTGTGCTCCTCATTTTTCCTCTCCCCCTATCACGCCAACCCCACCGGCTCCCCCTCCGCTCTCGTTGGCCAACCACGCCGTACCCCCCTCGATGCCTCTCCCAGACCCCACTGGCACCCCCTCCCCTCTCGCCGGCCGACCACGCCGCACCCCCTCGACGCCACTCCTGGACCCCGTGTTGGCCCTCCTCCTCAGCTGCTCGCCAGATCTCCCGTCCACCGCACCTCTGCTGGTATCCCTCCCCTATGTGGGCGTCCCTCTGGCCGGTCGTAGCTATCTCCAGTAGAACCGACCCCGGCGACCAGCTACCTCAAACCCCCTTTACATGCACTTTTTTTTCAGTGAACCCATCCCCACCGTCCGACTCTCTTCTGGTGCAAATCTGAATTCCATTGTGCAGCACCCCCACTCTGCTTGGGAGTTGTCTCGTTTCCCCTCTCTGTCAAACCACGATTTGCATCTCATTTCAATTTTGGTGTTTTCTTCAATTTAACAAACTTTGATATCTCAGTTTGTGATTCACGCTATTTGCATAGTGTTTATAATGGGCAATTGATGTTTTGGAACCCTTTGGTCTAGGTTATGGCATCTTCCGCCAAGGGAGAGGTGATAAACATGTTTCAATATGCCGATGTTGTTTTGGGTAAGAGTTTATACCAGTTGATTGGTTTTGCACTGATTGATTTAGTGTCTTATGTTGTTTTTTATTCAGTTCCTGGTTTATGTCAATATGCTTCTTTGATGTTTTTCTTTCTTAAGTGGTAAATGTAATTTTGACAATTTTTAAAATGTAATTCACATCGCTATGGTTTTCCTGTCTAGCTTTTTGTTATGCTTCATCATTGAAGAATTGTTTAAAAATTGGTCATTAGCGTGATTCGTTAATTATGTTTATGTGTTTATGTAATAGGGGTGTTGATAAATTGTGATATGAGTTCTTAAAATAAGTTGATATAATTTTAGGGGTGTTTCCCTATGTTTTATTTAAAAAAAGTGTGATTTGGTTTTTACTTGTGAATGTTGTGATTTTTGCAGGGTTGCTTTTTGATTTTTATCATCATTGCTTTGTTTGGATTAATTTTAATTTATGGATTTGTGGTGTTTTGAGTCTCGGGGATCTATCATAGAGAGTTGCGGTTGGTTTAGAAGGTTCACACGCATATTCCCATGTATGAATATGTATAGATATATATATCTTCTGTGTGTGTGTTCCCTAATGGCGCGGGGAACACGTGCATCGGTTTAAGGATATATATATATATATATATATATATATATATATATGAAAGTGTGTGCATGCGAGGGAGTTGCTGCTTGAGTTAGAAAGCTTGACGTGACCTTTGTTTGAGGTAGGTGTTTCCAACCATTTCCCTTTTTTATTCAAACCTTGAGCACTTGAATTTTTTCAATTAAATCTTTTATATTGTTGCATTTCTGTTGTGTTTATGAAAAGCATATGACATAGTTGTATTGTTGTTTTAAATTCCTGATAGATGATTTTGATGTTGGTTTATATGAAATGAATAGGTTCTTGGTAAAGTTAAATTGAGATCCTTGTGATGTGTATGGTTTAAATTGATATTGATTGTGTTTTGGAAATGTAAGATTTGGTTTGGTGTGCTTTTTTGACCAACTGATGAACCAATAGTTTGTTTTAGAAAAAGTTTTGGTAAGGGTGGTTGGTTTGAAAGATGCAGTTTTCTTTTATAATGTTTTCTCAAAGAATTGGGTTTGGTTTCAATGCTAAGCGTTTTATGAAAATTTATTTTAATGTGATTCTTCAAAAAACTTCAGGTGTCGTTGGATGTTGGCACATCCATGGGAGCACTAGGTGCTCCCATGGATGTGCCTCCAAATAAAAATGACACATAAAAACTATATTTTCATAAATATAGGTTTTTTATGAAATGGTTTGGTATTTCAAAGTGTGATGAGAATAAGTTGGCCTGGTTGGCCTTTGGTGTGAGTTGAATGGTTGTTCAGTTTGAAGGCCCGTTTGGTATTGGGTTTTGAGTTGGGTGTTGGTATTGACTTTTGGGAAAAGTGTGTGTGCCAGATTGGAAACTTAACTCATTTATGAAATGTTTTGAAACAACACATGAAATTACAACCCAGTTGGAACCTTTTTGAATGTGAAATAATTTCATATATACATATTTGTGGGCATCTCTACAGGGGGACTTTCCTTCGAGGGTTGTCATGTGGTGGTGTCTGTGTAAGGAGTTGGCAGGTGCGGTGAGATGAGTCATGCGTGTGAGGTCCTCCTACTTACACAGTATTATCGAAATCACCATGGGTTCCAGGGTGTCCTTTTGAATATCGAGTGACGGTTGCAAGCCAACCCCGATTAGACGGGTTGGTTCCCCCTTGGATGGTAGGCCTTGTGGGGTGTGCCACTGGTTGGATATTAGGGCGTCCATTTTGTTATTGAATTTGGAGTACCACACTGGTAGGTATTCTGAAACCGAGTACATCCAGGGGTTTTCAAAGGATGTTTAGGATCTCCCGTGGTTATTGCTTATATCTGCTTGGTTGATTTTACTTTCACTTGGTTTCCATCATTTACTTATTATCTATTCTTTTTTGCACAAATGTGGTAAACATGGATTTGAAATTCAGTTTTTCGTAAGTAATGAATCATTTTTGGAAAAACGTTTTGTGGTGTGTGTTGGTTTTTTAAGTAGTAAATCAGTAAACTTTTTCCTTTAAATTATAAAAACCCTATTTTCTATCCTTGTATGTGAAAACTAGTGTTTTTGGGTTTGTTTCTTGAATGTGGTATTGGTTGGATTCTGTGGTTTACTTTGGCATCCCTACGGAGCATTTTTATTTATCGTGCCTATTTTATCATTTCAGCTGCATGTTTCCCTTGTTCATGTTTCCTTGGAGGAGTTTCTCATTTTGGGAGAAATTTTGGCCTTGGTTGGGAGGAGACTGAAGGGTCACATTGAGGTATGTATACTATTTGGTTTTAATTATTTATGTTGTAAGTTTTTATTTTTATCGCCAGTTTTTATTTGTCTATTTATCTTCTCTCTCATGGACGAAATCATTACCAACGTTTAATTTTTGATGCTCGGCACTAGTTTACATCCCAGGGGGATCAGTAGCACCCCTCGAGACATGCCGCGGGCCAGCTCGGAAGTCTGGTTCAGGGAGGGGCTGGTTCGTGACATTTTCGAAGGGAATTGTTGTCATATTATGTGAATTTTTTATGTTCTTATGATCATATTTTTTTCATATTATGGTTCACATGGTTGTAGATAATTGGTTATGTAGTCCTATCATATATATATATATTCCTCATTCAATGGGATATGAATATTTTTAAAGGACATATATATCATAAATTCATACAGATGGATGTAATGTGGAAAGATATATTTTTTAGGAAGAAATTAAATTATGTCACAATGAATATCCAATATGGAGGGAATTAGTCAACCAAAATCTCATAAATGCTGGTGATTATGGGTAATGGAATTAATGATATATATTTAAAAAAAATTCATTACAATGTAGTAGTATTATCACACTTAATTTTTACAAATTCTTTTTAAGGGATCAACAATATATTGATACTCAAAAAATAATTATTATGCATTTAATCCATTATGTGGTGAAAATATAATATCAAAAAAACACAATCAAAAGTTTATAAGTCGTTGTTAAAATCATACTATTAAGGAGTCAGATGATAACAAGAATTCAATTTTATCTAGACATTGATGTCTATAAAGAAGATCAATTGTGTTTGTGTTCTATTATAACAGTTATATGTTCTGTACATGTAACATGATTAATATAGTTCTATACAAATTATTGTATTTACTCTTATTTATGAATCAATTCATGTATCTAGTACCAATTATAGTAATTTAATATGATTGAATGTGTCAAACGATAGGATCATTGAACTGATATTGGATCTAGATTATAAAATATTCTATGTTTTGTTTTTTGAATTCTAGTGGGTTGATAATAGTAGTGTAGTTAGAATCGATGAATTAAGATATGTTAAATTTTATTTCATTAAGGGATGGTACAAGGTTGATCCATTCATAATTTAATCATAGGTAGTACAAGAATATTATGTCATGGTTCTTAAAAATAGAACATGGTTATTTTTTATGTTATTAACTAAAACTATTTCATATTATTATGTCAATTAAACTGATGTGACCCTTTAATCGGGACATCATAAAAATTTCATGATGGTCCAAATGTAGTCATTGTATTTTTTATTGGGTACCACAATGACGGGATTTATATTATATACAAAGTAGTAAAATACCTTCAAAATTTAAAGAATAAATAATTCAATAATCATGTAATAGTTTTTTAATATACATTTGGCCACCTAGTATTGAATACATAATTATTATTATGAATAAAAATAAGAGAGGTGGAATGAAAAGGAGGATGAGGGGGAAGAGTTTCTATAGGGGTTCAAATGAATGGAGACTAACAGCATCTCTATGTATGATATTAACAAAATAATTTTCTATATAAAATAAACTGAAAAAAATTATCAAATCATTTCTTATAGTCATTTTGATATTAGGATATCCACTAATTTATTCTCTTCTCATAGGGTGTAAAGGATTTAAAATTATAATATATGACTACTTTGACACATCCTCACTCTTTATGAGATACTGAAATGGATTTGGTAAGAGAAAATGAGTGAGTTTACAAAAAAGGACTAGTCAAAATCAATAGTGAAAGGAAAAATAAATTTTCACCAGCAAATTTTATGACCAGTATGAATTGATTGAGCATCCACTTGGAGAGAAAACCCTACACTGATGAATATTCATTAATCCATATATATGGTTCTATATCCATCCAAAACTAGGACTCATCTACCACATACAACCATAAATTCATGGTTAATTAGTATTTAGATAGATTTTTCTATTTGGGGGATTAAATTGAATAAAATACTTACTACTTAATAAATCTATAAAGATGAATTCCACAACAGTTTGAGAAATATGCATTCAGACCTCTTTTACAATACTAGCATTGTAATAGAACCTAATGATAGCGAATACCCACTCGATAAAAAATATTCTGAGGTTCCCACTATTGCAGGAAAAGATTTAGTAGTGAGATGCTTTCCACATTTCCAAAAACAACAAACACTCCAATACAAATATTTTATTCAGGTATTTTAAATTAATTATAAAATATTCAAATTCATTGAAATAAGATAAGAAGA
Source organism: Viscum album (assembly GCA_963277665.1). Taxonomy (NCBI): domain Eukaryota; kingdom Viridiplantae; phylum Streptophyta; class Magnoliopsida; order Santalales; family Viscaceae; genus Viscum; species Viscum album. The sequence goes on along the minus strand of OY728158.1, from coordinate 1,550,537,707 downwards.
AAATATTAAGTAAATGAAATCAATTTTCATTCCCTGTGTGAATATTATAAATGAAATATGCATAAAATACTTCCAAAAAATACAAATTTCATTTGACCCCTCATGCAGCATATACATTTATATGGGTGAATTGTTATCTTCATGATATTATCTTTTATATGTAGTGAAAAAATTTAATGTGCTATAATAGAGAATTAAATTCCATAATTATGTGATTGCATCTGATTTTACTATATATGGGTCATGATACTACGTCTGATGAACCCGATCCTTGAAAGAGAAACAAGTGATGGATCATAAAGTAGAAGTCTTGAAGTTGCAACAACTAGGATTACTATTAGTAATTATTATGTTATAGAATTATTTTTCATCATCATTTATAACTGAACAAAAGAATGGTATAAATTTTGATTCTAGAATTCATTTGAATTCTAAAACAAGGAGTCTATGTTAATAGAGTGGAAGGATAACATAGTTTTCCATAAAAAATAAGATGTTATATTTTCCAAAATTAAAAATATATTTTACCAAAATTAAATAATGTTATCATGAAGATCATTTCAGAGGTTAGATCCTGACGATCCTTCAAACAAACTCCTAAAAAAAGAATATCGATTCTTTTTATTAACATGATCCAATGCGAGTGACCCTGTACTACCTTTGAATACAACATTTTATACATATTTATAATGTTTTTAATATTTTTATTATGTGTAATACCCCCTCAATAATATGTTTTTCTTTACAAAAACCATTAGGAATAGTAATTTATCCCTTCATGATGAGACCCGATAATGAAATAATAAATAACACACTCAATTTTTTTCATAATAGTGTTTGGTATTTTACAAACTGAAATAACATGACATGTGATACAATTTAACACAGTTCGAACCATAGAAATACCCCCCCTAAATGAAATCTTTTTTCCAATTTAAGATTCTTCGGGTGTTTTTTTAATATTTCCATTAGCATTTTGAATTTGGATCCTTCTTTAGGAATGAAAGGAACCAAGATAGTCTATAGATAATTTACTTTTAGTGATTTCTATCATGTCCTCAATGATTATGAAACACCATCTAGTAAACTATTTTGTGATGAAGAAATTTCTTTTATTTTAGTTGATCAGATGACCATTCCAGCAACAATATTCATTGATAATACTATTGAAACAATGAATTTAGTCACACCCTTAACAGATCAAAAAATGTATGTCAACCATAAATAATAGACGTGGAGTTACATTGACACATACTGAGATATACAAGGATGCACAAAACTATTATAGACTTCTAAATTCATGTTCCTTTTAAGGACATCATTAAAATGTACAATGAATCATGGTGAAAGGGGGTCACCTTATAAAAGGCCCATGATGGGCTTGATGAATCCAAATTTCCTTCACATGATAGAGATGGTAAACCAAATGGAATCAACTCAATATAAAAATAAGTTTCATACTCACTCATATAATACATATTGAATCGGTAGATTCATGATGAATATCCATTCCATCTTGTACCATGTATTCTCTATATTGATATTGATCTGGATTTTGAAACCAAACACTAGACCATCTTGACCCATGATTATCTCTCGATATATACCAATCACCCCATGAATAATCCTATGATGAATATGTTTTTAACTAATAAAAGTTTATATCTAATGTGATTACAATGCCTTTTGTTGAGTGTAAATACATGTATCTTATATGAGATTTTTTATTAGATAATATTGCAAATTCCCCATAAAAATTTGATTTAATCAATATTAGAATAAGGGTAAACCCATGGTAGATATAACAATAGGTATAATCCTTCTTGTAAATAAATCACATATTTAACTATCATTATTAGGTTTCACAATTTTCCAAGATGCAATGTTGAAGGATCTAAATAAACCATCAGGTCTTAATCATGATTGATATACGAGATAGTCTATGATCTCACCTTCGCATCTATATGTATCATCAAGATTCACATGTATGAGTTTTTGATATATATTAAGATTTTTTTTAATATAGATTATTATGGTACAAATGTGTTGGGTTCCACGTAGAGACCTATCCAAGAACAACAAGAATGATACAAAAATGTTTATCCCCAAGGGGTCCAGTGATATTTGCCTCCCATTAATGAGAGTTCTTCTCTAATGTCAAGTATATTTTTACAAAAAACATTCTCCTTTATAAAAGGATGGAAGTATTTCATGTTACTATCCCCATATCTCATATATCATTATATTAAAATTTATAAAGACTTATTTTCATTCTCTAATATCACCACTTCAAAAAAATTTCATTTTTGGTAGTGAAGTTCAATATTTTCATCATCCCATTGATTTTTTAAATGGTTTAATTGATAGATAAACTTAACTTAAAGATCATGGATAGATTTTTTTATATAACAGTAGTAATGGGACCACTATATGACTTCCCCTTTCAATCTCTAGTTTTTTATGGGGATAACCCAAGATTTTACATTATTGGTCAACAACTATGAGGCAAGAGATGTATGTTTAATGGAATTATGGTCTATTTATTATTTGTAATAATATATGTTTCTATCATAATCCATTAATGGTGTACCATGAAGATGTAGAAGAGAGTGACCTAAGAGAGATTAGGAAACAATATGGACAATGGAGTAAGAGATATTCTAGATAACATTAGACCTACCAAAGATTCTATATAACCATCTATATATCCTACTTCCCATATGTTTATTTTTATGAAAAGTGAATTTTTTTGGGGACTCCCTAGTTAAGTAGGGTTTTTTGTGCTATGAGTCAATAAAAAACTTCTATAACCTAAAATGAATAGTGATAACCACCCACCTTCTTAGGTTTCTCCATGATAGTGTTGAATTACTCAATATAAACCATGTGGTATTACCAGGATTGAAGCAATATAGGGTATTATAAGGATAAAATCTTCCCCTAATCTCACTTCTTTCATAAAAAACAATGAGGAAGAAAATATGATGATTGTTGACATTCGTAGTGATTTTCTTTAATGATATATTAATGGAATGAATTCAGAGATAATCCTAACAGGAATATGAAAAAAGATGACTATTTTGGATAATATGTAAATTAGATATTATATGGAGTTTGGTTTCCAAATATTATTTGTTCACCACTCTATGTTTTGGTTATATAATTACTAATGACTTGATGTCTCTATTAGGGATAATTTTGAGATGATACTCAAGATTTTTTGGTGATCTAATAACCCTGAAATTCCAAATTAGATAGAATATCACATGGTTATGATGGATTTGGACTAATGTACTAAATCGTCATTAGGGTGATCAAAAGATGTTGGGTCAATCTAATATAAATTATATATGATAAATTTAATGCTAGTTGTAAAAGAAAATGATTTTTTCTTTCTTCCAACGTTGTGGAGGTGGAATTGGCGGTTCATAACCAATGAATTCTGGTACACTAATGTATTTGGAATAAAAAAATAATATCAACCATTTGGACCGGTTAGAAAGATCCCATGAGAATTGTGGGAATTATCATTGACATTCACCCCCAAGGACGGAGGATTCAAAAGTTGTAAACTAGGATGAATTTCAAACTCTATATATCCAAAATAATGAGGGTTTAGTCATCTATCATGAATTGAGGTGCATCATCTAAAATTTTCCACTAATGTTAAATAGGCCACCATATATTCCATGTTTCAAGGAGTTTGAGTTGGGAATTGCTTCCATTTCTAAAAGATTGAAGTCCATTATCAAAGGAGAAAAGATTTCATGAGAAGATACATGGATTAGTTCAAAGTTACACCGATTTAGATGAGTTAGAATCAGTACCCAAGAGTCAAAGGTTGTAATTTAATACCATCATACAACATTAATTGAAAATATTTTCAACCACTTCTACAAATAATGGATATTAAACATGATGAATCTTCCAATCATGAGGAACAACTAGTTTCTAAAAATATTGATTCTCCAAATACATAAGAACAACATATTTCTCTTCATGTTGATGATACTAATATTGAGTAGAAATATATTTATGTTTTTTAAATAGGAAAATGGTAGAAGTTGGAAAACCAATGTTGATTTTAATTAAATACTAATCATATTTTTAATAAGTGAATATATTAGTACCATTTTAAGGGAAAATACTATGATAAAAAACCAAGACTCATTAGTCCTCACATAACTTCTATAAAAATTTAATTTGGATGACGATTGATATTTTAAAATAGGGGAATAACTGGCTGAAATGTTTTAATATAAACATCAAGATGATATAATCTTCTAAATACCCATAATGCTAGTGTAAAACTCTATAATATAATCAAATCGTATATATTTTCATTTTATTAATATTTTATTTCATAATCTTTTTATAGTTCATTTTTTATCATTTAAATCAATTTAGATACTTTGAAGAAGTATTTTTTAGATTCAATACGTGGATGACGCACAAAAAATACAAAAATAATGGAGTTTATCAATTTGTAATACACTATATTCAAAATATTAAATATAAATGTGTTTCTCTGTGTTGAAGATTATGTTTTATTGAAAACCATTTTATGTTGTGGTATTATGTAAATATAATTAATATCATAGAATTAAGGTTGTCTAAGAAAATAATAATTAGATCAAATTTTATAACTGGATACATAATAAGGTAAATATAATAATTATTTAATATTAATATATATATATAATTACTTTTCACAATGTTTCTTAATTTTCTATAAAAACTAATGAAAACTATTATTGTTATCATGCCTTAAAAACATTGAAGTATTTAATATTCTATATAAAAAGTAGCATCCCATAATATGCATTTATAATGATAATAAAAATTTCATGTATATTATTTATTAATTTTTTTAATATATAATTTTATAGAACTATCAAGACTATCAAACAAGGTCGGCCCATGGGTGAGCTCCACAAGCCCATTGGCTAGGGAAACATTGCCAACGAGTGAAACAAATAAATTCATAACATAAAAAATATCCAGGTCCCTCTCGCCGTTGTATCACTCTCCTATCTTTCCGCCTCACATTGTTTTAGCGCAGGGCCTCGCCTCAACATCGCCACCTCAGCTCGGCCTGCCTCGCCGCGTTGGCTCGTCTCGCCGCCTTTACTTGCCTTGCCGCCTGACCTTGCCTCACCACATGGGGCTCGCTGCGCTGCCCTCACCAAGGCCAGACCATGGGTGAGACCCATGAGCCCATGCGCTAGAGTAAAACTGCTTATAAGGGGAAAAAATTCATAATCTAAAAAATATCTAGATCCCTCTTGTCGTTGCAACGCTCTCTCGTCTGTCTGCCTCACCTCGTCGCAACGTTGGTCCTCACCTCAACATTGCCACCTCATCTTGGCATGCATCGCATACTTGGCTGGTCTCGCCACCTTCCTTGCTTCACCACCTGGCCTCACCTCGCCACATAGGGCTCGCTGTAATACCCTCACCTCCCCCCCCCCCCCCCCGCCTCTTGCATTGCCCAACTACAACTCCTTCCTGCCGGAATTGGACGGCGGTGCGAGCCTCCATACATCCTTGCTTCAAGTGAATGACCCCCTCACTCCCCTCCTCCTCTTACCCCTTCTAGCTATCTGGGTGGTGCCCAACCCAAACCCTCTCTACCTTCTTGCTACCAACATGTTAGTGTTTTTTTGGAGTTGGATTGTTTATTCTGAAATACGTTTTATTTTTTATTTTTATTAACTTTTTTATTTAATTTTCAATAATTGTGCGAAAGAATTGAGGATTAACCACTGTATTGTCTCTATAAATTGCAAAATGTACATCTCAATTTCAATTTTTTATTCGATGTTCATAGGTTATTAGTGTTTTTTAAGATCAATTTTAATTATCATTTTAATTTTTTTATTTATATTTATTGTTTTGTTTGATTTTTAGAAATTATCTGAGTTACAAATGAACCGTTGTCTAGCCCATATCAATGACAATTGGGATATTTCAATTACAATTTTTGTTGTTTCTCTACGTAATTATTGTTTTTTATAATAAATTTTAATTAAAATTTTTATTTTTATTTTTATTAATTGTTCTTTTTTATTTTCGAACTTATCATAATTGCGGATTCACCAGTGTTCTTTCCGTCTCAAATGTAATTTATTCATCTCAATTGCAATTTGTGATATATCTATAGGTAATTAATATTTTTTTATAATTATTTTTTAATTATAATTTTTATTTTTTAATTGTTTTGTTTAATTTTTGTAATTTATATAAAACTATGAATTCATTATTGTCATGCCAGTCTCATTTTAATGGAAAATTTTTTAATTTTAAATTACTTAATTTAGTTTTTTTAATATATTTTGCAAAAAATATTATTTTAAAGTTTTCTAATTTTATTTGTGAAATGTATTAATAGATTTATATTTGTTTTTTTGTTTTGTTAGAGAAATATTCATATAAACTATTTAATTTTAAATAAGAAATCAACGAGCATGAATATATGATTTTATATTTTAATGATGACTATTTACAATAAATATTTTATAACTCTAAATGATTTATAATTATTTGAATTATAATTTATAACATGTAGGTACTTCGATGAAGAGGATTCAAAATTCTGGATCTCAAAACCGAAAAATCAAGCAAATAATGAATGAAATAAAAAAATCAATAGTGGGTTATATTTCCAAAATATTTGGTGCAAGAAGTGAAAAAGAGAGTTCATATATTCAATTTAATGATGAATTTATGGGTGACATAGTTTCTGAAGTTTATGAACAATCTACAAATGAACTCATGAATAAAAGTGTTGATTCGATAAATGGAGTTTTGTATGTGGATTATGAGTATGACAATGAAAATACTATTCATATGATTCATGATCTTGGAGATCAAAGCATGCTTGACCTCAAAAAAGATGTGGATGTGAATTATGATCTAGGATTATTTAGAATTATCAATGATGTTAAGTGAATTTTGTTTGTTTGGCATGGCCCAATTAAACTATTAAAGTAAAATGATGTATTTCCTAAAGAATCCAGTCATGGGAGACACTTTACTTGTAATCATTATTTTTCTCTACATCATAATGGTGAAAAACATGAGAGAAAGTGGCATTGGTATTCTAATGAGTTTGATTAGTTATTTTGTTTTTGTTATAAATTATTTAATTAGAAATCAATGAAAAGTGCTTTAACTGAAGGAGGATATAATGATTGGAACTACCTTCCAACATGGTTTATGGAGCATTAATGAAATTTTGAAAACATTTCTAATGTTGTGAAGTGGGTTAACATGCAAAGAGGACATGAAAATAAAAAAACAATTAAAAAAACATTGAATGTCTCATTGAGAAAGAAACAGTTTAATGGAATAGGATACATACAAGAATCATTGGAGTTTTGAAAGAACTTGCCCCAAATAACATACCATTTCATGGATCAAATGAGATGATTTAGGAGAAGGATAACGATATTTTTTTTAAAATTATTGAATTTGTTGCTGAATTTGATCATGTTATGCATGATCCTATTCGTTGTGTGGTCAATAATGAAATTAAAAAGCATTATCTTAGTCATAAAATTCAGAATTAATTGATAATTTTTTTGTGGAATGCGATTAATGAAAAAAACTCAAAGAAGATCATGAGAGAAAAATATTTTTCCATTATCCTTGATTGCACACCGAATCTAAGTCATAAAGAACACATGTCAATTATCATAAAATGTGTGGATGTTGAGGAATAATTTAAAGTTATGGAGGTGGAGTTTTTTCTTGGCTTCATAAATAATGATGACACATCAGGTCGTGGGATTTTCAAGTCACTTGAAGATGCTTTTGTGGATCTTAAACTAATCATTGGTGACATAAGTGGTCAAAGTAATGATAATGGATCCAATATGAAACATAAACAATAAGGTGTCCAAAAAAGGATTCTTGATGTAATTCCTAGAGCATTTTACACTCCATGTGGATGTCATAGCCTTAATCTTGCTATATGTGACATTGCAAAATCTTCTGTGAAAGATAGAAATTTATTTTCATATGTTCAAAATATTTTTACATTGTTTGAAGGTTCACCACATCGATGGTTTTTTTAAGGAATTTTGTGAAGGTTTTGAATCTAAAACCATTATCAATAACATGTTGGGAAAGTCATATCGATAGTATTAGTGATATAAGAAAATAAACACCTAAGTTAAGAAATTCATTGGTTGAAATTGCCAATATTTATAAACATGATGATGTTGTGATGTTAGATGCTATATGATTTTGTTCCAATGCATTAGAAAATTTAAAATTCATCACTAGCTTATGTATTTGGTATTTGGTTTTTGAAAAAGTGAACTATATCAGTAAAATCCATCAAGGGGAAGAGATGGATATCAAAGATGAAAGTACAAAAATAAAATAGTGTATTTTTTGCATGGAAGAACTTCGAGAAGAGGGTTTTTAAGGTTTAATGAATGAAGCAAACGAACATGCACTCGAAGTTGGTATTGATCCAATATTTGAAGAAAAAATAGTTTTTCATAGAAAGAAAAAATTTGATGAAGGTGTTAAAGATGATGCTATTATAAATTTGTCTATGGAGGAAATATTTAGAAAAAATTATTTCCTTTAAATTAGTGATCAATATCTTATGTCATTGAGGGAGCGTTTATGAAATTTGAACACTTTGATGAAATATTTGTATTTTTTAAGGCAAATTTTAGTCATATTTGTGAAGAAAAATTGAAGGAACATTACACTCAATTTCAATGTTTTTTTAAACACAATGAACATGATGATATTGTGGTGATGAATTATTTCAAGAGGCTAGACATTTGAATTCAATATTTCCATGTAAACTGAAAAAATCAATTGATATCATTGATTTTATCAAACTATATTGGAGAGATGGAGGTTTTCAAATTACATGGGTGGCATATCGAATTTTTTTTACTATACCCATTACAGTTGCATCAGTAGAGATAAATGATTATAAGCTAAAGTTGATCAAAACATATCTTCGGACTACCACGTCATAATAAAGATTATGTGCATTGGCAATGATTTCAATTGAAAATGAATTTTTGGATAGTTTTAATTATGATGAGTGGATTGAATAATTTTGATCAATAAATGCATGGAGATGTGTTTTCCTTTGAATTGGATTATAAATTTCCACAATCTGGTTCCTGAACTACTACAACATGCTCTATAATGTCATGCACTATTTCATTATAAATATTGATTTTCATTGAATTGGTTTATTTAATATGTATGATTAATAATTTCTATTATAATTTCAGCATATAAATCAAATTTTTTCATTTGAGGACTTATTAAACAAATATAGGTGTCCTGTTATTAAAAAAAATCATTGCTTGATTTTTATATGATGTTGGGTTCATGATTTTAGCTATTTAAAAGTGATTTTTTAATTCATCTATTATGTTATTTTATATTTTTTGGTTTTAATTCTTATAGTTTTAGAACAAATTGGAGATCAAGATGATGATGAAGATTATTTATTTATTTTTTCAAAGACATAACAGGTTGGTTTTTTGAAACACTAATTTCTTTTATGATTTGTTTTGATGTGGATTAAAATGTTAAAAAGTTTAAATTATTTTTATTTTAGAAAAAATCGTTTTTTCCTTGTTTACAAACATATAAGACTGATGTTTTCATACGATTTAAAGCCCTGTTTGAAATTACTTTTTAGTATTTTTTCAAGCCACACAGGTGCTGTTTTAAACATATATTTTTTATTGTTTTTTTAACTTTTTAATATTATTCGGGCTAACATATGAACTGGTATGCATGTGGACTGATTTTTATTTTTGATTTTTTCATGTAATGTGGGCTTAAAGAGATTTATAATTTCAGGTTTGTAAAGTGTGAGTTCTGATCTATTTTTCTTCAACCCAATCCTATAACCTTCTATATTTAAAGTGCAGCAATTTTATAATTTTTCTCAAGAAACAGGATTGTCCGGGCTAGTCCTACTATGAAATTTTCACATATTTAAAAGAATAGAAATATTTATTTAGAAATAAAAGGGTAGAATATAAGGTGTCAGCATGTATGCCGAAATTATGTTGAGGTGACTTTAAAATATGTATTTAGTTAATTTTTCATATTTTTAATTTTATTAGTTAATTTATATATACTATTTATCTACAATGTATTTATTTATTTATTAAAACAATTAAGTAGAAATGAAAAAATTGAGAATTCATTTTCTTTAACCATTTTATTCTATATAATGATATTATAAAAATGGAAAAAAATCATCTCATGAAAATGTATTCGAAAAGGATGATGAACTCATGAACTATTTATTATCTTTATTATTATATTTATTTTTTATTTTTTCTGTTAATGTTTTTATTGTGTGTTTTTAATTTACAAATGAATATATGTTTTTTAATTCTGTTAAAAATGAAATTTATCTTAAAACATGTGACACTAATTGAAAACCATGTAAACACACAAAACTTATCCTTACAGTTTTGGAAAAATAATCCATAAGTCGGTTTGGATCACTAGGAATCTTCTACATGACATTCTGAAATACATTGTATCTTGTATGAATCACATGACATGATTTTATATAAAAATTTCATTTATGTGAAAAAATACTTCTTATTCACTAAAAACCAAGAAAACTAAATACTTTTTTCATGAACTTTTTTTATAAGTATGCACAATTAATTTATGAAATGTTGAAATAGTATCTTGTCAATGTAACACACAATGTTAGTGGTATAAATCAAAGTGAATATTTTCATGTTATAATTTATTATATGTTTAAAAACATGTGTCACTAACTGAAAATTTAGAAAACACAATTGGATTTTCTGGACACTTTAAGTAAAAAATTAATATTTCATTTTCAGTATTTAATGAAAAGAATAGTAATACCTCAAAAAATGTGGGTGGTTTGACACAATGTATGCATTTTCATTTATAATATTTAAATTAGTACAGAAGATGCATGAAATGATAAAAAATCATAAAAAACATTCACAATTGTTTTTAATAAAACAATCCATAAGTCATTTATGACTAGCAGAAATTAACCTAACCTTGAATTGTATTGATTTTTTAAAAAATTATTCATATGTGATTTTTTATTAATAAGAATCATATTTAAAATAATAAGACAGATAGTGTGATTGGTATGACTTCAAGTATCAGTTTTCAAATTAAAATTGACATTTTAGATAAAAATAGAATTCACTAAGTGAAAAAATAGAGAACATCATCATATTGCCTTGTTATTTTATAAAATAATCCATAAATAATTCTAGAAGTGTGGGAACTATTTATAGGACAATATAACTCATGGTGTGTCTGAAATGACTCAATGCGATTGTTTTACATAAAAATTTACATTTTATTTCAAAACCCATGTCACATAACAAGAATTAAAAAAATGTGATCATATTTTCATGATTTTATATAAAAATGACTCAAAAGTCATTTTTTGCATGTATGAATGAACAGAACATCAATCTAACACAACTTTGTACTAACATGACTGCATGTTTGTTTTTTTAATTGAAAATACATGTAAATATATGTGTTGAATACAGAAGACCAAATTTTTTTTGATATTGAAAATTTATATATGAATCTTTTTTTATTAGTAGAAATTATTCATACCTCAATCTGATACATGGTCTAACCGATATAAACCAAAATGCATGACTTCAATTAATAATTTATAATTTAGTTCAAAATATTTGTCACTTAGTTAAAATTAGGAAAACATTATAATATGGTCTACATTTATTAGGAACTATTTATGCATCAATTTGATTTATGATGTGAACTGTATAACTCAACATGTTTGTTTTTATTTTAAAATTTATATTTTATTTAAATATTTATTCAAAAAACTGAAACCCAAGTATAAATGCTCTGATTTTCTTGATAAAATTAAATAATGATCAATAATTCATTTCTATTTTTTAGGAATGAGTCATACACAAATATAGAACATGGTGTGATTGTTTTGAATCAGATGTGTATTTTCTATTAAAAATTAAATTTTTATAATGCCATGGGACACTCACTAGAAATAGAGAAAAGATACTGAATTGTATTGATTCATTAGGAAAATGAACAATATTTCATTTTTTATTAGTTTGAATAAACCACAAAAAAATTTAACAACAAATATGTCTGATAAGACTCAATGTGTATGACATTATTTAAAATTTAAATTCTAGTTCAAAAGATGTGTTAAATACTCAAGAATGAAAAAAAATTTACAATTATTTGGATACTTTATGTTAGCTGTCCAAAAGTAATTTGGAGATCTTGAAAATAACTTCCCAACAATATGAAAAATAGTATGACCAGTTTAACTCAAAATGTGTGTTTTTAGTATAAAAATGACATTTTGATTAAAAATTAATTTATCTAACAAAAAACTAAGAAAAAAAACTTGGATTGCCCCGATAATTTTTTTTAAAAATACATAATTCATTTTTGAATTTTTATAACTATATACAACCAATCTGGTATGTGGTGTGACTAATATCACGGAATATGCATGTTTTTAATTTAAAAATAAAATTCTAGTCAAAAACAAGTTTCACTAATTGAAAACTAAAAAATATTGTTATATTGTGTTGATTTCCAAGGAACGTTATCCATAAATCTTTTTTTATGTGTAGTAATCATCTTCACATCAATATGACACAAAATGTGTCTAATATGACTTAATGTCCATGTTTTTATTAACATGTAATTTTACTTCCAAACACATTTTATGGATATAAAAATGATAAAATTTACAAGGATTCTCTTTATAAATTATTACAATAATCCACAAATTATTTTTTTATGTTTATGAATCAATATTACGTTAATTGGACATGTGATTTTCTCATCATATATTTTATTTTATTTTTTCTATTTAAAAGTATCATATTATTTTTTGATTGTTAAATAATTAAGTTTAATTTATTTATAAAAAAATTACTAATATATAAATTTTTTTATATATAGGAACATTCTTTTTAGAGCTGTGGTTTTTTTTGAAAACAAGTAGCATGATCAGACTATTTTAGAGGGTGTTAGAGTCCAAATACAGTGGAATATTAATATTTTTGAATGTTTTGATGTTTGTGATAAATGGTATGTAACCTTGTAATTGTACATAGTAATTTCTGAATTGTTTTTTTATCACTTTATAATTAATATATATATATATATATATATTTATTTATAATTTAATTTAAATTTAATTTAATTTTCTATACATTACATGTAACATCCCAAGTAAATAAAGAATAAAACATTATCATATTTATTAATATTTTCAAATTAAATATTAATTTTACTTTAAAGGGGTTGCTATGTTTGATAGTGTACCTAATACACAATAAAGAGTTTCATTGAAATCGTACGTTGCACAGTAGTAATATAATAATATTATTTTAAATGGTAGTTAACACGTAGCCATTGTATTGGCGGGAATGAATAGAAATAACTAGAATATTATTATATATGTTTTTAAATGTTTTTACATTTTTTCAATAAAATATAAAGGCTTAAAATACGAAGAGAATTCAATTTTAGGCATAGATACTCTAATATTTACTAAAGGTCGAATTATCGCCTTTTGATGGAGAACTGTCATTAAATATAGTTCTGGTCACTCTTATACATTATATTGGATCAAATAAAACTCTTCTTTAGAATCAGCGCATCATAATTTACTTTGTGTAAATTTTTGGTATTTTTCCGATAAGGTTCATTTTTTAATGAATAGTGAAAAATGTTGTAATTTAATTCAAAACCTATTTTTAATATAATTTATTAATATGATTAGATTATCTTTTGAATTGTTTTTAAAATGAAATTAGAATATATTTTTACCATTTAATCCAATAGTGGTTGTTGGAATTAATTTCACTTTGAAATCGGACTTAAACTAGTGTCATCTTTTGATACTTAATGTTTCTTAAAAACACGCTATTTGCTCTGATAGCGGGAATTAATTATTAAATTAATTATTTAAACTTATATGTTTTGAATTTTTTAAAATATAAATCATTTTTTAATCTGGAATATTAAATATATCTTAGGGTGAAGTTTTGGTTTTTTCTGAAAAACTTCAATTTTTGATGAATAGTGAAACCACTAAGTTGTACTTAAAAAAACTGATTTTTCATTTAAATGAAATTTTACCACCTCTGTGTTTTGAATTTCTAAAATCTGACATACATGGTTTTCATTAGGAAGAAAAAAAATTTTCAATGAGATCAAAATAAATTTTTTTTGAATAGTAACTTTTAAGTTTTTAATCGCGATTAGAGGTAATTAGTGTATTTTAAATTAAAAATAATGTTTTAATAAAATGAAATGAACTTGACACATGTCCTAACATTATTGGATGTGTCATGGCCGACCAATAAAATCCATGGGTCAACTTGGGGACCCCATGGAGCCACTTTGGTAGGAAAATGACATTAATAACTTTTTATTTAATGTTAAAATAAAAATGTCACAAATATGAGATGTTTTACTAAAAAAAATATTAAATGGGGTTATTCAAGTCATAATTTTGACTATAAATATTCAATAGCAATCTAAAAAGAGTTCCTACATCATGATAGTTTTTTTATAATTTTTATACATTAAATAAATTAAATTATTTATGACACCATGATGATGCAGCGATTACCTCATTACTTAACGATTTAAATAAAATGAAAAGATAATGTAATATCTAAGACCTAAACTTGTCAAAAACATATTGGATGGGTGGATTTTGAACCCTTATCACATTATACTCTAAATATATAATTTTGGGACCCTTTTTATCTGAAAATCATTTTATAATAAAGTATCTTTTCTTAACTTTCCAAGAGTGCCCCTCCTCTCCTCTTATAAAAGGCCCCCACCTCTACCTCCTTACCCACACCTCTACAGCCTTTGGCTCGGAAAAACCTTTCCCATTTTGTCTCTAATAATCCCTCTCTTACTCCTAGAAGCCTCACTTTGGGCAGAAGTCTTCCCAAGGAAGCCTTTGAGCTCAAATCAAAAAGTGTTACTCGTTTTAAAGGAAGTGTCTTCTCTTGTGTTCTTATGTTTTATTTTGCTTCTCCAACCGCCTAAACTTTTTTGATTCATTTATTTTGTAACAAAACCATTATCTTATTTATAATATTATGTTTTTAGAAGAATTATTCGAGTTACACTTATACACTCCTTCATCTAATGGTTAAATAACATACTGTTTCTGTGGATGGCGAATTTCTGCCTCATGAAATGATGATTGTTCAACACTCATATAACACCTTCAAAGGTGGACATTAAGATGAAAATATATTTATATATGATATATGATATGTTTATGTATTACTTAAGATTCTGTATTTTTAATTTGTGTCATACCTTTATGGTTTCCATTGTGGGTAAACACGATAATTTCATTTTAGGAAGTGTGGACTACCGTCCCCTCAAAGTGATTTGATTCGTTAATGCCATACGTGGGACGTATAAGGGAATGATTTAATGATATTATATATGATATTATACTATAATTATAATATATTTTTATGTCATTATGATTCCATTCCTTAAAATATGAAATAGAAATGAAAGTAGTGTTCATGCGTACGTACATTTTACCATCTCCATGAATGGTGCATTTCATTTCTTATCCCCAAATGTAATTTACTATTATAAGTACATATATATAATGGATATATATGATGTAGGATAAATCTAAATTATGAATATTATTCTGGAATTAATATATACATACCTCTCATTTAGTTTTTATTCCATTAATATGACATAGAAATGAATGTAGCGTTCATGCGTACGTACGGCTTACCGTCTCCATGAACGGTGCATTTCATTTCTTACCTCTAAATGATTATGTATATTATAAATGCATGTATATACTGGATATATATGATATATATAATATCTACATCATGAATATAATTCTTGATATAATGGATATTTTACCACATGAACAACATGTAATTATAAAGAGTTTATTTTTGACTCAAGTACCAAGGATCGACAAAATGACCATTATTAACTTAAATAATTACATAGTGTTCATAACATGTTAAAAAGTAATAAAAAGGAATAATGAAATTGAAAAAGGTTCTTATGCATGTAGAAATTAACTCAAGTTTATTATTCAGGACGTTAAAGAATGATCTAGTCAAGTCAGACCCGAGGTAAGGGACTTCATCTCAATCTCCTTTTATTGAGGCATATTTTGTTTTATACACAACATTTTTCTATACGGTGTATAAACCCCTTTTACTTTTACTTTTATACAAAAGTAATCTTTTTCTACGAAGCGTTTTACTAAACAACAAAAAGGAATGTTTCTTTTAACGTACGCGGTGACAACGACCTTTTCTGCCGCCGCGAGTATTATTTGGTCTTTGGCTTCCTCAATACACCATAATGTTTTTAAAATGAAATAAATACCATATACAATTTTATGTATATTTGTAATGAAAATGGTTTTTATAATGGATTTGTTATGTCAATATATTCAAGTGATATATTGTGATCAAAGGGTGGAAATGTTTTCTTTCCTTTATATTTGTTTTCTGTCTTATGATTTTATAATGGTACTTGGACATTTGACGGGTGGTTACATGATAAACCATATGACGGGTGGTGCCATGAATACCAGGATGGGTGGTTACATTATAACCTCCAATGCATTGGGTATGGAAGTCGGCCGTATGGAAATTCCATTAAGTGATATGTGTGGAAGTCGACCGGATGGTTACTCCACTTAAGTATGTTTATGTCCCAAGTAACCTTTATATGTTATGTGTTATTTATATGGGTTTTATGGTAATCATTTGGTTACAAAAGGTTAAGTAATGATCTTTTATTCATTGAATATTTTTTACTACTTCATAAAGGTGAAATTTATTACATTGATAAAGTATACATGGTTTAATTGTTGTTTTGAAAAACTAACAGTTTTCATTCTTTGTGTATCCCATACTGAGCTTTTTATGCTCACCCCAAGTTTATGAAATTTTTTTCATAGTACTTAATGTCGAATAGGGTCAAGGATGGGATCAAGTAAATGTCATGCTATCTAAATCATGGATCTAGACATGTTTCTTTTTAAGAGTATTTATTTTATGGAAACTTATTAGAAGTTACTACTTTCTAATCTTTTGAGATGTAATAGTTATGTCCTAATTATCTAAAACTCTAAACCTGAAAAGATCCTCAATGGAAATTATTCATTTAATACAATATTAAGTAATGTATAAGGCCGAGGCCTTATAATTGGTATCAGAGGTCGGTTTAGATAACATTAAGAGTTAGATTTCTATTAAATGATTATCTAAAAATATTTTTTTATGGTCAAATTAAAATGATATAGCATTTTAAGAATACCATGTTGCTTCGCCTAAGATATTTATGTGTTAAGAATGGTTTTTCATAGAGGAAACAGAACAGTTTTTCTGGGAAGGCATATAGAGGGAAATGACCTTTCAAATTAGTATCCTGAGATGGTCAGAATCAGAACTAAACAGTTTGTTGCTGTGATGGCTCAGTTGACTCAGGTAATAAGTGTTGGTTTTTTTTATTGATGATATTTTTGTGTTTTCTAAATGTAAAGAGGAGTATGAAAGTCATTTAAGGGTTATCTTTCAAACCTTAAAAGAAAAGAAACTGTATGGAAAATTTAGCAAGTGTGAGTTTTGGTTGAAACAAATTTCTTTTCTTGGTCATATTATTTCTAGAGATGGGATAACTATTGATCCTGCAAAAACAATGGTTGTTGAAGAATGGCCAAGACCCACAAATGTAACTGAGATTCGTAGCTTCCTTGGTTTGATAGGTTATTATAGAAGTTTTGTTAGAAATTTTTCATGGTTATCTAGTCCAATGACTAAGCTAACTCAGAAGGGTGTTAAGTTTATCTGGACATAAGAATGTGATGATTGTTTTTAGGAGTTGAAAAGAAGATTGGTGAATGATCCAGTTTTGGCACTTCCTTCCAGGAATGGTGAGTTGGTTATCTACAGTGACACTTTATTGAAAGGACTTGGTTGTGTCCTAATGCTGAATGATCAGGTAATTTCTTATGCCTCACGTTAGTTGAAAACTCATGAGGAAAATTACCCTACACATGACTTGGAATTAGCTGCTGTTGTTTTTGATTTAAAAATTTGGAGGCATCATTTGTATGGAGTAAAGTGTGAAATGTATACCTATCACAAAAGTTTAAAGTATATATTAACTCAGAAATAATTGAACATGAGACAGAGGAGATGGCTAGAATTAATCAAGGATTATGACTGTACAATTCATTACCATATAGGAAAAGAAAATAAAGTAACTGATGCTTTGATTCCGAAAAGTAATGCATCATTAAAAATGTTGTGTTTGGAACATGATCCTTTAGTTAAGTATTTGATGAACTTTGGCATAGAAGATGTTGTTGCAAAAAGTTCTTCTGTTTTCTTTCAGGTATCAGTGAGATCATCTCTATCAGACAGAATTAAGCAAGTAAAGAAGCAAAATAGCGAGTTGTAGAAAAAGGTAGAGCTAGTTCAGAAGGGTAAGTTTCCTGAATTTAACATTGATAATGATTGTGTTTTGAGGTTTTGGAATAGATTATGTGTGCCTATTAATTTAAAGTTGAAGAATGAGTAGTTATGTGAGGCTCATAGTTCCCCGTTTTCAGTTCATCTTGGCAGTACTAAGATGTACAGAGATCTGCGGGAGTATTACTGGTGGGATGGAATGAAAAGAGATATTGCTGATTTTACTATGAAGTGTTTAACTTGTCGGAAGGTTAAAGCAGAGCGGCAGTTACTAAAAGGGACGCTTCAGCCATTACCAGTGCTAGAGTGGAAGTGGAAAAATATATCTGTGGACTTTGTTGTGGGATTATCGAGGACATCTCGAGGTAATAATGTAATCTGGGTTATTGTTGATCGATTGACTAAATCTGCACATTTCCTTCCGATTCGAGATACATTCTCTCTAGATCAACTTTCTCGATTGTATCTTAAAGAGATAGTCAGGTTGTATGGAGTTCTCCTCTCCATTGTATCTGATCGTGATCTCAGTTTTACTTATAACTTTTGTAAATGCCTTAAGAAGTCATTGGATATTAAATTAAATTTTAGTATAGCTTTTCATCCACAATCAGATGGGCAGTCAGAACGAACAATTCAGACCTTGGATGATATGCTGCGTGCTTGCTCTATGGATTATCAGGGAATTTGGTAACAACATCTTTCTTTTTTTGTGTTTTTATATAATAACATTTTTCATTCCAGTATACAGATGGATTCGTTTGAAGCATTATTTGGGAAGCAGTGTCAAACTCTGGCTTTTTGGGATGAAGTATGTGAAAGGAAGCTGATGGGACCAGAATTGGTAGAAGAGATGGCAGAGAAAAGTACATTTGATTCAGAAACACATGAGAACAGCTCAGAGCAGACAGAAAAGTTATGCAGATAACCGGAGGAAGGATCTATCTTTCAAGGTAGGTGATCTTGTTTTTCTCAAAGTTTCACCATGGAAAAGTGTGATGCGGTTTGGTAAGAAAGGAAAGCTGAGTCCAAGGTCCATTGGACCATATGAAATTCTGGAGAAAGTTAGATCAGTTTTATACAGAGTGGCATAACCTCCGAGTTTATCTCAGTTACACAATGTTTTTCATGTTTCGATGTTGAGAAAGTATATGCCAGATCTATCTCATGTTTTGAGCCCAGGGGTAGTTTAGTTGGAAGCGAGTCTCTCTCATGAAGAACAACCAGTTCAGATTCTTGACCAAAGAGAGAAAGTGTTGCGAAATAAGGTAATTCACCAGGTAAATGTTTTTTGGAAAAACCATATGGTTGAAGAGGCAACGTGGGAATCTGAAAATTCCATGAGGGATAAATACCCCCACTTATTTTGATAAATGAATAAAATTGTGAGGACACAATTCCCAAAAGGGGGGAAGGATGTAACATCCCAGGTAAATAAAGAATAAAACATTTTCATATTTATTAATATTTGAGAATTAAATATTAATTTTACTTTAAATGGGTTTCTATGTTCGATAGCATACCTGATACGCAACAAAGAGTTTCTTTTAAATCTTACGTTGCACAGTAGTAATATAATAATATTATTTTAAATGGTTGTTAACACATATCAATTTTATTGGCAGGAATGAATACAAATAACTAGAATATTATTATATATGTTTTCTTAAATGTTTTTACATTTATCCAATATAATATAAAGGCTTAAAATATGAAAAGATTTCAATTTCAGGCATAGTTACTCTAATATTCACTAAAGGTCTACTTATCACCTTTTGATGGAGAACCGTCATTAAATATAGTTTTGGTCACTCTTATACATTCTATTGGACCAAATAAAACTCGTCATTAGAATCAGGCCATCAAAATTTAATTTGTGTAAATTTTTGGTATTTTTCTGATAAAGATCATTTTTTAATGAATAGTGAAAAATGTTGTAATTTAATTCAAATCCTCTTTTTAATCTAATTTATTAATATGAATAGATTATATTTTTAATTGGTTTTAAATTGAAATTATAATATATTTTTACCATTTAATCCAATAGTGGTCGTTGGAATTAATTTCACTTTGAAATCAGACCTAAACTAGCATCAATCTTTTGATACTTATTGTTTCATAAAAACACGCTATTTGCTCTGACAGCGGGAATTAATTATTAAATTAATTAATGCAACATATATGTTTTGAATTTTTTAAAATAGACGTCATTTTGGAATCTGGAATATCAAATATAGCTTAGGGTGAGGTTTTGGTTTTTTCTGAAAAACTTCAATTTTCGATGAATAGTGAAACCACTAAGTGGTACTTAAAAAAAACCAACTTTTTGTTTAAATGAAATTTTACCACCTCTTTATTTTTAATTTAAAAAAATCTAACATACATGGTTGTCATTAGGAAGTAAAATTTGGTTCAATGGGATTAAAATAATTTTTTGGTGAATAGTAACTTTTAAGTTTTTAATCACAATTAGAGGTAATTAGTGTAGTTTAAGGTAAAAATAATGTTTTAATAATATGATATGAACTTGACACATGTACTACCCTTATTTTATGTGTCATGGCCGACCAATAAAATCCATGGGTCATCTTGTGGACCCCATGGAGCCACTTTGGTAGGAAAATGACGTTAATAACTTTTTATTTAATGTTAAAATAAAAATGTCACAAACAAGAAATGTTTTACTAAAACAATTTTTAAATGGGGTTATAGAAGTCATAATTTTGACTATAAATATTCATTAGAATGATAAAAATATTTCTTACATCATGATAGTTTTTTTATAATTTTTATACATTAAATAAATTAAATTATTTATGACACCATGATAATGTAGCGATTACCTCATTACTTAACGATTTAAATAAAATGTAAAGATAATGTAAAATCTAAGCCCTAAACTTGTCAAAAACCTACTAGATGGGTGGATTTATAAAACTTATCACATGATCCTCTAAATATATAATTTTGGGACCCTTTTTATCCGAAAATCATTTTATAATAAAGTATCTTTTTTTAACTTTCCAAGAGTGCCCCTCCTCTCCTCTTATAAAAGGCCCCCACCTCTACCTCCTTAACCACACCTCTAAAGCATTTGGCTCGGCCAAAACCTGCCCATTTTGTCTCTACAAATCCCTCTATTTATCCTAGAATCCTCACTTTGGGCAGAAGTCTTTCCATGTAAGACTTTGATCTCAAATCAAAAAGAGTTACCCGTTTTAAAGGTTGTGTCTTCTCTTGTGTTCTTATGTTTTATTTTGCTTCTCCAACCCCCTAAACTCTTTTTATTCATTTCCTTTGTAACAACACCAGTATCCTCAATATAATATTATGTTTTTATAGTAAGGATTCGAGCGACACTTACACACACCTTCATTTAATGGTTAAATAGCATACTCTTTCTGTGGATGGTGAATTTCTGCCTCACGAAATGATGATTGTTCAACACTCATATAAAACCATCAAAGGTGGCCACTAATATGACACTATATTTATATATGATATATAATATGATTTTGTTTTACTTAATCTTCTGTATTTTTCATTTTTGACATACCTTTATGGTTTCCATTGTGGATAAACATGATAATTTCATTTTAGGAAGTGGGGACTACCGCCCCCTCAAAGTGATTTGATTAGTTAATTCCATACGTGCGATGTATAAGGGATGGATTTAATGATATTATATATGATATTATACTGGAATTATAATATACCTTTAAGACATTATGATTCCATTCCATAAAATACAAAATAGAAATGAAAGTAGCGTTTATGCGTACGTACGGCTTCCCTTCTCTATGAACGGTGCATTTCATTTCTTATCCCGAAATGTAATGTACTATTATAAGTACATATATATAATGGATATATATGATTTATGTTACATCTAAATGATTAATATAATTCTGTAATTAAAATATACATACCTCTCTTTTATTTTTAATTCCATTTGTATGACATAAAAATGAAAGTAGCGTTCATGCGTACTTACGGCATACCGTCCTCATGAACGATGCATTTCATTTCTTACCTCTAAATGATTATGTAATATTATAAATGCATGTATATACTATATATATATTATATATATGATATCTACATCATGAATATAATTCTTGATATAATGGATATTTTACCATATGAACAACTTGTAATTATAAAGGGTTTATTATTGACTCAGGTACCAAGGATCGACAAAACGACCATTATTAACTTAAATAATTACATAGTGTTCATAACATGGTAATAAGTGATATAAATGGAATAATTAACTTTAAAAAGGTTCGTAAGCAAGTAGAAATTAACTTGAGTTTATTATTCAGGACGTTAAAGAACGATCAAGTCAAGTCGGACCCGAGGTAAGGGACTTCGTCTCAATCTCCTTTCATTGAGGCATATTTCGCTTTGTACACAACTTTATTTTATACGGTGTATAAACCCTTTTGACTTTTAATTTTATGCAAAAGGAATGTTTTTCTACAAAGTGTTTTACTAAATGAAAAAAAGGAATGTTTCTTTTAACATACACGGTGAAAACGACCTTTTCTGCCGCCGCGAGTATTATTTGGTCTTTGGCTTCCTCAATAAGCCGTAATGTTTTTAAAATGAAATAAATACCATATACTCTTTTATGTATTTTGGTATTGAAAATGGTTTTTATAATGGATTTGTTATGTCAATATATTTAAATGATATATTGTGATCAATGTTTGGAAATGTTTTCTTTCCATTATATTTGTTTTATGTATTATGATTTTATAATGGTACTTGGATATTTGACGGGTGGTTACGTGATAAACCATATGATGGGTGGTGCCATGAATACCAGGATGGGTGGTTACATTATAAC
This sequence comes from Viscum album, assembly GCA_963277665.1. NCBI lineage: Eukaryota > Viridiplantae > Streptophyta > Magnoliopsida > Santalales > Viscaceae > Viscum > Viscum album. The sequence continues at coordinate 1,550,514,319 of OY728158.1, read as the reverse complement.
CTCCAATGAATTAGGTATGGAAGTTGGCCGTATGGATATTCAATTAAGTGATATGTGTGGAATTCGATCGGATGGTTACCTCACTTAAGTATGTTTATGTCCCAAGTTACCATTATTTGTTTTGTGTTCTTTATATGGGATTTATGGTAATTTTTTTGGTTTCAAAAGGGTAAGTAATGATCTTTTATTCAGTGAAGAGTTTTTACTACTTCATAAAGGAGAATTGTATTACTTTGATAAAGTATACATGGTATACTTGTTGTTTTGAAAAACAAACATTTTTCATTCTTTGTGTATCCCTTAACGAGATTTTTATGCTCACCCCAAGTTTTTGAAATGTTTTTCACAAGACTTAATGTGGAATAGGGTCAAGGATGGGATCAAGGAAAAGTCATGGTATCTAAATCATGTTACTAGACATGTTTCTTTTTAAGAATTTTTATTTTATGGAAACTAAGTAGAAGTTTATACTTTGTAATCTTTTGAGATGTAATAGTTATTTCATAATTCTCAAAAACTGTATACATGAAAAGACCCTCAATGGAAATTATTCATTTAATGCAATATTAATTAATGTATAAGGCTGGGGCCTTATATTACTGATGTGTGTTGTAATTTTAGCGACACACTAGTGCAGGTAGGATAATATTAATGAAAAAATTGAATCGATTGAAGACCACCTTTTATAGATCTTTTCTAGTGTATATGAATGATGATTTTTTCAAACAATTTTTATAACTGATAATTTTTTATAGCTTTTAAAGGTGATTTCAATATTAGATCATTATTTATCATTGACGGAGGATTTTTCCAGAACTAAAAAATCCCATATTTAAAATAATGATACATATAATCAATATATCTAGAAATCAATAACATATAATAAAAATATATTTTAAAAAACTATTAATAAATCATGTAAAAAACTAACTTATACAATAAATTATAATCAACAACTTCTTCATGAAGGGTAAAAAATGAAAAAACATCAATATGTGAGATAAAATAATATCATCAATCTGCGATCAAGTAATTATCACCATACTAAACACTTTACTAAATTACGATGTATATGTTTACACAATTATAATGAAATTTTATGAATAAATAAATAATTGAATAATTAAAATAAATCCCCTAAATACACAAGACTAGGACATAACCTTACCCTCTACCAACATTTCAAATACACCATTAATAGAAAAATGAGGATTTACAGCTACGAAAAAACTTGTTGATATAAAAGTGACTAATATATATTACTTATATTGTTTCTTATTTAAATAAATTTTAATTAAAAAGTATCAACTTATTTACATTAATTCTTAAGATATTTCCTAAAACATAAACTTAATAATAAATTTACATTTAATTTCATTATTTCCCATTTACACAATAATTTCATCAAAGATTCCATTATATATGACAACATCATTACTAAATGTTCAACATAATTTGAATAATTAAATGAAAAAACACACACACACACACACATATATATATATATATATTCAAATCATAATTAATCAATGACAGTACATTATTGAAAATTTAAAACTCCCATCTTTCAAAATTATAAAAAATCATTATATAATTCATACCACTATTTAATATAAAAATACTCCCCATTTCATATGGAATATCAGATAGTATTAACAAAATAATATCTCTTTATTATTATAGTATCATTGAATAAGAATATTATTACCATTAAACCAAATATTTATAGGATGAGAGAAATATCTAATCATATAAGACATGTAAAAATTAACGAATAAATTTTATTACACATATAGAGTAAATATAACTAATATAAATAATAACATATATATATAGGGAATGAACCATACCTAATGGTTTGAAAGATTGTATAATTATAAATTTTTGTCATTAAAAAATATCACATCTTATAGAATTTTATGGGTGGGTCTCAATAAAAAGATATTGGTAAAACTAATCCTCATCTGCGGAGTTTTAACGATAAAAGAGTTTGATGGTGACGGTGATTGTTGTTTTCCATTTTATAACCATGAAAACTGAAGGCTCAATAATGGTAAATTAGTATAATTTACTAAATATCAAGAATAAATATTTCAAAAGATAAGTGAATGGTTATAAATGCCATATATTCATTGTTTATTCATTACTAATTTATTTTCCACTAACACTAACATTTTCTAAAAAACACTCACCATTCAACATCATAAAATTTACCACTACTATAGAATTTTTTATATTTAGTTATACCACATATCAATATTAATACAAGAACTGATCAATGGTTTTTGTTAGTTAGAGTGAGTATCTATGGATGGGGGGTGGGGGGGTAGAGGGGAGAATTGAGTACCTAATAAATTTTTTTTTTAAATGGAATAATTTTAAATACACCAAATAATTTAAAAAATAATATTTAATCAACATAGAATATAAGTATAAGTTTGAATCATTCAAACTTTTTCATAATTTTGTATTTTTTATCAGGTAAGAAAAATTTACATTGAAAACAATTTACATAATTAAAATATTATAAAATCAGTAAAAAAAACTAACAATAAAGGTATTAGTTTTTTTGTTAAAATGTTTCAGTTTTAAAAGTGGAAATAATATAAACAAAAATATATGGATGAAATTTGAAGTAAGATTTTCAGTGTCAAGATGATAATTATTCATATCCATATAGTGATCACTCATCACCAAGATGTTTATTTAAAATAAAATTTTTGATTCGAAACTTGGATCACATTATACCACATTTTATAAACAGTCCAGGTCACAGATGACCTATTCCAAAGTAATATATTGCAGTAAAACAAATAGGCCACACATTGAACTCTACCACTATTAAACATGAGAGTACAAATTTAATTCTAGTAACTAGAATATATCATATATCTTACCTATCATTATAATATACAATGTGTGTTTGATAGAAAAAAGTACAACAGACACTACTCAAACATTACGAATAAACAATCAGAACAGATAAAACTAAATTTGTAGGGATAAAGGGGCTAGTTCTGTTGCAGTGAAAATCATGAATATTTGGAAGACAATTGGAAATTCAGCTTGATTCATGTTATCTTGAAATCTTCAGAACAACATATTGTATAACACTCTAATGTTCTTGGATGGAAGAAATAATTACATTTTTTTGCTTCTAGATTATTCAATTTAGTGATTTAATGATGTTGCAGCTCTATGTGTGGTCAGTAAGCACAAGCTCAAATATTACTATCAATATTCTTCACACCACACAACACATGAGGGAGTCTTCATCCTTTTCCTTTAACAAAAACAATAGGATTAATATCCAAAAGAATCCAAATATTCTACAACCTAGTATATCAAATGTTACCTATTCTTAAATGAATTATTCCAATCAATTAATTGAGAATAATTAAAATATAAATTTTAATTATCATAAATAATATATTCATTCTAATAATTTAAATGATAAAGATTTTTTGTTAAATTGTGTTGGTGCCTTGGGATCTAATGGTGACTCAAACTAGTGGTGACCAATTTTGGGGGCGTGAAACTAATGATGAATCTTATTTACCAATATTTATGTTAGTGGTGTATCAACATTTGGCAGTTCAAAATTCTTTCAGTGAATCCTATGATGGTAGGTCAAGAGAGTGGTGAGTCATAATTTACCAATTTTATAATCTAGTGGTGTGTTATCTAGAAGTATCTCATATATAACATTATTTACATGATGGTGGTTATTCATCAACAATAATGACTCATATGTTACTATTTCTCAAAAAATAGCAATTTTCTAGTTCAATGGTATCATATGCTGACAATGAGATATCTTGGTGGTGATTTCTTGTTTGGTGGCCGGTCTGGTTGATGGTGTTTTAACCTCAACGGTGAATTTCCCTTAGTCAATTTTATCAACTATATTGAATTATAAAGTACTTATAGAGAAACAAAAAATTCATTAATATCATTAAAATAATTATATTTGGATCATTAAAACAATGCGGTTAAAAATATCCACCTTTTTGATGATCAAAACTCATGGCATAAAAGGTATCAAAAATATAAAACATGATATCAAAAGTAAGAACAAAATATTAATCATGACTTATCATTCATAGTATTTATAGATGGTTGAAATGAAAAATAATGAGAAAAGGAAAGGTAATTATTTAGATCAAAATTATAAAATGGTCTAAAGAAAAATAGTATCAATGGTAACATAAAAACATTAGTTTAAAAATATAAAATTCTATTGGTTTCTCCCCCTTTTTAATTATAAAAAATTTAGAACGCAAGGAAAAGTAAATATAAAAAATTCACGAAGTTAAATTTTAATAGAATAATAATACTATGTAAATTCATTCATATAAGTGGTTAGAAAAAACTAATTACAATAATAGTGTCCCATCAAAACAAAAATCAATTCCAATAGTATGATCAAGGTAGGGGAAAAGGATATATTGTTTCTTTTCACTTATCTTTAGATATATGTTGATCCAAAGATGTAGGATATGAAGGTGTTGCAAGAATGGTAGAGGGAAAACTAGGGGTAGTGTAGTTATATATCTTGGTGAATGAACCTTTGCAATAATAAGTATTCTAATATTCCATATAGATTATAGATGTTGAATGGTAAATAGATTTCAATATGTAGGGAATGGTGTATGAGGATATCTAGTCACTCCAAGTCTAAAAGCTAGTTATCAAGTAATATTAATGGCTTCCAAACACACAACTATGTTTTAAGTGAATTTGATGAAATAGATTTATCATATTGATTAAATCCATATATGATCTGGACACCTCATTCAATTTCATTTATGATGTATCCTTTTTCTGTTATATATCAATTCAGTATCGGGGTTATATACTTCAGTTGAATAACTTTCTCCTTGAATGCCTGAGGAATCTAAGGAATTGTGATATTTTCTCTCATGACATGAATTTATTATCCATTTTATGTTTGGTATAAATCTAATAGAGATAATATATTATGTATTTGGTTATTTTCTCTTTATCAGATTAATTATCATGAGCATATGTGGTAACCAACTAAAGAATATAGGCACCATTATATATTATTCTACTCATGTTTTATTAGCTATGATCATGAAGAATATTTAATGAAATGGATGAGTTAGTTATCAATTATTCTTTGAAAGAGGATTTGATCACATTATAATCAAACACTAGAGGTGGAGGATCACTAGAGCTAGAATCCACTAAGACAATATTGTCAATTATTTCAAGCAGAGCATCCATACTAGCTACAAATGATTATATCATTCCTTCATGAAAAGGCATCATGGAATCCGACACAACAATTATTCTCTTATTTTAAATTTTATCCTCATAAAGTGATACATCATCTTTGGTTGAATTTATCTAATTATCATCCCAAATATATATATCATTAACATTCTAAAAATGCTTGGTTAAGAGTGGGTATTGGTTCTTCAAAAAAAAATTAGAAATATACAAAAATATTTTACTAAAAGCATCTAATTCACTAATAGTGACTAAATCAACTAGCACAATAGAAGGAGATAGATCAGTAGGTTCTAGTGCATGAGGTCTCAAAGAGGAAAAAATTTCTAGATAAAATCTAATATCTAAAAAATCAATCAGATAATTTTTTGGATATTCTTTAATCTAAACCTCGATTCCACCTTCCTTTAGTAGATTATTACCGAATATGTTCCATTCTTATATCATGGGATCAACCCAAATTCCTAAAGGAGAATAAACTGAATAAAAACTGAATACTATTAAAAAATGGTTCAGAAATTTTTTGGATGTACAATAAGAGGTGTATATAAAATGATATAAGGGATATCAATAGTTATCTCAACTCTCTAGGCTGTATTATTATGTTCACTAACTCACAATTCTTCCACATGAAAATAATATTTCTGAACACATGAGGTATGTACATCAATTTTTTGTCCATCCACATAGCTAACTATGCCATGGTTCTCAACTAGAGGCTCATTGGTATCCCAAATTCCAAAATATTCATTAATTTATTTCTTAGAAGAAGAAAAATTATTTTTATCTTGAAGACACACATGTTGTTATATTGTATTAATAAAACACAAATGCTTAACTACAAAAAAATATAAAACTATCTACCTATCACCAATTTAACATACATTTGATCAATCAAAATACTTATTATTTGGATTTAATTAAAAAGATGGGGATTACTCCCCCAAAACAAGTTCATATTTTAGTTTATGCTCTAGGTCATCTTAGTGAGAAAAAAGATGGATTCCCAATAGATTTACTTAGTTAAGAAAGAATACCTGGAGGCATGTCTACATGTATCCTTCTAATCATTAAATATATGCCATTAGGGATAGATTTTTCATAGTTATATCAATCACTTCCATTCCCATTTTCATTTTCATTATCTTTTTTATTCATCCTCATCATCAACTTCTTCTGCATTGGGTTTTATACTACATTTAAATTGATTCATTACAGATAATTATGTTTCCTCTTCATCACTTGTATTGAAATTTACTATTATTGGAATTCTACTAGGTGGACTAGGAGACCCATAAGCAATCGGTTGTGATTTAGGTAAAAATATTGGTTACTACTATCATCAATAGAAGGTTACTTTTACACTTCTTCTTCAACAAATTCTTCAATATTATTAGAGTATACATCAACTTTATCATGTGCTAAAAATTGGTCAATAACAAAAACTGGATTTATCATATGTATAATTGAATTACCCTCAACAATAAAATTATCAAAACCAAAAAACCATTGTATCTTCCAGGTGAGTCGATTATATACATTTCATTCTTTATTATATGACCCTTAGAATTTATCATGGATGAAATCAAAATTTGTCAGATCAAGGAATTAGATCATGAGGTTGGATTTGTCACCTCACACATATGAACCATAAGATATCTTCAGAAATTAATTTTTCCTCTTTTTATCATCAGATATATAAGATATATATCTGGGCACCGTATGGAGGGAAATTCACCCTTCCATGGTTATACCAAGTGTTGTGTGATGTAAAACAAAATCTTAAATTTTACACAGAATTCTGATGTAATAGGTATAATAGTTATCTCAAATATTATTAGTTCATCTAGAGACACTTCATAAATAAATAAATTACTATTTTCATGAATAGTTCCTTTGTAATCATTATAAACCACATGATGTGGAAAATTAATATAGATATCCCACTACTTCGAATAAAATACCACTTTTATAGCATTAACCCTTAATCTCATCTATTTCTCTACTATTTAATCAAATGAAAATTATATATTATGATAATAATGATATTGTATTACAGGATAGAAAAGAATCTCATCTGTAGAGAACCAATCTAACAATCCTTGGCTTTGTATGTCGTTCAATACTAAAGGATCACTTGATAACAAACATCTTTCATTAATATCCTTATCAGCTACATCAAACCTATTTGAAAGCATGAGATTAAAAGGAGAAATAGAATAAGGAACACTTAGTTCCCTTATATGATTCTTAGAATATTGTGAATCACGACATATAAGTGTTCTAAATTATTGGAATAAGGATTATTTCGACAATCTCATTCAAAGGTTATGAAAAGTGTAGCAAGACTGAGGGTTGGTAGATGAGAGGCCATTTTGGAATCATGGGTACCACTCTAGGATATATGTGTGTTATAAAAAGACAATTTGTAGTTTTTATCATTTTTAATTTTGGTATTTAATAAATTGAAGTAATACTTGAAATCAAATTTATAATTCATGAAATTATATGTACTGAGTTACCAAAATTAACCATATAATTATAAAACTAAAGTTTCAAAAAACATATTATTTTATTCAATGGAATGAATAAAATGGTGTAACAAGCCAACCATCTATCAAACACAATGGTGAGACAATCAAATGTTGTGACAAAAACAATGGTGATACCACCCAATGGTGTTTTATACACTTTGATGTGTCACCCAATAGTTTTTCACCTAGCATTGTATCACCTAATTGTGTATCACAACATGTTGTGTCACCCAAAATATATAATTAATTAAAATTTATCATTATCAATTTAATTTAGATAAAGATAATTCTATTAAAATTTAGAGGTTTAGTAAAAATATCAGCTAACTGATGTTTTGTACCAATAAACTAAAGAGTGATATCACCTTTTTGAGAATCTTCTTCTCAGAAAGTGATATATTATGTCATCATGCATTTTTTGATGAATAATATACTAGTTTATTAGAAATATTAATTTTACTTTAGTTGTCTCCATATATCGGGAAATATCAAAATTGATATCAATATTCTAGTGAAGTGTGTTTTATCCACATAATTTGTGAACAACAACTTTCAGTAGCTTTGTATTTAACTTCATTAGTAAAAAATGCAACATAATTTTATTTTTTATACTACACCATTAAACTAATGACGTGCCTAAAGTGACATATTCTAGAAGTTATTTTTCGATCTATCTTTAATCCACCAAAATTAGCATTAAAATAACTCATTAGATCACACTATTGTCCTCCAAAGTAATAAAATCCAAAAATAGTAGTATACTTGAGGTATTCTAATAATATTTTAAATAAACTATGTGTGTATCATTAGGATTTACTTTTTTTATTAAAGTATAAATCTATAATAACGAATATCATTAGATGTACAAGAACAAATCCAATAAGGGAAATTGTCCAACCAAAGCAAGATAGAGTCGAAAGGGCCTGAGGCCGCAAGCTGATGGGCCGCGTTGTTTCCTTCCGTTTTTGTAAATGAGAAGGTGCAAGAAGAGAAACACTGACCAAGTGGGAGAATTCTCCTAAAAATGATTCCAAAAGGCTAGAGCCCATAATCATTTTGGTTGATTGAATCAATAACTTTAAGGCAGTCAGACTAAAAAATAATATCGCTCCATCCAAATTCCAATGTGAGCACCAAACCAGCAAGGATGACCCTGTCCACAGCAACCGCCGATTCCCAGAAAGCCTGATGTGGATCATATTTTGTAGTAAAGATTTTCCCCATATGACTATGGTCCAGAAGGCCGAGGGAAACAAGCCCAACATTTGGGAGAGACGTGTCCACGTTAATTTTAAGAAACCCTTTCATTGGGTGATTACAATGAGAGGGGGAGGTGAGGGTAGCTCCATGTATAAAATGATCATTTTGGACTTTCCATCCCTCAATCCATGAAGAATCCCATTCAATCAAGAATTTGGGGGGTTTGTGAGGTTAATGAAAAATGGAATCGTTACACTGGATCCAAATAATCCAGGACAAAGTGCAAAGAGAACTTGAGAGAGCCAAGGAAAGAGAGGAGCACCAACATGTCAAAAGATCAGGAAGGTCAGAGGCCAAAGCTAGTGAATCAGTAGAGTTTGGGCCCCATTTACTCCAAACATACATAGCACTTGGGAAGTGAATTATGGAATGAAAAAGAGTATCAATAGTGCTCATGAAGAAAGAAAAAAAAGCAGAACTGGCCATGTGCCGGTAAGCATGAAGGCTCTTGGTTGGGAGAGTACCCATGAAAACCTGCCACCAAAATTGGATAATTTTAGGCGTAACGTTGAGTGTCCAGATCGATTTCCATGGTCCCTCATCCCGGTTGACTGTGTGGTTGCCAATGGCAAGTCTGTAGCTAGATCTCACTATATATTCACCCAAGATTTCATTGGTCCAGAAAAGAGGGCCGGTGCCTGCATTAGGGATCCAGGTAATGCTAAGGATGATTATTTGGTACCATTCGTTAAACCAATCAATGATCTTTTCAAAACACCACCCTTGTCCCTGGTCGGAAAGGTGGAAGCTAACAGTGGCGTCTTCAAGACCTGGTTGGATGGAAGAAGTATCCTGCATACCAACCTTATTGATAAGCCAAGGATCAGTCCAGATATTTACCGATGATCCAGACCCAATCCTCCAGCCTAGTCCTCTATCCAAGTGCTTTTTATCCCCCCCCAAATGCTTCTCCAAAGGAAACTGCGGTGGGGACCGAGAGATGAAGCATAGAAGTCTATGTGGTGGAAGTACATAGCTTAGAGAACTCATGCACAAAGAGAAGAAGGACGGTTAACCAAGCACCAACCTTGCTTGGACAACAGAGTATCATTGAAGAGAAGAAGATTCTGGAAATCCATTCCTCCCATTGATTTGGGTTTGCAGAGATTGTCCCAGGCCATCCATTGGGGGCCGATTCCTTCCATTATTATTACCCCACCTGAAATTGGCAATGCATGTGTGGATCTAGTCGACGATGAATAATGGGAACTTAACCAGGGACATAAAATAGCCGGGAATGGACTGGAGGATAGCTTTAATGAGGATCTCTGTGCCAGGTTTATGAATTCCTCTAGGGGACCAGCTAAGAATTTTTTTCTTGATCCTGTCAACTAGAGATATGAAGATATCTTCTTTGGATCGGCCAATCACCATGGGAAGCCTAGGATACTTCTGATGCTTCACAACCATATGAATACCAACTGAAGCACATTGATTAAACCTCTTAGAAAGAAGAACCCTTTAACTGAAAGAAATTTATTGGTGATACTGATAGGTGTATCACTACTCTTTGTTATATCCATGTTAAAACATCTTAAAATATATTTAGTATAATTACCATAGTTTAAAATAATTCCATAATTGTTTTAAAAAATATAAAATCAAATAAATAATTTTAGTTCACTAATTAAACACATTTCAAATTAATGTTTAATTATTTTGGAAAAATCTATACAAAGATAATTTCCTGAATATCCAAAAATAATATCATTAACATATATTTGTACTATATTTTTTTTAAATTAATTTTACAAAATTAGTAGGGTTATATATAAAAATTGAATTTCCATTTGAAATAAGAATGTTTTTTATCCGTCAAACTATGATCTAGGGTCATGATTTAATCTATATAACAATTTTTTTAATTTTGATACAAGATTTAGAAATTGGGATTTTGAAAACAAGGAGTTTTTCAACAAAAAAATCCTCAATTGTAAAAAAATCCTTATTTCACATTTGATTTCCATTTAGTAAATCATGAAATCATAACGAGATACATAGGTTTGAAGGATTCGAAGAGATTCATGTCTACCTACATGTGAAATGGTTTACACATATATTATCTATTCTTCCTTACTATAACCTTGTGCAACTATACTATCTTTGTTTCTAATTGTACTACCTAACTCATCATAATTGTTTCTAAACAAACATTTAGTTTTAATATTCATGGTATCCTTATGTCTATATATATGTACCAAAACCTTTTTCATTCAAATTTATTCAATAATTAATTAATGTATATTACCTATAATTCCTAATTAATGGATTCATTGATGTTATATGGTTCAAGCTGAGATAATAATTCTTGATGTCTAACCTAATTTCTCTGAGAAGTTATAGTTTTTGGTTCCTCTATTTACATCTCCTACAACATCATCTAAAAGATGGTACATAAAGGTTCTAATATATTTAGATATGAATAGAATGGTCACTTCAGGATCAACATATTCAGGTTCTAGAAGTTCTTGATATTCTTTAGAATTGGATGATTTTTTTAACAAATTGATTGTTGAATTTAATTGTCTAGAATATAAGATCATAGAAGAAAAATAAGAATCATGATTTAAAGAATGGATTTAGTGTCATGTGAATCAGTCTCATTGAATTTATCATGAACTGATTTTGCAAATATTTTTTCCATATTATTAAAATCTCTATAAGATTTACAAAATACTGTATAAAAAAAGAGAATTCCATCATCACTTTGGATGGATTTTTTTTCGAATTATCCTTCATGTTATGGAAAATAATTTCGATAATAGAAACTCTAATGTAATAAACTTTTAGTTTCTGATTATTCCATAGTTTATAAGGGATATTCATAAGTATAGGTCTAATTAAGAGTATATTTATGATGTAGTAGGCTATATTGATTACATCTACAAAAAAATAAATTGGCATGTCATACTTATTCAACATAGAACATGCAATCTCTTGTAACATTCTATTTAACCTTTACACAACTCATTTCTATTTTGGTATCCTAGGAATAGAGAAGTAATGACTATAGAAATTATATGAGAAAAAATATTCAAAATCATGATTTTCAAACTCATAAACATTTTGACTTCTGAAGGGCATACATTTAAATGCACTAAAATTTATGACAGACATAGAATAATTGGTAATTTATGAAAAAATTCACTTTTGTGAGATAGAAATTATACCCAATTATACCAAGAGAAATCATCTACAAGAACATGGAAATAATTCATTGTATTTAAATATGAGTATCTACATTGTTTAATAAAAACCATGTGAACCCACTTGAGGGGATGATAATATGACACATATGTCACTTAATAAAAAGAAAAATTATTCCATTTCAATTTTTTATAGGGGTTATAGACTCTATCAGTTGGGAACTAAAGATTAAGTAAATCCTTAACTAGACTATTCCAATTAATATACCTAAGCTTGTGAATGCTTAAATGTATTGTATACTATTCCAAATCCATGATTCTCTATGAATGGAATATAATCATGACTCGTTTTTATAAACTAATGAAATTAAACCAACATCATGTAAATTATCATTTTTCAATGTAGTAAAAATTAATGAATTTTTAGAATCATAAACATTATAGGTATCATTCTCAAAGTTTACATAAAATCCATCATCACATAACTAAGAAATACTAAGTAGATTATACTATAAACCATTAGAACAAATAATACTAGAAACTAAAACTAAATTATGGTTACTGATTTGGCTAGCTCTAAATATGTTTCTTTTAGAATTATCACAAAAAGGATACATGACCACCTTCAAGCTTAATAAGTCTCTTGAAGCATGAATTATCTCCTATATTATTTCTTGAACAATAATTTCCATGTACCATATATTTATAGGTAATCTCTTCAAATATTTTTCTTACAAACGACAAATTATTCCAAAAATGAATTTGGAACCTAAATATTTTTGGGTCTGGAAATTTTAATAATTAAATTTTTGGGAAACCACATTTCTTGTAATGGGTTTCCTATAGTCAGGGTGAAGATATTTATAAATAAAAAAATCAATTGGGTCCTTTAGGAAAAAAGTATTTAGAATAACTCCCTACCCAAAATTTAATAAAAAAAGAACTCTTTATTATTTTCCACTATCAGAGTTCATATCCAATTATAGTGATTTATATAGGTGAAACAAGGATACCTACAGTACAACAATTATTTTATCTTCCATTTTTAATATTTCTTATGTCTTTCTATAATTACTCATTTTAATGATAGTCTTTCGTATTCACATTGAGTTGATGATCATTTTTCACTTTTTCAATAGACAGTTCAAATTTTCTATTATATTTCAAATCATGTTGTCTTCTAGAGAGTTTTATACTTATCCATAGATACATTAAAGGTTTTGTGTATCTTGATATAGTATTCAAAAAAATTATTCATTTAAGATATTAACATTATCATTTTATTAATGGAATGAATCATCATAATTATGATCATATGACACAATAGATTTAGCGGTTAAATAAGATAAAAATTGTATCATTGAAATGTTTTTCATGTAACAATTTTTTTTTCAATATGTCCTATATTCAAGTGAATAATATGAATCACTAGAGATTTATTTAGAAGAACTCTAGGTGACATTCATATCATTATTGTTTCTTCTATCATTTTCATAATATTTTTTTTGTATTTTAGCGTTGGAGAGTCATATTTTCTATATACTTTATACATACATACATAGGAGAAAACCTATTTTGGTGCATCATCCCTCTTCATGTATTTGAAACAAGTTACTTTGGAATCAAAATTCAATTGCATTTTTATTTTATAAAAACATTTTCATCCAATAAAACATCTAAAACCTTATAGATATATGTTTTATCTCCCAATAACTATTTGGAAGATATTAATTATCACTTGAATGCGAATATTTTTATTCTTATTTTTTCTTCTCTTTATTTTTAGATTCGTTGGTCGTGAAATATAATTATTCTATATTAGGTTCTTCATCATCTTCATATCATGTAATTTTGTTTTCTTCATAGATCCAATGCTTACCAATCTGCTCCTTGACTGGTAGCTTTCTAATGTCAAAATATTCTTTGATAGAGATAGATGTGCCTCTCCATTATTCCGGAAGGCATCTCAGTAATATCATAATATGGTCCTTTTCACAGAATAGTTTTCTATGTGAGATCACGGTAACAAATATTTAATTGAAACTGAGGTACATGTCATAAATAGGTTCATCATGATTCATCTTAAAATTATCATACATAACATTATAAGTATTAAGAAAAATCTCTATACCATTTAAATTTCCCTCATGGGAAACAAAAAACGATTCCCAAATATCATAAATAGTTTTTCATATATAAATACTATTAATCTCTTCATATACAAAGAAAAAATATAGGGAATTCATGGATTTACAAATATTAATTTATGCATGCTTTGTTTCATCATCCCAATTAGGTGTGTTTTTAGTAAAACCTTTATGTAAATTATCCTATAAATGATTAAAATTAGGAAATAACATAAATTTACGATCATAAAATAATATATAAATTCATAGTTATAAGGATTTTCAATCAATTTATATCAACAAAAAAACCTATGACACTAATTGTTGGTCAGAATGAGTATCTCAAGAGGGGATGGGGGTGAATTAAATACCATATTATTTTTCATTGTTTCAAGTGGGATTCATTTTAAATTTTTATATTAATATAATATTTCCTAGTTAATCAATATTATAGATAATTATGTGTACCAATATTCCAAAATGTTTCTTAATGACTAATTATTTATCTGTTTATAAGTATATAATATTACATAGTCCTTTGAATCCAATTTGGATAATTAAAATTATAAAAATACACTAATAATTATTAACTCTCAATGTATTAACATTTTTCTAGTTAAAAAAATTAATGTTTGAAAAGAGAAAATAAAGTGAACAAAAAAATACAGAAGAAAATTTAAATAATAGGTTTATTCTCACACTGATAATTAGTCATCTCTATTAGGTGATCACGCCCACTAAAAAATTTATATAAAATAAATATGTTTATCAAAAACTTTGATCATGTTTTACAACCGTTTACAAACTATTTAGGTCACAAATTCCTTTTCTATAGTTATATGTGGGTGTAAAATAAACATGTCACAATGGGACCACTACCATAGTAATAAATGGAATTAAACATTTAAGAATAGTTATGAAAATATATCAACAATCATTTAGTTCATCATAGGATACAATGTATGTGTGATTATAATGAGCAGCACACACCTTGCTCGAGATGTAACAAAAGATAAATAAAAATGAGTAATCTAAATGTTTGGGGATATAAGTGACCAACCAATTGAAATGAGTCTCGTTAATATTTAGAATATATTTTTAAATATAACTTGATTCAATTTGAAATTGAATCTTAATAAGAACACTGTGTCATAAGAACTTATTTTCATGACTGGAGGAAAGCAGTAGAAGTGTTTGAGCTTTTAGCTTCCTCATTAAAGTAATTATTGGATGAATCTTCTCAACTCTTCATCTATTTGTGTTAAGTAAGAACAATATCTAACCTTTCTATCATCATTCATCAGGCCACACTGTGCATGACGGAGTCTGCTACTTTTTATTTTAATAGTAGTGGTTGGTGTAATATCCATGTGAATCTGGAAATTCTACTTCTTTATAAAACAAATAAAAATTCTTCATTAATGAATTTTTTCGATCATTTAATAGACAATAATATAACAAAAAGTTGTCATTATATTAAATAATATTTAAGTTAGAATGATTTAAATGATAAATACATGTTTATAAATGATGGAGGTGTCTTAGGATCTAGTGGTGGCTCAAAATATCGTTGACCTGTTTTGGGGTCATGACCCTGAAATTGTCTTATACATAGAAAAAACATATGTTGGATGTTATTCATAAAGTTATAGGTTGTCATTATAGTGTTGAATCCTCTGATGGTAGGTTAACCTAGATGAGAGTCATAAATTATAGATTTTATACTCTAGTGGTATCTCGTCTGATGGTGTCTCTAACATAATGATATTTTCATATAGGTGGTGTGTCATTGAAAATATGGACTCATATTCGATGGTGTATCAAACATTTTCAATATCACAGTTCAATGGTAAAATATCATGATGGTGTTATATCATTGCAGTGAGTCCTTTTCTGCTGGTTAGTCAGGTTGAAAGTGTCTTAACCTCAAGAGTGAATTATCATTGGTCAACTTCATCTCCTATTTTAGATTAAGAAATACTTACATAAAACATGAAATTCATTAATATCATTATAATCATTATTTTATGATCATTAAAACAAGGCGTTCAAGAAAGAGCATTATATAGCTCTAACTAAAAGTTCTAATAATGGGAATAATTATTAGGTCTAAAAAGTGGTGATAAAGGCATGAATAAGTTACTGTTTTTTATCCATAATTATGGTCACTTTTTTTAGAGATATTTATCTTAAAAAAGGGTAAATTTCATAATTATGTATATATAAATACTTTAAAATCATATAATGTTTCAAAATATATTTATATAGATATAAATATAATATTTTTGGTTATATATGAATTATATAATACTAAATATGTATTG
This sequence comes from Viscum album, assembly GCA_963277665.1. Classification (NCBI taxonomy): domain Eukaryota; kingdom Viridiplantae; phylum Streptophyta; class Magnoliopsida; order Santalales; family Viscaceae; genus Viscum; species Viscum album. The sequence continues at coordinate 1,550,497,673 of OY728158.1, read as the reverse complement.
AAATTTAATATATAAGTTATTTAGCGAGAAATGGTTTTTAAAATAATTATAAACTACTACTAATTAACAATATAGTAATTATTATTGATTAGTATTCATTTACAACACTACCACAAAAACAGTTGTTCCCAGTGCCCCCCTATCAGCGCTAACGAAAAAGCGCTGATAAATGGTCGAATTCAAAAAAAATTAAAAAGAATTTATTAATATATTAATATATAAATATGGTTATATTTATATAGATATAATATATAACTTTTAAATATATTTTAGATAAGTATAAATGTACACAAACACTTAATATAGTTAATATATAATATATTATTGAAAATGGATTCGTAAAAAATTAAAAAAAATATTTTTAATTAATAATTTGATAATTATTATAAAGTAGTAGTAATTTAATAAAAATTTGAAGGCTAAAAAAATTTAAAAATTTAAAAAAAGATCCAAAATAAGTTGAAAACGCAACTCAAACTTCAAACTGCCATAACTTTTGATTCGGGTGTCCGTTTGAGCTCTCCCACATATCAAATCGACGCCTGCGACGAGCTCTATGTCGCTGTGACTAGGGGGTACCATGGTCAAGTGTTTTAGAGGCAAAAATAGTCCCAGAAGGCCTTCAAAACTGAGTTTTTAGTCAGGTTACCCATATTTTTTACATTTTGTGGGTTTTCAGCCTCGTTTGAGGGGGTATTATTGGATTTTATGGTTGGGACTGAATTTTTTCCAAGGTATTACATTCATATTGATATTATGTATTTGAAATTTTATCGTTTTTATAATGCACTGCTATTTATAATCAAATATATAACTATATGTACATATTTTTTATATATTCACACCTAAAAATTAAATTTTAAAAAAAATAATTAAACATATTTACATATAAAATATATTAGCTCTATCTAAATAATAACTAATATCCATTTTATTTAAAATACAAATATATGAATAATTATATAACTACTATTTGTTAATATAACTATATATATATATATTAATCTAGATACATATATATATATATTTTAATATAACTACATATATATTAATATTACTATATATATATATATTAATATCACTATAAATATATATATTAATATAAATATATATATATATATATTCATATAACTATATATATATGTATATTACTATAAATATATATTACTATACGAATAAATATAAATAAATATATATATACATAAATAGAGATATATGTTAATATAACTGTATATTGATATATTAATATAACTATATATATATTAATATAAATATATATTACTCTACAAATAAATATAAATATAAATATATAAATAGAGATATATATTAATATAACTATATATATATATATATTAATATCACTATATATATTAATATAACTATATATATATTAATATAACTATATGTATATATTAATATAACTACATATATTAATATAACTATATATATATATTAATATAAATATATATTACTATACGAATAAATATAACCATATATATATCACGAAATAGAAAAGAAATCAAAATACAGTAGTGGTAAGGGCTTAGGCGCGCAGGGGGGAGGTCTTGAGTTCAAAACCTGGTGGAGGCCGAGGCGCGCACCTGGGGGTGGATGTTGGGGGCTAGCGCTGATAAAGGGTGGAGGGGGTGTGTGCGGGTGATGGAGGGGCTAAAAAGTGCTGTTAAAAGGGGGTCAAAATCTATAGAAGTCCCCCCACGATTGGCATGATTTTTTAAATTTTTTAAATTTTTTAATTTTATTTTTATTTTTTTAACTTTTATCTGTGGTTTTTTTAAAGCACTGATAAAAGGGTCCTTTATCAGTGCTAAAACGAAAGTGCTGATAAAGGAAGCGCTCATATAGGACCCCTTTATCAGGTCTAAAAAAAGCACTGATAAAAGGGTACTTTTATCAGCGCTTTTTTTAGCGCTTATAAAAGACCCCCTTTATCAGTGATTTTTTTTATCGCTGATAAAAGGGGTCATTATCAGCACTTTTTTTGGAGAACTGATTAAGGGGACCCCCCCTCCTTTATCTTTGGCGGCATTAACAGCGCTTTTCCTAGCACTGTTAAAGGCCCTTTTTAGCACTGATAAAGGGCGTATTTGCAGTAGTGCAACAATATGATGGTAGAACAACTAAATAAATTAATGAACTATCTAAAATAAGTTGACAATACGAAATGACCATCAAACAAACATAAAATTTGATTCAAGTGTTTGTTTAGGATCTACCACATTTCAAATCCTAGAATGTGAAATTATATATGACATGTTGTCTTGGAAAACTAGGTTTAGTATTTTTTTAGAGGCCAAAAGGTATGTAATGACTAAATTTGTGTTTTTTTGTTGTTGTCCCTTATTTTTCGAACATTATATATAAATTTAGCATTATTTGTGTCGGTCATATTCTCATTTATTACTAGAGACTAAATTTTTTCAATGGTGTTTCACTCATATGGATATTATAGTGTATAAATTTTATCGTATATCATATTATTGTGTAATTTAAAATTAATTATATAAAAATATATACATATTTTTATATATATACATATTTTAATTAAATTGTATTAATAATTTTTAATCATTTTTTCAAATAAAATAAATTTCTTAATATATAAATAAAATGTAAATAATGGTTATCCACATTATTTATAATAAAATATAATCATGTTTTATGTTATAATAATTTAAAAATATATTCATATATACCTATACAAATTTATATATAATAATTATATATACATATGTGAGTGTATCAATAAAAAGATATATAATTATATTTATATTTTAATATATGTAAATGAATATTAATAAATACAATATTAAAATAAATATAATTATATATATCATGTATATAGACACACAAACATATGTATATATATAGGGACATTGAAAAAACGTATATTTTTAAAATTTTATTTATGAATAATTATATATATTTAAAAATATTTTTGTAAATATATTTAATAAGAAAATATACCGTAAAATTTAGTATAAAACAAGATAAGGTAGTGCTAAATGGGTTTGTTGTATCGGGAGGTCCTATGTTTGATTCTAGGTGTACATGTATTATAAGTTTGTGCAGTGGACTTGTAGTGTTGAAAAAGAGACATCAAAAATATTAAAAAATGTCTTGCCCCTATTTAAAATCCATATGAGTATGAGTTGAGTTATTCAAGTGAATAGATAAATGTGGGGATTAAGTTCTAGATATATGTTGGTAGGTGGGATGTGAGTTAATGAAAATAATTATATCTAATTTTACCTATCAATGATTTTGTAGAACTACAAATATAATTTTTTGATCAAACAATACTGATTTTTTTAACAATTTATATAATGAAAAAATGTTCAAATGATATTTTTTATGTAACAGAGAATCATGATAAATGAGAGAACTCGATATACTAAATGTACAACCTCCTGAAATAAAAATCTATTAAATAATGGTTCTTTAAATTTTTCAGAAAATTCCATCTTATATATGAATAATCACTGTAAAATTATTTACATTAAATAACTAATGTATTATATTTTAAATACTGAAAAAAATCTATTGGAAAATTTTATTAATATACATGTTATATATAAAATTTTAAATATCACAATTGTAAAATAATTTAACTAATATAATTATTTCTTTAACTTTTAATTTAGTCATGTATATGCATGGTTCTAAAATATTTTCATTATTTTTTCAATATAATAATGATAAGTAAGATTGATTCAAAATAAATTACCTGAATGCATATAATTTTTTGAATACAATATTTTTTGTTGAATGCTTTAACACCTAATAAATAATATGGGGACTATGAACTATAAAATAAAAAAAATGAATATACATGTGGAAAACATCATATTTTCCTTGTTTTTAATTATGATATAAAATTTTTCACAATGGTAATTCAACTCGATTATAATTATGTAAATTATTATAACTAAACAATAATTATGTTTTTATTAGAAGATTTTTTGTCTTCCATCAAATAAAATGATTATAGATTTAATATTATTAGTTATAATATAAATTTTATCATGTTATATATATTAAAAAATATACATTATATGGATTTTTTATATATATATTTTGTTATTGAAATACTGTTACATTGATATTTTCAAAACAATTGATTCTAACTTAAATTGATTTAAATTATTTAAATTATAGATATAATAAATAATATTTATTATAAGATTATAATTTTTAAATTAATTTATAATTATTAAAAATATTCAATGATATCAATATGTTAATATTTGATTATATTTGAAATAAAAATCTATATTATATTTTTAATTCAAAAAGTACAGATTTCTTGTTAATTTTATAAAATTATAGATACATAGTTTAAATAATTTAATATTTTTTAGGGGATTAATTTATCTTCATTATTAATTATCATTAACTATATCATTCTAGATATTATCATCTATATAAATTAATAGATAAATCAATAAAATAATTGAAATCTATTTATTATAATAAATAATGATGGAATAAAATATAAATAACTAAAAAAATTAATTCAAGGGGATGTACCTGAATAAAAAATGTTGGATTAAATCACAAAAACCCTATTTTTTCATCATTATTATTTTTATGGGGTTTTTTGAATGAAATTGATATGGGATGCATACTTTATGTAGGAAACAATATGTAAATTTTACATGTGTCATAAAATAAAGAATAAATAAAATCCAATAATTCTTAAGCACATTCTCAATGTCATGAATTTTTGTGAATGTATATTTTTTCTAATTAAGTGAAAAATGATAAAATCATGATCTTCAATGAAATAAGCCATGTGATATTTTAAAAAAATTGAATTTAAAAATTGATAATCCACCTAAAAATTGGGATACAAATTATTGATATGAAACAATAGAGTACAAATTAAAAAAGATTCAATATTTAATAATTGTTTTAAACTATTTCTATAAAATTTTATGTTAAGGGAGTGTGAGAATCCCAAACATTGACATTTCAGGGGAATCATCATAGTCAAAATCATTCAATATATATACAAATTAAATTAATAAATAAATTTATCATTAAAGATATTATATGGATTCATGAACATAATAACATGTTTTATGTTACCTCTACATTCAAAGGCATATATAAAATTATTTATCCATATACATCCTCAATATAATTGAAGGGTTCCTCTATAATTATAATTGATTTGGTTTTATTTTTTTCATCTTTATATGACATATTTTTGAATATTAAATCCCTAATATTCACATAATATATATTGAAATATAAAAATTTATATTTTCAATATATGTAGAGTATGCTTAAAGGTTGTTAGTGTGACATGTGAATATTATATATTGATGAATTTTACAAGATATAATTTTTTAATATTTTAGAATATTATAGATTATAGATTATGTGTTTTATGAATTTTCACTTTGCATATTAATATATATGCATATATACTTTTGGTTTTCGAATATAATATGGACATATCTTACTGTATTAATAATAAATACTTCTTATAACAATGTTTGGATAATACATCATGTTATTGTAGAGTATAACATACTTTTATGTAGCGAAAAATATTACATATTACAGAATATGTATATAAAATTCCTCTCTTAATGGTAGATAAAATATATGGAAGAGTATATATAAATGTTTTATAATGTAAATGTTAATTAATTAATAGAAAAAACATATAATATATTATAACAATTTAGAAAAAATGACCAGGATGGTAATGAATAATTTCGAACACCAGCTTATCAGTTTTTATTATCGATCCAACATATGAATGCTCCTATTAAATATTTATGGAAAATAGCTATCATATAAGTGGATTTTATATAATAATATTACATACTATTGTTGAAATATTACTGTTTGAATTGTTATGGATTATAATAATTTATTTAAAAGGTTGTCTTATAGAAAAATTAGATATTTAGATGAAAAACATATATTCATTGAAATAACATGTAGCATTTATTTAACATAAAGTTCCTTAATTATTAAAAGTATATTATTCATATGAAAATGAATATTAACTTGAAATATCTTTAATACTATTTAAAATAAAATTATTTGGAAAGATTTTTATAGTGGATGTTTTTAAGATTTTTTCAGATACTAATATATATGATGAACATATGAATATAAAGTAATAAAAATGTACATGTAGATAATTAAAATAATAACATAAATGGTTTTATGATATAAATATTAGTGTAAGTGTTATAAAAATTTTCATATGTGTGTAACTAGATAAAATATTTAAACTAGTTATTTCATAAAGAATTATTATGTGTTGGCCTAAAAATAATTAATATTATAATGCAGTCCATGAAAGATATATACGTTTAAAAAAGAATACAACAGTTTTATAAATATGAATTTGATAAAAAAATACTCTTAAACATTTGAACACGAATTTTTAACAAATATGATCCTTTATGAAAAAAATATGATCCTATATATTTTAATTAGTAGTCATAAAAAAATTTAAAAAAATAACTACAATATGAATTCGTTAAAAAAATATTAATAAATATGAAACATGTTTATATGAATTTATTGTTAGACAATAAGAATGGAATATGGAACAATATATTTAAGTGGAATCATTTTTTACCAAATATGATCTAGTATGAGAATATATGAAAAATATTGAAAAAATATAAACTTTAAAATTAATTGGAACCAATAATATTCTTAACCAATATAACAATATTCACACAATAATGAAAAAATAGGAAGCTTTATAAAAAAATAAGGGTGATATTTTAAATATTATTATATAATAGTGGAAAATTATGACCATCTATATCAAAGTGTAATAAGTGTTTATTAATAAATATTAATATATATATATAAAATAATTAATATGAACATGTATTAAAATAATTGTCTATAAAAAATTATTTCTATTGAACAAAAAATGATCCTGTATATTGAGGTGAAATACATTATTTTGTTAACAAATATAAAAATAGGGAAAATATGAAAAACTATGGTTGAATTTTTACGTTGGGTGTAAATTGGAAATAAAAATAACTACTTCCCTGAACATAAATTAATCAAAATATCAATATAGAATATATATATATATATATAATGAAAATTGGGAAAAGATATAAAAATTGGTATATATGAAATATATAACAAATTATGAAAATTGTGGTCAATGTGTTTATCTAGTAAAATTTCAAATATGTGACATACAAAATAGAATATGATGATCATGGATGATTTTTTAAAGGAAATTTACTTTTGTAAGTGTCATAGGTTGCAGGTGTTCATGTAGTAAAGGGTGGATTTTTATAAACCTCGTAGAAAAGGATACACAATGTAAACATAAATTTGAAGTATAATACATAGAATTTATTTCAGTTATAGTAATTATTATCACGAGTTTAATTATGAAATAAATTTTAATGGAGAAAGAAAAAATAATGTATATAATAAATCATAAATAACATTACTCTTATAAATCATGACATCAGTGCTCATATATTAAAACACTCATATATACATTGAGTGTAAATATATATTAAAATTTAATTTTATTAATGAATTATATCCCCTCCATTTTAATTAAATAAGTATATATATGTATTCATAAGTGTGTTGCGGATTTTAATGCTAATACATTTATGAAAATGGATTCGAGTAGAAATTATGTAAAAATTACATCCTTGTAGTGAAAAATTTACCATTTTAAAGGAAGATCCATTTTTTTATTATTAATTTATATTAGAGAAAATTCAACTTATTATATTTTAAAGTTTGAAGTAGAAAAAAATAATAAATATAGTGAATAATTAATCATGAAGAGTATGGGCATGAATTCAAAAGTACCCTTAATCATGTTTCATAATCATTTTCGATCAGTATTTGATTTCCATTTTGATACACTATATCCTATAGGAGACGAGGAGATTGAATGGGATAAGAGAGATGGAGATGGTAATATAGGGAGTTACAAATAGGGAGAGATGTACATCGAAGGAGAGATACATGAACAATGGTGATGTTGGATAATATTTGAAAGAAAAAAGGTGACATGTTTATTAGAGTTTCAACATTTTAGTTTGAAAATAGACATTCAAAAAATTTATATACCTGCATATCAAACATGCATTCTGTTTATATATACATATATATATATATATGAGTTATAATATCAATTTGTATAAAAACATACTTAAAATACGCATATAAATTCTAAACAAGTATATACACATAACATATATATATCTATATAACATACATATGATATGTATATATATATATTCCATTATGATATTGAGATTATATATGTTTTCTAAATGATATAGATATATATATTTAAATTATATATATATATAATTTAAATTATCATAAATAATATTGAACTGAGCATAAAAACCTCACCTAAGGAAGTTACCACATTTTGATATTCCATAATACTCTACTTCTTACAGTTATTGAAAAAAACATCACATACTAAAAATCAAACAAGGTATACATTTATCATCAAATACATTAGAAATTGTAGTTATATTAAAAGTATATATAGATAATTTTACCTGAATATCACCAAATTCAGTAGAGGAACCTTCGTTGATGATTTTTTTTCACTATTACTATGATTCTATAATTAGTATAGATGATCATATTTCACATAAGATGTCAAAAAAAATAATTATTCCATTAAAGATACATGAAATATATTATAAATGGGGGACTTAAGGGTTTTTATTATTAATTATTGAGAGGAATCATTTCAACAACCCTCAATTATAAACCTCTCATTATTGGTATGTATATCAAAAATTCAGAATTAAATTATCCTTCATTATAATCATACATATAAATAGTAATTATTCGTCCAATAAATTATAAAATATATATTATATTAGTTAAAAATTGAATTTTATTATTGAAATATTATGAAAAATAAAAATTATAAATATAAGTTTTAACGAAAGATAATTTTTTTATACCAAAAACCCTGTATAAGTAGTTTCACTTCTTTTGAATATGTAATGGTTAAAAAATATAAGGAAATATGAATCTATATAAAAATAATACCTGTATATAGTCATTATATTTCATGATGTCTCTGAGAATCCAAAAAATTTCATAAACAAAAAAATAACATATATTATCTTATGAAAGGCATAATAGTGGGCCAATAAATAGTAATATGATGTTTACATAGGTAGTATCAATTGTCTTTTTCTTCTATATAAATTATTCATGATGGAATCTGAGGTAATTAGTCTTCTATATAATATAGAACTTAAATTTATGAATTAGTTTAATATGAACAAGTCAAATAAAGACACTTGAAATAAGTAGTTAAGCAATGTAAAATGTGTCTTGGTTCAATGTACAATTATTTATAAAAAATTCATTACTTATATGTCAAAAATATAACATAAATTGTAATACTATGTCCTATCACAACTAATGAAACTGAAGATCAAAAAATACAAATTTATGTTAAGTAATAATTCATAAATATTATAGGAAAATATTTCTAGTTAATTTGATGAAATTATATCACACAAAATACTTCAAAATAATTGATTATAACCATTCACTTGAAAATTAAGGAGCTATATTGAAATTTTTATATTAACTATTACCATCATGATGTTTTATATTCATCATAAAACATCTACACCATTCATAAAACTAACTATAGTATTTTGGTATATTATAATTATTTATAATATTAGAAAACATTTTTGGATGAATACTGAAATATATATAACCCACAATGAAAATAAATATATAAAAACAATATTATGTATTATAAATTAATATATATATTTATATATATAGTATAATATACTATGGTTTTTTTAAATTAACAATATTTCCATTTTTTCATTTAATTTACTATTTATTTATTATTATAGAAGACAAGTGGTACGATAGTACCAATGTCATCATAAGGCAAAAAATAAAAATATATTGAATATTGGGAAAAATAAAGGTACATTAATAATAAATTGATATAACATGAACTTCTTTTGTATATGTATAAAAGTTGACACTGAATCCTTACCGAATTCCATTTTAATTGAAAAACTATGAATGTCAAAGATTAAAATAAACATTAAAAATTTATATATGGATTAAAATAACTAAAAAAATATATAATAGGGAATCATATTTAGTTGGATGGAGTGAATGAATAAAATTGTGTAATTAATATTTAGTATATAAACATTAAATTTTTATTTTAACAAAGTTCTAATTTTAATAATATTAAGAATATAATCATAACAAAATTATGACAATTTGAGGAGAGTTATTGACAAAAGCATTTTTATTACCACTATTTAATAAACAGAAAGAAAATTATTTATATAAATTAAATGTAATTTAAAAAAATCAGTCATATCGGATGGGAGATCTGTATAATGTCTTCTTTAGAAAATGATATATTTGTGAATGAATTAAAATAATGGGGAAGTGATTAACTATGAAAATTAATATAAATAAAAATTATATAGAATTTTTCTTTAGATCTCAATATAGGTAACTAGCTATTGGAATTCAATCACAACATGGACACTATAGAGGGTAAGAACAGGGGTTGTTTCAATTCCAACAACACTTGTTGCCCCTAAAAAAAGTTACAAATAAATGAAAATTCACAATCTAAAATATAATTTTTGGTAAATACTGTTAAAAACTCTAATAAAACAAATAATATAATATTAAATCAAAAAATGGAAATATCAAACTCGAAATAGAAAATAAAAACAATCCTCCAAACTTTTACATTGAAAACATTATGAATAATTAGAGTCAAAATTGATATTGTTAAAACTTTTTACATAATATAAATTATACATGTCAATAAGAATGAAATGGGAAACTAATTTACTATGATGTATTACAAAATTTACAAATGAAATATCACGAAACAATACATGGAATTTGAAATAATAGACAAATTAATTCTATTGAAACATGTTGGATTTGATAAAATTTCCCATTAACATAGACATGTATTGATTCTATTTAATTACTAAAATTTGACCTATGTATGGGAATAATATATATATTTATATATCACATAAAATGTAAGATCTATTATATTTTTTCACAAAAAATTATATTTATTGACAACATGTTTTTGTTAACAATGTTTTTTATAGAAGATGAGGAAGATGTACATAATAAAATTTATGAATATTTTGTTATGAAGATGTTGGTGGGGGATATAATGTTTTTGTAGCATTATTAGGATCAATTATTGCAAAGATAGATAATTTTAATCTTTTCAATATGATCATAACATAATGAAAAAATAACAATACAGTAATATATATAATTGGGAGATCAATAATGTTACCAAACAAAGTGTTCTAGATGAAATGTTCCACATACAAGGTTCAGGATTGATATTTTAGGAAGATTCCACAATGTCACCTAAAATATTTTACTAGATGAAGATAATTAGAGTGATTTTTGGGATATAAATGTTGAATTTTAATAATAGCATTCAAAATTAAATAATTTGATACAAACTTAGAGTAATATAATATTATTACTGGAAACATTAAACCAGATAAATATAACTAGATAGATGAATGTGGAAAGAGATATATTAGTATGATCTCCATGGGGAAAATCTACAACAACATTTCCATATACTGATTTTCATTATCTATTAGATTCATAAGTATAGATAGAAATTCTAGAGAAATATGTTCCAGAAGCATTTGCTACTGAGTTTGTAAAAAACAAGTGGAGTACAAAAAAATAACGTGTAAATGATGTTTTATTTATCAAAACACAATGTGGATAAAATAAATATCTATATAAGATTAATGAATCTGAAGTAGAATATTGTTAGAAAAATTCATTAAAAATAGTAAACAACTTGAGAGATATGATTCAACGACTGGTGTCTTTAGACATTGCTACAATTTTGTTGAACATCTTTAGTGGGTATATAGAAATAGATAGAGGCTAATGGAGTGTCATTTTATTTTACAATATTAGTCATGGGAATGTGTTATGTTATTAATTTTAATAATTTAAATGATGATATTTTATGAATGGGACTATTGATGGAGGGGCCAAAATAATGAGTCCATTAGATGAAGATTCATCTAATGAACAATCATCTGTTGGAAATTTTAGTAAATTTTGTTTTAATCAGATGTTGGAGATGATGTATAACCAAATAATTACATTATATAATATAATTTTATAGGTCAAATAGGATTTCATATATATAACCTAAAATAGGTATTCCTAAATAAAATTCCAAACCAATATTCCACAAGATGCAGATTTAAGAGATTTACAAAAATATTTATATAGCCCTATTGGATATATGATGTTTTATTAATTTTATGTTTTTGTATTCACTATCAAAGAAAAATAAAACTATATGTGTTCGTTAGTGTTTGAGATAATGAATCAAATATAATGTTAAGGTTTATAGAGACTTTATGGAGAATCAATAATGTATCAAAATTTACAAGAGAACTTGATAATAGTCCATTGAATTTAAATTACTAGCGACATTGAGTTTTGGAATTTTAGAGCATGGATATTGAAATTGGTATCATGTCATTACTAATTTTGGAGGACTGATATATAAGGTTGAAAAGTATGAATATAAATAAAACGTTTCACATGTGAAAAATCATAAAGGCCATAGATTTTATTTCAAAAAATGAGCTACCAATGCTTTTAATATTTTGGTTGAATATGTTTTATCGGGAAAGGTTTTAGATCATATAATAAGATATAATTAAAAAAATAACATAAAATTATAGAGGGAGAATAATACTGAGATTCTGATCAGAGACACGAGATAGAGGTACCCGATACATTTTGAAGTATAGATTTTTTATTCAAAATACAGAAGTAAATTTAAATAATAGTCACAATTTTAGGGAGGTATGCCTATTGTTGAATATAGGATAGAGGAGAACATATATATATTTATGAAAAAACAATTATGATGCTAAATAATTCTTCTTCTATATATATTTTTGTTAGAAATTTTTTTTATGAAACTTTTTTGTAAACTAATGAGATTCAATATTATCATTTTTATCATGAAAAAAGAGGAACCTAATAAATTTGAATCGTTATATTATTCACTTTTTTCCAAATAAATAATTTCCATGGAAAAATAGATATATCCATGGAAAGAATTTATTATTTCACATTGAAGATGTATATTTTAAATATTCTATCCTTATATTACATTAATATTATTTCATACTTCAGAGTTTGTTAAAAATATTGATAAGGATAAAACTCTAACATGTTTTAGGCCATGATATTAATGATTCTAAAACTGAAGAAAGTCACAACTAATTCATCCTCCACCCCTTTACAATCTATATCGATCCTATGGAGCATCCACTGATATAAAAAGGGGTGGTCACCTTTGTCATATCATAATCATTGGGAATCTACACACATTTAAGATCAGAGGTATTTCTTTATTCGAGGGAAAACATAATATTGGTTTAAAAAGAAATCATACCATATTATTTCTCTAAGGGTGTATTATAAATTTACACAACAAATGTTGGGTTTTCAACCATTTAGAAATATTCTCCCATGTCATTTGCTGAAAAAAACAACTACATATGTTGACTGTAAAGTGAAAAATTATAATCTTTTGACTCTATTGTAAAATGTATTCATGGTGGTATTTATTCTCAAAACATCAGCATAAACATCCCCAAAACATGAAATTATCTTCATGGGAAAACCAAATTGAATGAGGAAAATTTATAAATCTAGTGCACCATGTTAGAAGATATCATAATATTTTATGATGAATCTACTGATCAATAAATAACCATAGTTAATGAAGATGTTTTTATTGCAGATTATGCATATATTTAATTTAATATTGTACAACATTCATGTAACTCATATGAAAAAATACTAATATGTTTGATTCAAAAAAATTATTTAATATAATGTTGATTTGTCTGTTAATGAATTAAAACAAATTATTGTAGAATATAAGTTTTTGAAATATCCATCAATATAAATGAAGATTAAGTATTAGGTAGATTCTAATTTTATTAAATAATTAAAATATAATATACAGAGATTGTTGTTCCTATTGATAAAAATTGTTCGGAAGATGATGAAAATAATGAAAATATCATGTATCTTATATCTAAAAATTATATAAATGGTAGAGAAAAATTCAATGTAAATCCCACACATAAATGTTTTTAGCATTTATAAAATTTGAATTTTTATTTAAACTATCACAATAAAAATATGGAATATATAAAGATTATTCATAATTAAAACAATATTTTATGATGATAAATAACAACCAAGGAAGACATGGTGCCCAATGGCAGAAATAAAAATGTTGGTTGTTGTATAAGAAGTATGCAGAGTAAGAAAGTTGAAGATGAATCTTATGACATCAAATCTATAAAAATTAAAAATACGAATATTTTCATATCTTTTTTTGAAATTATTTAGGTGAAGTAAGACTTCTAAAACTATGTAGAATATGATAGTGATCAGAGTTTCATAAAATATTAATTGAGAACATTACTTATCTAAGTTTTATATGAGAAAAAAAATCTTAAGAAATAGATTAGAATATTGATCATGTAATGAAAGGATATTAATGAAGGAAATAAATAATTAATTAATTAGAAATATGAATATATCTAGGTGAACATACACCTCAAACTTCTAGTTGTAGAATAAATAAATTTTATGGACGATTTCAGTAAGAAACAGATGTCTATAGAAGATGAATATTTTCAAAAACAATCAAAACTTCATGTAGATGAAACAACCTTACTAAAAATGAATGAATGTTCAATAAAATGATACAAAGGTAAAATATGATACATCACATGTTTTGATGAAATATTATTCCATGATTAAAGTTAAATCATAACCCACTAAATTAAAACTTTTCTCTGATTTTACAAACCATATAGGTTTTAGAAAAATTTTATGAATATTTGGATAGTTAAAGGATGTGATAATTTCCTTAACCAAATAAATTTATAAAATACCATCATAAAAAGGTTACCCGACAATATTAGTGGGTCAAAATAGTAAATTTTTTGGAACCATAGTAAACCCTCAATAAAGAATTATCATACACTAATATAATATTGAGATTTTATGGTATTTATTGTTGTTGCAATAGTTTGGGCACAATGATTATATCATTAGAGACAATATTTTTTATCCCAAAAAATTTTCATGAATATGGTGCTGGTTGTTGTTGTAGAAAAGAGTGTAAATTTCCAAATATGATGGAAGAAATAAATTCCAAATCAAAAGATTTTAGAATGTTTACAATTAAGAATAAATATGATATTGTCGATGATGTATTTGGAATATTTGACCAATAATTTCACATTAATAAATAATATTTTTCTACACTTCTTGGAAAAATATCCTTTGAAATGTAACAAATGGGATAAATGAGGATGAATATTATAGAATGATCATTTTTTATAGAAACAACAATAATATATAGAATAAATAAAAATCCAATTATTCTTGAAAATCGAATCTCTTCCCAAATAAAATGTGATAAAAAATATATAAGGATGAATGAAATAGTTATGGTGGATAAGTTAACTTTAGAAATGATTGTTCCTTCAAAATTAGAGGGACCTGAGATATTATAATTAATGATTAGAAACTAAAATCAAAAGAAGACTTATATGTTGATGAGAATAAAAAAATATTATGTTTCAACCATAAATTAGATGATGCAAAGGAATTTATCTTTATGAAATAATTTGGAATCTTTAGAAGTGTAGAATATAGAAAAGTGTTTACATAGAAAAATTCATCAAAATAATATGTTTCATATTGTTTAACGTTATAACTAATGTTAAAACAATATTGAAGATGTTTATATTATTTGGAATCGATCTATTGGACAACTTTTACAAAAAAATCAAAAATGATGGATGATACAACATGAACATACAACATGAGAGAAATGAATATGATGAAATATGATGTAATATATATAACATGATAGAAATGAATGATGGATGGAAAATGAAATAAAAAAGGTAAAATAATATCCAAGTACATCATGAACATATTCACTCAAATCAATGTGGTCTAATGGGACATCCTTAAATAAAATAGTATTATTATTTATCACATTAATAGATGACTTCAAATCAATGACTATGATAATTTTTATGATGAAATATATAAAGTCTATAAAATATTATAATAATTTAGAATGTCTATTGAAATAGAAATGTTTATTTATATATTAATGTTGAGAAGTTAAAATGAAAATTAGTAAACATGCAATGATATTGAGTCCAAAATGATGAAAATTTTAATTAAACATGAATAATGTAATAGACAATCCCCTCAAAAAAATTGATAGTTGAAAAGAAAAATAGATTTTTTGGAAATGGAGAGAATTATAATAGTTGAGTATAAAATATCCAGTTTTTTTCAAGGAAATGGTTTTTACTGTTGAACATACAAAAAAATAAGTTTTTTAAATAGAAATAAATGATGAATTCTCATGGAATTTGTATTGAAAAAACCATCATACAAATATTTCAACGATTTTAGGAGTCTATACTTTATAAATTTAAAAAATTATAAACATTTAATGACTGATTAAAATGAAAAAGAAAGTATATTGAAGAGATATTAATCCAATGGATTAAATTAATAATGTTACAATAAAAATTTACTAGATATAATATATTTCATTGATTTGAATTTATTTGAAAATATAAATTCCCTAATGAAATCAGATCAAAATATTAATGAAGATAAATTTAAGAAATTCAAAAAAATAACAATTGTTGTCATTCAAAACAAGAACATAATGATTCCTAAGATTAGAGTCATTGATGTGTCAAAAGTTTCCTTATGACTTTTCAAATTCTGTTATGTTTGGGATGTCACAAACATATTTTATTTGTAAAACATATTATCTATAAAAAAATTATATTATATTCCTTAATAATTAATTATATATATATTGAAATATATTTTCAAGTTCATAAATCTTTTAAGAGTTAGGAATAATATTATATGAATAATAATTAGCATAAAACAAATCCTTAATAAAAATTTTAAACCATTTCATTCTAAAATTCAATTCTCTAAAACTTTTGATTCCAATTTTATGTTTATCAATTCTAACTAAATCATATTTAGGAATACAATTTTATTAAATTTGTGATTTTGGTTTTTGTTTCTTAATTCCAAATCGCGCAAAAAAATAAATCCAATTCACTTTTTCAATTCTAAATCAGACTAGATTTTTTATTCTGATTATCTTATTTTTGTGAATCCAATTTATTTTTCTTAATTCCAAATTGTTCAAAAAATTGAAACTGAATCACAGTTTCTAAAAATCAGATTCACTCTAAAATGTGAATCTATATCATAGTTTCTAACATAAAAAACATTTAATTTTTTCAATCCAATTATCATTTCTTCAATTCTGATTCTCAATTATTTCCAGATCTGATTATATATCATTCTTAATTTTTTCCCAATTTTTTATTACACTGATTTTTAACTTTTTAATGATACTATATTCTAATGAATTTTAATATGACCATTATAAGAGCCATCTCAACAAGTCCCACTAAAGATTCCAGAAAAATATGGTTACTGGAGGAAAATTGGACAGTTGAAGATCTCACTATTAAATACCATGTCATTTAAACATGATCAATTATGGGAACTTTGGTTATAATTGATACTCTATGAGAGATTTGTGAATATTTCTTTTTGTGATGGTCTTGAAGAGTTTATATTATGAACACATTATTATTAATAGATAAATCTACATCATTATGTATGATGGTATGTCTAATTATTATTATTTCTATATATTATTTAGTGATTCCAATCTAAAGAAAGAGAGAGGTTCTAATTACCTGCTTAATCAAGGGCTTCAATGATGATGGATGATAGAGGTGTCGATCATCTTACTGATCAAGGGCTTGGGGGATAGGAAAAAATATACCAATCTTTCATGGATTGAGGTCTTACTTTAGTGTGGGTATAACTTAATTTTTTCAAATTATAAATAAAGAGGCCTTTATCCAAGGTGTTTTGGATCAAAAACTCTTTCGATTAAAATACATTTACTATTTAATATTTACATTTAATTTCCAATACATTATTTAAAAACAATAAATTTTTTCCTATATTTATTTTGTTGTAAATTTGATATATTATTCTATATTCATTAATGGAGAATCTTGTTTACATATACCTATGTACATATTTTTAATCATCTTTATCATTCCAATGTTTTTTTCCTTTATGATATAAAAGAGGGAATTACAGAATATAATTTTTTTCACTTTATTAAAAAAAGTTTCCATAATGTAAAAAATTAATGTTTTTTCACATACAATTCATCCCCCTTTTTAAACTAATAATATGAATTCATATTTCGATCCTATAGTCATTGGGAAAGTAAATTTTCTAGTAAATCACTAAAATTTCATACCCAACAGAAATAAGAAGAATCATAAAAATTAATTAGAAATAAGAAGTATATGGTTCAAAGAAATTGAATGTTACGAATGAAGAATCAGGCTTATATTTTCTCAAATATCAAACTAGAATGAATTTAATGAGTATTTTACCATAATTAATGAAAATCCATAAATAAAGAACATGATTATATTGGGATCAATGACACTTGAAAACTTATTCCATTGACTAGTGAGAAAGAACATCATAGGGGAAAATTTTTTATTTAAAAATAAGATGAATTGAAATTGAGAAATTTTTGGAAACAATCACTACTAGAAATATAATATTTCCCAACGATTCACAACCGTTGGGAAAGCCCCTCTAACCGTTGGTATATGATATAACAACGGTTTTGATAACCGTGGGGAAGTAAGCTGTTGGGAAAAGGTTTTCCCAACGGTTTACTGTAAACCGTTGGTATAGGCTCACAAAAGCCACCCTATCCCAATGGTTCTGGCAAACCGTTGGGATAGTTTTTCCAAACAGTTTGGGAGAACTGATGGGAAATATCAGTTTTGGGATATTTTTCCCAACGGTTCTCCCCAAACCGTTGGGATATCCCCATGGATGAACTCTTTCCCAATGGTTTAGAACCGTTGGGAAAAGAGATATTTACCAACGGTTCAATGAACCATTGGTAAAAACTTCTTTAGGATTATATGCCAATGGTTTTAAACTGTTGGCATATCCTATGATGCATATTGCAGCAGCCTGAAATTTGCACAGCCCCTATCCATCAAGCCCCTCTCCATCAGGCCTCATTTTGACCTCATTTTCAATCCAATTATTGTACCTTCAATAAAATAAAACATACATATACAATTACGAACAAAGTCATACACATTTAACATATAATGGATCCTGAAACTATACACATCCATAATTAAATTAGAATTCATAACGTAATTATAAACGTACATAATTCATATAGAATTCAATTTAAAATTTAGATGACAATTATATGTGGAATCCAAAATTCAATTCATAATTTGATCGGTTTTTTCTATACCATATATTTTTACCTCAAATGATGTCCATTTGAAACAAAATACATACACCTGAAGTGATACCGGCCACACCGCACCTCAGATTGAGGCAGGGTTGACTCATACACGTCACATTTGACCCATGGATCGTTGTGCTAAAGTATTGACACAATTCGAATGCGTTTGGTCGGTTTTTCGTATGCCAGTTGATGTTTTTCACTTAAAATGACGTCCTTTTGAAATAAAAGACGGACACTATGAGTGGTGCCGACCACACCGCGTCTCCAATTGAGGCGGGGTTGATTCGTACACGTCACATATGACCCATGGATCGTTCTCCTAAAGTTTAAATGGAAACCGAATGCGTTTGGTCGGATTTCCGTATGTACTTAAAATGTTGTCCATTTTATACAAAAGAGTGACACTTAGACTAATCCTGACCACACCGCGACTCAGATTCATCCCGGGTTGGCTCGTAATGTCACATATGACCCATGGATCGTTGTGATAACTTATCAAAAGATTCTGAATGCGTTTGGTCGGTTTTGCGTATGCCAGTTGTTCTTTTCATTTATAATCATGTCCATTTTAAACAAAAGAGACAGAGTTAGAGCGGTGTCGGCCACACCGCATCTCGGATTAAGACGGGGTTGACTTGTACACGTCACATATGACTCATGGATCGTTGTTCTAAAGTATCGATAGAATCCGAATGCGTTTGGTCGTTCTTTCGTATGTCAGTTGATGCCTTTCACTTAAAATGACGTCCTTTTGAAAAAAAAGACGGACACTTTGAGTGGTGTCAGCTGCACCGCATGTCAGATTGAGGCGGGGATGATTCTTACACGTCACATATGACCCATGGATCGTTCTCCTAATGTTTCAACGGAAACTGAATCCGTTTGGTTGTTTTTCCGTATGTACTTAAAATGGTGTCCATTTTAAACAAAAGAGAGCCACTTAGACTTATCCTGGCCACACCGCGACTCGGATTCATCCCGGGTTGGCTCATACACGTCACATATGACCCATGGATTGTTGGGATAAATTATCAACAGATTCGGAATGCGTTTGGTCAGTTTTCTGTATGTCAGTTGATGCTTTTCACTTAAAATGACGTCCTTTTGAAACAAAAGACGGACACATTGAGTGGTGCCGGCCACACCACGTCTCCGGATTGAGCTGAAACCACCATGAAACATTCTAATTATTATTCGTGACGTGTATGCGCAGACGGCACATCAATCGGACGTGCGTTTTGCGCGGTACGACTCAATATTCGTGTTTTAAGTGATGCGCGCACTTCGTAAACACGCGTGAGGGGGGTCCAAACGGGCCGAACGAAATTGGAATGGCCTGAAATCAGACGAAAAATACGGGAGAGTGATTTATGAAGTGGTCGAGCAGAGGGCACGTCAATCGGACATGCCGTGTGCCCGCGGTGACCGACAACGCAGTTCTGGTGTCATAAACGGCCAAAACGGGCGTCCAATGGTCAAATTCATAGCGTACGACCTCATATTAAGCTGAAACCACCGTGCAACATTCTAATTATTATTCGTGATGTGTACGCGCAGACGGAACATCAATCGGACGTGCGGTTTGCGCGGTGCGGCTCAATATTCGTATTTTAAGTGATGCGCGCACTTCGTAAACGCGTGTGAGGGGGGGGGGGGTCCAAATGGGCCGAACGAAGTCGGAATGGCCTGAAATCAGACGAAAAATACGGGTGAGTGATTTCTGAAGTGGTCGAGTAGACGGCACGTCAATTGGACGTGCCATGTGCCCGCGGTGACCGACAACGCAGTTCTGGTGTCATTAACGGCCAAAACGGGCGTCAAACGGTCAAATTCATAGAGGACGACCTCGGATTGAGATGAAACCACCGTGAAAAATTCTAATTATTATTCGTGACGTGTACGGTCAGACGGCACGTCAATCAGACGTGCGGTTTGCGCGGTACGGCTCAATATTCATGTTTTAAGTGATGCGCGCGCTTCGTAAAGGCGCGTGAGGGTGGTCCAAACGGGCCAAACAATTTCAGAATGGCCTAAAATCAGACGAAAAATACGGGTGAGTGATTTATGAAGTGGTCGAGTAGACGGAACATCAATCGGACGTGCCGTGTGCCCGCGGTGACCGACAACGCAGTTCTGGTGTCATAAACGGCCAAAACGGGCGTCCAACGGTCAAATTCATAGCGGACGACCTCAGATTGACCTGAAAGCACCGTGAAACATTCTAATTATTATTCGAGACATGTACGCGCAGACGACACGTCAATCGGACGTGCAGTTTGCGCGGTACGGCTCAATATTCGTGTTTTAAGTAATGCGCGCGCTTCGTAAACGCGCGTGAGGGGGGTCCAAACGGGCCGAACGAAGTCGGAATGGCCTGAAATCAGACGACAAATACGGGAGAGTTATTTATGAAGTGGTCGAGTAGACGGAACATCAATCGGACGTGCCGTGTGCCCGCGGTGACCGACAACATAGTTCTGGTGTCACAAACGGCCAAAACGGGCGTCCAACGGTCAAATTCATAGCGGACGACCTCAGATTGAGCTAAAACCACCGTGAAACATTCTAAATATTATTTGTGACATGTATGCGCAGACGGAACATCAATCGGACGTGCAGTTTGCGCGGTACGGCTCAATATTCGTATTTTAAGTGATGCATGCGCTTCGTAAACGCGCGTGAGGGGGGTCCAAACGGGCCGAACGAAGTCGCAATGACCTGAAATCAGACGACAAATATGGGTGAGTGATTTCTAAAGTTTTCGAGCAGACGACACGTCAATTGGACGTGCCATGTGCCCGCGGTGACCGACAACGCAGTTCTGGTGTCATAAACGGCCAAAACGGGCGTCAAACGGTCAAATTCATAGCGGACGACCTCAGATTGACATGAAACCACTGTGAAACATTCTAATTATTATTCGTGACGTGTAAGCGTAGACGTAACGTCAATCGGACGTGTGGTTTGCGTGGTACGGCTCAATATTCATGTTTTAAGTGATGCGCGCGCTTCGTAAACGCGTGTGAGGGGGGTCCAAACGGGCCGAACGATTTCGGAATGGCCTGAAATCAGACGAAAAATACGGGTGAGTGATTTATGAAGTGGTCGAGTAGACGGCACATCAATCAGACGTCCCGTGTGCCCGCGGTGACCGACAACGTAGTTTTGGTGTCATAAACGGCCAAAACGGGCATCAAACGGTCAAATTCATAGAGGAAAACCTCGGATTGACCTGAAACCACCGTGAACCATTCTAATTATTATTCGTGACGTGTACGCGTAGATGGAACGTCAATCGGACGTGCGGATTGCGCGGTACGGCTCAATATTCTTGTTTTAAGTGATGCGCTCGCTTCGTAAATGCGCGTGAGGGGGGTCCAAACTGGCCGAACGAAGTCAGAATGGAAAGAAATCAGACGAAAAATACGGGAGAGTGATTTCTGAAGTGGTCGACTAGACGGCATGTCAATTGGACATGTCGTGTGCCCGCGGTGACCGACAACGCAGTTCTGGTGTCATAAACGGCCAAAACGGGCGTCCAACGGTCAAATTCATAGAGGACGACATCGGATTGAGCTGAACCCACCGTGCAACATTCTAATTATTATTCGTGACGTGTACGCGTAGACAGCACGTCAATCGGATGTGCGGTTTGTGAGGTACGGCTCAATATTCGTATTTTAAGTGATGCATGCGCTTCGTAAACGCGCGTGAGGGGGGTCCAAACGGGCCGAACGAAGTCGGAATGATCTGAAATCAGACAACAAATACGGGTGAGTTATTTATGAAGTGGTCGAGTAGACGGCACATCAATTGGACGTGCCATGTGCCCGCGGTGACCGACAACGCAGTTCTGGTGTCACAAATGGCCAAAACGGGCGTCAAATGGTCAAATTCATAGAGGACGACCTCGGATTGACCTAAAACCACCGTGCAACATTCTAATTATTATTCGTGATGTGTACGTGCAGACGGCACGTCAATCGGACGTGGGGTTTGCGCGGTACGGCTCAATATTCGTGTTTTATGTGAAGCGCGCGCTTCGTAAACGCGCGTGAGGGGGGTCCAAACGGGCCGAACGACTTCGGAATGGCCTGAAATCAGACGACAAATACAGGTGAGTGATTTATGAAGTGGTCGAGTAGACAACATGTCAATCGAATGTGCCGTGTGCCCGCGGTGACCGACAATGCAGTTCTGGTGTCATAAACGGCAAAAACGGGCGTCAAACGGTCAAATTCATAGAGGACGACCTTGGATTGACCTGAAACCACCGTGCAACATTCTAATTATTATTTTTGACGTGTACACGCAGACGGCATGTCAATCGGACGTGCGGTTTGCGCGGTACAGCTCAATATTCGTGTTTTAAGTGATGCGTGCGCTTCGTAAACGCGCGTGAGGGGGGTCCAAACAGGCCGAACGAAGTTGGAATGGCCTGAAATCAGACTACAAATACGGGAGAGTGATTTCTGAAGTGGTCGAGTAGACGGCACATCAATCGGACGTGCCGTGTGCCCGCGGTGACCGACAACGCAGTTCTGGTGTCATAAACGGCCAAAACGGGCATCCAGCGGTCAAATTCATAGCCGGCGACCTCAGATTGAGCTGAAACCACCGTGCAACATTCTAATTATTATTCATGATGTGTACGCACAGACGGCACGTCAATCGGACGTGCGGTTTGCACGGTACGACTCAATATTCGTATTTTAAGTGATGCACGCACTTCGTAAACGCGCGTGAGGGGGGTCTAAACGGGCCGAACGAAGGCGGAATGACCTGAAATCAGACAACAAATATGGGTGAGTGATTTCTGAAGTGGTTGAGCAGACGACACGTCAATTGAACGTGCCATGTGCCCGTGGTGACTGACAACGCAGTTCTGGTGTCATAAACGGCCAAAACGGGTGTCAAACGGTCAAATTCATAGAGGAGGACCTCGGAATGACCTAAAACCACCGTGAAACATTCTAATTATTATTCATGACGTGTACGCGCAGACGGAACGTCAATCGGACGTGCGGTTTGCGCGGTACGACACAATATTCGTGTTTTAAGTGATGTGCGCGCTTCGTAAACACACGTGAGGGTGGTCCAAACGGGCCGAACAATTTCAGAATGACCTGAAATCAGACGACAAATACGGGTGAGCGATTTATGAAGTGGTCGAGCAGACGGCACGTCAATCGGACGTGCCGTGTGCCCGCGGTGACCGACAACGCAGTTCTGGTGTCATAAACGGCCAAAACGGGCGTCAAACGGTCAAATTCATAGCGGACAACCTCGGATTGACCTGAAACCACCGTGCAACATTCTAATTATTATTCGTGACTCGTACACGTAGACGGAACGTCAATCGGATGTGCGGTTTGCGCGGTACGGATCAATATTCGTGTTTTAAATGATGCGCGTGCTTCGTAAACGCGCGTGAGGGGGGTCCAAACGAGCCGAACGATTTCGGAATGGCCTGAAATCAGACGAAAAATACGGGTGAGTGATTTATGAAGTGGTCGAGCAGACGACACATCAATCGGATGTGCCGTGTGCCCGTGGTGACCGACAACGCAGTTCTGGTGTCATAAACGGCCAAAACGGGCATCCAGCGGTCAAATTCATAGCGGACGACCTCAGATTGAGCTAAAACCACCGTGAAACATTCTAATTATTATTCGTGACGTGTACGCATAGACGGCACGTCAATCGGACGTGCGGTTTGCGCGGTACGGCTCAATATTCGTATTTTATGTGATGCACGCGCTTCGTAAACGCGCGTGAGGGGGGTCCAAACAGGCCGAACGAAGTCGGAATGACATGAAATCAGATGACAAATACGGGTGAGTGAATTCTGAAGTGGTCGAGCAGACGGCATGTCAATTGGACGTGCCATGTGCCCGCGGTGACCGACAACGCAGTTCTGGTGTCATAAACGGCCAAAACGGGCGTCAAACGGTCAAATTCATAGAGGACGACCTCGGATTGACCTGAAACCACCGTGAAACATTCTAATTATTATTCATGACGTGTACGCATAGATGGAACGTCAATCGGACGTGCGGTTTGCGCGGTACGACTCAATATTTGTGTTTTAAAGTGATGCGCGCGCTTCGTAAACACGCGTGAGGGTGGTCCAAACGGGCCGAACGATTTCGGAATGACCTGAAATCAGACACCAAATACGGGTGAGTGATTTATGATGTGGTCGAGCAGACGGAACATCAATCGGACGTGCCGTGTGCCCGTGGTGACCGACAATGCAGTTCTGGTGTCATAAACGGCCAAAACGGGCGTCAAATGGTCAAATTCATAGAGGACAACCTCAGATTGACCTGAAACCACCGTGCAACATTCTAATTATTATTCGTGACATGTACGCGTAGACGGCACGTCAATCGGATGTGCGGTTTGCGTGGTACGGTTCAATATTCGTGTTTTATGTGATGCGCGCGCTTCGTAAACGCGCGTGAGGGGGGTCCAAACGGGCCGAACGATTTTGGAATGGCCTGAAATCAGACGAAAAATATGGGTGAGTGATTTATGAAGTGGTCGAGCAGACGACACGTCAATCGGACGTGCCGTGTGCCCGCGGTGACCGACAACGCAGTCCTGGTGTCATAAACGGTCAAAACGGGCGTCCAGCGGTCAAATTCATAGCGGACGAACTCAGATTGAGCTGAAACCACCGTGCAACATTCTAATTATTATTCGTGACATGTACGCGTAGACCGAACGTCAATCGGACGTGCAGTTTGCGCGGCACGGCTCAATATTCGTATTTTAAGTGATTCACGTGCTTCGTAAACGCGCGTGAGGGGGGTCCAAATGGGCCGAATGAAGTCGGAATGACCTGAAATCAGACGACAAATACGGGAGAGTGATTTCTGAAGTGGTCGAGCAGACGGCACGTCAATTGGACGTGCCCTGTGCCCGCGGTGACTGACAACGCAGTTCTGGTGTCATAAACGGCCAAAACGGGCGTCAAACGGTCAAATTCATAGCGGATGACCTCAGATTGACCTGAAACCACCATGAAACATTATAATTATTATTCGTGACGTGTATGCGCAGATGGCACGTCAATCGGACGTGCGGTTTGCATGGTACGACTCAATATTCATATTTTAAGTGATGCACGCGCTTCGTAAACGCGCGTGGGGGGGGGGGTCCAAATGGGCCGAACGAAGTCGGAATGACCTGAAATCAGACGAAAAATACGGGTGAGTTATTTCTGAAGTGGTCGAGCAGACAACACGTCAATTGGACATGCCATGTGCCCGCGGTGACCGACAACGCAGTTCTGGTGTCATAAACGGCCAAAGTACTGTCCATTTTAAACAAAATAGAGACACTTTGAGTGGTGTCGGCCACACCGCGCCTCGTATTGAGGTGGTGTTTACTCGTACATGTCACATATGACCCATGAATTATTATCCTAAAGTTTCAACAGAAACCGAATGCGTTTGGTCAGTTTTCCGTATGTCATATTCTGTTGTCACTAAAAATGAAGTCCATTTTAAACAAAATAGAGACACTTTGAGTGGTGTCGGCCACACCGCACCTCGGATTGAGGTGGCGTTGACTCGTACACGTCACATATGACCCATGGATCGTTCTCCTAACGTTTCAACAGAAACCGAATGCATTTGGTCGGTTTTCCTTATGTACTTAAATTACTGTCCATTTTAAACAAAAGAAAGTCACTTAGAGTGGTCCCGACCACACCGCATCTCGGATTTAGGAGGGGTTGACTCTTACACGTCTCAAATGACCCATGGATCGTTGTCTTAAAGTATCAACACAATCCGAATGCGTTTGGCCGGTTTTCCGTATGCCAGTTGATGTTTTTCACTTAAAATGATGTCCTTTTGAAACAAAAGACCTACACTTTGAGTTGTTCCGACCACACCGCGCCTCGTATTGAGGCAGGGTTGATTCGTACACGTCACATATGACCCATGGATCGTTGTCCTAAAGCATCAACACATTTCGAATGCGTTTGGTCAGTTTTTCGTATTTCACTTTTTGTTTTCACTTAAAATCTTATGGAAATTCATATAGAATATTTTTATATCATATTTAGTATGGATTAGATTTTAGTTGATCGTGCTATGAAACATTTCAGAGCTAATGAAATTAAGGAAGGTGGAGGGGCTGTCCGGGGGGCTGTCCGGGGGGGCTGTCTGGTGGGTGTCCGGGGGGCTGTCCGGGGACCAAGGAGGAGGGTGGGGGGCTGTGCGGGGTCTGTCCGGGGGTGTTTGGGGGTTGTTCAGGGGGTTGTCCAGGGTTGTTCAGGGGGCTGTCCGGGGGTTGTTTAGGGGGTTGTTCAGTGGTTGTTCAGGGGTTGTTCAGGGGGTTGTCTGGGGTTGTTCAGGGGGCTGTCCGGGGGGTGTTTGGGGGGTTGTCTGGGGTCCAAGGGGGAGGGTGGTGGGGTTGTCCGGGGGGCTGTCCGGGGGGCTATCCGAGGTCCAGGGTGGAGGGTTTGGGGCTGTACGGGGGCTGTCTAGGGGGCTGTCCGTGGGGCTATCCAGGGGGTGTTTGGGGGTGTTTGGGGTCCAAGGGGGAGGGGGGGTTGTCTAGGGTCCAAGAATGAGGGGGGGTTGTCCAGGGAGTTCTCAAACACACAACCACTAAAAGACAACAACATCCATAAAAACAGACAATATATAAAAATAATTCAACTCCAATACTATACTATGAGTCTAGATAAAACCAACAACTAGAATAGATTAAACATCAAATCTCAGTAATATAAGTCAAAAATGTAACGGATAAATATGTCCCACATCAGCATCACCATCACCATCATCATCATCATCATCACCCTCGTCATCGTCCTCCTCATCGTCCTCACCCTCCACATCGCCTTCCTACTCGCCTTCGCCCTCCTCCTCGCCCTCCTCATCTCCCTCCCCTTCCGCATCAGACTCCTCGCCATCATCATCTTGAAGCAGGACATCAGCCTGACCACCACTGGAACTGCCACCTAGTGCACCATATATATAATGTATCGACGACATGTATTCATCAATCGTTGGGCTGGCCTCTGCTGGAAGTGTTGGACATAGAACTTCAATAAATTTCATAAATGCACTGTTTGCCCTAGCAGACTGTTATGCCATCTCTGTGGCCCTTTTCTCAGCCTGTTCTACCTGTGCCCTAACTTGTTGCAGCTCGGTGGCACTACAACTCGTACCTGAGGCAGGCCAATACCTCGTCGGGGCTATCCTAGGTCGGCAACGTACTCTGCCAGAATGATCCTCTCCCAACACCTGATGTAAGTGATCAGATGGCCCAAAATTGTCTGCTTCTTGGGCATCGAGGGCCTCTAAAGCATCCTGTTACAAATATAAATATATTATTAAGTTACAAAATAGATATTAAAATATAAAATCAATAGATTAAAACTTACAATCTGCTGCTGAGTCGCTTTGTTGACATCACTTCCATCCTTTTTTTGTCTACTCGAGCAAAACAGTTTTTCTCGAGGCACACATCCTTCAATATTTTGTACTTGCCTCTACAATGACATTGAAAACAAAAGTTATATAAAAACTTTAGCAAATGATTAAATAATTGAGGAAACAAAAGAAAATGTAAGTCGTAAAGAAAACTTATAAACAATTGTCATACCTGCTGCCTCTCATGATCCGACATCGTCGTGCGTCCTAGTGTATGGAGGTATTTTTTGCATCAATGTTTTTTTTATTTTTTCCAGATGATTCCTAAATAAAATTAGATAATGCAAAGGATAATATTAATGCAAAACTTGAAAGTTATTATTTAAATACCTCAAATATAATTCATACCTTTAACTGGGTACTCATCCAATGAGTAATTATCTGACGATACTGCTCTATAGGACAATCATCCACGACTGGTACCACCTCTAACTCAGAGCCAACTCTAGCACGCCAGCCAATATACAGCTCATGCTTGTAGGCTCTCCAAAGCTCGCCTAAATCCTTTAGACGTTCCAGTCATGCACCCTCACCATCAGGAAAATTAAATAGAAGCTGAAATAAAAATATTAATTCATATAAATACAAAAATAATTCATGGAATTAAATACAACAGATTTTTTTACCCATATCTCTGCCCAAGCTCTATCTTTGACCTCATGTGGAAAATGTCTCCACGACAGCGGGCTGACGAGAATGATGTCGGAGTATTTGGCAAGCGTCTCCAGAAAACTCCGACATTGCTGCCCTGTTTTCTCAACCATCTGATTGTCTTCATTATATTCCACCATAACCTGTGTGCGACGGTTCCACACCGAATGCATGCGTGTACGGCCCTGCCACCACCTCCTGTCAGTAGATGTATCTGTCATGAAAGAAAAACAAATATTTTATCAAAACATGTTATAATGAAAATAAATATTGCTATAAAAATTTGTTAGGGTTTTATAAATATACCTGCGCTAGTCTGATCAATGAGTGGCGCCGGAACCACAGAACCTGATGGAACACCCTCTGGTGGAACAGGAGTCGAAGACGATGGAATATAAAAGCTCGGAGAGACAGAAGTATAAGGAATAGAAGATGGAACAGCTGTATGACCTGATGCTGACTGGGGAGTGGGAATCATCATGGGATGTGAAAATGATGGGGCAGAAGATGTAGAAGGTAGAGAAAACATGGGAGGCCTAAATACCCCGTGTGTCCCTAACGACACACTGGGATCAGAATGTGGGAAGGCTGAAATGTCAGTGGGAGGGGCAGGGTCTAGTCGGGCACGCGCAGCTCTACGTCCACCTCTGGTACGAACCCTCCTCGTACCACCGGCCTGAGTACTAGGACCAGTACTAGGCTCCTCGTCGAATAACTGTCGACGTAACGGTGGATCCTACAAAAAAGTTTACAAAAACAATTAATCACATGACATTATATATTCTGTAAATATATATATATATATATATATATATATATATATATATATATTAAATAATGTACTCACTGTAGGCACTAATGGTGGAATGCCCATCTCCTCCATCCGACGAATGTTCTCCACCATTTTTTTTCTTCGTCTCTCTTCAATTGGCTGCATTTCCTGCATTTGAAAACAAATATGTAATTAATTAGAAAAAGAAAATTAATTTGTAGACCAAAAAACTAAATATATGAGGGAATGAGAGGATTCATCGGTAATTTAGCTATCAATTTTTTTAGAAGAGCTTGAATGAATTTAATAAAACATACAAGTTGTAATATTCACCAAGTTAGAAATATTGTTTGATTTGGTTTGAATACAGTTCAATTCCATATTAGAAAATGCAATTCAAATAAAACAGCAACCAATAAACATTGAAAATTCACATAACAGTCAAGTCAGCTAAAACATATTTGTGATCAATACTAAATAAATATGAATATTAACAACCTTAACAACCCAACTCGAGGTAAACCAAAAGAATTGAGAACATGGATGAATGATTCTATATATTTCCAACCACAACTTCAGGTTCACAATCAACTCTGACAATTGAGCTATTGGAGTCATCAAAAGAAAAATAAATGGATTGGTTCCAATGGCAATAGGGACAGTGTCAATTCCATCATCAGCATCATCAAAAATATGTCTTGGAATTACTTCAACTATGACACCAAATTCAGGTTGAAGTTGATCTTTGACATAAAAAACTTGTTTAGACATTGATGCCAACACATATGGTTCTTCGGTAGCAAGAGTGTGGGTCATATTAATTACTCAAAATCCACAATCATCAATAAATGTGCCATGTCTTGTCATCGAATCAAACCAATGGCATTTCATCATTGTGACTCGTCCATGAGAGTAATAATCCAATATTATTATTTTCTCAACGACTCCATAATAACCCACATTTTCAAGTCGCGGTCTACTATCGGATGCACTGGCATAACAATATGTTGTGGAAGTAACCATAATACCATCATGTTATGTTCTCATGTTTTTGGCTCGTTCAGTGACAATAAATCTGTACCCGTTGATAATAATTGATTTACAGTCACGAACCACGGTATTAGGACCAAAATCCAAAGCTCTTATTTCCTCAGAGACAGAGTCAGCAGACAAACTCAATACCTGCAATATAAATGACAGTTAAACTTAAGTAAATATTGAAATAATTAATTTAAACAGTAATATTTTTACCTTCAATTTTAACCAAGCAGAAAACTCTTTGCTATGCAAAGTCTCTCTCCTTCTCAAAGATAAAGAATGATGATTCTTATTTATCATTGTTTTATTTTCCATGTAGATAAAAAAATATGAATAGTTTAACAGATATATATGTAAGATATACATATTCAATTTTGTTACCTGATATAGTCATCGAACAAATCACAGTTGAACAAAACTGTGCGATGTGCCATCTCCCGCTCTTCATGGCTTAATGTCTTCAATGTATATGATCCAGGAATTCCTCCTATTTGAGAAAGTGATGGAAAACTGGGTTCAATTCGCTCATATTGTTCTTCTTTATTTCTCATTGTTCTGTTCATTCTTGTAGTAAGATCAGACAAATATATCAAACAGAAATCCATACATTCTTGAGCTAAGTAACCATTCACGATAGAACCTTTGGGATGATTCTTGTTTCGAACATAATACTTTAATGTGAACATATTTATTTCAGTTGGATACATCCAACAAAAAGAAACAGGTCCTCCGAGAAGTATTTCAGTTGGAATATGGAAAGTCAGATATAGCATGAATGTGAAAAATGATGGGGGAAATAATTTCTCCAACTCACACAAAATTAATGGGGCATCTGTCAACATTTTTTGCAAGAAAGACACGGACAAATTCTTAGCACAAAGATCTCTAAACAAATGGAACAACCGAATAACACCCACCCTTACATTATTGGACAAAAGATTATGGATTGCTATTGGAAGCAACTCATGCAGTAGAACGTGATAATCATGAGTCTTCAAAGATTTTAGCTTCAACTCTCTTCTGTTGACCCGTTTAGATATGTTGCTTGAATAGCCATCAGGAACTCTAATAGTCTCTAATACTTCTAAAAATTGTTTTTTTAGTAGGTGTCATCACATAAGAAGCACCTGGAAGTTTCCATTTATTTTCACTGATACACACAGGATGCAATTCTGGTCTGATGCCCCAATCCACCAAGTCATGTCGAGATCGTAAATCATCTTTTGTCTTCCCCTTGACATTTAGAAGAACTGAAAGTAACATTTCACATATATTCTTTTCAATATGCATTACGTCTAAGCAATGACGTAGCAAATTGGTTGACCAATAAGGAAAATCAAAAAAGATACTCCTCTTCCTCCAATTGTAACAGGTTTCTGTGGAAACATTCTTTCTCTTTCCAGATTTCATTTCACCCTTCCCGAATGAAAAACTGAAATATTTCAATTCATTAAGCACATCAGTTCCAGACATACGCTGAGGTGGATCATCGGTCTCTATAGTATTATCAAATCTTCGATGATTCATTCTATATGGATGATCCTTTGGCAAAAATTGTCGATGTCCCATAAAACTGAAACTACAACGATGTTTCAGTCTTCTGGATCGTGTATTCTTCATACAAACTGGACATGACAGTTTTCCCTTCGTGCTCCATCCAGACATCATTGTATAATCCGGAAAATCATTGATTGTCCACATAAGCGCAGCACGCATCTGAAATATGTTTTTCGAACATGCATCGTATGTGCGCACACCCACATCCCAAAGAAGTTTCAACTCTTTTATTAAAGGTTGCATGTATACATCAATATCAATGACGGGATCAGAAGGACCAGATATGAGTATACTCATGAAAGTGAAAGATTTTTTCATACACAACCATGGGGGAAGATTATAAATGTGTATAAAAACTGGCCATGTGCTGTGCGAAGTAAGCATCTGCCCAAACGGATTAAAACCATCGCATGAAAGACCCAGCCTCACATTACGCATGTCAGCTGCAAAATCAGGATGTCGAGCATCAAATCTCTGCCATGCAAATCCATCTGCAGGATGAACCAACTCATCATTAGTCTTCTTTCTCTTGGTATCATGCCATCTCATTTTTATTGATATGTCATCAGACATAAAAAGATTCTGGAGTCTGGGGATCAATGGAAAGTGCCACATTACTTTCTGTGGAACGTGGGATGGTGTTTCATCAGATTTTGACTTCCAGCGGGATGTGCCACATTTTATACATACATTTCGTTCAGCGGTTTCTTCCCAGAATAAACTGCAATCTTTCGGGCATGCATGAATTTTGTTTCTGGAAAATCCAAGTTCTTCAACTAACTTCCATGCCATATAGTGGTTTGAGGGAATATCTGCATCATCTGGAAGTAAATCCTTCAAGAGGGTAATAATGTAATTGATTGCTGTATTAGAAATCCCATACATAGTTTTTCCATGAAACAATCGGATTAAAATTTCCAGCTTTTTCATTTTATCGCATTGTCGATATACTAGAGTCGTGGCAGCATCATTCAATTTTTTCACCCTATCAATATCATCATTTTCACTAGATGCATCAGTTGTCCTCATATCGACGTCTTCATGAGTCGAAATCCTTTCTTTTTCATGATGACGAATAAACGGAAACCGATCATCTAACAAATTATTCATTCCAGTCCTTTCATTTCGATCATTACCAATTTGAGATTTCATTATCTCCCCATTGTGATACCACACAAAGTAGTTTTCTTGAAAACCATTTTTGGTTATGTGGTAGCTGACTTCTTCATGACTCAACCAAGGTCTACCAACGCAATTGGAACATGGGAAGTGTATGCGACCACTATCTGAAGCATTTTGAAATGAAAAATCTATAAAGCTCTCTAAATTGTTTTGAAAATCGCTTGAGATACGATCGGTTTCATACATACAACTTCTCTCCATTCTGTAAAAAGAATTAATATAAGTCATTTTGACATAAAAAATTCAATAGGATTGAACTTTAATCGAAAATACATTTAAGTAAATGATAAAGGAAGAAAATAATCATGGTATCAACTACACATGTGAAAAAAATACTAATGTGTTATTAAAAAAATGTAAAACCAACAAGAACATAATGTGTTATCACATCAGAGCATGCCTCATCCCATAACCATATTAGTAGGGTACCCTCGTGGACAGCCCCTCCCACCCCCGTGGACAACCCACCCACCCTCGTGGACACCCCCTACCCCCTAGACAGCCCAACCACCCCCGTGGACAGCCCACCCACCCCCTCGACACCCCTTCTCCCTATGGACAGCCCCCCACCCCCTTGGATAGCCCGCCCACCCCCCTGGACACCCCTACCCCCTGTGGCCAGCCCACCCACCCCCCTGGACAGCCCTCCCACCCCTCCTTGACAGCCCGACCACCCCCGTGGACAGCCCGTCCACCCTTGTGGACAGCCCGCCCACCCCCGTACCCCCTAGAGACCCCATACCCCCCCGGGATAGCCCCGCCCACCCGCCCAAACATCCCACACCCCCCTCCCCTGCAACCCCACCACCACCACCTAGACATACCAACCCCCCTGGACACCCCACACACCCCTCCCCCACCAGGACACCCCACCCAGACCCCCAGGACAGCCCACACCCCCAGGACAGCCCCACCCACCCCTGTGGATAGCCTTTCCCACCCCCGTGGACAACCCACCCACCCCCCTTGACACCCCTTCTCCCTATGGACAGCCCCCCACCCCCTTGGATCGCCCGCCCACCCCCCTGGACACCCCTACCCCCTGTGGCCAGCCCACCACCCCCCCCCCCCTAGACAGCCCACCCACCCCTCCTTGATAGCCCAGCCACCCCCGTGGACAGCCCGTCCACCCTTGTGGATAGCCCGCCCACCCCCGTACCCCCCTGGACACCCCGTACCCCCCTGGATAGCCTCGCCCACCATCCCAAACAACCCACACCCCCCTTCCCTGCAACCCCACCACCACCACCTAGACATACCACCCCACCTGGACACCCCACACACCCCTCCCCCACCAGGACACCCCACCCAGACCCCCAGGATAGCCCACACCCCCTGGACAGCCCCGCCCACCCCCGTGGACACCCCCTACCCCCTAGACAGCCCAACCACCCCCGTGGACATCCCACCCACCCCCCTCGACACCCCTTCTCCCTATGGACATCCCCACACCCCCTTGGATAGCCCACCTACCCCATGGACACCCCTACCCCACGTGGCCAGCCCACCCACCCCCCCTGGACAGCCCGCCCACCCCTCCTTGACAGCCCGACCACCCCCGTGGATAGCCCGTCCACCCTTGTGGACAACACGCCCACCCCCGTACCCCCCTGGACACCCCGTACCCCCCCTGGATAGCCCCGCCCACCCTCCCAAATAGCCCACACCCCCCTCCCCTACAACCCCACCACCACCACCTAGACATACCACCCCCTGGACACCCCACACACCCCTCCCCCACTAGGACACCCCACCCAGACCCCTAGGACAACCCACACCCCCTAGAAAACCCCGCCCACCCCCGTGGACAGCCTTTCCCACCCCCGTGGACACCCCCGCCCACCCCCATGGACAACCCACCCACCCCCGTGGACACCCCTACCCCCACAATCCATTATCCAAAACATAACAAATTGGTTTGAACACAATCCATAATTCCCACAATCCATTATCCAAAACATGTAAACGTTCACGATAGCCTCCCCCAACTCTGATTTACATGTTTTGAACACTCTTCTTCCAAACATAGAATACAAAAACATTAAAGAAGTCTTCACAAACACAAACAATATCCTATTTAGATATTAATTTCAATAATCAATTAAACCACCAACACCTGGAAAAAAATCTATTCATTAAAACTACTACAACAATATGGTTGAGATCAAATTTTACCTATTCGTATGGGGGTGTACCTGTTGGGATGGGGGGTGCTGGTGTTCTGATTCACGAGAGCAGTAGAGGGATGGGGTTCGCTAGAGTAGTGGAGCGAATAGATTAAGGCTCTGTCCGAATGGGGAGAGGAGATGGCGATCTAGAATTTGGGGGAAACCATTGCCAATGGTTTATAAAATCCATTGGCAAAGGCACACATTTCCCAACGGTTCCAGTGAACCGTTGGGAAATGTGTGGGAACCGTTGGGAAAGGGTCACACATTTCCCAACGGTTCCAGTAAACCATTGGGAAATGTGTGAGTTTAGCACCCTTTCCCAACGGTTGCAGTGAACCGTTGGGAAAGGGTCCACCGAAATTCCCTTTGCCAACGGTTTTCTTAAACCATTGGCAAAGGCTCAGTATACCAACGGTTTAAGTAAACCGTTGGTATACTACCGTTGGGAAAAGACCAAATTCCAGTAGTGAATTCTCAATTATCATTCAAAACATACTCAGTGGTGGAACATTTAAATTTTTATGAAACATCTTCCCCTATCATGAGATTGTAAAATGTAAAAATGTTCAAGTTAGTTCTTCCATAATAGCTTTAAAATTTTAAATAGATTGATATCATGTTATATTTCCTAAAAATGGTAGTAAAAATATTTTTTACATTTCAAAAAAATTTTGATTCATACATGATGAAGATGAATGAAAATTTTGTTAGTGAATGAAATCTTTATATGAGTCGAAAAAAGATCAAGGAGCATAGTATTCAAAAAATGATTGCTTCTTGAAGAAATTTAACCTTCATAAAGTAATATTTGAAAAAACATATATGTAAAGTAAATGAACTCATGTTCATAATTGTTGTTTTTTTATGATGAAATAATTTTCACCAAGGATAACGATATTTTTAATGTTTTTATTGATGAAATAAAGAAAAAATTGGCATTTAAATGTTAACAGGATTAACATTCATTATAGGATTACAATTTACAAAAATAATATATACAAATTTCATTATAAAGAAATGTATTCTATGGTATTGTTATGGAATTACATTATGGAATAATTTATAGATGTTACTACACAAATATCTATTGGTATCATTTTTGGAAAAGAGAAAGCAATGAAAAGTGTAAATCATTAAAACCAATGGAAGTTGATATGAATTTTTATCTATCTTACAACATAAATGATATAAATTATCTAAGAATAATATAACATGAATATTATCAGGTTGATCCTAAAGAATAAAATAATCTAGAAGAAAATAAAAAATTTGGGTATATAAAAGGAATATCTCCTCTGGTCCTATTTTATAATAGAATCTATGCCATAGAAATTATGGAATACAGTGATTCTAATTTGGATAGTGATCATATTGATTAAAAATCAATAAGACCGCCTATCATGGTATATTTTTCAGGTGCTTCAATAGTATGAAACATGGTAATTTGTTCTGATAAAATAAAAAAAAATTGATTTCTACACCCTTGAAAGTGCATAAATGATTTGGTTGAAATTTTAGATTAAATGATTTCAAAGTGAATGTTTGTAAACCATTGTAGATTCTATATGATAACTATAGTTTAATTGATATTTCCAATATGAATCAAAAAATATTTGAGGTCAAACTATACTAATAAAATGTATCACATTATTAAAGAGTGAGTTTCCAGTGTTGGTATTATGATTTATTACATCACTAAGATAATAACAAAATCTTGATGTTTTAATCAATATTTTGTAAAATAAATATTTATGGAATTGAGTCTGCATGTTCATATACATAATCCAACAATGACATACTAAATTTGTTAAAGAATATCCCCCAATTAAATATTTATTATATTAATAAAGTAAGAGTGAAGCAAAAAAATTGTAATACATTTAAAAATCACATTTTAAAATGAATTTCAACCTCTGGTTGTCATAAAATGGGGCAGAATAAATTCATAAGATAAAATTTTCCTAAGAGAATTATTAAGGTCCGGTTTATAATAACATGGTAAATAATTTCATGTCATTGATAGAGGATTCCCTTCAAAAATATTATTTTATCCAGTAATGTTGTGTTTGGAAATTATCTTTGACAAAAGTTTCAAATTGTTAATGTTGAAAAATATGTTTTGAATTATTTTGAGTGGATTTTAAAAAGTTTTTAATGAATGTCCCTAAAAAATATAAAGGGGGTGTATGAATATAAATTTTCAAGTTTCTCAAATAATTCTTTATGTATATTTAAAAAAAATTTATGGTATGATTGTTTTTTAATATTGATGAAGAATAAGATGAAGAAGAATCTATATTAAGAAATATTTGTTATGAAATTTCTAGAGAATGTTAGGATGTTTTTTATCATTTATAAGAAAAATTATTATGATTTCAGATGCTGGTATGATTCTAAAAAAGTTCCTAAAGTAGTTAAAATCAATTTTTCTATGAAATTATAAATATTGTTTATCATCTTTGTTATTGAAAATTGTTTTCCAAGCATAGAGTTCCAGATTTATGTTATAGATACTACTATAAGAATTCTTCACAATGTCACCAAACATATTATACAGAATGGATATCATCAAAATCCTATGATTGGATGTGGAAGAATATGTTTTAATCTATCATTTTGAAGTGTTAATGATGATACAATGTGTTTATAGAATAAAGTTTTTACAGGAAACATGCATCCATAAACAGATAGCCAAACACTGATAAATAAAATGTCGAATGGAGATAGGGATTTAATGGTATGAAGTCCATAGTTAATTTAAAAAACATCTATTGCTTTATATTTTCATGATTAATTATTCATAAATGAGCAAAAACACATTCCAGAAAATGAATTTTGAGGAGTTGATGCTGTTGAGTTTGCCAAAATTTGATGAGTTCAGAAATGAGAACTCAAAATATAAGTTTTTTCAGAACACAATTTTAAAATATAAATTGAAATATTATATTAATATTAATTAAGAAGAATATATTTTACGTTGATAATATATATAGTAGGACACCAAATAATAATGATTAATGTGACTGAAGTAATTATAAAGTATAATAATGCAGTTAACTCTTTTTAGTTGGTTTAGAGAAACATACAAGTTGGATACGGATCATGTAGAGATTTCTAGTAAAAATATTAAAGTAAAAATGTTTTATGTTAAGAGTTATATGAAGTTTTCAGTTACATATTTATAAATATTATTGATGAAGGAATGTCCAACGTTTCAATTCCACCATAAAATGGTCCTTAAAAAGATGATTTATAATATGTAAATATAAAAAATGTTTTTAAAGAAGAATATTGATAAATAGAATAAGAAACTGATAAAGTCATTGGGAAGTTTAAGTTGGTCAATGAATATCAGACAGACAAAACCAAATGAAGGGGTTCATAAACAAGTATCCCAACAAACATTCCAACAGAACTACATATATTAGTTTTACATACATATTTGTAAAACCATTAAGAATTGTGATGATTTTCTTTTTTTAGTTGATTTATTATCTATCTATGTAAAGTGAAATTGTATGAGTTACATAATTTATAATTCTATGAAATAGTGATCTGTGTTTCCATCAATGTATAATTCATGAATCATCAATAATTTTTTGGAATATTCAAGAAGATTTGTGAAGAGTCTAGTGAATTTAAATTAATTATGATATTTAGTTTTTATATATTAATGAAATTAAAGATGAATTTGGTTTCATGTAATTAATATTTTATGGGAAACAATATAAAGAAAATTTATTTATGTCTTTTATTATAATTTTTATCTTTTGAATTTTGTTTTTGAAATATTGTGGATTAAGAGGTAAAATTTAGCTTACAACAGAGTTAATATTCTTTCTAAATATGTTATACAAGAATGAATATTCAATCATAGCATTGGATGGATTTTATTAGTTCAAAAAACCATTCAATAATAATCTGATAAAGATTTCAAATAGATACATCAGGTAGAGGTACTGGACATATTTTGAAGTGTATATTTTTTAGTGGACATAACAAAAAAGTAAAGATAGGTACAATTTTTGTGATGGACACCCTATTCATCTCCAAAAATCACCCATGTTATCCCATGATAGGGACCAAATAACATTCCCAGTTACAATGGTATGGTGACATGCACTAATGTATCTTATAAAGAAGAGTAAAAATTATTTCACCCTCCAACAGATATATGATAAGATATAAAAATAGAAGAAAATATAAAACATCCAAAATTTATATCAAATGACATAAAACTAACCAAAAATATAACCCATAACATCTTGATAAAAACATCTCATTAAACAACTGAAGGATCATCGACAACATGGAACCCAAAAAACACAAGGGTATATCACCATGTGACCATATTTCACCACCATCGCAGCCCATTTGAATGAAATTGAGAGAAAAAATAGTTATCCTCTATATGATTCTGTAATGATTACCTATATCATATAAAACCAAGGCGATAAATACCGAAAGGGAAATTTTTAATTGGAGAACAAACACTCACTAGAAAACTATTAAATAATCCATAAAATGTAAATCCACATCTCTCTAGTAATTATTATTCAATTTTTTTAAAAAAATTAATATATAAATATTTTTCTGACTAAAACATTAAATTAAAAATTTCCTTTAGTTTTATTATCAAAACATTCCATATTCTAATAAAAAAAATAATATGAAATACAATTCATGTGGAATAATCAAAGGAAATATCCATGTTTTCATGAATACATAAATTAATTGGTAATCCAATATAAAATAAATAACCCCATAATGTATCAATAATACAGAAATGGGACAATCTCAAAACATAGGAGTACATTACTAAAACAACCCAAAATCACTAGGTGAAAATGTTTGAGAAACATACTCCCTTATATTGGCTACCTCTAGTAAAAATGGATTTATGGACACCCCCTGTAGTGATATCAAAATCTAATAGGGAATGTATGTGTTCAGTTTTTCTATTTACCCCAGATTAATCACAAATTTATATTATATGATCATCACATATAATAAATAAAATTCATATTTAATAAAAAAAATAATGGAATGAAATTAAATTTCAATGAATTAAAAACTCATTTTAGATCAAATTACTCTTTGAGAAATTTTATCAAAGACATCTTATCCATAAAAATAGTTTTCAAAAAAAATATCATTTTTAATAAAAAATCATATATCCAAAAAATATTTATTTCATATCACATTGATTTAAAATCATAACTTTCATAATTTTAAACCAATGGTCATAGTAAGAGATCATTAATTTCTCATTAAAACAAACTGTATAGAGACCTCTACCTCATGAATTATGAATAAAACATATCCTTCTATACCAATGATGAGAAATAAATTGATTGGGTCCTCGAAAAAGTAGATCAAATTAAAAAATCTAAAATTACCTATCAAACACTATATATTCTAGATTCACTTCAGAATAAAGTTCTATTGATAAATGGGAATGGTATAATAAGAAGAGATCTAGAAATATGTGGAGAAACCATGTCAAGACAAGTTATACCCTCATGAAATGCACCCAAACAAACCAAGGTTAACTGTGAAAATGTGGGTAGAGAAATCTAGTGAATCATGGGAAGATGATTTAAGCTTATTATTGTTTAAGAGGGTATTAGTGGTAAATATGACAAATGAAATTAGTGTAAATTTTCAATTTTCAATTTTTAGATCATGGGGAATTGTTAAGCCACATGGTTTTACAAATTATCCATTAATAATGCATTTTACAATATCTTTAGACAACTATGACATAGTTTTTCGTCAATAAGTTTCCTCACACTCATAAACAATGAGACAATCAATAGAATTTTTTTTATCATATTCATGATTTTTCATAGATACTTTCATGGATTGAAACCCCATGTTCAAACCATGAAAACAACATAGGATACCACATCGTAATTTTTTATGGTTACCTCATGGTTTGTAAAACTTTATGTCTGAACCGTGAATTTTTTTTTCACAAATATAACACAATTTCAACCACTAACTCCCATTTATTAGCACTATAAAATGGATTTTAACATCACTAGAAAAGAAGTGGTAAGG
Source organism: Viscum album (assembly GCA_963277665.1). NCBI lineage: Eukaryota > Viridiplantae > Streptophyta > Magnoliopsida > Santalales > Viscaceae > Viscum > Viscum album. The sequence goes on along the minus strand of OY728158.1, from coordinate 1,550,455,253 downwards.
CCTGTATAGATAAAGGGGGGTCCCCTTTATCAGAGCTCCAAAAATTGCTGATATAATGGTCCTTTATCAACACTTTCTTTTTACTGCTGATAAAAGGCCCCTTTTATCATCACTTTTTTAGTGCTAATAAAACTAAAAAAATTAAAATAATAAAAAAATCCAGCCAATCTCGGGGTGGGGTGGGGGTATACAATGCTTGATCCCCCCCCCTTATCAGTGCTTTCCTACACTTCTCGTGCCCACATGCACCGCCTCCACACTTTATCAGCGCTATAGCCCACTTTTATCAGAGCTATCATTAAATTCACCCTTGCGTGCACACCCCCGCCTCCACCTGAATTTGATCTCGAGACCTCCCCCTGGTGCGCCTAGAGCCTTTTCCACTCCCCTATATTGATTTTTTCTCTTATTTATGATATATCTATTTATTTATAAATATATATATAGGTATATTTCTTCATATAATAATATATATTTATATTAATATATATTTATATTAATATATATATAGTAATATTAATATATATATATTGTTATATTAATATATATATATATATTCATATTAATATATATTTATAGTTATATTAATATATAAATTCATAGATACATTTATATATATATAGTAATATTAATATATATAGAGTTATATTAATATATATATTTGTAGTTATATTAATATATATATTTATAGTTATATTGATATATATATATAATTATATTAATATAAAGATATATAAATATTCATATATTTATATTTTAAGTAAAATGGATATTAGTTATTATTTAGATAAATCTAATATATTTTATATGTAAATATGTTTAATTATTTACAGAAAAAATTAAATTTTTAGGTGTGAATATGTAAAAAATTTGTACATATAGTTATATATTTGATTATAAATAGCATTGAATTATATAAAACAGTAAAATTTCAAAGACATAATATCGATATGAATGTAATACCTTGGAATAAATTCAGTCCCCCACAAAAAGAAGGAAATAATACCCCCATAAACTTGGCTGAAAGTCCACAAAATGTTAAAAAATCGGGGTACCCAGAATAAAAACATAGTTTTGGAGGCCATAGGGGCCTTTTTTGTCCTCAGATAAACCATGACCATGGTTACTAAATCATATGTGTGTAGATCTCATCGCATTCTTCGATTTGATATATGGTAGAGCTCAAACGAACAGAAGAATAAAATTTTTTGGTCATTTGAAGTTCGAGTTACATTTTCAACAGATTTTGGGTCTTTTTTTAATTTTTTGATTTTTTTGGGTCTTCAATATGTTATGAAATGACTATTCCTACATAATAATTAGAAAATTATGAATTAAAAATATTTTATTAATTTTTTATAATCCATTTTCTCTAAATATCTTAGATATTAAGTATATTAAGTGTAAATGTAAATTTATACTTATCGAAAATATATTTAAAATTTATATATTATATTTATATCAATATAACTATATTTATATATTTATATATAAATATATTATTTTTAAATAATTTTTTTTGAAGTCGACCCTTTATCAGCCTTTTTAAAAAAAGCAGTGATAAAGGTCCCCCTTTATCAGTGCTACTAAAAAAAGTGCTGATAAAGGGGGTACCTTTAGCAGTTCTAAAAAAAGCGCTGATAAAGGCGTACCTTTATTAGTGCTTTTTTTTCACTAATAAAGGTACCCCACTTTATCAGCGCTTTTTCATTAGCGCTGATAATGGTTGGCGCTGAGAAAAACTGTTTTTGTGGTAGTGATATAATTGTCAACTGAAAGGTATTAAAATTCATCCCATAATGAAATATTTTGTTCCCCATAAAGGCATCAAAACAAAACCTAAGAATAAGTAATTCAATTTATACATCATTTGAACCTACATCCTAACGAATTATTTGTATCCCCACAATAATATGATCTTATATAAACCAATGGGTTCATCTTTACTTGAAAACATCCTATCATATTGATCCACTATATGGAATGGTACTTCAACCAAATATGTGTCTTGATCATTGAAAAATTCCTCCCATTCGATCATGTGTAAAAAATAAAACATATATTTCATTTTATTGAATCATGACTCAAATTATGAATAGATGAAAAATGGGAATGTATGTATAGTAATTTATCCCCCCTAAGTCTCTCCACATTTTCAAATTGTCTAAAATACCATGGTGATAACTTACCCTTCCTCCCTAGACGTTTATCTCTAAAATAATTTGAATCCTTGATTAAAATATAATCTCCAACATAAAACAATAATTGTTGATTATGTGGATTGATATACTATTTTTTTGACTCTAAGTCTTTGATAACAATTTCCATATCAATTTTCATTATTTTTTTCATCTCTGGAATCATACACAATCCAACAAAGTAGGATTTTCCATCCTCTAGCCAATATAGAGTAGATCTATATGGCCCCTCTAAAATCCTCAAATGGTGCCATCTTGATTGATACCCAATAACTATTTTTGTATGATAAATACAACATGGGAATATGTATCTCGCAATATCAATCAAATTAATGAACTCATTCCCACAGAATTACTTCATGAATAGGAATAGATCTATAACAATATACATATATTTGAGTAAAATAAATCATTATAAATTTTAAATGAGAACACATCACTATCTATAATACAATCTTGAATAAAGACGCGATAAGGGACACCTTACCATAAATTAAAAATTATGTAACTAATTAATGTCTGAAAATACCATAATTATACATGTTTCTATGATAATTTACATCAATTATATCATAAATATATAGGAATGAATATATTTAATGGGTGAAAAATTAATTAACCACATCACATACTTCACTATAGGATTACTAGGTATCCAAATCATGATGTCTATATCCATCACATTTCATTTCTCTATAGGAATGGGTAAAGGTTGCAACAAAGAAAAAAGCCCCTAATGTTTTGTTTTAATTCTCTATCATGTAAAGAATTTAGAAACCCAATCTATAATCCATAATCTCTTTCCTTGAAATTATATGTGACATATAATTTCATGATAAATATTTTGAGATGATGGGTTTATGGACTAAATAATCCATTATCCATCATCCTTTTTTTCCTCTTATCTGATGGAACCCCAAACCTTATTTGGAATCATAGAACCCCATTGGGAAAGCAATATCAATAACAAGAGGGATCCAAACCATATATAATCCCACTAAAGAGATGAAACTATACATAGTTATCCTATCAATGATGAATCATGTAATCAATTGATTATCTTGCATAAATATAGGACAGGAATACCTATCTTCTTAGATTTCCCTTCAATAAAGTGCATCTCATTGAAAGATATTTTCAATCACCACTCTATAAATGATTTCCACACTTCTTTAGTTGGAAATGTAACCTCCAAATCATATTTGACCATAATTTATTTTCATATTGTATAATAAACATTAAATTCAATGGTTTGAAGGTTCACAAACCCTTGTATATGTCTCAAATTGATATCTCTCTATGAGAAGATATCCATCAGAATAATATGGTCAATTTTTTTTTTGAAATCCACTATCAAAATATTTAGTAGATCCATGTCTTAAGAGAATGCATCAATACCTCCACATCATGATCAATCATATGGTAATTCAACACATGAGGTCATAATGTTATATATCCATATCATACCACTAATATTCTTTGAATTAGAACACATACCTATGGACTCACTATTGATATAATGACCTAACAACCTATCAGTAAGAATAAATATTAGTTCTATATTCAATCTAAAATTTAAATCATAAATTATAATTGCAATAATGTTCTCCAAAATAAATTAACAGCCATTTGGTTTAACTCGATAATATCTTATGTAAGATTGAATAATTCTTGAACAATTCACCTATAATTACTTACAAATCCTAATAAATTCTCGATCTCTAACACATTTCTGGAATACCACCAAGATATGACCTCCTGAATCATTTTTTGATACACTAAAAATAACTCTAGAAATAAAATTTCCAATAAATTTCACCTCAGTAATCAATAATTAAATTTTAGATATCACCCATTTTAGAATATATTCAATCCAAATCACAGGGATGATATTGAAGTGATCAGTTAGATCCTATTCTGATACAAAATAAAAATCAATATCATCTATAAAAAATTATGATGGAATCCAATAACAAAAGAGTGATTGGATTCTTCAAAAACATAATAACTATAAGAGATATAGTGAGGCTCATTGTATTGAATAAATACTCATAATTCTTATACCTACTGCTAAAAGTAGCATTTCGAACATATTTATCATGGACCCTTTGTTGATGGTACCCCAATATCATATTAATTTTTAAAAACCACCAATCTCCATTAAATTGATAAAAAATTACATCAATTATTTTAATGTGATGTTTGTACTTAATAGAAATTTGATTGAGTTTCAATTAATCAAACCAAAGTCATATTTCACCAATAGTATTCATTGAAAAGGGTACTAGTGACTCCCATGTTGAAACACTCTGATGAAAAAAACCTTTAGCTACAAGAACATTTATGTAAACAATTTTTTCTATTAATTTATATAGTCCACTATGTTATGATGTAAATACATAAGAATCATCCCCAGAATTATGACAATATAAAAGTCAATGTCTAAATGGAGCTAAATGGAAGAGAAAATATTTGGATATAAGATGGGATACTCTCTCACAACCTTTGGTAGAGGGCCACTATGAAAAGGATCAACAAAAAAAATGAACCAATCTTAAATTTGTCCTGAGATCAACACAAAACTCAGTGAAATGATAATTTCACTCCTATATATAGGCACTCAATCACCTTGATTATATGAGGGACTCTACTAGAAGAATGAAATAATAATAAATGATTTTAGAAATCCTTCATTGATTTATTTATAATCATCAAATGTATTTGAATTCAACAATAAAATATTTAATGATCAGTAAATGAAAATTTACATATATTATCATGGTTGTTAATCATCCACCAATACTCAATGAATGAAAAACCCCTATATATAGTCCTTCCATAAGGATTATAATGAATCTCAATGAAAAGAATAAGCATTGATCACAATCCAAACACCTTGATAAGTTTGTATGATAAAAATAAATAAGTTTCAACCATATATAATTAGACAAAACCATATAATATGAAATAAGTTTAATAAATCTCATGATAATAGGTCCCACAAAAAATTATTATTGTGCATAATCAACTCTATAAGTATTTTTTTCATCATCCATACCTTTTTTCATTAGATAAATATCACACTTTGCATGAGGTTGTAATCCCATCCCTTTTTCTATGGCATGTATAAATTGATATCCCTTGGTGATGGTTGATCCAAATCTACATCCATGGGATTAATTATCATTAAAATGTGAGATATGTCCAAATTTACAACATGTTTAGTGCACCCAGGTTTCTACATTATAATTAGGTATAAGGTGTCCCTTTTTACCATACGATTAATAAATCACATGACCCCTCCCTGATATCTATAGGGAACTCATTCCGCCACCTTAGGTTTGGTATCCCCACTTTTTATTCTATGTATAATGCCATAACTTTCTACTACCACTAATGCTCCAAATATCCCCATACTCCCATCTATATGTGTCTAATTTATAAGATAATTTTAAAACATCTCTATAATTTTTGATAAGTACATAAGAATCAACATATATAAGATATCTACCATTAAAACCAAAACAAACCTCTAGGTTTTGAGATTTTAATTTGATGTTGGATATAGAGATTTGTAAAACAACTATAGAACCTTTAAGCATATTCCATTAAACAATGATATCCCCACTCTTGATATTCTTAGGTGGATCATGCAATCACCCATGGTGGGTGAATCAGTTTTTACCAACTTTTAATGGATTATATTTAATAGAAATTTTTTTAATTCTTTAAATTTATCAAGGCCATATTGTCTGTTAAGATATAAAGATCATTAAAAATTTATCCTTTCCATTTAATCCTTATTATATATAGATTATTTAAGGATAACAACACAAATGTATTTTTACAAGGGTTTATAATAGTGTAAGAATCAACATCTCTTCCATGGACATGAATGTCAATACATGGATTGTTATACTAATACATATTTTCATCAATTTCAAGTGAGGGGTATTTGTAATGCATCCAATAGTAGAGAAATATCAAGAAAATGACCAAATATATCCCAATAAGATATTTTAATTGAGACAACTCCTAATATATTCTTTCTAATGATCAGTAAAAATGATTATAGTGATTCTTGTTAGTTAAAAACTATACTTATATTTTGATAAAAAATAATATACAAAAGATTTTATCTCCTCGAGACATCATCCAGAAAATGTCCATCTTATAACATTGTATGATGTGTTTGTTGGGAATTCCCCTAAATTCTGTATTTATGGTCAATGTGATGCACCTCATCATACATCTCATAAGACTTCTTTTGGTCCACCTCTGAATTATGCCCCAAAATAAACTGCACCATAACATTCATCATAAATTCCACTATTTTGTGATCCTTTAAACTCATTGTCTCTAATCTATGCTCTATAAAACAGAACAAAATCAAGAAACTCTATTTGAAATCTATTATTGAAGCTGATCATAAACCCCTATCAAGAATTTGTTATGATAAAATCATTATATATTATCTCATATAAAAACTAAGTCCAAAAGTTTTTTTCAGCCATATTTATAACATTGTTAGAATATTTTTCTACTCTAGAATATTTACCAGTTTACTTATTTTCCTATGTGAATAGATTCTTCCCAAAAACTAATCCTATACTATTGAAAACCATTCTATAGGTGGCAGTCCTTGGAATATTTTCAAATGTATTTTCTACCTACCAACCTCAACTTCTGATATCAAACTTCTCATTTAACTCAACGTTTATGGATGATTTTCCACACATAAGTAATATTCATGATGCTTCATGAAAAATTAAAAATAGACAACCCTATATTTATTTCTCTCACCAAAATAATTACATAAAATTATAGAACATCCATATATTAATTAGATATGATACTTTTGATGACCATCACTAAATTATGAAATGTAATGGATTTATAAAATCATTGAAAATAATCCTTAATCTCCGAAAAACATATGAATATCATATAACATAATTATAAAAATTGTATTGGGATTTGACATATATAAAAGTCTTTTATATGATCCTCATCAACTGACTATCTCATTTTGATGGATTCTGTACTTTCTCGATTAGTTCTCTTCATATTATCCACAATGCCTAATGTATTCATTAATGCATGGCCATTGAATTTTAGTGAATTTTACTTTATGACATAGAACTATGTGTTTATATGATATGATTTATTTGATTAGTTTTCATTACTTTTCATGTTTTATCATGCCTCGTCATTAAATTTTATAGGGATGAGATTGCAAATAATAATCTTGTTTATCATTAAAAAAAATATCTGATAACATTTATTATCATTGTTTAGTGTTCTCATATGTGATGGTTGTTTTGAAAATTATTATGATAACTCCTCTTATAAAAAATATAATCAAATATTCCATAATATTAAATAAAAATAAATTTTACTTTATGAACTATCATACTGATGGAACTCATCTTCATCTTAGGCATCATTCAAATTTCTATTCCTGTAGCACCTTTATTTTTTCACAAGATCTTGAAATATTTATTTTCTAATTTCATATTGGAATTCCATCTGATAATCTTTTGAAATTTATGTTTGAACCTTTAAATATTTTTGTGAGAAAAAATATCCATCATTCACAAGTTGGCTTGATTGATCTCCATTATATGTACTCGGTCTTGAATCCTCTAATAAGTAACAAACTTCATGACATCATAACAATTATCATTGTATCGATTGTAAAATATTTTTTTATAATTGTACATCCTAAAAAAATTATATTTGGTAAACCCTCATTTAATTTTCATCTTTATTTGAGATCATTCCTATCTTATAAAATTATTTAAACTTAAAAATACTTTTGTTACAAAAGTGATATCTTTCAGGTTATATTTTCTCACCATCGTAATTATTATAAAATTATTCTTATTAAAATTTTAAAAAGAGTAAAAATATTTAGTAACAACAATTTTGACATATTACTCATCTGATAACATCAACTATATTCATTATATTATCCTTGTCCAATTTTTATCCCATGGAATTTAGTTAACTTTTTCTTTTTGAATACTACACATATGTTTTAACTATGTTACCTTGAACTAACCTTTATATACATTGGGTGATGCTTAAATAGACTATTTTCTACTACTAGAACATGTACAAAAATTCATTCTAGAAAATTTCATCCCATGACCTATGTTCAGTGATTCAAACTCAACATATTTCAAATATCTATATGATATCTTCTATATATTATATTTATGAGGAAAATTATACCCATGTATAAATGTGTACATTATTAATTTAAGATCCTAATGTTCAAAACATTTGGAAATATAAAAGAATCGTCTAATACATAAGAAGGTTTATTAATTAATCTAATTAAACATTCTTACCATCCCTAGTAAATTATAAAGACATTTTTTAACCTTGATAAGGAAGTCATAAGGAAACATTAGTATCCTCTATAAGGTAATATTACTATACGTACATTGTATAATTCAATCATCTTCTTATTTGGTTGTTTGTAGAATATTTCCCTCAACATACTAATTGACATTGCAATAAATTCTAAAAATATATACAATATATGTTACAGAAACATCCTAAAGGATCTTCCATCTCCCCATTAGATTTTTTGTCAATACACAATTTTATCGATATACAATGATATTTATCTACCCATTACTTTAAATGAATTAAATTAACCCCACTAATAAAAGATATTTATGTTTAGAAAAAACAATTTCCCCCATAATGATAATAAAAAAAATCCTTTCTTTTTGAAATCAAGGGAGAGTGGGGTGGATGTTTATCCACACCTTTAATTTTTATGTACCATGTACAGACTCTGAACATTATTTTGGAAGAAAAAAATCAAATTTTTAAAAAAATAATGTAATAAAACATAGATATGCCGATGTGATTTATGATAAATATAGAAAATTATGGTGACTAATTTATACATTAAGGTTACCTGGGGTGGTTTTCTATGTGAAGACCGCTTTTCAAAATGTTATATTAGAAAAAAACAATTAAAATTTCATTCAACTTACTTTCCAAAATCCATATTAATTATAATATCAAAACATTTCAATAAAAACATGTTCATTTTGTCCCTTAATTTTTTAGATACCAAAACAATTGAACCAAGATTTTTTTTTCAATTTTAAATTTGTACACCAATTTTTATTATTAAGGAGTGTTTATTGAAAACAAACCTCATGAATGAATATGTACTTTTATATTTCCTATTTTCAGTATTGGAAAAAATGATGAAATAAGATATAAATTTCATAGATTATTTAGATTGTACAATGTAAAAGAGGAATTTTTCTAAAACTAAATTAATTAATTTATTCAAATTTCCTCTTTATATTACCCTTGGATTTCAAAACAGTATGATTCAGGGATGGCATGAATTTATTTAGAACATTATTTTCATCACTATGTGGTGGAGTGTATTTGACATCATCTAGAAAGGAACATGAATATTTTTATTTCATTTTACTTAAAACTACCTTAGTTCCTTCAACTGTTCATGGAATACAACCTTGAAAACCATTATATTATATTCAAAAATCAAATCATGATCAAATTTCAATAAAACAACCATTTTCTATCCAACTTTTTACCATTAAATTTCCAAACTCCTCATATCAGGGTTTTATTACATTGAGTTGTGTCTAGATAACATACATCATATCCCATATTTTTATCCTATATTAGTTTACTGTTAATATATGAAATTCATTTATCCTTACATTTTTCATGAAAAATACCAGTACATCTATCAATTGGCCTCCCGAGAATGCTCGAAACAGGTCCCAAAAGGCGTTCATGATCACAAAAGGTTATTAAAAGTTCTTAAAGATCATGAAAATATAGTATAAAATGAATTTTCCATTAAAATTAATAAAATCACATTAGAAAATATAAAGATAAACTATAACGACCCATTTATTTATCATATATACATGAAAAATTATTTATAAAATAAATATAAATATGATAATAAATAACAAAATAAAAACCCAGATCATGACTCAAACAACAGAATATATAAAAATAAAGTGTATTGGTTCCTATTAACAAATGAACCCGAGCTCATCTTATAAAATTTTGCAACAAAATGACCCAATTTTCTGTTATATATAATATTACCTTCCGAGATTGACATTGGTCTTAAAGGGTGTTCATAATCCCCATATTCTAGAACAAGTTCACAGTCATCAGATAAATACAACTTTCAAATGATTTCACCCTTAAATCAGACAAAAATAATTGTAGAAAATTTAATGATAAACCTAAATATCCCATATATATAAGTCATATATCCGTGGAAAAAATATGTCGAAAAATAAGAATAAATTAAAAAATAAATGAAAAAATAAATACTCAACTCACACCCTAAACTCTCTATACTACAATGAAATGAAACACAAAATCTTCAATTTGTTTCATATTCATTGGAATAAAGTAGTTATCACTACCCTTTGTCAATTGATTGATGTAAAAGGATATCTTAAAAAATATAATCAATTAAAGAGACACATGGAAAAAATTATTAAAATGTAAAATGAGGTTCTTTAATATCATGTAACAAAAACCATAGTCTATGTGAAATAAAATAATCAACCCACCTACAATAAATCACAAATATCAACTGTTTCTAGATGATGTATTGACCCCTATTCTATTAGAATAGAGATGTTATGTGGTTAATTAAATTGTCATATGTTTCAAGGAATCAAATCTCAAAAAGCTAAATGGAATATTATTTTGTCTAAACTACAACGATACTTGAGTCTTACATAATAGTTTAACATACAAATTAAAACATTATGTTTTTTATATAATATTTGTATTCCATCTAGAATCCCCTTTTATTGAAGTCATAAAATTATTAAATTGATGGGAAAGTAAAAATATAATGGTGACCTGAACTTTATAGAAAATATTACAAATGGTGTAACCAATCATGATTTGATAATAATAATCAATATAGAATGGTAAATAATAGAACACATATGACACATAATAAATAAATTGAAAAATAATATCAGGATGCGTTAATATCATTGTGAAATTATATGGGATAATAATCAATACAAAAAGGTTAATAACTGAAAAACATGATATTTAATCAGTAACATGACTTTAATATCTAGACAATGCATAATAATTATGGAAAGGTAAATAAAAAAACACACATGACATATAATCAATAAACAAAGAATGATATGAATCCATAGATAAGACCATTGTGGAAAATCTCATGGATAAGAAAAATTTAATTATTATTGAATGTAATTCTTAATTATTAAAAGTAATTTTTATTGGAACATGACAACCTTACCGTCAAAACATTTCACATGGTAGTTTAAAACATATGGTTAGAATCCATTTAACAAATGCTAGCCAACTAATTCATCCCATGAAAATTTTAATCACCAAATGTCAATATCAGTATCCATGACCAACACATGTGTTAAATATATAAAAATTCTATAGATATTTAATACTTTATATAGTGAATAACTCCTATAATTATAATAAAATATCAATATTTATAACATAATATATATTTATCAATATTTCCACAGTCAATGAGAAACCATCTGATATAAAACACCATATGAGAAATGATATACCATTTAAGCAGTAACCATATCACTAATAAATGATGTGTTTATTTATGTGAAATACAGTTTCAACTGATATCGGAAAATAACCTCAAATAATTATAATGGAAGTTTAAAATAAATAACATTCAAAATAGTGGGAAATTTTATACATGTAAAAGTCAAAAAATATTTACATTTCACTATAAATATGATATAAAAGTGTCTTGTTCGGACGAATAAAAAAAGATTCATTTCACATTTTTTGCTAAATAAAAATGCGGATTGTTTTGAAAATAAAATAAAGAGTACATAAATATATTTTAACAAGTAAAAAATAGTAAAAAATTATTTAATAAATCATTATGAAAAGGTAGAAATATATTTTGAAAATATTTTTTGAAAACATGGTTTTGGATGAAAACAAATTTCTAGCCCATGAATAAAATTAACTAGGATTTTATTGTAAAAATTAAAAAAACATTTAATTATCAAACAGTGGAAAACAGTACTATTACATGAAAATATAATGAGTAAATATAAAATAATAAAATTAAATAGTTTTATTTGAAAATTATCAAATTACTTCCATGAATATAAATTCAATAATAAATAGTGTTGATTAGATTGAGACTGTGAAATAAACTCTATAAATTGATTTTTATGTTGATTTGAAATTTTTTTAAAGAGTTTATTGCATGTATTAAATCAAAATAAAGAAATAGAAAATTGTAATTATAAAAATAGATATTTAAAATGAATTTCATACAAAATATTATACAATAAAAGACAATGAATAATTAATATAACACAATGAATAAAAATAGAAATATGGAATTCTATAACATTTGATAAATTCTAGATGAAATAAACATAGATGGAATAATTGAAATTGAAATTTAAAAACCCATTAATACTGAATTTTGAATTATATTACATGTCAAAGGTGTAGTATATACAACAGATAAGATTTACTAGTTGCATAACATTACAATATGCCTCAACGAAATGAAATTCAGATGAAATCTCATTTATCATGCTTCCATTTTGTTGAATGGGTTTTAACCACCTGTATAATATTTTTTTAAAGTAATAAATTTACAATATAACAATATTAGTACTTACATTATCATATTTTATCATTTCATTACATTTTACCTCATGTTTGTTAATAATATCGCATTTTTTAATTATTTAGTGTGTTAATTTCCTTGACTGAATATTTTAATTATTTATTATCCAAACACTATTGACGAAAATGTGAGAAACCATCAAACACTTTTTTATGGAAAAGTAGTATATCATACAGTAATTCATGACTTAAAACATTCAAAACATCATGAATCTATGGATTAATTCCAACCAAACAACCCACTCAACACACCAAATCTGTAAATCAAGCATTCAACCTGTCAAACATTCATAGATACTACTGAAATCACAAGAGATTTGTGATCGAGTCAAGCTGAAGTTGCAAAACAAGAGGTCCAAAGACCATACTAGCACCAATCAAAACCATGTCACAAAGACCATGGAGAACAACCTACACATGAGAAAGATCAACGCCATGACACCAAAACAGAACCGGGAGCACGAGAACCACCAGAGGCATGCACCAAAACCATCAGAATCGCACCTACAACAAACCAAAAACCCATCGGAAGCACACACCAAAAAACCCTCCCCCCTCTGAACCACACTAGGGCTGACGGAAAGCCACACCGGAGCAGATCATTCCCTTCACCCTCAGATGATGGACTATGAAGCAGCATAGAAACCCCTTCGCAAGCCATATCTGCAGCAAATGTCTGTCGAGGTTGCCCGAAAAGGCGTGACGAGGCAAACCCCTACCCAGGATGAAGTATTAGAATCGACCATGACAAATCGGAGGTGAACGCCAGTTGAAACCTTCCCCACCCGATCTGTGGCGAAGAATACCACCAAGACGATGATGCCAGAAGCGACGTAAACAAACATCTCCATGCTGAGACGAAGGATGCACACAGGGAAGAGGTCCAGCCCTGAGATGGAGGAAGCTGTCGCTGAACTAGCTGAGAAGCTAGAGGAGGGAATGGGAAAATGATGAAGACGAAACACCCTAAATGATGACATTGGTTCGGGATGTTGTTCTCCTCCGTACACACAAATGATTTTTTAGTAACCCATTTGATGGAAGTATATATGAATAATTTGGATTCCATTAATATATTATAATATCAATATATGTGATATATTTGAGTTACTATGTTTTTAGTGTAATGGAAATATTTAATATGGAAAAATACTTAATTAAATAACAGATTTTTGTTAAGATAATTACCTTTTATAAGATAAACCTCATTTGAAAAACCATTTATGGACCATAGGGATTGTATTTTGGATGGAAAATATTTTATAATTGTTATAAGGATGTTAGGGAAATATTTATTCAGTTTCTATTAAACAAAATTGGCTTGGTAGGTGTGAATAAGTTGAAGTAGGTAGGTCCCTTTTAAAAGTGGGGAAACCGAACCTTCATTGAAATTACAAGTAAATTCACCAAAAAATTCAAAATCTAATATACCTTTAGATGAAAAGTGTTTCCAATAGACATAGATATGCTATTTTGAGGTTAATTATGGAAATATGTCTATAAATAAACATTTTGACTAGCTTTTTAGTAAATATAACTCATTTCCTTCTAGTTTATTCCTAGAATTATTTTTACAATAACATCGTCAATTAAATTTTTTTGAATTAGATATTAATTTTGGAAAAAAAATCATTCGAGATTATTTTAAATTAAAAACCAGGATCATTAAATATATGTAAAAACTTTTTTATAAATCAATTTATCAAATTGTAAAATTATAATTTTAATTAATCGGGTAGAAGTGACAGGAAAGATGGATTATAAAGATAACATGATAAAAAAATTACATTGATTTTATATATACAATAAATATGAAAATAATTATAATTAAATGAATTGTATATATAAATTATTTCTAAAATATACTTTAAAACCAATTTTAAATATAATTTATCTTCATTATTAATTTATAAGAAATGACTGTTTTTATTTAAAAATTTGTATTTTTTATCCTTTCATTAAAAATTGAATCATTTTATAAAACCATATAATATTCACCGTAATATTTTTTAAGTATTTTTATTTATAAAATAATGATAAATTTATTAAATTGTGTTTCTAAATTTGGGAAAAAATAATTTTCAGTTATTTTTACCAAGAGAAACCAAAAATCCTTTTATAAATTTTTTCAGAAATCATTACTTTTTATTCTAAATAATTATTATATTATTTATAAATATTTAATAACCATAATTTTTAAAATTTAGTTATTACTAGTTGTAAATGCTAATTTTTTTCTATTTGATAACTGCCACATGAAATAATAATATTCTAATAATATGTCATGTTTTCTTTCAAAATGGCGCTGCATAAAAAAGAATTAGATCTCATTGTTGTGTGAAATGCTAGCTGAATGCTGAGAGTCATAAAATGGAATCTGTTGAAGATAGAGAATATAATTTAAAAAATATCATAATATCTCAAGGTGTTATATTTTCTTATAAACATGTTATTTTGTATAATAAAAATAAGAAAATACGATGATCAAATTTTTAAAGTATGATGTCTAACATTATCCCTTCCAAAAAAAGTGTGTCATCAAAATTTATACATGATCGTGGTAATAAAGGGTTTGAAATATTGAAATACCAATGTTAGAAAACCAACATATTAGAAGGTGTTGAAAAAACATCCTCCTAATAAGGGATAATGGGTTATACCATGGTCATATGTAATAATAAAGAACATGGAATATTATGGGAGAATAAAGGAGGAATGTGAAGATATAGACATGGAAGTAAATTGTAAATAATGATAGATGGTTTTTTTGTTCATTTATTAAAAGAATATGATTTAAAAAAGTAATTTTTATAGCCTCAAAAAAATAAAAACTATAATGACCTATAAGAAAATTTGATTCATTGGATATGAATGTAATATGAAAACATTCTCATTTCAACTTCATTCTATGAGAGATTTGGAATTCTTTTATTCTATTAGACTAAGAAGAAATATGCATTCATTAAATTTTTGTATTACATAAGAAATATTTTATATTTACTATATGATTTTATCAATTTTCAATTCATCCCTTACACTGGTAAATTAATATAAAAAAATGAATTTTTAATACTCAAGCACATTATCTTCAAGGAAAGGTGTTGGATTATATGTACATTAAGGAATGACATACGCTATCAGAATCTCACAACATACACTTTAGGTATTATTATCAAAAGAAAAAAAATATTTTTGATTTCCTTAGGTTGTAAATGATTTAGTGAAGGCATTGTATGCCACTTTTATTCTTCCTTGAAATTCTATCCGCATCTCAGATCCCTCAGCTTGGGGAAAATGCAAATGATGGAAGCCACCTATTTTAGAGAACAAGTTGTACCTAGATGGCTCATGTTTCATTGGGACTAGGGGTGAGTGTTACGTTATTAGAGATAGAAATGGTTCAGTGATGGTTTCTTTTTATGATTTCTTGGGAACTGGTAATTCTCTCCAAGAGGAGGCCCTTTCCATGATAACTGGTCTCTCCCTATTTAATTAGAGGATCATCCTTATTGGTGAGATTGAGACTAATTCTCCAGCTTTTTATAATAAAATCTCATAAAAGAGTCCAGTCCCTTGGTCTATTGAAATTTCAACTATGATATTCAAGGGTCTCATTAATTACAACATGACTATTCATTATACCAGGAGAGAGGGTAATGGTATAGAAAAATTTATTTCTTCTAAAGTGTCTCTAAATGATCAGATTCTTATTATTTCTAATCCCAGGACCTTTCCCCTAGAGGGCGTGAAATTTTTTTGAGAATATTCTTATCGTATTAATTAAATTAGAACCCCTTTTATATTGTATAATTTTTATCCACCTCATATTTTAATAAAAATAAAATGATATTTTTGGTGGTGGTTATACTACGACACAAAAATTCACTTTTATCGGATTGTAATATTCATGAAATAGTGAAAATTCTTTTTGTATGTCTCTAAATATTTTATAAATACAATATGGTTTACATAAGTTTTCTAACATTGTAAATTAATCTATAAACATAACATATAACACCTCTAGTTCTATATTACAATATAATTTTCCTCTCGTTTAACTATACACAGTGATGTAATAAGTAAGACATATTGTAGGATAATTAGAGGTGCTAAAACCTTATCATCCTTAGTCCATGGGTTCATTCCGCATGTAATTCCTAGATTTAATGGGTTGGAACCAAGAATACAGTTTTTTTTCTTCTAAACTATATTAATATAATTCGTTTAACATTCTAGAAATATAATGGGGGACATTCATTAAAAAAATTAATAATTAAATAACCTTTAACTAATGTTTTTAAGAGTACCCTTCTTTACAAAAGTATAATAATTTTATATTTTTATTATTGAAATGTTATAAATGATCATATTTATGAAAATGGTTATAAATATCTTTAATTTCATGTCCATAAATTAGGGAGTCAATATTTACCAAAAAAATGTTACACTAAAACATATATAAAACCAATGTGACGTGTTGTCATAATGTTTTATAAAAAAATCATTAATTTGAATAGTTGCATCAAATAAAACCTAAACATGGTGACTAATAATTCAACATAGTATAATCCTTATAAAGATAAACACATGATGATATTATTTACTCATAACCTAATAAATACACATATTCTTCTAAAATTTATCTCAATCCTTTGATGTCTCATAATTCTTATATATAAAATCCCAATAGCAAAATATTTCAATAATTTAATTACATAATCGCAATACACAAATACTTCATCCATTTTGTTTTAACATATGTTCTACCATGGTAAAGTCTTTAACCTTTATATGATGAAATTTAATTAGATAATAACCATGTTCTACACATATAAGACAGAAAACTATAAATGAAACCCAAAAGGGAATTTATTTCCATTCATCAAACACCACATTTTTACCTGGGTATTATTTTCTTTATTCCTATCCTTTACTCACATAAATATTATTCGCATTCTGTTGAGAAACATTATTTTCAATATTAGACACTGTAGGTTTAATTTAGTGCATTCATAAAGATTATATATTCAAATAATTCATAATGGTTTGTAAAATATTTTGATTTCCTACAAATATTATTTCGTAGTGTGAAACTAGGTTCCTAGTAAGGCCTATCATTGAGCACCAAGTTAAGATCAGGTGAATCCGAATTCTATTTTTTAGATATATTACCCATAGTTAAATCTTTTCTTAAACCAAATAGATTGTATAATATCAAAAATCATGTATTGGTACAAGAAACTGCATAATAAATTTAGTACCAACAATTTAGGATGCTCTTATGTTCATATTTCCAATTTCTATTATAGGGTTATCTCATCTAATATATTTTTTCATGAATGTATTTTCAAATGACTCTAATAAATATCATTTGAAATGGACTATATCGAACCTGAACCTATTATCATGGAGATAGTGACTATTTTATTACATTAGAATAAGAAAATAATTGCATCTAGATGTATAGCGTAATTTAATATTCATGGTAAAAAATACATCATTCTTACACTACTTTTGATTAAATAAATTACAAAAAAAATCATGAATTTCATAAATACCACTGGAAATTCCGTGACAATATATCATTGTATAATTAATTAATTCAAAAGGAAAGAATAAAATATTGATCTCAAATTCCGAGTATTCATTAACTATACTATAAGTAATCATTAACATATAATAATAATTAATATAGAAAACTAAACAATTGAACAAACATTTCATGTAATTAATAGATTGAGAAATAATTGAATCTGTGGATAATATCAACGCATAAATATAATGGGTAAAAATCTGTATGGTAATGTATATAACATAGAAGACATTCCATTATTTATTAAAATGACTATCATAGTCAGATAAGCTGTAATCAACATGGAAAGGTAAATAACAAATCACCCATGCCTTATAAGCAATACATAATGATTGTAATGAATCAAAAGAAAACATCATCTTGAAAATATTAGGGATAATAAAAATTTAATAATGAATAGAGGAAATGCTGAATTTTTATACGTCATGTTTCATTTTCCACATGAAACCACTAAAATCAATACACATCACAATATGGTTTAAAACTCATTGTTTGAAAACTACATATCTGAGGAAAAATAACTAATTCGTACCTAGAGACTACTAATGAAATAAGAATCTTTAGATACTTACATTTCACAATAAATAAGAGTCTACTAATGAAATAAGAGTCGATAAATATTTACATTTCATACATGTAAAAGTCAAAAAATATTTACATTTCACAATAAATATGATATAAAAGTGTCGTGTTCAGACGAATAAAAAAAGACTTATTTCACATTTTTTGCTAAATAAAAATGGGGATTTTTTGAAAATGAAATTAAGATTACATAAATAAATTTTAACAAGTAAAAAATAGTAAAAAAGTATTTAATAAATAATTTTGAAAAGGTAGAAATATATTTTGAAAATATTTTTTAAAAACATGGTATTGGATGAAAATAGATTTCTAACCCATGAATAAAATTAACTGGGATTTTATTTTAAAATTTTAAAAAACTTTTAATTATCAAATAGTGGAAAATGGTACTATTACAAGAAAATATCATGAGTAAATATAAAATAATAAAATTAAACAGTTTTATTTTACAATTGTCAAATTACTTCCATCAATATAAATTCAATAATAAACAGTGTTGATTAGATTGATACTGTGAAATTAACTCTATAAATTGATTTTTATGTTGATTTGATTTTTTTTAAATAGTTGATTTTATGTATTAAATTAAAATAAAGAAATAGAAAAGTGTAATTATAAAAATAGATATTTAAAATTAATTTCATGCAAAATATTACACAATAAAAGAAAATGAATAATTAACATAACACAATGAATAAAAATAGAATTATGGAATTCTATACCTATTGATAAATTCTAAGTGAAATAAACATAGGTGGGATAATTGAAATTGAAATTTAAAAACCCATTAATACTTAATTTTGAATTATATTACATGTCAAAGGGGTAGTATATACACCAGATAAAATTTATTAGCTGCATAACATTACAATATGCCTCAACGAAATGAAATTCAGATGAAATATCATTTATCATGCTTCCATTTTGATGAATTGGTTTTAACCACCGGTATAATAATTTTTTAAAGTAATAAATTTACAATATAACAATATTAGTACTTATATTATCATATTTTATCATTTCATTACATTTTACGTCATGTTTGTTAATAATATTGCATTTATTCATCATTTAATGTGTTTATTTCCTTGACTGATTAATAAAAAATTTATTATCCAAACACTATTGAGGAAAAAGTGAGAAACCATCAAACACTTTTTGATGGAAAAGTGGTAAATCATACAGGAATTCATGACTTACAACATTCAATATATCATGAATCAATGGATTAATTCCAACCAAACAAACCTTTTAAAACACCAAATCTATAACTCAAGCATTCAACATGTCAATCATTCATAGCAAATGCCGAAATCACAAGAGATTTGTGATCATGTCAAGCTGAAGCTTCAGAACAAGAGGTCCAAAGACCTTACCATCACCAATCAAATCCATGTCACACAGACCATGGAGAACATCCTACACATGAGAAAGATCAACGCCATGCCACCAGAACAGAACTGGGAGCACAAGAACCACCATAGGCATGCACCGAAACCATCACAATCGCACCTACAACAAACCAAAAACCACTGGAAGCACACACCAAAAAATCCTCCCCCCTCCGAACCACACTGGGGCTGACGGCAAGCCACACCGGAGCAGATCCAACCCTTCACCCTCAGACGATGGACCAGGAAGCAACATAGAAACCCCTTCACTAGCCATATCTGCAGCGAAAGTCAGTCAAGGTTGCCCGAAAAGGAGTGACGAGGCAAACCCCTACCCAGGATGAAGAATTCAATGCGACCATGACAAATCGGTGGTGGACACAGATCGAAACCTTCCCCACCTGAGTCGCGACGAAGAATACAACAAAGATGACGAAGCCAGAAGCGACGTAAACAAACCTCTCCATGCCGAGATGAAGGATGCACACCGAGACAAGGGCCAGCACTGAGACAGAGTAAGCTATCTCTAAACAAGTAGAGAAGTCATAGGAGGGAAGGGTAAAACACTAAAGACAAAACACCCAAAATGATGACATTGGTTCGGGAGGTTTTTCTCCTCCGTACACACTAATGATTTTTTAGTAACCCATTTGATGGAAGTATATATGAATAATTTGGATTCCATTAATATATTATAATATCAATATATGTGATATATTTTAGTTACTACATTTTTAGTGTAATGGAAATATTTAATATTGAAAAATACTTAATTAAATAACAGATCTTTGTTAAGATAATTACCCTTTATAAGAAAAACCTCATTTGAAAAACCTTTTATGGACTGTAAGGATTGTATTTTGGATGGAAAATATTTTATAATTATTATAAGGATGTTTGGGATATATTTATTTAGTTTCTGTTAAACAAAATTGGCTTGGAAGGTGTGAAGAATTTATAGTAGTGAGGTCCCATTTAAAAGTGGGGAAACTGAACCTTCATTGAAATTACATGTAAATTTACCAACAAAATTCAAAATCTAATATTCTTTTAGATGAAAAGTGTTTCAAATATACATATATATGTTATTTTGAGGTTAATTATGGAAATATGTCTATAAATAAACATTTTGACTACCTTTTTTGTAAAAATATCTCATTTCCTTCTAGTTTATCCCTAGGGTTTTTTGTTACAATAACCTCATCAATTAATTTTTTTTATTAGATATTAATTTTGGAAAAAAAAATTCTATATTATTTTAAATTAAAAACTAGGATCATTAAATATATGTAAAGACTTTTTTATAAATCAATTTATCAAATTGTAAAATTTTAATTTTAATTAATCGGGTTGAAGTGACAAGAAAGTTGGATTATAAAGAAAACATGATAAAAAAATTACATTGATTTTATAGATACAATAAATATGCAAATTATTCCAATTAAATGAATTGT
Organism: Viscum album; assembly: GCA_963277665.1. Lineage (NCBI taxonomy): Eukaryota > Viridiplantae > Streptophyta > Magnoliopsida > Santalales > Viscaceae > Viscum > Viscum album. The sequence continues at coordinate 1,550,433,319 of OY728158.1, read as the reverse complement.
ATATATATATTATTTAAAAAATAAAATTTAAAACCTATTTTAAATATAATTTATCTTTATTATTAATTTATATGAAATGACAGTTTTTAAATAAAAATCTGTATTTTTTATCCTATCATTAAAAATTGAATCATTTTAAAAAACCATATAATATTCACCGTAATATTTTCTAAGTAGTTTTATTTATAAAATAATAATAAATTTATTAAATGTGTTTTTAAATTTGGGAGAAAAATAATTTTCAGTTATTTTTACCAAGAGAAACCAAAAATCCTTTTATAATTTTTTATCAGAAATCATTAATTTTTATTCTAAATAATTATTATATTATTTATAAATAATTAATAACCATAATTTTTATAATTTATATATTACTAGTTGTACATGCTAATTTTTTTTCTATTTGATAACTACAACATGAAATAATAATATTCTATTAATATGTCATGTTTTCTCTAAAAATGGTGATGCATAAAAAAGAATTAGATCTCATTGTTGTGTGAAATGCTAGCTGAATGCGGAGATTCATAAAATGGAATCTGTTGAAGATAGATAATAGAATTTAAAAAATATCATAATATCTCAAAGTGTTATATTTTCTTATATACATGTTATTTCTTATAATAAAAATAAAAAACTACGATGATCAAAATTTTAAAGTATGATGTCTAACATTCTCCCTTCCAAAAAAATTGTGTCATCAAAATTTATACATGATCGTGGTATTAAAGGGTTCTACATATGGAAATACCAATGTTAGAAAACCAACATATTAAAAGGTGTTGAAAAAACATCCTCTTAATAAGGGATAATGGGATGTACCATGGCCATATGTAATACTAAAGAACATGGAATATAATGGGAGAATAAAGGAGGAATGTGAAGATATAGACATGGATGTAAATTGTAAATTATGATAGATGGTTTTTCTGTTCATTTATTAAAGGAATATGATTCAAAAAAGTAATGTTTATAGCCTCAAAAAATAAAAAACTATAATGACCTATAAGAAAATTTGATCCATTAGATATGAATGTAATATGATAACATTCTAATTTTAACTCATTCTCTGAGAGATTTGGAATTCTTTTATTCTATTAGACTAAGAATAAATATGCATTCATTAAATTTTTGTATTTCATAAGAAATATTTCATATTTTCTATATGATTTTATCAATTTTCAATTCATCCCTTGCACTGATAAATTAATATCAAAAAATGACATTTTATTAATGAAGCACATTATATTCAAAGAAAGTTGTTGGATTATATGTACATCAAGGAATGACATACGCCATCATAATCTCACAACATACACATTGGGTATTATTATTAGAATGAAAAAAATATTTTTTATTTCTTTAGGTTGTAAATGATTTAGTGAAGGCACTGTATACCACTTTTATTATTCCTAGAAATTTTATCCCCATCTCAGATCCCTCAACTTGGGGAAAATGTGTATGATTGAAGCCACCTATTTTAGATAATAAGTTATACCTAGATGGCTCGTGTTTATTTGGGACTATGGGCGAGTGTTTAGTTATTAGAGATGGAAATGGTTCAGTGATGGTTTCTTTTTATGATTTCTTGGGAACTGGTGATTCTCTCCAAGAGGAGGCGCTTTCCATGATCACTGGTCTCTCCGTATTTAATTAGAGGATCATTCTTATTGGTGATATTGAGACTAATTCTCCACCATTTTATAATGAAATCTCATAAATGGGTCCAATCCCTTGGTCCATTGAATTTTCAACTATGATATTCAAGGGTATCATTAATTACAACATGAATATTCATTATACTAGGAGAGAGGGTAATGGTATGGAAAATTTTATTTCATCTAAAGTGTCTCTAAATGATCAGATTCTTATTATTTCTAATCCCAGGACCTTTCCCCTGGAGGGCGTGAACTATTTTGAGAATATTCTCATCGTATTAATTAAATTAGACCCCCTTTTATATTGTATAATTTTTAGCCACATCAAATTTTAATATAAATAAAATGACTTTTTTGGGGGTGGTTATACTACGACACAAAAATTCACATTTATCAGATTGTAATATCCATGAAATAGTGAAAATTCATTCTATATGTCTCTAAATATTTTATAAAGAGAATATGGTTTACATAGGTTTTCTAACATTGTAAATTAATCTATAAACTAACAAAATAACACCTCTAGTTCTACATTAAAATAGATTTTTCATCTCGTTTAACTATACACAGTGATGTAATAATTAAGAGATAATGTAGGATAATTAGAGGTGTAAAAACCATATCATCCGTAGTCCATGGGTTCATGCCGCAAGTAATTCCTAGATTTAATGGGTTGGAACCAAGAATACAATTTTTTTTTCTTGTAAACTATATTAGTATAATTCGGTTAACATTCTAGAAATATAATAGGGGACATTCATTAAAAAAATTAATAATTAAATAACCTTTAACTAATTTTTTTAAGAGGACCCTTCTTTACAAAAGTATAATAATTTTATAGTTTTATTATTGAAATGTTATAAATGATCATATTTTTGAAAATGGTTATAAATATCTTTAATTTCATGTCCATAAATTAGGGAGGCAATATTTACCAAATAATGTTACACTAAAACATATATAAAACCAATGGGATGTATTGTCATAATGTTTTACCAAAAAATAATTAATTTGAATAGTTGCATCAAATAAAACCTAAAGAGGGTGACTAATAATTCAACATAGTATAATCCTTATAAAGATAAACACATGATGATATTCTTTACTCATAACCTAATAAATAAACGTATTATTCTAAAATTTATCTCAATCCTTTGATGTCTCATAATTCTTTTATCTAAAATCCCAATAGTAAAATATTTCAATAAGTTAATTACAGAATCCTAATACACAAATACTTCATCCATTTTGTTTTAACATATGTACTACCATGGTAAATTAGTTAACCTATATATGATGAAATTGAATCAGATAATAACCATGTTCTACACATATAAGATAGTAAACTATAAACGAATCCCAAAAAGGACATTTATTTCAATTCATCATACACCACATTTTTACCTGGGTATTATTTTCTTTATTCCTATCCTTTACTCACATAAATATTATTTTCATTCTGTTGAGAAACATTCTTTTCAGTATTAGACACCATAGGTTTAATTTAGTTCATTCATAATGATCATATATTCAAATAATTCGTAATGGTTTGTAAAATATTTTGATTTCCTACAAATATTATATCATAGTGTGAAACTAGGTTCCTAGTAAGGCTTGTTATTGGGCACCAAGTGAATATCAGGTGAATCCCAATTCTATTTTTTTGGATATATTACCCATAGTTAAATATTTTCTAAAACCAAATCGATTGTATAATATCAAAAATCATTTATTGGTACTAAAAAACACATAATAAATTTTGTACCAACAATTTAGGATGCTCTTATGTTCATATTTCCAATGTCTATTATAGGGTTATGTAATCTAATATATTTTTTCATGAATATAGTTTCAAATAGTTCTAATAAGTATCATTTGAAATGGACTATATTGAACCTGAACCTATTGTTATGGAGATAGTGACTATTTTATTACATTAGCATAATAAAATAATTGCATTCAGATGGATAGCGTAATTTAATATTCATGGTAAAAAATACATCATTCTTACACTACTTTTGATTAAATAAATAACAAAAAAATTTCATGAATATCATAAATACCACTACAAATTCATTGCCAATATATCATTGTATAATTAATTAATTCAATAGGAAAGAATAAAATATTTATCTCAAATTCGTAGTATTCATTAACTATAGTGTATGTAATCATTAACCTATAATAATAATTAATATAGAAAACTAAACAATTGAACAAACATTTCATGTAACTAATAGATTGAGAAATAATTGAATCTGGGGATAATTTCAATGCATAAATATAATGGGTAAAAATATGTATGGTAATGTATACAACATGGAATACATTCCATTATTTAATAAAATTACTATCATAGTCAGATAAGTTGTAATCAACATGGAAAGGTGAATAACAAATCACCCATGCCTTATAATCAATACATAATGATTCTAATGAATCAAAAGAAAACATCATCTTGAAAATATTAGGGATAATAAAAATTTAATAATGAATAGAGGAGATGACGAATTTTTATATGTAATGTTTCATTTTCCACAAGAAACCACTACAATCAAGACACTTCACAATATGGTTTAAAACTCATTGTTTGAAAACTACATATCTGATGCAAAATAAATGATTCCTACCTAGAGACTACTAACGAAATAAGAGTCTATCATTATCTGAGCCCCACCCATGTCTCCAATGTCTATGTCATTCTTGATACATGAAATCATCAATATAATTTATTAAAACATGCCTTATCATTAAATATTTATATTGTGCAATGAAAATGGACTTATCAGGTTTTTCAATTATCAATCAAAAAAAATTCAATATAAAGCCACTATGTATCTATAATACATGGATTAAGAAATAACCATATCCATGATAAAAGGTATGGATAATTTGAGGAAATTTAGTGACCTATGACCACCAAAAGGAAAATATTTCAATGGGACATTTTTACCACAAAATTGATTAACAAATATATGTTTTATTACTATCCTTGGTAAAAATAATGATAAAATATATAGTTTAAAAATAAAGAGGGTATTAATTAAAATTATAACAACTGGATTATGATGAAAATAAATAGTATTTCGTTTATGAATAAAAATATATAAACAAAATTCTAAAGGAAAACATCTGTTCAATTTTTTAATATTTCATTGTAATATAATATAATATAAAATATTTTTATTTGAAAAACACATTTAAAACATTTTATTTAGAAAGATACTTATAAACATGAAAATGAAATTAAATGAAATATTATTAATGAATATGGGTAATTATCTATATTATATAAAAGTAAAAAGGAATCTTAATATTTCAATATAAAATATTTACCAATGTTCCATGTTTACAAGATGGCAAGAAGACTCGCTTCACATTTTATGTAAAATCAAAATAGTAAATTTTTTGAAAATATAATAAATACTAGTTTTAAAACAGTTCGTAATAAGTAAAATGGGTAAATATTTATATAATAAATCATTTTTATATGGAGGAAAACAATTTTTAATTTTTTAAAATAAAATGGTTTTGGTAGGAAACTAACTTCATGCTGAAAAGGGAAATGATGTATGATTTTCAGAAAAATATATTATAAAAAATTTCAATAAAAAAATTGTAAAAATAGTAACATTCATTGAAAAATTTATGAATATATATGAATAATAAAATTTAATGGGTTTATTAAAAAAATCATTATTTTATAATTGAATAATTAATAATAACGATTAGAAAAATATTGTCAAATAAACCCTTAAAATTGACATTAACATTGAATTGAAAATTAGTAAATGTATTGATTATTTATAGAAACCTTAAATAAAAATAAAACATGTAAAAATACATCAATATGTAGAAAATATTCATTACACACATAATGTTATATTATATAATACAATGAATAATTATTTTGACCCAATAAAAAAATAGATTTATGGAATTATTTACCACTTGGTAAATTTAATGTCAAATACAATTTGAGTAATAATTTAAATTAAACCTTATAATATAATTTATAGTGATTTATTCATGATATTATATCTATAAGGGGTATTATTTACACAATATAAAATAATTATGGTGCATATGATTATAAAATGCATCAAAGAAACGAAATAGAGATGCAATCATTACCACACACTTACTTTTGGATTAATGTTCTATAACCTAATTTTAATGTATTTATGAATGTTATTAATTTATATAAAAACCATATTCCTGCATAAAATATCATATATTATCCTTTAATTAAATTTTACCACTACTTTGTTAATAATGTTTCATTGCATTCCTTATTTTCTGTTACAATCACATTATTTCCTCATGCAAGTTTTGTCAAGAAAGGTTTGGGTCACTTCATATTATTTATACTTATTATATATATATTAATATTAATGTTATAAATATTATATTTACATAGTAGATAAATTTTTTTACCCAATATTTCATGTTTAATATGGAAAATGAATCACATTTTTTGTTGAGACGAAAGATCGCACACATGCACAAGCGGTGATTTGATATACTTAATGAGTGAAAGGGTGAAAAATCAAGTTATATATTAAATTTTAACAATCAATATAGTCTCATATAAATCAAATATACTCATTAATTTTATATTTATGAAATTATTTGTAATATGAAATTGATAAATGAATCACATCGCCTCGCGAGGCAGTGGTCCACAGTACTCATAAGCAGCATTGCCATATTTTAAATGACATGTAATATTGAAAATATATATGTGATATTAAAAATATAGAGACATAATAATATCATAACAGATATATTCACATTGAAAATACATCATTATATATTACTTTTTGAGGTGGTAATGTAATGATGAATGAAATTGGTTCGTGAGGAGGTAATTTTTCGTACACATGAATGATGATTCCACAACCCATTTTATGGAACTAGATATGAGTAATTATTATACCATAAAAATAATAAAATGTGATTATATTGGATAGAATAAATTTATTACTTTTCCTCTATTAAAAAAAATTAAATGTGGAAAAATAATAAATAAAATGAAATATATTTATAAAAATGATTACCTTCTTTTAAAAAAACCACATTTCACAATCACATTAAGGCCATGGTGATTGTATTTTGAGACTAAAAGAATCCATATATTGTAACTAAGGACGATGGAGTTAAAATTTGGATGGTTTTGTTCAATACAAAGGGATTTGCATATGTAAATAAGTGAGGGGAGAGAGTTCTCTATTATAAGTTGGGAAATGGAACCCTCTTCAAAATTACATTGTAATTTCCCAAAAGAATCCAAATTTTAATGTAATTCATATGAAATATGCCTCAAAATTGACATATATTATAAATTTGAATGAATATTTTGTGTATATGGGAATAAAATAATATTTTTTCAATTTTTTAGATTATTTTATCCTTTAACCATTTAGTTTAATCCAATATAAAATCCATTATTACCATTACATTAGTTATTAATTTTTACTACTTTTCACTATTCATTTTCATCCAATATTTAGTTAAACATATGAGATAATATATAAACTTATTATTCAAAACATGTGATTAATTTTTAAAAATTCTATTATTAGAAGATGAAAATATTAATTTAAAATTAATCTCATTGGCATGATGAGAAAATGGGATTTCAATAAGAAAATGTTCAAATGGTTACAGTTTTTATATAAAAATTCAATATTAATATTACTTCAATGAAATAATTTATATTTATATATATATTTATAATTTCTTATTTTTAATTGAGACCAATTAAAAAAATAATTAAATTTTATTTTCAATTTAAATGAAATGGCATTTTTAATTAAAGTCATTATTTTTAACCTATTCACTAAAAAATAAAAATATTTTAGAAAATTATCAAAAAATAACCCTATGATAGTTATGAAATTATGATTTAGAAAATTATTTCAATCTTCTCAAGAAAATATTCTTATAATTTGAAAACAAATTTAATTATATTCACAAAGCACAAGGAAACCATATTTAAAAAAAATTACAGTTCTGAAGAAAACATTTCCCTTTCACCTAAAGGATTATTAATTTTATTTCAAATTTTTAGGATTAAATAAATTTTATAATTTAGTTTCTATTATTCATAAATTTTTATTTACTGGCTAGGTTGTTACGATCATACTAATAATTATAATTTTAATAATATTCCTTGTTTTTTCTTAACATGATGTTTTATATATCATAAAAAAATTAGTATTGCATGTATTGAAAGAAAACTCCCTTGTTTCATGTAATAAAATCTATTTAAGAGTGTAATTTTGAATAAAAATATATATCATTATTCCTCATGGTGTTATATTTATATAAAATCCAACTTTTGTGTTTCATACACACAATCGAAAACAATGATATTTATTTATAATTTTTGGATGTTACATGATAGATGAAAACATGAAACTGAAAGGATATATATGAGTGATATAAAGCTCAGTATAATTTTCAAAGATAATAAAACAAAATTTATAAACATTAAATAAAATTTTCATTTAGTTATAGTTTGAAGTAAATTATATAAATACAATGTTTTTAAAAAAAATAAACCATGAATATTCTAAAACAGTTTTATAAAAATTAAATTTATTTAATTTAAATGAAATATATCATTAGAAATTATTTATATAGAAAACACCCAATTTATGTAAAATAATATTTTTAAAAATGATATGAAAATTTTATACTAATCTCTATCGATACATAGAAAATAATCGGAACAATCACAAGGCAACATATAATCAATGGAGATATTATATGGAGTAAAGGATAATAGAAAACGATACCATAAAATTCAAGTGCACATAAGAATATAAAAGAGTAACTGGAAATATCAAAATGTAAATACTCTAATTAGATTATAGGTCTGATGGGAGATACCCTAAGTCATATTGTGAAATAGTTATAGACTTTACCAACCATAGAACAACATTAAGGCTTATATTGTGTCCCATCAAAGAATATCTGACTAGACGGCAACCATTCTATTTAGAATAAAACACCCCATATAGGGTAATAACTATTGTTATGGGACTGTAATAGAGGACAAAAATATACTTTATCATAATTCTAGACTCCTAGAATTGAATCCATGTTGTAATGTACAATGTAAAATAAGATTTAGTAAATTGGTAAGTTGTAAAAATAATTATAAACACTAATGATAAATATTGGGAAATATAATAATTACTTAGGATAACGAATAACTCATAATCACCTCTATCACCCTTTAAAAACACTGATTTAATAAAAATTACACAATATGAATTAAAAGAACACCCCGAGAGAGAAATGTAATTTGTGTGAAATGTGAACAAGATTTGAGAGGAGCTTTGAAACATGAACACCATTAAATATGAGATTGGAACAAACCATAAACACCAAATAAGACATTAAAATCTTGTTAACCATTAGAAAAAGGGTTTATTCAAGCTAACTGTGTTGAAGGGTCAAATAAAAAATGAATGAAATGGGGGGAGAGGGAAGAAGAACTCACACATAGTAGATTTCAACTTGAATAAAAAAGAACGAAGGAGAAATCAACATTTTAATAAGAGGTGTCTCAAGTAGAGGTTCAAGTGAAAGGGCAGGGTTGGCTCAAGCTTGTCACATGAGAAAAAATTTAAATGGAGAGGGGATGAGTATACTTTGTGGGATCTCATGGTGTAAGGGCCACAAGAAGAAGATGATAGGGATATGGGTAGTCATAAGGGAGTGGGGCTATGAAAGAAGTGGGAGTGTGCATATAAAGGATATTCCAAATAGTGGGAAATTAGATATGGATAAGAGGCATGATAGGGGTGGTTCATGGATAAAGGGGAGATTCTAATCAATAGGTGGAATAGTTTGGAATGAAGGGAAAAAATGAAAATGAATTGATACTAAGAAAACCATTTCTTTAAAAAAACAATACAATAGGAATGGTTAAAGTGAATGATTTAGAAAACAATTTAAAAATAGTTAAAAGGTCATTAGAACAAAAATTATATCACATTATTACCCATAAGAGACAACGTGGTTTTAAAAACTCCACACTAACCATGAATAAAACCAATTTATTGAGATAGAACCAATTTCATGGTTTTCGCATGGTTTTTAAATCCTCAATGCTAATCATAAACCACTATAGATTATCAAAAATATAAAAAATTTCCTTCCTTAAAATTCCAAACACCATTTAATGAATATTATAAAATTAAATAATATCAAATAAATTAATAACTAAATATTTTTGGGCGAAAAAATTCTTCATCAAATATATCCTCTACCGTTACAATGGAATTATCTATATCTCAGATTGGATGAATTTAATAATTATGATTATTTATTTTATATTGAGAATTAATGTAATGTTTATAACTATCCATGATAGTGGAATATTCTTCTATAAAAGTAACATCTTTTAATGTGGTTGATATATTTTAGGGCTTTCTTATTGGGTGTAAGAATCATCATTGGTTGTTTTGGTTTACTCCTCACAATAGATTTATAGTTTATCAATATCATATTTTCAATCATATTACATTTATTTTTTATATTTGTTGCACCTATATTGGTATCAGTAGAACAAAAGTTGTAATTTTAATTATTATGACCATTTCTATCACATACCTCATAGAAATATTCCTGATATCTCTATCTATTGGATATGAGAAGATAATTTTACTTTTATGTTCATTGGGTAGAAATTGATTAATATATTTTTTTCATTCACATTTATTTAAAACAATTTTTGATTTAGATATCCTTAATACATTATAAATGGTTTCCAGCAATCAATATACATGTGTCCAAACATTTCATCGGACCAACAGTAACCCATGAACCTTGGATTATTTTCTTTTATTGTATTTTGGTTGGTGGAAATATTCTTCTTTGGGAAAATTCATAGGTGAAATATTTTGCATTTAATTAGAAATTAAACCTTCTAAAATTTGGGTTTTAAAAAATTATTTTCAATATTTTTTATAAAATTATAACAATCATTAATATTACAAGAGTCACTACTAATAAATTCATTGTTTCATTAGGTTACCATTTTCTTCATCTTATCGATAATTTATTGTTACGATTGTTTCACATTCATCTTACCATAAGATAAATCAATTTATAAATGAATTTATTCGATATAAAATTTATCATATGTTCTTATGTCATTATTATGTGAATATTTAACATAATTAGCATCCATATTTCCCTATATCATCACTTTCTCATGAAACATTACAATTAATGCTATTTACTAAATTTCAAGAGTCCTCGATTATATTAATATAAAACATCAAACATTTATATCATTTATTTAGGAAACATTCTATCCTATTTCAAGAAAATTATATGTCCCTAAAAATGATTTTCATTTATTTGTTTTTTATCATTTTTAAAACTAAAAATTTCATTGTGAGTGTCAATTATTTCATGGAAAACTTATTTCAAAACATATGTTAATAAATATTCATAAAAAATATATTGATTTTATAATTTTTTAAAAGATTAGTTCTAATCATATTATGTTATTGATTCATCATTAAATTAATTTCAATTAGTTAATGGGTCATATAGGTGCTTCATCTGATAGTTTTCATGATGTTGATTCTCTCTCCCTATAGTAGTATTTTAGTGCCTTCATTTAATATATATTTTTCAAATAATTGAGAGTTTTTGTCTTGAATATAATTTTTTAAAAAATTAACAACTTCAATAACCTCTTCCTTAAAAAAATTAAATTTTCAAAAAACATTTATGGAAAATTCACTCTAGACTATTGAAAATTTATTGAGAAAGTAGTGGATATTTCTCATTGCTATAAATTTATTTACTAAGATATATTTAACATTACATATTATATATTATGATTTCTCTATATTATTGTGTTCTGATTTTAGTTGTCACATTTCATCTTATTCTACCCCAATAACTGAAAGTTAAAACATATAGACTTCATCAAATATTTTTTCTTGTAATGTACAATTTCAAGAAATAAAATTATTAGCCTTCATAATGGAATAATAGTCAACATATCTCAAGGAATATTAATTTTTGAAATTCACATTTCTAGATTTAATGATATTTTTTACCAGGTAAAATATTATGGGTGGTGGTCAATCCTCCATCCATTAGTTTTGGGAGTCTTATTTCATATTATTATGATTATTTTCATTATTCATCTTATTTATCAATTTTCATTATAAAGCCACTATGATTCTACAATCATAAGTAACTTCTCCACACTTCCTCTTGTGTCTAACATTATTAATATTTAATGTAAAATAGTATATAGATTTTAGGAAGATTAAATTCATATAAAATAGTTAATTATAACTAGGAATTGGAATTTTTGTTCATATTATAGGGAACTTATTCTATGATACCAACTGAAATTACTATGTGGTTTATATAGCTACATTTAGAGGGGTAAATAAATGATGATCAATATTTTTAATAATTATACAAACCATAATTTTTATTCATACTTTTTATTAATTGATACTAAATTATCTACAAGGATATATAAATATATATTAATTCATCCTCATTGTTTTAACCTAAACCTATGTTGGTGGTAAAATAAAAATAATAGACAGATATTTATAAAGGATTTAGCCTCTTTTTAAGAACAAAATTCTTTTCCATGGAATTGCTTCTTTGTCCATGTATTCTTCCACTACAAATTTTTGATTAAATATTGGTAGGTGGTATTTATACAAAATAAAATAATTAGTTGATCACCTAAAAATATCCATATTCATCCCAGTAGTATTTTATTCTTGATCAAATCCCCATTAGAAAATGTATATCTACTAATTGGATATAAAATCTTGACTCCCATCAATTACACACATTTCTTATCGATTTTTCCATTATAAGATAAATATAAAATTATCTCCCATTTACTTTATCTTGAGAATTTCCATGTGATTAAGTCATATATTGTGTCCATCATGTGAAAATCTTATTTTATACAATAAGGTATGACTGATGTAGCTCACAATCCATATAGTAAGACTCTAACTAATGTAGCCATAAAATATTTCCCATAATTCTATACGCATCCACATCCATTCGTAATACCTCTGACTAAAGAACCTTGACAATCTGCACCACTGATTGGTCCTCTGTCTAATTACCAAGAACATATGCCTCTATCTAGTCTCATTATGATTAAAATAATCATAATAAAAAGATCAATATCTATGATAGGAAAATGTCATTTAATTGTCTCTGATCATATCTTGATAAAAATCTTTTATTCAAAGAAATTTATATCTGGTTTGGAAACTCTTACATTATAGAAATATTAATCTCTAAAAATATATAAATATGTAAATAGTTTCCTATCTACACTATATCCTATAACATTTACACACATTATATAGTTTTTCTTTCATAAAAATGTTATACTAACTTTTTTCCTTGCCAAATACATCTCTATTATTGACCTTATCATTAATGTAAGCATCATTGGATACTAGTCAACCCTTATATAATAATCATAAAACATCACAACAACTCAAGAATCCACAATCTTCATTTATTTGTCTTTAACCTTGGTCATTAATGAATATATTAGAAATTCATTATTTAATAATGATAATCCACTTCAAAGGATCCACAGTGCAAGATAAAATAATGAGGAATTTATGACCCCATTTTAATGATCCATATAACTTTGTCAAAAAAATTATTTTCTGATGAATTTATTATGAACATTCTTCCTTCACTATTTTTTATAACTCACTTTTATCAGATTACATCAGTACACAAACTAATTATGATGGATTCAATACTTCATCAATTGGTCCTCCTCATATAACTTATATTCCTAATGTATTCATTAATTATACTACAAAAAATTAAGGTTCATTCCTCCATCCAATGGAATGTAATATTTTCATCTGATATGAATGTTCCAATGAGTATGCATTCCTTTTTAAAGTGTATCATACCTTATTTAAGAATTTATACTGCATATAGAAAATGAAACATTGTTTGGGTTATCATTAAATAATCCCCCATCTGATAACTTCGTTATACTCTATCTGATGGTTAGTTGTCTAACATTTATTCAAAAGGTTATTTAGATGTATCATTTGATTAAACAATACTTTCATCAATCCATAATATACTATATGAATTGATAGGAATTTTTTAATTGTCCAATAGATAGAACTACACATAGTTTTATAATATTTATGACATTCTATTTCAGGAGTGAGTCTTTTTTTCACTACCTCTTGACATAAAAAATTTCCATATGGCATCATCGTGTAAATATATATAATTATCTATGTAAAAGTCTATATGAATTTTTTTCCTTCAGTTAGTGGGAATATATATATATACTACACAAAATATGATCTCATGGATATTTTTCTGATGGACTCTATCTAGTAGCATCTAAATGGAAATACAATCCCTGAATTCATAATATCTAACCTCATACTGTCTGTAAAAAATTATTTTCCACTTAATATTCTTACTAACTATGTTTATTGTTTACTCTACTTACCCTATATTTGTTGCCTATGTTTTTACATGTCTGATAATATTTTCACAACTTCTATATAAATTTGTAACAAAATGACTCCCTTTTTGGTCTTCATTTTTCACCATTTAACCTTTTCTCCCATTAGTCATATTTCATTTTATACATGTGTCTGCGAAATCATCAATAATTATTTATTTAAAACACATATATATAAACTAAAACTATATTCTATCTAGTATCATCACTTTTTTCATTCAACAATTATAATTTATATACTTTTCTAAATTGGTAATACTACCCATATGTAGCTCCTTGTAACTTTACATCTCCTTAATAATCTCAGGGTGTCCCCTATATAACCATTACAATACATTTCCAATCACCACAAAATTTATGTCTATAATACAATATCATGTGATTTGATTTTAACTTTATCTAAGTCATCATCCCATATCAAAATCTTGATATATTTATCTGGTAACATACACTTTATAGTAGTATGAAATTTTCATTCTGGATTATGAATTTAATCAGGATTTTAGGATTTTTTAGAATGGATTAACATCATATAAATATGTAATAATTTTTTTATGAAATTTTAGGAAACCTTTTAACCTTATCCATCACTTCATTAGGATTTTTTTCATAACCTTATCAATTAACACAGAAATTATCCCAATTATCCCCAATAGTGATTGTTTTCTTGCCTTATTTTGTGAACTAGGTCGATATTATTATCAGTATATTCTAATAAAAATCCATTTAACAAACATATTTAATTTAAAATAATTTATTTACAACAATTACAATATATGTTATAATAATATCCCAAATGATATTTATATCCAATGTAAAAAACTCATTAAACTTCACTATTTTCAAATTCTTAGGATAAATCTATTGATTGATGAGTTTCATTAAATTAGTATAACTGATACCTCCATAAACATTTTATTCGACAATAGACCCCAAAAAATTGATTCCTATAACATCAAGGATGAATGCGATGAATGAGACAATGGAGTCTTCTAGATTTATCCAAAAAAATATAACAACCTCTCAATCCTTTAAATCCACTACTCTGATTCCAATGATTTTTTATCATCATTGAATTTCAGTGGATAATCCTTAGGAAGTTAGAAATCACATTCTATTATTTTTTTTAAGTTATAAATGGGTAACATGGCCTATGGTCAAGATTTTTCAAACTATTTTCCCCCAAATACATGGTCATCTAGATTATTTGGTAGAATGACATGCTTTACAACCCCCTTTTAATTTTCTTAGAGTGTTCATCTTAGAGGCTCTACAAAATATTAAAAAAAGAGGAATAAACCCATTAATAATATAATTTGATAATTTTTTCAGAAATTAATTTTAGTTAAATAAAAAAATTAAAAAATCAAAAACAAATTATAAATAAACCAAAAAATAAGATGATAACTCAATTTTCATCATGAAAGTGATCTATCTAAACTCACTCCCATACATCCTCTTGAGTTTTTACATTCCTATATCGAGTCTATCGATAACCTCATTAAACATGAGGCATTTAAAAAGTCATGATAAAATATTTTTATAATAATGTGACACATTGTTTTCAATTTTTAATAGACCACCCAGGTGAACCCACAAAATTAGTTTGGTTAGACCTCTACACAGATTTATGTTTGTTCCCAACCGCTACAAGAAAGTGAGAGACAACAAGATATCATAAGAAAAATAAATATAATTATTTCAACATAAAATTGACATATGATAAGATATACACAATTGAACAAAATAGAATATATCTTGATATATATCTCATATAAAATAACAAATCCAAATTATGAAATCTAACAACTATATAAGAAAGACTCAATGAAAAATAGATTGTTCGTCCATAACATGGAACCCAAAAAATCATCGAACTATCTACATTGGACAGTTGTTCATGACCATCCCATCCCACTAAAATGAAAACAAATCAAGGAGTGTTATCTTCTATATGATGCTTTTCCCTTTACCCATGTCCTGAAAATACAATACTACTAACCTTGAAATGAAAATTTATAATGTTATCTCTAAATAAATATGATACCACTAACAAAATATAAAATTTTCATCCATATTCATATTGTAATTCATATTAAATAAATTTTAAAAAAATTTATATGGAAATTGTTCTCATTCAAAAATGTTCAATTCATAAAATCCTTCGGATTTATATTCAAATCATTCCATACTCAAATAATTAAATAAATATGACACAAAAATTTTGGCATATAATGAATGATAATAAAAAAGTGTTCATGAATCCAAAACTCTAGTGGAAACAAAATATAAAATTTATTACCATGTAATTTAACTAGAAATAACTATTGTGGAAATCAAAACAATATGGACTAACAATTAAAAAATTATTAAATACTATATGGAATAATGATGAAAAAATTATATGATACTCAATCCCTCAGAATGAATTCCCCATAGAAATCACATAATCAATAGAACCTTCCATATTGTTAACTAAATCCACGAGGGCCTATATTTCTTTTGTTTTTCTCTACATAAAACATTTAAACCAATTTTCTATTCATTCATAATCAATGTTATGAAAAAAAATTCACATTTAATTAAAATATTCTAGGGAAATAAATTATATTTCCAACAATAAATAATAGTTTTCAACTAAAATTTTACTTTTATTATTTTTATAAAACACATCATATGCATCATAACAAATTAAGAAAACTAATATTTGTAAAAAAATCCAAAACTATAAAAGAAATTTTTTCACATTGAATGGATTTAAAATTAAAATTTCCAATATATAAAACACCATAGAATCGCAAGAACATAAACATTCCAAGATAAATCCCATTTAATATTTATATTGGCCTCATTAATGAAGAGAACAACATATCTTACAAACCATGTTAAGGGAAATAAAGAGATTAGGTCCCCAAATATCAAGATATAAGATAATCACAAAAAAACCCAAATTAAAACCTTTATAGTGAAAGAATCATATACCTATCAGGTTTCTTCCAGATAAGAAAACATATAACTAGACTTAATCTATAAAGAAGCTGATAAACTATGAGAATAAACAAAAAATAATTGATTAGATCCACATAAAAATATCAGGGATCACCAAGGAATAAAGTGGAGTGTATTATAAAAGTTATTATAGGTGTTTATTTGATCTAATGTAAGATTATGAGAGGATTTTAGGATAAAATAAAAAAGGGGTCATGGTGAATATGAAATTTTAATGAAATCATATGTGTGGATACTTAAATTGCATGGTTTAAAAATCTATTCACATCCCATTTATTCAAAACTATCCATATTTATCCATGTCTCATAGTTTCCTATATATGGATACTTGATTTAAAAAATTATGGTCAAGCCCTATGATACCCACTAGAACTAATTCCAAACATCCCCATTGACTTTCCCTTGATACTTGTATTGTTTCAAACCCCATGATTGAACCATGAACAATGTCACCAGAACACATTAATATATTCTACATGGTAACAACATGGGATGAATAATATTGTTCCCAAACCATGTACTTGGACTATTTAAGCTAAAACATCACATATTTGACCAATAAATCTTAAAAACCTATCGAATCTCAAATGAGATAGCCAAAGCACAAAACTGGACCTACATATGACCCGAATGGTTCCACACATACTTTTCATCATTTATAACAATTATGAAAAACCAAAAATTCTATAATTTATTCATCCTCTCTGTGTACTCCATTTAATAATTCTGCCTCTATATCTTTTTAATATATCTTGAAATCTATTATAATTACAACTTCCATAAAAAATATAATTGACTGAAGTCTTCTAATAATTGTAAACATCAACTCAAAAAAACTATCTTTAATTCAGAAAAATAATTATCAAACCAATACTTATTTATTCATGTTCACATTCTAATTCTAATAATGGTTTTTCATCAACATCAATTTTTTCTAATGTTATCATGATCACTATTTCTCTTTAAAAGTAACAAAGTATGATTCTTCTTTATTAATTATATCTATTCACTCAGGGAATTTACCCAAGAATAATCCTTTTATTGTTTTTTAAATTATTTTAGTTCACCATATAATAGAGAAATAGTTTTTTATACACTCATCATCTACTAGACTTGTTTTGTAGTAGTTTTATATCTAATGGTATCAAATTTATCCAATTCAACTGGCGTTTATATTTTTCATTGTTGGGATTAACTAACTATAACTCATGATTCTTATTTTGATTAAATATCCTAAAATTTCTTATGTAATTTTCGTTTATGTTATCCAAAATGTTTTATTTATTCTTTTATTCCTCATATATTTCCTCTAACACTATTTTTTCATTACTCAATAAAATCCATCAATGAATTGGACACATATTATATCAATTTTTTATCAGATTATAAAAGATATCACAATTTCTAAAAATAGTTCAATAACAAGGGAATATACATTCATATACAATATGACTATATATACATTAATTACATTCATTATGAAATGGTAAAAATTAATTATAAAAAATATAAAATGATTTGGAGCTAGATTTATTCCATAGAATATCTTATACAGTTTTATTTTGTCATTCTGAGTAAAATAAATCCATATTTTAAATATATATACTAAAACATTCACTTCTTTATTCCAATAAATCCTTGATATAAAATTTCTAATGGGTAATTTGGTATCCATATTACTCAGAATATAATTTTTTAAGCTCATATTTTAAAACATTATATAGTATAATTTCATTGTTTTAATATTAATAAAAAATTATTTTAAGGATAATTTTCACATTATTAAGATTTTAGATTAATTTTTTTAACAATTTTTTATTTTTTTAAATACATATTATTTAAATTAATTTCATTCATTTAATGATTTTTTTTCAAAATGGATGAATTAAATTATATTATTTTCAATTTGATATTCCCTCTTACATAGAGTGTTCTTTATAAGGGAAGACAATCCATGTAAATAAGGGTCTCAAATATATGTTGAATGAAGGTGATTAATCTTGCTATCTAAAGGTAGATAACTGAGACTATGAAAAGGTATTGTATCACACCTATCTAGTGGTTCTTAGTGACAAAAGGGATATTTTTTTCGAGTAAATCATGGATCACATTTGAGCTTTGGATGTGTTGTTGTATTTGAGATTTTTGGTTTTTGTCTTCCATTGGGTGCTTGGTTGTTTCATAATCATCAGTTTGGTACACTTTTGAGATGTATTTATATAATTATAATATATTATTTTGTTTCATTGTTATAATTAATAATGTAGTTTTATTATTTGGTTATCGATTATTTTTATGTATTTTATTTTCAAAGGTAAAATTATCCCCCTCCTATTAATGAAACCTATTGAATTTATTGAAAGTGTTTTGTGACTTACAGAGGTCACATGGGACCATGTAATGTGTTCTATTATTATCAAGATAATGAGAAAAATAGGTATGTCACAACTAGTATTAGATTAGTACTCTCAGATATATTTTGGAAATTATTAGTCTTTAACTTCGTATTTTTTTTAGTCATTGAATTGAAAATTTACTCTAATTATTCATAAATTGGGATCATCAAAAAGAGTAGGTTTATTGAGACATGATATATAGATCATAAAAAATGTATCTAACAATTTTATATAGAATTTAATGATACCAATATGTTGGGTAAAAAAGTGTTTTCAAGACATATATATGATTTGTAATATCATTGTCAATGGTTTAGGAAATTATATGAGTATGAAATCCATTACATATATGAATTACCAGGAGGAGATAAAATTTCAGGTAGAGTAATGATTTACTATTTGGTGAAAAAGTATTTATTTTTAAAAAAATGTATATGATTTTCTAAAATTTATCATTTTGATAGGAAAGTTTATTTGGAATTTTGAAAATGGGTTGATGTTGAAAAGAAAGTTAGATTTTTAAAATTAAATTGAACATGGAAAAGTTTGTTTTGGGAAATCATTTCAGTGATAATTGTGATTTTCTAGAATTGGAAATGTTGTTAATTTTTTAGATAAAGTGTGAAACATAATGTGTTTTATTTTTTAATAAAAAATTTAACCTAATAGGAATCATAGAAACCAACTAAAAGAGGTAGTGGAAAATATAGTCGCACCTGAGCAATAGATGAACCAATAACTAGTTCATTATATTTTCCAAGAGTTCAGGTTGTCGCTAGTGGGAATAAGAGTGTTGATCTCAGAAGATAGGATCCCTAAGTCCAATTCTAAAGGAAAAATTATGTAATATTATGGTGTGATTCTAAATCATAGATGTGAGAGTTGTGGCTGAATAAGATGTATCGTATCATTAATTTCCATGGCACACTAGCTGATATGATTTTCTAGTTAGTGACATCTATGATGGATGATCATGCATGCTAATGGTTGAATTTAGCAGATCATAGTATATTAGAATATGGCCTTCAATGGAATGATTTTGAATAAATTTTTTACCACAAATTATATTCTCCTATGTTTAGAATTCATAGAATGATAGAATTATTTTGTTTGAATATGAAAAATAATTCAATCACAGAATATGTTGAAAAATTCATGAATTTAGTGCACTTTTCATCAATGGTCGATTCTCGAGTCCCCTTAATGGAATTTATCTTTGAATCTACGATGAGGACAGATATTCCATCAATGATTTTCATTCCCTATATAATGGAATACTTCGAGATTTTCAATAGAGGAACTATAGCTCAAATGTAAATATCATGTCTATTATAGGAGGATACATGATCATACCCATGGGAAATGGTGGGAATAAAATGATGATTGGTAAGAAAAAGAGGGACAATTATTTATGAGGTTGTAGAATAAATAAATATCTTAAATATGGACCAGTAAACCTTCCTCCGTAAACCCAGTGTAATGTAGGATGATTCCAATGTTGTTCTCCTAACCACATAAATCATGAGTATATAGCACTACCTTGAGCATCATAAAACAATAATTAGATGGGGGAATCTAAAGAACTATTGTCACAGTGCTCCATGGATGGGTGTTTGTGACACTTAGCATGTGTCTCAGGAATCGTATTCTTCGATATTATGAGGCGAGTGAAAAACTCCTCATTATAAGAATAGATATATACATGTTTATTCTAGGAATGCCGTGACACATTAGAAAGGAACTCTCAATTGGGAATCAGTGACAAATGTGCTGAGAGAATGAAATTATTTGGAGCTAAGAAGGTTATTGTGGAAGGCTTATCTATAATATATATGGTGGGAGATGTGATTATTAGTAATTTTATCATCATACATTTTCATTATACTAGGGCATCCTATTCCATTGTTGCTTCTCATGTTGTTGACTTGTGGGGTTTAAAACTTGTGAACATTCTTTTTGTGAAAAAACATTAGAATCCTCATGGTCAAAGATAATAATGAGATTTTGTGTGTTGTTATAGTTTTATAACTGTTGATAGATCAGTGGTGAAATGGTAATTATCTTTTCTTAATATGGATGTATATGATATAATACCAGGTATGTATTGGTAGACAATGCACATGGATCTCCGTAATTTTTTTACCAAAATGGGTAGTTTTAGAACAGAAGATGGAGATGACCATCACTTTCGAAGAGACATCCACTACTGAAAAAATGTCCTATACACACGGTTCAAAACTGTGGGTATAACCCCCAAAACTGAGGGTATTGCCTATACCCACGGTTTTGGGAATCGTGGGCTAGAACGATGTCGGTATAGGTCCCCTTCCTATACCCACGGTCTTCCAAAGCCGTGGGTATAGGTGTCCTGCCACCGTGTCACTGAAACATATCCATTTGCCATGGTGTCAACGGCTTTTACCCATGGTTTCAAACCCGTGGGTATAGGTCCTAAAATAATGCAGCCACTGAGTTTCGATCTCACAACCTCTTCGCTGAAAACACCACGTCTAACTACTACCCAAAAATCACCTATATATATATATAGTTAAATATAGTTATAAAAAATTTGGGTATAGAGGGAAGAACCATGGTTATAGGATTCCCGCCAAAAACAATTCCTTCCCGCGGTAAAACAAATTTCCCAGATACCTAAAAGTGACCTATACACGCAGTTTTTCATAACCGTGGGTATATTTATTTTATCCCAGACCTATCCCCATGGTTTTCCCCAATACCATGGGGATAGACCCCCCCTATACCCACGGTTTTGGGAAACCATGGGTATAGGTCACTTTTCATGACCTATCCCCACGGTATTGGAAAACCGTGGGGATAGACCCCCCCTATACCCACGGTCTTGGAAAACCGTGGGTATAGGTCATGAAAAGACACCTATCCCCACGTTTTCGAAAACCGTGGGTATAGGGGGGTCTATCCCCACGGTTTTGGAGAAACCATGGGGATAGATCCATTTTCCAGTAGTGATATGTCTAATGGTAGGTTCAATAGACATGTTGGAACTACTAGTTGAAATTATACCATACTAGTTGGAAATTTTGAGGTTCCATAAAAGGAAAAGATTGAGAATAATAATATTTTATTAGTATTGGATCAATTTAATTATGTTTTCCAGAAAATTCATCAGGGTATCCACCTGGGAGAGGAGTGATGTTTATGATCGATCACATCTAATGGACTTGTACTATTACCCATATGCATTATTAAATTGAACCAATAATGTTAATGTAGTAGATTGTTAATTTTAATGTTTTGGAGAGAAATGGTTTCAAATGGACGAGAACGTCTCAGTGGAAAGCACTAATTATTTTTTTTAATACAACAGATGGAACTAATAATATTTGTGTGGATTGTCATAATATTCAAAAATATATGGAAATGAAATTGTATCCACTCCCACAAGTTTATGATATATTCTATCATTTGAGGAGATCTATGTGGTTCTCTATAATTGATATGTGATAAAGATGTCACCTATTGAAGGTTCCGAAGGAGGAAATCTGAAAACAACATTCATGAGTAGATATAATCATTATGAGAACATGGTAACGAATTTTGGTCCTAATAATTCTCAATCAGTCATCATGGAATTGAGGAATCATAAATTTTAGATAAATCTGGATTCATTGTTGGCAGTTCTTGTGTATGTCATATTGGTGTATTTTATGATACGGGCTTAACATGTGCGACACATGGTAGCAATTTTGGGAATCATAATGGGTTATTTTTTCTTTAAAATACAATGGATGTGTGGTTTTTTATATAAGTGTACATTTTATTGGAAATGTAATCTATGAAAAAAGGTATTGTTATTGATTCAAGAAAAATATAATATGATATCTGTTGGAAACCAATAGTAAAAATTATCAGGATATGTAGAATTGTTGGTCAAGGTATTTATTACCAAGGTTGTTTTCATGAATTTTCATGACTACATTGACTACAATTTATTTGATATAAATAATGGTCCATTAGACTAAATTGAAGAAGATAGAAGTATTATCAAGAGATTAAAGTTCAATTTACATTAGCAAAAATATGGATTTTTTCATAATCATGAAAAGGGTAGGTGGTGTACTGTGATACTTCGGGGTCTCAGTGGGATGTTTTCTCTTATAAGGGGGTCATGTTGTTTCTTATGGATCAGTAAAGTAACAATATAATGAGAAGATATACCAAACACATGATTTAGAGTCAGTTTTGGTAGTACACACTTTGAAAAATTTGTGTCATTATATATTGGGTAAGAAATGTATTATGTTTACAGATCATAATATCATAAAACATTTATTATCGTAAAGGTATTTGACCATGAGATAATGAATATGGGAGAAGTATATCCAAATTTTTTACTTTTAGTAGATGTATAAACTATGAAATAAAAATTCAGTTGAATATGATTTAAGAAGAAATTAATATGCTCAATTGGATATTGAGTATTCTGATTAGATAAATATGATGTTAGTTTGAAAAGACTTGAACGTGGAATGTGAAGACCGAGGTGAATTTGCAACATTGATTTTAGTTTAATTTTTTACTAATTTTGTAAAGATGTTTTATAAGGCATAAATATCTGATGTTGAATTTATTGAGGTGAGGTCAAAACTCAATGGTGGGGAGACAATTGACGGATAGAAGCTAGATGAGAGTTTTGTGATATTTTTTATAAATTGAATGGTTGGACCTGTGGCTTGTTAGAAAAACAGACTTCATTATTAACACCATGGAATAGAAAATATGTATAAATAATTTAAATCCTAGCTTTGGTGGGTTGGTATGAAATGAAAGGTATCTGAGTTTGTTTCAAGATGCTTAAGTATACTATAGGATAAGGTAGAGCATCATCAACCAAAAGGTATATTGTTGTCCTTGCATATCATTATTTGGAAATTGGAATATGTGGAAATAGATTTTGTAATAGGTCCCCCAATAACAGTTTGGAAACACAATCCCACATGGGTGATTGTGGATCAACTCACAAGGTCATATCATTTCATCTATATTCATCAATACCATATTGTGAAGGAATTTTCAAAGATCTATATTTGAGAAGTGGTAAAGAGGCATTTCATACCAGTTTTGTTAGTGTGAGATAAAGATCTGAGTTTTATATTTCTTTTCTATAAATCCTAAGTAAAATCCCTTGGGACTTAGTTGAAAATAAGCATGCAGCATCATCCTCTGATGGATGTGCTAGCCAAATAGACCATGAAAAAGAAAAAAGACATGTTATGATCTTGTGTATTGGATTTTGGTGTGTCATTAGAAGAGAACATACAATTGGTGGGGTTCTAAAACAAAAATAGTCTACATTACTTGATATATATGTTATATTTTGATTTATTGTATGGTTACAATTTTTGTTGCCAACATTTTTCTATGGAAAGAGGTTATAATTCATTTGTTCATCTATTCCATTTCAAATAGACCACAGAGAAGATTAAGTTGATCATAAAATTGATGGAGATAGAAAACAGTAATCATAAATTGTATGTGGATCATATTTTATTGTCGTTTTCATTCACAGTCAGTGATCATTAATTAGGATCTCTCCCAAGATTAGATATCAACATTTTGGGAAGTAGGGAAATTTATCTCCTCAATAGATTGGTTTTTTTGAGACACTTGATGGGGTATCTAAGGTGGAATACCATTTTTCATTTCCCTGACAGTTTATTTTTATTCATATTGTGTTTCATGTACCTCTATTGAAAAAGTATCAGCCTAGTATCAATGATGTTATTCTATGAGATCACATTGACTGAGATCTAAATTTATCATTGGTGTACATAAAAATGTAGGTCATGCATGGGAAAGATAAAGTCTATTGGTCATAAAGGATTAGTCAATTGTGGGATTTGTGGTATCATGTTTCAATTTCAAAAGATACATGGTAACATAAGAATGAGATTATCGAGAAATAACCCAAAATAATTCTAGAAAATGACGGGTTTATATATTATATTGATAGAAAGTCCACTAGTGGGAATAATATAGCACCCTCAGATTCAATTATATAACCCTCCATTTTTACATTTTAATTATATAATGTTTTCATTTTGATTTGTTGAAGGGTTTGGAAAAATTATGGGGTTTTTTGGGATTTTATATTGTTGAATAGTTGGTGTACAGTTTCGGGTAACCCAGTAACACAAGTAGGAAGCCATGAAAAATGATATAGGGGGTATGGAGAAGGTGCATGTGAAGGCTAATGGTTCTTAAATAGAATGGGAAATCCTTGGAGAAATGGATAGTTGGATTTCTCCTTGCCGGCATGTGGTCTTCTTACCATGTGAGCCAACTATGTGACTAAATGTGCATGAGAAAAAAACTAGATCTAGAAAATATAGATCTTGGTCATGATTAGCCTTTAACCACTATTTTCCATAATATATCCTTAACATGGGTTTTCTCCATTCAAAATATATGGAGTCTAATCCCTTTAATCTAGAGGTGATCTAAAGGCCTTATGGGGTGTGTGTAAGCCATATTCTCATGGAAATTATTTATTCTTCCTAGTACATCATGGTCTTCCTTACATCCACATATCTTTCATTCTTAGTTTCTTATATCATTGGCTGATATAGATATATATAGTGTAGTTGATCCCACATATGATTATTTTTTCCATTTTTTGTTTCTAGGTGACGATATCTATAATGGGTTTTTGGATATTTGACCAGTTTTGTGGTTGTTTTTAACACCGTTTATCATTTTTAGCAAATTTGTGAGGTATCTGTATTCACTCTAAACTCATCTATTGTGAATATGTTTTCTTTATTTCAAATTGGTTTTTAAAAATGATTTTTTGGTGAAATATATGTGGTAATGATGGTAGAAACCATCATTAGTGATGGTTAAATTTTATTAGACACTTTGAAATTTTAGAGAAAAATTCATTGTGTGTTGATTTCATAATTAGGATTTTAAAATAGGTTTCATGAATAGATAAATTTAAAATATTTTATAGATTGAAAAAAATAGTTTTTTATTAGAATGGGTTTGGCAAATGTTGTTATGGATTGGGTTTGGAATATTATTGTGAAGTGTGTTCATAGGCGTTGGGATAAATAAGGGAGTAAAGTACCTCATTCAGAAGGTTGGGATGAAGATGGGAATAAAGTACCCCCATAATATAGGTTCACTATGTGGATGATTATTTAGAGGATGACTTTTGAATTGTGAGTATAGGGAGGTCTAGGTTTCATGCAATGTTTGATTTTGAAATATGTTTAACAAAATGGGTTTTTCAAAAACTTAATTTATGAAATGGTTTATTTGTATTGATGGATTCATTACATGGAACTTGATATTATTCTATGAAAACTACTTTTTAGGGGAACTTTTTTTATTATGATATAAACTGTTTTAGAATAAATTTTCTATAAAAATCTTGATATAAACTTTCTAACATGTTTTATCCTAGGGGAATGAGTAGGGATTTCCTTTTGGGAAAAAATATTATGTTTCCTAACTCAATCATGGTTTTTCACTATGGTTATTTTGTAGATTTTATTTATCAAGACATGGGTAAAGATAATGTACCACACTTATATATTGTTTCCTAATGATAAATGAAATGTTTTGTGTAGTGGAGCTCGAAGCACATTTTTTCTATGGTGTTTTGGTTTTTGTAGATTTTTTTGGTTTTTTTATTCTGATGTGTACTAGCTTGTCTCATAGTCTTCTAATGAGGTACTCATTGGTGATTTTTTTGTATAATTGAATACTTTTATTTTCAATTCATTCTTATCATGAACCATGTAGTGTTTCATTTCACTATGTCTTATTTGGTTTGTAATTTTATTCTCAAATAAAAAATTCTCCACCAGTAGTTATGGAATCCCATGGCATTTATTACCTTCCATTGGTGCCTTGGGGGTTCTTCTTAATGACAAGTAATGTAATCCAAACTTCTCAATAAAATGATAAGAAGATGTATTTTACAACCTTGTATATTTTTGTGATGTTGTATGAACATGAGATTGTTCACCATCATGGGGTTCCATTGACGATTATCTATGATCGTAACACACTATTTATGTCACTATTGTGGCGAGTCCAATAAAAGGTATTCCTGAATCATATAAGGGTAAATACAACCATTCACCCTATTAATAATGGGATGAAGGAGTTCACTATCCAGGATTTTGATGATAATATAAGGAATTTATAATTAGAGTTCTTTTAGAGCTGGAATGATCACTTTGCAATAGTATAGTTTTCATAAATAAGTATAAACTACTCCACGATTAGAATTGAGCCTTTTGAGGACCTATTTGTGATATGTTCCAGGTCACACTTGTATATGCCTAGATTGGTGATACATATATTTTGGGTCCATAGTTAGGGTAGGAAATGATAGAGAATGTCTATGTCATCCATGTGTGATGATGATGTATTAGAGAGGGAATAAATCTTATCCAAATAAATGTAATGGGACCATGGAGTTCATGTAAATAGATCATAATTTTATAAGAGTCTCCCCACAACAATGATTATTGAGGTTTGAAAATGGTTGCATGTTATCCCCAAGGTTCATTGGGTCATTTGAGATCATGAAAATTTATGTTGAGGTTTCATACCTATTCTCCATACCCACAAAAATGGAGTTGTTGGATGATATCTTCCATGTGTCACACATGAGGGGATAAGTACCTGAACCATTTCCCACCATTAACCAAGTGGGATCCAAACATAAATTATGGAACCCCCTTTGTAGAGAACATAGTTTCAATCGTTGACCAATAGTAGTAGACCCTACATCGATGAACTATACCCTACAACATCATGTTGTGGTGGCATGGGAATTTGAAGTAGAGATCCTTAGAGTTGGTGATCCATGTGTAGGCTCAGTATATTGAGTTACATGATTGGTTTTTTCTAGGATAAAAATATCAAAGGAGGGAATGATGTAAAAAACTGATTTTTTCCATGTATTATATTGATATATATATATATACATACATACATCTGGTGCCAAGCGTAGGGATGATGTCCTTTTCTGAGACCCAATGTGCTTGCAATTATGTCTGAAAAATTATTGAAAATATTTTATATTTGGAGGACATAACATGTTAAATAAAATTTGATAACATTAAAATGGAATCTTATATTAAAAATCATTGACCATTGTGGAGTATCAAACATGGTTTATATCCTAGGTATAACCTAAAATAGCTGGTCATGGAGAGTTAAGATACAACACTAATTATTGGTACATTTAGTGGATAAATTAGTTAATTTATTTATTTATTTATTTATTTGACCTAAAAAATGTCCATACGAATACCACCACAAAGAATCTTCTAGGGTTATCTCCAAAATCCTTATAAAGAGGCCATAATTTATAACCCCATTTCATTGGTGAATCACCTCATACAATAATGAAGCTGTGGATTAGAACATACCAGGATGAAACAAATGAAAAAAATACCTTAATTAAATGATGATTGATTTCTTCAATGATGAATGATCCATTCTCCATGTTCGGATCATCAATTTTACTTAGTGACATTTTAGAATAAACTATTACCCAAACTATGTTTTTTCACAGAATGATAATTTTATTACAATTATTTCATGCACATGCTCAAAAATGTATGTTAATGATATCTGAAATCTGTGTCACTTTTTGGGAGTAGTGGGGAAATTGGAAAAGGAAATTAAGTAAGTGGGATACTCATTTGACAGGGAAATGGGGAGACAGATGAAATTAATATAAGTAGTAGGAAGTATTCTATAAAATTATATATGATCATTTATGTGAGAAGGTCTATATAAATTAAGTCAATTCCTACATAATGTATTAGTATGGGTTATATGTTTTCAAACATAACTATATTGTCACAATGGAAGGTCATAATTTGAATATTATTTCACAGGATGAAATGTCCTATGTGGGAGATGATGGAAGAAGATGGAACAGGGAAGTATACATTCTCGCAATGTTCCACGGTTATAAATGTAATGAAAATATACAATATAATCAATTAGTTTCCCTTGGAAACCAATAGATTATATAAGCATAGAAAATTAAAAAGTATTATTATGTAGTGATTGATGATTGATGATGTACATGGGTTATTATTAAATAAGATGGTAATGGAAGAAGATAATGTATTATGGTTTCGTGGGAGAGATTGTGGTCATCATGTGTAAAGTGGGATAAAATGAATCAGAAAAAAGAATTTTTAGGTAATAAATGTGTATATAAATTATATATAGGAGGTGAGAAAATTAAAAAAAACAATTTTATTTAAAAAATAAAATATTAAAGGTAATTGTTTCTATAGATGAAAAATTAAATTTCATAGTTCATTCCAATAAATGATATTAAATACCTTATGTAATCCATAGAAAATAATTTTTTATATTAATCAACATTAAATTAGAAACCAAAATATTGTATTTGAGTCTTTAAATGATGTAATAATAATTGAGAAATTATAAAAGAAAAAATGAAAATGAGAGTATTATGTTATAATATCACTAGAAGATAAAATTGAATAATTATATGAATTTTAAGAACAAAAAAATACAATGGATTCTAGAAAAAAAATAACTGTTGGGATTCGATGTTTACCCATATTAGTGTTAATCAGGTTTTTGGGTGCCCTAGTCACATTCTAGTAGGGGATTCACTATTTAACCATTTCAGTATTCACTAGGTTTGAAGGTTCCCTAGTCATGTTCCATTAAGGGATTTACTATTTGAAGGTTCCCTGGTAGTTTTCTTACATGAGACATGTTCCCTGAATGTGGATATGAATGTGTTCCAAACAAAACTGGTATTTTACAAACAGATCAACTTCATGCTCTCCTTCTATGCCCCTATCATTTCTATTGTGAATTCCTATCAAGAGCTACTCTATGTTTCTCTGATAAAAAAATTCAATTGAGCCATCATCCCTAGTAGTGAAGTGTAACCCTATACACCTTTTCATACGTGTCTTGTTGCCTCATGTACCATGGGGATGTTATTC
The DNA here is from genome assembly GCA_963277665.1 of Viscum album. Lineage (NCBI taxonomy): Eukaryota > Viridiplantae > Streptophyta > Magnoliopsida > Santalales > Viscaceae > Viscum > Viscum album. Next base: position 1,550,402,709 of record OY728158.1, on the reverse strand, counting down.
CCAAGGATATTAATACTTCTGTGGACACTATCAAAACAAGATCAAGTGTGTGATCAACTATCTACCCCCAAATGTTGTCCCATCCTTGGATTACACCCTGGATCATGAGGATGTGTGCATCATCTCAAACATGACCAGTGTGGATAACATTTTTTCATGTATCAATTAAGAGTTTTATCGACTGTATGTGAAGAGGGTATTTGTGCATAGTTAGACATTGAATTTTCACCCATTGAAATTTCATTCAGTTTAATCATGAAAATAAATAAATAAATTTGATGATAATAATGACATTGGAAAAAATTAAGAAATAACTGAAAAAAATTAATGTATCTAAGAGGTACCTATATTCTTATAGAGGTTATTGATAAGTCTAGATTAGTAGAGGAAAGGTGGGACAGTGTTGAAATTATCATCTACCCCATAATTAATTTTTTAATTATTTGGTTTTTAGAAAAGAGGTGATGAGGGTTATAATGAATGTTTTGGAAACTAGCCAATAATCTAAGTATTTATCTACTGTCGGATTGCATTTTCATTGAATCCGCATAGCATATTTTAGGTATCTCTTTCATCACATGCCCCACTAAAAATATATATCAATAGAAACTATAATAAATCATGTTATAAGTATTTCTAGGAATGATCATAATTAAAAACAAAGTGTATTGTTAATTGTCAGGAATTTTTTATTTACGGAATAGAGATATTAGCTGATTTTGATATGTGTGGTATGTCATTGAATCCTTGATCTTTAAAGAGGTCATAACTAATTTGGTTGGTGGGGATGAAGTCAGTATGAAGAGGCAAAATAATGTATTTGGGTATTTTTTGAACAACATTTATGTCACACCTGAATCATTTGATGGAGAATAAAAACCATGAAAAAACAAATTATTAAATATATTATGGAACCATAATAACTTATGTATGAAAGAATTATTCAAAATTTTACCTTTCAATAGCATATGGTATTATCTCATATTCCTCCAGTTTTCCATAAATTATTTATATATCGTTAATCATTGTTATAAAACATAATTGCATCACATTTTTTTCTATATTAAGGCTATAACGATGTGGATCAACCCCATAAGAGGTTCTCTATCAGAGTGCTTCTAAGAAAATATTGTTTTTCTATATAGGGTTCTACCCAACACCTTAATGTACAAATATACATAGAGAATATCAACTTTTAAAGAGGTGTGTGAGAAAATTGAAAATCTAATATAGGAGTCCTTCATACGTTTCTAGGTGTTCTAGCTATTTTGGTGATTAGATTTCAACATGCTAAATTCTATATTTTCATTCCTCAGCAAGGGAGGTTTCATCATCTACTGATTCTCCATTTCTATTTCCATATATATCTATAGGTCATAAATCAAATATGTTAATTCTATAGAATGGTAAAAATATGAAAAGTTATGCAGGATAAAAGGGTTTGTGATTTCATTCTTTCTACAATGATACCTGCCACATCATAAAGGCCCTCCTTCTACACATTCATATAAAACAATGAGAATATGATGACAGAATGCACATATATGATGTTCAAGTTGATGAAAAATATCCAAGCCTTTTAAGGTTTCCATCCATCAACTTGGCCCCCATAATCTATCCTTATTGATATAACTACCAAATCTATGGAAGTCAAAACAATTATGTCATGTGACAATAAAGTATTTTAAAATATACATAGTAATTATAATCATGGTTTTAGAGGATTAATTGTCTTAATAAGTCACCATAACTTTCATATAAAGGAATGGAGAGAAGAATATGAGTGTGTGATTTTATCTCTATCTATACCATTAGGATGAAAACCACATCATTGTTGAGGTAAATGTAAGCATAATATTGATGGAACCTGATGCCAACTCATGAATGCAGTGCATGTATTTTTAGAACCTAATGCTGGAAGATTTACAAGATTTTGGAATTCTTCATCTTGGGTAGAGTGCATGATAGGAGAATGGTGGTCATGTACACCTTGTTGTAATGCTGATAAACCATTTCACATAGAAAAAACACTAGAGAGATTAATTGAATGATTGTGGATCCTAATAATTTCTTATAACGACCTAATTTCCATTTTTTATTGTGGTAAATCTATATTTATAGTATTACTACATACTCTTATCAGTTGAAAACTAAAAAGGAATATGTACTAACTAAATACTTAGGAAATTGAAAACATTAGATCAAATATTACATCAAGACATTAAATATATTCCCTGTTAATAAATTTTGTACAATTTACAATCTACAGAATGAATTAAATCAGTGTGATGAAGAACTCAATTGAGATCATTTCCAATGAAATGGTAGACATTGAATCCCCTATCTTTGATATAGTACATATTCAAGAAGATTCTGTAGGTACCGGAAAGGCACCGACATGCAATTCCACTTGACGATAATCATTATGGATGGATCCATGATGAGTTAGTGTCAAATAACACTAAATTAGTTTGAATAAATCAATCCATGGAAAAAATGTTATTTATGTTGGAACATCTATTAGTTGATGAAACATTTTTACACCATGAGATTTTATGAGATATATTATTTTTAATTTCTTTGAGGTCTTCTATTGTACACTACACCATGATTACCTTTTACTATATGCAACACTGTTTTAGAATGCAGTATACGCTACATTATTCTGGGCTCGTGTTACACACAATTTCAAGTTTGTTATATAGAAATTATTCTATGTAACATTAAGTATAGATTTTGTTTAATTAATAAATGAAATAAGTTTTTATTATATTATATGCAACACTAAAGGGAGCATCCACTACACGCAGCCCTAACTTGGCTTGCATTACACACAATCATGGCCTTCCTCAATAGCGTGTGTAGTACGCAATATCAGGTTTCACTAAAAAATGATATGTTATTAAAATATTAGATAAACGAGATGTTGTGAATAGTAATACCCACTTTTTTAAATTTCATAAATTTTATCTTTCAAAATGGACTTCATTTGAAGATTTGGAATATCAAAAATAGCCTAGGGTGAATTTTTGGTATTTTTCTGAAAACATTCAATTTTTTTGGAATAGTAAAAAGACTAAGTTATTGGTTAATACCGAATTTTTATTTAAATAATAATTTATTTTATTTAAACTTTTATTAGGTCAAAATAGATACATAATACCTATATATGTTCAATGTAATTCATTGGAGTCATTTTATAATAATTTTAGATATATTAAAAATTTATTGAACTTTTTACCGTCTTTTACCAACCTCCTAGGAGCACATGGAAATTTACATAAAACATAATTTTATTGCTTCTGTGAGTTGAATTTTGAAAATCCAGGAGGCACATTTAATATCATGGAGTAAAATGTGCTTCAATAATATAAAAATAATTTTTTTTTAAATAGTAACATTTAACTTTTATTTACCATAGTTAAAAGTAAATAGGGTAATTAAGGGTAATAATGATATTATTATTACCCTAACACATGTCTTAATTCTATTAGATAAGTTTAATTCGAAAAAAAAACAACATTAGGAATATAATATGACCATTTAGGTCCACATGGATTAGATTAGGACATTTATTATTATTTAATTCAAAGAAGAATTAAAAGGGTTAAAATCAAAGTTTAATAACTAAAAAATTTTAATATAGGGATATACATAAGATAAATTAGACTATAAATATTCATTCTAAAGATAAATATATTTCCTATATAATGGTATTTTATTTATATTTTCTAAACATTAAATAATTTCATTTATTTATGACACTATGATGATGCATTAATTACCTTATTAATGATATATTAACATAATTGATGTTATAAATACAAAAAAAAATATAATTTGAGACTTTTAATGAATTAAACTACTTTTATAGGTTAGTATAACATATTATGGTTGGTTGGATGATTTTTTCGAAGTAATAATTCTTTTATGAATTAAAAAAAAACAAAATACCAAATAGTGTCAAAATTGACATAAAAACGTTGTTAAGAGAAATATTATATTATTAATTTTTATTCTATTACTAAAAATCTATTGTTTAGAAAAAAGACTTATATAATGATATGTGTATAATTAATGACCCACTTGTGCTTCTCTTGGATGTATATAGTATGTTTATTAACCATATAGTGTACGAATACAAGAAGTCACGGTAAAAGATAAATTATTTAACTTAGAATTAAATCTAAATAATAAGGTTAGAATGGTAACCTAAACTTTTCTAAAACCAATTTGTTGAGTGGATTTTGACCCATCCCCGTCCTAGCCATAAATAAGTCACTTTGGAGCCATTAGAAACTGAATATGAAATTATTATAAAATAATATTTAATGAATTTCCTAAGGTGCCCCTCACCTCTCTTATAAAAGGGCACCTCCTCCCACTCCTCCTCACACCACATTGAGCTTTCATTATCAGACAAACCCTGCCCATTTCTCTTCTCCACTTCTTTAGAAACATTCTAGAGGTCCTGGTATTCTTCAAATACCAACTTTAGTGCCCTAAGTGAAGTTTTAAGAGAGGTGTGTCGAAGAAGAGGTAATATCCTTTACCGATTCTATCAAGTTATTTCTCCTTATAATTCATCTATCTTTTTTTATAATAAAGTAATAACATAAGTATAACTCATATACCGATATGTTATTATAAATATGAACCAACCCAATTTCACCATCTATCCATCCTACATAAAACAAAATCACCGCACATGCGTGTGTATGGAATATCGTCTCCACGCCGTGGTGTAATCTGTTTTTCCTCCACCACCATACATGGATGGGTATAATGGTGTAAATAATAACTAAATATGTTTATTATAACATGATACTGATTTTTAGATATTATATCATCCACTCTAATTCCATTCAATAATTATGGGAATGATATCATCGCTCGTGCATACGTACGAATTACCGTCTCCACGACGCGATGAGATTAATTATCCAAGTTAACAATTAAAGAATGATTATAATGTAAATATATTAAATAATCATGACATATATGAAATATTAATTATACTGGATTTATGTTACTTACTTTCTTCAATTCAATTTAATAAGGAAACGAAAACAGCGTTCACGCGTTTGTACAGCCTACCCTCTCAATGAACGGTGTATTTAATTTCATTTATAGATCTATTATATATTTATATGATGAATAAATATTATATGTAAATCATTTTTTATGTTTTTGAAATATGTAATCATGATCTAAGTAATCATATGATGAATTACAAGTAAAAACATGTATGATAAATGAAACAAGTTTTCCCAAAACACTGATTTAACATGGAATTGAAGAAAGAATATGTAATAAAATGTCGTAAGTGAATCATGTATGATATCATAAAATATTTTATGGTTCTATTAGAAGTTAATAATATGATTAAACCCACTATACAGGAGTATCAGACACATATGGAAGAAATTGGACATAAGGTAAGGGATAATTTTCCAAATCTCATTTTTCTCTGAGATTGCTTATATGTAAGTGTTTACTGGGGTTATGTTTATAATTCATGTCCATGTTTTATAAAAATGTTTTCATTAAATGTTTAATATTATTCCATGCATGTTTAAAGTCTTTTTTACCATTTTTTGACTTTTTACCACATTTTATGGAAGGAATGTTTCCTTTGGTTACAATATAAGGTACTTTTTGAATTTTTCGGAAAAAGTACGAGAAGAATGTTTTTTTAACTTATACAGCATGAATATATTTTTACGGTTTCATAATGAATTATTTCAATGAAGCTTCCTCTACATAATTTCATGTTTATTTTATACAAAATTCTTTAATTTTAAAATTTTGTGTCATTTTGAGAAAAGAAAATGATTTTGAAGAAGAAATGATATTTTCATCAAGAATTCATTTCAAGTGTTTTATCAAAACTATTTTTCATCTAAGATGATATTATTTAGTATATTTATTATTCAAGTATAATGTCTCTATTATTTACATGGTTTGATTTTTCATATGATTAAATTATATCCATTTTTTTATATGGATTATGTTATGATGGGTTGATGTTTATGAAACCCATTTTATTCGTTGGGTTATTATGAATGATGTATGTTTATTTTGTGACACATGAGAGAATGATTTCATTATGAGATGGGTGAGACGTATATCTCCCTCCAATGCATTGGGTAAAGATTTATATCTCATGAGATAGACATGGTTGGATCGGGAAGTTAATCTGGTTCAGTGATACAGGACTGGTATGAGGAGTGAACTCGATTCAGTACGGGACTTTGTCCACCATGATGGTCCTGGAAGCAATCTCTTGGATAATATAGAAATCATATCATATGCTTAATGGTTTTCCACAATTACATGTTTTTCCCCAGTTATTTTAGCATGATTGATGTTCCATTATGATCTATGCCTTACATACTGCCATGTTTTATGTCATTGCTCAGGATTTTCATGTTTAAAAATTATGTTCATGTTTTTAAATTCAAATGTATATGGTTTTTTCTTTTCTCCATGCTTACCCTTGTTGAGCATTTGAGCTCACCATTTATATGTTTTATTTTCCCCTTGATATCTAGAAAGTTTTTAGGTATGAAAACAAAATGGGGGGATAATTATGGGATATGTTGAAGATCTTTCACCCTGATTAGAAAATTATGTTCTGATTTTCCAAAGACACTAAACTAATATGGTCTTTGGTCGTATATTTTTTTCATGTATTAAGTTTTCTAAAAAAGTAATGAAATGTCTATTTACATCAATTATGGGTCTCTATAGTTGGTATTAGAGTGAAGTTTTAGTTAACCTTTGGAAACTTGGATACGAAAACATTAGAACCCTTGAGATATTTCTACGGTATGTCTAGGGATGTCCCTAAGGTTATGTATATGTATAGGTGATAGAAATAGAATTATGGTAACGATCATAGAATTAAACCTAAGATGGTAGATATTAAAAGTAATCGCCCATTATTTTTTTGTTCTCCTATCATTATTTATGCCTCTCACACTATTCTTTTTGGGTTTTAGACTATGGTTGTAACCTGAAGGAACCGTGTTGATCAATGTAAAGGACAATGCAATGATTTTCCTCCCAAATAAACCAATGTTATGGGAGATGGAGTGAAAAATCTTATCCTTATACTTACACAAGCAATTAATCATTCTAGACTTCCAAATGAGTAGAGAAGGGAACAATTTTCTATTGAGTCCTTCCTGAGGCAACGTCCACCTTCTTTCAGTGGGTCTTCTGATCAACTTCTTTCTAAACAACAGATCAGTTCCATTTAAAATATATTTTCCATAACTCTCTATTCAGAACATGAAAAATTAATTCTATCTATTTACCATTTAGAAGGTGAATCAGACTAGTGGTGGACTATAATTAATAATATGAGTCCCCAAGATGAAATTTAATCCATGGAATGGGATGAGTTCAAAAACTTATTTTTCAATATTTACTACCCTCTTATTCATCAAACAAAGATGGAAAAGGAATTCCTTGAGCTTAATCAAAAGGATGATGAATCTGTTGGTATATATGATGTGAATTTAGAAGGCTTGGAAGGTATGCATCTGGCTTTATCATCCAACCTGAAAGTAAAGATGATCGATTCTTTAGTGGCATAAAACCAATTCTTCGAAGGGAATTAGATACAAAAGGCTTTAGTAGCTATGAAGAAATTGTGTGTTGTGCTATCAAGGTAGAACTAGAAGTTGGTGTTACATATCCATCTCATGGTTTTGACATGAAACAAAAAATGGAGTTGAAGGAAAAATCTCAAAACTATGGTGAAAAGAAAACTAATGTTTATTTATGCTCATAGTGTGGAAGGAAGCATGGTGGAGATTATCTTAAAGGTACTAGAAAATGATTTATGTGTGTAAAATAAGGTCATCGAGCAGCTGAGTACCGAAGTAATGGTAAAAAGGTAACTAATGATGTGAATAGAGAAAAGACTATAGAAAACGCACCACCAACACACCAATGCTTCAAGTGAAAGGAAATAAGGCATTATGATAACCAGTTCCCTAATCCAAGGTTTAATGATGATCAACATCAACAACCTCTCAAGGAAAAGGGAAAAGGGAATTCACATGTGATCACTATTGGTGATGTTGAATATGAAATCGAAGTGGTGGAATGATTATGTTTTTATGTAACGGGATTCCCAAATAGTAGTGTGGAATGTCATTTTTAGTATCGTTGAATATAGGAATATCTATGTATTGATTTATTGTGGTTTTCAATAATTTAATGGTACCAATAACCATAAAAAGTGATTGAATTTTTTTTGGAAAGAAGATGATTTGTGCATAATGAAGTGATAACGATAAAATGAAATGTTTGATAGTATTCATGAGCTCATGATTGATAAATGGACAAAGTGATATCATGATGTGAGTATATAATTTTTTTTGGATTTTGGTATGTGGAAAGAGTTAACTTTTAATAGAATTTATGTTTCAAATAAGGTTCTATGGTAATTCATGTTGCAGGAAAATACAATATTAATGTATTCACATGTTTGGAATGTGATCAACAAGATATATCTTATGATATATGGGCGATAAATGATGGTATTCACATGATTGGTTGATGAAATTTCTAGTAATCGTTTTCTTTATACAATGAGCATGGATAGAAGTATTCTGGATAAGCCTAAAGATTTGAAATTTATTATGTTGGACAGAAGATAATATTGTTTAAGGATAGAACCTTTTTTCTATATGATTTCTATAATGTTATAATAGTATCGTTTTAGAAAAAGGACAAACTGTAGGATGGGTGACTACCCATCACTTCGGACAAGGTTGCGGGAATTGAACCCACAACTGAAGTGTGACATGCCTTTATCACCTACCACTGGCCTATAAGAAGTCCCCGGTTAGTAGAAATTAGTTTTATTTTAATAAGCAGTATGATAGTTGAAGTATAAGTCCATTTTTGGAATCATATATGGTTAATCTCACCATAAGATGGAATTATGTATATAACTTTTGCTAATCACATGTTTGAGACAGATGGAATGACCTATCATTCTATCACATGATCTGCTAACATTTCAAGAAGGACAAATTCAAATTTATTTATTTAAATAAGAGATGAAGTGGAAATTGTTCATGGAAATACCAACGATGATATTACACTGAAATCAAGTAAGTATTTCTCCTAGTGAAAAAATTTATCAGCATTAGGGAAATGATCCTGAAAATCAAAAATGTTGTCCTAGTACCCTCATATTTGATGAATCAGATGGTACCAAAGATCCTCACAAATTTATGGCTTTGTGATTGTTGGATTTTTCATATCCATGTTCTCTACCACTCTTTATCAGAACATGAGGGTTAGATTTCTCTTCCATATCCATCTTTTCACCTATGTTCTCTTATGTGGAAACCTAGTGATGAGTTATTTTGGGTAACCATTACATTTCATACTTCACCTTTTAAAATTATGTTTTAGTATTCCTTTTTACAATGTGGGTTTCCGTGAATGAATCTTTCAAGTAGTAAATGATTTATTACCCCAATGAATTTTGAGGGTGAAATTCATTTTAAAGGGGGTAGAATGTTACACCTCGAGATTTTATGAGATATAATCTTTTTAATTTTTTTGATGTCTTCTATTTTACACTACACCAAGATTAGCTTGTACAATACTCCACACCGTATTAGCTTGTAGTATACTCAACACTATTCCTGGCTCGTGTTACATGCAATTTCATGTTCATTTTGTAGAAATTATTCTACGCAACATTAAGTATAGATTTTTTTTAATGAATAAAAAAGAAATAAGTTTTGATTATGTTATACGCAACTCCAAAGTGATCTTCTAATCCATGCAGCCCTGACTTGTCTTGCATTACACACAATCGCGACCTTCCTTGATAGCGTGTGAAGTATGCAATACCAGGTTTCACTAAATAATGATATATTATTAAAATTTTATATAAACTAAACATTATGAATAGTAATACCCACCTTTTGAAATATTATAAATTTTTTCTTTCACAATGGACTTCATTTTTGGATTCGAAATATCGAAATTAGCCTTGGGTGAATTTTTTGTATTTTTCCGAAAACTTTCAATTTTTTATGAATAATTAAAACACTGAGTTATTGGTTAAAACGAAATTTTTATTTAAATATTCATTTATTTTATTTAAATTTACTTTAGGTAAAAATAGATACATAATAACTATATAAGTTCAATGTAATTTATTGGAGTCATTTTATAATAATTTTAGATTTATAATAATTTCATTGATCTTTTTATCGTATTTTACCCACCTCTTAGGAGCATTTGAAAATTTACATAAAACATAACTTTACCACTTCTGTGATTTGAATTTTAAAAATCTGAGAGACATGGTTAATATCGAGGAGTAAAATATGTTTCAATAAGATAAAAATAATTTTTGGTGAATATTATCTTTTCACTTCTATTTACCACGGTTAAAAGTAAATAGGGTAATTAAGGATGAAAATGATATTATTATTAACCTAACACATGTTATAATCCTATTGGAAAAGTTTAATTCGATCAAAACCAACCTTAGGAATAAAATATGACCCATTAGGTCCACATAGATTAGATTGGGACATTTATTATTATTTAATTCAAAGAAGAGTTTAAAGAGTTTAAATCAATGTTTAATAACTAAAACTTTTTTAATATAAGATAATACATAAAATAAATTATATTATAAATATTCATTATAAAGATAAAAATATTTCCTACATAATGGTGTTTTATTTATATTTTTTAGATATTAAATAATTTCACTTATTTATGACACAATGATGATGAAGTAATTACCTTATTAATGAAATATTAACATAATTGGAATTATAAATACCCAAATAAATGTAATTTGAGACATTTTATGAATTACACTAATTTTATACGTTAATATAACTTATTAGGGTTGGTTAGATGAATTTTTTCTGATTGAATAATGCTGTTATAAATTTAACAAAAACAAAATACCAAATAGAGTCAAAATTGACATAAAGAGTGTTTAAAACAAATATTATATTATTAATTGTTATTATATTCCTAAAAATATATTTTTAGGCCAAAAAATTTATATAATGATAGGTTTATAATTAATGAACCACTTTTGGATCTCTTGGATGTATATAGTATGTTTATTAACCATATAGTGTAAGAATACAATAAGACACGGTAAAAGTTAATTTTTTTAACTTAGAGTTAAATCAAAATGATAAGGTTACAATGGTAACCTAAACATTCCTAAAACCTATTTTTTGAGATTATTTCAACCCATACCCACCATAAATTTGAAATACATTACTTTGGAGCCATTATAAAGTGAATATTAATTTATTATAAAACAATTTTTTAAGATTTTCTTAAGGAGCCCCTCACCTATCTTATAAAAGGGCACCTCATTCCTCTCCTCCTCACACAACTTTGAGGCTTCAAGATTGCTAAAACCCTGCCCATTTCTCTTATAAACTTCCCTATAAACGTAATATAGTTCGGGGTATTCTTCAAAGACCAACTATAGTTCCCTATGAGGAGGTTTAGAAGAGCAGCATTGAAGAAGAAGTAATATCCTTTACTGATTATTTCAAGTACATTTATTCTTCTTCCTCTTATTTTTTTGTTTCATAATAAAGTAAAAACAAAAATATCACTCGTATACTGATATGTTATTATAAATATGAACCAACCCTATTTCACCATCTATAGATCCTACAGAAAATGAAATCACAACATGTGCGTACGTACGGAATATCATCTCCACGTCGTGGTGTAATCTATTTTTCCACCACCACCTTACTTGGATGGGTATAATGGTGTAAAGAATAACTATATATGGTTATAATAACATGATACTAACTCTTAGATATTATATAATCCAGTATAATTCCATTCAATAATTATGGGAACGATATCATCGCTTGTGCGTACGTACGGATTACCGTCTCCACGACGCGGTGAGATTCATTCTCCAAGTTAACCATTCAAGAATGATTATAAATTATATATATTAAATAATCATGAAATATATGACATATTAAAGATACTTTATTTATGTTATTTACTTAATTCTCTACAATTTAATAAGGAAACGAAAACATTGTTCATGCGTACGTACGGCCTACCGTCTCCATGAGCGGTGTATTTATTTCTATTTATCGATCTATTATATAATTATATGTTGAATATATATTATATATAAATCATTTTTTACATTATGATAATATTTAATAATGATATAAGTAATCATATGAAGAATTATAATCCAAAACTTGTACGATGAATGAAATAATTTTAACCAAAACGCTGCTTTAACATGGAATTGTCAAAAGAACAGGTAAAATAACATCATAAGTGAATCATGTTTGATATCATAAATATTGATACGGTACTGTTACAAGTTAATAATATTTTTAAACCCACTATATATAAGTCTCCGAAAAATACAGAATAAATTGGATATAAGGTAAGGGATAATTTTTCAAACCTCATTTTTATCCAGGATTGCTTATATGTAAGTATTTCCTAGGGTTATGTTTATCATCCATGTCCTTGTTTTCTAAAAATGTTTTCATAAAATGTTTAATATTATTCCATGTATGTGTAAAGTCATTTTTACCCTTTTTTACTTTTTACCACATTTTATGGAATTAATATTTCCTTTGGTTTCCATATAAGGTACTTTTTGACTTTTTTGGAAAAAGTACGGGAAAAATGTTTTTTTAACTCACACAGTGTGAGTGGATGTTTAAGGTTTCATAAAAACATATTTCAATGAAGCTTCCTCTACAAAATTTCATGTTTATTTTCATAAATATTCCTTTTTTTTCTTTTGAAATTTCATAACATTTTGAGAAAAGAAAATTATTTTGAAGAAGAAAGGATATTTTCCTCAAGAATTAATTTCAAGTGATTTATCAAAACTATTTTCAATCAAAGATGAAATTATTTACTATGTTTATGTTTCACATATAATGACTCTATTATTTACATGGTTTGATTTTTCTTATGATGAAATTATATCAATTTCTTATATATGGATTATTTTATGATGGGATGATGTTTATGAAACCCATTTTCTTCGTTGGGTTATTATAAATGATGTATGTTTATTTTGTGGCACATGATAGAGTGATTTCATTATGAGTTGGGTGGGACCTATATATCCCTCCAATGCATTTGGAAAAGATTTATATATCATGAGATAGTAATGGCTCTAACGGAAAGTTAATCTGGTTCAGTGATACAAGACTGGAATGAGGAGTGAACTCAATTCAGTAAGGTACTTTTTCCACTATGATGGTCTTGGAAACAATGCCTTGGCTACAATTGAAATCATATCATGTGATTAATGGTTTTCCATAATTACATGTTTTATTCCCCATTTTATTTTAGCATGATTTATGTTCTATTATGATTTATTCCTTACGTACTGTCATGTTTTTTGTCATTGATCGGGATTTTGATGTTTAAACATTATGTTTATGTTTTTAAATTAAAATGTATACGGTTTGTTTTCTTTTCTCAATGATTACCCGTACTGAGCATTTGGGCTCACCCTTTATATGTTTTCTTTTCCCCAGTATGTAAATAATGGTTTTAGGTAAGAAATCCAAAGGGGGAGATGATTATCGGAGATGTTGAAGATCTTTCACCATAATTCGAAGATTATGTTCCGAGTTTCCAAAGACACTAAACTAAAACTGTATTTGGGAATCTGTTTTTGTCATGTATTATGTATTCAGCAAAAGTAATGAGATGTCTATGTACATCAAGTATGGTTCTCTACACACATTGATCAAAATAAAAACTTGATAGAAATGAGTTTTCCCTTTCAAGTGAAAGGGTAGAAAAAATAGTTGTATAGATATGTTCATATGATGGATGGTAGTAATCTAGGGACACCTGGTATAGTAAAAGGTATGATTTTCATTCACCCTTAACAAAACCTCATACTTATTCACACATGTTTGAGATATTCATTCTGAAAATAATTTTTTTGGTGTGTTATAGATCTATGAAATCCACTACTCAGATCTTTATCATCTATGGAATTTGTATTTATGGATGTCAACTTTATATTTATCTACCAAAATGTCACTATTAATTGGTCTATAAACAGTTATAACATTGTATTCATTAATAATGAAGATTAGAACCAAATGTATAATCATTTCAATGTACTGGTTACACATTTATAACAATAAAATGTCTTATATTGCTGAGTAGATGAGGTGAGGACCACCTTCAATGGTGATAATGATCCTTAGTATTTGATTTCTATATTGGATCATAACTCTTTCTAGATGAAAAAACTATTTATGTAATGTTTCTTAATGATAAATAACTTTTGGATGTGAATCTCTTGAATCGTTGGTCTAATAGTCCATCTTCTATTACAAATGGAGACAAAATTTAAATTGATTTTTTATATAGGTTTATTTCAATTTTCTATAACTATCGAATCATTTCATGCCTTGGGTTTTCCAATTATAGAAATTTTTGAAACAATTAGCTCAAATATTCAGTGAAATTCAAGGATTGTGAAATTGAAATATACAGTCAACATATCAATTAATTATTTGGGACATTTTAAATCCCCTTGATTCCTTTAATAAGCCTCTGAAGGAAAAATAATTCATCTCTAGAAAAAATAAAATATTCTTCATGAAACGGAATTCATATACATTAATTTTGAAATGCACAGTCAGTCAGTTCTAACTATTGATGGAATAGCCCGAAGGGCATCATTTTTTATTATGTTTGACAATACAGCTTTCAAGGGGTGATGTGGAACAATTACAAGGCCCAAAGGTTTAGATACACTTACCTGTCCCTTATGTCTTAGAGGGAATCAACCTGAAAAATAACTTCAAACTACTCCTCCCCTGCATATGTCATGATATCAACACTCTGTTTGGTCCAATAGGAGCCTATATACAGTGAGAGGGGGGGGTGAATCAGGGTATGGATATTCTTTTTCAAAAAAAATTCTACCCCACTGGATCTTGACCTCTTTGTTACAAGAGTCACATTTTTTTCACTTGTGTGTTAATTATGACAACTTCTTTACTTTCCTATCTGATGATGTTTCTTTAAATGCAATGCATGGAAGTAAGTAGGTAGACACAAGGATTTTTACTTGGTTCACCATCACTGGACTACGTCCAAGGAGCATACAACGACAATGTGCCGCTATACCAAATCCACAAAATCGCACTGCTGTTTATAGGGTTCAGGCTATATCACTTCTATGCACAGGCTCACTACCTTTACAATGTTTAGGGTCAGCTCACTGCTTTCTCAATGGTGACTCCCTCTTTCTCTCTCTCTGGCTCACTGCCGGTGGAGAGGATCACCTTATTCCTCTTCATTTTCTCACTTCTCTAGAAAGTATCCACTCATAGTTTATAGACCTATAGGTCTCTTAATTATCACTAATGAATGCATCCCCTGTTTATGTAGATGCTCTATTGAAGTCCAACTTTCACCTGTACATTAATCCCTCTTTGTACAGAAGGTATCGGACAATCTTTCAGCTTCCACGTAGACCTGAATCACTATCGTGCGTCAACCATACCTGGTGCCCTTCATTAAGATGGAATTCAAGTATCGACGTGCAAGTTATATCTGGCTCGCAAGTCCACCTCAACCACTTGCGTGACACTATCTTTGGCAACTAAAAACTTCCGTGACTCACACCCTTTTACGCCCAAACAAATTTTTTCATGCAACCCCCAACTGTCGCGCTTCCTCAAAATCTGGTGCGCAAGTCTTCCTTAACCACTTTTGCGACACCTCCTTCTTCAACTCTAAACTTGGGAGACTCACATTCTTTCTCTCCCAAACCACCTTGGGTGCGTAACTATCACCTGGCGCGCATCTTCTACTTGTGCTACCACCACACCTGCACGACGAAAGCATTGATTTTATCTAAGTGTTGAACTCGTCACTGAATGAGGAGGGGTCAAACTTTATTTATAAGCTTTTGGACACCCTCCGCGATGGTGCACAAGTCTCCCCTCAGTGCAAAAGTTTCGGCATACAAGTATCTATCGGGAAAATCACTTTCGCGACCAAATATAAAAATTGGGCTCCCCTTATCCCTTTTCCATATTTTAAAGCACTAATCTTTAAAAAAATTAGGCGTGCAAGTTTCTTCTTCCTCAAGTAAATAGTACGCAGGTCTCTTTGCAAATAACCTCTTTTTTTCATTTGTTGATTTTTAGGCCCAAAATTTTTCCAAACATTGTAAAACTGAGCAAACTTATATCTTCTCTTTTAGAACTACCTTCAGATGATCCATTCCTTTATCTACATTCTTGAATCAAACATGGATCGTTAAACACATACTTTTAACTCTACATGAAAGATAGAAATCCCCTTTTTCAACAAATTCATATGTCATTGTTTTCTTTGTCATCAATCACAACATAGATATCCACATTTTCAACAAACAAAATCACCTAAAAAATGCTTCAATGATTCCTTGAAAGATTTTTCCCAACAATCTCACCATTTGGGTTTGTGGAAAACTCTTCCATAAAAATCTACATCATTAATTATTCATCCACCATTCGCCTATTGTGATTCCGATAGTAATCAGAGATTTACTCAACACAAACTCTAAGCCCACATGAGCAATGCTCAGCTTGAGAAACAAGAGTAAATGAAAATTTCATCAATGAATCACATCATATCTGACACCCATTGTTGACACCAAACTGATTACAATTTTTGGAAATATTATTACTACATTCCAGCACCACTCATCTACTTTTATCATTATCCTCAGCTGTCGTGATATATACTCTTTGATCAATCACTTCTAGAATCGTCAAATTTAATAATCTCTCCCTATACCACTGATTCACCTATTAGCTTCTCCCCATATCAATCATGATTTACCAATCTGCTACACTTTCTCCCCCTTAAACAATTACTTATCAAATTGCCACACTGTCTCCCCCTTGAACAATCTCTATTTTCTCCCCCTAGGTCAATGAACCCAAAGGTCACTCCTTTGCAGTCTATAAAAGAGTAGAGAACACATATCAGCACACTAGGGAAAAACACATCAAACCTCGGGGAGTGGGGGGGGGGGGGTTCCACATCCACAATCTTCAAGTGTGGGGAGTATAATGGAATCCCAGAACCAGCTGATTCCTCTCAAATGATTCTTTGGGTTAGGCCTTTGTCATAATATCTGCAACTTGTAGCTTTCTAGCCACATAATCCAACTTCACAAGTCCATGCTCAACCTTATCCTTGATAAAATGATACTTTATCTCAATGATCTTTGTAATTGAGTGATGAACTGGATTTTTGATATGATTGTTAGAACTTGAGTTATAAACTGGATTTTGATCATAGACATCACATAAACTCCCATATCTTCAAGCTTCTGCTTCATCCATAATAACGGTTTTCATGTTTGAGCGGCTGCTATATACTTAGACTCCACAGTGCTCAAAGAAATGCAATCTTGCTTCTGGAATAGCCAAGAAATACAAAATCCACCAAGATAGAAAACACAACACGATGTTGATTTCCTGTCATCCACTGAACTGGCCCAATCTGCATTAGTATATTCCAATAACTCTGTCTAAGATTTGTCAATATATGTCGAGTTGAAGTCCACCGTGCCCTTGATATATCGAAGTATTCTTTTCACTGCAAGCATGTGGCACTCCTTGGAATTACTCTGATATCTCTCTTCTTGGCATGTGTAGAAAACAAGTTCATGTCTTGTGGCTGTTAGGTACAGTAAACTGCCGATAATCTTCTTGTATTCAGTGATATTAACTGCCATGCCACTGTCATCTTTTGAAAATTTCATCCGGGTAGAATCTGGAGTCTTCATTTCCTTGGAATTATCCATTCCAAAACATTGCAAGAACATCCTTGGCATATATGAATTGAGGAATGAAAGTGCCATTACTTACTTGTGTCACTTGTAGATTAAGGAAAAATGTTAGCTCTCCAATCATTGACATTTCGAATGCATTTTTCATGAAATCAGAAAACTGTCCGCACTGAGCTACTTCTTTTCCCCCAATGATTATGTCATCGAAACAAACTAGCACCATCATCCTTTGATTACTATTGTTGTTGAAATATAGATTGTAATCATCTCCACAATGATAGAAACCATGATTCCTCAAATACTGGTCAAGCCTTGAGTACCATGCTCTTGGTGCTTATTTCAACCCATACAATGCCTTCTTCAGTTGACAAAGTTTATTCTCATCTTCATAAATGATAATACCATTAGTATGCTCAATATACACTTCCTACTCCCGAACCCCATTCAAGAATGAAGATTTGACATCCATCTGGAACACTTTTAACTTCCGCTACACTACAATGGTTAGGAATAATTTGATTGTCTCCATCCTTGAAACTGGTGCAAATGTCTCATCAACATCAATTCTCTCTATCTGGGAGTATCCTTTACACACTAGTTGTGCTTTGTTTCAATCCACTATTCCATCTTCATTCATCTTGTTGTGAAAGAACCATTTAGTCCCAATGACAATCTTATCTACTGGTCTTGAAACAATCTCCGACGTTTTATTCTTCTCAATCTGATATAGCTCTTCATTCATTTCTTAAATCTAGTTTCCATCTTTAGCTTCTGCTCAATCTGTGATAGTAATGATGTCTTCTATATTGATTTCATTTTCCTTGTATGAATTCGAGCTGACTAATCATCAATGATATTCTGCCTGTGAATTTCAGCTTAAAAATTTGGCTTTTGTGCAGATAAGTATTTTACTTCCTCGTACTCACCATTTGTATCTTCTTCTGAATCAATTTCAGCCACTTCTTCTCTCCCTAAATCTCTTATCACTTCCTCAGTTTTAACAGAAAACTTTTCACTATGTCATTGTTCAATGATGTCATTTCTTTCAACTAATTTTCTGATCATCCTGTTGAAACATTGTTGATACTCTCTCGAAACTTTTTGGTATCCAGAAAATAGTAAGCTTAAACCACATTGTTAGAAAAAAATAGATAATCATGAGATGCATGATTATTGCTGCTTCTCCAGCAATATATCTTCCCTTTATAGACAACACCTGATCATGGTCATATAATTATTTCTTTGATGGATCTTGCATCTAGTTATGATATTGAATTCTCAACCAATGTTATGCAACACTTCCCTGGGTTAGTCCCACCTTTTAGAGACATAAATGTTATTATTCTCCTACATCAAATATTCTCATCTACCACTTATAATTGAGTCATTAACGAAATATCTAAGCCTACTGTGTTGGAACTCAGTGTAGGAAACAAGATACAAATTTAATAACACAATCACTTCCTACTGTGCTCTTTTTCTCCCTTTCTCCTTCAACATTGGTACCTAATTTGAGACAATTATAACTATGGAGAATATCACTTCTCCACTTTTAATATTTATATGCCACTTCCCCTTGGATCATATCTCCCTAAAACTTGAAACACTTGAATCATCAGTTAAGAACATTTATATACATAGGGGAGGGGTACTTATGGAATCTTTAAGATGAGTATTGCAGTTGATCCTGATGGGTAAACCCTTTGATTCATTCTTGTAGAGAATCACACTCATTCCTTGCTTCTTCTAGCTGCCTAGACAACATCAACTGTTCTGGCCATATGACTAGGTATTCAATACCACATTCTGAGCCATTTTTTGATATGTAGATTCTACAAGATTGTCATTTTTCACTATTTGGGGTTTAAACGCACTAGTACATATTTCCTTATTTGATTTTCCAGCAAAATTTCATTTCCCTTGATTCCTTATCTAGGTAGGAATCTCTCTACTTGTCATATTCCCTTTCTTCTTCCACCATTTCAAGAATCTTTCTCTTTGTTCTACTTCTTGATGTGTAACATGACATGCGTATTTTTCAATACATTATTTGTTCCTCTTTCTTATATTAGATATCTGAGTCACCACACTATTTTTCACCGGTGGTGATTCCCCCACTAAACTTGCATTCTTCTTACTCACAGCTGGAGAATCTCCTCCATTTTTCTTCCAAATTTTGTCATGTTCTTTATTAAAGGGCGGTTGTGAGTGTGACTAATACAACTTTAGTTCAGATTCATTTGATTCCCCTGAGGCGCTAAGCCTATTTTCCAATTTACCCTTTGTCTTCTAGTGTAGGATTTCTCATTATACACCATTGGAGTTGTAAATCTCGTTTCAGGTTCCTTTCCCTTTCTTGCTTTCTTCTTGAAGCAATGTCTTTCCAAATTCCCATAATCAGAACATATAAAACATTTTCCATTAATGGAATACCTCATTTCATCATTTTTCTGTCGAGATGTTGAAGAATATTGCATTCTTTCTCTGACATTGAGCTTCTGAGCTTCCTGACACATACTCATGGTGTGTCCCATTCTTCTATAGTAATGGCAATTGCAAATGACATCCTTTGAGAGACTCGTCTTTCTGACTTCTCAGGACACGTATTTTTATTCTCAGATTTATCATTGTTTCTATTTTCATAGCCTGAAATATATTCTAGTTCCTCTGAACAGCAGCTTGATGTGTGGACATGAATCTTGCAGAAATAGAAAATGTCATCACTACTTCTTATAACTGTCTTCTTAGGCTTATCTCTAGCATCTACAATATTTTATCCACATCTAGAATGACTCAAAGCTCTTTTACTATCATGAATAGGAGGTGATTCATAAAAGACAATACCAGTTTATCCCAAAATGTATGGTTTTGAGCTGAGAAATTTTGTTCTTTCATCTTTTCAGAAATAGAGAATTTTCATTTCATTTCATCATCACCTGCAGAAGGATAATCAAACAGTAAGTGCAAGGAATCCTTCATTGTAGGATTTCCTCTAACATTTAATTTCTCCACTTCCTTCTTTACTGATTATAGCTCTTCTTCCAACATTTGAATCTTCATATCACTTGATTCAATTTGGGCATTGAATTCTCTTCTGAGATTCTTTCCATGACTCATCTCATCTTCCAGTTCTTGTGTGAGCTTTTCTACCATACCACTATGCTCCATTACATTCAATTTTTCTTGAGAAATAGATTCAGAGACATATTCATTCTCTTGTTGGAGCCTTTGATTCTTCTGAACTTCTTCAGACAATTGTGTGACTAGATCATCATTTTTAGCTTTCAGATTTTGAACTTATTCAGACGTTTGATTCTCTTCATAATCATCAGTATTTAGTTTTCCTTTTATTTTAGCCATCTTTTGTAGTTCTTCAACTTGAGAAGCATTTTTCTATCTTAGGTCAGTAGCAACATCAATAAGCCTTTGATTTAAACCTCTTATCTTATTGACCTAAATTACCAATACTGGGATCTGGATATCTTTAGATTCAACTTCTTCATCCAATTTTCGATCCAATTTCATTGTCATGTTGACAAAATCTACTGATGGCCTCCTTCTTAAAACTTTTTCATCATCATTTGTTTCACTCTCACTTTGATGTTCATGTACTTCACTCATTCCTACGTCATGATTGACTGAATCAATATTTGTCCTATCATATTCATCCAGGACCTCCTTCATTAAGCTATTTGATTTTTTAGGTGAATCACACATTTTCCATAAACACTTCCACACTGAGGGATATGAGCTAACTTCTTATTCTTCTTTGATTTTTTTTCATTTTCCATGGAACACTGAGATAAGAGCAGATTGATTCTTTAACCACACAGATCGACTACACAATGTCGGAGCAAAAAAATCTGATATAAGCAACCCTCCCTCTGATACCAATTGTTAGGACCAATAGGGGCCTATATACCCTGAGAGGGGGGGGGGGGTGAATCAGGGTATTGATATTCGTTTTCAAAATTATTCCTACCCCACTAGATCTTTACCTCTTTATTACAAGGGTCACTTTTTTTTGCACTTGTGTGTTTATTATGACCACTTCTTTACTTCTTTATATGATGATGATGGTTTAAATGCAATGCAGGGAAGTATGCAGGTAGACACAAAGATTTTTACTTGGTTCACCCTCATTGGGCTACGTCCAAGGAGCATACAACGGTGATGTGTCGCTGTACCAAATACACTAAAACAGACTACTATTTACAGGGTTTGGGATAAATCACTTCTATGCCGAGGATCACTGTCTTTACAATGTTTAGGGTTAGCTCACTGCTTTCCCAAGGGTCACTCCCTCTTTCTCTCTCTCTAGCTCACATCCGGTGGAGGGGATCACCTTCATCCTCATCCATTGATCACTACTCTGGAAAGGATCCACTTATATTTTATAGGCCTATAGGTCTCTTCATTATCACAAATAAATGCATCCTCCGTTGTATGTTGATTCTCTGTTGAATTCCAACATTCACCCATAGATGAATTTCACTTTGCACCGAAGGTATCGGGAAATCTTCTAGCATCCATGCAGCCCTGAATCATTGGTAGGCATTAACCAAAACTGGTGCCCTTCTCTAAGCTGGCGCGCAAGTATCGGTGCACAATTTTTAACTGGCGTCCAAGTCCACCTCAACCTCTTGAGCGATACTAAATTCTGTAGCTCAAAACATGCACGACTCACACCCTTTTACGACCAAACCAATTTTGGCCTGCAGCCACTAACTATCATGCTTCTTCAAAATCTGGCGTTCAAGTCCACCTCAACCACTTGTGTGACACCTCCTTCTTCAACTCTAAACTTGGGAGACTCACATCCTTTCTCACCTAAACCACCATGGGCGCGCAACTTCTACTTGCGAGACCAAACCACCACTAGTGCGACAACCACACCTGCGCGATGGGAGCTCTATTTTTCTCTATGTGTTGAACTTGTCACTGAATGAGGAGGGGTATACCTATATTTAGAGGCATTTGGACACCCTGCGCGATGGTGCAAAAGTCTCTCGTCGGCGCGCAAGTTTCGGAGCGCAAGTCTCTGCCGCGCAAATCACTTGCACAAACAACTCTAAATCATGGACGCCCCTTATCCATTTTCCATAATTTGATATACTGATCATGAAAAACATTAGGCATGCAAGTTTCTTATCCCTCAACTAAACGGTGTGAAATTCCCTTTGAAAATAACAAATTTTCTTCATTTGTTGATTTTTAGGCCCAAAAATTTGGAAAACACAGGAAAACGGTGCCACCTTGTATCTGCTCTTTTTGAACCACCTCCAGATCATCCATTCCATTATCGAAATTCTTGAATCAAACATGGATCATTAACCACATCCCTTGATCTCGGAATGACACAAGAAAATCCCCTTTTTCAACAAATTTGTACGTCATGGTTATCTTTGTCAATAATCAAAACACAGATTTCCACTTTGTCAATAAACACAATAACCTAAAAACTGCTTCAATAATGCCTTGATGGATTATTTCCCAACATACTCCACCTTCACATGGCTGGTCAGCTATCTGTCCTATACAAATCTGTACAAGCCCAGTATCAAGGGAAAATCCATACCCTCTCATTCTTTAAATTCCAACAACCTCCTCTCTAGTGAATGCACCTGCCCTGAATCCTAATATGAAGCCTTATCCCTCGTATTATCACTGGTACATCTACATCATATGTCTTGAAAGACTTGGGGTGGTCTATGGGAATTAACGTAGACCGAATGCTATGAGAAACAGCTGGCCCAAAGGCCTTGGGTTGGCCTAAATCCTTGCAGGTCACAAAGACCTAACCGGTGGCTCAGAGGCCTAGATAGATGAATAGTTCCGGCTACTACAGTACATTATCCAATACCTACTACAATACTACTACTGTATCCTGGAAATATTTCTCCATCTGTCCATTGAAATTGAATTTTACAAAATCTAATTTTTAAAGCTATGTCACATACCATGAAAATGAATTACTAAAACACCTTTGAAATCAATAGAATATGGAAAATTATTTCATAAAAATGGGTTTTTAGAATGATGTGTTTACAATACATTAGTCAGTCAAAGTGGTTGCAGGAAAAATTCAATATTTATATGATTCTGCTATGATAATGATTAAGTGGAGTTGGGGAGAAAAAGTGATGAATAGGTGATTAGGGATACCGGATTTTTGATCAAAGGTGATATGATTACGTGGAACGCTACCATAATTGTTGAGGGAGAGATTTTGATAGGTAAAAATTAATGAATATTTCATAGATGATCGATAGATTTGATATTTTTGGGAGCCTATCATTGAATAGGGATATGAATTTTTAATTGAGTCAAATGATCGAAATAGATGAGATATTTGGGATCCAAAGAGGAATAGAAATTTTTGGTAGAATCCATTATGGAAAAAATAGTGGATACCTAGACATGGTATGTGTGGTGTTTTTGGTGGATATATCGACACATTAGAATAGGAGGAAGATAATGAAGGGGGGAGATACATGTGGAATATTATTAGATAATCTATAGGATCGATAATGGATATATTGTGATGATTGTCTCCTTTCATGGATTTGTGCTAGTTGTGTCATGATGATGCACTCTTGAACTAGAATTTTGATTTATTATTTTTGTTTGATAGCCTACAGTTTCTCATTCTTTATTGATTACTATGAAATTTTGAATAAAAGATAAAAATATGGTCATGCTCCTTCCCCCAACAATTTCATTGAATTCATCAGCAGTTGGACTCCGCATCCTCAGTTCAATATTTCCAAGAGGAACCAAGCATAATCAAACCCCTAGAATCATGATAAAATCACATGAAATGGATGGATCGACAGATCAAGGATAGGTCAGAGTTTCTTATGGGAATTGGGATATCATTGCAACAATATAAGTTCAAATAATGAATGCTAAAAGGAATTTTGGATTGAATTGTGTATTGTGGAACCCCCTAGTTTATGGATTCAATTTGTGGTCCCTAAGTGGATGAAAATGATGAATTGGGACGAAATACCCTAATAAAAAGTAGAGACGAGGCTAAATAAGGAGAGGATCATCTGGATTCAATGCATGGAATGAGGATTTGTGTAATTAAGTAATCCCCAACTTCACCTCATGTATTGTAATGATCACATGATGTGTATCCCCATGTCTGTGACAGTTAGGGTTTTTTAATTCATAAGGATGTAATCACGTGTATATACCCTACATGCAGTGTACCCCCATTCCAATGTTAATAATCCATGTGGTGGATCACATGGATTAGAACAATCCACGTTCCTAAGTAAAAATAATGAATAGGGATCATGGGAATCACACCATGTGATGAGGTATTCAATTTTCTAATGTATATAGACACTATGTAAAATAAACGGGAACACCTGGGGTACACAGACATGCCTAGTAAGATGGGAAGGACCTTGAGTGTCATTTGAAAACTATATGGATCCTCTAAACACTATATATCCCTATATGTATAGGGGTTCATTAACTTCTTGGGACATAAACAGGTGAATGAGAAGGACCGCAATACCTGTGGGTTCCATCAAATGTCATTCACCCATGGACACCTTATGTGGAAACTACAATATTTTTTTATTTCCTTATTCCAACATGTATTTTGTAATGCGAATTGCATGACCTGTGTTATTTTCCACATATAACTCATAGGTTTCATTGGATGTGTATTTTGATATGGGATGTGAAATGTTTTGGGAATTGTTCTTGTTGAGGTGTCTCCCAACAACAACAGTGATTAGGGAGGATAAGTATAGGATCCTTATAGAGTTAAACCCCACAATCAGTATGGGCTCATGTCCTCAACATATACATACCCAGTGTAACTCCCTCTTGGATAAGGAATGTTTCCTCTATGAACACAGTGGAACCCAAATATTAATCTATGGAATAGTTCCTCAATCTTTAGTGAGAATAAACCAATATTCTAGGCCAAAAGTCCTCTAACATACCATGTTGAACTCCCTATCTGGTCAAAAAAGGGCCCATGATGACTATAGTGGATCATACTATTACAACAAGGTGTAGGTAAAAACTTATGTCATTGAACCCCCCCATTAGCATGGGAACATGTCCTATACAATCAGAGTGGAACCACATATTTT
Source organism: Viscum album (assembly GCA_963277665.1). Classification (NCBI taxonomy): domain Eukaryota; kingdom Viridiplantae; phylum Streptophyta; class Magnoliopsida; order Santalales; family Viscaceae; genus Viscum; species Viscum album. Next base: position 1,550,376,735 of record OY728158.1, on the reverse strand, counting down.
ATAGGGATTGGCTCCTTATAATATTTGAGTTGAAATACACATCATCTTGGGTGTGGGTACTCTATTGATACATGTATAGTATATTCCCATGAATTCTAGAAAACCATTCATCTACCTAGATATCATAGACCCTCGACTATTTGGCATGGTGATGAGGTGTGGTCCATAACATGGTTTCATCTAGGAGGATGTGTGAGATGTTGGTCATCATTGATTGACATTTGGATCTTTTAGTTAATATTTTTCTTGGGATGAGCTATGATATAGAGAAACCCTTTGTCTGTCATTTGGAATTCTATAACTATGTGTGTGTATATATGTGTGTGTGTGTGTGTATCCATAAATTTGTATTTGGTTACTCTTTAGTCGTGTGTTTTGAAGAATTGTGTGGTATGCCATGTTATTTCCTTGTTTATCTTATCATGGTTGGATGATTTAACTCTACTAAAATATGTGGAATATAATTGACATGTAGTTTATCTACCCAACATATTGAACACCTTTTGTTTTGATGAGGTTACCCAATATCTTGGTTTGGGTTGTGTTGTTCTATTGTGCTATATTCTATAGCATGTTTACTATCTACTTTCCTTCAATTCCAATTGTATCTCATATTTCTCTCCATTAAGCTAATGGAGAGTTCATTTGGGTATGTATATACCAACCCCTATGTTGTTTTTCAACACGTATCAGGTATTATAAAGACGACTGATAGGTTAACGGTGACATAAGAGGATCTTGGGGAAGCCTAATAAATTGGGCCGCATATGGCAGTCACATATTAGAGATTAAGAACTAGGATATCTCAGTTCTTTAATTTCCATTTTTTTAGCTTGTGACTTCTTTCTGGTTGGGTTTGTAATTTTTAACCATAACTATTCAGTTTACACTATCATGCTCTTGTACTATCTAAATATTTTATATTAATGGTTGTTCCCCTAGTATTTTTCAAATTGAATATTTAATTCTCCTAATTTTTAAATTGATATTTATATGGGTGTGTGTGTGTGTGTGTGTGCAATTATATAGAGATTTTCTTCATTTTTTAGTAATACCTTCAATGCTGGTCGACTACCCATGGGTAATAGAAGTGGGCTTGTGGTAGTTTTTGGCTCATTCTCTAGCATGGTTGGGTAATGAAATAGCCAAAAATATGGAATATATTAATAAGAGTACCGAAATAATGATAATTAATGTTATCTTTTGATTATAAATATTATTATAATTGTTTAAATTAAAATAAATATCTTCAAAAAATGGGATTTTTCCAAAAATTGGATTCATCACGGATTGTTCACATAATTTAAAATAAGATTATATCAGGTTTATAAAATATATTTTGAAAAATTAAATTCATTTTTTAGATCATAAAATAAAAATTTTCTTATGGTTAATGTTTATTATTTCTCTGAAATGATCCATTTATAAATGAGTAGTAAAAAGTACTGATTTTTCGTGCCTATAGCCTTTTTGGTTAAATATTTTCCAAGGATAAAAAATATTTTCAAATGAATTTTAAAAAATATTAATTAATTTATAAAAAAAATAACTTATTTTGGTAATTGGAATCCTTTTCACATTACATTTAGATTTTAAATCATTATATACTTATGAGAATTTTCCCTTTGGAAATCTATGTGTTCATAACATTTAAGGGAATAATGTTAATTTGAGATTGTAGACTTATGTAATATGAAATTGAAAAAATGGACACCATATTTGGAATAATAATAATTTATATTATCTAGTATGGTGAAATTAGTTTTTGACAATAAAAAATATTTAAAATAGTAAAAAATAATTTCTATATATATGTAAAAGATGAGTTTTTAGGGGGTTAAACAATGAAGATGAGGGTTAAAAATTATCATTAACTATTCAAAACCAAATTTGTAGGATTATTTAAACCATATAACCACTAATTTCCTACAATTTAAAAATCATTAGTCTTTTACATGATCAAATCATGGTCATAATTAAATCTTTTCAAAAATTCCATGTTGGTCATCTCCTCTAATTATAAAAGTATTCCCATAATCATCCACACGTCACTGAAAAAATCATTTGGATGATCCTATCCCTTCCTAAGTCACTTTTATACTCCCATACCAACAATGTAGTGAAATTATTTCTTTCAAAATCAATCCTAGGATTGATTTTTTTTCAAACCTAATGAATTTTTCCAATTAATATGTAAGATTAATTAATGAGTGATTTTATATTGATTATTCTTCCACATCCTTGAATTATAATTATAAAACTATTATATAATTATATAAATATACTCCATATGATTTTTTTTTATGGAATGACCAATATCCATATCTTCTTCCTTTAAATCAGATATGAAACCCTTGATCGCGTTTATGGTGGGAAGGCACCACACGAACCATAGTAATTATTTTTCCATCACCATAACTAAATAAATGGTATAATGATATATTTAACAACTGTATATGATGTTTTGGATATTTTTATATATTTTTATTTACAATATCAAATATATATTAGTTGTTTTTTCAATAAAAATACAATAACATCGCTCGTGTGTACGGTGGATAACTTCCTCGCGAAGTGATCTGATTCATGTTTCATATATGCTTTAAATATAATGTAATGAGGATTAATTTATTTAATATATGTTATATATATGTGATAAAATTTATTATGAGAAGTAAATATATGACATAATTCCGTACATGTTCACCCATTACAGAAATTAAAATGTCACTCATACGTACGTATGACCATCAATATCCACCAAATATTGTGATTTTTTTCAATGATAAAATTTAAATAATGAATATAAAATGTATATAATCAAAATAAAGTAATATTAAAAACATTAATAGTAAATGGTAATTACACGACTATATAATATGTGAATGAACCAGACCATTCTATGAAAACTACGTAAAAGATAAATAATAAATCTAACATAAAAAACAATAAAAATAAATTAATAATATCAAAAAATATGTGGTAAAATGTTTTAATGGGATTAAATATGATATTATATAAATATATGGACATGGTTTTGGTATAAATTAATATCATGCATAAAACCATTATAGATGAGGATAATGAATGGTCAAATAAAGGGAATCCTACGACAAGGGATTTCATCTCAATTCACCTTCCTTGAGACATATTATAATGTTATGAACCAAAATTGTTTAATATGGTGTATATAAAAAACTTTTTAGATTTAAGATCATGATTTATTAAAAATTCATTATATTTTATGTTTCAATTTTAATAATTCTATCCATTGGGATTTTAATTAAAAAATATCAAGTTCTAATGAATTTCATAACTAAATTTCCATTCATTGGGATATAATATTTCTTCATTATATTTGATGTTATATGAATATGTATGTATTAAATTTTGAATATATTATCTTTTAACCACATTTTTTGGGATTTAAATTTGATTCATACAATCTATTCATTGGTTAATTTTCAAATTGACAGTATGATCCTTGTATGTGTTTATTTCAATACCTTGTTTTAATTCAGATTATATATGCTTGAATTTACATTGATGTAACTTATTTGATAATTTTAGAACAAAACACATTATGTTTTCAATCCTATATTTATTCATTCTGTTTTCAAGAAATATTACCATTTTCCTACTCCTTGATACCTAAAATGTTTAATAAAACATTTTTAATAAAATTAGACTTTGTTTTCTTCTTTAATAAAATATAGTTTTTTTATAAAACTATTATTTCTATAAATGTTTTCTATATTTTTTAAAAAATTTCTATAAAATTGATTAAAGAAAATTTAATGTTGGTGGGATATTTATTAAATTATTTCAAAGTAATCATCATTTATTTTTCAAAACACATTCCATTTGGATTTTATAGAGATTGTGAAAGGGATATTTGTTTTAACATGTACAACATGTGTGAAATTTTATATTGTTAGTAGCACTCAAAATTTTAAATATACATCTAAAAAATTTGAATATTATTTTCAAAGAGAAAATTTTTAATAATTTTATGTTTTATTTTTATTTGATTTGAAAATGCAGTGCCAAAAAAATATTTTCCTCTTGCATGATTTTAATAAAATATTATGTAATTTCTATTAATCAATGTTAAAGAAACCATATTTTATATATATTATTCAAGAGATATGATATATATATACCCTAAATATTCCTTATAAATATGTATTATGAATATTTTTCCTAGAAATTTATTTATATTCACATTCATGATTTATTTTTTTCCATTAACTTTCCCTGGTAAAATTCACATTCCACAACTCATTGGTCATTCAATTTCCACTTAATATACATAAAATTATCATGGATGTTTAATTTTCTAAATCATATATCATTTCTACATAAAATTTTATATGATTAGAATTATTAATACATCTCAGGAAATATTGATAATTTATTACTATTTACTCAATATTGATATTTGATAATAATACATATTGTTCATGAATAAATCAATTATTCGATTTACGACACATGACAAAGACATAAATTTATCAATGGGATATGGAATTATATGTCCCCACTATGTATTAATAATCTTATTATGGGAATTATTATGCATGTGATTAATTGGTTTTTACTGGTTTTCTTAAACCGTCTTATGAATGGACATGATGATAAGGGTATCAGGATTCTTGAGATCATGAATTCCAATAATTTTGAATTTACATCATTAATAATTAAGTTAATATTATCCATGATTTTTACAGAATGATATTATATCATAATGAATTTCATTGTTAGTTATCAGTAATTTTATAATGTGAATAGGTTTTCTAGTATTTAACAGGTTTTAATCATTAGTTTTAAACCATTTTATGAAATGTTAGAGGTATCCTAATTCTTGAGATCAAAATGTCTAATAATTTGTAATTTCCTTCATTATGAATTCTATTATTATTGTCCATGGCCTTTTCACAATGATGTTATATCTTGACACATTTAATTATTAGTAATTGAATAAATGGAATGTATTTTTAGTTATATAACTTTCCATATTTAATATTACTTATGTACTCATGATAGGCATGTTATTGATTAAGTGACTTATGTGTTCTGTTATTCTATTTATTTTATTGATTGTCACATATCTATTAATGATAGTAATTTTATTGATTAAATGGAATTAGTGATTTTTTATTTAACATTCCATTTTTTTAGTCTTACAGCTTCATGATTGCATCCAATATACTTAACCCTTACTGACCATTTAGGATCACTATTATTTCCCCCCTTCTCTAGGAATTTTGGAAGTGAAATATGAATGGTATTGAAAGATATTTTAGATCGAATAATGATGTTATTGAAGAAAAATGATATCATAAAATTTGGATATTCAAATGTATTATGGGAACCATTTATCTCTCTTGATTACCATTAAAAATAAGTTATTCAGTCCTTTAGGATGATATTTTATAATGATTACCCAATTTAAAAAATCATATATCGACTCACAAATAATGGATTCTTCATCACTACACTCAACATATATTGCTGTTTTGGTCTAATTATAACTGTGAATTTTATATATAAATTTTTTATCTACTAGCATCTTATGAATTTTTTGTTATGGATGATACATTACCTAAAGATATAAATTGGTTATAAATTTTTAGTTGGGAATCTATTGACAAAAAATGGATGTATTAATTAGTGGGCACTCATATAGATTTTTATCATTGTTAAAATTTTCTTATGAATTGTTATTATTTTATTCTACATTCATTATTCATGTTGTAGTGATTATTTTAGAGAGATCATCATATATAAAAAATTTATAGTGTTTTTTTATAATGGAAAAAAACTCTAAAATTTATGCTTCACTGATTCACCCCAATCTCATTGTACCAATTATATATACTTACACTCACGATATTTGTGACATTTTATCAATCTAACAGATATGGAATATATATTAATAAAATATTTAATTTTTTTCAATGAGTATGGAATAAATAAAGTTTACATGCTATTTTTTAGTCAATGAAAATTAAATTATAAAGGAAATGTTCTAATTTTTTATCACGTCATATTTCATAAATCAATATATAAGATATATTTCAATTCATAATATATTCAAAATTGTTAAAATTTTATCCATAATAATATTTTTCCATCATGTAATTTACAAGAAATATAAGAAAACTTGAAAATAAAATTTAATCTAATAAATTAATACTTTATCTAAAATAAACATAATGCTTATGAAAAAACCATATCTACTAGAAAACAACCCCAGTTACCCACAACACCTGAAACTGATAATATCAATATTTATAAGAATTCATGTCATTGATAAAATAGAATCATAATTATAATATTATCAATAAATAAAAAATCCATATAAAATTTATGAATTAAATGTATAACATCAATATATAATAGACTACATTTCATCAACCTCGAAATGAACCCCAATTTCTCTCTAGTTTGTAATTAGATATAAATACATCTTATCTTTTCAGTCAATCATGAAATGTTATTATCATGGTATGTGAGAGAAACAAATATTACCATTGTTATATTAAAATAAATTGTCTATCATAGGATGTATCTAGAGAGTAGTGCTCTAGAGTCACGTTTGAAAGTTACATTTGAGAGGAAGTGATAATGTTTTTGATCTTGGTTAAGTTTAAAATTAATGAATGAAATTAAAAATAAATTTCGAACAAAACATGATGGAGAGGGTTATGAGGTAAAGGTAGGATAACCATTATCATTGTCATCGTTGTCATAAATATCATTCCACATCTTCTTAATTAATGAAATGTCAAGGAATCATTGATTGTGTTTTGAATCATCCTTTCTTGAAAGAAGAAATTGATGCAACTCTTTTGTTCATGAAATTCCAACACAATTCAAAAATAAATAAGGAATGTACTGAATGTTAATTTATTATGCTTATAAATCTAGAAAAATATCACTTATTCAACAAACATGCTAATGATTTCTAGACACCCCACCTAATTTAATATGCTCTATCAAGACAAAATGCTTCAGGTAAATGGAGTTTACAGTTATTCAACCAAAGATATAAAAAATTAGTGAAACCAATACACAAAAAGAGAATATTATTCTGATATTTATACCACATTAAAAATATAAATTACTTAATAGAAAAGTTTTGTTTCAAATTAATTCACAATAAATCAACATTACAAAAGTGAAAATTCATCTTCCTCAATCACTCAAAGGGTTTACCCCTCCCTGTGGAGGGAGATACTGATGAAAGTTGAAGAATATGGAATAATGAAAATAATAAATAAGAAACGAAAAAATAAATATCACTTCATGATTATTATATTACAGAACAACCCCACTTTCGCATTCTTCAACACATTGGAATAGAATTGAACACTCATATTTATAGGGTTAAGGGGTGGAAAAGTTTCCCTCTAGATGAAATCTACCAAAAATGTGAGTTTCTTTCTCATTATAAATAACTAATTTATTTGATTTATTTTCATAAACATTGTTTTTGTCATTATTTTTAATGCACCTACAAATTCAGAGCTTATTTGGACATGTTTCTTGAATGTGAGGCTTGAATTACTGAAGGATGTGTTTTCTAATCAAGAAGTCATCTAAACTCCATCAAATTTTACTCATTATGTGGATACCTTATTAAGTGTATTCATTTTGAAACATTAATTTGGACATGATTCATAGAGTCTTATTTATAATCTAGTTGGAATAGCCTAATTTGGATATCTGTAGATTGATATGTGCTTCAGTTACTCATGTGGAATCAATTATGTTGGATAGAGAACGTTTTCCAGTTGATTGTTTTTTATTGGATATTTTGTGTATAATTAAATCTGGGTCAAGAAAACAAAGTTGAATAACATGATCAATGAAAGCCTAAAAACCCATTATATTTGGATAATTTTTTTAAAATATATTCCGGAAATACAGATGACCCAATACTATTTAATTTTCTGAATTACCCATTTTTAATAATTAATCCAGAAATTGACCAAAAATATAGAAATGATGAAAATAAGCTCACATTGATTAATTGGAAGGTATTAAATCATTGTAACACACCTTAAGTTTTTTAAATATTATCTTTATCTATTCCCCCACACATGGAACATTGACCCCTGCAAAAGTAAGCATCAAAATAGAATCAACTAAAAATCAAAACTCATTCTCATATGATCTACCAATTATATAACAAGAAACTAAAGATATCATTACTCTTTAGAAAACTTTATTCCATGTTCTAAATTAAGACCATTATATATTTTTCCTATTCTTTTCTCATCCCATTCACACAAGACAACTACGTCAAATTAATTTTCAGACATCTCAAAAATTTTATTTATCAAAAAGGATTTTCTCATCCAAACACATTAAAGGGTCACCATAGGATTGATACATTCCTACAACACCACCCAATATATGTGAATGATGTTTTTTCACATGAGAACATCACAAGGGTTATTTGATGGGTTCTAGTTGGTAGGATTTTTATGTGTAAAATTTTGAGGCTGATTGTGGCGGATTAAGCTCTTTTTGGGGAAAAAATTAAGAGATTCGAATTTAACTCATGTATGATATTATCCTAAATCCACTTAGAATAAATATTTCTCAATCATCATGAGACATCAATGAATGATTAAATCATTCATCATTTCAATAATAACAATTTCAATCTTCTAAGACATGATTTTTCATGAAAGCTCTAGATAGGCACATCTTTCTTTCTCCATTCAAAGCTCTAGAAAGGCACAACTTCACGTATCCTAAAATCTCCATGAAGGAATAAATATAATTATAATGTATTTTTTCAGAATTAAAAACAACTCTTCAAAGATTTTCATTCCACCAAAATAATCTATTAATGAGGTAGCACAACACAGGAGAGCTTCCCGCACACATTAGTTCAAATAGATCATGTAATTTCACATCAACGGAATGTTGGATAGGGAATATTGGATTTTGATTTGGCTATGAAAATTGGTTTTTTATGGATTCAATGGAATACAAGGATAATATGTACACATTATAAATATATTAAAGAGATTCTCTTGAATATTGGGATTTAAAAAATGCCTTATTCATTTAAAACACAAGTACCATAATCCCTCAGAATTTGAAAGGTTTAAAAATAATTCTAGTTAATATAATTAAGGTTTTTTTCACTAAATAAGTGAGTTTTATTGAAATAATATGACCAAAATAGTTCACAAGTATCACAAGAAATTTATTTAAATGATAAATACAGCGAGATGTGGCCTGAGATTCAGAAATCAGAGTTTATTTTAGGAAATTACCAAAGATTTGAACATGAAAGAAATCAAATTAATTATTCATTTAAGGTAAATTCCTTGGAATAAATTATTTCCCTCTTTTAAATGGGTTTATAAAAATTGAAATTATTACCATTCCTGCTCAAAATATTAAAAAAAATAAAAACTAAAAAATAAATATATATTTTTTTAAAACAGAAAATGGTTTTTTATGTATTTATAAATAACAAAATGATAAGACTAAACTATTGGGGTTACCTCCCACAAAAGAAATTGATTTAGTTTACTAAATTAATTAATTTGAATTGTATATGATAGAAGATAGAAAATTGCATCACAGAAAAAAAAAATGTAAATGTGAGACATAACCTGATGCATTTTATTGATAAATAGTTTGTAATAGTGTGATCACCTCTACCCGATCTATTGTAATAGTACCAAGAAATTTCATTATAACGATTACATTAAAATTGAATGTCTCTAACTCTATAGCCTTCACAGTATTCATTAAACCAAATTTATATACATGATTAACTATAAATGGGGTTTCCCATCTAGAAGTATGTTTACATGGAATCAACTTCTGTCTTGAGCTTAATAACCTCACTTTCTCTCTTGGAAGGAAGTATTTTAGTTGGATCATATTTCCACAACCAACCCTTATTCTCTCTTTGTAAATCAAAGAATTTGAAAATGATTCCCTTAAAATTTATCAAATCTCTAAAAACAACAATATTATTTCATTCCCAACACATTTATGATCCAAATTCATCTTTACCATAGTCCAAAACAACTTATGCTCCAATACACAAGTAAGAGATAATGTTTCCCATAAATTGGCTTATATGGATTCAATTCAATTGAGGTCTTGTAGGATATCATGTAATCCCATAAAATTTCATCTAACCATTGTTTTCAATCCTTCTTCATTGGTTTAATTGACATCACTAAAATTCCTTTTATTTCTCTATTGTACACATCAGTTGGAACATTTGTCAATAGATGATAGTGAGATGATATTTTATGATGCACTGCATACATAGTCAGAAAATAATTCGTTATATAATTGAAAAAGTGAGTCCCTTGATCACTGATGAAAGCTCTAGTAACAACAATCCTTTAAAATATACTATCCTGGAAAAAACTAATAAAATACATTTGCATCATCATTCCTAGTATGTTTTTCTAACACCCATTTTGGAAACCAAATCAATAATAAGAAAGACAAATTAATTTTCAAATGAAACTCGGAAAAGTCCCCTGAAATGTATCCCATATTTTTTAAATTTCTCACAAAATATATGTGGTTTTTGGTTTATTTATCATCTCTTAGAAATGACACTAGAAAATGAACATTTATTACACCTTTTTCAAAATTAATGTGAATATTTAAGAAGGATAGGTCAACAATGACAATATTCTAAAACCATTCATACCAGAAATTGATGTCCAAAAGTGGCCTCTTCAAGATAAATTTTGACAAAACTCAAAGGCAGATCCAATTTCACTCTCAAGAAAACAACTTCTTATCACTTTCTCCATTAAAATGTTACAATGAAATGGATCATCCTAAATACATTATCCTGATTCAAATTTAGTTTGTGAATTTGGGGAAATTGGAAATAATATAGGACCTAATATGTTACTATATAATTGACCTGGTCAGTTTACCAAGGCACTTATCCTTCAATCATGTACAATTGCAGTCATGGAGGTGATCATTCAATGGTTCTTTTTATCAAATTTCATCTTCTTTGATACTGGTAAGTTTACATAAATGATCGTCCACTTAGTTATCAAATTACTTATTGTTTTTTATTTTTGGGTTGAACTCATGTAGTAGTAGAATTAATCTCACTATCCATGGATTAGATTAATTATCCTTCATCAAGTACTTAAGATATTCTTGATCATAAGACACAATGACATTAGTTCCAATAAAAAAAGATCTGAATCCTTCAAATAAAAAAACTGCCAAAAAATATTTTCTTATAGTTTTGTAATTTAATCGACATGCATTTATGGTTTCTAAGACAAATTCAATGACTACTGTCCTGACCTAAATTCACTATGAATTGACTTCTCCAATTTCTTTGTTTGATGAATCATAAATTAGCTTGAATGGATCATCCCAATTTGGTGGCCTCATTAAGGGTTGTGTAATCAATCTCATTTTTAATTCAACAATGGATTCCATACATTCACCATTGAACTAAAAATCAGAATCATTAAAAATAAATCTATAGAGAGTTATAGAAATCATTATGAACTCATCAATATATATTCTATAGAATATTTCATGTCATAAAAATGATCTAACATGCTTCAAACAAGTTGGTTAAAGTTATGAATTTATCACAATAATTTATGATTTATCCACTTTAATTCCTATTATGGGAATGTCATGACCATTGAAAATTCATATCTCAACCATGAAATTTCACTTTCATTATTTAAAACATGATTAATTTCAATGTAGGTTTCCAAACATTTTCATGATTTTCCAAACAATGGTCAAAATAATTTGCAAATACTATGAAATCATCCAAGAAAACATCTATATTATAATCAATGTGATCAGAAAAATTACATAACATGTAACACTAAAATGTATATAGATCATTACACAGTCAAATTGGAATTTTTTTAATATGAAAATTTAACAAATCGATATGTGAAAATTAATTCTCCTGATCCTTGGGATCATTGGGTACCTAAAAATAACCTAAGAATCCATCCGAAAAAAAAGATATAATGATTTTTCCCTTATGATATCTATAACTTTTTTTCAATGAAGCAGGTGGGGAAATGATCCTTCCAAGTGACCTAGTGCAACATCCTAAAATAAATTGTCACTATCAGAGTATTTTGAATACTCATTGGAATTATTTTCTTCACTTTATTCATCATAGCTGATAGGATAGATTTTTTTAACTATATGAATGGGGATAACCCATTTTGAATTTAAGATGAGATAGATATTCTTATCATCCAAGAAATTCTATATCTCATTCTTCATAACCAAAATCTTGGTGGGATTTAGTATCTTTTTGGGTTTTCTAACTGTATTGAAACATCCCTCAAGATGTATTCCACGTGATCATATTTTGGAGTTTATTTCTGGGATATCACCTAAGCACCACCCTTTTTCTGGGAAATCCCCTCTCGAAATCTCAATCAAATATTTTTCTGGGTTTGCAGATATATTATTTGTAATTATCACCTATTATTTATCATTCCCACAAATTTAAAAATATATATCATACGTGGGTAGTGGTCTTAATTCAAGATAAGGGGGATGCTCTTGTGATAAAACTAAAAATATGTCCCCCAATTCCATAGCTTGGAACTCTTCCACACAAGAAACTACATCAATTTCCTCACTATCTAAAAAATAATCAATGAAATTATATTATATATCTTCTTCCCACATGAAATTTGAATATATAGTTTTTTGGTGATCTATATATTGAGAGATATTTTCAATGGAATAATTATATCCTAAGGCTATTAATTCATGGAACATACTTAATTCATCAATTAGGTCAATACCGAATTAATGATAGAGTTCCAAGAGCGAGTGATCATCTGATGGGTACCTCATGTATTAAAACATAATCAAGTTGTTAAGGCTATATCAAAACTTCTTTTTAAGTTTCCCTTAATAGATTTTGATGATTTTTATCCATATGAAAGAAAAATGATGACTGTGTATAATGGGAACCTATATTCATCAGTATTCTGCATATATAGGTTAGTAGGAAATCAGAGATATTTGAATTATGCTAGGAAAACCTCTAGATCTTGTTCTATGAAAACTATGGATATGTTTTCAACTTGTACCAACACTCTAATGGGATTAAAGTATCACATATGAAAATAATTTTATAATAAGTTATATAATACATTAATTGAAAAATTTCATAACCAAAATAATTAGATAAATTTAATGAACAATTGATTCATTGAATAGAAAATATCCCTGGATATTAACATTTATTATTAACTTTTGGTCTGATAATGGTAGAGACACTTCATTATAAGTTGATCCTTTAAATCTCTTGATGTATTGTATTTTTTTTCAAATATAATATAAAAACTTTGGGTAATTTTTTATTTTTTTGAGTGATTAAAAACGGGGCATTAATTTCCAAATACTGGAAGGTGTCCAAAAGTTATTTTTAAAGTGATACTTCCAAAAAACTATCTCATTTAATTATCAATAATGGAAATAGTTTTGTTAATTCATTCTTCTCCATTTGTTTCCATTGAAATGGTGTTTATTTTTATCTTTATCCTCATCATATCATTCTCCTCCTCCTAATTCCATTCTTCTTCTTGATTAATATTCAAATAATTTTCAAAATTTACCACTTCATCTCACTCAACTCAGTTGTTATTGTTTCAGGTTCATGGGATACAGGTGATGAGATTAATTTTCCCCTTATTGATGTTTTCAGGTATAAATTCACTATTGGGTAGGGTATATTATAGGAATGATTATTTCTTGGGTTTTTATACATTATTTGTAGAAGACATCAAACCATGTTTTTCAATTTATCAACCATATCTATTGGACCCTCATATATTTATTGTAGCAGTTCCACAAATGGTTGTTTTATGGGGGATGGATCTTAATGATTTCCTAGGAATGTGGGTGGTAGGTGGTGTGATGTCTGGTTATATGATTTTTCTTTTTTGAAATTATGGTGGGTTTTTGAATTGTTCCTATAGATGGGTGGAACTTATTTTGGTACAACAATCTAGCATTATTATACTGGTTTCCAAACCAATATTGAACATAGTTATGCTCTATGTATCCTTTATTATTCATGAAATACCTCGACATAAAGTGTTCTACAGAAGTATCCATTTTGTTTATTTCATAATGTTGTCCAATGAAATGATTAGGTGATGAGCACAAACCACACACCTTATTCGGTTCTTATCAGTCACCAACATGCATCATGTCTATCATCCTACCCATACTCATTAGCTAATCATTCATAGTTTCCCATAATAGTGATCAATAATAAGTTTTTACCTCATGAATTCGACTTTTAAAAGTACCTCTTATTCCAATTTATTGTGATTTAAGAGGGATCTTCTCCGTCAAGTCCATAACTTCTATTAGTGACATGTCAATAAGTGTTCATCTAGATGATGCATCCAGAAGGTTTCTATCATTATCAAGTAATACCTGATAATAGAAGACAATAAAATGATTCTCTTCAATATTTTTATGTGGGAAGTAGGAACAATGATTTTAATATCATTCGAAATACTCATAATGGGTTTCTCTAGATGACCCTCTGATGGGATTGATTTCCGTTCTAATACTTGGGATTCTACATTTGGGGAAAATCATTGCATGAAGAATCTCACCATGTCATTCCAATCATCCAAATATCATGTTTATAGACAAAAAACCATTCTTTGGAAGATCTTTCCAATAAAATTGGGAATTTTTTAATCTTTACCTACTCCTCAGCAAATTCATTGGGTCTAAAGGTTGTGAATAAATGTGTGAACTCTTTAAGACATTTATTTGGATCTTTACCTCCTAATAAATGAATCATTTAAAGTAATGGGGTCATGTTATGTTTCATTTAAAAACCAATATTTAACTCTATAATGATATGTAGATTGTTTCGATTAATGAATTTTAGAGCACATTGGTCTCTAATGGTTTGGTCCTGATTTCTATATATGGTAATAGGATCAAAGTGAACACTTGAAGTTTCACTCATGTCAGTAAGAGATATTTATAGAAATTTAGATTGTTAAATATGATTGCTAATAATACTAAACAAGTTTCATTAAATTTAATGATATAGGATGAAAGGTGATGTGTTATAGATTTATTTCAGGTAATTTTTATGATAAAATAATAATTTTTGGGGAAAGAATATAATAAATAAAAAAATATTATTGTCACCACCTCACAGGCAACGAAACCATGCTATGAAATGTGTTTTTCATGGTGACTGGCCAAAATAGTTATTATCTATGTTAAATTTCATTTATGTTGCTAAAATAGGATTTATTTAATGATGAGTTATCAAAAATCACAATTTTCACATATATTTTTTAATGAGGTGAGATAGTTTTTCAAATTGTTTGAGTTTAAATAGAATTATGGAAACTAAAATTAATGTTTGAACAACAGTAGATAGATAGAGTTATGGGAATAGGGTAGTATCATCTTTTTCAATGTTATCATAGTTTTAAGGATTATTCCCCATAAATTCTTATTGAATTACAAGGGAAGGAATCATCAATTGAGCTATAAATCACCATGGGATTAATAAAACTACAGTGACAACTCTTTTGTGCATAAAAATTCATAAGAAATTACTCAACAAATATGTACCATAATGGTTTAGAATTGTTCCTCCTTAGAAATAAAGATAAAATTCACTTATTCCACACACATTCCATCAATAACTAGACACTCCCCACCTAACACAATATTCATAATCAACAAAAACTACACTAGGTGAAGGTAGTTTAATGTTATTCAACCAAATATATAAACAATGAAGGAATCAAATAACCTGTAAATGTAATATCATTAAGTTAATTGGACACCACTAAGCGTAGAAATCATTCAATAGAATGAAATATGAAATAAATGAAAAAAATACTTCGACAATAAAAAAAATGAATCATTGGTTTTCCAGATCACTCAATGGATTTACCCTACTATGTGAAGGGTAAGAGAGTTAAAAAGGGAAGAATATAGCACAATGAGAATATGAAAATAGAAAATAGAAAATAATAAGCACTTCATGGTTACAATATTCTAGAATAGCCTCTCTTTATCCTTCTTCAACAAATTTTAATGGAATTTAACACTCATATTTTAGGGTTGTGGGGTGGAAAATTGACCCTCTAAATTTACTCCTCAAAAAATTAGTGTTTCGTTATCATATGTTGTGAAGGAATCGGCAGATATTGTCTACAACAGGGTTCATCCCCTATCTGTTTTCATGCACCTAAAAAATCTAAAAGTATATGGACTAATGGAAGGAATTTTATATTCCATTTACATAATACTGCATTTTTTGGACAGGAAGACTTATAAACACCCTCAAATTATCCTCACCAAATTATTGCCTTGTTGAGGGAATTTCTTCATGAAATTTAACGTGGGAAAGATTGACATTGTGCAATTTATATTAAAGAAAGAAAAAATTAATTTAGATTTATCTATCGATTCTATCACCTAGAAAATTGATTCCATTTGATTGATTTTTAGGTCATTTTTATCGAATTGGATTTGTTTCTATAAGAAAGATTTGAATCCCAAGTTCAATGAAAATTAAAAAAATGAATAAATAAATTTGTATCATATTTTTAAATGACATGAATGAGATAAAAAGATAAAGGGAACTATTAAATTTCTATAATTACACAATATTCACAATTAAGCTAGAAAATCACAAAAAAAAAATAAAAAATGGTGAAAATAAGATCCCAAGAATAATTGAAAGGGATTAAAGCATTGAAACACACATGAAAATAATTAAAATATTATATATATACAATAAAATCATTATGTCAACTATATAAACTGAGAAAAAATCCCAATATGAATATAAATGGATGAGCACAAACACACTAAATACACTCATGCCCAAAAAATTTGAAATGTTTTATTGTGAGATATATAATTCAGAATACATCTTGGTAAATATATCAATAAAATTATTTAATAGAAATGTATATTTAAGAACAATAATAGATACAATACCAAATGAATCTGATCTCCCACAACAACCCACATGTTTGTTAAAGGGTATTTACCTATACAATCAATATACTTTTATGTTATTTAATATGGAATAAAAAATCACACCGAGATTATCTTTCAAAAAAAAAGTAAAAATATATATATTCAAAATAAAAAAATTAAATTAAGTAGAAAGTGAATGAAATAAAATGAAACATACCAATTATTAATATGTATTCTTACTTAAGTAAACATCAAACATAGGAAGGCCATTTCTAACTAAAATTCTAAATAAAACCTATATCTCCCATGTATTTTTATATGAAGTATAATAATATAAATAAATGAATTTTTTATTTCATAAATGTAGTTACAATTTCAAAATTAATTGAATAAATTAATATTATCAAAATATAACCCCTTTAAATAATAAATATAACAATATTAGACAATAATTTAACAAGTTTTAAAATCCAATTTATGATAACAACCAAATTGTAAATTCATTCCAAAAACCACCCATCAAATCATCCCATACCAACATATCCTTACCAAAACATCAAAATTCAACCACAAAAACATTGGTATCTAAATAATCACAAACATAGTTATCCAATTTCCAAAATACAACATTAAGAACTACGAATAAAATATTTGAAAAATGTTATATAACATCATAATATATATAAAAATAACATATTTAACATCCAAAACTATACAAGGGAATGAATAATTATTTGTAAATAAAATTTAACAGATTAAAATAAAATTAATTTTGAAGAAATTTATTCATGGATAAAAACCATACCATTATTATATATAGTTCATTTAGAATCAACTATGGCATATAAATGTTTTGTCCATTCATAGAATTTAAATTTTATACAATAAAACATTTATTATCTTCAATAATATTGCATATATTTTTTAAAAATCATTACAGTAATATTTTATTAAATATGAGGCTTCAAATTGTTTAGTATGAAAAATAACTATTTTTTAAAAAACTACTTTTAAATAATCATTGTTTTAATTTGAATGAGAATTTTGATTTTTTGTGTTAGGATTCCTATTAATCATATGTTATATTTTCCTATTGACTCCCATTTCAGACATTTTTTTGTTCAAATCATGGTTACTATTATTATCCCATTATGCAACATTTTCAAGGATAATGAAGGCTTCTATAAGGATCCTTATAGCTTTTGAGATATTTTCATGGGGATCTATGCAATTCGTACATAAAATATTAAATTATTTTTGGAAAATAATAAATACATAAACAATATACAGTAGAAACGTAATGGATTGTTTCTTAAGAGACTAGAAAAAAAAATCATCTTATTTCAAAACAAATATCATCAACAACTCCTATAATGTTCTTCATATTATAATAGTTATAGACATTTCATTGATAGAACAATCCCCAAATCCCAAGGGAGTAGTAAAAAAATAGGATTAATAAGAAGGGTAGTAAGGGTATGAGAACATAATCACAACATAAATTAGTCATACCCAATAAATTAAATATAATTAATCAGGTGTCAATACATAAGGAATTTTTCTAACAACAGTCAAAATAAATAAGAGTTATGAATCATAAAGAATCAATCACTATCCATGAGGGAATATAATAAACTCAAAAATGTACCAAATAAAAATCACATAAAATTTTTAATATGTATAAATTGAAACATTTTCAATAATTGTTTTTAGAAATTTAAATCTGGTCCCCACATAAAATTTGGTACATGAAATCAGGTCCATGGATAATATTATAGACATAAAACTAGGTCCATGAATCTAATTCGGAATATGAAATCAAGATCACATATAAAATATGAATCTCATGATTTATCCACAATTACTCAATTCATTATCGGGATATTAAGTCTCACATATCACATAATCATAATCCATTCATATATATACCAAAATATTATGAAAAAATTTACCACGTCCTTATAACATAGACTGTGGAATAGAAAATTGGGGATTTGCATATTATAGTTTCATAACTATAAAACCTCCAAATAATAAATAATTATTATATCATAGAATAATATACCAATTTAATGATAAGTAACATCAAAAAATTCTATCATATATGAAAAATTACCAACATGGAACATTTATTGAGAAAAATGAACTCTTCAATTTGAAAATATTAATTTAAAATCCAAATATTTCCAAAATATCAAGAAATTTTTTATTGAAAATTAACATGGAACCTTTTAAATATAGATTCAAATAATTTATCGGTCTTGACATTAATAATTTTTATCCATGTATTAACCATTGACACAAATATTGTGTTCAAACATTTGGTTAAAAGTACCTTATTCAAAAAGTACCATAAAGCTAATTATTTCGACCTCATTATATATATTAAAAAATGTGAAAAATATTTATTCAAACTGTCATTTTATTATATTAATAAATATTATCCTTTATTTTATAAAACATATATAAGTATGTAATAGGATTTCTAACCAGAATAGGTGAAATAAGGATGTTTTTTTAAAAGCATTTTCTAAACCATTTTATATACCAAGGAGATAAAGATTGTGAAAAATATAAAATATTATTTAAATGTAAATTTAAGAAAAATCTTAATGGGTTTTATCATATTATGATCATATAATTTCCCCCAATTTAAATTCATGCATAAAAAAGCTGATTAAATTTAAATTTAATCATAAATACCATATATTGAATCTTGTACTACATCATATTTGGTCCAACATCATGTATAATAAATATATTAAATAACCATATTGATATATATCACACCCCATATGATTTACTTATAACATCTTAACCCACTGTTATTAACAATTCATTATGATTTTTTTGTGTGATAACTATTTCATTATTGGGAAATATTTTAAATCATCAAATACAGTCCATGTATATTGATAATTTTATAATAATACAAATAATTTTAATTATTTATTAAATATAATATTCATTCAATACATAAAATTTTATTAATATTCAAATAAAATGGTGATGAATGAATAAATTTATCACTTCAATGAAATAATAATCCGTACATAGAAATGAGGGATGATTCAATTTTTTGATGTATGGAATGAATTAATATTATATTTGATAAATCAATAAAATTATTTATATTATTGTAAAATGTTCATTGAATAGGTACTGAAAATGATGACTCAAAATATTAGAGAAAAATGAATCACATCACATTATGGAGGTGGCAGTCCTCATGTACGCATGAGTAACGTTACCATTTTCCAATGGATGGAAAGGGAAAAACGTATAAAATATATTATATTTATATAATATCAATAATTTGTTTAATAATATATATATATATATATATTAAATCCATTATCATAACCGACCATGAGTTATGGTGATGAAACATTAATCATATTACAATGTGGAGATGATAATCCATATGGACACACAAATAATACTTTTCATTTACAATTTGATGTAAAGGGGGTGGAATATGGCTAAAACAACATCATAATAAAAATATAGAATTATTAAAATACTAAATTAATTATTTTATATTGGGTACTAGTGATTTATAGGATGTGGAAAGATAAATAAAATTATATGTACCCGGTTAAGAGTTTTACTTCTTCATTAATAATCCTACTGTTCAATACACCTTAAGCCCTGAAATGACGGTATTATGATAAAAATATGACCTATATGAAATAAGGAAAGATTTTATAAATTTATTAGGTTTGGTATTAGTTCATATAGAATTCCCATGTTATTTTGAGATTATAGGATATGTAAATTCTATTTATAAGGGAAGGAGAGGACACACTTGAATGATTTTATGATTAAAAATATAACATCATAAAAAATAAAAAACCTTCGAAATGACTCATTTTTGAATGAAATATTATATAGGGACTAATAATTTCAATATAATATGTTTTATAAAATTTTATATGGCAATCAATTCCATATATCTTTGTTAAAACCCAGGTAAACACATTTTAACGTTAGTCGGTGTAACAAAATTTGTGAACATGTAATATACATTATGAAAAAAATTACTTTGAACAAATTAAATTTTATTATGAATGATGACTAGAAATATGGGATCAATTTGAAAACCGTTAATTTGTATATTTTAAGTAATTTAATTTAACATTAGCATGTAAAATGCAAGAGAAATCTATTTTAGATAGATGCATATTTATGCATAAAACTGAACTTTCATATATCTTTGTAAAAAAATGAATGTTAAATTATTTTATTGATTATATAATCATTATATTTCAGAAAAATTTAATTAATATTTATTTATTTATTTTCTTATATAAAAATACTTAGCATAGATTAAAACATTTTTTCTTGAAAATTTATTTTTTAATACCAAAAATAAAATTATACGATAATTATTGAAAATGGTGATTAATAAGTAATTAAATGTTTACTATATAATTAACGTATACATAGGATAATTTATTGTAAAACTTAAAACCTAATGCAACTTTTTCATGAATAATAATTACAATTTTTTAAAAAATTCTGTATTTTTCCCTATTCATTAAAAAATTAATCTTTAAAAAATAATAATAATAATAATCTCAAACGAGTTATGAAATGATGATTTAAAAATATATATCATTTTTTGAAATTATATTTTATTAATTTATTTTTAATTAAATATTATATCTCTTCTCAAAATACCATAAAAACCATTCATGAAGAAAATATATTTGTGAATCATATGTGGAATTTTTTAAAAATTGATTATTTTTTTATTAAGAGTTAATACAATGATTTGAATTATATAAATTATTTATTTAAATTTTTTTTTCATAATAACGTTATTACTATTCATATATCCAATTTAATATCTATTATATAAAAATATACTAATTTACAACTAATTTTGATTCGTTGATTTGTGTATAGAAAGCTATTGAATAAATTAAATTAATTTATAATTATATACATAATAAAATATAATGTTTCTAAATTATACCCCAATATAATAATTTCTAATAAAAATTTACATCACTATCATATTAGAAACATATGATTCATCAACCTCATCACATATTTTGATTCCCACATTGTTTTTACATATTCATGGTTTTAGCCCGAAGGTCTTGGGGAATTCAACCAGACTGTAACTACAAAGAACATCCCATCCCCACCATCTACCTCATGATAGTAGCTCTCCACCTTTATATGGTTTTCTGGAAAATATCCTCATGCAAGAATAGGGTTGTCTCAATGGCATGGTCATACACTCTCATTGTTCCAAAACCATTATCTCAGCACTGATGAGTGCACCTTCTTTGTATCCTCCTCTTGGGCTACTCTTTTATGGTAGATTTTGTCTGGGGAAACTAAGTGAGGCCTAAAGGCCTTTAGGTGGCTTGAAGGCCTTAAAGGTGGCCCGAAATCCCAACTGACCTAACGACATGGGTGGCCCGAAGGCCTTAAAGGGCACCATGCCCAAAATGGTGGCCCAAGGTGAATAGTTCATGCTGATACAGTACTAAAAAGTGCCTACTATAGAACTACTACAGTGCCTTCTATAGTACCCACACATTGTACAATTCTACTACAATACCTGCACAGTGTACAGTCACCTACAGTACAGTACAATGTACTTTCTTCTACAGTACTGCTATAGTCCCAGAAATATGCCACTACTTGGTTTTGAACCTAGGTCTCCTGGATTGTCACAAAACATTTAAAAGGTGAGTGGTATTATTTTGCAACACATTTTATCTTAGATCTATATTATCCATTGGAAATTCATCATAATAGAGTCCATGATCTAGTGGTATGTCCAATGAATTCATTAAATTTGATTGATTATGTATGTACATCCTCAATAGAGACGTTGGGATGATATTGTGAACATGATAGAGATTCACTGGATGTTCCATGAGATAAAAAATTGTAATATTATCAGAAATTTTATGTACATTGATATATACATTCTCTAATGCTACAATCATTCAAAATCCCATAATCATAATATATGGGTATATTCTATAGAATTCCCTTTTCCCAACTTCTAACTCTATATGTCACCATAGATTTTCGATATATGAATTCTATCGAAATTGTAATACAATGATGTGATGAAGAATGGGTCAAACCTTATATATCATTTAAATAGGTAATAAGGGCCTCAATAGCTATCTTTATCTATATATATATATATATATGCAAATAAATTGGATTACTGAACATCCAACCGTAGATGGATTCCAGAGTAAACAACGAAATGATCAATTCAGAGCTACTATTCTCAAAAAATTCAACTTTAGGAAGGTGCTGATAAAATCTATCATTTAAAGAAATTAAAAAGACACTCAACCTAAATTTTAAATTTTTAATGGTACAATCATATATACCATAAATAAATTAATAATATATAGTACTAAAACAAAACTCTATACCTAGATACAACAATAGTTTGCTCAATAACTCACTGATAAACCTCAAATACCAATCAAATAAGATTGATACTGGTATCCAATGAAATATTACCAATTACATAATTTATATAATTTAATCAAGAAATATATATTTATTATAGTAATTAAATTTTATGTAGTCATAAGTTAATCAATAATAACACAAATATCATTATGTCTATTAGATGTTTGGGGGATCCTGATGATGATATTCATGGTGATATTTTCCATTTCTATTATGTTATGGTTAATAGTTGTAACAAACCCTAATACTAATTTCTTTTTTCTGTATCATGATGTCATTTCATGAACCTTGTTATGTAATTTTTAATATCCCAATTCTTGTTTTCCTGTTACAAATACTCTCTTAGGCCCCATTAAATCATCGTAAAACTTGGATGAATCTAAAATTATGATCCATGATCTTCTTCTAGTATATAATTATTCAACTCTGGTATTTAGGGGACATATATTCAGATCGAGAAGATTATCATTTAATCATAATCATTTCTCAACATAGGAACATTTTCAATCAATTTTATATTTTTATATCCTCATTATATACCTTCAAAAACATATCATAGATGGATGATTGAACATTCATATAAGGCAGATAATATTTGTACCATTTCCACATGATTTGATGATACATATTCTATGAATACATAAATATTTAATATCCTTCAGTCCAAATTATTTTCAAAATTGTATTTTCATTCCCTATCATAACATAAACCAACATTTCACCTTACCATGGTGTTAATGTATTGAGTAGTCATAGTCTTTGGTCAATTCTAAAATTCTTCACTGGCTCGAATTTTAATATTTCTATGTGAATATATACATCATTATTTAATAATCATTTTATATATAACACACCTTTAAATATATATATATATATATATATATAATTTATCACTATTTTCAAGTTAAAAAATACTATCAAAAACATTAAATCATTTTTTGGTTAGATTATGAATTATCAATTTGATTGGGGAGTATGGTATTTCTATATCATTATTCATGAGGAAACACCCATGTAAATTATTTAATGCATCGTTAAACATAACATACCAATATAAACTACATGATAATTTAATAATATGAGTTCTAACTAAAACTCTTTTCATCTCTTTGAAATTTTCTTCATATTCCTATGTCAAGAGAAACATGGATCATTTCCAAGTAAAATTGGTTTTCATATTAGATATTTTTAGTAAATCGATAAAAATGTTCAAGAAGAATCCATGAAATAAAATAAAACTATAGATCTCAGTTATTTTGTCATTGAAATCAATTTATCCATAAATACTATATTTTATGGATCCATAAACATACCCTAAATTTATATTTTATGTCTCAGTAATCAATATTTTTATAGATAAAATTCAAAAATAGTAAAGATAGAATTAAAATTTTACATCCTTAGGTTCTTCAACAAAATCCTCAAATGTTATTAATGGTCTAAATTTATCATCAAATATATAAGAATATCATCTAATTACAACCCCAAAATAATAATTATAATATGTAATTACATTATTATTTAAATCCATGAAGATAGAACAAGAATGGGTTCTTTCGATTTAAATTTCTATTAATTCATAATTCCAATTACTAATATGTTTAAATGTATTTGGTATATCTCCCTTCTTGACCCTCGATTAATGACTTGAAGAATAATGTTCAATATTGAAAATGTATTGTGCTCCATGTAGTTGATCGAATAAGTAATTAATATTTGATAGAAGATAATTTTTCATGACAGTGATCTTGTATTATTCTATCTAATAATTGAATGAATCATTAGACCATATATTTTCTAAAAAACATGTTATGTTCACCCCATTTTTATGCACTATTTAATATGAATCCTTTATCAATATTATCATTATGTTTCCAAATCATTTCATACAACTCAATTAGGTACATTATATACAGAGTCCTTAAAATTTGTGTAGCATCAAGTATGGGTTCTATTGAAAATTCAATATCACAATTGGGTGGGAAGATTAGGAATGTATTTATATAATCAATTATCATATTTTCCAACAATAGGCATATATTCTATTTTGAGTTTTAACCAACCATTTTACCTAAATAACCCCAATGAATTTGTAGTAAGAACCATATAATGGAAGTTACATTTATTTAATACTCATATTCATCATCACATCAAAATATAATAATTGGATGACTAAAATTATAACTATTGACTTCCCTTTCATGGAAATTTATATTGATTTTATATAGATATATCCAATCCATCACTAAAACCACCTAAAATTCAACTAGATGAGTAGTCACATGATTTAAATGAATCATATTCACACACACACCATTAATAAAGGATCAATAGTTTTGATATGAGACCATCATCCTCATTGTATTTTTCAATGTTAACTGATCTCCAAATAATTGAGTTGGTAATGTGATACCCTTAGAAATTCCATTGGTAAAAAAATATTAGGTAGTTTCATAATAATAAAAAAATTAGTTGGTATACAGTGTATGATAAGTGTAACATTCACCATTACATTATAATATCCCACTTACTCAATCTTGATCACATGATATTTTCCTCTGTACATTGTCATTAGAGATTAATGAGGCTTATTTTTCTTTATTAGCCCTTTGAATAGGGAATTGATTCCTATAATTCCAAAACTCATTACTTATAATAAACTAATGTGTTGGTTTTGTATTAAGTTTACTTTTATATCAATTCATTTCATCAACTGGCATGTTCACATAAATTTCATATTCAGTTCCACAATGGTCAGACCTACCACATTTGAAACACATTCTCTTCTCTTTTTTGAAATTACTCAAGTTCTCATTATAACAATAATCACATCTAGGTTGTTGAAACTGTTTCTTACCTATAAGTGACAAACCACTAGATACATCATGAAACACAATCATATATTTCTTTTAAATAGAACCCATAGGGTTCCCAACACCCATTTCCTATTTGAGTTGACATTTATGAATTTATTCACACATTTCAACATTCATTATATATAATACAATTAAAATAACTAGTTTCAAAAAACTATATAATAGAGTTATATTTATTTTTGGGTAGATGATAAAACCATTAACATAACATGTGTATTGTAATGATTTCTTCGTAGGATAAAATTGATTCATCATCCTTCATCATTGAATACATAATGTCCATATACATTTTAGTATAAATATTTTGGAGAATTAATTATTGAGGAATAAAATCTTAAAATCCTCTATTTCTTTGGAGATTATTTATTTTATTTCATAATATTCCTATTAAGATGTCACCAATTGCCAAATTATCCTTCAATGTGATAAAATATTAAGAAAAGTTTCTCAAGGTCAAATAACTCAGGAATGAAACATTTATTTTCCATTGACTACATCCATTGCCCAGTTACTAGTAGATCATAATAGTAACAGAATTGGTGTTGATGTTTTCATATAAATGATTCAATGGTATGTTTCTCACTCCAAATCCCATTTTGATAATCAACATGATCAGTGCTTCTAATCATTTCTTGAGTTATCTTAATGATTATAGTAACTAGATATTTCATACCATCTTATAATCCCTACATGATTTCATGATTACAATCATTTCATTTGATGTTCCATACAATGGTAACATCACTTATTCTAGTTCCATCCATTTACTAAAAAAAATAATGTATAAAAATCAAGCACTAATAGTTGGATTGAACAATAATATGTTCATTAAAATCATTCCAATGAAGTCTTAATATTTTTAACCTCCTTATAATGTAGTGACACATTAGTTTTATCCATGATAAACCAAGGTCATAATATTTTCAATTCAAAAATATTTTTTAACAATGAAAATATTAATTAGCTATATTTTATTCCTAGGGAGTGTCAA
The DNA here is from genome assembly GCA_963277665.1 of Viscum album. NCBI lineage: Eukaryota > Viridiplantae > Streptophyta > Magnoliopsida > Santalales > Viscaceae > Viscum > Viscum album. The sequence goes on along the minus strand of OY728158.1, from coordinate 1,550,349,393 downwards.
ATTAGATGTACCATAATATACCACTCACCATAAAATTGAATTATTACCAAGATATATTGAACCATTTGATTTTAGTGTTAGTACCTCTAGATAAAACTATCCCAAAACTATATCCACTTATAATATCCAAACAATTAGTTATGGTAATGAAACCCACATAATCTATACATATTTGAAACATTGGGGTATTATTATATACTTATTCACATCCTAGGGGATTTCACTAAAGTTTTATAATCCACATATCAAATAATAAACTAAAACCATCTATAATTCCAACCGTGTTTATATGAGTACTTCAAATATAAAAATTACATCATTGTAGATAAATACTAAATTAATAATACAAAATATAAATTCCTTATAACTATAAAGGTTTTGTGTATTTTGGGTCTACAAATAAAAACATATTATTTATAAAAGGTTCTCCAACATCTCCTCTAGTGTTTTTTATAATTATATACTTTTATTTATAAAATATATTGAACATTCCATCAATACATTACAAAAAACATAAGAAACGGTGGGCTAAAATTCTAAATAATGGTAGATATATGTGATATAATGAAATGTTCATAAAAGTGTAAAATGGAATGTTATAATATTCATAACATAAGTATAGAAAACCCAATCAATTAAATATCGTTAATCATGAGTAATGGGAGAATTATTTTTCATAACAAAAGAAAAAAAACTAAAAAACATATAGAATCGTCAATAATAAATCAGGATCCATGAGAGGATATCATAAACCAAGGAATGTCAAAAGACTATAATAATATATAATTTTAAATATGATTAAGTGGAAAATAATTCTTTATTTTTGTTTAGGTCAATGAATTATGTTCTCAGAAAAACATCGAGACATTACACATGGTAAACACATAAACTTATAAAAATAAAACCAGGTCTACAGTATTTGTTTTGAACATGAAATTTGGATCACACATAACATAATTATCCAATGAGTTATCCATAATATCCCAATGTATTTGAGGGATATAACAGACTCACCCATCATATAATCACAATTTATTCATATTTAATTCAAAAGATCCAAAAAATATAACATATAGACATAACTTAACCCTTGGAAAATATATTTTTTGATAATATATCATCATCATAACTAAAACCCATCCCGAGAAAGAATAATCATAGTATCCTTGAATCATATCCTTAGTGAAATATATTTACTATACCAATATGACATTGTAGAGGAGGAATTACTTCGAAATATCATTTGAAATGTTTCACGAAAAAATATCCTTTTCTTTTGAAATATTGTATTTAAAATTAAAATATAATCAAAATAATGAGGAAATGTTTTTATGGAAAAATGAAAATTTTATGTAATGATTCAAATCGTTGAGCGGTCTTAAAGATGAGAAATTCTGGTGTTGTGGTAATTGTTAAAATAATTATTTTTTTATACATTTCATAAAAGGTATCCTCTCCTAAAAATGAAAAGAGGGTTATTTTTTAAAAAAATTGTTAATAGATAAAAAAAATAAAATATTAATTTTAGAAATATTTTAGGGAATTTTAAAAAATATATTTATATCATTTTAGTGATCATTTTTATGTGATAAATGGATTTTATAAAAAAGGAGTAGAGAAAAATGATATATTTTGTTTAAAAAATTTATGAACTGTTTTGTATACCAAAGAAATAAAAAGGGAACTATAACATAAAAATAACATAAATAAACAAATTATATAAAATAATTATTATTTTTTAGAAAATAATCCTATAATTTTTAGCAATTCAAATTGAACATTAAACAATCATGATTAAAATATGATTCAAACATAAATATACCACCTCATGTCTTTTTGTACATCATATATATACATAACTCATATATAATAAATATATACTTATATACACCTAATAAATAAAAATATTCATACATATCATATTATAAATGATTAAATGAAAACGTCATATCATTTATTTACTAAAAATTAAAAATTGAAATATCTGTTCTTGGGGACAAATGTTTCATTTATCAAGAATTTTCCTCCTAAAAGGTCCAATCATTATAAATTGATAATGGTTTATTTTTATTTATAATTATAATCATGTCAATATTATCATATCAAATAATTTTATATACTTTTATAAATAATCAACTAATAATGTTTATAAAAATGAATTCCATAAAATCATGGAGATGTTATTCCATTTGTATATAGGATTGAAGGTTCAATTTCTTAGGGGTAGATTAAAATAATATTAGATAATAATTAACATTTAATAAATAACTATTATATCACAAATCTAATATAAGTTCATTAAATTTATGCTTATTAATAACAATGTAAAATAAAATGAAAAAACAAATCACATCTCTTCATGGAAGGGGTTGTCCACACTTACGCATGCCCGACAGTTTCATTTTTCAACATGTAAAAATGGAAAAAACTAGAAAAAATATTATAATTTTATAAGATTAATAATTTCATAATAACATACATAAATATTAAATATATCATAATAATAAAACACTAATTACGGTGATGTAAAGTTGTAAAAATATTATGTGGAGGTGGTAGTCCACATGTACACCGATGTGATACTTCTCATTTCATATTTCATTAAAAGGATTTTGAAAATGGTTGATAACTCATCCGAATATCAATTATGTTTATTTGAAATTATGAATTATTTATTACATAGTAGATACCCATGTTATATAGTTAGAGGAAAGGAAAATAAAATTGAAAGTACTTTGTTAAGTGTTATACCACATTATTGAAAAAACTCATGTGTCTAACACCATAAAACATGAATGGATGGTATTATGATCAAATAAATAGCACTAACAAATTTTATGAGATTTTAGGAAGGTATTGGGGTAGGTATTGGATAGTATAAAATGTTCATTATGTGTGGAAAAGAGTGCAGTTTTTCTTCACTTTTATATTGGAGGTGGTGGAAACCCTTAGAATATTTTAAATATTAAAATATGATGATAAATTATTTTGGATAAGGTCGGTTGAAAGTGATTTCCAGATACTCGAGAATGTTTTTAATAATTTTTTTAATTTTTTATCATTATGAATAATAAATTCAGATAGTAAATGTTTGTGATCAGATGAAGGAATATTTGACTCAAAATATCGACACAGATTTCTTCATAAATTTCATTGGATTCAGATTTTAATTCATATTATTATCTAGGTGAAGTTGTTTTTTAGATTATCATTTTTATCAAAATGATGTTCTTGATTTGGGTGAGTTGTTTTAATTGATTATGAAGTTATTTCAATATATTCAACAAAAAATATGAAAAATAACTCTTGTCCGGATTGTTTTCACATCATCATTTATCAAAAAACATCTGATTAAAATGATTTGAGAGAAATTAGGAAAAAATGTTTTTTTAATCAGATGATGTTAGATCGATCATAATTTTTCCAAAATCATGAATAATTCATGATACAAGGAGTATGTGGAAGAAGAGAGTATATGAATTACGAAGGATTCTAGTCACAGATCAACAATGTAAGTGTTATCATATGTATAAATTCTCTAAAGTCAAACTATTTGATGTTTTAGATGTTATAGTTTATTTTGAATAAATTTCTATCTAATATATTAAATATAACAAACAATAATATTCTATAATCCAACAAATTAATAATATCATATGATGAATCATTGGTTAAAAAATGTCTCAAAAGAATAAGTAGTTATTCACACCTGTCTATCAAACATTGTGGGCCACCAATCAATCATTGGTGTCCTAACATCGATCCATCTAATATTTGTTTATATCAAAATTGAATCGGGTGTTGAAATATTTTTGAGGATGATATGAATTATTTTTTGATGATAAAAATAGAATCTATTTACACTAATAAGTTGTTGTAGTTTAGACCGATGAAGTAGAAGATCATCAGAGACTAATTCACTATATGTAATTATAGACTAATTGATTAGAAGATGGTATACAATGTAGTCAACCAATTTCATAAGGTTTTGATTTTCTTTATGTGGGTTAAGGGATATTAAAAAAATAAGTGAATGTGATTCACATTATGGTAATAGAGAATGATCCATCTGTAGCAATATGACATGGATAAGTCTTCAGATACTTGATTTCATCTGAATCGATCTCATCAGTCTGAGGATTGTTTAAACAAATGATGAAAATGAGAAATTGTTCCCATAATCTATTTTTTTATTTAAGAATGGGTATTCAATGTCCATAGATGTTTAAATGATTTTTATTAAAGAGAAGGTTTATTTGGATCATCAAAATCAGTTGCCATCATTTTTACATAATCAAATGTGGTTCATGAAATTGTTACGACAAGATGTATCATAATGAAAAAATTTATTATACTAAATAACATGATAATAACGGGATAGTCTAATTGATTAGTCAAACTTGTAAATACACATGTTCTTAGGGATGTGTGAATGTTTTGTTTTCACAAAAGTGGAAATTCTATAAAAGGAGGTGAGGGTTGATATAAAAGGAGGATAAATTAATTGAAACAGATATCATTGATTCAGCCCTCCCCCTATTGGTGATATATTGTTATAGGTTGGTCTATTTCATGTACTATACGTGTGAATTCTTTGATAATTTACTCATTTATAAAGATCCTTAATAGATGATTATATGGATAAATTTAATTATTTAAAGAGTTCAGGGATTCTAGTCTTCTATTGAAAGAACTATCATATCGGGAAAAATATAATTTTACCTTATATTATGTCTCTTAGGTAAGATGTTTGAGAAGATTGTGCACATGTATTTCCACATCTCTTTGAGAATGATTAAATTACATCCATGGATAAAGAGAATCAATAGAATGATAGAAGATCAAAAAATTTATTAATATCATCACTTTCTAAAAACTAATTTCTTAGAGTGAATGGAGTTTCTATTACTAAATGTATCTAGAATAAGTAAGAAAAACTTATAATTGAAATACATAGTTTAAGAAATAAAACATCTAAATTAGAAGAATGATGTATGATGCTCTAAAAATGGGTGAGTATGAATATGGATGTTACTTTCTAATAAGGGTGAATGAAATTCTTCGCACCATAATATGTCATGGTGAGAATCTATAAGATTCAACTATTGTTGAAATTATCTTCTAATTCCTTCCTAACAAGTTTGTTGGCCATGTTATTTCTTCTGTCAATAGATATAAAGTGACTCTATATTTTTATGACCTACATTGTACCCTCATTACTTGTGAAGGTAGGTTAGATAATGTTTTGAGATGAAAATAATATTTTTGAATAAATTACTTAAAGTCTTGAATGAATGCAGTATGTAAGAAGATTATTTATGCTGAAAAGTTGGTGTTTCTAAATCTGACTATGATTTTAGTAAAAATCATGATGAATTTGTGACCTTTTTGTTTAATAATGATAAAATAGGTATAAGAAATTATATAGGGATTCTTCCTAAAAATTATTTTGAATGTTGATGCTTTGGAAACATTTATTCAAAATTTACTTGAAAAATGAATTTTTTTGATAAATATGAAAACCACCAGGAATATCATATATGAAACATGCAAACAAATCAAAATCTTATTCCAATAGAAAACCATAAAAATATCAATATCAAAAAGGTGAATCTTTTTTTATAATTATAATAAAAATAAATATTGTATGGATTAATATGTTATTCATTATGATGAATCTAGGGAAAATAAATCCATATAAACAGTTAGCGACGAAGAGTTTGGAAGAATTAGTTCTTAAGAAGATGAGGATTAGCAAGAGTTTCATCTAAATAGAGAGTTGAAATAATTTATAATAAAATTTTGTATGAAATTAAATATGATTACTTAATATAAAAAAAATATATTCCAAAAAATAATCAACAATGTTTTCCCAAAGAGAAAGATATATTACCGACAGAGGTTGACTATATTAAGAAGTCTATTAAAAAATTATTAGAATCAAAATGACGATATGGAATTATATTTAAAAAAGGAGGAAGTGTTTAACCCTTTTCAAAAAATGTTATCAAAGCTATGTACAATATTACAAGTATCAAGAACCCTACCTCTAAAAGTGGGGAATTTTATAGAAAGGGTTAACTAGAGAATGATCTAACAAAACTTACCTCAAAAATTGAAAATTTTCATACGATGAATAAGGATAATAAAAACTTGAATGTGACCAAAAAAGAAATTTGGAAATTTTGAGGAATCAAAAAATTATGAGTTTAAAACATAATTTATATATGTAAAACCTGTGTTTTTTTGTACTGTCGTTTTGAGCAGAAATTTGAATTTTTGGTGCTGGATGCTCATGAGGGGTAAAATGGTCATTCCATGCTAGCATCTGATCTTGGATATTATTTTCTGACAACTCTATTTGTCTCGTAATAGGGTGTTTATCCTAGTACAAGATTTTGGTGGAAATCTGAGCTGTTGGAAATTTAGCGGAATATTTAATATTTAATATTATTAAATTAAATATTAAATTTTTCATGCATGTTCATTTCTCAATAACATTTAAATGGAATTTCGGATTGAAATTACTTCTACACCGTTGAGTATGGAATAGGGAGTTTAGCCTAGGGAAGGCATAAACTCTTGTCAGGCGCCTGGGCCGGCCGGAGCCCTGTTTTCTTTTTTTCCATTTCATTTCATTTCTTCCTTCAATTATTTCATCCTCATCCTTGGTCACATCACCAACACATCTCCTTGTCCGTGTATTTTGGATAGATTTGGAGTTTGAGAAAGTGAAAGAGTTGGATGCCAAGAGGGGTACTGATTCAAAGATCTTGACACGCTGAGTCGGTGTGTGTCAACTGTGAGCCATGAAATAAACCAAAGCATTGGCGGTTTCCGCCCAAAGGTACATTCATATTTCTTTTCCCCAAATATCTTTTTTTTTAAAAAAATTTAAGTCTTTAATTCTTTATATTTCTTTCTTGTGTCCTCTTAAGGCCGGATCAATTGTTTCGGGGGTGAAAACGGGTGTTTCGTGCGTTTTGAGGGATTTCCCATCGGAAAACCTAGAATATAGGGCGTGTGCTCCAGGGAAAAATTCCATGTGTTCGTATCGTTTGGGGAAGAAGAAGTTTTATTTATTATAGAGCATGTAATTAGAGTACACACCATATATTTTTTGGATGTGGGACCAGACGTATAAAACAAAACACAGAGTAGTGGTTTTTTAGGAGTACACGCAGTGTACTATAAGTACACGACGTGTAGTGGTACATGGGGATGTGTTTCGGTCAAAACCCACATAGTGTAACTTTTTGTGAACAGTAAAAACCTTGTACAGTACTGTACATTCTATGTACTATTACACAGGAAGACACCAGGGGTCTGGCCATGAGTTCTGGCCATATACTACTTCAACATAGTAATTTGGGGATATCTTGGGCCATGGAAGTCAGAATTTGGCTTGTGAGTAGTCATTTATGAGCGTTTTTCTATGTAGATTGCAGTGGTGGAATCCTTTTTACATTTAAAGTGTATCTAAATTATTTTTTGGGGGTTTAAATCTATATGGAGAGGTCATTTCTTCAGTTATCGAGTTCATTTTCCACCTGAGTGTGAGACTTGGCATGGTTGATAGGTTGGGTGTTCGGACCAACCTAGTTGATAATATTGAGATAATATGGACTATGAGATATATTCTATGACATATTATATTGATCATTGTTCCTCTTGCGTGATATTACCTTCCAGCTTATGTGGTCGTGAGACCGGATGCTTCCAAGGATTTCTTAAGGGATGACTTTACTTGTGTGTTGACCTAGGGAGTCCTTCGTAGGATATCTCTTTTGTTTTCTAATTTATGGGACCAATGTTATGGAATTCCTATGTAGTCCTTTATTTGAGGATTCCCTGTATGATTCCCCCCTTACTCTTTTCTAGGGATCCTGTGTAGGATGACTTCTCTTGTGTTTACCTAAAGGATTGCGAGTATGATGCCTCTTATTTGTTTGACTTGAGGGACCCATGGGGTGCACGTTATTTGACCGAACGTATGTTGTTATGTTAGGTTTGGTTTGGGATGGTGTTCAGGTGTAACCTAAAACCTGTTCCAAATAGGTAATCTCATTGGGCTTTGGATGTATTAGGGGTTTGGGCGTTCTGGCCACCATCGCTCTTTTGTTTATATCTGACTTGGTTTGATGATACTGTTGTATTTTCCAGAGGTGCTTCCTGGTTGGTGGATGTTGAGTCTAATTCGAGGCCTTTTCTTGTTTTTTGGGATAACTACTAGGCATATGTTCTTAATTAGATGTTGTTCTATTCTGAATAGGGTTATTTACTTTGTTGTGGATGTGTTTTCCGATGTTGCTTGATATTGACCAATTGTTCTACCTTTTCCTGTTAGGCTACTATTTTTCATGCCTAGTATTATTAAGATGTAGTGATTATATATGACATTCTTGATATGTTGTAGACAGTTTATCCAAGTAGTTCTGGAGGTTTACATTGGCTATATTGCATATCTATGCTTGTTTGACTTAAAAAGTTCCGTGAGAACCTGGTGTAGTAGACTATAAGGGGAATTGACCATGTGAGCTTCCTCAAAGATTCTATAATCTATTTTGACTATAGGGTTAATGTATTGTGGTTGCTTACTCATAGAGTATGTAGTTTATCATTAAAATACAATAGGGGTATTTGACCATGAGTACTTCTTTAGAGAGACTTTTTCTGCATTAGACCAATGGGGTTAGACTGTGAGAGCTTACCAGGTGGTCATATACTATGTTGGAACCAGTGGTATTGACTGTGATATCTACCTAGTGTTCTTTCATAATATATTTGATGCTATGTTAGACCCATAGGGTTTGACTATGAGATCTTCCTAGGTGGTCGTGTGTTTTTTATTGATAGCGTGTTGAACAAAGGGTTTAGACTGTGAGAGATTTCATAGAGGGTTACATGATTTTCATTAGCTTGCACTGAGATGTAACTATGGCCTTCACCAAGGTAGGTACATGTCAATTAGATTATGGACCTATAGATCAACATAATGATACACAGCTTGGGTGGCATGATGTCCAACTCAATGCCCTAGAAAAGGATGTCGATGAGATAAGGCTTATGGTCCCTAGGATTGACTATTGATGTAGTATCTCATTATTTTAATCACTTTATCATGAATATTCATATTTGTGTATTTTTGTATAGGTATGGGACTATACATGTGTACGTATATAGATATGGACATCCATGGTTGATCTTTCCCAGTTGATGGGGATTACATAACCTAGGACAATTGTGGTTACATGTTTTGTTCACATCCTTTGTTGTGCTCCAGCTAGGCTGAGCACGTTATTGTTGCATACACTTAGAAGCACAGTTATAGGTTGCTTTTCAGGGTTCCCTACTGAGATTATTTCTCACCCATGCACATGAACCTTGGTGTACGTGTAGACCATATGTATTCTTTTCAGGTTGAGCATGATTTTCATAGAGGATAGGGTTGAGGCCCAGTGTTTCATGATTGAGTGGAGCTACTTGAGTGGTTCTACAGATCAGGCTGATGCAGTTCGATAGTTTCTGAAGATCAGGAATGTAAGTTGGATCATAGATAGTAGCATATCCCTATACATTTACTTTCAACTTCTTCCATATTTTTATATGAATGGTCGGCTTAGTTGGTGACCAGTGTTGTATTGTATTGCATAACTGTTTAGGATATTACCTCATTTTAGTATTACATCTTTTTCTATTTTAGGTGTTTACTGCTTCCACGCTATGTTTACTTTCCTTAGTTTTTGATACTTATTTATGTTGTTTTCATACTCTGGTATGAGGTAATAGTCTCTTCACTATCACACCCTAGGCCATCGCTGCTAGTCGGTAGCCTCTGGCATACGGGGAGGCGTGCTTGAGGCCTTTTGTAAAACTGGCTCGGAACACTGATTTAGTGGCTTCCGGGTCGGGTCGTTACAAAGTGGTATCAAATTAGTTTTCTTTCCTCGTCTTTACTATTTGGGATATGGTAGAAATGTGTATTAAGAATGTTTTGGAACCTGTGATGGATATCCGGCTAGTGCGTCGAGAACACTTTTTCTGGTAAGAAGTCCTGGTTTCTAGTGTTTGGGATTGAAGTTCTGATTTGGTGATGTTACAGTTGTATATGATTTTCTCTTTGAGCGACGCACATGTTGTGTGGTTTTTTGTTTAATATGGTTCTCTGGATCTTTCCCATTGCTAATATTCCAATGATGGATTTTGAATCTTGGCCAACAAAGGTAAGAGGCTTTTTATGTATCATTCTAGGAATTTAGGATTCACATCATATAAGCCTGCTAGTGTGTGTTTTCACTGACAACTGAGACCTTTTATTCATCTTACACATACTTTTTACTCTATTTTCAGGTTAGATATATCTATGTAGAGGTGTTTTTATTGAGGCTGATGACTCAGCCCTATTAAAAAGGTGGTGTAGTGACCCTTTTTGGTCAATGTGACATGTGATGCCATTCTGTTTAACCCTTAATGGGTGTTGTTTCTTAGGTCTATGGTTATCTACTCGAATCACTGAGTATGATGTCGATAGTTACCATGTACTTTCTGGTGAACTGTTCCTCCTTGTGATATTTCTATATACGGATACCCGATGAGTGTCAGTTTTGTTTATCTTCCGCTTGGGTTGTGAACTCCTAGGAGTAGTTCCTTCTGAGGATTCTCAGATAGTATCATGGCCTTTTATTGAGTTTTGGTTTTGGATTTCATTGTTCAATGTTTTCATTACCATCTTCTGAGAGATTTTGGATATTTTGGGTTAGGTGGTTAGACCTTCGGACCTAGTAGAGAGGATTTTTTGTAGGACTAGGTGGAAGACATAGAGATCCATGGTTTTGACTCAAACCATTGTAGGTCGATGACTGTTTTGTTCTAGGGACACTTTTGTGAGAATTTATGTCCCATGTTTTCCAATTCCTTTTGGCGGTTCTTGTTTTCGCTTCTAGATTCGATGGGTAGGACTATTCGTTTGCTTGTCCTGGTTGACTAGTGTTTCTGATGTTACTGTTGTGGGTGGCATCATTTGAATCTAAATCACTGAGTAGTTGGGTTCAAGCTGATAGTTGATTTTTAAAGACATTCTATGGACTTGGATCTCCAAAGTTGTGTTGGAATGTCCTTATGTTGTAGAGGATACATTGTGAAATGTCAGATTACCATGAAATGGTTGACCTATACTTGAATCCTTGTCAGGTTTTGGCAGGATGTTAGTGTGGCTCGGAGGGAGCTAGTCACACCTTTGGTGAAGTCTTAGTGTACTCCTATAAGAGAGCATCATGCGCATTTCCTAATTCATCTCGAGATTGCTGAGAGAGCATCGACCCTACACCAATCTCCTTTTCCATTCATAATGTTCATCCATGTTGAGGATGGAACCATTTCTGTTTGTGCTCTCGGAGTGGTGTAAGGAAATCCATATGGTGGGGAGTGCACCAATGGACCTTTGAGAGTTGTTTTCCTTGTTTAGGTTAAACTATAGTGTTTTCCATGAACTTTTGAGCTCAGATTTTTCTTTTAAGATGATGACAATGGTATTCCTATGGTGGGGAGTACCAATTTGGTCATAGTTGAATATCTTCTCTATAGAAGGTGGTTGTTAACACTATACAATAGGTCATTGGATGGTCTAAATATCTTTGTTATGAAGATTCTAGGGTTGAGAGCATGGTTTTTGGTCCTTTCATTAGGATTCTCGGGGATAAGAAGGTTTATGGTGGAGAGTTAGTATGAACGTGAGTTTTTTCGGACTATCGTTTTGAGTAGAAATTTGAATTTTTGATGTTGGATGCTCATGAGGGGTAAAATGGTCATTTTCCCATAGCATCTGATCTAGGATATATTTTTCTGACTACTCTGTTGGTCTCATTATAGGGAGTTTACCCTATGATAGGAGTTTGGTGGAAATCTAAGCAGTTCAAATATTATCGGAATATTTAATACTTAATATTATTAAATTAAATATTAGATTATTCGCACAGGTTCATTTGTCAATAACATTTAAATGGAATGTTGGATTGAGATTCTGTCAACTCTGTTGAGTCCGGAATGGGTATCTTAGCCTAGGGAAGGCATAAACTCATGTCGGGCACTGGGGCCGGCCCGGACCACTTTTTCTTCTTTTCCTTTTCTTTTAATTTCTTCATTCTCTTATTTCTTCCTCCTCCAAGCGCACATCTTCTATGATTATCCATGAATTTAATGTCTTGGATTTTCCATTAATTAGATTTAAATATTATAAGGAAATATTTAAAGACTAGGTGCGAAGACGGAACATCATTCCGATGGTCAGTGAGCTCGGAATGGTGGTTTGAACTTTTCTTAAGTTAAGTGAGTCGGCACTCGCACGTGGATGTGGAAGTTCCCAAACAGGGGCCCAGATTTAAAATCTGATGGCACAATTGTGTCTGAGACAATGACTTTACCAAAGAATGATTCTAAACCCAACAGGCACAGGTCGGCTGTGATGTTTTTTTGGGCGTTTTAAAAAGGAATGCACTTTAGAAAGAATAAAATAAATTAATGATTTATTTTATTAAAACGTTTCTTTTTTTGTTGAGCAGCGAAGAAATCCTCCCCTATAAATTCTTTCTTATGAAAATTTGTAGGGTTATCCTCATAACCCTTCAAGTTGAGATAAAGAGAGAGATATCTCTTGGAAGCTTGGGCGGAGGAGGACGTGTTGGCGGACAATGATATGAGAAATCGACTCCCCTCGGATTTTGACGAATCCCTTCGATGGAAGAGTTGCGACGATCTCTCTTCATCACGTTTGAGGTAGGGGTTTTTTACTTCAATTTATTTTCCCCGCTTTTGAGTTTAAACAACGAACGTGGATCAACCACGAACAAGTTGATTCGTGGATTATTACGTTCTTGCGGGAGGGTTTTCTTTGGGATGAATTTGGGGAATTAATCCATGATTTTTATTTATGTTGATCTCTGCTCTGTTTAATCCTATTAACGGGAGTAGATCATCGCCATGACAAATGACGGAAGAGGCTCATTCCTCAATTTGTTTATTGGATTTCCTCCCCTATTCGTTTCTCCCTCATTCTTCGCGTTCTTCACAGGGCGACGAAATACAGATTGTTGTGCATCCATTCTGCGACGCAATGATCCCAAATCGAATTTTCAGCACTTAAACGACCTTTTGGAGGTTCGGAGATTATGGCGGACGATGAATCAGACCAAATAGGGAAAGGGAATTCTTCGAGCGTTCTTCGTGCGTGAAGATCAAATCATGTTTTCGGAGTCGATCGGAGGCCTGAAAACGATGAAAGCGGCTTTTTGGTGTCGAGGTGACCAAAACCTGGATTTTTTGTGGGGATCAGATGGTTGAATAGATGATTGGAGCACCACAGGAGGCGCGCCGATGATGGGTGTCATTTCTGGAAATTTCCAGAATACCTGGCGTGTACTTCCGAAGAACACGCCGCGTAGTGCTGGAAGCAGCAGCTAGGGTTTTGGGGTTAGAGAGGAAGAACACGGCGTGTGACCCCTGTCACATGGCGTGTTGTACTTTCCCCAAAGCTTGGTGTGTATTTTGGGTATTACACAGACACGGGACAATCTACATGGCTTCAGGCAGCAAGGCGTGTACAGCGTGACAGAAGTAGCTACGTGGGACTCGGCGTGTAACCCGGGGTTACGCAGAAATGGGATGGAGTACACGACCGTGTACTCCATCACACGACCAGGCAAGGCTGGTAACGTGGGTCACCCCGTGTGGCAATAACTCAGGTTGGTGTACACGTGTTGATGATCGTGTACTGGCACAAGGCCAGAGTACACAGAGCCAACCCCAGTTATCCAGACATGGAATGTATACAGTACTACATGATGTGTACTAAGTTTTCCTACATGACTAGCCTATGACACAAGCCGTTGTACACGGGCAGCACCCAGGGTCAGACAACATGACGTGTATATTTTCTACACGTCGTGTAACTTTTTTGAAAACAACATGGTCCTCTTGTTCATCGTATCCTGGACATCTTTCGTTTGGGTTAGTGCCCCTTATTCTCATTCCCCTGAAGTTCGGGAATCATTTCCTTCTACAAGAGTATGATTCCTTCAACTGGACTTTCTGTGATAGATTCGGCATCCCTCTGAGAGGCCCAGAGCGAGATCCTCTATCCATTCCTGACCCTAGGTAGAGTCAGTCATCGACGTGACCAACTCTACTGGGCGTTGATCCTCTACCTAGCTGGTGTATCACCTTAATGGCGAATCCGGATGAGTCGCAGTATCCGCCATGGCCCTGGCAGTTATCCTCATCTATGTATCGTGATCTTTCCCACTCATGAGTGTGTCTCTCGTAATGAGTTCTTCTCTTTTATCATGATCTTTCCCACTCAGGAGTGTGTCTTCCGTAATGAGTGTAGCTACCTCTCGTGACCGTTCCGGACGAACAAAACTTCTCAGACAAACGTCATCAGAGCTATAAGGCTCATGGAGTGTGTTCTCCCAGAATGAGTGCATCACAGAATCTTCGAACAGAATCCCTAACAGGGGTATGCGGTTGTGTGACTGGTCTCTAGACCATGGGTCTAGTTTTTGAGTATATCTGGTTTGTTCTGTATGTTCTGTAGACTTATACTGTGCATAGCTAACTGTACCTTTACTTTTTTTACTGGTTTGTGGATTTCAGGGTCCTCTACTAAGTATTGTTATACTCACCCCTGCACGGGCTTTTCCCGCATGTCAGGTGTCTTGTGAAGACGAGAAACCTTTTGACAGAGTCCAGGGCGGACCAGGACAGGACCGATCTTTCTGAGTTCCCAACAGGCCGAGGTGTTCCTACGCCTATGAGCAGTAGTCCCAGTACCTTTTGTGTTTACAAGTTGGACATTGCAGTTTTCAGACTCTTGCTTGTTTTATTTTTGGGGGCTTGTATTCTGGCCCATTTTTCTTTTTAGTACTCTACCTTTCTTCGTACTCTGTTGGTTGGGGTTTAGTTGTATTCATACATTTTTGTTCCTTATTATTTTACATTTCAGCATTTGTGGGCTTGGTAATGTGTGTGTGTGTATATGTACATAAGAAATTCCTCCCATGTTAGTGATTTTCCTACTCAGTGCTAGTCACTAGCCCTTGTCCTATTGTAGGTGGGCTTGGGGAGTCACGGTGTGGGCCCCACTAGGGCGGGTCGTGACAGAGTGGTATCAGAGGTGGTCGGTTCTACCTTAGGACCAAGAGTCTGTGAGTTTGGTTTGGGGAAACAGTGTTAAGTGTTTCATGTTCAGCTTTCAGGCCAAAGACTCAAGTGTTGGTGTGGCGGCCGACGTATCCATACACCAGGGCTCTAATAACATGTTTTTCGACTCAGTACAAAAAAATGATCGTTGCGGGAAAATAAAAAGGTACATGCATCATATAGGAATGGTTTGTGGCTTGCATATCCTTTGTGTCGGCTATCCAGATATACTCTTTGGCCATGGAACATCTTGTTTCCTTACAAGATGCCTCCACGATGCATACCCGCTAGGATTCAGCAGCACGATCATGAGGATGACCCCCTTAGTGAGAGGTTCGATACAAGGACCAGTTCCCCAGGTGTTGCCACTAGGTGGTGCACCTACTATGCCACCACCAGTGGAAAAGCCAGTGGTACCTGTAGTACTGACCGGCAAGGAGCGCAGGCTTAGCGCGCTCCATGAGATCCAGAGATAGAGACCCCTCAGGTTCCGAGGTGAACCCGACCCTTAGGTGGCTGAGGACTGTCTTGAGGTGGTGACAAGAGTTTTCCATCTAGTAAGAACACCAGCAGACCAGATGGTGATCCTAGGAGCGAGCCTTCTTCAGGGTTCGATGGGGCGATGGTGGATTTTGACCACACAGACTCACGATGAGGAGACTCTTTTGTTGATGGATTTTGATAGACTCTTCAGGGAGGAGTTCTCTCTGGTTACGCTGAGAACTGTACGCATCCAGGGGCTTCTTCAGCTCCAATAGGGCAGTATGACTGTGGCTGACTATTCATCGAGGTTTACCAACCTCACCAGGTACTCGATGGATATGGTCAGGGATCATAACTTCAGAGCTCGGACCTTCGATCGGAGTTTATGAAGAGACATCTGAGATAGTATCGTTCCTCTATGCATATTGACTTAGGCTGGAGTACTTGAGTAGGATTTTGTGGTTGAAATCTTCTTGGTGGAGCAGAGACAGCCTCCGGTAGTCATTAGAAGGCAGACAGGTGTGGAGACCTAGGCGGAAGGGAGTAGGCATCAAACGCAGGGATCAGGACATCAAAGACGTCAGAGGAGGACATAGGATAGTGGATCGACAGTCCAGGGCTCTCAGGCTGGATCTAGTTAGCCTAGGGAGAAGTGATGCTACACATGCGATGGTTGGGGACATCTTTCTAGAGATTTCCCGACCAATCGAGCTGATGACAAGGAAGTAGTGGATAGACCACCAAGGCAGAGGTAGAGAATAGAACAGGTAGACCCGCCTGGTGGTGGATGTGGCAGGGGAGCAGGGAGAGCTGCAGGTGGTGGAAGATGCTTCGACATACTTCCACCACCAGCCCCAGGAGGTCTGCACCAGGCTCAGGGAGCTGGGGGACAGGGATGGGGAAAGCTGCATGTGGTCGAGGCCTACGACCCAGAGGTTCCAGAAATGATTTGAGGTATGATCTGTGTCTTTTATGCCTTATCTTTCGTACTCATAGACACAAGTTCCAGTCATTCCCTTATAGCCACATGTCTTGTACAAAACCTCGAGATTCCGGTAGAACCGTTGACTCAATCCGTATGCTTGGACACACCTACGGGAGGAGACTTGACGATCACGCACCTTTGCAGACAGTGTGATCTTACCCTTGGAGGCGAGAGTTTCGGCTAGAACCTCTTGGTGGTAGTGTCGAGGCCTTACGATGTCATTCTTGGAATGGATTGGTTATCTTCAGTCCATGCCCATATTGACTATTTTAGGTGAAGAGTGCGGTGTGTTCGTCGTGATGGAATGAGGTTTTCCTTTGTTCGAGAAAGGGAAACCTAGGCAGCACAAAATGGACTCATGCATTGGAGGGTGCAGCTGATCACTCGTGAGTTGGCTAGCCTTACCCTCGGAGCAGTAGATGTTGTGAGGTCTTAGTTCCCAGCAGTGGTGATGGAGTATGATGATGTCTTTCACGAAGATGTTCCAAGATTTCCTCCCAATTGGGAAATTGACTTCTGCATTGACTTACACCCCTGGACGACACCGATTCCTCATCGGCATATCAGATGGCTCCTGCAAAGCTTCGCGAGCAGAGGGTGCAGTTAGAGAATTTATAGAGCAAGGGTTTCGTGAGACCCAGCATTTCACCCTGGGTGGCCCTACTCTTTTTTTCCAAGAAGGCAGATGGAAGACTGAGGTTGTGTGTGGATTACTGGCGCCTGAACCAGGTGACGTTGAAGAACAAGTATCCACTTACAAGGATTGATGAACTCTTCAATCAGGTACGAGGGGAACATTGGTTCTGGAAGGTTGGCCTTTGACCAGGCTATCACAATCTACGAGTACAAGACGAGGATATACCGAAGACGGCTTTCAGATGCTGCTACAGTCACTATGAGTACTCGGTAATGCCTTTCGGCATGACGAATTCCCCTGCTGTGTTCATGGGACTGATGAACCAGATCTTCCAACCATACTTGGACCGGTTCATAGTGGTCTTAATTGACAACATCCTTGGGTACTTGGCGTCAGAGGAGGAGCACGTGAGACACCTTCAGATGGTTCTAGAAGTGCTTCGAGAGCACCATCTTTATTGGAAGCTCTCAAATTGCTAGTTCTAGATTTAGGAGGTCCTCTTTATAGAAAATGTCATCTCAGCAGGTGGAGTACCTGTATGTCCAGCCAAGGTGGAGGCTGTGTTAGCATGGGTGCCACCTCGGAGCATGGCGGAGGTGCGGAGCATCCTTGGGTTGGCAGGATATTACCGAAGATTCATTCCTTATTTCTCTCAGATATCAGCACCGATGATAGCATTGACTGGGAAGGGCCAACCCTTCGTGTTTATGAAGAAGTGCCAGTAGGCTTATGAGCAGTTGAGGAAAAGTTTGATGAGTTCCCCAGTCTTCAGATTTCTAGAGGAGGGTGTCGAGTACATAGTTTTCTGTGACGCATCAGGGACCGGGATTGATGATGTCCGGATGCAGCGGCATGCAGTGATTGCTTATGGTTCGCGCCAACTTAGGCCACATGAGCAGAACTATGTAACCCATGATCTCGAATTGGAAGCAGTAGTATTCGCATTGAAAATTTTGCGACACTACCTCATGGGTGAACGATTTATCATCTACTCCGACCACAAGAGCCTCAAGTACATCTCCTCACAAAAGGATCTGAATCTAAGGCAGAGGTGTTGGCTAGAGTTCCTCCATGACTACAATTTCGAGATCATCTATACTCCTAGAAAAGGGAACAAGGTGGAAGATGCCCTTAGCAAGAGGTCGAGCTCACAGCTGTTGAGTGAGGCAACACAACAGTTAGACACGTTACAGTTATCCTTCATGGATGGAGAGGATACGGCTTACCTATAGTCGAGGACTATCACCCCTCCACTCTTACAGCGAGTTAGGGAGGCACAACTTGGGGATGTCGACTGTGTGGATTTACGTGCTCAGTTATCCATAGGACATGCTCCTGATGGTTATTCACAAGGTCGAGAGCACATACTCTTTTTCAGGGGACGCACTGTTGTACCGTTGGCATTATAGGAGGAGTTCCTAAGGGAGTTTCATACATCCCCTTTGGTGGTACATCCTGGGGTGGTAAAGATGTACCAGGATCTCTGACAACAGTTCTGGTGGTTAGGAATGAAAAACACAGTAGTGGATTTCATTTCTCGATGCCTCACATGCCAGTGGGTGAAGGATGAGCACTAAGTTTCATTAGGGTTAGCTCACCCCCTGGAAGTTCCAGAGTGGACGTGGGATGGAATATCAATGGACATCGTGACAGTCTTACCATGAATTTCCATGGGGTATGATTCCATCTAGGTTATTGTTGACTGACTCACCAAGTCGGCCCACTTCCTAGCTATCAGGGAGAAGAGTTTTGTAGAGAGCTTGGGATGCCTCTACGTGTAGGAGACTGTTTAGCTTCATCGAATCCCCTCAACTATAGTCTCGGATCGAGATTCCCGCTTCACATCCTGGTTGTGGAAGGGTTTGCAGGAGGATTTTGGGGTTCAGATACGCTTGATCACATCTTTTCATCCCCAGACGGATGGTCAGACGGAGAGGACCATTCAGGTTCTGGAGGATATTTTACGAGCCTGCGTCTAGGAATTTGGTCACAGTTGGGAGGACCACCTACCACTGGTGGAGTTTGCGTACAACAATAGCTACCACTCCACCATTGGTATAGCACCATTCGATGCCTTATACGGGCGACCCTTCTGGTCACCACTTTGCTGGACTGACCCTGGAGAGTCAGCACTCATGGGTCCAGAGTTAGTGTGAGCCACCACAGAGATGGTGCAGATCATCCGGGAGCAGACGAAGACTGCTCAGAGCTGACAGAAGTCTTATGCTGACAGACGATGGAGACCTCTGGAGATCAAAGAGGGGGACTATTTATTTCCTTGGGTCTCACCTCGATGAGGGTTGCAGCAATTTTTCCGAGGCGGAAATCTATCTCGAAGTTTCAGCGGGCCTCTCCAGATTCTATGCAGAGTTGGAGAGGTGGCGTACCGCCTAGATATACCGTCACAGTTGCATCGGTTACATGATGTCTTCCATGTGTCGCATCTGAGGAGGAATGTGCATCATCTGTCGCATGTCATTGTCTGTGGAAAGCTGGACATCGAGGATGGAGTGACCTTCGCTGAGTACCTGGTGGATATCGAAGATCGACAGGATAGAATCCTTCATGGATGATCGATTCCCTTGGTGCATGTTTGGTGGTAGCATGGGAATCTACAGGAGAGCACGTGGGAGCGGGAGGCTCAGATCCATGCCCAGTACCCTCATCTTTTTGAGTAGCCTTTGTTTTGGCTTTTCGGGGATGTAAAGCCCCAAGGTGGGGAGAATGTAATTTCTTGGATTTCTCCATTTATTATTTTTAAATATTATATGTAATTATTTTGAGACCAGGCACGAAGAGAGAAGAACATTCTGAGGGTCAGTGATCTCGGAATGGTGGTTTTAATTTTTTTTATGTTAAGTGTGTCGGCACTTGCGCGCGGTTGTGGTAGTTCCCAAACGGGTGTCTGGATTAAAAATCTGAGGGCAACGTTGTTTCCGGGATGACAGCTTTACCAAAGAACGGTTCTAACCTCGACCGGCGCAGGTTGGTTGTGAAATTTCTTTTGGGATTTTTTTGAAAGGAAAGAACTTTAGAAGGAATAAAATAATGTAATGATTTATTTTATTAAAATGTTTCATTTATTTTTTGAGCGGTGACCTAATCATCCCCTATAAATTCATTCTTACAGGAAATTCATAGGATTAACTTCATAACCCTGCGAGTTGGGAGAAAGAGAGGGATTTCTCTTGGAATCATGGGTGGAGGAGGACGCATTGGCGGACGATGACGTAAGTCTTCGACGCACCACAGATTTTGATGAATCTCTTCAACGGACGCGTCGCGACAATCGCTCTTCAACCCGTTTGAGGTAGGTATTCGTTACTTCAATTTATTTTCCCCATTTTTGAGTTTTAACAATGAACGCGGATCAACCATATACAAGTTGATCCGCATATTCATACGTTCTTGCGGGAGGGTTTTCCTTTGGATGATTTTGGGGAATTAATCCATGATTTTCATTTATGTTCATCTCTGCTCTGCTTAAGAACATTAACAGGAGTGGATCAATCCTGTGACAAATGACGGTGGAGGTTCGTTCCTCAATTTTTTTATTGGATTTCCTCCCCCACTCTTTTCCCGCACGTTCTTCGTGTTCTTCGTGGGGTGACAATCAACGGATCGTTGTGCATCCTTTCTGTGACGTAATGATCCCAAATCAAAAGTTCGGCACCGCAAAGACCTTTTTGAGGTGCGACGATGATGGAAAACGATGAATCAGACTGAATCGGGAAAGGGTGTTCTTCGAGCGTTCTTTGAGTGGGAAGATCAAATCATGTTTTTGGAAACAGTCAAAGGTCCGAATACAACGGAAGCAGCTTCATGGTGTCTAGGAAACTAAAACATGGAAGTTTTGTGGTGATCAGGCATCCGGATCAATGATCAGAGCACCATGGGAGGTGCGCTGATGAAGGTCATCGTTTCTAGAAATTTCCAGAATACACGGCGTGTACTTCCGAAGAACACACCATGTAGTGTTGGTAGCGACGACTAGGGTTACAGAGTCAGAGTGGAATAAGAAGGCATGTGACCCCTGTCACATGGCGTGTTGGACTTTCCCCGAAACTCGGCATGTATTTTGGGTAGTACATGGACACGGGACGATCTACACGGCCCTAGGCGGCACGACATGTACATCGTGACAGAAGTGGATACGCGGGACTCAACATGTATCTGAGGTTTATGCAGACACAGGATGGAGTAAATGACTGTGTACTCCATCACACGACCAGGCGAGGCCAGTAACACGGGTCACCCTGTGTGCCAGTTAGACGGGTTAGAGTACACGGGTTGATGACCATGTACGGGCACATGGACAGAGTACATGAAGCCAACCCCAGTTATCCAGACACGGTGTGTATACCGTACTACACACCGTGTAATGAGTTTTCATACATGACCATCCAAATACACAGGCCGTTGTACACGGGCAGTACCCGGGGTCATACAACACAGCGTGTATATTTTCTATACACCGTGTACCTTTTTTGAAAACAGCATCGTCCTCTTGTTCATAGTATCCTGGACATCTTTTTTTGGGATAGTTCCCCTTCTTCTCATTCCCATAAAGTTCAGGCATCATTTCCTTCTACAGGAGTATGATCCCTTCAGCCGAACTATCTGTGATAGAGTAGGAATCCCTCCGAGAGGCCTGGAGCGAGATCCATTATCCATTCCTGACCCTAGGTAGAGTCAGGCATCGACGTGACCAACTCTACCGGGCGTTGATCCTCTACCTAGCTAGTGTATCACCTAACTGGTGAATCCGGAGGAGTCGCGGTATCCACCATGGCCATAGTAGTGGTCCTCGTCTGTGTATCATGATCTTTCCCACTTAGGAGTGTCTCTCCCATAATGAGTGCCACTAACTCTCGTGACGGATCCTGACAAACAACACTTCTTGGACAGACGTCATCAGAGCTATAAGACTCATGGAGTGTGTTATCGCAGAACGATTGCATCACAGAATCTTCAAACAGAATCCCTAATGGGGGTATGCGGTTGTGTGATTGGTCTCTAGACCACAGGTCTGGGTTTTGAGTATATCTGGTTTGTTATGTATGTTCTTTAGACATATATTGTGCATAGATGATTGTACCTTTACTTTGTTTACTGCATTGTGTTTTTTAGGGTCCTCTATTGAGTATTGTTATACTCACCCATGCATGGTCTTTGCCTGCACGTCTGGTGTCTTGTGCAGATGAGCAGCCTTTTGAGAGAGTCCAGGATGGACCAGGACAGGACTGAGCTTTTTGAGTACCCTACAGGTCAAGGTGTTCCTATGTCTATGAGCAGCAGTCCCAGTACCTTTTGTGTTTACAAGTTTGACTTCGCAGTTTTCAAACTCTTGCTTGATTGTTTTTGGGGGGCTTGTATTCTGTCCCAGTTTAATTTTTAGTACTCTACCTTTCATCGTACTATGTTGTTTGGGGTTAAGTTGTATGCATGAATTTTTGTTCCATAGTATTTTACATTTCAGCATTTTTGGGCTTTGAGATGTGTGTGTGTGTACAGGTACTTAGGCAATGCCTCCCATGTTAGTGATATGCCTACTCGGTGCGAGTCACCTGCCCCTGTCCTATTGGAGGCGGGCTTGGGTAGTCATGATGCGGGCCCCACTGGGGAAGGTCATGACAATGGATCTATTTTTGGGGATATTTGGAGTTTGAGAAAGAGAGAGATTTGTAATCCGTGATGGGTACCGATTTGATTCTCTCAACGTGTTGATTCCGCGTGCGGCAACCGTGAGCCGTGAAATTAACCAAATCATCGGTAGCTTCCACCCAAAGGATGGGCAGTTTATGTTTTCTCCATAGATCATATTTTAAAATAAATTATGTCTTTAAAGATTTACATTTCTTTCTTGTGGCTTCTTAAGGCTAGATATATTATTTTGGGGGCGAAAACAGTCATTTTGGGTGTTTTGAGGGATTTCCCATCAAAAAACCCAAAATACACAGTGTGTCTTCCAGGGGAACTTGCCGTGTGTTTTTTCCTATTTGGGGAATAAAAATTTTTCTTATGTACACACCGTGTATTTGGTGGTCGTGTGACCAGTCGTGTGAAATAGAACACAGAGTACTGTTTTTTTAGGAGTACATGTCTTGTATTATATGTACACGTCGTGTAGTGGTACATGGGCAAGTGTTCAGGTGAAAATGCACACGGTGTAACTTTTTGTGAACATTACACACCATGTAAAGTAAATGACATTCCATGTACTATTTCACAAGAAGACCCCATGGGTCTAGCCATGTGTTTTGGCCATGTACTACTTGAACATAATAATTTGGGGATATATTGGGCCATGGATGTCAGAATTTGGCATGTGATTAGTCAATTATGAGAGTTTTTCCATGTAGATCACAGTGGTGGAATACTTTTTACATTTAAAGGTCATATAAATGATTTATTTGGTGTTTGTATATAAATGGAGAGTTTTTTCCTCCAGTTATCGAGTTCTTTTATCACCTAAGAGTAAGACTTGGTGTGGATGATAGGATGGCTGTTCGGACCAACCTAGTTGAGAATTTTGAGATGATATGAGCTATGGGATATCACTTGTGACATATTATTTTGTTCATTGTTCCTCATGTGAGATATTAACTTCTAGAGTATGAGGTCGTGATAAAGGATGCTTCCAAGGATCTTTTGATGTATTCCTTTACTTGTGTGCTAACCTAGGCAGTCCCTTGAAGGCTCTATCTCTAGTTTTTACATTGATGTGACCCATTTTCTAGAATTCCTATGTTTTCCTTCATTTTAGGATTTACTGTATGATTCCTCCCTTACTCTTCACTAAGGATCCCATGTAGGATTCCTTCCCTCATGTTTACATAAAGGATCCCGAGTATGATGCCTCCTCATCGTTTGACATGAGGGACCCATGGGGGCCATTGTTTGACTGACCATGATTTGTTATGTTAGGTTTGGGTAGAGACGGTGTTTGTGTGTCACCTAGAATACATTTTAAGTTGGTAATCCCATAGGGCATGGGACATATTGTTGGGTAGGGTGTTCGGGCCACCCACACTTGTAAGTTTATATCTTAATTGTTTTGATAATTTTGTAGTAGTTTTTAGAGGTGATTCCTAGTTGGTGTCAATTGAGCCTAACGCGAGGCATCTTTCCTGTTTTTTGGGATTTCTAATATGCCTTTGTTATTGAGTAGAGGTTGTTCTATTGTGAATAGGTTTATTAACTTTTTGGTGGATTTGTTTTCCCATGCCGCATGATATTTACCCTTTGGTCTAGATTTTCCTATTAGGATGCTATATTTTCCATGCTTAGTATTGTTGGGATGGAGTGATTGTATCCGACATTCTTGATATGTATTATAATGTTTATCCAAGTAGTTTTTGAGGTTTACTTTGGCTATGTGGAATTTCTATGCTTGTTTGACTTACACAAGTCCATGAAAACCTAGTGTAGTGGATTAAAAGGTGGATAAACCATGTGAGCTTCATCATGGTGTCTTCAATCACTTTTGAATATATGGGTAATTGACTATGAGTTCTTCCTTAGAGTGTCTATAGTTTTATATTAAAATACTATAGGGGGAATTGACTGTGAGTGCTTCTTGAGAGAGTATTTGTCTGTATGAGACCAAAGGGGTTAGACTATGAGAGCTGCCTAGGTGGTCATAAACTATGTTTTACCCAGGGGGTATTTAATGTGAGATCTACCCGGAGGCTGTTCATATTTTATTTGATGCTATGTTAGACCCATATGGTTCAGACCGTGAGAGCCGCCCAGGTGGTCGTGTTTTTTCAATTGATGGCTTATTGAACAAAGGTGTTAGACTGTGATAGATTCATGAAAGGGTTACTTGATATTCATTAGATTGTTCATATATGTAACTCTGAAATTGGATATGTCATGTACATGTCAATGGGATTAGGGACCCATAGATCGACTTAATGATACATGGCTTCAGTGGCATGACGTCCAGATCAACGCCCTTGAATAGGATGTCTCGGAGATCGGGCTTATGGTCTTTAAGATTGACTGTTGATGTTCTATCTTGTTATTTGAAACACTTAATCATGAATATTCATATTTATACATATGGGTATAGGTATGGGAGTATACATGTGTACGTATATTGATATGGAAATCCATGGTGGCACTTTCCCAGTCGACAGGGATTACATACCCTAGGTGCGACTGTGGTTTCATGTTTGGTTTACTTCCTTTGTTGTGTCCAACTAGGTTGAGCATGTCACTGTTGCATACACATAGCATCAGAGTTATAGGTTTCTTGTCGGGTTTCCCTAATGAGATTATTTCTCACCCCTGCACATGCACCTCAGTGTACATGTTGAAATTATGACTTCTTTTTTGGTTGATCACAAGTTTCATGGAGGATAGGGCTGAGGAACGTTATTGCATGATTGAGCGGAGCTACTCGAGTGGTTCTACTAATCAGGCTGATGCAGTTTGACAGTGTCCAAAGATTCGGTATGGGAGTTGGTTCAAAGTTAGTTGTAGAGCCCTGTACTTTTACTTTCATCATCTTTTGTATTTGTATTTTCTTTGTCTTCTTAGTTGGTGACCAGTTTTGTATTGTATTTCATAGCTGTTTATGATTTTATAGAATTTTACTATTACAAATTGTTCTATTTCAATTGTTTATTACTTCCACACACTATTTACATTCCCTTGTGTTTGATACATAGTTATTTCCACTGTTTTCTTACTCAGTTATGATGACATTATCTCCCCACTATCACACCATTGGACCATGCTGGTAGTCAGAAGCCACTGGCGTATAAGGAGGCGTGCTTGAGGCTTTATGGAAAATGGGCTCAGAGCATTGGTTTAGTGGCTTTCAGGTCATATCATTACAATATATCTTCTAATTATTTTAATATTGGTAAAAACGTAAATATAAGAAGGTAATTCTCACTGATAACATTATTGTTATGAACAACAAATTTATGATTTGATGGAAAAGAAAATTTTTGAGAAACATGTTCACATCTCTTATTACTATAGAAGTAAAATAGGTAAATATTCATTCTGTTTTTAGTTCAATTATTATGGTGTATTTTAGAAAACCAAAAATATGAGTTATTTTTAACTAGAATCATTACAATTATCCCTTGAGTTATATAATGAAATTTTTTACTGGGATTTAATCCACTCCCTGAAGGAATTATGAGGAACATGTCTTGAATGTTCAAAATATATTCCTATATTTAGAAAATATTATTGATTTATGTGAACTGCATGCACATTGTGAAAAATTGTGTCTTGTTTTGTTACCATAGCAATAACATGTTTATAAAAATTATTAGAAGGAAGATTTAATGAAAGATAGAGAGAATAAAAAATATATTCTTTTAGAAAATTACCATAAATTAATAAAATGATCATATCCCCGAATTTTAGATACTGGTTATTCTTTATATATAATAGTACATTCAAAATTTTTGAAGAATATAAGAAATTTCAAAAAAAACACCAGTGTTTGAAAATGATGAGTCATTCAGAATCAATGGTGTTCGATCTGATATTAATGGAGAAGAAATATTTAAATTCAAGATATATTTCTTTTTTGATTGGTTGGAAAAATATCTTCATTGTTTCCCAACTTGTTGGTGATGTAAATATATATTAACAAAATATGGGTTTATTTTGAAAATATAGGAATATGGACAAGTTGTTTAAAAAGTCCAACACAAAAAATGAATCTTATTTCAAGTCGGTGAAGTACAAAATTCATTTTACATAATGACGATTCAAGAAATATGGCTGTGGAATTTTCTTTTTGGATATATGTGCTAATGAATCATTTGGAAATTATCAATGTGAGATAGTTTTTGTGATATTCATAATATTTAACGAAGAATTCAAGGGAGCTCCCCCTATCCTAGACCAGTGCCAATAGCATCCACAACCAATGGGTATGATGGAATCATCCCCTAAGGGGCCTTAAGATCAACACTGATGGGTTGTGAAGCATGGAGGCAATCTGCTGAGGTGGGGCCATTTGAGACTATAGTGGTTAGGTTAAATTGTTGTATCACTCCAGACTTGGACACAGTTACTCTCTACAGGTTGAAGAAAATTTCTATGAATCTGGGTTTAATCATATTACTTCATAAGAACATTCCTATGGAGGAAGTTGAAACATACTCAAAGATTCTCTATGATGCAATGAATGGACTTTTCACCCCCTAGGACGATTACCTACATCATTCGAAAGTGCATAGGTTCCTCCAATAACACCACCAATGTGCTTCACACCTTGTGGGAGGAGAACCATGTTGTGGTATATCTTGTGTCTCTTGATTCCCTCAGCTATAACCCTATTTTATTCTACAATGTGCACACCTTGGAACCCAAGGGGGTTGATTTGGTTAGAAGGGGTGCCCTTGGACTTAATTTGTTCGCCTCCTTAACTGAGTTATTGTGGTTGGGGGTCTTTTATGTTATATTTCCTTTATAATAATAAAATTATAATGTTGTATGGATAATATTTAATGAATAACATTTTGGTGTTGTTCATTTTTTTTGAGACGGAAGACTACAAAAAAATCCCTAAAAGATGATATTCACTAAAATCATCATGGGGAACAATTCATTTCGATAGTTTTGTGACAACTAGTAAACAATCATCTTTTATAGATAAGTAATTTATTTACTTAATTTTTTTTACTAACAATATGTTTTTTATATATTTGAAACACTAATAAGATTCATTAAAGATGTTTAAGAGTTATATAAGTAGATTTCAAAAAGATTGTTGGTATTAGGTGAAGAAATTGAGAACATATAATGGTGGTGAATTCAGTATTAATTAATTCAAATGTATTTTATAAATAAAATGGTATTAAGACACTACTAGAATTCTAGGTATTTGTAATGGGTTATTTGGGACGAGATCCCATCGCAAATAATATTTTGCAACGGGGTCCCGTCGCAAATAGACCGTAGCAGAAAACGGCATCTCAAAAAATATTATTGGCAATGGGCCCATTGAAAATAAATCTCCGATTATATAATTTATATATATATAAACTTTTTGTGATGGGCCCATCGCCAAAACTATTTACTTTAGGCCCATAGTCCCATCGCAGATACCTTAAAAAAAATTATTCGGACTATTTGCGATGGGCCCATCGCAAATACTTTTTGCAATGGGTCCCTAATCCCATCGCAAATACTTTAAAAAAAATTATTTAGTCAATTTGTGAACGGAACCCGTCGAAACAGATACTTTCGCAAATAATAAATAAATTTTTTAGAAAATAAATTTAATATAATTATGATTATTGAAAAAATAATTTTAATATTATTAAAATATTAAAATAAAAATATATTAAAATTCTCAATATTCACAATAAAATATAAAAAAATCATAAAATATTATTATTAGTAAAATAAAAAAACATTAATAAATATAATACTGAAACTGTGATGGATCTAGAATCAACTCAGTAGTTAAATCAATATCATCATGAGTTTCAGTTTGTTGAAGAGATAGACCTACAAAATCATGAACTAATTGTTGGAACCTTAATGGATCCAGAATCAAGTTATTAGTATCTTCTCTGGAACTAGGTTCACTGTTTTGATACAAAAAAACATAATCTGATTGAATTCGAACCTCAAGAGATGTCCCCCAACCTTGTCAATTGTGTCGAACATTCTCACAGCACATTTTATACAAGGACACAAAATTGTGCCTTCTGAAAAATATTCTGGATTAGATGATTCAAATGCTGAGAAATCATCAACACCCTCAATATATACAGGATTTAAACCATAACCATTTAAATTTCTAGGCAGATTTATCCATGCACGATCATCTAATAATGACTGATGTCGACTTCCTTGTTCTATATTTTTCTAAAAAATATAAAATCATCACTGTTTTTGAATAATTTGAAATTATAAAAACACCATCTAAAAAAATATAACTAATTACTACTACTTCTTAATAATTACCATTAATTATGGGTGACACAATTTCCAGTGGATTGACGGAAACTCTTTTGTCTGACGGCTCATTTTCGTGCATCTTTCTCACACTGAAATCAAAATGAAGAATCTGCTCAGAGTTACACATATTTATTCTTGTATGCATGAGAATGAATATGCATACCTCTGACCAGATTCTTCTTTGTGATTTCAGTGTGAGAAAGATGCAATAAAATGAGATATCAGACAAAAGAGCCCCCTTTTCTTCGATGAATCATCTTCTTCCAACTGTCACTGGCTGAAAACATTAAAATAAATGTTATCCTACGAATTCATATCCAATCTCGTGCATACGAGATTGAATATGCCTATGTAGCAGCACATTTTTTATAATGTTTTCAGTCGGTGATAGTTGAAAGTAGAAAACTCAAAGAGAAAAAGGTGTGTCGTCAATCCAGTGGAAATTGTGGAAGGTTCTTAAAATTTATTAAAATTTCTTTCTAAATGTTCTTTACTGTTCCTAACAAACTATTCCTATTTATTACTAACTATTCCTATTTGTTACTAACTATTACTATTTATTACTAACTATTACTATTTATTACAAACTATTACTATTTATTACTAACTATTACTATTTATTACTAACTATTACTATTTATTACTAACTATTACTATTTATTACTAACTATTACTATTTATTACTAACTATTACTAATTATTACTAACTATTACTAATTATTTTTAACTATTACTAATTATTACAATTTATTACTAATTATTCCCCTTTATTACTAATTATTTCTCTTTATTGCTAATTATTACAATTTATTTCTAATTATTGCTAATTATTGCTAATTATTGATAATTATTGCTAATTATTTCTAATTATAGCTATTTATTTCTATTTATTAGTAATTATTGCTAATTATTAGTATTTATTGCTAATTATTGGTTTTTATTCCTAATTATTAGTATTTATTCCTAATTATTTGTATTTATTGCTAGTTATTGCTATTTATTGCGCTCTATTTCTATTTATTAGTAATTATTGATAATTATTAGTATTTACTGCAAATTATTAGTATTTATTCCTATTTATTCCTAATTACTTCAAATTATTCATATTTATATCTAACTATTCCTATTGATTCATAATTATTCCTTTTTATTCCTAATTATTCTTATTTATTCCTAATTATTTCTATTTATTAATAATTATTTCTAATTATTAATAATTATTTCTAATTATTACTAATTATTACTAAATATTACTAACTACTACTAATCAAATCTAATCTAATCAATCTTATGATTACTAATTATTACTAATGTTATCTAATGATTACTAATCAAATCTAATCAAATCTAATCATATCTAATCATATCTAATAAAATCTAATCAAATCTAATAAAATCTAATCAAATCTAATCTAATCTAATCAAATCTAATCAAATCAAATCAAATCAAATCTAATCTAATCAAATCTAATCATATCTATTCAAATCTAATAATATCAAATCATATCTAACCATATTTAATCATATCTAATCATAATTAACCATATCTAATAATATCTAATCATATCTAATCATATCTAAGCATATCTAATCATAACTATTTATTACAAATTATATTTACTTATTATGAATTATTACGAATTATATCTAATTATTATGAATTATATCTAATTATATTTAATTTTTACTAATTATATCTAATTTTTATTAATTATATCTAATTATTACTAATAGAAAAAATTATATTATTCTAATATTAATAATAAAATAATACTAATTATATTTAATTATTACTAATAAAAAATTATTCTTTTCATATTTATGAAGAAATAATATTAATATTATTAAAATAAAAAAATTAAAATTTTAAAATTATCAATATTCTCAACAGGCTTTTCTTTATTCTAAACATGTTCAAATCTCAAAGGGTTTCTAATTTTCAGGTCATGCGCAATAAAATGTTTTCATCAGCCATGTCCAATGTAAACTCTATAATTGTCCTGCATGGTTGATCACCTCTCAAGTAGTGTTGCAATAGGATGACCAAAGCAATGTCGTTCTCGTCTCTAAGAATCATCTCCCTCCCTTTATATAGATCATTCTTCCTTAAAAATTTAAGGGGACTTCATTATCGTTCCATTAAATTTTCAAGGAAGAATGATATATGTAATGGGTCATGTGAGATAATTTTTATAGATGAGAAGGGCATGACCCGGGTTGTCCTATTGCAACGCTACATGCAAGGTGATCAACTAAAAAAGGAAAATTATAGATTTTACAATATACATGGATGACGCTTACTAATTATTACTAATTATTTCTAATTATTAATAATTTTTACTAATTTTCACAAATTATTACTAATTATTACTAATTATTACTAATTATTACTAATTATTACTAATTATTACTAATTATTACTAATTATTACTAATTATTACTAATTATTTCTAATTATTAGTATTTATTACAAATTATTAGTATTTATTACGAATTATTACAATTTATTAACAATTATTACTAATTATTACTAATTATTAAAAATTATTACAAATTTTTACTAATTATTACTAATTATTACTAATTATTACTAATTATTACAAATTATTACAAATTATTACAAATTATTACAAATTAATACTAATTATTACTATTTATTTCTAATTATTACAATTGATTACTAATTATTACAATTTATTACTAATTATTACAATTTATTACAAATTATTACAATTTATTACTAATTATTACTAATTACTACAATTAAATACTAATTATTATAATTTATTACTAATTTATACAATTTATTACAATTTATTACTAATTATTACAATTTATTACTAATTATTACAATTTATTAATAATTATTACAATTTATTACTAATTATTACAATTTATTACAAATTGTGACAAATTATTACTAATTATTACAATTTGTTACTAATTCTTACAATTTATTACTAATTATTACAATTTATTACTGATTATTACAATTTAATTCTAATTATTACAATTTATTACTAATTATTACAATTTATTACTAATTATTATAGTTTATCGCTATTTATTAATCATTATTACTATTTATTTCTATTTATTAAAAATTATTAATATTTATTAATAATTATTAATATTTATTACTATCTATTAACAATTATTTTTAATTACTACAAATTAATTATATACATTACTAATTATCGTTAATAATTACTAATTACTACTAATTATTTAAAATTAATACTAAAAACATCAATTTTTTAATACAAATAAATAGTCATGCCAAAACAATTTAAATTCAATTTAATTAAAACTAATCAAAAATAATAAAAATTAACATAAAAATTTGAAATATATAATAAATTAAATAAAACATAAATACCTTTAAACATGAGTTGCTATTGATGTAGACGGCTCCACAACTTCTTCGTGACCAAAAAAAATAACTTAGAAAAATTTTCTCTCTGAAATCAGAGTTCAGAGAGAAATAAGATCTATAAATTGAGTGGAATGAGTAGAAAAACCGATGGGGTATATATAGGTTAGATTATTTGTGACGGGACTATTTGCCACGGGTTACCCGTCGCAAATAGTATCTTTTACGATGGGACCCGTCGCAAATACCTACGCCCGCATTAATTACGGTCAGTAGTTAAAAAGTTATTTGTGATGGGTCCCATAGCAAATTTTCCATGCCGACACACCTTTTGCGAAGGGAGCGCATCCTGTCACAAAAGGTTATGAACCGCTGCCGGTTATTTGCGATGGGCGGATCCCATCGTCGCAAATAATCTTCGCATGGTTTGGCGCGCTGCCTACACCAAACCTTTTGCGACAGGACACGAAATCCCATTGCAAAAAGCCCGTCATAAAAATTCCATTTTCCCATAGTGATAATGAGTTTAGAACAACATAACAACCAACAAAAATAGTGTTTTATTAATAAGTAATAGACATTTGGTTTATATAGGGCATACAATGTTCCTTGAACATGGATATTAAAACTTTTTCAAGAGACAAAAAATTAATAGAAAATTTTATATTCACATTCGATCATTCTTCGTGACAAATTATGCTATGAATCATTATGATATGTTCTATGGTAAAACTACAAGATTCAAATAGTTAAGAGTTTTTGGAAATCACTATATCAAAAGTAATAGAGTTGGAAATCATTGAAGGATTGATCTGAGAGGTGAATATGGAATCTTTCATAGATATTTTAAGATACATGTCGATATAGATGTTTCAATAAAGAAATATAAATAATTTATGATTTTATTGGTGTCAAGGTTCATGAAAAAGGTGAAGACAATGATCCAAAAAAAGTAAGAATCCAAAGATGAAGATTTTTTAATTTTTTTATAAAGATGAAATTAATTATAATATTATTGATGCCATGGAATATTTATATTAATATTTTTCTAATGATAATAAATAATTTCTTATATCAAATCAATAGATAAGGTAATATGTGGAATCTCAAAAAATTATTGGTGATCAACATCAAATGGTTCTAACAAAATGATCACAAAATGTTTGCACACATACATCAATGTATTTTAAAAAGGATCAGAAATATGTTAATAATTTTTTAGACCATTAGGATGGGACT
Source organism: Viscum album (assembly GCA_963277665.1). NCBI lineage: Eukaryota > Viridiplantae > Streptophyta > Magnoliopsida > Santalales > Viscaceae > Viscum > Viscum album. Next base: position 1,550,315,535 of record OY728158.1, on the reverse strand, counting down.
CATACATTAAATAAATAGTTCGATCAGAATGAGAAAAATTCTAGATGGGAACTTATTCCAAAACAAAATGAGAAGAAAAAATTCGTACAATGTGGGTCTTCTGCAAAAATTTGAATAAATTTGATGATGTGATAGGAAACAAAGAAAGATTGGATTGAAGTGGTTACTTAGAAATTGATATTATTGACATTGATGTGACTTGATAATGAGTTATATTATTATAAACAATGAGAATAATTTTGGAAAATATGACATAACCAAGTTATAATATATTTTATATGGATTTAACATAATAATTTATGAATGCATAACATTATGAATAACATTACATTGAAAATAATTGTCGATTTTTATTAAACTTTTTGAATGTTTTATTGTGAAAGTTGATGAAATTCGTAAAAGGTCTAAACTAATCTCCAAGGGAGTGGTAGTAAAAATTGAACACCATCTTAAGGATACTGAAACTTAAGAAAGGAAGAATTGATAAAAATTTGTACATAAAATAAATTCATGAAATTAAAGGCATTGTTATTATATGTTTTTATGATGTTATCATTTTAAGGAAAAATGAAACAACTTTTCAATAGTTTTCTGAAGACATGAAGAAGTTGTTTTAAATGTCCATTCTTGGGGAAATGAATTGCTTTGTTGGATTATAAAACTCACAAAATAAGAAATACATTTTCCTTCTCAAGAAATTTATCATAAGGAACTTCTTAACAAATTTTTCATGGAAAATTCAAAACCTATTTACACAACAATTTTATTGGGAAGCTAATTGACTAAATATGTAGTTGGGAAGTGAGTTTATTGTGAAGAGTTATGAAAAAATATTAGTTGTTTTTTCTATATCAGTACTTCAATGCCATATATATAAATTCAATTACATTATGTGAAAGATTCCCAATATCTCCAAAGTAATCACAAATATCTGATGGAAAAATAATTCTCAGATATTACATAGAAAAATTTGATTTCTGAATTAGGATTGATTGCTCAGGAATGAGAGATTTTTTTCAATTTAATTATAATTTTGAAGGATGTGTGTCACACCCCGACTGCGGATGTCTGTAATTTTTCTCCTTTTTCGGTCCCGGTTTGAAATTTTTATGCTTTAGTCGTGTTGGCGGGTTTTGCGCTGGTGCGCGGTCACTGAATCGCTAGCGGTGACCGTGCATTCGCCCAACGTTTTAAATATTAGAACTGTCATGTAGAAATTTTATTATTTTGTTTGTTAAAGTCGTTATTATTATTATTATTATTATTATTACTAATAATATTATTATTATTATAAATTTTACAATTTTTATTATTACAAATTTTATTATTAATAATATAGTTATTATTATTATAAAAGGAAATGAAAAAAAACTGTCTAAACCCTAGTTGTCCCGGCGCCCCCCTCCTTCCCTTTTTGCGTCACCTTCCCCTTTCCTTTTCTTCTGTGAGCCGTCCCCTTCGCCGCCCGCTGAACTCCCCGTCTCGACACCCCCCACCCGACCTCGCCGGCCTCTCGCCGTTCCAGCTTCCCCGCGCGACCCGACCCTGTCGCCGGCTCCCCCGTGCGACCTACTCCCCGTCACTAGCTTCGCCCACCTCTGCGCAGCAGCCCGCGCCATCCCGGCACCCGGCCTCCCGCTCCGCCGCACCGACCACCGTGCCGACCTCCCATCCAGCGGCCTCCCGGCTTCCCCACAGCAGCCCTGCACCGGCCTCGTCTGACGCTCCCCACCGCGCCTCTCCGGTCGCGCGCCGCGCCTCCTCTTTCCTCCCCTGTTTTTCTCCCCCTCCGGTTTCGGCCGACCCGCATCTCACCGCCTTTCCTGCTCTCCCTCTCCCTACCCCGCTGTCCCGGCTCCCCTGCGCCGGCCTCCCCAACTCCACCAACATTCCACCGCCCTGGCCCCTTCGCCCGCCGCCGCACCTGTCGTCGTCTCAGCCCCCATCTCCCTTCGTCGCGCGACCGGCCCCGTTCCAGCTTTCCGCCTCACCCCAGCCATGTCGCCGGCCTCCCCCGACCCCTTCCCTTTTTCCGCGCTCGCTGCGCCGTCCCGACCTTCCCCGCATCACATTTTTTTCCCGGACTCCTCCGCCTTCGCCGCACCCTGCCCCCGACCATCTCCGCCGCTCCCCGACGCCCGTTTCCCTTGCCGCACCCACGGCCAACCCCGGAACCACCCTGCTGCTGCGGCGTCGCCCTCGCCGCCATCCCGGCTCCCTCTCCCCCGTCCGGCCTCACCCGCTGCTCCGCAACCCTCCCCCTCCGTAAGTTTGTTTTTATTTTTATTTTTAGTTAATCTTATATAACATTATTATTTTTATCATGTTAATAATCTTATAATTATTTTATTATTATTATATTATTATTATTATTATTATTGATTATTATTATTATTATTATTATTATTGTTATTATCATTTCATATAATTATTATTGTTATTATTATATTATTAATATTATAATTTTAATATTATTTTATATTATTATTATTATATTATGTTAATTATTATTATTATGCTAATAATATTACATTATTCTTATTATTATTATTAATATACTATTATCATTATGATTATGTTATTAATATTAATCTTATTATTATATTATTATGGTTGTTATTATGATTATGTTAATAGTATAATTATGTTTATTATATTATTATTTTATTATTATTCTATTATGGTTATGTTATTGTTATTATTATCATTATATTATTATTGTTGTGATTATATTATTGTTATATTATTATTATGTTAATATTATTTTATTAATATTATTATTGTATTACTATATTATTATTATTATTATTATATTATTATATTATTATATTATTATATTATAATTGTGCTAAAATATTATTGTTATTATTATTGTATTATTATATTATAATCGTGCCATATTATGATTGTTATTATATCATTTTTATTATTATCACAATGTGTTAATATTATTATGATGTTATTATTATTTTATTTTTCACATTATTATTACTCTGGATTTCACTTATGCTTTGTTAGGGGTTCTTCATCAACTTATATTTGTTTTTGGCAGGTTTAGAATTTTAGGACCCGCGCATGGCATTTCTGAGAGAGCGCCATCGCTGCGCCTTGTTTCTGAGGTTCTGCCGTCTCCGCCCCTCAGTTTCGAGGTGAGCGTTTCTCCCCGACTCTTGGTTTCGCATGCTCTAGTGAGTTTTTGTATGTGTCTGAGTCCTTCATATCTATTATGCAGAGTGTTGGACTTTATCACGTGGCTTCGGACCCACGTCGTGTCATCGCGCCTTGGTTCCATGGTCGTTTTATGGTCGCGCTTGGATCTTGAGGTAGGTCTCCCTTTGCACCCGCCTTTAAATTTAGAATTTATTTATTCCTTGACTTTTCATTAAGTTTCAGTAAACTTTAAAGTACTATTAAGTAGTTATCTATAGTTTGGTGATCTGATGATGATAAAAGTTGTTTTAATTCTAGCGTTTCATTAAAAGCGTTTTCTTGGATTTAATTGTGTGCTTCCATGGTAGTGTTGCTAGATTGTTCTTCCTGAATAACGAAAGACATGTTGAACTGGGTTTTGAAATGTTTTGGCGTGTGTAAATTAGTAGATGTATTGTTTATGGAAAATGGTGTTTTCTGAGAACCTTGATTAGGGAAAATGTCGTGCGACCCCTTTGAAATTGTTTTTGGAAACTTCATGTGTGGTTCTTGGTTGATGAAAGATGTTTTCCTTTGTTGTGTGAACAAAATCTTGGATTTCATTTGAGAAATAGTATTCCTTAAAAAGGTGATTAAAGGCCCGTTTGGCTCTTGATAAAAGTGGGGTGCGTTTTGATATTAGAAAATAACTCTACTTGTGAAACAATTGTCTTCCAGGGTTGATATGCTGATTTGGGTTTCTTAAACAAAGTTATAAGTGTGTTTTTGGTTTTCAATGTAATGGCGTGTGTAATATCCCTTTAGAAATGCTTTAATATGAAATGGTCAAAATGTAAATGATATGACGGCCCGGTTGGCACTTTAATAAATGTGAAGTGATTATACATATATATATATATATATACGTACTTGTGAGGGCATTTCTACAGGGGGACTTCCCTTCGAGGGTTGTCGTGTAGCGATGTCCGTGTAAGGGGTTGGCAAGTGCGGTGAGATGAGTCACGCGTGCGAGGGTCTCCCACTTACACAGTGTTACTAAAACCACTATGGGTTCCTGGGCGTCTTGTAGATTATCGAGTGACGGTTGCTTGCTAACCCTGATTAGACGGGTTGGTACCCCCTGGAGTTGTGGACAGGCCAGGTGGGATGTGCCACTGGTTGGCTATTAGGGCGGCCAGTTGGTTATTGACTGTGGAGTACCATGCCGGCAGGTAGTCTGAAACCGAGTACGTCTAGGGGTTTTCTAGGGATGTTCAGGATCGCCCATGGTTATTGCTGATAACTTCTGGTTTATTTCTGCTTGCACTTGGTTTTCCTTGCTTGTTTACCCTTTTCTTGCACTTCTTTTCCCTACTTGTTTACTTTCAGTCATCCTTCACAGCCTATACTGTTAGACTTTGGAAAAATGGTTCTCAAATGAAAATGCTTTACTCTCTTTGGGTAAGATTTGAAAATGTGAAACTTTGCTTTGTAGAATGAGTTTAAAACTGATGAAAGGGAATTAACTTTCAAAAAGGAATAAGGGAAATGTCTCGTGTATGATTTTCAAGTAAAGCATTATGAAAAACTTACTTTTATACATTAAAGTTCAAACCTGGATTATGTAGATTCTTTATTTACTGGCGGTGCATTGGGATTTGTTGTGGGGATCACCTACTGAGTACTTTTGTGCTCACGCCTATCTTTTACCTTTTCAGTTGCAGGTTCCTTGTGTTCAGGTTCTCCTGCTTGAGTCGCTCAGTGTGGGAGCGACGTTGGTTGTAGTTGGGTGGTGACCCGCGAGGTCACATGGAGGTATGTCGTGGTGTAGTTGTTTATGTCTTTAGTGTTTGTCAGTTTGTTTAGTTTATATTCATTCTTTAGATCCTGTTTTTTTTGTTTGGGATGAAATCGTTCCCAACGATTGAAATTTTAATGCCCGACACTTGTTGCCATCCCGGGGGGATCGGGAACGCCCCTCGGGACTTGCCGCGGACCGGCTCGGGTGCCCGGATCAGGGTCGACCCGTGCTGGTTCGTGACAAAATGGTATCAGAGGTGGTTCTTGTTATTTTGGGTTGTCCGGTAGAAGGAGATTAGGACTGTCGGAACTCGAGGGGTAGGTACGGGAAGAGCGTCGTGAACTCTTGCTCGCACTGAACCTCGAGTTACCAGGGGTAGTTCGGGAATTGTGTCCTTGTCTTTCCTGGTTTGTCTTGGATTGAGAGATGAAATGGAGGCAAGCCGACGTTACATCGTAATTTCACATGGAGTAGTGACCCATGTGGAGTTCGAGTACGTGGTTTGAATTCCTCCTAGTGGTCGACGCTGACTTGGGACATGGCCCACTACCATGTCGCCAGGTTGAGTGTGACTACTAGTCCCTCATTTCAGTGATTGATGCAAATTTGGATGTTGTTTTCGTTTTGGTCTGTGTGAGTGCGTAGTTGGAAATGAAAAAGGGTTTTTTTTTGAAAATTGGACTGGTTTCTTTTAAAGGACTTTAAATGTATAAAATGGGTTTTAAAACTGAAATCTCTTGATTTGGAAATCTGTTGTTTTCTTGGAATTGGATAAGAATGATTTGGGTTGAAACCTCGGTTCCTCTTTATGAACGTTTGCACATGTGTGAGAATGCATGGAAAGTGTGTGTTGATGCACGTATGAATGGAATGTGGATGAAGACATGTGCAACGGTTCATGAGATTACCTGGGTGTGTATTTGAAATTAATGGCTTGACCTTGTTTTCTAAATGGGTTTTAAAGGGGAAATTGTTTTGGAAAGTTTTTGGTTTGAAAGTGGATTGGTATTTGGAAAGTGATCTTGAAAGAGGGTGGTTTTAAAGTCTAAAATAAAAAGGGGATTTTAAAAAAAGGAGATTTTATTTTTGGGTTGTGTTCGCATTTGTTTGGTCCTTGTGCTGACTGTTTTTGATGAAGGCGCTTTTATTGATGTTGCTTCGATTTGATGTTGGTTTTGGCTTTGTGTTTTATATATCGCTCAGGAAATGACGCCCAGAAAGGTCTCTAAGGATTCAGATATGTCATGCCCAGTTTTTGGTCCTCCTCCGACTTTGCCTATTCTCCATGGTGATCAGGGTCCGTTAGAGGCAGTAAAATGGCTCGAGGAAGTGGAACGTGTCTTTAGAATGTCGGGAACTCCCGATAATGTTAAGGTTCGTGCAATTATGGAGTTGTTTGAGGGTCCAGCTCTGGACCAGTGGAAGATGGTTACCCCACCGTCAACGCAGGGTGAAATGACGTGGAATGTCTTTAAAACTGTTTTCATCCAATGGTTTGTACCTGAGGAAGTGATGCTGGAGAAAAAGAGAGAGCTTGTGCATATTCAACAATGTCAACGGACGGTGAAGGCATATGTTGACCATTTCAAGGAACTAATTCCCTTTTCTCCAGAGGTAGCGTCGCATGAGCTCATGAAGGTCTCTCTTTTCACTGGGGGTCTTCGTCCAAAGATCAAGGAGCGAGTCCTCCCTTATAAAGACCTTTGTTTCGAGAAGCTGGTGGAGAAAGCTTTCTTGGGTGAGTTGGTTTCCGGTGTGTGGGTGGTTAATACTTCAGCGTCCCCTGTTGTTCGTAAGAGTTCCCCCTCTGATGAGGAAAAGGCGCCAGAGATACCTGTTCCTAAGGAGTTATCCCCTTTGGTCCTAGCTTCCAGTTCGTCAGATCGTTCGATGGTATGCTATCAGTGTGGTCGTTTCGGGAATTTAAAGCCGTCTTGTCGCAACCCTCCGAAGACGTGTCATAGATGCGGTTGTCTGGGTCATCTGGAGAAGTTTTTCCGGAAGCGTCGCTTAAAGAGGACGCCATGATGGGAGAACGTCAGTACCTGACTGTGAGGCAGAAGATGCTTCAGCCACCAGAGCCCCAACCACAGGTCTTGGGGTGAAGCTCGCGCACAGTCAGGAGTCCCCAGGGGTGTGAAGCCTTGGTCCAGGTTTTGAGTTCCGTGTTAGAAGTGGAACAATCAAGATCTTTCAGTACTTGTTTTTCTGCTGTTAAGTTTTGACGATATTGTTTGTTCATTGTTTTACCATGGGGTTATCATGGAATTGTTCTATTATAATCCAAGTAGTCTGGTTTATGTGGATGTGTTGTTTCTGAATCGTGTGTCTTTCGAAAGGTGTGTTTGACCCTCGTGTGGGTTGACCTCGTTTTAGTTATGTTGTCGATGTGGTTATGTTTTGTGGACTTCGGTGGATCATGTCTCCATTTTGAGGTTGGCTAAATGTTTTTCTATGGGTTTTCCCTGGTGTTGAAGGATGTTGACTCTAGTTGAGGATTCAATGTCTCGACGGAGGTGTTGTTTAATGGTGCTATAAGAGCTGGTTTGAGACGGTTGGGAGTTCCCGCGTCGACCCCCCCTTTTTTTCCTAGGGTTGTCTATTTAGATGGTAAATTTTTCTGCACTAGTTAAGTTCTTGTGGTGGGGAGAACCCCTTCGTGTTCTCCCCTCAATCTCGGACCCCAGTTTTCTCTTGGATCGGTCGGGTGTGACCTGTGTAGAGTAAGGTCATCCCCGAGATTCTCAGTTTTCTTCGGTTCCTTTAGTTCTGTCTGGGCATAGACCTGAATCTGACGAATTTTGGCCTGGAGACTTTCTGGGGGCAGAAAGTGTCTGTGGTGGGGAGAATTGTCACACCCCGACTGCGGATGTCTGTAATTTTTCTCCTTTTTCGGTCCTGGTTTGAAATTTTTATGCTTTAGTCGTGTTGGCGGGTTTTGCGCCGGTGCGCGGTCACTGCATCGCTAGCGGTGACCGTGTGTTCGCCCAACGTTTTAAATATTAGAACCGTCATGTAGAAATTTTATTATTTTGTTTGTTAAAGTCGTTATTATTATTATTATTATTATTACTAATAATATTATTATTATTATAAATTTTAAAATTTTTATTATTACAAATTTTATTATTAATAATATAGTTATTATTATTATAAAAGGAAATGGAAAAAAACTGTCTAAACCCTAGTTGTCCCGGCGCCCCCCTCCTTCCCTTTTTGCGACACCCGCCCCTTTCCTTTTCTTCTGTGCGCCGTCCCCTTCACCGCCCGCTGAACTCCCCGTCCCGACACCCCCCACCCGACCTCGCCGGTCTCTCGCCGTTCCAGCTTCCCCGCGCGACCCGACCCTGTCGCCGGCTCCCCCGTGCGACCTACTCCCCGTCACTAGCTTCGCCCACCTCTGCGCAGCAGCCCGCGCCATCCCGGCACCCGGCCTCCCGCTCCGCCGCACCGACCACCGTGCCGACCTCCCATCCAGCGGCCTCCCGGCTTCCCCACAGCAGCCCTGCACCGGCCTCGTCCGACGCTCCCCACCGCGCCTCTCCGGTCGCGCGCCGCGCCTCCTCCTTCCTCCCCTGTTTTTCTCCCCCTCCGGTTTCGTCCGACCCGCATCTCACCGCCTTTCCTGCTCTCCCCCTCCCTACCCCGCTGTCCCGGCTCCCCTGCGCCGGCCTCCCCAGCTCCACCAACATTCCACCGCCCTGGCCCCTTCGCCCGCCGCCGTACCTGCCGTCGTCTCAGCCCCCATCTCCCTTCGTCGCGCGACCGGCCCCGTCCCAGCTTTCCGCCTCACCCCAGCCGTGTCGACGGCCTCCCCCGACCCCTTCCCTTTTTCCGCGATCGCTGCGCCATCCCGACCTTCCTCGCATCCCATTTTTTTCCCCGACTCCTCCGCCTTCGCCGCACCCTGCCCCCGGCCATCTCTGCCGCTCCCCGATGCCCGTTTCCCTTGCCGCACCCACGGCCAGCCCCGGAACCACCCTGCTGCTCCGGCGTCGCCCTCGCCGCCATCCCGGCTCCCTCTCCCCCGTCCGGCCTCACCCGCTGCTCCGCAACCCTCCCCCTCCGTAAGTTTGTTTTTATTTTTATTTTTAGTTAATCTTATATAACGTTATTATTTTTATCATGTTAATAATCTTATAATTATTTTATTATTATTATGTTATTATTATTATTATTATTATTACTGATTATTATTATTATTATTATTATTGTTATTATCATTTCATATAATTATTATTATTATTATTATATTATTAATATTATAATTTTAATATTATTTTATATTATTATTATTATATTATGCTAATTATTATCATTATGCTAATAATATTACATTATTCTTATTATTATTATTATTAATATACTATTATCATTATGATAATGTTATTAATATTAATCTTATTATTATATTATTATGGTTGTTATTATGATTATGTTAATAGTATAATTATGTTTATTATATTATTATTTTATTATTATTATATTATGGTTATGTTATTTTTATTATTATCATTATATTATTATTGTTGTGATTATATTATTGTTATATTATTATTATGTTAATATTATTTTATTAATATTATTATTGTATTACTATATTATTATTATTATTATATTATTATTATATTATTATATTATAATTGTGCTAAAATATTATTGTTATTATTATTGTATTATTATATTATAATCGTGCCATATTATGATTGTTATTATATCATTTTTATTATTATCACATTGTGTTAATATTATTATGATGTTATTATTATTTTATTTTTCACATTATTATTACTCTGGATTTCACATATGCTTTGTTAGGGGTTCTTCATCAACTTATATTTGTTTTTGGCAGGTTTAGAATTTTAGGACCCGCGCAGGGCATTTCTGAGAGAGCGCCATCGCTGCGCCTTGTTTCCGAGGTTCCGCCGTCTCCGCGCCTCAGTTTCGAGGTGAGCGTTTCTCCCCGACGCTTGGTTTCGCATGCTCTAGTGAGTTTTTGTATGTGTCTGAGTCCTTCATATCTATTATGCAGAGTGTTGGACTTTATCACGTGGCTTCGGACCCACGTCGTGTCATCGCGCCTTGGTTCCAAGGTCGTTTTACGGTCGCGCTTGGATCTTGAGGAAGGTCTCCCTTTGCACCCGCCTTTAAATTTAGAATTTATTTATTCCTTGACTTTTCATTAAGTTTCAGTAAACATTAAATTACTATTAAGTAGTTATCTATAGTTTGGTGATCTGCTGATGATAAAAGTTGTTTTAATTCTAGCGTTTCATTAAAAGCGTTTTCTTGGATTTAATTGTGTGCTTCCATGGTAGTGTTGCTAGATGGTTCTTCCTGAATAATGAAAGACATGTTGAAATGGGTTTTGAAATTTTTTGGCGTGTGTAAATTAGTAGATGTATTGTTTATGGAAAATGGTGTTTTCTGAGAACATTGATTAGGGAAAACGTCGTGCGACCCCTTTGAAATTGTTTTTGGAAACTTCATGTGTGGTTCTTGGTTGATGAATGATTTTTTCCTTTGTTGTGTGAACAAAAGCTTGGATTTCATTTGAGAAATAGTATTCCTTAAAAAGGTGATTAAAGGCCCATTTGGCTCTTGATAAAAGTGGGGTGCGTTTTGATATTAGAAAATAACTCTACTTGTGAAACAATTGTGTTCCAGGGTTGATATGCTGATTTGGGTTTCTTAAACAAAGTTATAAGTTTGTTTTTGGTTTTCAATGTAATGGCGTGTGTAATATCCCTTTAGAAATTCTTTAATATGAAATGGTCAAAATGTAAATGATATGACGGCCCGGTTGGCACTTTAATAAATGTGAAGTGATTATACATATATATATATATATATATACGTACTTGTGAGGGCATTTCTACAGGGGGACTTCCCTTCGAGGGTTTTCGTGTAGCGATGTCCGTGTAAGGGGTTGGAAAGTGCAGTGAGATGAGTCACGCGTGCGAGGGTCTCCCACTTACACAGTGTTACTAAAACCACTATGGGTTCCTGGGCGTCTTGTAGATTATCGAGTGACGGTTGTTTGCTAACCCTGATTAGACGGGTTGGTACCCCCTAGAGTTGTGGACAGGCCAGGTGGGATGTGCCACTGGTTGGCTATTAGGGCGGCCAGTTGGTTATTGACTGTGGAGTACCATGCCGGCAGGTAGTCTGAACCCGAGTACGTCCGGGGGTTTTCTAGGGATGTTCAGGATCGCCCATGGTTATTGTTGATAACTTCTGGTTTATTTCTACTTGCACTTGGTTTTCCTTGATTGTTTACCCTTTTCTTGCACTTGTTTTCCCTACTTGTTTACTTTCAGTCATCCTTCACAGCCTATACTGTTAGACTTTGGAAAAATGGTTCTCAAATGAAAATGCTTTACTCTCTTTGGGTAAGATTTGAAAATGTGACACTTTGCTTTGTAGAATGAGTTTAAAACTGATGAAAGGGAATTAACTTTCAAAAAGGAATAAGGGAAATGTCTCGTGTTTGATTTTCAAGTAAAGCTTTATGAAAAACATACTTTTATACATTAAAGTTCAAACCTGGATTATGTAGATTCTTTATTTACTGGCGGTGAATTGGGATTTGTTGTGGGGATCACCTACTGAGTACTTTTGTGCTCACGCCTATCTTTTACCTTTTCAGTTGCAGGTTCCTTGTGTTCAGGTTCTCCTGCTTGAGTCGCTCAGTGTGGGAGCGACGTTGGTTGTAGTTGGGTGGTGACCCGCGAGGTCACATGGAGGTATGTCGTGGTGTAGTTGTTTATGTCTTTAGTGTTTGTCAGTTTGTTTAGTTTATATTCATTCTTTCGATCCTGTTTTTTTTGTTTGGGCTGAAATCGTTCCCAACGATTGAAATTTTAATGCCCGGCACTTGTTGCCATCCCGGGGGGATCGGGAACGCCCCTCGGGACTTGCCGCGGACCGGCTCGGGTGCCCGGATCAGGGTCGACCCGGGCTGGTTCGTGACAATGTGTATATTATTTAAGATCTAAATCTGGTGGAGTTTTATTTTTTAGGAATGATGTGGGAGGTTGAATACTAATAAAGAGAATCTAGTTACTCATTTAAGGGATGAATCTATACATGTTTCTACAACTAAATCTATAACTCAATTCATGTTGGTGAAAACTCAGTTGGAATAATTACCTTTTGATGTGAAGATACCTATTATATTGGGTTGTGATAAACATAATTCTATTAATCTAATTATAAATCTTGTACAAAATTATCATTCAAAACTTATTGATATCAAATATCACCTTATCAAAGAGAATGTTGGGATGAATGAACTCAAGACGTAGTATTTTCCATCAATGTAACTAGTTTCTATCATATTCGTAATACCATAACCATAATGGAATCATTTTTTAGATGAGTTTATATAATCGTATCCAAAAAATTTCTATGTCTCTTTAAGGTTGAGGCATGTTTTTCAATTCCTTCTATCATCTTGTCTTTGGATAGAAATTTCAAGGGGAGATAATTTATTTTTCATAAATATATCCACTGATACATGATAATACATTTAAAGAAGAATATATATATGGTAATTTTCGTGAATCTTTGAAATCAACATATAAGTTTCTGAACTATTCAAACAGTTTTTGTAAGTGTTTATAAGAAACCATTTTATAGGATGAGTGAATTTGTGATGTGGTTCAATTTTTTAATGGATTGATGTTTTAATATGATGTCGATATAACTAATTATGGATAAAATGGTATCTACTATTAATGATTCATGTTTCCTACAATAAGTTCATCCATATAGGCATAGATTTTTTTTTGGTGATCAATTTATTGAGGATACATATTTTACTGATTTTATGAACCTTTGATGATGAAAATTCAATGGGGGTATTGTTGTGACCATGTTGGATTAAAGTGATTTTCAAATGTGGTAAGAAGTTGTCCCTAATTATTTCTTATTTTATTTTTCATCAAGAATAATTAATTCATTTCATATGTGTTGTTGATCAAAAAATGTAGTATTTGACTCAGAATTGTGAGAACACATTTCATATGAAAGTCCATCAAATTACTATTTCATGTACAATAATTTTTCAGGGTGATGTTGTTTTTCATAATAATATTTTTTTTGGAATGATATTTTTTATTGGAGTGAGTTTTTATATTTCATTATGAGTTACTTTCCAGATATTAGAAACAAAATATGGACATTATTTTATTTTTTCCCTATTTTAAATATGATATGTTTCATGAAAAAGATTTCATCAATGCTATGTGAAATAATATAGGAGAAAATTGTTTCTACGTCAGGCCATTATACAGTGATCACCATGTTCCCAACATCATTAATAAGTAATTATAAAAATAATGAGAATGTGTAAGAAGATAGGTTACAAATTATTATGGTTTATGATTGTAAATCATTGGTTCAAAGATCACCAGATGTTGGAATTTCCAAAAGGGTGAGTGATTGATGTTTCTGAAGTCAATGGTTTTTTTGAAGTGATGATCAACTAATCCATTGGATTGGAATATCAATCAGACTGTTTGATCCACCAAATAAGTAATTTCATAGTATTAATCATTAGAACATTGATTAAGTATGATATAAGTGTCTACTAACATTGGTTCATCAGACATTCTGTGTCATCTATCCAAAAGTAGAGTTCCCACAACAATCCATCAGATAATTATTTGGTATCAAAGGGAGTCGAATATAGAGATCTATTTGAGGATTATTATAATTATTTTTGATGAAAAGTGGAGATTTATTTGAAGATAATAAATATGTTGGAGTTTTTGGGACCGATGAAGATGTAGATCATTAAATATTGATTCACCAAATGTTACAAAAGACCAATCAATTAGATGAATCTCACTAATGTTGTTAACCCTTTTCAAAAATCACTGAAATATTTTATGTTGGTCAAGATTCATTGGAAAAATAAGAGACATTGAAACACTAGATGAAAATATATACTGATACATCTAACATAATCTAGCACCATTTATTTATTAGATGCTAGATTAAATTGGACCCAGTCTCAACATGATGATCATTTGTTGAAAAATTGATGAAAATGTAAACTGTTCTGATGTAACTATTGAATTAATTTCAAAGGGTGATTATAATTTTTTATTATTATTAAAGGGATCATTTTTATAATCGTATATGGATGTAATTATTTTTACATATTCACATGTATATCAACAAATCGGTATGGAAAAGTGTATCAGAATAGAAAATTGTATCTGGTTGTAAAAAATGAAGTTCGAATCAGGATAATGTTTTGAGTAGTTTCAAAAAGCTATGAGAATATTCAAATAGAGAGGATAAAGATGGAAATTGTAAAATTTTATGTCTAAATTAATGTTAAATTTTAATTTAGTAAAAAAATTGAGCAGTAATTTAAAATTGGTTTCTTTTCTATTCCATTTTTTATGTACCTAAAAAAGAGGAAAAATTACAAAGAACTCTAATATTTTTCACATTAGGTAGAGACCACGTGCAAAAATGTTTTTATAGAATTTATTATAGAATAATGTTTTTGGGTATATTTTTCTTGAGATTATTTTTAAGACAAATGAAATATAAGAAAGAGTTTTTTGATAGATCAGACTGATCAATCAGACATATGACTCTAGGAAATAATGAAGCTCTTTAGAATTGTTTTTCAGAGTGTCCTTTCATAAATGTTTTCCAATCCTGAGAATCATTCAAAATAATAATATTGAGTCATCAAAATTAGTTTTCATACAAATATGTTATGAACTTGTTTCCACAGGATGCTCGGTAAAAATATAACTAGTTATTCTTATTAAAGAATTAGTGTTTTCAATGTAGTTGAAGCAATATGGTTACATGTTTAGAAAAAATTAATTAAAGTTCATAAAATTTTAACAAACATATATTACATCATTCATTATTTATGAAGCATTTTCAATATTATGTTGATCATAATGCTACAAATTTGAAACCGTATTTACAACTTCTGTATCCACACAAATGTATTATTATCATGTAGATTGTGTGGTAATCTGTTATTTCTAAACCATGTTAATGCCTAGATACTATTTTTTATTATCGAACCTTATAAATACATATCTTCATGTGGATGTGTGAAATATTTTTTAGTAAAGTGGTAATTAATTAAAATTAGGTGTATGTTGTTATAAACAATCTTACATAAAATATAAATATATCACTCATTCACACCTCCCCCTCTTTGAAAAAAATTGATCTGGGTTTTTTAATTTCATACATAATTGATACAAATTGATTCCAAATGTCTCATATTTGATGTTAGGATTTTATAGTGTATAACTATGGATAAAATTGTATTTTGACATGTTTATATGACCATATTACCCTAATCTATTTGTTTAAACCCTCAAAAAAGATTAGCTTAAAATGTGTTAACAAAAAATTATAGTTTTTAATATTCATTATCAGAAAATATCATGTTGAAGATAGTAATTTATTTTGAATATTATTATTCCAAATATGAAATCAATTTTATAAAATTATATTTATCTTAAATATGTAATTTAATTTTAAATTAGTTCAACAAACAGATTAAAAACATATGTTAGGGAGATTCATTTTTATGAATAAAAATTATTATATACATTACATGAGAATTAATATTAATAAAACGAATTTTGAAATAGTTTATATAATATAAAATATATATATTTCATTAATAAAATTGGAAAAAATTATTTAGTTAGTATATTATGCTAAAAAATCATATGCACATTTACAATGTTTAAAGAATAATTATTGTTAAACAAACAAAAAATATGTTTCCAATATATTATTTTATTCAATTTTTATATGTAATTAATTACATTATTTTTTCATAATGAAGATATATTATAACTTAAAATTAAATTAATAGTAGAATAAGACTTTTAGTTTTAAATAAATAATGTTAAAAAAATCTATATGTTTCATTATTCATCGAACAATTAACCTTCGGAAAAAATACAAATATAATACATTATGTTAATTTTAATATGATTGAATAAATGAATATATAAATTTTGGTAAATAAATATTATTTTTTGGCATAAATTAATTATAAATTTTCAAAATTCAAAAAAAAAACTATTTTTCAATAAATAGTTTTTAAAAGTATAAAATGACCTCAGTAAAAATTGTGAAATTATTTAATAAAAAATAATATATAGACCACATGATGCTGATTCCAGGTTTAATTTTGTATTTAACATAATAATTTTAATTATATTATATAGTTAGTTTGTAGTTCATCATGAAAAATTATGTTGGTATGGTGACCTAGTACTTCTACAAATATTAGTACATTATTTTCATCATAAACATCCATTAATACTTAACAGGGATCCTAAAGCCCTAGTGATATTAGAATACTACATTTATATTGCATAAATGGAAGTATAAGCATGGAATATATAATTTATTATCTGTAATGTGATCTTGAAATCTATATGAGAACCTTAATATTAATGTAATTACCTAAGGAATAGATGAAATAAATGGGTGAGCTAAATCTCCCAGTATGGTAACAAGCGTAATAATAAAGCATAACTATTGGGTAAATGGTATATCATGGAATAATAAAATAAAGTTACATGAATAATAATATGGAATAATAGAATAAATATAATGGTATCATAATTTCATGGTTGAACGGAAAATTGGAAATGACATAAAATTTGACATTAGAATAATTAATCGATAAGTACAAAGATGAAATCACACAAGTGGGTAGGATCCCATAGCTCACAAGGTTCACTCCCTAATCCCATCCATGATGTCTCATGAGACTACAACACTACCCTATTCATTATATGACTATTTAATTCTAGTCACACCCAAAAATCATTTCATGTACATTAATATGTGATCCACAAAAGAATAAGAATCATAAGTCGCAAACATAAGGGTGACCCATGAAATAAAATATGTGACATAATCTAGTCTCATAACCTAATTAAAATTGAATCCTTAAAGAAGTAATTTTAGAAATTGTTATAAGGCATGTATTACCCAAATAAAGGAAGGGAAAATATGAAATTAATATGTGTGACATAAGTATATATATATATAATTTATAATTATTCTATAAATTTAATATAGATATATAGTTTTTTAGGGAGAGAAGTTTTATAACTTGAAGAAAAAGGTAAATTAGAAATATCCACTACATCAAGACCAACTTATAACAAGATTTACTTATCGACCTGAATAATAAAAATATATAAATAATTAAGTTATATAGAAAACATTTTCATGATTATTATTCAATTTATTTTAATTATTTTTAAATAATATTCAATTACATATCAAATAAACTCGACATTTATTATTTTGTTGATACAAGACTCATATCCCAAACCGATTTTTGTAAGTTATCTAAAGAAATTGATATTATAAAATATGAATACAAATAATTATAACCATGAAATATTTTTCTTTTTAACACAGAAATTACACTATTCATTCTAACTATGAAATATGGATATGAAAAATGAACTTCCTTACTATCATGGTGACGTCAGGTCATAAATACGCAGGAGTAACAGTTCAATTTTTCAAAGATCATAATGAAAAATGAAAAGTGAGATTTTCAAAATATATGACTATAATAATATCATAATTTTCATAGTATTTAAACAATTACCCTTACATATAAAATCAATAACGAGTAATAGTAGTAATATTAAAAAAATTAATTTTATAACATTATGAGAAGGTGGTACGTTCTAAACAAGAAAGAACATATCATTATAAATGAAGATAGAGGTAAGAAAGTATCTGATGTATTAGTTATTATGAATGTTTAGCATGACATTTTTATCACATATAAATATTTATATAATCCTTATTAATATATATTTATGGCACAACTAAATAATTAATCTCATCGGTTTGCGAGGCAATAGTTTTCCGTTCGCACGAGAGACACTATAATATTTTCTATAGGATAGAAATTATGAAGATATATATGATATTATAATTTGATAAGTATACTTTTATCATACATATAAAATAGTAAAATTATATTATTCATTATATTTATATGAGATAAGCAGGGATGGAAAATTAAATACATTATTTTTGAGGTGGTTGTATGTCGTACACACGATGAACAATTTTGTTTCCCATTTTAGCAGGCATAGTTGGTTATAGGTAATCCTAGGAAACACTTATATCATTATATAGATGTTACTATGTTTTTTATATCATCATGTATTGTTATTTTATATTTTTAGGGTTATTCCATATTAAACACCCATCTTATGGTGATAATCAGTACAAAAACTGACTTTTATATCCAACACTTGATGAAGGAATCTCCTAAAACATGACATAGGCCTCAAATCTCAATTACATATATAAGATATTGTAAATGCACGAAATATTAACACATCCCATGTACATATATATATACATTTATATATATATATATTAATGAATTGTTCAAAAGAAAAATATAATCCAACAGTAATGAAATGTTACAACATCGTAAGGACGTAAAATACTACCAAAATTATGTAATTATTTTTTTGGTGTCCTCATGAGTCCTATGTATGAAATCCATGGTTATGTTTTAAAATTTTGATACTATAATGGGAAATAGTTTCATCATTATTTTATTTGTTTTTTGTTATGAATTGGCTTTTTTTCATACCATGCATTGAGATACACATTCTCCAGTCTCCCTCTTAATGATATATCAGCTAATGTTTTTCACTAGATCTATATATATTATAGTACCTCCTATTTCAATAGAAACTTTTATATTATTGGTATCATCAAGATGAACCCACATCAACTATGTTATTTATGTGACAAAAATACTAGTTCCAACCCATTTAACCACATATTAAGCATAGTCGAACTCTTAAATATTCACTACCTTTTATTGAAGCACCTCGCCATCATTATGGGACTCATTTATCCACTCAGGAATGGAATTTTGTGAAATTATTTATTATTGGTAGGATAATTATCCTTTTGAAATTCTCATTTACATCATGGTAAAATATTAAAATATTAGATCATTCTCAATTCACATCATTGAAAAAATCATCAGATCAATTCAACTTATAGTATTTATTGATTTTTTTTCACTATAGGGATGTTAATGAATTTAGTATTCATTAAAATTTATCATCTCTAACCATATTCACCAGTTTTTGTTTCCCTTTATGATTGAATATGTATTTGAGACTTTTTTTAAGCTAATATATTTCACACTTTTCCCCATACACATATGGTCACAAAATCATCCATGGAAAGATTAGTGGAACCTCCTCCATGTCAAGTGGGGGATATTTCATCTCAAGAAATTTAACTAATTTTAGGAATATGATATACCATTATAATTATATATTATTACACATCCCAAACCCTTCTTTTATGCACAACAATATACCACAAAAATATATACACATGAGGCGAGTGTAGGAATTCATACAATGATCATCTTATTTTTCAAATCCTTAAAGATCCATGCAAATTAAAATGTCTAAAGAACATTACTCAATTCCACTATCTTGGATAGTGGGTTTTATAATCAATAAAATATTTTCACATTTCATCAATAATAACCATGTAGTTTAAGGTAACTATGGATCACAATTACTGATTATTGTTTCATCTAGTACTTGATTACCTTTGTCATAGATGTTTCCACAAATATTAGTTCATAGGAGATAATATTTTGAATAATTATTCTTCGATCATCCAAAAGCCATTGTTTTATATTTTTAAAATATATTCTCATATATAAATTCCTTTTACATAGTATTTACATAATCCTCATATTCTTTTCTTGTATTCTCTTAGATTAGAGTATCACTTACAAAGACTACCAAAAATGTTTCATGGTAATAACCAATGTATCTATTAAATATGTACAAAATGATTTCGGGAGAATTACAATGTTTGTAAATCGTCCCAATGAACCTCTAGTGTCTATATTTTATTCCAAATGGGTTTTGGGAATATTTTACTTTTTCACCATAAATTGGTGATATCTGGACTGAAGGTCCACTATAGAGAAATACCAATCACTATTTAGTTTATCAATCATGTTTTCTATCCATTGTAGGGGATATATGTCCTTTATCATGATTTTATGATATCATGGTGATAAATGAAGAGAAACATTTACCCATGCATCTTCTTGATGAAGAGGACTAGTCCTCCACTTGGTAATGAACATAAGTGTAAACAATTTTAACCATATTCTCTGGTAGTTTCTTCATTAACTCCACATGTTCAGGAATATAAATTCTTTATAGAGTCTAGGAAATCATGAAGGATAAAGTTATAATATTGAATTAAAATTAAACCTATCATCTAGGAGAGAGACAAGAGAACTTTTCAATAAATACATTTGTATAATCCCTTAAAATTGAATGTATTAATGAATGACCATTTCATTTGTCACAATAATTGGTGAATGATATACTTACTCAGAATGAGAAAATATCCATGATTAAAATGATAATACAAAATGATATTTATCCTCCTCCATAGCCATGAAAATATTCTCAGGGTGATTTATGATTTCGACGGTGATTTTATTCTCTCATAATATTATGTTGGTTCTATATAAAGATTGTAACCCCATTCTATGAATTGAATCAAATTACATAGACGCTAGTATTAAATAGGGATTATAGAATGTCTATCCCAAATATATAGTCATGGGATGAGTTATATATCTGGGATTTTAATAATTTTTTATTTATTCATCTTCACAGATAACATAAATTCAAAAGTTTTATGTGGTAATTGAATATTTATACTAAGCATGAATGATACAAGAGAATTTATGTTAGTAGAGTCAAAAAAATTTCACTTTTATTTAAGGAATAAATAGAATAAATTTCCCCAAATAATTTTCGGGGTCCACCTATTTAATACTGTTAGATTTAGATCACTCTTTATCCCTTGTCCATGGAGGTTGTCTTTATCTGTTTTTATCATCAATCCTTTTCTTAGTTCCATGCTTTTAATAGTGTCCATGATTTATGTAGTTTTATTTAATAAGGAATTGGATGAGGTTAGGTTGGAGTTTTACTTTCTTCAAATGAATTGGGGGTTTCTCCCATTTGAAATCTCTATATAGAAACTCTTCCATACTGTACATAAATAACATCATATCCCCCTTAATAAATCTTATAGGATTTTCCCACAAATTTGTAAAGTGAGATGTTGGAATTTATTTCAATAATTATTTTTCACTATCATACCTCCAGATAAAATCTATATTTTTTATTCTTATCAATATAAGGTCCTTGAAATTCAATGATCTCTATATCGACATTAAATCCAAATTTGAAATTTTAACCATCACTTTCCAAGTCTCAAATTTACAATTCCGTTCACATACATGGATTTATCCCATCAAAGAAGTTGTCAACATTAATTTTAGGGGGTATGAAAACGTTGGTGGAATATCATGAATGTCTTGTAATGTTTTCTTTATATTACCCAATGAATTTTTTATCCATTTTATCCTATGTAAAGAAATATCTCGATGTTTTATGCCGTAGAGTGTGAGGAAAATATTTGTTGATTTTTTTCTAGAATTAGTTCCACTCAATATCATTCATTTCTTTCTCAGGATTTATATTATTGATCAACCTATTCAATTTATTAGCTTCTCCCTCTATACGATAAATATCCAATGAAACTCTATCATTCTCAGAATATTGAAGGGTAGAGATGATTTTTTTAATGGGATTGATTGAGTGTTCAACATTAAATAAATAATAAGATCCAGTTAATGTTGGAGGTCCTTTCAATATAAATTTCTGAAATGAAACATTCCATTTCATGGGAAGATAGAAGTGTTATTATTGATATATATTTTTGTTCAAAAACTCAATTCGATGAGAAAAAATATAGATTACTCTTCATACTCCTAATTCCATGGGTTCATGATTCACATTTTGGAAGTCATTCCATTACCCATCACAATTTTTATTGACGGAGTCTCTCCTATTTCCTAACATTTTACTGAAATAAATAGAAAATTGGGGATGTGTATTTTTAATGTATTAAACATATATATGGGATAATATGAATATTTATGGGATAAATAATAAATTTAATATATTCTTTGACATATGAATTTATATGTTTCAATGAAATTTATTCATGAACTATTTACTAATATAAAATCGTATGGTCATTTTTGTTCCCTTCAGATGGTTCATAAAGGGTTTTTAATTTCCAAAACATATCTGAATGGGGTGTCAAATCAAGTGTATAGTAAAAACTATTTTCAGGTAACATGTAAAGCTAGAGTTTTCACCAATAAGCCTTTTTTGGAGTTATTTCTTTTAGGTACAAAAATACCAATACCAAATCATTTTTTAATATTGATTCATGGATTTAATATATTGGAAACCGCTAACTCTATAAATCCCAAACATTCAATGATATTTTACAAATTTTTTATTATACATAAACACATCATTGGACTTATTTCTATGGTTAAAGAAAATATTTATCATCCAAATTGAAAATGGTTAATGAAACATTGAGTCTGGTTCTTACTATGATGTACCAATCCATTTAAAAATGTTATTCAATGATTTATAACTTAAAAAACCATTAATACAACATTAGTATCATAGTGGAATAGTTTTATTGGATGGAATGCTTCAAATAACATAATTTTATACATAAACATGAAATCTTCAATTTATTATCTATATTGAGATCCCAAAATTGACTTGGGATTCTATATATTCAATGAATACCCATGGGAAACATAAATGAAATGGGTGAGCTAAAATGACTAGTTAGTGATTATGCAAGACAATGAATCAAGATATTGTATTCAATGGAATAAAATTACATCATAAGATAGAAGGTACAGTATTAAACATGGATTTCTATTAAAAATGGATTGTTGGCCTAATGTGAATTAAAGTCAGATATTCTTAAATTCATTTTCACATTACATTTATGTAATAGATAGTGAAAATCGTAATATTAGATAAAAGTCTCATGAATGAAAATAGTACAAGACAATTATAGTGTATATTGATTGATAATTCATAATATCATGTCATTAAAAATTTAAAAATAAGAAATCCAAATTAATAATAGGATTTTAAAATAAATCACTACCACTTTATTATCTTTGGAATCATAAGTTCCATGAAAGGTATAACATAAAATGAATCATTAAATATATTTAATATAAATATATTAGTGATATAAATTAAATAAGTATCTATATATACACTACACAATGGAATAAGTGGTGTATATGACTTATCTCTTAATGAAATAAATTTGAGATGGAAACCATTTCATTCTGAGCAATTAAACCCATAAAAGTTTGAACATCCTCTAAAATAAATACAGGACTATTAATAATAATTTATATAACCCTATTCATATATATAGTAGAATATATGATATAAATATATATTTTTATTACCTTTTTACCATCATTATTTTAAATTATTGATTCAGTTGGTAACTAATTAGTTTTTCATGTTTGTTTGGTTCGATAATTTTAGACCATTTATTTTGATATTTGTCAAAATTTCCACAGAATATTACCCATGGTAAAAATATTTTTTATATTCAGTATATATGTATTTATATTAATCAATAAAATTTATAATATAAAATGTATTACACCAATCATGTAGAAGTTAGGTTTTACATACCCAAAAATTATTTTTTTATTTTTATTGAACAACAGAATATGTAACGACCCTATATTTTCCAATAGAAATTAAATTCTTATAAATATGTCATAAAATCTCCTGAAAACACAACATAATGAACTACTAAGTGCTATGTGACCATTAAACATAAGTTTGTCAAATATATGTTTGGAATTTTGAAAATCTAACAAACATGATTGCAATTAATATGTTATTTAGAGTCCGATATGAAAAACTAAATTTTTGTTGAATTGTAACCTACCCTTGTGAATAGTAACATATCCATATGAATAGTTGAATAATGTAATGAATATTAACATTACCTATGATAATTTATTAATATTATTCATGTTGAAAGTACGATATACCTATATTTTTTATTAGGTAAATGAATGTTTTAAAACAAATTTTTGACAATAAATTATGATTTTATTTAAATATTAAAATAATTAAATTTAAAATATTATATCTAAAAAATGGATTTCATTTTTGGATTCAACAAATAAAAATATGGTTACTAAGATATTTTTATATTTTTCTAAAGTACATGAATTTTTAATGAATAGTAAAATAAGATAATTTACGATAAATGCTAAATAATGGATTTATTGAGTCAATGATGTTTATATAAAGATGTAAGTCCAATTGGTTCAATGTCACGTGAATTTTTTAAAATTTTTTGTTATGGAATCACCACTATTTCTGGTATTGAGAGAAAATAAAAAACTAATGATTCTAATATTATGAAAACCCTCCCCTCCTCCATTATAAAAAACCTACTCACTCCCTCTTCCCTTAACTACTCTCAAGCCTTGTACCTTGCCAATATTTTTCCCAAATCAATCCCCAAGATCCTCCCCCAAATCCAAAATCTGATGTCCTTTTATAAACTCCAATTGATATCCCCTTCTACGGTTCTCAAAGGAGGATGTCTCAAGAGCTAAATTCATCTTTCAAATTCATTCATTTCATTTAAGTTCTTTTTTTTGTTTCTTTCCTCAACTCCATTCAACCAAATATTATGATAAATACCATAACACGCATGTACTGGAATTTTTTTAGGATAATAGTATATTTCATTATCATCTATATTTTCCCCACCATTTATTTTAATTAAATGAAGCACCGTTTGAGATGTGCTAATTTATCACATTCAAGGACAATGATTTATCAATTTCTATTATCATCATTAATTATTGTAATGAAACCATTTGTATTATGGTTGAAAAATATTATTATATATTCTATATATCCTATTTTTGGGTTCTTTAATTCATTTGTACAAATGTTATAATTTTATAAAGAAAAACATGTTCATTGTAATCAAACCCACCGATTAACATAAACAGTTGTCACTATTGTTTTATATAATAATTCAACTTCACTCTAAGTAACCAAATTAAATTTGAAACCATTAATCAGATTGATTTTCACTAAATGAATTTAACTTCCATTATGGAAAACCCCACTCATTTTACATATTTATCCAAAAATGAATATAATAAAACTGGTCATTAAAACCAAGTAAACAAATGAGTCCGAATAATGAAATTGAACCTCATAACCAATAAAAATGGTTTTAAATGATCATAAAATGATTATAAAAACCCAATTAAATATATATTGGGTTCTTTAATTTTAAATTAATAAACCTAATTTTTTTATTCAGGTATTTAATAACAAGTGGAATACACTATCAGATTTAATGTAAGGGATCCCCTCCATTTCACTCATAATTCCTGATTGTCCTCTATACTAGTTTCTTTATGTTCAATTAATAATGATGGGGTACATTTATGATCCTCAACCTTAATTCCCACATGATGTATAATTGATGAGAAAAACATTTTCTCTCTCATGAATCCCACTTAGGTACACCTGACACCATGCTAATAAACTGTAACGAACTCTTCCCAAACACTTTTTTTATTCCAGTAGCTTTATATTTCTTTATATAAAAGTAAATTTATCTTATCTATATAGTTATATATTCTAAATTAGGGTTTTTTTAAAAAAAATCATTTATTAAGAGCCATCCATCATTCTCTTTAGTGATATGCATGTTTTTAAAAGATTATCTCCTTAGAACTTTCCCATAACGAACCTGTTTTACTGGAACATCCCAAATTTTTACCCAATTTCAGGTGCACTCTATCCAATAATTTATGAAATAATTGTATTCATAAAATCATAATTTTTTTTATGAAAACATTATTGGTTCAATTATTTTTTTATATAAATGCTTTTCCTATTTTCTATTATAAATGCTAAATAGTATTTTTTTTAAACCACACAAAAATGTTTTAATGCTATTGTATCTCAAATACTATTCTTATATGTTGTGAATTCTATTTGACACTAAATACCATACTATATGCCTATGTTACAATATAAACATCCATGTATGTTCTAATCCATTACATTTAGGGAAAATTTCATGATACACCGATTGGTTATACTTTATGTCATGATACTGGTGCACCATTCTTTCCATGGGTACCCTTATTTTAATGTATGGTTGATTAAGTTTGATTATTTATGTGGAATGAATATTCATTAAAATTTTGATATGGGTATACCCAGATATCACTCCAATTCCTTTGGTAATGTTATGACTCATGAGATAAAATGTGATACGGGATTAGCGGTTATCCTTGACCTATACTAAAATGGAAAATGGAAATGGCGGTTAGGCTTGACCCATACTAAAATAGGAAACAGGATTGGTGGTTAGCTTTGAATTTTACTAAATACATGTTTTATGATTCATTCACATTTATATGATTCCATGTTTATATGATTCAATGCCTATATGATATGATTTTATATTCTATTATTTCAATATCACTAGGTAATGCCCCCTAACTCATGTGTTTAAGACATATCCTTATGTTCATTCCCTTATTGGGATTTTTAGCACATAACTATATTCATGTGTTCCCCAGGGTAACCTATGAAGAAGTAAGGGATCAAAATATGTTAGGAGCTCATTAAAGATTTTAAATTAATAAATATTTTTTAGCCCCATGTTTTTTGTTTTATGTACCTAGTCTTCAAAAACAATAGAATTAACGATTCATGGCCTGTACTATGATGTATGATTATGGTTAAAATCTTGTAATGTTCTATGAAAAATGTTGGGCCACTATAATTGGTATCAAAGGATGGTATAGTTTTTTTGAGATCAGGAATGGAGTACCTTTGTGAGAACATTGTTGATGAGACTAAGTATAAGAAAAAATTCTTATATATTATTTTGTATTTAGTAAGTGGTTAATCAGGAAAATATATCACTATCTAGATACGAGTAGGGAGAGGCACCTCTGGAACAGATTTATTAAGGGGTAAAACCCAGAAACACCACTTTGAGGTATACTTGAATGGGAACTACTGAACAACAATGGGCCTTGCTGCACTATTGGTTACGACACTACTGGGGGATATACTTTGGTAGATTCCTAATCTTAGTAAAAACCATTATTAATTGACAAAAAATCCCAAAATAATATATGTTATGAAATATATAGAGTATAACCTAGATATAAACCTATGTAATCAGAAGCTAAGATATACTTATTCTTTATAAATTTAAACTTTTATGTTCAATGTTTTTATTATTATGCTCAATAGGTAAGTATTATAGACCTAAAAATATACGTTCTTTTTTAGTTAATGGTGGGAAATAAATGAAAACGTTCCCACAACCAATGTGATAGGTAATGGTAAAATTTATATAATGATATGCCTGATATGATGGGAGTGGGTGATCAAAACTTCCTGAACATAAAAGCTCAGCTGGCTCGAGTTATGAATAATAAATTTAATCATGAAAAACTCCCTCCATCTCTACGGAATGAGCATGTTTCTATAGAATCATTCATGAAGAAAAGGCCTCACATGTTAAGTGGATCTTCTGATCCCCTCCTTCTGGAGAAGTGGACTAACTCCATTGAAATGATATTATTCATCCTACAGTTCTTGGAAGAATAGAAGGTTGTAATGGTAGTCTATTATTTTGTTGGTGAATCTAATCATTGATGGACACTGAGAAAGTATAAATTGTAGCAAGAATAAATTTATTTCATTGATTGGGTGGAATTAAATAGGATGTTAGTCCTCAAATATTTTCCTCAAACATCCAACTCAATATTGAAAATGAGTTCATATGACACAAGCATAAGAGGGATGAGTACCTCAGGGTGTATGATGCAAACTTTTCAAGGCTTGAAAGGTATTCCTCTGGCTTTGTCTTGAACACCAAAAGCAAGGTGGATCACTTGATTAGCGGACTAAATCCATGTCTATGAAAAGAATTGGTGATTTGAGACTTCATATGTTATGAGGATATTATCCATTATACCCTCAAAGATGAAATGGTGATTGGAGACACTCATTGGTCTCTTGGGGCCAAGGAAAAGAATCAAATAATAGAGAAAAACATGGGTGGTTCATCAAACAAATCCCACAATGGAAGGAAGAATGACTTTTCCCCATGTAAATGTTTTTGGAAGAATCGTACTGATAACTCTTTGATGGGAACCAAGAATTGGTTCAAATTCAGAATGTTTGGTCATCTGGCCAAGAATTTCCAAAAGGATAGGAAAAATCCCGCTAATATTGAAGAAGAGATGAAGGTTTATAGAAACAATCAACAGTGGAGTAGTGATACAACTTCAAGTAGAATGGATATTATGAATGAAATTTCCCTAATTTGTGGATTTTTGAGGCAATAAGAAAAAATATCCAAGGAAACAAGAAAGGGCTTGTGTTATCACTATGGCCGAGGTGGAGCAAAAAAACGATGTGGTGACATGTATGCTATTTATTCATTAAATAAAATAGAATGTGCTATTGGATTCATGTTCAATGCATTCTTTCATATATTTTATGTTTAGTAGAACTATTCAAAAACAACCTCTAAATTTGGTGCAAAAGTTATCTATGAGAACAAAAAATGGGAAAATTATTGTATACTTGGTTTATAACTCCTCCATGGATAATTTTAATGGACTGAACCTCTTAAAAAATCTCATCATTCTACCTTTAGTGTATTTTCGAGCTATCATGGCCATGGATTGGATATCTTTATGAAAATCCAACATCAACTGATAGGAAAGGGAAATCACACTTCACATCCCAAATCATCCTCAGACACTTTACAAGAGTAAGGAGGAAAATGAATCTCCCTTATAAGTGTTATCTCATATGAGGATATTATTGCCTTGTGAGTAGGTATATCTAGCTCAAATAATTAAGACAAAGCATAGAATAATTCTTAAATTCATTTCCATCTGGTGGGATAACACTGTCATATTCCCTGAAGAGTCGCATGGTCATCCTCCCGATCGATAGGTTGAGTTCTCAATTGAACTAATCCCTAGATCTCTTCCAGTCACAACAAAACCTTACAAATTAGACACCGTAGTGCTGGTAGAGCTGAAGAAGCAGTTATAGGAGAGTATAGAGAAGTGTTTTATATGCCAAAGTGCTTCATCATGGGGTGAGCCAATCCTCTTTTCACGAAGAAGGATGTATCAATGCACCTCTAAAATGATTATCGTGATATCAATAAAATCATTATAAAGAACCAGTATCCCCTGCCACTGATAGATCACTTTTTAGATCATCTTAAAGGGTCATTTTATTTCTCAATGGTTAACCTTCGGTCACGATATCACAAATTAATTGTTGGAAAGGATGATATTCAGAAGACTAGATTTTGAAAGAGGCATGGACACTATGAGTTCAGAGAGATTCCCTTTAGACTAACTAATTCTACAGAAATTTTCATGGATTTAATAAATATAGTCTTTAGAGATTACCTTAACTTGTTTTTGGAAGTCATTATTGATGTTATTCTAATATACTTGAAGATCAAGGATAGACATGGGGACAATTTGATTACTGTGTTAAAGACTCTGAGAATGGATAAGTTTTATTCCAAGAACAATAAATGTGATTTCTTGATGGAGGATGTATCATTCTTAAGGAATGTTATCACCATCAAAATGAAATATTAATACCCTTCCATGATGAAGGTAATTGATGTGTGGCCCATGCCAACTTATGTAACTGAGATCTTCATCTTTATGGGTCTAGATGGGTATTATCTATGATTTGTGAATAAATTTTCAATATTTTCAAACAAAATGACCAAGCTGACACGGAATGGAGTAATGTTTTACATGACACATGAATGTTAAGTCTATTTAATGGAGTTGTAATAGAGTCTTATTACTGCGCCCATACTCACACTCCCTACAAGTGGAGAACACTTTGTAGGGTATAGTGAGGCTTATAATAATGGATTAGGATGTGTGCTAATGAATATGATAATTTGATGGCCTTTACATCAATGAAGATGAAAATCCATGAGAAAAACTATCCCACACATGATCTAGAGTTGGTGTATGTGATCTCTGTGTTGAAGATATGGGGGCATTATCTATACGGGGAGAACTGTGAGATATATACTAACCAATAGAGTCTCAAATATTTATTCACATAGAATGATCTTTTTATGCGCCTGTGAAGATGGATAAATGTCATCAAGGATTATGAATACACAATTCACTACCATCGCATTAAGGCCAATTTGGTGGAGAATGCTCTATGTTGAAAGGATCTTTCAGCTTTGTCAATGATTAGAATTGATAAGGATATGATCTTAATATATTTTAAAAGAATTGACATGGGAATAATTAAGGGAGGAACATCATCAATCCTTTCTCAAATGTTTGCTAAACTATCTATCCTTCATTAAATAATAGATACTCAATGAAAAAATGTGGAAATCCAAAAGAGGGTGGAATATAGCAGAAATCATAAATCCTCAGATTTCAGGGTTGATGAGGAAGGATTTGTAATATTGGGACACAACTTTGATTACCATTTGATCTATACATAAAAAGGAGATATTTAATGATGCACATATCTCTAGTTTCTCTATCCACCCATGGATCCCAATGATGTATCGAGATCATTGAGAAAATGTTCGGTGGGACAATATGAAAAGTGATATTGTGGAATATGCATCAAATTGACTGGTGTGTCCGTAACTGAAGGATGAATAGAAAATGTCTATGGGGATGAGGCAACCAGTACCCATAACAGCATGGAAGTGGGTGAACATTGCCATGGTCTTTGTCACCAGACTTCCAAAAACACCCAGAGGAAATAATTCTATATGGGTCTTAGGGGATCATCTTACAAAGAAACCTCACTATATTCCGATTCAAGAGAACTTCTCATTGGAAAAACTTGAATGGATTTACATAAAATAAGTCTTAAGGCTCCATAGAGTACCACTATCCATTATATCTGATCATCATCCAAGATTCATCTTGATGTTCTGGATAAGCCTCCAACATGCTCTACGAACTGAACAGAAAATCATTATGGCCTATCATCATCAAAATGATGGCCAATATGAGAAACTATTCAGACATTGGAAGAAATTTTTAGAGCATGTACTATTGAATCTTAAGAAGGACATGACAAACATCTTTCACATTTTGAATTCTCCTACAAGAACAGTTTCAACTCAAGCATCTGAATGGCACCATATGAATCCCTTTAGGAGAAGAGGTGCAGAACACCAGTGTATTGGGATGATGTCAGTGAGCGTCATCATCTAAGACCTGAAATGGTCGATGAAATGGTGGAGAAGTTGAAAACCATTCAGAAGAACATAAATTCAACCCAATGTAAAAAAAATTAAATGCATACAATCATCGACATGAACTTGAGTTTAAAGTTGGTGACGTGGTTTTTTATGCATATCTCCATGGAAGAAGTTCATCTGCTTTGGAAAGAAAGGGTTGTCAATTCATAGGCACATTGACCACTACGAGATCCTTGATCGAGTCCGAGCTGTGGCATATCGACTGTCATTCCCACTTACCATGTTGAAAGTACATGATTTTTATCATGTATCTCTCTTAAAGAAGCACATACTAGACACTTCACATGTACTCTCTTCATAGGTGGTATAGTTGGAGGATGATCTTTCTTAAGAGGAGCATCTAGTGAAGATCTTGGACCGTAGAGACAAAGTTCTATGCAACAACACTACTCATATGTTCAGGGTACTATGGTGAAACCATATGTACG
Source organism: Viscum album (assembly GCA_963277665.1). Taxonomy (NCBI): domain Eukaryota; kingdom Viridiplantae; phylum Streptophyta; class Magnoliopsida; order Santalales; family Viscaceae; genus Viscum; species Viscum album. The sequence goes on along the minus strand of OY728158.1, from coordinate 1,550,283,822 downwards.
AAGAGGCAATATGGGAACTGGAGGAAGCAATAAAGGAAAATTACCTCCACCTATTTTTGGCCTAGAATGTAAAATGAAATTTTGAGGGAGAAATTTCATAAGGGGGAAAAATGTAATGATCCAATGTTTTTCAATGGAAATTTCTTCTTATAAATATATCATAAAATCACTTGAAAACACAACATAATGAACTAATAAATTTGATGTGACCATTAAACCTAATTTTTTATCTTCTGGGATTGGAATTTCAGAACTCTGACATACACGATTACATTCAGTATGTTATTTACAGTCCGATAAGAAAAACTAATTTTTTTGTGAATAGTAACCAACCATTATGAATATTAACCTACCCATATGAATAGTAACATCAACTTTTAAATAGTGGTATACACTAATGAATAGTAACCTTACCTATGGTAATATATTATTAATATTCGCATTGAATGTACGATATACTGATATTTTAAAATAAGTAAATGAATGCATGGAAACCTGTTTTTTCTAATAAATTAAAATTTTAATTAAATATTAAAATAATCATATATAGAAAATTATTTTTGAAAAATAGATTTCAGTTTTTGATTCTACACCTCTAAAAAAGGTTCGGGTGAAATTTTGAGATATTTTTGATCTACATGATTTTTGGTGAATAGTAAAATATGATAATTTAAGATTAATGCTAAATAATAGATTTATTAAGTCATTTTGATGATATAATGATGTAATCACAATTGATTATAAGTCACATGAATTCATTACTATTTATTGTCATGGAATCATAAATATTGCTGGTATTGATTGAAAATTTAAAACTAATGCTTATTATATTATGAAAGCCCTCTTATCCTCTACTATAAAACCCCCTCACTCCATTTTCTCTTCACTACTCTCAATCCATTTGGATTTCCATTATCCACCCCCCCCCAAATCTCTCCTTACACTCCTTCCCCATGTCCAAAATCTCCCATCCTCTTTAAAATACCAAAACCTCTCCCATTAAGAGGTTCTTAAATGAGTAATTCTAAAGAGGTAAATTCCAGTTTCCAATTCCTTCATTTCTTTTAAGTTCTTTTCTTTTTTTTTCTTTCTTCACTTCCATTCATCTAAATAGCATGATAAATATAGTAACATACATGTACTAGAATTTTTTAGGAAAATAGTATATTTTATTATCTTCTCTCTTTTTACCACCTTTTATTTGAATGAAATGAAAGCATCATTTGAGATGTGCTAATTTATCACATTCAGGGACAACAATTTATCAATTTCTATTATCATCATTAATTATAAACATGAAACCATTTTTGTTATGGTTGAAACAAACTATAATATATGCAATATACCTTATTTTTTGATCTTTAATACTTTTGTAACAATGGTATTAATTTATAAAGCAAACAATGTTCATTGTAATCAAACCCACCGATTAACAAAAACTGTTGTCACTATGATTTTATATAATAATTCGACTTCACTCTAAGTAAATAAATTTAAATTTAAACTATGTAATGTTATGGATGTTCACTAATATCATATAACTTCAATTCTAGATAACCAATTTCATCTTATATGTTTATCCAAACATGAATATATGTGAACTTTTCATTAACACCAAGTAGACAAACGAGCCCAAATAGTGAAAATGAACTTCATAACCAATCAAAATAGTTATAAATGAACATTAAATGATTATACTAAACCAATTAAATATATAATATTTTATGGAATAATTAATTAATAAACTAAATTTATTTATTCCTGTATTTAATAAGAAGTGGAGAACACCAATAGATTTAAGATGAGGGATACTCTCCATTTAACTCTTAAATCAACATTGTCCTCTATGCTATGACTTATTATGTGTAATTTTTAATGATAGGGGTATGACTAAATATCTCCCCCATACTTATCTAATGATTTATAAGTGATGAGAAACCCCTTTCTCTTTCATCAATCCCTCTTATGTACACCCAACACCATGCCAAAAAACCGTAACGAATTCTACGCAAACCCTTTTTGTTCATTCGGGTTGACTTATCTTCAATTATATCAAAGTGGATTTATATTATCTGTTAATGAAAATATTTTAAATGATGTATAGTTTTACAAAAAAATTATTTTTGATACCCTTCATTCACTCTCCTTCGGGGATATATATGTTTTTAAAATATTCAATCCCTATAACTTTCCGTTAAGAGAACCCATTTTAATGGAACTTCCCATATTATTACCCAATTTTAAATGCACTCTATCTTATGTTTTAAGCCATAATTTTCATTATAAAATCATTATTTTGTTTTATGAAAATCTTCTTTGTTCAGTTCTGGTTTTATATAAATGATTTTACTCTTTTCAATTTTAAAATCACTATAGTATTTTCATGAAAACCGCACAAAAATGTTTTAATGATAATGTTTCTCAAAAACATTTCATATATGTGGTCATGACATTTTGACACCAAATACCATGTTTTATGCCTATTTAACTTTATGAACATCTATGTATGACACAATCCATTTTTTCATGGACATATTCTTGATATGCCTATTTGTTATGCATTATGTCCTGATTGTGGAACCCAATTCTTTCCATTGGTACCCTTATGATTATATATGGTTGATTATGTATGATATTTTATGTGGAATAAATATTCATGAAAATTTTGAGATGGGTGCATCCATATAGCACTTCAATTCATTGGGAAAGTTTACACTCAGGAGATGGGATAGGAAACGGGATTGGTGGTTATCCTTGACCCGTACTAAAATGGGAAATGGGATTAGTAGTTAACCATGAGCCATACTAAATTAGGAAACAATATTGGTGGTTAGCCTTTACCCATACAAAATACATGATTAATGATTCTAACACATTTATATGATTCCATGTTTATATGATTCCATGCTTATATGTTATGATTTTATATGTTCTTGGCTTTGGATGTCATTATGTAATTCCTCCTAACTAATGTTCTTAAGATGTATCCTTATGTACAGTCCTTTACTGGACTTTTCAGCTCATCCATTTATTCATGTGTTCTCCTGGGTACCCTATACAGATGTAAGGGCTCAATGGAAGTAAGGAGATATTTATAGAGATTAAATAAATAAATTTTTTAGCCCTAGGTTTTATGTTTTATAAAGTGAGTCTTCAAAAAAACTAGACTTAACGATCATTGGATTGTAATATGTTGTATAATTATTATTAAAATCATGTAATGTTCTATGAAAAATTCCAGGGTCGCCATCGAATAAAGTGAAAATAAATATTTATTCACCATTATATAATAATTAATTTTTCAGATTAACAATTAAAATTAATCAAATACATCCTTATTAAAATCTATGTATATATAAAATGGAAAATATTTCACATTACTACTTGAAGGCAGTACCCTACAAAAATACACGGGAGACGATATAGTTTTCCAATGAATTGTAAGTGAAATACAAGTATGTGATAATATATTTCCATAATTTTTTTAGTCTATAAATAACAAATATATTAAATATTGTCGAATTTTGGAGCTCCCATGTAAAGAGTCATTGAACAAATCTCATTTCTTCATGAGGGAGTTATTTGGCATACACATGTGTGACTTAATCATATCTTCCATACAATTGAGAGTGGTTAGGTATATGTGATATAATAATTAGAGAATTAAAATAATTTAATTATTATAATATAAAATATTAAAATCCATATTTATATCCATCAATAAAGGGTGTTAAAGAAAATTGATTTACATCGATTTCTGTGGTTGTAGCCCGATGAACACACAATCGATAGTTTCATTTCCCATTTGATATAATTGGAGATTTATTAAGTAATATAATTTATATAATAATATTACCATTTATAGGGTATATTTTAGTTATATTATTATCATAGTTGGATATTATTTTAATATCATGGAATAATAAATAAAACAAATACGCACATTTATAAATATACCACTTGTTCATAGAACCACATGTTCATTATACCTAAGGACCTCATAAGAGATATTCATAATAAAACAACAGAATCAATTATGTAGGGAGGTAGGTAAAGAAGTTTTCTGGGTTGGTATTTTCTAATCCAAATGAATGTATATGTGTTACGAAGGGGGGAGATGTGGTGGCATTTTATATGTTCGGGAGATGACCAATATGGAAAATTTTAAAATATAATGTGACAACCACTTTTTTATCATTCCAAAAGGCAAATAAATGATTTATTATCCATAATAATAGTATTAATGTTATAAATATGTCCATAAAATGTGTTTTGAAAAAATTTATGTCTGTTTTAACACTTATTTACTTATTTAAACTCATAGGTAAACCCATTATAAAATTAACTACGGTAATTAATTTTTAAAACGTTCAGTATTCATTATGGTCAAAACATATTTTGAATATATAGATTACATAAAATATTATTTCCCCAAATATGAAATAAATTTTTCTAATATTCAATTAAATATATTAGCATAATTCAATTTACAATAAAATCCACAGAAGCATCAAAATATCGTGTTTTGAGTAAAAAAACATTCGAAAGAATGATAATTCTTAATACCATATTTCAATGTGATATTGATTCAAATTACCTAAATTAGTTAAATTTTAATATAATTTACTTAATTATAACTTTATACAAAATTAAAATATTATATATCATTTTAAATAATTTATATAAAAATTAATTTTTCAATGAAATCATTATTTTTCACTAGAAATTAAAAATTAATTTTTTCGAAAAAAACCCCAAAATTCACCATAAGGTAATATTGGAATTTAATTATCATTAAAGTAATGTATTTTCAAAAAATAAATAATGGGTGAAATATTAATTTTATATTACATTATCAAAACACTAATAATATTCCTTATTGAAAATTAATGTTTTAATAAAGCATATCTTTTCAATAAAATGATTATTATTTTATTAACAATTAACATATAACCATTGAATTTTTTTATAAATGTATAAACTTTATAATTTTTAAAATTTTAGTAGTACATATGTGTACTCAACTTCTAATTACTAAGTTATAATGGTCAGTTTTAAATAATAATTTTTAATATTTTATCATATTACATTTAAACCTAGCATCATGGGAATCACATTCTATAAAAAATTATAATTTATATTAAATACATATTCATATATATAATTATTTATATATATTAGTGTATTAATGAGTTGCATTATTTTATTTTTCCTGCCCTATTTTTCATATACACTATCAAAGATGATGTTCCCCTTTTAAAATATCTGGGTTTTACATTGTACAAATAATTAAAGAATGTAAATCGTCACTTCTATTCTCAACCTTTACATTATCAATATTCGACCGTGTATATAAATGAACCAATTTTTTATTATTTAATTAATTTTAGTTTTTTAATTAATATATTGATGTTATAGTTATTTGAGACTTATTCCTCGATATTCCTTAGTACTTCTTCCATTACTGATTCATTACTACAGTTGAACTAATTTATGTGATAGTTTGTGTATATCAGTTCAAGAATGTATACACATAAATGTTTCAATTATTTCTCATGTAATAATTAATATTTGATATATTATGTTTCACATATTATGATTTTTTGTTTTTATATAATTCATCCATGACTTGAATCTGTCTTTTACACTTCAATTGGACTTTTTTCACTAATGTGATAATCATTTTCTGTTTCATTAATAGTGCTATATTATTTGTATCATTTTTCATTTTTATTAATGTTTATAATAAAAAGTGAACTTTTGATATCCCATTTTTTATTAATTTGTTATTTATGAACAAATTTTATTCCTAATTAGATCAAGGCAGTTTAATACATACTTACACATCAAGAAAACCTAAAATAGGTGATTGCATAGATCAATTGGGTTTATTTCGATCATTAAAAATTTATAACTATTTGTCAATTAAACAATTGGTTTATTTAGTGAATTTATAATCAATCATGTATTGATGGTTTGTTCAAATTAATCAGTTAATATATATAAACTATAATTATATATTCTATAATTTATTATAGTTTCATTGTGTGTTTTCCATACATGAATGATTTTTTAACCTAAAAAGGTATATTTTTTAGGGGCTACTTATTTTTGCACAAGGATCCTCTATATGAAGGGATGAGTGTGTAGTAATTCGTATTGATAGGATTAGATAGCAAATCAAGTTGTGCAGTTTGATCTGTAGGTGTGGATAGATGTATTGCATGAATACATTTTATGGAGTTTTTAACTATTAATTATTGTATTTAAATTATTAATCATGTTAGTTTTGGAATGGATTGAATTGTTATATATTTTGTTGAGGGATACACACAATCCATTAAAAAGGAAATAAAATTTACAAATATTGGAGCTAAAAGAATCATTGGGCCATGAGTGAAGCAAAGCGGCATGACAGTGGATTGTTGATTATGACTGTGGAGCACTCCAAGGGTATAAAATTAAATAAGAGAGGATAAAAGATTCTTCTGTAGAAAAAAAAATTGGAAGTAAACATCGTGTAATCATTACACAATCTCTATTGGTGCAAGTGGTGAAAAAAGGAATTCATGTGAAGTAATTAAAATCATCATGGAAATTTACAGATGATGTACTTAGCTACAAGTGGTGTAAATTCCCTGAGGGGTTTTTTTTTCCAAATTCACAAAATCATCATTTTTTGGCCAAATAATAGACATGGGACCCACCCCGTACCACCATCAGACCATTCCATTATGGAATTAATTAATTCTAGATCGAGCTTTATCTGAGGTGTTGCGTTGTGTTGGTCCCTTTCTGAATTCTTTATCTTCCTTTCCTCTACAATTTATTTTTATTTTCACCTTCTGTATGATCCTCTCATCACTAGGATGTGGGGGAAACCCACCATCTACTAAGGTAATGTAATTTAAGGTGTATGGTGTCATTGGAATTAACTCTTTCTATTTATTCATGTATTTAATTTTTTATAATAACTAATCTATTTTCCATTCCAATTATTTTGATTTTATTGTGATAAAAAATAATTGAATAAAAAATTATTCATAAAATTTCACAAAATTCAACCATAAATGAGGAATGGACATTTTCAAATTTATGTGAAATCATATTTAAATATGGTATCAATAAAAAACATGATTTAGAGAAATCAAAAATTATTAGAGGAATGTAAATAGTGTATTTCCATATCCTAGAGGGGATACTGTGACCAAGGTATCTTTCTCGTCTTGACAATGTAACCAGTCAAATATTATCCAACCTATCTTATTAAATCCATTTTCATCTGATCATCGTTATTAAAAGAAATCAATGGAATGCTTTCCAAATTTGATAAAAAAACTAGTACATCTTCTTTTATTTCATATTTATTTTTTAAATGAAATTTAACCATAATTTTATCACATAATTTTTAAAATTCATAAAATTAAATCATTTTGAAAACCTTGTCAATGTTATTTAATCATATTTATGGAAAGACTTCGAACAATCATAATTCTATATTTTAATTAATCAATAATCTTAGTTTGAGTTTTTTAAAAAAAATTTATTTCATAGATCCATAGTCAATTAATGATTCTCTATCTCACTTTCAAAAAATAGAACAATTGTTATGGAAGGTTTCTATTTAGTTTTTTGGATTTAAATTTATTGAATTTTTTTAGTTTACTTAAATACCACTTTTTTTACAATGGGTGTGTCTGTTATGTGACTATCATAATTTTAAAATGTTTAATGCACAAATATATCACTTGGTAAAGGGGGAAAGATACCTTCCATAAAACACACCATTATAAACCAATCCTAGATATTGATGTAACTGTATCCATGGATGGAATTGAGCAATACAAATCTGCTGGGGTTTTTCAAAGAGATCAAGGAATGAGAATGATTACAGGCGATGAGAGACAATAAAAAAGGATCGAAAATGATCATCCTAGCATTGACCATTTCCATGGACCACATTGAGAAAATTCCTTCAATATTTTGAATTATAAAAAACAACACAAAATTCACTAGTCATCCAACTGAATATCTAAAAAAGAAATCTATGATACATTTTGATTCTATGAGACACATTCAAATTCAATTATGTCTCATGTGATGTGGTAAGACATCATTTATTCTATTTTTTATTATGTGAGTGATCTAGATATTGGATTCAAATCTATCCAGCGTATTCCATCAATACATGGGATGAGCTATAATGAATCTTTCACAATCATTTATTTTCTTCTACAATATAAAGGAATACAAAAATAAGTAATATGATCTTCTGTTAATTTTAAGTTTAATCATTATATTCTTCATAATAATGATTCAAATGTATGACTCAAAAATTCCCTCATCATAGTAGGAAGATATGAATGAAAATATAATATTTATATAAGGGTTTTTCCATAGGGAAACAAGTTGATTATATACACTAAATCTAGAGGATCATTAATGATCAAAACACCTGAAGAAATCTATAAATAGATTTATGAGATAAAGAGAAATATATTATAGTGTCAAAGGAGAAGGGAATAAACAAAACTTCATTTATGAAGTCAAAAATAATAGATTTATAGAAGAAAACCTGGTGTAATTAACCAAGAAGATGGACCTCATGATGGTCCAATAAGAAAACCATCATGTTTTTCATATATATGGGGAATATTTTGATGATTAAAAACATTTTATTCAACTACATGGATTGATAACACAAAAAACCAAAGGGATCCAAAAAAATCACAACAAGGGCCCACACAGACAAGCTAGGTCCATATATTGGATGTGACAATAGAAAAATTAATGAATTATTCTACGTTTTTATTAATTAAAATAAAATATGTATCATATAAAAAATAGAATAAAATTTGGAATTTAGAGCATTAAGTTGGACATATTATTGACCATCTTTGAGAGAGGCCTAGAGTAACCCTACTAGGATTCCCTAAAATATGACCACATAAATATTTGGAAGCTATAAAAAATAGAAGTTGAATTAAAACAAAAGGAAGTGGTATAGAATTTTCCTACAAACAACCAGTGGAAGAAAGAGAACAGGAAGCTAAAAAAACTAAAGAACAAATATCCTATGTGGAAGAAGAAAAATGACCCCAATAAAAGGCCAGACATCCTTTTATAGAAAGAACGGTTCATGTGAAAAACAATGTGAATAATGTTATATTTAATGAAATTTATAAAAACATTCATATTAATATATATTTTTCGAGGCTCTTTCAAACTTTTTGACATATGAAAAAATCATTAAAGTGTTGGTAACTAACTAGAAGAATCCTTAAGATATTGACACCATTTGATTCACACAGGAATGTTTGGAGGTGGTATCAATGGACCTACCAAACAAGAGAAGTGATATTCAATGCTATTTAATTTCTATATTTATTAGATTTAACAAATGTGGAATAGTTTTTTGTTACTTATGATAATGTGTCAATATCATGTTGTAAAAAACTTTTATGAGTTTGGTATTGAATGGTTTGAATCCCAAAAGTTATTCACTATAATAAGTTGAATGAATAGTGAATAATATTTAAATGTTAATTAAGGTAATATTTTTTAGAATTGATATATTATACTTCATTGTTATCTTACTAGTGATGTATATGGAAGAAGAGAAAAAGACACTCATTATGGGGAGGCAATTTTTAGCCACATTACATGAACTGGTCGATGTGAAAATTAGATAACTTTTTCTAAGTGTTGGCATTGAAAACGTATGTTTTATCATCCATCAGAAAATGAAAAACTATAATGTGCATAAGGATACTGAATTTCAAGTTGAAAATACCCCCAAATATATAGGTGTCTATAAAATTGAAGAGGTGCATGTGTTTGTTCATGTTTTGAAAGAGGATGCTCAAAAAATAAGAAATAAATGCTTCATAAAAAGATCATTAACACCTAAGGAATGACTGAATCCATAAAAATTGAGATTTCATAATAGGTATGGATGGTATATGAACATACATTTTCTACTTCAGTATTGACGAAGAAATAGTAGATTGGTCCAATGGAGACAACAAACGTACTACCATTATAGAGAATTAAGTTATTCAGACAAGAAGAATAGTGGAAAACCAATATAGTTATGACACTACTAAGACCATTTATGGACCTTAAAGAAGTAAAAAAATTTCAATCATCCATCATGTGATTTGATGTCAATGTAGGTAAGTTTGGGTGAATGATATTAAAAAAAATCGCTTACAGAAAACAACCAGAGTTTTATTGTCTTTTATTTATTATCTATTTTTAAATATTCACATTATTTAACTAAAAATATATTAAAATTATTTATTAATATATTATTATTTCACATGTTTCTTCATAATTTTTTGGACCATCAAGACCCATGGTGGGAATAAGAGAAAAGAATCAATGTAATAAATTGTAGAATATTTACACATAATCTAATAATTTACATTTCTTGATTATTGACAAAGATAGAACATGTATAACCTTTTTTGAAACATTAATTTCTATGGGATAAGACTATAAAATTCAAAAAAACAATCATCTATATCCACCATGATTAATTTTAGCTTTAACTTCTAATTTCATGGCCACACTTGATTCATAGTTTTGAAAAATGAATTAGAAGACATAAAAATTGTCATACAATTATCATTTTAAGAAATATAAATTTATCTTTCAAAAATAATCCATGAGTAAAATTGGGGAAATAATTAATAGAGGTAATAATTTCAATGATGATTTTAAACGTAATGATTTTAGGAGCATGTTTATCATTTTAGATGAAAATGTTCTAAGAATCTTCCTTGTTTTGAATTAATGATATTTTCATTCATTGATTTAGTTATTTTTATCCCATTACTAGATTAATAATACTATTAATTCAACTCATTATACAGACATCATATTATCCTGATATTTCTAATTCATTATTTTGTGTATTTATTTTGAAACTCATGCATGATTTCTTCTAGAACATACATTGAATATTATTGATTCTATGACTTAATAGAATCACATTTTAAATGATTGTGGAATTAAATTTTTTAGCCATTATAAATATACCCATAATACAGTAATCCTTTTTAAGAACAAAGAATCCTTGAACTGTCATATTGTTAAATTAACCGTGTTATAATCCAATTTTATCATTTCCTTCTATCCAAAAATATTTTTCATAATTATGATACATAAGAGTGATGGAAATGGATGATGGTTGAAGGAATGGAATTTTTTTAATGAATATGTATAGGAAATATTTCATGAGATTTTCTGAAGGCACATTTATTGTATTTATAACACACCACCTTGAATAAAAATGATGAAAAATATAAAAATGGTTTGGGTCTTAGGAAATTAAAAATAATCTTTTACCTGATCGGTGACATTGTTATAAATATTAGAAATAGTTTCTTGTGGATAAAATTTGTGGTTGGGTGGTGGATATTGGAATTGTCCTTGTAAAAAAATTTATAAAATAAAATATAATAATAATATAATAATAAGAAAACTCGGTGTTTCATTTATTGAAATTCATCACTTTAGAATTCATCATTAATATACTACGGAAAGATACAATATTAATTGAGATATTTGTGATTATCATGAAAATTAATTAATAGTTATACCTCCTTATTGATCCTTACATGATTTACATCATTTACCTACATTCTATAATCCTTAGATTCATTTGATCCAAATGGTGAATCCCACATTATTAATTGTTCTTATATATTTTTATGGTATAGATTTCAGATTCCTCGTATTCTAAGGGCGTGGTACATGTTTTGAGGTATGTGCAACACTCCATTTATTAATTCCCAGATGATGAGTGAAAAAATTCATGAGGGTTACATTATAAATGTAATTCATGTGGATAATGAATATAAAAATGAATATTGATGATTGAAAAGGAATTATGATCTCATATGATAAAATTATAATAAATTATTGTTTGTTATTAGATGAAAAGTGGGGTGTTGATAAATTTTCTATAGGTGATTATCAAAAATTTAATTTTTTATATTATCAATTAATGTTATTTAAATTTAATTTTATGCATGGTAATTTGAAAATCCATTGTATAATGTGGAGATTTCATCATTAAGGACAAATATTAATTCATGTGTGGGGGAATTTGATAGAAATATTTCAGGCAGACATTTTACAGTGATTTAATGTATATATATATATTTAAATAATTAATATGGCCAATTTTGGAATAGATTGAATTGTTATGTTTTTTTATGGAAGGATGAATACAAAATTTGTAGAAAGATAGAAAATTGGAAAATAATTGAGCCAAAATGAACTTTTCTCCATGAGCATCACTTGTCATGAAACACTAGATATCAGAGGATGACCATGGAGCACTTCAAGGGAAAAAATTGAAAAACCAAGAAAAAAATTGATTCCAAGGAAAAAATATGAAATTTCAAGACATGTAAATATTACATGATGTGTAATTATTCATGTGATGAAAATAAATACAGGATGTGATGAAATTAAAAGTAGAAATGAAAATTACACGTGGTGTATCTTAGTTATACATGGTGTAAATTCCATAATGGGATTTTTTAGTTCAGATTCAGAAAATCTTTATTGTATTACCAAATATCCAACATGGGACCCACCCAAGACCACCATTGAACCATTAATTTATGGAAATAATTAATTAAAAATACATTTTGAATCATAAAAAAGAAGATCTAAGATGGTAATGTTTATATGATTGGAGATCCAGAGACAAGAGCTTAGAGCGAGAGGTTGCATTGCACATGGCCCTTTCTGAGTTATATTTCATGTTCTATTATTCTTTATTTTTCTTTTCTATATCCTTTATATCGTCTCATCACTAAGAAAAGGGGTTAAACATCCCTAGTTCTATGGTAACATAATCGAAGGGTGTAATGTGTCATTCAAATTAATTATTTTCATTAATTCATGTCTTGTAATCAATTATTTTCCAATACCTCTCTTTGTCTTTTATCATGACCACTGAATAATGGGTCAAAAAAATTATAAAATTGTGAAACTAGAAACACTAAATTAAGAACAACCATTATTGAACATAAGGGTGATTTGGGTTAAATATGTTGTTGAAAAATATATCATTCGACAAAGTCATAAATCATTTCGCACGGGTCCCGCCGGACCAGACCCTCTGCGTATAACACAACCCACCGGGTCGACCCACACTGTTCAGGAGGTGGTGGGTGCTATATCACTCCTTGATCAACACAGGGTCCTGTAGATGACTAGTTGGACCACAAACATCATTCTAATGTTGTATCCTCCAGTCACATCTGTCCAACGTCCATTTCCATCTCCCATGGGTGTTGTGCTGTAGGTTATTCATGCTGAGTGGTTGCACCTCGGTGTGAAACCGAAGGCATTTTCATGCACCCTAGAAAGTGACTCCTTCTGCGGGCCGCCAACATTGGTGTGGTTGTCTATTCTTCGATCTAGGAATGAAGTCTCCAACATTCAATCATCTTCATCACTTCTATTGGTTCAATGTCATCCAATAGTGTCTCTTGGGGTATGATCACATTTTGAACCTCCTGAAAAAGCATGACATGACCACATTGGTCCATTGAAGAAGAACACAAGGATGGGGATATAAAAGGAACTAATAACACATTAATAATTAATATTGGTGTCGTTCGTTTTAGGCTTCATTCATCCCATTAGAAATTGGAAAGGAACAATAGGATAAACACTACTTTTTAAGCCTTCAAAACCCCACAGTAGATTACACAACCCATATGAACGATTGACCAAAAGATCAACCTATTTGTGGGATATACCATGTTTGTCATTGGGATAATGAATGGGGAAGGAATTACATTGGAAATAAACCCCCTACCTGGAAATAGTATCATCTGTAGGAAATAATTTGTTGTTGATAGTGATTGACCCATGGACATCCTCGATGCATTATTTTTCACCATTTTTCATTCGTCGATGCTTGATATGAGCTCGGTTCTCCAAACCATAATCACAGATGATAGTGCTTCTGTATCCTTGAATTAAGAAAACATCCAGTCTCTCAGAAAAATTCTCCAACATTATCAATAATAAAACTAGTCCTTAGCATTTTTTAATAGAGGAAACATGTTAATAGGTTTCATCGTTTAAACATTTTTAATCATTTCCATGACATTGTTTTGCATCTTCAATGAGATTTCTCATCATAGTACTACAGAGTCACTACATAACCTTGAAGAAATAAAATAAAATAACTTTTTATGTATATTTTATTTTCTCTTAAAATTTCAATAAATTAACTTTTGCTGCTAATCCATGTCAGTTAATGTTATGCACCACCTATGGAAACTTGATGTTCCAAGCACAATAGTGCCCTCTGATTTCTGATATTGGAACCTATTTAGATTTTAATAAATCAGCACCCTCATTCTATTTTCAACAAAAATAAAAATATTTAAAAAAATTATTCTGGGAAACTCGGGCCTCAGAATCATGTTTCATCTTAGTTCCTGGTCTTGGAAGAAAACCTTATTTAATTTTTTATACAAATTTACAAGGAAAATGCAGGACAATATATATTGAAAAAAAATTATATTTCCTAAATTTCCCATATTACATGTTTCCTTATGTGTTTTTAGAATAATTATTTAAATATTTTCTTGTTCCTCATATAATTTTGGGAAAACTATAATGTAATCAATAAAAAGAACAAAAAACATACCCAAATAATCATGGAAGATTATAATAAAAATATCGATGAATACAGATGGGGAATTTTTCAAAATTAAGGTCATTAAAAAACTCATAATTCCAATATCTAGTATGGATAGTTGTTTTTATAATTTCAACCTCCTTTACCTCCACCTGATGGTACCCGGATCTTATGTCAATCTTGGAAAAATTCAATGCTCCCTAGAGATGATTAAAAAAGTCATAGATATGAGGTAGTTAATACTTATTATCCATATTAATATTATTCAAATCACTATAATCATTGAAAAGTCTCATGGAACTATCATTTCTTTTAGCAATAATGTTAGGATCACCTAATGGTTTAGTGATAGGATGAATAAAACCATTATTAAGAAACTCATGAAATATCATTTACTATTCAATAAGTTTCACACGCCATTTGATATGGTGTTTTTGAAGATGGATTATCATCAATAAAAAATACCATAGTAAATTCAACATCTAGATCTGGTATAACAATAGATTACTCATTAAGAAAAAAATCATGTTTCCATTTACCACAAACACATCACTAATCTGAAAGGTTCCCTTAGTTTAAAAAATATATGAAAGATAACATTCATTTCCATCTTTTAATATTTTCTCAACTTTTAGATATTTTATCAAAGGTATGGGTCCATTACTATATTCAAACTGAAACTCATTTAAAAAAAAACAACTCTTTCTCAATAACCAATCTTAGCAAGAAAAAAAATACATTCCATACCCAAAAATCTATAAAACTCCACTATTGGAAAATAGGATCTGAGGAAAACTATTTCTATAAAAAACAAGAGTAAGATTATTGTCATTTCTTTTTGAGTTAATATTTCTCTTAATTTTAAACATAATTTATAATTTCACTTCTTGGTGTAAAATTTTGAATTTACTAGAAATTTATTTAGAAATAATTAAATGTTTAGGGAAGATATCAAATAAGGCATTAAGAGAATTTGAAAAAGACAATGTTCCTAATACCACTTCATTGGATGAAGAAAAATATACGAACGTAGTCACTATGGATTTCACTGTACCTTTCTGCTAATAATTTGGTTTCTCCCCATCATTAAGATCATTCTATGGGTATTTATTTTCATAATGAACAATATTAAAACCTTTTAAACACCTTATAGGTTTCTTATCAAAATTAATCATACCATCATTATGCTGTTTTTCACTCAAATATAGGGCCATATGTTAAAACATACTACATCAAAGAAATGTCCTGGAATTGTTATGGAATTCCCCACTGTGATTTTTACCACACATCCTAGAAACTCAATTTAAGATTTTCATACTTTCAAAATTATTTGATTCATTTTGACCCATTTCATGACATCTGGTCCAATTCATTTCCATATTGTGATAGTACTTATAATCATCAAAAAATAATATTTCTACCCTCTTCGGAAAACAAACAGGTTTTTCATATCTTTTAAACTCATGATATTCCATTTACCTTTGATTTGATGGCTTGAATCATGAGTAAAAATGATTTATTTTACTATCATGATCTCAATTAATAATTCGAACATGCCTTGTCAATTTGGGTACGTTTTATTCATAAACATCCAATAATTATTCCTAATGTTTTTCAATTTATTATTTCTTTTTCATCCAAAGTATGTAAACCTTATGAAATTATTTTTCAAGGAACAATAATATAAATTCACATCATTCCAAGGAATCTATCTCATTACTATTAAAGACATTATTGATCATTGACATCCATTGTCTATCTTTACCTTCAATATGAAAAATATAAAGACTATCAATTTGATTATCTGGACACCCCATGGAATTAGATATCTTTTCAAAAGATTCAATCCAACCATCTTCCACCACTAGTTCATAATATATATTCAAATTATGAGGGTGTTTCCTTATAAAATGTTTCAATATTGTCGCATTAAATTGTGGCAGCTCAAGTGAATATATTTCATAGATTCCACTGCCATTTATAGCGTGCATAACTAGATCCATTATTGAAACAAACTTCTCCATTCCAATTCCCACCATACTTGGTTTTATATTCTCAAATAAATCATCCCCATTGTTCCCTCCAACAATATCTTCCTTGTTTCTTCTATGATAAAAAATTTCGAACACACCTATCTCAGATGTATCTACATGGTAAAATCCAAATCCTATATCAATTAAAATTTACCATTAGGTAAAAATATTTTATGGTTATTCTATTAGCATTACCCAATAACCTAAATTTTTATAAACCTCGCTATGATACAAACTATAGGGACCTGACTATATATAGTAAATAATATTTTTAAGTCAACTAGAATTCACATTCATACATTCCCAAAGTTCCTTTCAGTATAGAGTTGTAGAATATTAGGGAATAATTCATACATATAAACCCAAAGGCATGAAATGTGGGAAATACTAAACAAATATGAATTTAATCCATAATCAAATGGTTTTAATAAAAACATGAAATCATTTTTTGAAAAATCATTACAACATTCAACTTAGATTCTTATTTTCACATACCCATCCTTAAACCGCTTAATTTTTTATAAAACATTATATGTGAAAAAATTTATCAGTATGGTACAAAAAAAAACTAAAAGAACCATTATTACAAGAATACATATAAATATATGAAATTATTTTCATAAAGATGTACATCCCAGACATAAATTTCGATATATTTACTTTGTTGAAATAAGAGATTACCATAAAACAGATAGAACATGAATAAAACCATAAAAATAACCTATGGAATTAGATACATATAATTATATCCCTAGAGCTACCATATTATATATAACCCTCATGTATACCTTATAATGAAACTCTCATGACTACCTTATGATGTAACACTCGTGTCTACATCATGGTGTAACCATTTATATTACACATGGAATATTTATTACATTAGACATCAAAAATAAAAATACCAAATTCATAGGGGGGAGTGATAGGTCCCACCGTATGCTAACAACAATTCCCATGAACCTTTAAATAATCATAAAAGACGAAAACTATAATAAAAGACACTTATTGAATTTTGTAATAATCAAAATGTAAAAAATTATTTTTAAAGAATAGTCACTTACCCTGGGTTTTTCATGCTTAAAAGTAATTCAATACTCATGTATAATGTTTTAAAGAGTGTAATTAAAATTTGATAGAACTATATACATATTTATAATAAATTATATAACATATTTAACCCCCTTTTTATAATATTTTTTTATTTTTATTTTTTCAGTTGTCTTTATTTCATTGTTTTCATGGTTAGTTCGTTATAGGTGTTCTTGTTCAATGGAAGATAAAATTCCAAAGGGGAATTAAATAGAGTTAATATGTTTCGATTATTTTAAATGATATTTTATATCATTATTTTTCTGATATGAGGATGATTCATTGGATAAAACATCAATTAAAATAATTTAATTTATTTTGGTAGTTTTTATGACCATCATGAACATTATTAAATTTATTAAATGTAATGTTTATATATTGGTTTTATAACCATATATAACAAATAAAATGGTTAATATAACTATTATCTTATAATAATAGTGGTTTTATGACCATCCTTGATGTACATTAATAGACATCATCCATGATGATGGCCAATCGACATTTAATGGAAAATATTTTCAATTTATAGTATAATTGGAGACTATGAGGGGATTTATGATAGATATTCCATTAAAATAATATCAGTAAATTATATTTAATATAATTTAGTTTTCATTTAACTTGGATAAGGGGTTACTATGAGAAAATAAGAACATAAAATAAAATGAAAGTGGATTTTTCATCTTGAACATCTTTTTTTTGAGAACCTATTTAAGGCCTTGGTTTTGGTTTTTTTTAGGAGACCCACAGGTCATGGAAGTAGGGAAAAGTAAAGTTAATTTAATTGGGACAAAATTAAATATGATAAATGGCTTTCAAGTTTGAGGAAAAGTGGTGGTTAGGGGTGGTATTTATATTGGAGGAGAATGGTGTTTTCTCTATATTATATTCATTAATTTATTAATTTAGATCATGATAATGAGTAGTTCAATAATTTTCACTAAATATATAAAAATAATTATTTTTTTCTAGATTATTTTTAATAAATTAGTTATTAATTAGGTAATAGTGTATTTAACATATAATTCATAATTATTGTAAATTTCCAAATTTTTCTATTCACAAAAAAATAATGTATTTTAGAAAAATCTTAAAAATTCACCAAAACTATTTTTTGATTTGTATAATTCAAAAATGAATTCAATTTTATTAAAATAATATTATAAATATTATGTATTTACTTTTTAATTAAAATCCCAATTTTTTCAAAAAGTACCTATGTTTTTTTAAATATTATTTAATGACACACTGAAAAATTCATTAAGGTATCCTAAAGCTATCCTATAATCATAAGACAACAAAATATTAATTTATGAATATATTTTATGAAAATATATTTTCATTTGAATACATATATATATTATAAATTTGTATTTAAATAATTATCACTTACAAAAATCCAAATACTTAATTTTCCATTTCAATGATATTTATTTACTTATACAATGATATAAATATTTCATGATTTAACTTATAAGATAAAAAATATATATTTATAAAATGAAAAACATGATTAATATTCTATTACTATAAATTATTTAATTTCTATAAATACCACTTATTTCATTATATATTTATAATGAATTGTTTCATTTATTTATATAATTAAATGAAAATATTTTATAAGTTCCTAGGTTGTCAATGTTAATGATTTCTAAATTAATATTTATCCATTGAATATGACGAAGGGTGCATTGGAAAATCCCCAATGGTGAGTCTACCCCTTCTGAAACCTTCTAGTTGCATCAAATATATCACATTCAATTTAATAGTATGTGTTTAATTTTGATCATTTATATATTTAAATGATATTTTTCATTTTAAGAATTTTATTATTATGATTATATTTTTTATATATATTCTTCATCACATCACATATAATGTTTCTAATCTATATCATATTAATGATTAAATAATAATAATTCAATCTCCCATTCATAGGTGTTGGTGATTATTTCCAAATAACATAAGGTTTCATAACATATAGCCTCAATGTAAACATTGTGTACCAATTTTCAATACAAAAGGAGAAATATAAAATTAATTTAGGTCATATTGAATTAAATAATTATAGATTTTATTAAATTAGCATTTTGTGTTGAACAGTCTAGGTTGTCTCATGAATTTCTAGAATATATCTTGTATAACACTCTTATACCCCAGGTGTACCATGTGTTTTTATTATTGAGAAAATGGGGTCCATTACATTTCATGAATTTATTAAATTACAAGATGACTGTAACATTTTTACATTACTAATTAATGTGGAAGATAAATTAATATATTATTACACAATCCATTTATTTCTATTTTTTGTGTGACTTATATAAACTAGAAAATTCCAAATGATGGGTTCTATTTGATATTAAATTATAAATGAAATTCTTCCTAAAATATAATTCATATACCATCATAATTCATTATATCTTGACTACTATATAGTCACTGTAATCAATACACACATATTTAATTATCATGATTTTTGTGTTTCATTTAATTTTGTCCTGTACTCCATTTAATTACATTATAGAATATTTATGCCAAATTAAACATGAGTAGAATATATATGATCTTAATACACACAATATTTTTGAAACATTTACTATTTATGTTGATTATATATTCAATTGGTCAACTTATATTTTTTATATTATATATTAAATTTATTAATTTCTTTTATTTTAAATCATAACAGAAGAGTAAATTTATGACATATTGAAAAGAGATTATGAGAAATTTAGTAAATTTATTAATTATATAAGTAATCATATTAATTATTGATTTTTTTTCTTAATAATATATTGAATCAAAAATGAATGGTAATTTTTTATTTTAAATATATACACACTATATAAAGGGTTGATCCATTGCTATATAACACATGGTCACATGTATGGCATCATTTAATTATATTATTTTACAAGTTTCTATATTGATTTTATTAAATTAAATCAATTTCATGTTAGTCACATCTTCTTCATTATGACATATGGTCTTTCATTCCCAATGTTTCTATTTTGTAGACCCCCCTTATAGTGCATTTCACATATGATTGAATTAATTTAATTTTAGAGATTAATGTCCTAGACAGGGGTATTTGGTTTATGATATAGGTGAGGAAAATTCAAAACCTAGAATATATAATAGAAATAGATCGAATGATGAAAACCCAATCCTGAATAAACTCAAAGAAATATCTCCATTAGGTTATTAGATAGTTTATTTACTACTCAATAAATAATCATCTAGCTTAGTCTCATGATCATGACACATTTATCTAATTTTATTGCAATCAATTTTTTATTTTTTTAATGGATAAAATACCATAGTCACATAATTAAATTTTCTAAATTATAATTATGGAATAAAAATTATAGGGCAATTCATAAATATATTTTTCGTACATAGTTAATCACATAAGTAAAATCTACTAAATATTAAATTTCTATGTAAAAATAAAAAATAAAAATTAAAAATAATAAAGGAAATCCAAAAATTTAGTATTGATTCATTACAAATTCAATTATATGAGTTATAATAGAAACATAATAAATGTGTTCATTCGGGATTTCAATAATGGAATTTTAACTAATCAATAAATCTAAATTTATTTGTGGTTCCACATAACCAAAAACCTTTTTAGTTTAATATAAGTCACTACTACAAATATGGGCTATATCCATTGACATATAGCCACAGTTTCCCAAACACATGGCTATTGGTTTTTATACAATGGTTGTATCAATGATTTTACATAATACTTTGGCTATAGGGTATACTTTCGATGGGTATAGCCACTGTATCACTACAACATGTCTATATGATTTGTTTCCCAAGATATAGCCATTTTTTGCGTAATAAGTGTCTACAGGTTCATTTTAGAAAGGCTATAGCCATAATATGGGTAAAACCGTGGATATAGGGTATTTCTCCAATGGTAATATCTACAGTTTTGGTAATCCTTGGATATAAGGTCTTCTTCTAAGGGATATAGCCACAGTTTGAATAAAACCATGGCTATGAAGTATTTGTTTCATTTTATATAGCCATATATCATTGAAACTATGGCTATAGATCCCTTTACCTCCCACGGGGAAAATATTTACCCACATAAAATTGGCGGGAAGGGTTATAACCATAGTTTATATGCTATATCCCTGGGTATTATTAATATATATAACAATTTATATATATATATATATATATATACCCAAAGGTGTATGTGGTATAGTGCAATAGTGGGTAGTGAACATAGTAGAGATATAGAGATTGAATCTAGGGGGCGCAGACGGTGTAAAACCATGGCTATAAACCTCTTGCCACAATGGACAACTGTGGATATAGCCCAACTACCATAGTGGAAAGCTATGGGGGCTATATACACTGTTTGGAAAACTGTGGAATTGGGATATACCCATTTTTTCAACCATGGCTATTTTACAATAAAACTATGGAAATAACTTTTAGCAATAGCATTGCTAATAGGTTCCTCGACTAGCTGGAACCATGGCTATAGCTTATAGCCATAGTTTTGACCCCTATAGCCACCATTTTGTATTGTGTCTATAACATGATTTCCTAGTAGTTTGTTTTTTAATAAAATATTTTTTTTGAATCATATTTTTTAGAAAATATGATTAGATTTTGGGAATGGGTTTTCCATTCCATGAAATGAGGTGAAGCAATCCAACATTTAGAAAAGTTTTCTGTTAAAAATAATATTATAATTTTCATGTCCCATGTAAGGATTTGAATAAGTAAAATATAAATCCATTAAAATAGAAACTACAATGTGATGGGGAATTATTATTTCAATGTTTATGTTCATTTTAACTTTATAAAATAGGAAGAGACTTAATAAAAATTTAAAAAAAATTATTACGTCTCACATTATGTATAATCATGTAAATTACCATTGATTAGATTTTATATTGTTATACCGTTATAATAATTTCATCAACTAGATTATCCATGTGATCAATTTTATATAATATACAAATATTTATGGGATAAAACTTCAAATATTTTTTTGGTGATTAAGGGAAAACATGCACAATCATCATATGTCTTATGTTCCAGAATACACAATCCCTGAGGCACATTATGAGAATGTGAGTGATGAGGATATCTCTATCTAAGAAAAAAATTTGATTGATGTGATATATGTTTTTTTTATTTAATCCATTTTTAGGGAACTAATAATGTCATTTGAGATTATAAATTCCTATTAAATGTAATAATATATCTTTGAACTCTTTTCAGAAAAATCCAGATAATAATGGTTTTAATTAATCCGTAGTACTCTTCAGATGAATATTTAAGGACATTCTACCATATAAGCCTCACATAGTCAAACACATTAGAAATATTGACAGTACATTGACTATAGGATTTATTAATCTTGATGAAAAACATTCCAATATAATTATTTTAATTAACCCTTAACTATTAAATTTTTTCTTCTTCAAAATATCCATATGAAAAACATAGAGAAACCTCTCATATATTTTATCACTCTACTTATCCAAGTTGATAAGGACATATAGAGAAGAATTTCTTGTATTATTTTTTTCTATATAATTTAACGAAATAGGGGGGTTTTCAATTATAACTCTAATTGTATAGAATATCTACAATTCCCTTCAACAATGATATTGAAAATCGGGTATGTAATGGAACAAGAGACTATTTTTGTGTTGTGATAAAGGCCACTAAATGAAAAACAATACCGAGACAAAGAATCATGGGGATACTTCAAGATCATTTTTTTTCTTGTAAAATTAATCTATTTTTACAAATTTGGATTTCGATTCAACATTTGCTGCTGATATATTTATTGAAATACATGATCCATGTAGATTTTAGAATCTTTTTTGAGGCTTGATAAATATATGTCATGCTAATAAAGAAATGATTATTGTAGTTTCTATTGGGGACTATAGTATCATATATTTTAATGGAATTATATTAATTTTAATATAATGATATTTTGAGATATTAGTATATGAAAAAATTATTCTATTTTATAAATATTATTAAATGAATTTATATTCAAATTTAGAAATTTGTTTTTCTTACGTTACACTGAAACGATTCATTATTATAATGAATATATAAATAATGGTATATATATTTTTTATTACAAAAATATTATAAATTATGTCAATAAAACAATTGTTCACATTCATTACACCACAAACAAACTATTGCATCACCATCAATGACATATATAATAAAATATTTGGACCAAATTAAATAAAAATGGGAATTTGGATTCTTTTTAACTAAAATATCTTGATGCATGTCATGTATGTTTGTAATGAATAATGAAAAATACCCTCTATAGTGAAAAAGGTTAAAGGGTGATATAGATTCATGAGTAGCTTTATATTTATGTGTCTGGACCATTTCAGTGGACTCCAAAGGTGGGTACTTATACATCATAAATTTTAGTTACAAATACCTTAGATATGGATATATCTAATTAACAACGTAAAAGATTGAATATTTTGATAAATAAAGTGACTAAAAATATTTGAAAACTAGTTTGGTATGATAATTAAGAAACATGTCTCATTAAATGAATAAAATTAATTCATTAAGAAAAAATGAATTATGGGAGTTTGGGATTCTCTCTAACTCACACCTCCTTGTACAATATAATGTTGTGATAAAATTGAGTTACCTCACACTCGTAGACATGGTGAGATCAATGAGGAGTCATGAAAGTCTTATATTATCTTTTTGGGGATTCACATTTAAAATATAAACACACATAAAAATATATGTTCCAAATAAATAAACTAATTGTATTACATATGAAATTTTTTGTGGAAGGAAAACATTGTTGTCAAATTTACATGTGTGTGGATATGAAGTGTTTGTTATGGATAATTTTGGTTTCATAATTATAAGAACAGGAATAGTTTTATCATTATAGGTAAAACAATGGTATTAATAGGATATTATCTATATTTTAGTTTAGATAAGAATGTTTTGATTAAACAAAATATCATTTTTCATTGAGTGAATAACATATCTAAAATATATAGTTTCAGAGAGATAAACTTTAATGAAGTCTAGAATCAAAATACATAAGTGTATGAAAATGTATATATTTTCCAAATCCCTATTTATATGTATATTATAGTAGCACAACTACTGTATATTATTTTTAGAGAGGTAATAAAACAATAATAATAAGGTTTTTTAGTCACTGAGGATGTTCAATGATTATTAATTATTTATAATGATCATGCAATCTATAATTAATTATAATGTGGCACATAAGATAACAAATAGAAAGAATTTATAAATTTTGAAATTGCTTCCATATAATAGGAAAATATCTGGGTTCTGTTAGATCATTCAGTTGATGTAAAACATATTATTTATAAATTGATATTGAAGAATAATGTAGACATGAAAAGCCAATTTTGTACCTATATGGAATTAAATGTTGCGATTTTCTTTAAAAATTTAATTTAACAAATTAATACAAAATATTTTTTTCCATTTCTATGTTTTGAATGATAAAATTATACATTAAAATGCATCTTAACTTGACTATGATATTTAGAAGATGAATGTCAATAAATCATTCCATAATGAGAAACTTCTAGAAGATAACTATATAACACAACCAGAATATTTAATGACGCCAAAGGATGTGGAAAAGATATGAAATCCTCATAGATCCATTTATGCATTAAATAAAGAATCTATTTAATTGGGAATATTTTTTGGCTATTTCATAATGTAATTTGGTTTTATAAAAATAGTATCTGACCCATGTGAATATAAGTGGTGTAGTGGGAGTGAATTCATTTGATTAATTGTTTATGTATATATCATACTAGTGTTTGGAAAATGAATTCCAACCAGGTATTAAATTAATGTATTGATAGATGCATAATTCCCCATTAAAGACATAGTTTATGTATAATTTATTATAGAGATCATGATCTATTTTGATAAATCCAATAGGATTCCTAGACACTGCCAAATAATGCACGTAAATGTGGAACTGATGAGTTTAAATTTGGAACAATCCAAAATGAGATTGTTTACAGTGCCACATTTCATTAATCATTCCATGAAATCATGTCCTTAGACACATTAGGAATGAAATAGTATTAAATGGATTCCATACCCATTAAAGATTGGTTTAGTCAAGTATTTTTGACTATGTACCGTGATATATGTAATGTATACCGTATGTGTGGTGAAGAAGATATATGTATGACCCTAGTGACTACCATTGGATGATATTAAAGATAATCTATAATTATTTAGGGTGTTCTAACTATATGAATATAGTCTATAGAGGATATGAGGAATAATTCACCAGGGGATATGAAAATACTATTATTTAATGAAACCATGATTATATAAAATCACAATATATATATAAATTTACTCGCAATGGATGTGTTGTGAGTTGGAATACAAAAATGAATTTAATTTTTGTTCATTCTATAAAAGATTCATTGTACATTATATCTTCTGGGTAATCTAAATTTGTATTTTGTTTTATACCTCACCCATTAGATTAGTGTGGTACATATAATAAATTAACTTATCTCACTTAATTTTGATAATATTGTAATCATAGTTCATGTAAAATAGTATTTGAAACAACAATGAGAAATGGAATACATCAGAAATATCATCTATTGAGGTTGTTTTCTTTGTGAGGTTATTTTATGGAGAGAATAGTTTCCATGGAAGAAAACATTGTGAAACCATTTATTATACCCTCTCTCATCACATACATGATCATATTGTGAGATATAGAGGGTTAAAAGTCATTTTTAGTTTGCTATAGTCCTAGTGGGAGTTTGTTGGAGATGGTATCCAAGAACTAACTATATATAAATTGAAATTTTATGTACATTCAAAGTATTTAATATTAAATAAATACCTTATCATATATTTTTAATTGTTCTTTGTGAAGTTAATTTAATAATGTCATTAAGAATCCATATTATATATAATTGAATAGTAGTTCCAAACAATGCTGAGAAACATCAAATAGAATAATGATTTTCATGAACAATTTTCTTTGATCAGATAATATTGTATGATATGAATCATAGTATGTTGAATTTGTGTTGTGAGTACTGAAACACAAATGTGAATCCATATAATGAAGTTTTCACTTATTTTTCACTAAGATATAAGATTATTATAATATAATCTCTAGTAATAAATCCACCTATTTCAATGTCATAAATATTGTTGTCCATTATTGTGTGTAATGATAATTCAAATTTAATATTTTAATTATTGCATTCGATGATTCAAAATCATATATATATTGCCGTGAACACTGATGAAATATCTTCTTGATGATTGTGAATCATTGAATGCAATAATAAACATAAAAAAATTATTTTTTTAGTTATAATATACATAAAAAAATATTAGCAAAATATTTATTCATAAGGTAATATTAGAAAAATATTTATAATTCAATTTGTCTTCTCAAATAACACATAAAAAATAATAAAAACAATAATAATTATATGGAATGAGATTTGTTGGAGATTAATTATTAATTGAGGGAATTTTGGAGTGTTAATTATACTTAATCCAAAACCCTATTTGAAGGAACACAAAACACCCTGAGAGTGGATAGTTGAATCAAGGTGACATCTTTTTCTTCATAAGTAATAGAACATGTTCCCTTGTTGGTAGGAAGCTATTAAACACATATGATGATAATGAGTAGTAAACAATCAATCACATGCAATGAGCCAACATAATAATTTTTCTTGGTTCACGACTATGGGCTTGTCCATGGAGCATATATGAAAAGTATTTAGTTCATACCTCAATACATTAAACATCACTAGTGGTTGAGAATAAACATTTTTTCAAAGTACACTCTATTCATGGAACACTACCTTTAGAATATTTTAGCAATAGGATACTGCATCCCATTGAACACTTCCATTGACTCCCACTTGCTCACAACATTGGTGGGAATCCATTCATAGTTTATGGACTTATAGGTCCCTTCATCTGCATTGAAGCATGCATCCTCAACATTATATAGATTCACTATTACATTATTTCTTTTACACATAGATGTAATCCCCTTTTTTCAACACTGATATATTGTGAATTGTTTCTCTGCGTACTGCACTACTTCTTTTATGAACTGTTCTACTTCCTATACAAGTTGGGCTGCACTGCATAGTCCATGTGCTTAACGGACCACCTCTCTTCCATAGACTACCATTTCTTCAATGGATTGTATCTAAATTCTCGTGCTGCATCCTCATACCTCCTCCACATTCTGCCATCACAAACTACATCCTGATACTACATTCATGAACTGTGTCTGCTTACTACCTCTGCATCTATAGAATTATTTCTTTTTCAGACTACCTCACCCTTCATAGAACCATCTCTCTTGAACATATTCTCCTTTGCATACTCTCCTAGAACTCTTCATGATGTAGTAGAATTGATTCTCATATGAAAGATGGTATGAAATAAAAACTCACAGAGTGATGATGGAATCTGTGGTCCTTATATTAGTAATATGGATATGAAATATCTCTAAATCATATCATCAATGAGTTACAACCACCGCATATCATGCTGCTTTCACAAATTCTTTTTCCCATTTTCTTCTGCATAGTTCCATTCTTCCACAACAGATAATTGTTTCCATGAACCAAACCCTATGTGGGTCAAAAAATATCCACCTCCTTTCGGCGAACAACTAGCCATACCATGAATTTTTTCCTTCAATGATCTATGAATGTCCCTTAAACCCTTTTTGTCCCAAGAACCATTTTACATGAGTGGTATGTATACCATGATTCATGTTATACATAGAACTACTTTTAGAAAATCCAATTATTCATACCCCAACTGCAATCCACAAAAATAAATTTTATTGAAAACTCTCTAATCATCTATTTTAGGATTTTTCGAAACACAAACCATACTCAATTCATAAAAAAAGAACACTCTTGGTTTCAACAATCTCCCCCTTTATGGTTTTTTTTAATCTATAGAAAAATTCAAGGAATCACCAGCCACAATCAAAAACTAATACACAATAATCAAATCATCTAATACTCTAATTTTATGTGAGTATTGATTTCTGTAGAAAACAATAATGTAATAATTAATTGGTTTCTCATGTCCTGAAAAGGTCATGTATTGAATAATTGTTTCTCATAAGATTTGAGTATCTCTATAAGTTCTATACTCATAATTCTCTCAATTTGAACCATGAAATTTCTCCAAATATCTACTCAATTTTCATATAGACTCATTACATTGAATTAATTGGATTCAATTTATACATTCTCCCCATTATAAATAAACCCAATGAACAAGTAATTTTACATATTAAAGCCTAATACACACTCCCCTTGGATCATATCTCCACAATAAACCTTCTTCAATTCAAAAAAATGATTAAAACTATAAACAATAAATATGAGTAGGGACCACTCATGTACTCCTTATGCACTGATAAGTGGTTGAACACCGAGGTTCAACTGATGAATTTCAAAAGTATGCGTTAGTATGTGAGCCACATAATCATCAGTTACATCGTGATCTGTTTTAA
This sequence comes from Viscum album, assembly GCA_963277665.1. Taxonomy (NCBI): domain Eukaryota; kingdom Viridiplantae; phylum Streptophyta; class Magnoliopsida; order Santalales; family Viscaceae; genus Viscum; species Viscum album. Next base: position 1,550,254,418 of record OY728158.1, on the reverse strand, counting down.
TCATGCCTTGATCAACATTTTTCATGATAAATTCATATCATATTTCAATGTGTTATTTATGGGAATGAAAAACATGATTCTTATTACAATCAATTTCACTATTGTTATCACATTAAATTACCATGGATTGATTCACCTCATCAATAATATCATTCAGTTATTAATTAAGTGAATTTAGATGAATGAATGCCCTTGTAGTAGATATATACTCAGCTTTAGTAGTACATAGATAAGTTTTTCACTATTTTTTACTCAACCACCACATAAATTTCATGCTAATAACAATCCACTAAAACATGTGTACTTTCTATTGACCACATATCTAGCATATCCAACATCAAAAATTGACATAAGTACATTATCTCATCCAAAAAATATGTATATGATGTAGTTGTGGGTAAATTGAATATACCTCATTCTTCGTTTTACTATAGTCATATGTTCTTTTTTCAGATTACACTGAAATAGGGCCACTAAGAATGTTGCAAAGATGATATCTAGCCATGTTGTAGTTATGTAAAGTAGTCCTTCAATGATTCTCTAGTACATCGTGTGATCAACGGAAGTATCATCATCATGATTTCCATGTTTACATCCAAATGCAGTCGGAGTCGACATAGGTATGAATACATCCATATTGAATGTATTTATTAACTCTCTTGCATACTCTTCCAATGAAATGAAAATGTTACCTTTCCTATGAATCTCTTTTCGAGTCATTAAGTATGAGAGTTCACCAATCATCGAAATTTCAAATCTAGATCTCTTTTGATTGGAAAATCCATCGACTGATCCAAGACTACTTCTACCAAATATAATATCATCTATGTACACATGTATCATCAACTGATCGTTATAATAATTCCTCAAATAGAGATTGTGACCCATCCACCACTCTTAAATTTGAAGTTATTTTAATAATAATATAAAGGAGAGTACCATTCTCAAGATTCATACTTCAGAACATAAAGTGCTTTATTTAATCCTAATACATTTATTTCATAATTACCAAGAAAAAAACCCACTGGTTGTGTAATGTAGACTTCATATTTAAGATCTCAAATTAAGAAAGTTGTTTTTCTATACAATTTATAGACATTGAATAATTTTTTAATTTCTATGGCATGAAAATGCTTGACTGACTCTATCAAGCCACCATAGAAAATGTTTCTTCAACATCAACACCTTAAATACATTATTAGCCTATACACAACAATCACACATTATTTCTTATCACAATTCCATGATATCCAAATTTATTTTAAAAAATCCACATCTTACTAATCAAATTCTTATTTTCAGGTCTCTTAACTAGATCCCATGTTTGGTTCTTGACGATCTGATCAAACTCTTCATTCATGGAATTGACCCATGATTCATCCTTTACAACTTCCTCAAATGATGAAGCTTCCACAATAAATAAGAATGTTTATTTTTTATTATTCCTCATTTTCCTAATTTTTTTTGTTGTAGTCTAGTCCCCAACGTTATAGGACAGATCAATTTACACTTTGTGATCTCTATAGTGAATTTCAGAAGAATTCAATAATCCATGGTTTCCTCTTCAAATTATTCTTCTAAATCAACATTTTCTTCGGAAATTTTTTATTATTCACTCATCCTCTACTTATTCATTTGAATATATTCAATGTCTAATATTTTTAAAATATTCAATCATATCATCAGAGGATCCCATCAAGGTATTTGTGGTCATATCTTCGATGATCATAAAATCAATACTTTCCGTAATTCATCAAAGATAATTATTTTAGCATTTGTAATCATTTTTATTCATTGAATATCTAGGGAATATTACTTCATCTGTGACATCACCATATTTCCATTTACTTACTTCTTTATTTCTGATGAATCATTTACTTCAAAAATGTTAAAATACTTCAAAGTGGGTTTTATACATGCCATAACTCAAATGTGGTATTGGTTTATCTCATATAAATCCATGTTTGATTTTGAGCATACACTGCTTCTAGAATAGCTTCTTTACAATAATGGTGAGGTATACGACTCTCAATTAACATAGTTCTATTAATATTGTCCACCAATCAATTTATACAATCAATAATTCCATTTTTGGTTGGGTTATAATAGAATCCACATCTTTTTTTATTCCATTTTTTCAAAGGTAATTTTCAAACTCAATGGATTTGTATTCACCTCCATTGTCAAACAAAAATATTTTTATTGTTCATCTAGTATTGATCTCATCTATTAACTGATACATTTTCATGAAATCAACAACATTCTATTTGCTATGTATAAGCATCACACAAGGCATTAAACTATAATCATGAATGAAAATAATGAACATGTTCCAACAACATTTATTAGACCAAAAAAAATTATGAATGGGATCAAGAATATTTTATTCCATTTTCTTCATTTGATGATAAAAACTATAGACCAACTACGATTACCATCATGTTCCATCCATTATATATGTTTTCATAATAGAATCCCCTATCTTTCCTTGGATGGTGCACCCATTTTAATTAATTACCGCCATTAGTCTCGATTCAAATAGTTTAATCAGACTCAATAGGTTGTGATGTGGAACGTATACATATAGAACTTCAGCTTTATTCATCTCTCTATTTACCACATCAGTACTTCCACTGCCATATATATTCAATGCACTATCGTTACTATACCTTACTCTTCCATCAGCCATTTTCTTAACATTTCATAAAAGGTATGCAATTCCAATCATATGGGATGAGAATATTAAATCAAGTGTCTAGGTGGTGCCTCTCTATGTCTCATTGAGGGATACTTCAACATGATTGGATTTTTCAATTTTTTTCATTTCAATCGATTAAATATTAGTATGAGAGAAGGAAAAAATGTTCTTTTAAAGAAAATTTCCATGTGAATAGGTTCATCGTACTCATTCTAATCTTCCAGAGGGGAAAACCTATTTGAAATAAAAACATTGTCTGGTTGATGAGCATTGATTTATCTCCAAGATCTATATATACTATTCATGCCATTCATATTATTATAATAAAAATATTTATTTCACATAATATAAAAATGAAAACAATATCCAAATAAATTATTACATCTATAAAAATTTGGGTATGAATTCTTTCTTCTTTTCTTCCATCCTAGATCTTTCCCAATCAAATAGATCGTTTCCTCTTCATAGTATGACATGGTAAGGCCCAAAATAGGTGAGGATTGAAATTTTTTAAGAAGAAATGATTTATCACATCTATGATTTATCATGTATCCATCCATTGGAAAAAAATACGGAATATCATTTTGGAAAACATTATGATAGGATTCAGTTGTCCTTCAGTTTGATTTGAGGCTCTCCTTATATGGACATTTGTTTACTTTTTGATATCTTCAACAATTTATTTCCATTTATATCTATTCATATTTATTCTATCCATTGATGTTTCAATGTCACAATCAATTCCAATTTTACCATGAATTTGGATCTTTGATCATCCAAAGGCTTCTCAAATACTATGGAACAATGCCTGGATCCTTATATTATCTTAGCATCTTAGCATCCTTCGTACCATATTTTTTCTTCTTTTTCCGTTGAATTTTAGTAAATTTAATCATTAATAGTAAGTGTAACAACATGTTCTTTAATCCCCTCCACATTATTGGACTTCAACATCAGGGTAGATGTATGGTTGTTGATGACCTTTGCACAATATACAATTATGAGTTTCTGTTCCACTACATCTTCATTAATTTCAAATGTTGAGGGAAATTTTTTAACTACTTATTCCAATCATTTAGTCTCAATATCAATATTATCTAATTATTTTGATGATTCTTCCACAAGTATTCTCCCTTTTTATATCTATTATATTGATTCTCAACATTTCTATGCTAATCATTATGTTTCAACATGAGATCGTTATCAACAATAACCTTATTATCTATAGATTTATCATTTGATTATTATTATGTTTTATGTAGATCCATTATAGACGTGGGGGGTTATTATTTAATAATTGTTTATTCTTCCTCAATGTATTCATTTTCATCAATTTATTCTTTACAGAAGAAACTCTTCCTTTATAAATTCTTTCAAAATATCATGTATAGATTTAAAAATAACCATTTCCGAGGGACATGCTAATTTCACACTTCACATTATTCTTAATTAGACATCCTTGATATCTAAGAGGAAAGGATCCCAACTCTACCAGAATGGAAACAAATTAAAGGAGGCATTACATCAAATTTCCATTTTCCTCTCATTGATTTCATTGAAACAAGAGAATGAATTTTATATTTTTCATTTCCATTTATAAATTATGTTTCCAAAAACCTAATGTTCTTCCATTACATTGAAATAAATTTCATTACTAAAAAAAATGTGTTGCATCTTCAGGATTGAATCACATTTCATTTTTCTCAAGACTGGTCAGCAGATCATCTACAGAATGTTTAGAAATATCCCTTTCTTCAAGTACTGACAATTATAGATTATAGGCGGGTGCTAGACTTATCAAAATATTCATCCCAATTTCAATTTCATTTATTTTTTTTTCAATCCCACAAATTGCTCATATAACGTGATTAATTCGATTGAAAAAGGTGTCTTCATTTTCATCTGGATGCATCATCAGATAGTCAATCCAATTGTACAGGCCTTGTAGTTTTGATTCCTTCAAATTTTTCACCAACATGTATATTCTCAGGATTTTCACACATAGAATTTGAAGACATAAAACTCATCACATTTAGATAAATTTGATCAGTTTTTCATGCAATGACGACATTCTATTCTTTAACATCTGCATCACACATTTTCCTATCGTATGAGTCTTAGAATGCCATATTGGATTAGTGAGATATATTCCGTGTGCTGTGGAGTAACAGAATTCTATTAAAAGGGATCTTATATGAGGTATCATCATATTCATCCATATTGGAATGTTAAATCCATCAAAATGGTATAATTATGATGAATAAATATTCATTATTATCTTACCCACATCTTATTAATCCAAATATCTGATGATTAAATCATGGTGATTATACTACTCTAAATATGTATTAAATTTCATTGATCGTATAATTATTATTCTATCTTGTTAAATTCATAATAGAATTTTTATGTTATTCTACATATATATTGTGTTAAATACAAAAGATAATGTTACTGATATTTGGGTTGCACATATTTTTTTGGAAAAATACCTCTTATATTGTTTAAATGATTCTATGTTGTTGTGTTTGTTAAAACATTCATGAGAAAATGTATTCAAAATATGGTTTAAAATTTATTTTGTGGTTATTATAATTTTCATTAGGAATGTGGTGACATTTGTGAGTGATTTCAAATTATTTGGCCCAGAAAGAATAGTGTTTTGTTGTTTTTTTTACAATAATTGTCAACATGGATGTATACTATATGGAACTTGAGGTTGAGTACTTGGACCATGATGAAATGAATCTATAATAATGATAGAGACCAGTGACTAGAGGACTTTGAGGTCAATAATCTTAACTACAAGGTTAATTTCAGTGCCATAAATTGGAGTAGAGTACATTGAGACGGACTGGAATGAAAATATATAGAGTCAAATCCAGGAAGGTGAATATGTAGAGATATATTAAATTTTATGAACACAGAACACTAAATAGATTTTATATTATGCAATTTAATGTATTTAGACAAGTCTTATGTTAAATACTAAATACTAATTTTTATTAGTAGATGTATTAAAGTGATTTACCAATAAATGTATCCTTTATAACTGAATTTAATATAGTTAAAATTCTATTATAGTGCATAATAACTAGGGGAATTTATTAACGTATAAATGTGTTTCCATGATGTTTAGTGGGAGAATTTATGTTCATGGAGGGGGATCTGACAAAATTATAGTTCATTGTAAATTGACACCTACAGGGTTGGAGTATGTGAGATGGCTTGTGTATAACAACCATTCACTTTATTACACATTAATACAAGATATATTACATAATATAAAATTTAATAGAAACTGTAATAAAGATAATTATAGTTTATTCGAACATTAGGTACAATACATAAAATTTTAACATGGAAAAACAAAATTTCTATTGAAAACATCTTCCACATGATCACACTCAAAATAGCGAGGATAACCAGGAGACATACATGAGGAAGGTGAGAGAAATAAAAACAAATAAGGGAATAATTATTGAATTTGGTGATACATATAGCGACCCAACCATTTCTTACATTACTATTACATCATTTTAATGATAATCAACATTATAGTATTACACATCGAGGATCCAATGGTTTAGTTTCTTGGGAAAACTATGACCATACATAATAATTACAACATCGAGTATAAATTTTTTGTTCATTTCATCTTCTCTAGATTCTTATTGGCCCACGAACTCTCCTTAGTACATGTAGCCACCTGAAGATATACATCAAAATGGGTGATATAGAAGTCTAGTAAGAGGATAGATAATAACAATATATAATGGAGTGAGTATATTCATAACATAGGCAAAGAATCATGAACATGAGAGGAAGCATAAATAAGAGACTTCAAATGTGGCAATGCATAAAAATGAAACATCATGTCTTATTTGTTAACTAACACACATGCTTGTGAAAATAGAAAGAATCTTTTTCACACATAATTTCACATTTACTCATGAGATTCCTGACTTTAACCAATTCATTAGAGCACTGTATAATTCTGGGTGCACCCGTCACATTTAAACATTCATATTGCGCTATATAATTCCGGGTGCACCCATCACATCATAACATTATAATATATCATGCATGACACAATAAAAATATAACATAAATGAACATAACAAGCCCATGAAAATTAATGGGTTTCATCTCATAAGAAAACATTCATAAACTTTGGGTTCTCAAAAGAATGAGGGAATATCATATATGTTACAAGAACCATCAATCATGAATGAGAAGTAAAATGTGTGTTCTTGAAAGAAGTTTTATTTTGGAAAACATTTTATTTGTCATAAATACCAATGTAAAACATGTATATCCTAGAAATGGAAAAAATGATGAAAAAAATATATTTATGGAGTAACCATATCAAAAATATTTGAAAGAGGGAGAACCCGATGGATAAAAGTTGGGTTCGAGAATTTCCCCTTACCATGTATCCTTAAAGTCCTATATAATGACATTATATTTATTAATTATAAATTAAACAACCTTTTATACATTAATATGGGTCTTTTTGGTTTCATTATGTTATTTTATGGTCCTTTTTATGAGTTATAGAGTTTAAAAACATTGTTTGGGAATGTTAGTTTTTATGGTTTTCTTGAGAGTTTCACATGTATTAATGAATTGAAGTTTATGTAGAACATGGGTAAACAAATAGAACATATATTACATGTTATTAATGATATTATGTAATTAAAAATGATCTTAATATGAATTAAATTTTATACCATGTGGATGAATCATTAGATAGGAATTTAATGATGATCGTTTGTGTTAATTTAGGCGGTTTTTCAACCACAACGAACTTGTTTTGTTTAATCATCTAGTAATATGTACAAAAGTTAGATACAGAACATAAAATTGGATGTAATACATATATAATATTCTGTATCTACCATAAAAATGGTTTCATGACCTGATCTGTAGGTAGAATTGGAAAAAAACCTGTCATTCTTGAAGTTGATAGATTAACACCTTACGAACAACGTTTTCTTTTATAAAATAAAAGGTAGAGGAGAAAAGGGATGGATGTAATAATATCCAATTAGTATCATAAAATTCTATTATATTTATTACACTTGAGTCCCCATACCATTTTACAAATATAGGTTGGGAGAGAATAAGAAAAGGACTTGAAATTGAAAGGTAATTAGAGGAAGAGAAATTACTTATTGAATCCATCTCTTGTGATCCTTATTTAGGGGACTAAGAGTGGAATTTTGATGATAATAAAATCTCTTGGATGTTGGGAAGGGGCTTCAGATGATTCTTGGGTTGATTATAGACAATTATTGATTCTTTAGAGGTGTGTTTTGTCAACGGGAGTGGAGGGGTTATTTATACATGAGGAGGGAGGTGTTTTTAGTATAAAATATTAAATAAAATAATATATAAAAACTTAGACATGTAATAGTAGTTTTTTGGACATCATAAATCACATATTATTATAATATAACTCTTTTTAGGATTTATTTCATCTTTATAATTCTAATTCATTAATTTATTAAAAGTAAAGTGAAAGAAAGGCAGAAAGAAACTTTAAGAAATCACCTTTTGACTTTAGACTTTGGAAAGTTTTTTTTATATTTGAAAATTGAGATTATTGTATTTTAAGGAACAATTTATGAAATTTAATATAATTTGGCCCAACCTAATGTTATAGAATGTTTGTGTCATCATTATATCATTAATGATGCATGTCACGACCCGTACTCGGGGCCCGTGCTGTGACTTCCCCAAAACCGCTTTCCATAGGCCAGGGGCTGGTGACTAGCACCAAAAGCATAATTCCTATAAAAGGGAAGTCATTTACTTTTAACCTGTAATGCACACATAGACTGAACACAAGTAGTAGAGGCAAAAACTAAAAATAAACACAAATTAAAACAATATACAAGAGAATTTACGGAAAGGAATGGGGTCAGAAATACAAGCCCAATGGTAAGGTACAACTGTGGAAAAGTAAATAGAAACCACTAAGACATCCTCCAGAAATCCCTCTTGAAGGGTGGGTATAGATGGCCTCCTCAGCACCTCCATTCCTTCTGTCCGTTCCTTGTATGTCTCACCAAGTGGTCCACCTCCGGGTACCGTCCATCTCCAAAACACTCTAGCTCGATCAGTGTTGTATGTCGTCTGCGACCAACACAACGATGTGTGGGAATTTCCCATGTAGGGGTGAGTATAACGATACCTAGTAGGGACTCTATGACTCCCGAAGGTCTACTAGAATCCAATAAGGATAAACTAAAAAATTAAAGATACAATCATGAAGTATCAAACAACCCAACTTAGGTATATGCCCATACATATACCAATGTTAACAATCATAGTTCAGCTCCAACACTTGATCCTAAGAACAACCTAGTCCACATAGAAAGTAAAGTCAATCACGTCAATGATAATGATTGAAATTAAAGACTCAGATCACATAAGAATACATCTCTTGTATAGCAATAGAGATGATCAGATATAGTCACTGATTCATCTAAGTTGTCGGACCCACACAGGATACTGAATAGTAGTCATTGTTTCCAAACACACGGAGGATCCCAATATAGTATTCATTGCTACCGAACCCACATAGGATTCCAATATAGTAATCATCACTGCCAAACCCACATCGGATCCCAGTACAGTAGTCATCGTAGTCGCATCCACCTCTATGGTTCCCGCACACAGAACGCTCGATTCCGGGAGGTCCGCTCCTCAAGCAAAGGGTTCAATACATAAACTATCACAAAGTCCAGAGTTGATTTATCCCGAAGTTATCTCTCATCAAAAGTATCCCAACACGACATACGGTGCGTTAATCAGATGCCTATTCTGAGAGTTATTGGGTTTTTTGTTCCGAGGTCCCTGTTGGTTTCGGAATCGAACATAAACGGCCATAACCAAAAATTTACAAACCTTGAGTGTGATATACTGAAATGACCAACTCGATCCAAATAATCCAATGCAACTGACAGTGTGTCGATCGGAGGTCCGTAGCTCAATTTATGGGCGAAAAACCAAAAAGTGGTCTGAAGAGGGGGGTTTGGGTCTGGTCAGACCCGACCCAGCCAACCCTGGGTTGGCCCGAACTGGTGGCTGCGGCCCGGCCCGCATGGCGGGCGTTCCGGTCCGGTGTCCGGCCAGGGATTGGCCAGCTAGCCGAGCGCGCAGCGGGGTGGGGGCGCGACCCCCCAGGTTCTCGAAATGGGGGCACCAGCTGGCGCCGCCTATTCTCCCTGGAACCTACGGACATGGGTTCCGCTCCACCGATGCGGCTGGGGCCGCGACGATCTTCCGCTGGCGGAGCACGAGGGGCACCGCTACCCCATGGTGGCCGGCCGGTACCGGCCACCACCGCACTCTTCCACGGGCCACTAGATTCATTTTGGTGGTCCGTTTTGCCTCCCCTCTATGCCTATGGAATCCTCGGGTCTTACTCTTCACTACGACGACCTCAAAACATCATGGTGCTGCCATTAATCCTTCACCGAACAAACCACACATCACGAAAAAATTGGTGGAGGGTTCAGACTTGTTCTTTAGCCCGTACCCTCCGCGTTAAGGGCTCAAACAATCATCCAACATGTAATCGCCCTAGTACGAGGCTATAATTCAAATATATACATAAAATTATATAGAATCCCTCTGCCTCATAATTTTTGTTTCATGTCGACGAGCCGCGGAATATGGTGTCGCGGAAGACGGATGTTGTTCCACCAACATCGGGGAAAAGTCATTGTCATAGGCAGTGTCTTTTGCGGGCAGTGTCTCTTACCTTGTCACAGAGGAAGAGTAAGGAACAAGATTCCGCTCCATGTTCTTTAGAAGTGAGGAACTTTCTTCGTCAAGAGGATGGTGTTATTCTTGGGAGGAATACTCTCCATATTTCCCCTTAGTTCTCCACATAGCTTATGCCAACCCAAAATAAGAGAATCACATATCTTATTTTAATGTTGGCATATGTGAATTCAAAAGATTTCAAACACTCCAAATAATTAATTAAGTTGATTCACTTAATTAATTTCATGGAGTTGGAAAGAATTTCAATGTTCACGTAGAATTAAAAGATGGGTCTGTCGGCACTTTAAAGGGAAGTCCAATGGTTTAAGGGGGTTTAAGGGAGTTAAAAGAATTAGGTGCTCATCTGGTCCCCGACACACAGTACCCTTCCATGGGAGGTTATGTGGGGGTGGGACCCACCACCAACTCCTATTTGGTGGAATTTACCACCTTTAAAATAAAAATATGTCTCACATATTTTTTTATATTTTTATTGTATTTTTTTTAGAAACCCCAAAATAAAAATCCCCTCTCGACCAAACACAACTGTGATAGAGGTCTCCTTAAGATAATACTGGCACTGTGAGTTCGTCGGTGTCCTTGGATTTCAATTCCGAGTACGGGTTCAAAAGATAGAAAACCCCACACATACGATTACGGAACCTACCTGAACAAAAAATCAAAAATTGATTCCGAGCACACCAGGCCTCAGAATCAAGTGCTGTCAGAAACAGTGGACTCATAAAATTCTAATGAATTTAAGAAAAAAAATTCCTTGAATTTTCAAGGACTTTACATTACCCCCACCTTAGGGATTTACATCACCGTAAAGATACAACACACACTATGGGAAAAATGAGGCTATTGATCATGCATCTAGGCCTCCCACTCCCAGGTGCTCTCCTAGAGGTTCTCATGCTACCAGAGAACGCACACTAGAGGAATTGACCATCCAAGACAAACTCACTCCTGTCGATCCTCGATCTCCACCAGGACCACCGTGAAATTCTCCCCATCATCGATGTCCATCTCCCCATGGTCGATGATTTGGGACGAGTTGTGCACATATATCCTCAACTAAGATATGTGGAAGACATCGTGCACCCGGTGAAACTGAGGTGGAAGGGCCAGGAGGTAAGCCCCCTTGACAACCCTACTAAGGACTGGAAAAGTTTCGATGAATCACGGAGACAACTTACTGCGTCATCCAAATGTCTGTAGAACCCTTCGAGGTGAGACCCATAGGAAGACGTGGTTGCCATCCCCAAAATCAAGTGGTCTTTGTATCCTATCTACATAGGGTTTCTGTCTGCTCTGTGCAGTTTTCATCCACTCTTGGATGATCTGCACCTTCTCCATCATTGCATGCACCGTATCTGGTCCTGCAAGGGCTGACACCCCTGGGTCATTCCAGTATAGAGGTGATATGCAAGGTAGGCCGTATAGTGCTTCATAAGGTGCCATCCCTATGGTGGAGTAGTAGCTGTTGTTTTAGGCAAACTCCATAATGGGTAAGTGATCCTCTCAACTGCGATGAAAGACAATGACACATTCACGGATCATGTCCTTAAGAGTCTGAATTGTCCTCTCAGTCTGACCATCTGTCTAAGGATGGAAGGCAGTGCTCAAGGGAAGCTACATACCAAAAGCCTCCTGTAACCCCTTCCATAGACGGGAAGTGAAACGAGCATCACGACTGAATACGATCGTCTATGGCACAACAATAATCTATGTGATCTCATGTATTTAGAGGCCTCCCAAGCTCTCTACTGAGCCCTAATCTTTGATCTGTAGGATGTGGGCCGACATGGTGAGTCGGTCGACGATCACCCAAATAGAGTCGTTTCCTCTGGATGTATGTGGATGTACCGTCACGATATACATGGATATCCCAACCCACTTCCACTCTGGAACCTCTAAGGGATAAACCAAGCCTGCTGGAATTTAGTGATTCGCCTTCACTTGCTGAAAAGTGAGGCATCGAGAGACAAACTCTGCTACAACTCTCTTCATTCCCAGCCACCAATGCTATCGTATAAGGTCCTAATACATATTTAGAACTCTTGGATGTACCACTATAGGGGAAGTGTGGAACTCACTCAACCCCTCCTCCTATAATGAAACGGGTTCCATGGTAAGTCCTCTTAAAAGGATTGCGTGATCTCCACCTTCAGAAAACCCATCAGGTGCGTGACCTAAGGATATCTGAGCACATCAGGTCTCACAGTTGACGTACCCTCATTGTGCCTCCCTGACCTGCTGAAGTAGTGGAGGAGTGACTGTGAGAGACTGTAGAAAGGATGCTCCATCTCTATCCACAAAGGATATCTACAACGCAGCTAGCTACTCTATCGCCTCTCCTAGCAACTGGATGCACGATCTCTTACTGAGAGAATATTCTACTACGTTCCCCTTCCCAGAAGTATAGACTATCTCGAATTCATAGTCCTGGAGGAACTCAATCCATCGTCGTTGTCTCAGGTTCAATTCCTTCTATGAGAAGATGTACTTGAGACTCTGGTAGTCATAGTAGATTGTAAAACGCTCACCCATAAGATATTACCTCCACATCTTCAAGGCAAAGACCACTTCTACTAAATCCAGTTCATGGGTAGCGTAATTCTTCTCCTGTTGTCTCAACTATCGTGAACCATACTCGATTACTTCTTGCTCCTGCATCAAGACACACCTGAGTCTAGTCCCTGATGTGTCGTAGTAAAATACGTATCCAATTCCCTCCTCTGGTAGCCTCAAGATGTGCGCACTAGAAAATATCTACCTCATCTCTTGAAAGCTCTGCTGGCATCTCTCTCACCGCATGAAGGGGTTTCCCCTTATTCGTCAATGATTAAAGCAGTGCTACAACTCTAGAGAGTTCTGGCACAAATCTCCAATAGTATCCATCCAGACCTAGAATACTCTGAACCTCTATCACACTCTTGAGTGGCTCCAATGTAAGTACTGCCTCGATCTTCACTGGATCAACTGCTACCCTAGTCACCGAGATGACATGTCCCAAGAAGTGAACCTCTCGAATATAGAACTAGCACTTCAAGAGCTTACCATAATTATGGTTCTCTCGGAGTGTCTCTAGTGCTACTCGAAAATGGTAGGCATGATCCCCATTAGTAGTCGGGTAAATCAGTATGTTGTCAATAAAGACTACAACAAAGCGATCGAGGTAAGGATAGAAGATCATGTTCATTAGATTCAAGAACACTGCTAGAGCATTGGTTATGCTGAAGGGAATAACCATGAACTCGTAGTGGTCGTACCAACATCAGAAGGTTGTCTTCTACACATCCCCGTCTCAAAATATGAGCTGGTGATAGCCCGACCTAAGGTTTGTCTTTGAGAACCATCATTCTCCCTTGAGCTAATCAAAGTGGTCATCCATCCTCAGGAGTGGGTACTTGTTCTTCACAATCTCCTAATTCAGGTGACCGTAGTCGACACACAGTCACAATCTCCCATCTTCCTTCTTGGTGAACAAAATCAGAGATGCCCAGGGTGAAACACTGGGTCGGATAAATCCCTTTCCCTGCAAGTCCTCTAGTTGTACCCGTAGCTCACAAAGCTCAGTGGGAGCCATCCGATATGATGGAGTAGATATCGGTGCTTTCCTGGGGTACAGATCAATGTAGAAGTCTACCTCTCTGAGAAGAGGTAATCTTGGAACATCATTAGGGAAAACACCTGCATAATGATCCACCACAACAGGAAAACTCGGACTCTGCACATCAACTGCTCTGAGGATGAGACTAGCCAACTGATGTGTGGTCGGCTACCCCCTATTCTGCGTAAGTCCGTCCGGCATTTCAAAGGCTCCCTTCTCAACGATGAAGGTGAACCTGGTCTCATCGGTTCGGATACACCACACTTTCCACCTAATAAAATCAATCTGAACATGAATTGTGGATAATCAATCCATACCCAAGATGACGTCATAATGCCTCGACACCGCTACAAGAAGATCCCAGCCGAACCTCTCTCCTCCTAGAGTAATCTCACACTACTGGAACCAGTGCGTAATCCTCGAGTCTGCTCTCATAGGAGTCTCTAGCCATAAGGATCGAGCCAACGGCTCTGTTGGAATCTCTGAGCTTCGAACAAGGGAAGTGTCAATAAAAGAATTACTCACACTTGTGTCTATATATACTACAACAATGGTGGAGTAGACCTATATAATACCTTGAATCATCATAGGTGTGCCATGGTCATAGGCCTTGACTACCTGGATTTGAGCCTACATTTGTTCCCCAACTCCCTATGGTTGGGGTGTACCTCCTGGTAATGGTGTTGGTAGTGCCTTGGAACATCATCCACCACCCACTGCTCGGCCAGCTCCTCTACCACGTCCGCCTGCTCCCAGTGGACCACCATGGTCCAACCTCTACCTCTACCTGGGAGGTCCCTTTACTATCTATTGGCCGCCCGCATGGTGGGTCAGGCAGTCTCGAGCCATATGACCCTTCCTGGCGCATGCATAGTACTACTTTCCCCTTGCATGGCTGGATCTGTTTCGTGTGCCCCACACAACTGAACCTGTATCCTAAGGTCATCCACCTAATGGTCTGGTCCGCTTGGACCTCTGCATCAATTGTCTACTACCGACTGTAGACGACTCCACTAGGTGTAATCCTACGGTGGGTCTCACCATTGGTGACTGCTCAGTGAGATAACTCTCAACTAGAAGGTCTTACTCCAGAACCCCCGTCTGTGTCGGGATGCTGAGGGGAATCATCGAAGCCCCGATCTAATGCCTAAGTCCCTGCTCAATGGTCCGGGCCCTAAAGAACGGGTCCCATACCATATCCGTGGAGTAGCGTGAGAGGTCGGGGAACCTCTCTGAGTACTAAGCTACTATAAAGCTTCCCTGCTACAGATGATGTAACTCCAGAATCCGCACTGGACAAAGGGCGGCTTGAAAAAAATCAGAGCGGAAGAGAACCATGAAATCCACCCAGAGAAATGATGCCTCATTATGAAACTAGAGCATCAAGATCCACCATCTACCTGCTACCATGTCCATGAGACTCGTGAAAAGGATCACCATAAGGTCAGCTGGTGTCCCAACTAATTTGAAAACTCTCATGATAGCTTCCAGCCAATCCTCAGTTGCCTGTGGGTCCGTCTCCCCCCAGAACCTGGGAGGCCTCTGTCGCTGGAACTCGTGCAACGCACTCAGGTGGCATGCAATCTCTGCTACTGGGGCTAGTAGGATATGTGGACCAGTGAGTAGTGGTACCGCTGGTGCCTCTGCTATCATGGGTCCCTAAACTGAGGCCTCGTCGCTCGGTGGGATACCATCTCATACGTAACTCGTAACCCTAGATGGTTTCCTTCATGGGGCCATCCTGAAAAGAAATAGGTGTTCCACAGTTAACCTGGTGAGTTGACATGAGTAGTCACAAAGAAAATTTTTTTTGGAGGAAACACACACGCAATCATTGTTTTTGTGCACTGATTCTGAAATCATAGGTCAAGGTCCTGGTGTATGGATATGTCAGCCACCGCACCAACACTGGACTCCCTGGACTGAAAACCACACTCAATACTCTTAACCCTATTTCTTCACAAAAAATAACTATCAGATTCATGAGTTCTGTAGTAGAACTGACTCCTCTGATACCAATTTGTCACAACCTATCATTTGGGCCCGTGTCGTGACTACCCCAATCCCACCTTCCATAGGACATGGGTTGACAACTAGCACCAATGGTGTAATTCCAATAAATGGGATGGCATCTCCTTTTAACTTGTAATGCACGCACAGACTAAACACCAACAGTAGAGGAAAAAACTAGAAATAAACAAAAGGAAAAATGTATACAAGAGAATTTACTGAAGGGAAAGGGGCCAGAAATAAATCCCAATAGTAAAGTACAACTGCGGAAAATTAAACATCAACTAATGAGTCGTCATCCGGAGATCCCACCTGAAGGGTGGGAACAGATGGCCTTCTTAGAACCTCAAGTCCGTCTGTCTGCTCTGTGTACGTCTCGCCAAGTGGTACACCTCCGGGTACCGTCTAGCTCCACAACACTCTACCTTGATCAGTGTTGTCCATCATCTTCAACCAACACAACGAAGTGCGGGCATTGCCCGTGCAGGGGTGAGTATAAATATACTCAGTAGAGACCTTGAGAACCCTGATCTTCTCCCAAAATACATGACGGATAAACCATAAAATTAAAGATACAATCACGATGTATTAAAAAAACCTACTTAGGTATATGCGCATACATATACCTAAGTTTTCAATCTTGGTTCAGCTCCAACACTAGAGCCCAAGAACAACCGAGTCCACACAAGAAGTAAAGTCAATCCCATCGATGATAATGATTTAAATTCAAGACTCAACTCACATAGGTATACATCTCTTGTATAGAGATAGATAAAATTATATGTACACACTAATTCATCTATGTTTTCGGACCCACACAGGATACCAGAACAGTAGTCATTGCTGTCGAACCCACAGAGGATCCCAGTACAGTAGTCGTGGTTGCCAAACCCACGTAGGATCACAGTACAATAGTTATCACTTCCAAACCCATGTAGGATCCCATTACAGTAGTTTTTGTTGATGAACCCACGTAGGATCCCAGTACATTAGTCGTCACAGTCGCAGCCAACTCTAGGGTTCCCGCACACAACACGCTCGATTCTGAGAGGGTATACTCCTCGAGCAAAGGGGTAGATACAAAAAATATTATGAAGTCCAGATTTGATGTATCCTGACATTCCACCTCATCAAAAGGAACCCAACGTGACAGACGACACATCAATCAGACGCCTGGTCTTAGAGTTATTGGCTTTTCAGTTCCGAGGGCCTGGTTGGTTTCGGAATCGAACCATCCCAACCATACCCAAACATCACCAAACCCTTTAGTGTGATATACCAAAATGGCCATCCTGGTCTAAGGAATCCAACCCAACTGACGGTGCATCTATCAGAGGTCCGTAGCTTATGTTATTGGCGAAAAACCAAAAGTTGTCCGAAGAGGGGGGGTCTGGGTCCGGTCAAACCCATCCCAACCCGCCCTGGGTCGGCCCGAGCCGGGTCGACCCATCCCGTGTCCGATTCTGGCCTAGTGAGTCGCAAAGTGGCCTGACGGCTATGGCCCAGCCAGGGGTCCAATCGCAGCTTGGCCAGCTGGCCGAGCACCGAGCTGGTTGGGGCGGGGGGGGGGGGGGGGTTGGGTTTCATGAAACGGCGACACCAGCTGGCACCGCTTGTCCTCCCCGGAACCTACAGATGTGGTTTCTACTCCGCCAACACAGCTGGGGCTGTGGCGGTCTTCCACTGGCAGCATGCGAGGGGTGTTGTGCCCGTGACCCGCACCACCGTGCTCTATTGAAGGCCACCAGAGTCGTTCTGGTGGTCCATTTTGCCTCCCATCTGTGCCTACAGCCTCCTAGGGTCATACTCTTCATTGCGGAGGCCTGAAAACATAATTTCCCTTCCACTCATCTGTCACCCAACATACCGTACATCACGATCAAATTGGTGGACAGTCTGTACTTGTTCATTATCCCATACCATCCACGTTAGGGGCTCAAACAATCATCCAACATGTAATCACCCATGCATGAGGGTATTATTCACATATATACATAAATTTATACAAAATCCCCCTACCTCATAATTGTCGTTGTACGTCGACGAGCCACAGAATACAGTGTCGCAGAAGACGGAGGTTGTTCCGTCAACACCGGGAAAAAGTCATTGTCGTAGGTGGGGTCCATTTTAGGTGGTGTCTTCTCCCTTGTCACGGAGGAAGAGGAAGGAAGAAGATTCCACTCCACATTCATTAGAAACAAGGAACGTTCTTCATCAAGAGGATGGTGTTCTTCATTGGAAGAAGACTCTCCCTATTTCCCCTCAGTTCTCCACACAGCTTATGTCAGCCCAAAATAAGAGAATCACATATCTTATTTTAATGTTGTCATAAGTGAATTCAAAATAATTACAACAATACAAATAATTAATTATGTTGATTTACATAATTAATTTCATGTAGTTGGCAAGAATTTCGAAGGTCGCATATAATTAAAACATGGGTGTGTTGGCACTTTAATGGAAAGTCCAAAGGTTTAAGGGGGTTCAGGGGAGTTTAAAGAATTAGGTGCTCGTGTGGCCCCCACCACACAATACCCTCCCATAAGAGGTTATGTGGGGGTGGGACCCACCTCCAACTCCCCTTTGGAGGAATTAACCACCTTTAAAATAAAAATATGTCTCACATATTTTTATTATATTTTTATTAAATTTGTTTTTAGAAACCCCAAAATAAACATCCACTCTCAACCAAACACATCTGCGGTAGAGGTCTCCTTATGTGAATACTAGAGTTTCGAGTTCATCGGTGACCTCAAATTTCAATTCCGAGCAATGGTTCAAAAGATAGAAAAACCTGCACATACGTTTACTGAACGTACATGAACAAAACTTCAGAAATTGATTATGGGCACACCGGGCCTCAGAATAAGGTGTTGTCAGAAACTACGGACTTGTGAAATTCCAACTAATTTAAAAAAAAATTCCTTTAAATTTCTAGGTCTTTACAAAGCAATTTAGGATAAACCAATGATATGAAAACTGTAGTTTAACTATTCACCCGAAAATTGAACTATTTCAGAAAAATCCCAAAATTTCACCCTAATTGTTTTCAAAATTTAGAATAAAAAAATGATGTCCATTTTTTAAAAATAATTTTATAAATATTATTAATTTAATATTTAATTAAAATAATAATTTACTTGAAAAATAAGTTTTTAAAATTACAACTGATTTTATAATGTTTTCACAAATTACGCAGGGTCTTATAAAACTATCTAAAAACTAGAATTCAATGATTTGATATTTTATGAAGACATTTTAAGAAGATAAATTTTCTTTTAAATTAATAAATTAATTATAATTAATTATTTATAACTTACAAAAATGTCGAAACGTTAACTATGGTCGAATTGTAAATTTCTAAGTACCTTAATTTTATTTAATTATTCTTGGGTTAGGTTACTCTTATTTAGATGATTTACTATTCATATGGGTTGTACTACTATTAATAAGGGTATGCTACTATTCATAGGTGTATGTTACTATTTACCAAAATTATGTTTTTTTATTGGACCCCAAAAATCATCTTGAACACAACAGTGTATGTTAGATTTTTGAAATTCCAAACACAGAATGGAAAAAATTATGTTTAAAGGTCAATTAGCACTTAGTAGTTCATTATGATTTGTTTTCATGTGTTTTTATGACATATTTTTAAGAAGGGAATTTCCATTGAAATACTTTGGGTTGTTACATTCTTCCCCCCTTATGAAATTTCGGCCTTAAAAATTCACATTTCAAAAACAAGTGAGGGTACTCCTACTTCATTGCCTCCTATGGATCCCAAGTAGCTTTTTCAAACTTATGGTTCATCCACAACACTTTGGCAAGGTGACTTGTCTTATTGTGTATAGCCTTATCTCTCCTGTCCAGAATCTCTACTGGCTACTCCTCATAAAAGAGATCATCTTCCAGTTGTACCACCTCTGAGTTTAGTACAGTTGAGGGTCAGGTATGTACCTCCTTAAGAGTAATATGTGAAAAAAAATCATGAACATGATCCATATTCAGTGAAAGTGGAAGCTGATAGGCCACAGCTCTTATATGGACAAGGGTTTCAAAGGGGCCAATGTACCTTGTTCATATCTTTCCATTCATCTTAAATTTCATGACTCTCTTCCAAGGTGATATTTGAAGGAAGGCATTATTTCCAACATCGAACTCCAAATCCCTTCAATGGTTGTCGGAATAGCTCTTTTGCCGACATTGAGCATATTTGATGTGTTTCTAGATGACATGAACCTTCTGTGTCATCTCTTCCATAAGATCAGGTCCACGAAGCTTCCTTTCTCCAACTTTATCCCAACAGTTTGGAGTTCTACATTGCTTTCCATATAGAGCATCATATAGAGCTATTTGAATACTTGAGTGGAAGCTATTGTTGTATGAGAACTCAACCAATGGGATATGTTGATCCCATCCTCCTTTGAATTATAGTGATTAGTTTTTTATCATATCTTCAAGAGTCTGAATAGTCCTTTCATAATGTCCATCGGTTTGGGGGTGATAGGTCAAACTGAAATTTAATTTAGTACTCAAAGCATGTTGAAGGCTCTGCCGGACTTTATATGTGAACCTTGGATCACGGTCAGAGACAATTGAGAGTGGAACACCATGCAGTCTCACTACATCCTTCACATATATCATTGCAAGTTGTTCAAACGAGAGATCTTTCGTAATAGCGATAAAATGGGTAGTCTTGGTGTGTCGATCAACCACAACCCATATCGCATTATTTCTCTTGGATGTCTTCAAGAGACCCATCACAACAACAAAAATTGGTTTTTGCGGCGATTTTTTCGCGGTGATTTTGGTAACCACCAGTGAAAATTTTATTAATGGGGCTACCCTTCTCCCCCCCACCCCAACCCTGCTTCCCCCGCTTCGCCGATGACACCAGCGACCCCGCGACCCCAGTGACCCTGGCACCTCACGACCCCGGTGACCTCGCAACTCCGGTGACACCATGACCCCAGTGACCTCGGCCCCCTGTAACTCCGGCGACCTCATGACACCAGGTGGTATTGAAGTTTTTTCTCATAAATATTATGTATTATATGTGTATGTGGTTGTTCAAATTTAATTCTTTACTATGTTTTGTGTTCCTGAGTATGAAAAGTGAGATTAGACTCAAATTAATGTATGAAACCCTCTAAGGACTCTGTTGGGTCTGTTGATGTTTGAGATCATACCTAGGTCTACCCTTGGGTTATGAAAACCAATTAAGGTTGGAGAAATATTTTTTAAAATGTTACAATAATATAATTATTAAAGTGAATGGGTAGATAATTTTATGCTGGTATTTAATCAAGGTAAATGGGATATTTGAAATATGGAAGTGGTATTTTTTTGAAATACGTAGTTGGATTCTGAAATGGATTAAAACATGCATTTTTCAGTTTTGTTTGGGTATGCTTTTCCATGAAGGAAAAAAATGTTTTGAAAATGGGTATTATTTTGAAAAGGAGGTGTTGACCTCAATGTTATAGGAAAAAAGGGGATATTTTAATAGATTTAAAATTCTGCTTAGAAATGAGGGTGTGGTTCCCCTTTTTTGAAAATTATTTAAAATCCCCTATTATGGTTGTAAATAAAAATGAAATTCTTGGAACATATTAAATTTTTAAAATAAGAAGACTATTTTTTTGAAGGGTGGATTCAAGATTGTTTCAATTGATTATCTTGAATTGTGTTTTATTCCATGATTTTATTTTAATGATATGTTGAGAACATAGTGATTTAAATAATTAATGGGTTAGTGAGATAAAACCCCCGATAATTAGGTCGGCATGTTATCTTGTTTTATTAAATGAAATATGTGATAAATGTTTTTTTTTGATGACATAACATAAGGGGACATTCGGTATAATGTGATTTTGTTAAATGGGTTAAGGTATGGAATTGATATATGTGATAAATGAGTTGTGATTGTAAATGGAATATAAGTTAATTGGTTATTCATTATAAATGGGATATAAATAGTCAGTTATGTGAATGATCATTGAAGTATATTGATATAATATATTATTTCATTCTTGGATGGTAACCTAGAGAAATCATTTGGAATGATGTTGTTCTGTCAATCCACTATGATAGGAAGAGTTACATTTCATGTTTCATTAGCAGCCATCAAATTTTTTAACACTAAGTAGTCCTTTATTTTTCCAACCACAATTAATATACCTTTAATTCTAACTGTATTTAGAACTAAATCCCAAGTTAATTCATGAAGATCTCTGCATAGAGATGTGAACACTACTTAATAATCATGGTGTAATATACCATATTTAAATCCCACCATGTAGTTCATACATATGATTAAATCAATGAAATGCATGTATATGATCTAAATAAACTAGAAAAATTATAATATAATAATAGTCATGTATAATTCTATCCATTTTAATACTCCTCACTACCATTATCTATGAGTTGTGTTGACACTGATGGTATGAAGAATAGTTTCCACATGTTGATTAACAATTGAAGAATGATGGATGTATCCAAGACAAAAATATCATATATGATGTCCATAATTTCCATATTTAGAAAAATGGTACCCCAAACCATATAATAATTATGTTTCTCGTTCATGATATCCTTCACTTATGTATAAAACTACTTCTCAAATGTCACAAGATAGTTATTGCTTCTATAATGAAACCCATCCTAATAAAATTAATTATTCCTAGATGCCTCTTAGTTTTCCTATGTCTTTGGTTAAGAACTAGTCTAATAGGACTATTCCATCTGAGCATACAAAACCAGAGGTAGAGTTGATCTTGTTGCACCAATTGGTAATAGAATTTTTCGAACGTATTTTTTTAGATTCCCATTCATGGAACAATGGTGTAAATTTTATAGTGGTGATATGAATTAATTATTCATGTGTAAATTCAAGATGCACTGTAAAAAACCTTGTCAATTGATGTGTTATGGATTATATGAAACTCATCCCATTGATTGAGTTTCTCTTACATTAATATCATAAGCCTGACTGTACATAATATGTTTAAAACACATGCTGATGCTCCTAGTTTCACTTAGCTGAAAAATGGTGTCTCCTATACTGATATTCCATCCAATGTCTCTTCCTACGACCAACTCCTTATTATCTATTTCCAGGTGTCATGTAATATAGAACATTAAAAATATTGATAGATCCTTAGTTTGGATACCTTAAATAATGATTTATTCATTCAGTCCTTTTTTAGGTGTTTCCTCTCATGAACAATGAACAAGGTGAGTTAATTTTGAAGAATATTTAATCTCGTATACACATACATGTTAAAATTTAACAAATTATAACTTATTACCCCAATGGTTTTCAAGAATAATTATTTTACATTACATGTATACAAATCCTTTCCAAGTGAGGTATTGAAACAAAATATCATAGAGTAGCTACATTCTTATTTTCTCTATATTTTGGTTATAGTGGCTTCATGGGGGGATAAAATAGTGTGGCTTTTACATTAATCTTAGCTTCCTACATACAGAATCAAGTAAATAGTATTTGGATCCCAACATCACTGTAAAAAACTTTTTTGTGATAAAATGTATTTGGTGCCAATTTTTTACTATCATCAAGGGGATAGATGAGAATATTTATAAAGTGGAGTATCTTCTCAAACTCTTTTATGGATTGGGAACAATTGGGTTCAATTAATGGAACTTATATGATCTTATCCATCATTTTCTCACTTCTTGAGAGGAATAGGTAGTCCAAGAATATAGCCTCCTCCTAAACTATGATTCCAACCAAGTTATGCTTATGTTACTTTTTGTTATCTAATATTATATTTTGATGCTATAAAGGAATTCAAAAGTAAAGGGTTGAAAATTTGGAGATTTGGGAGATACATGATAGGAATAATGTTTATCATAACTTTAAGTATTGACCTTGTGGTAATTGAGTAATATGGTATTGTTAGCACACTTTTTCTCTTTACCAGAGAAACGTCCCCTATCCCAAACAATAGAGGGTTCTTATCTAACTTAGGGTCTCATCTTTATTATATAATGTTTCTGTAATCTTACACTATCATATATATGAATCTATTTCTCTATTTAGTAGTTACTATGTGTTTTGATTTTTTTTATTATTGTGTAGGTACATTGTGATATAAATGGATAAAAGCTGGATCACATTACCGAGGAACACACCTCAGTATGTTAAGGGTTTGAATGTGTTTTTAGATTTTTGAATTTATAATCGATCCGTTGAAGGAATAATATGATGTCCATTTCCTAAATGTAAGTTTAGAACATTTTTGGAGAGAGGTGAAGTTTATGAACATTTAATACTAAAGAAATTACCTTGTCAATATTTGTTTTGGGTTTGGCATGGAGAATAAAACATTACAGAAATATTGAGTACTGATGTTAATCCACAGAATGAGGTCCCAAGTTCATTGAAAATGGAAAAGGAAATGAAAAACCTCATAAATGATGCATTCGGCACTACAAGACACCAATATCAGCATCAAAACATATCAGAACAACCAAAATAGGGTGCTACAAATCACAACGTGAAAAGTGATGCTTTTGAGACGGTAACACATGAAGATAAAGATTATAACATATCATTGGATCCTCCTGTTGATAATATGGAGCCAAATGTAATAGAAAAATTCACTGAGAAAAATTTGTTTCATGATTTAGTTGATGATGGAAATCAAGAGTCGTATAGTTGGTGTTTGAAATATTCAAAGCTATCATTTCTGCTGAAGTTGTACCATATCAAAATTCTATGTGGAATTAAAAATAAGGAAATGTCCATGAAATTGGGATTGATTCGTGATGTGTTTCCTGAAGAAAAAGTCCCAGAATATTTTTATGATATGAAAAAATATGTTAACAAATTGGTCTAAATTATACAAAAATTCATTCGTGTCCCAATGATTGTATTCTTTATTAGGGATAGGATTCAAGTAGAATAAATTTCAATAAATGTTCTTCTACTAGATGGTAGTTAAAGGGTGATGTTGGAAGTATGAATGAACATAATTTCATGGAGAAGAAGGAAATGAACACACCTGCAAAGGTTTTGTGTTACATTCCCTTGAATCCTCGATTCCAAAGATTATTCATGTCATCAAAAACCAATGAACACATTATGTGGCATTTTGTAGATAAAAACAATGATGGGTTAATGAGACATCCACAATATTTCCAAAAATGGAATACATTTGATTCATTACATCTAGATTTCCCACCTGATCCAAGGAATGTTCGATTAGGATTGGCTGCCGATGGTTTTCAACCAATTTGGGACTTTGAGTACCAATTATAGCATTTGGCCAGCTATTTTGATCCCATATAATCTGCCTCTGTGGATGTGTATGAAAAAAACATATTTTATCATTTCGATGATTATTCATGGAAAACAAATTCCTAGAAATGATATTGATTTATACTTGTAGCCTTTGATTGACGAATTGCAGGAGTTATGGAGAAACGGTGTTGAGACATTTGATGCTTCTTCTAATACAATGTTCAAAAGGCATGCTGATTTAATATGGACCATTAGTGACTTCCCTGGGCTTGGGAATTTATCTAATTGGAACACTTACATGGGTATGGGTTGTCCTATTTTTAACTTTCATTTTGATCCAAAATGGCTACCTCATAGTATAAAATGGTGCTTCTTGTGCCATCCAAGATTTCTCGATGCATCTCATAGATATTGACTGAATAGATCATAATTTAATGTTTCCATTGATCATAGATCACCTCGAAAGTTTTTAACTGGTTCTAAAATATTGACACATCTTAAAAATTTTGAAATAGAATTTGGGAAGGTTCATCATTTGAAAGATAGTGGAAAACTGGTCAAAAGTGCATCGTCAGGTGAAATCAGAACACAACAATGTAAGGAAAAAAGTATATTCTTCAAACTCCCATACTGGGAATTTAATTTGTTGTGGTACAATCTTGATGTGATGATTATTTAGTATAATGTTTGTGATAATTTGATTTTCACATTACTTAATGATCATGTAAAGGTGAAGGATCATCTCAATTCTCACAAAGACTTACAAGTAATGAACATAAAACATGATCCTTGGCCAGATGAGAATGATAAGTATGCTCCATCCATTTTTGCAATGAACAATAGGGATAAAGATACATTCCTTAGAATTGTAAAGAATGTGAAGGTATATGATGGGTATTTGAGTAACATCTTGAGGTGTGTTGACTTGAAGAATCATAAGTCACATGGATTGAAAAGTCACGATTCACATATTTTGTTACAATAGTTACTACCATTGTCATTTCATACATTATTACCATCAAAAGTTACTACTATTGTACTCCAATTCTGAATATTTTCAGGAAATTATGTGAGAAATCTCTACATCAATTTCATCTTGAAAACCTCCAGGAGAGGTTTGTATTGACCCTTTGTGAAATGGAGATGATCTTTCCTCCATCATTTTTTACTATCATGATGCATTTAAATATGAATTTGGTAGAGGAAGCTAAATTAGGAGGCCCCGTTCATTATCGATGGATGTATCCAATTGAGAGGTATATTATTTAAATTATTTTAATTTAATTTAATAATTTTTGGCATTTAAATAAAGGCATAATATTATTATTTTATTTCATATATATCATGGGAATTTGAAAGCATACGTGAGAAATAATTCTCAACCAGAAGGCTCTATTGATGAAGGCTATTTTGCTGAGGAGTTCCTTACCTTTTGTTCTAGATATTTGGATGATATTAAGAAAATATTTAACCAAGTTTGATGTGTTAACGACACATAAAATCAATCTCAAATGCATCAGAAATCAAAAATATTTCCTATTATTGGTCGATTAGTTGGAAGGACCTCAAATGTGACACTAACAGAATTAGTATTATTATAGGCACATAGATATGTGATGCCAAATAGTGAAACTGCAGATCCATTTATTGAAGAGTTTAGGATACAAACAAATAGATTAATGAGAGGCCGAACATGAAATGAGACAGATATAATGAAAGCTGTGAATAAAGATCATGTAGAATGGTCTGCATGACGTGTATGTTCATAAATATTGCAATAAATAAAAATATTAGTTTGACACATACATTTTGTAAATCTATTAAATTATATTTCTTTTTTCAGATCATGAATACTGATACTCAATTGGAATTGTCAGAAGATTTGAAGTTTCTTGCTATAGGTCCTATAAAAGAAGTTAGAAAGTTCGATACTTATAATGTGAATGGCTTTAGATTTCTTACAGTCGATCGAGAAGTGGGTTTGAAAATACAGAATAGTGGTATATTTAATTTTTCTGAAGTGGAATCTTATAGAATGTTGCATGATATTATTAAATTAAACCACCACAGACATTTTTCTGTTGTTTTATTCAAATTCAAATGGGTCGATATTATCAGAGGTGTTAAAAGAGATTCCTTGCAATTTACTTCTGTGAACTTCTCTCGCTTGATGGATGTGGGTGATCATGAACTGCATGATCCATATATCATAGAATCACAAGAAATAATGTTATATTATGTGAATGATGTTGTGGATGAAGGGTGGAGTGTAGTTGTTAACATAATACAAAGATATTTGTATGATATGTGTAATGAACTGGAGGATTTAACCTCTGAAATTGAATTTCATCAATAACAGGAAGAAGAATTATTTGTCCATCATGTTATTGAAAATATTAGTCTATCAAGGGTGAATGAATTTGATGATGCAATGGAGTATGAAACTGACATGATTGAAGGGGGAAATGATTGTATGTACAAGTATTTATTCATTCGGAAACCACTTGTTTCATTTCTACAGTCATTCATTTTCATTGTTATATATATTTTTTCTGTTAGTACTAGGAATCTATTAAAATTTTTAATTTTTTTTATGCATTATTTTTTTTTGAAATATATTTTCCAAAATATATTTTATTTTATTAAATGACAATAATTCCAAGGATAAATTAGTACACTATTTCATCTAGTTCTGCGATATATGACAATCCATCTGGATACCGCCCCAAGACATTTGAGCCACTAGCTGCGTACACCCCTACATCATCTCCCCCAACACCATCTCTCACACCATTTTTGGTTGTCCCATTAGAGGATGAGTCATCGAATCACCATTCAAAATCCTCAACAGTGAGGTAGGGACACACCCCTTCTAGTTCATCGCGGACATACTGGAGTGTCCCTATCATAGGTACAAATTTTAATTAAATAAATTTATTACATTTTGTTTATACTAATTGTTTTCTCATTGAAGATGAAAAAAATGCAACCATGGAGAAAAACATAAAAAGTTCAGATGTTTGGAATATGAATGACGAGAATATAGTTGTGCCATTTGATTCTTAGGGGGTCCCTACAGATGACGTCGTGGGGTTACATGGCCAGATTCTAGGCCAGCTGGTAGCGGAGCCCATTTTCCTTCCTATTTCTAAAGATGATATGAGACATATGCCTCCAAGATAGAAAAATAATGATTATGATTACCAAATAAAGGTAGTTTTATTACATTATGGTTTTATTCATTTTCATGTTACTAATATGTTAAAAATGAATTTCTATATACAGATGTTCTTCCACTTTAAAGATGCTGATGTGATAGCACAAAAGTGGACATTGAAAAATCATTGTAAGAAATGGAAAGATTTCAAATGGAGATTGTGGTGTGATTTCAACTATACTTCATTGACCGCACAAAAAATATATGATAAGCTACCCAGTGGGGTACCAAATGAACAGTGGAACGTTTTTGTTGATAGACATCGTGATGTGAAGCTGATGGTATTGAAATATATATTATTATATGATCCTCATATTACTTTTATACTTGTATTTAAAGATAATATTACATTTAGTACATTACTGTTAAATTGCATTTTATTTATTTCAGGATCTCTCAAAAGAGAATGCATCAAACCTGGCTAAGCAAGTCATCCCCCACACTACGGGCTCCAAAAGCTTTTCTAGAAGCCGAACAACATTGGTAATCTTTTATTTTTTTAAATATTTATAATACAAATATCATCTATTTAATATATTTAATTGTTGTTTTATCCTTTCTTAATGAAGTCACAATTTTTAGGGCACGAAGCATCCCTAACTGAATTGTGGTTGGATGTTCACAAAAAATCAGATGGAAGTTTTATTAATGAGCCCACCAAAGAAGTTGGGGTATGAAGACAATTTTTTATTATAATAACTTATTATCAGTTTTTACTATGTTAATATATATTGATATTTGATTTACAGGAAAAAATTAAAGAACTACGGGATTCCAATCATGGGATGTCCTACTCAGTATCCTAGGATGACCTAGTTCCTAAAGTCCATGGGAAATAGCATCCTATTAGAGTGTGTAGGATGGGTTTTTGACCCATACCATCTGAGGACGTTGGCATGCCACCATGGATTCTGGCTTCATCTACTCCTAGTTATAGTTAGTCCATACCCAAATATGCTTAGATGGAGATTTCTTCTCTACGAACCACAGTTCAAGATCAGGGGGCTTAGATATCCACTTTACAGAAAGCGATGACTAATATACATCAGCAAATGAGAAGATATTCCCTCGGTGGTAGTGCATCGAATGGTGGAAAGCAGGTAAATCACAAAAAATAAAAATCATTTATTTTGAAAACTTTCATTGGTTTTAAGTATTAATATATATATGAAACAATATTTAATTTTCAATGTGATGTTCCTACAGGTGACAAAAGAAAGTGTAGATGGATGTGGAGAGGGTAATGATGCATCATTGGACACTGAGTCGTTGTATTGTTGATGTGTTGAACAAATATGGGAACATTTGGTTTGTATATGTACCATGTGTGGCACATATTTTCCACCAAACATTTTCATATCCTAACATTTCCTTAATTTCTCATGTTTCCTTTTATGCATTTTATTGATTTATGATGTTTCCTTTTATGTATTTATTTCTCTAGTGTGGTATACATAATTCCAGTTAGGCCTATGTTTGAATTCGTAATCGATATTTTGGATGACTAGGTGTTAATCCCATCGTTGATGTGTTGAATAAATTCTCAATGCCTAATATTATAATATGTAATTATTCAATATCATCATCCAAGAAGGTAAACCCTTCTGGTGGTGGTATCCTATGACTCTATGAATCAAAAAAACATATGGATTGATAACTCTTTATTAGGAACTATTTTTTATGAAACTAATAGAAAATGATTTTCATTTTCCATAACACAAACAAAACCTTGTTTTCTATTTGAGCCTAATATGATTCATGTTATATAAATCCTGATTTCATAAAATTATTCATGAATATAAAAAAATTACATGTCGTCAAATGAATAAAACCTTATAAAACAATAATATCTCACAGTTAGCGTATCACCCAAGGTGAAATAACATCTAACTATAACATCAAACAACAAGAACAACAATCCCACACCGAGACCCTGGGTCTTCCCCCATATATGGGTTAGATAATCCAACAAAAAACACATTAACAAGGACAGAAAAACCTTAATATCATATAAAACTTCCAAAAAAATTATTCAATATACAATCAGATGGCATTGATACAACATTGTGATGCCATTACCTTGGTTCCACTAAACTGATTCCCCAAACCAATATGCCACGTGACCATAGGAATGGCCCCTTATATACAAGAGGCTTCCTTCTAGTAATGAAGGTCCAATGAGATATGTGGGGATAATATACCATCTTTACCAGTGTAAAACAATAGCATAAATCAATTTAAATGATAACCATGTATGTTATAAGAATAATCATGCTTGATGTATTCAATTCCAAAAATTAGGTAAATCCCAGCAACCAGTCTATTAAACATGTCAGTTAATACAAGTGTCATGTGTTAAGACAAAAACAAAATAAAAAACCCAAAAAATTCCAAAAATGGGACTCGATGTCCATTCAGTTCCCTCATACATGCTCCATACCATATCCCAAACCAACCATCTATCAAAACGATTTTTCCCTTATACTTCCCTAAAACCATGAGATCTACTCAGGTATCAATGGCATCATAAAAAGGGAGTGAGTTTAGGTTAATAGGACACCACTAATAGTCTCTAAACAAATAAATATTATAATAACAATAATATTGTAAACATATATACAATTAAATAATGAACAGGGAAGAAAAGTTAATAAAGTTCTGTAATTAAATATCAAGTATTTAACCCTATATATCTTTGATTTTATGATGGCATAAAATCCCACCAAACCTTCTTCAGCCATGTTAAAATTATATTCCATTAATATAAATGGCTTTTGCATTTTTATTAACAATAACGGTAATTCATTAATAATTTCAAATTCATATACTGTGTTGCACTAATTAGTTCACTAATATCATACACATTGAATTTAGTGCCTGGAAATCCATTTCAATACTCTGTCCAAACATATAAAACTCCATATACATCATATCAAGTCCATTATGTCAAATTTCATGTCTACCCATCCCAAATCAAATATAACGAATTCCATGTAAAAACTTTCTTTCCCATGGGTGGGATCTACTGTATCCCCAATCATTTACTAATCCATCAATACACATTCCACATGATCAAACACACTTGACCTTTTTAGAAAATTACAATATCAAGGGTGAACCGATTTCATTTCACCAATATTCTCATAGTTTATAACATTCACTTCACTTAACATAATTCCATAACTATTCTATTTTACTATTCATTCATAACAAAAATAATTGTATATATTTTAAATTCCATCTTATAACATGGATATTCCAACATTTTCTATTCATTATTTATCCCCTTAGTTATCTCACAACCCATTTAACCATAAAAGTTATGATAAACAACCACTTATTCCATTTTTACATTCTAAAAATATCTATAATTGGTTTAATATCATAAACCCTTCAATTTATCATTTAAAAACTAAATTCACATGGTCAGGGGACTGGAACACCCCATGGGTGGCCATAAACCTAGTCCACTCTTCATCAATATATCCAAAAACAACCTTGAAAGGTCCATCACAACATTGAGTTGATGTTATTTTTTGAGATAGCGTCTGGTTAGATTTTTTTTCAGGGAAGTGGGGCAGTGGAAGGAGTAATTTTTTTTCTGGTCAGTTTTTTGCGGTGATTTTAACTAATGCAAATAGTATATAGGTAAGACATTAGTGGCAGTTAAAACCACCGCAAAATATTAGTATTTTTACATTTAGCGGTGGTTCGAACTGCCGCTACAGAGTCACTTCACCCAGGTGCATTCACGGCGGTTCAAGTGACTTTAGGGGTGGTTTCTAAGAGCCTGGGATTTTATTTTTTTAGCGGTGGTTAAAACCACCGTAAATAAAATAAAATCTGAGGCTCTTAAAAACGTCCGCTAAAGACACTAAAACCCCCATGAAATGAGGCAGCTACGATGCTTTTCTTAAACCATCATTAAATGGAAAAAATGACCACTAATAGTTTGCTGACTCCAAATTTAGCAGTGGTTTATTCAAACAGCCGCTAATCCATGTAGCGGCAGTTTAAACCACTGGTAAACACAAAACTAAGCACCGCTAAAGGGTTGTTTTCTTGTAGTGCATGAGAAAGTCCATATTAACATTTTTCCCATTTCCATATGGGTATAGGTAATGTATGCATCATCCCTTTTGACTTTTGTCTCTCTCATTTATCTTGCTGACATACCAAGCACCTTGATATATATTCTGTAATATCATTCTTATTGTTATCCCACTAGTAGTGTTCTCGAAGATCATAGTACATCTTGGTGCTACCAGGATGGATAGAGAATTTAGAGCTATGTGCATTTTCCAATAGCTCCTTCTTTATCCCAGGTGATTAAGGCACACAAAACCGCATTCCAAACCTAATCACACCATAATCATCGAGATGGAACTCATGCAACTTCCCTTCCTTTGCTGCATTCACTCTCTTTTGTATCTCCACATAATCACTTTGTACTTATTTAATCTTCCCTTGGATAGATGGTTGCACAATCGTTTGGGAAAGGTAGGATGTATCCCATGCCCTTATGATTTCTAAATCCATGCTTTGCATATCCAAGAAGATAGGGTTTTTCCCAATTTGTAACATGGATAGGGTAGTGGGTTATTTTCTGCTTAGAAAATCAGCTACCTTTTTTGCCTATCCAAGATGGTAGTGAATAGAGCAATTGTAATCCTTGATTAGATCTAACAATATCCTTTGATTCATGTTGAGTTAATTTTGTGCGAATATATAATTTAGGCTCTTGTGGTTGGTGTATATGTCATACTTCTCACCATAAAGGTAGTGTCGCTAGATTTTCAGGTCAAAAATCATGGCCACCCACTCTAGATCTTGCGTCAGGTAGTTCTACTCATGGATCATCAACTGTCGTGAGGAAGATGCTATCACATTATCATTTTTCATCAGTACACAACCCAAACCTTTCTTTGAAGCATCACTCTATATCAAAAAACATTCTCCACTTTTCGGTAGTCTGAGTACAGGTGCAGTGATCAGCCTTCTCATTATCTCTTTAAAGCTTCCCTCACATTCTTCCCTCAAGACATACATTACCCCTTTCCTTGTTACCTTATTTATCGTGCTTGAAAATCGTGAGAAGTTTCTCAGAAAATGATAGTAGTACCCACCTTATCCAAGAAAACTACAAATTTTGTTGACACTAGAGGGCCTGGGCCATTCTTCAATAGCTTTTGTTTTTTAAGGATCCACAGAAATTCCCTCACTTGTGATCACATGTCCCAAGAACATGACTTTGTTCATCAAACAATCACACTTTCTGAACTTGGCATACAACTTCTCATTTCTAAAGGTCGCCAACCCGAGTCTTAGATGATATTATTGTTCCTCCTTGATCTTGGAGTAGATGAGAATATCATAGATAAACACCATCACAAATTTGTCGACGTAATGTCTAAAGAATATATTCATCAAATCCATGAAGATTATAGGGGAATTTTTAAGTCCTAATGGAATCACTAGAAACTCATAATATCTATACCTTGTACAGAAGAAAATCTTTTGAATATCCTCTTTCTTCACCTTTAGCTGATGAAATCCAGAACGAATATCCACCTTTGAGAAGTATTGATCTCCTCTTAACTGATCAAAGAATTCATAAATCCTTGGAAGAGGATACATGTTCTTTATGGTGATCTTGTTGAGTTCCCGATAGTCGATACACAGTCGCATTGTTCCATCCTTCTTCTACACAAAGAGAACTGGAGAACCACAAGGTGATGCACTAGGGAGTATGAACCCTTTACCAAGATTCTCTTGCAGCTGCTTCTTTAACTCCTCCAGTTTGATAGGAGTCTTCCTATAGGGAAACTTTGATATAGGAGTAGCTCCGCATATGGGTTCTATTGAGAAATCTACCTCATGATCTGGGGGAATTCCAGGTAACACTTCGGCAAATAAATCATTGTATTCCCTCAGGATATGTATTTTGGCAAGGTTGTCACCTTCCATTGACTCAACCATTTGGGCGAGGTATTCTTATTCGTAGGTAATCAACACCCACAACATGGAAGGCTTTTTCAAAGGAGATCAATGATCTTAATTGCATTTTTAGAGTATCATGAGATGGTTTGGAATATGAAAAGATATTTTCTTTTCCTGACAGTTGATATGTGCTCTATATAACAAGATCCAATACATTCCCATTATAGAATTGAATTCTACCAAGGGTAGTATTACGAGATTTGCTGGTAGAATATTCCAATATACACCAAAAAGAGAACAGGAAAACACTTGGGTTGGAATGATTTCACCACTTGGTGTTTTTACATATATCTATACTTCAAGGTTTTGGGGCTTTAATTCTATAGTTCTAGAAAACATTCATGATATAAAGGAATGTGAAGAACCAAAATTAAATAAGACTTTTTCCATTCTTGACTGAATAGGATGTGTACCTTGTACAACTTCATTATCTAGCTCCAATTCCATAGTAGTAATGGCATAATCCTTCCCTTGTTTCTTTGGATTTGGTGGCTGCTGACGCTGATTACCCTCGAGAACTCGAGGTTTATTGCACTAGATTGAAAAGGGCCCCAGCTCCATACAGTTGTAGCATTGAACCATGAATGGTTCTCTTTTTTCTTCTGCCACATTCTCCTTCTTTTTAATTTTTTCTGACACTCTTGAGCAAGGTTTCCTTCTTTCCTAAACTTGAAAAATTTATCCATACCTTTAAGGATTTTCTCATGGTGAAACATCCCACATTTTTGGCATGTGGGTTGTTGATTTTTCTTCTCACCTTTGTCATTAGATCCACCATCTTGAAACTCCATCTTTCATTTCTTATCACAATAGCCATGGGACCATTCTCCAAACTCCATCTCCAATTTGGTGGAACACCTTATGACTTCTTCATAACTCCCAAAGTCTATAATTGCAAGAGGCTTTAAAAGGTGTGGTTTTAATCCACTAAAGAATCTCTCAATTTTTCTATCATTTTTTATAACAAAACCCAAAGCGTACCTTGCAAGCCTTGTGAAATTTTATTTGTAGGTTCTAATAGATTTTCCTTCTTTTTACTTGAGCTCTATGAATTATCTCTCCATCTTAGTAAAAAGAGTTCGTGGGAAATTCTTTTTTAGAATCATGATCTTAAAGTATTCTCATTATTTATCTTCAATTTGCTCCCTTGGCATGGTGTTCTTAATCAAAGCCCACAATTTATCGGCCTCTCTATCTTGATAATAAATGGCTAGTGTCCCCTTCTCCATCTCAGAATAGTGAAGCACAGAAATGATCTTCTTTATGGAGTCGACCCACTGTTCTGTTACTAGAGGGTCATAATATCCACTAAACGTTGGTGGTCGTTTCTACATAAAAAATTCGATAGCAAGTTTCTCTCTCTTTGGTGAACGAGGGTGTTCCCCAATATAATGGTTATTTATCATAAACTGAGATAATTGGGTAAGAATCTCCATGATGGTTTGAACTCCACCTCCCAATTTATTGGGAATGTTGTTCGGGAAATCGTTGCATTGGCCCTCACACAAGTTGTTGGCATGGTTTCTCATAGTTCCCACGATTTTCTAAAATAGAAAAGGTTAGACCAAAAAATAAGTCAAAAATTCATGAATAACATATTCATTTAAACAAATCATAACATATGGGATATATATTTAAAGATTCTTGTGTGCATATTTATACTTAGACACATGCTAGTGGTTTGCTCTAGGGTTCACTAATCCTGATTCCCAAATTAACTAAACATTTCCTCTGATACCAACTATAACAACCCAACCATTTCTTACATTACTATTATAGTATTTTAAAGACAAACAACATAATAGTATTACACATTAGGGATCTATAATTTTAGTGTCTGGGGAAAACAAGGACCATACATAACAATTACAACATCGAGCATAAACTTTTTTTGTTCATTTCTTATTCTCTAGATTCTTATTGTCACTTCACCTCCCCTTAGTACATGTGGCCACATGATGATATACATAAAAATATGTGATCTAGAATCCCAGTAATAGGATAGATAAGAAAAATATAGCATTGGGTGATCATATTCATAACATAGGCAATGAATCATGAACATGAGAGGAAGCATTAATACGAGACTTGAAATGTGGCAATGCATAAAAATAAAACATCATGTCTTAGTGGTTAAATACCATACATGCTTGTGAACAAAGCTAGAATCTTGTTCAAACATCATTTCACATTTACTCATGAGATTTATTACTTTAACCAATGCATTGGAGCACTGTATAATTCTGGTTGCACCCTTCACATTTAAACATTCATATTGCGCTATATAATTATGGGCACACTCATCACATCATAACATTATCATTTATGATGCATGACACAATGAAATAATAACATAAATGAACATAAAAAACCATGAAATGTAATGGGTTTCATCTCATACGAACACATTCATAAACTTTTGGTTCCCAAAAGAATGAGGGAATAACATACATCTTACAAGAACTGTCAATCTTGAATGAGAACTAAATGGTGTGTTCTTGAAAGAAGATTTCATTTGGAAAATATTTTATTTTATATCAATACCAGTGAAAAAAATGTATATCGCAGAAAAGGAAATATAATGGTGAACTAAATATTTTTAAAGAGTAACCATATCAAAATGGAGTGAAAGAGGGGGAACCCGAAAGATGAAAGTTGGATTCAAGAATTTCTCCTTACCTTGTATCTGAACGCTTCTTTCTCTTTAATGTCCTGTATAATGAAATTATATTCATTAATTTAAAATTGAAAAACTTTTTATATCATAATAGGGGTAATTTTGGTTTCATTATGTTATTTTATGGGCCTTTTGATGAGTTATAGAGTTTAAAAACATTGTTCAGGAATGTTTGTTTTATGGTATTCTTGAGCGTTTCACACGTATTCATGAATTGAAGTTTGTGTAGAACATGTTTAAACATCAAGAACATACATTAAATGATATTAATGATATTAAAGAAGTAAAAATTTTCTTAATATGAATTAAATTTTATACCATGTGGATGAATCATTAGATATAAATTTAATGATGATAATTTGGGTTAATTTGGGTGGTTTTTCGTCCACAATGAACTAGTATTGTTTACTCATCTAGTAATATGTACATAAATTAGTTACAGAACATAAAATACGAGAAAATAAATATATAATATTCTGGTTCAACGATAAAAATTGATTCATGACAAGATCTGTAGGTAGAAATGGAAAAATAAAACATGTCATTCTTGAAGGTGATAGATTAACACCTTACGAACAACGTTTTCTTTTAAAAAATAAAAGGAAAAGGAGAAGGGGGTTTGATGGTATAATATCCCATTAGTAACATAAAATTCCAATAAATTTATGATACTTGAGTCACCATACAATTTTTACAAAGATAGGTTGGGAGAGTATAAGAAAAGGACTTGAAATTGAAAGGGAATTAGAGGAAGATAAATTACCTCTTGAATCCTCCTCTTGATATCCTCTTTAAGGGGCCTAAGAATGGTCTTTTGATGAGACCAGAAGCTCTTGGACGAGGGGAAGGGGCTAAAGAAGAATCTTGGGAAGATTTTAGAAAATTACTGAAGCTTGAGAGGTGTTTTTTGGCAAGGGGAGGGGTTGGGTTATTTATACATGAGGGGGAGGCATTTTTACTATAAAATATTAAATAAAATAATATATCAAAAGCTGGACTTCTAATAGTAGTTTTTTTGACATCCTAAATCATATATTAATATTATATAATTCTTTTTAGGCTTTAACTCATCTATGTAATTTTAATTCATTAAATTATTAAAAGTAAAATGAAAGAAAGAGAAAAAACACTTTAAGAAATCACCTTTTGACGTTAGATTTGGAAAGTTCTTTTTAGGTTTGAAAATTGAGTTTATTGAATTTTAATGAGCCATTTATAAAATTTAATATAATGTTTCTGAACATAACTTTCTATAATTTTTGTGTCACCATTACATCATTAATGATTCAATTTAGGATAAACCGATTATTTGAAAAACTGTATTTTTATTATTCACCCGAAAATTGAAGTATTTCGGAAAATCCCAAAATTTCACCCTAACCATTTTTCGACGTGCAGAATAGAAAAATGAATTCACTTTGTTAAATATATTTTTCTAAATATTATTAATTTAATATTTAATTAAAATCATAATTTACTTGAAAAATACAGTTTTCAAAATTAAAACTGATTTTATAATGCTTTCAAAAATTACGTAGGGTCATATAAAATTATCTAAATAATAGAAGAAATATATTTGAAAATTTATGAACACGTTTTCAGAAAATAAAGTTTCTTCTAAATTAATTATTTAATTATAATTACTTATTTATAACTTACAAAAATACCAAAACGTTTACCATATCCAAATTGTCACTTTCTAAGATTCCCTAATTTTATTTAATTATTCAGGGGTAAGGTTACTCTTATTTGGAAGATTTACTATTCATAAGGGTAATAGTACTATTAATAAGGGTAAGTTAATATCCATATGGGTAGGATACTATTCACCAAAAATTATGTTTTTCTTATTGGACCCCAAAAATCATCTTGAACACAATTGTGCATGTCATATTTTATTTAATTGTCACTTTCTAAGGGTGGGTTACTATCCATATGGGTAGGTTACTATTTAGGGTCCTAGTGTATGGATACGTCGGCCACGGCACCAACATATGACTCACTAAACTGAAAACCACACTCAATAATCTTAACACTATTGCTTCACAAAAAAGAATTATCAGAGTCATGAGTTCTGTGGTAGAACCGACTCCTCTGATACCAATTTGTCATGACCCGTCATTGGGGCACGTACCGTGACTACCCCAAGACCGTATTCCATAGGCCAGGGGCTGGTGACTAGCACTAAAGGTGTAATTCTGATAAAATGGAAGGCATTGCCTTTTAAATTGTAACGCACACACAGACTGAACACAAGCAGTAGAGGGAAAAACTGGAAATAAACCCAAATTAAAACTGTATACTAGAGAATTTACTCAAAGGAAAGGGGCTAGAAATAAAGCCCAATAGTAAAGTACAACTGTGGAAAATTAAACAGCAACTAGGGAGTCGTCCTCCGGAAATCCCACCTGAAGGGTGGGTACAGATGGCCTCCGCAGCACCTCAAGTTTGTCCGTCTGCTCCGTGTATGTCTCGCCAAGTGGTCCACCTTTGGGTACCGTCCAGCTTCACAACACTCTACCTCGATCAGTGATATCTGTCGTCTTCAACCAACACAACGAAGTGTAGGAAATTCCTGTGCAGGGGTGAGTATAACGATACTTAGTAGGGACCCTGAGACCCCCGAAGGTCTCCCAAAATCCACGAAGGACAAACCACAAAAGGAAAGATACAATCAAGAAGTATCAAACAACCCTACTTAGGTATATTCCCATACATATACCTAAGTTATCAATCTCGGTTCAGCTCTAATACTCGAGCCCAAGCACAACCCAGTCCACAAAGGAATTAAAGTCAATCACATCGATGATAATGATTGAATGTCAAGACTCAGCTCACATAGTTATACATATCTTGTATAGAGATAGAGATTATCAGAAGTAGTCATTAATTCATCTAAGCTGTTGGACCCAAAAAGGATACTAGAACTGTAGTAATTGTTGTCGAACCCACAGAGGATCCCAGTACAGTAGTCATGGCTGTCGAACCCATGTAAGATCCTAGTACAGTAGTCATCACTGCCGAACCCACGTAGGATCCCAGTACAGTAGTCATCACTATTGAACCCACATAGGATCCCAGTACAGTATCTGTCACTGTCGAACCCACGTAGGATCCCAGTACAGTAGTCCTCACAGTCGCAGCCAGCTCAAGGGTTCTCGCACACAGCACGCTCGATTCCGGGAGTGTCTGCCTCTTGTGCAAAGGGTTCAATACATAAACTATCATGAAGCCTAGATTTGATGTATCCCGAAGTTCTGTCTAATCAAAAGAAACCCAATGCGATAGATGGTGCGTCAATCAGATGCCTCGTCTGAGAGATATAGGCTTTTCCGTTGCGAGGGATCGGTTAGTATCAGAATCGAACCATCTTGGCCATACCCAAACCCCACCAAACCCTTTAGTGTGACATACTGAAACGACCATCCTAATCCAAGGAATCCATTGAAACTGGTGGTACGTCTATCGGAGGTGTGTAGCTCATGTTATGGGAAAAAAACCAAAAGTGGTCCAAAGAGGGGGGGTCTGGGTCCGGTCAGACCCGGCCCAACCCGCCCTGGGTCGGCCCGAACCGGGTCGACCCATCCCAGGTCCGGATCCGGCCCAGTAGGGCGTGAAGTGGCCCAGAAGCTGCGGACTGGCCCATGCAAGGGCGCTTTGGCACACGCGGGAGGTGGCCCGACCAGGGGGTCGGCCGCAGCTCGGCCAACTGGCCAAGCACGGAGCGGGTTGGGGGGGGGGGGTTGGTTTCTCAAAATGGTGGAACCATCAAGCACCACCTGTCCTCCCCAGAACCCATGGACGCGGGTACCGCTCTACCGGCGCGGCTGGGGACGCGGTGGCCTTCCACCGGTGGTGCACGAGTGGTGCCGCTGCCCCCAGGCGGTCGGCCAGTATCGAGCGCATCCCTCTTCTGCGGTCCACCGGAGTCGTTATGGTGGATCTTTTTATCTCCCGTCTACGCCTACGGCCTCCTCGGGTCTTACTCTTCACTATGACGGCCTCAAAACATCGTTGCCCTTCTGTTCATCCATCAACCAACAAACCGTGCATCATGATCAAATTGGCGGATGGTCCGGACTTGTTCGTTAACCCATAACCTCCGTGTTAGGGGCGCAAACAATCATCCAACATGTAATTGCCCATGCACAAAGGTATTTTTCACATATATACATAAAATTATACAACATCCCCATACCTTGTAAATGTCGTTTCACGTCGACGAGCCACAGAATACGGTGTCGCGGAAGACGGACGTTGTTCCACAAACGGTGGGAAAAAGTCGTTGTCGTAGGCGGCGTCCTTTTCGGGTGGCGTCTTCTTCTTTGTCACAGAGGAAGATAAAGGAAGAAGATGCCACTCTACATTCTTCAGAAATGAGGAACATTCATCGTCAAGAGGATGGTGTTCTTCGTGGAAGATGACTCTCCCTTTTTCCCCTCAGTTCTCCACACAGCTTATGCCAACCCAAAATAAGAGAACCACATATCTTATTTTTGTGTTGGAATAAGTGAATTCAAAAGAATTAAAACACTAAAAATAATTAATTATGTTGATTTAGTTAATTAATTTCATGTAGTTGGCTAGAATTTCAAATCTCACATAGAATTAAAACATGGGTGTGTTGGGACTTTAATGGGAAGTCCAAAGGATTAAGGGGGTTCAAGGGAGTTTAAAGAATTAGGTGCTCGTGTGGGCCCCACCACAAAATACCCTCCCATAAGAGGTTATGTGGGGGTGGGACCCACATCTGACCCCCCTTTGGTGTAATTAACCACCTTTAAAATAAAAATAAGTCTCACATATTTTTATTATATTTTTATTAAATTTTTTTTCAAAACCCCAAAATAAAAATCCACTCTTGATCAAATGTATCTGTGGTAGAGGTAACCTTAAGAAAATACCGGAGCTTTGAGTTCATCGGTGTCCTCGGTTTTCAATTCCAAACATCGGTTCAAAAGATAGAAAAACTCACACGTACGTTTACTGAACGTACTTGAACAAAACCTCAGAAATTGATTTCGGGCAAACCGGGCCTCGGAATCAGGTGCCGTCAAAAACTGCAGACTCGTAAAATTCCACAAGAATTTAATAAAAAAATTTCCTTCAAATTTCTAGGTCTTTATAAAGAAAATTAGGATACATCGTTTATGTGAAAAATTGTAGTTTTACTATTCCCCCGAAAATTGAAGTATTTCAGAAAAATCCCAAAATTTCACCCTAACCAGTTTTCGATATTTAGAATCCAAAAATTATGTCCATTTATTAAAAATAATTTTATAAATATTATTAATTTAAAATTTAATTAAAATCATAATTTACTTGAAAAATGCAGTTTTTAAAATTAAAACTTATTTTATAATGCTTTCACAAATTACGCTGGGTCTTATAAAATTATCTGAAAACTAGAATACAATTATTTGATAATTTAAGAAATTTTTTTATGAAAATACATTTTCTTTTAAATTCATTTATTGATTATAATTAATTATTTATAACTTACAAAAACATCGAAACGTTTACTATGGTCAAATTGTAACTTTCTAGGTACCTTATTTTTATTTAATTATTCATGGGTAAGGTTACTCTTATTTGAAAGATTTTATATTCATAAAGGTAGTACTACTATTCATAAGGGTATGTTACTATTCATAGGTGTAGGTTACTATTCACCAAAATTATGATTTTCTTATTGGACCCCAAAAATCATCTTGAGCATAACTGTGTATGTCGGATTTTTGAAATTCCAAACACAGAATGGAAAAAATTATGTTTAAAGGTCAATTAGCACTTAGTAGTTCATTATATTGTGTTTTCATGTGATTTTATGACATATTTTTAGGAAGGGAATTTCCATTGAAATACTTTGGGTTGTTACATTCTTCCCCCCTTATGAAATTTCACCCTTGAAATTTCACTTTACAAAAATAATTGAGGGTAATTCTCCTTCATCACCTCCTCTAGTTCCCAAGTAGCTTTTTTAAACGTATGGTTCCTCCACAAAACTTTGACAAGGTGAGTTGTCTTATTGTGTAGAACCTTATCTCTCTGGTCCAGAATATCTACTGGATGCTCCTCGAAAGAGAGATCATCTTCCAGTTGTACCACCTCTGAGTTTAGAACATGTGAGGGATCAAGTATGTACCTTCTTAAGATTGATATGTGAAAAACATCATGAACTTGATCCATATTCAGTGGAAGTGAAAGCCGATATGCCACAGCTCTTATATGGACAAGGATTTCAACGGGTTCAATGTACATTGTTCTTATCATTCCATTCTTCAAAAATCGCATGACTCTCTTCCAAGGTGATATTTGAAAGAAGACATTATCTCCAACGTCCAACTCCAAATCCCTTCGACGGTTGTCAGAATAGCTCTTTTGCCGACATTGAGATTCTTTGATGTGTTTCTGGTTGACTTGAACCTTCTATGTCATCTCTTACACAATATCAGGTCCAAGTAGCATTCTGTATCCAACTTTATCCCAACAGGTTTGAGTTCTACATCGCTTTCCATGTAGAGCATCATATGGAGCCATTTGAATACTCGAGTGGAAGCTATTGTTCTATGAGATCTCAACCAATGGGATATGTTGATCCCATCCACCTTTGAATTCTAGTGAGTAGGTTTTTAGCATATCTTCAAGCATCTGAATAGTCTTTTCTGATTGTCCATCGGTTTGGGGGTGATAGGTCGTGTTGAAATTTAATTAAGTACACAAAGCATGTTAAAGGCTCCTCCAGAATTTAGATGTGAACCTTTGATCATGGTCAGAGACAATTGAGAGTGGAACACCATGCAGTCTCACCACATCCTTCACATATATCTTTACAAGTTTTTTAAACAATAGATATTCCTGAATAGTGATAAAATGGGTAGTCTTGGTGAGTCGATCAACCACAACCCATATCACATTATTTCCCTTCGACGTCTTCGGGAGACCCATCACAAAAACATAAATTGGTTTTGGTGGTGATTTTTTAGCAGTGGTTCTGGTAACCACCACTAAACATTTTTTAAACGTGCCTACCCTTCTACCCCCCACCCCAACCCCGCTTCCCCCTCTACGCCTACGACACTGGCTTCGTGCGACCCCCGCGACCCCGCGACGTCAGTGACCCCACGACCCAGGTGACCCCAGAACCTCAAAACCCTGATGACCTCGTGACTCTGATGACCCAGTGACCCCAGCGACCTCGACCCCTTGTGACCCCAGCGACCCCGTGACCCCAGGTGGTATTAAATATTTTTCTCATAAATCTTATGTATTATATGCGTATATGGTTGTTCTAATTTAATTATTTACTATGTTTTTTGTTACTGAGTAAGAAAAGTGAAATTAGACTCAGATTGATGTATGAAATCCTCTAAGGACTCTATTGGGTCCGTTGATGTTTGAGATCGTACCTCGGTCTACCCTTGGGTTATGAAAACCCATTAGGGTTGGTGAAATATTTTTTAAAATGTTGCAAT
This sequence comes from Viscum album, assembly GCA_963277665.1. Classification (NCBI taxonomy): domain Eukaryota; kingdom Viridiplantae; phylum Streptophyta; class Magnoliopsida; order Santalales; family Viscaceae; genus Viscum; species Viscum album. The sequence goes on along the minus strand of OY728158.1, from coordinate 1,550,209,669 downwards.
AATATATTTACTAAAGTGAATGGGTAGCGAATTATAATTTGGTATGTACTCAAGGTTAATGGGATATTTGAAATATTGAATTGGTATTTTTTTGAAATACTTATTTGGATTCTAAAATGGATTAAAATAATTATTTTTCATTTTTATTCGGTTATGGTTTTCTATGAAGGACGAAAATGTTTTGGATGTGGGTATTGTTTTGAAAAGAAGGTTTTGACCTCAATGTTGTAAGAAAAAATGGGTAATCTTAATAGATTTAAAATGGTGATTAGAAATGAGGGTGTGGTTCCCCTCTTTTGAAAATGATTTATAATCCCCTCTTATGGTTGTAAATTGAAATGAAATTCTTGGGACATATACAGTTTTTAAAATAAGAAGACTCATTTTTTGAAGGGTGGATTCAAGATTATTTCAATTGAGTATCTTGAATTGTGTTTTATTTTAGGATTTGATTTTGAAGATATGTTGAGAACATGGTCATTTAAATGTTAAATGGGTTAGTGAGATAGAGACCCCGACAATTAGGTTGGCAAGTTAACTTGTTTTATTAAATGAAATACGTGATAAATGTGTTTTGTTGATGACATAACATAAGGGGGCATTTGGTATAATGTGATTATGTTAAATGGGTTAAGGTATGGAATTGATATATGTGATAAAGGAGTTGTGATTCTAAATGGAATATATGTTAATGGGTTACTCATTATAAATGGGATATAAATGGTCCATTATGGGAATGATCATTGATGTATGTTGATATAATATATTATTTAATTTTTGGATGGTAACATAGAGAAATCATTTGGAATTATGTTAGTGTGTAAATCCACTCTAATAGGAAGAGATACATTTCATGTTTCATTAGCAACAATCAAATTTTTTGACACTAAGTAGCCATTTATTTTTCCAACCACAATTAGTATATCTTTAATTTTAACTATATTTAGACGTAAATCACAAGTTAATTCATGAAGATATATGTATAGTGATGTGAACACTACCTAATAATCTTGGTGGACTATTCCAGCTTTAAATCCCACCATATAGTTCATACAGAAGAATAAATCAATGAAATAAATGTATATGATCTAAATAAAATAGAAAAATTATAATGCAATAATAGTCATATAGAATTCTATCCATTTCAATCCTCCTCGGTACGACTATCTATGAGGTGTGTTGACACAGATGGTATGAGGAATATTTTTCACATGTTGATTAACAATATAAGAATGATTGATGTATCCAAAACAAAAATATCATATATGATATCTATAATTTCTATATTTAGACAAATAGTACCCCAAACCATATAGGAATTATGTTTCTTATTCATGATATTCTTCACTTATGTATGAAACTACTTCTCAAATGTCAAAAGATAGTTATTTATTCTGTAATGAGGCCCATCCTAATAAAATTAATTATTCCTAGATGCCTCTTATTTTGTATATGTCTTTTGTTAAGATCAATTCTAATAGGAATATTCCATTTGAGCATACAAAACCAGAGGTAGAGTTGATCTGGTTGCACCAACTACTAATAATTTTTTATGAAAATATTTTTTAAGATTCCAATTCTTGGAACAATGGTGTAAATTTTATAGTGGTGATATGAATTAATTATTAATGTGTAAATTCAAGATGCACTATAAAAATCCTCGTCAATTGATGTGATATGGATTATAAGAAACTCATCCCATTGATTGATTTTCTCTTACATTACTATCATAGGACTGACTCTACATATTGTGTTTAAATACCATGTTGATTCTCCTAGTTTCACATAGCTGAACAATGGTGTCTCATACACTAATATTCCATCCAAAGTCTCTTCCTACAACTAACTCCATATTATCTATTTCTAGGTGTAATGTAATATAGAACATTAAAAATATTGATAGATCCTTAGTTTGGAATTCTTAAATAATGATATATTCATTCAGTCCTTTTCTAGGTGTTGCCTCTCATGAAGAGTGAACAAGGTGAGTAAATTTTGAAGAATATTTAATCTATTATACACATACATGTTCAAATTTTACAAATTATTCTACATTTATTACCCCAATGGTTTTTAAGAATAATTATTTTACTCTACAAGTATACAAATACATTCCAAGTGAGGTATTGAAACAACATATCCTAGAGCATCTACATTCTTATTTTCTCTATCTTTTGGTTATAGTGGCTTCATATGGGGATAAAATAGGGAGGATTATACATTATCATTCACTTCTTACATACAGAATCAATTAAATAGTATTTGGATCCCAACATCACTGTAAAAAACTAAGCTGTGATAAAATGAGTTTGGTGCCAATTTTTTTCTATCATCATGGGGACAGAGAAGAATATTGATAAAGTGGATTTTCTTCTCCAACTATTTTATTTCATGGGCACAATTGGGTTCAATTAATGGAACTTATATGCTCTTATCCATCATTTTCTCACTTCCTGAGAGGAATAGTTAGTCCAAGAATATAGCCTCCTCATGAACTATGATTCCAACCAAGTTATTCTTATGATAATTTTTGTTATCTAATATTATGTTTTGATGGTATAAAGGATATCAAAAGTAAAGGGTTGAAAATTTAGAGATTTGGGAGAAACATGATAGGAATACTATTTAGCATAACTTTTAGTATTGACCATGTGGTAACTTAGTAATATGGTATTGTTAGGACACTATTTCCCTTTACAAAAGAAACTTCCCCTATCCCAAACAATAGACAGTTAATATCTAACTCAGGCGATCATATTTATTATATTATGTTTCCGAAATATTACATTATCGTATATATGAATCTATTTTTCTATTTAGTAGTAACGATGTGTTTTAATTTTTTTTATTATTTTTGTAGGCACATTGTGATATACATAGATAAAAGATGGATCACATTATTGAGGAACACATATCAGTATGTTAGCGGTTTTATTGAGTTTTTAGATTTTGAAAATTCTAATTGATCTGTTGAATGGAGAATAAGATGTCCATTTCCTAAATGTAAATTTAGAACATGGTTTAAGAGAGATGGTATTTATGAACATTTAATACTAAAGAAATTCCCTGGTCAATATTTGTGTTGGGTTTGGCATGGAGAATCAAATGTTACAAAAAGATTTAGTACTGATTTTAATCCACAGAATGAGGTCCCAAGTTCATCAAAAAATGGAAAATGTAATTCAAAACCTCCTGAATGATGCATTCGGCACTACAAGACACCACTATCAGCATCAAAACATATCAGAACAACCAGAAGAGGGTGCTACAAATTGCAATGTGACAAGTGATGTTTTTGTAATGGTAACACAACCAGATCAAGATAGTAACATATCATTGGTTCGTCCTCTTGATTCTATGGAGCCAAATGTAAGAGAAAATTTCACTAAGAAAAATGTGTTTCATGATTTAGTAGAAAATTGAAATCAAGAGTTGTATAGTGGGTGTTTGAAATTTTAAAAGGTATCATTTCTGTTGAAGTTGTACCATATCAAATGTCTATAGGGAATTAAAAATAAGGAAATGTTCATGATATTTGAAATGTTTCATGATTCATTTCTTGAAGAAAAAATACCAGAATATTTTTATGATATGAAAAAAGTTGTTAACAAGCTTGGTCTGAATTATACAAAAATACATGTGTGTCCCAATTATTTTATGCTTTATTAGGGATAGGATTCAAGTATATAGAATTGCAAGAAATGTTCTTCTTCTAGATGGCAGTCAAAGTGTGATGTTGGAAGAATGAATGAACATAATTTGATTGTGATGAATAAAAGGAACACACCTGCAATGGTTTTTCATTACTTTCCCTTGAAGCCTCTATTGTAAAGATTATTCATGTCATCGAAAACTGTTGAACACATGAAGTGGCATTCTATAGATAAAAACAATGATGGGTTAATGAGACATCTACAAGATTTCAAACTATGGAAGACATTTGATTCATTAAATCTAGATTTATCATCTGATCCTAGGAATGTTCGATTGGGATTGGTTGCCAATGGATTTAACCCATTTGGGACTTTGAGTACCAGTTATAGTATTTGTCCAGTTGTTTTGATCCCTTATAATCTTCCACTATGGATGTATATGAACAAAACATCTTTTATCATTTAGATGATTATTCATGGGAAACAAATGCCTGGAAATGATATTGACGTATACTTGCAGCCTTTGATTGACGAATTGCAGGAGTTATGGAGCAACGGTGTTGAGACATTTGATGCTTCTTGTAAAACAATGTTCAAAATGAATGCTGCTTTAATGTAGACCATTAGTGACTTCTCTGGGCATGGGAATTTTTCTAGTTGGAAAACATACATGGTTTTGGCTTGTCACATTTGTAACATTGATTTTGATCCCAAATGGTTACCTCACAGTAGAAAATGGTGTTTCTTGTGACATCGAAGATTTATCAGTGCATATGTTAGATTTCGGCTGAACATATCAAAATTTAGTTGTTCCATTGATCGTAGACCACCTCCATAGTTGTTAACTGGTTCTGAAATATTAACACATCTTAAAAATGTTGAAATAGAATTTGAGAAGGTTCATCATTTGAATGATTGCGTAAAACGGGTCTGAAGTGCATCGTCAGGTGAAATCAGAACGCAAAAATGGAAGAAAAAAAGTATATTCTAAAAATAACATATTGGGAATTTAATTAGTTTTGGCACAATCTTGATGTGATACATATTGAGAAGAATGTATAAGATAATTTTATTTTTACATTACTTAATGAGCATGGAAAGTTGAAGGATCGTCTCACTGCTCACAAAGACTTACAAGTAATGAACATAAAGCGTGATCTCTGGCCAGATGAGAATGAAAACTATGCTCCGGCCATTTTTGCAATGAAAAATAGGTATAAAGATACATTCCTTCAAATTTTAAAGAATTTTAAGGTATCTGATGGGTATTCGAGTAACATCTCGAGGTGTGTTGAGTTGAAGAATCATAAGTTACATGGATTGAAAAGTCACGATTCACATATTTTGTTACAATAGTTACCACCATTTACATTGCGTACATTATTACCAGAAATAGTTATTGTTATTGTACTCCAATTCTGCATATTTTCAGGCAGTTATGTGAGAAATCCCTAAATTCATTTCAGCTTGAAAACCTCCAGCAGAGGTTTGTATTGACCCTTTGTTTAATGGGGATGATCTTTCCACCATTGTTTTTTACTGTCATGATGAATTTAACTGTGCACTTGGTTGACGAAGCTAAATTAAGAGGCCCCATTCATTATCGGTGGATATATCCAATTGAGAGGTATTTTATTTATATGTTTTTAATTTATGTAAATAATTTTTGGCATTTAAATAAATTCATAATATTATTATTTTATTTCACAGATATCTTGGGCATTTCAATGCATACGTGAGAAATAATGATGAACCAGAAGGCTCCATTGATGAAGGCTATTTGGATGAGGAGTTCTTTACCTTTTGTTCTAGACATTTGGATGATATTGAGACAATATTTAATCGAGTTGGACGTGTTGACGACAAATCAACTCAATCTCAAATGCATCAGAAATAAAAAATATTTCCTACTATTGGCTGATCACTTGGAAGGACCTCAAATGTAGCACTGACATAATTGGAATTATTACAGGCACATAGATATGTGTTTTTTGAATAGTGAAATTTCAGATCCATTTATTGAAGATTTGAGGATACAAACAAAGATATGAATGAGAGTTCAAACATGAAATGAGAAATATATAATGAAACCTATGAATAAAGAGCTTGTAGAATGGTCTTCACGACGTGTAGGTTCATAAATATTGAAATAAATACGAATATTAGTTTGACACATACATTTTGTAAATATATTAAATTATATTTCTTTCTTTAGATCATGAATACTGATACTCGAGTAGACTTGTCAGACGATTTGATGTTTCTTACTAGTGGTCCTATAAAACATGTTATAAAGTTCGACGATTATAATGTGAATGGCTTTAGATTTCGTACAGTCCATTAAGTAGTGGGTTTGAAAACATAGAATAGTGGTATATTTACATTTTCTGAAGTGGAATATTGTGGAAAGATGCATGATATTATTGGATTAAAATACTAAAAACATTTTTCTGTTGTTTTATTTAAATTCAAATGGGTCGATATTATCAGAGGTGTTAAAAGAGATTCCTTGAAATTTACTTCTATGAACTTCTCTCGCTTGATGGATGTGGGTGATCGTGAACTACATGATCCATATATCTTAGAATCACAATCCAGAATAGTGTATTATGTGAATGATTTTTTGGATGAATGGTGGAGTGTAGTTGTTCACATAATACAAAGAGATTTTTATGATATGGGTGATGAAGTGGAGGATTTATCCTCTGAAATTGAATTTCATCAACAACAGGAAGCAGAATTATTTTTCCATCATGTTATTGAAAATATTAGTCTAGCAAGGATGAATGAAATGGATGAAGCAATGGACCAGGCAACTGATATGATTGAAGGGGAAAATGATTTTATGCACAATTATTTATTCATTTATAAACCACTTGTTTCATTTCTGCAGCCATTCATTATCATTGTTATATATATTGCCTGTTAGTACTGGGTAACTATTATCATTATTATTATTTTTTTCTGCCTCATATTTTTGAAATATATATTCTGAACTAAATTTTATTTGATTAAATGACAAGAATGCCAAGGAAAAAGTGGTACACTATTTCATCTAGTTCTGTGACAGATGTCGATCCATCTGGCTCCCGCCCCACGGCATCTGAGGCACCAGCTGCATACACCCCTACGTCATCTCCCCATGCACTATCTCTCACACCATCCATGGGTATCCCATTAGAGGCTGAGTCATCGACTCTCCCTTCATATTCCTCAGAAGTGGGGCGGCGACACGCCCCTTCTAGTTAATTATGTACAAACTAGAGTGTCACTGTTATAGGTACAAATTTTTATTAAATAAATTTATTGCATTTGTTGTATACTAATTGTTTTTCTATTAAAGATGAAAAAAACGCAATTGTGGAGAAAAAAATAAAAAGTTCAGATGTTTGGAATATGAATGGTGAGAAGATAGTCGTACTGTTTGATTTTTATGGGTTCCCTACCGATGACGTCGCGGGGTTACTTGGCAAGATTCTAGGCCAGCTGGTAGCGGAGCCCATTTCCCTTCCTATTTCTTATGATGATTGGATACATATGCCTCTAAGAGGGAAAAATGAAGTTTTGGATTCCCAAATAAGGTTAATTTTATTTCATTATGGTTTAATTCAATGTCATGTTACTAATATGTTAAAAATGAATTTCTGTATACAGATGTTCTTACACTTTAAAGTTGCTGATGTGATAGCACAGAAGTGTACATCGTAAAAACATGGTAAGAAATTCAACGATTTCAAATGGATATTGTGGTGCGATGTCAATGATACTTCATTGACCATGCAACAAATGTATAAGAAGCTACGCAGTGGGGTACTGAAAGAACAGTGGAATGTTTTTGTTGACATACATCGTGATGAGAAGCAGATGGTATTGAAATATATATTATTATATGATCCTAATTTTACATTTATACATGTATATGAAGAGGATATGACATTGAATACATTACTATTAAATTGCATTTTATTTATTTCAGGATCTCTCAAGATAGAATGCATCAATGCAGGCTAATCAAGTCATCCCTCACACTGCGGGATCCAAAAGCTTTTCTAGATGTCGAACGACATTGGTAATCTTTTAATTATTTTAAATATTTATAAGACAAATATTATCCGTTTAATAGATTGAATTGTTGATTTATCTTTGCTTAATGCAGTCACAGAGTATTGGGCACAAAGCATCCCGAACTGAACTGTGGTTGGATGTTCACAAAAAATCAGATGGAAGTTTTGTTAATGAGCTCGCCAAAGAAGTTGGGGTATGAAGTCAATTTCTTATTATAATAACTTATTATCAGTTTATATTGTGTTAATATATATTGATATTTGATTTATACGTATAAATTAAATAACTATAGGATGTCAATCCTGGGCAGTCCTACCCAGTCTCCCAGGATGACCCAGTTGCTAAAGTCCTTGGGAAAGAGCATCCTAGTAGAGTGTGTGGGATGGGTTTCGAACCCATACCATCTGAGGTTGTTGGAATTCCACCAGGGATTCGAGCTGCATATACTCCTGGATATAGTTAGTCCATACCCGAATATGCTCAGAGTGAGATTGATTCTCTTCGAACCACAGTTCAAGATTAGGGGGCTCAGATATTCACTTTGCAAAAAGCGAGGACTGATATACTTCAGCAGATGAGCAGATATGCCCCCGGTGGTAGTGAATCGACTGGTGGTCAGCATGTTAATCACAAAAAATCAAAATCATTTAGTTTAAAAACATTAATTGGTATTAATTTTTAATATAAATATGTAACAATATTTAATTTTCAATATAATGTTCTTAAAGGTGACAACAGAAAGTGGATATGGAAGTGGAGAGGGTAATGATACATCATCGGACCCTGAGTAGTTGTATTGTTGATGTGTTGAAAAAATATGGGAACAATTGGTTTGTATATGTCCCATGTGTGGCACATATTTTCCACCAAACATTTTCATGTCCTAACATTTCCTTGATTTCTCATGTTTCCTTTTATGCATTTTATTTATTTCTGATGTTTCCTTTTATATCTTGATTTCTCGAGTGTGGTCTACATCATTCCAGTTAGGCATGTGTTTGAATTGGTAGTCGAAATTTTGGATGACTAGGAGTTAAACCCTTCGTTGATGTGTTGAATAAATTCTCGATGCCTAATATTAAAATATGTAATTATTCAATATCATCATACAAGAAGGTAAACCCTTCTAGCGTTGGTATCATATCACTCCGTGAATCACAAAAACATGTGGATTGATAACTCTTTATTCGGAACTATTTCCTATGAAACCAATAAAAAATGATTTTCATTCTCCATAACACAAACATAACCATGTTTTCTATTTGATCCTAATATGATTCATGTTATATAATTCCCGATTTTTGAAAATTATTCATGAATATATAAAAAATTACATGTCATCCCATGAATAAAACCTTAAAAACAATAATATCTCACAACTAGCGTATCACCCAAGGTGAAATAACATCTAAATATAACATCAAAGAACAAGAACAACAATCCCACACTAAGACCCTGGGTTTTCCCCCATATATGGGTTAGATAATCGCACAAAAAACACATTACCAAGGACTGAAACACCTTAATATCTTATAAAACTTTCAAAAAAACTATTCAATAGAAAATAAAATGGATTTGATACATCATTATGATGCCATTACCTAGGTTCCACTAAACTGATTCCCCAGTCCAATGTGCCACAGGACCATAGGAATGCCTCCTCATATACAAGAGGCTACCTACTAGTATTGAGGGTCCAATGAGGTATGTAGGGATAATATGCCATCTTTACCTGGGTAAGAAAATAGTATAAATCAATTTAAATGATAACCATGTTTTTTATAAGAATAATCATGCATTATGTATTCGATTCCAAAAATTTGGTAAATCCCCGCAACCAATATAGTAAACATGTCAGTTCATACTACTTTCATGTGTTAAGAAAAAAGAAATAAAAAACCCCATAAAAATTCTAAAATGGGACTTGATGTCCATCCAGTTCCATCATACATGCTCCATACCATATCCAAAACCAACCATCTATCAAAAGTATTTTTCCCTTATACTTCCCTACAACCATGAGATCTACTCGGGTATCAATGGCATCCTAAAAAGTGTTTGAGTATAGATTAATAGGACACCTCCAATAGTATCTAAATAAATAAATATTATAATAACAATAATAATTTATACATAAGTAAAATTAAATAATGAATAAGGAAGAAAAGGTAAACACGTTCCATAATTAAATATCAAGCATTTAACCCTATACATCCTTTGATTTTATGATAACATCAAATCCCACCAAACCTTATTCAACCATGTAAAAATTATATTCCATTAATATAAATGGGTTCTGAATTTTTATTAACAACAATGGTAAATCATTAATCATTTCAAATTCATATACTGTGTTGCAGTAATTAGTTCACTAATATCATACACATTGGCTTTAGTTCCTGGAAATCCATGTCAATACACTATCCAAGCATTGGAAACTCCATATACATCATATCAAGTCTATTATTTCAAATTTCATTTCTAGCCATCCCACATCAAAGGTAACTAATTCCCTGTAAAAAAATTCTTACCCATGGGTGGGATCTATTGTGTCCCCCATCATTTACTAATCCATCAATACACATTTCACAAGGTCAAACACACATGACCTTTTTAGAAAATTACAATATCAAGGGTGAACCTATTTCATTTCACCAATATTCACATAGTTTATAACATTCACTTCCCTTAACATAATTCCATAAATATTCTATTTTACTATTCATTCATAACAACAACCATTGTACGTATTTTCAATTTCATCTTATAACATGGATATTACCAACTTTTCAATTCATTATTTCTCCCCTTATTTATCTCACAACACATTTAACCATAAAAGTTATGATAAACAACCACTTATTCCATTTTTACATTTTAAAAATATCTATAATTGTTTTAATCTCATAATCCCATAAATTTATCATTTAATAACTAAATTCACATGTTCAAGGGATTGTCACACCCCAAGGGTGGCCATAAACCTAGTACACTCTTCATAAATATTTCCAAAAACATCTTTTAAAGGTCCAACACATCATTGAGTTGATGTTATTTTATGAGATTGTGTCTGGTTCGATTTTTTTCAGGGCAGTGGTGCAGTGGAAGCAACAAATTTATTTTTTTTTCTGGTCATCTTTTTTTGGCGGTTTTAACCACTGCTAATAGTATACAGGTAATACAGTAGCGGCAGTTAAAACTACCACAAAACTTAAGTATTTTTACATTTAGCAGTGGATTTAACTGCGTCTACATAGTAGCATCTCCCACGTGCATTCACGGTGGTTCTAGTGACTTTAGCGGTGGTTTTTAAGAGCCTGAATTTTTTTCTATTAGTGGCTGTTAAAACCCCCACAAATAAAATAAAATCTCATGCTCTTAAAAACGACCGCTAAAGACCCTACAACTGCCACAAAATGAGGCAGCTACAACACTTTTCTTAAACTGTTATTAAATGGAAAAAACCACTGCTAATATTTTTTCGGTGCCAAATTTAGGAGTGGTTTCTTCAAACTACTGCTAATCCATGTAGTGGTGGTTTAAACTGCTGCTAAACACACACAAAAAGTTCTGTTAAAGTTATGTATTCGTGTAGTACATTAGAAAGTACATAGTAACATTCTCCCATTTCCACATGGGTATATGCAATTGATGCATCATCCCTTTGGACTTTTGTTGCTATGATTTATCTTGCTGACATACCAAGAACCTTGATATATATTCTGCAATCTCTTTCTTCTTGTTATCTCACCGGAAGTGTTCTCAGAGATCACGGTACATCTTGGTGCTATGAGGATGGATACAGAATGTAGAGGTATGTGCATTTTCTAATAGCTTCTTCTTTATCCCACATGATTAAGGCACACAAAACCATGTTACAAACCAAATCACACCATCATCATCGATATGGAAGTCATGAACCTTCCCTTCCTTTACCACATTCACCCTCTTTTGTATCTCCACATAATCCCTTTGTGCTTCTTTAATATTCCCTTGGATAGATGGTTGCACAATCATTTGGGAAAGGTAGGATGTATCCCCTGCCCTTATGATTTATAAATCCATGCTTTGCATAACCAAGAATAAAGGGTTTTTTTCAATCCATAACATGGATTGAGTAGCAAGTTCTTTTCTGCTTAGAGCATCATCTACCTTGTTCACCTATCTAGTATGGTAGTGAATAGAGCAATTGTAATCCTTGATTAGCTCTAACCATATCCTTTTATTCATGTTGAGCTCATTTTGTGCGAATATATACTTTAGGATCTTGTGGTCTGTGTATATGCCACAATTTTCACCATAAATGTAGCGTCGTTAGATTTTCAGAGAAAAAATCACAGCTACCCACTCTAGATCTTGCGTTAGGTAGATCTACTCATGGATCTTCAACTATCGTGAGGCATAGGCTATCACATTATCATTTTTCATGAGTATTCAACCTAATCCTTACTTTGATGCATCACTCTATATCACAAAACGTTCTCCACATTTCGGTAGTCTGAGTACAGGTGAAGTGATCAACCTTCTCATTAGATCTTTGAAGCTTCCCTCACATTCTTCCATCCAGGCATACTTTACCCCGTTCCTTGTTAACTTAGTTAGTGGGCTTGGAAATCATGAGAAGTTTATCACAAAACAATGGTAGTACCCATCTTATTTAAGAAAACTATAGATTTCGTTGACACTAGAGGGCCTGGGCCATTCCTCAATAGCCTTTTTTTAAGGATCTACCGAAATTCCCTCACTTGTGATCAGATGTCCCAAAAATGTGACTTGCTTCATCAAAAAATCACACTTGCTGATCTTGGCGTACAACATCTCATTTCTCAAGGTGTCCAACACAAGTCATATATGTTCTTCATGTTCCTCCTTTCTCTTATAGTAGATGAGAATATCATCAATAAACACTACAAAAAATTTGTCGAGGTAATGTCTAAAGACTCTATTCATCAAATCCATGAAGATTTTACGGGAATTAGTAAGTCCTTAGGGAATCACTATAAACTCATAGTGCCCATACCTTGTACAGAAGGAAATATTTTGAATATCCTCTTTCTTCACCTTTAGCTGATGATATCTAGAACAAAGATCCACCTTTGAGAAGTATTGAGCTCATTTTAACTGATCGAACAAGTCATCAATCTTTGGGAGGGGATACATATTTTTTATGGTGATCTTGTTGCATTCCTGATAGTCGATACACAACCATATTGTTCCTTCCATCTTCTACACAAAGAGAACTGGAACACCACAAGGTGATGCACTAGGGAGAATGAACAATTCATCTAGATGCTCTTGTAGCTGCTTCTTTAACTCCTCCAGTTCGATAGGAGTCATCCTATAGGGACACTTTGATATAGGAGTAGCTCTGGGTATGAGTTTTATTGAGAAATCTATCTCACGATCTGGGGGAATTCTAGGTAACTCTTCAGGAAATAAATCATTGTATTCCCTCACAATGGGAATTTAGGAAAGGATGGCACCTGCCATTGACTCAACCATTTGGTCTATGTATTCTTATTCATAGGGAATCAACACCCACAACATGGGAGGATTTTTCAAAGGATATTCATGATCTTACATGAATTTTTTGAGGAGCATGGGATGGTTTGGAATATGAAAAGATATTTTCTATTCCTGATAGTTGATATGTGCTCTATAAAACGAGAGCCAATCCATTCCCATTATAGAATCAAATTCTACCAAGGGTAGTATTTCAAGATTTTCTGGTAGAATATTCTAATATACGCCAACAGGAGAACAGTAAAACACTTGGGTTTCAATGATTACACCACTTGGTGTTTTTACATATATCTCTACATCAAGGTTTTAGGGCTTTGATTATATAGTTGTAGAAAACTTTCAAGATATAAAGGAATGCGTAGGACCAAAATTAAACAAGAATTTTCTCATTCTTGACTGAATAGGATGCGTACCTTGTCCGACTTCATTATCTAGCTCTACTTATGCAGTAGTAATGGCATAATTCTTCTATTGTTCCTTTGTATTTGGTGGCTTCTAACACTAATTACCCTCTAGAACTCGAGGTTTAGTGCACCATCTTGCATAGGGCCCTAGCTCCCTATAGTTGTAGCATTGAACCATGAATGGTTCCCTTTTTCTTCTGCCACATTCTCATTTATTTTAATGCTTCCTAACACTCTTGAACAAGGTTTCCTTCTTTCCCAAAATTGAAACATTTCCCCATACCTTTATGGATGTTCTCATGGTGCAACTTCCCATATTTTTGGCATGTGGGTCGTTGATTTTTCTTCCCACCCTTGACATTAGATCCACTATCTTGAAAATCCATATTTTCTTCCTTATCACAATAGCCATGGGACCATTATAAAAACTCGATCTCAACTTTTAGGGCACACCATACAACTTCATCCAAAGTCCTAAAGTTTCGAATTTTAAGAGGCGTTAGAAGGTGTGGTTTTAATACACTAAAGAATATTTCAATTTCTCTATCATTGTTGATAACAAAACTCAAAGTGTACCTTGCAAGCCTTGTGAAATTTTCTTCGTAGGTTTTGATAGATTCTCCTTGTTTTTTCTTGAGCTCTATGAATTATCTCTCCATCTTCATATGAAGAGTTCGTGGGAAATTCTTATTAAGAATCATGATCATAAAGTATTCCCATTCCTTCTCTTCAATTTCCTCCCTTGGCTTGGTGTTCTTAATCAAAGCCCACCATTTATCGGCCTCACTATCTAGATGATAAATGGCTAGAGTCCCCTTCTCCATCACATAATATTGAAGCACAAAAATTATCTTCTCCATGGATTTGACCCACTATTCTGTAACTAGAGGATCGGAATATACACTAAACATCAGTGGTCGTTTCCGCATAAAATATTCGATAGCGAGTTGCTCTCTATTTGGTGAAGGAGAGAGTTCCCCATTATTATGGTTATTTCTCATAACCTGAGATAATAGGGTAAGCATCTCCATGATTTTTTGAACTCCACCTCCAAAATTATTGGGCATGTTATTCAGGCAATCGTTACATTGGCCCTCACACGAGTTGTTGGACTGGTTTTTCCTTGTTCCCACCATTTTATAAAATAGAAAAGTTTAGAACAAAAAATAAGTCAACAAGTGGTGAATAACATGTTCATTTAAACAAATCATAACATATGGTTAAGATATGTAAATATTATTGTGTGAATATTTGTACTTACACCCCTGCTAGTGGTTTTCTCTAAGGTCCACTAATCCTAATTCCCAAATTAACTAAAACTTTCCTATGATACCAACTATAGAGACCTAACCTTTTCATACATTACTATTACAAAAATTTAAAGATAAAAAAATAATATTATTACACATTGTGGATCTAGAATTTTAGTGTCTTGGGAAAACTAGGACCATACATAACAATTACAACATCGAGCATAAACTTTTTTGTTCATTTCTTCTTCTCTAGATTCTTATTGAAACTTCACCTCCCCTTAGTACATGTAGCCACCTAAGGATATACATAAAAAGAGATGAGCTATAAGACCAGTAATAGGAGAGATAAAAAAATATAGCATTGGGTGATCATATTCATAACATAGGCAAAGAATCATGAACATGAGAGGAAGCATTAATACAAGACTTGAAATGTGGCAATGCATAAAAATGAAACATCATGTCTTAGTGGATAACTACCAAACATTATTTTGAACAAAGATAGAATCTTGTTCACAGATAATTTCATATTTACACATGATATTCATTACTTTAACCAATTCATTGGAGCACTATACAAATCTGGGTGCACCCGTCACATTTAAACATTCATATTGCGCTTTATAACTCTGGGCACACCCGTCAAATCATAACATTATCATTTATCATGCATGACACAATGAAAATATAACATAAATGAACATAATAAAACCATGAAATGTAATTGGTTTCATCTCATATAAACACATTCATAATCTTTTTCTTCCAAAAAGAAAGATGGAATAACATACATGTTACAAGAACAGTAAATCTTGAATGAGAAGTAAAAGGTGTGTTTTTGAAAGAATATTTCATTTGGAAAACATTTTATTTTTTATGAATACCAGTGAAAAACATGTATATCTAATAAAAGGAAATACAATGGTGAAAAAAATATTTTTAAGGAGTAACCATATCAAAAAGGACTGAAAGAGGGAGAACCCGAAGGATGAAAGTTGGGTTCGAGAATTTCCCCTTACCTTGTAACTGAACGCTTCATTCTCATTAATGTCATTTATAATGAAATTATATTCATTAATTTAAATGTTAAGAACCTTTTATACCTAAATAGAGGTCATTTTGGTTTCATTATGTTATTTTATGGGTCTTTTTATGAGTTATAGAGTTTTAAATCATTGTTCAGGAATGTTCGTTTTATGGTATTCTTGAGCATTTCACATGTATTCAGGTATTGATGTTTGTGTAGAACATGGGTAAACATCCAGAACATACATTACATGTTATTAATGATATTCAAAAATTTAAAATTTTCTTAATATGAATTAAATTTTATACCATGTGGATGAATCATTTGATATAACTTTAATGATGATCATTTGGGTTATTTTGGGCGGTTTTTCGACCACAATGAACTAATTTTGTTTAATCATCTAGTAATATGTACATATATTAGTTATAGAAAATAAAATATGATATAATAAATATATAATATTCTTTATCAACCATAAAAATGGATTCATGACAAGATCTATAGGTAGGAATGGAAAAATAAAACATGTCATTCTTGAAGGTGATAGTTTAACACCTTATGAACAATGTTTTCTTTTAAAAAATAAATTGAAAAGGAGAAGGGGGTTGGATGGTATAATATCCCATTAGTATAATAACATTAAAATAAATTTGTGATACTTTAGTCACCATAAAATATTGACAATGATAGGTTGGGAGAGAATAAGAAAAGGACTTGAAATAGAAAGGGAATTAGAGGAAGAGAAATTACCTCTTGAATCCTCCTCTTGATATCCTCTTTAAAGGGCCTAAGCTTGGTCTTTTGATGAGACCAGAAGCTCTTGGAAATGGGGAAGGGGCTAGGGAAGAATCTTGGGTAGTGTTTAGACAATTATTGAAGCTTGAGAGGTGTGGTTTGGCAAGGGGAGGGGGAGGGGTTATTTATACATAAGGAGGGAGGTGTTTATAGTATAAAATATTAAATAAAATAATATATCAAAAGTTGGAATTGTAATAGTAGTTTTTTTGACATCATAAATCATATATTAATATAATATAATTTTTTTTAGGATTTAATTAATCTATATAATTTTAATTCATTAAATTATTAAAAGGAAAATGAAATAAAGAGAAAAAATACTTTAAGAAATACCCTTTTGACTTTAGATTTGGAAAGTTCTTATTAGGTTTGAAAATTGAGTTTATTGAATTGTAAGGAACCATTTATGAAATTTAATATAATTTTTATGAACATAATTTTCTATAATGTTTTTTTTCATAATTACATCATTAATGATGCAATTTAGGACACACCGGTTATTCGAAAAAACGTATTTTTACTATTCACCCGAAAATTGAAGTGTTTCAGCAAAATCCCAAAATTTCACCATTACCATTTTTCAACATACAGAATCCAAAAATGAATTCCATTTGTTAAAAATAATTTTATAAAAATAATTTATTTAATATTTAATTAAAATCATAATTTACATGAACAATACAATTTTTAAAATTAAAACTCATTTTATAATGCATTCAAAAATTATATAGGGTCTTATAAAATTATCTAAAAACTGGTAGAAGTAGATTTGATAATTTATGAACACATTTTTAGAAAATAAATTTTCTTCTAAATTAATTAAGTAATTATAATTAAATATTTATAACATACAAAAATACCAAAATTTTTACTATGTTCAAATTGTCACTTTCTAAGATTCCCTAATTTTATTTAATTATTAATTGGTAAGGTTACTCTTATTTGGACGATTTACTATTCATAAGGGTCAAAGTACTATTCATAAGGGTAGGTTACTATCCATAGGGGTGGGTTAATATTCACCAAAAATTATGTTTTCCTTATAGGTCCCCAAAAAACATCTTGAACACAACTATGTATGTCAGATTTTTTAAATTCCAAATACATAAGGGACAAAATTATGTTTAAAGGTCACTTAGCACTTAGTAGCTCATTAAGATGTTTTTTCATGTGATTTTATGACATATTTTTCAGAATGTAATTCCATTTAAATACATTGGTTTGTTACAATACAAGATATATAATAAGAATATAAATGAGTAATCAATAGTGTAAGAATCATAAATAAAAATAATAAAGCATTGTATAGAATGATTATTATAACATGAGAAATGTGTAAACAAATCAAAAAACATCCTTATAAACATAGGTCAAGGATTAATACAAACAATTCAGGACTAAAAAATTACTATAAATTAATGAGGTTAAATCCAAATCCCAATATGACATATCATGATACAAAACATTACCCAATTCATTGGGCAACTATATAATTCTGGGTGCACCTATTACATTTATTTCATTCTCACAATTAAGTATTCCTCAAATTTTATGTAACATGGAATCCTTATCATCACATTTTATTCCAATATAATTTATTTTGGAAAAAAATCATGTAATTACCCAATAATATAATTATATGTGTATAATGTTGAACACCCTTGTCAAGAATATGGTTTGGGATTCACTACAGATTTGTTTGGCCCGGAATCCCAGGGTGAAATTTCTTCATCATAACAGGGGAACATAATTGGTAATGGGATGGATTAATGAGATTTAAAGATTTATATCATAATTTATAAATCATATTGGATGTATGGTGAATTAGTAAAAACACTCTCCATCATTAGTAATTGAAAATAAAATCGAATAAAATGAAGAAGATCCTTGAATAAAGTGGATAAGGTGATGATACCTTACTAGAGTGTGTGACTTGAAATGATTATGAGGAGATTCATGAGATATTGGGGAAAATTTATAGAAATATAGGGATTTTTGGGATGATTTTGTACATTCTACATGCATTTTGAGTAAATTTAAATGGAATCTAGGGTCGGTTTATAGAGGAAAAGTATGAGGAAATCATTATCATTTCTCAAACATATGTTTTGGACTTTATATAATAATATAACTAAAACCACAATCCTTTCCATGGATTTTACCCAATGTTTCTTCCAAATGGGTGTTTTTATATTTATTATTTATGTTTACAGGACCAACATAATAATATAATGTCATTGCTTATGTGGAGGTGAGACATTTTCTTAAAGGAAGGATTTTAAAACCATTAAATATAATATATGATTTTGAGGATTCATAATGGATTTATAAAATAATAAAAATAAACTTAATATCACCTTATTCTGACGGTAATAAATACATTTATTTAGGGATATATTTTATAGTAATTATTATAATACATTGGGGTCCTTATCACGACATAATACACATTGTGTATTTATATGGTATTTAATGTTTTCCTTTAAATTATACTATCTTAGAAAATTGTGAAAAATTAAATGATGTAAAATTCCAATGTTATGATTCAAAAAATAAAATTCATTTATTGAAAAACATTTCTCAATATGTGAATGTTCTCTTTTAAAAAAATAATCATCATTTTTTGATAAATGATTCGGTTTTTTTACTATAATTTTTTTGAACAATTATAAAAATAACTCTTGGCATCAAAAAAATTATATGTTCATTCATATTTAATAAAAATTATTTAATAATGATAATATATTCAAATAAATAATATTTATAAAATCCATTAATTAATCAAAATAAATTTCATACTTGAATTTTCATATTATCCAAAAGTATTTTTTTTGTTTTATTGTATAAAAATAATTTATAAGGAAATAATAATAGGATGAAAATTTATTAATTATTCTTTGTAAAATATTTTAAATAATATTATTTTTTTGATACATATCTATTTAATACAACATCAAACTCACTAAGTTTAAGGTCAGTGATAACGATACTTTCATGGGTTGGTTTGGCGTCATGGTTTGGGTGGTGATTTCTGTGAGATAACAATTCTCTCATTAGTGGGTTTGCTAATTGTTATTTATTTGGATCTCAAAATGGTATTGGAAAATTAAAATTCATGAAGATTCTATCTCCATCAGAATATATGATTAATGGGATTTATAGGTTATGATCCTTCTAGTTCAGGCCATCACATCCTTTGTCTATTTCAATTAAATTTCAAAAAACACTATACTTTTACTAATCTCGTTATCATTGTTCAATGTTTATAATATTAATATTTATGATTCTTAATAACCTTTTAAATCCAATTTCATTAAATAAAACCAAATAAATTAATTTATTTTCTATTACCATATTATATAATAATGCATTTCAATAAATCAAAAAGGATTATTTTATTTATAATAGTTTGAGTCATTATAGTCATAACCATATAACATTTCACACTTCAAATTTTATTTTCCCTCACTAAAATGGATGAGGGTAACTCTATTTCATTATTTCCTATTGTTTCCATGTCTCTTATAAAAACTTTTTGTCCCTATACCACGTTCTCAATGTGAATTATCATATTTCGTAGATCTTTTTCTTTACAATCATTTATGTTCACCATATTATCCTCATATGAGATATCATTCTCCAATTTCACCACATCTTTATTGAGTACAAGTGAGGGGTTTGGTACATACTTTCTCAAGAGATATCCATGGAATGCATCGTGCACTTGAGATAGAATAGGTGGGTGTTCAAATCATTAGGCCATCACTCTTATGCGATCAGGGCTCTCAAAGGGGATGATGTATCTTAGACTAAACATTAACTTCTTCCAAAATATTATCAACTTTTTTAAAGGAGATATTTTTTGAGATTCCATGGATACAACATCAAATTATAGGTCTCATCGACGATTTTCATCACAACTCTTCTATAGACGTTGAGCAGAATTGATATGTTGCTCAATGTTCTTAACATTTTCCATCATTTTCTTGGGAATTTCATGACCTATTTGTTATAATTACCCTAACCCATCCAAAAATTCTGGTTTTTAAAACCTATCCTAATAATAGGCTTTAATTGGGGAATATGGATACTAGAGTTTCCAGTGTTATTTTATGAAAACTTGACCATAGGTGGTTGTTTTTCCCATCCTCTATTTATGTCCATAAAAATTTCACTTAACTTAACTTCCATTGTTGAAATTGTCTGCTTAGATAGGCTATCAGTCTGTGGGTGATAAGCCTTACATAATATTTTCATTATTTTCAGAGCATGTTCATGAGTTTTCTATATCATGGATGTAAATATTATATCTATATCTAATTCTGTTATTAGTGGTATTCCATGAATATTCCCAACTTATTTGATGTATATATGTGAATGTTGTTTGAGTGAGATTTCATATTGAATTGCGTGAAATTGATCCATCATTGTATTTCAATCCAAAACATATCTTATAGCATTATTTCATCAATATATCTTCATAATTACGATGAAGAAGTACATGGTGATGTTTACACATTTCTATATTTGTATGGGTAATTGTTGCATCATACCCTTAGATTATTTCCATTAATGTTTCACATTCAGATGTATTTGGTATTTTGATGTATATTAAGTGATATATTTCTTCATATTAAATAACCAATAGTACTCTCAATGATCTTGATTCATATTTGTGAACCCAGGGAGAATAGAGAAAGATAATATATGTTCATCATTCATAAGCTCTCTCAGTATATCGTTATTGTATAGTACACGTAGTTGTGACCATAATCATATAACTCATTCTTCATCAACATTAATCTCCGAGGATTTCCCTTTTCAAAAAGTTTCCACTTTCTTATGAATTACAACATCTTTTATCTAATCACTATTTACCATTACCAAAATTGGTGGACGATAAACCATTTATGATAGGATTGATGATGTTCATTCCATTATGATTCCCATGTCCATTCTATTCAATTATATAATGATCAAATCCACATAAATTCTCATTAATGTCATAATTTTTATATCCTTTCAACATAAAGTGTGTTCCACATTTATTTCCTTTCTATGGTGGTAGTGGATTGAGAATTTATAGTCCTTAATTAGCTCTAACCATCATAGTTGGTGCATATTCATCTCTTTTTATGTGAATATATACTTGAGGATTTTGAAATAATTATATATATCATACATTCAATAAAATTGATAATGAATCCATATTATCAATAATAAGATCACTCTTACCAACTATAGATCATGTGTTGGGTAGTTATTTTCAAAAACTTTCATCCCTCTAGGAGAATAGGCTATCTCTTTTTCATTTTGCATTAACACAAATCCTAATCCCTATTTATATAATTGCTGAATACTATGAATTTTTCGCTACATGTGGGTATTGTGAGCATATTAGAAGTGAAAATCCTCCTTTTAAAATCCTTGAATCTCTCTTCACCATAATTATTAAAGAAAAACATGTATCCTTTATGAGTTTGCATGGTTATAGGTTTTTAAAATCAGGAAAAATTTCTCACAAAATGATGATAAGACTTATATAATATATGGAATCAATAAATATCTGTCACAGATGTTAGGCATGACCATCCACTTGTAGGTTCTGTCTTTGAAGGGTCCACAAATATTCCATTTTAGGGGATGATATGTACCAATAATGATACTACCTTAATCCAAAACACACATTTATATACATTGAAAAAAATATTATCCTTTCATAGGGTTTCTAAAATTGTTCTAACATGCTCCTCATGCTCCTCCTTTATTTTAGAGTATATTAGAATATAATCTATATAGAAGACCAACAATTTCATGAGATAATATATAAAAATTATATTGATAATTTCTGTGATGATTGATTGATCATCAATGAATTCTAATGGAATTACTATGAAATCATAGTTGCAGTACGCCATACGAAAAGTAGTATATCTGATATCGTCATTCATTACACTAATGTGGTTATATGGTGATCGATGATCCAGCAAGGAAATTTATTGTACTACACATAGATGATTAAACATGTCATAAATATGAGTTATAGAATACTTTTTATTTATTGTGATATTTACGAGCACAAAATAATGAATATAAAGGCTCATTTAATTATCCTTATTTATGAGGAAGAAGATTGGTGTACCTCATGGGGAATGACTTTGGCATATGAAATATTTATCTAGATTATCTTATATTAGTTTCATTAAGTCCTCATGTTCCACGCCAACCATTATATACAGAGTCTTGGATAATGATAATGTCCATGTGTAATTTCCCAGACCTCCCCAACTGATAACGTTGTAAAAATATATTCATTGAGGTGTTTTGGGATGTTAAGGAGACTTATTTCAAAAATTTGAAAATTTTCTAATTTTTCATGTTATTAAGAGGTTGGTAGCGAACGGTTGGTCACGATGGTGAGTCCTAACGATGTGTTGTAATGGTGAGTTTCAATGGTGAGTCACACTAGGGAGTCACAACAGCAGCATTCAATGGTGAGTTGTAGTGGTAGCTCACAAGAGGTAGCTCTTAAGGGTGAGTAACAGTGGTAGATTTTATTGGTGGGTCGCACTGGTGAGTCATAATGATAATTCATGATAGTGACTCACGCTGATAGCTTACACTGGCAGCTCACTGATTGGTGACTCGCTCTAGTGACTCACACTGGTGACTCACATTGGTGACTCACTAAACGGTGAGTCATTTTATATTTTTTTTATAGTTTCACCTCTTTAAAATTTTATTAAATGTAAAATTATTTTAAACCCTTATTTACTACATTTAGAGCTATTTTGAATCATATATAGCTTCTAAAAACCTAAATCTTCCTTTAACTTCTAAACCGTGTGGTGTTGGTCATTGTCCACATTTAATGGCCTTTAAAACCCATTTCTAATATTGATTTAGGATCCAAGAATTCTAAATGTGATATCTTATATTCCTTTCATAAATAACTTTATCGTGGTGTGAGGCATCTCCAAAATCATTCTTCTTCTATGAGTCTAGTGTTTGTGATGTAGCCTTTGGATCACATTTTGGAAAGATGCTTTTCCTACTTTATGCATACCCTAGTTTTGGTGCAAGCCAGGATGTTACTATCATATCTTCCTCCACGTAGGTTTTATTCATCTATATTAATTGTCTATCATGCATGGTGGGTGTATGAATGATTACTGAGTGAATATAGTTTAATATATATTAAATAAATATAATTGAATCGATTTAGGATGAATATGAAGGGTGTTTGGAAAAGAAATGTATGATCATCCTGTTATTTTTTTGGGTTTTTTTGTCAGATATACGGGTGAAAATCCCTACCAAAAATCAAGGAAAAGAAGGGTTTTTATATCAACACAAAATAATTATTTTTGAATGGGTAATATTTTTCTTTCTATCGAATAATTATTATAAAATCATTTAACCCCAAATACTCAACTCATAAATGGATTCCCTGATATCAAACCATTTATATGATAACCCTTATAAATTAGTAATTGGAAGTAATGAATGGATTAAATGTTAAATATGATTTTTTTGGTTTGTGTTTTGGTATTTTTGTGATAATAGTTATGTTTTTTTTGTGTTGTTCATAAAACATAATGGAATCTTAGGATGGGAGATTGTTTGACTATTGAATAGATGGGATGCGTTGTTCATCAAGGCTACAATATAGTTATTCTATGTTGCGTTACTGTATCTGATGGGTATGGTGTTTTTATGTATCATGGATACCGAGAATGGTAGTGATGGGGGTGTTATAGTAGTGATGAGATATGTTGCAAGGTGTGGTTGTCAGTTAGGGGTTTTCACTATTGATATGATGGATTGGTCAGAATGAATGTGAGGAGTTATGATTGTAGTGGTTGGAATGGGTATTTCATCTGGTGTTTCTCCATGAGTAGCATGAAGAAATATTCACCCCATTTCTCAATATCATTTTATGTTATGTCATGTATGGGTGTCAAATGGAGAGGATTTTGATGTGGGTTAATTTACCATGGTTATCCTTCTTTTGGGTGACATTCATTGTCTTTACTATAATGGTATGTGTTACATTGTTTCTCATGTTTGGATGGAAAAAAATAAATGATATTACTGAGATATCATGATTTGTTTTTTGTAAATGCGATTTTGTTTATAAATGAAAAATTAAATAATGGGTTTCATTATTAAATATTGTTAAAGATAAATAATGAAATGAATGAGTGTTAATGGAAATATATTTTTGAAGCTTCATTAAATTATCTGTCTATGATGTGACCATTGGTAATACTAATATGCATATAGAGGATTTAGTTCATGTAAATCCCATATGTAGGGTCTGAGTTCTTTGTACTATATATATGAATATAAATATAGAGTGTGTTCTTGTGATCTCTATATTCTCCCACACTAGTTGAGAACCATGTGCCAAACACACCCATTTTCATGGGGGAGGGCGCCTTTCCAAAACAACATGGTAGGATATTGGATGGTTGGCCACATTCACTTCACTACCCATCTTCCAAGATGTGATAGCCAAGATTATTCTGAAAAGTTGAGGTTTTGTGGGGCCCACAGGTTTGTGGGAGAGTTTTTGTTATCCAGGCGTCTTTGGGATGATTATTATTTGGATTTTATATTTGTTTTTGGGATGTGATGTGGTATGTATCTTTGGTGTATGCGGGAGAGTTTTGGGGTGGATCCTTTGGAAGAGGTGGAAGTTCCATGACATTTTGCTTTTGGATGTGATAGAGGACAATCGATGGGTATGTGGTGTTGGGTTCCCTATCATCAATGTGCTTACTATATTACTTAACATGACTTGAAATACATGGTGAGTGTTCCTTGGTGAGGTGAGGATGGTATGTATACCTTGTTATTTTGAGTTGGATCAATTGTTTTCTCACTGGAGCATTAAAATTATTCTCTCACTTATGAACAAGTGGCTTTGGGTTTCCACCTGAGTATAATTTTTTTCACACCATATGTATATAAAACTACTTTCAGGTTTATAAAAGGATTAAGCAGGTCATGAATGACCATTCTACCTCAAAAATTTTGGATTTTTGTCTTGTCACTACTTAGCCTTACTTTTGGTATTTACTTTGGGGTTTCATTGAATTTTTAACAGTTATATTTTATACATGCATGTGGGATGTAATTTAGATTTAGTTATATATGTATATATATATATATATATTTCTTGGAATTGTTTTGGTATAGACAATCTTATCTCAAAATATTGTTTTCTAAAAAGGGTAATACCTTTTTTTTATTGTATACTATTGGTTCTAGACATCACATTGTGGCCTATAGAAGGTCAGAATCATGGGTTATTATCTCCCTTTAATCATTTATTTCCTTGGAGGGGCATATTTAGATTGAGGGGGTCATGATAGATTGGTATTAGAGATGATGGATGGGAGATAGTATGGTTTTGGGGGATAGGAATGGTATAGATTTCAGGTGTTGGTAGGAAAACGGTGTCTGGTGACTTCGATGCATGACATAGTTCCGAGAAGACTGACTAGGACATATTATTTTTGGAACCACGTGATATGATACAAGTAATTTGAGTCTACCAAATGACCAAGTGAGGATAAACTTTTTATAGGTTAGAGACCCTAGGAACGGTTCGTTCATCATAATTACTTTTGTTTTGTCTCAATTGGGTTTTTTTGGTGAATTCAAAATTAATAATTAGTTAAATAAGATAAAAATAAATATTAAATAAAATACCACACTACTTGGGAAAAAAAATTCCATGATTAACTTTTTAGATAAAGAAATTAGTCTTCATCCATGTGTGGCTCGAGATGTTGAGGCTTAGAAATGAATTTGGTTGATCAGAGGAGGGTTGTTCCAGTTGAGGAGTATGATCAATGGAAAGTAATGTTATGTTCTTTCTAAAGGAAGGCCTTGGGAAAGTATGGGGGTAGTGTTTCAAACATGGAAATGAATAGATAACTCAATGATCTTGAGATCGGCTTGGTTTTATTCTGTGTCCGACAGAGTACAAGTTTTATTTAGTAGTGACATAGTTGAAGGAGTTGTGCATCAGTGGAGGATGCTATACCTTAGGGAGATGAAGGAGTATGATATTATATGGGTCGATTTTGAAAAGGTGTTCTTAACATGATTACTTTCATCGGATATGAAGGATGAGAAGAGGCATGATTAACTCTCCCTCTATAATGGGTGTTTGTGGGTATGAGAGATTGGGATAATGTTCAAGGATCTATTGGGTTTCCCCCCAGATTTCTTTCCATATGAGGAGTCTCATGAGAGATGCTTAGAGGAGGCACTACTTCCTTCTATGATGTATACGGTTGATCCCTTTACATTTCTGACATATGTGGAGCTTTAGAAAAATATGGACGTGATTGAAAGGATTCACTTGCAAGGAGGTATGCCATGAGATGGGAGTTTGTTGGGTTCATCAACAGGCTTGGTTACCAGTAATAGGCCTTAGGGGCAAAGACCATAGAGGTTTTGACTGGTGAGGATTCCACCTCATAAGTTTCCTTTTATTCCTTATGGTCCATGTTCCTTTCTCGTGGATTTGGAGATGATTTGTTTATTTTTTGGGGTACAAAATCATCTATAATACCGGTGACCATTTTTCATTCAATATAATTATGGTGGTGGTTGATAGGATTAGCACCATCCTTTGTAGTGTTCATAAAGGACCTCGACCAAGGGGTGGTCATTGAGGCGGTATTCAGGATATGGGTATAAAAGATGGATGTAGTCAGTTACATTCTACAGAAGCATCACTTTCAGCAAGAACAAAGATCTTTATAGGTATGATTTTAATGGTTAGTACCATTCCATGTTCTTTTTTTATTTAGAATATTCTCACTATTTTGTTGCAACAAGTCTATCCCATTCTTTAGGACTAGATGTCGATAGACTTCTCATTCCCCTAGTGTTGAGTACTCTAGTATGAGTCTTTATTATCTTGTTTGACGACTGATAGGGATGTACACTTAAAAAGGAACTTCATCAGTATCATGTGAATCAATTCATTCTATAGATTCATCCTTATGATTTCATTGTCCGCATCGATTGGTTGAATTCCTTGTGTGATTTTATTGACTAATTTTGGAGAAGATTTCATTTCCAATATGAGGATGGATAGTGTGTGGCTTTCGCTAGTGTGGGCTCTTTGGTGGGCGGTCATAATATATAGAAACTTCTTACCATGTTTGCTGAGCGTCCAGTGGAATCAGTATATGTTGGGATGGTGTAGGTTCCCAGAGTTATTGGGGACTTCATGGAGGTTTTCTCCAAAGAAGTTTTTATGATACCCCATTGATTTGATATTGTGTATGGGATAGACGTGCAGCCAGATTATTTCTTTATTTTGATGGCTCTTTATCAGACATAACCTTCTATGTTATAGGAATTAAGGATCTAATTTGAGGACCTGATAATGAATAGCTTTATCTAGCCCTCTTTATTATCGTGGAATGCTATATTATTTTTCGTAAAGAAGGAGGAAGGTGGCCTAAGGTTGTGTATAGACTATATGTGGATGAATCATGTGATAATCCTCAATAGTTACCCTCTCCTGAATATTGAAAAAAAAATTAACCAATTGAGAGGGGAAATATGGTTCTCTAAGATCAATCTGTGGTCTGGATATCACCAGTTGAGGGTGAATGAGGTAGATATCATGAATACTATGTCTAGATGCATATGTGGAGACGTCAAGTTCATAGTAATTTATTTCATTATAACAAATGCACTATCCATGTTCGTGGGACTTATAAACACCATTTTTAGAATTTCTTTGATCAGTTCATTTCCATATTCATCAATTATATATCGGTCTACTCTATGTCATAGAAAGATCATATTGAGTATCTCAAGACCATATTGTGGGTTTCAAAATTGGAAAAAAGTCCTATTTCCATGGTTCAAAATCATGGCAATAGGCCCCAAAACTGTGGACTTAGGCTACGACCACGATTTTGGACAACCATGGCTGCTATCGCCATGGCAGTAGGTCCCAGCCTATTACCAGGGTTTTAACCGTGGCAATAGCTTCCTATGTACACTGTTTGAAAACCATGGCCATAGGTTTAAAAAACATCCACATTGGAAATTGACCTACGACCATGGTTTAAATCGTGGAAATAGTGCCTATTGCAACAGTTTTAACTGTGGCCATTTCCCTTGAAAACTGTGGCAGTAGCCAAAATAAATATGCGTCTACCCAGATTTGATCCCAACACCTTACCTTCACATTCCAGCACCCTAACCACTACACCAACAAGGCATTTTTCGATTGATATTGATATAAAATATGTTATATATATTATTAAAAACCATGGAAATATCTGGAAAACTATGGTAATAGTTCTTCCCGCCATTTTTTTGGCGGGAAATGTTTTCTCCAGGGCAACGGTGGGAGACCTATAGCCACTTTTTTCAAAACCATGGCTATAGGCCACATAACTGTGGTAATAATTATGGGCTTGATCCATAGTTTTCAAAACCATGGTTGTAGCCTATTAAAAAAAACCTAGAGCCACGGTTTTAAAACCATGGCTATAGCCCACATAATTGGCGTCGTAGCCACATATAGCCATAGTTTTAAAATGGTGGTAATAGGTCTATGGTTGTAGGATATTTTTCTAGTAGTTTTCTTTGATGCCACCATCTATATGAAAATTTTTCCAAGTGCACATTTTGGACATAGGAGGTGTATTTCCAAGGGAATGTGGTGTATCAGTATGATGTAAAAATGGACCCACTGAATGATTAAGATTTAGTTTCATGGGAAACACCTAATAATTTTACAGAATTTAGAAATTTTATTGGTCTTGTGGTCGATTATCAGAGGACTATAAAAAAATTAACTCAAATTGAAAATATTGTGACAGCCATGACAAGGTAGGATCAAGCTTCTGTGTGGAGAAATTAGTGTCAAATAACATTTTTATATCTGAAGAAGAAGTATGTTAGTGCTATAGTGACCCAATTCCCATAAGAAGGGGTGATGTTTTAGGTTTTCTGAAATTATTCTAATATGGGTTTGGGATGAATCTTGATGAAGAAACAAGTAGTGATCTATTATGGGTCTAGTCTATTCCACCCCGACGAACATAAATATGCCACCCATGATCTGGAGCTCGTATGGGCTGTGTTTTCACTTATGTTTTGGCGGAATTATCTCATTGGTGGAGCTCTTTGCGGTCTTAATATATCAAAATAGTTTGAGTTATATCATTTCCTAGCGAGATCTGAACATGATAAAGAGAAGGTGGATGAAGGTTTTTCAGGACTATGATTTTTTGATCTCCCACAACTCAAGAATGGGAAATGTCATGGATAATGATCTGAGCAAAATGTAACATAAAGAGGTTTTTTGGGAATCTATGGATGCTTGGATATAAATAGAGTAGTTGGATGGTTTTCAATTAGATTAAAGATTGGAAGGTAGTAGTAGATTTTTTTCTTCAAAAGATATTGCAGTATTTATAGATGTAGTAGGTGGAGGAGTATTAGTGGGGAGACTCATATTAAAAGGTGATACACAATCGTTTTGACCCTAGTGTGGCTATAATGGGATGGTTAGTGGATGGTCATAATTAGATGATGTTCCATGGAAGGCTATTTGTTCTATTGGATATGTGTGAGGGATTCCTCTGTAAGTTTCTCCTTTAGTGGAAATCCCATGAATTTTTATTATGTATTGTGGATTTTGGAATAAGATTTTGTGGCCCGTGATGAAATGGGAAGTGGTAGAGTTCGTTAAAAAATTTATAGTGTGACATAAGGTAAAGTATGAGCACCTTTCTCCATGTGGTGTGTTTCATCTCATAGATATCCCCAATTAGAAGTGGAATAAAATCTAAAAGGATTTTATCACAGGGTGACCGAGATCAAATTGAGGATATGATGCTATCTAGGTAGTAATGGATCGGCTGATGAAATCAGCTCACTTCATTGCGATCAAGGAGTTGGGCGCAATAGATACCTTAGAAATGGGGTATATTGATGAAGTGGTTTAGCTTCACAGAGTTTTGATATATATTGTATCAGATCAGGTTACATGTTTTACCTTACATGTCTAGGGGGATTACAACATTATTTTATCAATCAGTTATTCCATACCACTACCTTCCACCCTCAAACTGATGGGAAGACATTACAGACCATCCAATTATAGGAGGACATGTTGAAAGCATGCATCTTGTACTTTCTCAGATCATAGGATTTAAAATTGACCTTGGTAATTTTTGCATAAAATAATTCTTATTACTCTTACAATAGAGTGGATCTATTTGAGGCATTTTATAGGGTGCTGTGTAGTTCACGTTTTTTTTAGATAGATATTAGGGAGGTAGTTGTTCTTGGCTCCGAGGTTTCACAGAGAATGATATAGAAGGTTAAAATCATTCGTCTGAGGATGAATTCTTCATAAGACGGGAATAAGTCTTATTGAAATTGTAGAAAGAGGCCTAGGGAGTTTGAGGTTGGGGACTATATGTTTATGATGGTTTCTCCTTGATGTGGGTAGAATAGGTTTTCTAGAGGGAGAAAGAATTCTCCCAGGTTCATTTGACCCTTCATAGAGTTGGGATGAGTTGGATAAGTGGCATAATAGTTATATTTTTCACCATAAATGGATAGGATCCATGAAATATTCCACATCTCTAAACTCTGTCAGTATCTTCATGATGAATCCTATGTCATTGACTATGGAGAGATGGATTTCACTGAATAAGTTATGTATATGGAGTGGCTAATAGATATACAAGCGCATCGAGAGAAAGTTCTTCATGGAAATAACATTCATTTATTTCATGTGCTATGGAGGAATCGTTTCTTATTGAAGAGTATATGGGAATGATAAGTGCATATGTGTTCCCAATACCTATAGTTTTATTTTGATTTTATCCCTTTTCTATTTTATCATAGGATGTATTTTTCGAACGCTATTTTCTATGATATTAATTGATTCCTTTGGAATTTTTGTTTTTGTCGTGCAATGTTTGATAACGTCTGGACATGTGAAAAGGATAAGACAATATTACTATTCTAGAAAAATTAATAGAGATGTGATTAAACCCATTTTAGCAAGTCAGTTCCTCATAGAGAGAATAGTATATTAACATGGATGATGGTATTCTATGATTCATGTGTTTGAGGTAGTGTAGTTTTTAGGAATGTGTGGTATTCCTTGGGGTTGTTTCGGTTAGATGATGTTAGTGGAGGTGTTATTAGATGGGGAGGTTTTCACCATAGCATTCAAAAAATGTTAGGTGGTTTATCATTGGATGTCTATATGTTTAGTTGTTCATGGTGCTTCAAGTGTAGTGAGATCCTAGAGAGGTATCCCCCGGGGTGGTTGTTTGGACCCTTCTATTCCTTCTGGGATTGTTTTAGAATCTCTAGGATGTGAATTGTTTCAGAGGTGTTAAATTTAAAGTCATAGACATCCACAATTCATTAATTTGTGAAAATGTTGAATTTTATGTGTTTGAGGAGGTCAAGGCATCTTATTAAAACAATTAATATTTATTTCCACCTTTTTAGGTTCTCCAATGGTAGGTCGCTAATGGTATGCCATGATGGTGAATTACAACAATGAGTCAAAGAGGTATCACCAAATTGTGAGTTATTGAGGTATCTCATAATGGTGATTCATAGTGGTATCTCATAATGGTGAGTTGCAAAAGTATCTCGTAACGGTGAGTCACAATGGGGAATCATGAGGGTAACCATACTAGTATCTTACACAAGTAGATCACCAAAATGTTACTCGCACTGGTGACTCACATTGGTGACTCCCTGTAGAGACCCAAGCTTGACGTACATGGACATTACATTACTTTTGCGCAATATCTAATAAATAACAAAAATAGAAACTAAAGGACTGTAATAGTTTAGTTTCTTTTGAAACTCGGAATATAATCTTCTAATCTTGGTGAAATATCTTCAACATATCGCATAAAGATCTTCCTTTCTTCATTCCTAAAACCTTTCTTTATATCTTGGGGAAAAGAAAACATATAAAGGGTTATCTCAAATTCTAAGTAAGGGTAAGCATGGAGAAAATAAAACAAACCATATAAATTTGAACTTCAAAACATGAACATAAATTTTACACATCAAAATCTTGAGTTGTGAAATAAATCATTGTAGTACATAAGGAATAGGTCATAAAGGAAAATTAACCATGATAAAATAGAATGGGAATAAAACATTTAATTGGGGAAAACCATTATGTACATGATATGATTTACATAGTAGCCAAGGCATTACTGCCAAGACCATCTTAGTGGACAAAGTCCCTTTCTGAATCGAGTTCACTCCTCATTTCAGTCCTGTAACACTGAACCATATTAACTTATCATTTAAGCCACGTCTATCTCATGAGTTATAAATCATTACCCAATGCATTGTAGGGAGATATAGGTCCCACCCATATCATAATGAAATCGTTCTTACTTGTGCAACAACATAAACATAAATCATTCATCATAACCCAAAGAAAAAAAATGGGTTTCATAAACATCATACAATCATAACATAATCCAGATAAAACAAATGGATATCATTTTATCATAAGAAAAGTGAAACCATGAAATCATAGAGATAGTATACTTGAAACATACACATATGAAATAATTTCATCTTAGATGGAAAATGGTTTTGATAAAACACTTGAATATAATTCTTGAGGAAAATATCCTTTCTTCTTAAAGATCATTTTCTTTTCACAAAATGCCACACATTTTTAATAGAAAATTATTTTATTGAAAATAACCATGAAATCTTGTAGATTTAACTTCATGAAAATAAGACGTTATGAAACGGTAAAAATCTGTTCATGACGTATAAGTTAAAAAAACATTCTTCTCGTACTTTTGCCGGAAAAGTCAAAAAGTACCTCATAAAAGAAATATTACTTACATACCATTTAGTAAAATTAAAAAATGGGTTAAAAGGTTATTAAAAATACATGAAACCATTTTTAGAAAACATGGACATGGATGATAAATATAACCCCAGTAAATACTTACAAATAAACAATCTTGGATAAAAACGAGATTGGAAAATTTGTCCCTTGCCTTATGTCTGATATGCTTCGTACGTATCTGAAAATCATGTATAATGACTTAAATAATGTCATTTACTGATTAAATAATCATATTAATTGTTATAATATCATATGTGGTTCACTTATGACTTTATATTACCCGTTCATTTGTAAATTCCATGTTAAAGCAGCGTTTTGGGTAAAATCGTTGTATTTATCATACGTGTTTTGATTTGTGGTTATTGATATTATTATTACTTATATCATCATTCACTTAATTCAATAATGTAAATAATGATTTATATATCATATATATTTAGTATATACATATATATAATAGATATATGAATGAAATGAAATACACCGTTCATGGAGACGGTAGACCTTACGTACGCATGAATGTTGTTTTCCTTTCATTATTGACTTTAATAGAATTAAGTAGATGACATACATCTATATATATATACATAAATCCAGTAGCATTATTATTTCATATATTTCATGATTACTTATTATATATACTTTTTTAATAATTCTTGAATTGTTAACATGGAAAATGAATCTCATCACGTCGTGGAAACGGTAATCCGTACATACGCACGTGTGATGATATGGTTCCCAAATTTATTGAATGGAATTGGAGTGGATGATATAATATCTTATAATCAGTATGATGTTATAATAATCTTATATAGTTATTCTCTACACCATTATACCCATCCAAGTAAGGTGGTGGTGGAAAAACAGATTACACCACGGTGTGGATACGATATTCCGTACGTACGCACACGCGGTGATTTCATATTCCGTAGGATGGATAGAAGGTGAAATAGGGTTGTTTCAGATTTATAATAACATATCAGTATATTATTGATACTTATGTTATTACTTTATAATAAAACAACTATAGATGAAGAAGTTGAAGAAGAATGAAATTGGAAGGGATCGATAATGGATATTACCTCTTCTTCGACGCGCTTCTTCTTAACCTCTTCTTAGGTCACTAGAGTTGGTATTTGAAGAAGACCAGGACCTCTAGGATCTTTATAGGGAAGTTTAAAATATAAATTGGCAGGGTTTTGCCGAGCTTCAAGGCTCAAAATGGTGTGATGAGAAGAGGTAAGGGGTTCTCTTTTTATAAGGGAGGAGAGGGGCACCTTAGGAAAAGCATAAAATATTATTTTATAATAAAGTCATATTCAGTTTTTAATAGCTAAAAATTGGTTTATTTCGAAGATAGGGTGGGTATGGGTCGAAATCCTCTCATAAAATAGGTTTTATACAAGTTTAGATCACTATTGTATCCTTATCATTTAAATTTAACTTTATGTTAAATAATTTATCTTTTACCATGTATTTCTGTTTTCTTACACTATATGGTTAGTAAACATACTGTAATAAGACAAACGATCCCCAAGTTGTTCATTATTAATATATATATCCTTATCTAATTAATTTTTCCGAACCTTATATTTTATGAAATAAAATAACAATTAATAATGTAATATTTGTTTAAATACTCTTTTATGTCAATTTTGACACTATTTGGTACTTGATTTTTGTGAAAATCATAACATCAAGATTAGTTCTAAAAAGGTTAATTGAATCAATAATAACATGTCATATTAACCAAAAAAATTAGTGTAATTTATAAAAAGTCTCAAATTACATTTATCTGGGTATTTATAACATCAATTCTGTTAATATTTCAATAATAAGGTAATTATTGTATCATCATTGTGTCATTAATAAATTAAATTATATAATGTCTAAAAATTATAATTAAAATACCATTATGTAGGAAATATTTTTATCTTTATAATTAATATTTATAGCCTAATTTATCTTTTGTAAAACCCTATATTAAAAAAATTTTAGTTATTAAACATTTATTTTAACTATTTTAACACTTCTTTAAATAAAATAATAATAAATTTCCTAATCTAATCCAAATGGACTTAAAGGGTAATATTTTATTCCCAAGGTTGTTTTTGGTCGAATTACACTTATCCAATAGAATTAGGACATGTGTTAGGGTAATATTAAGTTCAGTTTAACCCTTAATTGCCCTATTTACTTTTAACCATGGTAAATAAAAGTAAAAAGTTACTATTCAACAAAAATTATTTTTATCTTATTGAACCACATTTTACTCCTTAATATTAACCGTGTCTCTAAGATTTTTTAAAATTCCACTCACAGAATTAGTAAAATTACGTTTTATGTTAATTTACAAACTGTCCTAGGAGGTGGGTAAAAGACGGTGAAAAGTTCAATAAAATATTTATATGTCTAAAATTATTATAAAATGAATCCAATTAATTAAATTGAACATATATAGGTATTATATATCAATTTTGAACTAAAATAATTTTAAATAAAATAAATAATTATTTATATTGAAAGTCAATTTTTAAATAGTAACCCAGTGTTTTCACTATTCATCAAAAATTAAAATTTTTTAGAAAAATACCGAAATTTTACCCTAGGCTAATTTCGATATTCTGAATCCAAAAATGAAGTCCATTTTGAAAGATAAAATTTATAAAACTTCAAAAAGTGGGTATTACTATTCATAACGGCTAGCTCATAATAATATTATAATAATATATCATTTAGTGAAACATAGTATTGGGTACTACACACGCTATCGAGGAAGGCTTTGATTGCATGTAATGCAAGCCAAGTCAGGTATGTGTGTGGTGAGTGCTCCATTTTGTGTTGCGTATAACATAATCAAAAATTATTTCATTTATACATTTAACAAAATCTATACTTAATGTTGCGTAGAATAATTTCCACAAAATGAACTTGAAATTGTGTGTAACAAGAGTCAAGAATAGTGTTGCGTATACTGCAAGCTAATAGGGTGTTGCATATAACACAAGCTAATTTTGGTGTAGCATACAACACAAGACATCAATGAAATTAAAAATAATAATTCTCATCAAATCTCGGGTTGTTACATTCTTCCCCCCTTAAAATAAATTTCACCCTCGAAATTCATCAGGGTTACAAGTGGTTTACTACTTGAAAGTTTCTTTCATAGAAACCCACATCGTAAAAAGGAAAAATAAAACTTAATTTTAAAAAAGTAATGTAAGAAACATAACAGTTACCCAAATTAACTCATCATTGGGTTTCCACATAGGAGAACATAGGTGAAAATATGGATATGGAAGAAAAACCTAACCATCATGTTCTGATGAAGAGTGGTTGAGGACATGGCGATGAAAAAGAAAACAATCACAAAGCCATAAATTTATGATGATCTAAGGTGCCATCTGATTCATCAGATATAAGGGCAGTAGGACAAAATTTTTGGTTTTCAAGATCATTTCCCTAAAGTTAAATAATTATAAATAGAATAAATACTTACTTTATTTCGGTATAATCACACCATTGTTCGTGCCTTGAACAATTTCTACTTCATCTCTTAAAGAAATGAATTTGAATTTTTCATTCTTGGAGTGTTAGCAGATCCTGTAATAGAATGATGGGTCATTCCATATGTCTCAAACAAAAGGTTTAAAAAAGTTATCAAATATACATAAGTTCGTATATGGTGATATTAAACGTATATGGTTCCAAAAATGGACTTATACTTCATCTATCATACCGCTTAATAAAATAAAATTAGTTTCTACTAAACAGGGACTTCCTGTAGGCCAGTGGTAGGTGATAAAGGCATGTCGCACTTCAGTTGTGGGTTTGATTCCCACAGCCTTGTCCGACGTTATGGGTTGTCTCCCGTCCTGTAGGTTGTCCTTTTTCTAAAACTAAATTATAATATAGAAAAAAGTTCTAGCCCTAAACAATACTGACTAATGTCCAACATAATACATTCCAATCTTTAGTTTTATTGAAAATACTTCTATCCAAGCTCATAGTATAATGAAAAAAATTACATGAAAGGTCACATAACAACCACGTGAACACCATCATTTATCATACGATATATCTTTTTGGTCACATTCCAAACATGTGAATACCTTAATCTTGTATTCTCTTGAAAAATGAATACCCATTGAACCTTAGTGAAAACATGAATGCTGTCAAAATTTAACACTTTCCACATACCAAAATCCCAAAATTTCTATATACTCAAACCATGATATCACTTAGTCCTTATATCAATCACGACCTCATGAATACTATCAAACCTCTCATTATCTCCTTATCCTTTTATTATACACATATCATCTACTTCCAAAAATATTTGAATAACCATTCATTGTTACCAGTACCATTCATCATATACATTCAAAAACTCAAGGAAAGACTACAGTGTAATAATCCTTATATTTTTCATTATTCTATAGTACCATACATTATTCTTGATAAACATACAATCATTCCACTCCCTTCTTAAACCACAGACTGAGCTTCATTAATTTATTCCTCAACACTTCTTTCATCTCATATATCATTTGAAGTTTTTTCATCATCATCAACATAAATACTACCCATATGACCATGCTGATTCTCTTCATGAGACTTTCCCTTAGGGGATTGGTTTTCATAATGCCCATACATTCCACATTGAAAACATTTAATCATTGTTGATGTCATAGCAATACCATTATCCTTGTCCATGGTGTTAACTTAACCTTTTCCTTTTCACTTACTGGCTTTGTGTCCTTCTTTTCCACACCCAAAACATCTTCTAGTTCCTTTGAAACATTCTCATTGATTCCTCTTCCCACATGATTTACATGAGGGAAATTGAACTTTATTTCCTCTATGATCATCATGAAACTCCATATTCCTCTTATTAGCTGAGTCGGGAAACGTACCAAAGATGAGATTATTGATCATATTATGAGATTTTTTATTAGGTATAATAACAATATATGGACTTCCAGATCCAATTTCATTTGGTTTCTCATGAATAATATCATTCCATTGTCCATCATATCCTCCACTATCGTGAATATTCCTATTTCTAGCCATTTTCTAAATCCCAAAAAGAATAGTGCGAGAGGCAAAAATCATAATCATGGGGGAGTAAATTCAATATCTAACATCATAGGTTAAATTATAAGATTGTTACTGTAATTCTAGGACTATAACCTATACTTATATGTGACCTTAGGGACATACCTAGACATACCTTAGAAATATATATAGGGATCTCACTAAAGTTTTTCATCCTAGTTTCCAAATGTTAACTAAACCGAACCTCTGATACCAAATGTATAGACCCAAGCTTTATGTGCATTGACATTACATTACTCTTATGGAATATCTAATACATAACAAAAACAGACACCAAAGGACCATAATAGTTTAGTGTCTTTTGAAACTCGAAATATAATCTTCTAATCTTGGTGAAAGATCTTCAACATCTCCCATAAATATCTTCCTTTATTCTTACTTAAAACCTTTCCTTATATCCTAGGGAAAAGAAAATAGATAAAGGGTGATCTCAAATGCTCAGTAAGGGTAGGCATGGAGAAAATAAAACAAACCATATATATTCGAACTTCAAAACATGAACATAAATTTTACACATCAAAATATTGAGTTGTGAAATAAATCTTGGTAGTACATAAGGCATAGGTCATAAGGAACATTAATCGTGATAAAATAGCATCGGAAAAAACATTTAATTGTGGAAAACCATTAAGCACAAGATATGATTTCCATAGTAGCCAAGGCATTGCTTCCAATATCATCTTAGTGGATAAAGTCCCTTTCTGAATCGAGTTCACTCCTTGTTTCAGGCCTATAACACTGAACCCGATTAACATACCATTCCAGCAATGTCTATCTCATGAGATATAAATCTATACCCAATGAATTGGAGGGAGATATTGGTCCCACCCATCTCATAAAGAAATCAATCTTACTTGTTCCACAATATAAACAAAAATCCTTCATCATAACCCAAAGAATAAAAATGGGTTTCATAAACATCATCCAATCAAAACATTGTCCATATAAAACAAATGGATATCTTTTTATCATAATAAAAGTGAAACCATGTAAATCATATAGATATTATACTTCAAAAATACACATATGAAATAATTTTATCTTACATGGAAAATGGTTTTGATAAAACACTTGAAAAGAATTCTTGATGAAAATATCCTTTCTTCTTAAAGATCATTTTATTTTCACAAAATTCCACGAAATTTTAAAAGAAAAGGATTTTATTGAAAATAACCATGAAATATTGTAGAGTAATATTCATGAAAATAAG
Source organism: Viscum album (assembly GCA_963277665.1). Classification (NCBI taxonomy): domain Eukaryota; kingdom Viridiplantae; phylum Streptophyta; class Magnoliopsida; order Santalales; family Viscaceae; genus Viscum; species Viscum album. The sequence goes on along the minus strand of OY728158.1, from coordinate 1,550,169,697 downwards.
GTGTTATGAAACTGTAAAAATCCATTCATGACGTATAAGTTAAAAAACATTCTTCTCGTACTTTTGCCGGAAAAGTCAAAAAGTACCTCGTAAAAGAAACATTCCTTACATACCATGTAGTAAAATTCAAAAATTGGTAAAAATTTCATTAAACATAAATTAAACCATTTTTAGAAAACAGGGACATAGATGACAAATATGACTCTAGTAAATACTTACGAATAAACAATCTCAGATAAAAACGAGATTGGAAAATTTATCCCTTACCTTATGTCTGATATGGTTACTATGTTTCCGAACCTCTTGTATAATGATTTAAATAATTTCATTTACTTATTAAAAAATCATATTCTCTGTTATTATATCATATATGGTTCTCTTATGACTTTGTATTACCCATTCTTTTGTAAATTCCATGTTAAAGTAGCGTTTTGGGTAAAATCGTTTTATTTATCATACATGTTTCGATTTGTGGTTCGTGATATTATTATTACTTATATCAGGATTTAAATACTTCTAGAATGTAAATCATGATTTTTATATCATATTTATTCAGTATATACGTATATATAATAGATATATTAATGAAATGAAATACAGTGTTCATGGATGTGGTAGGTCGTATGTACGCATGAACGATGTTTTCCTTTCCTTATTGACTTGAATGGAATTAAGTAGATGAGATACATATATATATATATACATAAATCCAGTAGAATTATTATTTCATATATTTCATTATTACTTATTATATATACTTTATAATCATTCTTGAATTGTTAACATGGAAAATGAATCTCATCGCGTCGTGGTGATGGTAATCTGTACGTATGTACGAGCGATGATATCATTCCCATATTTATTGAATGGAATTGGAGTGGATGATATAATATCTTAGAAACAGTATGATGTTATAATAATCATATATAGTTAATCATTACACCATTATACCCATCCATGTAAGGTGGTGGTGGAAAAACATATTACACCACGGCGTGGAGACGGTATTCCGTACGTACACAGGTGCGGTGATTTCATTTTTCATAGGATAGATAGAAGGTGAAATGGGTTTGATTCATATTTATAAAAACATATCATTATATTAGTGATACTTATGTTATTACTTAATAATTAAACAACTAAATAAGAAGATGTTTAAGAAGAAAGAAATTGGAAAGGATCGGTAATGGATATAACCTCTTCTTTGGCGCGCCTCTTCATAACCTCCGCTTAGGGCACTATAGTTGGATTTTGAAGATTACCATGAACTCTAATATGTTTCTAGGGAAGTGTAGAAGATACGTTGGCAGGTTTTGGCTGAGATTCAAGTCACAAAAGGGTGTGAAGAGAAGAGGGAAGTGGTGCCCTTTTTATAAGTGAGGAGAGAAGCACCTTAGGAAAAACATAAAATATTATTTTATAATAATGTCATATTCAGTTTTTAATAGCTCCAAATTGATTTATCTCAAAGGAAAAGTGGTTATGGGTCAAAATAACCTCATCAAATAGGTTTTATACATGTTTAGGTCACTATTTTATCCTTATCCTTTAGATTTAACTCTAAGTTAAATAATTTAACTTTTTCCATGTCTTTTTGTTTTCTTACACTATATAGTTAGTAAACTTACTATAATAAGCCAAAAGGATCCCAAGTGGTTCATTTTTAATATATATATCCTTATCTAATTAATTTGGCCGATCCTTAGATTTTTAGAAATAAAATAACAATTAATAATATAATATTTTTTAAAAAACTATTTTATGTCAATTTTGACACTATTTGGTACTTGATTTTTTTGAAACTCCTAACAGCATGATTAGTTCGAAAAAAGTTAATTGTATCAATACAAACATTTAATTTTAACCAAAAAAATTATTTTAATTTATAAAAAGTCTCAATTTACATTTATTTGGGTATTTATAACATCAATTATGTTAATATTTCATTAATAAGGTAATTACTGCATCATCATTGTATCATAAATAAATTAAATTATTTAATGTCTAAAAATTATAAATAAAATTACATTATGTATGAAATATTTGTATCTTTCTAATGAATATTTATAGTCAAATTTATCTTATGTATAACCCTATATTAAAAATGTTTTAGTTATTAAACTTTGATTTTAACTATTTGAACTCTTCTTTAAATAAAATAATAATAAATGTCTTAATCTAATAAATTTTGACCTAAAGGGTAATATTTTAATCCTAAGGTTGATTTTTGGTATAATTACACTTATCCAATAGAATTAAGACATGTGTTAGGGTAATACTAATATCATTTTTACCCTTAATTTCCCTATTTACTTTTAACCGTGGAAAATAAAAGTAAAAAGTTACTATTCACCAAATATTATTTTTATCTTACTGAACCAAATTTTACTCCTTGATATTAACCGTGTCTCTCAGATTTTTTGAAATTCCACTCCCAGAAGCAGTAAAATTATGTTTTATATAAAAATTCAAACTCTCCTAGGAGGTGGGTAAAAGACGGTGAAAAGTTCAATAAAATTTTTATATGTCTAAAATTATTATTAAATGAATCCAATGAATTACATTGATCTTATATAGGTATTATGTATCAATTATGACATAAAATAAATTTAAATAAAATAAATAATTATTTATATAAAAAGTCGGTTTTTAAATAGTAACCCAATGTTTTAACTATTCATCAAAAAATGAAAGTTTTCAGAAAAATACCAAAATTTTACCCTAGGCTAATTTCGATATTCCGAATCCAAAAATTAAGTACATTTTGAATGATAAAATTTAAAAAATTTCAAAAAGTGGGTATTACTATTCATAATGGCTAGTTCATAATACTATTATAATAATATATCGTTTATTGAAACATGGTATTGCGTACAAAACACACTATCGAGGAAGGTCTTGATTGTGTATAATGCAATCCAAGTATGGTATTTTTGTAGTGAAGTCTCTGTTTGGTGTTGCGTATAACATAATCAAAACTTATTTCATTTATACATTAAACAAAATCTATACTTAATGTTGCATAGAATAATTTCCACAAAACGAACTTGAAATTGTGTGTAACATGAGCCAAGAATAGTGTTGCGTATACTACAAGATAATACGATGTTGCGTATATCACAAGAAAATTTTGGTGTAGCGTACAACACAAGACATCAATGAATTTAAAAAGAATAATTCTCATAAAATATCAGATTGTTACACTCCCATTGGTGGCTCACACTTGTGACTCACCTAAAGATGAGTTATTTCCAACATTTTTTCATTTTTTTGGTAATTCTATTTCCCAACAGTTTCTCCCCATTAATGATTTATTTGCTATAAAATGAGTTTGAATCATTATTTATGGATTCTAAACATGTTTTGAATCATATCATTCTTCTAAAAAACTAAATCTTCTTTTGACTTCCAAATCACATGGTCCATTTTAAGATGAACCATTAATGGGGTTTAAGAACTATTTCTCCCATTGATTTAGGTTCTAGCCTCTCTAAAGTTGAGATCTTATATTATTTTTATACTTACCATTCTCTTAGTCTGATATTTCCCAATAACTATTCTTCTCCAAGGAGATGTGTGTTTATACCGTATCATTTCAATCAAATTTTCATTGGAGTATTTTCTAATTACATGTGCACCCACTGTTTAGTGCAACAATGAAGTTCCAATCATCTGTTCTTTATTCTAGGATGACATCATCCCAATTAATTTTGCATCATGTGGGGTTAGTTTACTAATGTGCCTAGGTGGAGATAGTTAAATCCAGAATAAATAATGATAATTGAATTGGTTTATGATCAATATTCAGGGGATGGGGAAAATTTATGTATGAACTAGTTGTTATTGTTTTCAGTTGTTTTTAAGAATTGTATAGGCTAAACGCCCTGTAGAATATCATGGTTGTGTGCGGTATTTTTTTGTGCACCGAATAATGATTCCCAAATGCATGATTTTTTATATATTTTTTTTTTTTATGAAATCAGTTAACCACATGCACTCGAATAATAAATTGATACCCAAGGGTCAAATCATTTCAAGGATAACACACAGAAGATAATAAGTATAATTAAAGAATTTAAAAATTATTAAATATAAATATGTTTTGTCTGTTCGGTGTGGTGGTATGGATTTGTGCACTATTATGTTTTGTGATGTGGTTTAGATGGAGTAATGTAATCAGAATATGATATATTTTTTGACTCTAGAATGGAAGGGTAATGTTATGTATTGAGGCTAGAATCAGATTACACTATGTTGTGATGCTTGATGTGATGGTTGTGGTGTGGTTATACAGTAGGGATTTTAATAATGGTTGTGAGGGTTGTGATGTAGTTGTGATGTGATGTTGGGTGTCTCCAAGAGTTAGTGGTTTTCTCTATTGGGATAATGGAATGGGCCGAATGAATTTGAAAAATGATGATTTCAGTGGTTGGTATGGGTAATTCCTACGAAGTTTCTCAAAGGGTAGCATGGAGAAATCTTCACCCCATGTCTCCAGATCAATGTATGTTATATAGGGAATGTGTGTAAAATAGAAAGGAATGTTAAGTGGGTTAATTTACAATGGTTATCCATCATTGGTGTTACTTTCATTATGCATCCTAATGGGGTATGTGTTACATTGTTTTCCAACTGGTGATGGATAAAATAAATATTTGATAAATTTGACATGGAATTAGTTGGTTTGGTAAATATGATGAATATTTTCAATAAAAAGTCAATCTATGTGTTGCATAGTTGACCATTATACAATATAAATAATGAAATGAATGGGTGTTAAGAGAAATAGATTTGTGAAGCTTCATTAAAATATCAACATTTGAAGTGACTGCTGTAGAAACTAATATTCCTATAGAAGTAGTAGTTCTTTGTAATCCCAAAGGATGTGAATGAGTTCTTCGTACATTATTTAAACATACATAGTATGTTACTCTGAATTCTATACACACCTACACTTGCTATGCATCAGGAACCAAACACACTTATTTTCATGGGGTAGTGTGTATTTTCAAAATAACCCAGTGGGAGGGTGGATGGATGGCCTCCCACTCCTACATTATGTCTCTTCCAGGTGTTGATAACCCAAGATTCTTCCTAACGGTTGGTGTCTATAAGGCCTAGGAGTTAGTAGGTGAGTTGTGATTTCCATGTTTTCATTGAGGTGAGAGGTGTTTTTCTTTCCTAAGTGTTTTTGAGGTGTGATGTGCAATGTGGACCATGTGTGTGTGGGTGGAATGTGATGAGCATCATTTTACCAGGTGATGGGAATATTTGTGAGTCCTAGGTTTGTCTGAGTAGGTTGTGATGTGGTACCTTCAGAATAGGTGGTAGTGCCATGATTTTTTTATTTAGGTGAGATAATAGAAAATTAGTTGAAAATAGTGTGAGTTACCCTCTCAATGATATGTAAATAATATTACATTACTTGACTTTCATTACATTTTGGGCATGCCTTGGAGAGGTGGTGATGGTTAGTATACCATTTTAGGTGATGTTGGATCTCCAATTTTCTCATAAGATCATTAGTATGCTTTTCTCACTTGTGAACAAGAGACATTAGTTTTCCACCAGATTATACTTGTATGTTCACCCCATTTATATGGAAGTCTTTTATGGTTTCCAATAGGATTACATAGACCATGCATGACAATAGTAGATTGGACATTGAAGACAGTTTTAATGTCCTGGATTACCCATTCTTTTGGAATTTATTATGTGTTTTAATTGTATATGTTATAGTGAAATTTTAAACATGCATGTAGGGTGGATTTGAGATTTCATTATATATATATATATATATATCATGGAGTTGATTTGGGATATACCATCTTATCTATTGTTCTAGTTTTTTTTAATGGTAATGCCTCCCAATTTTGGAGATTGTACACCCCTGGTGCAAGACACCACCCAGGGGGCTACTAGAGGTGGGACTCATGTGTCATTAACTCCCATTCTTCTCTGCCAGCCTAGGAGGGGAATAATTTGAGTGATTATTCATGACACATATGTATAATATTGATTGAAAATCCATCTTATCATATAGTAGGAAGCCTAGTCAAATACATGGAAAACACAACATCATATTCTCTCACTATGGGCATGCCATGAAGAAGGATTCATTTCATAGACTCAATCATATGATCTAGATACAACATCTCATTGGTAAATAATATCCTTTACTGAGATGATGGTGATAATGATGAATCAACATTTTCCTTTCACTTTAATATAAAGTAATGATGATTCTCAATAAGGATATTTATTTACTTACTAAAGATATTTATGATATCTTTATATAGGGAAATTCAATCAATGCCAAGAATTCCATCAACATACACCAAAGGGAGTATGAAATGGTTCCCTAGAATGTTTAACACCAAAATATTTATAAGGGAGGAGTTATATATCAGGTATGTAGTAATTTACCCATTTTAATTGTCATTGATAACACCAGTTCCAATCTTGTTGGTGGGGATTGAATAGTACTACTAAAAATTTATAATATGAAGGAATGAATTGAGCCTAAAAAAATATGATCTCTATATTTGAATGAATAACTGGCATACCTATCACAAATTCGTTTTCATGGACCACCTCTAAGGTTGTGATAGAAAAATATATCCCTAGATGCCTTGTACATTTTTTGATGTCTCAAAGAACAATTGTCTAAATGAATTGGTTTGAAAAGTTTCATAGTTCCATGTATATGATGAAATGAAAAATACATTGAGGTAAGACCAAATAATTATATTGATCAATCACATTAGTGGGTTTCTCCTATCATTATTCTGCAGATATGTGCCCTTCCATTCCGCACCTAAATAATTTCCTCATCCCCCTTTGGTAATTTATGGGGATCATCTTTCGACATATTTTACTAGTGGGGTTTTGAAATTTCATGTCATTGTTAGATTTCTCCATTGTAGAAACCGAATTAAACTCAAAATTCCACTACATATCTAAATGATTCCATTGTGATTTAGCAATCTCCATTTTTAATTAGAGGTCACATTAAACAATTACCTAAATACTATTATGGTTTTGGTTCACCATGGTTTTCATAGACTATATTCTATCCCTCTAATGAAGCAGTTTACCATTCATTCAAGGGTAACAAAAAAGATATAGGAACATCAGGAATGTCTTTTGAGTCTTTCCATATAAGACCAGGTAGATTCATCATCTTTATTCTTAAGGGAAATAATATCCCACTCCATTCTATAAATACAATAATGAGGGAAAAAGTTATTGAATGATAAATTATGGAATTCCGTCCACCCCATCGCTTGGATATCTTCCTCAAGAATCATATTATTGATTAGTGTCCACCACTAAACAACATCTCTCCTCATATGAAAAATAGCATGTAGAACCTTCTCTTCTTAATAAAATTTAAGGACATAGAATATCTTCTCAATAAATGGTATCCTTTGCTCGGTGAATTATGGTTCATAAGAAACATTGAATGTTTGAGGCCATTGTAGCATAATGTCACAATCAAATACGGATATCTCATAGGGGGGTTTGGGCGCTCCTAATAATCCTTTTTTCTATTCATAACATTTTTCATATGAGAGAGTATCTTAATAATGTTCATGATTCTCAATCACTTAGGTTTGGTCATCTCATTTGGGTAGACATCCTATTTCCAGTCACTTAGATTGTTTAAAAAATTCATCTTATTTCTAGGCATTGGATATAATAAAAGAAACCTTAGGTATGAGTATTTTTATGAAATAGAAAAAATAAAGGAGAGTCGAATGAAATTAAAGTGAAAACTTATAAATTACATTTACATTATAACACATTAATTTCTAGGATTAAATAAATGTTATCCATGATCTATTTACTAACATATAATTTTATGGAATTGTTTTTTTCCTTAATAATGGTTGACAATAAGATTACTAATTTTAAAAATATCATCCCTCGAGAGTGTCAAACAAGGTCTATAGTAAGGCCCATTGTCTTGTACCAGGTAACACCAAGTTAGGCTTGACACACCCTTTCAGAGTTGTTATCCCCAGGTACATTTTTTCCATAACTATACCCATAGGTATAATATAGACATTAATGTAAATTCATAACAATCTGCATAATCTATAATTAAAAAATATATGGTTGACTCCTTTAATTTATTCTTATCCCTAAGCCTTTTTCTAGAGTTTTCTCTTCCTAATACCAAAATAACTAATCAATTATCTCATACCAACTATAAATAAACTTCAATTTATTACACATTAATATATTATTTATTACATAATTACAAACTTAATAAAACCTAAAATCATGAAAAGTATTGTTTGACTGATAATTAGGTAAATTACATTACAATTTAAAATATAAAAAGAATCATATTTAGTGAAAAAATCTTTGACATTCCTGAAATCAAAAGTGCATGGGATTACCTTGGGAAATTAATAAAAATTAGTTGACCTATAATGAAATTTAATGGAGTGAACCAAGAATAATGGGATACATTATAGAAAATACACATATCAAATTAGAATTAATGTTTTGATAATCATCAACAATAATAATATGGCACGAATACCATGATAAGAAAAACATGGGAAATATAGAAGAAACATAAAAAATTTGATCATAAAAATATGTCATGGATAAATATAATGAAATCATGAGGTTAAAATTCATATAATGGAATCAGTTTCACCATCTATGCCAATATGATGTATTATGAGATTAAACATTACCCAATTCATTAAATCACTCTCTAATTTTGGGTTTACCCATCGATTTAATTTCATTCCCATGTTTACGTGTTTCACATAGATCATAAAACATGGAATTATTTTTCATAATTTTTTATTCCACGATCAAGGAGTGTGGAATAAATAAATGTAAGTCCAAATTAAATAATTATAGTTGAATAAAGGACAATATATTTTATAGGAATTGGGTATGGGTATGTACTATACTGTTTTTTTTTGAATGGAACCCCATGGTGAAATTTTGGTATCATAATGGGGGAATATAAATGTTCATGAGAGGGAATTTTGTGAGTGAAGGGGGTATATCATAAGTTATATATAACATGAGAAATATGGGTCATGTGAAAAAACAAACACCCAATCATTTTAATTGAAAATGGCATAAAATAATGAAAATTCCTAAAGAAAAGAGAGAAAGGGAAGATTCCTTACATGAATGTGTGACTTGAAATTATTGGTACGAGCTTCTTTAGGTCCCAGGGGATCCTTGGGAGGACTCTATGGAGGGGAGGGAGCATATAGAAAGTACTATAAGAATTTTTAGTATAGTGAAATGGGATCATGAGTTGCTTTATATAGGAAAATAGTGGGGGATTCTTTATCATTTCACAAAATTCTGTTTTGGTCTCTATATTATTAAATTACCAAAAACAAAAAACATATAATTTTTTTCAACATTTTCAAAAAAATGGGAGTTGTGTTAGTTATTTTTATATGTCTGGGTTCCAATGGTTATTAATTAATAACCATTCATATGTGGAGGTTAGCTATACTCTTAATGAATGTATATTAAATCCTTAAAATATTTTGTATGTTTTAGAGGATTTATAGTGGATTTATAAAATATCTAATATAATCCAAAAATAATATTAATTTTAAGGGAAAACATATCTTTTTTTTGTATATAAATTTTATAGTATTTATTACAGCACTTTTGACTCATTATGATTTTATAATACACGCCATATATTTTTACAGTATTTAATTTTTAATATAAACATTGATAATCACAAAAAACTATGAAACAATATCCATTGGATAATTTTGGTTTCATGATTCCCGAAATTATATTAATTTTATAAAAATAATTTAATGAATATTTTCATTTTTAGTTAAAAAATAATCTTCATTTATTGTTAATTTTTTAGTTTTTTGACAGTAACAGTTTTTGAACAGTTGTAAAATGTACAATTTACTTATAAAAAATTATTTGATAATTATATTTAATAATAATTTTTTAAAAATAATTATTTATCGAAATAATATATATTTAAAAAATCCATTACATCAAAAACATAAATTCTTATGTTGAATATTAATTTTATCCAAAAATACTATTTTTGTTTTAATGTTTAAAATTTGTTTATAAGGTAACAATAATAAGATGAAAATATATTCATTATTCTTTGAAAATGAATTTTATATACTCTTATTAATATGCTCTAGACACAAATCCCTATAATACATTATTTACCTTGGATTAAGGTTCACGATGGTGTGACTATCATGGGGTGCTTCTGCATAAATGGTTTTGGTATTGATTTCAATGAGCTTGAAATTCTCCTTTAAATGTTATTTATAATGCTTCAGTCAGTTGATCTCTGCCTAATAAAGGTAAAGGTAAAATCTTATGGATAATATCTCCCATTAATATTCATTAAATTGTACTCATAGGTTTTTATCCTAATTTTTGAGTCCATCGCATCCTTTTTCTGTGTCAACGAGATTTCTCAAAAGCAATGTTTATACTAGTCAACTTATCTCTATGGTGCAACAATATTATGAATGGATAAAATTATTAATACTATTTTAAAAATTATAGTATATATTAAAACCAATTAATTTCATGTTTTTAAAAAAACTATAATACATAAAAACAAATATAATTAAATTAAATAGGAAAATATCATTATAGTAGTTTTAGTCGTTGTATTGTGATTTTGAAAAAGAGGATTTTATGATGATAGATGTTATAGTGGACCACTTTTTAAAGGGGAATTTTCATTGAAAATTGTAAAGGCCTAGACCCTTATAGCACAGAGCTAGTGGTTACTTTTTTATGTTTACACTAGATCAAGTAATCATATCCCAATGTACTAAATATTTTAGAAGTATTAAACAAGTTGATAGAAATATGATTTCCATATAACACTGTTAATATAAAATACATTTCTCAATATAATTTTTCAATCCTTATTTGATCCATTATTCTATTTTTTATAGAATTTTGAAATGAAAAAAATAATAGGGTGGGCTAAGATTATTAGAATGTGTATGTATACAATGAATGGTAACATAAAAAAAATGTCGAATAATAAATATGGAAGGGTAAATATCTAAAAAATAAATTTTCTAACTAACATGAGAAAGAAGAATAATATGAAATTATTAAACGATAATAAATTAATTTCATATAAATAATCACATGTACTTAAAACAAATACATTGATATTATAAATTATTGAATAAATTACATGGATATTAATAAATGATTTCGTAATGATAGAATTTATAATGATGGAATTCTAAATACAACCATGGAGGCCTTTTTTGGACATCAAAAAATATTTCAGGTCCTTGCTCCTAGAAATATATCGAAATGGGTATTTAGTTAACCAAATACTCAATTTCCATTGTCTCATTAGACTTATCGGTACATTGAGGGGTGATTCAATTCTAGGCCCCATCCATCACATAATTATTAAAATGAATTTCTTATATAAAAAAATAACACAACATAATCAATTACATTAAATTTCATTAACTATATATATTGGATGAACGGGAATGCAATGTATTAATACCTTATACCATCAAACTACTCATAAACCACCCATAAAAATATGGTGGATGATAAAATAAGATAATTACCTTCTATAATAAAAATATTTATTAAATTATTCATAAACAGATGATAATAATTAAAAAAATGTCCTAGAAAATTCATTAATAAAATACCCTATTACTTTTTAAATCACTCATGTAAAAACATGAAAATATTAAGAAAATATTTTTATTTGAAAATAAACATGTATAATTGTAATGGAAATATTATATTTACAATTATTATTGAAAGTGGTAAATACCATTCATTTCATATAAGTTTAAAAAAATCTTTTCCCATTATTGTAAAAAGTATAAAATGACCTCATTCAACAAAAATAAGAATATTCATTTAAAAACATTTTTTAAAAAGTAAATCCTTATAAATTTAAGGAAATTATAGTCATGGGATAAAAATATTCCCCCAGTTGGTAAATAAACATAAACAATCCCAAATAATGAAAAGATTGTGAAATAAACCCTTACAAATTTGGTATCTTTTGATTCTTTAGCCAAATGAAATGAATAATTTTAAATGAAAATTTTCAACCCCATTATGATAAATATATTAATGATACTCTTTATCAATGGGGAAGTAAATACAACACCTAAAATAAATAGCTGATGGATATGACGTATTTCTCATAGAAATTAAAGTTAGATGAGAAACCTTTTCATTAGGATTGTCATCCTTAGTAAGAGTGGGAAAATATTTATAATTAATATAGATTCATTATAATTTTATAATATTAAAATTAAATATATAATAAATCTTATATTATTTACCAATAACCATTTCTCACTAAATTATAAATAATTAATTTTGAAAATCAATGTTTTATGTTCTAACTGCTTCATTTTTCATGACTATAATTTCAGTAGTTTGTGTCCTTATACTTCTATCATATTTAAAGAGTCAATAGAATTATATTCATTAAATAAATATCATGATTTTTTTTCATATACATATTTAGGGAAATCTATAAATATTATATAAAGAAAATAATTTACACAATTCCATGAGATGGTAGACAAAACGTACGCATGAACATTATTTTCTTTTTTTGACAGATGGAATGGGTAAAAGGTAAATAATTATTAATATTTATATAAATATAATAATAAAAATAATTATAACTATTTATTTTACCCTACAATTTTATTATTCATATAAAATAGAAATTTAAATGAATCACATTTGTTCACGGTGGTGGTTTAGCATTGATACGCATGAGAGGCGTTATAGTTTTTCCAAGGGATTAGAAGGTAATAATTTAGGAAAGCTATTATCATTATATAAGTATAATTATATTATTAATATTTGAAATAAACATTAAATCATTGATAATTACCTTCAATAAAAAATACTAAAGTATAACTAATTTGTCCCTAAGCTAAGAAGGTAGGTCATACATATGTTTGAGTGACAATATCAATTCCCATTTTATTGGAATGAGGTTTTATAATAGTGGGTTCATAATAATAATAATTTTTTTTAATAATGATACTAATGATATAATATTAGGATTAATAACATATATTTTTATGAGGTAAAGAATATGTTAAAAAACGAGTGACCGATAAGGAGATTTTGTCTCTTTTAAATGGGGTGAATTAAATATCGTCTTAAGGATCATACAGTTGGTCTTTTGGGTTAAATATAACCTCTAGAATGTCTATATTTATTATTATAATGAATTTTTATCGGAATTGGTTATTATAGAAGTCTCAATGGAGTGAAAATAAGTGAGATATGTGGTGTATATTTATAATTGAGGTGAGGGGCACTTTTAAAATTTCATAAATGATTAGACATTAATAAAGACACTCTAAATAAATATTAATTCAAATGAATATATACTCAAACATATGGTAGTATAGTTTTTAAATATGATAAACCAATACACATTGCAATATTTTTTTGGTGTTTTAAAACATACCTTCTAGATTAACCCCCCCCCCCCAAATTACATATATTATCATTAACCACTATATCAAAATTTTGATGATTTAATGTATATAATTTTACATATAATGTGAATAAATTATCATAAATTTCCATGTAATAACATTAGAGACCATATAATATCCAAAAAACATCTCTTTAATATTTTCTTTTATTTTTAATTAATCTAATAAAATATTATTTCATAAATTATCATTAGTGTCAATTTTGAAACAATTCGTTTAATTTGACTTCAAATACATCAATAAAAAGTTATATTTAGATTATTATTCATTTAAAAATTACAAATAAGTCGGATTAAAATATATAATTTGTGGAACACTATAAATCTATAATATTTTATATATTTTAAATTTTATAATAATATTTATTATTTTTTATATTAATTGAATAAAAATTTTATTTGTGTTGTGCATGTATTTAAGGAATTAATATAATAAATAAAATATTTAAATTAATTATTATAATGAGAAAATTTAATTGTGACTAAAATTGGCATTTATATTTTCTCAAAAAAATTTCTTTTACCTAATAGATGAATAATATTTATTTTAAATTAAAAGATTTATATTTTGTAAAAGACATCGATTTAAATATTTTAATGGTAATTTTCATGGTAATGTGTACATTAAAATTATTAATTTTGATCCCAAAGTGATAAGGGAATAACTAAACATATCTGATAATAATTAACATTTAATATTATGACCTTATCAATTAACTTTAATGATATATTTACTGAATTTAGCTTTAATCGTGCTCATGATTTTTACCATGTTTACTATTAATATTTTTAAAAAATAGAAGATGAATATTTACCAAATTTGATCCAACCAATTCAAAATATAGAATATATTTTATTAAATGTACTATCTATATGTGTCAAATTTTAATTAAAAATAAAAACAGAAAATTAAAATGTTTTCTGATATTTCAAAAAAAATGATTTTTAGTTAAAAATTTATTTAATACCAAATTCAACCATAAAATTGATCAATAATAATCTAGATGAATAATTAATAATTTTATATAACTAATTACTATCACAAATAATTTTTTTCAAAAATAAGACTTGTGTTTTTTTGAAATAGTTTTTTAGTTTTCAATAAAAATAAGCATCTTTCACTATTTAATTGAATATAAATACTTTTTAAGAGATATTAAAATTTAACCCTAATATAATTTTGAAAATATTGTTTAGAAAATGATACTTTATTTATAAAATATAATTTAAAAATTTTCTATAAATTAATTACAAAATATTTATAAAAAATTAATGAAAATATTTTTCTATAGAAACATAATTTAGAAACATAGTATGACATTACTTTAAATTGAGTTAATATTTACTATGAATTAACCATTTAATTTTTATTAAGTAGATACTTTATATATATTTCATAATTTCATTAATACTATTAGTACATTCTAATTAAATTTCAATGTTATAACCAAAATATGTAAATAATAATATATAGCCTATCGTTTATTCACAGTGTTGTAGATTGTAAACACTATGAAACCAAATTTTATCCCATAAAATAATAGGATGTTATATTCAAAATAATTAAATAAATTGAATCATTTAAAATTGAACATTTTATTCATCATCCTAGTTTGACATAAGAAAATTAAATAATTGAATACCCACATCATATTTAGAGTTATTAAAATTTCTTCTTGAATTGAGTTAAAAAGAATTTTGAATTTCACCTTGAATAAAAAAAATCTAGGTTTACTAGAAGGTGAACAGTAGATGTTACAAAAAATATGAACATGGGAGTGAAAAATTACTCTAAAGGATTAAAATAAAGTAATATAGAACATAATCATTATAAATGTAACAATTCTGGAACTATAAATATATGATGGGTTAAAATAATACTTATTTCTCCTTACAAAAATTAAATGTATATTATTATTATTTCAAATTCATTTTCCTAATGTTGAGGAATTATTTTACTATAAATATAATGAACTATATATAATAAAGTTAGCTGATTTTATTCTATATCATTGGATCAATCATATCCCATGGTTTTGATTCTATAAATTTACATGTCTTCTCATACACCAGTAAACACATATTCGAGATGAGTTTTTTATGCATGTTGTACTAAAATAATATTCTACTAAACCATATGATCCACAAGTTATTCCTTCAACCTATAAAAATGTACAAAAAAATTGTTTGCACATATTATCCAATAACATAAATAATTATTTAAATAATAATAATATCCAATGTACAAACCTATCAATTCCATAAGTAGTTAACATTATTTCTCAACCAAAATATATCTAACAAAATTAAAAAATAAAAATAAATTTGATTAAGATGAATAAATTTTAAAAATATTCCTTAAATTAAATCCCTATGAATTGAATTTTAATTCCACAAGTAAATACCTTGAACACTTGGTAATAACATAATTATCCTAAGTATTAATCTAAATAGGAATTATATAAATAATTTACTAAATCCCATTTCCTAAAAAAATATCAAATTAATAAATTTAAATACCATAATACAGAAAACAATATCATGAATTATATAATCATGAAATCTCTATCCTTTTTCAAGGTTATCAACACTATCCCATTTACAAATTTAGTAATAATAATCACTTTACCCAAATTAAACATTATTAACTCAATATCGTTGACTTATTAATGGTAATATTTCACTTAATAATGCATTTTAAAAAATATCGCCATACCAAAAATCATAGATTTTATTATCGATATTGTTTCCGACGCATTCACCAGGGAATGCACGTCCGTCTGTTCAGGGACGGCAACGCTGTTTGTTGCCCCACATCTCTGCTTTTTGAAGGCAGGTGGAATCCATTCCAGGTTCAGGGTTGTTTCCTATTTGATCGAAATGGGATGATGGGATATCAGTTCTTCCTTTTGTGGATTCATCCTTAGAACTCGTCACCTAGTAGGGCTCTCCCTCATAGACATGAGACGTTGTTCGTGAAACTCATCTCAAGGCCATATCTTCATGGACACTAGTTAATTACACTACTTCAGTCTGGACATTCCAAGGGGTCCAGTCAGGGTAGTATCCTTCGGTCAAAAAAGTAGTCATGTTGGACATCACTGGCATGTATGGATGTTGGATCACTATTGCGTTGGGGTTTCATTCCCTTATTATAGGGCTTCTCGAGGGTGTGGAAGCCCAAGGAAACCAATGAAAAATGTGGGGTGTTTTATGCCATAGGAATGTATATGAGGTTTTACATAGGTTTAAATATTTATCATAGGGTATGCTGTGAGTTTAACTTTTAGCGGAGAGGGATCAGACTGATCAAAACACTAACTTGAGCGAATCAGGTGAGTGCAACCACTAGAGGGAACACTGATGCTGGGTCTAATACATGCCTAGCTACACAGTTGTTGTTATGGGGAATGAGGTGGCATGATCCCATAGGGATGTGGCAGCCCGGTCGAGAATCAAAATGAATGATGGATGGTTAAGTGAAGTGGGTGGAGAATGAGATGGAGTCGACTTGAGGACGACAGTGATGTTGGGTTTGATCCTCTAAGAGACTTTATATGTATCCTTGTGGAAGGAAATCAAAGTCTCCATAGTTCATTTTACGATGGCTTACTGTCGATTGGGGACTTCAAAGACTTACCGTTGAATGGGGGCATAGTGTCTTATCGCTGGATGGGGTCACAATGGTTTACTGCTATATGGGGTCAAAACGGCTTACTGATCGATGTGGTCATAACGGATTACCACTGGATGGGGTCACAACGGCTTACAGCTAGATGGGGTCACAACGGCTTATCGCTGGATGGGGTCACAACGTCATACCGCTGGATGGTGTCACAAAGTATTAGCGCTGGATGGGGTCACAATATCTTACATCTTGATGGGGTCACAATGGATTACTATTGGATGGGGTCAAAATGGTGTACCACTGGATGGGGTCATAATGAAATACCACTAGATTGGGTCAAAAAGGCTTACAGCTGGATGGGTTCACAATGGCTTACCATTGGATGGGGTCACAATAGCTTACCGCTAGATGGGGTCACAACGACTTTCCATTGGATGGGATCATAACAGCTTACCACTAGATATGGCCACAACGGCTTACCGCTGGATGGGGTCCCAATGACGTACCACTAGATGGGGTTGAACCTAAGGGATGCCTCCTACGTAACTTATCCAGGAGACAATGATCAAATTCCGCATAGATCCAGATGGTTGATTCAATTTAACGTCTTGCAGGAAGAAAAAGGGGGAGGGGAATGCAGTTTCAATGTCATGCAGAACAAATTTTTTATTGACATGAAGGGGGTCTGAACCAGTTTTTGTTGGCCTAGAACCTTAGGGAGGCTGCCTACGTACCATGCATATGCAATTATCAAAGTCCCCGTAGTTCATAATGGGTTTGGTGAACAGACATGAAGATGGTCGGGACCAATGGTTGTTGGTCTTTAACATCACAGATGTCTCTTATATACCTTACCTTAGAAGGGATCAAATATCCCGTAGATCAGAATGGGTTTGGAGCTTACACTCTATGGTGTCCTAGAGAAGATTTCATTTTTAGTGCTTCCTCTAAGACCACATGAGTCACTCTTGGTTTGAGAAACAAAAGGCAGAAATTTCCTTACAATCACATCATGAATGGTGTGTCCCTGGGAAGTGGAGGGGGGCTTACACGTGGTTATCCACCCAAAGATAAAATAGGGGCTTATGCCTAGTTATCATCCCGAGGTGACAGAGATTGATACTTACTCTTGGATGGAGGGTCGGGCAGTGACAATGCCCAGTGGAAGATGGATTTGGAACCAAGGAAGAGAGGAGGAGTTGGGGTACTACATCCTGCAAGAAAAGCTATGAGATTACACCAAGGTGGTTGTCCTATTCCTGTGGACAAAACCCTCCCTAATAAAGAAGATCTCATTCCATGTGTGGAATGATATCACCCCCGTGGAGACCAGTGGGCAAAGAGAATGCCCGAGATGGGGCACCACATGTGTGAGGCATGGGGTGAGGTCACAATTTAACGTCATGTGCTGAGTACGATGGAACTTGGCAGTTTTACATCCTGCAGCTCGGATGAGGAGGGATTCCTCCACACCCCTAAGACTTACATAACTGATACATGCCTACCCTTGAGGGTAGAAATTCTTCAACAATGCTATTGTTGGGGGATGTTATGGAGCGATCCATTGGGGTCCACATTTGTGTGGCTATACGAAGAAGAAATAGTTGTTAGTGTTCCTATGCGAAGAAGATTGAGGCAAAGAAACGCAATGTGAAGTACTACCCAAGGGACATTGAATTTGCTCCATGAAAATCTGAAGGGCCGCACAGGAATGGGAGTTGCAGAGAAAAGAAGTACATAGGTAGAAGCCTTGTGAAGCTCTGGAGCTCCATGAAGGAAAGGGTCATCGTGAAGGGATGTGCTTTGTGAAGTGAAGTCGCCTAGCCTAGGTACAGGGAATAGGTTCATATGGAAGGTGATTCATGAAGTGGAAAATCATTCGCAGAGCAATGCCTCATGAAGAAGTGGTGCCTTGAAAAGCTTAACATTGTGATGTAATGTGCTTCACGAAGTATAGTGACCATGGATTAGCAAGCAGATCACTTGTGCATGTGGGGTGTTTCACGAAGCATAAATGCTGCACGACGACTCAAGTCCCCTTGGGTATCTTCATCCTTCATAGAGGCCCATGGGATCTGCTATGGGAATCCATCTTTGAAGAGGGGTGGAATTCATGCAAAGGAAATGGAACTTCATGATGAAAAATAACCTTGAAAACCTCATGGTTTACAGAGAGGGAATTTCATCGCTATGTGGGAGCTCAGAATGGGAATGGTCAGAGGGTCCATCATTTGGGCTTAAGGGGAACCTAGTATTTATAGATAAGAGGCTATGAATAGAGGAGCTCATACGATGTGAAGATAGAGCTTGCTCAATGGTGAGTTCGTGTACGTCAAAGGGGTTCATAGAGCATCCTGCCTCCTAGCTCTGTGGAGGGTTCGCGAATGTCCAATTGATTCATGGAGCATCCTGCCTCCTTGCTCCGTGGTCGGTTCACGAATGTCAAATCAGTTCACGGAGCCTCCTGGCTCATAGCTTTGTGGCGGGTTCACAAAGGGAGATCATTGTGCTGGCTATGGTGCTATGGGGCTCTGTGACTGTCTTCATAAGGTAGCCCCTATTTCTCTCCATTTGATCTTGCATTTCCTTTATTTTTGGTGTCAACAAATCCCCCCACCCTTTGGACATGGAGCCAAAGAGAATTTGGTTGTTAAAGTATGAGGTTCAGTCACCAAAATACTATAACCATCACGAAGTGGCATCGCCAAGAGGACTCATGAAGTGGAGTGGTGGTGTGAGGCTAAGCGCGCTGCGAAGCGCGCCACAGATCGAACATTCCATGAATCTCCAGGGGTCATCACATATAAATATGGGAGTGGACCTCTCTTTTTTCTTTTCTCTTCTCCACATTTTAGGTTTGTAGTGCTCTCAATTTTCAAAGCTTTGTGTACTTCTCAATTGCTCTCTACGAATCAGGCATTCCACTTCGCAACACACAGTGAGTCTTTGGCTTCGTGTTAGTGTGCTCTACGAACTGTTTTTGAAGGTCGGGGCAAGCTTCCATGAACATCCTTCTTGACTGATCTCCACAAACATTCACAATGAAATCTCTTCACAATTTGATCATTAATAATTCCCTAACATTGAAACTGAATGGCTTACAAGGAGGCTGTCAAGGTGGGTCCTTGCGAATACTGCCCAAAGGGATGATATGGAAAACTGCATGGGTCTAGGGGAGTTGATACAGATCCACTCTGAAAATAATTTGTAGGTGGAGTTGCTGTCAGAAATCTAGTGGAACATTCTGATTCATACTAGGTTGTTGTTGTATGGATTTGGGATGAGGTATGATGTCATCATCCATAATTCAAGTCGGTTTGAACCGTATTACTGGTTTAGAATCACACCATGCAAGTGCTAGTTGTTCAGGGCAGCTGATGGACATGCCTAAGAGGACTTCAAACTTGTTTTTGCAAACTGCCTACACTACCATCTGAAAAATGTTGATGGGAAAGAATTGTAGCCAGAGACATCCCCCCTCTGTACCTGACGATCTTAAAGGTTGAACTGAGGAACATGTCGAAGGGATTGTATAATGATTGGGATCTATATCAGGGTGGTAGCTTTACAGATGAATGTGATTGGTCCTATTGGGTAGGTTCCTCTTGTGAAGATTTTGCGGTAGAGTTGAGGAGAGTGGGTCTGTACGAGGCAGTTTGGGCCTCCCAATTTCATATCTACCAACCAAAGCAGTTGATGCCAGAGTTTTTGAGAGCTATTCATCGAGGACCAATACCTTCCATTTTCCCCATAGGGAGGTTAGCATCTTTTTATGGTATGTGCACCAAATCTCGGGGGTCCCAATACTGGGGGCGATGTATGATAAATTCATCTTTGTTATGGGTACGTGGGAGGTTTTGGAGAAAATATTGCCACTGGCAATGGTGCTGATCAAACATGTGCCGAGAGAGGTAAAGGAAGCTGTGAGAGACGTCAACTTCAGACAGTGGTTCAAAAATATTCTGTTCATACCAAAAAAATAGATTGTTTTTTGTGGGGCCTCGTACATTCCCAAACGGGGATCAACAAGGCAAGGAGAACTCGTAATGGTGGCTCCTGGAGGACCACTAGTGGAAAACTTAGGGGTTCAGTGTTAGACTGAGTAACAACTGGTAGTTAGGCTGGCGGAATTCATCGGAGTTCTCATCTGCAGTTAGATCATGCCATTGAGGGATACAAACATGGGTGTGAGACAATGCACATTTATCATGGCGTCCATGTTGGCAACATGGGTGTGGGTGAACCTCAGAATCCAGATTCTCGCCAAACTATACAAGATGTTATGGAATATTAGTGAAGGAATGTGGCTCTAGAAAAAATGCGAGTCGTTCCACCTCCTATACGAATGAATAGAGGCACACGATAGGGGAGTCTATGAATATTTGAACCCCATCTCCCCTCGGAGATCAAAATTATGTCTATCAATTCTAAATATAGCAGGGATATTCATGGCCAAACTGAATAGGAATGTGGTGTTGAATTGCGTCTGGATGATAGAGGATTTCAACTTTCATCTGTTCTTGTTGCTAATGAGTGCTTTTACTGATGGAAACCGGGGAACAAAAGAGGACCAATCCAATATCCTAGCTTTTTGAGGTAAATTACTGGTTGAAAGAATAGATATCAAGCCTCTCTGTGAGTCGTACACCTTGAACAAATTTTCCATGCGGTTTTGGTATGTGAAACAGTTGACTCCCCATGTCTATTTAGGGGTATTCCACGAGGAACATCAATGTGTGATGAGACATATTTGGCTCATGTTCACACATGATGATGGAAAGTTGAAGAATGAATTTCCTCCGCCCACAACCATCTTTGAGATGGTGAAAGAGTATTCTAAAAGCATTGAGGTGGCCTGCGAGAGAGAGAGATCCTAAAGCATCGAACTATTCGAGCCGGTGGTGGTGTGCCTCCCCAACCTTGAGTTCAGGACCAGAGGATAGCAAGAATATACTGTAGTGGTGGAGATGTCATGACAGCGAGGATCGTACTGGCTGAGGGAGAGGTAGTAGGAGAAGATCCTACAATGGCAGAGGACCTGGTGGTCCTAGAAGAATAGATATATATAGAGGGGAGGCCACTAAGAGGAATCTTTAGAGTATCCACCAAGGCTCCAGGGAAGCGGCTACGCCATATAGACATGCCGGAGAATGCCACCTTCCCAGAGGGCTGGGAAATCTGGGATTTCAATAGGCAATTCCTTAGCCCATCCAAGATGTGGTAACACTTGAACTGCCTCAGGATGGACATGTCGGAAAGTTTCCCTGTTAGGGCCAGCTTTGTAGTATCCCAGGAGTAGGTAGAGCAATACATGGTAAATATAAAGGAATTTATGCACTCATGTGGTGCCCCTCATCCAATGATAGAATGGGTGAAGGTGTTGTTGAATCAGACATCCCCCCCCCATAGTGGCTAGTTTCCGAACTGAGGGAGCGCTTTCCATTTCCAGAGGAATCAGATGATTCCTCCTGGAGTTAGGAGGTCTGTAGAGGGATCCCATTGGAGGAGGGAGAAGTTGGTGATCAAGACTTAGACCATGAAGAATTTGAAGAGTCCCTTGAGGTAAAATCCCACGTCCCTTCCTCAGGGTCTCCTGTCAGGTCATTCTGGACTCCTTACTAATACATGAACTGTGCAGTAGGGTCTCATACACAGAACCCATTCCATCCCCTCAATAGATGTAGTTGTGGGACCGTCATAATCTACTACTGCAACTTCATTGATTACTGCATTTGGTGGGGCTAGGACAACCAAGGTGGTTCCTATAGAGCTTTCAGACCATCTGAAAATATATGAGGGGGGCCCGCCACGGGGTCCCGATGGCGCCAACCTAAGAATGAGACCAGGAATTCGATATCTCTAAGTTTCCCTGAACAAATTCATGATTGTCACCCATTTACTATGTCAACTGACATCCATTCCCCTTTTTGATCTACACGATTGTTCTAATGGCGGGGGCCGTCGTGGCGAGTTTGGTTGGGGAATTTGGCGGCACCTTTCCCAAAGAAATACCTGTGATTGTGGAGGCAGATATCCAAACCGACCATGTTGTGGTGCTCACAATCAATGGTGTGACCATTAGACGGGCTAAGAATGAGATTATTATGGTGGGGTATGATGATGGGGATCAATCAGATAGCCTGGGTCCCACCATACCCGATCAAACACGAGTTGTGGACCCTAAAGATGAGATCCTTGGGGTGTTCCCCACATATGATCATGCCAACTGTGCCTACTAGGATGGGATGACCTCTCATGAAGACAATAGAAAAATAGTTTGTCATTGATCGTGGAAGCAGATCAAGAACTTCATTAAAGACACCACCCAAATGCATTGTCTATATGAGTTGGATAGACTTCACTTGTAGCTGCGTGAACTCTCTGTTGGGGGATTGGATGATCTGAGTCCCAACATGATCATCATAAATCTTATGGCAGAGAAGATTCGAGAGTATGACAGTGGCGTCGGTGTGGGCTGGCAGTAGAGGAATGTGGTGAACATCAAGAGGCTCTGGGAGGATGAATACAAGATTTAACAGTTGTAGGTTTGAGAGGATGAGCACTCAGCCTCCATTGATATGAAATCAGAGCTAATATTATGATTGAAGTTCCTGCTGGAGAATTCCGAGGAGCACATGAAGCAATCCTCCTAAGAGATGATCGTCATTCGGGTCAACGTAGAGAAGGCCCAGATTGCAGCTGATAAATTATGCCCCATTACTGCCAAGGAGGAGCAGGAGCTGGATAGGATGCGGAAAATCCTAAAATCCACAGTCCAGAGGGTGGTGGAGCTGTAACATTCATTTGACTGGGTTAACAATTCAATGGGATTGATCGACCCTCGGGTGTTGTAAGAATTAAAAACCCTCAAACACACTCTCATGATTTGATTATTTTATGCCAGATTCATGCATGAGTTCTGTTATTTGTATTGGTTTTACACACAACTCTTATATTCGTGAAATTCCAAGTGATCAATCCCAATGCTCATGTGGGTTGAGCCCAAAGTGAGTAACAAGAGATGATCTCCACTTTATTTCATCTGAACATAAGTGTGCCGACCAAGCATCGGGCATACGAGGTTTGAATAACCAATTCATATTTCTAGGAATAAATGGTAGAGGCCTGATTAGAGTATGAGGACCTCATGAAAATCGACATTTCATCCCTCCAATGTGCTCTAGTGCATGAGCGGGATATCAAAAGGGGCATCCAAATTAATACGAACATAAAGTAATGGAATGTGTGTATCATGATACCAAATGTTCGACACATTGTAAGAGTGGTGTGACAATAAAGGATGATTTTTGACCATGTTCAAAACACATTATCTATAACGACCCATACTTTACATACATTTTTATTACTTCAGAATTGAAGCACACTTATTATAACATATAACAAAACAAAGAAAGGACCGTATAGGTATAGTGTCTTTAGAAACTGGGAAACATAAACAACTGGTTCATAAAGCATCTACTTTGCCTCCCATTTATTTCATCATATCTAGAGTCCCTTTTTGGTATATTCTACTTAATAACCTTCTTCCTGACCTGGGGAAATAAAACATACAAAAGGGTGAGCTCAAATGCTCAGTAAGGGTAAACAAAAGAAATATCAATCACATCATATACATAAGAACATAACTTTTGGAAATCTTAACCTAAAAAAGAGATCATGATTTCATAACATGGGATAAATCATAGAAGTGAAATGTAATCCCAATAATCATAACATAAAACTTGAAACTTTGTGGCATACACACATAATCATAGAGAATCATTTCTTATTAGTCAAGACTCATTTCCAAGACTATCTTAGTGGACAAAGTCCATTTCTGAACCGAGTCACCCTCGTTTCAGTCCTGTTTCACTGAACCGGTATAACCTACCATTCCAGCCATGTCTATCTCATGAGATATAAAATCATTACCCAATTCATTGGAGGGAGATATAGGTCCCACCCATCTCATAATGATACCATTCTTATGTGTTCCACAAAATCATAAACCATACATCATAGCATAACCCATGTAATAAAAATGGGAATCTTAAACATCATGACATCATAAAACAATTCATATAATATAAAGGAATTCATAAAAATAATTCCATCACAACAAAATCAAATCAATGTAATAATAGGGATAAAAACATAACCCTTTATTATCTTAGATGGAAAATAATTTTGATAAAACACTTGAACTCCATTTTTGAGGAAAATATTCTTTCTATTTCAAAAACATTTTTCCTTTATTAACATGTCATACAATTTTAAACTAAAAGAAGTTGATTAAAAATAAACTTGAAAACATGTAAAGGAAGCTTCTTGGAAATAATGTTTTAAAAATCCATTCATGCCGTATAAGTTAAAAAAACATTCTTCGTACTTTTGTCAGAAAAGTCAAAAAGTACCTCGTACGAAAAACGACAAAAGATTCCTTCCATATCCTTTACTAAAAACACACCGAAGGATAAAATTGGATTTAAAAAATTGTAGGTGGATGGAAATAATATTAAATATTGAGTAAACATGGTTGTGGATGATAAAATAAACCCCAGTAAATACCAAAGTATAAACAATCTCGGATAAAAAATGAGATTGTGATATTTTCCCTTACCTTAGGTCCGACTTGCTTTGTAAGTGTATGAACCTCTTGTATAATGATTTAAATAATGTTATTGACTTATTCCATAATCATAATTATTTTTATGATATCATATATGGTCATATTCTTAGCTTCTTAGTAGTAATATTTCATTGCTACTTGTTATTCGGGTGTTTATAACTTTTTGTTCTTATGCGTGTTTTGTCGAATAAATTCGTATTCTTCCCTTTAGGTTATAGATACCTCATTTACAGAATGGTATTAGTGTAATATATTTCATATTCATTCATTCAATTCATTTATATAATCATTATGAAATGAAGATCATGTAGAACGAGTCGCATCACATCCTGGAGACGGTATTCCGTATGTACGCACGAGTGATGATATTGTTCCTATGATCGTGGAATTGTATTGGAGTGTATGTATACTATTTAAGAATCAATATCACTTTATAATAGTCATATATAGTAATTATTTACACCATTATACCCATCCAAGTAATGTGGTGGTGGAAAATAGATTACACCACGGCCTGGAGATGGTATTCCGTACGTACGCACGCGCGGTGATTTCATTTTCCGTAGGATGGATAGATGGTTAAATTGGGTTTTTTCATAATTATAATAACATATCCGTATATGAGTGATACTGATGTTATTACTTCATAATTAAACAACTAAATAAGAAGAAGTTGAAGAAGAAATAAATTGGAAAGGATCGATAATGGATATTACCTCTTCTTTGAAGTGCTTCTTTGAGACCTCCTTTTAGGGCACTAAAATTGGTCTTTGAAGAAGACCAGGACCTCTAGGATGTCTCTAGGGAAGTGGAGAGGAGAAAATTTCAGGGATTGGCCGAGCATGAAGGCTCAATGTTGTGTGAGGAAGAGAGGGAGGAGGTGCCCTTTTATAAGGGAGGAGGGGGGCACCTTTGGAATAACTAAAAATATTATTTTATTATAAAGTCAAGTTCGGTTTTAAATAGCTCCAAATTGATTTATTTCGAGGATAAGGTGGGTTTGGGTCGAAATATTCTCATCCAATATAATTTAGACAAGTTTAGGTTCCTATTTTAACCTTATCATTTAGATTTAACATTAAGTTAAATAATTTTACTTTTACCGTGTATTCTTGTGTTCTTATACTATAAGGTTAATAAACATACTATATCAAGCCAAACGAACCCCTAGTTGTTTATTATTAATATATATAACCTTATCTAAGTCATTTGGCCGAACCTTATATTTTTATGAATAAAATAACAATTAATTATATAATATTTTTTTAAAAACTATTTTATGTCAATTTTGATACTATTTAGTAATTGATTTTTGTGAAAATCATAACAGAATGATAAGTTCAAAAAAAGTTAATTAAATCAATACTAACTTGTCATATTAACCTAGACAATTAGTGTAATTCATAAAAAGTGTCAAATTTTATTTATTTTGGTGTTTATAACATCAATTATGTCAATATTTCATTAATAAGATAATTACTGGATCATCTTTGTGTCATAAATTGATTAAATTATTAAATGTATAAAATTACAAATAAAATACCATTATGTAGGAAATATTTTTAGATTTCTACTGAAAATTTATAGTCGAATTTATCTTATCTATAACCCCATATTAAAAATGATTTAGTTATTAATCTTTGATTTTAACTATTTTAATCCTTCTTTAAATAAATTAATAATAAATGTCCTAATCTAATCCAAGTTGGCCTAAAAGGTCATATTTTATTCCTAAGTTTGTTTATGGTCGAATTAAACTTTTCCAATAGAATTAGTACATTTGTTATGGTAATAATAATATAATTGTTACCCTTAATTACCCTATTTACTTTTAACCGTGGTAAAAAAAAGTAAAAAGTTACTATTCACCAAAAAATTATTTTTATCTCATTGAACCACATTTTAATTACTGACATCAACTGTGTCTCTCGGATTTTTGAAATTCCACTCATAGAAGTGGTAAGATTATGTTTTATGAAAAATTTATTTTTTTAACATCCACTTATTAGTTTCACTATTCATCAAAAATTGAAAGTTTTCAGAAAAATACCAAAATTTAACCCTAGGCTAAGTTCGATATTCCGATTCCAAAAATGAAGTCCATTTTGAAAAATAAAATTTATAAAATTTTAAAAAGTGGTTACTACTATTTATAATGGCTAGTTTTAATAATATTTTAATATCATATCGTTGTTTAGTGAAACTCGGTATTCCGTACGACGCAAGCTATCGAGGAAGGTCACGATTTCGTGTAAAGCAAGACAAGCAAGTGTTGTGTGTAGAAAAATATTCCTTTGATGATTTATATAACATAAAAGTCTCAGGTGTTACATTCTACCCCCTTAAAATGAATTTCTCCCTCGAAATTCGTCATGTTGTAACAAACAGATGAGGATACACCTCCCTCATTATATCCTCAAGCTCCCATGTAGATTCTTCTAATTGGTGGTTTCTCCATAAAACTTTCTCCAATCGAGTGGTCTTGTTTCGTAGGAATTTTTCGCTATGATCAATAATCTATATTGGTTGTTCTTCATAAGAAAGATCTTGCTCCAGCGGTACAACTTCTGAGCTGAGTACATGTGAAGGATCAGGTATGTACTTTCTCAGGAGAGATACATTGAACACATCATGAACTTGAGAGAGATTCGGTTGAAGCGCCAATTGGTAAGCTACCTTCCCAACACGATCCAGTATTTCGAAAGGACCGATATATCTAGGGCTCAACTTCCCCTTCTTTCTAAATCTCATAACCCTCTTCCAGAGAGATATTCATAAGAACACTTTATCACCCACTTCAAACTCTAGGTCTTTTCTTCGGTTGTCGGCATAACTTTTCTGTCGACTGTGAGCTGCTCTTATGTGTTGTTGAATAGATCTGACCTTTTCTGCCATTTCATCAACAAGATCAGGTCCTAATAGCTTTATTTCCCCAACTTCATCCCATCAAGTTGGAGTCCTGCATTTCTTTCCATAGAGAGCTTCATAAGGAGCCATCTGAATACTGGAGTGAAAGCTATTATTATAAGAAAATTCCACCAAAGGTAGGTGTTGATCCCAACCACCTTTGAAATCCATAGAGAAAGCTCTCAACATATCTTCTATAGTTTGAATTGTTCTCTCAGACTGACCGTCTGTCTGAGGATGATAAGCAGTGCTGAAACTCAACTCTGTATCCAGAGTTTGCTGAAGACTTCGCCAGAACTTCGAGGTAAATCCCGGATCCCAATCAGATATAATAGAAAGTGGTACACCATGCAATCTTACCACTTCCTTTACATATATCCTGTAAAGTTGATCCAGAGAGAAATCTTCTCTAATAGCAATGAAGTGTGCAGACTTTGTAAGACGATCAACTATGACCCAGATAGCATTATTGCCTTTGGATGTTTTAGGAAG
Source organism: Viscum album (assembly GCA_963277665.1). NCBI lineage: Eukaryota > Viridiplantae > Streptophyta > Magnoliopsida > Santalales > Viscaceae > Viscum > Viscum album. The sequence continues at coordinate 1,550,140,516 of OY728158.1, read as the reverse complement.
TCCTGTGACAAAGTCCATAGTGATGTTTTCCCATTTCCATTCGGGTATGGGTAATGGTTGTAACATCCCCTTAGACTTCTGTCTCTTAGCTTTAACTTGTTGACAAACCAAGCATCAAGAGACATATTCAACAACATCTCTTTTCATGCCATCCCACCAGAAGTACTCTTTCAGGTCCCTATACATCTTCGTGCTTCTAGTATGAATAGAGAATGAAGAACTATGAGCCTCATCTAGAAGCTCCTTCTTTAATTCGGGGATGGGAGGAACACAAACCTGATTTCTGAACATTATTATCCCATCACAATCAAGGTTGAATTCAGGAACATTTCTCACCTTCTTTTGTAACTCGACATCTTCTTTCTGTTCGTCTTTAATCTTCACATGTATAGATGGTTGAACATTCATTTGAGAAAGATAAGATTTTTCCCCTTCCATTATAATTCCAATATCCATCCTTTGTAAATCCATAAATATTGGATCTTTTGTGATCCTCATCATGGATAAAATAGCATGGTCTTGTTGACTTAATGCATCTGCCACCTTGTTTGCTTTCCCAGGGTGGTAATGAATTGAGCAGTCATAATCATTAATCAGCTCCAACAATCTTCTTTGGCGCATATTCAGCTCCTTTTGTGTGAAAATATACTTTAAACTTTTATGATCAGTATAAATATCACACCTTTCACCATAAAGGTAATGCCTCCAAATATTTAATGCAAATATTACTGCAGCTAACTCCAAATCATGAGTTGGGTAATTTTGCTCATGTATTTTCAACTTTCGTGAGGCATAAGCTATCACCATATCATTGTGCATAAGAACACACCCCAATCCCTTCTTGGATGCATCACTATAGATCACAAACCTTTCTCCACTACAAGGCAGTGTGAGCACAGGTGCAATGGATAACCTTCTTTTTAACTCCTTGAAATTCTCTTCACATTCCTCCGTCCAAACAAACTTAACTCCTTTCCGAGTCAACTTGGTGAGTGGATTGGATAATCGTGAAAAATCTTTCACAAAACGTCGATAATATCCAGCCAAACCAAGAAAACTCTGGATCTCAGTCATTGTTTTTGGTCTCGACCATATTTCGATAACCTCTGTTTTTGCTGGATCCACAAATATACCCTCTTTTGATATTATGTGACCCAAAAATGAAACTTTTTGAAGCCAAAATTCACACTTGGTAAATTTTGCATAAAGCTTCTCCTTTCTCAGGGTCTTCAATATAATTCTCAAGTGATATTCATGTTCTTCCTTGATCTTTGAATAGACAAGAATATCGTCTATAAAGACTACCACAAACTGATCAAGATAGTCTCTAAAGACTCTATTCATCAGATCCACGATGATAGCAGGGGCATTAGTAAGACCAAATGGGATCACTATAAATTCATAGTGTCCATAACTTGTACGGAAAGCCATCTTTGGTATATCCACCCTTTTGACCCTTAATGGATGATACCCTGAATGAAGATCAATCTTGGAAAAGTATTGAGCTCCGCGTAGTTGGTCAAATAGGTCATCAATGCGAGGGAGAGGAAATTTGTTCTTGATAGTGATCTTGTTAAGTTCTCGATAATCAATGCAGAGTCTCATTGATCTATCTTTCTTATTAACAAATAGAAAAGGTGCTCCCCAAGGTGATGCACTAGGGCGTATGAACCCCTTATCAAGATTCTCTTGGAGTTGCTTCTTCAATTCCTGCAACTCAATTGGGGCCATTCTATAAGGTGTCTTTGAAATAGGCAAAGCACCCGGTATGAGTTCTATTGAAAACACAACTTCACGATTCGGTGGAAGACCCGGTAATTCATCCAGAAAGAAATCATCAAACTCCCGTACAATGGGCATATTCTTAATTGTGAGTTTCTCACCAACCATTTGAGATAAATAACCTTCATTTAGTGGAATCAAGACCCATAAGATGGAAGGAATTTCCACTGGAAGGTTATGTCCATCCTTGCATCGATAGACGATCATAGATTGATCTGGAATATGAAATGTGACTTTCCTTCTTTGGCAACTGATATGAGCTGCATGTAGAGAAAGCCAATACATGCCAAGAATCACATCAAATTCCACTATAGGAAGGATCACAAGATTTGCATGAAGCACTTTCCCACAAACTTCAATCGGAGAAGAATTATAAACTTTTGATGCGACTGTTGTGCCATTAGGTGTTGTCACAGCTAACTCAACATCTAATTGTTGAGGTAATACGGTGATATCCTTAGAAAATTCTTCAGAAATAAAGGAGTGGGTGGATCTAGAATCAAATAAAACATTTTCTACTTTAGAGTGGATGGTAAGTGTACCTTTCACCAAATCGTTATCGTACTCCACATCGCTGATAGAAATTGCATGTGACTTTCCTTTGTCTTTAGCCTTAAGAGTTTGTTGACGTCGACCATCATCATCAACCCTTGGATTAGGGAATTTATTGGCACAATGCCCCATCTACTTGCACTTGAAACATTGAAGTGTAGTAGGTTCATTCTGTGTATCCCTTACTTTGTTTGCATCATTAGACATCTCCTTCCCATCATCGCGGCATTCAAATGCCTGATGACCTTCCTTTCCACATTTGAAACATTTACTTGTCCCTTTAAGACAACTCCCTCCATGTTTCTTTCCACACTTTGTGCATAAAGGAAATCTCATCTTCTTTTCAGAGTTCTCTTTAGATTTTCCTTTGAATTCCATGTTCCTCTTCTTATCAAAGCCATATGACTGATGGGTTACTCCAATCTCCATCTCAACTTTTAGAGCACATCGAACAATTTCCTTATAGCTATTGAAGTACCTTATGGCTAAGGCCCTTCGAAGACTTCGTTTTAAGCCACTAAAGAATCGATCGATCTTACTCTCAGGTTGGATAATAATACCAAAATCATACCTTGCAAGTCTTGTAAAATTTGCTTCATAGGTACCAATAGATTCATTATCCTTTTTCTTCAGTTCAAGAAACTCTTTCTCCATCTTTGTTCGGAGAATACGAGGGAAGTACTTATTGAAAAATAGGTTCTTGAACTCGTCCCATTCCATGGACTCAATTTCATCCCTTTGGCTTGTATTCTTAATAAGATTCCACCATTGATCAGCATCACCTTCCAAACGATACACTGCTAAGATGAATTTATCATGCTCAGAACATTGAAGAACTGAAAATATCTTTTCAGTAGTACTAATCCATTATTCAGCAACTAATGGATCAGTAGACCCACTGAATGAAGGTGGACACTGTCTCATGAAGGTATCAAGAGAATGTTGCTCCTTCCTTTGCTCGTTTGGAAGTCTTGCATGATTAATAGCTTGAGAAATTTGTGTGATCATGGCTACAAGATTTTTCATTCCAGCTCCCATAACGTTTGGTTGCTCGGGGGGACAATCATTGCATTGCCCGTCACATTCCGCATTAACACGGTTCCTTCGGGTTCCAGCCATTGACTAAAACCAAGAAGAATAGTGTGAGAAACACTAATTATAATAGGAAAACCATATAATCAAGAATAAAATTTCACACTTAAGGTCTTATCCTAGGTCATTCATGGCCATTTCTAAAACACTAAGATTTTTTTCTATGCTTAGAATTATCCTTAGGGTTCTTACTAAGTCTTTCACATCCTAGTTTCCAAAGGTTGACTATACCTTTCCCCTGATACCAACTATAACGACCCATACATTACATACATTGTTATTACATCAAAATTGAAGCACACTTATTATAACATATAACAAAACCAAGAATGGACCATATAGGTATAGTGTCTTTAGAAACTAGGAAACATAAACAACTGGTTCATAAAGCATCTACTTTGCCTCCCATTTATTTCATCATATCTAGAGTCCCTTTTTGGAATATTCTACTTAATAACATTCTTCTTGACCAGGGGAAATAAAACATACAAAAGGGTGAGATCAAATGCTCAGTAAGGGTAAACAAAAGAAATATCAATCACATCATATACATAATTACATAACTTTTGGAAATCTTAACCTGCAAAAGATATCATGATTTCATAACATGGGATAAATCATAGAAGTGAAATGTAATCCCAATAATCATAACATAAAACCTGAAACTTTGTGGCATACACACATAATCATAGAGAATAATTTCTTATTAGTCAAGACTCATTGCCAAGACTATCTTAGTAGACAAAGTCCATTTCTGAACCGAGTCACCCTCGTTTTAGTCCTGTTTCACTAAATCGGTATAACCTACCGTTCCAGCCATGTTTATCTCATGAGATATAAAATCTTTACCCAGTGCATTGGAGGGAGATATAGGTCCCACCCATCTCATAATGATACCATTCTTATGTGTGCCACAAAATCATAAACCATACATCATAGCATAACCCATGTAATAAAAAAGGGAATATTAAACATCGTGACATCATAAAACAATTCATATAATATAAAGGAATTCATAAAAATAATTCCATCACAACATAATCAAATCAATGTAATTATAGGGATAAAAACAGAACCCTTTATTATCTTAGATGGAAAATAATTTTGATAAAACACTTGAACTCCATTCTTGAGGAAAATAACCTTTCTATTTCAAAAACATTTTTCCTTTCTTAACATGTAATAAAATTTTAAACTAAAAGAAGTTGATTAAAAATAAACTTGAAAACATTTAAAGGAAGCTTCTTGTAAATAATGTTTTAAAAATCCATTCATGTCATATAAGTCAAAAAAAACATTCTTCGTACTTTTGTCAGAAAAGTCAAAAAGTACCTCGTACGAAAAACGACAAAAGATTTCTTTCATATCCTTTACTAAAAACACACTGAAGGGTAAAATTGGATTTAATCAATTGTAGGTGGATGGAAATAATATTAAATACTGAGGAAACATTTATTTGGATGATAAAATACACCCCAGTAAATACCAAAGTATAAACAATCTCGGATAAAAAATGAGATTGTGATATTTTCCCTTACCTTAGGTCCGACTTGCTTTGTAAGTGTCCGAAACTCCTGTATAATGATTTAAATATTGTTATTGACTTATTACAAAATCATAATTATTTTTATGATATCATATATGGTCATATTCTTAGCATCTTAGTAGTAATATTTAATTGCTACTTGTTATTCAGGTGTTTATAAATTTTTGTTCTTATGCATGTTTTGTCGAATAAATTCTTATTGTTCTCTTTAGGTTATAGATACCTCATTTACAGAATGGTATTAGTGTAATATATATCATATTAATTCATTCAATTCATTTATATAATCATTATGAAATGAATAACATGTATAACGAGTCGCATCACATCGTGGAGACGGTATTCCGTATGTACGCACGAGTGATGATATCGTTCCTATGACCGTGGAATTGTATTAGAGTGTATGTATACTATTTCAGAATCAATATAACTTTATAATAGTCATATATAGTCATTATTTACACCATTATACCCATCCAAGTAAGGTGGTGGTGGAAAATAGATTACACCATGGCGTGGAGACGGTATTCCGTACGTACGCACGCGTGGTGATTTCATTTTCCGTAGGATGGATAGATGGTTAAATAGGGTTGTTTCATACTTATAATAACATATCATTATATGAGTGATACTAATGTTATTACTTCATAATGAAACAACTAAAGAAGAAGAAGATGAAGAAGAATGAAATTGGAAAGGATCGGTAATGGATATTACCTCTTCTTTGAAGTGCTTCTTTCAGACCTCCTTTTAGGGTACTAAAATTGGTCTTTTAAGATGACCAGGACCTCTAGGATGTCTCTAGGGAAGTGTAGAGGAGAAATGGCAGGGGTTGTCCGAGCATGAAGGCTCAAAGTGGTGTGAGGAAGAGGGGGAGGAGGTGCCCTTTTATAAGGGAGGTGAGGGGCACCTTTGGAATAACCAAAAATATTATTTTATTATAAAATCAAGTTCGGTTTTAAATAACTCCAAATTGATTTATTTCGAGGCTAAGGTGGGGTTGGGTCAAAATCCTCTCATCCAATAGAATTTAGGCAAGTTTAGGTTCCTATTATAACCTTATCATTTTCATTTAACATTAAGTTAAATAATTTTACTTTTACCGTGTCTTCTTGTGTTCTTATACTATAAGGTTAATAAACATACTATATCAAGCCAAACGAACCCCAAGTTGTTTATTATTAATATATATAACCTTATCTAAGTCATTTGGCAGAACCTTAGATTTTTAGGAATAAAATAACAATTAATAATAGAATATTGTTTTTAAAAACTATTTTATGTCAATTTTGACACTATTTAGTAATTGATTTTTGTGAAAATCATAACAGAATGATAAGTTCGAACAAAGTTAATTAAATAAATAAAAACATTTCATATTAACCTAGAAAATTTGTGGAATTCATAAAAAGTGTCAAATTACATTTATTTTGGTGTTTATAACATCAATTATGTCAATATTTCATTAATAAGATAATTACTGCATCATCTTTGTGTCATAAATAAATTCAATTATTTAATGTCAAAAAATTAAAAATAAAATACCATTATCTAGGAAATATTTTTAGATTTCAAATGAATATTTATAGTCGAATTTATCTTATGTATAACCCTATATTAAAAATGATTTAGTTATTAAACATTGATTTTAGCTATTTTAACCCTTCTTTAAATAAATTTATAATAAATGTCCTAATCTAATCCAAGTGGGCCTAAAAGGTCATATTTTATTCCAAAGATTGTTTTTGGTCGAATTAAACTTGTCCAATAGAATTAGGACATGTGTTAGGGTAATAATAATATCATTTTTACCCTTAATTACCCTATTTACTTTTAATCGTGGTAAAAAAAAGTAAAAAGTTACTATTCACCAAAAAAATTATTTTTATCTCATTGAACCACATTTTACTTACTGACATCAACCGTGTCTCTCGGATTTTTGAAATTCCACTCACAAAAGCGGTAAAATTATGTTTTATGAAAAATTTAGTTTTTTAACAACCACTTAGTAGTTTCACTATTCATCAAAAATTGAACGTTTTCAGAAAAATACCAAAATTTCACCCTAGGCTAATTTCGATATTCTGAGTCCAAAAATGAAGTCCATTTTGAATAATAAAATTTCTAAAATTTTAAAAAGTGGTTATTACTATTCATAATAGCTAGTTTTAATAATATTTTAATAGCATATCATTGTTTAGTGAAACTCGGTATTGCGTACGACGCAAGCTATCGAGGAAGGTCGCGATTTCGTGTAAAGAAAGAGAAGCAAGTGTTTTGTGTAGAAAAATATTCCTTTTATGATTTATATAACATAAATGTCTCGGGTGTTACATTCTACCCCCCTTAAAATGAATTTCTCCCTCGAAATTCGTCACTTTGTAACAAACAGATGAGGATACCTCTCCCTCATCATATCCTAAAGCTCCCATGTAGCTTCTTCTAATTGATGGTTCCTCCATAAAACTTTCACCAATCGAGTGGTCTTGTTTTGAAGGACTTTTTCGCTACGATCTAAAATCTCTATCGGTTGTTCTTCATAAGAAAGATATTTCTCCAGCGGTACAACTTCTGAGCTGAGTACATGTGAAGGATCATGTATGTACTTTCTCAGGAGAGATACATGGAACACATCGTGAACTTGAGAGAGATTCGGTGGAAGTGCCAATCAGTAAGATACCTTCCCAACACGATCCAGTATTTTGAAAGGACCGATATATCTAGGGCTCAACTTCCCCTTCTTTCCAAATCTCATAACCCTCTTCCAGGGAGATGTTCGTAAGAACACTTTATCACCCACTTCAAACTCTAGGTCGTTTCTTCGGTTGTCGGCATAACTTTTCTGTCGACTCTGAGCTGTTCTTATGTGTTGTTGAATAAATCTGACCTTTTCTGCCATTTCATCAACGAGATCAGGTCCTAATAGCTTTCTTTCCCCAACTTCATCCCAACAATTTGGAGTCCTGCATTTCATTCCATAGAGTTCTTCATAAGGAGCCATATGAATACTGGAGTGAAAGCTATTATTATAAGAAAATTCCACCAAAGGTAGCTGTTGATCCCAACCACCTTTGAAATCCATATAGCAAGCTCTCAACATATCTTCAAGAGTTTGAATTGTTCTCTCAGACCGAACGTCTGTCTGAGGATGATAAGCAGTGCTGAAACTCAACTCTGTATCCAGAGTATGCTGAAGACTTCGCCAGAACTTCGAGGTAAATCTCAGATCCCGATCAGATATAATAGAAAGTGGTACTCCATGCAATCTTACCACTTCCTTTACATATATCCTGGCAAGCTGATCCAGAGAGAAATATTCTCTAATAGCAATGAAGTGTGCAGACTTTGTAAGACGATCAACTATGACCCAGATAGCATTATTCCCTTTGGATGTTTTAGGAAGTCCTGTGACAAAGTCCATAGTGATGTTTTCCCATTTCCATTCGGGTATGGGTAATGGTTGTAACATCCCCTTAGACTTCTGTCTCTCAACTTTAACTTGTTGACAAACCAAGCATCGAGAGACATATTCAGCAACATCTCTTTTCATTCCATCCCACCAGAAGTACTCTTTCAGGTCCCTATACATCTTCATGCTTCCAGGATGAATAGAGAATGAAGAACTATGAGCCTCATTTAGCAGCGCCTTCTTTCATTCGAGGATGGGAGGAACACAAACCCGATTTCTGAACTTTATTATCCCATCACAATCAAGGTTGAATTCAGGAACATTTCTCACCTTCTTTTGTAACTCGACATCTTATTTTTGTGCCTCTTTAATATTCACATGTATAGATGGTTGAACATTCGTTTGAGAAAGATAAGATTTTTCTACTTCCATTATAATTCCAAGATCCATCCTTTGTAAATCCATAAATATTGGATCTTTTGTGATCCTCATCATGGATAAACTAGCATGGTCTTGTCGACTTAATGCATTTTCCACCTTGTTTTCTTTCCCAGGGTGGTAATGAATTGAGCAGTGATAATCCTTAATCAACTCCAACCATCTTCTTTGGCGCATATTCAGCTTCTTTTGTGTGAAAATATACTTTAAACTTTTATGATCAGTATAAATATCACACCTTTCACCATAAAGGTAATGCCTCCAAATCTTTAATGCAAATATTACCACAGCTAACTCTGAATCATGAGTTGGGTAATTTTTCTCATGTATTTTCAACTGTCGTGAGGCATAAGCTATCACCATATCATTTTGCATAAGAACACACCCCAATACCTTCTTGGATGCATCACTATAGATCACAAACCTTTCTCCACTAAAAGGCAGTGTGAGCATAGGTGCACTAGATAACCTTCTTTTTAACTCCTTGAAATTCTCTTCACATTCCTCCGTCCAAACAAACTTAACTCCTTTCCGAGTCAAATTGGTGAGTGGATTGGATAATCGTGAAAAATCTTTCACAAAACGTCGATAATATCCAGCCAAACCAAGAAAACTTCGGATCTCAGTCACTGTTGTTGGTCTTGACCATCTTTTGATAACCTCTGTTTTTGCTGGATCCACAGATATCCCCTATTTTGAGATTATGTGACCCAAAAATGCAACTTTTTGAAGCCAAAATTCAAACTTGGTAAATTCGGCATAAAGCTTCTCCTTTCTCAGGGTCTTCAATATAATTCTCAAGTGATCTTCATGTTCTTCCTTGCTCTTTGAATAGACAAGAATATCGTTTATAAATACTACCACAAACTGATCAAGATAGTCTCTAAAGACTCTATTCATCAGATCCATGAACATAGTAGGGGAATTAGTAAGACAAAATGGCATCACTATAAATTCATAGTGTCCATACCTTGTACGGAAAGTCGTCTTTGGTATATCCTCCCTTTTGACCCTTAATTGATGATACCCTGAACGAAGATCAATCTTGGAAAAGTATTGATCTCCGCGTAGTTGGTCAAATAGGTCATCAATGTGCGGGAGAGGATATTTGTTCTTTATAGTGATCTTGTTAAGTTCTCGATAATCAATGCAGAGTCTCATTAAACCATATTTCTTCTTAAAAAACAGAATAGGTGCTCCCCAAGGTGACGCACTAGGGCGTATGAACCCCTTATCAAGATTCTCTTGGAGTTGCTTCTTCAATTCCTGCAACTCAATTGGGGCCATTCTATAAGGTGTCTTTGAAATAGGAAAAGCACCCGGTACGAGTCCTATTGAAAACTCAACTTCACAATTCGGTGGAAGACCCAGTAATTCATCCGAAAAGACATCATCAAACTCCCGTACAATGGGTATATTCTTAATTGTGAGTTTCTCACCAACCATTTGAGATAAATAACCTTCATTTAGTGGAATCAAGACCCATAAGATGGAAGGAATTTCCACTGGAAGATTATGTTCATCCTTGCATCGATAGACGATCATAGATTGATCTGGAATATGAAATGTGACTTCCCTTCTTTGGCAATTGATATGAGCTCGATGTAGAGAAAGCCAATCCATGCTAAGAGTCACATCAAATTCCACTATAGGAAGGATCACAAGATTTGCAGGAAGCACTTTCCCACAAAATTCAATCGGATAAGAATTATAAACTTTTGATGCGACTGTTGTGCCATTAGGTGTTGTCACAGCTAACTCAACATCTAATTGATGAGGTAATACGGTGATATCCTTAGAAAATTCTTCAGAAATAAAGGAGTGGGTGGATCCAAAATCAAATAAAACATTTTCTACTTTAGAGTGGATGGTAAGTGTACCTTTCACCACATCTTTATCATACTCCACATCGCTGATAGAAATTGCATGTGACTTTCCTTTGTCTTTAGCCTTAAGAGTTTGTTGATGTTGACCATCATCATCAACCCTTGGATTAGGGCATTTATTGGCATAATGTCACATCTCCTTGCACTTGAAACATTGAAGTGTAGTAGGTTCATTCTGTGTATCCCTTCCTTGGTTTGCATCATTAGACATCTTCTTCCCATCATCATAGCATTCAAATGCCCGATGACATTTCGTTCCACATTTGAAACATTTACTTGTCCCTTTAAGACAACTCCCTCCATGTTTCTTTCCACACATTGTGCATAAGGGAAAGCTCATCTTCTTTTCAGTGTGCTCTTTAGATTTTCCTTTGAATTCCATTTTCCTCTTCTTATCAAACCCATATGACTGATGCGTTACTCCAATCTCCATATCAACTTTGAGAGCACATCAAACAATTTCCTCGTAGCTATTGAAGTCCCTTATGGCTAAGGCCCTTCGAAGACTTGGTTTTAAGCCACTAAAGAATTGATCGATCTTACTCTCAGGTTGGATAATAATACCAGAAGCGTACCTTGAAAGTCTTGTAAAATTTGCTTCATAGGTACCAAAAGATTCATCATCCTTTTGCTTCAGTTCAAGAAACTCTTTCTCCATCTTTGTTCGGAGAATACGAGGGAAGTACTTATTGAAAAATAAGTTCTTGAACTCATCCCATTCCATGGACTCAATTTCATCCCTTTGCCTCGTATTCTTAATAACATTCCACCATTGATCAGCATCACCTTCCAAACGATACACTGCTAAGATGACTTTATCATGATCAGAACATTGAAGAACTGAAAATATCGTTTGAGTAGTACTAATCCATTGTTCAGCAACTAATGGATCAGTAGACCCACTGAATGAAGGTGGACGATGTCTCATGAAGGATTCAACATAATGTTGCTCCTTCCATTGCTCGTTTGGAAGTCCTGCATGATTCATATCTTGAGAAAGTTCTGTGATCATGGCAACAAGATTTTGCATTCCAGCTCCCATAACGTTTGGTTGCTCAGGGGGGACAATCATTTCATTGCCCGTCGCATTCCGCATTAACATGGTTCCTTCGGGTTCCAGCCATTGACTAAAACCAAGAAGAACAGTGTGAGAAACACTAATTATAATAGGAAAACCATATAATCAAGAATAAAATTTCACACTTAAGGTCTTATCCTAGGTTATTCATGGCCATTTCTAAAACCCTAAGATTGTGTTCTATGCTTAGAATTATCCTTAGGGTTCTTACTAAGGCTTTCACATCCTAGTTTCCAAAGGTTGACTATACCTTTCCACTGATACTAACTATAACGACCCATACTTTACATACATTGTTATTACTTCAGAATTGAAGCACACTTATTACAACATATAACAAAACCAAGAAAACACCGTATAGGTATAGTGTCTTTAGAAACTGGGAAACATAAACAACTGGTTCATAAAGCATCTACTTTTCCTCCCATTTGTTTCATCATATCTAGAGTCCCTTTTTGGCATATTCTACTTAATAAACTTCTTCCTGACCTGGGGAAATAAAACATACAAAAGGGTGAGCTCAAATGCTCAGTAAGGGTAAACAAAAGAAATATCAATCACATCATAAACATAAGAACATAACTTTTGGAAATCTTAACCTGCAAAAGAGATCATGATTTCATAACATGGGATAAATCATAGAAGTGAAATGTAATCCCAATAATCATAACATAAAACATGAAACTTTGTGTCATACACACATAATCATAGAGAATCATTTCTTATTAGTCAAGACTCATTGCCAAGACTATCTTGGTGGACAAAGTCCATTTATGAACCATGTCACCCTCGTTTCAGTCCTGTTTCACTGAACCGGTATAACCTACCGTTCCAGCCATGTCTATCTCATGAGATATAAAATCATTAACCAATGAATTGGAGGGAGATATAGGTCCCACCCATCTCATAATGATACCATTATTATGTGTGCCACAAAATCATAAACCATACATCATAGCATAACCCATGTAATAAAAATGGGAATCTTAAACATCATGACATCATAAAACAATTCATATAATATAAAGGAATTCGTAAAAATAGTTCCATCACAACATAATCAGATCAATGTAATAATAGGGATAAAAACATAACCCTTTATTATCTTATATGGAAAATAATTTTGATAAAACACTTGAACTCCATTCTTGAGGAAAATATCCTTTCTATTTCAAAAACATTTTTCATTTCTTAACATGTCATACAATTTTAAACTAAAAGAAGTTGATTAAAAATAAACTTTAAAACATGTAAAGGAATCTTCTTGGAAATAGTTTTTTAAAAATCCATTCATTCCGTATAATTTAAAAAAACATTCTTCTTACTTTTGTCAGAAAAGTCAAAAAGTACCTCGTACGAAAAACGACAAAAGATTCCTTTCATATCCTTTACAAAAAACACACCGAAGGGTAAAATTGGATTTAAACAATTGTAGGTGGATAGAAATAATATTAAATATTGAGGAAACATGGATGTGGATGATAAAATACACCCCAGTAAATACCAAAGTATAAACAATCTCGGATAAAAAATGAGATTGTGGTATTTTCCCTTACCTTTGGTCTGACTTACATTGTAAGTGTCCAAACCTATTGTATAATGATTTAAATAATTTTATTCACTTATTCCAGAATCATAATTATTTTTATGATATCATATATTGTCATATTCTTAGCTTCTTAGTAGTAATATTTCATTGATACTTGTTATTTGGGTGTTTATAACTTTTTGTTCTTATGCGTGTTTTGTCAAATAAATTATTATTCTTCTCTTTAGGTTATAGATACCTCATTTCAAGAATGGTATTAGTGTAATATATATCATATTAATTCATTCAATTAATTTATATAATCATTATGAAATGAAGATCATGTAGAACGAGTCGCATCACATCGTGGAGACGGTATTCCGTACGTACGCACGAGTGATGATATCGTTCCTATGATCGTGTAATTGTATTGGAGTGTAAGTATACTATTTCAGAATCAATATCACTTTATAATAGTCATATATAGTCATTATTTACACCATTATACCCATCCAAGTAAGGTGGTGGTGGAAAATAGATTAAACCACGGCGTGGAGATGGTATTCCGTACGTACGCACGCGCGGTGATTTCATATTCCGTAGGATGGATAGATGGTTAAATAGGGTTGTTTCATACTTATAATAACATATTAGTATATTATTGATACTGATGTTATTACTTCATAATTAAACAACTAAAGAAGAAGACGTTGACGAAGAATGAAATTGGAAAGGATCGGTAATGGATATTACCTCTTCTTTGAAGTGCTTCTTTGAGACCTCCTTTTAGGGCACTAAAATTGGTCTTTTAAGAAGACCAGGACCTATATGATGTCTCTAGGGAAGTGGAGAGGGGAAAATGGCAGGGGTTGTCCGAGATGGAAGGCTCAATGTGGTGTGAGGAAGAGAGGGAGGAGGTGCCCTTTTATAAGGGAGGAGAGGGGCACCTTTGGAATAACTAAAAATATTATTTTATTATAAAGTCATGTTCGGTTTTAAATAGCTCCAAATTGATTTATTTCTAGGATAAGGTGGGTTTGGGTCGAAAGCCTCTCATCCAATAGAATTTAGACAAGTTTTTGTTCCTATTTTAAACTTATCATTTAGATTTAACATTAAGTTAAATAATTTTACTTTTACTGTGTCTTCTTGTGTTCTTATACTATAAGGTTAATAAACATACTATATCAATACAAACGAACCCCAAGATGTTTATTATTAATATATATAACCTTATCTAAGTCATTTGGCCGAACCTTATATTTTTAGGAATAAAATATCAATTAATAATATAATATTTGTTTTAAAAACTATTTTATGTCAATTTTGACACTATTTAGTAATTGATTTTTGTGAAAATCATAAAAGAATGATAAGTTCCAAAAAAGTTAATTAAATCAATACTAACATGTCATATTAACCTAGAAAATTAGTGTAATTCATAAAAAGTGTCAAATTACATTTATTTTGGTGTTTATAACATCCATTATGTCAATATTTCATTAATAAGATAATTACTGCATCATCTTTATGTCATAAATAAATTAAATTATTTAATGTCTAAAAATTACAAATAAAATAACATTATGTAGGAAATATTTTTATCTTTCTAATGAATATTTATAGTTGAATTTATATTATGTATAACCCCATATTAAAAATGATTTAGTTATTAAACTTTTATTTTAACTATTTTAACCCTTCTTTAAATAAATTAATAATAAATGTCCTAATCTAATCCAAGTGGGCCTAAAAGGTCATATTTTATTCCTAAGTTTTTTTGGTCGAATTACACTTGTCCAATAGAATTAGGACATGTGTTAGGGTAATAATAATATCATTTTTACCCTTAATTACCCTATTTACTTTTAACTGTGGTAAAAAAAGTAAAAAGTTACTATTCACCAAAAAAATTATTTTCATCTCATTGAACCACATTTTACTTACTGACATCAATCGTGTCTCTCGGATTTTTAAAATTCCACTCACAGAAGCGGTAAAATTATGTTTTATGAAAAATTTAGTTTTTTAACAGCCACTTAGTAGTTTCACTATTCATCAAAAATTGAAAGTTTTCAGAAAAATACCAAAATTTCACCCTAGGCTAATTTCGATATTCCAAGTCCAAAAATGAAGTCCATTTTGAAAAATAAAATTTATAAAATTTTAAAAAGTGGTTATTACTATTCATAACGGCTAGTTTTAATAATATTTCAATAGCATATCGTTGTTTAGTGAAACTCGGTATTACGTACGACGCAAGCTATCGAGGAAGGTCGCGATTTCATGTAAATCAAGCCAAGAAAGTGTTGTGTGTAGAAAAATATTCCTTTGATGATTTATATAACATAAAAGTCTTGGTTGTTACATTATCCTTATTACGTTAGCCAGGAGTGGGAATGAAAAATGATGGCTGACGATTGACCATGTTTGAAACACAAGGCCTGTCTCAAAATGTGATCCATTAGCCTTCCAGAATGATCGCCGAGGATAGTAAGAGAACAATAGTCTGATCATCCAAACTGTTAGGGGGTTCATTCAGAAGTGAAATTGGATGAGGGTCCAAATTAAGGGCATGCAACGCCTGGAGTTGGAGTGATGGGTTGTTTGAATATTGTCCAACAATCTTGAAATCACGCCATCGTGATGAATGAAAAATAGGTGGGTGTATCTGTTTGATCGTGGATCAAACATACTTTCATGAAGGACCTCTTTAGAAAGGGATCTGGTGTATCACATGATCAACATGGGGCATCTTGAACATTTTCATTGTAGAATCACAGTTTAGTGTCATGTGATGAGTACACAGGGACTCATGCAATTTAACATCTTACGATAGGACGAAGGGTGAAAGGGGAGATCCCAGGACGGGAGTATGTGGTGAAGTATCAGTCATCCCAATGTGAATTAAGTAATAACCCCACACACTTATGCATTTAAGAAGTTCTTTAGGTAATGGGACCAAAATTGAATGTTAGGCTGGGCCTGAGGCAACTTGCCTGTGCATTCCTACGTACCCCATGAGGATGGAAATCAAGCAATACGTAGTTTTGAAGGAACAGTTTAACGTCATGTGGGATGAGTAAAGGCTTGTGTTCCATGACTGTTCCAGTACATGTTCTACATGAACTACTGAGCCCATGTGATTAAATCTTGATTTGGGAAACAAATAGTAGTGATGGAACATTCCTAGAATAGGATGGCACATGTTTGGGGTGATGGGACACTAGGTGAATGGCATCCCAATTATGTATCCCGCCTATAGAACACACCTAGATGTGTGGAGGGGAAAAGGTGAGTATGTTAGAATTCCAATTGAACATAAGGATGTGGAAATATGTGAATCATGATGATCGAGATCTGGACCACGATGATGGTGGTGGGATGATAGGGGATAATTGTTGACCATGTTCAAAACACAATATCCATATCGTGTTACCCTTTAATGGGACCAAACAAAATGAGGGTCGGCCACTGACCATGTTTGAAACATGGGACCTATCACAAATGTTGTCCTGGGTCCTCAGGGATGTTGGCCCAAGTCGGTTGGTAAGACAATATTGCATGAGACCAGGTTGTAAAAGGAGAACCTTCAGACGTGGAAGTGGCTGAGGATCCAAATAATGGGATCACGAATCTTGGACGTGGAATGAGTCCAATGTCCCAGTGAAAATTCCACAGTTCGGGCTCTTTGTCAAGACAAATCTAAATACGACTATAAGACATATCAGATAGAGGGTGTTGAGTCCTTTCTCTTGGACAAGGGTCCTGGGGATGCACGCTTCCAGCTTAAGGTCCAATGATGAGCCATTAAGGTGGATGTGATTTAATGGAATTTGTGCTGGGTAGAGAAGTTTCCAAATCCAACACATAGATCACATAGGGAGATCTTAGTTTAGGGTCATAGAACTCCAACCAGATTGGGAAAATACAAGGGCGGCACATGGTGCAGTTGTGGAAAACCCCAACGTGAATGAGAACCCATGAGGTACTCACCACACCAAATTTTCTTTAAAGAGTTTGTCCCAAGGAGCCAAAATAAGGGGAAATAGGATTTCAGATTCCTGGGGCTGGACCTAGAGACACGATTTCTGGGAGTTCCAAGATATCCCATGAGGATGGGAATCAATTCATACATAGTTCTTGAATATTTTGTGTAGTTTAATGACTTTTGGAAAGGACATGGAGTGGTATTAGTTTAAGTTCATAGATCTTAGACCCTAGGTGGTATAGAACACGAGAGACACATGTTGAGGTAATTATCTAACCTAACTTGAATGAGGATTTGGAGTCCATATCACCATGAGTTCATTGGGGAAGATTTAGGTTGGGGGACCGAAAACGAAAGTTAGGCTGGGCTCGATGCAAAGTGCATGGGCATTCAAACGTATCCAATGAGGATGGGAATCATGTTTTATGTAGTTCTTGGGGTGGAATGGAAATGTATCAGTTCCAGTGATGATGTGATCATGCGGGTCTGGCCCTTGCAACAAAAGAAGCGTTATTGGATAGATATATTTTGTCCTATCGGATGAATGAGTGTTTTAATGCAATTGAATTAGGACAGAAAGTACCATCCTCTCCAGAAGAATCAAGCTATATGCAAGCATTGAAAAATGGTATGGTGTATTAGCAATACCAAACATGTGGCCCCCACAAATGAGTATATCATGGTGCAGTGTTGTTTCTCATCATGCAGACAAGATGATATTGTCACAGTTTATTATCATGTGAGGTGACCAACCATGCATTTTAACATCTTTCGGTATAGAAGTAAAAGTTTAATGTCATGTGGGACTAATAATAATAATTTAATTTAAGGTGTTTATAACATGAAATGGGAGAGATGAGGTTTTTGAGGGAATGTTCTTGTCATGATAAAGCATACCCGACATGAATGAAGACAAGGTCCCCATCATACCATCCATGATTCTGAGTAGGAAACCTAAGGCCGAGGGTATAGAAAAGGATAGAGGATATGGGAAAGGAATTAGGTGGGCTAACTCTTAGATGGGGGAAAATGTGGTGCGACTATTTCATGACTGATGTGAGTGAGGGCATAAGCCCACATGTGCCACGCCATGTGGTCCTATAAGAGTCATAGCTCAGAAGTCATAACAGAAAAGATAAATTAGTGAAACTCGAGATGGACCCAAAGAAGAGATGTTTGGGCATTCCTACGTATCCCATGGGATTAGAATCAAGACGTATGTAGTTCTACAAGATATCTTAGATTAAGGTCTTAGAGCTCGAACCAAGGAGAAGCAGAATCCTTCCAAGTAAGTGGGGACCTCAACCTGATACCGAAGCCCATATGAGTCAAACTCATTTTGGGAAACAAGGAAGTAAGATTATATTTTTATACCTGGAATGTTCGCAAAAGGGAAGTTGGTGCGGAGCCCCCGAATGATTCCTTTACCACAACTTTGGTCCTCAAACCCCACAAATTTGCACTGAGGGATGGTTTCAGGAGTGTTGAAATTTCATTTGGACTTGATGGGGTGGAAAATAATGTGAATCATGTAACCAGTATTCAAGGATTGAAGGGGATTGTGTGACGATGGGGGATAACTATTTACCATGTTTGAAACACAGCATCCTTATCGTGTTGCCAGAAATGGGAACAACAAATGAGAATTGACCGCTAACCTTTTTTACAACACATGACTTATATTGATTTTTTGTATGAAACCCACATAGAAGTTGGACCATAATGTTAGGAGATCTCTAAAGCCTAGTATCCATGCCATATGAGGGCACCTTTAGGTGTGAATGATAATGGAAACCCAAATGAAGAGGAACACGATGCCTAAAAAGTGGGTGAAAGCATGCCCATGTAGAATTTGACACTCCAAGTTCTAGAACAGAGTACTCATGGGCCAATTGGTGAATCATCGAAGAGGGTTGATGGAACCATTTTAAGGGTAGCTGAATGAAAGAGATGAAAGCAGGGAAGGGGAGTGAAGGCCGGTCAAGAGAAAGAAAGGTATGAAACTTGGTTTTTATAAACCCGACATGAATGGGGACATAATCCCACACCACACTATATTCCCCTCTTCTGTTAGAATGTGGTAAAAGGGGCCAAAATGATAGGATGGTATCTAAGAGGTGGGGCTGGACCCAAAGACTAGAAGTATGGGCACTCCTACGTATCCCATGATGATGGGAATCAAGAAACCCATAGTTCTAAGGAAAGTATGACGCTAATAAGGGCAGGAAACCCCAACGAGGCGCGTGTATGACATAAATAGTAACCCGACGTGAATTAGGAAATAATCCTACACCACCCCGTACACCCCTAAGTGAGAACACGGTCCAGGGGCCTGAAAAGGACAAAGGGCATGAGGGGGCGCCATGGACAGAATTCCATGGCCTGCTTGGAGTTTAACATCTTGCAATGAATAAAAAAGGTAGGGGTATGGTATCTCATTAGGGGATGTATACGGCATAGTGAGCAACTCGATGTGAATGAGGACATAATCTTGCACCACACCATACAACCCTATGTGCAAACACGGACCATGGGCCGAAAAAGCCCAAGGGGCCTGAGGCTGGGCCATGGAAAGAATGTCATGGAAAGCTTGCAGTTTAATGCCTTGCAGTGAGGATGAATGTGATCGTAGTTTGGGGTCATAGAGCTCAGACTGTATATGCCTAGTTTAATGTCATATGAGAGGGAAATATAGTAGGGGAATCATCATGACTATGGATGACCCCAAAGCTACAATGATGATAGAGGGAAATTGTTGACCAGGTTCACAACACAGTATCCACCATTGTGTGACTGGAGTTAGGGGAAAACAATTGAGCATCGATAGTTGACCATATTCAAAACATATGACATGTATCGATTTGCCACCTGCAATCCTCATGGACATTAGCCAGTAATGGTAGGAGAGCCCTTGGGCATAACATCAATGCCAATCAGGGGTCCTTTTGGATATAGAAGGCGATGAAAAACCAAATGGTGGGACTCGCAAAGCATGGTAGGGCCTATTCTAGCGGGACAAATGATAATTGAAGGGATGGATGCTTCAAGAGGATATGTGTGGCATGTCAAAATAGCCAGACGATAATGTGGACGTGAGTTCATACTAAACCACACAATCCTAAATGAGAACTCTGGCCCGAGATCCAAAGGGGTTGATGGATCTGAGGCTAGGCACCCTGGCCAACAATAGCCATATGGCATCTAATGAGGGCATTGCCTCATCATAGCTCCTATGCCTACATGATCAATGCTTACTTTGGGAAACAAGAAGTATGATTATCCTATCCCCAACACATAAGGTTCTGATAGCCGGAATCACTCTCCCTCTCAAAGAAGACCTTGATTTGGAGAGACATCAGAGAAGAATGAGCCACTAAACTCCATGTTTGGGAGATATGTGGGTGGTGAAAACGAAAAAAGATTGATGTTGATGAGATTTGAAACACAACATCTATATCGTGTGGCCTGAAATTGGAACAACAAATGAGAATCAACTACTGAAAATATTCACAACACGAGAATCGTCTCTATTTGTTGTCTAAAACCATTGACGGCATTGGACCAAAATGGTAGGAGAGCCCTTGGGGCGAGAATCCATGCCATTCAGGGTCCCTTGTAGATTTGAAAGATAATGGAAACCCAAATGATTAGGTATGTGGAGCATGAATGTGCTCATGAAATCTCAAATAATGTTAGGAAAAATAAGAAATATAGATCTTCAGGAGAGAGGGGTACATGGTACAGTCATGACGAGCTTGATGTGAATGAATTAAAAATCCTGCACCACGCCATGCATTTCATCCCAATGGGTGGTCTCAGTGTTTGGGGCTGGGCATATGGATTAAATTACCGGGTGCTCTTATGTATCCCATGAGGATGAGAATCGCGCCACACATAGTTTTTAAGAATCCATGTTGTTTAGAATCCGGTGGTGAGGCCATGGGAGTATTATATGAACTAAGAAGGTCACATGGTGAATCATTGTAACCCTAAAATGGGTGGGGCCAAAGAAGCCTACACGATGACATGTGAGATCCCCCAAATGAACTATGACCTGGAGGGGATAGTCAAAGAAGAAGCTGGGAATGGTCTCAAGATGAGGCATCTGTGTGTTCCTACGTATCCCATGGGAATGGGAATCAATCCATACGTAGTTCATAAGATGCATTTTAACGACATGTAGGATGATGCATGGTTAAAGGTCATGTAGGACCCTACAGGTCATGGTCAGGTAGGACTGCCAAAATATTTAGGGTTATGTGGGACCAACATTTTTAAGTTCATGTATGACCATACAGTTTATGGTCATGTGGGACCCCTTGGCTGAAGAAAAGTATTGATTGAGGAACATGGCATTGGTCAAAGGAGTCATACACTCACCGTCAATTGTAACCAGTGAGTATGTGCCTTTGGTGTAAACCTTAGGAATGATGTAAGGTCCTTCCCATTTGGGTTCCAACATGGGTGGGTTCTTTCCATGTATCAATGGTGACCTTAGCTCAAATACCAAGTCTCCCTGCAAGAAAGAGTAGAGGTGAACCTTCTTGTTGAAAACCATGGATATCTAGTTCTGATGCCTTTCTATATTGTGCAGGGCATGAATAATGTTCTTTTCAAGTGCATACAACTTATCCAGATGGATTTCCACTACATTATATGGTGCTTTCTGTTCATAGATAGTTATGCACAATGAGAGAAATTGAATCTCGATGGGCAGGACGACCTATGTTCCATACACTAGGGAATATGTGGTCACCTGGGTGGAATTACGATTCATCATCCAATAATCCCAGAGGGCATTTGGGAGCTTAACCAGCCAAATATTCTTATTTAGACCAACTATTTTCTACGGAATATTAGCGAGGGTTTGTTGAACACCTTGATCTATCCATTTTCATGCACATGATATCAGGAGGAATGGATATAATGGATGTTGTACATAGCGTACAATTCCATCACCTCAGATTCCAAGATGTTCATTCCATTATCGATGAGGATGGAGTGAGGGACATTAAATATGTAGATTTTGTTGGAGCTCATAAAGTCAAATATGGACTGGGCCTTGACATCCTTTAGTGGAACTGCCTCTGCCCATTTGGAGAATAAATTTGTGGCAGTTAGGATGAATATGCACCGGCGAGCTATCACCCGTGGATATGGTTCCACAAAATCGTGTCCCCACACCACAAATGGCCAAGATTACATAGTATAGTGGATAGGATCTTGTGGCCTATGCATTAAGTAAGCATGAATTTGGCACACATTGAATCTCTTTGAAAACTCGATACCGTCATGGATCAGGGAGTGCCAAAAGCACCGAAGTCTTCAGATCTGGTGGGATTGTTTTGGCCCGGTCTGGTGAGCCCTGCAGGAACTAGTATGAACCTCTTTTATGACCTAAGAAATATCGAATTCTTGAATGCAATAGGGTAGAACCCCATCAAACCTGTGCTTGTAGAGAATCTGGTCATGGACAAAGCAATCCTAAAGGGTGAATTGCAACGTGCGGTGTTGGATTCGCTCGTGCTCGGCCCGATCAGCCATGAGGTAACCATTCTAGAGATACTCAACAAAGGGGATCTTCAGCTGAGAGTCACTTCAATCCCTACATACAGGGGACCTGGGGGACCTGACGTGGAGGCACTAGTGGTATGATGAATCACCTGTAGGCCGTCATCATCATCTGGGGTGACATGAGAAATTACTCTCCGATGTGCCACGTGGATAATCAGGTTATCCTACTCAGGTTCTTCCAGTGATGCAGCCAAGCTGGCCAGGGTGTCAGCTCGATCATTGTTAGATCGTGGGACATAAGTAACTTCTGGCCGAGATGGGAACTGGGCCATTAGCTGGAAATTGTGTTCCAACCATTGTACGAGTTCTGTTTTTCTGATGATATAGTAAACATTGATTTGTTTGATGACTAGTTTAGAATCCCATTTCTCATTAAAATGGGGAACATCACTCTCGAGGGCCAGCTTGAGGCTAGTGATGAGAGCCTCATACTCTGCCTCATTGTTGCTGCAACCTTCCAACTATAGGAATGAGTATGGAATTATGGCTTGTTATGAGTTAATGAAGAAGATACACATGCCTATCTTGTTGAGCATGGGGTCATTTATCCTACTGCCGGTGGGGATTCAGGACGCATCATCAAAGTGCATCTGCTAGCACAAAATGGCATAGTCCACTGAGAAAATCAATTCATTGGGTAAATCAAGGTCTAGGGAAAAGTCTGCAAGATCCCAATGGGAAGCAAGGAAATCTTCAAACACTTTCCCTTTAATGGCCTTCAGAGGGAAAACCTGATATTGAACTGCTTGAGGATTACCGCCCACTGAACAAGTCAGCTTGTTAGCATGGGGTGGTTCAGGATGTACTTCAGTGGGTGTACATGGGAAACCAACCATACCTCATGGTGTTGTATGTAATGTATCAATTTCTGTACTATGAGTACCAGTGCAAGGTTGCTCTTTTTGATGGGGGAGTATCTGGTCTCCATATAGAGGAGCATGCTACTATGATAATAAAGGATATTCTCTGTCCCCTCATTGATTTTCTGGGTAAGAAGGGCGACGAGAGTTCATTCCAGGGTGGTCACATAAAGGACCAATGAATTTCCAGATACGGGTGGCATTATGAATGGTGGCTAGAGTAGATACTGGTTGATCTCCTCAAAAGCATTATAACACTCTTTGTTGCACTCATAGATGATGCCATTCTTCATGATTTGAGAAAAGGGCTTACACTAGTCAGTTGGAATCACAATTAATTGGTGTATATAGTCTATGTGGACATGGAAGCCTCGAAGCTCCCGAGTATTGATCAGAGAAGACATCTGCATAATGGACTTGATCTTCTCTGTGACTATCTCAATTCCACTATATCTAAAAAAGAAGCTGGGAAACGTTCCATAGGTGACCCCGAAGGAACACTTCAATAGATTCAACATTAGGTGAAAGGAATAGATGAATCCGAACACATTCTCATGGTATTTGAGTTCATCCTGGTGCTGGAAATATTTGACCACCAGATCTTCCACATAGCATTCCACCAACATTCTACAGATCATCATAAATATGGGATGCATAGCCTGATGGTAGGTGGAAGCCGCATTCATTAATCTGAAGGGAATGCCTTGGTTTTAGAAAGTACCTTGTGGTGCCCTGAAGGCTATGAACACATCATCCTCAAGGGCCATTAGGATCTTGTTATACCCGGAGTACTCATCCATGAAGGAGATGGGTTGGAACCTAGCAGTAGGGTCATTCAACAATTCTATCACAGGAAGGGTAAAATCATCTTTTGGATAGTAATGGTTGAGATCCTAGAAGTCGATGTAGACCCTGATCGGTCTATTCATCTTCTTTACTGGCACAATATTTTTCCAACCATTTTGGGTACTGGACCTCCTTAACAAAATTGGCTCTGATGTGCATGTCCACTAAGGCCTCAACCATAGCACTGTGGGAATGGTTCATCTTTTTTGGAGGCTTCTTGAACCCGTAATGATTTTTCGGGAGACAAAGGAGGTGGACAGATACCTGATGATCTTGTCCTAGCATCTCATAAAAACTCCAAGTGAATACATCATGTTGTTGTTTCAGAAAGTCTACATACTACTACTGCTTCTCGAGGGGGCATGTCAGCACTGATCAATGTGGGCCTCGGGTTTACCTCCCTATTAAGGTTCACCTGTAACAAATCATCGACTGTGAAAGAGAATCCATCTTCAAAGGTAGGGTATCGTCCTCTAAATCCTATTCTTCACTTATGGAGGAGGAATA
This sequence comes from Viscum album, assembly GCA_963277665.1. Lineage (NCBI taxonomy): Eukaryota > Viridiplantae > Streptophyta > Magnoliopsida > Santalales > Viscaceae > Viscum > Viscum album. The sequence goes on along the minus strand of OY728158.1, from coordinate 1,550,115,427 downwards.
CTCGGCTGGAGTAATCGATTTTGAGTCGGTAGTTCCTGATGGGAGGCTAGTACTATCCTATCCGGAAATAGACATTGTGTCAGAGGACTCTTATGCAGCTGCAACCATAACAATGAAGTCTATCGATCCAATCTTGTCTGGCCTTTGGTCCAAGGGTCCATGCTTGATGATGTTGAAGAAATAATGCTGTGTTGGCATGAGTTGGTTAATTCCAGCCTATGGGATCAAGCATGTATAACTTATCAACGTTTCCATGGGGCAGACATCTTGATACCTTATGGGGGTAGCAGGTTCTGAGATCACCTGATCCAGATATGTATAGATGTTTGAGGTGATCTTTCAGCATGGCTTAGGCATGGGAATGTGTTCCCCCCTCATCCTAAAAACAATGAATCATTGTCCCATGTCTCGGTTCATAGCCTCCAATCGGTGTATTGGAAAGACATTGGTGTCATCTAGATTTGTCCATGGGTCGGTCGCAACCGGGGCATGCTCGACCTCATTAATCTAAATATTCATGTCCTTGATTTTTTAGTAGATGTCATCTAGGTAGTGGGCTTCACAAGATGAAAAGGGAGAAAAATAACCTTAAAGCATGTCCACTCGACCATTAAGGGTGTACTAGAGGCACTGGTGATAAGATGTGTGAACCACTGCTTGTAGGTTTTTCTAATGCCTTCGTATCAACGCATTGTAGGCGGTGTCCTGGCAGGGTACCATAAATTCAGTGCTGGCGATGAGGACACCAAACTGGGTCTTCTAGTGAATCTTACCAATAGGGTTCTATTCCGTATTGTCATAAATTTGGATTCTTAGTTCAGAGGGACTCAGATCATCATTAGTAGGATCCCATATTTCGTAGTTTTAGAGTCAGGATTAGTCTAATAATAGAGACTGTGTTGAAAAGACAGTGATGAACCTCCAAACCATTGAACTAGCTGGTGATGTATAGTGGGATAATTTGACCTTGTATGGGGGATAATTCATCTTCTCCAAGAAATTAGATAATCTATTGACATTATACATTCTCAACATCATCATCATGAAAGGTTTCTGCGGCTACTACTTCCATCTCAAACTGCAGGGGACTTCTTAAAGCCTCCACGAGGGCCTCAGGAATATCTAACGATAGGAGAAGGGCCTCAAGAATTTAGAACATTGCTGGAATACTTTAAAGAATATTAATAACGTCGTACTTCTATTCCAGGTGTGAACTTCTACTTACCAGAGGTCTCTCCATGACAGGAAGTATGGTGGGCCCTACCGATTAGGCCAGTAGCTGACTGGTGCTAGAAATATCCCTCATCTCACAAGTCGAAGCCTAAAATGTGTCTACTGGATAGGGGCCAAATGACTGAGATAGTCCACTAGCATGGACTGGATGGTTAGGGCATGGTTGGCGGTGGCTCATCTGGATCTAGCAACACGAATGGTGGTGAAGGTCGGATTTATGCCACCAGATGAGAATTCTACATATGTTGAGATTTGCGTAGAGCATGTTGCCTAGTTTCGGTAGCATGCATAGCCTGGATGGAATTGTTGACTGAGGCATTCCAAAGACCCAAATTTCCATGGATCAGTTGACGCTGGCGATGAAATGTGATGTTGGGAGGATCTGCTTGGCGTCTCTCATCATCAGAAATCTTGTAGGGATTTACCAGCTCTACAGTGTTAACCGAGGCATACAATTTACCATCACTCAAAGATTCTTCCACTACTGGATGGATTATGTGAGTGATCTCCATATATGTGGGGGCATGAATTCACTAAGAGTACAAGACGACAATGGCATTGGCCGGGGGATTTTATTTCCCTTACGCCGACGATGTTTTCTCTTTTGGGAGGATTCTAGTTGAGACGATAATATAGATGTGGTGGCTACAACTTCTAATGGATCTATTAGATTCAGGTGCACCTGTATGACACCATGGTCATGGGTGACAGTTTTTCAAGCCATCCAATAATAATACTTCTAGGATCCATGACTAAAAACATGATGCCACTCACCCTCACTATCGCTGCAGTTGGCTGGCCTCACAAAGACACATGCCACCTCGGCCTGAGCTGGGCCTAAATGGACTATGATATTATCTACATAGTATTGAAGGTAGTATTTGAACACATAGCACCTCTTGAGTGTTTTCCCAAGGATCCATTGGTAGGGGTAGTAATTAGGGTGATTAGTGATGTTTTCCTCTTCTAGCATTCTGCACTTAGGTAAACATAGAATCCCCTTCTCCAAGGCACTACAAAAGTAACTATGGACTTTCACCTTATTGAACAAGTAGTTATGATTTTTTCTATCCAGGAAGGGGGCCTTGGAGCATAACCTTGACAGAGGACTAGATGAGCTTGTCGAGGAGGTGGATCTTGGTTGTCCTGCCTGGGAAGTGGCGATGTGTTTCATAGGGGAACCTACCGCTTTTGAGGTGGGCGCAGCTGGGCCAGTGGAAGTGTCTGAGGTAGAGGTCCTCTAGGATGCTATGGAGGTGGATCCACTAGAAACAAGTCAAGTTTCATGGGGGGACTCTATTTAGGACACTACAGTAGGCTCAGCCCTGGAATCCCTTCTCACTGGGGTCACAAGAGGAAACAAACCTGTCTTCTTTGGCCTGCTGTAAGGATTCCTCTAGGAGTTGTGCCTTATCATAGAAGTCTCAAAATCCCCACAGATTGTCTTGGGTGATCAGATATGGGACCATCTCTATCTTGAAATTATCTACACACATCTTCAGCAATTTCTCCTATGTCAGTGGCCTGTTAAGGGAGTACCTGATTCCTTTTCACCATCTGACAAAGTCAGAAATGCGGTCATCAGGCCTCTTCTTGAACTTGAAGATGTTTCGATACTCTCCTTCTATGTGGTGGAACTGAACTAGTAGAGAATCCTTCCATGTGGTGGAACTGAATTGGTAGAGAAATTTCTTATGGAGGTCTTACTAGCTGACTACTGATTAGTTGGTGATATGGTTGTACCAGACAAACACAAGCCCTTCCAATGGCTGTACGAAATATTAGATCTTAGAGGCCTCCTTTTGTGCTGGAGTTCCTGTCATGGGGACACATCTTAAGATATTGTGGGCTATGTGCTATGGAGGGTCCCCAGTCCCATTGAAGGGGGTAATGTTGGGATTCTCAAAACCCGGAGTTACAGGCATATCATCCCCCCATGCTAGATATGGCTTTCCATTAGTTAGGAGCACCACATGTGGAATCTCTAAGGCTTTGAGAAGGGAAATTAGTGTCGTCATTGGATCATATAGGTGAGTGTTCTTGTATTGATAGTGATCCATGACCACCAGTGCATTAGTGGGTTTTCAACATTATAAGTTGGTCGAGCAGCTCATGGAGCGGATAGTGGATTGACATGCGGGGTAGCTGGGGGGATCTATGCTAGGTCACGAGGATTGTCACGCCATTCATGATGATTGAGCACGAAAACTGTTCCCTCTTGTCATAGGTTTTATCCTCAACCCTGTCTACATGTGCTAGATGGTCAGGGTCAACTAGAGTCAATTCGTCGAGAGAAAGCTGTGTCTACCCCTGTTTCCCCAACCTAGGATCATTGTAGTATGTTCGTCGCTCTACAACACATTCAGTAATGAATTCGTTGACCAGATTCTTCTTTTCGGTGAGTTTCTGAGGTAATGTAGATTTCTCGGGGTCATCCTATGCCTTCTGAACGAAGCCAGATGGGTCGGATGGAATGACATCTCCAAGGAGTTCGTTGCCCTTGTTGGGATTATAGATGAGGACTAGTTCCTCAGTGGGTATAGGACGACCCTGTAGCTTCCTCTATTGATGAGTAATTATTCCTGATGGATCCGAGAAGTGTGAAGATCCCTCAGGGGGAAGGTCCTCTCTATGAAACTCTATCTTGTTCTCACGCTCTTGCTGGTCTGCAATGTTATCCACGACTCTACCTAGAGGCATATCCTCTATGTCACCTAGAAAATAGTGTTGTCACCAGATTTGACTAAAGAGGAGGGCATCGTACTTCCCCTAGCCACAGATCTGTACATGGGGAGAAGCCACATTGATAATCCTACAGAGTACCATGAAGCTCTGAACGCATCGTTTCTGGAGGGCCCCACGGTGACCCAATGACTCAGGGTGCTTGGCCATAGGGAGTGTGGCCAATTAAACCAGATGGAATTGTTCTCCAATGCCCTTGAAATGATCTTGTATCTTAGGGTATGTCACTTGATAGTCGGGAAGATGGATATGAGTCGACTAGAGGGTCTGGTGGAAACATTTGACTTCCTCTTGGGTGAGGGATTCCGGCACATAGAAATTTGGAACTACGACTGGCCAAAACATCTTAGGGAAGTGTTTTACTACAAGGATATTCCTCAAAATTTTGGGCTCTAATTTAGGGTCTAGCACTTTATAGACCTACTTATCAACTAGAGGATGCCGGGGAATGGGTAATGTTACTGAAGTAGACTGCCAAAATGGTAGTCTGGATAGTGGAGAATATGGAAAGCATGCAGACAAACTTTTACATCTTAGGCTATCCTCCAAAGAGTGAAGTGACATAGTCATGAAATCACGGTATGATGGGATAACTACTGCAGTTTCTGTAACGGGGGCTATGGCTGCTGGTAGTGTAACACGATGTTGTTCATCCACCATTGGTCCCTGAATAGCTCTTTGTGATCTTTAGTTGAGGTCAAGAGTGATTCTGGAGATGATATTGGAGATTGTAATACTGTAACCTATGGTGCTACCATATTTTTGTCCTCTAGGATAAACCTGTGAAGGGAGGTGGGAATCTAACATACCTCACATTCTTAGAGTACTAGGCTGATGCACCTTGTTACTACCCTGTCCCTATACATGAAGGATCTATGCGAGTGTTCCATCACTGAGTTGTATTCGACTTCAGAATATGAGTAGTAAACCAGTTTCATCTTAGTATGAATCTTCTAACTGTTCTTTTTATGGTTGCAATGACCCGCCCTCCTTCCCTGGGATGGTTCTTCATGATAGGGAAGGTTTCCAGCATGAGGAGGTCCTTCTGCTATACTGCTGCTGGCGTGGAGAGGGCTTCTTCCTGATCAAGCCGAAGTGCGAGGGGAACCGGGAAAGATATCATTGGGGATATAGGGAGGACCTCAATGGGAAGTTTTATAGTGGTTAGGACTTCCTATCGGGCTCCTATGAGCATGGATAGAACCCCCATGATTGTTTCCCATATCAACATCAGTGCGAGGAAGGTCCTCTTACTGGTCGAGCTGAACTCGGGTAGGGCCTCCATGTCAGGTGATGGGGAAGTGAGGTTGGCATTCACCCCACTAGTTTCTGAGGAAAGGAGGACCTTCACTGGATGATTTAAGAAAATGGAGAGGGACCCCACATTGAAGATTGACTGGATGCACAACATCCCCACACCGTCAGTCTGTGGTAGTGGGGATGACTCAATAACTGATGTAATGAGCATGATAGAGGCTTTCGTGCTGTGTGTGTCACCGTCATGGGGAGATCCCACATTTGGACTGAGGGTACCATGTAGCGTACCTCCACACTGAGCTTGGAAGCAGGAATGAACCATGTTCTCCATGGTGGTGGTATGGACAGGGCCTTTGTTCTGATGGGGGACATTACCTGCACCGGCGGCCGGGAGAGTCGACCGATCCTGCCTGTGGGGTGGTTGGGGCCTCGATCTAGGCCAGGTATACATGTCCCCCTACTCATCATACACTAGGGGTTGATGATATATGTCGGCAGTGGCCCGAGATATAGAAGTCACTGACATTAACGCCCCATGGCATGTGTCCTCCTCTTCCTGTGCCCGATGTTGGCATCAGGTCAACTGGACTAGGGGAAAATGGTGCAACGGTGTGGCTTACCATCTCCTCGACTCATGGGAAATAATGGAGGTGCTAGCACTGCCTAGTGGGAGCCCTCCATGGGGGTCCTATAAAAGGGATCCCAACCGAGATGCCCCAAACATCCCTTACCTCATTGGCGTAGGGGAGAAATTCATCAAGGCATTCTAGGGAGAGGCTCCCAAAATGACTGTATGTTGGAGTGGGGAGTAGTGGCTCCCAGTGCGGCTATTGGGGGTGGTGGTGGTGGAAAGGCGTAGTTGCCTCCAAATCCTAGCCATCCATATCCCATGTTGGGATATTCCTCTCCTCCTCATACAGGAATATGAGGTCCCTGATCACTCTCCTCTGGATGAATTAAGATGGAGAGATGGGGTGTGGGGGGCCGAAATTTTTAGGCATGGGAATTTTCGCAAAATCATTGGAGCTGCGTGGAACTACCGCATTGGTAATGCACCTACCCCTATGTCGATGGGAAAGCAGTAATCAAATTATTGCACCAGCTTGGTTCTTAAAATATAGGGAGATTAACCCATTACTGCAAAAGGGAATGGATTTGACGATCATTTCCCCAACACCATTTTTTCTTCCATGGCTCAAAAGATGGATCCATAATGACAAAGGCACATATCGTGATGTCCAATGTTTTGAATGCCCCAACTTCTGGTGAGTTTCATGACAGGTTCACAAATTGATTGGTCGGACCTGGCACCGAATAGCTGGATCCATTGACACACTAGTCCACTAATATCTCAGATGCTACTAATCTCAATATTGGGGAGATTAACTTCTCGTCGGGTTCACCATTTCTGTTTCTAATGCATTATTCAGGGCATGGTGTTGGTCTGTTTGAGGACGGAGATAGTAGTTTTCCCCCGCATTCCCATTTTCCAAAGGCGGGAAGCATTCGTTTCTTGTTCAGGGACATTTTCTTTTTGGTAGAAACAAGATGATGGGACTCCAGTTATTCCCTCCATGGATTCCTCCGCATAACTCGTCACCTAGTCCGAGTCTCTTTCATAGACTTAAGATGTTGTTTGTGAAACTCATCCTAGTGCCATATCTTCATGGAAACTGGTTAATTACACTACTTCTATCAGGACATTCCAGGGGGCCTAGTCATGGATGTAACCTTAGGTCGGGGATGTAGTCATGTTGGACATCACTGGCGTGTATAGATGCTGGAACACTGGCGCATCTGGGCTTCTTCCCCTTATTATAGTGCTTCATGAGGGCATGGATGCCCGAGGCATCCCTCGTCGAATGCGGGGGTTTATAAGCCATAGGAAGGTAACTGAGGTATTCCTAAGCTTCATATGATTAGCACAGGGTATGCCACGAGTTTAACATCTAGCAGAGACAGATCAAACTAATTGGAACACTGAATAGAATGAATTAGGTGAGTGCAACCCCAAGAGGGAACACTGATATTAGAGCTAATGTGTGGATATCTACCGTATTGTTTTTATGGAGAATGAGGTTGTGTGATCCCACTGTGATGTAGAGTCCTGGGCATGAATAAAAATGGATTATATATTGTTAAGTGACATGGGTGGAGAATGAGATGGAGTCGACTTGAGGATGATGGTGTTGTTGGGCTTGAGCCTCTAAGAGACTTCATACGTATCCCAGGGGTAGCGAATCAAAGTACGTATCATTTATTTGATGAAAATATATTGTAAATTGGGGACTTCAATGGAATACCACTGAATGGGGGCACATCGGCTAAACACTGGATGAGGTCATAATGGATTACTTCCGGATGGGGTCACAACAACTTACAGCTGGATGGGGTCATAATGGCTTACCGCTAGATGGGGTCACAATGGATTTCCACTAGTTGGGGTCACAACAGCTTACCACTGGATGAGGTAACAATAGATTACCATTGGATGGGTTCACAATGGATTACCACCAGATGGGGTCACAGCGGTGTACCTCTAGATGGGGTCACATCATCTAACTGCTAGATAGGGTCACAATGGATTACCGATAGATGTGGTCAAAACGGCGTACCGTTGGATGGGATCACAACGGTAAACCACAGGGATGGGGTCAAAATAGCATCACGCTAGATGGGGTCACAATGGATTTCCACTATATGGGGTCACAACTACTTATCGTTGGATGTGGTCAAAACAGCATACCACTGTATGGGGTCACAACGGTGTGCCACTAGATGGGGTCACAATGGTGTACCACTGAATGGGGTCACAACATCTTACCACTAGATGGGGTCACAACATATTATCATTGGATGGGGTCACAACGGCATACTACTAGATGGGGTTGAACCACTAGGAGGAATCCACCGCACCTTATCCAGGAGACAAGGATCAAAGCCCGCGTAGTTCAGGATTGTGGATAGAGTTTAATGTTGTGCATAAGGAAAAAGAAGAAGGGACATGAGGTTTTAACTTCATGCTTGAGTAATGTGGTCCGACATGAAAGGGGTTAGATCTATTGTTTTTGGGATTGAACCTCATGGGGTATTCCTATGTACCTTTCTTTGTTAAGGATCAAAGTCTCAAAAGTTCAGAATGGGTCTGGTGAATAGACAGGAAGAATATTGGGACCAATGGTTATTGGGATTGAACCTCAGAGAGGCCTCCTATGTACCTTGCCTTTCCAAGGATCAAATACCCCATAGTTCAGAATGGGTTTGGGGCTTAAACTCTAATGCAGACCAAATAGGATGACATGGTCGGTGCTTGCTCTAATCCCACGTGAGTGATGCTCGGTGTGTGAAAAAAGAGGCAGTAAATACCTGATGATCACGTCGTGAATGGTGTGTCTGTGGGAAGTGGAGTGGGGCATAAACGTTGTTAGTGGCCCAAAGATAAAACATAGGCTTATGCCTGGTTAGATGCCCAAGGTGATTGAGATTGGGACATAATACAGTATGGAGTCCCAGGTGGTGATAATTCCCAACAGAAGAGGTATTTGGAAACAATGAAGAGATGAGGAGAAGGGGTGATACCTCCTGTAATAAAATCGAGGGGCATAAACCAAGGTGGTTTCCCTATTCTTATTGACTAGTGCTTCTCCAATAAAAAGGTTCTTATTCCATGTGAGGAATGATCTCACTCCCATGGAGACTACTAGTCATAGAGAATTCTCGAGATAGGGCACCCTGCGTGCGAGGCACGAGGCGAGGCAACAATTTAACATCATGTCCTAAAAACGATGGTTTTGGGAAGTTTAATGTCCTGTAGCTCGGATGAGGTGGGTTTTCTCCACACCCCAAGGACTTACATAACTGATACATTCTAGCCCTTGAGGGATGGAATACATCGGCAATACCATGGTAGGGGGTGTTATGGAGCGATCCACTGGGGTTTCCACTTTCTCATGACTATGTGAAGAAGCAATATCCATTAGCATGCCTAAGCAATGAAGCTTGAGGCGAAGCAACACAATGTGAAGTACCTCCCATGGGACTTTGAAATTGCTCCATGAAAACCTGGAGGGCTTCATGAGAAAAGGAGTTGTAGAGAAAAGGAGTTTATAGTTAGTATACTTGTGAAGATTTGGTGCTTTATTAAGTGGATGGGCTTCCTGATGTGTTGTGTTTCACGAAGTGAAGTCATTGAGACTAGGTATAGGGCATAGGTGCATATGGAAGGTGCATCATGAAGTGGAAAGACATTCATGGAGAAATGCCTCATGAAGCAAGGGTGTCTTACAAATCATAACATTGTGAAGCAATGTGCTTCGTAAAGCATAGTTACCATGCCTTAGAATGCGGATCGCATATGTATGAAGGGTGTTACACGAGGCATAATTTCTCTGTGACGACCCGAGTACCCTTGGGGATCTCCATCCATCGCGGAGGCCCTGGGCATCCATGAAGGGATTCCCTATTTGAATAGGGGATAAATTCATGCAAAGGGGAAGGCATATCACGATGAAAAAGTACCTTGAAATGCTCATGGTTCACAGAGCATGAATTTCTCCACGATGCAGGAGCTTAGAATGCGAAAGGTCAGAGGATCCACCCTTTGGGATTGAGGGGTGCCAGGTATTTATAGGAAAGAGGCGATGTGAATCAAAGCTCGCTCGTCACGAAGAGGGATCCTGTTATGTGGTGCATTCATGAATGTAAAAGGGGTTCGCAGAGTATATCACCTTTTTCTTCTTTGGTACGTTCGCAAAGGTTCAATCGGTTCGCAGAGCATCCAACTTCCTTGCTTCGCAGTAGGTTCGCGAACGTCAAATATGTCCATAGAGCATCGTACCTCCTTGCTCTACAGCTGCTTTGCGATGGGAGAGCTCTGCGCTAGCCATGGGGCTATGGGGATCCACGATCAGTCTTCAAGAGCTAACCCCTAATTTTCTCCTTTTTTCTTTCTTTTCATTGATTTTTGGCATCAAAAAATACCAATTACCATTTGATTTTAAATCCATAAATAAAATTTAATTCAGAATAATTTTCATAAGATTCATTATTTATAAAACTATAATACCATTGTTAAAATACATTTACAAGGAAATTATTGAATCCAAATACACATGTTCTTTAATCCTTCAAAATAAGAAGTAGGAATAGTATTATATTAACCATTAAATGCATCAATGTTATTTCCCTTGATGAATGAGGAAATAATTTTCATAGTTTCCCATCTATTTATAGTTCAATCACAAAAAATTTGATGTTTATTTATTAACATTGAATAAATATTGTGGACAGAAATTCTCTCCAAAAATAATGGAATATCTCATTCTATTCCATCATGTACATATGTGTTTTTGAAATAATAATCAAATTCAATAGAAACCTGCATTTTCTTATTTCCCTTATCAATAATTTTATCTTACGTAATCATAGTGTCTTGATTTCATTCATATACATAACATTTCATAATTATTTCTCTATCTTTATAGAAAAAGAAATAATATCATTATATGATGAGAATACTTGGGAGAGTAGTTCCCTTTGATGTATTTGATTTATCCAGTAAATGTAATGGCCAATAATCCTCTTTCAATTATATATATAGTCTAAACATTCATTGTTAAACAAGAAAAATCTATATTCAAACAAATAAAAATTTTCATCAAAACTTTTACCTTGACTCATATATTGTCTCTCAATATCAACTTGTTATTCACAAGTAATATATTTCACTACGAAAAGATTATTAAAATAATTTTACTTTATGCTAAACATTTCCTCATAATCATTATAATGTTGAATAAATATCCACCATTGATTTGCGTCCCTTGATTGATTATAAACTACTTTCTCATATTTCTTCATTTCATTACTATAAAAAAAGACAAATATATTTTATATTGAACCTGTCTAAATTTCATATAAAAATGGATTTTACATCCCATAAAATGATGTAGATTAATTATATATGGCAGACTCTAACATTGTCACACTAAAATATGGATTTGCATGCTTCTCTACTTGGGTAATGTTATTTTTCTTAAATAGAGTCATATTACCCATTACAGTGATGATTTTTTGAGCTCCAACATTGGCATCATTAACATTCCTAGGAGGGAAACTCCAACATGTATTAAATTAATTTATATCATTTTTATTCACTCTACTAGGATCCATTTCCAAAAAATGGCATAAAATGGATTGCATCATAACATTATGATTGATAATTTATAATCTCAAATCTATTGAATTACATAACATAAATTTAATAATTTATGGATATATAATCCTATAATCATAAACAAAGTCTCAATGGGTATATTTTAAATTCCATTAATAGGTTTATGTTATCTGATATATGTCTTCTGAATTACATTTCCCAAGGTTTGTACTAAATTTCATCTAATACCAACTCTAATCATCATAATCTAGTTTCCCAAAACCAATTGTTACATTATTAAATTTAAACAAGATACAAGTAATAACATTGTAATGGAAAAAATAGTTTACTAATATTGAAAAGTATTATAAAAACATGATTCATAATATATTTCTTCATATCCTAGCAAATGGAAAACAAATAAAAGTTTGAGATCTGATGCTCAGTTAAGGTAATATTAAAATAGATGATAACATAAATAAATAATGTTTACAAAATATGGATATGTAAATATCTGAAACAACGTTTCACTTAATCAATAACATGTATACAAAAAACAGTATGGAAGAAATAAATAATGATTAAATAACCCCACAAAAATAAATCATGACAATCAAATTTACCCATGGATATTATAACTAATATAATAAATCACATGGATATTAATAAATGAATTCATAATTACTGAATTCATACTTACGGCCATCTAAAACAAACCATAGAGGTCTTATACTCAGAAATCTGAAAATAAAATCAAGTAAATATTCTAAGTGATGGATATGGTATACGTCTCACAGAATTAAAAGTGATACGAGAAACAATTACCTAAGGTATAAATTCCTTCCTATTTCTTATAATCTGATGTATAATAAATATATATTAATTAAAAATATGTTATATAATCATAGCTATATCTATCCAATTATATACTGATTTTGATCCTCTTATCACCCATTTATTATTGTCTAGGTATTACAATCATTGCTCACTATGATAGATGCTTCATTTTTCGTGTATTTTTTCATGTTTTAGTTTTGGTACATGAAAAAGGATTATGACACTGTAGATAATTCTTGTCTAAAAAATCATTATGTTATGATGATTTTGATTCTCACAAATACCCATTTTTTATAATGAAGCTTTATTTAATGTGTTTATAGGAATTTATATTTTGGTTAATGTAATTTAGTATCATGGTAAGTACTCTTGAAACACTATTTTAAACCATACATTCAAAAAATGAACATAGGGTTCATCATCCCTATTGTATGCTAGAATGTAATGCTTGTGTATGGTGTCAAACCAATGTTATTGTAGATTTTTTATATCAGAATAATTATATTTTGATAATCGATAAGAATATGGATCAACATTAATACATTGGAAGTTAGTATTACTATTAATGAAAACTATGTTTTTGAATTTGAACATTTTTTCATTTAATGAAACATTCAATATGTTCTTCTAAAAATAATAACATATGGATTACCATCCCTAGAATAATTTTTTTTCCTATAATTGTAAATGAAATTATGTTTTAGAAACCATACATTAGTAGGAAACTTATTCTAGCGGAATGAACCCCATGCTATGCAGTTCAACCCTACGATGTGCTTACGAGATAAATGTTTTTAAACCACATTTTGAATCTGAGATTACTACAAATTTTGAGTCAGAATTGGAGACAGATTCATAGAACTTTATGATGGATTTAAATAATTGTATTCAAAATAAAATATCACTCATGTTACAAATATATTATATGACCCCCTTGGTTAATTAAAATTTTAATTTTTTTGACCAATCAAGCTATGATTTTGGATTGGAATAAAGTATAAATATATATGTTCTATACATTCATTCTGAGAATATCTTCAAAAATATATGTGTGATAAGCGATTCACATATATAAATTTATTACTAAAACATTTTTTATAGTGATACTGCAATCAATGATAAAATCTATGTTATTTGAAAAAGTATCTACTCTTGGAATTTTGTTCATATTTCAACCTTAAGTAACTACTTCTCTCTAGTTGCTACCTTATTGAAGAGAATTTTGCAAAAAGGATCACTTCAATGATTTTCACCCTTGTAGATAATATATTCAGAAAAAGAAGATCCATCAATTGTATGTTTCTTGCTACTATAACTATGAATATCAGCATGAAACACTGAAATCAATCTTTTAATTTGATGGAGTTTCAACTACTTGTAGTCAGTTGGGGTTGAGTATTAACTACTTGATCTTAGCTCTGGATATATGGTTCTCAATTATAGAACTATAAGGCCTTGTTGTTAGTCTTATTTTAATGTTGTCAACTGCTTGTGTAATTCCTCAACCCCAGTTGCCCAAAGTTGGTGCATTATTTTATTAAATGGGCATGATCATTAGAATATCAAATCCTTAATGACCGATTGGTTTAGTATCCTTAGAAATACTAGATACAAACATAAGTTTTACATTACATATTGAAATTAAAAACATCATTTTATCCCATATAAAAGACTCATATCCCGTAGAATATCTCTGCATTTCAATCATAATATACTTCTTCACATATTGAGGAAAATTAAAAATAAGAAAGGGTGAGATCAGATTCTTAGTGAGGATAAACAATATAGTGAAAGCTATCTTAAATAAGCACAACCATTTAATGAGAGGTATAAAACTAAAACACAATCCTTCTAAATATAATATTCAGCACAATATAGAATGAATAAAAAAATAATTCCATTTAAACTTTAACATGGGGATTTGAGTAGTCTAATAATTACATGAAATATCAATAACTAATTTCATAATGCATAAATGCATAATATTGGACATCAATATCATATCGTACATGCCTCATTCAAATACCATAAATATATTATCAAGTCCTTGTACAAATAGATTATTTTGTCTCATGAGACCTACAGATGAATCGTGGGGCTATATTGGGCCCTACCAATCACTTACTAAGTCCAATGAAATCCTATTATGAAAAGTTTGAATGATAAAATATACATTAGTATTAAAGATAACATATGATATGTTAAAATTTTAACTACAAACCATTAATTGTATAAAAATACAACATCAACATTCAAATTTATCATAAACCCTTCAATACAATATGGATGATTGTATAATAATAATTCAAACTCATATAAGTATAAAATACAACAAAGGAAGTTGACATAGATGAAAATAATTTAATAAATTCATTAAATGTCTTTGAGATAAATATCCATTTTTACTTTGAAATCATTTAAAATATTGAATATTTATAAAAGAAAACATTTATTTTAAAATTAACCATCTATGCTGGTAATGGAATCATTATAACATTAAGGCATCATGATCGTTGAAATAGCCGATCACTCTATATCTGTTATAAAATATTCTTTACATGATTTGTAAAAAACCTCATAAAGTACCTCATTTATAAATTGATAGAAATAATCCTTTCTAAAAAATTTATAAAAATTAAAATATTGGTAAAATTTACTTTAATTTTTTTGTATTACTATTAAATATATTTTATGAATCATGGACTTGGATGATAAAAATAACCCTTAGATACTTCCATATAAACTACCTTAGATAATAATGAGATTATGAATGTATCCCTTACATAAAAATTTAAGAGATTATTTTTTTATATCATTTGAATAAACATATAAATATTCATAAAAATTATTTTATAATTATTTTATATCAATATAAGTATTTATTTTAAATAATATCATGAATATTGAAATAGAGAAAGGATCATTTATTTAAACATTCAAAGCATCCCATACAACATTGAAAATTTAACTAATAATCATGATATATTCAAATTAATATTTCAATACCTTGATGAAAATTTATTCATGATATGAAATTTAATAGGGGAAATACACACACCACACTTATGAAATAGATGGTGAACAAGGATTGTATCTCACAAAATTAAAATTGGGCTGGAATTCCCTTACATTTTACTTTTTGTTAGTTGAGGGAGTGGTAATCTACTGTATAATGGTTAAATATCGTTATTTAATTATTCCATAACCATATAAATATTTATGATATCATATATGATGGTATTTTGTCATTTAGTTAATAATATATCTATATTGCCATTGTTTTGGGAGTTAATTTCTTCATTTTCCCATGCATGCTTGTCATCTAAGTCATGCTTCTTAAGAATAGTATATATTATATTCCTATATATAATGATATGAATTTCTAAAATATTATATTTACTCATCAAATAAATTTTATAATAATTGTTGAATAGTTAATGTAAGTAAAATCTCACTGTTTTATGGAGATGTTAGGTCGTATTTGCACACAGGCGATGATATCATTCTCTGGATTGTAAAATTTAATATAATCGAATGGTATATAAATTATGCTGAATAATTATAACATTAGTTTCATTATTTTCATCCTTTATACTCATCATTATACACATTAAAATAATGTTGGGTGGAATTACAAATTACACCACATCGTTGAGACGGTAAGCCATACGAATGCACACATATTCATATAGTTATTCATAGGATTGATAAAAAAAGTGTATGGTTGTACTATAATTATAATAACATCTCATCATGTTGATAGTACTGGATTTAAAATTTTATTATGAAAATAACATAGAATGCAGAATTATAATAAGGAATGATCTTTGAATCTGGTGATAAAAATTTACTTTTTTCAGGTATCGTCTTTTGATTTGTAGAATATTACTCATTAAGATAAATTAATTACCAAATTGCAACATTTATGATAAATTTAGGGAATCTAGGAGTAGAATTTGGCTAGGTTTGGCTGATCCAAATTTCCTGGAGGTGTGAATTAATGTGATGAATAATTACCTTTTTATAAGATATGTGAGGGGTACTTTACGAATATTTTAAAATATTAATTTAATATAAATATGTTTTATGTTTTAAATAACTTAAAGTAGTTCATTTCCAGGATTAGGTGAGGAAGGGTCAAAATCGTCTAAACTAATAGGATTTAAAGATTTTTTTTTTATAAAATTTGCCTTCTATTTTTTATTTAACCCTTAGGTAAATTTTTTAACTCTTACCATGTCTTCATCTATTTTTTCAGAATAGGGTTAATATAGTTATGATGAAACTCCAAACGAACCCATTTTAGATGAATTATTATATATTTAATACTATAATAGTTATATGGAAGAACATGAGATTTTTACTAATATTATTTCAATTAATTAAATATTATTTATTTTAAAGTCTCATTTATCTCAATTTTGATAATATTTAAAAATTTTATTTCAAAAAATTTCAAACCAACATGTCCCTACAAACCAATACTTTTAATATATAAATAATATGTCTATGTGAAACTTTAAATTTAAGGATGTAATTAATTAAATAAAATTATGTTTATTTTAATATTTTTAATATAATTTATTAATTCTTCTAGTAATAATTCAATTACGGCATTATTATTGTGTCAGAATTTAATTTCAGTAATTATTTCTTAAAATTTAAAAACAAATAACATTATGTAGATAATTTTTTTTATCTTCATAAATAATATTTACAGTAAGAATTTTTCTTATGTATAACCCTATATTAAAAATAGTCTAGTGATTTTAATTTGAATATGATATTATTAACTCCTCTAAAGATAAAATATACTAAATCTCTTAATATAACAAAAGATACATAAGAATATTATAATTATATAAAAAGTATTATTTTGGTAGGAAATAAATTATGCAATGAAATTATGATAAGTGTTAGGGTAATATTATATTATTATAACATTAATTTTACCTTTAATTTCCCTTTTTATCTATAAAAATGGTAAATAAAATCCAAAATTCACTATTCAATAAAAAAATTAATTTCATCTTATTAGACAAAAAATTTCATACTAATTAAAACCATGTAAGTCTGTTTTTTTAAATTATATTCTCAGAAGTGGTAAAATTATGTTTATTTCAAACCACATAGAAGTGTCTTAAATGTGATTAAAAGAGACATTCAATATTTAAATAATTATTTATAATTATTTATATTTTAAATTTATTCCAATGAACTATATTAGATTAATATATGTATCATTTTTATATTGTTACTTTAAAATCCTTATATTTTAATATAATTCATTAAATGAAGATATCGTTTTTTCAACAGCAATGTAGTATTTTTCACTATTCATTGATAAAATAAATATTTCAAAAAAATTACAAATTTACACCCTATGATAATTGTGATATTTAGAATTCATAAATGAACTCTATTTTGAAAAATAAAAATTATAAATTACATAATTTGGTTAATAATATTCTGAACTACTTTTTAAATGGATAGTTTTGATGTTCCTGGTGTGCTCGAACTCAATGTTGCGTGCATGGAAAGCTATTAAATTGTTTAAAAGAAATTATATTGTCGATTCGTTGGCTGTTACATTCTTCTCTCATTTAATAAATTGCATCCTCATAATTTTAACTCCAAATGGTACGCAATAGGTTGTACTTTTTAATATATCATTATTTAAATCCCACATCGAATGGGAATTAATGGGATCTCCATTTTAACATATAGAATGGGATGTTTGAAGGTCACCCGAGATAACATATAAAAGGGATGAATGTATGAAATCAAAAAAATGAAAAAAAAATTAACAATCATGTTCTGATGGAGAATGATATTGAAGATTATTAAAAAAATGTTAACTATCTGAAATCTATAAATCAAAGATGATCAATGGGACCAATTGATTCATCACAAAAGATTTTACTAAGAAAACGTTTTAGGTTTTATGATCATTCCCCTAGATTTTAATAATTCATATACTTCATAGACTAAGAACATAATCAAACATACATACTTACTAAATGAGTAGTGTTTCCACCATTAATGAATTTACTCTATAGACTTGTCTTTTTATCCAATGTACGAGTGTTCAAGATAAATTTTTCACACTTGAAGCACTAGACTCATATTTTGGATAATCTATTAATTAATTAACTAAAATTTTAGTACAATATAACATAATTTCAAAAAATAATCTCATAAATTCTACTATAAACCCCAAAAAGTTCATCGTTGATTATTCAGAAAATAAAAAACCTTCTTAATAAATATTCTAGACTAATATTGAAACCAAAAATCAGTATGATTTATCCACAATGTCTTACATTATATATTTTATCATTTATCCTTAAATTACATAGTCACTCTTAGTGTCTCTGACCAAAAATTAGTTGACCTAATTACATATTCTCTATGATAGTTTAATCATTTTAATAAAAAACCCAAATCACTACTAGTGCCCAATAAAATAACAGATTCATTCAAAATTAAAGTCAATAATTACTCCTCAAATAAAATTTCATATTATTATGTTTACCACAATCATATAAATCTACCCAAATAGTTAATTTCATTGAAAATAATATTTATCACATAATTCCCAAATCATTGTCCAATACCATGGATATCCATTTGATAAAGAATAAGTTCACAAAATCAACTTATTCTTATTCTATTAACTTACTTAACAAAAAAAGTGATAATAACTAGTGAAATCACGTTGGATAGTGGTAGGCGATATACCTTTTTCATAATTTGGTTGTGGGTTCAAGACCCACAACTATGTAGGACACGACAAGTTGTCACCCTTCTTGTAGGTTGTCCTTTTTCTAAAACTATAAAACATTCTAAAAATGAGATAAAATCTAAAAAATAATTGTAACATATTTTATTCTATTTCATTATTAATCCTAAAATGTAATATCCCATAATTAACTACAAATCATATAAACCATAAAGGATATTTATACCATTATAATTATGTCCGCACAAGAAAAGATAATCTCTTCCTTGAATAATATTATCATATAATAAATATCTTGGAAACACAAACTAAAAAAAAGCATTCCAATGTATTCACATCATAAAAAGACCATTAATACGTTAAACCATTTCATCACCAATTAATTTCCATAGAGGACCTTCTATACGCAACTTGTTATCCTATATAATAGGGAATTGACTTTGAGTAATTCCCTGGTCCCCTGCAATTATGGAAAATAACTATAAATGGATTCTTAGGATTATTTTTATTTTCATGAAATGTACACTTATGTTATCCTAAAAAATCCTTTGATTTTTGTTCTAATTTCCAACACATAAAGAATTTATTTCTTCCACTGAGACACTTTTCTAGGAGTATCCTTCCACATTTCTCACATGATGGAAATTGAGATTTCTTTTCCCCATGGTCTCCACCACAGGAGCTCTTAGCATACTCTTCCTTTCTCTTCCTTAGTGATTTTTTGAGATGGTTGATGTATATGTTATTAATAATTTTTTAGTAAAACTATTTAGACATAAACAAGATATCTTTCATGCCTATAAACATTCTATTTGGTTTCTCATCACCATGACCTTTTCTAGCTTGTCGATCATGTTCTATTTTAATATGAATTCTTTGTGATCCATCCATCGTCTAAAACTGAAAAAGAAGAGTGTGAGTAACAATATTCATAAAATAATATAAATCATATCATGACACCTTATATTAGATCTAAAATAAGTTAGGATTCACCATGGTTATACGTTTTCATCTTATATTAAAATAATTAATATTGTTTCATAAAAAATGTGAATTATCTTAAGCATATCCCCTGGGAGTGTCAAACCAGGTGCACAGTAAGTCCTATTGTCATGTACCATGTTAGCTCGATTCAATATCGAACAACATGATGATGATTCCACTCAATGGTATATCTGTTCTAGATCCACATTCACTTGTTGTCTCTAGATCAGAATTTATTTTATGTGAATACCAAAATAATCTCAATCTTAACAATAATCTATGATGTTATTCTACAATTATCCTAAAATTATATCATAGCGTAATGTTCAGTAATCACAGTTTTCATTAAAATATAGTTTCCATGGATTGTACAATACTTAATTTTATAAAAACATTAATTCTCCAACCCCAGTGTGCTAGAGTTGGTGCATAATTTTATTACATTGTCATGGTCAAAAGAAAATCAAATCCTAAAGGACCTATGAGTTTAGTAACCATGAAAATACTAGATAAAAATATAAGTTTTACATTACATCTTGAAATGATAAATTACATAATATCCCATTTTAAAACTCTCATATCACTTAGATTATCACTACATTCAAATCTTAATATGCTTCTTCACATTCTGGGGGAATATAATATATAAGAAAGTGTGATCCCATATTCCCAATATGAATAAACAATAAATAGAATGCTATCAAAAATAAGCATAAACTTTTATGAAAATTTATTAAAATAAAGAACATGCCTTTTAAAAATGTTATTAATCACAATATAAAACGAATAAATCAAATAATTACATATAAACTATCACATGGATATTATATATGTTTAATTATCATTTTCAATTTCAATAACAAATTTCATAATGTGTAAATGCATAATGTAAGACATTATAACCATACCATCAAATCCTCATGCCAATAACATTACTATACCTTGATTCCTTGTACCACGACACTAGTTTGTCATGTGATACTTACACATGCATCGAGGGGCTATACCGGGTCTACCAATCAGTTAATATGTCTAATGCATCCCTCTTATGAAAAGGGTGACACATAACATAAAAATTCAGATTAAAAATAGAATACTAAAAGTTAATACATTAACCATAAACCATGAATAGTATAAACATATAACATCCATATTAATATATATCAAACACTTTAATACAATATGGAAGATTGTATCATAATAAGTCAACCTCAAATAAAAATAAAATCCATCATACAATGTTGACAAAGATGAAAATAATTTAATAAATTCATTAATACACTTTTAGAGAAATATCTCTGTTTTACTATGAAATCCATTAAAATATTGAACAATTAGAAAAAGAAACATTTATTTTAAAAATAAAATTATAAGATTTCAAGGTCATCTTAAAATTTTTAAGGCATCATGGTAGTATAAATAACCACTCACACCGTATAAATTAAAAAAAATTCATTCCTTAATTTTTCAAAAACATCATAAAGTACCTCATTTAGGAAAGGATGGAATGATTTATTTTAAAATGTTTTATAAAAAATAAAATATGGGTAAAAAGTACTCATAACTTTTTTCAATAATATTTTTAAATACATTTTATGAAATAGGTTCACAGATGATAAAGATAACCCTAATATACTTCCATATAAACAACCTTAATTAATAAAGCGATAATGAAATTAACCTTTACATAAATAATTTAAAATATTCATGTTTTAAAAACATTTAATGAAAATATAAATAGTCAAAAAATTTCATAAAAAATATTATTATATACATATAAATATATATGAAAAATAATATCATGAATATTGAAATGGAGAAAGGATTAGTTATTTAAACATTCAAATTGTCAGATACAACTTTGAACATTTAAATAATAATCTTAATGTCTTAACTGAATTTTTCAATATCATGATTAAAGTTTATTCATGATACGAAATATAATTGGGGCCCTAAATACACCACACATAAGAAATATGTGGTAAACATGGATTATATATCATGAAAATTAAAAGTGAGACAGAATTCACTTACCTTGTACATTATGTTAATAGAGAGTGTGTTATCCTCTTGTATAATGGATAAATAATGTTACCAAATTATAATATTACTCTATAAAAATTAATTATATCATATATGACCCTCTTTTACCATTTATTTAAAAATATTTTAGTGTTACTATTGTTTCTGGAGTTAACCACTTCATTTTCGCATGGATTCTTGGTTGGGTAAGTCATGTTTCTTATTATGAAAATATAATTTATTCATATATATAATTATATTATGTTCATAAATATTTTATTCAATCATAAAATTAATTTTATAATATTTATTAAATGGTTAATGTGTGGAATGAATCTCACCACATTGTGGAGACGGTAGACCGAAAGTACGCATGAGGGACGATATCATTCTTTTAATGGTTAAATGGAATTTAATTAGATGGTATATTAAATATAAATAATCATTATCAGTTTATATTCATTAATTAAATCTATTATAAACATTATTATACCCATCAAAATAATTTTGAGTTGACACACAAATTACATCATAGCTTGGAGATGGTAACTTGTACGTACACACACAACATGATATTGTTATTCATTGGATGGATAAAATAAAGAATATGGTTTTCCTATAATTATAATAAAATATAAAATTTTATAAGGTACATGTTTTATAATTTTAGTATGGAAACAACATATAATGTAGAAGTAGAAGAATAAAATCACATTGAAAGAGGTGGTAAAACAATTAATTTGTTTGGTATATCATTTTGATTTTCACAAAAGGGAACCATAGTTTGGATTTCTGCCTAATGTGTGGATTCTAGAATGATGTGATGGAATTTTAGAGTTTAATTGGGTAGGTTTTGGCCTATTCAAAAGGTATTTTATGGTGTGAATTAACTCGTATGATAAGTTCTATTTTATAAGATAGGTGAGTGGCACTTTTGAAAGTTCTTAAAATATTAATTTATTATAAATTGATTTTCAGTTTAAAATTTATCCAATGTGATTTATTTAGAGTATAAGAAGATGATGGGTCAAAAAAGTTCAAAAAAATATGTTTTAGATATTTTTAGATTAAAAAATTAACCTTATATTTTAGATTTAACCATTATGTAAATATTTTAACTCTTACCATGTCTTCTTATATTTTTACACAATAGTGTTAATATAATTACTATAAACTACCATAATAAATCCAATTGGATCATTTATAAAATATTTAACACTATAATAGTAATTTAGCTAGTGTGACTTTATAATCAATTTATATTAAAATAATTATTTATATAAAAAAGATGGTTTTTAACAACAATGCAATATTTTTCACAATTCATTGAAATTTGAAACATTTCAGAAAATTACCAAATATTGACATTGTTATAAATGTGATATTTTGAAATTAATATTAATTCAATTTTGAAAAATAAAATTTATAATTATATTTATTTGGTTAATACTAATCATATCTTCTTTTTGAAAAGCTAGTTTGAAAGGTCATGGTTGTTGTACCTCTCGTATCCCTCAAGGTTTAATTTTCATGATCACAATCACTCTCTTATTTATCTAATCCTCTTTCAAGTGTTTTTGGATGATAGGAATCATTTCAGGTTACCAAGGAATTGGGCCAAGCAAGCTGAAGCCAAGAAAGGAGCAAAGTGCACTGTTTTCATGTGCACCGGCCAACCGGTGGCTCAGCACCGGCCTGCCGGTAGTGCCTGGGCAGAGAGTCTCCTCACTGTCCAGAGCACCGGCCAACCGGTGGATCAGCACCGGCCAGCCGGTGGGCCCTTGACAGAGAGACCTCACCACTGTCCAGAGCACCGGCCAACCGGTGGCCTCGGCACCGGCCAGCCGGTGGAGTCCAGACAGAATGGCAAGCTACTGTCTTGCCACCGGCCAACCGGTGGTCTCCTCACCAGTCAGCCGGTGGAGCCTGGACAGAAGCATCCACCCATCTCCAAGGCACCGGCCAACCGGTGGTCCTGTACCGGTCAGCCGGTGGAGGCAGTCAAATTAGCCGTTGGGCTTTTGACCAGACTGTCCACTTGCCTCCCAACGGCTCCGAAGCCTTTTCCAACGGCTCCGAAGACCTCCAAAGGCCATATGAGGGTTCCCCCTCTATAAATAAAGGACTAGGAACACCCGGAAGCCTAAGGATTAATACTGGAACCATAATCAAGCCACGGAAGCCCACGGGACACATTTTACATCATTTGGCAAACCTCCGGCGGATTCTTCCAAGGAACCCCAATTGGTCCAACACACTTCCACATCCAAGGAGCACCACTATAGAAGCTTGGGAGCGCTCTTCATCAACTCCTTCAATCCATTGGCGCCCAAGACTTCTTCATTACGGTTTTTATTGTTTTATTTATTTTGAGCATCATTTTGGGTTTGTGCCTACAAACCCCACCTCTTTCTCTCATCCTTTCTTTTGGGTTTTCACATCACCTTCAAGGTGTGAAGAGATTGGTCAAGCCTTTCCTTTAAAAGGCTTGAGACATAGGTGAGCTAGCCTTCACCTCTAAGAAGGCTAGTGGGTTCTTGCATAACCATTAAAAGCAAGCTGTAATAGGTTCTAGACTAACCTTAAAATCTAGTGGGTTTCTTGCTAAAACCATTAAAAAGCAAGCGGTAGTAAATCTCTCAACGGTTGAGTTGGGAGCGGAGACGTAGGCTTGGGTTTAAGCCGAACTCCGTTATCAAGTTGTGTGTTTTGCCTCTTTTATTTCCGCTGCACTTTCACTTTGTTTTTAAATTGTTAATTAATTTTTAAAAGGCAATTCACCCCCCCTCTTTCCATCACTTCCTTTCTTTCTCCGCCCAACAATTGGTATCAGAGGGAAAATTTGAGTAATACCTTCACCGGTTTCAAATTTATGATCCCTTGTGATGGCCTCAACCTCTTTCGCCCCCGAAGGCTATTCTTTGGGTCGTGCTCCATTTTTTGATGGAACCGACTATACATATTGGAAAACCCGCATGACCACTTTTCTTAGAAGTATAGGTTATCCCATTTATAAAATTGTCATGCATGGTTACACTCTCTCTTCTCCCGATGAATCCAAATGGACCCAAGCCGACATTAAAAATTTCGAGCTTGATGGCAAAGCCATGAACGCTCTACATTGCGGCCTTGATCGTAATGAATTCAATCGAGTTTCCACATGCACCTCATCACATGAAATCTGGAAACTATTGGAGGTTACCCATGAGGGGACTAATAAAGTTAAGGATACTCGATTGGATATGTTCCGTCAAGATTTTGAGTCTTTTTCTATGCATCCATCCGAATCTATTTTTGAAATGTTTACACGTTTTACTGATGTTTGCAATGGGAGAAAGTCCCTTGGTGATGATGTTTCTGCAGAAACAATGGTCAAGAAGATCCTATGGATCCTACCAAGCACATGGGCTCCCAAGGTGACGGCAATTCAAGAAGCAAAGGACATCAAGAACATGCCGGTCGAAGAGCTCATCGGATCCCTCATGACCTATGAGATCACGATGAGGAGGCAAGCTGAACAGGAAGGCAAACCGATCAAAACTTCAAAGAACATTGCCTTCAAAGTTCAACAAGAAGAAAGCTCCTCCTCCTCATCATCTTCCTCTTCAAGCGGCGATTCCGAAATGGAGAATCTTGCCCGCAAGATGCACAAATTCATGAAGAAGCACAAGAAGAAGAAATCCTGCAAGGCTCAACCCAAAGAAAAATCCGATCCCAAGGTAACATGTTATGGGTGCGGCGAGAAAGGCCATTACAAGCCTGATTGTCCACTCAACAAGAAAAAGGCCAAGCAAAAGGAAAAGAAGAAGTCATTCAAGGCCACATGGAGTGATAGCTCCACATCCTCCTCCTCCTCCTCGAGCGACAACGGTAACAAATGCCTAATGGAATTTCATGAGGTAACATCTTCCGACTCCTCTTCCTCTTGTTCTTCAAATTCAAATTCTTTCAATCACATGTCTTATGAGGATCTCCAACATGCGAGAGATCAATTGGAGGAAGGTTTTCACGAACTTTCTTCCAAATTTGTTGCTTTAAAAAAGAATTTCAAAAAACTTTCTTCCGAAAAGGAACAACTTCTCAAAGAAAAAGAAGAGTTGTCCCTCAAAATCCAAAACCTTCCAGATGTTGATTCTATGGAATCAACAATTAAAGATTTAAGGGAATCCCTTGCCAAGTTCACCCAAGGTGAACAAAATTTGAACAATCTCCTTGGTTCCCAACGTATATCTAGAACCACCCAAGGGCTTGCCTATTCCAAGCAAGCTTCCTCTTCCCATGCACCTACTATTTTTGTAAGGGGGAGCTCCCAATTTAAATTTTGTAATTATTGCAAAAAACCCGGGCACTTAATTTATGAGTGCGATTGCAAAAATTCCCGGTATGGTAGGCCCAAAACTATTTTCTTCAATGATGAATTTTATAGTAGAAGACCCACCACAAGACAAGTGTGGATTGAAAAATCCCTCTTAGCGAGTCTCACCGGGCCAAAATTTGTTTCGGTTTCAAAAACCTCTCCCCAGTGATTTTTTGTTTTTATTTAGGGGGAGTTAGGTTCGTTTAAGCCCTTTTGATTTCAATTTCAAAATTTTCGATTCAAAAACTTTCAATTTCAACACTTGGTATCAAAATTTTCATTTTCAAAATATTCAATTCAAAATTTTCATTTCAATTTTTTTCTTTCAAAACTTTCAATTCAAACTGTTATTCAATTTTTCATTCAAAACTTTCATTTCAAATTTTTGATTCAAAACTTTCAATTCAATTTTCAAAAATTTCAATTGGTTTAATATCTCCATCTTGTTTTTCAAATTTTCCCTCAATTAAGTTTTATGCCCCGTGCTATTTTGATAATCACAAAGGGGGAGAAATTCTTGATTGATTGGGGGAGAAATCTTTCTCTCATGCTTTGCTTTACTTTCCCATTTATCTTTTAAAGCATGCCTTTCAATCTTCTACATTGTTTGTTTTTGGTGATTGTGATCATCAAAATAGGGGGAGATTGTTGTACCTCTCGTATCCCTCAAGGTTTAATTTTCATGATCACAATCACTCTCTTATTTATCTAATCCTCTTTCAAGTGTTTTTGGATGATAGGAATCATTTCAGGTTACCAAGGAATTGGGCCAAGCAAGCTGAAGCCAAGAAAGGAGCAAAGTGCACTGTTTTCATGTGCACCGGCCAACCGGTGGCTCAGTACCGGCCTGCCGGTAGTGCCTGGGCAGAGAGTCTCCTCACTGTCCAGAGCACCGGCCAACCGGTGGATCAGCACCGGCCAGCCGGAGGGCCCTTGACAGAGAGACCTCCCCACTGTCCAGAGCACTGGCCAACCGGTGGCCTCGGCACCGGCTAGCCGGTGGAGTCCAGACAGAATGGCAAGCTACTGTCTTGCCACCGGCCAACCGGTGGTCTCCTCACCGGTCAGCCGGTGGAGCCTCGACAGAAGCATCCACCCATCTCCAAGGCACCGGCCAAACGGTGGTCCTGTACCGGTCTGCCGGTGGAGGCAGTCAAACTAGCCGTTGGGCTTTTGACCAGACTATCCACTTGCCTCCCAATGGCTCCGAAGCCTTTTCCAACGGCTCCAAAGACCTCCAAAGGCCATATGAGGGTTCCCCCTCTATAAATAAAGGACTAGGAACACCCGGAAGCCTAAGGATTAATACCGGAACCATAATCAAGCCACGGAATCCCACGGGACACATTTTACATCATTTGGCAAACCTCTGGCGGATTCTTCCAAGGAACCCCAATTGCTCCAACACACTTCCACATCCAAGGAGCACCACTAAAGAAGCTTGGGAGCGCTCTTCATCAACTCCTTCAATCCATTGGCGCCCAAGACTTCCTCATTACAGTTTTTATTGTTTTATTTATTTTGAGCATCATTTTGGGTTTGTGCCTACAAACCCCACCTCTTTCTCTCATCCTTTCTTTTGGGTTTTCACATCACCTTCAAGGTGTGAAGAGGTTGGTCAAGCCTTTCCTTTAAAAGGCTTGAGACATAGGTGAGCTAGCCTTCACCTGTAAGAAGGCTAGTGGGTTCTTGCATAACCATTAAAAGCAAGCTGTAATAGGTTCTAGACTAACCTTAAAGTCTAGTGGGTTTCTTGCTAAAACCATTAAAAAGAAAGCGGTAGTAAATCTCTCAACGGTTGAGTTGGGAGCGGAGACGTAGGCTTGGGTTTAAGCCGAACTCCGTTATCAAGTTGTGTGTTTTGCCTCTTTTATTTCCGCTGCACTTTCACTTTGTTTTTAAATTGTTAATTAATTTTTAAAAGGCAATTCACCCCGCTCTTTCCATCACTTCCTTTCTTTCTCCGCCCAACAATGGTGCACTCGAATATGATATAGCATACATCACAAGATTTTGAATTATTTAAAAGGAAGCGTACCATGGAATCTTGGGGTTTTACATCCTGTACGTAGATCTGAATTCATGTTATTATGATACGAGGAAAATTCAAGTTAAATTTACCAAGATCTCATAGAGATTGATTGGTATAGTGGACTATGGGTTGTTTTTTTCCTAAACCACTATAAAATGTTGTCTTAATTATTTTTGTTTATCCAGTTCATATAGTTTTACTTGAATTAAACACTTCATATATGTATAAATCAATTTTGCTGTTAATATCTGGAATTGTGGAATATTTTTGAAAATACATAATTCACCCCCTCTTATGTTACTTTATATATTATGACCTATCAATTTCTATCAGAGTGTCTATTTTGGAAAAGATACAACAAGAAAAAAATTAAATGATTTATTAAAAGATGGAAATGGTTGATCATAGATAAGAGATTCCAATGGTATGTTCTGTGTACATTGTTTGGTGAAACTTAATGATGCTAGAAGTCATAAAGGATTATTTATATGAAAAATCTTGAATTTAGATTGTATTTAACAGAGAAACCAGAATCATTGGATGCTACAGCAGCAGAGGAATATAATATCAATTCAAAATCTATGAATGAAAGTATCTATGGTCTTAGACTATATTTTTTTAATCTTTTATCACAATTTCAAACTACATATGATATATGGAAAACCATCATAGTTACTTAAGATTTAATTTACAATATATGAAAATGTGGTAGGAAACAACTATTATAATGATCGACGCATTTAAGATGATTGAGGGTGAACACATCGTACAGATTAATATATGTCTTACCATAATTTTAAATAATATTAGTCCCCTAAGAGAAAACATGAAACAATATTATCATGATTTGAAAGATACTTAGAGTACTTCCTTCAAATTAGAATGGAATATCGGCTAGAATATTCTAATCATCACCTTGAAATGATCTAACAATGAAATAAAAAATTGGAACACTGATGATGTATGAAGAATAAAGAAAATATGAAGATGAAGATCATAATATAATATTAATGAAAGAAAATACTTCTATTAATGTGAAATCCCAAAATCATTATATAAAAACAAATCCATAAGAGAAATTACAGAAGAATTATAATTCCTTGGATTCTGAAATGGAATGGGCTCAGATAGTTAGAAAGTTTACATGATTTTTCAATAATAAAAGAATATTCAGAAAATACATCAGGAAGTTTGATAAAGAACCAATAGAATTTTTATGCTATGAATGCATGAAATTTTCACCTATCAACCCTTATTTACCTCAGCAGAAAGATGAAAGAAATTTCTTGAAATTATTTATCATAATAATGATGATTATAAGTAAAAAAGAAGAAGTGTAATGAATGCTACATGACGTGTATATGAAGACTCCATAAACCCTTAAATTATTTATTCATAAAAGAATTAATCAATTCTAATATCCAATATGTTTTTTATAAATGAATAATAAATGGTACATACTTATTACTCTTCTGATTTTGACACTATTTGTTTCGCAAATAATAAGCACGCTTCCTACTATTCAGAGCTATATGAAAAATATAACTCTTTATTAAATAAAAAAATATTTTAAAACAATTCCTAATTCTATTTTTAGTGATTGAGATATCATTCCAAAACAACATCATGATCTACTTAAAAAATTCAATTCCTCTATATCAGACAATATCAATCACAAAAAAAATTAAAGAACCTTAGAATGAAGAAGAATACTAGAAGAGTGTTGTTCCTTTTTTTTAATAAAATAGAAAATATCTTAAATGAAATTGTTGGAAAAAATAATTAAATGGGAATTATTTAGAATATGATGTTGGGGGATAAATTTAAAATTATTTAGAATTTTTTTTCTTATCTGAACAAATGTTACCTTTTGTTTTGTGGAATAAAATGTCATCTCACTAATAAGTATTATTTTATAAATCCTCAAATTAATGTAATAAAATACATTTTTTATAAATGTGTTTCTGGTACAAGAGATAAAATATATGGAAAAACAAAATACATATAGGTTCCCAATTCAATTCTCACTAGAAATGCTAGACAAAATAAGATATGGGTACCCAAAAAAACATTTGATTCATTACATTTCCAGGAAACATGTCACAAAAAAATACAAATGGTATATGCATTTTTTCTCTTCATGTAATATGAGTGGATAATGAAAAAACATTCATACAATGACTCAATTGGATAGAGTTCATGTCACTTTTTGTGACAATATGAAAGGAAACATAATGGGAGTTGGAACTATTAGAGGTCCAAAAACTATCTCAACAAACAAAATAATTTATGTGCATGTTTTAAATAACAATTAGATAATATATATCATCTATGTGGAAATAGAATTTTTGTTTATTTTTTTATCAATTTCTTCTTTACGTTTAGATATATGTTTTTCAAATTTAGAGAACATAGAACTAATAATGATTATACATTGGAATTAAATTCTTTGTGTAAAAAAAGTTAATTGTTTAAATGACAAGACAAATGAATCATGCATTCGTAATTGAAGACACTGACACTGTAATATATATTATTTAAATAAATTATCTAGGAAACAACTTGTATTATATTTCCCTTGTCATACATTTAAAAATTGATGATTCTGTAAAGCATTTTAAATTGGTAAGAAACACAAATATACTTTCTTTACAATTACCAAATCTCTACAACAAATCCATTAGAACATATCCAAATGTATTTGTATTGACCACAAGGATTATAGTTTCTGGATGGTAAATTATATGTCTATGTTTTTGTAGATGATTATACTTGATTTACATGGGTTTGTTATCTAATAGAATAAAGTGATTTATTCATTATTTTTAAATTTTTCTGTAAAATTGAAAAAAATGAAAAAGATTTTAGAATAATTATATTGAGAAGTGATCATGGGAGATAATATGAGAATAAATATTTCAATTATTGTTTTCTCAAATCTAGTTATTAAATATTCATTCTATTCGAAAATAATACCTCAACAAAAACAAATTATTGAATGGGAAATAGGATTATTTAAGAAATGGAATGGACTATGCTGAATGGATATAGTCTTCCAACATATTTTTGGGTAGAATTTGAAAGAATATCTGTTTATAACATTAATAGAGTTTTAATATGGCCTATATTCAAAGGAACACTATATGATAATCGGAACAATAGAAAACCTAATGTATTGTTGTTTAATATTTTTGGATCTGAGGTTTTATATCATGAATACAAAAGAAAAACATGAAATGTTCGATCCAAAATCTAATGAAGGAATGTTTTTTGGGATATTCTACTTCCTCTAATGTTTATAGAGATTTTAATAAAAATTCCAGGATTGCCTAAAAATTAGTTAATGTGATGCTTGTTGAAACTGAACCTTTTATTAAAGAGATAGATCAAGAAGATGAAGCCACTAACACTTTTTACATCATGTGGCTTGAAACACATAAAAATGTTTTTTAAAATAATATTAATAAAATTCATTCCAGTTTAGAAGAACTGTATAATGATGATCCTAGATGTTTCATTCCTATTCGTTCTAAAACATTGGGGAAACATCCTATAGGAATGGTTATAAGACACCAAAACAAAAAAATATAACTAGAAGAAATATAGGAAAAATAGATGTATCATCATCCTTTATATCCTAGTTATAACTTAACTCTATAAAGGTAGCCTTAGAATATGCGAGTTAGATGTTAGCAATTAAATAATAACAGAAATGTTCGAAAGGAATGATGTCTAGGAGTTAGTAGAAAGGAAATCAAATTATCATGTTATAGTAACTTATTGGGTCATTAGAAATAAACTAGATGATCAATGGATCATAATGAGAAATAAATATAGATTATTAGTTAATGTATATAATCATGAATAAGGTATAGATAATGATGAGACATTTTCCCCAGTAGTTAGACTAGAAGACATAAGAATTCTTTTTTTATTATAAACCTGATATAAATTTTATTCATTAACAAATGTATGTCATGTTTACATTTTTAATTGTTATTTAATGGAGGATGTTAATGTTAAACAACATATTTTTTTCAAATCCTCAAAAACCAAATTCTATTTTTAAACATACTCAAGCTCTCTATGGACTTAAATAAGAACATAGAGCATGGTATAAAAGATTAATTTATATTCTTTTAAAAATGGACTCAATGTTGGATTGGATGATCTAACACTTTTTATGAAAACTTTTTGTAATAATATTTTATTTTCCGAAATTTTTATTGATGATGTTATTTTTGTTTCAACTAATAATAAGAATTGTAATGATTTTTCAAAATTAATACATAAATAGTTTTAAATGAGTATGATGGTAGAACTAAATTAATTCTTAATATTTAAAATTTATCAAATAGATTATTAAAATGTTTTTAATCAATGTCAATATATTATTGATTTATTTAAAAAGTGTGGACTTGAGAACAATAAGACATATACAACTCTTATGTGTACCAATATGAAACTTGATTTGGATAAATCTGGAAAACGAGTAGACAACAAGTTATATTGAGGTATTATTTGATGTTAGTTATTTTGTACTTATAGCATACCAAAAATTATGTTTCTTTTGTGTCATTGTGCTATATTTAAATTAAATCCAAAATATACCCAACTTATTTTTGTTAAAATATTTTTTAGATATTCAGAGTGAACTGTTTTTCTATCTATTATCTACCCCACAATATTTTATTTCAATTTAATTTCACCTTCATATTCTAACATTATAAGATATACATTAGCGGAAAAAAACCTTAGGAACCTATCACTTTTTAGAAAAATCATTTGTTTCATTGTCAAGTGATAAACAACAAAAAGTTTCCCAGTTAACCACTTAGGCAGAATATGTGTCTACTGGAAGTTTTTGTGCCCGTGTATTGTGGATGAAAAACACACTAGAGGACTTTAGACTAAATTTTAATAGTATTCCTATTTTATGTGATTTTAGTAGTGATATTAATATTTCAAAAAATTCATATATGTTATTCTAGGACTATAAATAGTAATATAATTCATCCATTTATAATAGATCACATCCTTAAAAAAATATATCTTTAGAATTTCTTACTCTGAATATCAATTAGATGATATTTTCACTAAACCACTTCCCATTGCAAGTTTTTATTTTACTAAGGGAGACTTATGAATATTTAATGTTATGAATTGTTTTATTAATTTAATTATAGTCTCTTTGTGTAAGAACACGATTTTTCAGTCCTGCATGGATCCTTTAAAATATTGGGATAAATATTTACTTTGGGCCTAATATTGATCTCTAATTAGTAAGAAATGGTCTTATGGATATTTGGGGCATGTTTGATTCCCAAAACCCATCATTTTAATGAAAACTGGACTGGTCGCATGGTTAGCACACAGTTGGCATACAGTTTGGATAACCATGTAGATAGAAATTTCTTATAGAACAACTTCACTTGATTTTTGAAAGGTCATATAGCCGAACCATATAATTTCAACCTTATACATAGAAAACCTCACATGTTTTGCATAGGGGTTAACAAACCATGCAGAAAAACCATGGACACACTAATTTTCTAGATAATATTACAAAATTGATCTTAATGATATATTAATCTCCCTCTTCATCCCTAATCCCGAAACCATCAGAATTAATATATTTTCATCTCAATTTGGGGATATTTGAGGATCTATTAAATGGATCAAGAGATCTCCTTCATCCAGGATCTGACCAAGCTTTTATTCTTTACATGGTATGTGTAACAATTTGTACTCGATTATTTTTATATGTTCTCCTTCTTTCTCACTCTAGACTGAGTTATCAGGGTATTGGAGTTTTTTCTCTTTTTCTTAGATCTAAATCAATCTTAGTAAAATCAAAGTTCAATACCAATGGAGGGGAGACGTATAAGGATAAGGTGGTATATAACTCATCCCAAAATATTGTTTATTTTGAATATTCATGTGGGCCCCACCTATTTCATCGTGTTCCATTTGTTAAATTTATATTCCATTATTATACTCATTATAACCATATGGTTATTATAATTCCTAATATATGACTTGTTGTTAGTGGTTATAACTAAAACTCTATTTATTCCATGTTGAAGGTTATGCCATATTTGGGTTTTAAGTGTTTTCACAAATTTAAGCCCCCGTTAAGGTGTTCTTTTCCTTGTACATTCATATGGTATGCTTTATTATATTAAATGTATTTTTTATAATGTTACTTTTATAATTTCAAGTACCATGTAAGCTCACCACATGAACTGCCTAAATAAAGTGCTTCAATTTTACAACTAAATGAGATATGTGAATTGGAAAGTATACTAAGTATAAGATATTCTGTAAATCTAAATAAAAATAGATTGCATATCTGTAACACCCCTTTCCATGTTGATGGAAGGTAGAAGTGCTAGCCATAATTAATGAATATACTATAAATGGATATAACTAGTGATGCATGCTACTGGGCCTTGTCAAACTAATTAAAGGAATGACATGAACCAAATGAACTAAATAATATATTATGACTTGATTAAATGGTTGAATGTTACATTCCATTATCACTATAATGAAAGGGGAGGATTGAACCTTATGACATACTATATGACTTCATTATTAAAATATGCATTGATGACTCGAGCTCGCCTCAGATTCCTGAAGGAATTCCTTGAGAACTCGAGGACACATTCTGAATTCGGGGACGGTTTTCATAGGTTGAGACCCACCTATACTCATTTCCATTACGAAATTGGATGCCTGATATGACACTATTAGTTCCCCCTCATTTAGTAAAACATGATTCCTTTGATACACTCTTCATGTCCTAGGTTTCCATGGATACACTATATAGATCCAGCATTGACCAGTAGGAGCCATGGTTAAACCCCAAAATACCTCATCTTTACATAGCCCTATTTTACCTTGGATTCACTCATTGGACTTGGTAGACTTCTATTTATTGAATGAATTTGACTATTCTCATTGGATTACACACTTTACCTGAATCTAGACTCAAATACTATAGAGTTAGCAGTCCTTGAGTATTATGTTTCCTTGATTACTACCTTGGACCATCTTTATTAAATATCGTCACATGTTTTGTTTTAATATATTTGAAAATTTACTATATTAACAACTGACTTATTGATAAATTGGTAACATTCATGTAATGAATTGGTGACATGTTGATTCACATCCCATATGCGGAAGTATGTATTTGGGTATTTAGTTATGTTGCACAACTTATATTAGACATACATGTTTGCACACTATTATATTCCATTACACAAGGTAGATGTTATAGACACAGTTGGAAGGGACCACTGATATTTATCTCACACCCTCTCCCGATGCCATTTGGTACCTAGAATATATTACATGACATTAGGTGTTGATAATGTGAAGCACACATCATCGAATACTTGATAGCTTTCAATTAAGTTGTATCTAGATAGTAGAGGATAGAGATATATCACCAAATTCTAGGGATATTCCTTTCTTTTCCATTGTGCTTTGTCGAAACATGTTATGCATGTTTTCTTATATCTATGTTCTCATGTTTTCTAGTGACATGACATATCATCATCCTTACATGAATGATGTTCTAGTATTTCAAACATTATTATCCTTTTTATATATTACTCTTGTCTGCTTCATCTATTTACATATATCGGTTCCTCTATTTATTTACCTATGTATTATCCATCTAATGATTTACACAATTCTAATTAGGTTATAGTCTCCCCAAACCCATTCTCTAGGCCCTCACTAGTAGTCGGAATCCTTTGGAGTTCAGGGAGATGCACTTGAGGCTTTTTGGACCATCGGTATTGGGAAAACTATTAAGTGGAATCCTTGTCTGGGACATCACAATGTGGTAGAAAAGGTGGGTTCCTTTCATGATACACTATTTGGAGATAGAAGATTATAGATTATTAATGTATTGGACTTGGTAATAAGTCATGAATTAGAGTCACAAACCCATGTTCGAGGTAAAAACCAAGTTTCCTAAATTATAATTGTTGTTAAACAGTTTCCAATTACAGTTGTTATTAATTTACCATTGGATAAAATCCATATTATGTGGAGTAGTTGATTATTACTATATTTGAGTATTTTCTTTTATCATTGGAAAAATTATTCTAGGTTAAGAATTATTGTTACATGATTCTTATAAGGTACCTTTATTTCAAATGTCATGCATATTTAAATGCCATATTGGGGAAATTCACTATTTTATATTGCATGATATTCCTGTTATTTCTGAAAGATGTTGTGATAGTTACCTTGTACATATATTAATTTTTGTTATGATTTGGTGCTTTCATGACTCAATTCATGAGGTGTATGGGCCATCATGGTTTGGGATGATTAATTTACTAAGTCAAGCAATTATGATATAAATAAATGAATATCATTTTGGTGATGGGTTTGTGGGAACCGATTCACAATAAATGGCTGTCAATTATAAAGTGAATCATGAAATAAAATATTAAATTATTACACATCCTTATCACAAATTTTCATGTTTATGATATTTAAAGGAGTGAACACTGAAATTAAATGTAAAATGAAATGAAACATATACTTGAGAACTTTCAGATGCATGGCCATCTAAGTGGGGAGTTGGGGTAGTATGCCTTGGATATTGAGTTTTTATACATCCATCTTCTGATAGTGATGTTTTCCCTCTATTAATCTTGTTCTGAGACATGTGATTGAATATTTTAGAATAATGATACTATGAAATCCTCTAATCGTATTCCAGTAGGGTGGAGACACCTGTTCTCTAGACATGGTGGTTCATGAGCCGCCAATATAACCACCCGGAGTGCCACATGAGGCACCCCCTATTGTACCTGATGTGGGAACTGATACCCATGTTTGTGATAGTTTTCTATACCAAATGTAGTCCATGCATGGTGCACTAAAACATTGACCTATAATGGATGATCTGACTCATGAATACCTACAAAAGTATCCTTCAACCTTATTAGTGGATGAAGGTCTACAGGCAGTTGATTCTTGGCTACAGGACATTATGCATGTCTTTTAGCATCTAAAAACATCTCTAGAGTGAGATTCATTCTTTATATATACATGCTTTGGGATTTATCAAATCATGGGTGGGATTTAGTTACCCCTAATGATCACCATCAATTCATGATATAGGATGCCCTCAAAACTATTTCCATTGATTAGTTCTTTCCTTAGACTCTGAGAGACGATAGATCTAGAGATTTCATGCTTCTTGATCATGGTTCTATAATGACCAAAACATTAATTAATGGAAATTCCCATTTATCCAATTAAATTTTTATTATGGTTATATAAAATTTGAACTTCATTGGCTTTATGTTTTTTGATTTAAAAATACCGTAATGAATTTTTACCATTGCTAATATATCCATTGAACAATGCTCACCTGAATAGTATAAATAAAGGGCTTTAAAAAATACAATTTACTCCGAAAAAGGAAGGAATTTCCCCATAAAGTAAAATTACCCCATATGAAGTCCATTTTTCGGTGTTCGGAAAGGAGGTGGAATCATTGGGATTCACTCTTGAATAATCCCAAGACG
Organism: Viscum album; assembly: GCA_963277665.1. NCBI lineage: Eukaryota > Viridiplantae > Streptophyta > Magnoliopsida > Santalales > Viscaceae > Viscum > Viscum album. The sequence goes on along the minus strand of OY728158.1, from coordinate 1,550,077,504 downwards.
AGCTTGAACACGTTAAGCTTGTGTTGAACCGATTATGGGAGAAGTGGAAGTAAATAGAGATTACCACCCAAGCGATGTTATCTGAGCCACCCAAGAGTCTGTCACCATCACACACCCTACCCTTAGGTCTTATTCGGCTATTATAAGTGGTTATATAACAAGACCTTATCACTATTATTATGTGAATTATTTTTTTATATAATAATGAATAAACATTCATTTTATTTTTTTTACAGGGTAAATAATTTTTAATGCAAAATTTGTATTTTTAGTTAATATTCAAATAAGAAATCTATTTTTTTGAATTAAGGGATTTTTCAATTAAATACAATTTTAATAAATTATTATTATTATTATTAAATTAATTTATATTAAATATAAATGATCATATAATTTTATGAATGCAATTGTAATTTTTATTAATGTTTGAAAGCTGTTTTTGTCAAAACCAAGGAATTTTCAATAAATATCTGTTTTTTATTTTAAATGTAAAAAATAAAATAGTTAAGAAAATTATTTATATAAAATGAATATTATATTTGGAATTAGGAGTTAAAAATTATCCAATGGTGAATTTTTCATAATTTTCTGTGATAGTCGAATTTTTGGGTAAAATTTAAATACCATTTAAATATTTAATGGTTTTTATGACATCTTAATGACCCAATAGTGATGTAATAAAATAATATAGACATTATTTAAGGAAAATATATTTTTTAACATTTAATAAATTTTATTTTGGGTTTGTTTGACTAATTTTACAAAGCTTTAGTGGAACCTTCAAGGCTTATAAATTGTTTTGTCTTTTTAAATAGTTTTCCTTGAGATTTTGACTCACCTCAACAAAATCAACCATATTATTTTAAGAAGATAGTCCATTGGACTCATAAAATATTCTATTCCACTCCCCTTTAAAAAAAACATGGTAATAAACCATGGGATGGTTTGTGTTTTTTATTAGTTTTATGTGAGATGTCCCAAACCTAAATAATAAAGAATTCCTTCCCAATTCCTATATAAAACCACCCAAGACCCTGCTTCCTCTTCACTAAAAGCCTTTGGAGTTAGAAAAACCCATGCCTTACTCTCCCTAGAATCCTCCCAAGGTTCCCCATGCTCCCCAGAAGCCTCTCTCAAGCCTCTCCCAATCCTTGGTGATCAAACTTCCAAGTAAAGGATTTCATCATTTCTAATTTTTGTCTAATTTTCATTATGTTGTTATGCCCTTTTGCATTCAATTAAAAATGTTGTTGTATGATTTAAAACCTCCTTCATAATTCCATATTTATTTTTGGATGATGGGAAACCCCTTTCTCTCTCATTAATGTCTCCCATGTACACCTGTTACCATGCTAAAATTCCATGAGTGATTTCTATCTCCTCTTTTACAAAAAAGTAATTCATTTGTATTGTGTATCTAAATTCCATTATGTTTGATTATAAATGTATCTATATGACCCCCATACTGTCCAATTCATTTAAATATGATGAGACACCATTTTATCTCTCGTAAACCATTTTAATGAATCCTTATGTCACGCAGTTATGCTGCCGAAATTGCACCGTGTTTTTCCAAGCCAAGAACATTTTGTAGTGAATATCAAACCCATGTATCTATATAGGTTATTCATACTTATTCACATATACATATTTAATGATAAATTAATGTATTTATTCCACATTACTTAATCGTGTAATAACTTATGATGTTGATTGATTCAATGTTATATGATCCATGTGGTGCACTTATTCATAAAATGAAATGTTTAAGAAGGGTGAACCCTGATAGTGCTCAAATGTATTAGGAAAAGTATAGTATCATGATTCATCATGTTCAATGAGTGTTGACTAATGATAATTTAATTAAAATTATGGTTTACCCATGCTTCATGTGCAATGAGGGTTTACTCATGCTTCATGTGCAGTGAGGGATTACTAATGGTCCATGTGTAATGAGCTTCGGCTCAAGCTAATTCCAAGTTAAGTGTTGTTTCCACATTTCTGTTTTATGATTATCATGATTTATCATGCCTTTATGTTCATGTTTCTATTATGCTCCATTGATAAGACTATTGTTTAAAATTTAATTCATCCCTCATGTTATTCCACATTTCTTCCCTTCCTGGGAATTATAGATCACACTTTTCATAAGCATGTCTTTAGGTTATCCCATGCAATGCTATTTATGAGGGAACTTAGTGGTAATTTAAAAGTTCATTTCAATAAAAATGTTGTATTTAATGTTTTAAGTTGGTAGGTAAAGATCCTAATACCCAAATACACTAGAACCCTCGATATTCAATGTTGTATCAAGTAAGTTTTATGAAGTAACTCATGTTTAAGTATGAAATAAAGATCTGTGTTGTCATAGTTGGTATCAGAGGATAAGTTTACTTATTTTTTGGGATTAGGATTAGAAAATCCTAGTGAAGCCTTAGATACAATACCAAGTATAATAAAAACATTCCTATGTTTTTGTGGGTATTGAGTAAGTGGTTTATCAAGAAAATACATCCTTGTCTGAATACGAGCAGGTAGAGACGGCTCTAGCATAGATGTACCTTGGGGTGAAAACCCCGAAAAGGTGTTTTGGGATTGACTTGGGTTATCATGGAACACGAAAATGGGCAATACATTACTTATGGTTATGAAACTCAAGGGGGTAATGCATTGGTAAATTCAAATGTTTAGTATGAACCATTATTAAGGGAATAAAAAATTCCCCTAAGAATATATGATAGAATGTCGATCAAGAATAACATAGATTGATACCTATGGATTCCTAATTTAAGGAAATAAAAGTTATTTATAATTCATTAGTTTTTTTAAAGGATTAAACATTATTTTTCAACCCTAACATTCCTTTTTTCAATCCAATGGCTGGAAATAAGAGGACTCAAGATAACAATCAATGTGAAGATCAATGTGATGACTGTGTAAATGAGATGCCCAATCCGATGGGAGCGGGAATCTTGAACATTTTCATTGTTATCTCTCAGTTAACTCATTCTTTGAATATAAACATGGTTCAAGTGGAACATTAACCCCCCCCCCCCCCCTCAAGAAAGAACAAGTCGCTATCTAGAGCTTCATGAGACCAATGCCTCCTACTTTTAATAGATCATCTGATCCCTCAATCACCAAACAAGGAATCAACTCCATTGAAAGGATATTCTCTATACTTCTAATGTTTTGAACAAGATAAGGTTATTGTGGTTGCTTATCATATGGATGGTGAAGCTAATAAATGGTGGATGTAGATAGAAAATAAAAATCCTGAGGAGGAGATCGAGGCATTGGAATAGATGGATTTCTGGAAGATGTTTTTCTATAAATATTTTTCATGCCCCTCCACTTATTATTGAAAGGGATTTCCTCGACCTCATGCAAAAATATGATGAATCTGTCAGATCATATGAGGAAAACATCACAAGACCTGCACGATACGCCTCCTGATTTTTCATAACCCATGAATGCAAGGTTTACTACTTCTTTGGTGGGCCGAAACCTATCCTATGAAAAGTGATAGAGATCCTGAAATTCAACAGCTATGAGTAAATTTTCTGATATGCCCTCAAGGCTGAAATGGAGATCAGATAATCTCAGGGGTATCATGGGGATAATAAGCATAAGTTGAACTTCAATGATAGAGGTCTGATGGATAAATCCAATGCTGCTATGAAGATCCATCACCCCACTTTCCAATGGTGTGGAAAGAAGAACTCCATATATTTCTTGAAGGGGATGAGAAAATGTATTAGGTGTGGAAGAGAAGGGCACCATGTTGATAACTATCAACAAGAAAATTCCACAACTGCAATAGAGGGAAAGAACAATTTGTTCTAATCTCAATGCATTGTTCAATTCTACAACTACAAAGAACCATGGAATCATGAAAATTAGTTCCCTAATCTTAGGCTTTTCTAAGGCAACCAACATCCACCAAGGTAGCAAGGGTGATATTTTTCCATAACTACTACCGAAGTGAATCCCAATAATGAATTGGTGATAGTTATTCTATTTATTAATTCATGTATAGAAAACATACCTTTTGATTTAGGTTCTACACATTCTTTTATTTCCCCAATGTTTGGTAGAACAATCCCATCACCACCACAAATCATTGAAGTAATGAGGTCGGTGAGTACGATAAATGAGAAAATCATTGAATCCCATGAATATAACTCCTTCCCTGTTATAATATGTGGATTTAATTTCCCAAAGAATGAATTCATACTCCCTCTATTAAAATTTGATGAAATTCATGGCATGTATTGGCTTTCCTTATATAGAGACAACATAAATTGTCTTGAGAGGGAAATCACTCTCCATGTGGAGAATCGACCCCCAATTCCGTACAAGTGCAAGGAGTAAGATTAATATTCTTTATCTCTATCATCTCAAGAGTGGATATTACTACCCAATTAGCACGCATATCTAGAACATATGATTGAGTCTATAGAGGAATCAATCCTTAAAGACATCCCTATAGTGAGGGAATTCACTGAAGTGTTTCCTGAGGAATTGCATGGTCTTACTCCTAGAAGAGTTATTGAATTCTCAACTGATCATATACCTGGGTAATTTCCAATATCCATGACTCCACATAGAATGGATATTGTGGAGCTTTAGGAGATGAAGAAACAACTCATGAGAATCTGGATAAAGGGTTTATATTCCCAAGTGCTTCACCATGGGGTGCACTTGTCCTATTCGTCAAGAAGAAAGATGGGTCAATGCACTTTTTCCTCTATTATAGTGAGATTAACAAAATCATGATAAAGAACAAGTATCCTCTCCCATGAATCGATGACTAGTTTCATCAGCTACGTGGATCACAATACTTCTTCAAGGTGGACTTGTGGTCGGGAAAATATCAAGGGTGGAAAAGAAATATATTCCCATGACAATTTTTCGTACAAGATACAGGCACTATGAATTCATACTAATTCCTTTCAGACTCACTAATGCTCTGGAAATCTTTATGGTCTTGATGAAAAGAGTCTTTAGGGATTACCTTGACAAATTTGTGGTAGTATTTATAGATTATATTCTGATATACTCTAAAACCAAGGTGGATCATGAGGAGTATCTAATAATTGTACTAGAGACATTGTGGAAGGATAATCTCTATGAAATGTAAAACCAGTGTGAGTTCTAGTTGAAGGAGGTCTCATTTTTGAGCCATATCATCACAAACAATTGAATATCTATGGATCCCTCCAAAAAAGATGCAATTGAGGGATGATCGAGGCCAACATTGGTAACAGATATCTGTAGCTTCTTGGGGTAGGTGGATGTTATTAACGATTGGTGAGAAATTTATCATGATTTTCCAACCCTTTTACCAAGATAACTATGAAGGGAGTAAAGTTTTATTGGAATGATAAATGAGATGAATGCATCAAGTTGTTAAGAAGGAGGCTTATCATTACGCCTGTGCTCACATCACCCACAAGTGGAGAACATTTGTGGTATTCTGTGATGCATCGAAGAAGGTCTTGGGCTATGTGATGATGCAAAATTAAAAATTCATTTCCTATTATCCATGGAAATACAAATTTCATGAGAAGAATTATCCAACAAATGATTTTTAGTGGGTTGTGGTGATCATCACTTTAAAAATTTGGTAGCTTATCTCTTTGGGGAGAAGTGTGAAATATATACAGACCAAAAAAGCCTTGTTTATATATTCGCACTAAATGAATTGAACATGAGCCAATGAAGACGGTTAGAGATGATCAAAGGCTGTGATAGCTCAATCAATTACCACCCTGGGATCCCGAACAAGGTGGTGGATGCTCTATGTATAAAGGACCCAGTGATTCTATCATTGATGAGAATAGAGAAGGATCCAATCTTCCTAGATTTGATGAAGATGGACATGGGAATCATAAAGAAGGGAACATCATCAATCCAATCACAAATTATTGTTCAAACATCACATTTAAAATGGTTAAAGGATGCTCAATGGGATGATATGTGAATTAAGAAGAATGTGGAATCTATTAGAAGAGGGGAATCCTTATAGTTCAATGTTAATAAAGAAGGAATTGTGAGATGTGGGAAATGACAATGTGTTCCATCAAGTTCAGAGATGAAGAAGGATCTTTTGGATGATTCACATAGTTCAAATTTGTCTTTTCAACCAAGAAACACAATGATGTATCAAGATCTCTAAGATAATTATTGGTGGGATAATATGAAGAAGGAGATCACTGAGTGTACATCATAGTGCCTGGGGTGTCAGCAAGTGAAGGCTGAGAGGCACAAGTCTAAGGGGATTATGCAACCATTTCCCATACCAGCATGGAAATTGGAGAACATCACCATGGACTTTGTAACCAAACATTTGAGGACATCCAACAACAACAATGCAATCTGGGTTGTTTTGGACCGTCTTATAATTTCATCAAACTTCATTGGAATTCAATAGGATTTCTCATTGGATCAACTAGAATAGATATATATTAGGGAAGTGGTAAGGCTATATGGAGCCCCACTATCTACTGTATCCGATCGAGATATTTGATTTATCTCTATGTTTTGGAAGAGTCTTTAACCTTCTCAAGATACCAATCTGAACTTAAATAAATCTTATCATCCTCATACTGATGGCCAATCTAGTTGGACAATCCAAACACTTGAGGATATGTTGAGAGCATGCTTAATAGACTTTAAAAGAGAACAGTAACAACATCTTCAACTAGATGAATTATCCTATAATAATAGTTTCCACTCGAGAATCTGAATGTCACCTTATAAATATATTTATGGGAAGAGGTTTAGAACACCATCGTATTGGGATGAAGTTAGTGAGCATAGCTGCTAGGAGAAGAAATGGTTGATGAAATGGTGGAGAAGGTGAAAATTATTCTGCAACATATCAAGGTAGCCTAGAGTTGATTGAAGAGTTATGATGATAATCTTAGATAAGACCTTGAGTTTAAATTTGGATACATGGTATTTCTACGCATATCTCCATGGAATAAGGTCATGCGGTTTGGAAAGAAAGGGATGTTACGTCCTAGGTACATCGGCCCCTTCGAGATTATTGATCTTGTTGGGGATGTGGCTTATCGACTAGAACTTCCACCAACCATGGCCAAAGTACATGATGTCTTTCATGTATCACTCTTAATGAAGTACATACCAGACCCTTCACATGTACTCTCTACAGAGGTAGTACAGATAGAGGATGATCATTCTTATGAGGAGAAACCAGTGACAATCATAGATCGTAGAGAAACATTTCTACAAAATAAGGCAATGCCCCTCGTCACGATGTTGTGGAGAAACCACATGTTAGAATAAGTGACGTGGGAATAATAGGAAGTGATGAAGTAGATTTACCCACATTTATTTTAGTGTAGGAAAATGAAATTTTGATGGAAAAAGTTTTTTAGAGGGGGAAGATTGTAATGACCCAAACATTCCTTAATAGAAATCCTCTTTTATCCAATTAAATGATTGATTATGGTTATATAAAATGTGAACATCATCAGTTTAATGTTTTTGGATTTTAAAATACTGTTATGAATTGTGACCGTTGCTAATATAGCCATTGAATAGTGATCACCTGATTAGTATAAATATAGGGCTTTATCAAATCTAATTTACTCAGACAAAGGATGAAATGGCCTCATCTGGTAGACTTTCCACATTCGAAGCCCATTTTTCGGAACTTAGAAAGGAGGTGGCATCATTGGGCTTCACTCTTGACCAAGCCTAAGCCGAGCTTGAACATATTAAGCTTGAGCGAAACAGACTACGGGTGAAGTGGAAGTTAGTATAGATTACCACCCAAGCGATGTTATCTGAGCCACCCCAAGAGTTTGTCACCATCGCACACCTTACCCTTCTGTATTATGTGGGTGTTATAAGGGGTTATGTAATAAGACCTTAGCACTATGATTATGTACATTATTAATTTTATATAATAAGGAATATTCATTCATTTTATTATTGTTACTTTGTAAATTGTTTTTAAAGAACAAATTGTATTCTTAGTTTATATTCAACTAAGAAATATATGTTGATGAATTATTGGATTTTTTAATTAAATAAAATTATAATAATTTTTTTATTATTATCTAATTATATTTTATTAAATATAAATGATCATATAATATTATGAATGCAATTGTAATTGTTTTATGGTTTGAAAGTTGTTTATGTCAAAACCCATGAATTTTTATAAATGTCAGTTTTTATTTCAAAAGAAAAAATTCACATATTTAGAAAATTATTTAGATAAAATGAATTTTATTTTTATAATCAAGTTGTTGAAATTATCCAATGGTTAATTTTTCATAATTTTCTGAGAGTCGAATTTTTGGGTAAAAATTAAATATCATTTAAATATATAATGTGTATTATGACATCATAATGACCCAATAGTGATTTAATAAAATAATATAAACAATATGATCAGCCAATATATGTTTTTCCATTAAAATAATGTGATTTTGGGTTTGTTTGAATTTGTTTACAAAGCTTTAGTGGACACTTCATGGCTTATAAAACATTTTTTCTTTTTAAATTGTTTTCCTTGAGAGTGTGACTCACCTCCAAAAAATCAACCCTATTATTTCAATATGTTCCACCATTGGCCTCATAAAATATTTTTTGTCCACTCCTCATTGGAATAAATAGTATGAAAAACCCGTGGGATGGATTGTGGTTTTCATTAGATTAATGTGAGGCGTTCGAAACATAAATAATGATGAATTCTCTCTCCATTCTTATATAAACCCACTCATGCCCCCACTTCCTCTTCAATAAAATCCATTAGAGTTCGACAAACCCCTACCCTACTCCTTCTATAATCCTCCCATGGTGCCACAAGATCCCAATAGTCCTCTCTCAAGCCACTCCCAATCCTTGTAGATCACACTTCCAAGTAAGGGATTTATTCTTTTCTCATTTTTGTATAATTTTCTTGTATGTTGTTATGCCCTTTTGTTTTCAATTAAAAATTTTGGGGTATGATTTATCACCTCCACCATACTGTCCTATTTATGTTTAGATAATGGGAGACCCATTTCTCTCTCATTAATTTATCTCACGTACACCTGTTTCCATGATAGAATTTCATGAGGGATTTCACTCTCTCTTTTTACATCCAAGTAATTATTTTGTATTATGCATCTAAATTCCATTACATTTGTTGCAAAATGTATCTCTAAAACCCCCTAACTTTCCATTTAATATACATATGACAAGACACCCTTTTTTCTCTCATCAAAAATTTTCATGAATCCTTATGTCACGCCGTTATGCTGCCGAAACTGCACTGTGTTTTTCCAAGACAAGATCATTATGTAGTGAATACCATAACCATGTCTCTATCAAGGGTAATAATCTTTATGAACATATACATATTAAAAGGTACTTTCATGTATTTATTACACATTACATTATTATGGAATAACTTATGATGATTATTGTTTCCATGTTATTTGATCCATGTGGCACACTTATGCATGAAATGAAATTTTTAAGAAGGGTGCGCCTTAAAAGTGTTCCAATGCATTGGGAGAAGTATAGTATCATGATACATCATTTGAAATTATTTTTGACTCATGAAAATTCATGTACAATAAGGGTTTACTCATTCTTCAGGTGCAATGAGTGTTTACTCATGCTTCAAGTGCAATGAGGGTTTACTAATGCTCCATGTGCAATGAGCCTTGGATCATTCTAATTCAATGATAAGTGTTTTTCACATTTCTATGCTATTATTATCATTATTTATCATGCCTTTATTTTCATGTTTCTCTTGTTCTCCACTGATATGCCTATTGGCTAACATGTATCTTATCCCTCATGTTATTCCATGTTTATTCCATTCCTGGGATTTATAGCTCACCCTTTTTCTTTTACATGTCCTCAAGTTATCCCTAGAAATACTAAGTATGAGGGAATGTAGTGGTCATGAAAAGAAAGTTATCAATAATGATGTTGTATTTCAGGTCTTAAGTTTTTATGTAATGATATTAAGCCCTGGGGAAACTATACCTCTTGATATTCTATATTGTATCAAGTGAAGTTTATGTAATAAGTCATGTTTAAGTATGAAATAAAGAAATGGGTTTTCTTAGGTTCTATTTCACTTACGGAATATTCAACATATTTGAAATTGTTACATCACATTGCACTACTTCTAGAATGTGATGATATTTCCCATGATAAAAGTATTTAGGATAGGCTCTAGTATGTGATCTTTATGCAAGTTAATGTCTTTCGCCTTCCTACTTTTTTCTGAGATACTCATCCAGTCTCTTATAACTAATCACTACCTAATGAAAAAAACAGTAAAATATATAATGATCCAGTGTCTCATTTGGCCTATAGTTCTTTCGATGTTAGAAAGTGTTCCCTAGAGTGTTCTCATTAGGTTAGTGACAAATATAGAATCCATTTCTACAACACTAAAGTGTGTCATCAGAGTGTATAATTATGGAATTTAAAGACTCAATGTGATAGAGACCCGCTGGTATACAAGACTTGTGGTTGTATAGGGAATCTCTAGTGTCTCTATAGGAATTTTTCTCTAGCATCGAGTGGAAAAGGATCCGCAGTAGCTCCAACTTCATGAGTATGTTTTTTTTTCTCTCATAAAGTTGTGATTTGGAATTGAAGTGATTGGTCTACCCAAGAGGAGGTTGTGTCCATGGTATCTAGACCCCTGATCACTAGTAGCACCAACAGAATAGTATTGATCGTGGTAGTTAATCTGTTGTATAGGTTCATTGATCAGTCCAGTTGAATATACTATAGAAGATACTTGTTTATTAGGTTGTAGGGACATCTATAGTACAAGTTACTATTCTTGTGGCATCTACTATAGTATCTTCTGTATTTGATACAGGTGCTTTAAACCCTTTTATCTCTATATATATTGTGGAATGTCTTGGAATTTTGATACAATATTTCTATGGTGTAACTAACCTATATACCCCATTAGAGGTATGAACAGAGGGAATACCCCAATGTATGTACTATCCATTGAATTAAAAAGTCACCCATTCTTATGGGACATCTTTGTCCTTGAGATTACCAACTTTGATTTCATTCTCAGAATGGACTGGTTCGTTCATTATCATGCTTTTATAGAATTCTATCTTTATATGATATCTTTTATATCACCATATGATTTCAGTTATCTACATAAGTGTTACTATTTTGTCAAGGCTGGTAGAGGTGGATCGAAGCATCATGGGCTAGGTGGAATGACCACCCATTTTTCAAATCTCAACATGAAGGATGTGGGTTTTTATCATGCTATTTTCCATATAGTAGTAGATCATTTCAAAGAAAACTTACACAAAATCTTTTTCATCTTAACCCCTGAGAGATTGGTAGAGTTTATAATAATTCACATTCATAGAGAATCTATAGTGTTCATTCCTACATATTGGATGGCACCGAGTGAGTTTCAAGAGTTTTTGTGGAAGTTACAGTATTTAGAGACTAAAGATTTTATATGACCCATAACATCCTCTTGGGGTTTGCCCTTACTTTTTTCAAAGATGGAGAATGAATCGATACATCTCTGTGTGGATTACAGAAGGTTGAACCATATATCTATTATGAATCGATATCCACTTCCTCAGATTGATGTTCTGTTTGACAAGATCTGAGTAGCAAAGTTTATCTCTATGATCGACCTAAGACCATGTTATCATCAGGTGCAAGTCATAACATCAGGAATACCTCGTATAGATACCCATAGACTGTATAGTCTATATTAGTACTTTTTTATGATGTTCAGTATTACGAATGCACCCTCTATTTTCATGGATCTTATGTATAGAGTTTTCCATCCCTATCTATATTCTTTTGTCATGGTATTTGTGGATGACATCTTGTTTTATTCTCACAATCATTTCAACCATTCCAAATATTATTATATCGTTCTGAGTACACTGAGAGAGATTCTTCCTTATTCCAATTTTTCTAAGTTCCACTTCTGGATTAATAATGTTCACATCTGGGTTCGTATTATCTCAGAATCAAGAGTCTTGTTGTACCTACCAAAGGTTAGTGTTGTATATTTCATGGGTGAAATCCATGAACGAGATTGATATTAAGAGTATATTATGGCTTGAGGTATATTAAAAACATACCATATAGTAATTTTAACATCATTATTCACATATTATTGGTATCAAAAAAATTACTTCATGTTTGTGTGGTAAGAAGTGTGTGAGAAATCCTTTCAGGAGTTAAAAGGGAGGCTTGTCTCTACACATATTCTCAATCAACCCGAGCCTGTAAAACGCTATACCAACTTCTATGTTGCATCAAGAATCAACCTAGGAGAAGATATGATATAGGAAAAAAATCATTACGTATATATCTCATTATTTTAGGCCTCATGACGTACACTACTCGATGCACGACATTGAGCTAGTTTCATTTGTCCATGCATTGCATTGCGAGAGACATTTTCTGTTGGGTGAGCTATGTGTGGTGTATACGGACTACAAGAGACTCAATTATATATTTTCATAGCATGACATGAACCCAAAAAACAGATATGGGTTGAACATCTGCAATCCATTGATTTTTATTTCACCTATACCTCAGTGATGGGGAATGTGGCTGCAGATGCATTTAGTCGGAATACTCAAGGAAAACCGTTACAAAAAGCTAGTGATGAATGAAAATTGATGGCCCAATTTTCTGAAATGAAACTTCAGTTCCATGAAAATCACAACCATTAATACCCTTTATAATTTATTGTTTCCTTGTACCTCCTTGAGAATGTGTATATTAGATAGTTTTCGAATCTAGATGGCTTTGTACTCTAGGAGAGTATATCTGGAGATAAGCCAAATCTATATTGGTCGGTGGATAGATATGGCATCCATAATCATCATGGACATATCTTGGATCCTAATTCCACATTATAGGAGTTGATTAATTTTTCCCATTCTTCCCTTTATGAAGTTCATCTAGGAATCTCAATGATGTATCAAGATATGCGGCACCACTATTGGTGGCCCAGAATTAAACATTAGATTCCCGGCATTATCACTATGTGTTCCACCTATCAGCAGATGAAGGCAAAGAATGAGATAGTTCTAGGATTTTTTCAACCACTACTAGTCCCGGAATGGAAATGGTAAAATATTTCTAAGGATTTCTTAGTCGTAATACCAAGATCAAAAAGTTTTATGGATACTATATGGGTAGTAATTGAACAACTAAAAAAATAATCCCATTGCATACCTATTCAGAATACATTCTCAATCGTTGAATTGGGATGAATGTATATTCATGAGATCATAGGACATCAGGGGGTTCCATGTACTATCATTTATGATAGGGATTCTCTCTTCATGTCATGGTTCTACTGTGGATTGCAGAATCCTATGAATACTCAGGTGCTTCTAAGAATATATTTTCACCCCCATACCGATGGAAAATCAAAATAGACAATACATGTTCTATAGGATATGCTCTGGTGATAGGTCCTTGATTTCTTTGGATCTTGGTAGAAGCATACCCCTCTCATCAAGTACTCCTATAATAATAGATTTTAGAAGATTCTTTTGATGGCTCCTATGAGGGATTTTATGGTAGGTCATTATGTTCACCCATATGCTAGCTACAGGTAGTTGAATCATCAATAATAGGTCCTCATCTCATTCAAGAGGCATCAGAGTAGGTTTATCTAATTAGGAAAAGTATGAATACTTCTCAGTCTAGACATAAATAATATGCCAATTTCCATCAGCGACCTCCAGATTTTGACATTGTGGATCATGCTTTTCTTTGGTTATCACCCTTGATTGGGAATGGATTATTAGAGAAGTATGGAAATATATTTCATAGACATTTAGGGTCGTTTGAGGTTCTAGAGGGAGCCAGGATGGTAGCCTATTAGTTACTACTAACTCTATGGTACCATGCTATTCAGTACATCATTCATGTTTCATAGATTCTCTAATATAATAATAATCTATTTCATGACATTATCTCATCAAAGATGAGTAATATGTCAATGCTATCTTTTTTGAATATCTAGTGTGCATTGTTGAAAATAGCATGAAGGCACTCTGTGGTTGGATTATCCCTCTAGTATGCGTTCTACGGAAGCACAACTGCATGAAGGATGATTTTTTGGAGTTTGAGGCCAACGTACATTCCCAATGCACAGAGTTTTTCTCATACAATGATTCTACACCATTCGAAGATGGACTTGGGGATGGTTTCTTTTAAGGGGGAAAGATTGTAAGAACCTAGTTTTTCACTCAGGTATGGATCCATTAAAATTTATGAATAAATATTTACTTTGAACCTAATATTGATTCCTAATGAATAAGAAAATGTCTTAGGGGTGTCTGGGGTACGTTCAGATCCGGAGACACATGTTTTTGGAAAAAATGGATAGATCACACGATTGTCAAAGGGTTGATGCACGATTTGGCTATCCATGTGGATTGAAATTTATGGACAGAACAACTTCACATAGTTTGTGCATGACTATACATACATATAGTGGAATGTTTCCCTTATACCAAGAAATCATTTCATTGTTTTCACATTGTAAGAAAAAGTGGGCACATGCTAATTTTCTATGTAATTTTAAAAATTTACCTTAATTATCTATTAACCTCCCTCTTCCTCCCTATTCCATAAACTAGAATAATTAACCAATTTTTCTCTCAATTGGCATATTTCTTAAGTCCTAACCAAGATCTCAAGGGATATACTTCATCTAGGATCCTATTGATATTATGTTCGTCACATTGGATGCACTACAGTAATTTCTCGATTCCCATTGAGTCGTTCTCCTTCTATCTTTCTATCGACCGAGTTATCGGGGTATAATCATTTTTTAATTTCTCATAGATATACTTTGAATTGATTCAAATAATGTTCCCATACGGAATGAGGGGATTTGTGCATGCCAAAGGTGGGTGGTCTATAACTCATCCCTAATGTTAGTTTATTTTATAATATTGGTGTGTGTCCTGCCAATTTCATCAGGCACCATTTGATAAATTTACATTCCATTATAGTAATCTTTACAACGACATGGTCATGGTCATATCAAATATAGGATTATTTGTTAGTGGTAACACCCAAAACTCCATTCCTTCTATATAGAAGGTAATTATGTACTTTAGTTTTATGTGTTTTGACAAATTTAAGTCTCCATTCAGGTGTGCCTTTCCTAGAAAATTATAATGGTAATAATTATTATATTAAATTTCTTATTTATAATGTGAAATGCATAACCACAAGTACCCTGTATGCTCACCAATTGACCCACCTAAGGTAATTACTTCAATTTAAAAATTAAATGAGATATGTGAATTGGAATGTATTCAATGTATATGACATGGCCTTAAATGTAAATGATAAGAGTTTTATTTCCAGAGAACCCCATTCTATGTTGATGGAAGGTAGAGGAGTGAACCTTAATTAATGAGTATGACATAAATGGATTAAACAAGTGTTTCATGCTACATGGACTTGTCACATTAATTAATGTCAAGGAATGAACCAAATGAATTTAATGATTAATTATTAAATGATTAAATGAATGAATACTACATGTCCTTATCAGAATAATGATAGGAAATGATTGAACCTTATGAAATTCTATATGAATTCATTATCAAAATAAAAATGGTCAACTCGACCTCTCAATGGATTTATGGGGGAATTCTTTTAGCACTCAAGGACCCCTTCCGTATTGCAGGATGGGATTTTTAGGTTGACCCCCACATAGAACCATGTCCTTGTTTCACATGGATTTCTAGTATGAATCTATTGGGTAACCCCTCATATAGTACAATAGGATTCCTTGGATATACGCATGGGTCCCACAATTCCTTGGATACACACCACATGTCAATCATTGAAAAGTAGGTTACATCGTTAAGGCCCATCCGACAAAGTATTTTAATAGAACTCTTTTACATTGGATGCACATCATAGACTCGGTAGGCATCTCATCATGGGATTAAATGGACTAGGATCCTTAGATTACACAGTTACACCTTAATTATTATTAAACAATACTTAGTTAGTGTCCCTTAAGGCTTATTATTCCTTGGTTACTAGATTGTAACATCGTTATTAAATTTCATCATAGGTTTCCTTGTTACATCTTAGAACCATTACTATTATTAACAACTTACTTATTGATAAATTAATTACAATCATGTAATGAAGTGGTTACAGATTCAGACACCAGCAAAGGGATGAAGAAGGTACTTGTAACACCCTGATATTTTATGGGAAGTATATTTTTTTATGAATTATGTTATACACAAAGGAATATTTCACTGCACATAACACTGACTTGTCTTGCATTACACGCAATCACGATCTTCCTCGATAGCGTGTGTAGTACGCAATATCGGGTTTCACTAAACAACGATATATTATTATGGACTATCTTTTATGAATATTATTAACTAAATTTTGAATTTTATAACATTATTATTCATCTTACAAATTTTCTAGAACATGGTAAGAGAACAAAATAAATTTTTCGGGTAAAATAAGTATTTTTAAAAAATGTAGTATTGCCGCCTTTTGATGGCGCACCCACATTAAATCTAGTTTTTGACATGATTATAATTTTAATTTGAAAAAATAAAATCCTTATTTGGAATCAGGATATAATAATTTAATTTGGATAATTTTTTGATATTTTTCTGATAACCATCATATTTTGATGAATAGTAAAAATACGCTAATTTTTAAGTAAAAACAAATTTTTTCATTGAGATAATTTATATGGTTAAATTATAATATTTAATGGTTTTACATTATAAATATAATATATTTCTACCATTAAATATAATATATGTCATTAGCATTAATTTCACATTGAATTCATAGATAAAAACATCTCAATCATTGGCAATGTTTTAACTTCTAAAACCTGTTTTCTTAACAACAGGATTAATTTTAAATTAATTCTTGCAACTTATGTGTTTTGAATTTTGAAAAATGGATTCCATATTTGTAATCAGTGGGTCCAAATTATTTTAATATACTCTTTTTTATTTTTGGGCATTATGAATAGTAACTATAGTAAATTTTATTTACCCTAGTTAAAGGTAAATCGGGTAATTAAGGGTAAATATAAGATTATAAAATTACCCTTACACCTGCCAAAATCCTATTGGATGACTAAAATTAGACCCATATCACCTAATGGTGGGATTATATTCATTTAATGGAATTGTTTCCATGAAAATGATTTAATTATTATTAAAACCAAAGAAAGTGACAACATGTCACTTTCTTAAATCTTATAAGTATAATAATTTTAATTTATTGATAAACTTAATGAAACTTAAAACATGAATAGTATACAGAAAGACAATACAATTATGTACATCATATGAATTTATTTATAATTTTTAGGGATTAAATAATTATCATTAATTATGACACAATAGTGATGATGAAATTATTTTATTAATTAAAATATCAAATAAATGGTTTTAAAAATATTAAAATAAATATTATATGAACTATTTAATGTTCTACACTAACTTTATAGATACATATGATATTTTATGAATCTATTAATTCTTTTAGTTTGAACATATCTTCTGTATATATTTTATTTAAATTCGAATAAATGAATAGTGTCAAACTTGACACTATTGTCATTTTATAAAAATAACATATTATAAATTTGTTTAAAAATCACAAAAATATTTAAAAATTATAAATTAAAATTTATATGGTCTAAAATGTCATAAAGTGTCAAATTATGGAAAATTCACAACACATATGTTTTATTTATAATAATTTAAAATTTAGAATATTATTACCACAAATAAAATTAAATTGATAAATAAGGATAAATCAAGCTGATAATGTTTAACATAAATTCCTAAAACGTCTAAATTGATTATATTACAACCCTATATCATCTAATCTTCGGACATGATTCATTGTGAATGTTTCTAAGTGGGGTTGGGATTTAATATAAACTAATATTTCTTATATTTCCAAATGTGCCCGTCTCCTCCCTTATAAAAGGGCACCTCCTCCCTCTCTTCCTCACACCACATTGAGCCTACATGCTCGAAAAAACCCTTAAAACTTCTATTATCCACTTCCCTAGAAACATCATAGATGTCCTGGTCTTCTTCAAAGATCAATTTTAGTGCCCTAAGAAGTGGTCTCTAAGAGGCGCTTCAAAGAAGAGGTAATGTCCGTTACCGATTCTTTCAACTTTATTTCTTCTTCAAATTATTATTCTTTAGTTGTTTCATTATGAAGTAATAACATCAGTATCACTCATATAATGATATGTTATTATAATTATGAAACAACCCTATTTCACCATATATCCATCCTACGGAAAACGAAATCACCGTGCGTGCGTACGTACGGAATACTGTCTCCACGTCGTGGTGTAATCTGGTTTTCCACCAACACCTAACATGGATGGGTATAATGGTGTAAATAATAACTATATAAGATTATTATAAAGTGATATTGATTTGGAAATAGTATACATACACTCCAATACAATTCCACAATCATGGGAATGATATCATCGCTCGTGCGTACGTACGGAATACCACCTCCACGATATGATGCAACTCATTCTACATGATCTTCATTGCATAATGATTATATAAATGAATTGAGTGAATAAATATGATATATATTACACTAATAAAATTCTTTAAATGAGGTTTATATAACCTAAAAATAGGAATAAGAATTTATTCGATAAAACACACATACGAACATAATGTAATAAACACTCGAATAATAAGTAGAAATGAAATATTACTAATAAGAAGCTACGAATATGACCATATATGATATCATAAAAATAATTATGATTCTGTAATAAGTCAATTACATTATTTAAATCATTATATAGGAGGTTCAGACACTTACGAAGCAAATTGGACCTAAGGTAAGGGAAAATCTCACAATCTCATTTTTATCCGAGATTGTTTATACTTCAGAATTTACTGGGGAATATTTGTCATACACATCCATGTTTCCTCAAGATGTAATATTATTTCCATCCACCTACAATTGTTTAAATCCAATTTTACTATTCGGTGAGTTTTTAGTAAAAGATATGAAAGGAATATTTTGTCGTTTTTCGTACGAGGTACTTTTTGACTTTTCTATCCAATGTACGGGAAGAATGTTTTTTTATAACTTATACGGAATGAATGGATTTTTTAGAACATTATTTCCATGATGATTACGTTACAAGTTTTCAAGTTTATTTTTAATCAACTTCTTTTAGTTAAAAATTATATGACGTTTTAAGAAATGAAAAATGTTTTTGAAGTAGAAAGAATATTTTCCTCAAGAATAGAGTTCAAGTGTTTTATCAAAATTATTTTCCATCTAAGATAATATAGGGTTCTGTTTATATACCTATTTTCACATTGATTTGTTTATGTTATGATGGAATTATTTTTACGATATCCTTTTATAGATTATGTTAAGATGACATGATGTTTAAGAATCCCATTTTTATTACATGGGTTATGCTATGATGTATGTTTTATGATTTTGTGGCACACATAAGAATGGTATCATTATGAGATGGTTGGGACCTATATATCCCTCGATTGCATTGGGTAACGATTTATATCTCATGATATTAACATGTCTGGAATGGCAGGTTTAAGCAGTTCATTGAAATAGGACTAAAATGAGGAGTGAACTTGGTTTATAAATGGACTTTGTACGCAAAGATAGTCTTGGAAATGAGTCTTGACGACTAAGAAATGATTTTATATGATTATGTGTTTATTCCACAAAGCTTCGTGTTTTATGTTATGATTATTGGGATTACATTTCACTTCTATGATTTATCCCATGTTATGATCTCTTTTGTAGGATAAGAGTTTCAAAATGTTATGTTCTTAGGAATATGATATGTTTGATATTTCTTTTGATTACCCTTACCGAGCATTTGATCTCACCATTTTTGTATGTTTTCTTTTCCCCAGGTCAGGAAAAAGGATATTAAGTAGGATATTCCAAAAAGGAACTCTAGATATGATGAAATAAATGGGAGACGACGTAGATGATTTATGAACCAGTTGTTTATGTTTCCAAGATTCAAAAGACACTATACATATATGGTTTTTTCATGGTTTAGTTATATGTTGTAATAAGTGTTCTTTCAATTTTGAATAAATAACAATATATATAAAGTATGGGTCATTATAGTTGGTATCAGATGAAAGGTATAGTCAAACATCGAAAACTAGGATTTGAAAGCCTTAGTAAGAAACCTAAGGATATGTCTAAGCGTAGAACACAATCTTAGTGTTTTAGAAATGGACATGAACAACCTATGATAAGACCTTAAGTGTGAAATTTTATTCATGATTATGTGGTTTTCCTATTTTAATTAGTGTTTCTCACACTATTCTTATTGGTTTTAGTCAATGGATGGAACCCAAAGGAATCGTGTTAATGCGGAATACAACGGCAAATGCAATGATTGTCCCCCTGAGCAACCAAACATTATGGGAGCTAGAATGCAGAATCTTGTAGCCATTCTCACAGAACTTTCTCAAGCTATGAATCATGCAGGACTTCCAAACGAGCAAAGGAAAGAGCAACATTCTATTGAATCCTTCATGAGGCAGCATCCACCTTCATTCAATGGGTCTTCTGATTCATTAGTGGCAGAACAATGGATCAGTACCACTGAAAAGATATTTTCAGTTCTTCAATATTCTAAACATGATAAATTCATCTTAGCAGTATATCGTTTGGAAGTTGATGCTGATCAATGGTGGAATATTATTAAGAATACAAGGAAAGGGGGTAAAACTGGTTCCATGGAATGGGATGAGTTCAAGAACTTATTTTTCAATAAGTATTTCCCTCGTATTCTTCGAACAAAGACGGAGAAGGAGTTTCTTGAACTAAAAAAAACAGATGATGAATCTGTTGGTCCCTATGAATTTTTTTTTACAAGACTTGAAAGGTACGCTTCCGAAATTATTATCCAACCTGAGAGTAAGATCGATCGATTCTTTAGTGGCATAAAACCAAGTCTTCGAAGGGCGTTATCCATAAGGGACTTCAATAGCTATGAGGAAATTGTTCGATGTGCTCTCAAGGTTGAGATGGAGATTGGTGTAACCCATCAGTCACATGGGTTTGATAAGAAGTGGAAAATATAATTCAAAGAAAATCTAAAGACCACACTGAAAAAAAGATGAGTTTTCCCTTATGCTCAAAGTGTGGAAAGAAACATGGAGTAAATTGTCTTAAGGGGAAAAGAAAATGTTATAAGTGTGGAAAAGAAGGTCATCGGGAAATTGAATGTTGAAATAATGGAAAGAAGATGTCTAATGATGCAACCAAAGAAAGGGATACACATAATGAACCTACTACACTTCAATGTTTCAAGTGAAAGGAGATGGGGCATTATGCCAATCAATGCCCAAATCCAAGGGTTGATGATGATGATCGATGTTAACAAACTCTTAAGGCCAAATACAAAGGAAAGTCACATGCAATTACTATCGGCGATGTGGAGTATGACAACGAAGTGGTGAGAGGTACACATACTATCCACTCTAAAGTAGAAAATGTTTTATTTGATTCTGGATCCACCCACTCTTTTATTTCTGAAGAATTTTCTAAGGGTGTCATCGTATTACCCCAATAATTAGATGTTGAGTTAGCTGTGAAAACTCCTAATAGCACAATGGTTGCATCAAAAGTTTACAATTATTCTCCGATTGAAGTTTGTGGGAAAGTTCTTCCTGCAAATCTTGGATCCTTCCTATAGTGGAATATGATGTGATTCTTGGCTTGGATTGGATTTCTTTATATGGAGCTCATATCAATTTCCAAAGAAGGGAATTCACATTTCATATTCCATATCAATCTATGATCGTCTATCGATACAAGGATGAACATAACCTTCCAGTGGAAATTTCTTCCATCTTATGGGTCTTGATTCCACTAAATGAAGGATATTTATCTCAAATGGTTGGATAGAAACTCATGATTAATAATACACCCATTGTAAAAGAGTTTTATGATCTCTTTCCGGAGGAATTGCCAGGTCTTCTACCAAATCGTGAAGTTGATTTTTCAATATAACTCATACCATGTGATATGCCCATTTCAAACACACCTTATAGAATGTCCCCAATTGAGTTGTAGGAATTGAAGAAGCAACTCCAAGAGAATCTTGATAAAGGATTCATACGCCCTAGTGTGTCACCTTGGGGAGCACCTGTTCTGTTTATTAAGAAGAATGATGGATCAATGAGACTCCACATTGATTATCGAGAACTTAACAAGATCACTATCAAGAAAAAATATCCCCTCCCACCCATTGATGACCTATTTTACCAACTACACAGAGCTCAACACTTTTACAAGATTGATCTTCGTTCAGGGTATCATCAATTAAGGTTCAAAAGGTAGGACATACCAAATACGGCTTTCTGTACAAGGTATGGACACTATGAATTTATAGTGATGCCATTTGTTCTTACTAATGCCACTACTATCTTCATGGATCTGATTAGTAGAGTCTTTAGAGACTATCTTGATCAGTTTGTGGTAGTCTTTATAGATGATATTCTTGTCTATTCAAAGAGAAAGGAAGAACATGAAGATCACTTGAGAATTGTATAAAAACCCTAAGAAAGGAGAAGCTTTATGCCAAATTTACCAAGTGTGAATTTTGGATTCAAAATTTTTCATTTTTGGGTGACATAATCTCAAAAGAAGGGATATCTGTGGATCCAGCAAAAACAGAGGTTATCGAAAGATGGTCAAGACCAACAACAGTAACTAAGATCCAAAGTTTTCTTGGTTTGGCTAGATATTACTGACGATTTGTGAAATATTTTTCAAGGTTAGCAAACCCACTCACCAAGTTGACTCGGAAAGGAGTTAAGTTTGTTTGGACGGAGGAATGTGAAGAGAATTTCAAAGAGCTAAAAAGAAGGTTAGCCAGTGCACCTGTTCTCACACTACCTTACAGTGGAGAAAGGTTTGTGATCTACAGTGATTCATCCAAGAAGGGAATGAGGTGTTTTCTCATACAAAATGATATGGTGATAGCTTATGCCTCACGACAGTTGAAAATCCATGAGCAAAATTACCCAACTCATGATTTGGAGTTAGCTGTGGTAATCTTTTCATTAAAGATTTGGAGGCATTACCTTTATGGTGAATGGAGTGATATTTATACTAATCATAAAAGTTTATAGTATATTTTCACACAAAAGGAGCTGAATCTGTTTCAAATAAGATGGTTGGAGCTGAATAAGGATTACGACTGCTCAATTCATTACCACTCTGGGAAAGCAAACAAGGTCGCAGACACATTAAGTCGACAAGACCATGCTAGCTTATCCATGATGAGGATCACAAAAGATCCAATATTTATGGATTTTCAAAGGATGGATCTTGGAATTATATGGAAGGGGAGAGATCTTATCTTTCTCAAATAAATGTCCAACCATCAATACATGTGAAGATTAAAGAGGCACAGAAAGAAGATGTAGAGTTACAAAAGAAGGTGAGAAATGTTCCTGAATTCAACCTTGATTGTGATGGGATAATAAGGTTCCGAAAACGGGTTTGTGTTCCTCCCATCCCAGAATTAAAGAAGGATCTACTGGACGAGACTCATAGTTCTTCATTTTTTATTCATCCTGGAAGTACAAAGACGTATAGGGACCTGAAAGAGTACTTCTGGTGGGATGGCATGAAAAGAGATGTTGCTGAATATGTCTCTCGATGCATGGTTTGTTAGAATGTTAAAGTTGAGAGACAAAAGTCTAAGGGGATGTTACAACCATTACCCATACCAGAATGGAAATGGGAAAACATCACTATGGACTTTGTCATTGGACTTCCTAAAACATCCAAAGGCAATAATGCTATCTGGGTTATAGTTGATCGTCTTACGAAGTCGGCACACTTACTTGCTATTAGAGAAGATTTTTATCTTGATCAGCTTTCCAGGATATATGTAAAGGAAGCGGTAAGATTTCATGGAGTACCACTTTCCATTATATCTGATCAGGATCTGAGGTTTACCTTGAAATTCTGGTGAAGTCTTCAGCATGCTCTAGATACAGAGTTGAGTTTCAGCACTTCTTACCATCCTCAGATAGACGGTCAGTCTGAGAGGAAAATTCAAACTTTAGAAGACATGTTGACAGCTTGCTCTATGGATTTCAAAGGTTGTTTGGATCAACACCTATCTTTGGTGGAATTTTATTATAATAATTGCTTTCACTCCAGTATTCAGATGGCTCCTTATGAATCCCTCTATGGAAAGAAATGCAGAACTCCAACTTGCTGGGATGAAGTTGGGGAAAGAAATCTATTTGGACATGATCTTTTTGATGAGATGGAAGAAAATTTCAGATCTATTCAACAAAACCTAAGAGCAGCTCAAAGTAGACAAAAAATCTATTCCGATAACCGAAGAAAAGACCAAGAGTTTTAAGATAAAGTGTTCTTACGAATATCTCCCTAGAAGAGGGTCGTGAGATTTGGAAAGAAGGGAAAGTTGAGCCCCAGATATATCAGTCCTTTCGAAATACTGGATCTTGTTGGGAAGGTTGCTTACCGATTGGCGCTTCCACCTAATCTCTCTCAAATTCACGATGTGTTCCATGTATCTCTTATGAGAAAGTACATACCCGATCCTTCACATATACTCAGCTCAGAAATTGTACCGATGGAGCAAGATCTTTCTTATGAAGAACAGCCGATAGAGATTCTGGATCATAGCAAAAAATTCCTATGGAATTAGACCACTTTCTGGGTGAATGTTTTATGGAGGAACCACCAATTAGAAGAAGCTACATGGGAACTTAAGGATATGATGAGGGAGAGGTATCCTCATCTGTTTGTTACGAAGTGACGAATTTCAAGGGATAAATTCATTTTAAGGGGGGTAGAATGTAACACCCTGATGTTTTATGAGAATTATATTTTTTTATGCATTATGTTATACGCAAAGGAATCTTTCACTGCACACAACACTGACTTGGCTTGCATTACACGAAATCGCGACCTTCCTCGATAGCGTGTGTAGTACGCAATACTAGGTTTCAATAAACAACGATATATTATTATGGACTAGCCTTTATGAATATTATTAACTAAAATTTGAATTTTATAACATTATTATTCATCTTACACATTTTCTAGAACATGGTAAGAGAACAAAATAATTTTTTCGGGTAAAATAAGTATTTTTTAAAAAATGCAGTTTTGTCGCCTTTTGATGGAGCACCCACATTAAATCTAGTTTTTGACATGTTTATAATTTCAATTATAAAAAATAAAATCCTTATTTGGAATCAGAATATAATATTTACTTTGGATAGATTTTTGATATTTTTCTGATAACTTTCATATTTTGATGAATAGTAAAAATACACTAATTTTTAATTAAAAACAACTTTTTTCATTGAGATAATTTATATGGTTAAATTATAATATTAAATGGTTTTAAAGTATAAATAGATTATATTTAGACCATTTAAAATAATATATGTCATTATCAATAATTTCACATTGAATTCATAGGTAAAAACATTTCAATCATTGGAAATGTTTTAACTTCTAAAACCCGTTTTCTTAACAAAGGGATTAATTTTAAATTAATTAATGCAAATTATGTGTTTTGAATTTTGAAAAATGGATTCCATATTTGGAATCAGTGGATCCAAATTATGTTAATAGGCAACTTTTTTTCGGGAATTATGAATAGTAACTACAGTAAATTTTATTTACCCTAGTTAAAGGTAAATCGGGTAATTAAGGGTAAATATAAGATTATAAAATTACCTTAACACCTGCCAAAATCCTATTGTATGACTAAAAGTCGACACATATCACCTAAGGGTCAGATTAGATACATTTAATAGAATTGTTTCCATGAAAATAATTTATGCATTATTAAAACCAAAGAAAGTGACAACATGTCACTTTCTTAAATCTTATAAATATAATAATTTAAATTTAGTGATAAACTTAATGAAACTTCAAACCTGAATAGTCTACAGAAATCTAATACAATTATCTCCATCATATGAATTTATTTAGAATTTTTAGGGATTAAATAATTATCATTAATTATGACACAATAGTGATGTTGAAATTATTTTATTAATTAAAATATCAAATAAATGGTTTTAAAAATATTAAAATAAATATTATATGAACTATTTAATGGCTCCACTAACTTTCTAGAAACATATGATATTTTATGAATCTATTAAATCTTTTAGTTTGAACATATCTTCTATATATATTTTATTAATAAATGAATAGTGTCAAACTTGACACTATTGTCATTTTATAAAAATAACATATTATAAAATTGTTTAAAAATCAGAAAAATATTTTAAAATTATAAATTAAAATTTATATGGTCTAAAATGTCATAAAGTGTCAAATCATAGAAAATTCACAACACATATGTTTTATTTATAATAATTTAAATTTAGAATATTATTACCACAAATAAAATTAAATTGATAAATAAGGATAAATCAAGTTGATAATGTTTAAAATAAATTCCTAAAATGTCTAAATTGATGAGATTACAACCCTATCTCATCTAATCTTCGGATATGAGTCATTTTGAAAGTTTCTATGTGGGGTTGGGATTTAATATAAACTAATATTTCTTATATTTTCCAATGTGCCCCTCTCCTACCTTATAAAAGGGCACCTCCTCCCTCTCTTCCTCACACCACTTTGAGCCTTCAAGCTCGGCCAACCCCTTCCAAATTCTCTTCTACACATCCCTAGAAACATCCTATAGGTCCTTGTCTTCTTCAAAGTCCAATTTTACTTCCCTAAGAAGAGGTCTCAAAGAGGCGCTTCAAAGAAGAGGTAATGTCTGTTACCGATTCTTTCAACTTTATTTCTTCTTCCACTTCTTCTTCATTAGTTGTTTCATTATGATGTAATAAAATCAGTATCACTCATATACTGATATGTTATTATAATTATGAAACAACCCTATTTCACCATATATCCATCCTATGGAAATTTAAATCAATGCACGTGCATACGTACGGAATACCATCTCCACGCCGTGGTGTAATCTGGTTTTCCACCAACACCTGACATGGATGGGTATAATGGGGTAAAGAATAACTATATAAGATTATTGTAAAGTTAAATTGATTCATAAATAGTATACATACACTCCAATACTATTCCACAATCATGGTAATGATATCATCGCTCGTGCGTATGTACGGAATATCATCTCCACGATGTGATGTGACTCGTTCTACATGATCTTCATTGCATAATGATTATATAAATGAATTGGATGAATAAATATGATATATATTACACTAATACCATTCTGGAAATGAGGTTTATATAACTTAAAAAGAGGAATAAGTCAATTACATTATTTAAATCATTATACAGGAGGTTCAGACACTTACGAAGCAAATCAGACCTAAGGTAAGGGAAATCTCACAATCTCATTTTTATCCGAGATTGTTTATACTTAAGAATTTAGTGGGGAATATTTATCATCCACATCCATGTTTCATCAATATTTAATATTATTTCCATCCACCTAAAATTGTTTAAATCCAATTTTACCCTTCGGTGAGTTTTTAGTAAAAGATATGAATGGAATCTTTTGTCGTTTTTCGTACGAGGTACTTTTTGTCTTTTCCGTCCAAAGTATGGGAAGAATGTTTTTTATAACTTATACGGCATGAATGGATTTTTTAGAACATTATTTCCATGAATCTTAATTTACAATTTTTCAAGTTTAATTTTAATCAACTTCTTTTAGTTCAAAATTATATGATGTTTTATGAAAGAAAAATGTTTTTGAAGTAGAAAGAATATTTTCCTCAAGAATGGAGTTCAAGTGTTTTATCAAAATTATTTTCCATCTAAGATAATATTGGGTTCTTTTAATATCCCTATTTTTACATTGATTTGATTATGTTATGATGGAATTATTTTTACGATATCATTTTATGGATTATGTTATGATGCCTTGATGTTTAAGAATCCCATTTTTATTACATGGGTTATGTTATGATGTATGTTTTATGATTTTGTGGCACGCATAAGAATGGTATAATTATGAGATGGTTTTGACCTATATCTCCCTCCAATTCATTGGGAAAATATTTATATCTCATGAGATAGACATGGCTGGAAAGGCAGGTTAAACCGGTTCAGTGAAATAGGATTGAAACGAGGAGTGAACTCAGTTCAGAAATGGACTTTGTCCGCTACGATAGTCTTGTCAATGAGTCTTGACTACTAAGAAAAGATTTTCTATGATTATGTGTGTATTCCAAAAAGCTTCATGTTTTATGTTATGATTATTGGGATTACATTTCACTTCTATGATTTATCCCATGTTATGATCTCTTTTGCAGGATGAGATTTTCAAAATGTTATGTTCTTATGAATATGATATGTTTGATATTTCTTTTGTTTACCCTTGCTAAGCATTTGAGCTCAACCTTTTTGTATGTTTTATTTTCCACAGGTCAGGAAGAAGGATATTCAGTAGGATATGCCAAAAAGGAACTCTAGATATGATGAAATAAATGGGAGACAACGTAGATGATTTATGAACCAGTTGTTTATGTTTCCCAGTTTCTAAAGACACTATACCTATACGGTCCTTTAATGGTTTTGTTATATGTTGTAATAAGTGTGCTTTCAATTTTGATGCAATAATAATGTATGTAAAGTATGGGTCGTTATAGTACTTGGGTATTTAGTTACATTTTACTGATTACATTATATATACTTACCAACACACTATTATATTCCATTACATAGGCCAGAGGTTATAGACATCATTGGTGGTGCCCCATAGATATTTATCTCACACCCTCTATAGGTACTGTTTGGTACCCAGAGTAGACTACATGACTGCAGGTGTTGATAAAGGTAATCACATGACATCAAATACATGATTTGTTGATGTTTTGGTTGGATTTTGATATATGATGATCGATTTGGATCTCAATATTCATAGGATAGTATTTTGTTTTTCTTTAGGAATTATGTAATCATGTTATTCCTACTATATACTTTCAATGGTTTCCAGTTTTCTTTTGACATGACATACCATCATCATTTACAGAAATGTTATTCGAGTTATTTAGACATTATTATCCACATTATCTATTACTCTTTCTGCTTCTATTGTTTACATATATATCATCCACTATTTATTTACCTATGTATTATATATCAGTTATGCAACACTCTGCTAATGAGGTGATAGTCTCCCCATGGGTATACTCTTCACCATTTCAACTTGTAAGCAACCTCTTGTGTTCAGCAATATGCACTTGATGCCATGTGACCCACCGGGATTGGGGCACCTATTAAGTGGCATCTGGGTCCAGGACGTCACACACTATTTTTGTATCAATAAACATTACATAATATGTTAAAATTATTTTAATTAGTTTTATTTTATTATGTTTTAATTTTTTTGAAATGAATTTCATTTTAACCTCTTTTTATTTTCTTATTCAAAATTAAAAAAGTAATGGTTGCATTCTCGACTGATGCGATAAAATCATTTCCCCTTTCATACTCACATTATCCTCTCTTACACATACTTTTGGTTAAATGTGATTATTTTGATTCATATTTTTCAAAACCCTAAAATATATATCAAATCAATATTGAATCCTTCAGTGATGGAAAAATATTTATGATCTAAATATACTGAGTGGTAAACCTCTGTTTATGCATAAGCAAATGACTACAAAGTGTTCTATGGAAATGTAATCAATTTAAATTGTTTAGATTCTACCAATATTTCACTCAATAAAGAAATAATATTTCCCATTCTAGAATATGATTTTGGAGGAGACATACCACCTTTAGTATATGGCATTGAAATAAAGGATTTTTTTAGAAATTCTTCGTTTAGTCTTAGATTCAAAGAGGACAAAAAATGCAGCTAATATTAATGATACTAAATTTCCATTTGCTTCTATTTAAAAGTATAAGTTGTTATTGTTGGACGGAGAAAGAAAGGGAATGATGGCAAGAGGGGGGTGAATTGCCTTTTAAAAAAAGATTATCAAATGAAAATCAAAGTTGAAATGCAGCGGAAAATAAAGAGGCAAGACACAAGAAATGATAACGGAGTTCGGCCAAAAACCCGGCCTACGTCTCCGCTCCCAACTCAACCGTTGAGAGATTCCTACCGCTTGCTTTTCAATGGTTTTAGCAAGAAACCCACTAGGCTTTGAGGTAGCACTAGAACCTATTACAGCTTGCTTTTGATGGTTGAGCAAGAACCCACTTGCTTTTTAATGGTTTAGCAAGAACCCACTATCCTTATTACAGGTGAAGGATAGCTCACCTATGACACAAGCCTTTTAAAAGGAAAGGCTTGAAGAATCCTCTTCACACCTTAGTGGTGATGTGAAACCCAAAAGAAAGAGGGGATGAGAAATAGAGTGGTTTGTAGACACAAACCCAAATTAAGCTCAAAATAAATAAAAAATGAAAAACCGTAATTGGGAAGACTTGGGCGCCAATGGATTGATGGAGCTGATGAAGGGCGCTCCCAAGCTTCTTGAATGGAGCTCCTTGGATGTGGAAATGTGTTGGAGCAAATGGGGTTCCCTTGGAGCAATCCGTCGGAGATTCGCCAAATGATGGAAAATGTGTCTGTTGGCTTCTCAAATGTTCCGACAATGTTCCGGGGCTCCAAGGTCCTTTATTTATAGAGGGGGAACCCTCAAATGGCCTTAGGGAGGCTTCGGAGTCGTTGGAGAGGCCTTCGGAGCCGTTGGGAGGCAAGTGGACCAGCCTGGTCAAAGGCCCAACAGCTAGTTTGACTGGCTCCACCGGCTGACCGGTACAAGGCCACCGGTTGGCCGGTGTGTGCAAAATGGAGGATGGTTTCGGGCTCAGGCTCCACCGGCTGGCCGGTGGTGAAGCCACCGGTTGGCCGGTGGTAAGGCAGTAGCTTCCTCTTCTGTGCAGGTGCCACCGGCTGACCGGTGCTGAGGCCACCGGTTGGCCGGTGCTGAGGCAGTAGCTTCCACTGTTTGGAGAGGGTTCCACCGGCTGGCTGCTGGTGTGACACCGGTTGGCCGGTGGTCTGGACAGAAGGATGCCTTCTGTCCAGGCTCCATCGGCCGGCCGGTGGTGAAGCCACCGGTTGGCCGGTGGACTCTGAGAGTCCATTTTTGCTTCCTTGCTTTCTTGGCCGAACTCCTTGCCCACCTAAAAAGATTCCTATCATCCAAAAACACTTGAAAGAGGATTAGATAAATAAGAGGGTGATTGTGATCATGAAAATCAAACCACGAGGGGTACGAGAGGTACAACAATCTCCCCCTATTTTGATGATCACAATCACCAAAACAAACAATGTAGAAAATGAGAAAAACATGCTTTAAAGGATTTCTCCCCCAATCAACCAAGAATTTCTCCCCCTTTGTGATTATCAAAATGGCACGGGGCATAAAACATGATTGAGGGAAAAGTTTGAAGAGCGAGATGGAGATTTTAAACCAATTGAAATTTTTGAAATTTGAATTGAAAGTTTTGAATCAAAAATTGAATAACAGTTTGAATTGAAAGTTTTGTAATGAAAATTGAATAGACAATTTGAAACCAAGAGTTGAAAATTTTGAAATGAAAATTTAATAGAAAATTTTGAATTGAAAAAAAATGATACCAAGTGTTGGAATTGAATGTTTGAATAGAAGGTTTTGAATAAAATAAAAAAAACTTAAACAAACCTAACTCCCCCTAAATAAAACAAAAGATCATCGGGGAAACGAAACTATTTTTGGCCCGGAGAGACTCGCCAAAAGGGATTTTTCAATCCAAATTTGTTTCATGGCGGGTCTTCTCCTATAAAATTCGTCCGAAAAGTAAATAGATTTAGGCATACCATAACGGGCATTTTTGCAATCGCATTCATAAATTAGGTGCCCGGGTTTTTTACAATAATTGCAAAATTTAAAACTAGAGCTCCCCCTTACAAAAACAGTGGGTGCAAGGGAGGATGAAGCTATATTGGTGTAGCCAAGTCCATTGGTGGTTCTAGATATGCGTTGGGAACCAAGGAGATTGTTCAAATTTTGTTCACCTTGGGTGAACTTGGCTAGGGATTCTTTTAAATCATTGATGGTTGATTCCATAGAATCAACATTTGGAAAATTTTGGATTTTGAGGGTCAACTCTTCGTTCTCTTTGAGAAGTTGTTCTTTTTCGGAAGAGAGTTTTTCGAAATTATTTTTTAATGAAACAAATTTGGAAGAAAGTTCGTGAAAACCTTCCTCCAATTGATCTCTAGCGTATTGGAGATCCTCATAGGATAAATGATTTAAAGAATTTGAATTTGAAGAACAAGAGGATGAGGAATCGGAAGATGTTACCTCATGAAATGCCATTAGGCATTTGTTACCGTTGTCGCTCGAGGAGGAGGAGGAGGAGGATGATGAGGTGTCACTCCATGTCGCCTTGAGGACCTTTTTCTTTCCTTTTTCCTTTTGCGTGGCCCGTTTTTTGTTGAGTGGGAAATCGGGCTTGTAATGCCCTTTTTGGCCGCACCCGTAGCATTTTACCTTGGGCTCGGATCTTGCGGTGGGTTCTTGCTTTCGCGCCTTGCGAGATTTCTTCTTCTTCTTGTGCTTCTTCATAAATTTGTGCATTTGGCGGGCGAGATTCTCCATTTCCGAGTCGCCGCTTGATGATGAAGATGATGAAGATGATGATGATGAGGAGGAGCTTACTTCTTTTTCTACCTTGAGGGCGATGTTCTTTGGTGTCTTGATTGGTGTGCCCTCCTTTTGAGCTTGCCTCCTCATTGTGATTTCGTACGTCATGAGGGATCCGATGAGCTCTTCGACCGGCATGTTCTTTACATCCTTAGCTCCTTGGATAGCCGTCACCTTAGGTGCCCATGAGCTCGGAAGGACCCATAGGATCTTTTTCACCATAGTTTCTGCAGAAATTTCATCTCCAAGAGATTTTCTACCATTGCACACGTCAGTAAATCGAGTAAACATATCAAAAATATTTTCATGTGGGTGCATAGAAAAAGACTCAAAATCCTGGCGATACATGTCCAATCGAGTATCCTTGACTTTGTTGGTCCCCTCATGGGTAACCTCCAAAAGTTTCCAGATTTCATGTGAGGAGGTGCATGTGGAAACTCGATTGAATTCATTTCAGTCAAGGCCGCAATGTAGAGCATTCATGGCTTTTCCATCAAGCTCGAAATTTCTAATATCGGCTTGGGTCCATTTGGATTCATCGGGGGAAGAGAGAGTGTAACCTTGCATGACAATTTTATAAATGGGATAACCAATGATTCTTAAAAAAATGGTCATGCGGGTTTTCCAATAATTATAGTCGGACCCATCAAAAAATGGAGTCCGACCCAAAGAAAAGCCTTCGGGGCGAAAGAGGTTGATGCCATCACAATGGATCTTAAATTTGAAACCGGTTTAGGGAATTATTCAAATAGTTCCTATGATACCAATTGTTGGACGGAGAAAGAAAGGGAATGATGGCAAGAGGGGGGTGAATTGCCTTTTAAAAAAAGATTATCAAATTAAAATCAAAGTTGAAATGCAGCGGAAAATAAAGAGGCAAGACACAAGAAATGATAACGGAGTTCGGCCAAAAACCCGGCCTACGTCTCCGCTCCCAACTCAACCGTTGAGAGATTCCTACCGCTTGCTTTTCAATGGTTTTAGCAAGAAACCCACTAGGCTTTGAGGTAGCACTAGAACCTATTACAGCTTGCTTTTGATGGTTGAGCAAGAACCCACTTGCTTTTTAATGGTTTAGCAAGAACCCACTATCCTTCTTACAGGTGAAGGATAGCTCACCTATGACACAAGCCTTTTAAAAGGAAAGGCTTGAAGAAACCTCTTCACACCTTAGTGGTGATGTGAAACCCAAAAGAAAGAGGGGATGAGAAATAGAGTGGTTTGTAGACACAAACCCAAATTAAGCTCAAAATAAATAAAAAATGAAAAACCGTAATTGGGAAGACTTGGGCGCCAATGGATTGATGGAGCTGATGAAGGGTGCTCCCAAGCTTCTTGAATGGAGCTCCTTGGATGTGGAAATGTGTTGGAGCAAATGGGGTTCCCTTGGAGCAATCCGCCGGAGATTCGCCAAATGATGGAAAATGTGTCCGTTGGCTTCTCAAATGTTCCAACAATGTTCTGGGGCTCCAAGGTCCTTTATTTATAGAGGGGGAACCCTCAAATGGCCTTAGGGAGGCTTCGGAGCCGTTGGAGAGGCCTTCGGAGCCGTTGGGAGGCAAGTGGACCAGCCTGGTCAAAGGCCCAACGGCTAGTTTGACTGGCTCCACCGGCTGACCGGTACAAGGCCACCGGTTGGCCGGTGTGTGCAAAATGGAGGATGGTTTCGGGCTCAGGCTCCACCGGCTGGCCGGTGGTGAAGCCACTGGTTGGCCGGTGGTAAGGCAGTAGCTTCCTCTTCTGTGCAGGTGCCACCGGCTGACCGGTGCTGAGGCCACCGGTTGGCCGGTGCTGAGGCAGTATCTTCCACTGTTTGGAGAGGGTTCCACCGGCTGGCCGCTGGTGTGACACCGGTTGGCCGGTGGTCTGGACAGAAGGATGCCTTCTGTCCAGGCTCCATCGGCTGGCCGGTGGTGAAGCCACCGGTTGGCCGGTGGACTCTGAGAGTCCATTTTGTCTTCCTTGCTTTCTTGGCCGAACTCCTTGCCCACCTAAAAAGATTCCTATCATCCAAAAACACTTGAAAGAGGATTAGATAAATAAGAGGGTGATTGTGATCATGAAAATCAAACCACGAGGGGTACGAGAGGTACAACAGTTATATTTTCCTAATGAATGGGAGCTTAATTTTGTTTTATGTTATATAGGTAATAGAAACCATTTTTCATTGGAAATTATGTTTTTGTTTTTTGGAATGAGAACTATCCAGAACGTAATGACAACAGATCTTAATCTTGATTTGGGTGTTATGATGAAACAAATTCCATCTGGAAAATTTTCAACGACTTTTAATCTAAATGATATTATATATCATGAGATTTATTTCATGTATTTTGAAGAAATATTTCAATAGTATCTTTCATGATGGTTTAGATTATTATAAAATTCTTAAGAAAGCTTCTTAGGGGAGAGCAAAGAATGATTCCTTCGGTTGATTACATCAAACATAAACCTAAAGAAGAGAGGGAATATAGGCTAGAATAAAATCTTATATAGATGATAAGGGTTATATTTTTCATTCATGATACTATGAATTATGAATTAGGAGACATTTTCATGATGCTCTAATGGTTTAACATAATGAGTAAGAGGCTCTTAGTCCAGAACATATCGGTGAAGATGTTCCTGATCCTCAATATCAGTATCTTTATGTTCCTAATTTTGAAGCAATTATATGATATTCCTTAAGAGGATGATTTTTTTGGTAAGTAAGATACATGTATTTCCATGGTATATTTTTATTATAGAGAAGATATACCTTACACTAGTAGTCAATCTTTGAGTTTGAGGATCAGAAGCTCCATCTAAGGCATTTAAAAGAACATCTTATTTTTGTTAGAGACCTTCAAGTGTTTATTAACAAATTATATTGCAGGTTAAATTTTGTGAAAGGTGAATCTATCAAGAATTTATTCTTTGAGGTGTTTGAGATGATGATAAATAAAAAATTCCAATCTATTAGGGAATTTAACTGAGCATAAACCTCCTCTCAACAGACTCCGCCAGACCTGATCAGATGACTTAAAGCTATTGCTTTTTTTATGGATGATTTCAATTATAGACTGTAGACTCTTCCATGTGATAGTATTCCTTTAAGTGTCATGATATAAAATAAAATTCATCTTATTAGTTGAGTTACTTCTAATGAATACTTTCTTGGATTAATTATTAATCAATTTAAGGACATGTTGACTTTTTTAGACAGTTCTAGGAAGATATGAATGGGTTTATGAAGGTTACTTTGGTTTTGGATACAAAAATTGGTAATCATTCAAAAAAAATTATTCTATATAGGTCACAAGTCTTCATAAACCATTTTTATAAATTGATATTCAATCTCAATGATATTAATACTAATATCAAAGCCATTCCTCTTCCTGATGCACCCTATGTCCCTGCAGATTTTGAAGATAGACCTTAATTTTAAGACCCTTTATTAATAGAGAATTGTACACTATTTATGAGAACATTTTTTTTAAATTAAATATTTTTAGTGAAAATTAGACTCATTTTATTTTAGTTCAATAAAAAATTTCAAATTTGAAATTTATTTCCCATATAAATTTTTACAAACTATTCATTTATAATATTATGCTTTAATGTATTCATTAAAACAGTATTTTTGATTTCACAAAAGGGAAAGAATATTTAAGGAAGGGGAAATATTTTTATGGAATAATATATATGGATAATATCTATTAAGAATATGGGGAGATGGGAGAGAATATTTTTAAACCACAAAATTTCATTTTAAAATATTTTTTTCTCTTCTTTATTACCTCTCTCCAATTTAAAAATATCAATTTTATTTTATCGAAGTAATTTTGTGAAATCTAAATATCATAATATTTTCTATATCTATTTTTTTCTTCCTAATTATTCATTTCTTATAATGTTTTAGGTATTTTTTATCATTAAAATGGGATAATTTGTTGGTCATGTGTTTTCTCAACAATACTCAATAATTTATAATAATTTTGATGCTCAGAAATACTAATGTTTGTTTTATAATGATGTTTTAATGAGGGAGTTTCAAATATTTTTTATCCTAGTTAATGTAATTAAAAATTATGGTAATTACTCTAGAAACATGGTTAAAAATGTACATTAAAAAAATAAGCATATAGTTAATCTTCTCTACAATATATAGAAAAATTAATGTGTGCCTATAGTATCAATCATATGTTATGCTATATTGATTTCATTTGGAACAGAAACAATAAATTGTGATAATAAACAAGAGTATAGATAAACAACCATACTATTTAATTTTGTATTACTATTCATCACCCCTATATTTGAGAATTTGAACATATGGTTAATCAATGATATGTTCGTGATATGGTAATAAAATGGTTAATGTATGGATTATCATCCCAATACAAATTTTTTCCTCTATGATATGTGAAGATAAAAGTATGGTTAATGAACTATATATTGGTAGGAAACTTATACTACTTGAAGGAAACCAACACTACACAGTTCAACCCTACATTTTGTTTACAAAGGTGACATTTTTAAATGGGGTTTTCAATAAGATATTGTTGTAACGATCAAGTCATAATTAGAAACTCATTCACCGAACACTATGATTGTTTCAATGAACTGTATTCATAGGATAAAATCTGATATTTTTTAATGGGAGTTAAGAATTCCTTGTTCAATAGGAATTTGAATATCTATGATAAATCATGCCATTATTTTGGATCTAGAATACCGAAGGAAGATATCTTTTATATATATTCAATTATAGAATATCTCCAAAAATATGTGTCATAAGTGATCACATATGTGACTTCATTATTAAAATTATTATTTTTTTATTATAAAAAGAATGATCTGATCTCTTTTATTTGAAAAATAGTATATGCATTGAAGTTTCAACTTATTTCTAACACAATTTGCTACTACTATTTAGTTGAAACATTATTGTATGTCATTTTTCAACAAGGATCACTTCAGACTATCTCATTTAGAAAGATATGATTTTATGAGTAATTATATATATCAATTTTAGTTTCTAGCTGCTACAACTATGAAGATCAACTTGAATCATTGAAATAAATATTATGATTTTTTGGATTTCAAACTGATCTTTTTCTATTGGGGTGGAGTATCAGATTCTTAATATAAGCTAAGTATATCTTATTCCCTGTTATAGAATACAAATTCTATTTTATTAGTCTTTTTAAAAAGGTGTTAACTTCCTTTACTCATTTTTTGAAATCACAGTCTTATGATAAGAGGACAATTCTAGTAAAATTTACCATGCTTGTAGAGATAATAATTGGTAGAGTATAATAGGGGATCTTTGTGCCACAAACCGCTATAAAAAATTTCTTTCTTTATTTTTTTATCCATTGCATTTATTTTTATAGAATAAATCAATTAATAATTTTAAAAATCACAATGGTTTTAAAAATCAATAATTGTAGAAGTTTTTTTAAAAATGAATTCCACACCCATATTTTGTTACATTGAATAATCTAACCTAACATATTATATAATATAACTACTTTTTATAATGATATAATTAAAATTTATGTTCATTTTATAAATAGGATCACATATAAAATTTAAATATATAACAATGAATTACATCGTTCATGGAGAAGGTATGTCGTATGTACGAATAATGTTGATTTAATATTTCAATGAATGGTGTAATAGAAATGGAAACAATAATTCACCTATAAAAATAACTATTAAGTAGTATATATAATATATATATATGAAACACATCATTATTACCATCCATGTATAATATAAAAGAAAATAATTGCATCACTTCGTCGAGGTGGTAGTACACATGTTCGCATGAAGATTTTATCATTTCCTAATTGTTTGGAAGGTAGTAATATAGATTTTAAAATATCATTATTGATGATTAATTGTACAATTACTATAATATAATAATTTAGATCCATAATACATCCAATTCATAAGTTTTAGCATAGAAGAATATATTTTATTTTTACATGTAGATGGTAGATCATAACTATGCTTGAGCTATAATTTCACATCCCATTTGATGGGAAAAAGAATTGATAATTAGGGTTTCATAATCATTAAAATATTAATTTATATTTAGGATAAATATGATACCATATTAAGTTAAATATCATTTATTTATATGACATGATTAATAAGTAAAAATAAAATGACAGGTTTAGGATATTACTTCTCCTTCAAAATTACACCATTAAATCTCCTTATAGGGGTCCTATGGTTGGTTTTTTAAGATTAAAATAACCACTAAAATATGGATATGGATGATTATAGTGGGTATTTTTTGACTTTTATCAATCTATAACCATTTATATCCTATTAATAAGAAAGGTGAGAGGTTCCCTTTTATAATTTAGGTGAGGGACTTTGTGGATTTCAAAAAATATTATATTATAATATAGGTATTATTATTAGAAATTCATCCAATTGGATATGTATTGTATACTAGTGTATAACAGGGTTTTAATATCATCAAAAAAATTAAATTTGGATAATTTTTATGGTGTTTTACACATTATCAACTGTTTTAAATCCATCGTAAACCTATTTTTACATTTGCTGCAAAACCATATTTTCACACTTATTATAATATAATTTATCATATAAAGTAAAAAATATTTCATAAATGGCAAAGAGATAAATTTTTAGATCATATATTTTTAAAAATATCATCATTATGTATTTTAAATATTTTTTAATTATTTAGTTATATTTTATTTTATAAAATATCATTAATGTAAATTTTTACACAATCCACATTTTTTTCTTCAATTAAATTAATAAAATGTTATATATAAAAAATAATTCATTTAAGGGTCACTAAAGTTTTATATTACTTAATTTTTTTGAAACACTATAAATAAATGAAATTATATCCCTTTGAATATTTTTTATATTTTTCATTTTAGTTTTCAATAAATGAATAAATATTGTATTAGCATTGCTTAATAATTTAAGGTGATTATATAATGATTTTAAATAATAAATAAATTGTTTTCATGAATATAATTACATCATTCAAAAAATTGACATTTATATTTGATAATAACATTCTTTTTCCCAGTGTGCTCTCATAAAACATATTAAATTCTAAGAGAGTTACATTTTGTAACTTTTATTGATTTGAATATTCTATTTTTCATTTTCATGAAAATATTTCCATTAAACATGTAAATCTAGATCTTATGGTGATTTGGGTATAATTAAATTCATAAAATATGAAATAATATAGAATATAAAGGAATAAAAACATTATGTAAAAGTATATTTATTAGATTTATCTTTTACCGAGGTAATGAATTTCAAAACTTTTTCTATTCATTTTAACTTAAAATAAAAATTGATTGTTTACCAATATTGAAATTAATATTCATAAATATGTAAATTATTTTATTATATTAAATACCTATAATTTGGTTAATTTAATTTTATTAAAAACCAAAAACACAATAAAAACTATTTTTCTTGAATATTCTGCTTTCTGTTTAAAAATGTCATTTTACCATATTCAATAATAATACTAATTCCAATTATTATTTTAAAATTCGTAATATTTTTGTGTTGAATAATTTGGAAACTATGTTCAATATTATAATTCATCAAAAATATAGTTTTAAAAAAATTAGTATTTTTCACCAATGACAGTAAAATCAGTGTTTTCGGAAAAATATGAGTGTTTACCCTATGATAATTGTGATTTGATGTTTCTTAAAAGGGTATTATTTCTATTAATTAATATTTATATGAGTAAAATAAATTAATTATTATATATTCACACAATGATAATTAAAATTCAGTTTGGAGGAAAACATCTTTTGAAAGCAGAAAAAACGTTACTGATAATTGCGTACTTTTTTCCTAAGAATTAGTCAATTATTTTTTATTAGTCATCCATTAGATATATTTATATATATATATTTATTAATTTTTATTAATTATATTTATATATAAAAATTTAATTTAATTTTTATAATGGTCATATTTAGATAATAATATTTTATGCTTCATTTAAGCTCATTGTGGCATATTGTCTATGAAAATAAACCTAATTTATAATTAAAAACTGAAATGGTATTGAAAAATTTATCCATAATTATGGAGTAAATTGTGAAAATTTTCCTTGAGTTTGATGTATGTAAGGTATTAAGTGAGTGTAAAGTGATACCGATTTGCATTGTTGATGTTCACAGTGAACTGGGTCCATGATGTTCGAGTTCACGCAAAATATGATAAATAAATATCACATAGACACGAGTGTTTATTTAATATATTAGATGAAATAAAATCTCCAAATCGCACATATTTTAGTGTGAACCACATAAAAAATTAAAAAAATTCATAAAGGGTGTCATCTTGAAGATGACTATATTTTCATCATGTGAGAGAGTAGTGAATTCTTGATGTTTGAATGATTGTGAATTAAGAGCGATTGTGAGTCTACTCAAAACATTGTAACACCATTTCAGTTTAGTGAATTTGTTACATTATCATATTTTTTTGTATACTCATTAATAGATCTTAGTTATGTGTGATTTATGTAAAACATCTATGTTATAGGAAGGTCTTAATTTTGTTTTGTAATATTCTTTGTGAAATAAAGGTAATTTTGTTTTTTAATTCACCTTGAGATAATGGGGGAACTATTTTAATATATAATACATTTATTTATCCTCTATCTCAAGTTTCATTATCTATTGGGAAACATAATTAATATCGTATTGAAAGGATAATGTCAGTGTATTATCTCCTAGTGATCTCAATAAATGTTTTTTTATCATAATAAAATTTTATTCACTGATAGAACAAATAGTCAAATATGGAAGATTCAAATGAAACACTATTTCCAATAACAACGAATGTATGTATATACAACATATACTCAGGTTAATTTATATAGTATGGATAGAAAAAAAATTGATGTAGAATAAATATTACAGGATTGATAAAAGAGAGTAATTGATTATTTATTGGGTTATATATCCAATAAAATATATATAACGATATCTCTATAAAAACATTACCATTCCATGTAAAAATAATTAATTAATATCCACGAGGGTGATTTAAAAGAATTTATATGATAATTTATAGGTTCTATATAATTCACATAATCATTTTAGGATGATCCCAATTGAATCGATTTATATATTCTTTGATAGGGTAATTTTTGTTAGTGGGGACATGTCTGGATTTTGAGAAATATTTGATGCTACAAATATCATCTGTTGAATCATTATAAAAAAACCACCCCAAATCAATTAGAAATACTATTTTCTGGAAGAGAAGAACATAAATGTGATGACATTAGATAGTTTTTAGAACACCGTTATCACAAATGAGATGATAAGTGATGATAATGATGATTTATATAAAGGGATTGCGTAGGATGTTCATTCAAGGTTGTTACAAACATAACCGTAGAGGATGGATCAAAATGCGAAGTTGTGGATATGGTATTGTTCCCTATTTACATAGCAATTTAGTGGAGAAAATATAAAATTAATTGTAAAATTTTAATATTTTACATTGATCAAGAATGGTTGGGAACCATGTAGTAGAGTGTATCACGAGATTTCAAGATACATTTTAACATGGGAATGATATTA
This sequence comes from Viscum album, assembly GCA_963277665.1. NCBI lineage: Eukaryota > Viridiplantae > Streptophyta > Magnoliopsida > Santalales > Viscaceae > Viscum > Viscum album. Next base: position 1,550,035,134 of record OY728158.1, on the reverse strand, counting down.
ACCTAAAATAGTATTCAATGAATTGAAATGGTAAGAAAATCACTAAGGTAAACTTACTAAAGAAGAGTAAATTTATTTTAAAAAAAATTATAGTTTAGATGAAACTAACATAGAAGAAATAAGATACGACAAATAGTATAGTGAAAATTAAATTCTGATCGTTTTAGGTTGTTTTAAAACAAGGTATAAGATAAGTAATAATGATGTATAAATGTAATGAAATGTTGATCTCCATATTGAATCAGACATTTCTATTTAAAAGATCGATTTTTGGATATCCTAAATAAAGAAATCCAATTGTGTAGTTCCTTATTCATTAATACCTATGTACCAAAAAGGGGAGGACAAGTCCATGCATAAGGTAGGAATATAAATTATTAGAACAATAATTCCATAGAAATTTGATAATGTCATTAATTTCATTCTCAATATTGATGAAAATAATATGTCTAATGATGGTTTGACTAACATAGTTAAATAAAAATAAAAACATATTAAATAATTCTAGAGGATGTTATTAGTATATAATGAAATTTAAAATATCATGATAGAATCTTGAATCCCATCATGAACATAGGTAATCATCTCATGCATGACTAATAAAAAGAGATAGTGGAGCATTATGGTCCTAAAAAATTCAATGTATTGTTTAGAGAAGAAAAGAATCATCCTAAAAAATTTATTATATTTATTTATCACAACTACAATTCATGTATAGTTGATGTTAGACTATATTTACTCACTCTAAGGATGATTTTTTATTTATATATGAATCAAAATTAGAAGCTTATTAGAAATAAAAGGAAGGATGCCTCTATAAATATTAAACACAATATATTACAATGAATCAGGTGTTATGATTTTAAAAATAAAGATATTTAAAAAATAAAAGTTCTATATAAAATGGATATTGGATTCCATTAGAGTAATAATAAAATCCAATCATAGATTAATTTCCCTTTCTTTATTTTTATGGAATATATTTCGTATTTTGTTTATTTGAAAATATGTGAAGATATTACTCATTAAAAATGAAGAAAATTTTCCAAAAATACCATATGTGGTCATACACTCTATCTCATGGTGTCATAAAGAGAGATAAGAATAAATAATTTGTTTATAGATCAGAAAATTGAATATTGTATATCTTACTCTAAATAGGGAAGAAAAATTAAAATGAAAATAGGAATGAAAGAAATGACATGGATAGAGAAGGTAAATTTTTTGTATAAAATTTTAGTAGAGATTTCATTGAGATTATCTAATCTTATGGGTTCATAGAAAAATGATGTTGGATGCACATACCACATGATTGGAAATATATATCGTGGCATAGGCATATAAAAACAAGGATTATGTAACCATGGATTAAAATTATGAATTACTAAAGAGTATTCACTTTAGGAAAGATAAATTTTTTGAGAAATATATTTTATGCATTTATTTCATTGTCTCTAAAAGCCTCGGTAAAAAATTTACTAATTTTAGTAATCTTTTTGACTTATTTCATGAACATTTATAAAGAAGAAGTGTATTCTCAAGGTAAAATATGGTTGATTGGTTTTATTGAGGAAGAACATAAATGGGAATGGGAGGCCTCTGAGTAGAGGAGACGATATGTTTTTATCTATAATGGGGGGAAAGTTGTGGGGAAAGCATCATGACAATTTGATACAACTATCCTTCGATGATATGGTGGAATGAGATATAATTCAAGATCTCCCAAATCAATCTTGTTATCATAGTCATACATTTGATTCCTTTCATCAAGAAAATATAACATGTATGATATAAAAGGATAATTAAAATAGTTCAATAAGAGTGATTAAGTTGGTTAATATTAATCTGTCTACACATATATCACCATGTCCCATTTAAGGTAATGTATATTGAATTATTTTCATTAATGGATTCAACATAATAAAATTTATTGATATCATCACTGAAAATGATGAGGTTTTCAATTATATAATACATTTCCCAGGGAAGTGGGATATATCCTGGATAGAAAAATTTGAAATTTATAAGAAATAATGTGATGATGTTTACCAGAACCCATTCGGTGGAATATCGCAATAAGAAAATGATAAGAAACAATATGTCAGAAATGTGAAATACATAACATGAATGGTCAAATTTATATGATAAAATAGATTATTATAAATTATCCAAAATAATCATTATTGAAAATAACCCACCACAGGTGTTTTATTCATAAGCCATCCTGACACCTTTCTATATTTTGAATAGATATTTTTCATGTCTAAGAGAATATATGTCACTGTATGAGTTATAGAATAGAATGAATCTATCAAGGAAGAGCATAAATTTCATTAGAACTATGTGCTTTATTCTTAATAATAATAAATTCAGATTGTTTTAATATTATAGTGATTTAGAAAAAACATTTGGCTAATCATGAAAAAATATTATATATGATATTTATTAAATTTAATGAAATGGTTTTTATAAGAATGGTGTCAATGTTGTAGAAAATGATTAGAATCCTTAATAACCCATTTATAAGTTTCATTAGGTTAGTGATGTGGAGGTGACGAGGTTTGGGGTGTGAAAATTATTGAAACAGATTTAATAGATGATACGAATGATGAGAAAAATAAATTAGTATATGATTTAATATAGGAATGAAATTGGTGGGGAAATTTTGATAAGAAAAATAAAATTTTGGATCATATTATTCTTGAATAGATGCAGAAAATTAATACTAAAAAACCAAAATATAATTTATGAAAATTATAGAAACAAATCAATTGAAGAAGATGAAATATAAGAATACTGGTTTCATGAGATCTATGAAGACCTTAAAAAATTAACAAAAATTAGACTTGTAATATTGGTTTATTTTGTATTTTTAAAAATATCATTAGGACAGAATGGAACTTCTAGAAAATATTTTGGAAAGTTGATGTGGTTATTTAAAACAAATCATAATTACTGTTCTTGGAATTGTCCCAAATAAATTTAATTATCAGAAATGATAAATTTTCACATTTTACATAGGTGAAGACAAGTTGAATATTTTTATCCAAAATAGTTTAATGATAATTCAATTTTTTCTAAATGAATATTAAATTTATATTTCATAATACACATCTACAAGAAGATATGTATATAAACTAGATGGTTGGTTTTAATTCCTAGGAATATGGGAAAAATTATAATTGAATAAGATTAACCCAGAATTTAGTTCTCATGTCTAGATTATAATTAGAAGAAGTTAGGTTTCTATCTTAAAAGATTCGATTACAATGTCAATGCAAAAAATTATAGTAATCAAATGATGATGGTGTAGGTTTATATTGAATTCATAATTTAAGGTTAATAAAATGAAGCTCAATGAAAATAGTTTCTAGATGACATGATATTTGAAATTTTAATAACAATTTCTTTGAGATATTAAGTTATTCATTATTCTACTTGTGATGAAAAGAAGGAATAGTAATTTTATTTCTCATTATAAATATGTGAATTTAATTTTATGGATTCTTGTTCAGAGGCAGATTTGGTTTCAGAACTGAGGCTGATGGAGTCTACTATCAGAGGAAGGTGCTCTGAGGTGGCTAACTCAGCATTGGATGGTAAACCAACTAAGTCTTGTAAGGTGACTTGTGAGAGTAATCTTGGTGCTGGAGATTTGGTTGAGAAGAAGCTTGAGACTATCTCGAACATGGATAGTGCTAAGGAGTCTAGGGGTTTGGATCCTCTGGCTCCTCCTTTTCTATCTTTGAGTAATAGATTTGGTAGCTTGAATGATGTTGTAATGAGTGAGTTCCTGGAAGAGGATGGTATTTCAGGTGAGATGAATGGTGAGGAAGTCTCAGAGGCTCAGCTGGTTGGATGTTTAGAGATCAGAGCTATTTTGGTCAGAGAGGAGGCTATGGAGGCTCTTCAGGAGGGAGACAGATTCCAAGGCCCTGCTGGCTTGTCATTGGTTGTCAACTATCATGAGGGCAAGAGCTCCACTCAGGTGGAAGCTGTTAAGAGACAGGAAGAGCAAGCTGATGGTGGCTTGATGGAGGTTCCTACAGCGACTGTGGACAATGTTGTCTCAGTGGGGGTGCTGCTGCCTTCGATGGAGAACTAAACTCCTGTTTCGGTTTTGGGGGACCAGGCTGGCAAAGGAAGGTAGATCCATGGGGGAGGAAAAGAGAATGTAAGTGGACTTACTGGTCATTCTTTCAGCGATGTAGTTCAGAGTGGGAAGCAGAATCTGGTTGCTGTTGAAGGGCCTTTTCCTGAAACTCCAAGACATCGGCCCAGGAAAGATTACTCATATCTTCCGTGGCCGATAAAGACTCGTTCCACCTCTAAGAGGAAAGATAATGTGACGGTGTCTTTTGAAAAAGGATATAGTGACTGAGAGGGCATCAACGGACCTTCTAGAGAAGCTCAGGAATCGGGTTCAAAGTGCTAACTACTGGAGGCCTTCAGGTTGGGAAACGGCCTCGGCCACTGGAGAAAATGAGTCCGGCTGGGGATTCGGAGAGGAGTCTGGCTTTGAGGACATGTAATCTATGATTGTGGTTTTTTCTTGCCTGCATTTTGTTTGGTTTTTGTGGTTCTATGTTTGGGCACCAGAACCCATTAAACCGGCTTATGAAAATCAAAGAAAGGATTGTGGTCAAAATAAAAGAACATGGGAAGATCATTAGTCATTTTTTATAATTTATATCAGCAAATGCTGATTTTGTTTTTCCCACATGTTTGGAGAAATGATACCAATGTAATACCAAATATATCCACATGGTTGTAGTGATGAAAATACTAAAATATATCACAGGGTCAGTGGATTTATTACATTTTTATAATTCAGAATCAGAACAATAGTTTTTTGTCAATATATATATATATATATATATATAATATGGTTTCTCTAGTTTAGAGCATTTTAGAAAGTTAATAATAAACTATATGTTTGATAATAGAAGATTGTGTAGTTATTATCATAGCTATAAATAAGAAAAAATTAATCTAATCTATACAAAAGATGAATATATTTTTGAAACTCCAGCTTATACACAATTATTATTAATGATGAAAAATCATTTGGACATGGGAGTTGAGGTAATATGTTTGATCAAAATAAAATGAGATAAATAATGTTATATAAATAATTCAAAAATTACATTCTATCAATAAATGATGAAGTGAATTTATATCAAATATCACATTATTAAGGATAACTTTCAATATGTAATAGTGAAGTTGGAGTGTGTATCTAATAAAATAAAGGTTGAAAACATCATTATAAAGGCCTTACATAAATATTTATTATATTTGAGTCAAATGTCTCATGATTTATACTCAATTCCTCACACCAGAATATTATTAATGATGGCCACCTTCTCCTGGATGTATGGTTTTTTCATTATGTTTTGATATTTTTTTCTTTATAATATTGCATATCACAAAGAAGTAACCTTTTAGATCCTTCAAAAAAAGAGAAGTCATGATCAAGAATGTTAGAGAAAATAAAAGGTGGGTGTATAGAAATAGTGGTAGTTTCATTAATTAGGATGATGTTGAAGTTTTTTGGTCATTAAAAACATGTCACAAACTGATGATATATATTTTAATGATTCTATGGGTTTATGATGAGTGGTTGAATATTTGGACTATTAATGACAACAAAATATACAAAATGATTACTATGTTTTGTAACAAAAGAAGATATATTCATATAAGAAAAGATAGTGTCAATAAATATTCTTCGCATGGTATTGAGGATGAGGTGTTTCATTAATGATATATTCAAGTTACACATGATTTTTAAAAATATAATTACTCATGATGGAATAGATAATGTATTTTGTTAGTCTTTGATCATAATATAGTGTCACAAAGTTTATGTGGGGGTTGTAGAAGTATTTGAGTGATTTTTTTTAACCAAATTTTCTAGTCAGTTTTGACGTTTCTCCAACAAACCCAATATTGATTATAAAAATTTCATGATTTATTACTTGGGACATGATGTCGTGTCCTAATAATCACAATGGAACCCAAAAACCAGTGAACCAGGAGTTCTATAATTTATATTTAATGGTTGATTACATATTCATAAGGTGGAATAGTGTTCATAGGTATCTATTAGAATATGAGTATTTGATTCCATAGACTTTACAGTGAGTGTGAGAATACAGAATGAAAATTGAGTATTTGTATCCCCAATGGGGGATCATGGTATTTCATTCCATGTTTTTTGAGAAGTATTTTTTGAAGGGATGAATTATAAATTTTTCTTTAGGACTTGTCATAGATATTTTAAATTATAAAGAACATTGGTCCCTCTTTTCATATAGATATAATTCAATTATATAACATAATCACTAGAATGGATTTAAAATATCTTAAAGGGTTCCACAAATTACAGTTTGTGGAATGTTGTTTAATGATGTGAAACTTTTGACATTTGATATCATGACAAATTGAATCATGTGATATAATAGTATGACTACAGAATTGTTTATTTCTCAAGGTTGAGATTATGTGGCTAAAATTTTTGGTAAAAAATATACATAAATGGTAGTTTTTGGTTATTTTGGTCTATTAGGTTCAGTTCATTGGAATTTAATTTTTTAAAATTTGAATTACTCTTGGTAGTAAGAGATTTCATGGGGTACATGCTCAGTGAGGTTTGATTCCATTGTGAATATAATTCTATGAATTCATGTACATCAAATGGATGATTTCATCTCATAGATATAAATAGAGATTAATTTCACACCACTTTCAATTAAAACCAAATCATAAATGTTATAGATCATTATAAGGGTCTTCTGGAAGAGTAGTACATTAGATTTAGTTGGGAGAGAGGTGTGTCATCGAATAGTAAGTGGTTATAAACAATGAGGTAGTGTGGGTAAACTATGTACTATGTAATAGCAATTCAAATTTATAGAAATTTTATATTGGTTCATTTCCCATGTATTCTCATTATACTATCCTAGTTATGGGTGAAACAAATAAAACCTTTATTTCTCACATATGGTATAATTTCGGATTATAATTTATGCGGGATGGATAGAAAATTGTGTTTTTATCACAATGAAACAGGGTTCCAAGAAGTAATGGTTTTACATTATCATATAATGATTCACTCACCTCGGAGGGTACATAACCTAGTTGGCCAATACTTAGTCAGTGGCACACTATGCCTCTTTCACAATGGCATTAGGTGGGAATGGTTGCGGTACTTGGATAGAATATTGAAACATTACATGGTACCCATATTGAAAGTTATTAATGTTAAAATGAAATATAAACCAATATTATCATTCACTATGTAATATAATCCATTTATCACAATATCTATAATTAAATAGGTTAAAGGCTGGTATCATAAACCCATTAGCTAGATGTATCTTCCATTAACATTATGGAAATGAAAGTTCCCATATAAAACCATAACAATGGATTTATTTACGCAATTACATTACCGTAAATGGTCCTCATATATCAGTATATAATAATGAACATAAGAGATAAATAATTTTTGACATGATTAATTAATGAAATATCATTAGTGACACAACCAACATATACAAAAATTCTTAAAATGTATGCCATCATAGTTTTCATTAATTCATTAAATTACATGATTAATGATATTAATAAATAATAATATTAAAATCTCAGGATCAATACACATGTTTTCCTATTTGATAATTAAATGGCTTATATAAATATGGATTTCCAACTAGCATGTCATGTTCTTATAATATCTTTCTCTTGAAATTACTAAGGTCCTACATCATGATATGGTACCCCAAAGTTCGAGGAGTCTCCACCCTTGATATCGCATAACATTTGTTTCATACAAATGATATATTAATTCAACAGAAAAAACACACACACAGAAAAATATATATATATATATATATATATATATTTATGAATACTATCATGGAACATCTTGGATGTCATCATAACTGAGAATTTATATGTCAATATCTTTTTAGAGTTACTCTTAGGTAATTATCACATACTATATAAACAATAAGAATAATCATTATGTGTTGAATTTTTATTAATATTAAAATTTATGAATACAGTATATAATGATTTACATATATGTTTTTTCTAGTTAAAAAATTTAACATAGTAGATTTAGAATGTCATTAATTTGGGAAATATGTGTCGCATTGAAACTTAATAAGGAGGCTCTAGAAAACCATACCCTTTTCAGTCCATATTTAGTTTGTTATTGCAAATTAATTACTATATGTATGGATTAGTCATCATGATGTTATGTTTTAATTTTTATGGATAATGTTTCATTGTAATGTTTCATTATAAATTGTGTTCATGCATTTTAAATACTTGTTGGAGAATTTGGATATTTATATTCCGTTCACATTTTCTTTAATATTCCATGATTTATATTAAAAAAAATTCCCCATTATTTCTTAGGGATTACTTACGAATCTCTTGAATGATGAACAAAAAATAGATGTAACGATTAAAAAATGTAATTTTGGGGTAATTATATAAATATTTCTGCAAAATAGAATGCTATTATGTATTTATGTTGGGTTCATATTGTCTTTTTCAACCAATAAAATTATTTAAATATAGTTAATCTATTAAAATAAATTATATTTATATTTATTATTTATAAAATTATTGAATTTATTTTAGTATATGTAAAAATTTTATTCAATATAGATGAATATGTTTTTTAATTTCACACAAAACAAGGTTAATGATTAATATATTATATAAATATAAAATCTAATATACAAAATTTAAATTAACAATGATAAAGAAAATTTTAATAACATCATATAAATTTATAATTTTCATATGGGATTTATAAATTGGAAACAATTTTTTAGACTCTATATGGATATATCATTGGAATTAATTGATGATTAATCATTTTATACATGTATATAATATTTATAAGAAAATTTACAAAATAATTTTATTTGTGGAAAATATAAAATATCTAATATATTATTTAATAAGAAATATTAATATTTATATTGGACAATTTGTAATCTAAGAAGTGGTAATTGTAATTATTCCATAACATCAAAAAATTAATTTATGATGTCTGGTATATTTTTTTCTTTTATAGAAGAATTTAGAATGTTTTAAAATACTCTAGGTATTAAATTTTGTATTCACAAAGGACATGATCCCACATATAAAATTTAGGGTGTGAGTTAGATGGTCAAAATTTTCATCATTTTATTATAATTGATAATTTCAATAAAATATTATTCTATTTTTTGTATGAATTTTATTAAATCAAACATTTTGAATATTTTTCTACAGATATAGTGTATTTATTGTACAAAAGGACACATAAATAACTATTTTTATCAATTCAGTAAATTATATTTCAGCCAAGGAGTATATGTAACACGCCAACCCTAGTAACCCATAGTCGGTGCTTTATTACAAATCACTCAGATGATCACAAGAGATCATGTCCCGGATGACCAATTAGTTTAGTAGCCTTGGAAGTAATATATACAAACATAAGTCTTACATTACATCATGAAATAAATAAAAACAACATTATCTCCCCTTTGAACACACTTATATCCCATAGACTATTCCTATAAGTTATTCATAATATAATTATTCACATCCTAGGAAAAATAAAACATAGAAAGGGGTGAGCTCAAATGCTCAGTAAGGCAAACTATATAGTGGAAACATTCATAAATATGTATAAACATTTATGGCATTGTATAACACTAAAACACAAGCCTTTTTAAATTAAACATCATCATTATATGGAAAATATAAATAAAATAATTCCATTTACTTATTCAGATGGATATTCTAAAAGTCAAATAATTTAATGTAATATTAATAGCTACTTTCATAATTATAGAATGCATAATTCCGGACATCATAACCACAGAGTCAAGGCCTCGTTCCAAGACTACAAATAGAATTTTGTCAAGTCCTTATGCCAAGACACTAGTTTGTCTCATGATACATAATGATGAATCAAGGAGAAATAACAGTCTCCACTCGTTACTTATTAATTGGATTGCATTACTCATATGAAAAGGTTAAAATATGACATGAACATTCATATTAAAACTAGCATACAAAATGTTAATATTTTATCCAGAAACCATGAATGGTATATAAATAGTACATTCACAGTCAAACATAACTCATTCAACAAAAAATGGATGATTTTATTATAATAAATCATACTCAATAAAAATTAATTAATTATATTTACTTAGATGAAAATAATCTGTAAAACTACTAGCAAGAAATATCCCCACATTTTTTCTTGAAAACTTTTAGAAGTATAACTATTTATCAAGAAGCGGCTTAAAAATTATTTTTCAATCAAAGTTTCCCAAATAAATTTGAAAATTTAAAAGGAATTTTAATTTTAAAACATTCATATCCCTATAAAGAAATTCTTAAACCCATTTTTAAAACATGGACATTAATGAGAATGATTTAGAAAAATAAATTTTTAAAACATTTAAAATGATAGTTTAGTTAGAGTTCTTAACCAAAAGAGAGACGCTTGAATAAAAATAATAGAGGTAATCAAAATATTATAATATACTAAGAATAAAAGAATTCATTAAATTCTATGTCAATGTACAATTTATATACTATATAAAAGTCAATTGGCTCATAACAATAAAGAAGTCTCAATGCAATGTAAATTGAGATGAAATCTCTTATAAAGACTATATCCTTAAGATAAGGATAAATCAATGACATAATTCTGTGTGAAAAATATAAATAAACTCAATATGATTGGATCTTTAGTGTTAATACATTTTAGTAAATTCACACATATTCCTGTAAAAACACCACCAATGACCTTGATGTTTAACTCGATGAAAGAAAATTGAATTATGATTACTCTTATCCGGTTCATATCGATGACTTGAGAATTTATCAATGGAGTGATTTTGCGTATAAAAAGTATTTCCACTCAATGGTGAGTGGAAATTACTCCATAAATAAATAAATAGTGAATTCACACATAATCACAGAGTAAAAATAATCAATGTAGTTTGCGTAAAACCCGATGAGTGAAAATCAAAATTAGAAATTCCCTTACCGATTTTGTAACTTATGAAATATACACCCCATGAAAGAAGGATCTTATAATGAATTTGTAAATACCAATAAATTAAATTATACTACACAAGTAATGAAATCATGGGCAGTACATACCCTATACAAATTGAAATAGTGGGAATATAGCATGAATGTCATGGGAATAAGAAGTGAGTTGAAAACCCCTCACCACGTTGTAATGAATTGACTAATATGAAAAAAAGTTAATAAACAAAAAATTGATCACATAATACCATGAATATAACGTGAATATTGATAAAATATACCAAATGGAAGTACACAATACACTACATGCAATAAATAAGTTGTGAACAATGGAAAACTCACGTAATTAAAAGTTAGATAAGAAACGACTTAACTTGTACTTTTCTTTAACTGAGGGTACTTTAACCTCGTTTATAATGGTGAAATAATTTTTAATAAATAATACTAGAACAATAATCAAAAATATGATATCATATATGATCCTTTAATATTTATTTTTTAAAAACATTTCAGTAGTATCATTGTTTTGGGTGTTAACAGATTCATTTTTTATTATATGTTTTATTATTTATGTCATGTTTCTTATTTATATGATGTATTTTATTCATATCCAGAATGACATTATGTTCTTAAATACCATTTTTAAACCATCTAATGAAAATTATTCTTGAATGGTTACGATGGGGAATGAATCTTATCACATTTGTGGAGACGGTAATCTGTAAGTACTAACAAGTGACAATATCATTCAATTGATGAAAAAAATTTATGTAAATGAATGTAATATAATAAATATAAAATAATTAAAATGTTTTATTTATTTAAATCAATTTTACTCATTATTATTCCCATCCAATAAATGATGGGTAGAATAACAATCTACACCGTGGCATGGAGACTGTAAGCCATACATACGCACGTATGGTGACTTTTTCATTCATAGGATGGATAAATTAATGAATATAGTTGTACAATATTTATAATAACAACCCTGTATGAATATGGTACTAGAGTTACTTTTTTGGTATTGAAATTACAATGAAAGAGGAAGTGTAATAAGAAAAAAAACTTTGAAAGAGGTGATGAAATAATTACTTCTTCTTCGGGTGATTCCTTTTGATTTGAACAAAATGTTCCTTTGGTTGGCTTTTTGATCAAATTATGGAACATAGGCTATAGTGATGGTATTTTGAGGATATTGGAGAAGGTTTTGTCCTATCCAATTGTCTTTAGTGGTGTGAAATTAATATAAGGGTAAGTAACCTTTTATAAGAGAGGTGAGGGTCAGTTTTGGAAAAGTTTGAAATATTATTTTGTTATACAATCATATTCAGTTTATAATGGATCCGAAAGGATTTTTTTAGGTTAAGGTGGGTATGGATAAAAAACCTCTAAACCAATAGGTTTTAGATAGGCTTAGGTCACCATATTAACCTTATCTTTTATATTTAACTCTAGGCTAAATAGATAATCATTTACCATGTCTCCTTTTATATTTATATTATATGGTTAATAAACAAACAATAAAATTACAAGAGAAGCCCAAGTGGTTCTTTAATGACAAATATATTATTATATAATCCCTTTGGATGAACCTTATATTTTTAGGACTATTATATAATTTAATAATATCGTATTTGTTTTAAAAACTCATCTTTGTCAAATTTGACATTATTTAGTATATTGTTTTTTTGAAAGTCATAAAAATATTATTTCTTCGAAACAAATAAATTGAATCAAGAATAAGAGTAATAGTAAAATAAACTCTTTTTTTAATGAATCAAAAGTCTCAATTTACAATTCTTTTAATATATGTAATATTAATTATTTTAATTTTTCATTAAAAGTTTAATGACTGCATCATCATTTTGTCATAAATAAATTTAATTATTTTAGGTATAAATATTATAAATAATATAACATGATGTAGTTAATAATTTTATATTTCTAATTAATATTTATAGGGGGACTTATATTATTAATAATCCTATATTAAAAATATTTTAGTTATTATAATTTGAAATTAACAGTTTTAAGTTTTTTTTATAAAAAATAATAATAAATTTCCAAATCCAAACCAAGTTGGCCAAATGGATCATATATTATTCCAAAAGTTGATTTTGGTAGAAAAAATATTATCCAGTAGAATTATTTCATGTGTTAGGGTAATTATAATATCATTTTTACCATTAATTATACTATTTACATTTAACCATGGAAAATAAAATTCAAAAGTTTCTATTCACCAAAAGTTATTTTCATATTATTCAACCACATTTTACTAACTAATGTCAACCAAGTATCTTGGAGTTTTAAAATTAAATTCACAGAAGTAGGAAAATTAATTTTTATGCAAAATTTCTAACGTTCCTAGAAGGTGGGTAAAATACATTAAAATATTCAATAAAATTATATACATTTAATTTTATTATAAAATGTATTCAAAGAATTAAATTGAAATAATGTAGGTATTATATATCTATTTTTACTTAAAATATGTTTAAATAAAAGAAATAATTATTTAAATAAATGGTGGGTTTTTAAAAAATAACGCAGTGTTTTTCAATATTCATCAAAAATTAAAAGTCTTCAGAAAAATATCAAATATTTACCCAAAGTTAATTTTGATATTATGAATCCAAAAATGATGTAAATTATACCAAATTATAGTCATATAAGTTTCATTAATTAATTTAAAATTAATTCATGTTGTCAAAACCAGAAAGCGGGTTTTTGAGAAGTAAAAACGTTCAAAAGATTAATATGTATTTATGTCCAATTTAAAATTGAAATTACTTCCTATTACTAGCATTGGATATAATGATAAAAATAAAATATAAATATACATAAAACCCATTGAAATGTATAATTTAACACTATGAATTATTTTTATTAAAAATTTTTTGTTCAATTAAATTTTAGTATCATTCATTATTCATCAAAATATGAATGTTATCAGAAAAACACAAAAAATTTATCCAAACAAAATTTTTATGTCCTTCTTCTAAAGAATAATTTAATATCATTAAATTTAATATATATATAAAAGTTTCAAATATTGTATTATAAAGATCTTGTCATTAAAAGTTAGAAAAATAACATTTTTTAAAAGTACTTATCTGAAAAATTAAATTTTTCCTTATATTATGTCTATGAAAAACAAAAGATAAAGGTTAAAATATTATGGTAAATATAGAAAAATAAAAATTGGGTTAGAAAAATACATGAACTCTTTTTAAATATCTATTTTGATAGGTTGTGGTGCGCTTAAACTCGGTGTTGCAGACATCACATGATATTATATTATTCAATGAGAAGCGCACTATGGAAGTATGGGGAGGTACATTCATCCCACCTTCAATAAATTTCGTCCTCAAAATTTTAAAAAAAAATCATAAATAAAAGGTAAATAAAGAAAATACATTTTTAGATACCCCACATCGGAAATTGGGTTAATAAATTTTATTCTCAATAAGAGGGAAAGGGAAATGAAAAAGGAACTACCAAATTAGGATTTCAAATATGTGAACAATGGTGGCAATTATAATAAGAGAAAAAGGTAATTATTTATAAGGTGTGATTGATTTAATTAATCAAAAACAAGTGAATTGAAGATTAGGGCCTGAAAGCCATAAATCAATGATGAATAACTTTAGTTATTAGGATAACATATTTTTTTTGTTATAAGATCCTTTCCCTAAATTTATGAATTAATTTCATCATAGAATATGAAAAAACTAATTGATAATTAGAGTTCCATCCTTTAACTAATTTCAACCACAAACTCATCTTTCACTCTAAACAATGAGTATTCAAGATGACATTTTCACACCTGATGCACTAGAATCGAATTACAGAGAATCACATAATCCACAAAAGATGAAATATATATTTCCCCAGTATTAAAAGAATAACCAAAACCAAAATGGTTAGTACAAGATAAGATGACCCCCAAAAAGGATATTCCTTTAGAGAAGGAAATACTAATCTTAATTTCTATGATTAATCCAACAATACCCAATTTTCAATAAATACCATTAAAAATAAAATTACCCTTAAAATCCATCAATATAATCCAAACTAATGTTTAAACCCAAAACATAGAAGAATTTGATTACGTAGTCTTCCATGTTAAATTGTATCTTCAAATTACATTGACTACTCATAATGTCACATTCATAAAATAAATTAAACTAATCACATATTCTCTATGATAAGTCAATAATTTCCCTAAATAACCTAAACCACTATAATTCAACAATAAAAACATATATAAAAACCCACCATTAATTCTCAAATGAAATCCCATAGTATTCTATTTTCCTTAAGCATATAGTGTTCCCAACAGAGCGAACATCATCCAAAATAACATTTATCACATAATCCCCAAATCATTTTCCTATACTATGGATATACATTTGATAAACATAAGATCCAAATTAAACATATTAAGGATCAATAAAATCATTTAAATAAATATAATTAGTCATAGTAACCAGTTAATTCACGTAGAGAAGTGGTAGGTGATAAATACTAATCAAACATTGGTTGTGGGTTCGATTCCCACAACTTTTTCTAATGCGATGGGTTATCACATGGTTTGGATGTTGTCATTTTTCAAAAAAATATATTTTATAACATTCCCAAAATGAGATAAATTCCTCAAAATAACCACAACATAATTTAACCACAAATGTTATCTCATACATCATATTTTCCTCCCAAAATTTAGTAACTTGTAATTGCCACAAATTCAAGGATCATATAAACCCAAATGTTTATTTATAAATATATTTACAATATAAAATATAATTCATCCTCAAATAGAATTTTTAAATAACAAACTTCAGGGTTACACGTACTTGAGAAAAGTCTTCCAATGTAATCTCATTAATAAAGACCATTAAATAGTTTTGACCATTTTATCATCTATTTATTTACATATAGGTTATTTTTGGACCAAGAGGTTATCCTATTGAATAGGTAATTCACTCAAGTAATTCCTATGCCCCCTATATTTATGAAAGACCACTATAAATGGATTCCTAGGATCATTTTTATTTTCTTCCATAGTACTCATCATTTTTCCTCAGCAATTCATTATTTTATATCCTTCTTTCCCACACATAAAGAATTTATTTGTTCCGTTGAGACTCTTTCTTAGATGTCTCCTTCCACATTTACTTCATGATATAAATTCATATTTCTTTCCTCCATGTTCTCATTTTTTAGAGCTGTTATCATTCATTCCTTTCTCTTCGTTGTTGAGTATGGGATTTGGTTAATATATTTGTTTTTTATCCTATTTTTGGAATACTAATACAGCATGAACACAATATATTCTTTACCAATCAAAATTCCATTTATTTTCTCATTTCCACCACTGTTCTTACCTTGTACATCATGTTCAATGTTTCTATCACCTCCTTGTAATCTAGCCATTGACTAAAACCAGAAAGCATTATGTGAGTAACAATAGTGATAAAATCATTTATTGAATAAAATGACTCTTTATTTTCAATCTAAAACACCTTAATATTAACCAAGGTTATTTATTATCATATTATATTAAATTATTTCAAATCATTTAGTAAAGAAAATTTTAATTATCCTAAGCAGATCCCATGGGTGTGTCGTAACCAAAAGTGCAGCAAGGCCCATTGTCGTGCACCAGTTCCCGTTCGAGTCTAGCTCAAAGTGGTGTTTTCAAGTTTTACCCCAAGTTAATTCTCGGAAAAAGTCATCTCTACCTGCTCGTATCTAGATAAGGATTTATTTCAAGGAAAACCCACATAATATTTACATTACCAAAATATTTGGATGTTCTTCTATACTAATCCCCAAT
Source organism: Viscum album (assembly GCA_963277665.1). NCBI lineage: Eukaryota > Viridiplantae > Streptophyta > Magnoliopsida > Santalales > Viscaceae > Viscum > Viscum album. The sequence goes on along the minus strand of OY728158.1, from coordinate 1,550,018,204 downwards.
GTCAATCTAAGGGCAATGTTCTCTAATCAGAGTTTTTTTATAAATCTATTTTCCATGGTTTGTACTAATCTTCCTCTAATTCAAACTGTAACACCCTGAACCTAGTTACCAAAAGTTGAAATATTGTTACATATCATTGGAATGATCACAAGAGATAACATCCTGAAATACCTTTAGTTTAGTATACTTGGAAGTACTAGATACATATATATGTTTAACATTACATCATGAAATAATGAAACATAAAATTATGTACCCTTTGAACACACTCATATCTCTTAGCCTTTTCCTCAAGGTTAATCATGATATACTTATTCACATCCTGGGACAAATATAACATAAAAAGGGGTGGGATCCAATTATTAGTAAAGATGACTATATAGTAAAAAAATTATAAATAAGCATAAACCTTTAAGGAAATGTGTATGACTAAAACACAAGTCTTTTAAACATAAACATTTTCATTATATACCAAATGTAAATCAAATAATTCCATTTACTTATTCCCATAGATATTCTATTAATTGAATAATCTCATGTAATATCAATAGATAATTTCATAATGATGGATTGAATAACACTGGACATCATAACCACATAGTCGAGGACTTGTATCAATACTACAAATAAAATTTTGTCAAGACCTTGTGCCAAGACACTAGTTGGTCTTTGGAGAAAAAAAAATGCATCGAGGAGATATAGTGGGCTCCACCCGTCACATAATATGACCAATTCATTCCACATATCAAATGGTCAAAACATAACCTAAACATTCGTATTAAAACTAATATACAAAATGTTAATATTGTAACCAAAACCCATGAATAGTAAAAAAAATAGAACATCTGCAGTCAAACATAACTCATTCAATAAAAAATGGAATATTCTATTATAATAAATCATCCTCATTAGAGAAAAATGAGTTATATTAATGTAGATGAAAATAATCACAAAACTATTTGTTGGAAATATCCCCCTTTTTTCTTGAAAACATTTAATAGTCTAACTATTTATCAATAAACCGTTTAAAATATTTTTCTGAATCAAAGTTTCCCATACCACATTGAATACATTAAAAAAATTAATTTTAAAACATTTATGTCCATATAAATAAATCATTAAAAATATTTTTAAAACATTCACATTAATGAAATATATTTAGAAGAATAAATATTTAAAACATTTAAAATGATATTTTAGTAACTGATCCTAGAAAAAGAGGGATGCTTGAATACATGTAATTAAAGTAATCAAAACATTATAATATCATAATAATATATTGATTCATGATATTATATGTAAATGTACAGTATATACACCATATAAATGTGAATTGGTACATAACAACAATGAAGTCTCAATGGAATGTAAATTGAGATAAAATACCTTATATAGACTATATCTTTAAGTTGAGGATAAATAAAAGACATAATTTTGTGTGAAAAATATAAAACACACAATATTATTGGATAGTAAGAGTAAATAAATCAGTGGACATTCACACATATTCTAGTTAAAACAACATCAATGACTTTGATGTTTAACTCAATAAATGAAAATTGAGTTAAGATTACTCTTATGAAGATCATATCGATGACTTGAGAGTTTATCAATGGAGTGATTATGTGTATAAAAAGTATTACCACGCAAAGGGGAGTAGAAATTACTAAATAAATAAATAAATAGTGATTCCACACATAATCTTGGTGTAAATATAATCGATGAAGTCTGCGTAAAACCCAATGAGTGCGAATCGAAATTAGAAATTCCCTTACCTAGTTGGTATCTTATGAAACATACACCACCAGAATAAAGGATCATACAATGAAGTTTTAAATACCCATAAATTAAATTATATTATTCAAGTAATACAATCATGGGAAGTACATGCACAAAACAAAAGAAAATAGTGACAATATATCATGAATCTTACCAGAATAAGAAGTGAGATGAGAACCCCTTACAATGTTTTAATAAAATGATTCATATGAAAAAAAGTGAATAACCACCAAATGAATCAAAGAATACAATGAATATAAATATAATCATGATAATATTTATCAAATTTAAGTACACAATACACCACATGAAATAAATAAGTGGCAAACAATGGAAATCTCACAGAATTAAATATGAGATAAGAAACCCCTAACCTTGTAATTTTGCTTTGTTGAGGGTTAATTAAACTCTTTAATAATGGTGAAATAATTTATATTAAATTATAACAGAGTCATATACATAAATATTATATCATATATGAACTTTTAATAATGGTTTGTTAATAATATTTCAGTAGTATCATTATTTCGGTTGTTAACTGATTCATTTTTCATTTTCTGTTTTGTTAAGTAAGTCATGTTTGTTAGGTATAAGATATATTTGATTCATATGTAGAATGATATTATGTTCTTAAAAATATTTTTTAAATCATAAAATGAAAATTATTCTTGAATGGTTACGATGGGGAATGAATCTTATCGTGTTTGTATAGACGGTAATCCGTACACACGCACGAGGAACAATATCATTCAGTTGATGGTAAAATCGTTTGTAATTGTATGGTATATCAAATATTCAGAATCCTAAACATGATATATTTATTATTTACATCAATTTTACTCATTGTTATTCCCACCCCAATAATTAAGTGTTGAATAACAAACTACTCCACGACGTGGAGACGGTAAGTCATGCGTACACATGTATTGTGACATTGACATTCATAGAATGCATAAAATAATGAATTTGGTCATACCATTTTTATAATAACATAAAATTAGGTAGAAGGTACAAGAGGTATTATTTTGGTATGTAAAACAAAAATAAATAGCAAGTGGAATATGAAAAGGACATAGAAAGATAAGATGAAATAATTACATCTTCTTCGGGTGTTTCCTTTTTATTTGATCAAAATGATCCATAGGATGGATTTCTGATCAAAGTAAGGCCCTTAGATTGGATTAAGGTAATTTAGGAGGATATTTAAGTATGGTATGGCTGATCCAAATGTATTTGGAGGTGTGAACTTAAGAGAAGGGGAAGTTCCCTTTTTATAAGAGAGCTGAGGGTCATTTAAGGAAAAGTTTGAAATATTATTTTGTTATATAATAATATTCGGTTTATAATTTCTCCAAAAGAATTTATTTGTTGGATAATAATTCTATAGATATAAAACCACTCAAAAATAGGTTTTATATAGTATTAGGACACCATATAAACCTTATATTTTAGATTTAAATCCTGGTTAAATAGTTTTACATTTAACGTGTCTCCTTGTATTTTTATAATATATGGTTAATAAATGTACTATAAAATTATAAAAGAAACCCAAGTGGTTCTTAAATGAAATATATACTATTATATATGCCTTTTGGTAGAAACTTATATTTTTAGAATTATTATATCATTTAATAATATAGTATTGTTTTTTAAATGTCATTTATATTAATTTTGACATTATTTAGTCTTTGGTTTTTGTGAAAGTCATAACAATCTAATTTCATTGGAAAAATAAATTGAATCAACCCTAAAATATAATATTAACCTATAAAAATTTTAATGCATAAAAAGTATCCATTTAAATTTATTTTAATATTTATAATATCAATTATTTAAATATTTCATTAATAAGATAATTACGGCATCATCATTGTGTCCTAAATAAATTAAATTATTTATTGTCAAAAAATTATAAATAAAATACCATAATATAGGAAATAATTTTATCTTTTAAATGAATATTTAAAGTTGAATGTATCTTTTGTATAACACTATATTAACAATGTTTTAGTTATTAAAAATTTAATTTAACACATTTAACTCTTCATTAAATAAAATAATAATAAATTTCCTAATCTAAACCCAGTGGACCAAAAGGATCATATTTTATTACTAAGGTATATTTTAGTTGAAATAAACTTATCCAATAGAATTATGACATGTGTTAAGGTAATTATAATATCATTTTAACCTTTAATTTCCATATTTACTTTTAACTAGGGAATGTAAAATTTCAAAGATACTATTCTCAAAAAATTATTTTCATCTTATTGAAAAACATTTAACATACTGATGTCAACTGTGTTTCTATGATTTCCTAAATTCAATTCAGTGAAGTGATAAAATTTAATGTCCCAGATTTTTTTTCCATGTATTATTTTAATTTTATATGGGAATTAATTCGAGACTGGGCTCTGAGACGGCATGCAATTCTGAGGCCCAGTGATCCCAAAAAAAAATTTTGAATTTAATTTAAAAATTAAATAATGATACCATGCGGTTTTCCTGAAAAGGTGTAATAAATCTTTAACGGGTGCTCAGATCAAAAATCTGATGGCATCGTTGCGTTCAAAGCAGCGGGTTTACCCTAGAAGAGACCTAACATCGGTTGGCGCAGGTCGGTGGTGAAATATGGTTTTTGGATGAAACCGTAATAAAATATTTTATTAAAATATTTTATTTAAATCCTTGTTATAGTGAAATCTCTTATCTTTTAAATGGAGATTTCATAGGGGATCGGGGTTACAATTTCCATAACCCTGAATTTCCCTGGAGGATCTGGAGGCTCTGGAGAAAACCTCCCAATGCGGCGGCGGTGTTCTTGACGAGCTTCGTCGGCGAAGATGACGTGGTGACTGGATATTCACCAACGAATGACCCAGATCCAGGTAGGATGTTTGTTTTGTGATTTCCACGACGAACGTAGACTAATCCATGAACATATTAGCATGTGGATTGATCGTTCTTGAGGGGTGTGATTTTGCGGGAATTGTGGGGATTTGATTCTGGAATTATTTTGGTTTTATTCAACCTCCTAATGGTGACAGACCAAGATAGACACGAACATCGATCGAGGTTCTTCTCTCTTGATTTTTTGTGTTCTTCATCCCAAAATTCTCGCGTTCTTCTCTGCGTTATACGCGTTCTTCATGGGGATATGAACGGTGGATCGTTGAGCACCTGTTGTGAAATGCAACGATCCCAAATTAAAGATCCGACGTCAGTACAACCCTACGGAGGTGCGGATGCGGTGGCGACGGACGGATCGAAGTGGATTGGAAGATATCGTTCTCCGAACGTTTTCTGCACGGGTGACCGGAATCGGATTTCAAAGCCGATCGAAGGCCCGAAAACCATGGATTCGGTATCAAAATGACGAAACGACGCATGATCCTGAATTTTGTGGCAAACGGACTAGAGAAACGTGATCCGGAGAATCAGCCGAGGTGCGAGGAGGAAGACGACGCTTCTGGAAATTTCCCGACTACACGTCGTGTAGTATGGGATACACGGCATGTGTTCGTCGGTGGACCACATGGTGTGTACTCTGGGAGTACACGGGCACGGGTTGGGTACACGGCGAAGGACACGACATGTATACCCCTCCCTGGTCAGACCCGTCCAGATACACGATATACGACCTGTAATGGTACACAGCCAGGAGACATGGACACAGATAGAGGCCATGTACGGGCACATGGAAATTGTACACATAGTGAGCCCCAGGTGCTCAGACACGGAATTTAATTCTTATACACGTTGTGTAGTTACATTCTAACCAACAAGCCGAGTGACATGCGCTATTCACACTGGCAGTACCCGGAGTCAGGAACACGCTATGTACTTTTCTACATGTCGTGTAGTTGAGTGTTACACAGCTTGGAAGGAGGACATGGGTTGTTTACACGAGCAGTACTCAGAGTCAAGGAACACAGCGTGTGATCCTTCTACATGCCTTGTAGTCTAGTTTTACACAGACTGTACAGATGACATGGGCCATTACATGGGCAGTACCTAGGGTCAAGGAAAATGGTGTGTAACCATACTACACACTATGTAACCAATTCTTCATGTCTTGAGCAATTTTCCTTCTGTGACATAGGCTAGATTACTTAGGGTTTATTCCCTTGTTCTTTCTCCGGAAGGTTTCTGGTATCATTTTGTACATATAAGAGTATGATCCCTTCAACAGGACTTCTTGAATAGAGTTGTTGGAATCCCCTCTGTGAAACTTAGATCTAGATCCTCTATTCATCCTAGAACCCTAAGTAGATTTCTTGGTATATACATGACCAACTTTACCCGGGCGTTGATCCTCTGCTTTGCAGATTAGTTCAGACTTAGTTGTTGGAATCACCCCATGGCAATTGGTCGTGGTCCTCATCTGAGCATCATGTTCTCAAGTACTTGTGGAGTGTGTTCTCCGAGAATGAGTACTTTGTATCTCTCTTTTCAGAACTAGGAGTGTTTTCTCATGGAACGAGTACTTTGTATCTCTCTTTTCATACCTAGGAGTGTGTTCTCCCAGTTTCATGCTTAGTGGAATCTTCACGCTGGATCATAGTAGTGTTTTTGCGATAGTCGATCATGTATGAGTATATCTAGATATTCTTGTAATATGTTCTATAGACATATACTGTGTGGAACTAATTGTATCTTTCCTTTATGGTATTTCACTTGTTGTATTTCCTTTGTGGTTTCAGGGTGTCCTACTGGGTATTGTTATACTCACCCCTGCACTGGCTTTTCCCACACGTGTGATGTCTTGTGCAGACAGCGAGCCTTTGACAGGATTCTAGGTGGACCAGGACTGGACGGTACTCAGTGAGATCAGATAGGCTTAGGTGTGTTCCTACGGCTACAGACTGCAGTCCCAGTGCCTTTCTTAATAGGTTGGAATTTGTTACAGACTCTAATTTGGTGGGATTTTACTTTTGGTCCAGGGTTTTACACTTGTTTTACTTTACTTTCCTATCATAATCTGTTGGTTGGGATTTTTAGTGTATGCATGCATTTCCATTTTTTGTAGTTTTTACTTTTCAGATTTGTGGGCTTGGAAATGTGTGTGTGTGTGTGTACAGGTTTATAGGCAATGCCTCCCATGTTAGTAACACGCCTACTCGGTTCTAGTCACCAGACCCTGGCATATTGGAGGTGGGATTGGGGAGTTGCAGCTCGGGCCCCACTGGGACGGTTCATGGCATAGTGGTATCAGAGGTGTTTAGTTCTACCTTAAGATCGATAGTCTGTGAGTTGGTTTGGGGAAACAATGTTAAGTGTTTCAAGTTTGGATTTCAGACCAGGGACCCCAGTGTTGGTGTGGGGGGGAGACATATCCATACACTAGGACTCTGATAACTTGCTTTTCAACTTGGTGCATGAGAACACTAGTTTCAAGGAAAAACAATGGTACATGCATCATATAGGAATGGGTTGTGTTTTTCATGTCCTTCTTGAGTTAGCTCTCCAGATATACTCAATGATTGAGATATATCTTGTTTCTTTAAAAGGATTCCTCTGCGATGCGCACCCGCTAGGATCCAACAGCTCGATCATAAGGATGACCCCCTCTATGATGAAGCTTCGATACAGGGACCAGATCCCCTGGTTTTACCATCAGGTGGTGTGCCAGTTATCCTGCCACCTGTGGAGCAGTGTTTAGTGCCTCCTGTGCCAGTAGAGGAGGATCGCAGGCTGAGCGCACTCCACGAGTTTCAGAGACAGAGACCCCTCAGGTTTCGAGGAAAGCCTGACCCACATGCAGCATAGGACTGGCTTGAGGCAGTGGCCAGAGTCTTCCATTTGGTCAGGACACTATCAGACCAGATGGTGGTCCTGGCAGCAAGCCTTCTACAGGGCTCGGTAGGACGATGGTGGAGTTTGGTTATCCAGACTCACAACGAGGTGACTCTTGCATGTTCATAGTTTGAGCATCTCATCAGAGAGGAGTTTTCACTGGTTAACCAGAGAGCAGTACGTATACAAGAGCTTCTTCAGCTACAGTAGGGAACCATGATGGTGGCTGACTATTCATTGAGGTTTACCGACCTATCACGGTACTCGATGGATATGGTGATAGATCAGTACTTCAGAGCTCAGGCATTCGAGCGGGGATTACACAAAGATATCTGAGCCAGCGTCATCCCTATGAGCATTCCTACCTATGCTGGGGTGCTCGAGCGATCTTTAGTGGTCGAGAGATTCTTGGCAGAGCAGAGACAGTCGGTCGTTGTTAGTAGCGAGCGAGCTGGAGCAGAGACCTCGGCAGCAGGGAGCCGACGTCAGAGACCCACGTGTGGGAGACATTTTCAGAGGAGATCCCAGGATAGGGGATCTATCTTACAGGGTTCGCAGGGTGCATCCAGCTAGCCTTCAGAGAGGCGATGCTACTCATGTGATGGCAGGGGACATATCGCTTGAGATTTTCCATCCCGCCATACTACTGACACAGGAGCAGTGGATAGACCATTGAGGCAGAGGCAACGTGTGGAGCAGACAGATCTGCGGGGTGGCAGACGTGGTAGGGGAGCTGGGAGATCAGCTATAGGTGGTTGTCATTTTGACCTTTTACCACCGACACCCCCAGGAGGTCCACCCCAGGTTCAGGGAGCCAGTTGATAGAGGCAGGGACAGCTGCAGGCGATAGAGGCTTATGACCCAGGTACTCCTGGAATGAATAGAGGTACAATCTATGTATTTTATACTTTTTTTGTCGTACTGATAGACACAGGTGCTAGTCATTCCTTTCTGTCTTCTTATCTTGTTCGAGACCTTGAGATTCTAGTTGAGCCATTGACTCGACCCTTAAGCTTAGAAAAACCGACTGGAGAAGATTCAGAGATGACACACCTTTGCAGACAGTGTGACCTGACCCTTGGAGGTGAGAGTTTCAGATGGGACCTATTGGGGGTAGCGTCGAGGACTTACAATGTCATTCTTGGTATGGATTTTCTATCCACATTTCATACCCAGATTGGCTATTTTACGCGAAGGGTGTCGTGTGTCCGTAGTGATGGAACGAGGTTCTCTTTTGTCGGTGAAAGAGAGACCCAGGCAGTACAGGATGGACTCGTACATAGGAAGGTTCAACTGATTTCCTATCAGTTGGCTGGCCTAGCCCTTAGTGCAGCAGATGTTATGATTTTCTAGTTTCCAGAAGTAGTGGTTGAGTATGAGGACGTCTTTCTGGAGGATGTCCCTAGACTACCTCCCTGTCCGAAGATAGAATTCTACATTGAGTTGCAACCCAGGACGACACCGATATCAGCATCATCATATCGGATGGCTCCTGCAGAGCTTCGTGAGCTGAGGGTGCAGCTGGAAGACCTGTAGAAGAAGGGCTTTGTTTGACCTAGCGTTTCACCCTGGGTGGACCCAGTGTTGTTTGCTAAAAAGGACGATGGGAGCTTGAAGATATGAGTGGATTATCGGCCCATGAATCAGGTGACCGTAAAGAACTGGTATTCACTACCGAGGATAGATGACCTCTTCAACTGGTTGATAGGGGTGTGATGGTTATTGAAGTTTGATCTACGATCAGGCTATCACCAGTTGCGAGTATGGGATTAGGATGTACTGAAGACGGATTTCATATGTTGCTATGGTCACTATGAGTACTTGGTGATGCCCATAGGCATGACGAACGCCCCGGCAGTGTTCATGGGACTCATGAACCGGATCTTTTAGCCCTATCTTGATCGGTTCGTAGTGGTCTTCATCGATGATATCCTTGTGTACTCTGTGTCCGAGGAAGAGCACGCGAGACACCTAAGGATGGTTCTGGACACACTCTGAGAGCACCGGTTGTATGGAAAACTCTCAAAGTGTCAGTTCTGGATATAAGAGGTCCACTTTCTGGGACACGTTATCTCAACAGATGGTGTAGCAGTGGACCCAACCAAGGTGGAGGCAGTACTAACATGGGATCCACCCTGGAGCATGACAGAGGTGTGGAGTTTCCATGGGTTGGAAGGCTACTATCGGATATTTGTACTTGATTTCTCCAGGATTCCAGCACCCATGACAGCTTTGACCCGAAAGGGGTAGCCTTTCATGTGGATAGAGAGATGCCAGCAGGATTTATAGTAGTTGAGACAGAGTCTGACGAGCACCCCGATCTTGAGATTAACAGAGGAGGGTGTCGAGTACGTAGTGTTCTGTGACGCATCAGAAACTGGTTTTGGTTGTGTCATGATGCAGAGGCAAGCAGTGATTGTCTATGGCTCACGTTAGTTAAGGCCACACGAGCAGAACTACGCAGACCATGATCTTGAGTTGGAAATGGTAGTCTTTGCATTGAAGATGTGGCGAAACTACCTGATGGGTGAGCGGTTTACTATCTACTCTGATCACAAGAGTCTCAGATATATCTTTTCTCAGATGGGTCTGAATTTGATACTATGACGATGGCTTGAGTTCCTCCAAGATTACGACTTTGAGATCATTTACACAACTAGGATGGGGAACGTAGTGGCAAATGCTCTTAGTAGGAAATCCAGTTCGCAGTTGCTGGATGAGGCGATGAGTCAGTTGGCCTCTTTATAGTTATCCTTCATGGATAGATATGAGGGAGCCTACCATCAATCGATGGTTGTTACCCCTCTACTCTTATAGAGAGTCAGGGAAGCACAGCGCGAGGATGCTAGCTGTGAGACTCTACATGCTCAGATATCCATAGGTGTTGCGACTGATGGATATTTAGAAGGTAGGGAGAACGTTTTTCTTTTTAGAGGGCGTATATTAGTACTAGTGATGTTGCGGGAGGAGGTTCTAAGGTAGTTCCATACATCCCCTTGGGAGGTGCATCCAGGTGTGGCAAATATGTATCAGGACCTCTGACGTCAGTTATGGTGGCCAGGAATGAAGAAGTGTGTGGAAGAGTTTGTTTCTCATTGCCTTACATGTCAATAAGTAAAGGTTGAGCACCAGGTGCCAGCAGTCTTGACTCAGCCCCTTGAAGTTCCAAAGTGGAAGTAGGACGGGATATCTATGGACATCATGACGGGTCTACCACGTACGTCAAAGAGACACGATGCCATCTGGGTGATCATTGATCGACTCACCAATTTATCCCACTTCCTAGACCTATGGGAGCATAGTTCGGTAAAGAGCTTGGGATGCCTCTACGTGCAGGATATAGTTCGACTTCATAGAGTTCCATCCACGATCATCTTAGATCATGATGATCGTTTCACATCATGGTTGTGGAAGGGATTGCAGGAAGTTTTTGGAACTCAGTTACGCTTGAGCCCATCATTTCATCATCTGGCAGATGGTCAGACGGAGTGGACCATCCAGGTTCTAGAGGATATTCTAGGAGATTTCATACATGACTTCAGTCATATCTAGGAGGATCACCTACCACTGGTGGAATTTTCTTATAAAAATATTTATCATTCCACTATTGTTATGGAACCATTCAAGGATTTGTACAGGTGACCTTGCAGGTCACCACTTTGCTGGACTGACCCAAGAGAGTCAGCACTCATGGGCCCAGAGATGGTGAGAGCTACTACAGAGAAGGTGCAAGTCATCCAGGAGCGGATGAATATAGCACAAAGTCGGAAAAAGTCTTATGTCGATAGGAGGTGGAGGCCCTTGGAGTTCAAGGAAGGAGACCAAGTGTTCCTTCGGGTCTCACCTCGATGGGGATTTCATATATTTTTCTGAGGCGGCAAGCTATCCCCGAGGTTCATTGGCCCTTTTCATATTTTGAGTAGAGTTGGCGGGGTGGTTTATCACTTGGATCTACCTCCTCAGATGCACCGGGTACACAAAATCTTCCATGTGTCGCAGCTGTGGAGGTATGTTCATGATCCATCACATGTTATTGACTGGGGAGAGCTGGACATCGATGATGGAGAGACCTTTGATGAGTACCCAGTGGAGATCGAGGATCAGCAGGAGAAGATCCTCCTTGGGTGAGCTATTACCTTAGTGCGTGTCTAGTGGAAGCACAGGAATCTCCAGGAGAGCACGTGGGAGCTAGAGGTTCAGATTCACATGCAGTACCCATATCTTTTTTAGTAGCCTTTGTTTTGGCTTTTTGGGGACGTAAAATAACTAAGGTGGGTGTTATGTAATGTCCTATATTTTTTCCATGTATTATATTAATACTATATGGGAATTATTTCGAGACCAGGCTCTGAGATGGCGTGCAGTTCTGAGGCCCGGTGAGATCGGAACAAATGTTTGAATTTAATTTAATAATTAAATAACGCGCACATGTAGTTTTCCTGAAAAAGTGTAATAACTCTCAAACGGGTGCTCAAATCAAAATTCTGATGGCACCACTATGTTCAAAGTAGCAGGTTTACCCTTGAAGAGACCTAACATCGGCCGGTGCAGGTCAGTGGTGAAATCTGGTTTTTGGATGCAACCGTAATAAAATATTTAATTAAAATATTTTATTTAAATCCTTGTTACTGTGAAATCTATTATCTTTTAAATAGAGATTTCACAGGGGATCAGGGTTACAATTTCCATAACCCTGAATTCCCCTGGAGGCTCTGGAGGCTCTAGAGGCTCTGGAGAAAACCTCCCAATGCTGTGACGGTGATCTTGATGAGCTTCACCGACGATGACGACACGGCGACCGGATCTTCACCAACAAACGTCGCGGATCTAGGTAGGATGTTTGTTTTGTGATTTCTTCCCCATTTTTGATTTCCACGACGAATGCAGAATAATACACGAACAGATTATCCCACGGATCTATCGTTCTTGCGGGATGGGATTTCATGGGAATCATTGGGATTTGATTAATGAATTAGTTTGGTTTCGTTCAAACACCTAACATTGACAGACAAAGATTGACATGAACATAGATCGAGGTTTGTCCCTCTCGATTTTTTGTGTTCTTCTTCCCCAAATTATCGCGTTCTTTGTTGCATTCTATGCGTTCATCATGGGGATATGAAAGACGGATTGTTGTGCACCCGTTATGCAATGCAACGATCCCAAATTGAAGATAAGGTGTCGGTACAACCCTACGGAGGTGCGGCTGTGGTGGAGACGGACAGATAGAAGCAGATTGAAAGATATCATTCTTCGAACGTTTTCTGGACGGGTGACTGGAATCGGATTTCGAAGCTGATCGATGTCCCGAAACCCACGGATTCGGCATCACAATGACTAAGCGAACCATGATCCTGAGTTTCGTGGAAAAAGGACCAGAAAAATGTGATCCAGATAATCGGCTAAGGCACTAGGAGGAAGACGACACTTCTGGAAATTTTCCGACTACACACTGTGTAGTATGGGTTACACGGCTTGTGTTCGTCGGTGGACCACTCGGCGTGTACTCTGGGAGTACACGGGCACGGGATGGGTACACGTCCAAGGACACAGTGTGTTTACCCCTCCCCGACCAGACCCGACTAGATACACGGGATACACCGTGTACTAGTACACGAGCAGGGGACACGGACACGGACAGAGGTCGTGTACGAGCACATGGCCAGCATACGCGGAGCAAGCCCCAAGTGCTCGGACACGACGTGTGATTCTTCTACACGTCATGTAGTTACTTTCTAACTGACAATCCGAGTGACACGAGCCGTTTTCATGGGCAGTACCCAGAGTCAGGAACACAACATGTACTTTTCTACATGCCGTGTAGTTGAGTTTTACACAGCTTGGACGGATGACACAGGTCATTTACATGGGTCATACTTGGAGTCAAGGAAGACGGTGTGTGATCCTTTTACACACCGTGTAGTCTAGTTTTACACAGACTGGACAGATGTCAAGAGCCGTTACATGGGCAGTACCCGGGGTCAAGGAACATGGCGTGTAACCATAATACACGTCGTGTAACCAATTCTTCGTGGCTTGAGCCAGTTTCCTTCTGTGACTTGGGCTACTTTCCTTTGGGTTCTTTCCCTTGGTCATTCTCTTGAAGGTTTCTAGTATCATTTCCTACATATATAAGTATGATCCCTTCAGCAGGACTTCCTGAATAGAGTTGTTGGAATCCCCTCTATGAGACTTAGAGAGGGATCGTCTATTAATTCCTATAACCCTAAGTAGAGTCCTTGGAATCGACGTGACTAACTTTAACCGGGCGTTTATCCTCTACTTGGCGGATTAGTTCTGACTAAGTTGTTGGAATCACCCCATGGCGATTGGTCGTGATCCTCATCTGAGCATCATGTTCTCAAGTACTTGTGGAGTGTGTTCTCCCGGAATGAGTACTTCGAATCTCTCTCTTCAGACCTAGGAGTGTGTTCTCCCAGAACGAGTACTTCGTATCTCCCTCTTTAGACCTAGGAATGTGTTCACCCAGTTGCATGCTTAGTAGAATTTTCAAGCTGGATCTTAGTGGTGGTTTCGCGGTAGTCGATCGTGTATGAGTATATCTGGATATTCTTGTTATATGTTCTGTAGACATATACCGTGTGGAGTTTACTGAATCTTTCCTTTGTGGTATTTCCATTGTTTTATTTCCTTTGTGGTTTCGGGGTGTCCTACTGGGAATTTTTATACTCACCCCTGCACAGGCTTTGTCAGCATGTGTCATTTCTTATGCAGACGAGCGAGCCTTTGAAAGGATTCTAGGTAGACAAGGACCCGATGGTACTCAGTGAGATCAGTCAGGCCGAGGTGTGTTCCTACGACTACAGACTACAGTCCCAGCACCTTTCATTACAGTTTGGACTTTGTTACAGACTCTCTTTTGGTGGGCTTGTACTTTTGGCCCAGGGTTTTACACTTTCTATACTTTTCTTTCCTATCATACTCTGTTGGTTGGGATTTTTAGTGTATGCATGCATTTCCATTTTTAGTAGTTTTTACTTTTCATCTTTGTGGGCTTGGAGATGTGTGTGTGTGTGCAGGTTTATAGGCAATGCCTCCCATGTTAGCAACATGCCTACTCGGTGCTAGTCACCAGGCCCTGGCCTATTGGTGGCGGGCTTGGGGAGTTGCGGCTTGGGCCCCATTGGGACGGGTCGTGACATAAAATTATGTTTTATGCAAATTTGTTAATGTGCCAAGAAGGTGGTTAAAAGACATTAAAATATTCATTAACATTTTATACATCTAATTTTATTATAAAATGACATTAGTGAATTTCATTGAACTAATATAGGTATTATGTATCTATTTTGACTTAAAAAAAATTTAAATAAAATAAATAATTATTTAAATAAAACGTTAGTTTGTAAACATTAAAGAACTGTTTTTCATTATTCATAAAAAATTCAATGTTTTCCGAAAAATCCCAAAAAATAACCCAAAGATAATTATGATATTCCGAATCCAAAAATGATATACATTTTAACATATTGAAAATATAGACATTTCTTTAATAAATTTAAAATGATTTCCCATTGTCGAAACCAGAAAGAAGGTTTTTGAGAAGTAAAAACTATAAAAAGATTGATCTATATTTATCTCCAATTTAAAAGTAAAATTACATCCAATGAACAACATTGGATGAAATGATAAAAATATAATCTATTTATACATCAAACACATTCAAATGTATAATTTAAAACTATAAATTATTTTGGCTAAAAAAGTTGTTTTTGATTAAAATTTAGTATCTTTTACTATTCATCAAACTATGAAAGTTATCAGAAAAACACAAAACATTTATCCAAACTAAATTTTTATGTCCCACTTCTATAAAAGAATTTAATTTCATAAAATAATATATATATATATATATAAGTTTCAAATATTATATTAGAAATGTTTCACCATTAAAAGGTGGAAAAACAAATTGTTTTGACAAATACTTCTTTTATCTGAAAAATTGAACTTGTCCTTATATTATGTCTACGAAAAAAAAGATGAATTTTAAAATTACATGGGATATATATAAAATTAAAAATGTGGTTATTACTATTCATAAAATCTATTTAAACGTCTAGTTTTATAGATCATGGTGTGCTTGAACTCGGTGTTGCATACATCCCACACTATTATATTATTAAAAGAGAAGCTCATTGTGGAAGCTTGTGGTGTTACAGTATTCTACATAAAATGTAAAGCTCCAATAATATACACAACAATGTACTCATCAATAAAAATTCAAGATGTTTCCATCATCCTCCAAGGATCAAAACCTATATAATGGTTTTGTGACTAGTCACTACTACCTAATGGCTACATCCATACCCCATCTTTCCAACATTGTGATTGTTTTAAAAACATATATAGTCAATAAACATGAATGAAAACTATTTAATTGTAATAAAAATTTATATATGTTACACTAAAAATATTGATATAGTAAATCAATGGAATCCACATTGCTACTATATTCGGAACATAAAAATTCAATTAACTATAACAAATAAGTAATTTTTTTTCTTCAATGATATCTATCCTTTAAAATTGTATAAATTTGTCTAATCTACATATCATTAGTTAATTTAATGTCTCCATGAATCTCTATACTAAATTTATATTCATATAATTATAAACTAGAATTAAATTTTTTTAGGTTAAGAGAAGATATATTTAATCCCAATAAAAAATCAACCAGTTTTTAGATATTTTAATTTGAGGTGATTTTATCCACAAGGTGGATATCACCATAATAGGTGGAGAGGGGGAGGGGGTTGGGTGATCAAATTTTATCACCATGGTATTTTTTGTCAATAAGTAATATGAAATACATGTAGATAAAAATAAAATACAATATATCCAAATAATAAATGTAATGTACTTGGAATTAATGATTTTAGTAGATTTATTTTAAAATTATTTATTTATGGACCATAAACTGATGATTTTTTAAAATACTATGGAATCAAAAAACACACTATTCTATGAATACCAGAATAATTAATGGATTTGTTTTAAATAAATGGTTCACTACCTTCTCATTCATTTATATTTATTACATCAAAATAAGTACCTGGTGACATGGATCAAAGATCATTTACAATTAATGTACCATAGATAGTTGGTTAAAAATCCCAATATAGGCATTTTTATTCATCATTATCATCAAGAATAATATTAAATATTAAATAAGTTTATGTATCTATATATTCCAACCCTAAAATTTCTGTAAAATATAATATTATTATAAGTTCCTATATAAATTATATTCTCTTGTCACTTCCAAATAAGAAAATATTAAGCACTCTTTAAACCTTCATCGTTTTCTATCTCATATCACCATTTAATTATCATAGAAACCCATATATTTTAATATATATAAAGTTTCAATCAACAAATAAAATCATCATGTACATAATAATTTACTAAAACAATTAAAGTAGTTATACATCTATGAAATCATGACATTACCCTTGTTTTGATTATGTAATTTTTCTCAAATTAAAATATTATTCGAAAACCACATTATAAAAGTTGATTCATATCACTATAAATGTACTATTTCATTGAAATTTATCAAATATATAATTCATAATTTAATTAATGTACTTATGTATGGATCAATATGTCCTCTCAAAATAAAACAACATGTTAAGACATAATCCATGTATATATTGCATAAAATACTATACACTTCTCCTAGAAATTTTTATCTCTAAAAATTATGGCCTTATATCATATAATTTTTCAAAAAAATATATAATAAAACATAATATAAAAATATTGATGAAATGTTTTATCAAGCAATATAAATTAAATCCTCATCAAAACTTTAAATTAATTTGCGAACACCCCTATCACAATGTTCCACCCTACACAACATATTTATTAACCAATATTTAATAGAATCCCAAAACATGTAGATTATTGAGTACAATATTATATATTTTTATACCAAACAACATAATTATCCAATAATAACAATGGAATTATAATATTAATTGTGAAATATAATTTTTATTCTGTTATCAAATAAAATTTATCGTTCCTAAAATATATCTAAATTTATTGCAGACTTCATTATTGGTTTAATGCTTCTAATATTATCCATTAACTTAAAAAATCCACTATTTTTTAATATATCAAATCTTTATCCAATTTATATTATCTTATTCAATAACATTCTTGAAAATTTTTTTGTTTAAAATTCCCAATTTAATTTCTAACAATATACAGAATCCAATTATTCTTTTTACTATCATCTAAATATCTAAAAAATAAAAATATTATTAGAATGTTAAATTTTTCAGATTTATTCTAATTGAGTTATGGTTTTTGTGAAATAAATGACTTCTAAAATATATATATATATACTAACCGTGAACCATAAACTCATAATTCAACTATGATTTCATTACAACACTACTATTGATTACTTCTGGACTACTATTCCCCATGGTGTTTATCATTCATGGCTATCATTATAAGTATCTCCCACATCATCTATATGTTTTATCCCAATATGTGAGAAAAAAAGTGTCAAATTTTATAAATTTTTATTTTAACACATTCTGAAATTTAATATGTATCATGTCTATGATTTTCCCCTTTTATAGTATATAAAAAGAATGTTTTCTATTATTTCATAAAAACATCCATATTATGTAATAAATTTTTTTGGAAGAAGGTATTTTTAAACCTACTTATTTATTTAGGGTTTTTGATTTATTATATTTAACTGTTAATTCATATACCCTTGTATATCATATGGTATTATGGAAATATACTATTCTTTTTTATTTGATCCAATGTGACCCTGTTAAAGTGATATATATTTCACATTATCTTCGATAATGGGGAATAACATTTTAGTAATATATGTGTTTGACTGACATGACATGAACACTATCATTTTTATTGAATATTTAGGAAGGGAACTTAGAAAATAAAGGCACATCATGGGGGATTATGTTAATGGAGACCCAAAAATCATTGATAAGAAACATTATTCCACCAAGTGGAAAGGAACCAAAATCCTGAAACAGGGAGACCTTTTTATTTGGGGATGCTTGTGATTCCAAGAAGTCTGATACCTTATTCCCCAATCACCATGTGTGTGAGACCTTCTTATGAGCACCCAATATACTTTTACACTTCCTAATATGATAATATACGTTCAAGGGACAACTACCACTGCCTGTTAATGCTTTGTAAACTAGAAAAGAGTCTTTCTTAACTACCATCATGTTTTTTCGTCTTTTCTCAAATAAATATTAAAATGCAACCATAGCTTTGGCCTCATCCAGCAGAATATCACCTCTTCCATAATAATCTGAGAAATCTATGACAATATACCCCCTCTGATCCTTTGTTAATCAACTGCCTCTCATCCCCCCCCCCCAGGAGGGACCCATCTATATTGATCATGAGACCACTACTTAGAGGAAACCAATTAACCCAATGGCCATGATCCCTCCTCTGACTCTGATTATACAAGTCTGATATTAGAGGTCTTACTAACAACGATCCCTTGAATTTTTTACGTAGGTTGATCAAGTCTAGAAATGGGCACTTCAATTTGAAGTTGATGCTAATGCGGGAACAACTTATGCATTTTTAGAGGGAATCATTCCTTTTTTTCTAGAGTTTCTAGCATCCCGCCGTCAAAATATTTGCTTTACCAATCCTTTCGAGACTTTGATCTCCTACACCACTAATCCATCGACTGTAGAAGTTCTCCTGTGGCATGCCATTGACCTTGAATCCTATAAACATAATATAAACCTTATAGATCCATCTTTCTCATTCTCTCTCAAGAAAGATATGTTCCACAGATTGTTGTTTGTAGTTTTGGTAGCACCACCATCTAGAGGCTAGGTTAATGCCCTTACGTTGGATATTCACATCAGTAAGTAAAGAATTATTCCTCAACCACCAAACCAAAAATTTGATCTTTGAGGGAATTCTATTGCACCACAACATTTCCCCCCATAGGTCACTTGTGTTACGGTCTATTCTTGTGTGATTAAAAATCATGATGGAGAAATCACCCAAACATGAACAATTGATGATAAGTCTCTTAGGTTCATCATTGAAAATAATCTCTTTGAAAAAATCATGTTTTTCTTCATCGAGGATACTCTAAATGAAGCAGGGGTGATCACATGATTCACTAAGAAACATATCCAGGGTGGGACATCCTAGGAACCACATCCTCCCATCCCCATCACAATGAATGAAATTAAAATCACCTATTCCCATGAGCCACCTTTCATTTGGGAAGAGGGACACTATGTGCGTATTGATCAATTGCTAAATACTCGATGCTAGAGGCCTCTTCAACACCACCTCAAAACCATATTTATCATGAATGATCATTCCCCAAAATGAAAGGCCTTATATAGCCTCCCTTGCATGGTTGGCATTCATCCCTTTCAGGGTCGATGTTACGCTCCTCACATTGAGACCCCCTTCAAAGTCTGGTCTCGTAAGATTCTTCTCTGAGGCCCAATGATTCATTCCCTCCCACTATCCATCCCATATAAAAGATGCCATTATACTCTTTATATTATAAATCACACTTTTGGGAACCTTCAGTGTGGACAACATATGCTTATGGATAGAGACTATAAATCAATTTACTAGATTTATGCGACCTACCAATGAGAGGAGCATGTTTTTCATGTTGATAATGTGACCGGTTATCTGGCCCACCATCATTTCAAAATGATGAACATGAAAGGAGTTTGGAATCTTCGTGGTGCTAAGAAAATCAATGGAAAAACACCCTCTCTTCTTGTTGAAGTTATAATCAAGATCCTTGGTCCTATTGCCTATGGTTTTCCAAGAAATATAATAGCTACATTTCTCCCTATTAACCACCTATCCACTCCATTTGCAATACCCTCCAATAATCTCATTCATTCCATTCATTTACCTCCTACTTCCATTCATAAAAATAATTGTGTCATCCTCGAAAATTAAGTGTAAAGTACCACATGTGATATCCTTTTCTCGATGTTGTAGAATTTAACATGTGTCATGCCCCTCTTTATGTGATGACTAAGTACATATTGAGATAAAATGAAGAGATTGGAAGAAAGGGGGTACCCTTTCCTTTATCATCAGAATGCCTTGAAAACCCTGAAATACTTACCCATGAATGAATTTTAAATCCATTCCGAGATTAATCTATGAAATAGTAGGTGATGGGTCTAATAGGAAAACCCCAAGAATGCCAACAACATTAGAATAAACCCCCACTCTATCCTATCATAGAAATTTCTCATGTCCAATTTAATAGCCATGATACTACCAAAAGACTTGATATTGATCCCACTAATCCACTATTGTACCACTCCAACCACATCTTGTATGGATCCCCCTTTAATGAAACTATGCTTCTCGGCTTCCATTCATGTTCTTAGATAATGGGATATCCCTTTCTTCTAGTTGCTAGCAAAGATATTGTATGATATATTGAACAAGCTAATTGGATTGTACTACTCTATAGATTGAGGGATATTCGCATTTAGTATCATAACTACGATATAAGCACTTAATATGCAAGGGAGATTGGCAGCCTTGAAATAGTCTTGCACTTCTATCAGTAAATCCCCTTAATAGTATCCCACACATCCCTATAGAAAGACCCTGGTATTCCATCTCGCCCTGGTGCACTGTCAAGATTCAGTGTCCAGACCGCCCCTCTCATTTATTCCTCTTCTGTTATCTTCATCTACTACTCATCCACCTCATTTTTAACACTATATTCTATGTCGTCTAAAATTTATGCTTCCTCTCATGGATGGATGTCTGCCAAGTTTGAGTTTGAACCATCTAGTAACACTTTCCTTTTTTCGTTGGCCATTTCCCTAACCACTTCCCAGTTTTCGGATAAGGGACCATCCTCCCTGAGGATGTTAGGCATGTGAATCTTATTCCTCTCATTAATGCATCCATTGAAAAAACTAGTATTTTGGTCACCATCGTGGTGCCATCAAACCCTAGACCCTTCTCTAGCAAGCCTCTCCAACCTTAGAAACACATCGTCAAGATCATCCTTCTTGGAACCTAGAACATTAAAAAAAATCATCACAATTTTGTTCCATGATTCCCTCTAAGAGTTCTTCCTCCTTAAAAATGTTGATTAGATCCTGATCACGATCATGATGATTAATCTTCCACTTATATAGAAAAGTTTTAAGCTACCTGATCTTGTTGTGAAAATATAAAAACAAGTTCTCTGAGTTAGAACATGACCATGTTTCCCTAACCAAGTCCACGAATCTAGGCCCATCCAACCACTTGTTAGAAAACTATGTGTAATTCTCACTCAATGCTCTGAAGGCTATAGAGATCCTCATATGAATGTGGTCAGACAAAAACTGCACCACATGAGATAGTTTAACATATGAGAATAAGGTGATAATAGACCCATTCATTAGGCATAAATCATGAAGGCACCATGTGTGCCTACCTCCATGTTTATTATTGCACCAGGTTAAAGGATCTCCCTCTAAGCCCGCATCCAATAGTCCTTTCCATGTCATGAATGATACAAAGGATTGGATTGCACTCCTTAGAAATTCCCCTCCCCCTTGTTTCTCCTCTGGGGATTCTATGATATTAAAATCCTCCCCAAAAATCCATGGGGGATTGTCACAAATAAGGTCGTCTAAATCAATCCATAGTATCTTTATATCCTGATATTTTCATATATAATAGATGAAGGAAAAGAAAAACATTTGCATACCTATCGATATTTTCATTAAAGGTGCTGATTTGATGCACTAAACATATAAACCAAGACATGATCCTTCCAAAATAACAATATTTGAGAGTTGAGCATTTTTCCCTAGATGACCCCATGTACTCTGATCCTCTAACTCATCTCTAGGATTTTACTTGATGCCTATTTAGGTTCTATAATAGCCACCGTAGAAACTGAGTCCTTATTAAAATCATTTCAAATAATGTCTGCATTCGCCTGCTCCCCTAGCCCTTGGACATTTCAGATTAAGATCCTTCTAAAGTGTACTCATGTTTATGACCAACTTATATCCCATGGAATAATGATTTTTATGTAATCATTCAAATTATAAACATTAATAATAGCATTTTTCAAAACGATTCATCAATTCATACATATTACTTCTACATATTTTATCATCAACAAAATATATAACCCCAAACTATTTTTATGAAGTATTTTATCACATATGTTGTGATTTACACAACAACACTTGAACATTAATTTCATCATTTAGAAAATAATATATGAAAAAAGAAATGTGGTGAATTGTTAATATATATAAAACTTTTTTGCGATGACATAATTTTAAATTATTATAATTATGTTAAAAACCCAATGGTGGTTTGATTTTTCAATTCTATTTTCATATTTATTTTATGAATTCTACCTTTGTATATATTTAAATATTCTTCAATCCTATTTCAATTACACATACCATTATTAATTAGTTTTATTAAAATAACTATAGCTATAAATACATTTTGAAAATAAGTTATCCTTCAATTTCAGGGTTTATTTTAAAATCAAATTGTTTATTTATTTTGAATTATATTCATATTCTAATCATGTTTTATTTTTAAAATAAATTATCCTACAAAATAATTTTTATCTCATAGACTTCTAAAAATTTCCTTTTTCTGGTTATTCTCTATTTGATCAAGATCATTATTCATGATATTAATCCATAATTCATCAAATGGTTATTTTTCAAATGATTTCAGTTCCAACTATAAAAAAAATTCACTATACACAACTCGTTACCTGAGCTTATATTGTATCTATTTTGTATAAAATGATATTGAATCATCGATTTAGTCTCCCTTATTAACTATTCAAGGTATTGATTTGCTATCATAAATTTATTCTTATTATATTTATTAAATATTGGAGTATTCCTCATGAACTGTGATATTATGATATCTACATTTTTTAGTTATTCTCCCCATCCTCATATATTTTTTCCAGATTTTAATTTTTTACTTTGTTATAGTATTTTACATCAGTTGATTTTTCACCCCACCTTTAATTTTTTATATAGTTATTAAATAAATCATATTATTTAATCATTTATTCATTATCAAAGAATATACCTTTTTTATGTACATCACAATATTTCCCTAAGTAACTTCTTTATTATAAAATTACTACTTACATTTAGAGACTCTAAAATTTTTTACAGTATCAATTATTCTATTGAACACTTAATATTTTAATTTATTTCTAAATCACTTTACAAAATTATATTTTGAATATAAATCATGAATTACACTTCCTAATTTTAATAGTTCAATATAATACCACTCAATGTAATGTGTTATCTATACTTTTTACCATGTGGTTCATAATTTTATTAACACTATTTTGATATAATGTTTCCACCAATGAAACATTATTTTGGATTATCTGTGATCTCCATGTAATTCCAGACATCATTAATGGATTATTTCATTTTATTGTATTCTATATGATCATGATCATCAATCCAATATCATTTTCATATCACCTTAGGTATCTTATGAAACATTCCATAACCTATTTCTATGTCCACATGAACATGAAATGTGATATCAAGTTTTATTCATCCAAAAAAAATATAATAAAATTTCTCCTCTTTTTAATGTATATTTAATTGGACTACACACATTTGTATTAATCAAATATAGTATATAATAATATCTAATATTTATTAAAAATTATTAATTCTAAAAAATAATTATTTTTATTTATGAATAAAATTTCATTTCCCAATATCTATATATTCAGAATATGGATCCTTTCATTAAGATTCAAAATATTTTCAATGATTGTTTTATGAATACATCATAGAAATTTATACAAAAATTTATTTTCCTATTTTTTATTGGGGAAATCTGAAGTAATATTTCTCTTTAATCGATATGAATTACCATTATTCCTCCATCCATAAATCTAAAAATAACCAATATTAACATTTATAAATTATCCATTTTGATTAAAAAATACTTATATTATTGAGTAACATATTTCAAAGAAATTAGATTCTATTAAAAGATCCATGATTTGAACATAGAGTCATATTTTTTTCTACATATTTAACATATCATGAGGAAGGGATTCAATTTTTTTATAATAATATTTAATGAAATTGATAAGGTAGTTGATTAAATTTTTTATACCTTAATTTTTAGTATGAAGTCAAATACCACTATATATTAATATTTTATTGAATTGTTTTATTCCACGGCCTTCTCTAACTAATATTTTTATTCTTTTAATTGGTCGAATACTGAAATCCTTACTTGAAAAATCCAACAATTTATCTATTTGAAATTTTTTAAAAGATAATATTTTTCTATTGCATCGTTACGTTATCATTTAAGATCAATTAATCCAACATGTCCTTTTTATCCAAATATTTTATTTAGAGACTTTCAATATATTTTTAGGATGAATTATATATAATTGTTTTTGAATTTAATTTCACCCACCATAAGAAGGTAATAATTGTTATCTTATAACATTCTCCTAAAAATATTCTTTTAAACATTTTTCTGGAATAATTTCTGGATTTCACATTACATCACCAGGAATAATTGAATTTCAATTTTGTGAAAAAATATACTCATAATCATATCCATATTTCCTTCTTCTATATGTTTCTACAATGTGGATAAGGAAACCACTCATTAAGTATTCCAATAGTATTTTTACTTCAAATGGTACATTACATCAATTGAACATACCATCACAATGTGATAAAATTACATCTTCAATAATCTTATAACTATTATCACTATTAGAATTGTTATTCTCAAATTCTAATATTATTATGTCCTTAGATGCATGAATTTTCATCCAATACATATTCAATCATAGAGTGTGGGAAACCAATATAATTAGAAAATTATCATGATAAAACACTACTATAGTATATTCATTATATTATGATATATTTTTTTGAATAAAGGTGGAATAATTATCAATGTATTCATTTATATTTAATTAACCTTTTTCCTAGAACTGTGTATATGTATAGATACACCAATTTTAATCAGTAAAATTAATAAGGAATTGATGTTCACATTAGAGTATATCTTCAAATAATAAAATTTACTATGAAAAATGTAATTTTTTTGACTACCTAAGCATTCTATCCCATTTAAAAATATTGATAAATTCCCCCTATTTATTTGAAAAATTTTATAATAATCACCATAATATTAATATTATTTTATAGTTTGATAAATAATGTATTTTTTTATTTTCTTCTACATCATGAAACATTCTTTACACCAAAATTAATGGATTCATTGTGGGATATTAATATTGTTCTCCATATATAGTAAAATAGAATATATTTATCATAATAAAACAAATAAGTGATCTCATTCTATTTTCCTTGATATAATAATTTAATACATCATAATGGGAATCTATCATTAAATTATTATTGTTCTATATTTAATATAAATTCATGTTGTAAATTCACTAGATAATAACATTTCTTCTATCATACTTGTTGTTTCCACCAAAAGATACCAATCATAATAGGGGTTGAATATGGGGGATCAATGTTTTTTGAGTGAACCATATTCTATTGATAAAAAAATATAGATTTCAATATAATTAAACTCATCCTAATATCCATATAATTCAATATATGAGAATATACAGGAGGAGTTTCATATTCTTTTATAGTTATATGTACAAGGGACATACAATTGATGTGTCTCAATATACAATGGAAATATGTCTTTAATGATGATTACACAAAACATTCATGATTAGATCACATGTAAATATGGGGTTATATATATCATAATATATCCCCCACTAACTACTTCATCGTATGCACACAATGATTTTAACCAAAATTCATTTACAATAGTAGTAAAAATATCATTATAGAAATATAATCTATGAATTTTTCTTCATTTATATTATTAATAAAGGATTTGGATCATTGCTAAATTTTAAAATTTTTATCCATCACCCAATAAACTCTACCAAATATTCACATAGATATATGTTCCTATATTAAATTTATTTTCAATCATATATAGAAATTTTTAAAATATTATTAATGTCTTCACAATTTTCATCCTTGTTATTCCAAATATCAACACCTAATAGGTTCTATAAACCATCCGTGGTGGTTGTGTTAAATCACACATATCATGAAAATCATCTCATACATGAGAAACAAAATTAAATATTCCTATATGATATAAATAATTTTGAAACACATTTTATTATATCATAATGAAAATTTATTACAATATTTAAAAAAAATGAAATTCTATTTATTTAATATATTTAGAATTATAGAGTTCTATTCCATAATAAATACAGATAATAAAAGAATGTTTATATAATGAATTTACTAATGGGAAAACCAACTATTCCACACAAGATTACAACTTTTGATTATGATATGTACCAATTGACCATAACATAAAACACTGCAAACTCCATTTAAAAAACTAATTATCCATAAAATATATCCTTCAATTTTAGTGTATTATAAAAAAATATTATCCATATGTTAATCATATAATATAACAAAAATTAATGATTAAATATATTCTTTTATTTCACCAAAAATAAATTTTATTGATGAAAATAATTTTATCTAATGTTCTTATATACTCCAACAGAACTGTAATGCATCCTAGATTACAAATTAGAAATAAAAAATTGGTTTTTAACACATTCCATAATACTCATATTTTTGAAAACATATATTACAATACAACCTCACACATGCACATCCCCCCTATTTTTTAGATATTACATATGTAATTATTATATAAATATATCTCTCAAATTCTGATATTATTCATGATATATTTATTTTCAATTAATTTTCTCCCCCTCTCTTAAATCATATTAATATTCATCTTTTAAAACATCCAAGCGTATGGAAATATGATCATTATAAAATTTTGCTAATTTTTTATTTGAATTATATATATATCTAAAATATCCAAATTTAAAATTTGGAAATAAATATTTTTATTCATCATTTCATATAAAAATCCTCCAATATTTTATTTAAATGTCCCATAATTTTACTATTTTAATTATTTAATACAAAATATTTATGATGAACTTAAATTAATTTGAAATTTTTTATTTGACGTATACATACATAAGACTACAACATTAGATCATAATTAAGCTTACCTTTATGAATTTAATTAATTTGTAAATGTCTTCACTTGAGTATCCCTAGATTCAATCTCACATACATTATTTTTGAAAAAAATAATTTCACATTTATATATGTGTCATTCACATTACTAACTGTTATATGATTAATTAAAATATCATATCTGAAATTTTTCAATTACACTTATATTACTTGTACTCTTAAATATCAATTTTAACATTTATTTTTCTCTTATATAACCTATTGAAATTTATAGTCTCACATAAATGATAACTCATACATAGATTTATTAATCACATGGACAAATTTTTAAAACAATACTTATTCAAAATTTCTTTTAGAAATTATTAGTTATGGGGATATAACAAATATATATTAGGTACACTACCACAATAACAATTTTATAATCATTTATACTTTTAAGGTTTCCATTCACATCATCAGAATCAACATTACATGGGAGTTTAAAATTTACTAAATGTTTTCAAACCTTACACACTCCATAATCATTAGTAAATCCTTAAAAAATCAAGAATAGATATTTTTTCTGTTAAACATTTCACCACATCATCCCAAATGTTTTATAAATCGTATTATAACTAACATCAATAATCTATTTTAAACTATTATTGTTACTTTTAAAAAATTATTTTATCCAGTAACATATACATTATCAGGTACAAAAATTCAATAATTATATGACATGATCGATTAAAAATCCAACATACAACCTCTAGTTACAACCTATTTCCCCTTTATAATTAAATTTAAACACTTATATCAATCAATCATTAGGAAATATTATATATTAATTTGAAAATATTACACCAATATATGATTTTATCCAACTTTGATAATAATATTTAATGATCTTTTGTATAGCCTATGCGTTTTTGAATCAAATATAGGGTAATTAGGATCCCCCATAGTATATTACTTAATGACCTGATTTCTCCCAAATTTTTAAATAACCTTATATTATAAAAATATTTGTTTCTTCATGAAACGATTCCAAATAAACAATTTTACCTATTTTAAAAAACCCATTTTTTATTTCACTAAAATATATTATTATATATCATGCTCCACTTTTTGGTTAAGTATATCTAATTCTATTTAGTTATTAGAAAACATTTTATGTTACACATAATTTATTAATTCTAGGTTAGATATAAAAATCAAAAACCCATACTTGAATAATTTTAAAAATATTTTTTATATAGAAAAAAAGTTAAAATTTTCATATGATTGTATTTAAAAACATATAAATTATTTTACTAAATACAATAATAAATATAACCTACAATTTATCCTATATGATTTATAAATTTAATACAAATTTCAAATAAAAATTATTTTTTATTAATGCTCAGGCATTCTTAATTGTTTATATCACGTGATAGATTTTTTTAGAGCCTTTTCAAGGTAAAAATTACCCCAAAATTTCACCCCATTCATAAAAATAATATATAAAATCAGTAACTAATGATTATCCTATAAAAACCTATGGTACCTCTTATTTTTTAATTTTTAGGCACTCCCAACTGTATTTTTTGAGAATAAATTTATACCTCTAATATTAGACCGCCCTGAATGCATGCTTTCACATTTGATTCTTAAAACATGCTCTATATTTTTTTACAAATGATGACTTAATATAATAGTGATTTATACATTTGTTGGCCTTTTACCTATCTAGGATCTGGAGGGTAAGGAGACACCATACATTTAATAGATGTGAACAAAAATTAAAACAAATCCTACTATGATTCTGCACGTGGTAACTCTAAATGAATCAATAACTAACAATGAGCTTTTATAATTCTTATGAAAAACATTTCAAATATAGAACGAGCATCTAATTTCCTAGTATGTTTTTTTAAAACTAGTTTAAAAAATTCAATAAAACCCATTTAAATTTTTTATCTAATATAAATATTATATATATATATCCTTGTAAAAAGTACATATTTTGAAAATACATTTCAGAAAAGAATAGGTTTTTACGAAGTGGATTTCAACATCAATGTAATTTTTAATATAATACTTAATGGATTTTTTATTACAAGGAATATATAATGAAAACTTGTTTTTCCACAAGTAAATCTCATAGTTGGAACATCATAATATAAGGTTGTAGGTTCACAACACATTCCTCATTCTCCCAACCAATACCCTTGTGTCACATCATATTTTTAGAAAAACATTTTATGGATTCACCGTTCTCACTCAAAATCAATATTAAAAAGTTGGAACATTCTAAAATTATTTTTACAAAATAAAAAATCATTATAACATCTACCTTCGATAAATAACTTTATTTGAATATTTTTAAGAGAAATACATATTTATAATAATATATCATTGATAAATACATTGAATATTCTTTAATTTAAACTCTTAAATCCGTTCAAAATTAAATAATTTTATATATTTATTTTTCTAAACCATCATTTCTGTCAAATTCAAATGTTCAAAACATATAAGCATAAGTATAAACTTTATTAAAATTATAAAATTGGTTAAAAAAATACAATTATTGGATATGAAAATTTTCTATAAATTTAATTACTTCCTTTTAAAAAGATGGTTTAATAAATACATCTTTTTTAAAGAAAAATATGATTCAAAATTGTACAATATCAGATTATTATTCTTTAAAATTATAAAATATAAAAAATGAATTCATTTAAAAGGATTAATTTATTTATTTTTTAATTTAGAAACAATGTTTCACATATAAATTTATATATATATATTTATATATATATATTAAAACAAAAATTAATTTTTATTAAAAAATTCCTTTTAAGAATAAATCAATTATATTAAATTTAAAAGGAAATATCCAATACTAATTTTTGAATTGATAATTATAAGATTTAAAAAAGAAAATAAATTCCCTTACAAATAATAAAATTACCATAAAAATAGATTAATATATAATCCTTTTCTAATATAATAACTCATATATCATAATTTCAAAAAAGATGAATAGAAATATATCAGAAACTAATTTCTTTTCAAAATACCTTTTTATTTCCGCTAACTGAACACTCAGCCTTCTTACTACTTTGTTTTTTATATTTTCATAACTGGAAAAGAAACAAAAATAAAAATAATGGGATTTGTCCCTCTATCATTCTCTTCTTCCATACCAATGAACACCTCCTATCACACACTTGGAATGATGAATTTAAGTTTATAATTTATTTTAAATTATAATTGAGATTCTGGATATCTCATGGAAGTTGATTGAAAGGTTACTTACTGATATATATATTTAAATGTTTGACCCTTTAATAGGAAAAATAATGGATATGAAAATTTGATCCAATGAGGAAAGAAGTCATCATGGAGATAAATGCCAATGTTGGAAAAAATAGAAGAAGGAAATATTCATTGTATCAAAGAACTATTGGAAAATGACCACTTGTATGTGAGAAAAGATTGAAAAAACAATGTATATTGTTTTATTAAAAGTTTGATTTTGAAAAAACAGTACACTGATTAAAATACAATTCCTAACCAATTCAATCATGAATGATTAAAATAATCTATATTGAAGATATCGATCAAAAAGGATAGACAAATTGAATGAACCATAATGAAAATTACAGAAAAAAACTCCATCTGATGAACAAAAATAAGATATGTGGACAAGAAACAAACTTAATACACTAAAAAAAGATTAGATTCAGATGACCAAAAAATTAGAAAACACATAAATGTTATTCGGGATAATGTAATGTTTATCTCGAAAATCACGTGAATTATTCCCCAAAATCACGTTTGGAAATCTATGCAACTCTTTTAACTTGAGACAACCATCGAACTCCACTCTGAACAAATCGAACATAGATCTTGATCTAGATCTAAAATCCTTTCTCAGCATTAACTATTGCTTGGAATGACTCATAGTGAAACCTCATAACACCTCAACTTGGCTTGACTCTTCACATTTGGTCGAACCCCATTACCCGCAAACCTCAATCAAACAACTAATCCAATGCGAAAAAAACTCTCTCGATGTTGAACCCTATTATAAACATGAAACCCCCTTATCATAATCTCAATTCAACATTTTTTTTAATTCTTTATAATTTTTTTACATTGTTCCATTATATGTATATATATATATATATATGAAATTTGGTTTACTTGATAATGTTAAATATATTTATAAATTCAAGATTTTTAAAAAATACAAAACCTAATATAATATTATATTTTTATAACAATAATTGAAAATTAAAAATTATTTTTTCCCATAATATTTCTTTTTTATTTTAATCATTAATTAAATATTATATCCTTATATTAAATAAATAAGATTATTTGGTTAAAATATATTATTTTAACAGAAAAAATATTAAAAAAATTAATATTTATAAATTAAAAATATTAATTTAAGGTCATATTTTTATGCCTTCAAAATAATATTTTCATTAAAATATTATTATATTACAATTATTATAAACATTTATTGTAAAGGTAATATTTTGATGAAAAATAGTAAAATGTGAGCTTATTTAGAATAGTTAAATTTTAATATTATTATTTAATTCAACATATGTGATATTAACATATAATTAAATATTTATTTTAATTTTTTTAATTTAAAAAACTAAGGGATTATTATTATTCAAATTTCTAGGATTTTTTTACCCCCCCCCCCCTTAAATTAATTATTCCTTCCCAATTATTTCATTGTATTTGAGAAAATTATGAATTTCAATCTTCAGAAATAATGAATTTCTAAGGTGACTTATCGATCTAAACAATATACAATCGCATGTATTTTTTACTCAAAAGAAAATATATAATCTACAAATTTTACTAGATCATTCATTTTATACTAATTATTACTCCTTGAATCCATGCTTCTTTATTTGATTCTTTAAACATGCTATGTATTTCTTTTTTTCTAAAATATAAATTTTTACACAATATATTATATAATAGAGGACCTTTTACTGTTCAATGTTCTAGATGATTAAACCAAACAATACATATATTTGATTGGAACAAAAAATAAAAAAAAAACATATTATGCTTCTGTGTGTTCTAAATATAATACATCGATGGTTGACTTAAAGAATAATTGATTCCTCCGGAAAACATTTAAAATATTGGTTGAGTGTTTTATTTACTAGTAAGGTCCTTTCAAACTAGTGTAAAACTAATAATAAAACTATTTTAAAAATAATTTATATCAAATATTAAAATTTTATATAAAAAACATTATAAAACTACTTGTTTTTAAAATATATTTCAAAAATAGTTCATTTTAAACATATACATTTCTCTATCAAAATCATTTAGAAAATAGTTATTTATTTATGGATTGTTTTTATTCTGGGGTGATACTAAGGAAACTCCTATAGAAACATGGAATATCACCAGTGGAACAGTGTTCAGTGTGGCTATGGGTTTACTTCCCATTCCAAATTCTGATACCTGATACTAATGTACATGATCAGATTATAAGAAATAATTATTAAGTATTCACTATTCTCAATAATAATCCATTAAAACAATTGAAAATCATTCCTAAATTATTTTCAATGAAGAAATTAATTTTTAAAACATCCACCATTGATAAATCGATTTTTCATGCAATTTATAGGAGAAATCCATATTTAAATAAAACATAATGTCAATAAACACATTCAAAATTATATAAGATAAAAACATAAATTTTTTCACAATTAAATATTTTTTTATTAATTTTTATGAACAATAATATCCTACAAATTCATATGTTCAAAACAAACAATCATAAGTAGTGACCTTATTAAAATTAAAAAATTTATTAAATGATATTTTTATTTTTTAGATGTGGAATTTTCATCTAATATTCCTCACATCCACGTAAAATTATTGTTTAATAAATTCATCAATATAAAATAGAAAAATGGATTAAAAATTAAACAATAATAATTAGTTATTTTTTTAATTCGAAAATATAAAAAATGAACTGCTTTTAAAATTGTTAATTCACATCTTTATTAAATTAGAAATAAAATTTTATAAATATATATATATATATATATTAAAATTGAAAATATGTTTTAAATTAAAAATAAATACCTTATAAGAATAAATAAATTACTTCAAATAAGAAAATAATTGATCCCAACTATTTATAGAATTTATAATGAGATGATTGAAAATAGAAAAAAAATCCCATAATGATAACCAAATTGGTCAAAAAATAAATAGACGGATAATCACACAATATTTTGAGAACTCAAAAAACGTAATATGAAAAAAAAATGAATAGCGTCATATCCCTTACTAATTTCATTACAAAATACCTTCCCGTTGTCCTTGATAGAATGCACAACATCTCAGACTCCTCCGTTTTGTAAAGACCCAAAAATCTTGTTGAATTTTTTTAAATACATGGGAATTTTTACAAGTCTGTGAATTTTTACGGCACTTGATTTTGAGGCCTGGTGTGCCTGGAATCTATTTCTGATGTTTTGTTCGAGTATGTTCAGTAAACATATGATCGGGTTTTTATAACTTTTGAACTAGTGCTCGGAACTGAAATCTGAGAGCACTGTTGAACTCGCAGCATCGGTATTCGCTTAAGAAGACTTTCAACTCGATGACAGTTGGTCGAGAATGAATGTTAGTTTTGGGGTTTTAATGAATAAATTAAATAAAAATAATGTGTGTAGATTATTTTTATTTTTTGTTTAAAACCTCCAAGTGGATTTTCCGAGTGGGGCCCACCACACCTTAACCTCCTATGAAAGGTTATGGTTGTGGGTCCCACCTAAACATAACCTCCCTTTGGAGGATAAATTTTGGGGGGGGGGGGACCACCTGATCTTTTAACCCATTAACTCCTAATTTAATTGTATAAAACTCTTGACCTTCCTCACTAATTAATTAAGCCAACTCCAACCCATTAATTAAGTGAGATATCTCATTTGATTAAACTAATCGTTTTGAATTCATGCCAACAAATAATATAATAGACTATATATTATTTCATTTGGTTGGATTCATCATTTTGTTGGAAGGGGGAATTGAGGAGCTCTTGGATATAGAATGCCAAGGAAGGAAGAACTCTCCAATGTGGAATGACCACCGAAGATCGAAGGACACCTTCATCCTTCATCAACTGGAACAAAGGTGGGAGAACTGTCCTTGAACAATACCAATGATGCCATCCATGACATCTTCATTTTTCATTGTCAATGAATCTATTTCCACCTTTCCCTGTCATCGTCAATGATCAACGATACGAGGTAGGGGTTTTGAATTAATTTTGTTCTGTTCTACGTCGTTCAATCTTGTGTAATGTTTTTCCAATTGATATCACCATAACATGGGGGTCTCAGGCTGCACGAACACAATATGACCCTCCATTTTTTCTTCTCTTGTTGGCAACAATGGCGAAGAAACGACAACTGACTTTGGGCCGGCTACAAAGAAACCGGCAGCGCAGGACCTCCGGGTCGTCGAAAGGGCAGACTGCCGTCGCGGCGCGCAAAGTAAGAGGCCACATCGGTACTCACGGGTGGCCGACAGGCTTCTAGAGGGGGACGGTGCCATCGCACCGCATATAGGAGAATATTTGTGGCTAGGGAGGGCAGTGGTGGAGGAATAGAGGTAGCCGACTGGGCCGAACGCCGGTGGAGCAAACCAGCTGGCCGCTCGGCCAGCAAGACAAGGCGGGACCCTCCCGGGTCATGTGGGTTACCAAACCGGTGCCTAGTGGTGGTTCCGTTCAGGAGACATGGGTATGAAACCCCCCCCCCCCTTACATTGCAAGGGCGTTCCCCGTAGGGTGCCACCAGACGCTGGCCAACCGAGCCCCACGGGCTGCCTGCCAGGCCACGCAGGCTGCCAGCAAGGCCAGGCGGGCCGCCAGCCAGGCCACGCGGGCGGTCGGACAGCCGGGCTAGACCCAGCGTAGGCTGGACCGAGTGCGGGCTAGACCCAACATGATCTGGGCCACCCACTCAGGCCAGGTCAGACCCGCAGGCCAGTTCGGACCCTCAGGTCGGGTCGGTCCCCAGTCCGGACCTGTTGAACTAAATACATCTTTTCGCCCATAACATGGGCTATTGGTGTCTGTTTTATGAACCGTCTACGGAGACAGAATGATTAGAGTGAGATGGTTCGTTTGGAATACCCCACCTGAGGTTTCGACACAGTTGTGGTACGGTCGGATTGGTTTGAACCTAAATCCAACCGGGCCCCCGGGACGAAAATGCCAATAACTCACAGACCGGATATCTGATTGACATGTCGTCTGTTGCGTTGAAACCCCTATGATATAGAAAACTTTGAGATACATATTTGTGGCACATTACCAAAGTTCGAGTACCACCCAGTAGCTCATGGAGTGGATCCTTCTAGATATGAGAAGACAGAGTGCAGAGACCTAGTAGCTCGCAGACCTGGCCACTGTTTAACTGTTTCGACTCGAAGTGATTTGACTAGCTCAGTGGGGAGTGCCTGGTAGTTGGCAGCAGACCCACGGTGGAGGAGTGCATCGTAGTTGGCGGCAGACTCGCGGTACTCGATAGGAGGATTACCTCTACATGCTATTAGGGGGAGCACCGGGTAGTTGGTGGCAGACCCACAGGGGAGAAGCACCTGGTAGTTGGCAGAAGACCCGCGGTGCTCGATAGGAGGAGTACCTCAACATTCCAAAGTTAGTGAGAAGCACCTTGGTGGCATGGAATTCCCACTATACACTATAGAAAAGGAGTTCTCCATCAGTCGTGGTTTCGATAATGAAAATCCTAGTTTGTGCTAATTCAATGACTTTTGTGTTTTCCTCATGATTGAGATGGGTTATTAGATATCATAGGTATATGTATGGGAATATACCTATGTAATGGTTATCCGTTGATTTCATACACTTTGGTTAATCCTTGTGGGATTTTGTGAGACCTTGAGGGTCTCGGGGTCCCTACTGAGTATCGATATACTCACCCCTGCAAGGGCTATGCCCACACCTCGTTGTGTTGGTTGTAGACGACAGACAACACTCACTAAGGCGGAGAGTAGCTGGACTGGACAGTACCTGGAGCTTGACCACTCGGTATGATGATACATGGAGCAAACAGATGGATGTGGAATGCTGAGGAGACCATCTGTACCTACCCTTTAGGTAGGAACCCTGGAGGACGACCCAGTAGCTGCTTTACTTTTCTTCAGTTGTACTTTATTTTCAGTTGTACTTGTACTTTCCTATTGGGCTTGTATTTCCGACCCCTTTTACTTTCCATCATTTCTTTTGTATTTAGTTTTTCTTATTTTTCTTCTTCTAGTTGTGTAATCTATTGTGTTTGTTTACAGTTATAAAGGCAACGCCTTCCCAGTTTAGGGATTTACACCTTTGGTGTTAACCACCTGCCCCTGGACTATGGAAGGTGGGCATGGGGTAGTCATGATATGTGGCCTGGGGGACGGGTCATGACAGGTTTCATGAATTTTCAAGAACTAGAAAACACACAAGAAAAAAAATAATGGTTTATGGATCTCTATATTTCTCATCTTCCACACATATTCACACATCGTTTTATGCCCTATACAAGATGAATTAATGTTTATAACTTATTCCATATAGAAAATGATATTTTAGATTTTTTATGTATGATGAGTGCAAGTTGAGATACTAATATATATATATTAAACTATTTGCATGTTTGAGAATATTATAAAATGGGTATCTTAATTTGATCTAATGTGAAAACATTTGAGCATAGGGATAAATTTTCATTGTGGAAAACAAATGTAGATGAAAAATTGAAGTGCATTGATATATTATTCGAAAATTAAAACTATTATGAGAACAAGAATGAAAAATTAGGTTTTTTGGTTTTATCCAAAGTCTGATTCAAACAAAATATTAAAAATATTTCTATTACAATTCATAACCAATTGATATGGAAAAGAATAATATAAACAATATTGAATATGTCAATCACAATAATTGGATACATTGAACTAACCCTAAAAAAATGATGGAAAAGATTATCTAACAAATAAAAAATGATAAGACAACATGAAAGTAAATTAATAACCTAAAACCAAATAAGATAAATATGAATAAACCAAATAAAAACAATCCTAATTGTAATTCATGTTAATGAAAGGTAGATCTACAATATCATGGGTCATTTTCCATAAAATATTGTTTGAAACTCCACCCAACTCAACTGATGCGATACAACCATTAGACTCTACTTTGAATAACAAGAACTCACATCCATATCTAGATTCAAAATCTTTTCTCATCATCTACCATTACAATTATAGACTCTGAGTGAACTATCCTAACACCTTGATGTTTCTTAACTCTTCACTTTTGATTAAACCCCACTCCTCACGAACAAGAAAAATCTAAGATTTTTTTTGATGGAGGGGATAATGTAACACATTAATATTCCAGAGTTCATTTCCTTTTAATTATATTCAATAGCTTCGGTTTCACCCAACACAGTGTTTGTGCACACTATAATCTATCAAATTAGCTATTTAAAAAGTGATCAGGAATAGTGTTAACAATATTTTGAAATTTTTAAATTTTATATTTAAAAATGGAAATCATTTTTCAATTTTTAATATCAAAATTATCTTACGGTGATGTTTGGTATTTTTCTAAAAAGTAGCAATTTTTTATGAATAGTGAAAAAATACTGCATTATTTTTAATAAAATTAACTGTATAATTTAATTTTTTTTTACATTAAATTTATTGTAATGTCTCAATAGATAAATAATCCATATATTAATCAAATATAGGTTATTGGATGCATTTTATATTAATATTAGATATAAAAATTGACTAAACATTTAAACTTCTCTTTTACCCACCTTGTCACCACATTAACATGAAACGTAATTTTACCGCTTTTGTGGATTGAATTTAGAAAGAATGATATATATGGTTTTAAGTAGAATGAAATTTTTTGTCTAATTAGAATCACTTAATTTTTGGATGGAAATAAACTTTAGTAATTTTTTTTATTTACAAATGTTAAGGGTAAATCAGGTAATTAAATGAAAAATTACTATTATAATATTCAACATTTCCACTAACAGTTGTCATAATTTAATTAGATAAGTTTTTTATGACCCAAATAATCCTTGGGCTTATTTTTGGTCCACTTTGAGCCAGTTGTATCTCAATAATATATTTATTATATTATATTTAATGAAAATCAAATTTTATTATACTTTTATTTTAAATATGTAAATTATTTTTTATATGAGAATATATAAGTGATATGGTCAACTATAAAAATTAATTTTAAAGATAAAATACATATATACATCATTAAAATTTATTTATAAATTTTAGTCATCATATAATTAAATTTAAATGTGACACAATGATAATGTAGTAATAAATTTATTAACGTCATAATCAAAAAAATGATTTTAAAAATATTAAAATAAATAACATTTGAACTATTTTAATCTATCCATTATTTTTTTTAATAAATATGTAATTTGAGGGATGTATTAATATAGTTTGTTCAAATGAATCAATTTTTTATGATTTTGGAAAAAGACTATTAATAAATAGTTTGACATTTGACACAAATCATAATTCAAAATAAATAATAATTTATTAAATGATATATAATTTGTAAAAATATATAATTTGTTCAAATATATCTTATAATTTTACATATGTCAAAAATGATCCAATTAGGGTTTTTTCTTTTTATAGTAACTCTATTAACCCTATAGTGTAAAGACACAAGTAGTCCCGATAAGAATTAAACTGTTTAAAGAAGGGTAAAAAAAGACAATGATTAGAAACAAAATAAAAAAATTTCCAAATTAGTAGATGTATAAAATGATAATGTTATCACCAAATGTATTAAATTTAATCTTTAATGGACACTTTTACATGATAATGTCATGGATATTATTAAAATCAAATTATTTGACAAAATGTCACAATCTCATTTTGTATATGTCTAATATTTTTAATATGAATTTAAAAAGGATATAACATTGATCTTAAAAGTATATGGAATTATATAAGAAATTTCGACATCATATGAATTTAATTTTTATTTTAGAAAATTAAATAATTACCATAAAAAAAGACACAATATTATAGATGTAATTATTTTATTTATTGAAATATTAATTAAGTAACATTAAAAGTATTAAAAGAAAAATAATTTTTACTAATTCGGTTTATCTATGAATCTTATAGGTTACTATGACATGTCCTCAGTATATTAAATAGTTTTTCCAAGTAATATTTATCTTTGGATCTTATTTAAAATCAACGTATTGAATAGTGTAAAGATTTTCAATACTGATATTTTATAAAAATAACATTTTATAACATTATTTAAAAACCATAAAAATCCTTAAAAACTAAAATGTGATAATTATAAGTTCCAAAATTTATTTATATATCCATTTATTTAGAATTTACTACATATAAGTAAATATTTATATCGATTTGATATTTAGAATATTGTTACCACAATTGAATTTAAATATATTAATTAATGTCAAATTAAATTGATAATGTTTAAACATATATAAAAACTTGTATAAATTTTATTGGTTTCATCAATTTCAAACCACATTCATATTATTATCTAAACAACTCACTTTTTATCTAATTGAAATCAAAAATTAGTTTCATATAAATTACATGTTTGGGAGTTTTCTAAAGTATCTCTCTCCTCTCTTATAAAAGGACACTTCTCCTTCAATTTTATTCAAACATATAAAACCTTTTAATTTTGAAAAACACTACCAATTTCACCTGAAAACATCCCTCAATATATCTTAGATAACATACATTATCAATAAATGCAGCCTATAAAGACCTTTTGTCCAAATCAACAGGAGACACTCAATGAAGAGTTAATTATTTTATAAATTCAGTTCTGTTTTTTTCTTCTTCTACTTCTTATTATTATTTTTTCAATACTAAATTAATAAATCCGGTATAATTTACATTTTTAGGTGTTGTTATTATTATTATTATACAACTATATTCTATCATTTATGAATCATAAGAATCAAAATATCAGCATGTGTGCGTATGTACGGATTACTGTCTCTATGCTATGGTGTAATTAATTATTCCACAGTACAATACTTTGATGGGTATAATGAAAATTATAATGGATACAAATAATAATTATTACATGATTATGATTATTTATAATTAATATACCTTCTAATTCCTTACCATTTAACCATTAATTTAATGATGTTGTCACTCTTGGGTATGTAAGACGTACTGTCTCCATGACGTTGTAAGATTAATCCACCATTACATATATTTGAAAATGATTATAAAATTTTATATAATGAATAAATATGAAATATATAAAATAATAATTATACTGAAATAATATATATATATATTTATATTTATCATTTAATATCATCCATTTAATACAGTAAGAAAACTGAAACATCATTCATGCGTACTACAACCTAATGTCTCCATTAGCAGGGTATTTTAGTCCATATAATTATATACTGAATATATATGATATATAAATCATGTATTACATTGTAAAATTAAATCAATAATGATCTAAATTATATGATCAAGAATAAAATGTCAAAATAAATACGATTAAAAAAGGGGGTTATTACCTGAATTATTGCCTTATCAAAGAATTGTTAAATGAATAGGTAACATAAAGTCATAAATGAATCATAAATGATATCATAAATATTATTATGGTTCTTTTACATGGTAATAATATGTTTAAAACCACTATACAATAGTTTCGAACATGTGTGGATGAAATCAGAACCAAGGCCATGGATAATTTTCAATTTCATCGTTATCCATGATTTTCAATATGTAAGTATTTAATGGGACATATTTATCATCCATGTCCACGTTTCATTAAAAAAATTTAAAGAAATGTTTTTATGGTTTTATGTGAAGTGAACTTTAACTAATAAATCATTTTCAATTTTTTAATGATTTATTCTTCTAAATAATTATCATTGTTTTCCATGTTTTCAAAATTGTTTTATGAATTTATTTATATGGACATGAATGACTTAAAATGTTAATTAATTTATAATGTTTCGATGTTGTAGGGAGGAAAATGATTCAAATATATATATTAAAATATGTTTTTTGATAAGTTTGGGAATTTTGAATAAATGATATCAACAAAAAAATCATTTTTGTCTCAAGATATTTTCAATGATTTTATTAGAGTATTTTAATATATTTCAACATCATTTGATAGATCATATACTCAATTTAGATGGATATCTTATGATATTTGTAAACATTTTTTATTGAATGGGTTATGACTTGTTATATTATTTTTGTGCTAATTAGATGACATTAATGTTTATGGTTAACGTTTTAGCATTTCTTATTCTAGTTTTAATACAATTATATAAGCTAGTAATGATTCACATTTTTCATAATAGGAACTCATTAGACTTAGTACGTAATGGTCAGGTCTTGTTATATACCTTAAATTAATTAGTAGATCTCATTATACAAACTACTTTGAGGTTTTACCCATTTATGTATGGTCATGGAATGAGTCATTGAAATTGTGGTTATGAAGTATGGAGTTATGCAATCCCTCATTATGAAATTATATTTTGATATTACATGTTATTATTTTACTACTATAATTTCCAACTAAAAGATTATATGGATTTATTTTATTTATTGTTTTTATATTATGAGCAATATTATGTTTTAATGGACTATGATTTAGTTATATATAATGACTTGAAAATTTATTATTATTAATGATAGCTTACACTATATTTATTATCCATACCAAGTATCTATGATCACACATTTCATAGGATTTAATTTCCTATGATAGAAAGATCAATATTATGACTAATATATAGGTTTAATCTAGGAGAATAATGGAATTATCATAGGATTATATGTGTTGTATTTATTGTTTTCAATTGTAATGTGAATTTCATGTATGTAATATATTTTCCAATAATATTAATTTGATAATTCCTCTGGGATTTGATTCCCTGTAATACAAAAATTGGAATAATAATACATATATCATTACAATAGATAATACACATCTTCTAATCATTGGAAAATAAAACATATGAAAGGGGTGACCTCGTATGCCCTGTAAAGTTAAACATTAAAGGTGAAGCACTCATAAATAAGCATAAACATTTAATTAATGGTAATTAATGGGAAAAAATCTTTTTAAAGATAATCATCAACATAATATGGAAATAATAAAAAAATTCTATTTAAACATTCTTATAGATATTATACTAGTCTAATAATCACATGAAATATCAGTAAATATTCTTATAATTGAAGGATGCATAATGCCCGACATCATAACCACATCATCAAGTCTTCATGACAAGACTATACAAAAACAAGTAAAAACCCAAACTATTAAGTCTCATGAGACCTATAATTGCATTGAGGTTCTATAATAGGCCCCAATCGTCACTTACTATGCCCAATTCATTCCTCTTTTGAAAGGTTTAAAACATAACCAACATAATCTTTCGTATTAAAACTAATATAGGAAATGTTAATACATTAACTGTAAACCAATAATGGTATAAAAATAGTACATCCCCGGTCAAAAATATCATAAACCATTCAATAAAATGTAAAAGATTGTATCATAAGTAAAAATATTCATTTAAACAAACAATCCAATAAAGTGTTTAACATAAACATAAATTATTTAATAAAATCATAAAGAATATATTAAGGAAAATATCCATTTTTCGTTAAAATAATTATTTCAAAATCCTTGGACATATAATATAAATTTAGAATTATATTTTAGAATTAATTTTTCCAATAACACTTTGAAACTTTTGGAAAGAATTAATATTTTAAAACATACATGTTCATATAAGTAACTTCTAAAAACCATTTCAAAAACATTGACATTAATGAGAATGATTTAAATGTAAAAAATGTTAAAACATTTAAAATAATTTTTTAATCAAACATTCCCTTAAATAAAACCCTAAAAATATTAATTTTTATAATAGTTTTATGAAATACTGATATGGATGATAAATATGTCACAATAAATAATAATGTTATACAAACATGGATAATAATGAGATTTGGAAATTAACTGTTTCCATAGGTCTAATAATTTCTATACATTTATGAAACTTAAGTATAATGGATTTAAACAAATTATTAAATTATACAAGATTCATGATTATATGTATGAGTTCATATAATATTCAATTATGTCATTATATTACTCATTAATATAACAATTCCATGTTAAGGCATCATTTCATTGAATAATCACTTTATTTATTATACATGTTTTTACATGTTATTCATGATCGTATTACCTATATAATGTAGGATTGAAAAAAGAATGTAGATTCTCAATATACAAG
Organism: Viscum album; assembly: GCA_963277665.1. Taxonomy (NCBI): domain Eukaryota; kingdom Viridiplantae; phylum Streptophyta; class Magnoliopsida; order Santalales; family Viscaceae; genus Viscum; species Viscum album. The sequence goes on along the minus strand of OY728158.1, from coordinate 1,549,974,058 downwards.
AGGGGGTGAATTTTATATTTTAAAAATTCCATTATAACATTTAAAAGTTATGTTTAACAAGTATAAACAAACATTCACAAGTCCTCTTAAAGAAACCTTTTCTAATTTCCTAAAAGAATTATTCTACCTTAAAGCATATAGAATTTGTAATATAATCAGAGTAACATAAATACAAATTATAAGAATTTTATACTTCTTAACATTAACATAGTTACAAATAGTAGCGAAATTAAAATAACTTGTAAAAGAAAACAAGTATAAATAAGATTCTTTTACCCCTAAGAGAAGGGTATCGAACAACCTTGGATAATGGTTCCTTGATTTATACATTCAAGATAGTCTGCCTTACCCAAACTCATGTAAGACCTCAATCCAAAGATCGGTATCTGTCTTGCTATCCCTACAAGTCCTCGATTTAGAAAGAAATCAGAACCTCTATCTTCCAAACCCAGAATCCCAAGATCAGCACAATCAGAGTCTGTACAAAGCAAGTCTGAACAAGTTGTTCATACTTGAACATGTTGTTCACAACATCCACACGAAGCACCGAGAGTTATAAGAGCCTCTATCTCTCTAGAAATCACTTCAAAATCTTGTTCACTATCATGTACTTTTCTAAGCTAAATGAGCTTATATTTATAGTCACAACTTCCCAACGGTTGGCTCCTCTCCAAATGTCATATTTTCCTTAAATTTCGGAGGGACCTGAACATGTGGAAATCATAAAACGATTAGTTTATAATAGATTGTATGACATCATTTCAAGTAACAGAAACAATGTTATGTTAAAGATAAATGTTAGGTATAAGAAATCATGGAATCTGAAATCATTGGAATGATACATTAGGCAATCTCTAACATTATCAAGAAAACGTAATTTTAATAAATCATGAAAAAATATTTTTAGAAATAACATTCTTAAGAAAAATGAATCATATAGTCAGAATAACATATACACTAGATTCAGTATCAAGAATATCGGCATCATATATAATCTAGATTCGGTATTGAAGATCAGCATCATATATACACCAAATTTGATATTGAAAATCGGTATCATATATACACTAGATTCAGTATTGAAAATTTGCATCACATATACAGTCGATCCGGTATTGAAAATTGGCATTATATATACACCAGATTCGATATTGAAAATCGACATCACATATACAACGGATTTCATATTGTAAAAACTAAATGACAAATCGTAGTGATAGATCTTGTAAAAATAATTGAATGGAAAATCAGAATGACAGATCTGTAAGTCTAACAGAATAATAAAAACATAACGATATATCTATAAGTATAACAAAATGACAGTTCCTGCTCTTAAGAAAAATATATAAATTAAAAAAATATTCATAACATAGAAAAAGTTTTTGTGATTTTCAAAACATAAAACCATAAGGAATGGAGAAGTCATAAGATATCCTTATTGACTCAACAATCTCCCCCTTTTGGAAAGCACAAACAACTTTGCTAAGGAAGAACATATTGACCTAGGAAAACAAGTAAGAAAAACTTGTATACCTATTTTAATGAGATTATAAATGAATAAAACTAACTCCCCCTTAGGTAATGTTTCCCAAGGATCATATTCTAGATCTATAATGTTAGGGTTTTCATAATGAAATGAATCCCCCTTAAATAAACATATCTTCTTAAAAGAAAACTTCCCCTTAATAGATTCTCCCACTCAAAGATTGAAATTCATCCTTTATAAATAAATTATCCCTCTTTGTAATTTTCAAAAATATGAAAAGAGAATTATAAGATGTACCTTAAAGGTTAAGCAATCATACATTCAAAACAAGAGAAATATATGCATGAAATTTCATGTTAGAAATAAGGTTTACATTACAACAAAATATCAGAATGAAAAAAAATTATCCACACCTCTTATTCTCAGAAAACATCTTCATTATGAAGGATTTGAGCTTCTGGACTTCCGTATGATCATCTTGATACTTTTTTATCAAGATCTCTTGATCCTGGTTCTTCTTTTCTAAAGCCAAGATCCTTTCTTCTTGAGTAGTGACCTTTTTCTCTAATTCACTTCTGACTTGTTTTTCACTGCTAACATATTGAGAAATGGAATTGAGTTGACTACCCTTCTCATATAATGATGTCTTAACCTTGTTGTGATCATATTCACAGGTATTAAAAGCTCCCTTTGTTGAATCCATGAAATCACAAAACTTCCTGAGCTCTTCATTGATGGTTTTGGTGTTGTTAAAGACTTTCTTACAAGTTACCTTTTGGGACTTATAATCAATAAAAATATTATTAAATCAACTTATTACTGGAAAACCATGTCCATAAGCATATTGGTCGCTTTTGACTTTTGGTTTAGGGTTTCTTGCATAATTTGACTCCAGGAATCTATGTTTTCAAGAACTGGAATAGAACTGAAAAAATTCCTCAAAGATAGCTTAACAAAATAATTTTCAATAGATGAAGAGGACTCAGTTCCTAAATCTTCTTTTCCTTTATAAACCCCTTTAAAAATTAATGATACTGGTCTCTCTATTCTCTTGGAAGACATATGAGGCGTTTCCTTATTAGGTGAGGAAACCAAAACACTTTTTCCTTTTTTAGGATTTCGGAATGGGGATTGTTCATCTATAACATGGATAACATTAAGATCTCCCAGTTCATCTTCTTCCTCTTGAAACTATTCTTCTTCTTCACCTTCATGTGCAACCTATTCTATATCTACTTCTTCTTCTAGTTCAATTTCAACTTCTTCCTCATCTACAGCTTCAACCTATTCCTCAACTTCTACCTCTTCTTCAACTTATATCTCTCTTGTACTTCATCTTCAACTTGTTCTTCTGAACTAGATTTATAAATTGAACTCAAAGGAGTTCCAACATAATCTTCCACTTCCTTTAAAACATCATTATCATCATCTTGGACTATCTTATCTTCTAATTCTTAAATAGGTTCTGATAAGGCTAGAACCTTCTTGGATTTTTGGATTTCCGTAGTGGCCACAGGTTACTTATGAGATTCCAGAACTTGTTGAGATTTCTTCTCTACAGCTTTTAGTAAATACTGGCGTACATAGTCTTCCACTGATTTCTTCTTTAGGATCTTCTCATTATTTTCTTTCTCATGATTTTTATCTTGCTTGATTCTCAAAGCATTAGCCTCCATGGGATTCAAACCGAAAGAAGGATCTCCTTCCTTTCTGGTGGCTGCCATTTGTCTCCACTTTGCAACTATTGCATCTGAGTAGGATATTGGTTTCTTTTTAGGATGAGGTGTTGATACTAGGACATCAGTAACTGGTATTATAAAAATCAATTCTTCAAGTTTTCTATTCTTAGATACCGGGTTTGATGATTTCGGGACATCACCCTTGTTATGGACAACAATTTTTTCAAATCTTTTCGATTATGGAACAAACTCTACCTTCATACTCCTTAGATTTTCGTCACATAGCAACAATGTATTGAATGGATTCGAGACTGAGTGGAATGGAACTTTCATCTCTTTAAGACACATAACTATTATCTTGGAAATAGTTATTGGGTACAAAAGGCTTTGAGATCTAATAGATCCGCCCTTAACTGGTTGGATGGTGAGAAGGATGTACTTCACCAAGTTGATATTTCATTTGTTGACAAGGAAGTATAAGTGAAAGACATCACATATCATTAAAGAATCCTTATCTCCCTTTCTTGGAATAAGAAATCCTGGCATCCAAAGGGCTACCATCTTGTGATTCGTTGAGATATTTGTGACCTTCAGATTCTTAACAAATTTGAGACCAAGAAAATCCAAAGCCTTAGCTTTGTCAAAAGAACCTTCTTTCTCAGGGAGTTTCTGAGGGCATAGAAGATATTCCCCTCCATATAAAATATTGATAACATTTTTTTCCTTCTTATGAGGAACTGTATATGACTTATCAGAGCACTTGATCTTAAACAGATCCTTACCATCCTTTTGCGAAAAAGAAACTGATTCATAGAATTTAACAAGGAGGTCAGGATAAACCTAATCTAGAGATTTCTCCTTGGCCACAGAAACACTTTCCCATCCATTAGATTTTATTACCCTAGAAATATGGGAATATTATTTTTCAAATAACATTGGGAAAACTAATATTTCCTTAAATATTGACCAGTCCTTTATCTCCTTACTAATCGGCATCTGATCTGCTGGGGATTCCGAAGTCGTTCAAGATAAAGGAAAAGTTCGGAATGAAAGCTTCAATGGAAGTAGAGCTTTAGCACTGAGAATAGTAAGTATGGTGAGATACTTGATAATGAGTCACCCCTTATATATACATGGGTACAAATTTTCAGCTACCATAATATAATCAAATGAATGAGGCTAATCTGATCTGATCTGACAGTTTAGAATGGATGTTTGACAAAAAATGAATTTTGATCTTTTGACGAAAAGAAAATTATAATTTAAGAACATTTAAAATACAAACAACCAAAACATAAGATGAAGAAAATAAGGATTAACAATGAATACCTTTTGGAATACTCTGAGAGATTTATCGGTATTATTGGATTTTTTTGGGATTTTTCAAATTTGAGATTTTCAAATCCGAAATTTTCAATTCGTAAATTTTCAGTTCGGAAATTTTCAAATCTGAAACTTTCAAATCTGAAATTTTCAAATCTGAAAATTTTAAATCCAAACTTTTCAAATGCAAAATTTTTTATTCTGAAATTTTATAAATTAAATAAAAATAGTTTAATGAAATTAAACAACCAAACACATGTACTCCTTCTGAAATAAGGAGTAATTTACTGTTAAGAGATGATTTAAAAAAGAAATATATGTGAATGGTTACCTTATAGAAATCATTCCTAGCTTCTTTTTAATATATTCAAATCTATAGAAAGGTAGAGGCTTTGTGAAAATATCAGAAAGTTTCTCTTGAGTTCCAATAAATTGAAGAATGATATCTCTTTTTAGTGTGTGGTCCCTACGAAAGTGATATCTAATATCTATGTGCTTTACACAAGAGTGATGTGCAGGGTTTTTTCTTAGCACAATAGAACTTGTGTTATCACACATAATTTGAGTTATAGTAAAACTCATGCCATAGTCTGTGAGTGTGTTTTTCATCCACAACAATTGAGCACAACAACTTCCAGCTGCTACATATTCAGCTTCAGTAGTGGAAATTGCTATAGAGTGTTGTTTCTTGCAAGACCAAAAGACTAGGGAATCTCCTAAGAAATGACATGTTCCAGATGTACTTTTTCTCTCCATTTTACAACCACCAAATTCAGCATCCTAAAAACAATAAGTTCAAAATCATTTCCAGAGGAATAAAATAGTTCCAAATCTAAAGTTCCCTTTAAATATTAGAAAATTATTTTCACTACTTTTAAATGGGATTCTTTAGTATTTGCATGAAATCTTACACATAATCATACTGAGAATGTAAAGTTAGGTATACTAGCTGTTCAGTATAGTAAACTTCCTATCATCCCTCTATAAGATGTTTGATCTATAGGTTTCTCTACTTCATCAATATCAAGAGTTTTAGAGGTTCCAATAGGAGTACATATACTCTTAGTGTTGTTATACCATAACTTCTTTAAATAGTCATTGATATACTTATGTTGGGATATGTAAGTTCCCTCTGGTTTTTGTGATATTTGAAAACCAAGAAAAAAAGTTAACTCATCCATCATACTCATTTCCAACTCAGTTTCATAAGATTGACAAAGGAATCAGTTAAGGATGGCTGAGTTGATCCGAAGATGATGTCATCAACATAAATTTCAACTATCAAAACATCTTTATAATTTTTCTTAATGAACATTATTGGATCACCAGTTCCCTTAACATAGTTATTTTGTAGCAAAAATCCTGAAAGTCAATCATACCAAGATCTAGGGGCTTTTTTAAGTCTATATAATGCTTTGGTATGTTTATAAACGTGATTAGGGTATATTGTATCTTCAAACCCAAGGGGTTGATCTAAATAGACTTCCTCTTTTACATAACTGTTAAGAAAATCACACTTAACATCCATTTGATAGAGTTTAAAATTAATGAATGCTACAAAGGATAGAAGAATACGAATAGATTCAAGTCTTTCTATAGGAGCATAAGTTTCTACATAGTATATAACTTCTTTTTGGTTATAGAATTTTGAAACTAATATTGCTTTATTTTTAACAATGACTCCATTTTCATTGTATTTGTTTCTAAAAACCCATTTTACTCCAAGAAGAGATGTTTCCTTTGGTTTTCAACCAGGATTGCGACACGGTTCCTTACGAATTCATTGAGTTCATCTTGCATAGCCTTAATACAATCTTCATCACCCATGGATTCATCAGGAGTCTTTGGTTCTAATTGGGAAAGAAATGAAACATGTTCAACTTCATTCCTTAAATAACATCTAGTTCTTACCGATTGATTAAGATTTCCAATTATATTATCACTGGGATGATTCTTATGTTACAACTGACATGGATTTTGAAATACCTGTTCATCAACATAAGGTAGAAAATATTCAGGTGTAAATGTCTTAGAAACATTTTCTTCAACATTAACACTGTCTTAGAAATCTTCTGTCAATGGCCGGGGATCAGTTTTAGAAAACACATCTAAAGATATAGGTTGTTTGAAAAAAAGTATCATTTTCATCAAAATTAACATGTATTGTTTCTTCCACAGTGTAAGTGTTTTTATTAAAAATTCTATATGACTTAGAGTTAGTATAGTAACCTAAGAAAATACCATCATCGTATTTGGGTGCAAATTTATGTATGTTATCCTTGGTATTCAAGATAAATACATTACAACCAAAAACATTGAGGTAAGAAACTTTTGGTTTTCTACCAGTCCATAACTCATAAGGTGTTCTATTAAGAAAAGGTCTTATTAAAACTCGATTTATAGTCTATCAAGTAGTACTTATAGGTTAGTCCCAAAAATGTTTGTATATAAAATATTCTCTCAACATGGTTCTTGTCATCTCTTGAAGAATGCGATTTCTTATTTCTACAACACCATTTTATTGAGGAGTTCTTGGAGCTAAGATGTTGTGAGTAATAACTTTTTTACTATAAAAGGTTTCAAAATCATAATTTTCAAATTCTACACCATGATCACTATGAATATTTATCAGTGGTAGGTTTTTCTCATTTTTAACATGAGCTCTAATGATTTTGAAATTATAAAAAGCTTCATATTTATTTTCATGAAAATAGACCCATGTAAATCTAGTGTAGTCATCAACTATGACAATCACAAAGTATTTACCTCCAATACATCCATTTTTTGTTGTAACAAATAAATACATGTGCACTAACTATAATGCATTAGAAGTTTTAATTTCACTTATGTACTTAATGATAGATTTATATTTCTTTCCATATTGACAAGGATCACAAAATTTTGAAGAATCAATCTTATGTTCTGGTAGATCCTGAACAAGTTCTTTCTTAGAAAGCATAATTAGATTCCTTAAGTTATAGTTTCCTAATCTCCTACGCCAAATCCATGATTGATCTTCAAATTCACTATGGCAAGGTATATCTTGACTTCAAAGGTCTTCTAGGTTTAAGGTGTACACATTCTCTGGTTGAAGGGCAGAGAGAATAAACTCATCCTTGAATTTGTGAACTAAATATTCATCATTTCAAAAATTCACAAGGTAACCATCATCACATAATTGGATTATGCTAATGAGGTTGTGCCAAAGGCCTTTTACAAAAAGAGCATTTGAAATAGTAGCTTTATGAAGAAGAATAATGTTAACAATACCGAAAATTTCTCCTTGTGAGTTATCACCAAAAGTTACCTTTCAACCTTTTGTTTTTAAAATCTTCTTAAAATAGTCTTTTTTACCAGTCATGTTCCAGGAACATCCACTATCCATGTACCAAATGTTATTGTTACTTCCTTCATTTTCCTGAAAAATAAAGAGTTATATCTTCAGAATCCAAAATTGTTTGGATCATGAATTATTAGATAATAAGATCTTGGGTATCCCATACTTGTTTGGAAAAATATTCTTTATGAAACCCAATGGATTTAACCCTATTTAAAGGGTAGTTTTTTTGCAATTCCCACCGCTTTGACATTTAGTAAAAAATGGGTCTCTAGAAGGAAGAAAATAAATGTTTCTAAAAATAGTTTTTCGTCATAATAACCTAGATCCTAATTATTAACATGAGGTCAGATCTGAGAATACATCTTGTCAAAAGTTTCCTTACCAGAAGTGAATTTTGAAAGAAGTTTCTTCAATGAAAATATTTCAGATTATAGTCTCAGGACTAAATTCTTATCTTCAAGAATAAATGATTTTGAGTTAATTTTATCCACTAAAACATCTTTTTCTAAAATCAGATTTTTAAGATCCACAGAAAGTATATTTTTCTCAAAATTTACTTCCTCAAGTTTCTTAGAAAATTTTTTTACAACAACATTTTCCTCATCATGATTTTTGGAAAGATATAAAATTTCATTTGTTAAAATAGATTCTCTATAATTTTATATATCTTGTTTCTTAGAAACTTTTCAATTTTTTTTCTCAAGCAACTTAGAAAATCTAGAAACTTCCTCATAGGAAGGAAAATCATTATCATTATCTTATGAAGAAGTTTCTTCATTTGAAGAAAAATATCTATCTGGAAAATTTTCACTTAACAAAATATTGTTTATGGATTCAGTTGTTCGTACCTTAGCCATAAAGCAATGATTTTGAAATGGAGATCTAGATATTAGACCAATAATCTTTTTCCCAAAATATTCATATTCTAAATATTCATTAGAAGAATCTCTACCCCTGGAACTCCAAGAGTCAATTGAATTCAAGACTTTATTATGCTTTTATCTATAGAACTTCTTCTTTTTTATTTCAAAATTCATGTCATTCTTGTCTTTCTTTTAAAGCAAGGGAAAATTAGGTCTGATATGAACAATTCTTCTACATTCATAGCATGTCACTTATCCAAATTTATGGTCTTTTACATATTTCTTCTTGTACCTATATTGAATTTTCGTCTTCCCAACAATATTGTTCATCCTCCGAGCAAGATTTGCTAACTCATTTTCTAAGACATCACTTTCACTGGATTAAGTTAGAATAACAACCTTATTTTCTTAAGATCTTGTAATTCTATCTGGAGTCTTGGATTTCATATGATTTGAAGTAGTAGTAAAAGCAACACCTCTAATTCCATTCTTCTTCTTAATATTATTATCATCTCTATTCATTCTGGTTTCATGTTGAATAAGAGTTCCAAATAGTTCATCAAGAGAAATCTGAGTAACTTTTCTATTCTCATCTATAGTTGTCCTCTTGGATTCTCATTCATTAGGCATGATGTCAATAATTTTATCGACAAGAGATTCATTATCTAAACCTTTTTCTCCCATAGATTGTAAGTTGTTGACAATAGTCATAAATCATTGTTGTACCTTACATACGGGTTCTTCATAAGGAAAGTAGAAACCATGATACTCAGCTCTGAGCATAGATCTTATTGTTTCAATAAGTTTGGAAGATCCAAAGTGAGTTACTTCAAGCTTCTTCTAAATACTATTTGTAGCTTCACAGGATGAAATCTGGCTACATATTTTTCTAGTCATAGAACATGGAAAAGTATTACGTACCTTAAAGTTCATATGATATTTCACCTTTTTTGGATTAGTAAAGGTTTTAAGTTCCTTATCAGGAATCTTATAATCTCCTATTAATATAATGTAGTTTTCTACACCTGTGTTGATCATAAGGGTCTTCATTATATCTCTCCAGTACTCATAGTAATTTCCATCGAAGATTGTTGGTCTATTAGGATTGAGATTTTCTAGAGATCCAACATGAATACCTACCATACTAAAAAGATATTTCTTCCCAAAAAACGTATTAGTAGTAAAAATTTAAGATCAAATATGAAGAACATAAGAAAAGGAAAACTTGAGCAAGAATACTTATATGTGGATATAAGTATTTCAGAAACCTGCTCTGATACCAATTGTAGGATTGTTTCAGAATATAAGGTTGCCAACCTCTGATACCAATTGTAGGATTGATAACAGAATATAGATGCTCAATATACAGGAGGGGGGAATTTTCTATTTTAAAAATTCATTTGGAACCTTTAAAAGTTACGTTTAACAAGGTAAAACAAACATTCACAAGTCCTCTTAAAGTAAACTTTTCTAATTTTTTAAAAGAATGATTCTACCTTATAGCGTATAGAATCTTTAATATAATCAAAGTAACAGAATAACAAAATATAAGATTTTTATACTTCTTTACTTTAACAGAGTTACGTATAGCAGCAGATTTAAAGTAACTTGTAATAGAAAACAAGTAACAATAGGATTATTTTAATCCAAAGAGAAGGGTATCCAACAACCTTGGATAAAGGTTCCTTGATTTATACTTTCAAGAATGTATGTCTTACCCTAACACAGGTAAGACCTCAATACGAATATTCGTATCTGTCTTGCTATCCCTATAATTCCTTGATTTAAAAGGAAATCAGAACCTCTATCTTCCAAACCTGGAATCCCACGATCAGCACAATCGGAGTCTTCCCAAAGCAATACTGAACAAGTTGTTCATGCCTGAACTAGCTATTCACAACATCCGCATGAATAACTGAGAGTTGTAAGAACCTATCTCTCTAGAAATCACTTCACAAGCTTGTTCACTATAAAGTACTTTTCCCATTTAAATGATCTTATATTTATAGGCAAACCTTCCCAGTGGTCGGCTCCTCTCCAACGGTCATACTATCCTTAAATTTATGAGGGACCTGGACAAGTGGAAAACATACAACGATTAGTTTATAACAGATTTTATGACATCATGCATTTCAAGTAACAGAAATAATGTTAAGTTAAAGATAAATGTTAGGTATAAGAAATATTGGAATTTGATATAATTGGAATGATACATTAGGAAATCACTAAAATTATTAAGAAAACCTAATCTTAAGAAATCAGGAAAATTGATTCTTAGAAATAACATTTTTAAGAAAACTGAATCATAATGTCGAAATCACCTATACACCGGATTTAGTATCAAGAATATCAGCATCATATATACAACAGATTTGGTATTGATGATCGACATCACATATACACCATATTCGGTATTGAAAATCGGCATCACATATACATGAAATTCGGTATTGTAAAAACTAAATGACAAATCATAATGACAGATCTTGTAAAAATTACTGAATAGAAAATCAGAATGACAGATCTGTAGGTCTAACAGAATAAAAAAAACATAATGATATGTCTATAAGTATAACAGAATGAAAATTCCAGATATTAAGAAAAATATAGAACATAAAGAAAATATTCAGAACATAGAAAAAGTGTTTGTGATTTTCAAAACATAAAACCATAAGGAATAGAGAAGTCATAAGATATCCTTATTGACTCAATAGATAATTATTTAATTACATAAAGAATTTAAAACCAGATATAAATATATTATATATTTAGAATATAAATATATATAATATAATGATATATGAAATGGGATACACCATTTCTGGTGATGGTAGGTTGTACATATGCATGAACATTGTATCTTCATTCTTATCGTATAGAATGGAATCAAGTAAAAGTCATATATCTATACACAGACATACAAACACACACAAACAAATATATATATATATATATATATATATATTATTCCATTATAATTATTATTTCCTATATTTTATATTTATTCGTTAAATATATTTCTATAATTATTCTTGAATGGTTAACGTTGAGGATAAATCTCATCATGTCTTGGAGAAGGTAAGTCATACGTACACATGAGCGACGATCAAGTTTCCTTTTTGTTAAAGTGTTATGGAATTTATTGACATGTTAATTATACAGAGTCGGTATCATGTCATATTTATTATTTATATCATTTATATTCATCTTTATACCCATCAAAATAAATTAGTGATGAAAAACATATTAAACTACAATGTGGAGACGTTAAGCCCATCATACACACGCATAATGATATTTTTTTTCTTGGGATTGAAAAAATGAAAAATGTAGCTGTACCATAAAGACAATAATAACTCATTATATATATGAAATATTTTTTTTTATTTTAGTATGTAAATACATAGAAAGGTGATGTAGAAGATGAAGAGAAATTGTATTAAATTGGTAAAAAGTTGCATCTTATACGAGTATCTCCTTTTGATTTGAATAAAAGGACTTAATAATTATTCCAAATGTATAGGAACATAGAATATGTGATAGATTTTTTATGATGAAATTGGTAGGGGTTAGATGAGCCAATTATTTTTATATGAGTGAATAAAATATAAGTACAGGTTCTTTTTTTAATAGAGGGGAGGGGAGCTTTAGGAATCTTGAAAAATATTAAATTAATATAAATTAATTATAATTTAAAATGGTTTAAAAGTTAGTTAATAATATTATGAGATGAATATGGAATGAAATACCCTCATCTATAAAATATTAGAAATTTTTAGGACATAATATTGACCTTATCTTTTGGAATTAACCCTTAGTTAAACAATTTATCTTTTACCGTGACAACTTGTCGTATTACACTATATGGTTAATATAGTTATCATTAAATGCCAAAAAAAACCCCATTAGATCATTTATGAAATTTCAAACATTATAAAAGATATTTGGAAGAATTATATATTTTTTTGGATTTTATATTTATTAATATAATATTATTTATTATAAAATGCCATTTATTGACATTTTTTACACTATTTATTATTTGACATTTTTGAAACTTGTAACAAAATGATTCTTTCAAAACAATTAGGTGAAATAATTACTAACATGTCATATTATTATAAAAATATAACTTACTACATCAACTATTTCTAATTATATTTAGGTTAAAATTATTAATATAATTTATTTGATTATTCCTTTAACAAACCAATTAGTGTATCATAATTGTGTCAATATTTAATTTAATTATAAATTTTATTACATTATAAATAAATTACCATGATATATATAATTATTTTATAATTATAATGATTATTTATATTCGACCATATCACTTATGTAAAATCATATTAAAAATCATATAGTTATTAAAATTATAATATGACATTTTATACTCATATTTTTATAAAATTTAATATATTTTTAATATGACCCTAGTTTCTCAAAAAGATTATATATTAGACATAAGAATTATTTTGGTCAAAAAAAATTTATCCAATGAATTTTGGAAATGTTTTAGGGCAGTTTGATAATTATATTATATTATTTTTTAACTTTAATTACACAATTTACCCTTAATTGTGGTATGGAAATAAAAATTTACTAAAGATACTATTCAGAAAAAAAAATTAATATTATTAGATCAAAAAATTTATACTAATTACCCCCATGTAGATCTGTTTTTTTAAATTCAATTCAAAAAACATGGAAATATTTTGTTTAATTCTAATCTTGCAGATGTGGCTAGATGGTGGAAAAAAGAGACGTTACCAAGATCAATAAATTTGTATACCTAATTATATTATAAAAATGATTCCTAAAAATAAAATTGGTATATAATTTTTTCAAATTTTATTTTTTGACATTAGAAATTAAATTAAATTAAATTAATTATTTCAATGAAAAAGTTGTTTTTATCAACAATTGAGTATTATTCACTATTCTTCGATAATTGAAACTTTTCAAAAAAAAAGTACCACAAATTCACCCAAAGATAATTTTAATATTACCAATTTATTAAATAAAGATTATATTCCTAAATAAATTTGATAAATTTGATTGTGTTGTAATTATTATTCATCAACACTTTGTAAAATATTACATTGATAGAACATGGTGCACTCTAACTCGGTGTTGCGTGCAATTAATGTTATTAAAGAAAATGAATTTATTTAAGAAGATTAATATTTTAGAATAATGGGGTATTACATTATACCATGCTTAAATAAATTTCATCCTCATAATTCGAACTCGTTGTCGAAAACTATGGGCTGGACTTTTAAAAATATATTGATTGAAATTCCACAGCATAAAAAGGTTTATGAGACCTCCTTTTTAAAATAAATAAAGGGAAGTATAGGATAACTATAGATAACAAATACACGGGTTCCATGTAAGAAAACATGGTAATGTATGAAAAATATTACCATCTACTTATAATGGAGAGTGATAGGGAACATTGATAGGAAAAAGATAACAATCACAATTTCATACATCTACGATATTCTAAGGGACAATTTGATGCATCAAAAATAATATTATTATTATTATTTTTTTCATGATTCTTTCCCTAGAGCTAATAAATTATTTTCCAGTTCATAAATGCATTTAATTGATTTCATTCCATGTTATATGTATAATCTCATCTTTTTTTTGTTCTTCCAACTATTTTCATATTATCCCTTTCACTTGGAAATGAATGTTCAAAATGATTTTTTTCACACATCATAATATTTTTGATAAATCATAAGGACGACAAGTATTTCCTTAATATTCGACATTTTTAATAAACTCAAAATTTTTTCCAAATGTATCCAATAAACCATTATTTAAAATTAAGAAATAATTTCTAATGTTCTAATTACTCCATTCTAAGAATAAGATTTTTCCAAAATAATTCTTTCCAATTAGATAGTCTAAAATAGACTCTAAATATCTAAAAAAATTATAACATCATATTCCCCAAACAACGTAATGTATCTCTTATTGACTCATAAAAAAGATTTGATCACCTTAAAAACAATAATTAAAACATTCAGGCCTCCAAAACAATGAAAAAAATTTATTGTTGTACAATAATATATATTCCATAATTATTTTTACCAATACATTTCTAATAAAATATTAAAATGAAAATATTTTGAAAAGGAATACTAATTATTACTATTCATCTATGGTAGTGGAATAACCTGATTATTATCGAATAGCTTTATTTTGGGTATATTCCTTTGATACACGATATATTTATTCACAGTGTCCTATATAATTGCAGTGGAATCAATCCACATTGAAATGTTTCTTTCATTACCATCAAATCAAAAACCTGGTGGCCTTTGTCTCCATACTTATAAAAAACACCAATCCCCTAAAATAATTTTCTAAGGTAATAATTTCTACAGTAATCACATGTGCGAAAATTCTTATTTCCATTCTTCCCTTTATCCATCTTTTTCGCTTCTATACTCTTCTTCTCCAGTTTACCTTTATAGTCATTGGATGCTTATTTTATATATCTCATTTCAACATGATCGTATTTCATCATATGTTGA
This sequence comes from Viscum album, assembly GCA_963277665.1. NCBI lineage: Eukaryota > Viridiplantae > Streptophyta > Magnoliopsida > Santalales > Viscaceae > Viscum > Viscum album. The sequence goes on along the minus strand of OY728158.1, from coordinate 1,549,958,816 downwards.
AAAAACATGGGAAACTATTTCCCTAAAAAATATACAATAAGGCCCTGGAAGATATCATCATTCTTACTCCATAGATCATCTAAATTGGGTATATTCACACTTTTTCTACTAGGAACAATCAATAAATAATGGAATATACTACATTAAATCATACAAAAATGTATAATCATAAAACTAGTGAAACACATAACATATAATTAAAAAATATATTCATAGATAATCTCATAATCGTAAATATTGTTTCTTTGGGGACGTATTTACTTTAAAATATTTCATAATGGTTAGTGATGAAAATGCGAATTATTGTAATCATATCCCGCAGGAGTATCAAACTAGTTGCATATTAAGGCTGGTGTCATATACCAGGTTACCATGAGTTGGACCTAAAACATCTTGTTGGAGTTATTAATCCTATGTACATCTCTTCTAGAACCATGATCACTTGTAGTATGTAGTTTGTAGAAATGGATGTATTTCTAGGAATACACACATAATATCTACCTTCTAAAAAATATAGAACTATATTCTATGCTTATCCTCAAAGTATATATTTTTATTATGTTCCCTAATTTTTTTATTTAAATATAATTTCCATGGTTGTTTCTAAATTATCATCTAATACCAACTATAGGGACCCGACCCCAAAATCCCAAATCCTGTGAAAATTTTTAATATTATTGGAAGGATTACAAGGATTAAAATCTAGAATAACTAATCAATTTAACTATCCTAGAATATAGATTACATACATGACCCTTAAATTAAAATTAAAAATATAATATACATAATATATAATCAATTAATAATTCCATTATTATCCAAGATTAACTCTTCTTATCAATAATAATACACACCTCAAAATGATATAAATATAAAACATATGAAATGTGTGAACTTAGATTATTAGTAAGGTTAAACAGTACACCAGAATCTTTCATAAATATGCATAAACATTTAAGGATATGTATGAAACTGAAACAAAATCCTTTTCAACATAATATTCAGTATAATATGGAAATAAAAAATCAAATAAGTTTATTTAAACATTCAAATAGATATTAATTAGTTAAATAATCACATGCAATATAAATAATCAATTTCATAATGAGTGAATTTATAATGTTAGACATCATATCCCCATCATATGGTCCTCATGACCAGACAACACATAAATGGGAAAACCCATACTAGTTTGTCCCATGAGACCTACCGATTCATTGACGGTCTATAGTAGGTCATGCCCAATACATACTAATTCCAATGCATTCATATAATAAAATGGATAAAACAAAACCAATATAAACATTCATATTAAGACAAGTTTATGAAATTTTAATAATTTAACCATAAACCTTTAATGGTATAAAAATATCTTATCCATTGTTAAACATATTATAAACCATTAAATAAAATGTGGCATATTTCATCATAGTAAGAGTACCTCAACATATCATCTAACCCAAAAAATGATGCTGATGTGGATAAAAATAATTTAATAAATTCATTAAAAATATATTGAGACTAAAATCATTTTTTAATTGAAATATTATATTCAAAATTCATGCACTTATAAAAGACATTTAAAAATATATTTTTGAATCAAATATTCCATAAAAATTTTTAATCATTTGAATTGATTTATTATATTAAAACTATTACAACCCATAATTTACATACATTATTATTACATCATAATTGAAGCATACTTATTACAACATATAACAAAAACACAATATGACCATATAGGTATAGTGTCTTTAGAAACTGGGAAACATAAACAACTGGTTCATAAAGCATCTACATTGTCTCCCATTTATTTCATCATATCTAGAATCTCTTTTTGGAATATCCTACATAATACCCTTGTTCCTGACCTGGGGAAAAGAAAACATACAAAATGGTGAGATAAAATGCTCATTAATGGTAAAAAAAAGAAATATCAATCACATCATATTCATTAGAACATAACATTTGGAAAATCATAACCTACAAAAGAGATCATAATTTCATAACATGGGATAAATCATAGTACTGAAATCTAATCCCAATAATCATAACATAAAACATGAAACGTTATGGAATACACACATTATCATATAGAATCATTTCTTAGTAGTCAATACTCATTGCCAAGACTATCCTAGCAGACAAAGTCCATTTCTGAACGGAGTTCACTCCTCGTTTCCGTCCGGTATCACTGAACCGGATTAACCTACCATTCCATCCATGTCTATCTCATGAGATATAAAACATTACCCAATTCATTGGGGGGAGATATAGGTCTCACCCATCTCATAATGAAACCATTCTTATGTGTGCCACAAAATCATAAATCATAGCATAAACCATGTAATAAAAATGGGATTCTTAAACATCATGCCATCATAACATAATCCATATAAGATAAAAGGACATCATAAAATCAATTCCATCATAACATAATAAAATAAATGTAAAAATAGGGATAAAAACAGAACCCTATATTATATTAGATGGAAGATAATTTTGATAAAACACTTGAACTTCATTCTTGAGGAAAATATCTTTTCTACTTCAAAATCATTTTTCCCTTCTTAACATGTCATACAATTTTAAACTACATGAAGCTGATTAAAAATAAACTTGAAAACTTGTAAAATAATCTTCATGAAAATAATGTTCTAAAAATCCATTCATGTCGTATAAGTTAAAGAAAAACATTCTTCTCGTACTTTGGCTGGAAAAGTCAAAAAAGTACCTCGTACTAAAAAAGACAAATGGTTCCTTTCAAAACTTTTACTATAAACTCACCGAAGGGTAAAATTGGATTTATAAAAATGTTGGAACATAGAAATAATATTACATATTGAGGAAACATAGTTGTGGATGATAAATATTCCCTAGTAATTTTGAAGTATAAACAATCTCGGATAAAAATGATATTGCGAGATTTTCCCATACCATAGGTCTGATTTGCTTCATACGTGTCTAAACCTCCTGTATAATGATTTAAATAATGTTATTGACTTATTCCAGAATCTTACTCATTGTTATGATATCATATATGGTCATATTCTTAGATTTTTATTAGTAATATTTCATTGCTACTTGTTATTCGGGTGTTTATTGCTATTTGTTCTTATGCGTGTTTTGTCGAATAAATTCTTATTCTTCTTTTTAGGTTATAGATACCTCATTTACAGACTGGTATTAGTGTAATATATATCAGATTTATTCATTCAATTAATTTATATAATCATTATGCATTGAAGATCATGTAAAACGAGTCGCATCACATCGTGGAGACGGTAGGTCGTACGTACGCACGAGCAATGATATCATTCCCATGATCATGGAATTGTATTGAAGTGTATGTATACTATTTCAGAATCAATATCACTTGAAAATAATAATATATAGTTATTCTTTACACCATTATACCCATCCATGTAAGGTGGTGGTGGAAAACAGATTACACCACAGCGTGGAGACGGAATTCCGTATGTACGCACGCGTGGTGATTTCATTTTCCGTAGGATGGATTGAAGCTGAAATAGAGTTGTTTAGTATTTATATTAACATATCAGTATATGAGTGATACTGATTTTATTTCTTCATAATGAAACAACTAAAGAAGAAGAAGTAGAAGAAGAAATAATGTTAAAAGAATCGGTAACGGACATTACCTCTTCTTTGAAGCGCCTTTTCTTAACCTCCTCTTAGGGCACTAAATATGGTCTTTGAAGAAGATCAGGACCTCTAGGATGTTTCTAGGGAAGTTGAGAAGGAAAATGTATAGGTTTTGGCTGAGCATGAAGGCTCAATGTTGTGTACAGATGAGAGGGAGGAGGTGCCCTTTTATAAAGGAGGAGAGAGGTACTTTTGGAAAAACTTAAAATATTATTTTATAATAAAGTCATATTTGGTTTTTAATATCTACAAATTGATTTATTTAGAAGATAAGGTGGGTATGGGTCTAAATCCTCTCAACAAATAGATTTTATACAAGTTTAGGTTACTATTTTAACCTTATCATTTAGATTTAACTCTAAGTTAAATAATTTAACTTTTACAGTGTCTTCTTGTTTTCTTACACTATATGGATAATAAACATACTATAACAAGCCAAACGAACCCCAAGTGGTTCATTATTAATATATATAACTTTATCTAAGTCATTTTTCCAAACATTTGATTTTTAGGAATAAAATAAAAATTAATAATATAATATTTTTTTTAAAAACTATTTTATGTCAATTTTGACACTATTTGGTAATTGATTTTTATGAAGACCATAAAAGCATGATTAATTTGAAAAAATATAATTAAATCAATAATAATATATCATATTAACCTATTAAATTAGTTTAATTCATAAAAAGTCTCAAATTACATTTATTTGGGTATTTATAATATCAATTATGTTAATATTTTCTTAATAAGGTAATTACTACATCATCATTCTGTCATAAATAAGATAAATTATTTTAAGTCTAAAAATTATAAATAAAATACCATTATTTAGGAAATATTTTATATTTCTAATGAATATTTATAGTCATATTTATCTTATATTTAACCCTATATTAAAAATGTTTTAGTTATTAAACTTTGATTTTAACTATTTTAACTCTTCTTTAAATAAAATAATATTAAATCTCCTAATCTAATCCAAGTGGACCTACATGGTCATATTTTATTCCTATATTTTTTTTTGGTCGAATTAAACTTATCCAATAGAATTAGGACATGTGTTACTGTAATAATAATACCATTTTTACCCTTAATTACCCTATTAACTTTTAACCATGGTAAATAAAAGTAAAAAGTTAATATTCACCAAAAATTATTTTTATCTTATTGAACCACATTTTAATCCTTGATATTAACTGTGACTCTCTGATTTTTGAAATTCCACTCACAAGAAGTGGTAAAATTATGTTTTATGTAAATTTTCAAACTCTCCTAGGAGGTGGGTAAAAGACAGTGAAAAGTTCAATAAAATTTTTATATATCTAAACTTATTATAAAATGACTCCAATGAATTAATTTGAACTTATATAGGTATTATGTATCAATTTTTACCTAAAATAAATTTAAATAAAGTTAATAATTATTAAAATAAATGGTCGGTTTTTAAATAGTAACCTAGTGTTTTCACTATTCATCAAAAATTGAAAGTTTTCAGAAAAATACCAAAAATTAACTCTAGGATAATTTTGATATTATGAATCCAAAAATGAAGTCTATATTGAAAGATAAAATTTATAAAATTTCAAAAAGTTGTTATTACTATTCATAACAACTAGTTTTAATAATATTTTAATAGCATATCGTTTTTTAGTGAAACTCGGTATTGCGTACAACACAAGCTATCAAGGAAGGTCGTGATTGCATGTAAATCAAGCCAAGCTAGTGTTGTGTGTAGTGAAAGATTCCTTTGATGATGTATATAACATAAAAACAAAATATTTCTTATAAAAATCTCAAGTGTTACATTCTACCCCCCTTAAAATGAATTTCACCCTCGAAATTCGTCACTTTATAACAAATAGATGAGGATACTTCTCCCTCATCATATCCTCAAGCTCCCATATAGCTTCTTCTAATTGGTGGTTCCTCCATAAAACTTTCACCAAGTGAGTGGTCATGTTCCGTAGGACTTTTTCACTATGATCTAGAATCTCTATCAGTTGTTCTTCATAAGAAAGGTCTTGCTCCAACGGTAAAACTTCTGAGATGAGTACATCTGAAGGATCGGGTATGTACTTTCTCAGGAGATCTACATGGAACACATCGTGAACTTGAGAGAGATTTGGTGGAAGTGCCAATCGGTAAGCTTACTTCCCAACATGATTCAGTATTTTGAAAGGACCGATATACCCAGGGCTCAGCTTTCCCATCTTTCCAAATCTTATTACTCTCTTCCAAGGAGATATTCGTAAGAACACTTTATCACCCACTTCAAACTCTAGGCCTTTTCTTCGGTTATCTGCATAACTTTTTTGTAGACTCTAAGTTGCTCTTATGTGTTGTTGAATAGATCGGACCTTTTCTGCCATATCATCAACAATATCAGGTCCTAGTAGCTTTCTTTCCCCAACTCCATCCCAACAAGTTGGAGTTCAGCATTTCTTTCCATAGAGAGCTTCATAAGGAGCCATCTGAATATTGGAGTGAAAGATATTATTATATGAAAATTACACAAAAATTAGGTGTTGATCCCAACCACATTTGAAATACATAGAGCAAGCTCTTAACATATCTTCTAGAGTTTGAATTGTTCTCTCAGACTGACCGTCTGTCTGAGGATGATAAATAGTGCTGAAACTCAACACTGTATCGAGGGTATACAGAAGACTTCGCCAAAACATTGAGGTAAACCTCGGATCTCGATCCAATATAATGGAAATTGGTACTCCATGCAATCTTAACACTTCTTTACATATATCCTGGCAAGCTGATCAAGAGATAAATCCTCTCTAATAGCAATGGCATGTGCTGACTTCGTAAGATGATCAACTATGACCCAGATAGCATTATTGCCTTTGGATGTTTTAGGAAGTCTGGTGAAAAAGTCCATAGTGATGTTTTCTCATTTCCATTTGGGTATGGGTAATGGTTGTAACATACCCTTAGACATCTGTCTCTCAGCTTTAACTTGCTGACAAACCATGCATCGAGAGACATATTATGCAACATATCTTTTTATGCCATCCAACCAGAAGTACTCTTTTAGGTCCCTATACATCTTCGTGCTTCCATGATGAATAGAGAATGAATAACTATGAGCTTCATCCAATATTTCCTTCTTTAATTCTGGAATGGGAGGAACACAAACATGATTCCTGAACCTTATTATCCCATCGCAATCAAGGTTGAATTTAGGAACATTTCTCACCTTCTTTTGTAACTCTACATATTCTTTTTGGGCCTCCTTAATCTTCACATGTTTAGATGGTTGAAAATTAATTTGAGAAAGATAAGATTTTTCCCCTTACATTATAATTCCAAGAACCATTCTTTTTAAATCCATAAATATTGGATCTTTTGTGATCCTCATCATGGATAAGCTAGCATGGTCTTGCCGACTTAATGCATCTGTCACCTTGTTTGCTTTCCCAGGGTGTTAATGAATTGAGTAGTCGTACTCCTTAATCAAATCCAACCATCTTCTTTGGCACATATTCAGCTCCTTTTGTGTGAAAATATACTTTAAACATTTATGATCAGTATAAATACCATACCTTTCTCCATAAAGATAATGCCTCCAAATCGTTAATGCAAAGATTACCGCAGCTAACTCCAAATCATCAGTTGGGTAATTTTGCTCATAGATTTTCAACTGTCGTGAGGCATAAGCTATCACCATATCATTTTTCATGAGAACACACCATAATACCTTCTTTGATGCATCACTATAGATCACAAACCTTCTCCACTACAAGGCATTGTGAGAACAGGTGCACTGGATAACCTTCTTTTTAACTCCTTGAAATTATCTTCACACTCCTCTGTCTAGGTGAACTTAACTCCATTTCGAGTCAACTAGGTCAGTAGATTAGATAATCATGAAAAATCTTTCACAAAACGTCGATAATATCCACCCAAACCAATAAAACTTCAGATCTCAGTTACTGTTGTTGGTCTCGACCAACTTTTGATAACCTCTGTTTTTGCTAGATGCACATATATCCCCTCTTTTGAGAATATGTGACCCAAAAATGAAAATTTTTGAAGCCAAAATTATGACATGGTAAATTGGGCATAAATCTTCTCCTTTCTCAGGGTCATCAATACAATTCCCAAGTTATCTTCATGTTCTTACTTTCTCTTTGAATAGACAAGAATATTGTCTATAAAGACTAACACAAACCGATGAAGATAGTCTCTAAAGACCCTATTAATTAGATCCATGAACATAGCAGGGCCATTAGTAAGACCAAATGGCATCACTATAAATTCATAGTGTCTGTACCTTGTACGGAAAGCCGTCTTTGGTATATCCTCCCTTTTGATCCTTAATTGATGATACCCTGATTGAAGATCAGTCTTGGAAAAGTATTGAGCTCCACATAGTTGGTCAAATAAGTCATCAATGTGTGGGAGAGGATATGTGTTCTTGATAGTGATCTTGTTAAGTTCTCGATAATCAATGCAGAGTCTCATTGATCCATATTTATTCTTAACAAACAGAACATGTTCTCCCCAAGGTGATACACTAGGTCGTATGAATCCCTTATCAAATTTCCCTTGGAGTTTCTTCTTCAATTCCTACAACTCAATTGGGGACATTCTATAAGGTGTCTTTAAAAAAGGCATAACACTCGGTATGAGTTATATTGAAAACTCAACTTCATGATTTGGTGGAAGACCTAGAAATTTCTATAGAAAGACATCATCAAACTCTTATAAAATGGGAATATTCTTAATCATGAGTTTCTCTCCAACCATTTGAGATAAATAACCTTCATTTATTGGAATCAAGACCCATAAGATGGAAGAAATTTCCACTGGAAGGTTATGTTCATCCTTGCATCGATAGACGATCATAGATTGATCTGGAATATGAAATGGGACTTCCCTTATTTGGAAATTTATATGAGCTCTATATAAAGAAAGCCAATCCAAGACAATAATCACATAAAATTCCACTATAGGAAGGATCACAAGATTTACAGGAAGCACTTTCCCACAAACTTCAATCAGAGAAGAATTGTAAACTTTTGATGCGACTGTTGTGCCATTATGGGTTGTCACAGTTATCTCAATATCTAAATGCTGGGGTAACATGGAGATACCCTTAGAAAATTCTTCAAAAATAAAAGTGTGGGTGGATCTAGAATTGAATAAAACATTTGATACTTTAGAGTTGATGGTAAGTGTACCTTTCACTACTTCATTATTATACTCCACATCACTGATAGAAATTGCATGTGACTTTCCTTTGTCTTTATCCTTAAGAGTTTGTTGACGTCGATCATCATCAACAACACTTTGATTAGGTAATTGATTGGAATAATTCCCCATTTCCTTGCACTTGTAACATTGAAGTGTAGGAGGTGCAATCTGTGTAGCCTTTTCTTTATTCTCATCACTAGACTTCTTCTTCCCATCATTGCGGTATTCAAATACCCAATGACATTCCTTTCCACATTTGAAACATTTAATTGTCCCTTTAAGACAACTCCCTCCATTTTTCTTTCCACACTTTGAGCATAAGGGAAAACTCATCTTCTTTTCAGTTTGGTCTTTAGATTTCCCTTTGAATTCTATTTTCCTCTTCTTATAAAATTTATATGACTGATGGGTTACTCCAATCTCTATCTCAACCTTGAGAGCACATCGAACGATTTCCTTGTAGATATTGAAGTCCCTTATGGCTAACGCCCATAGAAGACTTGTTTTTAAGCCACTAAAGAATCAATATATCTTACTCTCAGGTTGGATAATAATCCCAGAAGTGTACCTTCCAAGTCGTGTAAAATTTTCTTCGTAGCTACCAACAGATTCATCATCCTTTTGCTTCAGTTCAAGAATCTTCTTCTCCGTATTTGTTCGAAGAATATGAGGGATGTACTTATTGAAAAATAAGTTCTTGAACTCGTCCCATTCCATGGATTCAATTTCACCACTTTAACTTGTATTCTTGATAAGATTGCACCATTGATCATCTTCACCTTCTAAACGATATACTACTAAGATGACTTTATCATGTTCAAAACATTGAAGAACTGAAAATATCTTTTTAGTTGTACTGATCCACTATTCAGCCACAAATGGATCAGTAGACCCGCCGAATGAGGGTGGACGCTGCCTCCTGAAGGATTCAACAGACTGTTGCTCCTTCTTTTGCTCATTTGGAAGTCCTGCATAATTTATAGCTTGATAAAGTTGTGTGAGCATGTCTATAAGATTTTTCATTCCATCTCCCATAACATTTGGTTACTCAGGGGGACAATCATTACATTGCCTGTCGCATTCAGCATTAACACGGTTCTTTCGGGTTCCAGCCATTGACTAAAACCAAGAAGAACAGTGTGAGCAACACTAATTATAATAGGAAAACCACATAATCAAGAATAAAATTTCACACTTAATGTCTTATCAAAGGTTGTTAATGGCCATTTCTAAAACACTAAGATTGTGTTCTATCCTTAGACATATCCTTAGGGTTCTTACTAAGGCTTTCACATCCTAGTTTCCAAAGGTTGGCTATACCTTTCCTCTTATACCAACTATAGAGACCCATACTTTACATACATTGTTATTAATTTTTAATTGAAGCATACTTATTACAACATATAACAAAACCATAATAGGACCATATACGTATAGTGTCTTTAGAAACTGGGAAACATAAACAACTGGTTCATAAAGAATATATATTGTCTCCCATTTATTTCATCATATCTAGAATCCATTTCTGGCATATCCTACTTAATACCCTTCTTCCTAACCTGGGGAAACGAAAACAGACAAATGGTTGAGCTCAAATGCTTAGTAGGGGTCAACAAAAGAAATATCAATCACATCATATTCGTAAGAACATAACATTTTGGAAATCTTAACCTGCAAAAGAGATCATAATTTCATAACATGGGATAAATCATAGTAGTGAAATGTAATCCCAATAATCATAACTTAAAACCTGAAACTTTGTGGCATACACACATAATCATAGATAATCATTTCTTAGTAGTCAAGACTCATTTCCAAGACTATCCTAGCGGACAAAGTCTATTTCTGAAACGAGTTCACTCCTCGTTTCAGTCCTGTATCACTGAACCGGATTAACATGTCGTTCCAGCCATGTCTATCTCATGAGATATTGATCTTTACCAAATTCATTGGATGGAGATATATGTCCCACCCATCTCATAATGAAACAATTTTTATGTGTTCCACAAAATCATAAATCATAGCATAACCCATGTAATAAAAACGGGATTCTTAATCATCATTCCATCATAACATAATCCATATAAGATAAAAGGACATCATAAAAATAATTCCATCATAACATAATCAAATCAATGTAAAAATATGGATATAAAAATAACACTATATTATATTAGATTGAAGATAATTTTTATAAAACACATGAACTTCATTCTTGAGGAAAATATCCTTTCTACTTCAAAAACATTTTTCCTTTCTTATCATGTCATAGAATTTTAAACTAAAAGAAGTTGATTAAAAATAAACTTGAAAAAATGTAAAGTAAGCTTCATGTAATTAATGTTCTAAAAATCCATTCATGTTGTATAAGTTAAAGAAAAACATTCTTCTCATACTTTGGTCAGAAAAGTTAAAAAAGTACCTCGTACTAAAAATGACAAAAGATCCCTTTCATATCTTTTACTAAAAACTCACCGAAGGGTAAAATTAGATATAAACAATTTTAGGAGGATATAAATAATATTAAATATTGAGGAAACATATATGTGGATTATAAATATTCCCCAGTAAATTCTGAAGTATAAATGATCTCGGATAAAAATGAGATTACGAGATTTTCCCTTACCTTAGGTCCGATTTGATCCATACATGTCCGAACCTCCTATATATTGATTTAAATAATGTTATTGACTTATTACATAATTTTACTCATTGTTATGATATCATATATGGTCATATTCTTAGCTTCGTATTATTAATATTTCATTGCTACTTGTTATTCAGGTGTTTATTGCTTTTTGTTCTTATGCGTGATTTGTCGAATAAATTATTATTCTTCATTTTAGGTTATAGATACCTCATATCCAGAATTTTATTAATGTAATATATATCATATTTATTCATTAAATTCATTTATATAATCATTATGCATTGATGATCATGTAGAACGAGTCGCATCACATCGTGGAGAAGGTAGGTTGTACGTACGCACGAGCGATGATATCGTTCCAATGATTGTGGAATTGTATTAAAGTGTATGTATACTATTTTATAATAAATATCACTTTAAAATAATCATATATAGTTATTATTTACACCATTATACACATCCAAGTACGGTGGTGGTGGAAAACAGATTAAACCATGGCGTGGAGACAGTATTCCGTACGTACGCACGCACGATGGTTTCATTTTCCATAGGATGGATAGAAGATGAAATAGGGTTGTTTTATATTTATAATTACATATTAGTATATGAGTGATACTGATTTTATTACTTAATAATGAAACAAATAAAGAAGAAGAAGTATAAGAAGAAATAATGTTGAAAGAATCGGTGATGGACATTACCTCTTCTTTGAAGTGCCTCTTCATAACCTCCTCTTAGGGAACTAAATATTGTATTTGAAGAAGACCAAGACCTCTAGGATGTTTCTAGGGAAGTTGAGAAGGAAAATGGGCAGGGTTTGGCCGAGATTTAAGGCTCAATGTTGTGTAAATAGGAGAGGGAGGAGGTGCCCTTTTATTAGGGAGGAGAGGGGCACTTTAGGAAAAAATTAAAATATTATTTTATAATAAAGTCATATTCGGTTTTTAATAGCTCTAAAGTGATTTATTTCAAAGATAAGGTGGGTATGGGTTTAAAAACTCTCAAAAAATATATTTTATACAATTTTAGGTTACTATTTTAACCTTATCATTTATATTTAACTCTAAGTTAAATAATTTAACTTTTACTGTGTCTTCTTGTTTTCTTACACTATATTGTTAATAAACATACTATAACAAGTCAAACGAACCCCAATTGGTTCCTTATTAATATATATATAACTCTATATAAGTAATTTGGCCAAACCATAGATTTTTAGGAATAAAATAATAATTAATATATATTATTTGTTTTAAAAACTATTTATGTCAATTTTGACACTATTTTGTAATTGATTTTTGTGAAACTCATAACAGCATGATTAGTTAGAAAAATGTTAAATAAATAAATAATAATATGTCATATTAACTTATAAAATTAGTGTAATTCATAAAAATCCTCAAATTACATTTATTTGGGTATATATAATATCAATTTTGTTCATATTTCCTTAATAAGATAATTATTGCATCATCATTGTGTCATAAATAAATTAAATTATATAAAGTCTAAAAATTATAAATAAAATACAATTATGTAGGAAATATTTTTATCTTTATAATTAATATTTATAGTCTAATTTATCTTATTTATTAACCTATATTAAAAAAAATTAGTTATTAAACTTTGATTTTAACTATTTTAACTCCTCTTTAAATAAAATAATATTAAATGTCCTAATCTAATCCAAGTGGACCTAAATGGTCATATTTTATTCCTAAGGTTGTTTTTGGTCCAATTAAACTTATCCAATAGAATTAGGACATGTGTTAGGGTAATAATAATACCATTTTAACCCTTAATTACCCGATTTACTTTTAACTGTGGTAAAAAAAAGTTACTATTCACCAAACATTTTTTTTATCTTATTGAACAAAATTTTACTCCGTCATATTAACCGAGTCTCTCAGATTTCTGAAATTACACTCACAGAAGTGGTAAAATTAAGTTTTATGTAAATTTTCAAACTCTCCTAGGAGGTGGGTGAAAGATGGTGAAAAGTTCAATAAAATTTTTATATATCTAAAATTTTTATAAAATGACTTCAACAAATTACTTTGAACTTATATAGGTATTATGTATCAATTTTGACCTAAAATAAATTTAAATAAAATAAATAATTATTTAAATAAAAAGTCAGTTTTTAAATAGTAACCCAGTGTTTTCACTATTCATCAAAAATTGAAAGTTTACAGAAAAATACCAAAAATTCACCCTAGGATAATTTTGATATTCCGAATCCAAAAATTAAGTCCATTCTGAAAGATATAATTTATTAAATTTCAAAAAGATGGTATTACTATTCATAACAGATAGTTTTAATAATATTTTAATATCATATCGTTGTTTAGTGAAACTCGGTATTGCGTACAATGAAAACTATCGAGGAAGGTCGCGATTGTGTGTAAAGCAATCCAAGTTAGTGTTTTGTGTAGTGAAAGATTTCTTTGATGATGTATATAACATAAAAAAAAATATTTCTCATAAAAATCTTGGGTGTTACAAAAACATTCATTCACATATAAATAAATCTCTAAATCCATTTTGAAAACATTTCCATTATTGAGAATAATTTAAAAGTTTAAATCATTAAAAAAATTAAAACATTGTTTTAGTTAAATATCCAATTACATAAAACAGAAAATATATTCCTTAAGAAAATATTTTTAAGAATAATAGATATATATGATAAATATGTCCCAATTATAGTTAAATATAAACATTCTCAAATAGTAATGAGATTGCAAAATTAACCCTTACATATGGAATGATACTCTCATTACATATCTGAACCACCTAAATAGTGGATTTAACAATATAATTAACTTGTGATAGAATCATAATAAATTTTTTGATTTCTTTTATGATTCATTTATGATTTTATATCACCCTTTCATTTAAATATTCCATTTTAAAGCAACATTTCATGTAATAACCTACACTGTTAATTGTACATATTTTGACTTTTTATTCATGATCTAATTACATAGATCATTATTTAATTACCTATAGATTGTAAAACAAGATTTAATTTTCATATGTATTCATAAGATAAATATACATAATAGATAGATATATGAATTGGAATGCACTGTTCATAGAGACGGTAGGTCGTACTTATGCATGAATGATGTTTTTATTTTCATACCTTATTAAATAGAAGAAAGTAAACGAAATATTTTGATATATACATATATATATTATTCTATTAAAATTATTATATAAAATCATTCATAATTATTAATTATATATATTTTTATAATCATTCATGAATGGTTAACATGGATGACGAATCTCTGGGTGAGATGGTAATTCGTTCGTACGCATGAGCGACTTTATCATTTCTTTAATGATAAATTGGTAAATAATTGAATGTTAGGATAATTATTCAAAATCAAAATCATTTAATATTTTTTATTTATATACTTTATATTCATCATTATACCCATAAAAATAATCATGTGATGAACAACAGATTACACCATGGTGTGGAGATTGTAAGCCATACCCCCAAACACATGGTGATATTGTTTTTTATATGACGTATTAAGGAAGTAATCTGGTTTTAAAATAATAATACTAACATATAATAATATTGATTATACTATAGTAATTAGTTTAGTATAGGAACAACATAGTAAAGGGATGTTGAAGAAGAAAAAAAATGATTGGAATTGGTAAAAAATTACATGTTCTTTGAGTATCTGCATTTGATTTTCAGAAAAGGACTCATTGGGCTTTTTTATTTCCAATAGTAGGACCTATAAGATCATGTGAATGAAATAGTCATTGGAAATGGTCATGTTTTTTCTGAGACAAATGGTTTTATAGGTCTGAATTAAAGGGAAGTAGAGGTTCTCTTTTATAAGAGATGTAGATTGCACTTTAGGATACACTTAATATAATAAATTAATATAAATTATTTATCAAAGAAAAATACATAAAAGTGATTTTATTAAAGTATAAATTGAGTATGGGTCAAAATACCCTCATTAAATGAATTTTAGGTATGTTTAGGTCATAAAAGTAACCTTATCATTTCCCTTTAACCCTTAGTTAAACAATTAACATTTACCGTGACAACTTTTCTTTTTTACACTATAGGGTAAATATTGTTGCTATAAATTTCCAAAAAACCCTAATTGGATATTTTATTTCATTTTAAACATTATACTAGTCATTTTTATGAATTATATGTTTTTATGAATTTTATATCATTTAATATAATATTATTTATTTTTAAATTTCACTTATTCCAATTTTGAACACTTGTTATTATTTGACATTTTTTATATTCAAAACCACTTGATTACTAAGAACAAACAACATTACCCCATATAAAAAGTTTCATAGTCATACAAAAAAATTGGTCAAATTATTAAAATATTTCAAATGATATTTTTTAATATTATTAATATGATTTGGTTAATTGATCCTTTAATTATTCAATTTTTGTTTTATAGTTGTGTCACCATTTAATGTAATTATATATTTTATAAAATTATAAATAAATTTCCATGATGTAGATAAATATTTTATTTTTCTAATTACTATTTATAGTTGACCATATTTCTTATATAACATCATATTAAAAATGAAATAGTTATTAAAATTTGTATATGACATATTCAACTTATCATTAAATACAATTTAATAAATGACCTAATAGTACACATGTTTCTTAAAACAGATTAAATTTTTGACCTAAGGATTATTTTTATTGAATAAAAATTATAAAATTAAATTATTACAACTATTATAATAACTTTGAGATAATATTATACTATTTTCTACATTAAATTTCCTAATTTACCCTTAACCATGGTAAATAAATCAAAATTTACAAATTTTACTATTCACCAAAAAATTAAGTTTATACTCTTAGTTAAAAAGAATCATATAAATTAAAAACATGTATGTCCATTTTTTTAATTAAATCTAAAGAGTTAAAATTATATTTAATGTTAATCCTACTAATGTGGCTAGAATGCAGGTAAAAGAGACATTCCGAAGATCAATAATTTTTTATATCTAATTATATTTCAAAAATTATTACAATGACCTATATTGGGTTAGTATATGTATTATTTAACATTTTTGACTTTAAAATCAATTCAAATTAAAATATTTATTTATATGAAAAAGTTGTTTCTTAATAACATTGTTGTGTTTTTCATTATTCATCTAAAATTTAAATTGTTCATTAAAATACAAAAACTTCATCTGATGATATTTGTGATATTCTGAATTCAAAAGTGAAATCTATTTAGAAAAATAAAATTTATAAAATTTATAATGTGTGGAGTACTATTCATAACCGCTTTTTAGATGACTAGTTTGA
Organism: Viscum album; assembly: GCA_963277665.1. NCBI lineage: Eukaryota > Viridiplantae > Streptophyta > Magnoliopsida > Santalales > Viscaceae > Viscum > Viscum album. The sequence goes on along the minus strand of OY728158.1, from coordinate 1,549,941,945 downwards.
TAGATAATGGTGATCTTGAACTCGGTTTTTAATGCAATGAACGTTATTAAAGAAACTTATTTTAATTGCAAAGAGTCATATTTTAAAATATTATGGTATTATATAATGATGAATCATTATACTATTAATTTTTAAGTAATTTCACCTTTTTTAATTTTAAAATTTTTTTATTTTAATATCATTTGATATAATTTCTCAAATTTTCATCCCTGTCTTGTGGTAATCCATATTTTATGAATTCCATATAAATTACTTTTTTCCCATTTCCATTGTACAAGTCACTTGAATTTGAGTTTAATAGTACCTTTTGTTATATGTATTTGGTATATTCAATTATATATTCTTATAATATATTATTCAAATAAAACATAATGGACATTTTTTTATCAATAATTCATAGTTTTTTTATAAAATAACTCTTCCAAAGTAAAGAATCCATCAACACATGTTTCTAAAAGGAAATAATTAACAGATGATTCAAAATAATCCTTTCTAATTGAAATGTTTTTGAAACACTTCTCTATTCTCACTAGACCTAAAAATATTTTTCAGATACAAGTGTAGAATGTCTCTAACCCTATTCAATGTTATCTACCAACTTATCTTTCAAAAAACCAATAAATTTATTATTTATTTGTATGATTCTATGTTATTTATCTCCTTAATCCAGGATGAAGATGAGATCCAAAGAGGGGAAATTGACCATAGGGATGGGACTAGGGTTTTTGGGATCGATTAAGAGGTGAAATGATAGAAAAATGTAAAAAAATGAATGAGATATTAAAGAAATAAATTATTCCCCTAAATGAGGAAATGGGCCCACGGGTAGTCCCAATTCTGTAATAAATCAACCAAATCCACCGTGATTATGAGTTCTTATGTCTTCCAAATGGATATGTTGGTTCTTATAGGTTTGGGGAGGCCAAGAGGGATGTGGAATGGGTGAAATGGTTTGACAAAAAAATGTGTTAGTGAAGAAAAACAAATTATTTTCAAATATAGAAATGGGATAACGGTTTAGCCCAAATATTGAAGAAACCACACTAATAAACATACACCAAAAATGGTGCCACTAGAAGTTTTAAAAATACAATTCCAAGACACATCATCATTATAACTTCTATTTTAAAAAATACATGTCCAAATATGATCCATCCCATCCAAGAATAATGACTTAGATGAAGAACATTTGAGACACAAAATTAAAACCCATAACAACTGGAAACCAAAGGAAAACTATGAACCCGAAGAAGATTCAAAACAAATAAGGGATTTGAATATTTGTGTGTAATAATTCTCTAGACCATAAATCTTTCAACCCCTAGAATTTGACAACAATTCCAGATGCAAAAAAAACAACAGATAGACCAAAATGGGCTCCCTTGCCAAGTCTCGCCCACCCCTGAAAGACCAAAACACCTCCAGTTGATCAAAAAATGGAAGGGATAATATCACCAACCAAAATTTATACAATTATCCTTAAACAGTAATCATTACCATATCCATACATAAAAAAAACTTTGGGCATTCTCCAACCCCAACATTTACCAATGGAATAAATCTGTGGTTAGATAGATCCAAACAAGACTAAACACGGCCAACCCAACACCAAGGAAATAACTAATTCACTGATATAGGGATACCTATATACACTCTCCACCACAATATCTCACATGATATCATGATACCTAACTAAGACACCAATAGTGGGACCCCCAAACTAACTCCCCATCATAAGGGATAGACAAACATTAGACTTTATCCTATAGAACCTACATGAGACCCATGGTGGGTCTCCCTACCATAAAAAACTTCCTTAACCAACTAGTATGGTCCGACATGAAAAATACCCTTTAATACCCAATCCCCACTGCAAGAGTGGTATATCAATGAAACTCAATACCAACAGAGTCACCAAGTGGCACATCACTCGAACAAACATTACAACCATCAGATGAGTCCAACCAAAACTGATATTGAAATGATCCTAGAAGGATATTCATACAGGAAATGCCATACTGATAAATGCATCCATAAGGGTTTAGGAAATGGGTTTGAGAAAACAAAACTATCTCACCTCCCAATAAAAAAAGGAGGGACTTCTCCCCTAGACTAGGTTACAACTCTAAGGGATAGTGTCCCCACGTCACATTCCACCACATAGGACAACTTGAAAATAAACCACCACATCAAAACCTCTAACTGTCTCCACCTCCCACACTAGAGACTCCTATTGAACTAGGATAACTTACACCTTTCGCAATTTCCAAGCAATGTGAAAATAATCACTCATAGGCCTATGATTGGAGCCCTTATATTTAAAGAATTTATTGTGCCATGGTGAGGAGATTATGAACACAACACCCCCATAAAATTTGCTAGCTCAAAAAACATATCTTTACCCAAACATGGCCTTGGACTATGCATATGAAAAACCACTTTCTCCCTTAAAAAGAAACCTCAAGATGAAAACACTTGGATGAAATATTCACATAGAACAAGGAATTCAAAATTCTCAGATTCGAATCACACTTTCATTTTAGAATAATCACTCAAAATGTTCTTCAACATCTATCTTTTTCTCTTAAATCCAAAAAACACACAACAAGACACCACCAAACCTGACTCTTTCAAGTGACAGATTAATTACCAGGAGTGGAACCTTGAATATATTTCCAAGTAACATGAAATTAATGTATGTGACCATTACAGCCTCAAATGACTAGATTTTAAACAATTGTGGATTATGTGAACTTATACATTGATGAGACTGAAGAATGAATCAATGGCCAATTAAGAAATCATTATACACTGACAAGCCCAAAATTCTTTCACCTTCCTCACTGGGATTCCTCTTCACCACTTCCAAATAGAACCAATATATACAACAGTGTCAAACTTCAACTTTGACGATTCAGATAACATCAGGAACCATGTTTTATTTCAACCATCCACAACCACTATCCTACTACAAAAGGATCCAGTAAACAAAAAAAAGAAGACCATTAGAGTCAATATCAAAATATCAATATTAAAGTCCTTATTTTGATCAACTAGTGGATCTACAAATGACAAATCACCCATGGTCGCACTTCAATTGTGAATTAACTATTTGTGGGGGTGTAGCCTATCCAACAAGAAAACCTAAGGACTAAATTGTATACTTAATGTTTTCAAAACATACCACAAACTAGACTCGAGCACATGATGGGATCATCCACATGGGCTTCTTGAAACAATTCTCACAAAGGGACACCAATCAAAACATCAACCAATCTTTTTGACAAAAAAACTCAAAACATCAATCAAACAAGAGGGGTTCTCACAACTCAATACACCCTACATCAAAATTCCTAAAAAAATAAGACACCCCACCCCAAAACTAGTTATCCATACATTAATGTTCCTTAAAATATTACATTTTAATATAAACTGCATCGTTGGATAGATAATTTACCAATGGTATCTCATGGGCCACACACATACACATTTTCATGCCACCACAGGCACCCACCTCATTCCATATTGTGTACTCATCCACATTTCCTTACACATAACCCATTCCTATTGTCACCCATGAGAGAACCAAGTATATAAACAATGCTCTTTATAATTTTCAAAAACAATACATTTCATTCAACTCAAAATAGAATTTCAACACACACATTAAAATCATCTTTGTTTTCCAAACCATCAAGATTGTGAATCCACATGTTCTGATTATAAAAATCCAATATCATCTTACACAAAGTGTATTTAATGAAAATTCACCATTTCAAAACCTCATTCAAAACTTTTTTGAAAACCCATTTTCATTCCCTTTGAATATTACTCCATTCCTATATTAAAATTCCACATAAAACCAATTTCCAGATTCATATTTATCCTAAATTAAACATTCAAAACAATTAGTTTTTGTAATCCACAAGTTTAAATTAGTAAAATACACTACCAATAAACTCACCACCATTTAATCAAAAAAACCATATTAAAATATAGTTTCCACAATTTACACACAAGATAATTCTAGAATGATTTTCAAAAACCCATAAATATGTCAAAATAATTAAAGGAAAACTAGGGTCGATGGGTGACTCGGATGTGTGGTTGGAGGACTTACAAAAGTCACACCATCATCATTGTGTGTGTTCTAAAACAATAACCATGGCTCCACATGGATTTCTAGACCCTGTGAGATCACTGAGACCATTGAACTAACTCCTATTTCATTACCAAGATAATTAAAAAATCAAGGACCAAAAAACTTAGATGAAACCAGACTTCCCATGTAACTCGTGTCCCTACATGAGGTGTGATGTCCAGGAACCTTACTCCTACACATTACATCGTGTTACGATGATCCTAACTGTGGTATACCTATACTCTTTAACAAAATAACATGTCCCAAAAGAGAGAACCTCTTTTTGATACTATTTTTTCATGAACCAAATCTGGTCACCACCAAAATCAACATCTGAACCAGTATGTGGCATGTACCAAAGGGAATTCTCAATCCCTATAGGCTCACACAACATCACGGGTGTGATAAATATGAGTTTGAGAATTATTTACTTGAATTTATAATCATTAATGAAAAAAACTATAAATACACTAAATTTGATAATTTATTCAATATTATGTTTTAATAAAATTATGAACTAAAATACATTGTTTCTAGAAAATAAAAATCGGGACACAACTCAAAATTAGTAGTAAAAAACAACTCAAGGACCGCCACACTGCAAGGGTCCATCCTTCCAAATCCTTCTCCACAACACTACACCATGAATGGTAGCTAACAACCTAAAACTCTAGTTCTAAAGGCTTTTCCCAATCCTACAAAAAACATTACCAAGTCTACATACACTCAAAGATTTATGAAGGGTTTATGAAAAATCCAAGTAGGATTCCACCCAAAGAGATTCCATGTGATAAGTATTTTATGAAGAAAAATCATACAAGTTATTATATATATGAAAAGCTAGTAATAATTTTAAAAAGGACGAAACTTCAATGAAAAAAGTTTTTAAAGGATCAACTATAAGGGAAGACACTTTTAATGAAAGTGTACAGGATACTAAATGTTCCAAAAAAACACACCATATGTAGATGGTGATTATAAAAAACAATGATAATTAGTCATGGGAACACCCACAGGTACTATGTAGGCCCCTGGTACCCTATATCTCGGTGGAATGTAACCACACAAAATATTAGATCTCATGCACGATCAAATAGTAGGGGACATACCCATAACTAAATTGACCTAAACATTATTATAATAGTTTAGTTAGTGTTTTCATCATTAAACATTCCATATGAAATAGGGACAAAGCCACTCTGAATTACTAGAATACTATTACATATCTTCCCACATAATACTTGGGTTTCCCCATTCTGCCCAATCATCTTACACGTCTAATAATATACCATTTTCACATGAAAATTACATTTCTATATCATAAACACATAAAACATCCCACAAACATTTCATATAATCCCTATTTTCATTCAAATTCATGTTAACGTCATTCGCACACCAAAACATCTCGCAACATGTTTCGTATCACTTTCACAATTCAATAAATCATTTTAGAAATTATATAAAACATTTCTATGATTGTACACATCACATAACATCCCTTTCACAACAAAACGGACCATTTCCATAACATACTCTTAACAAAACAGTTTTCAACCATGATTGCACCTCTTATATAAACCAATGAAACATTTAAAATATTCCAAAAACAATTCCATCAACTATAAACAAGCATTGCACATACAATCTATCTAAAACCACAATTTTAAATACTAGATGCATTCAAATATCACCCAAAACTAGATTCTTCATCCCAAACACCATTTAATAAATACATTTCATTAACAATAAATCAATCCCAATTAATACCACAAAAGTTACACATGAAAAACAAACATTTTTAATAAAAATGTAACATAAAAGGTAAATTATTAACCAATGCTTTGAAAAATGGTTTCAAACCACAAAAATTATATTAAGAACATTCCAAATAAATTAATCAAGAAAGATAAATCATGATTAAATACTTACACATGGAATCACATACGAAATAAGTAAAAACCCCCAAATCAGCAAGAAAAACATCAACTGCATCACTGTCGCACGGCAAGGGAGTGAAATATTCCTAAAACCACAATATTGGAGAAAAAATCTCAAATTCAAACCCTAGGTACAAAATCATAGTATTTGGATATTTGGATATTCAAGATGGAGGGGAGAATTCCTATGGAAATGGATGGAATAAGAGAGGAATTCTCTTACTTGAGAAAATTAAAAGAAATCACCCCAATACAACAATAGTTGAATCTCTGAGCAGCCAAAATTGATAGAGAGATTTGAATAAGCCTGATGGGTTAGAGTAGAAATTTAATTGGGGGGGAGAATGAGTAAAATATTAATGAGTTATGAAGGAAACCAATTCCTTATAAAAATATGGATGATTTGAGAAACCATGAGTAAATTCCCCCATATCCACAATGATGATGAGATCCAAAGATCAAAAATGTAACATGAGGGTGCATCTAGGGTTCCAAGGATCAAGTGAGAGATGGAATGATTGAAAAATGTCAAAAAAATGAATGATATATAAAAGAAATAAATTATTTCCATAAATGAAGAAATGGGATCATGGGTTTAACTAATGCCTAAATAAATCAGCCAAATCCTCCTTGATTAGGATTTCCTAAGGTGTCAAAATGGATATGGTAGTTTGAATATGTTAGGGGAGGCCAAGTGGGAATTTGAATGGTTAAAAAATGATGGAAAAAAGGTTTTAGAAAAGGAAAAAATTGTTTTTAAATCTGGAAACGGGCACATAGTTTGGCCCAAATGTTGATGAAATCGACCATATAAACATACCCCATAAAATGTTCCCCTAGAAGTGTCAAAAATTCAGTTCCAATCTACTTCATACTTATACCTTTCCATTAAAAAAGTTCAATTCCAAATACCATAAATGAAATCCAAGACTAATGGGTTAGATCAAGAACACCTGAGAAACCAAATGTAATCATGAAACACAATGAACCGAATGGATAAGTAATAACAAAAAAAAGATTCAAAACAATTCATGGAATTGAAAATCTGGGTGTGACAATTTTATTTTTTCACAAACTGAATCTAGACTCCATCAGAACTACCATCGAACCTAGTTTGTAGAATAGAATAAATGGTATTCCTTATCCCGACAGGCAGGAATAGGTTTCTGGGTATGATAAATAAGTGATTGGGGAATGATTTACCAGAATTTAGAATCATTAAAAACACAACAAATAAATTGAATCTGAAAATTTATTCCAAAAAATATTTTAAAAAATCCAAAAAATACTTGGTTTTTTAAAATACCCCAGAGGGACACAACTTAAAAGTATCAGAAAAAACAACTCTTGGACCACCACACAAAAATGGACCAGTATCCCCAATATTTCTACACAACACCACACCCAGAATGGATGCTAACAACATGATCCATTGGTTCCAAAGGCTTTTTCCAAACCAGTGAAGAAAATTATCATGTCAACTTACACCCAAATGTTTATGTAGGGTTTGAGACTATTAAAAGAATAATTCAACCCAAATATATTCAATGAGATAAACATTTTAGGACCAAAGTATTTCATGTTTTTATAAACAACAAATGGTAGTAATAGTTCATAAAATGATGAAACTACAATGAAAATATTTTTTAAAGGAGAAAAATTAAAGAACAATGAAATTTAATGAAAATTAAAATGATATTTAATTTTCCATCCAGTCAAACTCTATGCCTATGTTTTTTAAAAAATAATCAATGATCACTAGTCATAGGAACAACCCTAGGTACTAGCTAGCTGTGGGACCTATGTACCTTGTATCTCTATGGAAGGTAAGTAGAACAAATTTATGTTCTCATTCAGTAGCCACTTGTTGGAAATATACCAAAAACATAGTGGTCCTCAACATAATCATAATAATTTATTTATTTTATTCATCATCAAACTTTCTATGTGAAACATGGATGAAACCACTACAGATCACTAGCATACTAGTAAATGTCCACCCACCTAGATACTTGGGTTTCCCCTTGGTTCTTGATCACGTTACACAACATAAAAAAATACCTCCTTCACATGAAACATCATTTTCAAAATCACACTCACACCAAGAAAACCCACACACATGTCAGACAATCTTCTTTTTCATTCAAATTCTTTTTAACATAGTACTCACACAAAAACCTCCTACAACTTGTTTCATATCTCTTTCATAATTCTTTAAATACATTAATAAGTATTATAAAAAATTTCCAAGATGGTGCACATCACCTAACATCCATTTTAGAACTAAATGGACCATTTGAAAAACATAATCCAAGTAAAACAGTTTTCCAACATGTTGGCACCTCTTATATAAATGAATAAACCATTTAAGACATAACTAAAACAATTTTAAGATGTATAACCAATCATTGAACAAAAAATCCATCATAAAAACACATTAAAAATTAAATTTCATTTAAATATCACACAAGACCATATTTTAATCATAATCACCATTTAATAAAAACATTTGATGAACAATAAAAAAACCCTAATAGATACCACCATAGTTACACATGAGAAACAAACATTTCCATGAAAAAATGAAATGTTAAAGCTAAAATCTTAACCAATTCTACAAAAAATGGTTTTCACACCACACACAACATATTAGGAACATGATAAATAAAAAAATCTAGCATGAAAACTCATCTAGATATGAATACATGTGAAATCACCTACCCCAGATGTTAAAAACCCAAAATATTTGTGTGAAACATCAATCACACAACCATTTCACGACAAGGTAGTGAAAATTACTCTAAAACAACAATATTGTTCCTTGAAACTAAAAATAAACCCCTAGGTACGAATCCATATTTTCTAGACAATTGGAACTTCAAGAAGGAGGGGAGAAACCCTAAGAAAATGGATGGAACAAGAGAGGAATTAACTTAGTTGAGGAACATTTAATAAATCACCTTAATATACCAATAGTTGATTCTCCATCTAAAAAATATTTAAAGGTAGTTTTGAATAAGGATGAGGCGGTTGAGTGGGGAATGAAATGGAAAAAATATAAAAAAATGAATGATTTATAAAAGAATCAAATTCTCCTAGAAAATCTGGATGATTTGATAGTCCTTGAGGAAGATATCCCTAATCCACGATGAAGATGATCTTAAAAGAGGTAAAATGAAACTTGGGGGGTCAATATAGGGTATTTGTACTCATGTGAGATGTGGAATAACCAAAAAAAGTTCATAAAATTAATGATATGTAAAGAAAATATTTCATTAAATAGCGTAATGTACTAACAGGTTGGCCCAATTTCTAAATAAATTTCCAAAATCTACCATGATTAAGAGTATATAAGGGGTCTTAATGGATATGGAGGTTAGACTATTTTTAGGGGAGGCCATGTGAGAAGTGTAATGGGTGAAAAATTTAAGACAATGAAGGATTTATAAAAGAATCAAATTTTGTTTTTAAATATGAAAATGATATCATGGTTTGGCCCAAATCATGAAGAAATCTCCCTAATAAACATACCCCACAAAAGGTTCCACTAGTATTTTCACAGATTAAATTCGATGAAACCTCATCGTTATACCTTCCCTTAAAAAAAGACTACTCCAAATTTCATTGAACACTTACAAGACTATCGAAATAGATGAAGAACACCGGAGACACCAAATATAAACCAAGAACTCTTGCAAACCAAGAGAAAACAATGAACCAAAAAAATATTCAAAACAAAAAAATGGAATTAAAAATCATGGTGTCCTAATTCCCCCCATCATAAATCTTTTTTCACATAGTAATCACCAATAATTCCATATGAAAACAAAACCCAACTGCTATATGAATATAGACCCCCTAACTATGTTTTAGCCACACCCAAAAGGCCCAAACACCTCTAGTTGAACAGTCAATGTAATGGATACTCCCACAAACCAAGATTTAAACCAGTATCCAAAAATGTTCATCATTACCACAACCATACATCAACAAATCCGTTAGGCATTCTCCAACACCAATTTTTACCCCAGGAAGAAATTGGTGGCTAGATAGATCTGAATGAGACTACCCACCACCAAGCCAATACAAAAGACATGAATTATTCATGAATATCGAGGGACCGAACAGAATCCCCATCGTAAGAGCCATCTACATTTCTCAAGATATAACTAATACACCAATAGTTGAGTCCTAACTGGGATCCCCATCATAAGGGTTAGACTAACATTATAATTTACCAATTTAACCTACATGAGGCATAGGGTGGGTCTACCCACCATAAGAACCAACTGTCGTAACCAACAAGCATGGTCGACATGAAAAATACCTCATAAGAACCAAACCCCACCATAATGGTGGGTCTATCAATGAAAAACTAAACCAAAAGATATATTAAGTAGTACATAACTCCCACGAACATTACCATCCACAGATGAGTCAAACCAAAATCGAGATCAAAAATAGCCTAGAAGGATATTAACACATGAACAACTATAGGGATATTTTCACCCATAAGGTTATAGGAATTGGTGTTGAAAAAACAAAACTAACTAGCCTCCCTATAACAAAGTTTATAGGATATTAACACATGAACAACTATAGGGATAATTTCACCGACAAAGTTATAGGAATTGGTGTTGAAAAAAAACCAACTAGAATCCATATAACAAAGGAGGGACTTCTCCACCAATGTGGATTACAACCATAAGGGATTGGGTCCCCATGACCCTTTCCACCATAGGGGACCACTTAAAATGGAACCACCCCATCGAAACCTTAAACTGTATCCACCGCCCTCACTAGAGACTGAAGTTGATCAAATATCCCTTAAACAACTAGTGATTTTCTAAATGCATGAAAAATTCACTTCGAGGACTATAGTTGGATCCCTTATATTTGAAGCATCTACTGCACTATAGTCTAGAGCTAATGATCACATCACCACCAAGAAATTCACCAGCTAAAACACAAAAAAATTCCCAAATATGGACTTGGAATATGTAGACGAATCTCCTCTTTAACCCCTAAAAAGAAATAATATAAGGAAAACAAATGGAAGTCAACTTTACATAAAACAAGGAATTAATATTTCTCAGAATAGAAACATGCTTTAATTTAAGAAGAAACCTTCAAAAGATTCCTTAATATCTACCTTTTTACCATAAAATCAAATAGAATACAATATGACACCACGTAACATGCCTCTATCAAGTGACATTGTCATTACTAGGAGCGGAACATTGAAATGAGTTCCATGTAACAATGTATTACTAAAAGTGACCATTACGGTCTAAAACATCTAGATTTTCCACACTAGTTAACAACTTGAATTCTAGATTTGATGATACTGATGAAATACCAAATGGCGCTTTAGGACATAACTCCCAACTAACAACCCTGAATAGATTTCACCTTCCTCCCATGTATTTCCTTTCACCACTTCCTGATAGAACCAATAGTCACAACAAGATTAGACATCACCTTTGATGATTCAATAAACTAAGGAAATAAAGGTGTTTTCTAACATTCCACAACAACTCTCCTACTACAAGAGGATCCATATAACCTAAAAATAAGAGGGGTATAGTAACTATCAAAATCTCAAGAAGAAAGTCCCTATGTTAATCAACTGGATAATCTTCCAATGGGAAATCACTAGTGGCCACACTACAATCATGGATAAACTTTTTATGGGGGTGTACTCAGGACAACATGACAACCCAAGGACTCATCCATGCTTGTATTTGGTTCTAAACATACCATAAACTAGAACATAAAACATGTTCGGAGCAACGACAAGGGCTTACACAAATTTTTCACACAAAGGGACACTAATCAACACTTTAACCCAAATTACCAAGAAACCAAAAACTTAAAACATCTTTCAAACAAGTGGTGTTCTCAAACTCTATAAATCCCAACACAACATTCTCAATAAAAAATAAGACACCCCACACCAAACCCTGGTTATAAAAACATTAAATTTCCATATAAAGTCATTTCATTGAAGTCAAATGGGGTCGGTGTTTAGTGCATTCACCAATTATATCCCATGGGCCTCACACGTGCATGTTTTTGTTCCACCACGGGCTCCGACCTCAGGAAAAATTGGCAACTCAAACACTTTTACATACATATAACCTATTAATATAGTCACCCATGATAACACCAAGGATAAAAACAATGTTATCTAATGTTTTCAAGGCCAAAACATTACATTCCACTCAAAATATAATTTCAAAACACACTTTAAAATCATCCTCATTTTCCAAACCATCATGTTTGGGAATCCACTACATCTGATTATAAAAATCCAATATCATCTTAAAACAAAACCATTTTTAAAAAATCCCTCTTTTCAAAACCTCTTTTAAAAATGTTTCAAAATCCTATTTTAAATCCCATTGAAAATCACACCATTCCCACATTAAAAGTCCATTTAAAAAAGATTTCCAAATCCTTCTTTAACATAACATACCATTTCTTGAAAATAAATTTTAGAAAAAGAAATGTACAAATTATAAAAATTCACTTCCTATAAACTCAAAACCATTTACTCAAAACGATTTACATTTTTAAATATAGTTTCTTTAATTTGTAAACAAGAGATTTATAGAATGATATTCCAAAACCCTTAAAGATTCTGAATGAATAAAGGGAAAATTAGCTTTGATGGGTGACTTGGAATTATAGTTGGAGGCCAAACACCTATCACACCATCATCACATAGAGTTCTCTAGGACAATATCACTAACTCCACATGGCTTTCCAGGACCTGCGACCTCACTAATACAATTTACATAACATCCATTTCATTTATGTTGACACAACTTAAAAAGATTTAAAGAGTACAAAGGAAACCACAACAAATACTCCCAAAATCTATATGATTTGGTAACATGAAGCAGCTTCACTGAGAGAGCTACACAGCCTAGCTTCGCGAATGAGCTACGTTGCCGAGCTACGCATGAGAAGATTTTGGATGCCTCTACGTGGAGAACCTGCATGGTGGAGCTACGCGGAATACCTGCATGGGAAAAGTTTCTTCATCCATGCCCTATCCGTGCGTATAAATAGGACCCTTCGACTCCACATTTTCGAACTAAAAAAAAGTGAAAGACTCTTTAAATCTCCCATTGCATAGCTCTTTCATCAAGATCACTAAAATTGTCTCAGGTATATCTCTAAAACTACAAAATAAGGGATAATTAAAAGAGATAGGAATGTATTGACATTCTTTCCATTCTCTAGTCCTCATCCATACCTACGAGGTGTATCTGTGTACCGAAACTATGCAGTATATCTGCTCACCACACGTACATGATAGGGAAATATAGGGTATATCTGAGGCATACATGTGCAAAGTACCTACGTGGCCAATTCAGGTACCCTTATTTAATTCCATTCATGTAAGGGTATCTTCTTCCTTGGTTCCCTTATCCAAAAGGGGAAAAGTTTAAGCCTCCACCAAAACCTCTTGACTTCTCAAACCTTTGGGTAAGGTACATCAGTGTGTCTCCAATTTGGGTTTGTATTTCCACAGTTAGAGGTTTCTCACTTTCGTTTCACAATGGGGTTAAGATTTATTGGATGTTTGTGGGTTTGTATATCCGTAGTCACCTAGAATTTCTTCCCAGAAATAGTGTTGGGAAGTTCATGGTTTTGGATAATGGTTGGCTTCTAGCCTATCCCATTTCAAAGAGGTGACCCGAGACCTCATGTATCTGGTAGGGAAAGTACACATCACACTTTCCATTCTGTGCATGTATAGGAGAAGTCTCCCTCCCCTACCAGAACATATTTCTGGGCATCCATAATGTTATATTCCCATCACCTTCACCCCTTCTTCCATACATTGGACCCTTGTACAATGTAAATATAATAAAGGGAAGGAACGTTGCCCCGCCATCTTCCACGATTGACGTGCCCTCTTCAATCAGTGGAGGAGGAAAAGTGTGAACTGTCATTGTTGAATCATACACGTCATCTTGTTTCTCACACCGAGCATGACTCATAAGGGCTTAGAGATATGTGATGGTTTCCACATGTGCACAGACACTCATTACAATGAACTATGAGAACTTTGATTCTTGTTTATGACATGATACATAGGAAGCCTTTTCAGGGCCCGAGCTCATCCAAACCCAATTCCCCTAATTTGGGTTCCTCCTTAAGAAATAATCCCCAAATTCAATCCTCAAATCATCAAGATATCCATTTTCAGAGAGTAATCCCAAATTCATCTTTCTCATAGGACTATACTCTCTTATGAGATTCATTTAACTATTTGGGATTTCATTCCCATCCATATGGGATACGTATGAAGCCTCCTTGTGGTTCAAACCGAAAAATTCAAATCAACCTTGTTCTCTTTGGGCCAAATTCCCAGTAGTTTTGGATCCGACATGGAAACTCATATCCTTTCTAAGTTCCTTGGGAAAATTCAGCCTAAGTCCCACACTAAATTTAAACCAAGCACCTTCCTCTTAGAAGTCCTTATCACATGACCTTAAAAGGTATGATGTGTCCTATTAAGCGGAACCTAACTATGAGGGTTTTTATTCCATTAACAAGGATACGTAGGTAGCTCATTTTATGAGCACGATCTGAAGATTAAAACAAATTTTTTTGTCCCTATGTGAAGATGAATTTCAGAGTTCCCCATTGAGTGGATTAAAAACCAGTATAATTATAACAATGATTAAAATAATCTCTAATAGGTATATTATAGGATACCATCAATGGAAAAAACTCAAATACATACAGATGTTTCCATTGATGAAGAACCTTGAATGCATACTCATGATTCATAATTTTACACATGTTAATAAGTGATTGTAAATTATAAGGGATACTTATGATATACTTGGTGAATTAATTAGGATTCATGAAAATATTTTAATTTTACAAAGAGAGTCCCGGAGTTGACAATAATTCCCCCCCCCCAAGGGTTTTATGAGTCTGACCTCCCATCCTATCGACCAATGCACGTTCTTAAGTATCAAATAGTTAAAAACATAACGAACACCTACCTTTGAAAAGTAGGTCATCTTTGGATAAAAAATTGTTGGAAGTTTCCTGTTCCATGAATAAATACAATGGAAACTGCCTGAAAATAATGACTCTTGTAAGAACACTGTTCTTATTCTTGAGGTACGGGTTTCTTCCTTTCTCTTTTCCTTAATTGTTTTTGAGAAAATAAGGAAAATGGGAGAAAATCCTAAATTTTGTGACTACACGCTATGTACTTTTCCACACGCCATGTACTTTGGCCGTGTGGAAGGAGTACACAGGGCGTGTCGGTCGATCGTTGATGACGAGGGTAAAAACTGACTATAGGCCATGTAGTGGGTATTTACAAGCCATGTAGCCAGTTGGCAAGAAAATAGTAAGGTGGTGGTTAGCTGAGCGACAGTACACACCGTGTACTTATGTCGATAGATGAACAGTGTTGCACTGGTGAGAAGCCACCAGAGGAACAGTTAAATGAGAAAAGTACACGCTGTGTACCCAATAGTACATGTCGTGTAGTCTGTTGTTTCGCTTTAAATGGGTAGTAGCCTCCCATGTTCACAGGGAATGCTTAGAACTAGAAGAGATCTTGGGAGGATGTTCGGAGCTTTGGAGGTCACCCGATCAAGCACCGAGAATCTGATTCCACCTCTGTCGATCTCGTTGGAACCGTACGGGTAAGCCCTCCCCTCTCCTTGAACCGTTATTACCAATTCTTTTTTGAGGGGAAGTAATTTATGTTTGAACGAGCTTTCTTTTACCTCAGATCTACGTTGTTCTCGGGTATTTCAAGGAGCGTCATTCACGTAGACCGATCAGGGGTGATCGAGGTAGGTGGCTTGGTGTTTAAATTCCAACTGTTGTGCGTGTTTGTGTACCATTGAGCTATGAGCCGATGTTGGGGTGTCGTGTTGATGAGGCCTTGGATTTTTAAATACCAAGAATTGTATAAGTAATTTAATGTAATTGTAAACTACTGTTTGGGATCACCATTTGGATCCAGGACCACCCTGGGGGCGTGTTCCTCTATTTATCCATTTGGCAAGGATACCAGAGGGTATTCCATGTTTATATTGTGAATTAATTTTTCCTTAAGAGGAATTGTATATAAATTTCATGTTTATGCTTCGGGCTCATCCAGGTTCCTTGCGCCTGAGGGAAAAGTTCTTTTTATCCTAAGGGAATGGTTTGTTTAGACTAAGGGAATGGTTTTTTTAGCCTATGGACAAGGTACTTCTAGCCTGAGGGTAAAATTTTATTAGCCTAAGGGAAATATTCTGATTACCTGAGGGTTTCATTCAGTTTGGCCTGAGGGCAATATTCTACTTCGCCTGAGGGAAAAATTCGGATTGTCCTGAGGGCTTGGTTTTGATAAGCACGTAATGTTATTTAATTGAATGGTTAAATGAATAATAAAATGGCAATATAACTAGTAATTTGGTTACATTTTAATACTTATTAGTTTATTTCATTCACTACCGCACACTGTTGTTGCGTATTTTCACACAGTTGGGCACGGGCCTTTGGTGGGTGCCCACTAGGATTTATTTCTCACACCCTGTTTGGACATGACTTTGGCCCAAACAGATTACATTTTTGCAATTGTGGATAGGGTAAAGGGTCCTTATATAGGTACCTGATTGTAGCAAAGGAGTATGAGAGCATTGGACCGATCTTAGGCTTGTGATGCTACTGTGTTCTATCTACTCCGCTTTGTTTTTCATTACTGTATCTAGTACCTTCAGTTGTATTGTATTGTACTATATTTCTTTGTAACATGTTCTGGCTACTTTCATAGAAACTGAGACATGTTTCATCATTATCTATATGATTGTTGGTTACATTTTACTGTAGTTGTTCATTTAAAAAGTGTATGGTTTATTTCTTATGTTGTCGTTGTATGTTTGTATATTTTATTCCACTACAATACACTTTTAAAAATGAGGGAATAGTTTCCCCACTATCAGACCTGGGACCTCACTGCTAGTCAGCAGCCTCTGGGATTTGGGGAAATGTGCTTGAGGTCATGTGACCAAACAGGTTTGGGGAACCCGTTGAGTGGCACCTGGATCCGGGACGTTACAAAGTGGTATTAGAGGATGTTATTTTCTATGACTTACTATTTGGAACCATAGTCATGGATAGGATGGAAATAGTAGTTGGTAATAAGTTATGCCCGGGAGTAGATATCCCGTGTATATAGTAATTCCAAATTCCCTCGTGTTGTAATTTTTCTGCCTTTTCAATTTACGATTGATCTGATTTTCATCGTTGGGTGACGCACTTGTAATTGCATTTTTTAACTATTGTACATGGGTTCTATTTTTGTTAAAACCCAATGAGATGAGGGTATTCTATCTCATGCATCATTTAGAAACATAATAGAAATCACATGCCATGCATAGTTCCATGTCATGTAGGTGCATTAGGAATTGCATGTTGTTGTGATAGATGTTGTGCTAGAAAAGCATGTTGTTGTGATAGTTGCTTTGATAAATACCTACTTTTGATAGTGTATTGGTGTGTGAGACTCTGATAGGATGGGTGAAAAACATTGGTTATTAATGAGTATGGGCCCTCATTTACCGAAATTTAGTGGATCATTGGCTGGTTACCATATTTATAAACACAGATAAGATGCCAAGCTTTGATTCGCAAAGAGTATGGGCCCTCATGGATTGGAATTTGGAACTTAGGTGTTGTTTTTCAGTATTTAATGGGTTCCGAAGTAGTATCTGAGGCTTACTGTCCAGAAATCCCAGGATACACACTGTGTATTTCTAGGGACACATGCCATGTGTTCCTCTGTTTTGTAAAAATAAATACTTTTTAAGTACACGTCATGTACCCTCGGTACACGCCGTGTAGTCTCTTCCTGTGTCATAAACTGTGTGGGCGGGGAAATGAGGTAGGGAAAGGCTTGGGAAAAATATGTCATGTACCGGATGTACACGCCATGTAGTGTTGACCTAGATTCCACTCGTGTAACGAACAGCACGGACGGAGGAGACAATGAGACATACAGGTCATGTCCACAATGGAACACGATGTGTAGTCTAACCTAGGTACCTGGCCATGTCACGAACAACACGAGTCGGGGATACCCTTCCTATTACACACCATGTTCCTGTGGGAAACGCTGTTTATTCTTGACCGGTGAGTGACTATGTGGACTTAGCCTTGGGGCTTGGGGAATATGGGATGGTTTTCATGCTATGTCCGGGTGTAACACACCTTGTAGTGTTAGCCTAGTAGTTGGTTGTGTCATGAACGACACATGCAGTTGTAAATTAAACCATACATGCCATGTAGATGTTATACACGCCGTGTAATCATGTTCAAAGTGAGCCATGTGGCTTAGCCATGTAGAAGGACTCGGGTAGGGAAAGAGGATTCAAGTACACGCTGTGTAGTCCGAGGACACACCGTGTGTTTGGGGTGTTATACGACTAGTTTCAGCTGGAGTACACACCCATGTGAATGGATTGCGAGAACAATCCGTGTAGTTTTATACATGCTTTTTAGTCATGTTTTATAAATCATAAAGACATTCTTTCTCCTGTACCCTTGTTTCGGTTTGTGATAATCTTGATCTGAGGTGTTTTTTGACCTTGAAGAGTCATGTCGCCGAGACGACCACCAGTTTTTTTCCAAGAGAGCGGCAATAATTATACTCTGAAGATTATATTCCATGGACTACCATTTGATCCTCTAGTTGTTCCAGATGTAGCACCATCTGTTATACTGGACATAAGCGCAGAGGCACAGTTCTGTGAAGGCTTCATGCAGTTTATGCAGACCTTCCAAGGAGCACCGCAGGCTGCCACATCAATGGCCGAACTGACTTGTATCGTCCAAAAGCATCATCTGCCTACGTTTTCAGGGGATGGTGG
The DNA here is from genome assembly GCA_963277665.1 of Viscum album. Lineage (NCBI taxonomy): Eukaryota > Viridiplantae > Streptophyta > Magnoliopsida > Santalales > Viscaceae > Viscum > Viscum album. Next base: position 1,549,922,959 of record OY728158.1, on the reverse strand, counting down.
ACCACAGGCTGCGGAGTCTTGGCTGGGTTTTATATTTACTACTTTCAAGCATCCGGAGATGCCTCCTGGGTGGAGGGTCAAGCTCATGACTTACATGCTGCGTGATTCCTCCAAGAGGTGGTGGGATTTTACCACCCAGTCTGAGCATCCCCATGACATGACGTAAGAAGATTTTTAGGAAGATTTCGATAACTTATTCTTCATAAAGACGTTAAGATCAGATCAAGATCAAGAGTTCATGAATCTGCAACAGGGTTCTATGTTGGTGATGGACTATTCTTCTTTCTTTACTGAGATTCAACATTTTGCACCCATTCTTATGGGTGATGAGACATTGAGGGCCAAATGCTTTGAGGATAGTCGTTGATATGACATCTGAGCACTGGTGAATGTTTTCAAGTTCCCTATTATACATACTATTTTGAACCAGGCACTGATTACTAAGAGGAACTTTCGAGAAGCTAGTGGTGTGTGCTAGGGAGGTTCGACACCAGTTACTGGTACTATTTCTACCAGTAAGAGGAAGAGATAGACGGATTTCTCTCATAGTGGAAGTACCAGCCAGAGAAATGCTTTGGGTGGCCCGACCATTTTTTACCAGTGTGGTAGAGAGGGGCACAAGTGACCGCAGTGTCCATGTGACCCAGTGGAGTGTCGAGCTTGCAGCAGGATGGGCCATCTATAGTGCTTTTGTAGGACGTTTCTACCAGTGGCTTGAGAGAGGGGTTCTGTGCAGACTCCGCTTGTGGGGGCATGACCAGCAGCTTCTTACCAGTCGGGAAATTGGAATATGTCAGGGCGTGCAGGCCGAGATGGTGGTTCTGGCCATGGTATCCAGACACCAGGATCTCATGGGCAGCAGGGTAGGATAGCTCAGGGTAGCCAGACTGTATCGTAGGGTCACGACACTAGGTAGGCATATGCAGTGCAATAGACCCAACAGGAGCAGGATCCGAGACCTTATACTGTCAGAGGTACTATTCTAGTAGCTTCTGTTTTATCTTTAGTACTTTTTGATATGGGTTCTACACATAGCTTTATATCTGTTCCCACTGTGGAGATCCTTGGGATCTTTGTTTCTTCTTCTTCTGATGCTATAACGCTAGACACTCCATTGAGAACTAGAAGAGCCGGTGTGCGTCAGTTCAAGGAGTGCCCCCTTGAGGTTGGTTGGTGTGACTTTCTATGGGACCTCTATGTCTTGGAGATGACGAGCTATTATTTCATTCTTCGGATGGACGAGTTGGTACCCTTCTGAACCTTTGTATACTACTATCGTTGTAGGGTTCATTTCACATCACCAGAGGGAATAGAGTTTCTATACAATGGGCGAGTGGGATGTTCAGGAGATTCGAGTTGGACCAGAGCTCCATGGGAGAGGTGGATTCATAACCCAGATTGTGAGTTTATATCTGGATGATCGGGGGACTTGTCAGAATGATTTCCCTCTAGTGGTTTATGGTTTCAAGTATGTCTTCTTGGATGACTTTTCGGGTCTACCTCCCAATATAGAGGTCGATTTATCTACTAAGCTTCTGACTAGAGCGGCACCAGTGTCCATTCCTCCTTATAGGATGGCTACACTAGAGTAGTAGGAGATCAATAGATAGTTAGAGGAGTTGCAATCAAAAAGTTTCATCCGACCCAGCACTTCTCCTTGGGGTTCTCCGGTCTTTTTTGAGAAGAAGTCGGATGGTACCCTCAGACTCTGTGTGGATTATCGGAATCTAAACAAGATGATGGTTAAGAACAGATATCCCTTGCCAAGGATTGATGATCTTTTTGATCAACTTCAAGGAGCACGAGTGTTCTCGAAGATTGACTTGAGATCCAGATATCATCAGTTACGCATTAGACCATCGAATATACCACTTACAGCATTTCTGAGCAGATATGGTCTATATGAGTACATGGTTATGCCATTTGGACTCACGAACACACCATATGTTTTCATGGCTCGGATGAATCATGTGTTCCATCCTTATCTGGATTGATTTGTGGTAGTCTTCTTGCATGATATATTTGTGTACGCTGACACTCGACACGACCATTCCACCCATCTTGAGATCGTATTGAGTACACTGATAGAGCATAAGCTATATGTTAAGATCTCAATGTGGAACTTTTGGATGGACCAGATACACTTAATAGGTCATATTAATTCAAATGAAGGAGTTTCAGTAGACCCAGAGAATGTGAGAGCAGTAGTTTTCTGGGAGCATCCTAAGAACGTGTTTGAGATACGAAGTTTCTTGGGGCTGGCTGGTTACTACAGGCACTTCATCTAGGACTTCTCCCTCTTAGCAGCATCATTGAAAGGTTTTACTAAGAAGGGTGTGATTTTTATTTGGACAAAATCTTGTGAGACAGCCTTTCAGGAGCTGAAGGGAAAGTTGACATCAGCACCAATCCCGATACACCCAGAGTAGGGGAAGATATATATAGTTTACTGTGATGCATCAGGTATTGGGTCAGGTTCTTTGTTGAAGCAGGGTGACAAAGTAGTTTCATACGGGTCTTGACAGTTGAGGCCACATGAGAAGAATTACCTGACGCATGACATAAATTTGTCTACAGTCGTTCATGCGTTACGCTATTGGAGAAATTATCTTTTGGGAGAACATTTTGTGGTGATTACGGACCACAAAAGTATCAATTATATCTTTACTAAGAGTGACCTGAATTTGAGATGGAGAAGGTGGGTTGAATACCTTCAGTCCTTTGATTTTGAGCTTGCCTATACATCTGCTTAGGGTAATGTAGTAGCTGATGCATTGAGCAGGAAGACTCAGACACAGGCAGTGCAAGAGGCCAGTGGTGAGTGGAAGCATATGGATTTGTTCTCTGAGATGTATTTTGAGGTGTATGATAGTCAGGGATAGACATATATTTCATACCTAGATGTGACTTCTACTCTACGGGATAGAGTGAGGATGAGACATTTAGCTGATTCAGAAGGCCTAGTTCTACGGGAGTCGGTGGCAAGTGAGGACCCTCCTCCTGGATGGGCAAAAGTCGATGATGAGGTACTGCATTTCCATGGACGAGTGTGGGTTCCATGGGATATACGCGAGGAGTTTATGTGGGAGTTTCATGCTTCAGCTTGGGTTGTTCATCCCGGGGTTACCAAGATGTGCCATGACATGAGACATCTGTACTGGTGGCCGGGTATGAATAGAGAGATAGCTGGTTTTTTTACAAGGTGTTCCACCCGTCAGTAGGTGAAGGTGGAGTATCAGAGGCCAGTCAGACTGTTACAACATTTACCCATCCTGGAGTGGAAATGGGATGATGTCGCGATGGACTTCGTGACTGGGTTGCTGAGGTCACCTCGAGGGAATGATGTCGTGTGGGTTGTTGTGGACAGACTCACAAATGTAGCTCACTTTTTACCGATCAAGGAGATCTTCGGTGTTGACGAGCTCAGAATGTTATATATCTGAGAGTTCATACATCTTCATTGGGTCCCTCATTAGATAGTTTCAGATAGGGATGCCCATTTTAGATCTCGTTTTTGGCAGAGTTTTCTGAGGGAACTGGGTACACAGGTGCTTCTAAGCACAGCTTACCACGCTCAGACCGATGGCCAGTCAGTGTGTACGATACAAGTTCTTGAGGACATGCTACGAGCATGCATCCTAGACTTTGGGGGCTCTTGGTAGAAGCATGTACCTTTGGTCAAGTTTTCCTATAATAACAGTTTTTAGGAAACTATAGAAATGGCACCTTACGAGGATTTATATGGTAGGTCATGCCAATCACCCTTGTGCTGGTTAGAGGCGAGTGAGGCAGCTTTACTATGACCACGTCTCGTGAAAGAGACTTCTGAGAAGGTCCAGTTGATTTAGAAGTGAATGGCTACCACACATTCTCATCAGAAATCTTATGTTGATCGCCATAGATGACCCTTGGAGTTCGTGGTTTGGGATCATGTGTTTTTGTGTGTTTCACCGAGGTTGAAACATAGGAGAATTAGGAGACAGGGTAACTTTCACCGAGGTATGTGGGGTCGTTTGAGATTATAGAGAGAGTCGGGTCGGTTGCCTTTCATTTTTAGTTACCACAGAGGTACTGGTCCATGCATGACGTCTTCCATGTATCTCAGTTGTGCCGCTATCATTCAGTAACATCTCACGTCTTACATCCAGAGGGGTTTGAGCATGAGGTAGATGCATCCTTTGAGGAGCATCTGATTTGTATCGTCGATAGGAGCACGAAGGTTCTCCGAGGCTGGTCAGTTCCTCTCGTACTAGTGTTATGGCAGCATGGCTGAGTGCAGGATGAAACTTGGGAGTGGGAGACCGACATACATGCTCAGTGGCTAGAGTTTTTCACAATATTATCATCGCCACCCTTGGAAGGGAAATTCAAGGACGAACTGCATTAAGGGGGGAAGTTTGTAAGAACTCAATTCTTATTCTTGAGGTACAGGTTTATTCCTTTCTCTTTTCCTTAAGTGTTTTTGAGAAAATATGGAAAGTGGGAGAAAATCCTAAATTTTGTGGCTACACGTCGTGTACTTTTCCACATGCCCTGCACTTTGTCCGTGTGTTAGGAGTACACAGGGTGTGTAGGCTGATCGGCGATGATGGAGGTAAAAACCGATTACATGCCAATTAGTGGGTATTTACATGCCATGTAGTCAGTCGGCAGGCAAATAGTAAGGCAGTGGCCAACTGAGCGATAGTACACACCTTGTACTCAGGCATACACACAGTATACTCATGTCGACAGATGAACATTGTCGCACTGGCGAGAAGCCGCCAGAGGAACAGTTAAATGAGAAAAGTATACACCGTCTACCAAATAGTACATGTCGTGTAGTCTGTTTTTTTTTGCATAAAATGGGTAGTAGCCTCCCCTATTCACAGGGAAGTCTTAGAACTGGAAGATAGCTCGGGAGGACGACCAGAGCTTTGGAGGTCACTCGAGCGAGCACCAGGAATCTGATTCCGCCTCTATTGATCTCGTTGGAACTGTACGGGTAAGCCCTCCCCTCTCTATGAACCGTTATTACCAATTACTTCCCGAAGGGAAGTTATTTACATTTGAATGAGTTTTCTTTTACCTCAGATCTATATCATTCTCGGGCGTTTTGAGGAGCGTCGTTCATGTATACCAATCAGGGGCGATCGAGGTACGTGGCATGGTGTTTTAATTCCAACTATTTTGCATGTTTGTGTACCATTGATCATCGAGCCCATGTTGGGGTGTCGTGTCGCTGAGGCCTTGGCTGTTTAAATACCTAGAATTTTATATATATTAAATGTAATTGTAAACTGTTATTTGGGATCGCTGCTTGGATCCAGGACCACCCTGGGGGTGAATTCCTCTGTTTAGCCATTTGGCCTGGATACCCTAGGTTATGCCATGTTTATATTGTGCACTAATTTTTCCTTGAGAGGAATTGTATATAAATTGCATGTTTATTCTTTGGGCTCAGCCCGGTTACTTGAGCCTGAGGGAAGAGTTCTTTCTATCCTGAGTTTATGGTTTGTTTAGCCTAAGGGCATGGTTTGTTTAGCCTGAGGGAAAGGTACTGCAAGCCTAAGGGAAACGTTCGATTAGCCTGAGGGCAAGATTCTGATTACCTGAGGGTTTCGTTTCAGTTTGGACTGAGGGAAAGATTCTAATTTTCCTGAGAGTAAGGCCTGAGGGAAAGGTTCTGAATGGCCTGAGGGAAATATTTGATAGCCTGAGGGAAAGCCTGAGGGCATGGTATTACTATATTAGCCTAAGGGAAAGATTACGAATGGCCCGAGGGCTTGGTTCTGATAAGAATAGAATGTTATTGAATTGAATGGTAAAATGAATAATAAAATGGAAATATAACTGGTAATTTGGTTACATTTTATTACATCTTAGTTTATTGCATTTACTACTGTGCACTGTTGTTGCATGTTTTCACACAGTTGGGCACGGGCCTTTGGTGGGTGCCTACTGGAATTTATTTCTCACACCCTGTCTGGGTCATTTCATTGGCCCAAACAGATTACATTTCTGCAGGTGTTGACAGGGGAAAGGGTCCATATATAGGTACATGATTGTAGCAGAGGAGTAGGAGAGCATGGGACCGATCTTAGGCTTTCCATGATGTTGCGTTCTGTCTACTCCACATTGTTTTGCATTACTATATCTTGTACCTTGAGATGTATTGTATTGTACTGTATTACTATGTAACATGTTATGGCTACTTTCTTAGAACTTGAGACATGTTGCATCATTATCTATATGACTGTTGGTTATCTTTTACTGCAGTTGTTCATTTAAAATGTGTATGGTTTATTGCTTCCGTTGTCATTGAATGTTTGTATATTTTATTCCGCTGCGCTACTCTTTGACAAATGAGGGCATAGTTTCCCCACTATCAGACATGGGCCCTCACTACTAGTCAGCAGCCTTAGGAATTTGGGGAAATGCACTTCAGGTCATGTGACCAACCGGGTACGGGGCACCCATTGAGTGGCACCCGGATCCAGGAAATTACAATTCTTAAATCTAGAACACTCATTAAAATATTTTAATTTAACAAAGAGAGTACCAGAGTTTACAATAATTTCCCCCCAAAAGGGTGTGATGAGTCCAACCTCCCATCCTCTCGACCAATGCACATTCTTATGTATCGTAAAGTAAAAAAATTAATGAATGTCTGCCTTTGGAAAGAAGGTCCTCTTTGGGTAAATAACTATTGGATGTATCCAATTCCATGAATAAATCCAATGGAAAACACCAGAAAACAATGATTCTAAAATCTAGAACACAAATTTCAAGGAACTACGAAACCAAAATGATGATCCCCACATGAATCTTTAACCAAGTAAATAATGTTACCCACATTTTAGGACACTATGAATTGATAAATGAAGGCTAGAAAAATGAATTAATCACGCATGTATACATTTGACAAGATGTAACTTTAAAAGAACTTGTTTTTGTTCTTAGTTTTCTATAGAATTCCCTTAAATCCAAATAATGGATTTCTCCAAGACAACATTTGTGAACTTCCCGGCTGTTGCTCAAGCTGGATCTCTATCCACGGGAAGGGTGTTATCACCAACCCAGCGTCTTCAACACTGGGTCACAAATGTGCTGATAAAATAATATCACCAGCACGGTACAATCCCGACATTGGTAGCTTCTCAACAGGACCTCCAGGTCAACAATAATCCTAGATCATTTGGCGAACAATGACCAATGATCAAGAAGAAAATGGCTCCAACCACCGTTTCCAATCGTTTCAGGTCTTTATCCCCATAACGCAACAATCAATCTCTCATATACTACAGGGATATGTATCAAGAGGTCATTCAATGCCTCACTTTAAGAATACATGATACATTCCTGAGGACTCCCACCAGCAATCACCACCAGAATCATGTAGTAGTATATCACCAACATGATGGGGGTGTTGCCTCTGCATGTTTTCCCCAAGTCTATTAGACCCAGGCATGCAAGGCGAATCGCCAGGGACAACGTCTGGTTAACAGGAAGCAGGATCTCACCTATACCTCCCCCATATAAGTCCATCAATCTAACCTTATGGAAAACAACGAGCGGGCACATACACCCGTTCATCATAATTTTATTGCTCATCAGTCTCTTCTGATAACAACCCACCAATCCCACCTGATAAACCAGGTAGAGTACCGTGAACAGACACATACATCTATTTATAAGTTGTCATCCAGTCAACAGGCTAGTCTAAATTCATTTTAAGAGACCCTCCAATATAATATGGTGGAAACTGGTAAGAAGGAACATACACATGTTTACAATCACCAATTCTGTCAGCATCCATGTTCGGTAGCACCTGGGGAAGTTAGTCAGAAAGCTCCGATGACAATTTTGGCATAGACTAAACTCTCTGCCCCTATGCATAATTACTGTCAATATCTGTTGACAAGAAAAGGAGGATAGGAGAAGGCACATACACCCACTCTAGATACGGAATTGACTTATATTCTTGTTCTGGCCACTGAAGTCACTAAACACATCTTGAAATGGTGAATGGGAAGACTCATATCCTTGCCCATATTCTGGAAGCATGTCTAGATATTTTAACAACAACTTTAGTATTATCAGGGAAATAGTCATATAAATTTTTCCACACACGTGGGATGACACATCGTCATTCCATCCCAGAGCAGATACACACCTCTATTCCAGTCCAGGAGGGTCATGGGGCATACTCCCCCATATCATACGAACAACAAGATCGAGAACATACACCCATTCCAATTGGAGGTAACCGGTCTGTTCTGGTAGCTAATCCAAGACAGGCACATATACCTGCCCATGAAAACCAATTTTCCCAGCAAGTGGCCCCATCTATGTATAAGTGAACTTACAAGAAGAAATGTCACCAAATACAGTTGGAAAATCATAAATTCAAGCTGTAATTTAGCTCTTTTTAATGCTGGAGTTTTTGAAGCCCTCAGACATTTATCTATTGCTACTCAAGATCGGACCCTCTCATTTCCAAATTTTGGGAGTGGTAATGGTAATTCTGAAGTTTCTCACCGAGCCCTTCATCATGAAGGCTTGCTTCATGAAAATTTGGTCAATCCAAAGTGTTTATATTTGGATGAGATCCATGAAAACCCTCTATGTGGCCAGAAGACTAATGAGAAAGAAGATTTATCCCTTGCTATAATCCATCATGGTGATCCTCCCCATAATGGCATTCACTATGAATTTCATCTCCGTAGAAGTATTTCACATTGTCAAAACAATTCTATAAGAGACAATGTAACAATAAGAAAGCCCTACTATCTTGAAGAACTTGTAAACATAAGGCCAGTCATGTCTAATTTTTTTTCATTGATAGGTGAAACACTTTCTCAGTCAGAAGACATCTTATGGAAACAGTCATTCTCTGAAACTACCTTGGGTCATTTATCATCTAATGTAGAGAATCCACTTTGTTCAGAATAAGCGTAAAAACCTCTAGTAGAGAATTATGAACACATGTTGAACATGAGAAAACAATTAGCTGAAGGATAAATACCAATTATGTTATGACCTTCAGCAAATATTCAGTTTGATATTCCAGAATTGATGACAGAATATTGCATTCATGACATTCGTCTAAATTTATAAAAAAAATCTTAGTCCTTTGATAACTAAATTATTACCATATGATGAATAAAAAAATCATATAAAGGTAATAGAAGGGTTAAAATGTCCAATTGACATGGAATCTCTTTCAGTTTCCCAACATCCAAGGGTTGAAAAACAGTAGATAACCCTTCAGCACACATGTCTCAATGCTCTGAAAAGACTATGCCTATTAATTTCTGATTCCTCATCTAATGTCCACGTTAGAGGATGGGTTGCATATGGAGAATTTCATTTCACTACACTCCAAAATCAGCAATTTCCTCTAAAAGTGGTCTCATGAAATGTTATTTCCCACAGTCAGCCGTAGTCAATAGGGTTTTGTTTGTAATAAAATGTACGCCCAAGAACAGGCCTCATCCAATTCTCATCAGAATCAGGCCCAATGAAAATGAGTTATATAATTAGTTCTACATCATGTATCTGAGAATATTGGGAAGGTGACCCATTTAAAGGATGTCAGGTATCAGAGGATGCAAATGTACTAAATAGCACAATGATCTTCTTAAACATGTAAATTAAGTAATTGTCAGATGATGCATCCAGAAAATGTCTGAAACAAAATCTAAAAAATCAAAAGAGAAGTTGCACAAATTTCAGCTGTAATAGTTCAATAATCACCCGAGCTTTCCAGGATGGGGGCTCATTTAATGAAACTTTCAAATTCATTATACAATTTTCAATGATTCGAAGAAGAATAACAAGATCAACCCCAACCTGCAAGGTAGGGGATATTACGCATCTTCAATACCCTCCTCAACGAAAGTCATTTTTCTCCCGATTAGGGAAGAAGCCACAAGGAAAGCGTACAACTGAACTATCCAATGATTGCATTCATGTTACTATCCGCCAAACAGTTCCATGGGATTCTTCATATAGGAGAGCAAATTTTCATGAAAGTAAAAAAGGGAGACGATCTACCAAAAACACTGACAAAATGCCACTAATGCATTATGAATCAGTGGATGTTATCAATACCATTATAGAAAATCCTCTCAAAAATTAGTCCAGTTCAGGGGAATCATAAGATGAAGTTCTTGTCCACAATGCGATGCACACTGAGGAAAATGAAGAAGGTGTGTGTACCCAAAATCAAAGTCTTACCCAGAATCTATTTATGCCTTCAAATAACCAACTCCCCCTCTCTGAAAGGCGTCCAACAAGAGGAAAGTAAAAAATTCAGATTGCATCTCACTTTTCCACTGGAGAAGGTCAATATCGTTCACTTGAAGAGATACTTGTACAGGGAGAAGAGGAAATGAAGGAGTTGAAATGACTCTATATAGAGTTACATAGAATCAACAATTATTCTTGATATACTCCCCAGAAAAGGCCTCAACTTTCAAATCCTTTAGAAGCTTCTAAGCAAAGAGGATTTTTAGTAACTACAGATACAGATAATGATTTCCCTCCATTGTGTACATAATCAAGATAGGATCATGTACATCCTGATAGACATATTTCTGTGGTTTATCCAAGATAGATATCAGCCTCACCATCAGTGGTCTTATAGGTTATTACACCAGCTCAAGTTCCATTGGCTTTTCCTGCACAGAATCCGGCTCATCTAGACATTCCCCAAATTCTCATGAACACAATTGAGGTATTAACGGATCGATTGGATGCTATGGAGGAATGACGTGCACCAGGTCAACTGGAAAATTGAGCTTACCCTGAATGGGTGGATGTAATTTGTCCCCCATAAAATTTTTCGAATACAACATTCCCAATTTTTAATGGTTTTGGAGATCCAGAACGACACATAACACATTTTCTTTCTCATTGTGATCCTATGATGGGAACTCCTCAACAGAAAGAAGTATTTATGATCAGGTGTTTTTTGTAGTCATTACAAGGACTTGCTTTTGTCTGGTATACAACTTCGCAATCTCGGTCAATAACTTGGTGGGAAGATCTCTGTCAGGAATTCCTTCTTCAATTTAGCTCAACATTACCAAAGACAATAGTTGTTGATCTTACCAATTGTAAACAAAGGTAAAATGAAAGAGTTTCATATTTCACTGCTTGTTGTAAGGTATTAACATATTCCTTAAGTTTATCACTCCCTCAAGATGAATTTCTACCAATTTGTGTGGAAAATCTGTGTGATGAATTACACACACCATTTATCCCTTTGAAATACATAAGAGGGTTTCGATACATTACTTCAATCGCTCAGCAGATAGAAAAATCTATTATAGAGACTGGGGCTAAAACTCATGTAATTCCATTAGTTCAAGGAAGGATAATAGTAATGGGAGAAGCTACTACAGTTACACTCAAATAGTCACATGTACCTACTTTTATTTCTAGACCCTCATCATACCGAAGGGCTCCACTTCCTGAGTATCAACAACAACGACCACCTCGTCAAGATGATCAAAGAGGTCAAAGATGGAAAAAACATGAGGAATTAAAGATTAAAATCTATTCTTTCATGAATGAGCAAGTTACTGGATACCTCATCTCAGCTTTAGAAAACAATTTGGTTTTCTTTCCATGACCAAAGAGGCCAAATAAATATGAAGATAAAGATTGTCCGAATTATTGTTCCTTTCATCTAATGTTGGGACACCCCATTCAGGTGTGATTTGTTTTCAAATACCTTTTGAAAAATATGGTAGACTCTATACAAGTGAAATTGAAAATTTTACCAACTCAAGTAGCATGTTTTACTACCACAAATCCAGAGGAAGAAGGAGAATGGCAAGAGGTTAAAAGTAAAAATGTGCAAAAAAATATGATGATTGGATGACCAAGAAAATGATCAACTGAACTCATGCTATTTTATGAACACAGTTGAATCAACCAATTGTATCTTCTACAACTCTTGCCACTTCAAAACCATCTTCATCAAAGATTCATTCCTCAAAGAAACATGGTGGTCATACGGGTAAAGATAGGTCAGAAGAAGACGAGCTCACATCATGGACAGAGTTTCCTTAACCCAAGAAGATTTGATGCCATCTATTTCAAAATCACAGGCACCGCCCTACCAAATGGTACAACCTAATGTAATCTGTTAGGAAGAACCCTCATTAGATGAAGAATTGATCTTTGGATCCATTAATGTTATCCATTTAACAAATCCTTATGCCAATGGTGATTCTAATGGTGTTGAGATGGAATTCCTTATGCCTAATTGCGGGACTAGAGGAAGAGACCAAGGTTGAGGATACAGGGGAAGAAATGGGAATTTTAGAAATCATCATTTTAACTCCACCCCTTCTCAAACCATATATGTGAAAGAAACATGTGGAAGGGGCCTTTTTCAAGGTCAAAAAAAACAAGGGGTTTCTTCTATGCAAAACAAGTCTAGTTCTGGCACAATTATTCTAGAGGACTGATTAGAAGCTCCACCATCTTCTTCTCTGAAGATGAATAGAATTTGTTAGTCTAATTTTCCAAAGTCAATGGTATTTCCCACTTCTATTTCAACATAGAATACATCTATAATAGAAGAATAAAATTCTAAATCACCTGCAAAACCACATCTCTATGATGGGAAACACAAGCCTTCGGATCAAAAGTATGATATCTTGAAACAATTTCCCCATGTAATAGCCAAGTTATCAATTTTGGATGCTTTGGATCTGTAAAAAGATCTATGAGAAGCACATATTGAGGCTTTGTTATGTCCTCAAGAATTTGAAACTGATGTTGCTGCTGCATAGGTTTACCGTATAGGGAATGATTCTGCAGAATGTCATGTAGTCAAATATCTTACAGATGAAGATGATGACCATGTGGTACATGGACACATCAGACCTTTGTATCTATCAGGTAAGGTCAATGACATGGATATCTGACGAGCCTTCATTGATAATGGCTCCTGGGTCAAACGCATTCCCATTCGTACACTTCGTCGATTGGGCCAGACCAAATCTAACTTATCTCCATCGACTTTAATTTTGAAAAGATATGAAAAGAATGAATAAGAAACTCTAGGATACATTACACTCAGAACTCTATTTAGAGATCTTGTGTCTAATTCAGATTTCATTGTTGTTTGGCAGGACACAACCTTCAATATTCTACTTGGAAGGACTTGGTTGCATCAACATGCATCCATACCTTTTTCATACCACCAATGTCTGAAATAATATTTCAATGCTCAAATCGGAACAATGTATGGTGACGAGGATCTATTCAAAACCTATGAATCTCAATATATTGAGGCAGAGTATTATCACACAAAAGGAAAAAAGTCCATAGCCAAGGAATTAACCACTTTTAATGCTCCAAATGGACTAAAAATATTCCAGAAACCCCATTAATGCTTTTGAGTACAGATTATGTTTTACCCATAAATCATGTTGATAGGGTAATGCCATATCCATGCACTCATCCAATAATTACAATAGTGTAAATTACAGCAATTGAGATTGATGACATGGGAGAAATTATTAATGCACCAAGAAATGATGAAATCTTGAATGGAGATGTTTTTATTTCATCTGCTGAACTACAATGAGCCACTACATCGTTAATCAGAATAGAATAAATTATAGAAAGATTATAGGGAGACAAAGATGTTGATTCTCAATCCATCCATTCTTCTACAGCACCATAAGAACCTTCATCTTCAGTAGTTTTGATGTGGTGTCTTCTTTTTAGAGATATTCAAATATTTATTCCTCCCCTTACATTGGGAGTGTTTCCTTGTAATCTAACATGAAAATGGAAATAGAAGCTGTAACACCTAATGAAGAAGAAGAGGAAGATCTCGGGGATGCTCCTCCAGCATTTGAATAAGGTGTTTCGACCACCGTGGATGAACTCAGAGAAATAAATCTGGGTATAAGAGAAGATCCATGCCCCACCTTAATTAGTGTGGCCATGACCTCTAATGAACAAGAGGTGTTTACATCCCTTCTAAAGAAAAATCAAGATATATTTTCTTGGAATTATATTGAAATTCTAGGTCTTAATCCTAGTATAGTCACCCATTATTTGAGATTGCTAGAATAACATCGAGGGTTCAAGCAAGCTGCAAGGAGAACACACCAAACTCACACCTCTAAAATTGAAGCTGAAGATGATAAGATTATATAGGATAAATTTTTCATGGAAGTTCAGTATCCCAAATGGTTGTCCATTATTGTCCCACTGAAAAACATGAATGAGAAAATTAGAGTCTTCATTGATTTCAAATATCTTAACAGGCATTGTCCTAAAGATGATTTTCCAGTCCCGATTGCAGAACATCTAATTGATGCAATGGTTGGCTATGAATCACATTAATTCATGGATGAATATTCTGGCTATAATAAAATTTTAATGTCCCAAGAGGATGAAGAATATACAGATTTTAGAGCTTCCTATGGTGTGTTTTGCTATCGAGTAATGCCATTTGGCTTAAAGAATGCAGGCGCGACATACCAATATTCCATACACCATATCTTCAAAAAATTCTACGGGAATTTTTTTGAATTTTATGTGAATGATTTGGTAGTAAAATCCAAATAATGTTCCATCCCTTGGATGATTTGGAAACCATATTTCACAAACTTTGGCAACATAATTTGAAGATGAACCCCTTAAAATTTTCTTTTGGGGTGACCTCAGGAAAATTACTTGGCTTCGTTGTACACCATCGTCATATCAAAGTTCATGTTGAAAAAAAATCATTTCTTTGTATGTCACATCCTCAAAAAGTGAATTAATTGTGAAGACTTCAAGTAAACATACCCTATATTCGTCACTTTATCGCCAATTTGGCAGGCAAATGATTATCTTTCACCAGATTATTGAATAAGGGAGTCACTAATCAATGGAAAGAGGATTGCCAAGAAGAATTAGATATACTCATGAAATATCCCTTGACTCCACTAGTATTGATCACACATGTTGAGGGAAGACCACTCATTCTTTATGTGACATCATTAGAGTGATCACTAGGTACCTTCCTCGCCCAAAAAATGATGCTGGAAATGAAAACAGCCTTAATTATCTTAGTCCCACTATGCTTGATGCAAAAACTCAGTATTAAAATATATAGAAGTGCAGCCTAGAATTAATCTTTGATGTTCAAAAATCGAGACATTACCTGCAACTTCGTGAATCCCAATTCGAATCTCATAATAACCCACTCAAATTTATCCTCAGTTGTCCTATGCTTACAGGACATCTCGCATAGTGGGCGGTTATTTTGCAACAGTTTGATATTCAGATTGTGCCTTAAAAAGAAATAAAGGGACAATATCTGGCTGATTTCCTTACTGAACATCCATCTGTGAAAGATACATTTTCTAATACTGAACTTCCTGATGAAGAGGTCTTCTCTATCTAAGATAATTCGCAAACTTGGGAAATGTGTTTGGATGGTGCTTCTAGAAGTCCAACAAGGAAGAGACTGGAAAATCCTAAACTCAATAGGGTTCGATTAAGAATAGTCTTTATTTCCCTAGAAAAGGTAGTATTACCTTATTATTTTCTATTATTAGAATGTGGTATCAATATTGAATAAGAATATCATGCTATCATCACAGGTTTGGAATTTTCCCTTCAGGTGAAAATGGATCATTTGAAGGTAAAAGGTGATTCAGAATTTGTACTCAAAAAAATCATTAGGGAATACACTATCAAAAATGAAGTGTTAATACCTTTGTGTGATTATGTCAAAGAATTAAGGGCTGAATTTCCCTCAGAGATGGAATTTTCCATTGTCCCACGATCACAAAATGCCCAAGAAGATGTACTGGAAAATGAAGCTACAACCTTGGCTGATCCAAATCGAGATGAGACAGTTATCAGCATAACCCATCGCCATGTGGTTTCACTTTTTATTAAAACCATAAGGGAGGAAATTAGTGAAATTTTCCATATTTCTGAACCATATGGTCATATGACATACTATGGAACATCCATCATGGAATATCTTCAAAATGGGATACTTCCACCAAATAGGGTTGAGATGGAGCGGATTCACAATGAGCGATTAATTTTACTCGTTATAATGGTCCAAACCACCCAAATATCCTTTAAAAGTTACGCTTTTATGGAATTCTTTTTAGATGTATTGATGGAGTAGAGACCACTGTTGGCATGAAAGAAGTTTATTCAGTAGCTTGTGGTACCCACCAATCTAGGCACAGACTCTCCGATCAGATCTGAAGGCATAGATGCTTTTGGCCTTCGATGACACAGGATTATACAAACTTCACAACAAAATGTCATCCATGTAAAGTGCATGCCAACTTCATTCATCAACCCCCATAGTTTCTACATATAGCTAAATACTCTTTTCCATTTTCCACATGGGGAATGGATGTAGTAGGGCCTTATCCTCCAGCCATGACTAAGCAGTTCAAGTATATTCTCATAGCTACTGATTTCTTCTCTATGTGGGCTGAGGAAATACCTCTCAAGGATTTTGGAGCCAAAGGCATCATTAGTTTTGTAAAAACTAATATCATCACTAGGTTTGGCATCTCTCATACTATTTTGATGTACAATGGCACCAATTTTTGTTCTACTGAAGTAAAACAATTTATTTCAAGAACATAATATCAAATCCAACCATTATTTTCACTAGGATGTGGTGGCCAATGGATAGATAGAGGATTTCAAAAAAAACCCTAACAAATATACTCTAGAAGATGGTGGATAAAGATATGAACTCATGTCTTGATAAACTTTTGAATGCTTTATGGGCTTATTGGACAACTATCTATACTGCCACCCAAGAAACTCCTTATTTGTTGGTATATGGAACTGAATCAGGTTTTACAATAGGAATAAAATTTCCTTCACTTATAGTTTCAATATGTGATCAGTTATCTATAGATGAAATATCTCAAAAATGATATAATGAGTTGGAAAAATTAGATGATAAAATATTTCATACTTTACATCATCTAGAAGTTTATCAGAACCGAATAGAACGAGATTTTATTTAGACAGTTTGTCTTCATTCATTCATTCAAGGAGAATTTGTATTAGTCCTCAGGACACCAATGATACCATGATAGAAACCTCCAAAACATGAACCAAAATGGGATGTATTGTATTCCATACTTAATTTATATTTAAATGGATCCTATGCATTAATCTCAATGGATAGAGAGATCATTACATCTCCAACAAATGAAATATTCTTGAAGAAATACTTTGTGTAATTATGCACATTAGTCATCACTGCAAGACATAAAACTAAATAGACCCCATTTCCTAGTTTCAAGTCATTAAACTACATAACAACTATAAGTGTCCATGTTTTATGACATTAAAGTTCATAGCATTTTCTTCCTTTTCACATGACGTTAAACTACATGACATCATTTCTACAACTAACATTTTATTTATAAGACGTTATATGTTTCCATAAGAAAAAGTCATTGAAAACATCACTACTACTTATTAATACATTATTACTTCTCTTTCCTATGTCAGATTCAGATATTCATAGAGACCATGTTTCATGAACCATGTATGGCATGATTCTCATTTTTCCATGAGATACATAGAGACGCCTAAATCTCCAATTCTGGGCCCAGCCACAATCATAAAATTTTCATATTTTCTTTTTATCTCTTGTATATGAATTAGATCTATACAGAGTGTTTCCATAAGATATATGATTCAGTTCTTATACCATTTTATGTCTTCAGATTTATCGTTATCTCAGAACGTATCAAAAATCACCCATTCTTCATGTCAAACTCAGCATGAGGAATGATTGTTTCAAGAACTATGTATGGAATGATTCTCATTTTCAAGGAGATACGAAGAGATCCTTATATTTATAATCTTGGCCCATCCACAACAACACCAAAAAACAACCCCATTATTTCATGTATAAAAAAATCAAATCTGCATAGGGAATATTTAAAAAAAAACTATGTATGAATTGATCCTTTCCCCAGCAAAACATATAGTGATACTTGTGTTTTATCACTTAATCCAGTTCCAATATGTCATTACTTCCATATTATTTCATTTCCTTCCTTCACTCATGACGTTACACTGAATAAAAATCTAATACCCCTATTCCTCATTTGTATCACCTATGCATTATAAAAGAAACCCTTACTGGTCCTTGTTTCTCACACCGAGCATAGCTCATGTGGGATTAGGAGTTGAGCCATGGCTTCATTATATATGGTGTTTTAATTTCTTATGGGGTTACAAATGTCCAGACTACATGATGTGAAATTGTATAGTATAATGTCCTCACTGCATGACATAAAACTGTACAATACCATATTCATTCAAAGGAAACAAAGAAATCCTTCATTTTACATATGAGTTAGATCTATGTAAAGGACATCAAATTCATGGTGAATATTGATTCAAATATTTCTCATATACATTGGGAAAAAACACCTTCCATATCTCAAATTCTTAATCTCTAATTTTTCTTTCAGATTTTCATAATCTTTTTTACGGTTTCTGGTGACAAGGTTTTCAATATCTGAGAGCTCTTTTTCCTGACTATGCATCACGTTCCCCTAGGTGGCCTGGAATTAGTTGCCTACATAATTTTCCTATCAGCCAGAAAATGAACTATTTGGATATACATCATATACCCTAATTGGCCCTGCGTAATACAGCCCCCATCACAGGTTTTTCAAATAATGGTTACTTCATTCTTGGTTATTGTATCTTTGTCCCCCTTAATATTTAATGACAATATACAAGAATCTGTTTTTTAAAACAGTCATTCATGTATAAAAGAACCATTTTATTTCCCAAAGTATTAAAGACTTTAAAACCATGGTTTACACATTTACCTCATCATGTGTTCTATACACTATGAAATAATTTTGAAATCACTTGACCACATTTTATATATTGTTTCTATTCCTGGTCCTAGTTGTATGACCAAAACTACAGACACCATATCTTTTACATTTGGGTTAGACCTTTGTAAAAGTCATATTCCTTTGATTCTTTGGATATCTTGATTGGAGAAACCCTTTCCATATTTAGGTACCCTTATCCATAAAAAAACATTGTACTTTGGAAAATATGAATCTCCATAAACTTTCTTCGACTTTTAGAAATAGAACGTCTAGTTTCTGAGAGCCCTTTTTCATGACTATACAGCACGTTCCCTTAGGTGGCCTTGCATAAGTTTCCTACATAACAGGTTTGTCAGTCAAAAGAATCCACTATTTGGCTATGTAGTATATGCCCCAGTTTTCCCTACATAATACAAACCCCATAACAGGTGAGTCAAATACCGGTAACTTTGTTCATAGAAAAGACTTCTTCTAATTCTACTATCCCTTTTTTCCATACCATTCCCCATTTTAAAAAATTCTCAAATCATAGTTTACAATTTTCCATTTCATACCTGATGTTTCGTACTTTTGGTCCGAGCCAAAGATCTTCAATTAAAGTCACCTAATGTCCTCACTGCATGACATAAAACTGCACAATACCAATGTCCTCACTACATGACTAAAAACTACACAGTACAAATGTCCTCACTGCATGACTTAAAACTGCACAGTACCAATGTCCTCATGCATGAAATTAAACTACCAGTTACTAAAGATTCATTACTCATAAAATTGAGAACATGAAAGGGAAAATATAAACAAAAGTCAAGTCCTAGCTCACTAAACATACATTTTGGATTGATTTAGGTAATATTGATCAATAAAAAATAGGTCAAAAGACACAAAATTTGAAGGGTTATCCATATGACCCTAGAAACAGTCAAATTATGCTCACTAGGTCCCTCACCTTAATAAGAAAATTTTTAGAACTTCATTCTTATTATTATAAATAATGATTGTTTAATATAAGGGAATCATTATCATTATTTACCTTTGATGTTGCTATCATGAAAAAAAGGAATGAAGATTTATATGATTGAAAACAAAATTTCTTTAATTTATATGAAAATAGAGGGACATCTATAAAATAGAGCCACTCTATCATGTTTTATAATAAACTCTCAACATGAATTTTCAATTGCTGGAACGCCTTAGAAGCTCTATCAGCTACTTTTTGATGTTGAGATAGTTGAGAAACTCCAGCCTTCCTGTCCTGACGAAGTGCTTCTTTATCTATTGAAATGTAGGTTATTCCCTCTAATTGGGTTTCTATTAATGTATGATTTAGTAGATCAAGCTTGTTATGAACAAAATCCAGTTGTTATTAAAGATATAATAACTCCTTCGTGGCTTCTTTGGTTTGTTGTCTAATCTCGATTGATTTATTATTGTGATTTTCCTCTGCCTCAACCACTGCAGCTTGAAAGGACTTAATATTGATGAGTCATTTAGGCTCTTCAAAATCTTGTATTGGCTTATGCTCCTGCTTCTGTTAGTGAATAGTCTCTTTCATGGCATCGTAGATCAGCTCATAATTGAACCCACAAAATCCCAACACATAGTATAATGCTGGGAGTTTTGAAAAAATGGGACGATAATTCATCTAAATGATTTTCCACAATTATGCTCCAAATCTGTCGCCTTGTCTTATTATGTGCCATGCCAAGAGTATATTACATCTCTAAATCTGAATCTGAGTCACCACCATGAGGTAAAATGTACTCTGAAAATAGGTCGCATAAAGAGTTGTTTTGTTTAACTTTTCTTGGGGTATTAGAAGCTTCACCCTCTAATCTAGGAGATAATAACCCTAAATAATAAATCAATGTCATTTTTAGTTTCAAATGGAGGAATCAAATATGATTCAGATAGCTGACTACATATACCCAACAATAATTCATCTACTTGATTGAATTCATCCCCTGTATTCTCAACTCCAGTGTTTTGAGCAGGTGTTTCTTGAGAGGGGGCATTTCCTTGAATTTGTTCCGGTATGACATTTGAAGGCTCTAGAACATATCTAGATGAAGGATTCTCTATATGTCTTTCTTCAGCCCCAGTAGAGGGATAAAGTGGAGAACCCTATTCCTGAAGATCCATTGTGACATTTTCTGCAGATAAAGATGCATATGGTAAATTTTGATTTAAAAAAAATCAAGTTGTAAAACAAATTATGTATGGAAAATGAAAGAATATAGACTTATATCCATGAAATTCCGCATTAAAATCAAAAAATCCTTTATGGAACCGTAATATCAATATTTGGATTAAGGGTGTCCATCATTTCAGTGTATACTCCCTATAATGATACGGCATCCTCACCATTTAAGGTATTCAAAAATTATTGGTTGCTGCCCAAATTGACTCTACTAAAATTCAGTTTCATTGGCTCCTCAATTGATATGGTAGCATCAGGTCCTTCCAGATTTGGGTCAACATCAGCATCTATTTTAGATTGCTCTGGATTTTCATTCCTTTCTTCTGAAGCAATGAGAATATCAGTGTTGACTATTTAAGGATTCTTTGACAAAATCCACCAAGGAATGCATTTAATCTTATCGTGGATTTCCTCTCTCTCAACAAAGCCAGGAGTAGGTATAGCGGAATCTTCTGACATTACAGATTCGTCAACATGAACTTGGGTTTCCTCTAGGGATTCTCTTTCTGGTCATGAAGCATCAGCTATTAATAACTTGAAAGATGAGAGAGACATAGATCCTATAAATATATAAAACATGGTTACTAGAACATCTTGATAAAGTTGTATTCCCTATGGATTGTATAAATGCTTACGCTTTTAGTGAACGTTTCAAAGTAATCTCATTTCTCCTTTACATTTCTATTCAAAAGATTGAGGAGAGATTGAAACACTTCTCTTAGTAGGGGAAACTTGAGGTAATGTTTGAGTATTATCTGTCGAGATTACCTCAGTCATGATTCTTGCTCTTGGAGAATGTTCTGGCGACTTGGGAGGATTATTCGCTGCACCAATGGGAGAACCTGTAGGACTATACCGATGCGATTCAAGAATCGGTCTGGATCTTCCTTCTCTACAGTAAAGCTGTAGAAATATGTTTTCATCAAGATTAATGATGTTAAATTATAAAGTATAGTTGAGAAGAAATAAAAATGGAAATACATTCTTAGTATTAACATAAATATCCCACTCTTCCTCAGAGTCCATAATTACCCCTTTGTGGACTCCTAAATCCAGTATATGAGATACTCGTTTAGAGGAAAGGATTTTTTCATCATTCGCATAAATAAAAGTCTCTAATTCCACAATATAATTCTGTACATTAGTGATTTTATTGTCCTGATTGAAATCAGAAAGTGGTTTGATATCACCAATATCTGGTATTCAAATTCCATGCTGAAGGAATTCCAAGTCATCCCTAAGATCACCGGATATACTATCACAATAATTAATGGAAAAAGGTCACACATAATTCGATTTTGGCTAGGTTGACTATGGAAGAGGTTCGAAACCTTCTGATTGAAGAGCTTCTTTAGACCATTCTTCCTCAGAATATTCAACAGATGGAATACGAATCTCTGTTTGATGGTGGGGACTGGATCACCTTGGCGTTGGAGGTATTGCTTCTTTATCCCTGGTCTTCCTAGTATACTTCCTGTGAAGACATTTTGAGGGCTCTGAAACCTCAAAAAAAAATTATATCATCTCTATACATGGACTTCATTCCATGATTTCCACATGCAACAATAATTGTAGCCGCCACTCGATATACTCCTTTTGTCTGAGCCCATTGAGGATATGATGAAACCCGTGATTTTTCATACCGAGCTTCCAATCCGATTGATGCATCTGGTGGAGGTAATTTAATTGAAAATTTGGATACCTCAAAAGTTGTTATAATCCATAATAGTCATGCTACCCTTGAGTGCTTATCATGTCTGACATGTGTGGGTTGGAAAGTATTTGATTGCTGAAGACATATAAAATGACGAGCTAACCTATAGAGGATATAATCCTCCCAGATAATTTCACCATCAGTCCTGGTTGATAATACACCATCCCTGAGTTCCATCATATAAGATCTCCGCTCATAATTATTTTCTTTACCATCATAAATAAATGTTATAGCTAGTGGATTACCAAAAGGAATGAAGTTGAATTCTCCTGATACATTCACAACCTTCAGTACCTCTTCAAGACTCACGTGTAGAGGATTAATACCAGAAACATTCTCTAAAAATGGGGTAAATCAATCATTAAGAACTTTGACTGAGTTCAACACTTCATATGAAGAAAAATGTGCTGCAATCCAGCCCCACAACACTTGTAATGGTCCCACAAACCTAAATGGGGCCTTCCCACAGTATAAATGCAGTAGGTGATGGTAAAATCTTTCCAAAATAGGGGTTTCTAGCCCAATATACTTCCCCTCTACCAATTTAGCTGCAATAATAAAATTCCATGATCTTACACCTCCTCTAGATACATGGTTTGGATGAAAATAAACACTTAGACACATAGTAAGGAAGGCATCTAAGCGTAATTTTTCATCTATATCAGGTTTGAAATTATAACCCCAATTCTTGTAATAACCTCTTTCTAGTGTAGGCCAATATGTTCTAGAACTGCCTAAATTATTAGTGGAAGGACAAACAGTAGGGTGTCTACAGGATGGACCTTCCACTGTTGTTGGTTCTAAGAAGGCTTCCATCCATACTCATGCATGAAAATATTTCTTATCCTTTGGTAAATTCTTTTTTGTCTTAAATAATTCACGGGCCAGCAGTGGTGTTCTATTAACATTACCCCATGTTGAATAAGGCAGGATGAATTCATCATACATTTCCCCAAGAATAGGAATTACAACTATTTGGTAAACATCCCAGAGACTAATACAAACTCCACCATGCATTAAATGAAAGTAATTCATTTGTGGACTCCATCGGCTCAGAAATTTAGGAATGAATTCATTTTTGTAAACATAAGTTTTCCCCATCCATACAGCTTCATGGATATGAACGTCTGATAACTCTTTTCTGAAATCATCTCACGTTTGACATACCCATAATGCCGATATCCACTTTAGTTTTACACCCCCTCCAGAATGAAGGTCCCAGACTCCTTTCCAACCATTAGATTGATCTGTTTGAGAATACTGAAAAGTAAAATCACAATAATGTGGTCTTGGATCTACAACATGATCCTTTATGTTTGTATTGAAACCACTGTGATGATGGATGCAATCAATAGGGACCATGCCATCTTGTATCGGAACCCCCATGCAATAATATTCATGTTGTTACAGTTGGAATACTGATAAAACCAATTCTTTGGAATGTACATTTTGAAAGATGGAACATGGGAATCTTGAAAAATTACATGCCCGTACAGGGGTAAATAAAGACTTTGTGGATAGTCACGTTGGTATGGAGTTAGACCCCTCCTTAGCCCAGGAAGAGTACTCTCAACAATGTCAAAATAATCTGGCCCGATGATCCTCATCCTTTAATTTTGAAGAACCTTAACTTCTTTAATATGTGTCATCAAATGAGTCATTATTTCTTGAAAAAATAATTATCAAACATTCAAGTCATAATTTAAAGAAGAAAGTCAATTTTTTTGGCAAATGACACTATTCGCATAGGTCCTTCGACATGGTCCTTCAATGAGGACACTCGTGTAGTTCCTTCGACAAAGAACCTGGAGAAACTCTATCAGTGAAGTCCTTTTGGAATAGCTCAATCGCGTAAACAATTTTACCTTAAAGAAATTTCAAGATAATTACGCAAGAGCACAATGCAATGTAGCTAAGCGGATAAGATACACAACGAGAGATCTAAATTTCGAAGAAAGAATAGGTGAAGTAGAAATCACGAAAGGATGAGACCTATTTATAGGCAACAGAAGACCTAATCATCATGGCTACATGACATACCTGCACGCCGTATCAGCGTGACATATCTGTGTGAAATTCTTTCGTGACATAATTGTTTTATTCATTAATCCATCCTGATCTTTTTCACAGACATTCACCTCAAGACATGACCCTCTTTGTATATTTCAGATCCAATTCTAAGGGGGGATTTTTTTGACACTACTTAAAAAGATTCAAACAGTGGAATGGTAACATCAACAAATACTCCCAAAATTTACATGATGTAGTAACATCCAGCAGCTTCGCAAGAGAGCTACATGGCCAAGATTCGCAAATGATCTACGTGGCTGAGCAACGTGCGAGAAGATTTTTGATGCCTCTATGTGGAGTACCTATGCGATGGAGCTACATGGAATACCTGCGTGGCCAATGTTTCTTCAGCCAGGCCCCATCCATGCCTATAAATAGGACCCTTGGGCTCCCCATTTTCAGACTGGAAAAAGTGAAAGACTCTCTGAAGCTCCCATTGCATAGCACTTTTCCCTAGATCTCTCAAATTGTCTCAGGTAGTTCTCTAAAACTACAAAAGAAGGGGTAATTAAAAGGGATAGGAATTATTTGATGTTATTTCCATTAATCAGTCCTCATCCATACCTACATGGTGTATATGCATGCCGAAACTACACAGTATATCTGCATGCCACACCTGCGCGATAGGGAAACACATGGTAAATATGCGGCATACTTGCACGAAGTACCTATGCGACCAATTCAAGTACCCTTCTTTAAAACCATTCATGGTAGGGTATCTCCTTCCTTGGCCCCCTTATCTAAAAGGGGATAAGTTGAAGCCTCTACCGAAAACTTCCAACTTCTCAAACTTTTGGGTAAGGAACATTAGTGTGTCTCCAATTTGGGTTTTTATTTCTACAGTCAGAGGTTTCCCAAATTCATTTCACAATGGGGTTGTGATTCATGGGATGTTTGTGGGTTTGAATATATGTAGTCACATGGACTTTTCTCCCAGAAATAGTGTCAGGGAGTTCTCAGTTTGGAGGAAGGTTGGCTTCCAGCCTCAACCTTTTCAATGAGGTGACCTGGGACTTTAGGTCTCAAGTAAGAAGGTTACACTTCGCACTTTCCATTCCGCACAAGTATAAGAGAAGTCTCCCTCCTCTGCCAGAAGCAATTTCAAGGTATCCATCCTGGTATATGCCCCTCACCTTCAAACCATCTTCCTTAAATTGGACCCTTTTCCAATGTAAAAAGAACAGAGGGAAGGATTGTCGCCTTGCCCTCTTCCACAGTCGATGCACCCTCTTCCATCAATGGAGGAGGAAAAGTGTTAACTGTCATTGTTGAATCTTTCACAACTTCTTGTTTCTCACACCGAGCATGACTCACATGGGATTAGAGATACGTGATTGTTGCAACATTTGTACAAACACTCATTACAATGAACTATAATAACTCTGATTCCTGTTTAAACTAGGATATAAAGGATGTCTTTTCAGGGCCTGAGCTCATCCAACCCTAATTCCCCTAATTTGGGCATCCTCATTATGAAATAAGCCCAAAATTCAATCTTCAAATCATCAAGTTATCCTTTTTTAGGGAGTAATCCCAAATTCATCTTTTTCATAGGACTATAATCTCATATGAGATTCATCGAACTATGTGGGATTTGATTCCCATCCATATCGGATACGTAGGAAGCCTCTTTGAGGTTCAAACCCAACACAACAAATCAACCCTATTCTCGTTGGGCCACATTCCCAATAGGGTCTGATCCTACATGGAAACTCATATCATTTACATGTTCCTTGGGATAATTCAAAATATGTCCCACACTAAATTTGTAACACCCCAAGATTTTATAGTGTGTTATTTCTTCAAAATAATTCAATAACTTTCACTACACGCAACACCAAGTTCAATCGCACCATGACTTACCAAACAAGTTGTTCAAAAGAGGTTATGAATAGTGTTAACTAAATTTTAAACTTTATATAATCCTTATAATTTTAGAATCCATATTATGAGTTCCTTAGACATAATGTAAGAACAAATTCATTTTCAATATTGCACTTTTACCAAATTTTAATAGTGAACCCTTTTTAGATACAATATTTTAAACCTTTTGAATAAATGGGGACATCAAAAAATTTAAAATAAAACATTCCAAGCTTCCACGGTACGCTTTCCTTTGAGTAATACAGTAGCGTGTGTTGTACGCAACTTCGAGTTCTAACACACACCACAACCAATCAAACTAGTCGTTATGAATAGTAATACCTAATTTTTGAAATCATATATATTTTATATTTCAAAATGGACTTCATTTTTGGATTTGAAATATCGAATTTAGCCTAAGGTGAAATTTTGGTACATTTCGGATAACTTTCATATTTTAATGAATAGTGAAAATTACTAAATTTTAATTAAAAACAACTTTTTTAATCAAAATAATTAATAGTGATAAATTATGAATTTGAGTGGTTTTAGAGTATATTTAGAATATATTTTTACCATTTAATATAATGTTGGTCATTGGACATAATTTTACAATTAAACCGAACATAAACGAGTGTCAATCTTTTGATAGTTATTATCTCTTAAAAACACGCTTTTTGTTTTGACAGCGGGATTTAATTTTAAATTAATTTCTGCCACTTCTGTGTTTTGAATTTAGGAAAATGGATTCCATATTTGGAATCAGGATGTTCAAATTGTGTAAATAGGTAACTTTTATTTTTAGACATTTTGAATAATTACTGCGGTAAATATTTCATTTACCATGGTTAAGGGTAAATCCGGTAAATAAGGGTTAAAAAAATAATATTATAATAATACTAAATTACCATAAAACGTGTCTTAACCCTATTGGTTGATACATGGTCGACCATGGGAATCTTTGGGTCTATTTTGGGACCCCATGGATCCACTTGTAAGTGATAATGACACATTATATTAATAAAGTTAAAATAAAAATAAAAATGTCATAAGCTTACATCATTTAGAAGAACAATTTTTACATAGGGTTATACATGTTGGATTTTCGATTATAAATATTCATTAGAAAGCTAAAAAGATTTCCTACATAATGATATTTTATTTATAATTTTTAGACATCAAATAATTTAAATTATTAATGACACAATAATGATGCAATGTTTACCTCATTAATAAATCATTTAAATAAATAAGATTATAATGATTAAAATATTATCTAAAACCTGTCCAATTCTTATTTGTTGATGTTATTTAGAATATGAGTCATCATATCTTCTACCTCAATGATTTTTGGACCATTATAAACCGAATACAAATATATTATAAAGTAATACTTTCACACTTTCCTAAAGAGCCCCTCCTCTCCCTTATAAAAGGAGACCACTTCTACTCATTCCTCACACCTCTCAAGCCACTTGGCTCGTCCAAACTCTTCCCAACTAATCTCCCCACATCCCTCTCCTCCTCCTTGAAGCTTCCCCTTAGGCAGAAATCATTTCAACAAGTCCTTTGGTTCTAACCAAAGTGAGTTACCTAAATTAAAGGTAACGATTTCTCTTAAATTATTTTCATTTATTTTGCTTCTCCAACCCCCAAAATCTTTTTATTTCCTTTCTTTTGTAACAACACCAGTATCCTCAATATACTAGGATGTTGTTATAAGAAGGATTCAAACTACACATACACACAACTCCATCTAATGGATGATGAACATAATGTTTCTGTGGATGGCAAACTAACGCCTCACGAAACGATGATTGTTCAAATACATCTTACCGCCTCTCATGGTGACCATTATGATGGCACTTTAATTAAATATGATATTAATGATATATATTTTATATATAAGCTTCTGTAATTCGATTTTATTTCATACCATTATTCGTTTCATGTTGTATATACATACGATAATTTCATTTGAGGAAGTGCGGACTACCGCCCCCTTAAAATGATATGACTCGTTCATACCACACATGGAACGTATAAAGGATGGTGTTAATGAACTTAAGTAACATATATAAAATATTATATTATACTAGAATAGTAATATACCTATGTATCATTTGGATTCAATTCTTTTAAAATAAAAATTAAATGGAAGTAGCGTTCGTGCGTACGTACGGACTACCGTCTCCACGAACGCGATGAGATTCATTCTCCATCGTATCCATTCAAGTCTTATTCTCATTTTAGGGTTAAAAATAATGTTAATATCATTCTGATTATGAATAAGATTTAATCTATCCATTACAAACATGTCTTACGTAACCAAACATTTAAGAAGAACGAATCGATTATCACCTGAAACGACGATAATACTAAGATATTATTAATAAAGCAATGTTAAAAGATCATATATGATATCATATTAATGTATATGATTCTTTTATAATTTAATAACAATTATTTCACCATTATACAGGAGGTTAACCTACCCCAACCAAGGAAAAGTACAAGGTAAGGGTTATTTCACAATCTCTTCATTATCCGAGGTTGTTTATACGTAATAATCTACTGGGATCTCTTTATCATCCACGTCCATGGTTTTTTAAAAAAATGTATTTCAAAACATTTTTACTATTTACAAGAATATGGGTTAAAGTCATTTATACCCTTGTTTTACTTTTTATAAGAGGTTTATAAAGGAATCTTTCCGTCGTTTTCAAAACAAGGTCCTTTTTAACCTTTTCGACAGAATTGAGGTAAGAATGTTTTTTTTAACTTATACGGCGGGTGCGGTTATTTTCCGCCGTTATAAAATCGTCGAAGCTTTCCTTACAAGCTTATAAGAATATTTTCAAATAAAATGTTTTATTTTATATGGATCTTAAATGATTTCAAAATAAAAGGAGATACTTCTTTTAAAAGAATTTTGATTTCATCTATGTCAACATCCTTCGATGGATTTTAAGATTATTTGAAGTTGATTTATTATAATACAAAACTTCTATATTGTATTGAAGGTTTTGTGATATGTTTGACTGTGGATGTGCTATTTTATACCATTCATAGTTTATGGTGAAACTATTGACATTTCGTATGCTAGTTTTCATCCGAATGTTTATGTTATATTTCAAACTTTTCTTCAGATGAATGTGCTAAACAAGTATGTTCCGGGTTGGGGACCGGTAAAAGTAAGCCCTCCAGGTTGGGGACTGGTTAAAGTAAGCCCTCCAGGTTAGGGACTGGTAAAAGTAAGCCCTCCGGTTTGGTCTCCGGTTATTAGAGGTACTCCGGGTTGGTGTCCGGTTATTAGAGGCACTCCGGGTTGGTGTCCGGTTATTAAAGGCACTCCGGGTTGGTGTTCGGTTATTAGAGGCACTCCGGGTTGGGTTCCGGTTAGAAGTAACCCCTAGGTCTTGGGATGAGGCCTAGACAATGAAATTAACGTTTGACATTATGCATTCCAACATTATGAAAGTGGTTATTGATTTTTGCATGTGATTATTCGATTAGTAGAATATCCATGTGAATAAGTAAATGGCATTATTTCATTTTATTTATGCCATACCATGTTGAAAGTTCATGTCTAAATGGCTTTTGTTTTAGTTATAAATTGCCTTAAATGTTTATTCTTATTGATGAAAGTTTCCGCTATATTGTTATCCTTACTGGGCATTTGAGCTCACCCCTTTTCTATGTTTTATTTTTCCGAGGAAGTGAAGATGTAAGTTCTGAATGACCTGCAGGGATATTATGAGGGGATTATAGTGTGGACTGTGGAAACATTATGTTGTTGTAGTAGTTTTTCATTTTTTTGATGTAATGTAAAACTTATGAATATATCTAGTGTTTCCAAGGCTACTAAACCAATCGGACTTTCGAGATTTGATCTTTCTTGTGATCATGCCAATGTTATGTAATAATGCACCGACTCTGGGTAACTGGGGTCGGGGCGTTACAGTTGGTATCAGAGGAAGTTTAGTACAAACCTTGGAAGCTAGATTTAGATAAACTCTGATTAGAGAACGTAGACCTAAGATGAACTTTGATGATTAGTATAGAAGAACTTCCTAGAATTTTGGTATTGTAGAGATTTTGTGAGTTTTCCGAGCAATACATCCCTGTCTGGATACGAGCAGGTAGAGGCGGATCTGGCACAGATGTACCTAGGGGTAAAACCCGAAAACACTGCTTTGAGCTAGACTCGAACGGGAACTAGTGCACGACAATGGGCCTTGCTGCACTCTTGGTTACGACACTCCCGGGGGATATGATTAGGATAATTCTCATTTTCTTTACAAACCATTATGAAGGGTTTATGAGTATATACATCCTCAAATGAGACATTTTTATGATTATGGATTATATCCATAAATAGTTCAATTTATGTTAAGTGTTTTATAAGTATGGGATTATGTATTTTGATTCATAAACTGATCTAGTGTATTCCATTGTTTAGAAATGGCGCCCATTAGAAGAAATGAGAACTCCAGAAATGCACATGATCCAAAGAGAAGGAAGGATCATATCTTTCATGGTCTTAAGCTAGAATTTATAAGAGGAATAGTCTCCCATGTATTATCATCATGTGAAGAAATAATATCATGTGTTGATAAGATAAGTAAAGAGTTTACTGAGTCATATGGATTTGAAGGGAAGCAAGAGAAGAAAAGGATGGAAGAGAGAAAGATGGATAAAGGGATGAGGGAAAAGAAGAATTTTCCCATATGTGGTAACTGTGGAAAGAAACACCCTTGAACTTGCCTGAAAGGAATGGGAGTTTGTTATAAGTGTGGAGGAAAAGGGCACAAAGTACGTGACTGCAAGGGTAAGAAAATGGTTTCAAATGTACAATGCTTCATTTGCAAGGAGTTTGGACACTACGCGAACCTATGTCCCAGTCATCAGACTATGCCGCAAATGATGCTATTGGATAATAATCAAGTTATGATACTACCACAGATGAAGAGGAATGATTAGAGTTATTATGTTGATTATATCAATTGAGTGTGGTATCAAAAATGTACTTGTTATAATAATTATGGAGTATATAAGGATTTTACTACAGTACTATTTCATTAAGGACTTGAGATTGTGTGGAACAAAGGAAAGTGACTCAATAGAAGGATAAATTTTTGGAAAATATATGGTTGAGAGAATGATAAATCATAATATAGTTCTGATACTGAGGTAGTGATTTTGGAATAATATGTGATTGTTTCGGATAAATTGGATATTCTTGACTACCTTGGAACTGATTAATGATTTGTATATTCCATCATTGTTGGGGTTTAAAACATTTTTGGATTAATGAAGTATATCCAGCATTCTATATGGAATAAGGGAGCATGAATGTAATCAATAAGGAATATGGTAATTCAGGATGTTTCAGTGTATTAAAAGAATACATGATGAAGGTATTAATATGCTATTATGGGGTAAAAAGGATCTATATTATGTTTACCTTCCTTATAAATGTTGGACTATGAGTTTGGACAGAAGTATTTTGGATAGTTCTAGTTTGGATTATTTTGGATTGCCAAAAAAGGACAACCCGGAGGTCGGGCGGCAACCCGTCGCGTCCGGCAAGGCTGCAAGACTTGAACCCGCAACCGAAGGGCGACAAGGGTGTATCACCTACCACTGGCCCACGAGATGTCCTGGATTAAATAATGTAGTTTTTATTAAAAGATATTGTAGATGAATTATAAATTCGTTTATTTTGGAACCCTATACGAATAGTGTAAATAGAATTTTTTTTTACATTCTATTACCTTTTAGAGTGAAAGATGAGTTTGTGGTAGAAATTTATTAATGGATAAAACTCTAATTATAAAGTAAGTATATCTCCTTATGATCTTATCCAATCTCATAAATAAATTCCTCAATATTAAGAAAAGCAACTTTGAACAAAAATGTTTTCCTAGATGGTACCTTAAATCATCACTAATTTTTGGCTTTGGGATTGTTGGCCTTTTTATAGCCATGTTCTCTACCACTCTCCATCAGATAATTGATGGTTAGATTTTTCTTCCATATCCATATCTTCCTACATGGAACCCTAGTATGTGTTATTTTCGGTAATCTTCATACTTTCGACTCTTTATTTTAAATAGACGCCTCATTAATTCATTTTTCGATGTGGGATTTCAACTAGGATACTTTGAAACGTCAAAAATGTGTTATCCTAATACCCTATGTTTTGTTGAACCGATGGTATTTCAATTCATCATAGATTGATGAATTTAAGGACCTCAATTTTATACTTGTTTGTGATTGATGACCTCAATCACTACCTATAAATATTTACGTTTTTCCTTCGATTATATGTCTCCAATTTCCACCAATGTTCTCCTAATAAAGATCATAATTTGGTGGTGATCCTTTCATTTCTCTTTTCCTCATATTAAGACTAAATTTTAGTAACCAAATTTCCGATGTGGGTTTTCCCACAAATATATTTTCTACTTTCAACCTTTTATTTTCGAAGAACAATTTCAAATTGCGAGGACGCAATTTATTGAAGGAGGGGAGAATGTAACACCCCAAGATTTTATAGTGTGTTATTTCTTCAAAATAATTCAATAACTTTCACTACACGCAACACCAAGTTAAATCGCACCATGACTTACCAAACAAGCTGTTCAAAAGAGGTTATGAATAGTGTTAACTAAATTTTAAACTTTATATAATCCTTATAATTTTAGAATCCATATTATGAGTTTCTTAGACATAATGTAAGAACAAATTCATTTTCAATATTGCACTTTTACCAAATTTTAATAGTGAACCCTTTTTAGATACAATATTTTAAACCTTTTGACTAAATGGGGACATCAAAAAATTTAAAATAAAACATTCCAAGCTTCCACGGTACGCTTTCCTTTGAGTAATACAGTAGCGTGTGTTGTACGCAACTTCGAGTTCTAACACACACCACAACCAATCAAACTAGTCGTTATGAATAGTAATACCTACTTTTTGAAATCATATATATTTTATATTTCAAAATGGACTTCATTTTTGGATTCGAAATATCGAATTTAGCCTAAGGTGAAATTTTGGTACATTTCGGATAACTTTCATATTTTGATGAATAGTGAAAATTACTAAATTTTAATTAAAAACAACTTTTTTAATCAAAATAATTAATAGTGATAAATTATGAATTTGAGTGGTTTTAGAGTATATTTAGAATATATTTTTACCATTTAATATAATGTTGGTCATTGGACATAATTTTACAATTAAACCGAACATAAACGAGTGTCAATCTTTTGATAATTATTATCTCTTAAAAACACGCTTTTTGTTTTGACAGCGGGATTTAATTTTAAATTAATTTCTGCCACTTCTGTGTTTTGAATTTAGGAAAATGGATTCCGTATTTGGAATCAGGATGTTCAAATTGTGTAAATAGGTAACTTTTATTTTTAGACATTTTGAATAATTACTGCGGTAAATATTTCATTTACCATGGTTAAGGGTAAATCCGGTAAATAAGGGTTAAACAAATAATATTATAATAATACTAAATTACCCTAAAACGTATCTTAAACCTATTGGTTGATACATGGTCGACCATGGTAATCTTTGGGTCTATTTTGGGACCCCATGGATCCACTTGTAAGTGATAATGACACATTATATTAATAAAGTTAAAATAAAAATAAAAATGGCATAAGCTTACATCTTTTAGAAGAACAATTTTTACATAGGGTTATACATGTTGGATTTTCGATTATAAATATTCATTAGAAAGCTAAAACTATTTCCTACATAATGATATTTTATTTATAATTTTTAGACATCAAATAATTTAAATTATTAATGACACAATAATGATGCAATGTTTACCTCATTAATAAATCATTTAAATAAATAAGATTATAATGATTAACATATTATCTAAAACCTGTCCAATTCTTATTGGTTGATGTTATTTAGAATATGAGGCATCTTATCTTCGACCTCAATGATTTTTGGACCATTATAAACCGAATACAAATATATTATAAAGTAATACTTTCACACTTTCCTAAAGAGCCCCTCCTCTCCCTTATAAAAGGAGACCACTTCTACTCATTCCTCACACCTCTCAAGCCACTTGGCTCGTCCAAAATCTGCCCAACTAAGCTCCCCACATCCCTCTCCTCCTCCTTGAAGCTTCCCCTTAGGCAGAAAGCATTTCAACAAGTCCTTTGGTTCTGACCAAAGTGAGTTACCTAAATTAAAGGTAACGATTTCTCTTAAATTATTTTCATTTATTTTGCTTCTCCAACCCCCAAACTCTTTTTATTTCCTTTCTTTTGTAACAACACCAGTATCCTCAATATACTAGGATGTTGTTATAAGATGGATTCAAACTACACATACACACAACTCCATCTAATGGATGATGAACATAATGTTTCTGTGGATGGAAAACTAACGCCTCACGAAACGATGATTGTTCAAATACATCTTACCGCCTCTCATGGTGGCCATTATGATGGCACTGTAATTAAATATGATATTAATGATATATATTTTATATATAAGCTTCTGTAATTCCATTTTATTTCATACCATTATTTGTTTCATGTTGTATATACATACGATAATTTCATTTGAGGAAGTGCGGACTACCGCCCCCTTAAAATGATATGACTCGTTCATACCACACATGGAACGTATAAAGGATGGTGTTAATGAACTTAAGTAACATATATAAAATATTATATTATACTAGAATAGTAATATACCTATGTATCATTTGGATTCAATTCTTTTAAAATAAAAATTAAATGGAAGTAGCGTTCGTGCGTACGTACGGACTACCGTCTCCACGAACGCGATGAGATTCATTCTCCATCGTATCCATTCAAGACTTATTCTCATTTTAGGGTTAAAAATAATGTTAATATCATTCTGATTATGAATAAGATTTAATCTATCCATTACAAACATGTCTTACATAACCAAACATTTAAGAAGAACGAATCGATTATCACATGAAACGACGATAATACTAAGATATTATTAATAAAGAAATGTTAAAAGATCATATATTATATCATATTAATGTATATGATTCTTTTATAATTTAATAACAATTATTTCACCATTATACAGGAGGTTAACCTACCCCAACCAAGGAAAAGTACAAGGTAAGGGTTATTTCACAATCTCTTCATTATCCGAGGTTGTTTATACGTAATAATCTACTGGGATCTCTTTATCATCCACGTCCATGTTTTTTTTTTAAAATGTATTTCAAAACATTTTTACTATTTACAAGAATATGGGTTAAAGTCATTTATACCCTTGTTTGACTTTTTATAAGAGGTTTATAAAGGAATCTTTCCGTCGTTTTCAAAACAAGGTCCTTTTTAACCTTTTCGACAGAATTGAGGTAAGAATGTTTTTTTTAACTTATACGGCGGGTGCGGTTATTTTCCGCCGTTATAAAATCGTCGAAGCTTTCCTTACAAGCTTATAAGAATATTTTCAAAGAAAATGTTTTATTTTATATGGATCTTAAATGATTTCAAAATAAAAGGAGATACTTCTTTTAAAAGAATTTTGATTTCATCTATGTCAACATCCTTCGATGGATTTTAAGATTATTTGAAGTTGATTTATTATAATACAAAACTTCTATATTGTATTGAAGGTTTTGTGATATGTTTGACTGTGGATGTGCTATTTTATACCATTCATAGTTTATGGTGAAACTATTGACATTTCGTATGCTAGTTTTCATCCGAATGTTTATGTTATATTTCAAACTTTTCTTCAGATGAATGTGCTAAACAAGTATGTTCCGGGTTGGGGACCGGTAAAAGTAAGCCCTCCAGGTTGGGGACTGGTTAAAGTAAGCCCTCCAGGTTAGGGACTGGTAAAAGTAAGCCCTCCGGTTTGGTCTCCGGTTATTAGAGGTACTCCGGGTTGGTGTTCGGTTATTAGAGGCACTCCGGGTTGGTGTCCGGTTATTAGAGGCACTCCGGGTTGGTGTCCAGTTATTAGAGGCACTCCGGGTTGGGTTCCGGTTAGAAGTAACCCCTAGGTCTTGGGATGAGGCCTAGACAATGAAATTAACGTTTGACATTATGCATTCCAACATTATGAAAGTGGTTATTGATTTTTGCATGTGATTATTCGATTAGTAGAATATTCATGTGAATAAGTAAATGGCATTATTTCATTTTATTTATGCCATACCATGTTGAAAGTTCATGTTTAAAAGGCTTTTGTTTTAGTTATACATTGCCTTAAATGTTTATTCTTATTGATGAAAGTTTCCGCTATATTGTTATCCTTACTGGGCATTTGAGCTCACCCCTTTTCTATGTTTTATTTTTCACAGGAAGTGAAGATGTAAGTTATGAATGACCTGCAGGGATATTATGAGGGGATTATAGTGTGGACTGTGGAAACATTATGTTGTTGTAGTAGTTTTTCATTTTTTTGATGTAATGTAAAACTTATGAATATATCTAGTGTTTCCAAGGCTACTAAACCAATCGGTCTTTCGAGATTTGATCTTTCTTGTGATCATGCCAATGTTATGTAATAATGCACCGACTCTGGGTAACTGGGGTCGGGGCGTTACAAAATTTCAACCATTCACATTTCACTTAGAGGTCCTTATCACATGACCATAAAAGGTATGATGTGTCCTATTAAGAGGCACCTAACTATGAGGGTTCAGATTCCATTCATAGGGATACATAGGTAGCTCGTTTTATTAGTATGATCCAAAGATTGAAACAAACATTTGTCTCCATGGATGACAATAAATTCCAGAGTGCCCCACTGAGTGGCTTAAAAACCTGTATCATCATAACAATTATTAAAAGAATCTCTAATCAGTATATTAGAGGATACCATTAATGGATAAAACTTGAAAACATATAGATGTTTCCATTAATGAAGAACCATGAATGTGTACTAATGATTCAATATTTTACACATGTTAATAAGTGATTGTAAATTCCAAGGGAAACTTATGATATACTTGGTGAATTAATAAGGATTCATGAAAATATTTTAATTTTACGAAGAGAGTCTCGGAGTAGTCAATAATTCCCCCCCAAAAGGGTGTGATGAGTCTGACCTCCCATCCTCTCAAACAATTCACGTTATTAAGTATCATAAAGTTAAAAACATAATGAATGCCTACCTTTAAAAAGTAGGTCCTATTTGGATAAAGAACTATTGGAAGTTTCCTGTTTGATGAATAAATCCAATGTAAACCTCCTAGAAATAGTGATTCTTAAATCTAGAACACTCATGAAAATAATTTTATTTTATAAAGAGAGTCTTGAAGATAACAATAATTCCCCCCAAAATAGTCTGATGAGTCGGACCTCCCATCCTCTCAACCAATGCATGTTCTTTAGTATCATAAAGTTAAAAACATAACGAACTCTTGCATTTGGAAAGCAGGTCCTCCTTGGATAAAGAACTATTGGATGCATCCAGTTCCATGACTAAATCCATTGGAAACTACCAGGAAATAGTGATTCATAAATCTAGCACAGACGTTTCAAGGAAGTACGAAACAATTTCCAAGATAACAAACATACACAAGAACCAGAAGACTCATATGAAATATAAATTCCCCTGGTAACTCAAGTCATAACACAAAATGTTCTGACCAGGCACATTACTCATTTATAGAACATTGAGTTCTGAAAATCCTAGCTTTGTTCTACCCAGACAGATTCCCAAAATAACACGACCCAAAAAAGATAATCTTCTGTTGAAACCATTTTCTCACGAACTGAATGTTTTTGCGATCAATACTAGCATCTGACCCTGACTATGGCAAGTCCCAACAGGCATTCCTTATCCCCATAGGCTGTAAAAAGTGCATGAGTATGATATGTAAGAGTATGGGACCAATTTACTAGAATTTAAAATCATTAAACAACCAAAAAATAAATAATGTAGATGTTAAAATTTCTGACAAACAAGACATTAATAAATTTCTAAAACAAAATACATGGTTTTAGAAAAGCCCAAGGGGGAAAAACTCAAAAGTTTCTCTAAAAACAACTCAAGGACCATCAAACAGTAAGGTTCCATCACCCCAACCCTTCTTTACAACACCTCACCATGAATGGATGCTAAGAGCCCAAAACATAGGTTCTAAAAGTTTTTTCCAATCCTACGAAAAACAAAACCAAGTATACATTCACACAATGGTTCATGTATGGTGTGAGCCTATTCTTTATAGGTCTCCATCCAATGAGATTCCATGTGATAAATATTTTAAAACACAAATGTTTCATGTTTTTATAAACATGAAATTCTAGAAATAAATTTTAAAATGATACAACTACAATGAAAATAGTTTCTAAAGGAACTACTTTAAGGAACAACTAGTTTTAATGAAAATGTAAATGCTACCTCATTTTAAAGATAAACACACTGTATGTCGATGGTAATTATAGAACAATCATTGACCACTAGTCACAAGAAAACCCACTAGGAAGTGGCTAGCAGTGGGCATCAGATACCTTATATCTCAGTGGAATGCAACCATAAAAAATATTTGTTCTCATGCAAGACCCACTAGTATGGAAGAGACCTCGTACCTTGTGCTCCCAAACATCATCATAATAGTTTATTTCGTATTTTCATCATAAAACATGCTACATAAAATAGGTACAAAACAACTCAGGATCACTAGAATACTAGTACACATCCACCAACCTAGAAATCAGGGTTTCCCCTTCTATGCTCAATCATGTTCCACATCTAACAAAATAACATATGAATATGAAAATGCCATTTCCAAATCACACACACACCAAACAGACCACACACATGTCATATAATACCCTTTTTCATTCATTTTCATTTTAATATCGAACTCAAACCAAAATATCCCACAACATGTTTCATATCGCTTTTAAAATTCAATAAATCCATTAAGAAATTTTATCAAACATTTAAAAGATAGTAAGCATCTCATAAAATCCAATTGAAAAAAATGAACCTTTTCAACAACATAATCCTACCAAAAATGTTTTCCAACATGACTACATCTCTTATATAAACCAATGAACCATTTAAAATATTCATATAACAATTTCAAGAAGTATAGCCAAGATTTAAACATAAAATCCATCTAAATCCCCTCTTTTAAAAACAAAA
Source organism: Viscum album (assembly GCA_963277665.1). Lineage (NCBI taxonomy): Eukaryota > Viridiplantae > Streptophyta > Magnoliopsida > Santalales > Viscaceae > Viscum > Viscum album. Next base: position 1,549,883,100 of record OY728158.1, on the reverse strand, counting down.
TGAATTCCAATATCACACCAGAACTGATTTTTCATCCCTAAAACCATTTAATAAAAATATTTCATGAACAATAAAACAACCCCAATCAATACAGCAAAAGTTACAGATAAAAACCACACAATTTAAAGAAAAAATAAAACATTAAAACTATGTGGTTAATAAATGCTAAAAAAATGGTTTTCCAAACACACACAACATATTAGGAACTTGATAAATACATAAATAAAGCAATCTAACTCATCTAGAAATTCTTACACATGGAATCTCCTACCAAAGTTGCCAAAAATTAGAAATCATTGTGTGAAACATCAACCACACCCCCGTTATAGCACAAGGGAGTGAAAATGAACCTATAACCACAATATTGGACAAAGAAACTCAAAATAAAACCCAAATATTGAATCCCAAATTTTTGGACATTTTGAACTTTAAAAAGAACGGATGAAACCCTAATGAAATGGATAGAACTAGATATAAATTCGCTTACTTTATAAACATTGAATAATTCACACAAGTACCTGAATAGTAAAATCTCCACGAAGAAAAAATTGAAAAGGATACTTAAAATTTTCTAAGGAGATCTACTGGGGATTGAAGTATGGGAAAGGTGTTAAAAATGAATGATTTCTGAAAGAAACAAATTCCCTTTGCAAATATGCTTGGTTTGAGAAACCTATAGGAAATTATCCCTAATCCACGATGAAAATACACATCAAAAAGAGAAAATAGATAATGGAGGGTTTACTTAAGGATTCTGGGATTGAGTGAGATGTGTAATGACAAAAAAATGTTAAAAAATTAATGAGATATAAAATCAATAAATTATTTCCATAAATCTAGAAATGAGCTCATAGTATGGACAAATTCTTGAAAACATCACCCGAATACACCATGATTATGTGTTCCTAAGAAGTGCAAATAGATATGGTGGTTATCATAGGTCAAGGGAGTCTATATGGGATGTGGAATTGGTGACAACTGCTAAAAAATGAATGAGTTATAAAAAAACAAACTATGTTTTTAAATATAGAAATTGTCTCATAGTTTGGACCAGATGTTGATGAAACCATCCAAATAAACATACTACATAAATGGTGCCACTAAGAGTGTCCCAAATTCAATTCCATGCCACCTCATCCTTATACCTTTAATTTAAAAAAAATACATGTCCAAATACCATCTAAGACATTCAAACCTGCTAACAAAGATCAAGAACAACTGATACAACAAATTTAAACTTGGATCACCTAAAAACTAGGAGAAAACAAAGAAGAAAAATATAATTTGAAACAAATCATGGAATTTAAAATTCGTCTATGAAAATTTCAATTTGTCACTAACCAAATCTGGTCTCCATCAAAACATTCATATCACTCAGTCCATGGAAGGACCCAAAGGTAATTACCAATCCCCAATGGATATAAAAAGTTCTCAGTTATGATTAATAATTGATTGGGAACAATTTACCTAAATTTAGAATCATTAAACAACCTAATACAATAAATAAATTGTATTTGAATATATAATCCAAAGAAACTTTTAATAAAATTCAATACAAAAATAAATGGTTTAGGCAAGTCCCAAGAGGCCCACAACACTAAATTAGTAGCAATAACAACTCAAGGACCATCACATGATAGTGGTCCATCATTCCCAAGCCATCTCTACAACACCACACCATGAATGAAAGCTAGAATCATGAACCACATTTTTTTATGGCATTACCCAAACCTGTGAATTCATTACAAAGTCTACATACACTCGTAGGTGTATATATGGTTTCAGTCTAAACCCATTTGGATTTCACCAAAAGAGATTCCCGATGATAACCCTTTTAAGAAAAAAATCCGGAAAGTTTTTATATACATGAAATTCTAGTCTTAATTTTTAAAAGGATGGAACTACAGTGAAAAAATTTTTTAAGGAGAAACATTATGGAAAAAAAATTAATTAAAATTTGAATGTTATTCAATATTCCTTATATACACACCGTTTGGAGATGGTTATTAGAAAATAATCGATGACCACTAGTCAGGGGATCACCCTATGGTAGTAGCTAGTTATGGGCCCTCGATACCTCATATCTGGATGGAAAATAACCATAATCAGTATTGGTTCTCATGCATGATCCCCTAGTAGGGAACATACCCATAACCTAGTGGTCCCCAAAATAATCATAATAGTTTACTTAGTATTTTCATTATCAAACATTATTTTTCAAATATGGATGAAACCTCTCTGGATCACTATCATACTAGTATACGTCTACCCACAAAGATAACCAAGTTTCCCACATTGTGCTAGATCAATATCAACATCTTAAAAAATACCATTTTCAAAAAAAGATTCCATTTCCAAATCAAACATACACCAAACAGGTCACACACATGTCCCATAGTCCCTTTTATCATTCAAATTCATATTAACATCATACTCACACCAAAATATCGTGCATCATGTTTCATATCTCATTCATAATTCAATAAATACTTTAAGAAATTTTATTAAACTTTTCCAAGATGGTAGACATCACATTACATCCATTTCACCAAAATTTCACCATTTCAAATACATTATCCTAAAAAATTGTTTTCCAACATGATTTCACCTCTTATAAAAACCAATGAATGTTTTAAAATATTCTTAAAACAATCCCTAAATGTATAACCAAGAATTGAACATAAAATCCATCTAAAATCCATATTTAAAAGACGAAATACATTCAAATATCACGCCAAAAAAGATTTTCAACACTAAAATTGTTTAATAAAAACATTTCATTAAACATTAATAACCAAAATTGATACAAAAAAATATACAAATGAAAAACACACATTTTCAAGAAAAATGAAACTTTAAAACTAAAAGCTTAACCAATACAATGAAAATTGGGGTTTTCACCACAAACAACATATTAAGAACGTGATAAATAAATAAATCATGAAATATAACTCATTGATAATTTCATACACAAGGAATCACCTACAAAAGATGTCAAAAACCCCAAATAATTGTGCAAAACATCAACCGCACCACTACCGCACCATATGGAGTGAAACCAAATCTAAACACACAATATGGGGAAAAGAAACTCAAAATCAAACTCTATGTACAAAACCCTAGTTTCTTCTCAATTGGTACTTCATGAAGGATAGGAGATACCCTAAGGAAATGGAAGGAACAATATAGGAATTCACTTTCTTGAGATACTTTGAATAAATCGCCCCAATACACCAATAGTTGAATCTCCAAGTAGAAAAAATTTAAAGGGATCATCTAATAAGGATGAGGAGGTTGAGTGGGGAATTAAATGGGAGAAAAGAATTAAAAATTGAATGTTTTATGAATAAAACAAATTAACTTTGAAAATATGGACAATTGAAGAATCCTTTTAGAAACTATACATAATCCACAATGTAGATTAGCTCAAAAGAGGGAAAATGGAACATGGGGGTGCACCTAGGGTATGTGGGCTCATCTGAGAGGTGTAATGATGGAAAAATGTTAAATAATGAGTGATATATTAAATAAATAAAAATTTCCATAAATATGGAAATGGAATCACGTTTTGGATCAATGTGTAACACCCCATGCTTCCATGGTACGATTCTCTTTGAATAATACAGTAGCATGTGTTGTACGCAACTTTGAGATTCTAATACACTACGACCAATCAAAGTAGCAGTTATGAATAGTAATACCCACTTTTTGAAATTTTATAAATTTTATCTCTCAAAATGGACATCTCTTTTGGATTCGAAATATCGAAATTAGCCTAGGGTGAAATTTTGGTACTTTTCGGATAACTTTTATATTTTGATGAATAGTGAAAATTACTAAATTTTAATTAGAAACAACTTTTTTAATCGAAATAATTAATAGTAATAAATTGTGAATTTGAGTGGTTTTAAATTATATTTAGAATATATTTTTACCATTTAATACAATTTTGGTCATTGGACATAATTTCACAATTAAACCGGACATAAACAAGTGTCCATCTTTTGATAGTTACTATCTCTTAAAAACATGCTTTTTGTTTTAACAACGGGAATTAATTTTCAATTAATTTCTGCCACTTATGTGTTTTTAATTTGGAAAAATGGATTACATGTTTGGAATCAGGATGTCCAAATTGTGGAAATAGGTAACTTTTATTTTTAGACATTTTGAATAATTACTTCGGTAAATATTTTATTTATCATGGTTAATGGGTAAATCCGATAAATAAGGGTAAAAAAATAATATTATAATAATAATTAATTGCCTTAAAACGTGTCCTAAACTTATTGGTTGATACAGGTCTGACCATGGGCATCTTTGAGTCGATTTTGGGACCCCATGGATCCACTTGTAAGTGATAAGGACACTTTATGTTAATTAAGTTAAAATAAATATAAAAATGACATAAGCATATATCCTTTAGCAAAACAATTTTTACATAGAGTTATATATGTTATATTTTCTAATATAAATATTCATTATAAAGATAAAAAACATTTATTACATAATGGTATTTTATTTATAATTTTTAGAAATTTAATAATTAATAATGGTGCAGTATTTTCCTTATTAATGAAAGAATCAAATAATTGGTATTATAAATGTTAAAATAAATATAATTTAAACGTTTTGATGACATCCATGAATTTTATTGGTTAATATGACATTATAGTATTTCTTAAATGAATTTTTTTCGAATAAATAAAGTTTTTAATACTTTAACAAAAATCAATTATTGAATAGTGTCAAAATTGACATAAATGAGTTTTTAAAAGATATATTATATTATTAATTGATATTCTATTCCTAAAAATCTTAGGTTCAGCCAAAAGACTTATATCATTATAGGTGTATCATTAATGGATAACTTTGGGGTCTCTTGGATGTATATAGTAAGTTTATTAACTGTATAATATAAAAATACAAAGTGACATGGTAAATGTCAAACTAATTAACTAAGAGTTAAAAATAAAAGATAAGGTTCATATAATGACCCAAACCTGACTAAATTATATTGGTTGAAATTATTTAGACCCATACCTACCTTATACCTTTAATAATCCACTTTGGATCCATTATAAACTGAATATGAATTTATTATAAAATAATATTTCTAGCTTTTCCAAAGGTTCCCCTTGCCCCTCTTATAAAAGGGTACTCCCCCTTCTCACTAATTCACACATTCAATGCCTTTTGGCTCGGCCAACCCCTTCCAAAATACTCTCTCAAGTTCTCTCACTTCAACCTAGAGGCCTTAGTTTGATCAGAAATCCAACCTAAAGAGCCCTTTTGATCAAATCAAAAGGAAGAACCCGAAGAAGTGGTAATGTTTTCACCACCCACTTTCAAGTTCCTTTCTTCTTCCCCTTCTTCTTTCATTCTTATTATCATTATAAAATAATAACTCCAGTATCTTATATATACTGTGATGTTATTATAAATATGGTACAACCATATTCATTATTCTATCCATCCTTTGAATGACATGTCACCATACGTGTGTACGTACGGCTTACCGTCTCCACGTCATGGTGTAATTGTTATTCAAAACATTATTATTTGGATGGGAATAATAATGATGTGTAATTCATGTAAATAATAAATATAACATGATAATGATTCTATATATTTAATATATCATCCAATTATATATTATTTTAACATCAATAGAATGATATTGTCTCTCGTGGGTACGTATGGACTACCTTCTCCATGAACGCGATGAGATTCATTACCCATCGTATCTATTCAAGAATAATTATCATTTAATGATTAAAAATAATTTTTAAGGACTTGATATCATTATAGATATGATTAAGATACAACATAACCATAACAAACATAGCTTATGTAACCAAATATATAAAATAAAATGAGTATGTTGTCACCCAAAACGATGATAATACTAAGATATTATTAAAAAAGCAATGTTAAAAGATCATATATGATATCATAATTATGTATATGGTTATATTATAATTTAATAACAATGTTTTAACTATTATACAGTAGGTTAATATACCATTGACTAATGAAAAGTACAAGGTAAAGTTTTATTTTACAATCTCTTCTTTATCCGAGGTTGTTTATACCTAATTATCTACTGGGACCACTTTATCATCCACACCCATGTTTCTTAAAAATGTATTTCAAATAATTGTTACTATTTTAAAGACTATGGGATAAAGTCATTTATACCCTTGTTTACTTTTTATAGTAAGTTTATAAATTAATCTTTCTTTCACTTTCCAAATAAGGTCCTTTTTAACATTTTCGACAAAATTAAGTTAAGAATGTCTTTTTTAACTTATACGGTGGGTGTGGCTATTTTCTGCTGTTATAAAATCTTTTAATATTCCCTTACAATCTTATAAGGATATTTCAAAGTAAATTTTTTATTTTATAATTATGTGACTTTTAAATGATTTCCAAAAAAAGATATTTCTCTAAAATAGTTTTGATTTCATCTATGTCAACATCCTTTGATGGATTTTAAGCTTATTCGAAGTTGATTTATTATGATACAAAACTTCCATATTGTATTTAAGGTTTTGTGATATGTTTGACTGTGGATGTGTTATTTTTTTATACCATCCATGGTTTATAGAGAAAATATTGACATTTCGTATGCTAGTTTTAATAAGAATGTTTATGTTATGTTCAAAACATTTCATATGTGAATTCAATTGACTTAATATGTGACAGGTGGATCCCACTATACCTCCTCGATGCATCGGTAAGTCTCATGAGCCAACTAGTGTCTTGGCACAAGGCCTTGAAAAAATGTTTTTTGTAGTCTTAGCATGATGCCTTGTCTATGTGGTTATGATAGTCTGGAATTATGCATTCCATCATTATGAAAGTGGTTATTGATATTTCATGTGATTATTCAACTAGTAGAATATCCATCTGAATAAATAAATGGAATTATTTCATTTTATCTTTTCCATATTATGCTAAAGTTCAAGTTTAAAAGGCTTTTTTTGTTATAAATTGCCTTAAATGTTTATGCATATTTATAAAAAATTCCGCTATATTGTTATCCTTAATGAGAATCTGAGATCACCAATTTCAATGTTTTATTTTTCCCAGGATGTGAAGAAATTATTTATGAATGACCAGCCGAGATAGTATTAGGAGATATGAAGACAAGATGTTGTTGTAGTAGTTTTCACTTTATGATATAATGTAAACTTTATGAATATTTCTAGTGATTCCAAGGCTACTAAACTAATCGGTCATTCGAGACTTGATCTTTTGTGATCATTCCAATGTTATGTAATAATGCACCGAATCTGGGTAGCTGGGGTTGGGGCGTTAAAGTTGGTATCAGAGGAAGTTTAGTACAAAACTTGGAATCTATATTTTAATAAACTCTGATTAGAGCACATAGATCTAAGATAGACTTTTAGGATTAGTATATAAGAACTTCCTAGAATTTTGGTATTGTAGAAATTTTGTGAGTTTTCCGAGCAATACATCCCTGTCTAGATACGAGCAGGTAGAGGCGGCTCTAGAACATATGTACCTAGGGGTAAACCCCAAAAACACCACCTTGAGCTAGACTCGAATGGGAACTGGTGCATGTCAATGGGCCTTGATGCACACTTGGTTAAGACACTCCTGGGGTATATGCTTAGGATCATTATCAATTTATTTACAAACCATTATGAAGGGTTTATGAGAATATACTTCCTCAAATAATTTTTTTATGATTATGGATTATATCCATAAATAGTTCAATTTATGTTAAGTGTTTTACAAGTATGGAATTAAGTATTTTGATTCATAAACTGATCTAGTTTATGCCATTGTTTAGAAATGGCGTCTAGTGGAAGAAATAGAATCTATATCAATGTATGCACTCCATGTAGGGATTTCCCTTCTGCTCAAAATAATTATATTGGAGTTGGTGATTCAACTGGTACTGATCAGCTAATCACCATACTGGGACAACTCACTCAGGTTATGAATAATAACTTTACATGTATGAAGAACCCTGATCCACAGCGTGTAGGATCAATGTTAGATCGCTTCGTGAGGCAGTAACCACCAAAATTCAATGGGAGAACAAATCCATTAGTATCTGACTAATGGATAAGTTCCCTAGAGAAAATATTTCAGGCTTTAGGGAGTAGTGAAAAGGAAAAAGTTGTCATAGTAGTTTATCGCCTCACTGGAGATGCTGATCAATGGTTGTCATTGATTCAAAACATGAAGGAATATAATGAAGTATCAAATACGGAATGGAGGGAGTTCAAAGATATTTTCTTAGAAAAAGACTTTCCTCATGACCATCGAGCAGATATGGAAAGGCAATTTCTGAGTCTGAGATAAAAGGAGGATGAGAATGTCGCAAATTATGAGGCTAACTATACAAAGTTAGCAAGGTATGCTAGAGATTATAAACATAACCCAAGAAGTAAGATTGATCCTTTCATGGATAGGTTAAAACCAATTTTTTGTTGACCATTAGTGTCACAATCCTTCTCGTCATACAAAGATATTGTCTCATGCGTTATCAAGATAGAAAAATAATTCTCTAAGTCTTATGACTTTAAAGCAAAGCAAGATAATAAGAGATCTGATGATCACTTTGGGAATCAAAATAAGGGGAAGAAGGTAAAATTTGAATATCCATCCTGTATTAAATGTGGGAAGAAACACCCTGGTACTTGCTTTAATGGAATGGGAGTCTGTTACAAGTGTGGTGAAAAAGGCCACCAAGCTCGTGATTGCTAGGGTAGAAAGATGCTACTGATGCTCAATGCTACAACTGCAGAGATATGGGACATTATGAAAATGAATGTCCTAAACGTTAGGTGAAATTACCTCAAAAAAGTCCAAGGGATCAAGGCCAAGCTTATGTTATCACTATTGCTGAGGTAGAAGCTTCGAAATATATGGTGGCATATAATTTAATGGTTTACTCAAGTTTAGAAAATGCATTATTCTATTCTAGTTCATCGCATTATTTCATATATTCCCAGTTTGCTAAGAAAATTAGATATTTCCAATTTTATTCAACAAGGGAATTTTCAATTAAAACTCCTATGAGAAGTATCAATGCAAAAAGTTTTTGTGAATCAGTCCCCATTAGAGCACAAAAATGTTCTTAATCTATTGATCTCATCATCATACCTATGATTGAGTTTGATATAATCCTCGGTATGGATTGGATTTCGGACCATGATGCGAAGATTTATTGTAAGAAGAAGGAGGTTACAATTTTTTATGATGATGATAAGGAACACCTTATCTTTATAGTAGAATCATCACCACCTAATTCTTATCTAGATCCACCCCCAGTAGCTCAACTAAATTCAATTATTGTGGAGGAAGAGAATGAAATGATTGTGGGTGAGGAAAGGAATGATCAAATAGAGGATCTACCTATTGTTAAAGAATATGTAGATGTGTTTCTGGAAGATTTACCTGGACATCCTCCAGAACAAGAAGTTGAGTTTTCCATTGATTTATTCCTTATCAAGGCCTATATCGAAGACCCCTTATAGAATGGATACTGTGGAATTATTTGAACTAAAGAAACAACTAGAGGAATTGAGTAATAAGGGATTTATTCTCCCTAGTGTTTCTCTATGGGGAGCCCCTGTTCTTTTTGTTAAAAATAAAGATGGATCTATGTGGTTATGTATCGACTACAGGGATATCAATTCTATAACAATAAAGAACAAGTATCCCTACCTCACATTGATAATTTATTTGACCAAATGCATGGAGGTCAATAATCTTCAAAGATTGATCTTCGGTCTGGATACCATCAGTTGTGTGTGAAGTAGGAAGACATTCTGAAGACATCATTTCAAACCAGGTACATGCATTACGAGTTTACAATAATGCCTTTTGGGCTGACTAATGTGCACTCTGTATTCATGGATCTAATTAATAGAGATTTCAAGGAATATATTGATGAATTTGTGGTGGTATTTATTGATGATATCTTGGTATACTCCTAAATCTACGAAGATCATGAAAATAAAATGCGCATTATCCTGAAGACTCTAAGAAGACATGAATTATATGGGATGTTTAGTAAGTGTGAATTCTAGCTTCAGGAGATTTCTTTTCTTGGCCATATTGTCTCTAAATATGGAATCTTTGTTGATCCTTCTAAGACCAAGGAAATCCAAGAATGGACTGCACCGACGATTATAACTGAGGTACACAGTTTTATTGGTTTAGCAGGTTATTATTGATGTTTCGCCAGAATTTTTCCCGGTTGGATAACCCATTAACAAAGCTCACACGTAAAGGGGTTAAATTTTTTTGGACAAAAGAGTGTGAAGAATGTTTCGAAGAACTGAAGAGAAGATTAGTCAATGCTTCTATATTTACTCTACCATTAGGGAATGATGGGTTCATTATTTATAGTGATGCATCGAAGAAAGGATGTGGTTGTGTCCTTATGTAGAATGATAGGGTTATTGCCTATGCATCACAATAGTTAAAAATTCATTATCAAAACAATCCTACTCATGATCTTGAGTTAGCAGCTGTGATCTTTTCTTGGAAGATATGGATACACTACCTCTATGGTGAAAAATGTGAGATTTATACTGATCACAAGAGTTTGAAGTATATTTTATCATAAAAAGAACTCAACATGAGGCAAAGGAGATGGATTGAATTACTCAAGGATTATGATTGCACGATACACTACCACCGGTGAAAGGAAAACAATGTGGGAGATGCTTTGAGTAGGAAATGTCATGGAGTTCTAAACAATATGATAATTGAAAGGGATCCAATTTTTATGGATCTAGTGACGATTGACATTGGAATAACCATGGATAGTGAAACATCAATGCTTTTTAAAATGGTTTCCAAACTATCTTTACTAGAAAGGATTAAGAGTTCTCATACCGATGATGAAGAATTTCAAAAGAAGATTAAAGCTTTGAATGATGCGAGATTGAGAGACTTTGTGTATGAAGATGGAATTTTGAAATTTGGGAAAAGACTCTGTGTTCCTGATATACCTGATCTAAAATTGTAATTTTTGGACGATTCAAATAGTTCCAATTTCTCTACACACCCTTAGAGCACCAAAATGTATAGATATTTTAAGGAACATTTTTGGTGGGACAACATGAAGAGGGAGATTGCGGATTTTGTGTCAAGATGTATGGTTTGTCAACAACTGAAAGCTAGAATGCAACATCCAGGTGGAGTATTGCAACCTCTTCCCATACCTGAGTTGAAATGGGATAATATTATGATGGAATTCGTCATGGGGCTACGGAAGACTCCTAGAAGGAATGATGCAATATGGGTCATTTTTTATCTTCTTACCAAGTCAGCACATTTTATTGCTATAAGAGAAGATTTTCCACTCGAACGTCTAGAAATACTATATATTAATGAAGTTGTGAGACTTCATGGAGTACCCCTATTGATTGTTTCTGATCATGATCCCCGTTTTACTTCAAGATTCTGGAAACATCTTTAGAAATCCCTGGATACTGAACTTCATTTGAGCACTGCCTTCCACCCTCAAATAGATGGACAGTCAAAACGGACTATTCAAACCTTAGAAGACATGTTGAGATCCTTCTCACTTGACTTTCAGGGTATGTGGGATCAATATTTACCTTTGGTAGAATTTTCCAATAATAATAGCTTCCATTTGAGTATTCAAATGGCACCATATGAAGCGTTATATGGAAAGATATGTCGCACACCAACATGTTGGGATGAATTTGGTGAATGAAAACTTGTAGGCCCAGAACTGGTGGAGGAAACAATAAAGAAGGTGAAGGTAATCCAAAACCACATCAAAGCAGCTCAAAGTAGGCAGAAGTGCTATGTGATAATTTTACCCACCATAATGCTTTACTCTCCTAGAAATCCACAACATATCTATATGAAAAACAAAACCCAACTGATATAATAAGATGCAATCCCTTTCCAAGTTACACCCACCACCAAGAGGCGAAAACACATCCAGTAGATCAAACAAAGGAAAGGATACTCTCACCAACAAAGAATTAAACCATTATCCTGAAACAGTCAAAGTTACCACAACCATACTTCAACAACACCTTTATAAACACTCCAATCCAAATGTTTACCCAAAGAAGAAATTGGGGGTTTTGTAGCTCAGAATGATTCTACCTACCCCCATGCCGACACCAAGGAAAAAACTGATTCATTGATATTGGAAGACCTGAATGGACTCCCCACCATTAGGGCCAACTTGATTTATTGATATAGAACTGAGACATCAGATGGGGGAGGTACAAATAGACTCACTATCATAAGGGTAGACTATCATTAGTCTTATTCCAAGTGAACCTACAAGAAACCCATGGTGGGTCTCCCCACCATAAGAACCCACTGTCTTAACCAACTATCTTGGGCAGACATGAAAAAGACTCATTAAGACCCAATACCCACTAAAAGTGGGAGGGGGGGATCAACAAAACTCCAGACCAACAGAGACATTATAAGGTACATCACTCACATGAACATTATCATCCTCAGATGATTCCAAACAAAACTGAGATTGAAAATATCCTATATGGATATTCATACATGAACAACCATACTTATAAATGCACACACAGGGGATTATATACTAGGTTTGAGAAAAAAACCACCTCGCCTCCCTATAAAAAAGGATGGACTTATACACCAACATGAATTACAACCCTTAGGGATAGAGTCCCCTAGTCCCTTTCCAACACCTGGGACCACTTGTAATGGTACCACCACATCAAAACGTTAAACTGTCTCTACCTCCCACACTAGAGAAAGATGTTGAACCATGATCCCTTACACCCTTGTAAAATTTCTAACTAGGTGAAAAGCTTTACTTCAAGGACTCTGGTTTGAGCCCTTATGCTTGAAGTATCTACTGTACCTCATTCATGATCTAATGATCACAACACCCCATGAAATTATTTAGCTCAAAAAACTCAACTTCACCAAAAAATGGACTCGTAATAATCACATTCATAACATCTTTCATGCCTAAAAAAGGGACAACAGAAGGAGAATACATGGAATAAATCTTCATTTTGAACATGGAATCCCAAATTCTTAGAATAGAAGCACACAGTCATTTACAAAGAAGTACTTGAAAGGATCCGAAACATCCAACTTTTCCCTAAGAATCAATCCAACCAAGACACCACAAAACATGAATCTACAAGTGATATATTCATTAATAGGAGAGGATCCTTGAATATAGATTGATGTTACATGATAATACCACAAGTGACCATTACAGCCTCAATCAACTAGATTTTATACACTAGTGGATAACATGGACTCTTGCTTTTATGAGACTTATGAAAGACTCCAGGGCCCTTTAAGACGTCATCAAACATTGAAAACTCTGAACTGCTTCCACCTTCCTCACAGGAATTACCCTACTCCACTTCAAGATTAAACCAATAGACACAACAGTGTCAAACTTCCCCTTCAAGGATTTAGGAAATTTAGGGAACCATCATGTATTTCAACCATGCACAACCAATATATTGATACATGATGATTTTGTAACTGAATATAAGAGGGGTAGATTCAATATCCTAATCTCATGAATAAATTATTTATTTTGATCAACAGTGGGATATGAAAATGGAAAAGAACTCATACCCACACTTCATTCATTAATTAACTCTTTAGGGGGGTGTACCCATGACAATAAGAGAAATAATGGACTTTATTGTCCAGGTACATTAGTAACAAATACCCAAAACCAAAACCGAACACATGATGTGAGAAACAACAAGGGATTCTTGAAACTTTTCTCACAAAGAGACACTAATCAGCACTTCAACACAAGTTACTGAAAAAAAACATCATTCAAACCAAAGGGGTTATCGAAGACAATACACCCCAAATAATACTCAAAAATACATAAGACACACCACCCAAACACTGGTATTAAAAATACCAAATTTCCTTCAAAAATAATTTTTTTTAAATTAAATAGTGTCGGTAGTTTGTGTGTTCACCAATGGTATCTCATGGGCCTCACACATGCACATTTTCGTGCCACCACAGGCTCCCACCACATGAAAACCTGAGAAACGATCCAATTTTACATACACATAACCCATTCATGTTTCCACCCATGAGAACCCCAAGGATCAAAACAATGTTCTTTATACTTTTCATAACCAAAACATTTCATTTCACTGAAAACAGAATTTCCAAACCCACTTTTAAATCATCCTTGTTTTCCAAACCATCATTATTGTGAATCCATAAGTTTTTATTATATTAATAAAATATAATCTTACAAAAATAACATTATATTAAAATCATCCATTTCAAAACCATGTTCAAAACTACTCTAAAAATATATTTTTAATCCCTTTGATAATCACACCATTCCCACATTAAAATTCCATTTAAAATAGATTTCCAAAATTCTCTAAAACATAACCTACCCTTTCGCAAGAATGAATTTCAATAAAAAACCTGTTTAAATTATGATAATACACATCCAATAAAATCAACACCATTTCCATTATAAAATATATTTTCAACAATTTCCAAACAATATATTTACAGAATGATTTTCCAAAACCCAAAAAGATGTTGAAAGATTCAAGAGAATACTAGTGCTAATGGGTGACACAAAAGTATGGATGGTGGCCATACCACTATCACACCTCCATCATAGAGAGTATTCTAGGAAAATATCATCATCTCTGAATGGAATTCTAGGCCATACTAGTTAACTGAGACCATTGAAATAACTCTGATTTCATTTCCTAGATTACGAACAACCACAAGAACCAGGAGAATCATATGATACCCAACATCCCATGGTAACTCAGGTCATAACCTGAGGTGTTCTTTCCAATAACCTTACACTTTACCATAACATCATGTTCAAACAATACTAGCTCTGTTCTACCTAGAATAATTCACAAAAGAACATGACCCAAAAGAGACAACCTCCTTTTGATGCCATTTTGTCACATACCGAATATGGTCTCCATCAAAACTGGCATCATACCTGGTTTTTGGAAAGACTACAAGGGATTTACCTATCCCTATAGA
Source organism: Viscum album (assembly GCA_963277665.1). Taxonomy (NCBI): domain Eukaryota; kingdom Viridiplantae; phylum Streptophyta; class Magnoliopsida; order Santalales; family Viscaceae; genus Viscum; species Viscum album. Next base: position 1,549,868,055 of record OY728158.1, on the reverse strand, counting down.
TTGGAAAAAGTTTCTAGGTATGATAATTAGGTTTTCTGGAATGGTGTCCCAGAATTTAGAAGCATTAAACAACAAAAAACTACACATAAAATGAATCTGGAAATTTATTCCAAACAAGACATTAATAAAATTCAGAACTGAAATAATTTATTTAGACAAAGAACTAGGGGGAAACAACTCAAAATTAGTATAAAACACATCTCATGGACCACCACACATTAAGGATATATTATCCCTAATAATTCTCCACAACACCAGAATAATAATGAAAGCTAATAACCTGAACCACCAGTTATAAAGGCTTTTTCGGAACATGTGAAAAACATTACCAAGTCTATTTACACACGAATGATTAAATAGGGTGTGTTACCAATCCATGTAGGATTCCACCCAATGATATTCCATGTGATAAAAAATTTATGTCAAAATTCAAGCATGTTTTAATAAACATGAAATGATTGTAATAATATTTAAAAGGATGTAACTACTATGAAAATTGTTTTTAAAGGAACATGATTAATGAACAAACACTTATAATGAAAATGTACATGGTAATTAATTTTCCCGCAAAGAAAAACATATTCTGATGGTGATTAAAAAATAATAAATGATCACAAGTCATGGTAGTACCCCTAAGAACTAACTAGTTTTAGGCCCTAGGTTCCTCGTACCTTGGTGGAAAGTAACCATTACAAATATTTTTTCTCATGCATGAGCTACTAGTAGAGAACCAAACAATTACCTAGTGGTCCACAAAATCATCATAATAGTTTAGTTAGTGTCTTCATTGGAAAATATTATTTGTAAATTAGGGATGAAACCACTCCAGATCACTAGCATTTTAGTACTAGTTCGCCGACCTAGATACCCAGGTTTCCCCAATTGTGCTCGATCAAGTTCAAAATATTACAAAATATCATTTTTACATGAAAATGTCATTTAAAAATCACAAAAACCCCAAACATACAACACACATGTCACATAATCCCCTTTTTCATTCAAATTCATTTTAACGTCATATCACACAAAAACAGCTTGAAACATGTTCTATATCTCTTTCACAATTCAATAAATCTTTTAACCAATTTCATAAAATTGTTCTAAGATGGCACACCTAACATAATATACCTTTCACAACAAAATGTACCATTTAAAAAAATACTCCATCCAAAATACTTCTCCAATATGATAACACCTCTTATATTAACCAAGGAACCATTTAAAATATTTCTAAATCAATTTCACGACATATATCCTTGAGTTGAACATAAAATCAATCTAAAAACGCTTTTTAAAAAAACAGATGCATGACTATATTACAATAAACCTGATTTTGCACCCCCAAAAAGGTTTAATAAAATCAAATCATGAACCATATAACATCCCCAATAGACACCACAAATATTAAATATGAAAAACACACATTTTGAATAACACATGGAACATTAAAACTAAATTCTTAACCAATGATACAAAAAATGGTTTTAACACCACTCAGAATTGATTAGGATCCTGAAAAATAAATAAAACAGGAATGTTAACACATCGATAAATTTTTAGACATGTAATCACATAAAAATGATGTTAAAAACCCGAATCATTGTACGAAACTTCAAATGCACTACTTCAACACCAAAAGTGATTGAAATAAACCTAGAACCACAATATTAGGATTTTTTGGATAATTTTTATAATTTTATTAATAATTACAATATTTAAGAAATAATAATGAAGATGACATTGATTAAACCTTTTTCTAGTGATTTATATTGATTAAATATATTTCATTTAATTTTAATAGTGTATGTATAGGTATATAAAATCAATTTTAATCATCAGAAATCGTTAAATAATAGAATGTATTTGAAGATGATATCCCACGCCTCAGTGATTTATGAAGTTTATCTGATTAATTTTAATGAATTATTGAAGCATATACATTGGATTAGATTTATTGATTAAAAATTACTATACATTTTGATGCAAAGTCTTTTTATTTGGTTAAACATATGAAATTTGTTATGTTGTGGTCACATAATATTTTTATTAATAATATTGAAGTGATTTAGAACAGTGTGTGGTTTTTTAAAAATGTTATTATATAATTAAATGAATTAAATTTGATGAGATATTTTAAATATTTTACTGGATTAAAATGAAAATGAAATTTATTTTAAATACTGATAAAATAATAAATCTTTTTATAAAAATGGATTTCAAGTCCATCTTCCCCAATGGGATTCTTGAGGTAGAAGTGTAACATGAATATAATGTGTGAAATGAATGACCAGAAGGCATTTTTTACCTTTATTTGAGCAAATATTTGATTAATTGTCGAAGAAATCTTTATATGGGTTTATAAAACATTATATATCCTAGTATTTGAATTATTGATAATTTTGAATTTATCAAAATTTAAACAATGAAGTGATGATACAAATATATATGTTAAAGAAATAAATAAATACCTCTAATTTTTATATCTTATTTTGATGATATTACATTTATTGGTAATAAAAAGGTTTTTAAAAAATATTACAACATATATTAATGAGGTTTTTCATAATTCAATTTTTATGATATATGATGGGTTTATTGGGAATTTCAATTTATTTATAGAATGATCATATTTTTATTTTAAAATATAAATATGACTACAAATTATTGAAGAATATTTGAAATGTAAAAAAATGGATTCTAACCATATTTTAGTGGTAACCATGATCTAAATGGATAATGATAGTACAAATTTTAGAACTAATATTTTTTAAAACTTTATTCTGTGTAATCCTTTTTTCTAGTATCATGATCTGATATAGTTTATGTAGTCATATTGGGTGGAATATATTAATGTTAACCTTATTAATTTTAATTCATAAAATAGATAATAATTATATGGTATACTGTTTGTATTATCAATTATGGATTAAAATACAATAACAAAATATTTCAAGACATTTTTTATGTGTAAAAGGGGAATTCATTTTATAATATGATGGATAAATTTCAAAAGTTCATGGATTGTTTTAATGTGAGAAAAAAATTTCCTTATAAACTAATAATTATTAATATATTATATTGAGTAATGTGGAAACAAATATATCACATATATCAAAGTAATAACTCAGTTTTCGTAGTTGAAGATAAAACATAATGATATTGCGGAGGATGTTATGTTCCCTGAATTGGAATGTTATAATAATCAATAGAACATTGTAAATTCAATAAATTCATTTTATAATTCTTTATTTTACACATTTATCTCAAATAATATTTTATCTATGAGAATATAGAATAATATTAACTAAAGATAGATTACTTTCTTATTAATGAACAAAATGGTTGATATGAATACCATTAAATTTTCTAATGATTCATTTATCGTAATATTTTTGACTATGGGAGTTATAACATAATATTTCAAAGGCTATGGAATGAATTTTAATTCCACCAAAATTTTTATTTGGATTTGTTTTTCAATTGTGGAAAATATTTAAAAAATAAATCCAAAGGTAGATATTATCATATTTTCGGTATAATATCTTATTAAAGAAAAAAATCATTTTAGGGTTATTTATTGAATAAAATTATTATTTTTTATGATTATAATATATATGGTGTGAATTTGTAAGTGTATAATTATAAAAAAGGCTCATCGATTGAGTTTTTGAACTGTTCAAATGTGTTGCACAATGTATAAAATTAAGAAATAAGTTTTCTTATATAAATTGATTTCGATTAAAAGAAAAAAAATTGTAGATAGAGGTTGGATGTGAATTTGAGTTTTTCTTATGTTGAATTTAGAATTATTATTAATTATTTTGGTTCCCTATTAAAAATTTCCCCATTTATAAATAAATCAAATGAATAATGAATCATTACAATATTTGAGGGGATTAATGTTTGTTGGTTTATAGAAAAAAAATCCAAATGTGTCATTTTTTATGTATAAGAATATGATTGGCTAGTCTTTTATGACTTAAATATTTTGTATTTATATAATATATTATAGTTTTTAAGTTCTTTGAGTGAACTTTATTTGAAATGTTGTGTTTTTATATTCTTGTCAACCCATCAAACTATAATATTAGTGGTTAAAATTAGTTTAACTGTATTTATTACTTTAATTATATATTTATGTTTTTTATCAATATATTCATGATTATTTTTAATATTTGGAGAGTATTTAGGTGATGATTTAGTGATTTAGATGTAGTTTCACCAAAATACGTGATTTTATTCAATAATAGTTTTCTTGTATTTTTAAATACAACTGATTGGAATGAGATTAACCTAAAATGGAATATATTGTGATATGATGTTCCATTTTAATAGATAATTATTTTCATGGTCATAATGACATTGAATCTACACCATAATAGCGATTTTATGTTTTTATGTTCCTAGGATGGTTGTTTTAGGTAGATTATTTCACTATAAAAGAAGTTCTTGCAATGTGAGTTTCATCATTAAGACTTAATGAGAGGGTAAAAACATTATTATCGAATTGAAGTTATAGGATATTGGTTCATATTTTATTGAAATAAACAATATTATATTTCATTGTGATACACAATAACATACTGTGATACAATACATTGTTTTGTTGAGTTGGTTGTTTTTAAGAAATGTTTAATTTAACTACATGGTAATGAGATTCATAATATTTATTTCTTAATGATTGAAATATGAATAATAAAATGTAATAGATTAATTTCATTTTCATGATGTACCATTGTTAATGTAACATGGTATTACTTATGTAAAATACCAGATAAATATTTATTTAATCAATGCTTAAATAGAGGTGTTGTGTCCATTGATAGCCAAAATTGAATATGAGTAGGATAAATTTGATATTGGGAGTTTGATTTTTAATTTGAAATTCAAAATTAAATATTATAAAAGCATATAGATACTCTTTTAAGATAATTATAAATTGATGAGTATAACAGAAGTGGTAGAGAGATAACCAATGAAGTAAATAATGACTAGGGAGGTGAGAATTTACTATTTTTATCATCAACATAAGACATTTATGGGAATCCATGCATGGTGATGATTAAAAGAATACATGAGGATGATTGGATCTTATTATATTTTTGTATATATTAGGTCTCTTATAATTATTTTATGATCTAGAATTCATTATGACATTAGTATCTCTCAATAAAGGAATAAAGAAGATGATGGGTTGTCTTGCAGTGGTGTCCATTTACCATATTCTTGGGTTAGGTAATTCAAAGATAAGAGAATATTTAATAAAACACTAATAGTCTATTTAAATATATATTTTAGTCATACATTATAAAAAAACTTATACCATTGAAAATTATTATTTATATTTATGAGTTCATTTTTCATATGCCTAGGTACAATTATAGACATTATCTTTCAATTTGTTCAAGGGAATACCTTCTTTATATTTAAATACTAAAATATACCACCTGATCGAATGGTATTTAATGATATAATTCCATTATTAGAATTTATCCTTTTATTTTGAATGGTGAACTTTTTAAATACATGTTCTCGCTATTACTTTTGTGATTTTGAAAATTTATGTCATATAATTATGTTTAATAAAATGTATAAATTTAGTAATTAATATATATATTTAAATGTAAGTTATTCTTAATCCCCAAAATATGTGATAAAGGATGATATGTGTAGAATAGTGAAATAATTTTTATCAATAATTTACCATACTCTTAGTGAATATATTGTGTGGGAAATCACAATAATTAGTTGTATTTTTTTCTATATTTGTTCTCCATATTTTGATATTTATAATTTTTAAAAAATTTATTTCTAATAACATCAAATGGGTTTCAATCAATTTAGATTTAATTCATTCTTATTTTATATATTTTATTATTCCATCAATATTATATTTCAAATAGTAATTTCAATTATAATATATATCCCTTGTTCATTTAAATTTTATCATTCATTTTTATATTCATCCTTGAAATTGACCATCTCATGTTAACATCTTATTATTTTAACCATTTGGTTTCCAAAAATAATTAAATAATTAATATACAATTCTCTCTCAGAAAAAATAATAAATGATATTCTTTTCTTGTATGGTTTTAAAAATAAAATAATTTTACATAATCATTCCACAAATATTCCTTTCACCATTTTTTCATACTAGTTTTTGGAGGAATTATTTCACTGTGATGTAATTTCAGGCACAATGAGTTTCATTATTACAAAACAATGTGATGATTAATAATTTTATGATAGACTCAGCCATGTGGTTCATATCATACCCTATGATAGAATGATATAATATTAAGGACTAGTAAACTATTCTCTAATTTATTATGTCACACCAAATTTATTTTGTTGAGATGGTTGGTTTTATGAAAAGTTATATGAAAATTCTTGGTAGTGATATTCACATCAGTGACTATTCATGAAGATGAAAACATTTATAAAAAAAGAAATAGATTTTTTTAATTTTTTGGATGAGTTATTGTGAATGATTTTTGGAATTAATTTTGTAAAATCCTATACAACCATATTTCATATCAAAGGATTAATGGAGTAATTGATTAAAATTATGCAATGATTTAATTTGGAAAAGATATACGTCAAATTCAATGTTGGTATTATAATTTCTAATTCAATATACAAGATGAAAGATGTTTGTGGATGCTTGTTTGAGTAAATTATAAATACAATAATATAAAATGAGATATTAATTGATGATAAAGGAAGTATAAGAGACCAAGAAAAGTGAGAATTATATATTTATTTTAATCAGTGTAATCAATAAAATATAAATTAATGGGAATGATGTTTAATATCTTAACTAGAGAGACAATATACTTATTTTATTATATATCATTTACTATGTGTATTATTTTTATTATTATTATTATTATTATTATTTTTGGGCTAATTACCCCCTAATTTATTAAAATTTATCATTTTAAGAAGAATAAATTTATTGGGTGGTCTTGGATTGGTAATAATTTTTTAATTCATGAGTTATGTCTTTTAAAGAGAAGAGAATATTTCATAAATTATTCATAGTATGTTTTATAATTATGATATGTCATAAAACAACATAATCTATATAACATTGATGATATGTGTTTTTTATGGGATCCTTTTTCAATTACTGAGAGGCATTTGTCATTTTTGGGGGATAATTCATTTACATGAGTTCAAAGAAATACATTTTATATATATAACCATCAGATAAAACAACTAGATCCTATGGGAATGAATAATATTAACCCATTACATGAATTTATATACTAATTTAAAATGGAAAACTATTTAAATAAATTTTTTCACATATACTCATGCAATTTTTTAGAATAATTGTCAAAATTATAAAGAGTAGTTTCTATATAATTAGTAATAAAAGGAGATATTTAAAGGAAACATGGTTGTTATCATAAATATAATTAATGAATATTGATTGGTGGAGAACCATCTAAGATTTATATTCACTGCTTTTCTGAAAATACAATAAAAACATTTTATGGTCTATAAATATAATTTTTTGTTGTGGTTTCTGTAATTTTCTTCTATATTTTGACTTTACCCCTACCCAAAAATATTTCTTTAACACTTATCTAATTGGGTTTCCATCACTTTTAATTGATATTATTATTAATGGATATATTTTATTTTTTAATCCAAAATATTATTAAGATGTATACTTTCAAATATATTATTCATCCCATGGTCATCTAAACTTTTCTCTTTTATTTTGATGTCAATTCATGAAAATGACTATCTTAGGTTAACCACTTATTATTTTAACCTTTTTTTGAAAAAAAATACATAGATAATATTTAATAATATATCAGATCAAATATAATATGACGCATATTTTCTTATAATGTATAAAATGTTAAATCATTTTCTTAAATCATTATACAAAATGTTTATTCTCTATATAAGCATCACAATGATTATGATGTCTCAAACTCCACCTGTTCTTTAACACCATGAAAAATCAATATAATGATTTCCTAGATGAATATTATTAATAATTAATATATTCAATTTAATTTACATATAATATATTACCATTTTGAGTGTAAAATTTCTTCTTATTCTGATAATTAATGTCACCTTTCAAGATGAAGAAATTTTCATAAAAAAATACAAATCTAAATATTTAATGATGTAATTGAAAAAAAAATTCACCATTCCCTTAGTGTCATTAAAAATTGTATTCCATTATTCATATTTCTCATAATTTTCAATCACTCTATACCCTTATATAGTATCATTATGCTTAAATTATCCTTTGGAATGACATCAATGTACTCTTTTGATATATATTATTTAAAATTAATTTCTATAGAAAAGTTTCAAAGGTTATGTTTCCATTTAAAACATCATTATGAATTTCCGATTATTATATTTATCAATATTTTTAAATTACAAAATATTTTTTTAATAAATAGAGATACCATTAATCAAAAAAACATAATATAATTCATTTGATTTTAAAATTTAACATATATATATATATTATATAAAAAAATAAATTTTATTCTGTCATAGTGTTATGTTAGATGTCTGAAAACAATTTTTGAGATAATGTGATGAATATTCTTTAATTTTATTCTCCCTAAGTTACACATTGAAACATTGATGAATGAAGCAATAGTGGAACTATGGATGTATAGAACCAAAATTTGGAAACAATATAATTGTATGACTGAAGTTATATGATAGAAGTATAGATAAATCTATTTATTCACATATGATAAGCATTAAAATATATGTAACAAAAACCTCATATTCTCAAATGGATAGATATGAATCAATTAAAGGATTTTATAAGTAAAACATATGAATTTCACCATTAATTAAGGATCATAAGTTGAGGTTGTAACATGGTTTGTGGATTTGATAATGCAAAGGGATTCCCATAAAGATTTAATGGTGGTAGAAAGTAGTTACTTTTTTTAATATTTTGTTCCTAGGATATGGGGGTCACATTTATCAAAATAAAATCATGTAATATTTATCATGTTATATTTTTAATAAATAGAAGTAGTGTTTCACCCATGAACTAATACTCTGTAAAAAAATAGAAAATAAATTTCTACTAACTGAGGGTGAGTTTTATATTCATATAATTATGTATATGATCAAAAAAAAAATTCAAACATTTTGGAAATTAATAATGATATGTTGGATAATAGTTCCCATATTCAAAAATTGTCATTAGATTCTCCTATTTTCAGGAATATCCATACCATTTTCTATAACAAAGGATAAAAATGTATTTTAGAACATGGGGAATTGGGGACACTAAGTGGAATAAGATTATGGTTGTAGACATTTTGTATGTTCTTTAGGATCAAATGTTTTCATTTTACTCTGAGTTTTCAACCACATATAGAATGGTCTTGGAAGGAAAATAGTTCAGGATCAATGATGTTGACAGGTTTAAAGTTGGATTTTATAGAATTTAGATTGAATTATATCTATATTAAAAATATATTAATCTTTTTTTCGAAATTTAAAGTAGAATCAGTGGAAAAACGATTAGAAAAGTATCATTTTAGAATATCTCAGTAAATTTTATATTATAATTTCTCTGAATGTGGCCTTAAACATGTATAAGGTGATGAAAAATATAGGATTGTTAACCAAACTCACTTATATGTATTTAATGAAGATGATGATATTTTTTGATGCAATGAATATATCATATGATGATGTTAGAATGAAATTTGGAAAAATATATTGATAATGGATTCAATATGATTGAGAGTGCATTGAAATCTATTAGAGTGGTGTTTAATGATTAATTGTTATAATAAATACTTATTTGATAGATTATATAATATTGGGATGTGATTGTTTGTTTCATAAGTAATTATTGAATCAAAAGTGACTTTATGTATGACTAAATTTATGAAATATTCAGAAATAAAAAGATTCCAAAAAAATAAGTCCCCAATGATATAAAAACAGTATATAGTTTTGAATGTAGTGGATGTTCTACTGAAAAGGAAATCCAATATCAGTAGAGGTGAATTGAGATGATGGTTATGATATAAGGATGTTTTTTGAGATCTAAACCAATATATTGGAATTTTGGGGAAAGGGGAATTCTACATAGTAAATGGGGGATAATATATGTGATTTCGATTGTTTTTCTTTTTAAATTTCCTAACTAAGAACCACAAATGAGGGTGAAAAAAATTGAGTAAAATTGTTTTCAGTTTATAAGGGTCGTGGATTATTGATTAAAGGGATTCATTGCACTCTATAGGTAATATATAGATTATTTTAATAGATGGTATTGAATGTAATATCATATAAATATCAAGACTCTAAAGATACTTGAAAAATATGATGTGAATATTCAAACTAGTTGTTGATAAATGATGATGTTTCTAGGTTTGTGACACATATAGTTTTTAAAACTTAAGTTGATCAGGGTTGGTGATCCTAATTATTTAGGATTAAAATTGAATAGTTAAAAATTATTTTGGAATATAAAAAATGATTCCATGGGATTGTTAAAAGGTGAATTGTGTGGAACATTATATGTTACTAAGAGTATTAAAGGTGAATAATTTCAAGGAAAACAAATTTCACATCATTAATTTTGTTGTATGATCTTCTAGATCACCGTAGTGAAAAGGGAAATGGAATTAAATAAATAAATGTTTTAGTAATGATTAAGGATTTAGATTATAATGTATATTATTTTTTTATCCTATGGTGTTGTATAATGTTTACTTTAATATTGATTTTATAACACTAAATATTTGGATGTTAATTCTATTATATATTGTGGAATAGTGGCCAACATAGTTTTGGATTCAGGGATTTTTATTTTATTAACTTTATAAAAAATTAAACAAATAATTTTCATGCTTCCCTTTTAATGTATAATTTTTGAATTTTTTGAACAATAAATAAATAGTCATCCATTGTGGAAAGAGTGGATAGTTTAAATATTAGGTTATTGAGTTTTGATAATGTTTTGGATTAGTAAAACAATGATTTATGATAGTTTTTATAGAATAAAGAAAACATATTATGATGATGGTCCCCAAAAAATAATAGAAAATGTTTTTTTGTTTCCAATGAATCAGAAACTATGTGACAGATATCATTTAATGAGAAAAATTTTCAGTTTCCAAAGGTATTTTGGGTCGAATCTATGAATTGTGTGACATAACTCATGAATAGAAGTCCTTCTACAGTACATAAGAAATTTTATATAGAAAAAAATAGATTATAATAAAGGATTATATCTCCCACCCCAGGGATTTTTTATACATATCGTATCTTCATTCAAATTCGATGTAATGTAAAAATTTATTAGAAAAGTCATTACTATGTTTCTTTGTGTCTTATTTCAACTAATACATTAAATTTTGGTATTGGATAATGATATCTAAAAGGTAATATGAATAAAATGATACCTATAATTAAGGGGTCCTAGGGATATATTATAACCTGGTAGAAGAGGAAACTATGAATAAATATTCACAGAGTGTTACAAGGATAATTTTAAGAGAATATAAAATTATATAGTTAGTTCATTAAGAACTCAACATCAGAAAGAACCTTATATGGAATATATAGTTTTATATGGGTGTTTGATTATAATGGTACAGCCAAGGATATAAATATTTGAATGACCACGAGTTGTTGAATAATAGGGAAGAATATATATATATATATATATATATTTATTTATATGTAGAATAACATAAAGAGTTAAGAAGATATATTAGAATCATTAGACTATAGAAAAGGTTATAAAGAGGCTTTTATAATAGGATTATTACGAATGATGGATAGACTGAACCATTGAAGAGTCACAATGTCTAAATGACTGAAAAATTATCAAGAGATAGTAATGATGGATGTTAAGGACGAATACTATGTTTCCAGATATTATGATCCTTTAAAACATTCCTAATGAATAAAATAGTTTTAGAATAAATAGTTTTAATAATTAATCGGATAAGAGGATGGAATTTATTAGATTATGGGATGTGGTATCTGGAATGGTTAGTTATGATAAAAAATTAAAATATACATGAAGTCGATTTACTTGAAATATTTCCTTATATTGTTATTTATATAACAATTACAATTGTACTTGTAATGGTTGGAGAAGAAGGATCATGTATTAAGGAACCGAATTTGGAGAAGGATTTCCTTTAGTGGGATTTGAATAGGGAAGCATATATGGATAAACAATAAGTATTCCAGGATTTTGGAAGTTACAAAACATCAATGATTAAGAGAAGTTAATAGGGATGAAATAACGTACTATGGAAATGAAACGAAAAGATCAATGATTTTATGGAATAATTGAATTTCATCTAGAAAATCATGGAATAATATAGGTACAAAATAGTATTTGATGATTTTATATTCATTAAAAATATATACTATGTTGATGGTCTTATCATGAACTAAAATGGATACCCTCTAAAACGTGAAACTGACCAAATTAATGACACACCCAAAAGGAGTTCCTGACCTCTATAAGACGACGACTACCACCAATGCATCAGAAACAACTAGAGGGAATGATTTCTCCCAACTGGAATAATAAACATAGAGTACATAAAAAAATAAAATAGAGATAAAGTGAAATAGATACATATATTCTATAACATAAAGAGGATAGAAGAAATGATACTACTCAAATCATTCCTAAAAATAATTAAAATTTCTATCATAAAAGTTTAACTAAATGATATACTAATATATATGATATAAATGGAAAATTATCATCATCTCACCACTAGTTACTCAGACATAACTGATAGAAAATATCACTACCGCACTATAGAATAAGTACTTTTCATGCATTAAAATTCGTACAATTATCTACGTACATACGAAGGGATGCACATTGTGTGATATAATATGATTAGTAAGATCCCACCCAATTGTTCTATTACAAGACACTATAATATAATATAAATATGCTCAACTATAATGAAAACATGGAATGATAAACAAATTATATTTTTTTATATCATAATCTTAGAAAATTATTTAATTTCTTATATCACTACATTTCTATGATAACAAATGTAAAAAAATTGAACTCATATCATGTAAATCAATGATGTCAAATAAAACCAAAGCATAGAATGTATCACTTAACATATGAAATCCACGGAATTATAAACTAAAATAGAACAAGAAAATTAATAGGTAACATCACACCATGGATATCAATAGGTAAAAATAGTTAGGGAACTCCTAACCTAAATATAGATAATCATTATTGAATTAAGATCTTATACATATGCATTGAGTATAGGATTAAAATAAATCCTTAAAAAGTGAATCCCTAAATAGAATATATCAAGTCCCTATAACAATAGGACTATAGATTATGAGAATACCCAATGAGTTAACCACCTAATAGTATCAATAGATGAGGCATATTACTATTACTACCACCTAAGTATCCAAGGGTTACCATTTTCATTATATTCAAAACGACTTCATAAAAAAATCATTTGAAAATCATTTTATAACTCCATTCCAAAATGATATGAAATACAAATTTTAATTTTATGTAATAAATAGAACTCCATATTTTATCAAAAATCCTTTTCCGCACACTCACAAAAATTTCATGCTAATTCATTTCAAAAACAATTTATAAAACCATAGAAATATAATTCATCCATTATAGGCTATATATAGATCCACCTACCTCAAACATTGGATTTACATTCTTGTAACAAGATCCAACAACTTATAAGAACATTAAAACAAAATAGGGGTTGTGTAATAAATCCAAACATCTAATAATCTATTTTTTTATAACAATAGATTGTAGAAAGAATAGACCACAACATTACTCAATGAACACTCCAACTATACATCAACCAAAAAAGGGTTATCCTATGGAAGAATATCACGCAACATATCTATAAGGAAAAAATATGAATAAACACCAAAAAACAACTTATATTTAATTTTAGTTCCATATTTTTACCATGATCAAAGCCAAATAATATTCAAGTTGAATTCTCACATGATGAATGATATTTTAATTGCAAGTATGATCAATATTTGAACGAAATAGTATAGAAAGATTAGAGGCCTCCAAAATTTCCCCTAAAATCCTATAGGTTGAGAGGAAAGATAGAATCAAATGAATGAAATATTAAATTACCTTTATAAAACCTTATAATAAGTATATTTGGAATTTACATGGCATTTATTCCCAATACACATGGTGTAATCCATGAAGGATGAAAATGATGGGAAATATTTCACCTTTTTATAAAAATCTATCTTTTACCAATACCTGATGTGAATATATTACATTGTTTTTTATCAATCTATGATATATACTAGACACACAAATTCGTTTTAGAACATATTCTAGGAAATTTAATACAATTATTTGACATTTAATACTCTTACCGACTATGAAAAATCCATTTCTCAGAAAAAAACAATCCAAACCACCCTTGACATTTATTGAACTTAGGGAAAAACCAAAAATACCCATACATAATTATACCTAGACTCTTTTAATTCATTCAAATATGAATCCCCATATTGAAAGTAATTTCTCACCACAAAATTCTCACCATACCCGAATTTCATAACACACACCCTAGTAAATAATGAAATTATTTGAAAGAAGATAAATAACTAATTGTGGGTAACATGATGTTTCAAAACATACACCATAAGTCTCTCCAACCTCACTGAGTATTGTAAATGAAATAAGTCTTAAAAATAAGTGAGTTCACTACTTCTTCATCAATAAATCACACATCTAAATGTTAGGAGAATCTAATTCTTCCCTCCATGATACTCTAAGAAATAAAATTGACTGACCATGAAAGTCATTAACTAGATATTCAATGATCTCCATTGGTATCTCTCCTATATAATTATTTGGGTGTATCTTATAATTTTCCTAGCATACAATGTTAGAGATATCAAGATGAAATTTCTTAAGATACAATATGTGTAAAAAATCATGAATACATAGAAACTGAACCTGAAATCCCAACCAATATGCAACCCTCCCAAGCATCTTAGTCACCTCAAATAGTAGAATATATGTAGGATTCAACATTACTTATTTTATCAGTCCAGAGAACCTAAAAGGAGTTAAAATATTCAATAAAATCCTTTCACATATGAAAAAATACAAGGGATTATTCAAAAGATCTATATAATAAAAATTGTCCACTCTAAGCTCTAACAATACTATGACATATATCCTAAATCGTCGGTGATGTCTCATGAATTAGAATCATCTCCAAAATTGTTGAAACACCCACCTCTTTCAATCAATGAGATAATTTTCATGGATGGCCATTGAAATCACAAAAAGGTTCCATTACAGTTGATGAATGATAATTATTTTTATTAGAGAAGTTAAAACTTCCTTGATGAATATCACATTATCCACCAAAATTCAATACACAAGTTTTAAACATATACTCTAGGGTCTAAATAAAATACTACATTTGACCGTATCATTGTGGATGATAACCTGGACTCATTCTTACCTGAGTTCCCAACACCTCATGAGGACTCCCCCAGAACAACAATGTAATCCTAAGACCCAAGTGAAAAAATATAAGAAGGTTTTCGATGTAACTAAATGATCACCTATATATAAAACATACCTAGAAAATAAACTTCAGTGGTGTCCTTGATCAGAACTATGTAATATGATTTTTCAACAGGTCAATCATCTCATAGATAGCATTCCTCCCTAATGGAGTTCACATAAATCGAACAAAATAGACTATGGATACAACATTTCATTTCAAAACTCACACCCGTTGAGGCTGGAGAAAATATAAGGGATTCAAATGTTTTTCCTTTACCTATTGGTAGCTATAACATTGGGAAACAAAATTTAGCAATGTCACGCTTCATACCCAACCAAAAGAATAATCCTTTATTATCATAATAAATATTTAACTATCCCAGATAAACATTCCATGAAAAAATATTATAGTTAAAAAAAATCACTTCATTAATATTTGGATGACCTAGAAATTCCTCAATTGAATAAAACCATATGAATATTGAGACCAACCTGAAATAGTCATCCATCCATAAAGGGTTTCTCAAATTCCAATAAAATAATCATCCTACTACAAAATGTACATGATAGAATCAAAGAGATTTGATGATAACTAAACACTTTCAAGAAGTGTACCTAAAACATTCTCCTAAGAATCCATGTGAAACTGTTTAAAATCCCTGTAACAATACATCGTTCTTTAGATTCCATAAAAACATGATATAGAACTTTCCTTCTAAGAGAATCTGTAACAAAATTCCCATTACCAAGAGTTTATGTGATATCAAATTCAAAATAATGAAGGTATTTTACCAAGAATCATTATAATATATTAATTATATTTTGAGATATTATTTTTCACTGTCACTTATGGTTCAAAAATACCATGAAATTCTCCCCCAAATGATATATCAATAAGAGTTATGTCCATTAATAACCGCATAAATCTCTAAAGCATGATTGTACAAATTATTCTAATGATTTTATAGATTAAATGAGTTTCATGAAACCACATGATATTCATAAATAAGAATGCAAACCAAAACATCCCAAAATCATCAATGAAAACAACAAACACCTTTCGGTGTTTAGGTAAGATCAAAATAAAAGATGATTCCAGAAGCCGATTCAAAACATCAAAAAAATACGGTCATTTTTAATCCCATAATAATTTCATCAATTTCCTCGTATGATTAGTCAGAGGATTCAAAAAATTGATAAATATCGAGTCAAATATTGGTAGTATGCAGCAAGACCAATAAATCTCTGAATATCAATGAAATTATGTGGTTAATCCCAAGACAAAATATTCTTCATCTTATTATGATTTATTGATAGTTATTTCTATGAAATTATGATCCCCAGGAACTTCAAATCTTGAATAAAAAAAATATTTTGAATGCATTCCCCACATACGGTGACTCCTCTAGTTTTCCAAAAAAATGAAAATAGTTTTTTGGGATCATTCTCAGATGTTGAATGATCAAAACTTACATCTAAACACTCAAACACAAAAGTTTCAAGATACTCAAAGAATATCTATGTCATAATGTCATAAAATCTATATGATCATTATTAGGACAAAAATATAACAAGATGTTCATAATGGATGCATGTACTACTTCAAGGTGTCTTCGGTATATTAGAATCTTGAACTCCAAATTAAAGAAAACATAACTAAAATTCATTCATCTAAAACAAAATTCCCACTTTAACTGGTGAATACATATTATATACATGAGAAAAACCTTAATTATTCTTAATCATTAAATAATTAAACATCTTATAGTCCACACAAAATTGGATTGAACCACATATATTCAAGGAGAAGATTTCTGGAGAATCGCAAGGACAAACACAAGAAGAAACAAAAAGTTTTTCCATCAGGTTATCCAACTGAGTCTTGATCTCTTTCAGATATACTACTGGAATATGACAATATAGTATAGAAATAGGTTTCATAACTAGAACCAATTAAATCATAAAATCAAACTCCCATTATGGATGGATATATAAAAAATAGTTATGGAAAATAGTAAGAATATTTGGAACAACAGTGGGAAGGTCATCAATAGAAGAAATTTAATCATTCTCAACTAATATAATATACAAAATACTTCTGAGCTCTGGTTGGTATGGTCCAACACTATCAGGGCTAAAAGCACTCTCTTACTACAACCCATGTGAGCTATGATACACCATAATAGGTAATGTATGGTGATGATTTAAACAATCCTCATCATGATGAGTAACGTGGAAATCCATCTAGATGATGATTTCAAACAGATCAGGTTGAGAATGAGAAAATACAATAATAACATTGCATCTGAAATAGATAGAGTATAAAAAGGACATGGAAATCGCTACACTTTCCTCTTCCCAAAAGGTGTATCTAACTCCTTATGAATTTTAATGAGATCTATAAGATGTTATTGAATATAAAAAAAGGAAATATATAATTACTGGGAATAACTAATATAACAAAATATAAACTCTGTAGAAGATGTAATAAATATTAATCCTCTCACCATAATTGCACCCACATATTCATTCACAAGAAATTAATCTAATGTGTGAAGTTTATTCACACTTGAGGGATATGGATAAATAATTGTATCCTTTGAAGCATATGATTACGTCAAAGTAGCATTTAGATCTAATGAGACTTTATGATATTTAAGCATATGATAAAAATGGGTTATTATTTGTTGATTAAGATAAAATATACTACTTTTACATTGGAGGATATGAAATAAAACACTGGTTATGTCCAAAAATTTCTCACTATTAGAATTTTTGAGGCACACTACTAGCTGTAACTGAATGTACAAGGCCTGCCTTTGAATATCACATCCACCAATCCTATGTTGATCCTACGACATTCTCATTTCCCCCATGCACCATTGAATCTTCTAAAGAGTGGGAGAGAAGGGGTAGAATATCCAACCACATTTACCATATTCATTTTATACATCATAAACCTTTCTATGGTCTTCATATATGTTTAAATCATCATTATAAGTACGTACGATATTATATCTGGTTGAAAACCCTATAGTTTCATCTCATCATTATGTTGGGAATTTATTACAAACTATAGAATGAAAAAACCCACATTTCAAACCAAATGGAGTATGATGCTACTGAATTATCTCCAAAATGTAAATTGAGAAATAATAGAGGCTTCCACATCATCAATGATTGTGGAAAAAAATACTGGATGGTGAGAGTTTTGAAACAATTCTAATCTATTCCCACATGAATATCTACATTTTTAATAGAATCCCACCATCTCTTTTTGGGACCCTCAGGTATGACCATCACACAATTTACTTGGATATTCTCAGGTGTATCCAAGAAGTTGAAGATATGATAAATCTTTTCAAGACAATATTTTTCCTCTCAAGGTTCATTTGAAGACAATGGATTCTGATACAAGAACTCTTATGATCGATCCCATTTCCCTCCTGGTCTCTGATGTTCCATGATAATCACTCTACACATTCAATATATTCTCATCAATAGAAAAACAATACTCGCATGATAATGTCAATAATGTTATATTATATAGGTGGATTAGCTTAGGCATATCACTTGAACCTTCTTGGGGATCCCATGAAATATGTCTATAAGGCATCCTAATGCACAAAAAAAATAAACAATTAAACAATATAATAATATTTGATCAAATAAGAAAACAATAATAAGAGCTGAGATTAATATCAAGAACTCAGAACAAGATATACATATCCCAACATCCCATGGTAACATGAGTCGCATCATGAATATTGGTATCTAGCGAGTTACCAAAACCTACCTCTTAGGTCCCCATAATATTATCTCATTACTACAAAATGTCCCAAATTAATAACAATTCACAATAGATCAACTTTGATATAAAACTATCATAAACCAACTCAGATACCCTCTCAAACTGGTACCTAATTCAATTCATAACACACCTAAATGATGTTCCATATCCCCACATGATGGTGAGTAGATCTCGGGTATCAAACAACAATTAGATGAAACTATTTCTCCCAACCAAATTGAAAAATAGATAATATATCTATATTTATATATATAAACATAGAACATATCGAAATTTTTTGAAGATGTACTTGTTTTATATAAATAAAAGAATACAATGATTATTATACCACTAAAAGTAGAAAGAAAATTCATATATAGAGAGAACTGCCAAGTCTTCCTATCTTTATGTGACCGCATAAATATGAATTAACAATGTATATAATATTATGATTCCTAGTCATATAAATGTGCTCACAGACTAGGACCTCCTAGGTCTCTTATAATATATAGTATCATATCGCACCTATGATACCTAAATCCGGTATTCTATCACAGTGAAGAAATGGAAGGATATAAGTGTACCCTTGAGTTAAAGCACACCCTTGGCCCTATTCTAATTCAATTGCTAATAGGGCTATTAACCACCTACTTTTTGGATTCATTTTATTAAGAAATTGATGGTTTAAAATAAACAAAAAATACCATATCCACCATCAAACTCATGTGAAATGTAATCATAATGCTTGAACAAGCATTTATTTATTTATGATTGATGTCATACCACTATGTCTTAATTATAGAAAAGGGATCAATCCTTTGAGATCATATCTCATTTCCTTAATTTCTATATCTTTTTTAGACCATGTCTAATCTGATAGATGTAATAAGAATATATGGAGTTTTCCAAGCTGCATTTCCATCATTTCAATTAATTCACTTTGATGGAACATTCTTTCATATAAAAGTCTCTTCAGAATATACGCAAATGAAAATTATAGGCTCAACCAGTATATAAGAGTAAAATAGAGTAGAGTACTAATAATTAAAAAATACAACTATCACAATTGAATTATAATTCATATGCATCCAATAAGAACCAGAACCCCATAGTGAGAGCATTCCTAGAATGCAACCATTTCGAGAATTAATATTTTCCCCCTAGGCCTAAATTGCATTCACCTATGGATCCGTAGGATTCGTGTGGCCAGATTCCTCTAAAAAACAAAAATGTAGAGATGAATTAGCTATTGTGAAAGATGTTTCAAGGGAATACCAAGGGAAAAAAGACCCATGATAAATAATTCAATGATATGGGAATGAGAACGCTCACATAATTCCACAATGACCCCTTCTTATAATTTATAAGTTATGTTTCTCGCATATTATTCAAATTACAGGGGGATTGTGTCCATCATTTAGAGTTTTCTTGTTGGATTTATATCTAATTAGCTAGTATGAAACTCTTTAATGGCACAATCAGAGGCACCAGATGCACGTTAGTTCAGTCTAAGCAGTATACTAGTAGCTTCCTCTGTCCTTATCATCCAATCATTTGTAGACTCTAGAGGTTGCTTCCTCAACCTAGAAAAGAGTAAGAGCATCAATAGAGGGTTCAGGAAGGGTAGTGTAGATAAATCCCACCAAGAAAGAGTAAGGATCATAATTATAAGAAAAAATTCAATTAACTAATTAGTGTATCCCACAAACCCTCCATTATTATGTGAACCGAACAAGAAATTATCCCAAGAGAAAAAATATAACAACAACAACACAAAATAACAACCATAAGAACACAAAATATTTACATTGAAACCCATAAAAGGAACAACCAAAACCATGAGACTGTAGTCTAATCTAAATATTCCACTAAATAAAACTAGAGGATCACTATTTTCCTTCCCTATGAAAAATTGATGCAGGAAAAAAACATCATAGATATACTTTGGAACAAAAAAATTAAATAATCATCTAATAAACAAAAAAATAGAAAAAGGCCCTTCACAAAACCACATAAAGAAGATAAATACCAACAATTACCCCTATCAAACTCAATAGGGCGAGATCTTTTTGTCCCCAAAAATATCATGATTTTTCATGGGATGGTTTTAGTTTGAGCCATATTAACCTGTGTGTACATTTTCAAGATGAAATGACATCATTTCCAGTGCATCTCCAAACAAATGATATTTCACATCATTGTTCACTGATCAATTTTTTAATGTTGAGTTATTTCTATAATAAATTACACTCTTATGACCATAGTTATAGAATAACACATACTTTTATTACAACCCTTTTCAGAACTTCTTCATCTATAAGAGCTCCTTACCAGCTTTTGTTGCTACAATAAAGGGTGGTGGAAAGGGCATCACATTTTGGAAACCACTATCAATTGGCCCACTGTGGGATTTTAAAAATTAACAACTCACTCCATATCAACATTTGTATAATAAACAAACTCATGATTCACAATTTCAAAAAAAATAACCATATTATATTGGGTGTACACCTCAGATGCCTTTTAATCCATTTCACAAGATTCCATGATCATAGGGATAAGGAACTTATAATGGATTGGAAACCTAATGGATTTCCATTCTATAATAACTCATTATGATTTGTGGTATCTACTCTCCTTACCATCATTTCGTTGCATCTTTTAGATCTCATATTGTTCCAATGGTCTGTTCTTACTGACAATATTCAGTTTTTTAGATTCTAATTAAATTTAATTACTAGTATTGACTATTTCAACATTGTTTGATATAAAGTAGAATGTAAATTTTTTTGAAACATCATTGGATTCCAATTTTTCATGTGATAACGTAATTGGAAAAATTTCATTATCACTGAATAATTAATTTATTAATTACATGTGTAGAACAACCCCTCTTTGGATGTGTTTTTTAATCAAATAAAGTATTTTGGATAAATTTTAACCCTGTGTTTTGGTGTTTTGATGGTTGTTTATTCCAAATTATTTCCTTGTTTTATAGTCTTAGTGTTATATTCCTTTATAAAAGAAATTTTTCATTTTTCATCGTTTGTTGATAATGTTTTTTGACTGTGACTTTTTGAATTCATTGACCTTGAAGTACATGGCTCATTGTTTCATAAATTGTTTTGTTGCAACTAAAAATCTATACTATGTGATGTATTATTCCTTGAAATATAATTAAATTTATTGTGGTTATATAATGTGGGTTCCATATTATGTACCACTTATGTACTCTCCGTTCCTAATTGGATACCACACTATGCATCAAGGTGGTGATGTCTATGGCTTTACTAGACCTGGGTTTCCCTGGGTTTTCTATATAATCATTACTCATACTGGTTCCCTAAAGGAAAATAGAGGACATAACTATTGGAAATGTGCTTGTTCCATGACTTGAGTGATACTCGATCCCTAATGTGAGATACCTGAGGCAGTATCCTAATTAAATAATGCCTCGAGCAATACATGGTCTTCTAAAAGATTTTCCTAGACAGGCATGGTGGTATTGGATAAATTGATGGATGTACCATAGCAATACCTTTGGTATGGGCTCGAACTCCAACTCTAAACATTAATATAATAATAATGATTATGTATGTAAGGTTTTATTTAATGTAGCTTTGGGTTCATTGGGAATTTTTATACCTTTATTGTTCCTTGATGCACACCTTGTTGACATACAAATTAGACCCAATCAAAAGAACAATCTTGTATGTATTTTTATTTTTTATATGCCATCTCTTTTATAGAATTCTTATTTATATACACATACTACTTTATAATGGTACATTATTCATATTTTCTTATTAGGATGAAGAAAATGATATGGGATGGGTGATGTTGAGAACATGGACCAATTTACACAAGATTTTATTTTATTTTATATTCCATAAATTTATCATATATTGGGACACTACTTTTGATGAAAACATGAAATGTCAATTTCTTGAAATTGTTGGTTCTGGCATACTGAGATTATATCCAACTACCTACTTGGGAACCACTTTGTACCTAATTAGATTTTATGCTTACAGTTTTGGATAATGGAGAGTGTGTTGCATCAAATGATTTTGTGTTTTTTACATCATATTATAGAGATTAGAGGAAGAAGACCGAGCCTTGATTGAGATGTTTTTGGTTCAATATTTTTAGTATTCATTACATTTTGATGGAATGATTTTATTCTGTCTTCCTGTACTTTTATTTCAGTACATATATCAATGCATGACATTGTGGTGTAGCAGTTTATATTTATCATATTCCACACTCTTCATTTACTCAGTTGGTATTATTTAATTGCTTCTTTTGTATTTTGATTATTTATATGATTCATCTAGTTGTTATAAACTATTTTTCCTTCCATTGTATATTTCCTATTACCAATGAGAGAATAGTCACCCCTATAGACATGTTAAAATGGTCCTCGCTGCAATTCTAGAGCATTCGGCATTCAGGGAGATACACATGAGGTTATGCCGCTAGCCCAACATATAGCACCCTTCCAGTGGCTCACAGGATGGGTGCATAACAAATTAGTAATGAAAATTGTTCATCCTTTTTTCTAAATATTTATGTTAGATAGTTGACTAGCAATTAGGTATTTTGGAACATACCATGTTCTTAGTTTTAGCTGACCAATGAATATGGGAAACCCAAATTTCTGGTTTGGTATTAGAGTTTTTTATTATGATTAGGATTTATAATAAGATTTTACCATTGAGTGGCACAATTGTTTTGTATTTTAATTGATATTGGTATTACTGAGATAATTTTTTTGTACCATTTCTACCCAATTGTATGAGGTAAATGCATTTACATGCATCATATTAGGCTCTATAGGGATTAAAATGAAATTTATATTTCCAATCCATATCAAAATTCTATGTGCAGCTACATTTTTTTACTATTAGTGTTGTTGTTCCTAGGTTTAAAAATTGTAAGTTCATATTTTTTAAATATAATGTTGTGATAGATGATAGAGGTTATCTTTTATTTACCTAGGAAATAATTATTAGGCCACTTTTAAGAGTTCATTCAATGTTTCTCTTCCTTATCTAGACCCAACTCTTGGAGAGGGATATCTATTGTATAGTGCTCATAGGTAGGCTATGTACCCACCCTCTTTATTTCACCTTAAACAGTATACCTCATCTATTATGAATTATGTCTAAATGGTGTTTTTGGATATTATAGACCAATTCAACAGTGACGTCATTCGGCCACCCCTTAGAAAAGTGGTGATCAGTACATTTAAGAGATAGTGGGTCTTGAACCGCCATAAGCACCTATTTTGTGCATCCAATAGTGTTACCTATAGTACCACCTATGGTGACTCCAGTGGGACCACTTTCCACCAATCTCTTGATGGTTCTTAACTCTTAGTTCAAGGATAGTCTCCTCATCTTTGTATAGTCAATTCATAATGTTCCATGACCTACCTTGCCTATGGTAGAGCTTACATGGGACTTGTTGTAGCATCACCCTCCACCATTCTCTGGGAGTGGTGGTCCGCATGCTGCAGATTCATGGAATTGAGGTATGAAGTTTATCTTTGACCATTCTGAGATGCTTCCTGAGTGGAGGGTAAATCATAGATTCTACATTCTTTGTGATTCTACCAAGTATTGGTGGGAATTCATATTATAGGTAGAGCATACTAGAGATATTATTTGGGTAGTGTTCAAAATAGCTTTCTTTGATCACTTCATTCCACTAACTCTGAGAGATGATCATGCCCAAGATTAATACCTATTCAAAAAGGCTCTATGAGAGTGTTAGTGTATTGTACTTATTTATCAATCTCTAGGGTTTTTCTCTATATCTAATAGGTGATGCAAAAAACACTTCGATATGCTTTGAGGATGGACTCAAATATGACTCCCTATTTTAGTTGAATGTCTTTCATTTGAAAATTATTATAGAGATAATGAATCTGGATCTAATTTCAGAAAGAAATGTTAGGGAATCCTAAATTGTGAGATAGTTTGATTCAGTTCTAAGACAGGGTGATAGTTATCCATGCTATAGGAAGTACCACTTTAAGGGTACACATAGGGAAAATTCCTTCTAGATGACACATACTTATGGATCTATCATATTTCATCGGTGTAGCTAGATTGTATATAAGAATCCTAAATTAATGAGGAACTCAATGGAGTGATGATCTGGCGAATAGATGGGTTATATTCGTCATTTTTTTCCATTATATCTCATCATCCTCATGTGGAAGAGGATGCTTACAAACACTTCTATCTGGTATGGGATCTATGACCCCATAACAAGATGGATATTTTTTATCCATGGGCCGATCAGGACTAGGTTATGGTGGAGGTTATGGTAGAGGATTTCACATTCCAGACTGCCAACGTCACCTGAGCAGACCTACTTAGGCCAGCAAAGCAGCATCTCAGAGCTGTGGATCAGGTCATATGTACACAGTGAAACCAGCACTATAGGAGCAGAGTGTAGGACCATCTATGGTTATATGTACTATTTTATAATCCACTACAATATATTCTTCCCTTTTGATAATTTTGCATTAGAGTCCTTTTTTTCTTCTTTTGTTTTGGAAAGACATGGTTTTACAATAATGTACCTCTGTAGAGTTAGGTCTCTCAAAACCCCATTTGGGGTCAGGATAGAGATAATATTCTAGTTACATGAGTGTACACTTGAGATAGGTGGGTAACATTTCAAGGGTAATTTTTACCTCCTCGATATGTCTGGCATAAACGTCACTCTTGGTATAAACTAGATTTCTCCATATCGTGCCCATGTGGATTGCAATCGTTGTCAAGTGTCATTAACATCCCCCAAAGGAAACACATTTCTACACAAAGGAGATAAGGATATGCATGAAAATCATGTTGGACATAAATGTGCATGATTGGGAAGAGATATATGTCAATTAGTAACTCTCTTCACAAGTGATTAGGTTATACTGCTAGGGAAATTTCCACTTATTGTGAATGCATTTTAGGGACTTATTTCCTGAAAATTTACTTTTCGTACCTTCAATGAGGCATTTGGAGTTCAATATCGATCTTGTTCTAGGTGCGTCAACATTATTAATTCCTCCTTATATGATGTAACCTACAAAGCTACTAGAACTCAAAATTCAGCTTGAAGACTATGAGGATAAGGTTTCTATTAAACCTATCACATTGATTTGGGGTTCAGAAGTTCTTTTCTCCCTGAAGGTAGATGGTACCCTCAGATTGTGCGTGGATTATCATCAAATCTACCAGATTACAGAAAATAATCGATGTTTGTTACCTCGTATAGATTAGCTATTCAACCATCTCTAAGGAGAAACTATTTTCTCCAATATTGATATGATGTAAGGATAGCACCCAGTGCGTGTGAAACTATCTGAAATACCATGTATGGTGTTCCAAATAAGGTAAAACTTATACAAGTATCTGGTTATGCCATTCAGTATCATGAATTCACCGACAGTTTTCATAGATCTGATGAATTTGTTTTTATCCCATACCATGATTCTTTATTGTGGTTTCTGTTGATTTTATCTTGGGTATTTGCGTTCCAGACATAACAATTCAACCAATCCAAAGATCATTCTTAGTATAATGAGAGATAAATAGATATATGAAAAGCTCAGAAAATGTCACTTTTGGATTGATAAGGTTCACTTATTAGGTCATATAATATCTATAGCGGGAAAATAAGTTAACCTAGAAAATCTGATCACCAAGGTTTCATGGGAGGATCCCAGAATATTTTTTATATTCATAGTTTCTTTGGGCTTTCCAGCTGCTATAGGAATTTCATTGAGGATTTATCCCATATAGCAGTGCCTTTTATTTCCCTGACTAAGAAAGATATATGGTCCACCAGGTCAGAAGAATGTGAAAAATCTTTTCTAGTATTGATGGAAATACTAACCTCAACTCTTATCCTAATTTTTCATGATCTAGAAAGAATGTATAATGTTTACTATGATGCTTCAGAAAATGGAATGGGTGTAGTTTTGATGAACGATTATCGAGTCAGGGCTTATGGATCCTGCCAGTTGAGACCTCATGAGTGGAACTATCATATACATGACATTGAGTTTGCAATGTTTGTTCATGATTTTCCTTTTTGAAGATAGTACATGTTGGTTTTACCTATAATACTATCTTTCAATTTACAATTCAAATGGATCTTTAAGAGGCCCTCTATGGTAGACTATGTCATCCACCTTTATGATGGATAAAATAATTTGTGTTATGTATATTGTGTTCTCTCCACATTCAGGTGACCTTTGAGAATGTTTCGATGATTCATAATAATATGACTACAACTTAGTCCCGAAAGAAATATTATATCGATCGTCACTGCAGACCTCTCGAGTGTGAGCTGGGACATCGAGTCATTCTGCTTTTTTATCTAGGATGGGTCACAGGTGGATCATGAGTCATGGGAAGTTATCACCAAGATACATTGGGTCATTCAAGATAATGGAGAGAGTTGGGCTAGTATACTACTTATTACTATTACCATAGAGGTGTTGTTCCATGAACAATGTTTCCATGTATCTCATATTCGAAATTATCATCCAAACCCATCCCATTCATTTGATCCTGATGACATTGAGATTTAGGCATATGAATACATTATGGAGTGTCTAAACCATATCATCGACCATAGCCTGAAGGTTCACTGGGGTATGTCCGATCCTCTGGTCTAGGTGCAATGGCAGCGTGGACATGTTTAGGGAGAGACCTAGTAGCGGGAGACCAATGTGCATGCTCAAAGGACCGATCTTTTCCAAAATGACATTCCAATATTATCGGAAGGGAAAATCGAGGACAATTTTTCATATGGTAGTGTGGTTATAACGTTCTGGCACTAATAATGCTACAAACCATTTAAATTTGTAGTCCAAATCCTTAATAACCTAGGGTACACACCTACATACCCTATTTTTAGTCCCAGGCAGTTATTAATGTTTTTTTAAATAAATGAAGTGTTATTATGTAAAATATTACATTGTGACCTTGCACAATGTTTATGTTAAAAAACTAAAAAGGTATTACATAGGAATAAAAATTATTTTAGGCAAATAAAATGATAAGAAAATGGGATAAAAATAAATAATTTAATAAATGTGGTTGTAGAAGATTGGAAATAATTAAATTTTTTGGACCAATTATATTTCTTATTTTCTTTTATCACTCATTTTTTTAATATTTTATTTTATTTAATTTCATATTTTTTCATTTTTCATTATTTTCCATTCTATTTTTTCCACTACATTTCCCTTTCTTTTTTTCAATTCTTTTTCTCTCTTTCCCCAATTTCTCTCCCTTAGTGTGTCACCCCCTATAGAGCCATTCCATGCACCTCATCCTCATCCTCCTTTAAAAGACCACTGATATTCCATTCCTCCTCTTTTATCATCATGATAATTTACACAATAATGCTCACAATGAGGATATAATTATACAATAAGAATCATGAGATCTGATACACTATTCCTCACACAATCTTCGATGGATGATATTTACCCAAAATTTGAGCTTTTCTAGAATCATCATATTTCTTCTGTTTTAGGTCAAATTGATGAACATAATTAATTTTAGGATCCTCTACAGTTATGAGGTAGTGAGACTACTCTATTTCACTTCCTTTCATAGAGTCATTTATATTGTCTTTATGCAACCTATCGGTGCATACAAGCGATATTCTGTATTTTCAATTCTAATATAATTAAATTACATGGCTTGACTATTACTAAAATGTTTAAGATAAAATAGATTTTTCATTTTTTGCAATAACATTGGATACCCCTTTGGATGTGCAGATGTAATTGGATTAATTTTCGTTATCTATGAATAGTTAATTTTTTAATTGAATGTGTTTCATAGCATATCTTGGGTTGAGTTTAAAATAAAATAAATCATTTTGGATAAATATGAACATTGAAATTTCATGTTTTTTGGTTGTTTATGCCTAATTATTTCACTTTTAAATGTCTTACCATGCTATGCTGTTATCAATGATAAAAGTGAAATTTTATTCTTTTTCTGATAATATTTTCTTACTATGATTATTTGGCTAGAATGATCAAGAAGTACATGGATCTTTTTTTCATAAATTATTTTATTGCAATTATATTTGCATATTCTAGGATATATAATCCCTTGAAATCTAATTAAATATAAGGCAGTGATATAAAAAGGGTTCTTGTATTAAGTACCACATATGGACTCCCGATTCCTGATTGCTAACAACATTACACATCGGGGAGGAGATGTTTTATTCCGGTCCAAAAGAGGGTTTTTCTAGGTTTTCATTATACTAATGAGTGATAAATGTTCTTTAAGTGGAAATAGAGGACAGAACCATTCTAAAAGTGGCTACTCTGTGACTCGGATGATACTTGAACCTTGATGTGTGATACTCAAGATGGTCTAATGATAAAATCATGTCTTGATCGATACATGATCATTCGGATGATTCCCTTGGGCGGGATCGATGGTATTGGATAAATTGAAGGATGTACCATAATGATACCTTTTGAATGGGCTCAGAATCTAGCTTTAAACATTAATAAAATAATAATGATAATATATTTAAGGTTTTATATGATGAAGGACTGGGTTCCTTGTGAATTGTGATGTCATTTGTGTGCCATTGAAGTGGACCTTATTGACACATAAATTAGAAATATGCTAAAGCACATGCATGGGGGTATGACCCCTTTTTTACTACATTATGTTTTCTTTATTTTTTATACATATAAAAATCCTACATTATATTATAACCTTATTCTTATTTACAGCATAGGCCGAAGAAGGTGGTATTTGACAGGTGCCATTGAGAACCCAGATCAAGTTACACTTAATTTTTTTTTTATTTCATATATCTTATATTAGAACACTAATTTTAATCACAAAATGAAATGAAATGTTCTAGACATTGTGGGTGCTGACCTACTGAGAATATATTCCACTCCCAAATCGAGCATCGTTTGGTACGTGAGTAGAGTATATGCTTGCAGGTTTGGATAAAGTGATGCATGTTGTTTCTGGTGCTTGAGTGTTTCTTGCATCATAGGGTGGATATTCAGGGTAGAGAACTAAGCCTTGCTCAAAATGTTGTGGTTGAAAACTGTGTTTTTATCATTATAGTTTGATATAATTGTTTTATTCTTTATTTTTGTACTTTTATTTTAGCATAGACATCATTGGATGACATCATTATATAGTTGGTTTGATTTATCATCTTCCACACTTTTCATTTATTTAGCTTGATTATTTATTTTTTATGCTACCATTTTATAAATAATATGCTTCTAATACTTGTTATAAAAATTATTTTTCATCTATCATATATTACATATTACTAATAAGGGAATAGTCTCCTCAACAGACATTCTAAAAAGTCCTTAACTATTAGTCGAGAGGCTTTAGTTTTTGGGGAGATTCGTTTGAGGTCATGTGGCCTAACCGTCTGTGAGGATCCATCCAATAGATCCTAGGATGTGGAAGTTAACTTCCCAGATTTAATAAATGAATAGAATGATTAATGATTTTTTCAAAATTATTTTGGCAACCCAGGGTGCACACCTATGACCATATTGAAGGTCCTGAAAATCTATTAAATTTTATTAAATAATTGCACTAGTTTTATATAATATATTAAATAACACCCTAGCACAGCATTCTAGGTAAAAATAATTTATAAGGGATTAAAAATGAGAAAAATGAATTTAATAGAAATAAAAAATAAATGAAATGTTGGTAAAAATAAATAATAGAATAAGAGTTATTGGAGAAGAGTGGAAATAATTAAAATGGGTTAAGACATTTTTTTTAATTATTTTTATATCTCCATATCTTTTTGTTTATTTATTTTATTAATTATTATATTATTAATTTTTCCCATCGTTTCATTGCTTTACTCAATTCAACCCATTGTTCCACTAATTGGTGCCTATCAGTTAATCTCAAATAATGTGTATTAATTTAATTAAATTCAATACTATTGTTCATTTTGACCATTGTTTAGGGATAAAACCTCATATTGTTTCATAAAAATGTGAAATCCCATTTCATGTGACCTTAATTTTTTAATTGTATTTGTTTCAGGACCCCTCTTTGGTTGAGTTTTAAATCATCGAAATTATTTAGGATAAATATGAAACATGAATTTTGGAGGTTGTTTGGTTCTTTATACCTAATGATAGAAAACCACACTACCTCACGACATTGAAATTATTTTAACTATATCAAAAGTCAAAAAATTATCTATACAGGGCCAATGTGGTGCACAGGTTATGATCTAACATGTTCTGTAGGATCCCAAACTAGTGTTTTATAAAAACTATTTATACAATAATCAAAAAAAATGTCATCATTATTGAAAAGAAAGCATGATAAAAAAAATTAAATTCTATTTTAAAACAAAACCATAGAAATTAATTAAATTTCTCCATTTTCCTTTTTTCCTAAATAGTCTAGGTAAAAAAATTTCAATGAATTTCATGTACATCAATGTATTCAAGTCATATAAAAGACTAGAATGTATAATATATCATTTCATATCCATGGAAATAAAAATATATAAAATTTAGGGAATAGAATATTTTACATCATTCAAGGGAACTCTATATGGTAGGATATCTGGTAAACTCATACCCCCAACATAGAATGTCCAATGTCCAGAAATCTCTTTGAAAATGCATTGATTCTAGTATGTAGCAGAAAACCCCATAAAGGAACCTCCAAACAGTGTTTATCATGTCCCTAGATAATCCAAACAAGGGAATAAATTAAAATTACATGAGTGATACCTATACTTGTATAATTAGACATGGCCAATAACTACTCCTTATATCTATGTACTAATAGATTAACATGTTCTCTCTTTTCAAAACCAATTCATCAAAAACATATTTTAAAACCCAATTCATATCTCTATTCATCTATTGTATGAAAATAAATTTTCATTTTATCAACAAATGGATAACACTATATATAATCAATAAACCACTTCCACAAATAAACACACAAATTAGTAATTATAATTCATTTGTAAAACAATTTATAAAATAATTAAGTAATGTTCATCCAACATAGTCTAGAGAAAGAATTAACTAACTCAAAATCAGGTCACAAATTCCTTGAATGCGGTCCACATGCAAGGAAGAATGAAAATACTACAATAAATTCAATAGAATAAATCCAAAATTCTCAAAATTTATTCAATTTGGAGAAAAATGTTATAGAAAGAAAAAATAAAAAAATACCTCCATGAATTTTATTTCCTCACTACAACCAATACTAGGTTTATCCTTTGGAGGAAGATCTTGAAACCAATATTAAATAAAACAAGAATAATCAACACCAATATCCAATAGATCTATAATTGTAGTTCCACAAGGCTACCATGAAAAAATCAATAGAATAATTTTGAGGAATACTTACCAAGAGAAACAAACCATGACTAAAACAATGATCAATTATTGAATGAATCTATTTAGAAGGGTTGGAAGTCTAAAAAACGTCCCATGAGATCCCTTTCTAAGAGTAAAGTGAGATGAAAATGAATGAAATCATAAATAATTTTTACAACACCCTAAATGAATTATCCATGAGATTTTCATGGATTGTAATCCCATTACCCTTTATGTTGTCTATAGTAGCCAAATATTCTGAGAAACACTCACCCTTTTAAGAAGACACAATATTTTAACAAAAAAAATGGACCAAATACACATAATGTTATAATTTCACTACTTTAACATCACTTAATGATTCTTAAAAAGAAAGTCATGACATGTAATCCTATTACACAAAATGCATTTATCCTAAAAATTATGAAAACTCATAATGTTTAGAAAAAAACTCGAGACCAACAATGACATTTTGTGAACTTTGGTATATTGTGAAAGGATGCTAAAAAATTTATAACCAAACTCTACTAAATTAAAAAAAAATACATATATCAAATTGAGGTCATCCCCCCATAAAAATTCTCTCCATATTCAAGAATCCAAAAATGCAAAAACAATAAAGAGGGAATCTATGTGAGAGAAGATAAATAATCGATGTCATGAAACATGAAATTACAAATATTTTCTTTAGTAGTGTAAAAAAGAAATAGTTTAAAGATATGAATGTTGAGTTACCTGGAATGTTCAAGAGGGAACATATTAGGTAATCTAATAAAAATTTTGGTGATATGACCTAAAGGGATAGAAAACATGAAGCGTTGATGTTATAAAAGTTTAAATACGTCATAATGATATTGTAATGATTCAAAATTTCATAATCAGTAACAATATCTACATATTTGGTAAGACTTTTCATATTATATAATAGGAAGGAACTACAAATCAAATATGAGTTATGTAAATTAAAAATGTTCCATATGAACAAAAAATTAAAATTTTAATTCTTGTCATGATTTTTATAGGGATATACATTACTCAAGTAATGGTAGTTTTAAATAAGCTCAGGTAAAATCCTGGAATGGAACTATAATATGATAAATATAATAAAAAAACATTTACATGATTTTTTGAACTTATTTTATTTCCCTATATTATCATGGATTTTAGGTTTACAGTTTTTTGGAATTTGGTAATTCATTACACTATAAATGTATACACTTCCATAAATTTTAAATTAATTTATATAGAAATATGTTCTTAAATTTACACTATTTATTTATTTTTGACACATTCACCTCATTCAATCCGAGAATTACTAAAAAACTATTTGACTAGATAGAGTTTCTATATGTCTTTAAATCCTTTAAAATTAATTGATACCAGTAGATAATTAAATATTTATTGATAACATATATAAAAAAGTAATTTTTTTATTCCATTTACAAAATTCTAAACCAAAGTGAAAAGTTTACTTTTTTACATATTAAATGTGGAACCTAAATATTCACATATCTACTCATCATGTCAACACCATTGGATGAATGTTTTCTTAAAAAACTCATATGCAATAAGAAGGGAAATGAGATAACCATAATGTTTACTTGGGACATCATAGTAGTATCAGACATACAATCTCCCAAAAAATCATCCATATAATGGAATTAGATAACTTATTATTTACAATATATAATCTAAATTGAATGACCAAAAATGATAAATTAAAAATCAAGAGTTGAGTGAAGTTTATCCAGTTACATTCGTCATCACTATATATTGCATTTGTGGGATATGACATATGAACCCGTCATTATATTCAATTTTGAAGAACCATAACATGAATTAAATACATACGATGTTCATTTTCATTATAAACGTCATTATAAATATATTTTTACCCTATATCTACAAACACTTATAGTTATCCCATAAAATTGATACAAAATTTCATTTTCCTTAATTAAATATAATAACGAATAATTCAAAAAATAATGGGGAATACGTTTACATTAAAAATTTTGGTGAATATAAAAATTAATCTTTATAACAAAATGGTAATTATTGAAGGAAAAATGATAATTCATTAAATATTAATCAATATTCTTTTCACACATTTATAATGATAAAAAATGACCCATATAAAAAATGAAAAAAAGATTCATTTTTATCATTTTTAATAAATGTGAAAGGAAAAAGACAATGATTATATAAAATAATTGAATTTTATAAAATAAAATTAATTAAAGAGACTGACATGGATGAAAAAGAGTTGAATATAAAACAACATGACATTTTAAATAAGTCTCTAAAGAGAAATTCATTACCTCTATTACCAAATCACATCGTATATATTCTATCCTTATTAATAATAAATTAGTATTAATTATTTAACTAATTCATGGAATTTTTTAATATTTATACATTTATAATAATTCCATTTTTTTCATTTATTATCATGTTTCAATTATTTCATAAATGGATAATTTTCACAGTTGTTTTTTAGTTTATTCGACTCGTAGTATCAAAAAAGAATTTGGATACCATGTAATGTTTAAAATTCATTATTAATTTTCTTTATATGTTCTATATGTTTCATGAAATTTGATTCATATAATTAAAAAAACATTGAACTTAAATATGTTAATATTATGTAATTTTTACTAGTTCTTCTTTGGTAATCTTGTTTCCTAACAGTTTAAAATAACCATGATCTTTCACTTTTAATTTATTTTTAGTGATGTAAATTTACACATTATAGAATATTGATGAATATTTAATAAATATATCAGATATATTTAGTAAGTTTCATGGCTATTTTATTTCACATATGGCCATGGATCATGAATGAATATAAAAACTATCTATTTTTAAAATTTATATTTAATACAAAGAATTTATTTTATTAGAAAATATAAATATTCACAAAAAATTATATAACAATAAAAATTTAATAAATTTATTAGTATAACATAAAATAACTAGTATTTTAGTTTTATTAAAAACTAATGAAATAAAAATTATAATAATATTCATAAAGGTGTTACAATTAATCCAATCAAAATCACATTATAATGACCTAGTTAATAAAAATTTATTATTATATATTACTTAAATAAAATTAAAAAATATTAATGATTTAAAATTATTTTTATTCATATTGTAAAATATTATATAGATGTATACATTGATGATAAATAAAATAGACTTATAAGTAGTTATTACTTTAAAAGTGTCTTGGAATTCTCATTTTAGGAGGTTAAATATCCTGATAAACATATTTCATTGGTAATTTTTTATAATGAAAAAAGATTCATTAAAAATAATTTTAATGTAACAAATATAGTATTATTCATGAAATTAATTTTTCAAACCAGATATGTATGGTTGTCATGAAAATGAAAATAATTCATTTTTAGGGTAAAACTTCATACTGTAAAACATGTTATGTTTTCATATTCCAATAGATGGGAGGAAGGTAGATAATGAATCATTCAACTAAAAAATGACATTTTATTTTAATAATGATATATATTTCATTAAATCAATGAGGTTATAAAATGTTTTTTTTATGTTAATGAAAAATTAAACATGAAAAAACTCTATTAATATTGATACCTCATACCTGGATTTCCTAGATTAAGACACATAAAAAGGCTTATTGAAATATAATTTTATTGAGAAAAAAACCTCTTTGAAAATTTATGCAATGTTGGGTAAGTTCTTTTCTCATTTTTATATAATTTTATTAAAGTGTGTATGGATTTGAGGTAGTTATTGGATCCTTTTATTAGAGATATGACATTTACTATTAAAATACTTTTTTTATTTAAAAATATCTAATTTCATAATCTTGTTAAGTAGAACCAAAATAACACAATTTTAAATATAGCATAATCAGGGATGAAAATTATAATGACCAATCATTTAAAGATAATTTTTTGGGTACATATTCCATAATTTTTATAAATTTAACATTATTTTACCCTTGACTATGATGGATAATTTTTTACCACGGTAACATATTTATATGGTCATTAATTAAATGGACCTAATGGTCCAAAACATAATGCACCATTCCTATGTAATTTGTTTAGATTTAGTGGAGATTTTGGCGATTTTAATGGTGATATGGATTCTTGGGGTGGTGTTATGTCCTTTTAAGGATCACCATAAATTGTGAAGTGTCTTGAATATCTATGGTGAAGGATATTTTGGATTCAGTGCACCGTTGTGTTGAATGAGTTATATGAAAATTCCATGTGGAGGGTGTGGTTTTTGGGATATTGGCTGGGTTTTATTCCAATATTCCATAGTCAAGTGGAAACACCAAAATAAGTAAATGGCCTAGTAAATGACATTTTTACGAAGAGATTATCTAAAACATGAATTATTGGATCCCCACTTTATAGTCTTAATGATTTTTAGGGTAAAACAACCATCTATTCAGTGTTAGGGAGTTGTTTATACCCATGATAGATGGTGGAATAAACACCAAGACACAGATCATGATGTGGCCAAGTCCATAGTGGTGTTCAAATATCATTTTTAAAATTCCTATCAAAATTTTATCATCTTTGAAATAATTTGATCTACAGAACCACCATGGGAATTTTGGCCATTCACCACACCATGGTGGAGTGAAATGGGCTTGGAATATTTATTACAGGATGAACACCCCTTTTTATTATATAAAACATTCTTCGACTATTGACTAACCACTACACATTTTTTCAATCTCAAGTCACCTGTCTTGGAGTCTCAAACCCCTTGAATTTTTTAGATTGTAAATATTTCCTTCATTGGAATGAGGTAACACTGCCAATTTTATTTTATTTATCATAATCACTATCATCTATTTTAGAGTTTGATTTATTATTTTTTTCCTATATTTTTGGAAGTCTTTTATGATAATTTTTATTAGGAATTATGTATTAACTTCCTATATAATAGTGGTGGTTGGTTCTTGGATCCATTCACATTCTTTTGAAGCATAAACCAACGTAAGGGACCATTTATCCTTCATTTAGTTGTTCGTGGAGGAGCTATCATGCCATTATATGTTTGTAAATATGTTATGAATTATATTTATGATTATAATAATAGGGATTCAATCAAATTAGTAGAGGATGGGAGGAATCACATGAGATTCACTTATTATTGTTTTTTTGATATATGTATGAGTATTCCAGTTATTATTTTTTTATAATGGGATTATTTTGAGTTTTTATGTTGTTTAATTTTTTGAAATATGGTAATCCTTGTTGTTATACCTCACCACAAATGAGAATTTATTACAATGTATATTCGAAAAATAATTTGGTTGCTCCTGAAATATAGAATTATGTGAGAATTACCTTGAGAATATTAAATTAAATATGTTGAAAACATTGGTTATTAAAATAAAATAACTCTTGTGAATTTATGGTGGGGTTAATATATTGTTTTATTGTTATTTTGTGTGGTGGTAGTGATTTATAGTGATCATGTGTTGTGGGAAAAATGATATGTTATAATTATGATTAGAATTACTGAAGATGTTAGTTTGTTATAAGATGGGGTTGAGATGAGATGTCGTTGTGACATGTGGTTGTTAAAGAATATGTCTTATTAACAAGTATAAAACCATATTTTGTTATGTGTTATGCTGAGATAGTATCCCATTTTTTTGTGGAATCAAATGTAATGATATTGGAGAACCTAAAATCACACAAGTTGGAATATTTATTGAATTCTTTATATTGAAGTTTATTGTGTGGTTTATGTTGTTATTGTTTAAAATTAAATTAATGGGATATATAAATAAAAATAGTCAATTATTTTGAAATATGAAAATGATATAATGCATAAATGAATAAATGAAATTTGGAATGTGGTTTTTGGATTTCTTGTGTAGTTGTATTATTTTCTATGTGGA
The DNA here is from genome assembly GCA_963277665.1 of Viscum album. Lineage (NCBI taxonomy): Eukaryota > Viridiplantae > Streptophyta > Magnoliopsida > Santalales > Viscaceae > Viscum > Viscum album. The sequence continues at coordinate 1,549,829,375 of OY728158.1, read as the reverse complement.
TGTAAATTTGAAGGGTTTGTATCGACTTGTGGTAATGTTCTATTCCATGATGGTTCTATTGTTATTAACCAATGTGATAGTATTGAATTCACGACTATTAATCTATAATATTCTTATATTACATATTATAAGAAGCCCACCCCCATCGTTCGCTATGTTCCAATACCCAAATGTTTTATGGGGTGTTTTTTCAAACATCCAAGATGGTTAGGAGGAACACATGGATAAAACCTCTATGATCTCCCTCTCCCTTGTGTATTTATCATGCATGAGATATGATATCAAAAAGTAAATATAAACCCAATTATTATAATTTAGGTTCTTAATGAGGTGATTTATAAAGGGTTAATACAAAGTTGGAGTTTGGTATGAGGTTGATGTCCTTCATGTTCATAATTACAAACATGTTTACAAAAAAATTTAAGAGATTATTTTCATTTGATGAACATTTCCATGTATGGTTCTTGGTGAGATATATTTTCATATATGTTCTTTTGTATCACATTCAGAAGAGATTGGAGCACCAACAAGATCTATATTGGGGTATGATACTGTAAAATCAATTTGAAAGTAGTGCATGGTACCCTTATATCCATATGACTTGTATTATGTTATTATTATTGGGTGTGTTTTTTTTTGTGAAAAATCCTTTGTGAGGATTGGATTTGTTATTTGACCTTCTTTGGTTTTGTTGGTTCTCTGTTTTTCTAATAGGGTCATTAGTATTCTATTTTCTCATGTGAAAAAATGATATTGGTTATTATCCTACATATTATGCATGTTATGGTCACCATGAATATAAAAAAATTATTTATTATGTATCTTGGTTGCATTTGGAGATTGATATTGACATTAGTAGCTTGGATGATGATGTTTTTGCCGAGTTAATACCTTAGTAATTTCTTTTGGATAGAAATTTAGATAAAATTTTTTATCTATTATATCCCAATTTAATTTTGGGATGGATTTGGTCAAATATATTTAATATTTTTATGTAGTTTCTTATTTAATGATACCTTATTTCCCAATTATATTATATCTATTGAGGGTAATACCTTCCAATGATGACATTTTTATAACCACTGTCCTTGTCACCATCTTGGGGCCTACTGATGGTGGGGCTCAGGGGGTCATTATCTATCTACCAGCAACGATGGCCTAGGATGGGTAGTTTTATATGGAGGGGCATATGAAAGTGTGTTAATAAAGGTTTTACATGATATATAGGGAGTTTTTTTTTGGAATTATGAATGTAGATGATTTAATGGTTTGGAAAAGAAACACATCATTAAATATTGTTGTGTGATATATGCTTGGGAATAATTTATATTACATAGGATCGTGGAGCTATAAACATCAAATACATGGACTCTGATTCTATTTAATTCTCTTTTGAGGTGGATCTACTTGATCCGAAGAGATATAGGTATAGTACATGAATCATTATTTTTGTTTTTGTTTGAATTAACTATTATTGGGGAATAAAAATTAATTAATATAATGAATCATAATAAAATTCAATAATACCATGAAAATTCAACATTGTTTTTCATTCAGCTGTTGATCATGGGTGTTGGACATGTTGGGTTTCGGCTAGTAATGTAGGCTAGGTTGATCGGGTTTCCCATAAAAGGGTCAACTCGATTGAGGAGGATGATCAATGTAAAAAATAAAAATTGATGATTTAAACAGAAATAATAAGAAATGTATGATGGATTATTCTCTAATCTAGAGAAAAAAATGAATAAAGATCTATATATAATTTTTAGCATAATCCAGTATTAGGTATAGTACATAGAAACATTGGTAGTTACTCATAGGAGAATTACAACACATCAATAGTGTTCTTTTTATCTCAGTGAATTGAAAGTGTTAGATTTTTTTATAGACTTCTCAAAAGAGTTATAAATGGATTTCTTATCATCAAACATAAATTAAGTAAATAAGTATTATATTATCTCCCATTATAATGGTTGTAGGTGAGTGTGGTAGATTTGGTTGATGTTCATGTTTATTTTTCATTTCACCTTGATCTTTTCTTTGATGAGGAGTATTTTATTATAGTGTCTCCTAGAATAAATCCGAACTTTTACCTATTATGTGGTTACTACTTTTACATGTTAAACATACATTTATGTTCATAAGAAGTAAATTTTTATCTTGGGTATAATATTGCGTTGAGAGTTAATATGACTAGTGAACTAATATATTTCATCGAGTATCAGAGTTGTCAGTATTAGATCTTATGTGCTAGGGCCTTTGAGTTTTGACTTCTGGGCAGTCGACCTCACCAATTTCCTATTGATCCTTATAGGAATAATGGATCACATGCCATTATTAGGGGCTTTTCTCTATTGTGACATTCTATTGGGGATGTATTCATCATGAAAATTAGTTCCTAGTGGTTCACAAAGATTATAATAGTCGAGTTAGATATGATTAATAACATCCTTAAAAGTAGATTCAAGTGAGTCTATTTCAACATTTTTGTAGTTATGTTTATCGTGATGAAAGATAATATTTGGAAAATTAGAAAATAACTATATATTTTCTTAATATTTGAATACCCAAACATGAGAGTGGACACTATAGTCTCTATTGAAATTGAGGCATGGTTTTATGGAGTGGACAATTTCAAGCTATAAATTTTACATCACAAGAGGTTTCTGAGATATTTATATATATAAATAGTTTATCATCTACCCATATTTGATCCTTGATTAATTATAATTATTAGCACCACTTTCTATACCTCACATTATTCCTTTCACTGGGAATAGAAGTAAAGAGTATTCATATTCCCATTGAGTTGAATATGATAATCGGAGGTTTGACCAGATTTTTGGATGTTTGTTAGGGGCATATACATATGATTGGAAGGAATTGTTCATGTAGGTATATTTTCATTAAATTGATGCACATATATTTTTTCATATATTACCTCTATTGTCTTTCTTTCATGAAATAGATTATCTAAAACATCATGAGGAAATTGTTTTCTATTATATGGAAGGCCATCGTGAAGTTAACATCAGTGAACATGGTTTTCAGTTAGACATTATACATTTGGGTAACCTTTTTGACTTGATAACAATGTTTTTAGTTAAATTAGTGAGTTCTTTTATGGTGGATTATTTTAAAGTCATCAATGAATTTATGGATGTGTTTTATAATGAGGTTGTGACACTACCCCTTTGAGGTGATATCTTATTCAATATAGATTTATAACCATGTTCATCTATGATTTCCATAGATCCTTATCCGATAAAACACTATGGGATGTATATGTTGTGAATAACGATTAATGAACTAATTCATGAAGGATTTATTCAAGCCAATAGTTCAGAATTGGGTGATCTAGTGTTACTATCCATTAAGGGGTATTATAATATGAAGCTGTGTATTGATAAATAAATTCCAAAAAAAATTTGAACATTACCCTCTTATTATCATTTATGATAATTTTGGATAATTTGGATGCTATTTATTGTTCCAAATTATTTTATGTAGATGTAATGTCAACATTTGAGAGTAATGGACTACAGTATCATAGTGATATCATTCTAGTATATGTAGGATGACATCATGTTTGTGATAATTCCATTATCTGTCAGGAATTCACCAATTGTGTTTCTAGGACATAAGATATAAGCCCCCAACCTTAAACGTTTCTTAATCTTGAGTTATTCCAAGAATACACGTTGAGGATCTTTTCAGGTTTATAGTTTTAGAGAATTAGATCATAAATCATGAATTACATTCCACATTTAAACAAAGTGGTTACATAAAAGATAGTACTCATTTTTTCCATTAACGGAAACATATTTAAAATAAAACATGGATTCTTTCTTTACACTTCCTTGACCCTATTATCACATCATGTACCTTTCCATTGACCTGTGAGAAACATTTCAAAAACTTGGTATGAGCAGAAAAATCTAATTAAGGGATATAAAAGTATGAAATGAAAACATTAGTCCATCTATGAAATCATACATTACTCATAAAACATAAGCATTTTAACATACCTCATCAAATCATGAATAAATCATAAAAATCATAAGACATAAAGGTAACTTGAGGAATTCATAACATTATTACATAGGGGGTAACTCTCATGGTTACATTTGGAATACCCATCACAGTATATTCCCTAAATCTCTTCAGAGAAACCTTAATGTTTAACCCCTTCGCGTTACCCAATGCATTGGAGAGCTATACCGGGCTCACCTGCCCTTAGTTTATCACGGAACCACCCATCTTCATA